>OX376197.1:8660728-11616741 GCA_947363905.1 Lithophane semibrunnea | reverse complement strand
CACGGATACGTAATAAACCGAAAAATTCTACTATGTTTTGGCAATCTACCAAATATGTTTTTTTCTAGATGAATTATATCACCATTAAATAACCGTGTATTCATTGCGGATGTGCCCCGTTTGTGTTGAATACATCTGTGAAAATATTATTTATAATGAACTAGCGACGCGCTCCTGCGCAAGGTTTTTACGACTTGACAAAACATCAAGATTTCTTAGTTATATGTAACTTTAAAAATGCTCTAAATGATGGTGAAAACCTCATCAAAATCTGTTGGTTGTGGTTTAATCAATCTGTTGCGTGGTTTAAAAGAACAACGGGGAGATACAGACAGACCCGAAAAGCGACTTTAATTTATAATATGTGTGTATACAGGTTGTCAGGGTAAACACTTTTGTTACTCAAAGCATGGGTAGTTGACTTAAATATAAAAACAAATGACCGAGTTACAACGAAAAAAAACGTTCATTTTCATTAAAATATGTTAAAAAGTTTCTATCCGACACCGTGCTCGCTAGCGAAACAGCTGACTAACTATGGGAAGGGTCGCGCTCGCGGCCGGTCAGGTCATGTCCCGCACCCCCCGCCCGTGTTGAGATGCAAGTTAGCTCTAGCGCATAGGGCAACGAACTTGCGTCTTTTGTAGTAAAAGGTAGTTTAAAAAAAAAGAAAAAAAATGTTGTAATTTTCCATTCATTTTACGTTCTATAAATGACACCAAACTACTGGTTTTAAGGATAACCGTGTTTACCCTAACACCCTGTAGATAAATCCTAAATAAAGGTGTTAAGGTACCTACTCAGCTTATAAAACTTAACAGAGACTTATCTTGCTAAGCCTTGTGGAGCGAAAGGTGGTCGCAATCACATTGATAATGTGATTGCGACCACCTTACTAAGACTACATACTAAGTTGATCATTTGCTGCCGAGTACTGAGGGCTTAGACAAGTGACAATCGCTTCGAAAGCGTTTCGTATTTGTACAACGACGTTTGACATAAGCTTTTCGATAGCTTATGTCAGTCTCATACAATTTTGCCTTTTCCATCATCGTTATCGCTGATAGAATGTCACTTTGTCTATGGCCTCTGAATGACTTTGTTTTCCTCGGAGCAACTCTCAAAACAGACATACATTATAGCATAGGAAGCGAACCACTCCGGAGAGTTTCGGAAAAAGTTTTCCCACTCATTACTTGTTCAGGTCCATCCCCGATTACTGCTAGTAACCGTTACATCTCTCTGCCTTTACATAATCAGCCTATAATGTTCCCACTGCTGGGTCATAGGCCTCCTCACTGTGAGAGGGAGTGGGCCGTAATCCACCACGCGGGCTCAGAGCGGGTCAGTAGATGTCACATGTCTTCGAATTTTTGGTTCTAGGACATGCCGGTTTCCTCACGATGTTTTCCTTCACCGTTTTGAGAGCAGTGGTGATGAAATGATTTACAAAAAGTAAAGCGCCTGGCAGGGTTCGAACCTACGAACCCTGACACACCCTGACACAGCTCGTAATTCGCAGCCGTTACCACTGGCCCACCACTACTCACTGCTCTCTGCCTTTACCAATGATAAACGATAAGAAAAAAAAACACTACCAGGGAGTGCCATTCAAAACACCAAAGTCATAATTTATGCAACGACGAATATTAAAATGTTTCACAAATAACCAACTCGTTAACTACAATGAACCTACTCATCATGATACATGACATGATATTATCACCTTAAAAACATGTACAGTTGTGTCATACATAATAAGCACCCGTGCATCATAAAATTGTAAGCCAATTGGCACGGTATCCAAAAAATGTGACCAGGAGCTTGATATTTCTGAATGAACGTTTCGCGAGTGCAGTTTGCAGTCGAATTATTTGTGCAATAAAACTTTTTTATGTGAGAATTGAACAAATAATGAGATTGTGGACATGTGTTTTTTATTATTATTTATTTTATTGACTGGTCACTTACTGTCATATTGTTTACTTAATCAAAATTATTATGAATCATTTACAAAGCTTTTATGCCGTGTAGGTTGAGAGCTTTGTTATCATGGATAGATTGAAATATTTGACAACTTGATTTTCAATGTTCTCAGTAAAAATAAATGGGTCACTCATTTGGGACAGTAAAAGTTAAAATAATGATAACGTTAAAGGCTGGGTACTACCTACCACCACTTACTTACTCGACGTACTCGTTACTCTTACACAACGTACTTACTCGTTCTAGAAGACATTCAAAGGAGTTTACCCCGGATACAGGCCTCAGAGGTAACCCATTTCTTTCATCAGTACTCCTGTCAAGGTGTCCGACATCAATAAGTTTTCAAGAAGTAAAATTGAACTGTGTTGGGTGTGTCTATTTATAGGACTGAGTTTATGTAGCCCAATGCCATCAAGCCAGTATGGCGTTTCTCTTACTTCAAGAACTTCTTACAACTACGCAATCAAACGGCTCAGCATTTTTATTTCACTGCCTAGATCAACATGGGAAATAACCGTTTAATGTAATCACTTAGTAATTGTAAGTCATTGCACTGGTCTAAATACACACAGGTACTATTAAAATCAAATCTGTGTCAAGTGAGAAAAATTTCGTAATGATTCTGCGAAATAACACATTTTTGGTCCTAGTGTCCGCAATTATCTTCTATGAATTATTACTCGTCACCTTCATGATATCAATGAAAAGACACATGGACGTTCTGGAATCTTTCGATACTGTTGCAATCTTGGATCCTGGGGGATTTATATACTCAACAGAATGGCGTAGCATGACAAGGTCAAAAAATATCTAATAATTATAATGGTTGGCAATTGATGAGAGATTCAGGTCCTCTGCTTCTACAAAAAGTAACTAATTACTGGCAAGACGTGCGACTTTAGTCGAAGCTTCCATACAAAAATTAAAACAGATTTTATGACAGATAGATATAGATATCTTGTCAAAGTAGTGCGTGTTAGGGTCAGTACACACCGAGACGCGACGCCACGCGCACTTTTTTATGATCCACTACAATATCGAATTTATCTACTACATGATAAGATACACGCGCTGCGCAGCACTGCGTATCTCAGCGTACTTTGACATGTGTCAACACTCGCACAGAAATTATACCTTTTCGTGGAGAAAATAAGTTCGATAATTGTTTAAAAGTGCGCGCAGCTTTGCATCGCGTTCCGGTCTGAACTGACCCTTAAGCTTGCAGGTTGCGTGACGTAAGACAAGGCTAGTTCCCATACTTTCGACATCAATTCACCTTGTTCAAGACAATGACGATAAATATAATTAAGCCTATCATGATATTAACACATCATATCGTTATAAATTGCCGGAATTTTGTACGGTATGATAATTATACTCCAATTAGCACAGTTTTTTTTTTTATAATTATAGGTTTTTAGGCTTTAGGTTGTTAGCAATGTTATCTTTTGTTTAATCTTAAACTGTGATCGTGATAAGATCATTAGATTAATTAAATATTTAAGAATACTTCCTCTCAGAGTTAGATGATGTTATTAAATTATTTTAGTAATAAATTCGGAGCGGATTTTAAATTCTAGAGACAAAGTAGGACCAAGTTTCGTATTTCTTATTATTGTAATAGGTACGAATTTTAAATTCTAAAATGTCACTTCGCGATAATTGTGTTCAAATTCTCTTTTAATCTACAATATTATTGGACTGGTCTTAGATTTTTTTAAAGGAAATCAGTATCATGATAAACTGACTACTTTTATTTACCCACAATAAATCCCTTTCTTTTTAAGGAATAACGATATAAATTGAATGTTCTCAGATAGAAAGGCAGCTCGTAAATCTAACCTTCCGCATGTTTAATGGGAAACTAAGGTACGAATAATCAAGATTTTTTTTTACCACATAAAATACTGTCAAATATTTACTCGCTTTTCCTATAATTTTCCTTCTGGTTGGTAGTATCCTACTTTATTGTGAGATGTTCCACCTCTTTGTGTGGCATTTCTGGTTGCTCATCAGTTAAAACACATAAAATAAACATAATGATTAACATTTTATAAATTTTATTCTCATTGTATAAAAGTATATATACAAACATAAACAACTAATTTGTACAGTCGATAAAGTGATCACCAGCCATAGTTTGACGAAAGGCCATTGTATGCCACGTGAGAGACGGCGGGAGCCGAGGAGTAAGACAGGGACTTGTATACTGGGGCAGCGGCGTATGAGGCGTATGAAGGCGCAGCGTAAGCCGCGACGGGAGCGGAGTGGGCGTATGTCACAGCGGTTCCGTAGTCAACAAGGAACCCTTATACTTTCGCCATATCGGTCCGTCTGTCTCTCCGCGGCTTAGCTCAGAGACTCTTAGTACTGGAAAGCTGTAATTTGGTATGGGTATACAAATAAATCACGCCGACAAAATGGTAAACCAAAATGAAAAAAATGGTGTCTATGCCGATAGTGACATTAAAATGTAAATCCGGAAAATTTTGTTTTGTTTTAAATCGTACGTGAGAAGGAACTTCGTTCCTGACGGGTCCCCCGACCGCACACGTTGATGTTATTACCTACTTTCGACATAATGTGATCTAGATTTTCTAGAACAATTCGTAATTATTTAACTTCAAATATGAAAGAATGAATAAACAATCGCTCACCAGATGATTACAACAGTACATTACTATTACTGTCGCAGCCTGCAACTGACGCATTGATGGACGATCGTGAAAATGTGGACCGAGGCACACATAAGTGAGTTCATCAATGCTTGGTTGCGGCCAAGACTTAAATAGTACTTTTCTCAAATATACGCAGAAATTCAAACAGAGTAAATTATAAATTCCAGAATCAATGTCGGACCATGATAATTTTTCACGCGCCAATATGTTCACTTGTTTATTCTTTTAGGGAAGGTGCGTATTTACGCGACCAGGTTTTTTACAGCAAGTTTTTAATTGTAAGCAGGGACTTACGCCGACCAAGTGCATACCCGAAATACTCGCAAGACTTCAAAGTATTTTGCTCCGTCGACTCTCGACGCGATTCTGCTCCTTATTTATATGAATTTACGGATCAATGTTCTGTGCAAGTATTTTTACTTTAAAGGTTTGGAAGTTTTCTTTTTTTGTAGACGCAATTCTGCTCCTTATTTATATTACGTTACGAATCAATGTTCTATGCAAGTATTCTTTCTTCCGTACATTACTGTCGCAGCCTGCAACTGGGCTATTGATGGACGATCGTGAAAATGTGGGCCGAGGCAAAACCAAGGCACACATACGTGAGTCCATCAATGCCTGGTTGCGGCCAAGTCTTGTATAGAACTTTTCTCAATCTCACAATGCGCGGATTTCAAACTAAGTAAATTAATTATAATTTCCAGAATTAATGACGAACAAGGATAATGTTTCATTTGTTTCTTATTTATTTTAAACGGGTTATTCCCAAAGTACCCCATTCTTTTGATCTAAAAAGATAAAAATCTCATACATTACTTCCCAAGTTACTCCAAGGAATTTGTATTATTAAAAAATACTTATTATTTTATTCCCATTCTGCTCCATAGGTATCTTGAATTATTCTCAAAGTACTCCACCGATTATTCGTTATCAATCTTCAAACTGCTCCATAAACAGCTTTATTTGCAAAACAAATCGAAATTTAAATAAAATCTTTTCTCAAACATGCTTGGAAATTCTAGCATTATTTTGATAAACTTCTTCGAGATAAATCAAAATTGCTGTACTGGTCAAAAACAAGTGACGATGCGGTCAGTGTGTCGTCTTAGGCGAATTATCTGTTGTGTTGTGTTATTTGAAAATGGAACGAACTTTTTACTTCAACGCGCAACGCATCAAAGATTTTTAATCAATGGGACTCACGTTACTCTTTCACAAATGCGATCATGATCCTTATTGGTAAGGTTGCACGGAACAATTTCCTATGAAAGTATTTTTTTACGTTTAGGTTTAGAAGTTTTTTTTTGTAAACGCTAAAAAACCCAAAATCAACCAGTGAGGAAGATAAAATGTTCCTGGTTAATTTATCGGTACTGTGGACTGAGGAGAGGAAGGCCGGTAAACTTATACTTGAAATTTTGCGAATCGTTTCATGTGATTGAGAGAGAAAAAAACAGATTAAAGAAGAGAAAACAGAGAAAGATAGATTGCAACCTCAAATTGAAAAAAAAAAAACCATTTTGATTGCAACCTCAAATTTAAAATCGAATTCGTTTTTAATTTGTATTACCGTGCATCGTAAACTCTAAATCCAGCAGCACATTAAACAAAGCAGCCGACAGAAAATATGAACAGACAAACCAAAGCATTAAGGCTCTTACATACTGGCGCGATTCGCCGCGCGACGCGAATTTTAACAAAACAATTTCTGAGAAAACTTCACGGCGAACAATGAGGCGGCGTCGACGAATCGCCCCAGTATGTAAGAGCCTTTAAATGTTATGGAATAAAAAAATACACAACTTTATACACTAATCATAATGATGAATCACAGTAATATCTAGGCTAAACAACTTCCCCACCGTTTACTTACTATGAACATATAAATAAAGCCTTCCACATACACACGGATACGTAATAAACCGAAAAATTCTACTATGTTTTGGCAATCTACCAAATATGTTTTTTTCTAGATGAATTATATCACCATTAAATAACCGTGTATTCATTGCGGATGTGCCCCGTTTGTGTTGAATACATCTGTGAAAATATTATTTATAATGAACTAGCGACGCGCTCCTGCATCGCAAGGTTTTTACGACTTGACAAAACATCAAGATTTCTTAGTTATATGTAACTTTAAAAATGCTCTAAATGATGGTGAAAACCTCATCAAAATCTGTTGGTTGTGGTTTAATCAATCTGTTGCGTGGTTTAAAAGAACAACGGGGAGATACAGACAGACCCGAAAAGCGACTTTAATTTATAATATGTATGTATACAGGTTGTCAGGGTAAACACTTTTGTTACTCAAAGCATGGGTAGTTGACTTAAATATAAAAACAAATGACCGAGTTACAACGAAAAAAAACGTTCATTTTCATTAAAATATGTTAAAAAGTTTCTATCCGACACCGTGCTCGCTAGCGAAACAGCTGACTAACTATGGGAAGGGTCGCGCTCGCGGCCGGTCAGGTCATGTCCCGCACCCCCCGCCCGTGTTGAGATGCAAGTTAGCTCTAGCGCATAGGGCAACGAACTTGCGTCTTTTGTAGTAAAAGGTAGTTTAAAAAAAAAGAAAAAAAATGTTGTAATTTTCCATTCATTTTACGTTCTATAAATGACACCAAACTACTGGTTTTAAGGATAACCGTGTTTACCCTAACACCCTGTAGATAAATCCTAAATAAAGGTGTTAAGGTACCTACTCAGCTTATAAAACTTAACAGAGACTTATCTTGCTAAGCCTTGTGGAGCGAAAGGTGGTCGCAATCACATTGATAATGTGATTGCGACCACCTTACTAAGACTACATACTAAGTTGATCATTTGCTGCCGAGTACTGAGGGCTTAGACAAGTGACAATCGCTTCGAAAGCCTTTCGTATTTGTACAACGACGTTTTATGTCAAACGTCGTTGTACAAATACGAAAAGCTTTTCGATAGCTTATATCAGTCTCATACAATTTTGCCTTTTCCATCATCGTTATCGCTGATAGAATGTCACTTTGTCTATGGCCTCTGAATGACTTTGTTTTCCTCGGAGCAACTCTCAAAACAGACATACATTATAGCATAGGAAGCGAACCACTCCGGAGAGTTTCGGAAAAATTTTTCCCACTCATTACTTGTTCAGGTCCATCCCCGATTACTGCTAGTAACCGTTACATCTCTCTGCCTTTACATAATCAGCCTATAATGTTCCCACTGCTGGGTCATAGGCCTCCTCACTGTGAGAGGGAGTGGGCCGTAATCCACCACGCGGGCTCAGAGCGGGTCAGTAGATGTCACATGTCTTCGAATTTTTGGTTCTAGGACATGCCGGTTTCCTCACGATGTTTTCCTTCACCGTTTTGAGAGCAGTGGTGATGAAATGATTTACAAAAAGTAAAGCGCCTGGCAGGGTTCGAACCTACGAACCCTGACACACCCTGACACAGCTCGTAATTCGCAGCCGTTACCACTGGCCCACCACTACTCACTGCTCTCTGCCTTTACCAATGATAAACGATAAGAAAAAAGAACACTACCAGGGAGTGCCATTCAAAACACCAAAGTCATAATTTATGCAACGACGAATATTAAAATGTTTCACAAATAACCAACTCGTTAACTACAATGAACCTACTCATCATGATACATGACATGATATTATCACCTTAAAAACATGTACAGTTGTGTCATACATAATAAGCACCCGTGCATCATAAAATTGTAAGCCAATTGGCACGGTATCCAAAAAATGTGACCAGGAGCTTGATATTTCTGAATGAACGTTTCGCGAGTGCAGTTTGCAGTCGAATTATTTGTGCAATAAAACTTTTTTATGTGAGAATTGAACAAATAATGAGATTGTGGACATGTGTTTTTTATTATTATTTATTTTATTGACTGGTCACTTACTGTCATATTGTTTACTTAATCAAAATTATTATGAATCATTTACAAAGCTTTTATGCCGTGTAGGTTGAGAGCTTTGTTATCATGGATAGATTGAAATATTTGACAACTTGATTTTAAATGTTCTTAGTAAAAATAAATGGGTCACTCATTTGGGACAGTAAAAGTTAAAATAATGATAACGTTAAAGGCTGGGTACTACCTACCACCACTTACTTACTCGACGTACTCGTTACTCTTACACAACGTACTTACTCGTTCTAGAAGACATTCAAAGGAATTTACCCCGGATACAGGCCTCAGAGGTAACCCATTTCTTTCATCAGTACTCCTGTCAAGGTGTCCGACATCAATAAGTTTTCAAGAAGTAAAATTGAACTGTGTTGGGTGTGTCTATTTATAGGACTGAGTTTATGTAGCCCAATGCCATCAAGCCAGTATGGCGTTTCTCTTACTTCAAAAACTTCTTACAACTACGCAATCAAACGGCTCAGCATTTTTATTTCACTGCCTAGATCAACATGGGAAATAACCGTTTAATGTAATCACTTAGTAATTGTAAGTCATTGCACTGGTCTATACACACAGGTACTATTAAAATCAAATCTGTGTCAAGTGAGAAAAATTTCGTAATGATTCTGCGAAATAACACATTTTTGGTCCTAGTGTCCGCAATTATCTTCTATGAATTATTACTCGTCACCTTCATGATATCAATGAAAAGACACATGTCATGGACGCTCTGGAATCTTTCTTCACTATTGGAATCTTGGATTCTGGGGGATCTATAAACTCAACAGGATTGTGTAGCATTACAAGGTCAATAAATATCTAATATTATAGGCAATCGATGAGAGATTCAGGTCCTCTGCTTCTACAAAAAGTAACTAATTACTGGCAAGACATGTGACTTTAGTCGAAGCTTCCATACAAGATAGATATCTTGTCAAAGTAGTGCGTGTTAGGGTCAGTACACACCGAGACGCGACGCCACGCGCACTTTTTTATGATCCACTACAATATCGAATTTATCTACTACATGATAAGATACACGCGCTGCGCAGCATCGCGTATCTCAGCGTACTTTGACATGTGTCAACACTCGCACAGAAATTATACCTTTTCGTGGAGAAAATAAGTTCGATAATTGTTAAAAAGTGCGCGCAGCTTTGCATCGCTTCACGTCCCTGTCTGAACTGACCCTTAAGCTTGCAGGTTGCGTGACGTAAGACAAGGCTAGTTGCCATACTTTCGACATCAATTCACCTTCTTCAAGACAATGACGATAAATATAATGAAGCCTATCATGATATTAACACATCATATCGTTATAAATTGTCGGAATTTTGTACGGTATGATAATTATACTCCAATTAGCACAGTTTTATTAAAATTATAGGTTTTAGGCTTTAGGTTGTTAGCAATGTTATCTTTTGTTTAATCTTAAACTGTGATGGTGATAAGATCATTAGATTAATTAAATATTTAAGAATACTTCCTCTCAGAGTTAGATGATGTTATTAAATTATTTTAGTAATAAATTCGGAGCGGATTTTCCTTTTCCCTTTGGAAATTAGTAGACAAAGTAGGACCAAGTTTCGTATTTCTTATTATTGTAATAGGTACGAATTTTAAATTCTAAAATGTCACTTCGCGATAATTGTGTTCAAATTCTCTTTTAAGCTACAATATTATTGGACTGGTCTTAGATTTTTTTATGGGAAATCAGTATCATGATAAACTGACTACTTTTATTTACCCACAATAAATCCCTTTCTTTTTAAGGAATAATGATATAAATTGAATGTTCTCAGATAGAAAGGCAGCTCGTAAATCTAACCTTCCGAATGTGTAATGAGAAACTAAGGTACGAATAATCAAGATTTTTTTTTACCACATAAAATACTGTCAAATGTTTACTAGCTTTTCCTATAATTTTCCTTCTGATTGGTAGTGTCCTACTTTATTCTGAGATGTTCCACCTCTTTGTGTGGCATTTCTGGTTGATCATCAGTTAACACATAAAAACATAATGATTAACATTTTATAAATTTTATTCTCATTGTATAAAAGTATATATACAAACATAAACAACTAATTTGTACAGTCGATAAAGTGATCACCAGCCATAGTTTGACGAAAGGCCGTTGTATGCCACGTGAGAGACGGCTGGAGCCGCGGAGTAAGACAGGGACTTGTATACTGGGGCAGCGGCGTATGAGGCGTATGAAGGCGCAGCGTAAGCCGCGACGGGAGCGGAGTGGGCGTATGTCACAGCGGGAGCGTAAGACTTAGCGTACGCGACGGGAGCAGCGGCGTATGTGGCGACAGGAGCGGCGGCGTAGGTCGCAGGCGCAGCGTAGGCCGCGTGCGTAGCGTAGGCAGCAGGTGCCGCGTAGGCAGCTGGTGCCGCGTACGAGGCGTAGGCAGCGGGTGCCGCGTACGAAGCGTAAGAAGGTGCAGCATAGGTCGCTACGGGAGCGGCGTGCGCGGCGTATGTGGCTACGGGAGCAGCGGCGTATGTGGCAACTGGAGCGTAAGACTTAGCCACCAGAGGCGCCGCGTGGGCCGTGTGTGTGGAGTATGATGAGATGGAGGAGACTGCGGGAGCGACCGCCTTCACAATGGGGGCGGAGTATGTGACGGGTGCGGAATACGCTACGGCCGGCGCCGCGTAGCTCTTGTAGACAGGAGCTGCGGCGTATGTGGCCACGGGAGCGGCGGCATATAGCCCACCAGCACGGGCGGTCGCCACAGCGCACAAAAGGACTAGTAACTGCAAAAAAAACGAAAAAGAATAAGTAACACGAAGACTATTATCCACAAACTGAGTTTCCACAATAGGGCAGGGCAGGTATTATATTTCACAATTGAAGAATTTTAAAGGTCTTTAACAACTTTTCTTTCGCAAATGTTTATAGGAATAGTTCAAATGATTTATTTTTATAAGGGATTTTCCCTTTTTAATAAAGATAACTTTTTGCCTTTTTTTATTTATAATCATGTATATTTGCTAGATATTATGTTTGATAAAAGTCCTTTCCGTATCTCAAGAAAGACATGATAAATTAATTAAAAACTGCACAGAACACTATAAAACAAAGTACCTTAGCAGCCATTATGATATATAAAATCCACTACGGCAAGTGATACGGTCTGTGTACATACAAGCACTTTTATACTAGACTCGTTACCCCCGCGAGCGCAGGCGCAAGTACCAAATGTGGTCTACTATCGCCAGTTAAACTTAGACTTAGAACCCTGTCACAAACTGACCGCCCAAAATGTATGCCACTTATCCGATATGTAACATATGAGAAAACTTTAGGAAACTATACCATTACGAGAATATTGAGAATTTTAGATTTTTAGGTTGTAAAGGATACAAGGTGATTATATGAAAGTAGCAGGAAAAGATTTATACAACCTTAAGTACGAAAATGTATCAAGTAAAGAGCTTAAGGTTCTATGTTTTAAGTCTACAAGACTCGGAAACCTACTTGCGTGAAGCTTTACCTATGTTTAATTTTAGCGCATCGTGGCTATATATGGTACGCCAAGATCAGGGCGTATTTCATCTTCATTCGGACTAAATGTTAATTTACAAGTACATTGGTCCTTTTTTACGCGATGAAATTCTGAAGGACCCTTCATCACGGAGGATGGTGGGTAGTCTGCCCTCAGTAAAGTTCTTCGGTGTCCTTTAACACCTAGGAATCATTTCCGCAATCATTCAGTACCATATCATTGGCATCTTACACATAAGACGTTATAACCGTAGCTTCACTAATGAATCACAGCTCCAACTAATTGCTAAGTTCCTGATTATTAATAGTAAAGAGGTAGTTTCGAAATCACATCTTATCAATGAATGAACTCCTTAACTTGTAACTTCCTACTAAGTCACAGTTTCACTTAGAACAGTAACTGTCTCACGGCTTATTAATTTGTCTCTATTATTAACTTATTAATTATTAAACTTTGTAATAGATATGCTACTACTATCCTTATCTTACTGATCTGGTGATACCAGTACATAAGCTGTTACAATAACGCTAATTAGTCTCATGATCGATTTGATGGAGAAATTAATATTGTCATGTTTAATTAGGACAAAGATATGAGTTCATCAACTGTGATACCTATTTAGATTAAGCAATAGCTTTTTGGTTGTGGTAGATTTTATAATATGATATTATTTCATGTAACATATCAGGCTTATACAAAATGGTCCTTGGGGAAATAAGGTTTCGCAGTATGATACCATCACTCATCAGGGTTAAATTAGATACTGCTTTCGACGCATTGAACAATGAAGGAAGAAAATTTTTTCAATGGTTAGTTTTCACTGTTGATGTTACAGTTTTCAATGATACCTAAAAATCTTCATAACGTGGGCCTTTTAGTGACCGCTACAATTAAGCCCAAAAGAAAATGATAGTGATGTCTGCTTGGTAGAAGGGCTGGTATTAGCAAACAGGAAATTGATGCTGTTGATCTAATTGACGATTCTTCTTTCCTTTTGAACCATTGAATTTTTGTGAGTCATCATCATCGTCTACATTTATAAACATTTTTTTTAAATAAATCTTGGTGTATATCATGTAAACTTTTCAAGTGTTAACTTGGAGGTTCCTAAAACCTCGACCTTGAAAATCCTTTCTATTTCACGACATCCTTATTTCTCTTCAATCTAGATAACAAACTCTTGATTCGTGCTTCAGATAATATTTTACGACAGCTTACTTTGTGGCGGGAATATAGTTTCATATGAAACTTTAGTATCAGGTTATGCAAGCCTATGAGTGCTTTTGTCTAAGGTATACTGGTATTTCAAAAGGCTGGCTTACATGTATCTAGATCACGTAGGCTTAAGCTAAAAATATAATCTTCTATTTATTCCTCAAATACGAAATGAATAGAACATCATATTTTTAACAAGGCTGTGTCAAATGGACACAGACATTCATAGATCTTTGACAGTCGTTACAGGTAGTCTGAAACTCTGACAATCAGTCTTATCAATGGGTATCGTGTTACCTAGTAACTGGGTTGTGGAGGTCAGATATGTAGTCTTTCCATGTAAAATACTGGTATTCAGCTGCATCCGGTTAGACCGGAAGCCGACCCCAACATAGAATACTCTTTATTATGTACACCATAAAAAATACAGATACAAATGTAGAAATTTAACATAGGGTGACACAATGGGCGGTCTTATCGCTAAGAGCGATCTTTTACAGACAACCTTTGGATGGATTAAAGCGCGAAGGAGAGATCATACTGCAGGTCGTCAGTGGTGTACCATTTACATATACAATAAATACATACATACATAAAGCATATACTTACCTATATAAATATATCTATATAAATATATATATATATATAAACAATACAATAATAAACATGAAACAGGAGGAAAGAGCTATATTTAATGACGATGTTTTGTGTGCTATATTTAATGAAGTGTTTTTTTACCAGAATTTTAAAAGTGGACAAAGTTTGAGCACGCTTTATCGACACGGGCAAGGCATTCCATAACCGTACTGCTTGAACTGTAAAAGACTTGTCATAAAAACTGGTCGAATGCATCGGCATTTCTAGTCTCAAGTTTTCCGATGACCTCAGATATCTATTATGTGTGTCATGAAGGAACTTGAACCGTTCTTTAAGATAAGAGGGGGTTGTAGGACATAGAACATAGTTGGGAAAAGGCTAGGCAGATGATGATGAGGCTGTGTCAAATAGGTCATATTCTTTTGACCGGCAAAAAGCTTAGAGAAAATGATATCGTGATGGTTAAATAATATTGATTTTTTATCAGTATTCGTATTCCGTTCACACGGTGACGATGTGCTAATTTTCAGGTCTATCGATTTCATTACTGGTTTTTGTTAGAGCTTGTGTGTGTCAACTTTGATTAGGTAGGTACTATATTCTGACGGCTTTCTAACTTAATCAATATCATAAAAGCAGCATAATTTTTAAAAGTTCGCTTAGATCATTTCATTTCAAATATTTTTTATCGATCGATCATTTCATTTCAAATATTTTTTAATATAATTTACCTACCTCGACTATTATCTCTGATCTTTAAAACCAATTAAATTGGTCAAACATCCATAGAACTTATACATGCACGTAATTAATCAAATATTTTGTCGCCATTGATCTTTAAGTTCATTAAAATTCATTTATTCAAATTAATTTGTTAACGTAGTTCCGGTTCACAGTTTGGATCTACAACCGTCTCATAAATTATTATTATATTTCATAATTAACAATAATTAACATTTTTTGAAACCACACTTGATAAATAAACATTGATTTGTTGATGTTTATTACGTCATTTATAAAAATACCCGTCCCGGTATTTTGTATGGAAAAGCCGAATTTAATAAATCTTTATGGCAAAATAAATGACTTATGAAACTGAAGTCAATATACTTCATATTGACTTCAGTTTCATAAGTCATTTATTTTAAGACTTGGTTTTTTTTAGTTTTTATAAATACAATCCTGGTTTACAGGAATTAAAGATTTAATCAAGATGTTCCACCAGTTGGTCTATCTCATTTGAGCTTCTGCAATCTCTAAATGCATGAAATGACATAAATAAGCTAACTTAAAATTCTGTAAGAAATTAATTTCCACACATTTTAACAAAAACGTGCTATGACCGCTTTGAGTTCAAAACCATTGTTATACATAAATGTCAACAAAAACTACATCGTGTTCATTTCACAAGGTCAAGAATCAAGATACATGACCGAGATAATTTAGTCGTCACAGAACATGGCAGTCTGTTGCACGGAGAATATCACCCCCGCCCACAAGCTTACAAAACATCCAAACTTCTGGTTCTCGGTTTGACAATTTTGGTACTTACTTGTACCTTTGTAGGCTGTTGAAAGCACTATCTGATAACTGACGTCATTAGATTGTAAAAAGTGAATAGCGTGGAACAAAGGACTAAGAGTACAAATTGACCTGTCACTTCCGAAAATGCGGATTTTGGTCTGGTTATTCTTGAGATTACTAAAAAGGCGTTGAACTGGAAGTAATATTATCAAGTCCTTTAATACATATTGTATCGGAGAGTCATGATTGAATATTCATACTCACGTTAAATTATTTTAATAATTTTAATTTAATATTATCACTGTGATTGCTATTTAATGTGTGTATGAAGCTGCCACCCTCTCTAATTAAAGAACAGCACCTATACCACGACGTATGTATGCCACCATTTTTCAAGTGTTAGTGAGAGACGGAGCTATACAAGGCGTTTGGACCATCCTTTTTTCGCAGTGGAATCATGATGACATTAATACTTCATAGTCAGCCCCCAGGTCGCTTTTGGAAATGACCTCCGAGGCTTTGCATAACCTCTATTATCACACACAGACAGATATTATCGCCCAAAATTACATAATAAAGAATGATCCATCTATCAATTTTTATAATCTAAACCCTGTGTTGCAAAACTAGACCATTTACTAGATCAATCCATCACCCTAACATCCATGTGTGCCGTGCTTAGACTGCGTTTTGCAACGCACATAGACAGGTCAATCGTGCGGGCTGCAAGTCGAGTGTGTAACGTAAATGCCGGCCACAATACATCTTTATCAAGTCCGGTACTGTGACCACTCACCTATTGTGACCAGCGGCCGATTGGACCCGCCTTTCGTGTGGTAATCTGATCTGAAATTGTAACGCACGTGTTTGGTAATGTAACAGGATACTGTACGCAAATAGGAGGTTTTAATCAGAGCTTAAGGCTTATATTTATATAATGCAAACTTTAATTATAAATGCTGTATTTCTTTTAACAATATGTAAATGATATTAATGGGATGGTCCTTGGAATTTTTTTTTGACATTATTGTTCCTATTTTGGAAGTATTATTTAAGTAAATGTAACTTATTGACTTGACTTGGTAAAGCTGAATTGAGGCCACTGACAACAGCACTGACAATAGGGAAGCCTAATCTAGAATTATTCCTAGAAAAAGGGTTAAATCCAATAACTACATAAAAGGTAAACAGAACTGTTTACACAACCCACGCTTTTCCCCAAGTTTTGAGTAGTTTATCGGTATAGTTTGTTGATCCTAGTATACACGTGGCTTGCTAAGTGGACTAAATAAAATCCAAACCAGAACAGAACAGTCTTAAAAGACGTCCATCAAACTTTTAGCTTCCTAAATCGCTCTTCCTAACTATCAATCTCACACAGTGTTAGAGACCTTCATGGGGACTTAGTCATTCTTCTTCATTTTGACCTGTTTATCTGGGCCCGCCTGGTGGATTACGGCGCGCTCCCTCTCACCGAGAAGAGGCCGGTGTCTCAGCAGTAGGAACATTAAAGGCTGATTATGTCTATGCTTATTGATACAATACTGTCATCCAAATAAAAAAACTGAAATGCGGATATATTTTTTCCGCAAAACACGTAGGACGTAGATGTCGGGATTTACCTAAAACGGGTTACGGTATGAATGAATTCTATTTTCGTTCAGCTGAAATATTGAAACATTTTTACATTTTATATTTCATTGACTAAATATGTTTCTAAATACCTCTTTTTGGTGGGCGTTGTAAGGTATAATTTATGGTAATCCAGCTGAAAGGGATCCGTCTCTACACTGGAAATAAGAATTATTATATCTGTTTTGTTTACAGGCGAGAATTCGCTTCGCGAATTTGATTTACAAGCATTCGTTCACGAAACACACATTCGTTCGCGAGCAGCTTATAGATAATTTTGTTTTTCGTCTTTGGATTCATGTACACACCAAACTTTCACGATATTAATTCATTGTTCGTTGCGCAACAAAAGCTCGTGCAACTAATGTCTTCCAAACAGTCCAGTCCAGTTTCTGTCAAGTCGCAAAACGAATGCTCGCGGTAGGTACCATTCTTTTTGAGTTCATAGACGGGGGATTACACTCAAATTAGGCCAAGCAGGAGGGCTTGGCCTAATTTGAGTGTATGTATTATTATTTAGAATTTCTATTAATTGTAAGCTGACCTTTCCAAATTGAATGTGGTCCGTTGGGAATAGTCCCAACCCGACTGACCAGCTTATGTGAATTGAACTACTTCAATTATGAATTGAAGTAGTTCAATTCACATAAGCTCTTAGTCAAGGTCGTTGTCTTACAACATCTTTGCTAAAATGTTGGTTAATCTACCAAAACCCTCTTTAATTCAGTAATAGAAATTGAATTCCATTCGCCTTCTGAAACTTCAAAATTTTATCATTTAATTCTCGGACAAAGTGAAAAGTGTCCGTGTTTGGCAGTGACGACATTCTGGTCCTTATTCTCTGAAGTTCTATAAGGGTTACTATTTATTTTTATTCTGTTGCTGTTGTTATTATAGTTTCTGAAGACGACGAAATAGGTACCTAATTCAAAAACTTTAGTGATAACAAAATCAACTTAGCCATCATTACTTTCAATATCTTACGGCAACAAAATAATAAGGTGTCATTAAAACTACGCCCTTACTAATGTAAAGACTAAGAAACTTTTATTTGTAAGCAAAAGTTTCTAATGATTTTAGTACAGCAAGTAATTGGCTACAATGTTTGTTCAGTCTACAGCTTAGAACCTAATAGTGCTTCAAAGTTAACACATTGCCTAGTACTTAATTATCGTGTAGAATGTAGAAATTGGTTGTGTGAAATGTTGCTAACTCCACCCGCTAGAGCCAATGTTTATTTTCCAAATAGGATATCATTAAGACATACTGATAATTACGATTCATTCAAATAATTTACACACTAGACTGTTTGTTAAAATTGTCTTTATAATACGAGGAAAAAAATGAGTCACTGATATGATGCAGAAATAATTTATTTTACGAGATATAATTTCAACTTACATAAGTCATAAACGTAACATTTTAAAACATAACTTAAACATAATCAAGCAGTCAGTCGCGCATACCATGTTAAGGAAAAAATCTCAATCATTTACCATGCATAACTAGCTCCTAAGCCAGTGAACGACATAT
This sequence comes from Lithophane semibrunnea, assembly GCA_947363905.1. NCBI lineage: Eukaryota > Metazoa > Arthropoda > Insecta > Lepidoptera > Noctuidae > Lithophane > Lithophane semibrunnea. The sequence goes on along the minus strand of OX376197.1, from coordinate 11,598,148 downwards.
GGGAAACTAAGGGAGCCTGTGAGTAGGTAATAGTTGTTTTAATAGGTTGAGACTCAATAACAGGTGTGTGAGAAGCATAGGAAGATAATCCTGAAGTAACATACTTGGTTTGGTCAAATACCGGAGTTGAGTATGATGTAAAAGAAGGAGACACAATCGTTTTAGTTAAAGGAACAGAATGTGTGGTATAAGAAACAGGAACAGATACAGATTTTGTCAAAGCTGGAGTATGTACCGTATGAACTAATGGAGAAGGTACAGTATACGCTGCTTCTTGGTGGTAGACGATTGGAGAATGAGCAGCAGTAGAGTAATAACCAGGTAATATATTAGCTATGACATCGCCATCTTTGGTTGATTTTGATTCGTACTTTTTCAAGGTTGAGTAAGCTGTGTCCAAAGACTTGGTATAAGCTGTGTGTTGAGTGCCATCTGGGCTTTCGTAGTTACTTTCTTTGGTGGTCAGTAGGGTTTGGTATACTGGCGGTGATTGAATAATTTTGGTATATCCTGTTGGTGTATTGAAGGTTTTTTTAACGACAGGGGTTGAAGAGTAGGAAACTGAGGAGGCAGGAGTATAATCATTCCCTATGACTCCAGCGCTGATTAAAGCAGAGGAACACAGCATTAATAGTACCTGAAAAGATAAACAAATAGAAATAAACACAAATGAAGTTAAAGCAGAGCACATAATCTATATGAAGTTTTGTAGAATCCGTATTATCTGTAATGCATTTTTGCTACCTTTAATTTTTATTAATTATTAGACGAATTTTGCTGTTTATTTATACAAGCTTTTTAAGCTATTTTTAACCCACCTTCCGCATCATCTTTCGGTTTAGTTTATTTCCCTTAAACTTTGGTTAATGTGTGACAATTTCGTCAAAGGCTTTAGGCTTTTATACTTGGAGCGCTTTAACAATTTCACCCTCAATGAGCAACATAATGGCTGTTATGCATCACGACATAACAGCTGCGAAACCAGTTCGAGACCTTAAACTCAGGTTAACCTTTGACTGTAATAAGTCTGTATAGGTGGGATGAGTGATTATTCTCGACTGCTCCATACTTTCGTTGCATTTAATGTAAATCATGGCTTACTGATTATGTCCAGCGACATTGTCGTCTAGTGGGTTTGATTCTTTCACATCTATGTTAGTTAATCTTTAAATGGATTTTATTAATGATAGCTGTAGTTTTTATTGTATATGCAATTTAATTTGTGTAAATTATAGGCTCACCTTATAAGTTTCTAAAGGATATAGTATTAAATTATTATCAACAGGCATTGGTATATACCTAGTTTCGATTTGAACTTGTTAAATTCCAGACTGTTTGTTATTTATAACTCTTTTTTAAACTTGCTTGTAATACTTATCTCTTGAAATGTACTCGTATTTTACATCTCAGTAAATCTCAATACGTTAATTCGTTCAAATGGAAATTTTCCATTGAGTATCCTCTTATAATGATTTCATACAATTCAATTTATCATATGAACGATTGTTTTCGTTAATAAAATGATCCTGTAATTACATGAGCTTGCGTATTCGAGTCGGCGAATTATGAACAATCGGTATGTTTTATTCATATCACACTGCAAACAGTTCGATGAATGCTCGTTAGTACGGTATCGATAAATATGAATAATCGACTCGCAAAGGGTGGGCATTAAGTCCGTTTCGTTTGCTACTGTCGCCTGGGAGTCTAAACATCGATATATCAGTACATACTCGATTTGTTGCATAATCGTTCTCAGAATTTATTCGGTACCTATGTATGTTTGTTGCAATTGCAAGTTGGTCTGTCAATGGGCTGTTTTAAAATATTAGCGGTGGTTAGCGAGTGCCTATATGCGTTTGAGTCTAGTGCGTGGGTGTGACCTCAATTGTATGATACTTGAAACAGATTGTGTTCGTTGATTTGTTTTGGATACTGTTTCAACGATCCAGATGGACGTACGCTTTTGTATATAGGCATGAATATACCGCAGATTTGACTAGATCAATGGATCGTTGAGCATTGAAACATTAAGTATATGCTGGCTGGAATATTTTCGTAATAATTAATACGTTCACGACAAAGTTAAAATTACAGGATGCTCGGCCGAAATTATCAAAGTTACGACGAGCGAACTGTGCAGTTTTTTCATCAAAATTCTGACTGAAATCATTTCACTCATGCGGCCTTTCACACAAAAATAACCAAAACCGCATTTTAATTTCACGACTCAAAACGTCGGTTGGAAATCACGCCGCGAAGTTTTCTGTTTTTCAATGGCTTAAACATCATGTAATTACTGTTCTCATACATAACGGGTGATAAAGCAATGAAAATCTAATGGCAGGCTAGGGTAGCGCATCAATAAAACATTGGATGGTAAGTGGGAACCCCTGTCGAACGACTATGTATGGCAGACACGCCCATCGTTCCCTTTTTTGCAGGCTTTCTATAGCTATATATTTTCTAATGCTTCGGTTTTGGATACATTTTTGGAGATTTTGGAGATTTTTGGGTGAGTGGGTTCCTAAAGCGTAATATTTTAGTACGGACGGAATTCTTTATCTATCTTTATATGCACTTTTAGTAAGATTCGGTATATATTCGATACGATAATCCGATTTTGAAAAAAAAAACGAACCATTCTGTGTTTGTCAGTTGTTAAGGCTAAACGTTAAAAACGTTGTACCTAAGGTTAGGTCGAATAGATGAGGTTCCATTTTTATTATATCGAACACGGTGTGTTGATAATTCAGTTGTACGATGTTTTATTCTATCGATGCTTTATTATAACTAGTATAGGTAAGTCAATTTTGATTTAATTTTATTCCAAGGCAACTGACTTTAGATAAATCAACTCTTAGGATCAGGGTTTCACAAAAATTAGACACGTGTTCGTTCAACGCGTGTCATATTAGTATAGTCAGTTTAAATTTAAATTATCTTGCAGAAAACAGAATGAAGGATATATCATCCATCATTTAAGTTACATTGTTGTTATTTTTTTATAGATGGTAAAAACTAATATTTTTTTTTTTTTTTTTTTTTTTTTTTTTTTTTTTTTTTTTTTTTTTTTTTTTTTTTAAACACCTTTGACTGCCACATGACTATAAATAAGATATTATAATAACATTATAAATGTTTTCATAATTTAGTTCATTCATAACTAAATGGACTTTCAGAAAATGATGGATGGAGATAACTTTTGTTTAGCCAGTTAATCTAGTTTATAACATTAACTTAGACTCTTTACTCAACACAATTTTAAGTTACGATAGTCTAGTGTCAAAAAGATTACGATCTTCATCCCTGTTTCATTATCAACGCTGGAGCTACTTTCAATCTTAGATTTACGAAATAAGGTTTAAAGTTGAGTGTAGAGTTTTGACACTTGTTGTAATTGATGGTGGCGCTTTAGCTTCAACATAAACACTATCGTGTGTATACGTATGCGTGTAATATGATGTATATGTGTGATGTAATCTGAGCGAATTTCTAGTAAAAATTAAGTTACTCGTATACACTACCTAGCATATGAAACACTGCTTGGTAATTTATTTGTCTTTTTTTAATTTTGGGGATTGAACAGGTCTATACGATTTTTTGTTTTCTCCTTTATCTTAACATAGTAAGATAAATGACTATCAACCTTCTAAATAGGTCACACACTACTTTGGTGTCCTGAGTTTGCCTATTTTCCTAAGTCACTATTTAGTATATTCTTATCCATAGATGCTCGCATTATAAATCTACGAAGACTTAATAGATTCGTAGTGCATATTATTTTCGTCTTGTGTTTGGAAAGCAAATAATAAGGAACAGCGTAAATACAGGACACAATTAGTACACCATTCAAATGTATCTCGCAAGATATTATTAAGAACTTGTATATTGCAGTTCCCATAGACCTTTGGCAGCCAACAAGGCCAATGCACACCAACCGTTGCAGATGTCCATCTCTTCAGTTATATGTCGGAGATCATCTGCATCTACTACTTTTGCAGCAATGTACTACGTTGGCGTTGACCAGCCAACATTTGGAGCCAAAGTATGTTTTACAAGTAGATGTATTATAAATGCTGCAACGCTTTGTAGAGATAATTAGAGTACATTATCTACACTACAAGCTGTTATTTAACAATTTAGTGCTTAAAGCTATGTTCAATAATAATGGTGGTTCTAGTGGTATGGTTTTCTTCCTGTTTCATTATAGTTTTCGCAATGTAGAAGAAATTACGAATTCGCATTTATTGCACAGTAGTAAGCTAACTGGCTAGCTAGCCGGATCAGAATAACCGACCTACAGTAATAGAATGCTTTAGGCTGATGATAATGAATAGTAAGTAAGTCTTATGACCTATAATTTAGTTTTCCTTTTAAACCTTTTTGTGAGCGCTGAACGCTTCTGAAGCTGTAAGTTCAAATCATTTAATTCAAGTTACACAGATATATAAAAAGGGGGGGGGGGAAATAATCAAAATTATTAGTATTGTAGTGTTAGATGTATAATTATGTATAATAATGAATTACTGTAAATAAAAAAAATATAGATGTTAAAAAAACAAAAAAAGAGAGAAAGTATACACATGTCCCAGGAAAGCGCAATGTTGATAAATAAAGTTACACAGACACAATATCTTAATAGTCATATTTATTATGTACAGTCACGGACTTTAATTGATGAGCCACCTTCAAACTTTTCAATTTTGCAGTTTCATACAATCACGAGATTACACGATTAAACACGAACTCAAATCGGAAGCTAGTAAACAAGATGACAAATAAATTACTTTTAATATCCATAGAGGTTGACTAATAAAGTCAACCTCTATGGATATTTCCGATTAAAAGTAATTTATTTGTCATCTTGTTTACTTTCATACATTCACGAGATAACACGATTATACACGAACTCAAATCGCAAGCTCGTAAACAAGATGACAAATAAATTACTTTTAATCGGAAATAGTCTTATCCATAGAGGTCGACTAATAAGTTCTCAATAATAAAAATAAATACAACGTTGCATTAAGTTTATCCAATCTATTTGATACCGACCTCCTTTGAATCATAGCTCATTAACTCAATAATTCAGAAAACTTAACTGAAGACAGTGACAGTTGAAATATCGATGTCAGAGAATTTCTCCGTACGCAACAGTAAACTAGCAACAATTGTTTATCGTTGCTAGGTTACTGTTGCTAGACCTGCAATTGGTTGACTTTGAGTAGTCACTGCTGTCAAGTTTGTAGTTCTGCTCTCAGGTTAGCCAACCGGTAAAGATATGAAATATAATTTTCTTCTTTTATTACGAAGACATATGACTTTGCGTGTCGGGAACCGAATAAACCCGATTTGCATTACACGGCTAAAATGCGGACAGTGCCAGGTGGCTCATCAATTAAAGTCCGTGACTGTACAAATAGTTAGTTAAATAATTTTTTCATGTATATGACCATTAAATAAAATTAAAATCAAATTCAAATTAAATTAAAAAATAATTACAAAAAGAAAAGGTGTACTTGCTCAATTTTGCATATTAATTCGTATTGACAATAAGTTTTTGAACAATACGTCATGCTGAAGCTTAACTGGAAAAAGCCATCAGCTAGTCAGCGAGGTAGGAAGCAAGCTCAACTGTCCGAGATCCATGATCATTAATGGAGACTCTGGTTCTATAAATTAGAGTTTTTAGAGGCTCTGTAATAAGCGATTATAACTTGAAAAAATTAAACACCACCTTTCAAAGACATTGAACGCAGGCCTCTCCCAAAAATTATACACACTACAATAGAAATTACAATCAGTTGAGATAACTGATAGCCAAATCAAGAACCTCATGCTTTAACATTGATCGAATTTCAAACGGTCATCGAAGGTCAAACATCGATTCGAAGGTCAAACTATCGAACAATGTCTAACATTACATCTTGCGTTCATTGAATAACAGTGTCCAATATATTTTGGTACATGACAAAGAAGGGAACAAACCGTCCAGAGGGCCTAAGACAAGTGACAATCGCTCTCAAAGCGTTCCATATTTCTACGACTTTCAACAGGATGGACATCAGCTGTTCGGTAGTTCATGACAATTCCGTCATCGTTATCGCTGTTAGAATGATACTTGTCTTGGCCCTCAGGGTTGCGGGAAAGTCCGAAAGGGATACCGAGACCCTTGGCAACGGGAACACGAGTGGGTTTTAGTCAGTAGAAGACTACCCTGCTCTGCCCAGGGCGGGAGAAGTCACTTGAGGATTTCCCACCCTCAAAAAAAAAGGTATTGAATTTATGTTCGCTTATAAGTGGTTGGGTCGTAAATAAGCAGTGGCGGCCGGCCCGATGGTTAGTGGTCAGTGCCGCCTGTGGAAGTCTACAACAGGGACAACGTAGGAGCCTTACCATTCAGGAAAACATGATGTGTCTCATTGTGTGAATTTCAAAGACAAAATGTCAAAATTACGATGTCTCGCTCCTATTTTACGATGAGGTATCAAGATACAATGGCCTGTATGTAGGTCCCAATACATTGCACAATTCTAATTGTTAATTTGCTTAGTAATAATAATCCTATGTCGTAAATTACTTGTCTGATAAGCTCTAAATCTAGATATGTGTAATAAAATAAATGTGTTCTTATATGCAATTTGTATGGTATCAGACATCGAGATATCGTTTCGTCACTATCTCGGTTTATATCGATAAAAACTGCGGAGCTGTATAGTAATTATTTATTCGATATTAATTGGTTTAAGTTTCAAAAGGGTGTTTTAGAAAAATATTTGTTCATTTGCTACTTTATAGTTTAATTTTCACGTACGATAGACAAAGTTTACGTAGATATTATATTTACGTGATATTAATATCTATCATGGGTATCAATACCGATATCTACAGTTTCTAAGTTTCCCATTCCTTTATTTATTGTTACAAAATACCTACTATTATGATGAGGAACAAACTAAATTGAAAATCCAATTGTATGTTATTCATTCAACAATGGATGCCTTCAAATGGTTTAATGTTTCGTATCCGTAATCCAATTTTTTTTTGTTCTAATTTGATAATTTTTATTGCTAACATTAAATAAGATTGTTCTCGCTCGAACTTTTTCAATATATTTTTTTTCTGATTGCACCTTTATGTGGCTGCATGATATACCTATGTACATGCAGTCATGTATGTACATATTTAACCCGTACATAAATGTACATTTTATACCCATTATCAATAACATTGAGTATAAGTAAGTACATACACTTAATGTCGAAAATGGGTAACAAATCCTTTCCATTTTTTATATTTAATAATGCACTAAATAGTAATATAACGTATAGACTGTGTAGTATTTTCTTTATAATACCTACTTAATTATTATGAGTCTAACATCGGCCTTGCATGTATATGTCCGAGATTAAATTAGGTATGATCTGCAGAAAAATGCTCTATGATTAAAGATAAAATATTTTCTAAGACTAAAGATAAAATTATTTAATGGATTTAATTTCAACGTTCTATTAGGTGCAGGCTTCTTTCATATCCTACCATTATAACATTTCACAGCACTAAGCAAAATTGTTTAAGATCGCAATATCTTTAAACTAAATAAATAATACCGTTCGAAATTATAAGCAGGGCTGTAGACATATAAGCACCTCAGTAAAACTTAATAAAAGTTTTTGCTATATTGCCAAATCACAAAAAAGAAATGCCTGAAAACATTTTTCAGATAAAGAGCAAAACTCACTTCAAACACTCACTCACAATTTTTTTTCGGCAAAATTATTTCCAGCCGTTATTGACATACAATTTTGTTGCTGACTCTACAACCAAGTTCCGTTTTCCCAGCCAACTAGTTTATTCAACATGTGTGTAATAGTGCCAAGTGGGTTCGGTCGCAATTTTCTTAAGTTATTCAACACTTGGCTAGACGTAAAATTAATAAGGTTTTAACCTTGAAACTGCGGCCTATATTAGGTTTTTTGCAATAGTACCTATTAAATAACTGTTGTTCGTATTCGGAAGCGTTTTCGGACCTACGCAGTCAGTTTCCTTTCAGTACCTGAGGGCCTAGACAAGTGACAATCGCTTCAAATGCGTTTCGTATTCCTACAGCGACTTTCAACAGGATTGACATAAGCTTTTCGATAGCATACGTCAGCCCTATACATTTTTGCTTTTTCCATCATGATTATCGCTGATAGTATGTCACTTGTGCTAGGGCATCTGTATCGATTATTCTGGAGAAGTCGTTTTGCCGAAAATCAAGATATTATGGTATTCAATTATGGGAGGAAGTACCTTCTCTCTTTTTCGTAGGTACCTACATACTTATTTACGATGTGTCTCATGGTTTCTCGTAGCCAACAGTTAGGCAGCTTTCGTCAATATATTAAACTCTGCAGTTTTCCATAAATCATTGATTCATCAACCTTCATCAACCTTTGGTTTTTAAAAAGTATGATTTAATTTTTTTAATTTAAATATTTTTATTAAATAAACTTCTCAGAACTTTACTTAATTAACTCATAAAGCATTCTTAACATAGTTAATGAAATGTTTTATGAACCATATAAAAATTCTGTTCTCATTATAAAATGTTATGTATGTGAATTGTAACTGTGTGATAATATTATACAAGTTCGTTAATGTTATTTAACCAAGGTCACATTAGTATGTCAGATGTAAAGGGCATGGGAGAAGTATTTAAGTTCAAATTAACCTGTAGCATGACTCGCATCTGCACGTAATTATGTAAGATAACATCTTTACTGTGATATAGTAAAATCACCTTTACTGCGATGTCTAATTCGAAATAGGTCTTGGTGTCAAGGTCATCATCATCGCCATTCTGATCCTGAAAAATGGACCTTCTTTTGATTTGACCAACAGGCGTAGCATGAGCACCGTTTTGTCGACGGAAGAGTAGACAAAAATGACGTTTCCTGTAGACAGTACGAGACGGCAGCAAAATAGAAAGAGTCAACTTCACTTTTTACGAAATTCACTCTTTTACATAATTCGACTCAGAATTCTTTGTTTTATCATAGGATTTATAGGTTGTCAGTGTGATTTTGACAGTAAGGATAGAAAACTTTCTTCCGAAATAGTCTACATATAAAAAGACCTAGACAAGGAACGTTAGAAATGAAAGACAAAATGACAGATTGTAGAAAGATTTCTACGGTGGATGTCAAAAATGAAGAAACGAACTGTCACTTTGTATAGAAAAAAGAGAGATAGAAAGCGCCATGCTACGCCTGCAGTACCTACCATCATTGTTAGTAATAATATGATAAAAAAAATCATCACCATTCCAGTCCTCTTCTGTTAATTTATTTTGGGATCGGCACAACATTTTTTTGATATATGATAGGATTACGCCGTTAATTATATATTTCCCCATAAAAGGCAACAAAATCGATAATTATTATCTACACTAATATATCCTATAACTAAACCTAAATATCTAAACAAAAATATCTTTTCTCTATATGAGAAAAGATATTTTTGTTCGTAAGGAATAAACTTAAACCATAATAGTACGATTAAAAAAAAATCATTCAGCAGTAAAATGCTATATTATCCAAAGTGCTAGAGCGTGTTGTTTACTCGGCAGTTTATTCAGCCTTTAAATGTGACTTTGGTGATGAGCAGCATGGTTTTCTTCGTAAGCGATCTACTACCACTAACCTTATTCTTTCTAATGAATTTATCTCTGAAGGTATGGAGCAACGTGCACAAGTTGATGTAATTTATACGGATTACAGTAAATGTTTTGACCGCATTGACCACAGGGTACTTTTACGTAAACTTTTCTCAGCTGGAATTCATGGCGACCTATATCGATGGTTTTCCTCCTACATTGAAAACAGATCACAAGCAGTAGTACTGCAGGGTTTCACCTCCAGTTGGAATCTGGTACCATCTGGAGTTCCTCAGGGATCCATTCTAGGACCTCTTCTATTTAATCTATTTATAGCAGATATTAAGAAATGTTTTATTAACTCTTACATTCTGTTATACGCCGATGACATGAAAATACTTAAAACAGTACGTTGTTTATCCGACACATCACTACTCCAGCAGGATCTTAATAGGTTTGTAGATTACTGTAGACTAAACAAACTGCAACTAAATGTATCCAAATGCTTCCATATGACTTATACACGGCAAAAGAAGTCAATTGGTTCAGGGTATGTATTGGATAATCAGACAATAACTAAAGTGAACAGTATTAGGGACTTGGGTGTTATCCAGGACAGTAAACTTATATTCGAAATGCACATTGATGAAATCGTAAAGAAAGCGTCCAAGTCCTTAGGTTTCATAATAAGGTCTTCTACTTGTTTCAGCTCTCTAAAACCACTTAAAGTATTATACTGTTCATACGTACGTAGCCACCTTGAATATGCATCTCAAGTGTGGAACCCAAAATACGACGTGTATAAGTCAAGAATAGAAAGCATCCAGAAAAAGTTTCTAAGATATTTAGATTATAAGACAAACCAATGCTCAACGGATTACACACATCGTTGCAAAAGATACCATTTTCTACCTTTGGAAAACAGACGCCATGCTAATGATATCACTTTTCTGTTAAATATTGCCAATAGTTCCATCGATTGTTCTCAACTTCTCTCCAAAATATCACTCAGAACCCATCACGTAGGCTTCAGGCAGCGACCACTTCTTCACATTCTATTCGCATCTACCAACTACCGACGGAATGCCTTTTTCTTACGTAGCGCAACAAGCTTTAATAATCTGCCCTCTCATTTAGATGTTGATCTTTTTAGAACCAGCCCTAGTACATTAAGACGTACTATAAATAAAGAATACTTTGTTATAGACCGTTATGAGTAGCATTACTCATTTAGAACATGTTACTTATTGGATATTTTCTTTTTAATGATTTTATTACAATTACACTGTCACATTATTATACTAATCACGATCCATAAATTCCAAGATCCTTTATGTTTTATTTCAAATAAGAATTTATTTTGTTTTGTTTAAGAAGAATTTGTTAAGTTATTAAGTATGATTTTGTTTTTAGTTTTTATCTTAAAAATCTCTTAAGTATGTTTCTTTTCTTCTTAAAATTTTAGGTACATAGTTTTTAATTTGTGGAAGCTTGTAAATGGCAATTGTAAGCGCTATTGTACATAACCTACTTTAAAGATATTAGACTGTAAGCTTTCTGAAGAATAAATAAATAAATAAATTACCGAGTAACGTAAGCTATACCTGATTTATAAAGATATCGAGTCACGCCGCTGGCGGAAGCTAGTGAAGTATAAAATGGGTTTTGTTATAATAACAGAGGGCCTAAAACGGCCACATTATCAATTCCTCTAGAAGCAATTCATCTCCTGAATTGCCAGCTGTCATTAGCAATCCCTCGAATTTGACACAAAAGTAATTCATAATGTGTGGACCATTTTACATAGAGCATAATGTGTGGACCCTGTTTTGAATCTCCATAGAAAACTGTCAAACAGATGAATTATTTCGTAATATGAATCGCACGCAGATTGTAATTATGAATTGACAGTTAGTGACATTTTACTATGATTCATAATATTTTCCTATTATGATTCTACTAAAGTGGCTGTTTTAAGCCCCCTGATGGTTTACAGACTAGTTAGAATAGCGCAGTAGGTATGTTGTAACTGACTACAGGAGAACACTGCCCATCCTCTCCAAACTGATGTCTCTTACGTACTCTCGTCCTAAGAAATCCGTGGAACATAAGGAATTACAAGTGACGAATTCTTTCTTCCACATCATCGAATTAAAGTAATCGTGTGGAAAAAACGAAAGTGCCAACAAAGGCTCTCTTTGGTCGAAACTTCTGATACTAATGTTCACAGATTGTCCTTTGACAGCGACAATAGTTCATCTACTTACTTCAATGAGTCCTTTTTCGGTAAAATGTCTAACAAAAATGTAGTTTTATGAAGAAACCGTGCCGTGTACACACGGCTACACATCAAGCTATACATTTCCAGTTTATGCTGATCTCGCATTGTATAGAATTTTCGTACAATGCGGTGACAGCCTATGCTGGAAATGTATAGCTTGATGTGGAATTGTATAGCCGTGTGTACAAAGTTCTTTGGAGGTGCTAAGCAGGATCTCAATAATTGTTTTCCTTCATTAGTTTTACAAAAGTTTGGAGTGCATGAGAAGTAGATACTTACCATAAACTGATCAATGAACTCTACAAAGAAGGGCCAAATGGGGTCAAAATCAATTGAATTGAAATTAATTTCCTTTCATTTAATTTCACTCGAAAAGGTAAGTGAAAATACTAAGGATAAAAAAAATACAGCATATCAAAATGAGATAGCGAAGGCCACTTTCGCAAAGCCGGCAGATAAATCGTTAGCTTAATTTATTATAATAATACTGTCACTATTAATAGTAATAGTAGACTACTATTACTTTGTCGCCTGAGTACAGAATTTCAAAACGAACGACTGTTTATCTACCTAACTACCGACTTTGATGACTGTAGCGACGTTGCCTATATACTGTAATTTTCTATTACAGTATTTTATCTCACGACGCTACGTGCGCTTTTCTTTTGGTAACGAAGTTGGAAGTGCGTGTGTGTGTTACTTGGTGACGCTACTTGTCTTCACGCACACATTCAGAGCGTGTTTGTACATTTGGTCACACAAGTAAAGCGCGAGTCGCGCGATAAAAATACTATAGCTGATTTGCACGAAATTCTAATTAGGTCTTTATCATGAATAACTTATTTCAAAATGGGTTATTGAAGGAATTGGCTGGCAGCTCGTAGAAAACGAATTCCACAAAGTTACATTTAAGTAGGAAGTTCCCTACGCGTCCTTCCATTGCAGCCGACCGACACTAAGACCAAATAACATGCGCCGTTAATTATGCTGACATCCAAACTTGGACTCTACAAATGCTATGGTGATTGCACTAATTCCACGTACGAAACTTTTCACACAGACCGTCTATTACTAAAACAACTGCGGGGTAATATTGCGTAGTACACCTAAAACTGGTGCTGAAGAGCAATTTCCATATTGTTAAAAACGTTCGCATCCCAATCTCAGTCGCAATCTGTCACAAATATTTCTAATTTACCTAGAATTTTGACAAGTTTATGACATTGATTGTCGCTGAGATGCGATTGCGACTTTGAACGTGTTTAAATAAGGGAATTGGCCTTCTCTTACCCTATAGCATACGGATGATATATGGCAGGTCTGAACATAGACGCAATTATAAGTTTCGCGCATGTTCTCTCACTCAAACTCGCCTCATGTCACCATTTGGTTCCTAAAAAATGTTACTGCGGAACCCTCTGCATGAATTTCAGAATTGTCAAGCTATATCGGCCGTATTGTATATGTATTAGTCTTATTCTTCATTATTTTCTTCACACTCTTGTACTATTCAAACAACATGCTCCTATAATTATCATAAGACAGTCTAATAATCACGGAGGGTTGGCTCCGAGCCTAACCTGTGTAGTTCCTCTGCCAATATCGTGGAGTAGGTGACATTTAATTGGCCTTTCAAGCTCAGATAGTGCTGGATACTAGCCAGGGGTAATTTTTGTGGTTGATAACGGTCCTCGTGCTTCTAATTGACCAACGTTTTCTTCAAGAATGGGCAATAAAGACTCCTTGAATACATGTTCTGTCTCTAAAAGAATTGTAATGTCCTTTTTTAGGAACTTTAAGAATTATTATAAAACACAAACACTTTTCCAGCGACTTCGTCCGCCCTTTTTTGTTTGTGCCGGAAATTTTATTTTTATAATTTTATAGATTCTGCCTTGTCTGCTTACCGGAAGAATTGTTTACAGTTTTTATTAACTTTTCTTCTAGGGTTATTAGAAGGGAAATTGAAAAATTTATTAGGTTTTCTTACTACTTTATTGTGCTTTGAAGTATCCTGCTTGCTTCCTGTTTATGAAATAAGTTAGGAGGGGACGACGAGGCACTACAGTCCTAGACTTTGCATACAATTCACAACTTCTGTAATGCATGCACGAGCGTTGAATAATTCTGACTGATTGATCATAGATTCAGCTGAATTATACGTGCGTGTTGTTGATAAATATTGGAGTATTTAAGGATACCTACTAGATATTGTTAACTTATTGTTACACGTAAAATTTCAGTTATTCAGAGTAGCACTTATAGTTTTACGTCACATAACTTTTAATTTTAGTAAACATGATAAAGCTTAGGGCGTAAATAATAATCGTAGCATTTGGTGTACCTACTGTAGTTTCTGCCTACCAATCAATCTGCCTATAGCAATTTCCTAACTAGGTTGGGGTCAACTTCCGGTCTAACCGGATGCAGCTGAATACGAGTATTTTACATGGATCGACTGCCTATCTGACCTCCACAACCCTTCTGACTACTCGTAACGACTGTCAAAGATCTACGAATGGCAACCGGGACAAACGGCTTAGCGTGAGGGGTCTCGATATGCAATGCATGGTTCATGGATACCCATCCAAGAACTGACCGCGGAAGCGTAGCTTCTGCCTACCCCTATAGGAAAAGACCATGACTTTATATATGTATGAATGACACAATAACTGTAACCTCGCCAGACATAAGACATGATTCTACTGAACCAGGAAAAGGAGTCCACCGCATTGCAGTATTCCGTGACATCAAATATTTCTACATCGCAAAACAATACGATCAGCGCAATTCATGATAATTTATATTACAAAACTCGATGATATCGTTACCCATGAGATAATAATTGAGATTGCTACAAGATAATCACATAAAGAAAAAAAATATTCTTCGAAATTCTTACACGCTGTTCAATTAGTTGCCTTGGTCTTTTAAGGTTAGAGCTATTGCATTATTTGAGTCAAATTTATATTGTACTAGCTGCGCCCCGCGGTTTCACCCGCGTAAGTCTCGATCTCGTGGGAATATGGGGATAAAAAGTATCCTATATTAGGTTATAGGATACTTTCTAGGGTTTCAGGATGCCGATTAACCAGAACACGTCGTGTTGCCACACCGAGCGCTGGACGCAGATGCGACCGGTCAATCATCATCCTTAGGATGCCTCACTGAGAAGTGAAACATGTGTCGATTTTTTACAGGGTTCTTTATGACTCTTGAATAATAGTAAAGCAGAATAGGTTACTAAATATATTTACGTCTATTGTATTTTATAATGGATTTCCGCAAAGTCACGCCTGTATCAATTAACTATCTTTTCGACTCTGTATAGTAGGTAAATGGACGTATAGCCAACATACGTACAGGGAGCCAGCGCATTAACACATTGTCGTTTCTTTTGCGTATAAGAAGAGATAATTGTTGTGTAGTGGCACAACAACAGGTCAATAGGCTTACTTGTGTGCTAAAATCCAGATGGAAACCATGTTATTGATTACAGCTATTTTGTTTAGAGTAGAACAAAAAGTTTAATGATTCTATTTTCTTGCGCATAATGGATAAACATGATTGATTAGTGCTCGTGGGTGAGCGTCTACTAGATTTATGATATTAATGGTTGGTCCCGAATACCTTTATAATGAACTCTAACTAACGATTACTTGAGGATGCAGATATCTTTGTGTAAAAATTAAAACCTCAAAATGAGGAAATATACAGGGTGTAAGGGTAAACACCGTTGTCACTCAAACCATGAGTAGTTAGAAAAGAAAGAAAGAAAGAAAATACAATAATACGTACGCAAAATACGCGCTTTGACGTGGAGTTGCGGATACCAGCCCGTACTACCTATACCTATAAGAGAGAAAATAAATTTGTTTGACCCAGGTAAGGCACACAATATTTATACAAAAAACAAAGAACATAAAAATTGTATTCGCCTCACGGTATATGTTGACTTAAATATAAAAATAAATGAGAAACTACAAAAAAAACGTTATTTTCATTAAAAGATTTTAAAAAGAGTCTATCCGACACCGTGCTTGCTAGCTGACTGACTGGGGAGAGGGTCGCGCATGCGGCCGATC
Organism: Lithophane semibrunnea; assembly: GCA_947363905.1. NCBI lineage: Eukaryota > Metazoa > Arthropoda > Insecta > Lepidoptera > Noctuidae > Lithophane > Lithophane semibrunnea. The sequence continues at coordinate 11,582,139 of OX376197.1, read as the reverse complement.
ATGTCACGTACCGCACCCCCCGTGTTGGGACGCAAGTTCGTTGCCCTAGCGCATAGGGTGAAATACAATTGTGGTTAAGTGCAGACTAAAAAAAAAAATGTAATTTTCCACTGATTTTACGTTCTATAAATGAAACCAAACCATTGGTTGCAAGGATAACGGTGCTTACCCTAACACCCTGTAGGTGGCCGATTAGCTGGATTGAGAAGGTGCAAAAAAGGTTTTGTGGCGATACTTGCGAGAGGCTTGTCTATTCCCAATTCAAACAAGGCATCCATATAATAATAATAATGATCCATAAAGTTCTCTATTAGCATCTTTCTATCCTCAGATAAAAAAATGGTCACACATTCGGGCTTATGACAACCCGTAATGACTGTCAAAGATCCACGAATGACAGCCGAGACCAAGAGCCACGGACCAACCCCGGCAAGCGTAGCTTAACCTGATGGATCGATCCATACGGCTGGCATTACTTAGCTGAGCTCCTTTAAAACCCGTAATCATAAGACCACAGTATATTAAGGGAAGTTATATCAGAAGGAAGAGGGCGTAATGACCGGTGTCAGACGTAACTTATAACGATGGGAAGACTTGGGGACACACCCTTGTGAACACGGACTTATACGACTGTGATCGAGATAGTTTTCGTTATTATGGTGATATTTTGGCTTTCAGTGCTAATAAGTGCTTGAGAGATAGAAATCTTTGGTGAGAGTAGGGTTTGCTTTACGAAAAGAGGCATATTATAGAACTAGCTGTTCGTGCCCGGCGTCGCCCGGGTGTAATTCCGACTTTTCCGGTGGATTAAAAAAATCATAAGTGTTAAATCCATATATCTTTTGATTCTGCGGGTCGATTTTAATGAAATAAATACTAAATGTTACTCACAATAAAGCTTCTTATTGTTCAGTAATTCAATTTGGAATCCAATGAGTGGCTTTTACGTCATGCGCTCACAAACGAACAAACAAACAGACAAAAATGTCAAAAATTGTTTTTTTACTTTCTATTAGTTATTTCTCGCGGCTTCCAGTACATTTTTTGCAAAAATCTTTAAAGTACAGACACGGACCGTTTACGATTTTATTATATGTATAGATAACAGAAAAATCGTTTATTGTCCAGGTAATACAGTAAGCAGGTTTAATTGCGAATAAAATTGACTTTTCCCTACATTTTGACGAGTTAGGCGAACATAAATGTAGGGAACAGCTGTTTGTTTTCTCGCGATTTCAGGGTTTGTCCCGTAGTGAAAGTTGTTCATAATAATGAGTACAATGACCTCTTAAAATATTTCGTGTATGAAAAGATACATATTTAAATACTAATATTTTGTTTTAGTCTCTATCCAAAAAGTCAACCTTCAGTGATCGCAGTCTCGTCCGTCAATAATAGTGAAATATCTATCAAGCCTATCGAACTCGCTCCAATCGAATCGATTACGCAATCGTATGGATGTGCGATGTGTAAAATCGAGTTTTATAACATTTGCCACTGCAGGTGCTCCGGTTCTCATCGCAAAGGTCCTGTTGACATTTGTCCGGCCTTCGAATATGTGGGTCAATGTGAATCGAGCGAGATTTTTAATTTTTTTCTTAAAAATTCGAGCAAACTCTTTTGGCGTGATGTGGAATTATTGGATGCGGTAGGAGTCTGTTACATTCTTTCAGTTAGTGTAATAGTATTGTGTACTAAATTAGGTTTAATAAAATGTTCGGATGTCTTTAAAGGCCTATTTTAAAATTCTATTGTGTCTCGTTAGTGACAGTTGTAGGTATAAGCCTTGCTTTGAGCTTTGCCCTTTTAAACACGCTTTGATTTCTATAAGCTTTCATTAACATAGCTCAGCTATACTCTTCTAGACTCCGATATGATTTCGAATTACACAAAAATATAAATAGTTTCTGTAGATATTAAAAACTATAATTTCTTTAGGAATAAGCATCAACTTTGTATGTATTTTTCTGTTCTTTTCCTCTTGTTAGATTATTTTGTGTACAGTCGAACAAGCTATTTGATATAGACACAGATAACTTGTAGTCAACAATCCTTTTACGTCACTCTCCTAAGCCATAAGCTCAAAAAGTTAAATTACACACACAATCAAAACGAATTTTGCCAGTGTAGTAGAAAATGAATATATTTTGTTCGACTGTACATAAACGGTTAAATAAATAAAACAAATAAATTGGCTTTGAGGTGTGTTTTTGAATTAATATTTTATCTTCATAGCTCCATGTTTTTGGGCTTATCATATTTTGTCGCCATAATTTGTACCTATAAAAGAATATTCTTAAATGTTGGTATTTCGGGTGAATGTCAAGCCGTGTCAACTTACTTTAATATCCTTTGACATAACTTTGTTCGTAATGTGCATTCTTTTCTCTCTCATTTATTATCATTGTATTTACCGAAAGAAATCTGAACTTTTGTTGGTGGGTACTTTGTAAAGTGTTTAAATGTGTAACATCTTTCTCCTTGCTTTTCTGCAAATCTTTCCTTTCGCTTTCCTGCAACCTGTGGGAGTGATTTCGAGAAAAGGGACGGAAGTGTGTTATAGAAAGCCGGGGAAGCGCGCTATTTGATTTGACCAATGAGCGCGCGCTGTGCTAGAGTTGGCCTTCAGATGGTACCACCAACCCATTTCACGAGAGGTTGGTACTGTCAGCCAAGATGTCAGATGTTACACATTGTATACGATTACTGTAAAGCTAGCTCGTTTTTTTTTGACATAGCAAATGACCTTCAAGTTTAATGTTTTATAATCAATCATGGCTATTGGTTAGTTACAGTGTCATGCCTAAAACAAGTCTGTGACAGAATACAGTCTGTCCCATGTAGGAAACTATGTCACAATACCTTTATTGATTTGACGGATTACCATTCATTTTTAGTCAGTCCCCGTGTCGATAATAGTCAGTAATTCAGTCGATAACAGTCATTGCTAAGCCAACAAGACAGATGACAAAGATGTCCGTTCCAGGTCGAAACTAGTTGGGGAAACCCGAAATCAACCAATCAATCAACTCAGCCTATCACAGTCTACTACTGGACATAGCAGCACTCTGTCTTCCGCTTTCCGCATCCACTCTGTCCTAGTTCGTTTTAAGGTCGTCAGTCCATCCATCTGGGCAGCTACGCTTATCGAATCCCGCAATAAAAGCTACCATGCGCTTTGCGTTAACTTCACGTTTGCAGACGTTCAGGATCAAGAACCACCGATTAACTGGGTATGCCCTCAAGGTCTGAGTAAGCAGCCTAAGAGTGATAACTCTAATACACCAGTACGTCCATCTACGCCTACATCTATGGCAGAAGTTACCTTCAACGTCACCCGTCGTAAGATAACCCAAAACAGACCAGATACCTTGCAAACGTGTGTAAGTCAATCTTCGGAATCCCTACGCTCAGAAATAAGAGATATCATACGTGAAGAAATGCGTAATGCGCTGAAGGACACCATAGGCGAGTTCAAAGTATCCATTTCGGCTAACCTAAGGGAAATCAACGATCAAGTAACAGCTTTTAAGGATTCTATGAATTTTCTCAGTGATGAATTTGACAAATTAAAGCGTGATAACGTTACATATCGGACTGAAATTAGCCAATTGAGGAAGGATAATGAGTTATTACACTGTGAATTGTCCGAGCTTAAAGGTAAATTCATTCAAATTGATCAACTGTCCCGAGCCTCTAACATTGAAATACAGTGTGTCCCGGAACATAAATCTGAAAATGTTGTAAATATCGTTAAGCAAATCGGCCGAACGGTGAGCGTATCTATTAACGACAATGATATACTCGTACATTATTGCGCAAGAATTGCGAAATTGAATCCAGACAGTACCCGTCCACGGTCCATACTAACTAAGTTTAATTCGCCCCGTACCCGTGATTCATTTCTATCTGCTGTTCTAACATACAATAAAAAGAATGTTCAAGACAAGTTAAACACCCACGATTTGGGATATAGCACGAGTCAAAAATTTCCTGTGTTTGTCGTTGAGAACCTATCACCGGAAAATAAAAACTTGCATGCTGCTACTCGTAAACGTGCAAAGGAGTTAAAATACAAATTTGTGTGGGTGCGTGGAGGACGCATCTTCGTGAGAAAATCTGAAACTACTGATACAATATTCATCCGTAATCTTGATATGTTAAATAAACTCACTTAAGCTTCAATAATCATTTAAAATAAACTTTGTTCAAGCATGTTTTTATTGATATTATAACGTAAAGTTTATGTGGTATCATAATTTAATCGATAAATTCGTTACAGTGTGTCAATTTCTGTCAGCAGTAGACTCATGCTTAGTTGATGTCTACATAAATATTGGTGCCTCTAAGTTGAATGCAATTATAAATATGAATTTTATCCGAGTGTATTTGTTTTATCTTTACTCTAGTTATACGTTTTACATGCTTACACTAATGAGTTACGGAACAATGATCATAAGTTTATGCTTAACATTGGACATAGTTTTTGCCAACTACCCACTATGCGTGTGCAGTCGGCGATATTGTTATTTTTTGAACAGACCTAAACTGATTGATTGCTATCGCTCAGATACAGTGCAGATACACGATTTTATTGTGGTGACTATGGATATTTGTTCCTTTTGGGCTTCGTCCACATTCCGTTTAAGCTATTGCCCCTCAAACCGATACCTTCCTCACTGTCAAGCTACCCACCTGTGTTATTCTAATTGTTCTTTTGTTATAATTTATTTATGGCTAACACACAGTTAAATTTTTACTACCAAAATGCTCGAGGGATGAGAACTAAGGTATTAGACTTATATAACGGTATTTTACGCTCTAGTTATGACATTTTAATCTTTACGGAAACTTGGTTGCAGGATGACATTTTTGACAATGAATTATGTGATAACAGATATCAAATATTCCGGCAAGACCGTAATCTTAATTTAACAGGTAAAAAGACTGGTGGTGGTGTTATGATGTGCATCAATCGTAAATTTGACACTAGACGACGTCAAGACTTTCAGTGTGCAGGTATAGAGATGTTGCATGTTACACTTTCATCTCAAAGCGTTGGTACTCGGGAGGACTTGCATATTATTCTTGTCTATATGCCCCCCGATGTATCTAGTATCCCACTGTCTCTGAATAACATTGTACAAGCGGTAACGGACATAATGGCTGTCAATGGTAATCAAAGCTTTGTTCTTGTTGGTGACTTCAATCTGCCCTGTTTAACATGGAATGATGAAGGTTATTCTATATTGAGTAACAGTCCACTGCAAACAAGAACTGCTGCTGCTTCCTTTGCTGATGAAATTAGCGTTCTCGGTTTAACTCAATACAACTTTATCTCAAATACTAATAACAGGATTTTAGATCTATGCTTTTCAACTATATCCCTCCTTGTTACTAGAAGTGATGATCCCTTACTCCAAGAAGACTCTCATCATCCTGCTCTTGTCATTACGGCTACTGAATTATTTTTAACACCTCTAGAGGAAGTGTACGTACCACGTCATAATTATTTTAAGGGAGACTATGAGGAACTGAATAAACACTTTAACACGATAAATTGGGATGAAAAACTTTCTGTCAAATCGGTTGATGTTGCAGTTGAGTCGTTTTACTCAGAAGTTAAACTTGGCGTGGAACGTTTCATTCCCTTAGTTAAAAAACCGAAAAGCCATAAATACCCTGTTTGGTACAGTCGTGCACTTATAAAAATCATTCGTGAGAAAACTAAAGTGCATAAAAGATGGAAAAAATATGGTAACCCCAGGGACTACTATGAATTTGCATTGTTACGTTCTAGACAACAAGACGTTGAGGCATCATCTTTTCAAGGCTATATAGCTCAGACAGAGAAAGCTATCAGTCATTCTCCGAAGACTTTTTGGACTTATGTAAAAAGTAAAAGGGGCGGTAGTCAATATCCAAAAACAATGATTTTTAATGAGGAGACAATTGATTCCGGTAACGACATTTGCACAGCATTTAATAAATATTTTCATAGTGTTTTCGTTAACCCATCTACCCCCTCTTCTACAAGTTTGAGTGCTCCTAGTGAAGCGGCCTCAGCGAATGTACAATCTAACCTCTTTGTCACCAAAGACACCGTACTTACAACCTTACGCACACTAGATACAACTAAGGGCCCCGGTACTGATGGATTACCTCCTATTTTCTTGCATAATTGCGCTGAAAGTTTGGCACATCCTATAGCTTTATTATTTCAGAAGTCTTTAGCCGAGTGCGTCTGTCCCTCCTTGTGGAAAACAGCTCATATAGTTCCAGTGCATAAGAAGGGGCCCAAGATGGATATAAAAAACTATCGTCCAATATCCATTCTTAACACAATTAGCAAAGTCTTTGAGAAAATTGTCTATAATAGTGTATATCCAGTCATCTCAAATGGTATAGGCCAGAACCAACACGGATTCGTTAGGAGACGGTCTACAACTTCTAATTTGGCCACGTTTTGTAACTATGTATTGCATAATATGGAAGCCGGTGGCCAGGTCGACGTGATCTAGACGGATTTTGAAAAAGCATTCGATCGTGTGGATCACGTGATCTTGCTAGCAAAGTTACAAAGGCTTGGGATCCATGGAGATTTACTGAGATGGATCAAGTCATACTTATCGAACCGATCGCAGGCTGTGGTTATGGGAGGTTTCAAATCTGACTTCGTGAACATCCCCTCCGGTGTACCCCAGGGATCTTTATTGGGCCCTCTTTTCTACTGTGCTTACCTGTATGACATTCAGGCGTGCTTCAAATCCGCGAAACATCTCATGTACGCTGATGACATGAAAATATACATGTGTGTAAAATCCAGCCTTGATTGTGAACTGATACAGCGTGATCTTGATGCATTATTCAGTTATTATGAACAAAACAATATCACTGTCAATGTCTCGAAATGTCAATGTATTAGCTTTAGCCGTTCTAAACATCCAACTAGGCACCCGTATGGATTCAATTATAATGAGATCGAGAGAGTTGATGTGGTCAGAGATCTTGGTGTAATGTTAGATTCCAAATTGCTTTTTGACCAACACATTGACACCATTACCAATAGGGCCTCTCGTAACCTTGGTTTTGTAATGCGTGTCTGTAAGCCTTTTAGGAATTGTCATAGCCTGAAGATTGTGTACTTTGCTTATGTTCGTAGTATTTTGGAGTACTGTAGCCCAATCTGGTCACCCCAATACGAGGTATATGCTAAAAGAGTAGAAAATCTACAGAAAAAGTTTGTAAAAATCCTAAATTTCAAATCCCGTAAACGTCATGATTCCTATGCCCGAGACTGTAAACACTATGATATACTTGCCCTTGTGGATAGGCGTAAGATGCTGGACATGCTTTTTCTTTTTGATGTTCTGCGAGGTCGCTTGGACAGTAGTGATCTGTTATCATGTATAGATTTCTGTACTCCTAAAACACGTACCAGACATACAAAATTACTAAGTGTCCCTGGCTGCCGCACAAAATATGGGAGAAATGCTGTCATGACTCGACTGCCTCGCATCTACTCTGAGTATTTTGAAACTGTCGATATATTTCATTTATCCAAACAATCATACCGGAGACAAGTCAAGCAAATATTGTTTAGTGGACAAATTGTACCGTTACTCATTTCTTTTTTAAATATACTTACTTTAGTATCTAACTAATATACTTAAGTTTTTCAATGGCTAAGCGCATTCTAATTGCTGGGTGTACTTAGTGAATCTTACCTTCGATTCACATTTTAATATTTTGTTTTTGATTTTGTTTTTCTTTTAATTCTTTTAATTGAATGTGTATAATAATATACCTTAATGGTATATTTCTTTTATTTGTTTTTTCCTTACACCACTTTCTGGTTAACCTAGTTTTATAAATGCCGTGAAACTCTGTAATTGGTTTAAGTGTTAATTGTCATCACCTCACTATCACTGAGCAGCGCCATGTGTAGACGTCCCTTGATAGTGACTTTGACGCTACTGCATTGGCAGTTCACTGATGGTGGGGTGGGTATTCTTAATTCATGTAACTTAATAAATAAGCTGTTGAGTTTCCAAATGAATAAATAAATAAATAAAACTGTTAAAATCAATAATCAATCACCTAGGTAGGTATCTTATCATAATTTGTAAGTAAAAGTGACTTTTATTTAAGATCCGTTATATCAATCAAGCTTGATTGATATCCTGAACTTGGTGTGCCAAGAGCAATTAAAATGACGTAATTAAAACAAAAATTGCTAATTTTGCATAACAGGGTTTCCATAACCAGTTTCGTCGCCCTTTCCGACTGGATCTTTATTTATGTAACAGAGGTCGATATTCTCAAGGCATGCATAAGTATCGTAGGTCGGAAATTCGGTACGCGAATTTAAATTGTACTTGACCAGTTTAATTGTTCATTACGAGGTTATTGTATTAACTCTTTAAATTAAGTTAATTAATTGAGTTTTTAATTATCGTTTTGGTTACACTGAGGGTTTTGTTCAGTGAAAGAAAATTAAATACTGGTGTTAAATCACAATGGATTATGAAGCTACATTTATATTTATATTTTGATTAATGTAGTAAAATCCAAGCATGAAGTGATATTGAAAATATGTAGAGGTTATTTTCTACCGATGAGTAAGTTAGTTCCTAGAAACCAAAACTATGCATAGTTATCAATCCAATTTTCCGAACTGTAAATAATTTGGTTTTTTTAGAGTTCCTTACCCGAAGGGTGCCAAACGGAACCCTATTACTAAGCTGTCCATCCGTCAGTCTGTCTGTCTGCGGGCTGTGTCAGTGTCACACATGAAACGAAGTAGCCAGACAGTTGAAATTTACACAGATTGTGTATTTCCGTTGCCGCTCTAACAACAAATAATAGAATACAATTAAGTTAAAAGTTAAAGGGGGTCATACAAAAATAGTGTTTTTTTTAAGAAAAGTATTAAAAAAAAAAACTTATGTATGTAGTGTAAATATTGTACGGATGGTACGGAACACTTCGTGTGCGAATCCGACTCGCACTTGGCCGATTTTTTTGTTTTCATCTGCATTTTCTACCATACCGTTTTCTACGAAGAGAGTATACTGTACCTACTTATTTATACTGTGTCGATACAGTGCCTAATTAACAAGGTAAACCTTGTATGAATTCTAAATCACATACTCGAGAATTACAATTTGTGCAGTAGAAATTGAGAAACCTGTTTTCAAACTACAAAATTACTATCTGTGTTCTTAACTACAGTGAAAACACAAAGGTTTTATTTCCTTGAACAAAAGGCAGTCGCTCTGGGTTACAGTTCTCTAATGTACCGATGTAGCCACAGAATTTACGAGCCAACTAAATAAAGTCAGGAACCCAGAAGATTCCAGACTTTAACTTTATTTTCTTGGACTTTTATTTCTAAACTAAATACCACAAAATGTTAGGAGTAAAACTTTAATTACCAGCGTAATGGTGACGTTAAAACACGTTCAGGTTTATGCTGTGTGTTTGTTTTTAGTTTAGTTTGTTTTTACTTTGTACCTTGAAAGGCAACATTGGGGAGAAAGCGGTAGTTGCAGTGTTATTTTAGTGAAGTTAGCAAAAGACTACAATCTTTATCTACACCCATGCTATAAATCCTCTATAAAAGTATCTGAAACAGTTAGCTTATAGCCAACATTAAAACATCCAGTGTCGTAGTAACCATAATATCATCCAAACGGGTGTTATAATGTTGTACTGAATTTTATTATGCAACTCATTTAAAAAAAAGAACATTGTCATTCACGAGCGTTTCACTAACAAAGCACCGTAATTTAAAAACAAAACACATTCGAATTCTAAAAATTCGAATTCACTTCGTACTGCGCCATTTTTGTTCGATATTGGTATTGCAAAGAAACTTTTATAGAAGATTCATATCATGGGTGTAGATAAAATCTTGTATGTATATAATTAGGTATAAAAACACTCGTGTGATAACCCACATTCGTGTCTTAATACCCTTTATTATATAACAGTTGCATAAATAACTATTATAGATCGCCCCGCAACGTTATTGTGATAAACATGCTTCTTTTGTTTTTATTACACACTATTTACATGGAGCGGCCTTTCTTTCCTATAAAAAGTACCTACATTTCCATGTCTTGGTAGGTAAGTAAAAATTATGCGTAACACACTTTCAACTTGAATCTGAATGTGATTTTTAAGGATATTGCTAATCGATTGCTTCATATGTTCGAAAAATTTATCCGCTCAACAACGTAAATAACGCAATGAATGTTGTTGAACTGTCAAAATGTAACAAATTAGTCGTAATCGGTTACGAAAATAATTTACGCAATTAGTTAGCTGATTGTGATTGATCGTGTGTTACGAAATGAGAGTGCAGGACGCAGAATAAAACTCAATGTGAACCAACTCAGATGGTTACCGTAGAACATTAACGTCAATCTACTTATTTTCGTGTCGATTAACAAATTTTTTGGAGCCTTGTTTTGTCCCACTGCTTGGCCTTCCCTTTTTTCCTTCATTATTTTTAACTTAACTGATTAAGTCATTTAGTTCAATAAATTACGTTTATCTACACCCATGCTATAAACCCTCTATAAAAGTTTCTGGGACAGTTAGCTTATAGCTAACATTAAAACAACCAGTGTCATAGTAACCATAATATCATCCAAACCGGTGTTATAATGTAGTACTAAATTACATAATGCAACTCATTTAAAAAAACGTACATTGTCATGCACGGGTCACAAAAGAAGGGCCGTAATTTTTAAAAAAAACTTATAGGTTATTCGAATTCGAAAAAATCGAATTCACGTCGTATCCAGCCATTTTTGATCGATAATAGTATTACAAAGAATATAATAAAGAGGAGTTTTATAGAGCATTCATATCATGTAGTGTGATAGATAAAATAAAATAGTGGTGTAGATAAAATCTTGTATACAACTGTATATAATTAGGTATTAAAACACTCAGGTGATACCTGAACCCACATTCGTGTTTTAAAACCCCTTTTTATATTACAGTTGCATAAATAACGATTAAAAGGAATAAAGATCTGCTACAATAGCCTTCAATTAATATAAAGACATCAAAATTGAAGGCATGTAACACCTATTCGATGTACTTGAAGCCACATACACGTTCATAAATCATTTATCTACTTGAATTCCATTACTGAAGTTCAAGTACAGTCGCAAACAATCGAGTAATTTGTCATAATCTCGTTACAGATGTGGTTTGGCGGACAGTCGAGCACGAAACTTACAAAATCAATGTCTACGGATCATTTGTTATGTTCTTTGGCTTGACACTTGGTACTGGTGAGCACAAAATATTTCTTTATTGAGACATTGGATAGTATAGTTTGTTTTTCAGGGTAGGTTGAAGCAGGTGATTTAGAGGTTACCGAGGATCGAGATAAATGGATAGTAGAACGTACGATTAGAGAGCTCTTTGTCCAGGAGTAGACTACCAGATGATTGTTAAGATGGATCAGTGATTTCGTAGTCGGAACACGATTTATTTGATTATGTGAATAATCAAATAAATTTCGAACTATATATCAAACTCTCTTAATTATTACTTATTCCCTTTTCTTTTAAATTTTCCTTGCTTCTGAAACACGCAATAAAACATTTTTCGACCCGCTGCGCTGTTTAGACCTTCATCATGCAGTTTTCATGCTTATTTCTTCACTACGAAATAGTCATAGAAAAAAAAACATTAAAAAAGCGATAAACTGAAGGCGTAACGAAATTATCATTTCATATTGCTACTAGTAATTTAAAAACCCGAATCAAGACTAATTTATTCATATTTTGTAGCAAGTGTTCTTGTTAGTATAAAATTATGCATTTAATAGTATGTTTGTACGCAACTGTACGTTTTGTACATCTTAAGTGTTACATTGTGGCTATTTTAGTAGTGTGAGGTGACCATGATTGCGATATGACATGGGTTAAACTGGATGAATGGTTTGTCTTTATTAGTAAAGGACTTTGTTACTAATACCTATACGTTATCGGCTCGTGGCTAAGTAATAACAGCCGCACGGGTCGATCCATCAGGTTAAGCTACGCTTGCCTGGATTGATTCGTGGATGGGTGACCATCTTTACATACCGACACTCTTCCGTGTCTCGGAAAGCACGTTAAGCCGTTGGTCTCGGCTGTCATTTGTGGATCTTTGACAGTCGTTAATGGTCGTCGAAAGCCCGATAGTCTGACAACTAGTCTTGCCAAGGGGTACCCCGTTACTGGGTTGTGGAGGTCAGATAGGCAGTCACTCCATGTAAAATACTGGTATTCAGTTGCATCCGTTTAGCCTGGAAGCCGACCCCAAAATAGTTGGGAAAAGGCTAGGCAGATGATGACCTATACGCTATCTTTGAAAATGGTAAATGGTAACATCAATATCTTCTTTCTACCCTTATCCCAATTTATTGGATCGGCGCAACAATAATGTCTCTTTCAATACAATACATCTCTATCTGCGGTAGGTTCGGTATGCGGCCCTTTCTAGCCATTATGTTATCACTGGCCATTTGCGTAATAGGGAATATGCACGTAATTCAAAACTTATTCCTTATTTAAATATAGGTAGGTTCATTGTAATTATGTATAGGAGACGGAGAAACAATAATTTATTCCTATTTTATTTAAGTGGTCCCATATAAATTTGTTTTTACTTCAGCTACTAATAATAAAAAAATCATCAATGATGATGTTACTGAAGTCTAGTTGATCAGGGAGACTGCATCGCTAAACACATGTTGGTAGGTACAAGAAGTCATAAAACAATCAACCACCAACCAAAGTTGTACCAACTCCAAAGAGCTAACGAGTCGTCACCTTGGTCCAAATTCAAGAAAAATAATCTCTCATGTGGGCAATATTAATAGCATGTCGTGTTGATGTGACGATACTACATGATATATTTAAGACCTTGATGGAGATATATCAAAACTTCGCATGACATGGTTGCCACACCCCTTGCTTGTGATCAACAGTTTTGTGTCTTGCAGAACTATTATGGCACAAGGTGGGCTAAGACTTGACAGGTACATTATAATGCCTACTGCCTATGTCTACCGTATTTACACGCCTCCCTGCATAACCCTGATACTTCTCATTCAATGTTTACGTACGAAAACCTTGAGTCTATAGTTGTGATGTGTAAAAAAATATGGTTAGGTAGGTACTGTAGAGGACTTGCTATATGCATGAAAACTCCGGAAGTTTAAGTTGATGGCATGAATACGGGACAAATATTTAATTTATATTTAGAATAGGAAAAATGATCAGAGGGCCAATTCTCTTACTTAAAAAACGTTCACACTCAAGTTGCAGTTTCTCAAACTTGTCAAAAATGTTGTTAAATTGATGGTTTTTTTGACAGAATTCGAAAGCGAGGCGAATGTGAACGTTCATAAATATAAGGGAAAACTCCGTCTGTCAGCTCAGCGGGATGACAGCCGGTAGACAAAATAAATAAATAAAATCTCATAAAATGTATCAATGAATTGTAAGACCCAAATAATTATTCAAGTTATACCGCCAAGAGGTGTTTGATTCATTCCGGTACGATCAGCAACCCTCAACGTTGACAGTACCTACTCTAAGGACCTCTACACTGGTAGGTACATAGGTACTGACCTATGTTGACTTTTACGAAAATACCAACTTTCAAAACTTGCAGCTCTACACTAGCAGAATCAAGTAAAAAAAAACGTTTATGGTCAATATCTTCAAATCAGTCACCCTCGCTACCATCCCGCTCACTGGCTAATCTTTCTAATCAACAATAAAAAAAATTGAATAGCTCATTGCATCTTGATACGATAGAAAAATTGCCCAAAATTATGTGAAACTAACTGCGCCCCGCGGTTTCCCCCGCATACGTCTCGACCCCGTGGGAATATCGGGATCAAAAATTTCCTATGTCCTAACCCATGTGTGATGGTCTACCAATGTTATCCAAATTCGTTCAGTCGTTTTAATCTGAAAGCGTAACACACAAACAAACTCACTTTCGCATTTATTGACCGAGCAAGCGAAGCGTCTCTGCATCAAGTCTGGCAAAATTTGCGAGTTTGCCAGTTTGTATGTTTATACACTTACCGCCTTACTAATAAACGTTGTATAGCGCCTGTATAGTTACACAACGCTTTGTCTTCATCTTTCAAAAGTCAAATTACTTTTGAAAGAAGAAGACAAAACGTTGTGTAACTATACAGGCGCTATACATCGATTATTAGTAAGGCGGTTAGTCAATCAGATATTCAACAAGCGTTTATATTTGATTCGTTAAAACTTTTCCAATAGAGTAAATAAACGTTAAGTAAAAGTTTTTTCGGCTTTCAGCAGTTTTAATTTTTAAGCAAACGGTTTCTATTCATTAGGTTGAGATTACAGCCTAAAATTTTGTTCTCAAAGAGTGGTAGCAAGTACCTTAATTGGATTATCAATAAAAAATTTACCCACTTGTTCCTAAATGGAGATAGTTTTAAAGTGGCAGGTAGGCTACGTAGAAGCCGTTAGACTCTAAAGGCTTCTACGTAGCCTACCTGCCACTTTACGAAACGATACTCTAAAGTTTAGAATATCTTTGAACTCCTACACAAATAAAATCAAATTTTCTCGTCTCCGTTTTGATTTCATAATCAGCTTATAATGTTCCCACTGCTGGGACACAGGCCTCCTCTCTGTGAGAGGAGGCCCACGCGGGCCCAGTGCGGTTTGGTAGATGTCCATGTCTTCGAATTTTTGGTTCTAGGACATGATTCGTTTTGATTTGGTAGATAATAATTATAGATATCCGTGGTAACAATAATTATAGATATCCGATAGATATACATAAGGTACCTATAACTGATATCAACGAGAAAGCACATTGAACAATATTTTCTAAACAGTAAAAGCTGCCATGTTTTCTGCTTCAGATTTTTTTAAAATTACGAAACATATATCTGAACACTAATTACCCGAAGCAGTTAAATTTATTTGTAAATAAAACACAATATTAGAGACATTTTAAAACGCAGTATTTATGATTGTAGGTAAACATAAATTCTATAGAAAACTTAACCGAAACACAACCTCTACATATCAAAGCAAACACAATGGTAGAACAAAGTGATCGCGATAAGGCAAACTGAGTAATTTGCATTAAAAGCGAGGCACTTCATTCACGTAGGAGGTCCCGCGAAATTGGAGATTGTTCATTCTCATAATAATAGGAAGATACGGAGGAAACAGGGTGTTTTTAAGTGTCATTATAATAATTGGGCCGTTTATTTTAAACCTACTGAAAGTAAAATTGTGGTGTGTTCTTGGTTAGTACCAGTACGTACAAGACATTTTACGAAAAATTTAAAAGAAAAGTCATAAAGTTAACAAAGCCGTGAGCCCGATGAGATTTTCCATCGGTATAAATGACGTACTTTCATACAAACTTACATACTTTAAAAAAATCATGGTAAGGTAGTGATAGTTCATGGTAGTAAGTTAGGGGGATAAATCAAATTTTCAATTTTCCTATATCCTTCCTACGAGACCCAGCGGTTTAGGCTGTGCGCTGTCCATCAGTTCTTGAATGAATTTAAAATTAATTAATAGATTTATTTTAATTTTTTTATATACTGTATGCAAGGGTAAACACCGTTGTCACTCAAACCATGGGTAGTTGACTTAAATACAAAAATAAATGACCCAGTAACACCAAAAAAAACAAACCTTATTTTCATTAAAAGATTTTTAAAAGTAAATATCCGTCACTGTCCCGATACTCATGGATACGCGTTCGAGAGAGTTGCGAAACTGGTTTTAAGGATAACGGTGTTTACACTAACACCCTGTATACACAGTAAAATACATACAGATACGACATAATTATAATTTGATTACAAGGTATTGCTTATTACCAAGACCTGAATTACTACATAGGATATTTTTTATCCCGATATTCCCACGGGATCGAGATTTATACGGGTGAAATCGCAGGGCGCAGCTAGTTATAATTATAAAGATTTCATTAAGAAGTAATCGTTTGAATTAATATTGTAACATGTTAGTATAATTTATTATTTACAGTTCTCATATAAATCAGTCTAGCACTTTATAAAGAACATTGCGTAAAAAATGTTGTTAAATTAAAATAAAATAGTTCGTCCTTTGATGGTATGAATACCTCGTTCCGTTGCCGAGTGATTACAAAATGTCTGTATAATTAGTAAGAAAAATTACTGCAATTAACTCCGTGACTCATCAGACTTGGTTGAACCATTTGAGTTAGTGAGAAACTGTCTTACAAATGTTTTTAGATAAAAGGGCGGAAAGGGTGATCAAGGATGAAGCTAGCATAAGTATCTCGTCCTGAAGGAGCGCAAGAGCAATAGGTAAGTAAGGATGAAAATGTGAGGATGTCTCTATGCATACTACATACAATAAACTATACTACAGTATGTTTATTACACACATAAAATCCAAACTTAATAAGTATTATAAATCCGTGTAAGTGAGTTTAGAGAAAAATAAGTATTGTTTTTTACGCTTTCACATACTTTTTGTCCCGATATTCCCACGGGATCGAGACTTACGTGCGTGAAACCGCGGGGCACAGCTAGTATAATCTTAATTAATATTATAAATGCGAAAGTGAGTTTGTTTGTTACGCTTTCACGCTAAAACGGCTGAACGGATTTGGATGAAATTTGGCAAATGGATAGACCATGATCTGGAATACGACATAGGATACTTTTTATCCCGATATTCCAATAAGACCTTATGCGGGTGAAACTGCGGGGCGCAGTAAGTCTGTTATACATTGTAACAGTGAATGATTTTTTACGCGTCCCACTTAAGACCTAGGCCAAATATTTTTGATATTCGGACACCTCACGACTTAAAGAATATGAATGAATACAAAATCTTTAAAAAAATATGTAAATCCGCGAAAATTCGCGGGTATTCTGCTAAAGTGATTTGTATCCGGGCAGCTTTCTTGATGTAGTCGATCCATCTATCCTTGGGATGTTCCACAGTACGTTAAACTACGCTTCCAAGACCACACATAGTAAATTTTTTATAGTCACTCTAAAGTCTTAATTATGTATATGTATCTCTTTTAATAATGTATATGTGTCTCTTTTAATAATGTATATGTGTCTCTTTTAATAATGTATATGTGTCTCAATTGTTTGTATGTCTTAGTAATGTATAGTATAATTCAAATAATAGCTGCATTTGTAATTAAACGCAGTTCATGTCACAACTCAAAAACATTAACAAAATGATTTATAAGGCCTATGACATATCATGTTGACGAATTATAAGCAGGCCGTGAAATTAAAATGCTTGTACCTATTTGCATAAATTATTGATTAATAGTCGAGGTTTTAGACATTATAGTTTATTAAATCAGAATTTAGTTGATTAGTACAAGTCTAAATTCTGTTTGGTCATCTTAAAAAGGTGTTATAAATAGAAATCAGTTTGAAATTAAGGACGATAGACAAGGTTAGAAATCAATTTACATAGTTATTATATTATTTCGTTTATTTATTTTCTTTCTTATTAGTTACATTTTTAAATATTTTTATAGAATCATTTAAAAAAATCATTAAAAAATATAAAAAATAGGAGCCAACCGGTATCGGGAACAGGGTCCAAGCTACCGGTGGTCAGGGCTCCTGAGAGAGAAATCTCCTAACAATACGCGCCGTGTCCAGGAGAACCGCTTTCTGGATCAAGCCCTTGATCCAGCCGCCTAACGAGAGCCTCCTTAGGTGTTGGTCGAAGCTCTTGACTATTATGCCATTGGCCGTCACCACTATCGGCACAATGATTGCTGTATCCACATCCCACATGTCGACAACCTCGCGTGCCAGGTCAAGATAATTATATTATTATTATTATAAAAATGAATCCCTATTTCCCTTGGTCACGCCATCACGCGTGAACGGCTGAACGGATTTGGATGGGCACATAGGTAGACCTTGAACTGGAGAAGGACATAGGATACTTTTTATCCCGATATTCCCACGGGATCGAGACTTATGCGAGTGAAACCGCAAGGCGCAGCTAGTTATATTATAAAACTAGCATCCCATGTATGTTAATCCAGGTTATAAACTATCTATGTGACAAATTACATGGAAATCCGTTCAGCCGTTTGGAATTGCCCTGGGTTTTTTAGAAATTGCCACTGGAATTGCTGGTCTGGATTTGTTCTATAACATCTCCTTGCTTGTCAAACTTTTTTGTCAACTGTACATTACTTGACTCATTCAAAAAGTACCTACCTAGTTTGGTACCTACCATATTTGGTTCACATAATGGTAAGCAAGTCATGTGTAATACATTAATCTTTTGGCACAGTTATGGTATTTTTATGTAGGCGACATTATGATCTAATTAGTGTAATTACTATGCCAATTTAGTCGAAATTAATTATATGTAGAATGAATTTAGCTGTGCGGTGATTTTAAAATTATTTCGTCATAATAATAAGTTCGTTTTCGGAGTGTTTGTTTTATACTAAGTATTTAGGCAGCGGATATATTAAGTTTAAAAGCTATAAGATAGATTTAAGTTTAGAAATCACTTAATTTGGAACTTAATTTAACTTATCCACTGGATAAGAAGTTTAGATGACGTCAGATATCTTGTTGGGATTCGTTAAGTAATATGGTTCTAATATTTAGGGTTCCGATTCTAAGGGGTGCTAAACGGAACCTATAACTAAGCCTCCGCTGTCCAAACGGTTCATGAGGTGTATCTGCCCGCTGACAGATGTTTGTTTGTCAGTGGGCTGTATATCATGAACCGTAATAGGTCAAGTTTTTATCACAAATTGTGTAAATACACAGTAAAAAGTATC
Source organism: Lithophane semibrunnea (assembly GCA_947363905.1). Taxonomy (NCBI): domain Eukaryota; kingdom Metazoa; phylum Arthropoda; class Insecta; order Lepidoptera; family Noctuidae; genus Lithophane; species Lithophane semibrunnea. The sequence goes on along the minus strand of OX376197.1, from coordinate 11,563,269 downwards.
TGTAAAAATAACTGTGTATGCAACCTTATTTTTTGTTTATGCTAAACCCGAAGAGGGGTCATTGTACTCATCATTTTGAACAACTTTTTCTATGGGACCAACCTTGAAATCGCGAAAAAACCTTCCCTTCCCTACATTTGTGTTCACCTAAATCGACAAAATGTATGGAACAACTGATTTTTATACCACTATCGCGACCAGACTTTCTATACCACTTCCAAAGAATAATAGAGTACATAATAACATCTCTTTCAAACAACAAAAATTATATTATGATCAAAATCATATTTCATTAAATATACTTCAAATTATGTTATGTTTAAATGGACTGTGGAAAAGTACTGCACATTCGTATATAAATTTTACCTATGACTAAGTAGGCGGTTTAGTCATAGGTACAAGTAAGAACTCATTTCGAAATCGCCGGAGTCAGTTAAAGGCATTTCGAATAGCGTATTAATTATCTAAGTGGACCAAATCGTGTCGTGAGATATGACTTTCTATGATTTGATGTAGTATGTTTGGACTTAGAAGGGCAGGTGTGCTTTGGTACAAATGCATACGTTTGAAATAGGAAGATAGAATTGTCATCATGTTCGTGTGCACTGTGCATAAAGAAAGAAAGAAAAGAAAGGTAAGGTAAGGCATAAGTACAAGGCATAAGGTTTTACTACAAACGCATACTTTTTATATAAGTACTCTTGAAAGAAATCCTGTGTGACACAGTGCAAAACTTGTATAGCTTTTTTTTGGGTTCTCACAATTAAGATTGTCATCGACACTCTATGGAGAAGAAGGTTTTATACCAGCTTCAAGGGCGTTACTTTTTTTTTTTTTTTTTTTTGGGGGTGGGAAATCATCCAATGACTTCTCCCGCTCTGGGTGGAGCGGAAGGGCGTGTCAGACTTTTACTGACTAAAACCCACCCGTGTTCCTTCAGTTGCCTGTTGCCAAGGTCCCGGTATCCCTTTCGGACTAACCCGCAACCCTGGCAGGCATCGGTCCTAGCGGACCCCGCCAATTGTGCTGACATCTCTTTGAGGCGCGCGTGGAACACGACGCGCCATCGACCCGGGCCTGGTCCTGATCGGACGGCGAGCTACCCATTGCTCGCCGTCCGCAAGCCCGCGCCTATGGTGGCCGGGAATCCGCCTGGGATTCCCGACGCCCAGGGCGTCTCCAGCAGCGGCGGCGGTTAGGGGCGTGAGGGCGCAAACTTTGCCTCTCCCTCACGCGTTCCGCCTCCTCTTTCGCGAGCATTACTGCTTCGCAGAAGGAGGTGACTGCTTCCCATGCCCTCTCGCTCCGTACCATGGCCTGGACCAGAGCCGGACGCGAGAGGTCACCGCCGCCAATCGCCTCCAAGAGGACACGGCGGGGCTCCGCCCAAGCGGGGCAGACCTCCACCGTATGCTCCACCGTGTCCTCCGGGCGATCCACACAGTGGTGACACCCGGGCGTTTCCTCCCGCCTTATACGAAACAGGAACCTCCCGAAGCAACCGTGTCCGGTGAGGACCTGCGTCAGGCGGAAGGTGAGGACGCCGTGGCGCCTCTCTAGCCATTCTTCAAAGTGGGGACTTATCGCCGCAATTGGGCGTTACTGGTTATTTATAGCTCCCAGATAACCTAAGGATTTTGCTATAATTACTACGTCTGGAAAATATTGCTGTTGGTGAAATGTAAACCTTTCAACAAAATAATAACCCCGAAGCCCTTTTGTTACCCTTAAAAAAAGAGAGGCCAATATTTTGATTGGTACGTATTCTATTTCAGCTACTATAAATAAACCTGAAACATTTACACTAATGTTAAAAGTCTGGATAGTCGGATTTTGGCCCAGAATTCGCTTGTCTAAAAGACAAAGGCGTTTTCACAATACTTGCTATCTAAGTGCTAAGTAACCAAAAAGATTTCTGTGATTTTTGGCGGCTATAGATAAGATATTTCGTGGGTAAAATATTCGAATGCTCAGTAGATTTTTGGTTGTTTGTAGTAGATAAGGTAGGCCGTATCCGAAGAATAGCTTCTGCGGGAGTCTGTTCAATGTCAATTCCTTTATTTATTGATTTTATTAAGGTTAACCAACAATTGCTTACACCAGTACATTAGTAGCATATTATTTATAATAGGATACAATTGCGGGTGCAACAATTAATTACAGGTTAACACCGCTAGCACAAAAAACAGTGGTAAAAACCGCTTTATCTCTACCTACGAGGCGTCTTTGCCGTAAAAAGGAGTTTGAAAAAAAAAACCAGTTATTTTTTATCATTCCAATTAACAATATTTAATATATATAATTATATATTATATACGTCAGATGATTATTATCTTAAAAGCTTCTCTAAAAGCCTTCATTCATACATTTTCCAAATTGATATTAAATCGATCGGCACTTAGGCAATACCATTCCTAGAAATGGACATAATATTTTATGCACTTAGATAACTAAATTCATAACCAGCGTCGGCATTTATATCGCTCTATCATAACGAGACGATTAATTATCGAGATATCGATACTTTTTGTGATACTTCCAGAATTCTCGAACGTCTACCGATTTATGTTTCGCAAACGTACATAATTTTATTGCATAGAAATCTAATGAACAAATAGAAGCGGCACAAATTAAACACGTGTCGAACATGTTGCTTTAGGACCATGCAGCGTTCTCGTCAAGCGATCGCCTACTAAAAGTCATAGGAGTGGTCAATGGTTTTCACGATTATATTAATTATTGTCGTTTCGAGTGCATATGTCAGGTTAAAATTGGAATAGGTACGTAAACAACATAGGCATAGGTATTTTTTGTAAACTTTACGTTATTGGTTTTCTTGCATGTTAAGTAAGTAGACGCCCTCAAATTACCTATGCAGAAAACTAAATATTGCCTTTTGTTTATGCAGCTGACAAATTTTTCGAAATAGAATATTAGAATATTCTGATTTTCTACCTCATTTAGAAAATTCGGTGTTGAAATGGGGATGTGGTTTTTGTGACATTCAAAATTCTGTGTAACTTGTAATTGAGCATTGAGTGTGCATTTCAAGATAATGTATACTACACTAGGTACTGGGGGCCACCACCACCGCTTACAGCAGTATTATTTTAATCTTACTTCGTGGGGGAAGAGATGGAGGAAAAGTGGGAAAGAGATGGATATACATCCTGTAGAGCTTCATCTCTTTCCTACACTGAAGTAATATTAACATAAATATCCTCTCGAAACCAATTCTATTGGTCACTGCAGCTCTCTATAATGGTTTATCTAGCTGAGAATCTAGAGCGCTGACTGGACGTTTGCGGTGAAAGGTCATGCAAACCCGTCAGACGGTGTTGGGCAACGTGTGGGGGAAATATATGTATAAAAGTGTTAGGGCTTGGTTACTTACTTTGTATTTGAGAGTGGATTTTCTAGAAGGTTCGAGTTTATTTGGAATTTTCGATCTATAACTAACTAACTAACTGACTAACTGATCTTTCTATTTTTATCGTGTTTACGTTTGGTAGCATGTCCCGAAAGTCTGACAACCAGTCTTACCAAGGGGTATCGTGTTACCCAGTAAATGGGATGTGGAGATCAGATAGGCAGTCGCTCCATGTAAAATACTGGTATCCGGCTGCATCCAGTTCGACTGGAAGGCGACCCCAACATAGTTGAGAAAAGGCTAGGCAGATGACGTTTGGCAGCCTGTAAAAGAGCTGTTTAATATAAGTATCTTAACAGCATCCTTACTTTATGTATTAAATACGACATATACCTCCTCAATGCTGTTACTGTTACTAAAATGATTGAGAATTTTACCGAAGTCACAAGAACAATCAATAATCGAATCACTAGATTGAGATTATTTTATGTTATTTCACAGATCTAAAATTACCATTTAGGTGATGTCCTATCCTATCAATCAATATAAACACATAGGTACTTACAAAAACTAGAGCACAAAATATTAACAAAAATATTTACAAGATATTTTTGTTAATATTTTCTAGCTCTAGCTGAGCGCCTAAAAATCGCTTCGAAGACGTTTCGTATTTCTACAACTACTTTCAACAGGATTGACGCATTGGTTAATCCTATACATTGTCTTTTCCATCATCGTTATCGCTGTTAGAATTTCAGTTTGTCTAGAGTCTTAGGTACTTACCTAAGACCCTAGACAAACTGACATTTATAGTTCACTAGATTTTACCCGAAATGAACTTTAATAAGTACATTCAAAGCGTGATCGCTTTGCGGTTAGCCGTAAATACCCATTTTACAAAGCAACGATATTAAAAATCATAACCATTACAATAATAATATTATTCTAAACCATTCATCCATTTACAATATTTACAACCTTTACTACAAAGTTCATCAACCTACATGATGACGTAACGATGCACCGAGATGCGCACGATTCGATCTCGTAGGTCGTAGTAGATTATGTAGTAAGTGACGTAACTAGACCTGACCTTGTTTTGCTACATACTCGTCTTCATTCCGTTTACATTAAAATAATACTTGAGGCATCGCTTTTGAAAAGGTAGATGCGGTATAATTTATGTGTCTTGTGTGTATAGAAACGCTTAGATGTGTCTAATGTATCTAAATGCATTGGATGACAGGCAATACAAAGTGGGTAAAAGATTACATGCATACCTTAAGGCACGAGGGTCCATGCTGTCAACAAATCACAAAAATTCAATGCTGTATAGAGAAAGAACAAAAAGTTTCTTAATAAGTCTTTGTTGTCTTAATTAAGTCCATAAATCTGCCTAGCCTTTTCCCAACTATCTTGGAGTCGGCTTCCAGTCTAACCGGATGCCGTTGAATACTAGTATTTTACATGGAGCGACTGCCTATCTGACCTCCACAACCCTTGGTAAAACTGGTTGTCAGACTTTCGGGTTTGTGACGACCTGTAACGACTGTCAATGATCCACGAATGACAGACAGGACCAACGGCTTAACGTGCTTTCCGAGGCACGGAGGAGTCTCGTTATGTAAAGATGGTCACCCATTCACAGACCAACCCCGGCAAGCGTAGCTTAACCTGATAGATCGACCCGTGCGGCTGTTATTACTTAGCCACGAGCTCCTCCTGTTGTCTTAATTAAGTATCACATGTTTACAGACTTAGTGCTTGGTTGATACAAGCAATTTGCATGTTTATGAATTAGCTATCCTTGTAGCTAGACTAACCGGTAAGGAAAGGAGTTCGATTAAAATGTATATTAGATTACCTTTTGACTAATTTATAATTTTCAATTTACTAACCTGTGATTTTATATTAAGTTCTTACTTGTACCTATCTATATGCATACAATTGTGGAATGCATACAAATATAGACGTGTATCCAATAACTAACTATGCAATAGGTCACTTGATTTTTTTTTAAAGTAGCGTCAGCATATAAATCATACAAGCTTCTATTATTTACGAAGCTTTTTGCCAAGGTAGACATTTTTTTGCCACTACAGTAATGTTACTTACTACGATAAAAAAAAGAAAAGGAAGAAAGAAAAATATTTTATTTGGGACACGCACAGGAATAGAATAATAATAATAAAATAAACTTAAAACTAACAAAATAGTGAAACATATAAGAGAAAAAAAACATGTGGGAGGCCAAAAAGGCCCCCTCCTATCTCAGCATAACCCTTAAGATTCTTTATTGCTCTTTTGTGAGAAGTCATCTTGAATATGCGTCACAAATTTGGAACCCGTGTTATGGCAAATACATTGATCGTATTGAGAATATACAAAAAAGATTTATGCGTTTTATATGTTTTCGGTTGCGTATATCATACCATTCTGATGATTACATTAATCTCTGCAAGAAATTTCACCTACAGCCACTTATAAACCGTCGTCGACTAGCGGATTGCACTTTTCTTCTCAAAATTATATCTAATGAGATTGATTGTCCTGACCTCCTGCATAAACTGCGTTTCAATGTCCCTCAGAGATCAGTTAGATTTAATCCACCTATCTCCATTCCATTTTCCTCTTCTAACTACAGGCAAAACTCATACATGGTGCGAGCGAGTAAGGACTTTAATATTCTTTGTAAAGAGTTCTCATTTGACCCATTTACCACCAAATCCCATTCTGCACGCAATCGGCTGAACGCTGACTTTTTTAAAACTGCTTAGTGCTTATTGTACCTTACATTTATATATAATATGTATATATATTATATTCTTTTCTATCGTGCTTGTTAGTGATCCTAAGATTTCTATTACTTTTTCAGTTTTTACCCGTGAGAACCTGTAATTGGCTCTGTGTTTCTTATAAAATTGTTATCCATTATTTATAGCTGTTGGTTCTCCTATAAATAAATAAATAAATAAATAATGCTACAATATTTGAGAAAAAAAGAAAAATTACCACAGCGCTGGTCAAGATCAATATAGCACATCATCTATCATCATCATTTTAGCCGAAAGACGTACCTACACTGCTGCACATAGGTATTATAATATCTGTGACATAGGGCTCCCCCAAGCACCGCCACTTCGACCAGTTTTGTGCTTCCCGCATCCAGCGGATTCCTGCGGCACATCTACAGCAAATATTCTAAAGACAATGCCATATTTCCTATGGATGCCACATCCACAATCTGCGTCATTTTACTTTTTGTATAAATTGGCAGACGAGTCGGGCTATAACTATATAAACAATCACCTCAAGCACGCAGATAGAAGACCATTCAATTTAAATATTTTTTATGGCCAATGCCACATCTACAATTTGGTCATATTTTATAATCTATGTAAGGTTAGGCAGACGAGTCTAGTTGGCACTTGACTGAGCTTCGTCAGCGAGTCTATAAAGCATTAGTTCAAGGTCCTTGTAACCTCTTTAGCATTGTTTTGTTTTTTTTTTTTGCCGGTCATTGATCTTGCTGGTTTATGTTTGTATACAGGCTGTCATAAGTGTTTATATTTTGTACAAAGATTTTGAGTAGGTGCTGTTTAATTTGATGAATCAGAATAGATGTATCTTTTTTCTCTATTCATTATGACCACTACCACAAAAACTTTACACTTTTTAAACGCGTGTCTACTGACAGTTTTATGTCAAACTCCTTCAAGAAATGACACCTTCATTTCTTTAAGGAGTTAATGAGCAATGAAGGTGTTTAGGCTAAAAAACTGTTAAACACGGTTTTGTGGTAATATGGATCAAGTATAAGAATAGCGCCGTTCCCAATTCCAATTCTCAAAAAAAAAAATAGTGACGTCATAATAATAACATCAAGTAGAAAGTAGTACTTTATTAACCTTACAAGTATGACTCAACCAACGTAAGGTAACACCATAAAACCTATAGTTTAGTCACGGATCTAGACAAGGAACACGAATAATACAATTCCAAACATCTTTATCGATTTACCGACGGTAAATTATTTATTGGTCGTGTTGATTTGCAGATAATGAAACCACGATATTCGCCCAAAGCGTCCAACAAAGAAATGTGAAGCATAAAGTAGGTGCATATGATTATAATAACAATGTACTTGTGTGGTTTGCACTCGTAATTAACTATTGTACGAATTCTGTGCCAAGGCGAGATATTCAGACGGCCTATTGAGAAATGATGAACTTTTTGCTCGAAGCGTCGACATTGTTAATCTGATTATAAGCAACACTTGCTCATGAAAAAGGGGGTGGAAAGAAGTAATGGCTATAAAGGGGGTGAAATGGGTTATACCTGAGATGGCGGCTATTTAGAGATGTATTGGAGAAGAAGACACGCTGGGCCGACCACAAATAAAATGGGATACACAATCATGATGACGATGCTCATAAGAAAGTGCCAGCATGGGAAATATAGAGTCAATAAAATAATTACGGTGACAGTCTTGTCAGTAAATGGCTTGTTAATGAAGAGTTGATTTAATTCTCCTAGCTTTCTTGAAGCTTTGTTCGCGTCCTTGAAACAAAAAATGCGCTATTTGCGTCTTCATGTTCTTTTAGGGTTATAAGGAACAGGGTGTAAAATTCACTCATCCACCATAGAAAAGGAGGATCCACCGACCAGACGGGTGTTGTGTCTGGCGGGCAACTGCCCAATGATTGATATTGGATTCTTGTATATAATATATTTCCATCGCGCGGTAAACTCTAATTGCGCGATGCAGGATTTCTGTGACGTCAGGATTTTTGTGTGACGTCAGATCTTTGATGCGTAGTTCGCATGTGGCATTTTAGATACCGCCACATTCTCAATGATTGGCCTTGGTTAAAATGGGTAAAAATCTGTTACCGGTTACCTTATTTTATTTACCAGTGAGTGCCTGACGTTCCTTGCACAGAATGACGTCAGAATATTTTAGTAAAATTTGTTTTTTACGAGACTGTTAAGGAAAAACGAGTGATATTTGTATCCTAAATATGGCTTGGTGCTGCGATTGTGATCATTAGTGGGCGTAAGTAATTTAGCTGTCTGCTTTTAATTTGTTGATTGTTATTATGTTACTATGGAAAGGACAGGGCTTTACATGTAAAATATCGTTTATGAGGCGAAAAGGGCAATGGACCGAAAGGTTCTGGAGTGGCGACCGCGTACCGGAAGACGTAGCGTTAGAAGGCCTCCCACAAGGTGGACTGATGACCTTGTGAAGGCCGCAGAAATTCGCTGAATGCGAGAAGCACAGATGGTCGAAATGGCGATGCTTGGACGAGGCCTTTCTCCAGGAGTGGACGTCTTTCGGGTTAAATGATGATGATTGTTTACGAGGTAAACAATAGGATTGCACGCTATTAAAAGCAAGTAACTTCATTAAGAAGCACTTTCTAAAGGTGGAGCAGTGGTGGCCCAGTGATAATGTCCGCGACTTACTAGTTGTAGGTTTGAACCCAAACACTTTACTTTGTGTAAATTATTTCATCACCACTGCTCTCAAAAAGGTGAAGGAAAACATTATGAGGAAACCGGTACGTCCTGGACCAAAAAATTCGAAGACAATTTGTAACATCCACCAACCCCCACTGGGCCCGCTTCGTGGATTACGGCCCACTCCCTCTCACAGAAAGGGTCCTATGTTCTAGCAGTGGGAACATTATAGGCATATTATGCTTCCAAAGGCAAGACGTGTATATTGCTGCGGTTGTAGATTTTATATAACCTTTACCTTTTTTGTGTACACGATTAGTAATCAAAGCCAGGGATTTGATTAAGTCTTAATTAGTGAACTATATTAATAATATCATACGTGTTATAACCATTTAATATCTCGATAGCTTGTAAATTCTTATTTAGTAATTCACGATCATGGTTCTACTCATAAATTATAATTATTTAATAGTTGACGTGGTATTATAAATCATTAATTAATGCTCTACTTACGTCAATCCTAGCTTCCTAACTAATGTTATAAATGCGAAAGTTAGTTTGTTTGTTGATTTGTTTGTTACGCTTTCACGTTAAAACGGTTGAACGGATTTAGATGAAATTTGGCACATGGGTAGACCATGACCTGGAATAGGACATATGCTAAAATCCGGAGTCACACGTGTTAGGGCATAAATCGAACAGATTACGTGTGACTCCGGATTTTTAATTTGTCTGTCTGTGGTGTCTTGTTTATGCCTTTTAAATCGTAGTTGGGTTTTAGTTTTTATTACTTGATTTTTTTTAAAATTCTTTTGGGGTTTTAATATATATATTTTTGAAATGTGCTCATTAAGCCCTCTCATTTGATACCCAAAATGGTACGATTAAACCATTTTTTTTTTAAGTTCCTCACTTTATGTCCTCTAGAGGGCGCCATTTTTAATGTGACTTCACATAGCCTATAACCAGCGGACAATCACGACGCTTCTAACCATACCTCATTTGTCAAATTGTGATAAGTGGTTTGGAAGATAGGAGGGAACAGATGAACATACATACATACATACATACATACCGGTCAAAATCATAACCCTCCTTTTTTCTTCGCCGTAGTCGGGTAAAAAGAGCTCAATGGCATCATCGCACAATCTTTTATCCACTTTAGCTGGTTGGTTATTATCCCTTCGGCTTTAAATCTTTCCAACACAAGTAATACAAACAATACAAGTAATACAAACAAAAAAATGCGGGGCAGTCTTTGGGGACTGCCGATAGCAGTGAAAACTAAGCAACAGTGCGTAACCTCAACGTAATTCAAACGGTAGACGGTAGATGATGCTAAAAACGTTTCTTCAAGCGTGACGTTGACGATGACGCGAGGTCCTTGTTTATTTTTTTCACCCGAAATGTGCTCAACGCGCCTAAAGAAGTTTTCACTTAAAAAAAACTTTCTAATATACAATTATGTATAATATATGTAGCACAAAATTCAAAGGTAGCGTCTCAAGAGAGTCCCGCTATGTCCCGCTCTATCCCCGGTACCGACTAGACGTTTCCTTTGAGTTGTTGTTTGTACTTACAAATAATTTGAGTTTTACTTTAAATCCAAAGCCCATAAGTAGTGATCTAAGTGAACACCACATATTTAAGTCCCTAAACCCACAATGCAACCTTCTAATCATAATTCCGTATCCAATAGTTCTGTATCTAGTCAACAATGAGTGCAGATGTGATCTCTATACTAAATGTCGCAACTCTTAAGGCCGAGCGAAATGTTAAGCGGTCGACAGTGGCCAGATGGATCATTACATCCGAACGCGTTGCGCAAACGCACCTAATTGTAGATATTTGCATGTTGTATTTAATCTTTAAGTGTTCTGGTTCTAGTTGATTGAGTTTTGCGTGTAGTAATAGTGAGTTATGATTGAACTTGCGGTTTTTTTTATTTGTTTTGGCCGGTTAGGTAGACATGTGATAACCATGACACAACCTGTATAGTGTACTTAACTTGCATGATTGATGTCGCCGCGGTATGTTGAAATCTCTTTCGCAGTGATTCGTTCGGAGATATTTTTGCAAAGCAGATGTGAAAACACAAAATATTATGATATTATTTTATGATTATTACAAGGGTTACGGTCAAATCGCCAATAGCCGAGCTCCTAAGTGCACATAATTATTAGAAAATTGAATTCTCATAGTTTCAATGATGTACCCTACTGAGCGTTCAGGAGCTACAAGCCCATTATTTTAACAATCTATATTAAGTACTCGCATTAATAAACGCTTTCATGTAATTTAAGTCTGTATTTGAAGTTTCAAAGCAACAACAACATAATGATTCTTACATCCCGACCTAAAAAATATACCAATTTAGGTACCAGTAGGTACCTAGATTTGAGTCTACATTTACATAAGCAATTATTATGTGCTGATTAACTCGTATATTTTAGTACCACCAGTTATAATTAACAGACGTGGTGTTTGTCTTTCTTGTTTGGTCGCAGTTGTTCCAGAAAGTGTGTTGGAGCATAGAATAAAGATGTAGAAGCGAAAGTACGGGAAAGGCTCGCTGGTGACTATTATAGCGGCATCGATCATCACATATCCAGTTTTTGAAAGAGACTGTCAGATATATCCACAGTAGACTGAGATGTTATGGAGGTTGTTTTACAGGAACTTGAGCCGGAGTCGTAGGTTTCAAATTTGATTGAACGAAGTCGGAACCAGCGGTAGAAGAAAGATATTTCTTATAGGTAACACTTTTTTTTGGCTTCATGTTGAAATGAACTCACAACAATTAAACTACTTAATACACCGCTCTTAACTTATTATAATAAATTAACGTGACGCGTCTGTCATACTCAAAACAATATACTGAGACTTCGAGTGCGAGCCTATTTAAAAATTATCCGGACGACAAAGTTAAAAGTTGCTTGTACGCGCTCTAGTCACGTGTATTGCTGCGTTTCGACCTTCGGTATAACTCTGATTCAAAATTATCGGAGCTGAAGTCAGAGTTGGCGGCGTAATATTAATCGGAAGTTCCGACCTTTCGAAGTCGGAATCGAAGCTCCATAACATCTCTGCAGGACGATGGTCTTCAAACTCCAACTTTTTCTAAAACTCGATGTGGCTAGCCAAAAACTCATCATACCCGGTGGTTGAAAGTGGAACTAACGAAACCAGTATGAAAAGTAACAAGATCTGTTGACAAGTTGTGTTGACTGGTGGAGAATGCCTGTACCTTTATTGAGTGCGAAAAGTTTAAATAAATATGTATTTTTTTATCACCGTCAGCGACGCTGTTGTACCGAGATAAGGATTATATAAGTATTCACCTTTTCAAGTAAATTGCTTTGTAGGGTGAATACTCTCCTGCCAGGGTTGCGGGAAAGTCCGAAAGGGATACCGGGACTCTTGGCAACAGGCAACTGAAGGAACACGGGTGGGTTTTAGTCAGTAGTAAAAGTCTGACACGCCCTCACGCTCCGCCCAGGGAGGGAGAAGTAACTTAATGATTTCCCACCCTCAAAAAAAAAAGGGTGGATATTCTTCTCTGTACTTATATCGACTATACATACGTGTCACTTCTACAAACTTTTGTTACTCTATGGTTTGAGTCAAACACGAAGTTACTCGTATATCAGGGAGGAGGTTCTATTCAACTAAATTGTATTTGTTTTGTGAAAGCTCTGAATCTGAGTTGTTTTGTCTGATTTATGATCGTCATTTGAAATTATGTGCTCTGGTTTTGTGTTTTATGAAGCGAAGGACGTTGTTTTCTGTGACTTAATTTAGTCGTTTAATTAGTTCATGATTTAGAAATAAAACTCGTTAGTGTAATTATTTTGGAAATATGTTAATTTCAAATCATGAATATATAGAATTTCCATGAAAGAGTACTGAATCTCAGGCTAACTTGAACCCATTGAGAGCACTTTCCCGCTTTTTCGCCACTTTTTCAGACGTGTACCATAATTTTTGTCAAAACAAACCTACGTACCTATATAAAGTACCTACAGTTGCAAAGTTCCTTAAGCATAACAGATAAAACAAAAAAATATTCCAACGTAAATGATTTACGAATAAAAGTAACCCTTCGAGTCGGATACTCCTTTGATGCATGGCAGATAATTTATACCTGTAATCAATCTGATACATATTGCGCGTAAACAAATACCGGTAGCGTACCCGTACTGTTACCGGTACCGGTTGTATGCTCAAAGAGTTCGGCTTTCCGCCATGTGTATGTTTGTTTTTTTCATTAGACTCGGAAAATATTGCGTTTCGTATTTGTTTTTTGAGATAGAATAAAAAATCTAAAAAAATGGGTATATTGCCACAGATTGGATTTAAGTAAATAACTTTTTGATAGTTTAAGGAGCATCTAGGTTTAGAAAAAAACATCATAAAAAGTTTGATAATCGAGCACCGGCTTACTAACAGCAAATTATATAATTTATTTTCCTTTCATAAAGAATTCTGAATTATTTCTGTAAACGTTGTAAGACCAATTTGGTCCTTAAAGTGAAATTAACATTTTCTTACCTGTCTTAATCAAATCAAATTGTGAAGCTGCCTCATCATCATCATCATTTCAGCCGAAAGACGTCCACTGCTGGACATAGGCCTCCCCCAAGCACCGGCACTTCGACAGGTTCTGTGCTTCTTGCATCCAACGCATTCCCGCGGCCTTCACCAGGTCATCGGTCCACCTTGTGCGCCTTGCAACGCTACGTCTTCCGGTACGCAGTCGCCACTCCAGAACCTTTCGGCCCCATCGGCCATCTGTTCTGCGAGCAATGTGCCTGCCCACTGCCACTAGTACTTCGGGCTATGTCGGCTACCTTGGTTCTCCTGCGGATCTCTTCATTTCTTCTCTACGGATCTTTTCTTACTTAAAAAGCACATATCTACATGACAGCATTAAAGATTTATTCGGAAGTTTGTACAAACCTTGAACATTTATTAAATGAAGTTGTTTATTTTTAATTAATTTTCAACAATTTACTTTTAAGGCGGTTGCGCCTATAGGATGTTTGCCTTCCTGTTTCCGTAAAAAATATACATATTTCTTTGGGTAATGTGCTGCATTGTTTACAAAATATCAGTTTTGCATATTATGTGCATTTAATTTAATACAAAATAAAATACCATGTTGCTACGCTGTAGCTGTAAGCAAGCACTGTAATCAATAATGGTAGACATCCACAATGCTGTACAAAATAGACTTATCTACAAATAAAGGTTGTAAAATAATGACAACAACAACTTGTAGGTAACAAGTTGTTGGCCATGGGTTGTTATTTAATATTAGCGAACCAGCCCGTTGTCATGGTAACAGTTTGTTATTTTTTGGTCCAGTTTCGGGATTTATTTTGCTGTAATTTGTTTCAGGGATTCACAGGAGTTCTATTTCAGTAATATTATATTCTTGGTCTATGTTTAGTCAGAATTGCCATCCAACGTGGCAATGCTGCTAGTCTTTTCCCTTTGACAGCGATGCAGTTGATTTTTATGATGCCCAATGTGCTCCTTTTTTTTTCTAACTAATATTTTAGTGTCAGCTTGGATATTGTTAAAGAGTCATCATCATCAGCCTATAGCAGTCCACTGCTGGACATAGGCCTCTCCAATTGCACGCCATCCAGCTCGATTCTCGGCAACTCTCATCCAACTGCTACCACCCTGCGAAGATCGTCGCAATCGTCGATTTAATATTAGTCAAAATAAAGCAATTTATTTAAAAAAAATAAAGCAATTTATTTTGACTAATCTTAAATGGACGAATAACAAAAAAGTTATATTATTTTAGATCGACTACATAACCTAGGTCTGTGCCTAACTGTATAAACAGGATACCACCAAATACCGTATTTTATATACCTAGGGACTTGCCATCAGTTCGCGAGAAAAGAAAATCGTTCTAAAAATACCAAACTGGAGTTGTGTAAATGAGCTGGTAGTAATCTCGTAATATGAATTTTAGAGTGTCAATAATAGTCCTACTGCTTCTTAATTAAGTTCGACTATCGACGCCAATTTAAATTGAGCCATAAAATTTAAATCAGGCATTTAGGTCACACGTCATTTGTATATGCCAATGTATTCGACGTTCACTTATTTAATGAGAATATATTTCGCTGGGAAGCAAATAGTTATGTAAATCATGTCAATCTAGGAATGGTAGCAGAGGGACAGTTTGTAGACTTGAGTCTTTCTATGAAATACCCTTCAGAGCCTGTGACACGTCTTGTTTCACAGTTGTGCGGTGGAGACCAAACCATGATCCATCGGAGTGACCAGTGTCCACCCCTGCACTTTTGATGACTGAAAACGCCACCGATGCCGCTGTTAACGTTGGATAACTCATTTAATACAAGTATCTACATTCAATCGACTCGAAAAGAAGGTCCTACTATTTAGGTCTTTTATCAGAAAAGAGTGTAAACTTAACTCAACTCAGCCTATCGCAGTCCACTGCTTGATATAGGCTTCTCACAGGCTTCGGTACAACGCCCTGTCTTGCCTTCCGCATCCAGTTAATCCCAGCCACCTTCTTAAGGTCATCGATCAGTAGCTGGGGGGCGTCCTATACAACGGTTGAGAAAGAAAAATAAAATTCGTTTAGGTATTTGCGGTAAACATGACGCAAAGAAAGAATACAAACACAAAAAAGAACTAGTGGGGGAAAATATGCGTCACAGCCACGCAAAACGGCCCTCGCTCAGCATAATGCTGCGACCCTATGTGCGACAGAGCCCCCAGCGCTGGGAGTGTAAAGCTGGTATAGAATAATTTCAGATAAATTAATCTTGAGTTAGTTCCAAACCATATATCGTTTAAAATATAGAATAGACTAGCTAGGAACAAAGAATCCATTACTCACACAGCTCACTATATTTTTCAGTCTAACAACGTTACGTCGAGCTAAAACAATGGCAGCTAAATAAATCGTAACTAAATAAAACATCTGTGTGAAAGCATTGTTTTTAAAATTGTATAGAAAATTGCAAGAGGGACATTGTTGAATTTTTGGATGATAGAGATTCATATGGTTACAGATATTTTTAGAAAATAGGTAGGTATAGGTTAGTGTAAAAATTAATGTTCTGATGATTGTGTTTAAAAAACGAAGAGATACAAAAATATATTTAAGAAATTGCCTAAATAACTTCCAAAACGGAGGTTATAGTAGGTTGTAAACAATGTGCAATATGCAACACAGTGGAACCTTCACTTTAATTTTCTCGGTTTAGAGAAGCAGTCTTTCGTAGAACTTCTGTGAATTTTCTAGAATGCAGAAATTCTTTAAGTCAGTCTCAGACTTAAAGTCAGTCTCCTTTATATTCTCCAATGTTGGATAAACGTTTAAAAGACAATTTAATGGCGAAGCACATAATACGACGTTTTTTAAACAAAAGTTCAAGAAAAAAAATCTGAAAGTTTATTGGCTTATTTGATATACTCACACAAATTGCATCTTCTTTATTAGTCTAAAGTTCATACTTTGGTCCGTTTAATATAACTTTAATTTATTTACATCTCATTCTCTTACTTACTGAATTAGAATCCTTCTGTATTGGTCCTTATTTTAATTTACTTAAATACAAACACTTATAAAACAAACAATCGTATTATTCATTGCTTGATATACAGGGGGCATAAAATACTACGCCGTAACTGACACAAGCATTATAAACGGCACTGATTTAAACCGGCAGTTTATTGTAGTTACGGTAAATAAATACAAAAACAAGTTTGGCATTAAAAATTGAGCAGAAAACTAAATAAAAATAAGTCAATTAGTTACAAAAAATATTAAAATGGGTAATGGGTAATTAAATGACTGAGCGGTCGGTTACGTGTGGGCAGTTACGTAATCAGCCTATAATGTTCCCACTGCTGGGACGCAGGACTCCTCTCGGTGAGAGGGAGTGGGCTGTTATCTACCACGCGGGCCCAGTGCGGGTTGGTCGATGTCACATGTTTTCGAATTTTTGGTCGCATTTAATCGGAATTAGTCGGTAAGAAATCTAATTTGGAAGTAGCGCGGTTGTGCACAGTTCTAACCTAACCTATGAACTGCCAAACTATTAATCTAACACCCATTACAACATTTTTACTTTTCTTTTATTACACAATTTAAGTATTTTTGTACTGACATTGTAGGATGAAATAACCGAACAATTTTCTTTTTATTACTGTTCATGTTTAACTGTTGCACTAATTTACAAACTGCCGAAAAATTAAATTACAGCCCGTAATTTTTTTAACTAATCGTAATAACCTCTCTAATGTTTAAATAACATTTGAAAAAACTATTTTATTAATAAGGCTACCAATATTTACGTAACCACAGTATATATAAGTAACAGTAGTATGTCTTCATAGAAAACGGCAGAAACGACGCGCTTCGAAATCTTAGTGTAACGTATATAGTCTCGAGTGCGCGCCAGTTTCGCACGGACGCGGAAGGTTTATCTACCAACGGGGTAGGTAATTATAATTATTCGGTAGTAATTATTAATTGGGTTAAGTAATTATTATTATTAATTAAAATATTAATAATCATTTCAAGGTCAATACCGAGACATAATACCTACTGTTATTTAAAGTCTTTGGTAAACAAAGTCACTAATTGAACACATTTTGTGCTTTTACAAGCAATAATTCTTAAATAATTCTTATGGGCACTGTTTCACCAGCTATCACTTCTAGGAGGCGGGGCTGGCGGCCTGAAAAAAAAAAGAAAAGTTATTTTGGTCCAAATACAACTTAGTTTTCCCTAAAATCGTAGGTTTATAAAAAAAAAACTTACCCAGGCGTATTCCAATTGCTGCCATCACATAAAGCGGTAGTCGGAGTTTCCTGTTGTCTGAAAAAAAAAACAATAATATCAATCTGCCTAGTCTTTTCCCAACAAGCTCAATAGTATTTTACATGGAGCGACTGCCTATCTGACCCCTACAACCCAGTTACTGGGTAATACGATAGGTAGGTACCCCTCGGTAAGACCGTTTGTCCCACATTCGGGCTTCTGACGAATCGTAACGACTGCCAAAGAAACGAATTATAGCCGGGATCAACGGGCTGTCCGAGACACAGAGGTATGATAAAGATGGTCACCCATCTATGGACCGACCTTGGCAAGCGTTGCTTAACCTTGAAGATCGACCCGTGCGGCTGTTATTATTATGCCACGAGCCCCTACCATCTAAAATCAAGTGAAAGTCGAATAACAAACAGCTTCAAACTGGCGAATTCTGTGCAAAACTCGTACTCACCCAGAGCCCAAGTTAGCTAGCGTCATAGCTTCATGTGCCCTAATTTTCCTTCCGTACGCGCGCCAAAGTTTGACGCAAAGTGGAGTTAGTGCGGCGCACCATGAAATCCCCAGGAAGAATCCGCAGACCCACCAACCGTGCTGAAAGTTTCATAGCATTGTATTTAATTATGTTAATAGGTGTCTACAGTTCGGCCGCCGAGAGAATGCGTTCCTGACATCTGTCAGTTGTTCAATTTTCTAATAAAGTAATAGGTATGGATCAAAATATTTGTCAGTATGAAACTAACAGATGTCAAGACTGCATTGTCTCAACGGCTGGACTGAAATGTTAATCCTTTTTACTCAAAGGATTCACACCAAAAATAAAAGGTGTTTCCCAGCAATTATTTTTGTGCAAAGTTACTTAATTTGTACAGAATGCGTAGTTAACGGCTATGAGATGGGTCTTTTTACACCCTGTATAAATATTGACTTTAGCTGTGTCTTTATGTACAGTCACGAGGAGAATAAACTCACAGTTACAAAAAAAAAAAGTTTTTCTTGTAAAATAAAATTGCAAGTTAATAAGTTTGGTTTCGATAATATTATGTTCGTAATGCCATAAAATATCTATGATACTTTAGGAGAAAATCGCTTTTGAATCTTGCGTTATTATTTATGCGTATGAATTTTTGAGTAAGTATTTTTGCTTATGACTGTACATTGTCTCATATACCGATTTGTGAGTTTAACCAAGTTGCGACTACGATAAGCTTTGTAGCAAAAACATTTTGCAATCAACCAATCAATCATCTCAGCATGGGGTACATAAAAAAAAACGCTGTTGTTGATCTGAATACTAGGTACAGTACGACACAACTTAGATGTAGCATAGAATTAAAAATTTACATTCATTCATTTCAATTTTACAAATGTATTTGGTTATTATGACTTTACAAGTAATTGCGTTTGCGTAAAGATCATTTTCACCTAAAGCACTACTATCTTTATTACTATAAAGATCGGCGATTTTGAAGGCGCACTCAGTTCGGATGGTAATCGGTTTTACGAATTTTGCCGATGCTACATCTAAGTTGTGTCGTACTGTACCGGTACACTCCAGGCAATCAGCTCAATTGGAAACTATGTTGACTGGTTAATAATTTGTGCAGATAAGTGCAAACAAAACTCAAACAGTCACAGGTTCAGCCAGTCAACCTCTTTCTCACCAAAGACGAAACATATTGAGAGCACAGCAAGGACCTCGCGGCCGCATAAACAGCAAACAATGGTTTACATCGAGCTGCATGCTTGCCGGTTGATATGAGCACATGCGTCCGCCACCCAGCAGCATGCGAGATCAGACGGGATATGAACATCGATACCTTCTGCAACAAGAATAATCTTCATGATTTTAGTAGGCAGTACTTATGTTAAGAGTTTCAAAGCATAATGTACGTACCCTTTTTTTTTTTTTTGAGGTTGGGAAATCATCCAATGACTTCTCCCGCTCTGGGCGGAGCGGAAGAACGTGTCAGACTTTTACTGACTAAAACCCACCCGTGTTCGTTCAGTTGCCTAACGGCTAGTTGGTTTCGGACTAACCCGCAACCCTGGCAGGATAATGTACGTACCCTGAATTCTTTTTACGTTGATGTCGGTCGCGTACGTTGGTCGCGCCTGCGTATATACATTGTGTTCTACATATATAGCACCATTCTGCGACGCTGACGTCCGCGGTGCGTACTGCGTTGCTACGCGACACGACAGACATCAGCGTAAGAGGTATTCAGGCCTTATTATGGGAATGGCTGTCAAACTCCTTTTTGAAAATCTAACTAAGTAGACTGTTACGCAAGTAATGAAGCTTTGTGAAATCGAAATAGTGAAGGTCCAAGAAGGTTAGTATTGTTTTAAAAAGAGACACCTGTATTCGTTTTCAATAAAGTTTGGGACACCTACCAATTATAAAATGTTTACAGTAATAAAAAAACTTTTTACAAAAAAAAAAACAACCGACTTCCAAAAAAAAAGTGAAAAATAACTTTAATTTCGGAAGTCGGTGTCTTTGCTTTTCAATTTTCGTTTTTTGCCACCGACTTCCGAAATTAAAGTTATTTTTCACTTTTTTTTTGGAAGTCGGTTGTTTTTTTTTTGTAAAAAGTTTTTATTTTTCGCTTTTTAGTTGTGGTAAGCACACAAATTCGTATACCGTTGTCTGCTATGTGACGGAGTCAATTAACATGTCATCAACATCGCAAAGTGGGAAAACTACGTAATTATTGAAGCTAACTCAAAAACTACGCAAGCAAAATTAATAAAATTTATATGGGACCACCTCTGAAGCAAGACCTACCAAACAAAAAAAGAATCATCAAAATCGATTCATAATTGGCGGAGTAATCGGGTAACATACACACAAAAAAAAAAAAAAAAAAAACATACAGACGAATTGAGAACCTCCTCCTTTTTGAAGAAGTCGGTTAAAAAAAAACATACAGACGAATTGAGAACCTCCTCCTTTTTGAAGAAGTCGGTTAAAAACAGAACATATTGTAGACCTCGACAATTCTAACTTCCTAACTTAATATTATAAATGCATAAGTGAGTTTGTTTGTTTGTTTATATGTTACGCTTTTACGCTAAAACGGCTAAACGGATATGGATGAAATTTGGCACATAGGTAGACCATGACCTGGAAAAGGACATAGGACACTTTTTATCCCAATATTCAATATTAAGGTGAAACCGTGGAGCGTAGCTAGTGACAAATAATGCTAAAAACTGTTTGCCCAGCATACCTTTTGAGCAATAACATCACCCTGGTTGTCGATATAAAACTGCGCCGTATGGATGTGGCTGAGCGAAATGTTCAGTTTTCTTCTAAATGGCAACAGTTGAAGTTCTAGTTCTGTTAATTTGAAGACCACGTCTGCTCGTAACTGTTCTAGTGGTTTTATGTTCGTGAGGTATAGTCTCTGAGTTCTTGTGGCTGGAAAATAATAATTTATCTGAGTAAATTATGTTGCAAAATGGTCTAAAGTATGATTAAATTACAATCATGTCCATGTGACGTCTACGTCTCACCTCTGTCACTACCGTTAGGTTAATCCTGTGTATCCTGTGTGTCATGTTCTTTGACGAAAGGTAAGACAAGGCTTCCAAACTTTGATAATTATGTGAAGACGGCGATCCGTCCCTCATTATTGCATATGGCATAGGTGAAGTGGAACAGTACCTACCAGGTACCTTATTAAAACTAGTTGCTTATACTGATGGCAATAAGAATAATATTCGTACCTAAAGTTTCCAATCTTCCTGCAGTAGTCAAATCTGTTACTTGAGCTGCTATATTTTCAAGTTGATCCACCAAAGAAGGTAGGTCTTTTCCAACAACAGGTACGTTGTAATCCATTCTGGAGCGGAAAACAACAAAATAATGCCTTAATAATGTAAATGCCAGCCTATAATGGTCCCATTGCTGAGACATAGGCCTCCTATCTGTGAGAGGGACTGGACCGTAATCCACCACGTGGGCCAAGTGCGGGTTGGTAGATATCACATGTCTTCGAATTTTTGTTCTAGGACATGCCGGTTTCCTTCACCGTTTTGAGTGTATAAATAATTTACACAAAGTCAAGCGCCTGTCAGGGTTCAAATTATGTCGCGGCCGTTAGCCCTGGGCCACCACTGCTCTCAAACAATAATGTATGACTTTAATTAATGGGAAGTGTTTTAAATCACTTCTCTACAGTCATTTTGTGGTCTTATGTTCATACTTTGCTTATTAATCAGTTTTCTTGATTAATAAGCAAGGTATGATTCCCATTCCCATTTTTTATATCTGAGCCACCTTAAATATTTATTTTATTCTGTTTTTTAGTATTTTTTGTTATAGTGGCAACAGAAATACATTATCTGTGAAAATTTTATCACGGTTCTAGAGATACAGCCTGGTGACAGACGGACAGGCAGACAGACCGATGGACGGACAGCGGAGTGTTAGTAATAATGTCCCGTTTTACGCTTTTGGTACGGAACCCTAAAAAATTATATAAAGTAAAAAGATCTTACCTATATTTAGCAATATTAACATCAGAAACTATCAGCATTTCATGTAACAGTCGACTGAAGTTTACTGATATCGTCTTCAAGAGTCCAACATCTATTGAAGAAGCTAGTCTTCCGAAATCAGTCTGCAATTCTTCCCATTCAAAATACGAGGTCTCTTTATTGACATCTAGTATTTTGTCCAGTTGGAAGACTGCGTACGCTGGTCTATCTTTTTCACAATCTCTGTAATAGTTTACTGTTTGATTATTTTCCATGTTCCATTACCTATGTTTTATTAAACATAATTATCTTTGCCATTTTACAACTGAAACTTTCGGAGTTTTAGCAGAAATCATCCATCATTTGCAGTATGAAGTTATGATCACCGTTAGCCTCATTAGAGTGTGAAATCGACTGAATAACGTCAAAAATAACGTATTTATTGTCGTTATTTTAACGTCACTGTAGAATAATATTAAGCGGTGTTACTCTTTATTATTTTTATTCATATTCAGGAATGCATTTATTTTTAAGACAACAATCTATAATAATCAAAAGAATATCATGCAAAATTATCTACCTTAGCACATCCTTGACTGAAACATCAATAGTAACATTCTCAAGTTCTCTAAACATTGCATCGAAGATTCCTTCATTGTTTGCCAGGAGAGGAGACGGTCTGTCTAGTAAATCTGTTAGTGTTTCGTACTGAGAGTCCCATAAGGCATGGCATACATATACCTGAAACAATGTATTCTATTTAGTAAACTTTTTGACTTTGTAGCATTTCAAGCTTATCAAGGTATCTTAATCCTTACTAATGTTAAAGTGAGTTTGTTTGTTACACTTTCACGCTAAAATGGCTGAATGGATTTGGATGAAATTTGGCACATGGGTAGACCATGACCTGGAGATGGACATAGGCTACTTTTCATCCTGGATCGTAGACGAAGTCGCGGGCATCAGCTAGTAATTAATAAATAACACTGCTAAGGATACCTACTATTTTATTTAAATAGCTAAGTAGATATTTTGATTTGAATAATCGGAAAACGGCAATTTTTTTTATGATGTAACAAAGTTTTCATTAATTTCTTTCAATTTTATCTGGAAAAATAATATATATTGAAGAGCTTTCAAAGTGCTTTCTTAGAAGCTTTCTCAGAACTACACGTACCTATTGTTTGTCTTTTAAAATTAGTATGCTCCTAATTGTTTTTTTTTTCTATCATTCTTTATCCAACTTACTTTTACCTTTAATTTCTTACAAACTAGGTATAGAAAACGTTTATCTAGAAATTATATTGTTATGAACAGCCATAATAATAATATGCCTTAATATGCCTTACATAACATGAATCTTAAGTTGGGACAGCGTACGCTACAAATAACACTGTAGATGAACTAAGAACTCAAAGTTAGTATCAGTAGACGCGTGTTTAGAACAACTTGCTCAGTTGCTCAGTGTTTCAAACGCCTTCAAAGAAATGCTTAGCAATACACACGAAAGCGATTTTCATAAGCTGGGGAACAAAGGGTTTTTAAAACCGTCTGTTCCCCTTTGATTATTGTGCGTGTAATTTACTTGGAAAATGGAATATGAGCGTGTTTTGTTTTTTTTTACTTACTTCTGCATGGCCAGCTATGAGGAACACTGCTGATACTATGCCCCAGAGTATAAGAGAGGCGAGGCATAACCAAACTGCTGAGCTGGAACAATAATCATAGCATCTAAAGTCATCTGCACTCTTTGGAACGCTAGGCAGTTGCGCAACCACATATCGTCAATTATGTAAGTTCCATGTTATAGAGAGCGAACCTACTGAGATTAACGGGGCACAAATCAATACACTTGACTGCTAGTGAGAAATTCCGGGTGGAAAAACTAACTAAGAAAGTATCTAACTCTTTGTGTAACTTGGGAATACAACCAAAGATTGCAACGTTCCTCTTTCGCATTTCGGAACACAAGACCGTAAAAAGTTACTTACACTTTCAAAGTCCTTCTTGCATGATTCTTGGCGTGACCACAACCGCAAAGCATACCCAGGATTATAAGCACGATAACAAATCCAAAATTAACAATGCATGCTGAAATTGTATTAGTAAATTAATAAACCAAAACTCGATAAAATAAGATTAATGCTTAACAAACACAATATTTTTATAGTGGAAGTAAACAAAACGCTTAATTCATTTGGTATTTCACCAAAAATTTGTTTGAAAAATAACAACATTCCATTTTAACAGGCTGCATGCTGTTTGGATTAACATTCCAAAAATGAATCATTTTTTTTTTATTAGTTCAGCTATTTTTTTTTCATACCATGCAAAATAGTGGGGCTATTTGCACAGAGCTCAATCCAATTCAAAATAATATTTTTCACAGAATATTGTTCAATATTCGATGGTAGGTTATTCTTCATTAGGGATGGATTTTTTAAATCGTCCTAAATAGTATTACAACCATAATTAATATTGCGATGCGAGCTATTGTAGAGAAAATAATTATGTTAAATTCTTCGGAAACAAGTTATCTGATACTTTGAAACAGCCCAAAATAAAACATGCAATTATTATTAAGGCCCTATTTTTCAATCTTCAGAATATAACTTCTATCTACCGCAATATAAATTGCTATTTGAAAGCTTCTGTCTTATAGTTGATTCTTCAGATAAAAGTTTGAAAAACCTTATTTCCATCACTTGAATACCCTAAAATATCCCAATAATCAGACTATTGAAGTTTTAGAAAAAACATTAAAGCGCTTATCAATGATTGTATCTATACATTACAGGTAAGTACAAGTTTCCAGATTCACAGAGACCAAAACCATTCCATTCAGTAAGTTCTAATACAAGACAAACTTTACCTAACATAAGTGTCCACCTCGCGAACTCATATCTTTGCACTCTCTCGAGACTCGACTCCATTTGTACTGCAATAGTGTGCAGCCCTGACGTCAGATGGCGCACTATATCGCTAAGGATTTTAGCGGAACTATGGACCGCTTCGCGACGATTTTCCACATCTCGGAGGATATCTGTGAAAATATACAAGAAATATCATTTGAATTGGTACCGGTATTTATAAGCCATGTTTTGATTGCGATACTTAACTACCTATTTAATATTTAAGTAAAATAGTAGTGCTATGACTAGCAATAATCTGCACTGATAGCGTGTTTCATCTCAACTCAAGTTTTATACCTAAATTAGCACCTGCGAAAAATATCGATAGGTGCCTATGTGGAACACCTCAGGTGCCATTTAGGCGGGTGCCCGATGTGGAATACTTAAAGAAAAAAAGAAAAGAAAGAAAATACGTTTATTTGCAGGTAAATATGACGCAAAAAAACAATGTAACAAATTAAAAATAAAAAAGGTTGGGGGAAACATGCGTCACATCCACGCAAAACGGCTATCGCTCAGCATTATGCTGCGACCCTATGCAAAACAGAGCCCCAGCGCTGGTTTTCAGCGACAGCCGGCGCTGACCTTGACTTCTTTTTTGTATCACTGCTATTTTTACCTCAATAAAACCAACTGCAATATTTTCATGCAAGATTGAAATCAAGCCTCTTATTTACATATTTTGCGCTGCAAGTAAATTATGAGACTGCTGGAGAGATAGTATCTTGGCACGATAAAAAATGTGGGCCTTATCAAAATAATTTGGTCTTTTACCTTCTCTAACTTGTGTGGTCTGCGCCAATATGGCTGACGGTAAAGTTCTGAACTCCTGCCGGGCCATTGATATCGCGCGTGTCAAGTTCTCCACTCCCAGAGTACGTAGTTCCAACAATTGTTGCTCGTGTAGAATCTGCAACGATGAGTTTTATAAACATACAAATGAAAACTATTGTGGGGTCTATACAAATGTTAAGGATAAATAATAATGATAGACATGTAATTTGCAGGTACATAAGCTCGAGAAGATAGTTTTGGCGGTATCTACACATCACGCAATTAGAGTTTACCGCGCGATGGACATATGTATACATAAAATATATATGATTCCGACATCAATCACTGGGTAGTTGCCCGCCAGACACAACACAATATTTTGACAACGTAACAATATTTTGATTTAAAAAAGTGTTCGTGGAGTTTCTTGCCCGTTCTTCTCCATAGGAACCTAATACGCTTTTGGAATGGGCAACTAGCGTCAATTCTGTGACTGATCGACCACCCCTTAACAATTCAAAAGTGCCTGTTTAATTGAAATATTTAAATGCTTTGAGTTTGCTTACCAAATCGAACTTCATTTTCAACTCTAGTGAATGGGTATTGACTGTGTCACAAAGTGGGGAATCTTTTAATGTGCAATGTTTCTTGAGATTCTCTAGTTGACGGGCCAAGTCCCTGATTCGGTCTGATGCCGCAGAAGCCAGAGAGCCTGCTTTGATGCTCACGTCTCTTAGGGACGATATCTTTGTTGATAGGTCTTCACTTTCTGGGAACAGAAGAACTGTTAATGAGAACACGGTATTCTTTATTTTGATCGTGTGAGAAAGAATAGAATAAAATACTCTTTATTATGTACACCATAAAAATACAGATATAAATGTAGAAATTTAACATAGGGTGACACAATGAGCGGTTTTGTCGTTAAAAGCGATCTTTTACAGACAACCTTTGGATGGATAAAAGCGCGAAGGAGAGATAATCCTGCAGGTAGTCAGTGGTGGAAAGTTACAGGAACGCATGCCGATTGGTGTAATTGATTGTCATTCCACAGTTAATTGTACCTTTATCAAATTGATGTCTACGACACTAAGGGTGGGTTGTTTCAGGTCCACTTTACGCGCGGGTAAACGTCAAAAATGGCGCTGACTATCGTCAAATCAAAAACAAGCGTTGTTTCACGAATAATGGAATAACTTTGACACAACGCTTTGTATTTAACGAACGTTAAATTTGACGTACGTATGTTACGTTAACCAACCGTTTGAAACAACCGGCCCTAAGTCAAGTTTCTGTGTTTTGCAGTCAAGTAATGACATTTGTGATGTGGACCATTTAAGTTTGTATTGAATTTGTTAAATAATTAATTACCCTGACTTTACATGTTTAAACTTTTAACTACACCAAAGTTTAGTGAGTAGGTATGTAGACAGTTGATTTATTTCTAGAAACTTTGACTAAGACCTAAGATTTTTCCAATACTTTAGAAATCTTTAATGCATGCGTAGATTGTTATTTATGCCACCTAATTTAAATAATTCCCAAGTTGAATTCTAACAGTTATTGGATGGAATATTTTAGGATTTCTGCGATGGACATAATTCTTGTGACTGATTCTAATGCATATTTATTAGTCTGTCTCTCAGGCTTTTTCAGCCATATTTCAGTCCGAAGTCCATTTGAAAAGTTGACAAGATTTTTAGCAACTCATTTTAAATTGGATGGCATTCTGTAATAATTATTATTTTGTGTTTCAGTTGTATATTTAACCATACCAGAGGGAACCGAACCTCAAAAGAAAAAAACTGCCTACAAAAGCTATTTTTGATAAGAAATTAAATAAAGACTCCGGCACACAGGCGCGACGTGACTCTGGTGGAATAATTTCTATGAAAACTTTACGGAAACTGTTCTACCGGTGTCGCGAGCATTCAAACAATTTGCTGCAGTAAAAATTGTATACTACCTACTACTTATATTTTTCACAGTGTAAAAGATGAAACTCAAATCAATACGTAATAGCCATAGGTACCTGAAATAATATCCGCCAAAGAATCGAAGACTAGATCGATCCCGCTTTCAGAAGATATCGCCTGTTGAACGGGTTCTCCTAGCAACGATTCAACGTCTGTGGGTGAACAAAGAAACTATTAATCACCTAGTGTATTATGTAGCCATTAATTATCGTTTACCTTCGAATCTGGATTGGGAGAATTTCCAACTCCTGGATTTGTCTAGACTTAGTTATAATAATTAAGAAAGGTTTTTTTGGGTATTGTCTCACTGCTGGGCCAAGTTCTCCCCCATATCTTTCTTGCCATTGTTAATAGGTAGCATTTTTTTTTTTTGTTGTAAGGCATTGACAGAGTACCTATTACCTACTGTTAAGTAATCTAGATTAAATTATACGAAATAGGCAAAAATGGAGATTTTGCAGTTCTCGTTGTCTAGGTAAATACTTCAAAAGGAAAATGTTCCTTCAAATTGGTAAGCTTTATTATTTAGGGAGAAATATTTTTAAAAATTGGTACGGAATTAAAACACCACAAATAGTTTTGTGGTCCCTTGAATCGTATTGCATTTGTAGTTTATTAAAGGGTTACATTACAAACAAAAAATCCCTAATAGTTGTCGATTTTTATAAGAAATCTTTTCCAATGTTACGTCATTATAAAAGTACCCGAACGGAAAAACTACCAGACTATTTTTCACATTAAAAATAGCCATACCCCTTCATAATGGATAGGTCGTTAGTGCTACGTAATCTACTTAACGTTCTATTAGTAGCACAAAAAGAAAATGCAAGCCTCCCATAATATGCACACCGGATTTTCCGGAGAACTTAATTAATGTGGCTAAAAAATGTTTGAACAAGTTATCTGCTTTAATATTATAGCACAACTTACATGGTGTTTTATCTATGCTTTTAATTTTATATCCTACCTTTGTTACTATGCGCAAAACGGGATTAATGCTATAGATTTATTGTCTTTCATTTATATTTCACTCAAAGTGAAACATCTGAATACAAAATGAATCAAAAGTGTCGGATTTCGGCATTCGAATTCTTTCACTCGCGCACTGAATGATAAAAAAAAATCATGAATGAGATGATCGTTAATTTCTATGTAATTTTGTCGGTGTCGTGTGAACGTGCAATGAATGAAAAATGAAAATTCATTCCAGTTAACTATATTAAGTAATCAAAAAACTGTATTTTAAGCAGTGTAGGGTTTTAAAGAATTAGTGGGAATAGAATTATATAGAATCCTAACTTATATTAGAAATGCGAAAGTGAGTTTGTTTGTTTGTTTTTCACGCTAAAACGGCTGAACGGGTTTGGATGAAATTTGACACATAGGTAGACTATGGCCTGGAGAAGAACATAGGCTACTTTTCATCCTAGATCGCAGACGGAGTCGCGGGTAATAGCTAGTATCCTATAAAACGACACGAAGGAAAAATGAAGGTTATTTTCCAGAGAAATTGTTG
Source organism: Lithophane semibrunnea (assembly GCA_947363905.1). Classification (NCBI taxonomy): domain Eukaryota; kingdom Metazoa; phylum Arthropoda; class Insecta; order Lepidoptera; family Noctuidae; genus Lithophane; species Lithophane semibrunnea. The sequence continues at coordinate 11,533,934 of OX376197.1, read as the reverse complement.
ATGTTGACGAACAGACCAAGTTATTTTCTTGTGGCCATTTACGAAAACAAATAAGATAAGAAGATATCTATAACTGCAATATCGTTGGTACAACACTTGCAATTCATAAGCCGGAAGGATCTAAGCTATCTCAGAACTTCTGGCCACAAGTCCGGGTTCGAATGGAATGTTTGCGGCTAGCTCATACAAATCAATTATATTCTCTGCTTCAGGGAATGTAGCTAGAACCGCAATTCAAACTAAGATTTTAGGTGCAGCTTTCATGCACTTGTAGCAGCTGGTCACTAATGGAAGGCAATAGGACATGGAAACAATGTTATTATTTCCTTTATTTCATACTAGCTGCCGCCAGCGGCTTCGCCCGCGTGTAATCTTTATAAATTATAGCCTATGTTACTCAGGGTGAATGTAGCTTTGTAATGGTGGAAGAATTTTTCAAATCGGTTCAGTAGTTTCAGAGCCCATTCAATGCAAACAAACAAACAATCAAATCTTTCCTCTTTATAATATTAGTATAGATAATTATTTACATATTATTTATCCTAACTAATATTATAAATGCGAAAGAATAGTAGCCCACCACCAGATACAGGTGGTGGGCTACTATTCTTTATATTTTATTCTTATATTTAAAAAATATAACTTACTAGCTGCGCCCCGCGGTTTCACCCGCGTAAGTCTCGACTCCGTGGGAATATCGGGATAAAAATCGGTATCCTATGTCCTATTGCAGGTCATGGTCTACCCCTGTACCAAATTTCATCCAAATCCGTTCAGCCGTTTAAGCGTGAAAGGAGTCCAAGCTACGCCCGGTCCGGGCTTCAGATCCTCTCTCTGAAGCCCGGACCGGGCGTAGCTTGGCTCCTAACAATGCGAGCCGTGTCCAGGAGTACCGCTTTCTAAATCAAGCCAAACGATAGCCTCCTTAGGTGTTGGTCGAGGTGGCAATTAAGCCATTGGCTGATACGACTAGCGGCACAATGATCGCATATTATTATTATCTTTAAGGCTTGTTTTTGAGCATGTTATATTTTTCCTGGATACATTATTGGTCTAATAGTAAAAAAAAACTGCAAGAGTTCGGTTCTGTCAGGTCATCATTCTTGGCAAAAAGGATAATAAGATCCTAATTTTTACAAAATGCTGCACGGGTATTGTTTAACTGTTAACCGCTAATTTTGCAATCAGTTATTATGTCATAGCGACGTTTTACCTATTGATTTACAAGACCGTTAGTACAGTCACGGACTTTAATTGATGAGCCACCTGGCACTGTTCGTATTTTAGCCGTGTAATGCAAATCGGGTTTATTCGGTTCCCGACACGCAAAGTCATATGTCTTCGTAATAAAAGAAGAAAATTATATTTCATATTTTTACCGGTTGGCTAACCTGAGAGCAGAACTACAAACTTGACAGCAGTGACTACTCAAAGTCAACCAATTGCAGGTCTAGCAACAGTAACCTAGCAACGATAAACAATTGTTGCTAGGTTATTGTTGCATAGTAACGTTAGCGTACGGAGAAATTCTCTGACATCGATATTTCAACTGTCACTGTCTTAAGTTAAGTTTTCAGAATTATTGAGTTAATGAGCTATGATAAAAAGGAGGTCAGTATCAAATAGATTGGATAAACTTAATGCAACATTGTATTTATTTTTATCATTAAGAACTTATTAGTCAACCTCTATGGATGAGACTATTTCCGATTAAAAGTAATTTATTTGCCTTCTTGATATTTCAACTGTCACTGTCTTCAGTTATGTTTTCATAATTATCGAGTTAGTGGGCAAAATTCAAAGGAGGTCGGTATCAAATAGATTGGATAAACTTAATGCAACATTGTATTTATTTTTATCATTGAGAACTTATTAGTCAACCTCTATGGATATTTCCGATTAAAAGTAATTTATTTGTCATCTTGATATTTCAACTGTCACTGTCTTCAATTATGTTTTCATAATAATCGAGTTAATGAGCTATGATTCAAAGGAGGTCGGTATCAAATGGATTGGATAAACTTAATGCAACATTGTATTTATTTTTATCATTGAGAACTTATTAGTCAACCTCTATGGATATTTCCGATTAAAAGTAATTTATTTGTCATCTTGTTTACGAGCTTGCGATTTGAGTTCGTGTTTAATCGTGTAATCTCGTGAATATATGAAACTGCAAAATTGAAAAGTTTGAAGGTGGCTCATCAATTAAAGTCCGTGACTGTACATACAATAAGTACTCTTATGTATGTGGGTACAAGTTCTCAGCTACTCCACATCATTATGTATGATATGATTTGAGTGTGATTCTTCGGGTATTATTGAAGTCCTTGTACTGAAGAGTAAGTCAACAATATTAAATAAACAATTTATATTTGACCTACCTCTGATCTCGTCTTGTTTATTTGCTCTCAAAGACCCTAGAAATACTTAATACAATGTCATCTGTTCGGAAGTACTGCTTTAACCATCAAAAAACATACCTTCTAATAAATAATATTCTTTTATCTCAATCGAAATAAAATAGCCTCTGCACAAGCGATGATAGTACTTATAACTATCAGGGGGCTGACTATGAAGTATTAATGCCATCATTATTCCAGTGCGAAAAAAGGATGGTGCTAGCGGCCATGTATAGCTCCGTCTCTCTGCACATGTGGCTTCCCTGGTACCTCATTAACGGCATAATTGTGTAAGTTTCTATTAACCGCTCCCAAATTACCATGTTTATTTTTACATTCATCCCTGACATACCTATTAATATTATTTGACATTTTATACCTACAATTCAATTTCAAATGTTTATTAGTGGCTTTTGCCGACATGTTAATTATTCAGATTTGTTACAGTTGTAATGGCAATCATGTCATTTGGTGTAAATAGGTTTTTATTTGTAGTTTCATTTTTATCTTATATAGATTCTTTTCTACCTTGTGAATGAAATTATGTAGGCTGATTGTAGACTTTTTTTTTACCTAAAACTTTTTGAAAGGCCTCCACCATCCTCCCATAACTATTAACACTGTAATGCAAAAATATTGTAAAAGCCAATTATCTTAGTAACCATGGAGTTTCTTGCCGGCTCTTCTCCATAGGAAACTACCAATTGGAACCGTGCAGCTAGCTTCTGACGTTTCATAAGTGCCCAATGTAGGCTTATGTCAAATAAAATATTTTGATTTTGTTTTTTTTTTTTCTCACACTGGAAAAATGGTGGCATAGTATAGGTGCTGGAGAGCTGCATAAATTGGTTGGCTGGCCACACAAGCTTACAATCTTTCAAGCAAATCTTCTCACAACTTATGCAGCAGGAGGAGGCATGTTACAGTAGGCCGTGCTTGCTCCGCAGATATGTAATAGGGGCTGGCATAGAGACGCGGGTTCCCGGTAAAACATGTCAGTCGGTCAGTGCAGGTAAAGATGCTCTCACACATATAGAAACATGTAAAAGGTTGTAACCGTTTCTTTCCGTAGATCAACCAGCAGCTATCTATACCAGAAAACGTACTACTTTATACAAGTACCCTTTGTAGACAAACTTACTTTTCAAATCCTGTTTATAAGCATGCAACACAAGGTCCACGGGTGGCACAAGACTGTGGTGCAACTCCCGCGCTGCTGCCGACAGCCAGGACGCGATGTCAGAGCACGCGCAGCTAACAACGTTGCGTCCGTCAGATGCGGCTGCGCGAGCCTGTTCGTTGCTTACTGCCATGCCTGATATCAGGACGCTGGAATGATGAAGCACATTTGTAATGATGGAATGATGAAGCAATTGTGTAAATGATTTTGTTTCTGTAATATCTAATGATACTTCAAGTCAGGCAAGTTCATAATTTATACTTATCATAAATTAAAGTCGCTTTTCGGGTTTGTCTGTATGTCCGCGTTGTTCTCCTAAACCACGCAACAGATTTTGATAAGGTTTTCACCATCGTTTAGAGAATTTATTCTGGAAGGTTTATGTGTAATACGTTCATATTAAAGTAACATATAACTAAGAAATCTCGATGTTTTGTCAAGTCGTAAAAACTGTGCCAAGGAGGAGCGGGTCGCTAGTTAGATGATGCCTCATGTGAAATGTGATCAAGATACGATCGTGAAAACTCATGGCATTCGATGACTCACCTCCTTCCCTGGTCTTTGCTCAATAGCAACTAGAGAGTGTACTATCACAGACCTATACAAGGTCACTGCCAACGCTCTCAATGTGACTGGGTTTTGAAAGCAATAATAATGAGTTGTGGTATCATCGGCACAAAAATTAACGCTTCCAGAGCTCTCATAGCCAATCAGCCTGGTTGGATGTAATTTAAACATTTAAGTTCCATAAATAAATTAAACACTGCTCTAAATCCGTAAAGGGCTTTTTATTTAAAACTAGCTGTTCGTGCCCGGCTTCGCCCGGGTGTAATTCCGACTTTTCCGGTGGATTAACAAAAAATATATATTTTGATTCTGCAGGTCGATTTTCATGAAATAAAGACTAAATGTTACTCACAATATAGCTTCTTATTGTTCAGTAATTCAATCTGGAATCCAATGAGTAGCTTTTACGTGATGCGCTCACAAACGAACAAACAAACAGACAAAAATGTCAAAAAATGTTTTTTTACTTTCTATTACTTATTTCTCGCGGCTTCCAGTACTTTTTTTTGCAAAAATCTTTAACGTACAGACACGGACCGTTTACGATTTTATTATATGTATAGATTCACAACTGAATTGAAAGCAATTGAACCTCGAATCGGTAACTTTTTGTACTATTTCGTTAGATGAAGTTCCGTTTTAATGAGCGTTGACGAGCGAAAGAAATTAAAGGAATTGGGTGCTATAGCGGCACTTGGTCCTATTAAATTTTAATAACCGTGGAAGTTATTCAAACTAGTGCTTCGGGAGTTAACTAGGAAAATTGTGGAAGTCTAATAGTGTTTCTATGGGATGATAAATGTACTGTTGAATAAATAAAATTTGCTATTTTGGGTCTATTATTTATTAGAGCTGCGTTGGTATTTATTTACATATGTATAAGTACTCACTTATCGTAAATGATACTTTAGTGTCGCGAAAAGGCAATGCGTATGGAATTTAAATTCAAGCACGCCTTTTTCATTGATTACTATAAGTAGGTATATAAAATAATATTTGATGATGATGCATGATGAATTGATGACTATTCTGTTTCGCTGTAATACAGATCTTATAATTAACGTAAAAAAGTTTAAGGAAAACAGGAAAACCATCATAAATCCTCATGCATCATCTGCCTAGCCTTTTCCTAACTATGTTGGGGTCGGCTTTCAGTCTAACCGGATCTAACCGGATGCAGCTGAATACCAGTATTTTATATGGAGCGACTGCCTTGGTAAGACTGGTTGTTAGACTTTCGGGCTTCTGACCACCCGTAACGACAGTCAAAGATCCACAAATGACGGCCGGGACCAACGGCTTAACGTGCTTTCCGAGGCACGGAGGAGTCTCGGTATGTAAAGATGGTCACCCATCTACGGACCAACCCCGGCAAGCGTAGCTTAACCTGATGGATGGACCCGTGCGGCTGTTATTACACGAGCACGTCATAAATCCTCATGCATCATCATAAAATATTATTTGGTAGAAGTCCACACAAAGAAAGTTGAAAGTTGAAAGTTGGAAGTTGGAAGTTGGAAGTTGGAAGTTTGGTAGTTAAAACAAAGATAGCTGACGTGGCTCAAAAGGCTACCCAACTTAAATGGGACTGGGCAGGACATGTCTGCCGCATGCCGGACAAACTGTGGGCCCAAATAGCACAGAACTGGTGCCCTGACACAGTGACACGGGGTCGCGGCAGACCACGTAGGAGATGGCGGGACGAGCTGGATAGGTTCCATCAAAACTGGAAAGAGGACGCGCGGGCTCGCGAAAGATGGAAGGAGTGGAGGGGGTGGGGAGTGGGAGGCCTTTGCCCAGGAGTGGGACAGCGTAGGCTAGGAAAAAAAAAAAAAAAAAAGAAGTCCACAGTTACGTGAAGAGGTCCAATGAAGTGAGATTGTATTGGTACGCAGCGGGGATGGTTGCGTGGAGTGACGAGATTGGATAAAGTGAAAGAAGAATGGTTTGTCTTAATATGGGCATATGATGACAGAAGAAGAAGGAAAGGATAATGAAAGACATCAGACCCTAAAGCCTCATGCAAACTGGCGGGATATCGCGGGCGCGACAGGCAGTGCAACCCTTGTCGTGCTCCGATATCGCGCCTGTTTGCCCGCCTTTAGTAGGTAACATAACCTCAGGGCAGAAATAGAAGAAGACCACCTCTGTTGGGCGTTGAACCAAACATTTATTTCAATTTACCTGATATTTGCTATGGGACGTTCAAAACTCACGCCGTTGCGTCGTCACGACGTAGATTTAAACTCGCATCTTACGATCCCTAGACTTGATGCAATCAAGCGGTAAACAACTTTTCCAAAAAAGATTTTTCCGTCTTCCGATTCAAAAGGCAGATTTCCAACACGATACACTGTCGGCGTTTAATTTAACTTCATAGAAGTTTCCTACGCATTAGAGGTCGGAAGTTTCTTGCGAACATTTCCGCCGAAGCATGTTTTAAAATTAATTAGGTAGCGGCGCGGTACGAACGTGTGTAAACATGGGGATCGAATAAATTAGTCCTTAATTTATTTAAAGACGGCTTTAAGAGTCTGTATTACCTCAAATTGCTTAGCATGATGCTCCGTTATATCCAAAGTACTGCAGCATTAATTTTGAAATAAATAAGATAATACAGTATGTTAACTAACAAAGGGCGTTCCCGTGAACCTGCAATAGTATAGCGTCTATACATGCTAAAAAAATATTAACAATAAAAAAAAAAAAAAAAAAATTATGTTTGACGAAAACACAATTTCATAAAATTTTCTCGATCAAAAAAAAATCCAATGTTACCTCCGAACCGAACAATAAAGCGCTGATATTAAAAATATACTTCAAATTAGACGATGAAACTTTGTATACTAACTGAATTACGTATAAAGCGGATAATATTTTTTTTTTTAAGAAATTACTTAAACTATTCGAAGCTTGGAGCCGACAACACCCCACTTCGTCGCGCTCTTACTCAGTCCGCGAGCAGTATGGTGTGAGGGAGATAAAAAGTGAATTTGAGCTGAGGTATTATGGACTCTTAAGAATAATTTTGTAAGCGATAATGTGTTTTCTTTGTTTGATAATGTTTGCGATGATTGTAGAATAACTTATGTTTTCATTGTTTGTCTGGTAATTCTTGGAATTTTGGTATATCTGTCGTTCGTCTATCGTTTTATTAATGTAATTTATAATTTTCTTACGTCACAATGTATTAAATGAAAATCTGTTCCACTTATATTCAGGTAACTCGTAGTATTACGGAGAAGTACCAAAGCCTTCGAGAGTTCCTTGAGAAAATATAAGATTAATATCGTACTAACCAGCAGACGAGCACGACGAATAAAGTCACAACCACCAGCGCTCTGTCATTGCAATTTGAGTTCTCTGCCTCGGGAAATAAAGCTCCTGTTTCCAGTTCATCTTCGTATCTGGACCTTGAAAATAGGGATAGTATTCCCAAGATGAGCAGGTACGCAGGTATTACGAGAGCAATGCAGGCAAACGCGATGATAAATGCGAGGAACGTTGATTCCACTTTTATTGACTGAAACAAAAATACAATTTTGGTTAAAATAGACTCCTCCTACACACAACGTCGCTGGCCTTGCCATCGAGCAAGCCGCGGTGCGCCCGGATTACCGCACGAAAGATCCGGCAAACAAAGTAGTGCCGCTCGGCAAAAGCCGGCGGTGCATGCCGCCGCGCCGGCACTGTGTGTAGCCTTTAAGGCTCCCACAAACGGGCGCGATGTCGCGCTAGTTTGTGCGAGCCTTTACTCTTCTGTTTAAAACTTTGTAGGCAGTCATGGAAATTAATTGTTAAAAAATTGGTACACACGGCTACACATCGAGCTATACATTTCTAGTTTATGCTGATCTCGCATTGTGTAGGATTTCCGTACAATGCGAGGTCAGCTTAAACTGGAAATGTATAGCTTGATGTGTAGCCGTGTGTACCCAACGTTTGCAGTGTTAGAGCCATTTCATACAACTGTCCAAGAATGACAGTTGTGATTTATTATGCTGAGATCCGACGATCCGCGATTTTGCGGACGGACACGCACGGCAGACGACCCCAGACCGCCACGCACCGCGCACCGAGGAACTTCCGATGTCTGCGATACCCCGAACGTACACCTTCCCACGGTGCGTCGTGCGGGCTCGTCTGTGTCCGTCCGCAATATGGCGCACCGTCGGATCACGGCATTTTACGACAATTTTAAGTTGGTAGTCAATTTGCTTAACAATTTTTTTTTTTGTTTTTTTTGTCGTACAAACGTCTCGAGACTCCAAGCTGGTAAAATAAGAATATTTCTAATGCGGAATTGACGGACAGGGTTTTTTTCTAATGAGCTGGTCTATAAACTTACATTACTGCAAAAAACTTAACATATCAATAATAATATCCGAAGCGGTGCCCTTGTCCTGTCATCTTTTCTGACCAGTCAAAGACGATAAAGTTACGTTGAGTTCTGCAATGGATAATATCATGACCACTTAAGGTCAGTAGTTACAGACCCCACCGTGAAGCGACGCGACGCTGCGCGCAATTTTTAACAATTATCGAACTTTTCAGTGCGAGGGTTGACACGTGTCGAAGTACGCTACGATGCGCGGTGCTGCGCACAGCGTATCTCAGCGTACTTTGACGAGCGTGTACCTTATTGTATAGTAAATAAATTCGATATTGCATCGGATCATGAAAGTACGCGTCGCGTCGCGTCGCGTCTCGGTGTGAACTGACCCTTACAAACAACATTAAATATTTATTTAATCATATGTGATTAACTAAAATATTTTTTGTTATACATTTCCTGCTGTTATAATATTATTACCTATGTGTAAAAAACAATCATTAATTAAAATATCAGGTTCTGCAAAGCAAAGATGTGTGACATTCAAATTGCCTATTTCAATCTGATTAGGATGTTACGAGAGTTGACAAAATTTTTACTACTCGTACCTATGAATCTAAAGTACCTAATAATTTGAATGATATTGCATCATTTCAATGCTTATCCAGTTTTTTGCAGCAAGGATATAAAAATATACTTAATAAAAAAATAATTTAAAAACACATCACTGAAAAGAGATAAAAAAGCATTACTATTTACTAGCAGCGCCCCGCTGTTTCACCCGCGTAAGACTCGATCCCGCGGGAATATCGGGATAAAAATTACCCAATATCCTATTCCAGGTCATGGTCTACCTCTGTGCCAAATTTCATCCAAATCCGTTCAGCCGTTTTAGCGTGAAAGCGTAACAAACAAACTCACTTTCGCATTTATAATATTAGTTAGGATAGAATGTTGGTATCGCAGGCGAGACAAACAAAAGATATACCATATTTCAGGTTATTGGTCGAAGAATGGTTCATTCACATCGCTGACGACTGGTAACATTGCCACTGCCAAAAATTGTGGCAATGCTTAGCCTCTGCCCAAAGTAAAAGCCAGCCCTTGTGTCACGGGCTTGCGGACGGCGAGCAATGGGTAGCTCGCCGTCCGATAAGGACCAGGCCCGGGTCGATGGCGCGTCGTGTTCCACGCGCGCCTCAAAGAGATGTCAGCACACCTGACGGGGTCCGTTAGGACCGATGCCTGCCAGGGTTGCGGAATAGTCCGAAAGGGATACCGGGACCCTGTCAACAGGCAACTGAAGGAACACGGGTGGGTTTTAGTCAGTAAGAGTCTGACACGCCCTTCCGCTCCGCCCAGAGCGGGAGAAGTCATATGATGATTTCCAACCCAAAAACAAAAAAGCCCTTGTGTCACGGGAGGTGTCAACCAGCCGTTTCGAGATTACTTTAAAGAGACCATGAACACTCGAACCCCACGGCCTGATAGATAAGAATACATTTTTCACAACAAATATGTATGGAACGAGTATTTCTAATTTCAAAAATCGTTCGAATTTACTTCACGTTAACTTCGCGCGTTCCTGCTAGGCCTACTGGTTCTTACTTTATGCGTAGGAGTCATTTGAACATTGTGTTGTTATTTATTATGGTGATCAAAATAAATACTTACTATACCTACTTCATGTCGCGTCTATGGTCGCGGAAGTAAGTAAGACTTGTACAAACAAAGAGAGGTGTTGATTTGACTTTAGTTATGACGTAAACCTTGATGACAATATCGGACATGTATACTTAATTTTATTTAGCTCGTTTTCAAGGCTAAGAACGGATGAATCTCATCTACTTCCTTATGTAAATACGAGTTTTTTTTAGAAACCAACTTACACCATCGGACAGATCTTAATTACAAAATCATAATAGATTATCTCTTGCTTGCTAGTTTGTATGTTTTGACAAATCTCAGAAACTTCTAGACAGCCATGACAGAAATCTATCTCTGAGGATTTTAAAACTTGATTAAAATTTAATGTTGAACAATTTAAACATTCTGAAATTTTGAACAGTTTGAGAAAATAATACCTTTTATGAACGATGTTGGAGAGCAGTGGTGGCCCAGTGGTAGCGGCCGTGACTTACGAGTTGTAGGTCGTAGGCTCGAACCCAGACAGGCGGTTTACTTTGTGCAACTTATTTCATTACCACTGCTCTCCAAATAGTGAAGGAAAACATCCCGAGGAAACCGGCATGTCCTAGAACCAAAAAAAAATCGAACACATGTGACATCTACCAACCCGAACTGGGCCCCACGCGTGGTGGATTACGGCCCAATCCCTCTATTCAAGAGGAGGCCTGAGTCCCAGCAGTGGGAACATTATAGGTTGATGTGCTAATGAACGATGTTTATCAGTACCATTTCATAATTATGTAATAATATCAATAAATAAAACGGAAACACAGATATAAAAGCTCGAGTAATTGGGAATGAGCGATGTATCTTGTCCGAAAGAAAAATGTGCTCTCGAGTTAACGAGAGGAAGGAATCTCAGAGGAATCATCGTCTAATAGTCCTGACATTATATCCTGAATTCTTTCGGAAAAAGTTATGACGTGTTATTCATAATTTTCTTATTTCGTAAAAAAGAGGGTACACTTCGTTGGTAATTTTCTAAAACATTCCAGCCTGTATTGTCTAATGGCTGAATATGCAGTGCCATGTGGTGTTTTTTATGTGATAAGTATATCAGACTATCCGATTCTACGATCCGATTTAAAAACATTTATTTTTATTTATTTATTTTACATACCTACATACGCTACGATTACATAACTAATAAATTATCAAAACTGAGTTGGTACAATCGAGTTTCAGTGATAACACTTTGGACTTGATTTGGCCCAGCATTGTAGGTACGGAGTTTCAATATAATTCACGAGCCTATACTGTTTTGCTACAGCAAGCAATTTAAAAAAACTGGCCAAGTGGGAGTCCGACTCGTACACAAAGGGTGCCGTACCGTATTATGATCGAGCAAAAAACGCCGAAAAAATACGTTTCTTTTATGGGGAACCCCTTTAACTAACTTTATAATTTTTTTATTATTTGTTGATAAAGCGGCAATATGAAAACACAATCTGTGAAAAATTTAACTGTTTACCTTTTACGGTTCATGAGATACAGCCCGCTGACAGACGGACAGACGAACAGCAGCGGCTTAGTAATAGGGTTCTGTTTGGCATTCTCCGGATACAGAACCCAAAACACGCAATTTGATCCACAGTTTATTCAGCACGCAAAACATGATCGTCTTTCAAATAACATAGCGACGGAAACGTGGAAACACAACTTTAAACAATTTCATTGTAAAGCAACTTCTCCATTTCCTTTCGTGAAGTATTTTATAAGACTTCCAATAGTGAACACGCGTGTAATAAATTTGTAAAGAAAGAAATCTGAACTTGGTTCTTACTTAAAAGGTTTCTGTCAATGACCGAACTGTGTGTGTAAATATAAAAAAATCAATATGTCAAATGTACGTATTTTCACCCAAGCCAAGATTGAAATTGAGACTTGATATATAAAACACAGAAAATGTACAAAAATAAGACAGAAAGAGGACCTTTCAGGGACTTTCTTAGATAGTAAGGTAAGTTCCAGCTCCTTGTTTTGATAATCCTAACTTAAATTATAAATGCGAAAGTGAATTTGTTTGTTTGTTAGGATTTCCCGTTAAAACCATGTAGACCATGACCTGGAATAGTACATACAGGCTGTAAGGGTAAACAGTCTTGTCATTCAAACCATGGGTAGTTGACTTAAATATAAAAATAAATGACCGAACACAACAAAAAAAAAACGTCATTTTCATTAAAAGATTTTAAAAAGTTTCTATCTGACACCGTGCTCTCTAGCGAAACAGCTGACTGACTGAGGGAGGGGTCGCGCTCGCGGCCGGTCAGGTCACATCCCGTACCCCCCGCCCGTGTTGAGACGCAAGTTTGTTGCCCTAGCGCATAGGACAAGGAACTTGCGTCTCTTGTGGAAAAATGTAGATTAAAAAAAAAGAAAAAAAAAAGTTGTGATTTTACGTTCTATAAATGAAACCAAACCAGTGGTTGCAAGGATAACGGTGTTTACCCTAACACCCTGTATGATACTTTTTATCCCGGTAGTACGTTTCCATGGGATAATTTGGCAAACACCACGCGGGCGAGGCCGCAGGCAAAAGCTAGTTATATATGAAAAGAGGTTGAAATACGCTCACTAGCCGTACTTTTTATATTTTGCTATGCGTCAAATGGCATTGTCTACTGTAAGTAGTAGTAACAAATAATAAAAATGGATACCCCGTGAAAGAACGCAGAAGTTAATAGAACTTAGTGAAGATGCTGCTACTGCGGTAGACTATGTTGACCGAAATAGTGCTTCCTACACTCACGACAATCTAAGAAGTCCGTTCGTTTCGTTCTCGTACTTGTATTATAACGTTATGCCTTGAGAATCAGTTTTAAGCAATGTAGATAAGTCGTCGATTACAAGCTCTCTAAGTATGTTTAATCGATATGTCTCGAGAATCAGTTTATAAAAAACTAATTATTTTTTTCATCGCTACACAAACGATTTTTATAGCTGTCAAAACGGACTTATTAGATTGTCGCGAGTCTACCAAAAATGGCTTTGAGAAGATTGTAGAATTTTGTGTCTGAAAAACTTTATCAGTAATATGAATTAATAATTTGATTTTATTAAAATAAATTCGAAAAGCACACGTTGAGTGATAGTAGCAATGGCGACGCATTATCGCCTTTCTTCGTGAGTACTCGTGAGATCGATAACCATGATCGGGTAACCGGAAGCGATCCTTTTAAAATGTCAATGTCTTTCTGTGGACATTACTGACTTATATGTGAGCTTGAGATGTGGGAATATTAGTATGTCTTCATAATATCTAAGATTCGTTAACGGGTGGGATTTTTTTTATTAAAAACATGTTACCTACTTATTGGCTTAACTTTAGTTTAGTTAGCACTATCGTAAGTTTAAGATAATACCAGTTGATTATTTAATTAATGTTTAGTAGTTTTAAGGGGTTCAGTTAACTAAGGTGCGATAGCGTGTACCTCGCAGCTTTCCAGGTTAAATCATTATTAATTAAACTCGCGGTAAACAATTCATTATTTATTTGCAGGACATCTTGGCCTTTATCTTTGAGATTCATTGAGGAGTTTACTATTTTATCACCTTTAGTCTCGATTTGTTTGACTGATGGTCCAATTAATTTACGAACAAAAATAAATTTACAAGTACTGCAACAGGTATTTCTTTTTTGCTTTACCGGATCCAAAGGTCTCGTCACTATACTTGTTGTCATTAATAGTCTTAAACTTTTGAACCGGTTATAAGAGGCCGGTTTCCGCGATGACTATTTATTTACAATTGAATTATAAGTAGGCTTAATTCTGGAGGACCTTCCGATTATACATCAGTACTATTCTGGACATCAACAGTGGTCAACGGATTTTGGGTCACAATGTTTAAGTTAATAGTTTTGAATTCTTTCGTTTTATTTTTAGTTATATTAAATGGAAGTTCCGCTAAACTTGCGCGTGAGTATTTATTTTCTTTATTTCTTTCTTGATTTGTAAAAAGTTTAATTATCATAAATATACTTAAATAAAATTAAACAGTTATGTTAACAAAAAAAATACTACTCGTAACAGTGCGAACATTTCAGTTCAGTTCATGAACAAAATCAGAGCACAAAAATATTATAAATAGGTTTGGGACTTTAAGATTTAATAACTCATCAGTACATTAGAGAAGTCACATCAGTAAAATTTTGTCATTTTGCTTAATGGATGTTTTACAAATTAAAAAACTCCGTGTAGTAAAAAAAAAATGCACGGAAATATTTTTCTTGATGTCAAAACGACCTCATGATGTTTTAAAATATCATCAGTATCATTATCGGGCAAAAGTGTTTTTTACTACCAACCTACAGAAATAAAATATAATTTATCAATTATTTGTTACTTTCAGCTTCCTACATCAAAACCTGCCCAGGTCTAAAGTCCGATTGTTTGACGAAAGTAGTACAAGAAACGCTGCCACTATTCTCAAAGGGAATCCCAGAACTGGGGGTTGATGCTATTGATCCCCTAAGACAAGATAGTGTTGACGTGGTCCTTCCCGGAGGATTCAAAGTAGAATTCCGTAACGGAACCCTGACTGGACTTAGGAAGTGCACTATAGATTCTGTGTCGTAAGTAGAACTGATTATTTCATAGTTATTTACATTCTATAACAATCAATTGGCACTTTTTATAAAAAAATAACGTCAACAATGACATGTAGACATAGTCACGTCAATGTTGACATAACAGACAAAATATTTGCTAATTTCGGTAGGTTACTTCAGGCAAAGAGATTTAAGATATGTAAATAATTTCATACTAACTTTCAATTGTCGATGATTGAATTGATTTTTATTAACTTAAAACTGTTAAGAATAGTACTCGACCCAAATACACGCTGTAGGGAGACAAAAAGCAAAGAAATTAACAGCAAATACTAATAATAATAATCGTCTATTCGTTTATTAATTTCAGATACGAAAATAATGAAGCTGACTTGAAAATGCATTGTGATCTAACTATCAAGGGAATGTATAAAGCGAACGGAAGAATATTGATTGTATCCATAAACGGTGATGGAAATGCTAAAATTAAAATTAGTGAGTACAATTTTTTTAAGTATCTATCTACATATTTCCGTTAACAGTTTAGATTGATATTTGTAGAATGAGATAGCTTGAAGGTATTGCACTGTTTTCACCAATATACTTAATAATTATTTTCACTCGTCATTCTTCTTTACAATGGTTTTTGCATAGGTAAAGACGACTTTTGGAAGGGGCAACTAGAATCAGTTCTATTTCTTTGTTTTGACGTTCAAAAGTGCCTTATATGTGCCTATTTGAAATAAATTATTTGACTTTGACTTTGACTTTGAATGGGGAAAGCATTTATTATAAACCTTAAGTGGTGACTTTTACTAATGTTAGAAGGCATTACTTATGTACATGAATAATTATTATAATAATATGTTTGTTTGGTTTTCAATTTCGATGTTTTTCTGCTGAAATAAACTAAAATCTTGACTTAAATGAACTCTATCAAAACTAATATTAATTATTAGTTTTGATAGAGTTAATTTAAGTCAAGATTTTATTTTATTTCAGTTTTTCTTGATTTTATTACCTTGTTTTGTTCCAGAAAATGCTGCTTTGCATGCCAAAATTAAGTTCGAAGATAAGGTTCGCGATGGAGTAGTTTACCACGAAGTGAAAACAATTGACATCACCCAGAATTATGGAGACAGAGTCACATTTGGTCTGACGAATTTGTTCAAAGGAAACCCCGAATTGAGTAAGTATGCACAAATATTTGTTTCAACAGAAGTTTAAAAAACAGTTTAGCAACTTTTTACAACAAACTTAAACATTTATATTATTCATTATAGTTTACAATTAATGTTATTCAGTTTATTTTAAAGTAAATTCTAAATCTTATTATTCACTTTTTTTTTAGTTTTTTTCGATAATATTGTCCGAAACAATATACCCTGCTGATAAAAGTTTTGCTTAAGTTTATTTTTCTCACAATAGCTGCATACTTTGCATTGAGCGGTATTTTATGTTTATGTCAGACGTAAGGTGAAGGTAAACGTAAACTAGAACTTTTCAATACATTATTGAATTCAAAATTAAAGAAATAAAGGGCAATGTGCGGTTTATAACTTTACATATAATATGTTAAGAAAATTATACAGTGTTAAGATTTTGGTAAAAATTTCTTTGATTTTTTTGTAAGTTCAATATCATTGAATGCCCTTGTCATGAATTATTGTCAAAATATTGTGATAGCTAAGATGTTTGTTTCCTAAATTGTTTACTCGAAACACTAATTTTATTAGAAAACGTTGTTATTGTAAGATGATATTTTAGTTGCACAGAAATCTTCGTTGTTTGCTCAGCTCCAATGATATTAAGTATACATTGTGTGAAACGAGGAGATAAATTACCAATATGCGCGTCAACGTATGAATCTTTTCTTTTTGTTCCGTCGGTTAACAAAGTTAACTGATTTTTAATACTTTTTTCATTTTAAGGTGAAGCTGTTTTGCAGTTTTTGAACCAGAATTGGAAACAAATAGCTGAGGAATTCGGACAACCCCTTTTTGATAAACTAGTTGATATTGTATATCAAATTGTGAAGCGGTTCTTCGAAGCTATTCCTAAAGATGAATTAATTGTTGAGTGATTTTTCGAAAATAAATATTATGTTAGATTATGCTAAAATAAGTGCAAAATATGACTGTAGTATTATTCGTAACAAAAACAAAATAAATAATAATTGTTGTGTTGTGTTAAATATTGTAAAAGAACTAAATAAAAATTAACCAAAAAGATAAAAAAAACAATGTGAAGTTACTTTCATTTTTTATATATATGTATAGTTAATTTTTAAGTCAAGCTAAATGTGAAAATACCTGTAGAAAGGAGTACGGGAATGTGAATTCTCCCCACACTATATCCTTGATAAGACCTGGAAAAAACAAACACAATTGTTTGACATAGTTCAGGCATACACAGATTACCCGTTTTTCAATTACAAAAGTACCCAAACAGAATAAAGAATCCAGTCCAATTCTTGTAGTTAAGTACTTTATTAGCGGGTGAGGTAACGAGATCATCGCCGCGACCTCGTTGTAAGAGACCGTAGTGAAGCCTTTTGATATTGTACGGACAGGCACGAGGTCACACCGGTAGATTACAGCTACATAATGAACAGGGATATACAGGGACTGTTTGTTAGAAGTGTTACGAAATGTTACCTGTATTTAATTAGATTAATGGATGATTTTCGTATGATGAAAGGGATTTTTGATGTGAATCAGGATAAAATGTGTCCAGCAGTGGATCTATAAGCTGATGATGTTGAAGATTTGAAAATATTCGCAAGTTATTTAGTAAAATGATATTTTATCCTTCAAACATAGACATTGTAATATCACTGTAATATCAAAGTCTATAAATGTACTCCGTGATATACCTTCGTTAAATTGTTTATAAAACCAATCACGGTACTACAAATTTTAATAAAGCCATTGCTTACCCACTGGAAAATCAAACGGGTATATCAGATAAAAAAACTCCGATATAAACCCGAAAGGGTGAAATCCCTGCTCCAATTTCAGTGCGGGTATTAAATATGTTTCTTTTTGTGGCAAATTACCAAATCTTATTTTGCTTCTGTCTTTTTCCTCAAACCAATCCTCTGTGTAACTCGCTATTATATCGTCCTCGGTTACTGCAGTGTGGGTGGAGTTGAAAAAATCTTTGGGTTCCTTGAAAACTTCTCTTGTTATTGGTATCACTTGAACCGTTGACTTTACAGTTGGTTCCGTTGTTTTTACAGTTGGTTCCGTTGTTTGTACAGTAGTAGCTTCTGTAGTAGTTACCTTTTTAACTGGTGTTAGTTCAGGCCTTTGTTGCCGTCTTTCCTCTGTTTTAGCATTGAGAAGATTATTGTACTTCTCCAACCAAGCCTTCCCTGCAGTAGAATTCAAATTAAGGTTACCAGCATCTCTTTTCCTCCATAAACTACCAATTTCTTTGCTCCCTTGATATCTGTAATCATGATTATCATTTTGCATATCTTGAGGTTTTACCATGTTCTGTGGGCTGCCTTTAAAATTGGTTTCTAAACAATTATCCCATACTAGAGGCTCAGCTTTTAAAGAATCTAGATTTTCTTCATTGGTTTGTAAGTATTTTTCTTTATATTCTGCGCCACTTCCATCTTCAAGTGATTTGACATTTACTTCGCGCGCATTTTTATTATTATTGGTTTTCTTGTTTTTCATGGAGTAAATTGTGGAGATTGCTTGGAAATTCTGTTCTGGTACATCGAAGGAAGCCACTGCGGCAACGTCATTTAGATTGTTTCCGGCGGAGGCCGCGAGCGTCGTTTCCGAAGTCGTTTGAATTTGTTGGATTTGCGTCGGAAAAATGGTTGTAACTTCTAGTCCTTCTGATAAAATGTTTATGTCGCTTCCTGTGTTCAACGTGGTTAAGCTTGTTTGTGGATTAACTTGATTTGCGAGCACGACGAGTATTAAAGAAATCATCGCCATAGCGAAGGCATATTTTTATTGGACTTAAATTCAATTTATTTCCCCGCGACTGTGTATCGTAAGTGTCGTCCGCTGACTGAGTTGTGGGCAGGACATTGGACAGGGGATTTGTAGCACTTAGTAGTCTGCCCAGTGACGTTGGACAATCGTATCACGACGGCAACGTTTCTACTGGAACCTTTAGTGGATTATACGAAGAGTAGGTTTACTGCCATAACTCGCTTATTATTGTTGTTGGCATCGTAGTTTGCTTGATTAAAATAACGGTTAAGGTATTATAAACCCCTTGTTTTTAAGACATCAAAATCATTAGCTACATGATGACATAATATTAAATGATAAATGATAAATGATAATGATAAATGATAAATGATTTTATTTCTGTAAGTAGGTTTGTACAAACACTTTTACACGTCAATCAGATTTTTTAAAACTAGATGAGGTCGGCGTTTCCTATCTGACTACTCTGAGAAGAAAGGCCGAAACAAACTCAGAGGTCACAGTCTCTTTTAAAGTCCAGACATAATCTTGGTCAGATTATGTGAAGACCATGTAGATTGGTGTCTGAAATGGTCTTTTGAGGAAAGAACCACACAGATTGAGTGGACCTGTCCAGTCAGTGCACGCAATTGTCAATAATCGTGCAGCTCAACTCCGAATTTAAGGAGCTCAACGATATTTGTAGTTTACGGCATACAGTACACATCCAGTAGTTTGTTATTAAGCCTTATTGGTATTTTTACGCTATTAGTCATTGTCAACTGCGACCTCTGAGTTTGTTTCGGCCTTTCTCCTTAGAGTAGTCAGACACGGACCGAGCTTATTTTTTTAAATATTTTTTAATATAACGTGTAAAAGTGAGAGTTAGTGAGAGTCATTTCCACGGGGTGGTCCCTTAGGATTACTTATATAATGTTTTAAAATTCCGTAAGAATAAAAAGCTTAAACAACGTTGGATTAAGGTAAAACTACTGAAAGTGGATAATCTAAGATTAGGATCTATTTAATCGTGTTACTTATTCTTTGTTTTAAGCCGCACTTTTTGAATAGTAGGTATTAGTTTGGTAAAGTGGATAAACATGCTAAAACCGGAAATATAACATAACCAATGGTTTCAAATTTTGAGCATAAATAATTAACTGCAAAGTTAAAACAAAGCAATTTTATCCGATTTATTTATGACTTACATTTTCTGAGGGTTCAGTGCACATTATGGCGATGTGCCAGCCTTACCTCTACCATAAATCATAGTATTTTAACCGTAGTACAACATACTACATTCAGCTTGGGTGTAAATATGACTCGGCAATTCGCAAAAGACAAAGCTGAGCTTTTCCTAAAACTTGATATGCCATATCAATCAATCCGTCTTGCATTTTCCCGACTATATTGGGGTCGGTTTCCAGTCTACCACTACCACTGGGTGGACCATAACCAGCAGGCATAGCATGAGCACCGTTTTGTCGACGGAAGAGTAGACAAAAATGACGTTTCCTGTAGACAGTAGACAGTACGAGACGGCAGCAAAATAGAAAGAGTCAACTGCACTTTTTACGAAATTCACTCTTTTACATAATTCGACTCAGAATTCTTTGTTTTATCATAGGATTTATCGGTTGTCAGTATGATTTTGACAGTAAGGATAGAAAACTTTCTTCCGAAATAGTCTACATATAAAAAGACCTACACAAAGATCGTTAGAAATGAAAGACAAAATGACAGATTGTAGAAAGATTTCTACGGTGGTCAAAAATGAAGAAACGAACTGTCACTTTGTATAGAAAAAGCTATGTCTATTCTTCGTAGAGATAGAAAGCGCCATGCTACGCCTGCTGGATTAGGAAATATACTTTTTATTCCAATATTCCCACGGGATCGACAGTTACGCGGGTGAAACCGCGAGGCGCAGCTAGTAATTCAATAATTTGCAGATCTATTGTTAGATAATAATAATTATAATACACGTAGAAGTCTAATATTTAATTTTTTTGTGATTAAATTAATTACACGATTTGACTAGGTTGATTAAAATAAAATATGGTGCTATTCATTATAAAGATTTATTCCGATGAATTATTTATTTCGTTATTTGAGAAGGAGCTCGTGGCTAAGTAGGTATTAACAGCCGCACGGGTCGATCCATCATGTCAAGCTATGCTTGCCGGGGTTGTTCTAAGGATTGGTGACCATCTTTACATACCTAGACCCCTCCATGCCGTTAAACCATTGGTCCCGGCAGTCATTCGTGGATCTTTGACAGTCGTTACGGGCCGTCAAAAGCCCGAGAGTCTGGCAACTAGATAGGTCAGTCGCTCCATGTAAAATACTGGTATTCAGCTGCATCCAGTTGCACATTGGAAGCTCACCCCAACATAGTTGGGAAAATGCTAGGCAGATTCTTTAAATATTTTTTTTTTTATATATTGGCACTTTGCCTTTTAATAAATGATTTAACTATCTATCTATATTTACGGCGTACTATTATGAAATGTATGAACTTGAAATTGATTCATCACCGCACAATTTCAGTGCAAAAAACACCCTTTTATTTAGCCCACACAATATAATGAAACGCTCATGCTTATAATCGCGCTCAAGTACAATCTGCATAATACAGTAGCGTATGAAATACCTTACAAGTTTCCACATAGGAATCCCGCGGAAACGTTCAGTTCAGTAGAGGATGCTCTTGTGTAAAAAGTCTCATAATATAAAATGCATGGCACCTAACCTACATAGTCAGGAGAGCTTGGCCTTATTAATGTGAGAACACGTTAATTTGAAAACTGATGGAGGAACTTATTGGTTTCAAAAGTTTGGAAGATTCTTGGTGAATTTTTCGAGGAAAATTGGTTTTTTGCTGTGGAGGTATGTATTGTTAGCTTTTCTATGAAGGATCGTAGCGTATTCTTGTAAGTAGTGACTGTTTGATTGTTACTCCGTTTATTTATTTTCTTTTTTATCTATTTTTTTTTTTTTATAAAAATATTTTTTTTAAATAGTAGCACACCGGTATCGGGAACAGGGTCCAAGCTACCGGTGGTCAGGGTTCCTGAGAGAGGAACCTCCTAAGGATTGATTGTTATTATTATCTATTACCGAAACTTCCTACTGCAGAACATAGGTCTTATGAATGTTACTTCACCAAAACCTTATAAATATAAACAGACTACTCACACGACGTGTTTTTTCCGGATTGATGAATGCTTTAATTATTTGCCAGTGCTAGTTTAGAATCTTGAAAGGCTACTAACTGTGTATTTGAAGATGCCTGTTGTTGACTATTCTTCAAGAGTCATAAAATCCCCTGTAAGAAATCGACACGTGTTTCACCTCTCAACGAGGCCTCCTCAGGATGACGATTGACCAGTCGCAAACCAGAACACGACGTGTTGCCACACCGAGCGCTGAACGCAGAGATCCGTGAGAGCTATATTGTATCTTATAAAGGATTTCCGTAAAGTCACGCCTGAATCAATGAACTATCTAATTTTAACTATCGACTCTTGTCACATGAATAACAAATACATTTTGTGTTTTAATTTAACGCTAACATTACTCCGGCCCCAAGATACAGGCGCCGCCACCTGATGATGTTATGGCAAGATCCACGAATGACAGTAATTGTTACGGGTCGTCAGAAGCCCAAAAGTCTGACATTCAGTCATACCAAGGGGCAACCGATGGCACGTACCTATATATCTATGACCGATGGGCTGTGGAGGTCATAAAAGGAGTCGCTCCATGTAAAAAATACTGGTATTAAGCTGCATATGGTTAGACTGGTAACCGAATCCAACATAGTTGGGAAAATGCTAGGTAGAATGATGGTGATCCCATTGATGATTTAGAAATTGATTGTTTAGAAAAACCTGTAAAAATGGTTAGATAAAATTATTCTTGTTCTTACTGTCATCATATCTTGTTCGTGCCAATTCCCATGTGATCTATGTTTCCCCTTTACTTCCTCTATCCAAAATATTTCCAGCAGGCTATTCCGCTCAGGGATCAAAACGCATCACACATGAATCATGTAACAACAAATTTCTGAGTACTTACCGATCTGATTTCCTTTGCATCCATACATAAGGTATTTGAATACGGGAGGGTGACTTGAATTATTCATTCGACTTGTGCGCGGGCTCAACGGATAGTATTTGAAATGCAATCGCGCATTATGTGAGACTTTGCAAGTGTTTGACACTTTCCGAAATAGTTTTATTTTATTTTTTATCCACAATCAGGAAGCTCTTGGCCTACATCTCACCTGATAGTTAGTGTTGATCAGGCTGAAGGTGGAAGCGAGCTTCACCTGAAATTCTCAACCACAGAGAAACTGGGCTATCTTACCAGTTTGTGTTGGTTGTATAACAACTATTTGACTGTTTGTGACTATGGAAAGGAAGAGAAAAATAAATAAAATACGTTTATTTAGCATAGACAAGGCACATAATAATAATGTATTGCGCGTAAAAAAAATCAAAATAAAATAAAAAGTGTAAAGTGCGCTGTAAGAAATTAGCAGGAAAGTGTGCAAGTGCACATGCAATGCTAAATAACTAGTGTGTGCCACTAATTTTTAATCTGCTATTCTGTAACCACCTCACCGTGAAAATGTAGGTGAAGTGAACTTGAAGTAAACTGTCACTGCCTTAGCATCAGTAGCTATCGATGACAATGACAGCTCACTCCACACTCACTTCACGGTGAGGTGGTTACAGAATAGCAATGCTGCATTGCTATTCTGTAACCATCTATATAACAAGCAGTGAGTGTGGGGTGACGGATGTAAATCAGTTTTATACTGCAATGTGTGTATTCATACTTAGATAAATAAAATAAATTAGTGACAAATAAAAATAATAACAAATACTTAAGTTAATACATAAATTATAGTGTGATAAGTATTGAGTACCTAACCCTCGTCAAAGATAAAAAAATAATCAAATCCTTCTTAACGAGTCAGAACATAGCCCTGTTTAAAACGATGTCAGACTTCTTTAGGGATTAGATTCATAACCTGAATTTTTTTTTAAGTATGTTATTGAAGAAGATTTAGCTACTTAGTCTGTAGTTGATTACGATATTGCACACGTGAATGAAGAATAAAAAATATTTCACATTTCATTTTGCGCGTGACGAGTTTGAGTTAAATGGGCAGATTGTGTAGTTGCGTCCTACGTCGACCACACTATAATTGCTGTATTCTTTTGAAAAAAATCAGAAAGAAAGAGAAAGAAATAAAGAGATTTACATAAGGGTAAACGCGACGTAAAAGGTTTTCTATTGATTGAATACGGGAAGCCACCTGGCATAACACCGCTAACAAAACATCTTTCACTACCGGGACCAGGTGAAAAATAAAGCACTTACCCTTTTTTTATTAAATCTCGCATACAAGTGCAACCATAAAAGTCCGATCATACCAACATCTGATGCTGCAGTAATACGAAACAACAAACATAAAGTTAAAGTACCTTCACACGCATCTGAGTGCAATACTTTGTTTCGCACAAACAGAATATTTCTCGACGTAAGTGCGATCAGACCTTAAACCGCGCGCAAAGCGTGTGACAGCAATTTGAATACCGTAAACATCGCGCTTCAGGTCTCAACCATTCCTAAGCATTCCTCTAAAATCACCTTCCCAAACGTCAGAAGCACCACTTGAGAGTTCACAGCAATATACAC
The DNA here is from genome assembly GCA_947363905.1 of Lithophane semibrunnea. Lineage (NCBI taxonomy): Eukaryota > Metazoa > Arthropoda > Insecta > Lepidoptera > Noctuidae > Lithophane > Lithophane semibrunnea. Next base: position 11,509,561 of record OX376197.1, on the reverse strand, counting down.
TTTATAAGCAAAGGTGTGAAAAGGGTAAAGTGACTTTTCGCGTGGCAGTTGAAATGGGGGCACGCGGCCGTTACTGTATGTATGTGTGTTGAGTAAACAGACTGCTTTTCTTTCAGGCTGAGGTTTGCTCGAGTTTTTTTTTAAAGGTAAATTGACTGGTCGCAGGTGGTTGAAGGGAAACGGGTCAGCGGGTCTCGGTGGCGTGTCATGTTCATGTATCACCAGGGTCGCATTTGGGGGGTTGACATATTTTTAGTAAAAAAGTACCTTTGATTTTTTTGTTCGTCGGTAAAATGAAGGAGGATTGTTATAAATTAAATACCTACCTACATAAATATAAACACATGATGAACTTTAAAGCCGTCTTTAAATAAATTAAGAACTAATTTATTTGATCCCCGAGTAATTCGTCAACTCGTCCTACATGCCTACGGCCCATTTAGGATAAATTAAATACCTACCTACATAAATATAAACACATGTTGAACTTTAAAGCCGTCTTTAAATAAATTAAGAACTAATTTATTCGATCGACGAGTAATTCGTCAACTCGTCCTACATGCCCACGGCCCATTTAGGACGTTCTATTGATTTTCTGCAAGTCTTCCTAAATGGGCCGTAGGCATATAGATCCCCATGATCTTGTTTTGCACTTTTTTCACGTCTTACTTTATCTTATAGGTATGTCGAACTAAGAGCAACAAAAGGAAAACTTGTATCTACTGACATTTAAAAATGCTCTATCCAATATTATTTTTATAAAATACTTAGGCAGATGCGCTCTTATGTCTTTTTATTTTAATTCATGGCATTAATTAAAATTTATTATCCTATTTGAAGCTATTTGTAATTGACGATAATAGCAATTAAGACTATGTCTTAATGACAAACAGACAAAAATAATGCTAAAAACTAAATCTGACCTGAAACATAAATCTGCACTTCTGCAGTCGCCAAAACAAAATAAGGAAAAAAAAAATTCAAAATTATGTCTCCAACAATATTTTTGAATAAAATTTATTTTTGAGCGAGATTTTTTTTTTAAAGTCCTAGAAAACTGTGGGTAATTCGAATACTTGAAAAAGCTAAGAGCGGATGTGACGTAACAATCCGGGATAACAATCAAAATGTCAATGTCAAGTCAATCAACAAGTGTCAAGTCAATGTCAAACGCTCATAGAAAAAGGAGTGTTTGACGTTGACTTGACAGTTGCTTGTCTGTTTTCACGGACTGTGACGTCACCACACCAAGCGCGCCAAATGGAGGGCGTTTAAATAACCCGGATCGGTTGGATATTTAAAAAAAAAAATTAACTTTAAATTGCTTTTTTGCCGTCGAATTTTTTTTTACTATTATTTGACGATGTAAATTATCGACTAAAAATATTAAAAAAATACATGCATATTCCCTATTGACAAGTTTGGCGATAAGTTAAACCTGCTAATAATCGTATCTTTCGTTTTAACCATTAAATTCGTAAGAGAAAATTAAAGTTAAAGAAACCTTTCGTTTTGGTTACCTATGTATAATTTAGCGCATGGTAAAACGGATAATAACGCACAATAAATTCATATCAAAATAGTTACAAATTATACATTTCAATTAAAATCTAATTTTTATACTCGGTGCAATATGGAAATATAGTAATAATATGAAATAATAGTATTAGTAATATGAAAGTACAGTAGGTATGTAAATATCAATACCTAATCTAACAACTAAATTTTTGAAATTTTGGTAATAATATTATTAAGGATTGTTGATTTGCCTTGACATTTACAAGCTCTAACGCTTTTTCAATCAATATTATAAATAATATACTGTGGCCCTAGTGAAAAGGGGTATAAGTCCGATTTTGTGGAAAATGAGTTAAGTATACAGAAGTGATCAGAGAAAAATGCTCTATCGTTTGGTGTAAACCGATCTAAGCTATCTCTAAAAATAAAGAAGTTACCTTGTGTAAAAGGGTCCAACTGACACCAAAAAAAACTACAAAACTCGGTTTCAAGTACTTTAGTATTTAGTATTCTTTTAAACGGATTTTTTCAAATATATTTTGTGTTTTTTAATCTAAATTAACATAAATTACCCACGTTTTTATTTGGTTCGTGTTTATCAATACAACAACACTTGGTTCTTAAAAATGGTTTAGTGAGTAATGTGATATTATTAGACATAAATCCGTTTTCACTCAAATAAAGGGAAAAAATCAAAGTAACTCTGTTGAGATTAGTATGAACATAATCATTCTGTCACACGAGGTCAAACACGCAATTTGAAGCGCGCGGAGTGTTTTTGGCGTCTCCTGTAAAGTTGCATTTTTGGACTTAGATCCCTTTTCACTAGGGCCACAGTATGTGTGATCATTTTGATTAAAAAAAATAAGCTAGAGAACAAAGTGTTGTTATCCGCCATTTGTAGTATAAATTCTAAAGCTATGTACATATTCACGAAAGGCGGCCTAAGTAGAGACGTTACCCAAACCGAGGCTCACCGGGTCTGAGAAATTTGCATGAGGCGAATTCTACCGCCCGCGCCACCTCGTCTGTTGTTGAAGAATGGATACGAGATTTATATTTACCTATATAGGAATAAAGCTATGTATTCATTGGATACAAAATTGAGAAAAAATTGCCCAGAACATCAAAACTTCCTAAAAAAAAGATCCAATGAAAAAAAAATGCTGTCAAACTCAAACTCAAAGCATTTATTTCAATTAAACCATTTACAGGCACTTTTGCATTGTCAAGGAGTCGATCAGTCAGAAATATGAAGCTAGCCCATTCCAAAGCGTAGTAGGTACCTAAGGAGAAGAACGGGCAAGAAACTCCACGGACACTCTTTTAAATCATAATATTGTTACAATATATTGGTTACATCATTCATGTTGAAATTATACATGTCAGAACAATGTACAAAAGTACGTTAAAAGCGTCCGCAATTATAACAAAAACAATTCAAAAATTAAAATAAGCCATGGCAGCTAAGAGATGACCAGTCACAACAGACGGCGCCCGTTCACGAACATGACGCATGGATCAGCACCATTCAGCTCAACCATTTTGAAGGGAGCTAAATGATCCAACACACGCGCCACCATCTGTAACAATGATATGCAACTTTATTTCCAAATGAAAATGGGGTGGGCTGCCCCGTCTCAAAAATCAAATCCGTATGATTTGATTTTTGAGACGGGGCAGTAAGGGCAGATACCTTAACCGCTACAGGAAAACGTTTTTAGAAGACTCTTTAACTTTTATTGAGAGTTTGCTAACTGCACTCACAGATTCTGAAAAAAATACAGTCAGAAAAAAGTCAATTTGCATTTTTTTTTTAAGTTACTGCCCCATTTCAAAAATCTATCCTCTAGAACAATAGCGAAGAGGTAACTTCTTAAAATTCTAACGTATGTTAGTAAGTACATGTAAATACAGTCACCGCAACCCTGATGATCAGACGATAATTATATTGATACTGAAATCTTCTCAAGCTCCGTGTGAAATAGCTCTCGAGACATCTTCTAGTATCATTGGGTGCTTATAACTACCATAGGCTGTGATCCAATTATCATCTACCGGTGTCCTCCATTCATGGTTCAATCTTGTTAATTGGAGCCTTAATCAATAAAGTGGGATCATGAATGGTTGTGGGTAACTTCGTGACGTTGGAATCAAGTATAGCATACGTGTTGTGAGTAGGGATATTGATTTGGATAACAATATTTAATTTGGATAGGCTACGTATTCTCTGAAAGTACTAAGGAAAATACTACCAATTACGTGAAGAATACAAAAATATTTAGAGTTACTTTGCATCATATAGAATCTTTAAAATTAATAAAATAACGATTATGACAGTTAATATAGAGTTATTAATTAATAATGTCTGACGAAATAAATAGACAATATTTTATCAGGCGTTAAAAACACAAGAACGTAGAACGAGAATATTGTTACAAAGACGTTACGGTCATTGTTTTTAAAGTTCATAATATTCTGCAGTTTCCGGCGTACAAATACATTTTCAGGGTTTTTGTTAGTAATTTGTTAGATCACACATTGAATTGACAATATATGCAATATCAGATATAATTATGTTCTTTTATTACAGCTCTTGTGCTACATAAATGCTTGGTATAAATACCAAAACTCAGTCTTCTAGATTTTATTTTTAAGCGCTTTAATTAAAACGCCTACGTAAATCCTCATAGCGAAGTCCGTCCCTGGTGCATCATATTTCTATTAATTACCGCGTCAACTGGGGCGCGTCCCATCTCGCGGCCCGGCCATCTTTCAGCGTGTTTTTCTTATACCTCTCACCTAGCTTCTGGAGGTAAGTAATTAAGGTAAGACATGAGAATAATGAAGCACCATGTTGTCGTAGCAAGATAGCGACGTTACCGTTTTCATTTTTAATTTTATTTTAGAACTATACACATGTGCCTATGACTTATACTGTCATAGTAAAATTTAGCCAAAGTAGATATAAAAAAAAACATTAAATTGAATTCGATTCTTGAGTTTTAAGCGTACAAGCACGCAGACTGCTGTCAGCTAAATGCGTTTTATCAGTATGTACGGATAGAGATTTAAATGTCGTAATAAAACAATTGATTGCTATAATTTCAATTGAATATGAGAAAACGCTAGCCAAAATACACCAAATTACAAAGGTTGTTTATTACCTATAAAATAAATAGAATAACAAAAAGCAATTAGAAAATGCCTTCAAGTCATATTGTGATACGGTATCGTCTTGGCATTTAATTAGGAGCTTAAATATACCCTTTTGATCTCTAAAGAGGAACGGAACCCATTTCCGGCACTTTAACAATAATAATTTGCGGTCGCTAGTGATGAATTTCTTGTGGTGACTAAGTTTCAGTTGTGACAATTATATTTTTTTTCAAATTTTATTTTTCCAGGTAATTTTTATTTTAATTTGAACTGCATTTATGAAAATACTTGGGTAACTTTGTTTTTATTTGAACTAAGTAAATAAATGAAAATACTTGGGAAATGACAGTTACTATAGCTGTATGATTCTGAATATCCTCACTGTCATCAGGCACAAAGTGGTGGGCAAAATAGTTGGATTGGTTGCGTGTCAGCCGATTTTTGAATAAAATTGGCACATTGACACGCGCACTAACAATATTTTAAGTAAAAACTTCTTTAGGCGTGTTCAGCGATTTTTTTACATTAAACCTAGCTCGCTTTACCTAGCACCTTTTTTATATTATACTTACCTACTAATTTTAACAGTAATTTAATACAAACAACATTTTCGTGCCGTATCTAATTATGTATTAAAATAACGGGGCGTTTACGCACCCAAAACCTCCCTCGTTACGTATTCGGTTTATTTGGTACCCCTACACTTTGGTACTTGACGTCACTCGAACGCTCCTGTTTGTTCTCAATGACTGGAATAGATATGCTTTTGTTTTAGCTATCGTTATTGGGTGGGCGGGAGTTTGTACTTCAGTAACTAATTTTGAAGGGTTCTGCGATAAATTATCCAATTGGCTGGAGATCGCACTAACTTCTGGTTACTCAAACTCAAAGCAATTATTTCAAATGAACCAATTACAGGCACTTTTGAATTGTCAAGGGTTGGGTCAGTCAGAAAGATGAAGCTAGTTGCCCATTCCAAAGCGCAGTAGGTTCCTATGGAGAACAACGGGCAAGAAACTTCACGATATATACGATCTCTTTGCTTGCAGTAATTTGGCAGGCCATAATAAAAGCATAAAACTAAAAAAATTATCTTTTTTTTTTTATTGAATCGATGTCAAAAGTCATTTATTCAAATTAGGCTGAGAATCAGCACTTTTCGAAAGTCAAAATTTCATAAGACAGTCCCCCAAAACGCCCACCCTTCACCACTTCCTAGTGCCTTAGCTGGTAAGAAGAAGTGGCGCAACAAACTCCCCAGCAGCACAGCTGTCTGAATCAAATGGGAGACCCAAAGTGAAGTTCGATTAGCAAAATAACCCTCATTTACCCATAAAATATCAGCTATAGTTGTCTCAGTTTAAATGCAGTTCCCAAACCGATCTTATCCCCATCGCATCGGCAAAGTTTCGATGGGATTTGGAAGACGGTAGTTAGTCCCATACACTTTGGAAGATGACCGAAAATTTATGTCCAATTTCCCCTAATATTCCCCGGTCGAATTGAAATCGAGTCTGCGTTTAATTTTGTAGATTGCATCCGTTGATTCCATCAATCAACTGAATTTAGGTCAAGTGGCTGTGTATAAAAACGACGAAACATCTTTGGATGAAATTGAGTGAAGTGGACCGCCTTCCTATTTTGAATTTAGATGAAATCAACGTTGGTTTTAGAACCGCCTTTAGCAATAGTACTGGCAAGACGCAAAAGTAAAAAAAATCTGTTCCAAAATTGAAGGCGCTAGCCGATCTTGTCAACCACGTGATACATTTTTTTTTTAAATATTTACTGAATAATTAATTTCAGAATTTTGTGCGTGGATTTGTGAACTAAGGGACTTTCAAATGAATTCAAACCCTCGCAAGTACACTTACCTAGGAAAATTAAAACTTAATTATGTTGCCTAACGAAAATAACCCATATTCCATATTTATACCTATTTGTGTCCATACCTACCCAGGAGAGTTTAGCTCCTGTATAGGTACCAAATTGTCGATGTTACCCGTTTCGGGTTTCGACGAAAGCAAAAGTCGTGTTTTCTAACGCATTCGTGGAATTTTTTCACCTGATCTCATGGTTTCGCATCGCACTAAAATTTTCAGTTTCAAGAGTACTCCGCAATACTCGGATTCTATGTCATCGACGAGGTTTTTGTGAACGTTTCACGCAAAAGCATAAGAAAAAATGAGTTGAAAAGCAGAAAATAAAATTGGGAGGTAAAAGTAATATCAAAGTTTTAATTGATTTTTGAATGATGTGAGTAAAAAAATAGATGTATCATCGGTACTGGCATGATTTTCTAAAACCGGGTTGGTACGAAGTGGTTAAAAAAATAAAGGATTTATTGAAATTCTCTTCTTTTTTTTATAATTTTCATCGAGTTCTCTTTTTTACTTATTTTATCATCAAGATTAGGTTAGTAACTTATTTCAGGAAACCTTCATTAAATATCAAAGGTTGTCCTTAGTTAACGAGTTCGTCTCTCAACACAATTTTGACAAAAGGATATTGACAAGTTCATTCTTCTCCGAGTGGCAATCTAATTAGAGAGTCAAGTAGTGACAGTGAACTGGAACCAGATTTAATTCGCGTTCACAATTTCTTGAGAACAATACCTACCGTTAAATCTGAGGTGTTCAACCATAACCAAAAAAAATGTTCGCATACCTCGTCATAATGTAGGTAACAGCTGATTTTTTTTTACGCGATGTCATGTTTGTCCCATAGTGATAGTTATCGTAATTATGAGTACAATAAACCCTTACTAGGATGCCCATGAATTCTAATTCACCCTGTGTATGTCAAGGCGGTAGCTTGTAAAATAATAAAAAAAACTGAACGCTCCAATTCCGAATCATGACGTTATTAAAGTCTTGAATAACAATTTTTTTGAGCTACAAATTATCAGTCCTAAATTAACGACTTTAAATGATTAGTTACTTACTTAATCTTCATAAGCAATTTATTTTTATAGTCTGGTAAAACAAGTTAAAATTTTTTTTGAAGGTTAATTCGAAACAAAACATTCTACCCACTACCTAGTTAAATTACTATGCGACCGTTTCTGTTAAACATAAATCACATATCTGGGTTATGAACTAAAAGCTACGAAAACTTGAAAATCCAGTACGAACGAATCCATCAAAAGTCTAAAGACAACCTTTAAAAACTCAAAGAAATACTCACATATACACTACACACATATTCGGGTCGGCTTGATTCGGCACAGCCGGGCGGCAACATCGAATATAATTATGTAAAGGGGAAAACCACTTTTCTTAGCTCGAATTGTGCTGAGGTGACCTGAATACAGCGAGGGTAAGCGCCATTGCCGACCGGCACGAACCAAATGCCCTCAGTCTGGGTGGAGCGACAATCTTCGCAGGGTGGCTGGTAGCAGCTGGATGAGAGGTGCCGAGAATCGAGCTGAATGGCGTGCAATTGGAGAGGCCTATGTCCAGCAGTGGACTGTTATAGGCTGATGATGATGATGATGACGAACCAAATGAAAGCCGAATATGTGTCGTAATTGCTTCGAGGCGGTTTTGTTATCCATAAAATTACTACCCAATCGTATTTGCGACCCGAACTTGTGAATAGCGCCCCTTACTCTTTTGATTGATGTCTCTTGTACAGCATGTTTGAATAGAACCTAGTATTTGTATAGGCATTTTATTTATTCTGTTTTCTACTTTGTTTGATATCCTGCTCTGAGCTATTTTTGACGTGTTGGACTAGTAACGCTATTTAGGTAGTCGTGCGACTTTGTTAAGTTTATCGTGTGAAAATAGACGCTTGTAAAATTGCAAATGGAAATGCAGTCGACATTGGAGATTTTACAAAAAAAAATTGTAAAAATAACTGTGATCGTTACAATTCTGTCTCATTTTCATGTAGAGGGTGTATTTAGTAAATCCCCCACTTCCCAATCGCCGGAGACTTTTTTTTGAGGTTCACGAGACCCTCTAGAACCCCCAAATAAGCTCACATTCTTTCTAGCGAGTAGGCACGTTTCTAAACCTAACCCTTGTAGGCTCTACAAGTTAACGAGTAATAATCGACCGACTTATAATGTTAAGTTTGTTCATGAAATAAATGCATCCCAACTACGGAATACTTGATTGTGCGTGTCAGACCACCGGTTTTCATTCAATAACAATTTTTAGATCAACAACCATTCACTGTAGAAAAGCTGTTACATCTTGTGAGTATAAACATTAAAAAAAAAACACTTCCATGGGTATCTACTGATGACTGGATTACTGATGTTTATATCTAAACTTCTAAAGTAACATCCCAATTCATATCTCACAGCACGAAATAAAGACACCAATCCATATACGCAGCCACCCGTTTTCTGGGTCCCAACCGAAGGTAAAAATAAGGGGAAAATCCGGGACTGAAGCATAAATTCTCGCACAAACGGGTCGCGGTGCTATAAGTCCAAACTTTACACGTTGAAATTAGCTCGGACAAGTTTACCCAACAAGTTTCTGAGAGTGTTTTCTTCGGTTACGAATTTCAGGTGAAACTTTTGAATTTATTTTCGAAAAAGCTTCGCAGGCACAAGTGTTCGTGTTACGTTTTTGGTGTGATACAATTTTTTTTTCGGTGCGCCTGGTGCAAATTTGCAGTAGCTACAAACATAACCTTTCTATATTTATTTTAAGTTACTTCAAATAATTCCCATTTTGCTATCCCAAAACTATTATTGAACACTCTAATAAAATGATTGCGCCTCTGTTATGAACCGGTTTTTTTGGAACAAAAAAACCTCATGAATGTCCTCCGCCCTGGGGCTGGACTAAGAACCACGTTAGTTATTGAGACCAATTCGACTCACGCGTGGTGGGTCACAGTTCCTACCTATCCCATTTAGTCACGGTACCCTTAGTTACTACGACTATCTATAAGAAAAGGTCAGAAATTTTAATAAAGGCTCAATTATTAAAGAAAATGTGCATCTTTAGAAGCGCAAAAAGTTTATAGAGGTTCATTAATTTAAAAAAAGCTTCCATAATTAGAAGTTCAATAAGTTTTCAATTCAGTTTAATATTTTCCATATTTTAATAGCAAATATTGTTATAAAAGTTCTTGTACCTATCCATTTGCCCAATAATAACAATCTTTTATTTCGACCAACAGTGGATCATATACAAAAAATACAAAATTACAAAATAAATCAAAATAAAAACACACAAAATAAAAACATATACAATATAAAACGACAAAACATATTACATATCTCGATTGCCTAGTATGTGAACCATACAGCAATTGTTCAGGTACTGGCAATCGAACCTCTGCGCGAAGGCCCTCAGGATGCCGCTGGACCTAGCCCGAACCCTGCGAACCAGGGATGTGCATCGTTTTCGCATAGTAGCATAAAAACAGTCTACTTGCGACTCGGCGAACATACCTGATGCGCTACAGAATCGGGGCAGCCCCATCAGCACCCTGAATGCATTATTATATTGCACACGCAAGGCGTTGTACTGTCTGCGCGTGTATGAGACCCACAGGCTGCTCGTGTAGAAAGATGTACAATATGCTCTGAATAATGTGGTTTTCACTTCAGTGGTACAACGAGAAAACCTGCGGGCCATCATATTCGCCCTAACAGACAACGCCCTGCGTTCTCGCTCTATGTCTGCATCATCTTTCAGATCAGAGGACATCATATGTCCAAGATATTTAAAATGTTCCACCCTCTTCAGTGGTGTTCCACATAATTTTATGGCTGGTATTGTTGTTGGACATTTTCCTCTGGCCTGAAAGACCATGCATTCACTTTTTTTGACATTGTAAATCAGGCCATGGCTGTGAGCGTAGTTTTCACAGATGCTCATCAGTTTTGAAAGGCCACATACAGAAGCACTCAGCAGCACCATGTCGTCCGCGTAACTGATATTATTGATAAACTAACAATACGTACTTACTTAATTAATTAAAATTATTTCACCGTAAACAATACCTAGTGACTGAGAGTCAAGGTAAGCCTCAAATTTTCCGAGATACACGCCAACGCAATACAGCATTTTTCTGAAAAACAATATATTATTACAGTACAACTATTTTCTTAATGTCCTTCGGCAAACATCGTGTTTCGTCAGTCGTCGGATTTCTACACTGGCCTTCAAAACTAAGTACACTTTTAAAATTACAATTTCTCCTAAACTGTAGAAGCTAGAGTTTTGAAATGAAAAACGTTTTATAGCAAATTAAAACAAAACATAAGTAACGTTTTTAACTTAAACCAAAAAATAGCCATTTTTAACTTACTGGCAAAAAACTCAAACAATATTTATAACTACAGTTTAACGCCATAAATTTACATATTTTTTTTGACATATGAACACAAAAACAGACACAAAAGTAGTCAAAAGTTGCAACAATTTGAAAAAGAGTGTTTTTATTTATAATGTTTTTTTAGCCATTCCTTGAAAGATGGATCGTTATCCATCTTTCAAGGAATGGCTAAAATATGGCCGTTATAGCCTTTATAGCCGTTGCTATAAAGGTTTTTGTTGTATAGTCATACTGTTAGGTGTGTACCTTTATACAAAAAGCTATGGTACTGTACTCTTTACTCTGTTCTTGTCAAATGCATAATAATATATTTTTCTTACTATAAAAAACTGTACTGTCCTAATGTGATTCCATTAAATAAAATTCAATACCTGCTACTTCAAATTTATTCTTTCAACACGTTATCAGCACGAAATGAATTTTCAAGGAATCACGATGTTATCAAACCGAGACGGCTACCCAACCTGGAAATTTAAAATGAGAATGCTTCTCATTCATGAGGAGCTCTGGACGTCCATCATTGGGTACGATGATTCTGATAAAACAGCGGAGGATGTACGCTCTCGTAATGACCAGAAGGCGTTGTCAAAAATATGCCTTACGGTAGACGGAGGTGCAATTTCGCACGTGAGAAATGCGAAAAACGCTAAGGAGGCTTGGAGTGCTTTACAAAAAGCATACGAGGATAAAGGTATGGGTCGGAGGCTCTCTTTAGAGCGTAGACTGTACAAATATTCCTTGACCGACTTCCAAGATATAGAATCATATATTAACGCCGTTACGAGTACTGCTCAAGATCTTGAAGACATCGGCAAGAAAATCGACGATGGATCTTTGGCTGCAATTATTCTCGGAGGTTTGACATCACGGTACGAACCGATGATCATGGCTTTGGAGAATTCAAATGTTGATGTAACCAGTGAGTTGGTAAAGGCAAAGCTATTCAACGAGCTTTTCAAGGACCCTCACCAAAATGAGGTGGCTGCGCTACATTCAACAGGTTCTACAAGCAAAAAGAAGAAGCGTATAATTTGCTTTAAGTGTAGGCAACCAGGACACAAAAGTCCCGAATGTCCTAATAAGAAGGCTAAGAAAGCTATGATGAGCGCATCGGAAAAGGTTTTTAAGGGTACAGATTGCCGTCATAATGAAAAGGTGGAAGAGGCTGTTGTGAAGGAAATGGCTCTCTCTGCGCCGGCTGCATCTGATGGGAAATGGATTATTGATTCTGGTGCAACCATTCACATGACTCCACATCGCGAGTGGTTCAGCAGTTATCGGCCAGTACAAGGCGGAACGATTACTGTGGCGAATGGACAGAAATTAGCGGCTGTGGGTATTGGTGATGTATCCATTGAAACGGATACTTTGGCGAACAGAATAAAGAATGTAGTTCATGTTCCTGATTTGAACTGTAATTTACTTTCAGTGAATAAAGTAGTAGAGAAGGGTTTCTCTGTAGTTTTTAATAAAGAAGGCTGCACTATTTATGACTCAAAGTGTGATGTAGTAAATAGTAAAAATGTTTTAGCTTATGGTTCTGTATGTGATGGGCTGTATACTGTGGATTGTTTAACTAAAACGTTCAATAATGTTTCAGCTAAACTTGTGCACTCTGATTGTTCCAACTTCCAGCTTTGGCATAAAAGGTTAGGACACTTGTGCCGAATTGGCATGGATCTACTTAGAAAACGTCAGGCTATCGGCGTGGAGTACACGGAGGTTGACAAGGAACCATGCATACCCTGCATAGAGGGTAAGCAGGCTAGAAAGCCCTTCAAAAGCTTAAAATACAGGAAGGCTACATCGCCACTTCAATTGATTCATACCGATGTTTGTGGACCTTTTTCTACGAATTCGTTTACAGGTAATAGATACTTTATTATTTTTATAGATGATTATACACGTTTTATTTTTGTGTATTTTATGTGGTCTAAAACTGAAGTCAAAAGTAAGTTTTGTTCCTTTCATTCTCATGTCGAGAGACAGTTTGGTGGAAAAATAAAGACTTTGCGGTCAGATAATGGAACTGAGTTCATCAATAAGGAATTGATGGATTATGTTCAGTCTTTGGGTATCGATTGGCAAACGACAGCACCTTATAGCCCTCAGCAAAATGGGGTAAGTGAACGGTGTAATCATAGCATAGTAGAGAAGGCTCGGTCTCTATTGTCACATGGTTCTCTCTCAAAAGCTTTTTGGCAGGACGCAGTGGAGACAAGCGTCTACTTGAAAAATCGGTCACCACACCGCGCGCTTAGTGGTAAGACACCATTTGAAATGTGGTTTAATAATAAACCCGATCTGTCTCATCTGAAGGTTTTTGGATGCAGAGCACTTGTTCATGTTCCATCAAATCAGAGATGTAAATTGGACATGAAAGCTGAGGAACAGATTTTTGTAGGATATTCAAATGATCCTCGTACTTATTATTTCCGGAATGCGGCAAGTCCTAGACGTTTACTAAAGTCAAGAGATGTCACATTTTTTGAAAAGAACTTTACTGGACTGAAGGAAAATATTGAGCCTATAGTTACTGTGAACTCTGATATTGTCAATTTGCTCTCACAGTCACCATCGCCAGCTGTTTTAAGACAAGAAGTGCTACCCTCTTCTTCATCTGAGAGATGTGAGGTAGATGCTCCTAACTTAGATACTTCTTTCATGGATGCTGAGGATGCTGATGTTGAAATCAATGAAGCAGACAATGTAGAGGTCAATAATGTTGATGATCAGCAGTCAAGTGAATCTACAGATTCCTCAAATGAATCTAGTCGATATCCTTCAAGAGTTCGCAAACCACCGGATTACTTCTCATTTAATACCCTGCTAGACGATGGGTGCGATGATCCGAATAATTATCTAGCTGCGATTAACAGTGATGAGAAAGATAACTGGATTTTAGCAATGAAAGATGAGTATAATGCCTTAGTCAGAAAGGGCACATGGAGTTTGGTAGATAAGCCAAATCATAAAACTTGTATTCCTAGCAAGTGGGTCTTCAAACTGAAGCGAGATGCGAAAGGTAGCGTCGTTAGGTATAAAGCGCGCCTAGTAGCAAAAGGTTTTCGACAAAAAGAAGGTGTAGACTACCACGAAACTTTTTCTCCTGTTGTACGCAACTCGTCGTTGCGAACCCTGTTAGCGCTTGCAGTGCAGGAAGGTTATAAGGTCCGGCATATGGATGTGGACACAGCCTTTCTGAATGGCAGTTTGGAAGAAGAAATCTACATGACACAGCCAGAAGGTTTCGTTAGGGAAGGAGAAGAGTCGAAAGTGTGTCTTTTGAAACGGTCACTCTATGGGTTGAAGCAGGCACCAAGAGCCTGGAATACAAAGTTAAAACAGACTTTGTCAGTTCTTGGTTTTACGCAAACATGTGAGCCGTGTATTTTTAAAAACAATGCGAACTCAGACTCCTTGGTTTTGGCCGTATACGTCGACGATCTAGTAGTCTTGTATAAAAATGAAAGTACGCTTGACAATTTCAAATGTCAATTTGTCAAATACTTTTCATCAAAAGATCTTGGACAAATTAGTTTCTTTACGGGAATAAATATTTACCAAGATGATTATGGAATGAAGCTGTCTCAGAGTACATATATTGAAAAGATGCTGAAAAGATTTAACATGCAAGATTGTAAGGGTGTTTCTACCCCACTGGTAAAGAAAAATCTTGAGCCTGTTATAGGTGAGTGTGAGTACCCTTACAGAGAGTTAATTGGCTGTCTAATGTTTTTGGCTGTAAATACTAGACCAGATATAGCCTATACCGTGAGTTACTTGAGTCAGTTTAACTCTAAATTTGATCAGTCACATTGGAATATTGCTAAACGATGTCTACGTTATCTGAAAGCGACAAAAGATAGTGGTATTACATACAGGAAAGAAAAAGGTAATACTACAACTTTGACGGGTTTTTCAGATGCAGACTGGGCAAATTGTCCAACTGATAGACGGTCTTACACGGGGTTCTATTATGAACTTGCAGGCGGCCCTATTTCGTGGGAAGCTAAAAAACAGCCCACAGTGGCTTTATCGTCCGCTGAAGCTGAATATATGGCGTTGGCTACAGCAGTAAAGGATGCGTGCTTCTTAAAAAGACTGATATCCGATATAACAGGTAAATCGCTTAATATAGTTTTGTATACGGATAGTCAGAGTGCACAAAAAATAGCCATGAATCCGGTTCACCACAATAGGACAAAGCATATAGATGTTAAGTTCCATTTTGTCCGAGAAAAAGTGAACGATAAAACCGTTGAACTTAGGTATATGCCCACCGACATGTTACCTGCAGATGTTTTGACGAAACCTTTGGGTCCAACAAAGCATCGCAGCTGTTTGCAAATGATTGGTATAACCTAGTTTTTCATAATGGTTTTCTTTACTGGTTTTTTATGCCTTTGTGTTATGAGTGCAATCCGATTAACTTTTTGAGGGAGCATGTTGTATAGTCATACTGTTAGGTGTGTACCTTTATACAAAAAGCTATGGTACTTGTACTCTTTACTCTGTTCTTGTCAAATGCATAATAATATATTTTTCTTACTATAAAAAACTGTACTGTCCTAATGTGATTCCATTAAATAAAATTCAATACCTGCTACTTCTAATTTATTCTTTCAACAGTTTTATATGAAAAAAAAAATTTTTTTTCAATCCTTTTTATTTCGAAAATATATCTTGTGTAATTTAAAAGTTATTGCAATTTTAAAAGTGTGGCACTTAGTTTTGGTGGCCAGTGTAGTTGCCCTTTGCACTTGGTGCAGAAACAAAGTTGTACGAACATAAAGTTTGCCGAGGGACATAAAGAAAATAGCTGTACTGTATGTAGTTATGTACGTACGTACCACGTTTTTGGAAACTGTGGCACGTGACCTAAATTTATTTAGCAATTAAATCTTCCAGAAATAAAATGATAAACCATGTAGCGGTAGACAATATAATTTTAAGTCTTAGCATTCTTATTGGTTAGGAATAGTCGACTAGCTAAAAACATCAGACACTCACAAATCATGGTTAATGAAACTGGCCCATTTTCGTGACTTTGCTGAGTGCCCAGAAATTACAGTAGCCAACCCTAGCGAACAGCTAATAAAAAGCTCCACCTCATAATTAAATTTATTTTTGTTAAAGTATTTCCACTGGGGTTTACTCAAATCAAATTTGAGTGTAAAATGAAGTTGTAACAGGGTTGTGAAACTGTCGGAGCGGGTCGACCGCTTCCAAATTCTATTATTTTCATTTACAGTACGGTTCTTTTATGTAACTTTTTGAAGGGGACAACGGAATAGTGCCTGCTTCGTTTAAAAAATACGAGAATTCTGCAGTTCACCTTGAATTATTAAAATTTTAGATCGGCATCGGTTTAAAAAAGTTTTCGTTTACGGTGGTATAATTCTCGTAATTATTACAAATCCTCAGTGTGTTGTTAATTAACGTCTTTCCAGCACATAAAGATCAAGCATTACTCGCTTCAAAGAAATCATAGAAGCAAAGAATTTGTGCTACCTTCAATGTCACCATCTTTTTTACCAAAAGAAATAAGTATCGTGTGCTACCAAAATATCACCTACCTACATATTTACAAAACTTTAAATAAGTTTAAAAAATATATTATATAACATAAACATCCGAATTGATAAACTCCTCCTTTCAGAAGTCGGTTAAAAAGAAAGATTCAAACTAGTCTATTATTCAATCATCATAAATTACGCGTTTTTTTTTTAAATCCATTCCACTTTTTGCTGTCAACCAAAACCAGTTATGTGCAAGGCAAACAAGTGACTTCATAGTTTATACAAAATGAATTTGATACATTTATGGTAAAAAATCTTGCTTATCGAGAAAACAAGAGAAACAGTAATTAAAAAATCCCGACTGCAAAAACACAACTGGAAAGAGAAAAACAAACATTATAATCAATATAATTTTGGTAGGTATTGTAGGCGACAAACCAATATAACCAATGATATTATATTAACATTGAATATAACCATGAAAATAATATTGTGTAACTTTTGTTTGTCTCCGCCTGCGATACCTACCAAAATTCTATAGATTAATATGCTTGTTTTTTTTCTTTTCAGTTGTGAGTGTCACATGCAATAAAGACGAATCTAACGACATATCATTAATCAAAATCGGTTCAGCTGTTTAGTAGTTACGAGGGAAGATAGGGACGGACAGGTCAAACACATAACCCTCCTTTTTTGGCTTCGCCGCAGTCGGTAAAAAGTCCTTAGGTATAATAAAAACGTTGGAAGTTTCTGTTGATCTTAACCATAAATCCGAGTATAATTCAATTAGGACATCGCCTAGAACGTGTCTGTGAGCAAAAGTTTTAACACAATCAGACGTTAAATTAGCCCGACGTTTATAATAATACGAATTTAATTGAGAATAGTTACGAATGTACTAACATAGAGTTAAATTCGGTCAGTGTTAATCAATTAATGGTGATTAGCACTGACCGATTATTTAGTTTTAATCAGTCATTTAATTTAATTCCCGTTCAACTATCTCAGCTAGAACAATAGATTTTTTTCATTAATGTTTGTCTGTATATGTTGTTGTGTCATTGTTGTTGTTGTGGTGGTGTTGTTGTAATCAGCCAGAAGGAGCGATCAGCAAGGATTCTAACATAAATAATAATCTGCCTAGCCTTTTCCCAACTATGTTGGGGTCGGCTTCCAGTCTAACTAGATGCAGCAGAATACCACTATTTTACACGGAGCGACTGCCTAACTGACCTCCACAACCCAGTTACTGGGTAATACGATACCCCTTGGTAAGACAGGTTGTCAGACTTTAGGGCTTCTGACGACCCGTAACGGCTGTCAAAGATCAACAAATGACAGCCGGGACCAACGGCTTAACGTGCTTAAAGGTGCAAGGAGGGGTCTTGGTATGTAAAGGTCACCCATCTACGGCCTAACCGCGGCAAGCGTAGCTTAACCTGAGTGATCGACCCATGCGGCTGTTATTACTTAACCACGAGCCTCTCTCACTCAAATACTTACCTTTAGATATGCTTACAATTCTCAGTTCTCAGACATGTATAAGGTTTCCCGACTGCGTACGTGCCAATTTGCATAATGTTGGTATCTACGAGTATGTGAATCAGGCTGAAGGGATGGCTCTCTGAGGCGTGGAGAGGTCAGAGTGTATGGATCGGTCATAAAATATTGAAGACTTGATATTGACTGGATTTTAGTAAGTACGACTGCTCTTTAAATCCCTTTTTTTTTTTGAGGCTGGGAAATCATCAAATGACTTCTCCCGCTCTGGGTGGAGCGGAAGGGCCTGTCAGACTTTTACTGACTAAAACCCACCCGTGTTCCTTCAGTTGCCAAGGTCCCGGTATTCCTTTTGGACTTTCCCGCAACTCTGGTAGGCATTCGGTCCTAGCGGACCCCGCCAATTGTGCTGACATGCTCTTTAAGTACCTATAGGTAAAGTTAGATACTTTATAAGTTACAGCGATGATGCTCTGAGGCGTAGAGAGGTAATTAAACATTAAAGACTCGATATTGACTGGATTTTAGTAAGTAAGTACGACTGCTCTTTATGTACAATATAGGTAAAATATCTACATAGATAATGAGACCATGGAATAATCGTGGAAAAACGGATGTATCCCATTAAAGCGAAGTTCATTACAGCGATATACGTTCCTGCAAAAGTACGTGATTGCGATGTACGTTACTGCGAAAATACGTTATTGCAATGTACGTTACTGTGAAAGTTCTTTACTGCGATGTATGTTACTGCGAAAGTACGTGATTGCGATGTACGTTACTGCGAATGTTTACCATTGCGACGTACGTTGTCGCGCGTCTTTACTGAGATGATTGCAGTTTCGATAACACGCTATATTGCGATTGTTTTGGATGGTTTTGGTACTCTTCAATGAGAAAACTAGTGGACTGTATTATTAGATTTAATTATTATGATAGTTTGCAAAGCGGAAGGCGGACGACGCTCACTTTTCTTGAACGCGATTTTGACAGGAAGTGGCAAGTTCGCGTCGGTCGTCGCTCATTGGCTCGCAGCGCGTCGTCGTCCCGCGCGTTTAGTTTTTGCACCGCGTCCGCGCGTGGACATGCTCCCCGGGTTGAAGTGTTGGCTTCAAAAAGATGGTAGCGGGCAGATGTTGTTGAAAGCGCGCCGAATTGTCCCTTTCTTGGTCTTCAACTCGGCGACCCTCACGACGCCGTCGGAACCCGGGTACACCTGCACGACGCGACCCAGCAGCCAGCAGAGAGGTGGAAGCGCCTTATCCTTTACCAGGACGAGGCTCCCCACCTTGATGTCTCCCGATGAGGTAGACCACTTGGTCTTTTGCTGCAGCAGAGATATATATTCGGTATTAAACCTTTTCCAAAAATGCTGCTTAATGTATTCCACCCTTTGGTATCGCTCGAGTCGACTGATGTTTCCGCTGTCAGTTATCTGTGGATGCGGAACGGACGTGAGTGATCTTCCAATTAAAAAGTGAGAAGGAGTTAGGGCACATAAATCAAGTGGATCAGGAGAACAAGGAGTGAGAGGTCGGGAGTTGAGAATAGCCTCTATTTGAGTTAGGCACGTAGCCATCTCTTCGTACGTGAAGTGCGTCAGTTTAAGCAGTCTCTTTAGGTGATGTTTTGTTGAGCGCACAGCGGCCTCAGCAACGCCATTGAAATGAGGGGAGTAGGCAGGCACAAAGTTGAACTCAATTCCTTCCTGAGCAACATCGTACGCAATATTTGAATTCTGCAAGAAAAGACGTAATTGATTACAACAACCGACAAAATTTGTGCCGTTATCGGACAGTATACTACGAGGCTTGCCCCGGCGCGCAATGAATCTATTTAAAGCAGCCATGTACGCTTCCTTTGTAAGGTCCGTGACAAGCTCCAGGTGAACCGCTTTGACAGCGAGGCAGACAAAGATACATATATACGACTTTATGAGTTTGCAGCCTCTTCCCTTCCGGTCAGCGATCAGTATTGGGCCGGCATAATCAACACTTGAATTTAGGAATGGGAACTCTAAATTGCTTCGTGATTCTGGAAGTTGTCCCATTATTGGTTGTATAATTTGTGCCTTATGCCTAAAACAAACTACGCAATTTTTTACAGTGACCCTAGATAGATTTCTGCCCCCCAAGGGCCAATAGTTTTGACGAATATTTGCCAAGAGCAATTGAGGCCCAGCATGTAACAGTTTTCTGTGAACAGTTTGAAATAAGACTTTAGTTAAATGATGCTTACTGTACATAAGTATGGGATGTTTCACGTTA
The DNA here is from genome assembly GCA_947363905.1 of Lithophane semibrunnea. Taxonomy (NCBI): domain Eukaryota; kingdom Metazoa; phylum Arthropoda; class Insecta; order Lepidoptera; family Noctuidae; genus Lithophane; species Lithophane semibrunnea. Next base: position 11,489,286 of record OX376197.1, on the reverse strand, counting down.
TAATCATAAGGAGAGTTATTTAGCCTGCCTCCGACACGAATTATGTTATCTGAATCTAAAAAAGGAGATAAAGATATGAGCCGATTTTTATGAGGCAAAGATTTTCCTATTTTTAAATTGGAATATTCATCTGGAAAACTTTCAAATTGTGCATTGCGTAGAATACATTTTAATGATGATTGAATTTCTTGATTAGACAGACCACCTACCAACTTATTATTTTTATTTTTTAAATTGTAAATGTACCTTTTAATGTAGGCTACAATTCTTTGTAAATAGTTAAAATCTGAATATTTATTAATTAATTGTTGTATTACAGTTTCATTAACTGGAATGTGATGATTATCAGATTGATTTACAAAATAAGTTAGTTCAGGCAAGTCCTGTTTTGCAACATCGTTTGGTGGTTTCGGCCACCTACATTCTTCCTGCGACAAAAATGAGGGACCTGTCCACCATAAGCTAGAATCGCTGATATGATCAGCCTTCACGCCTCGAGAAACGAGATCTGCGGGATTGTCTCGTGTTGGCACATACCTCCATACAGATCCCAGAGTGACCTCTTGTATTTCGTTAACACGATGCCTGACGAAAGGCTTAAGTTGAGTTGATGGTGTGGATAACCAGCTCAACACTATTGTTGAGTCACACCAAAAAGACGCATCGGCGAACAGGTAATGTAAGGGATTCTTTTACCTTTGTACACAATCTTGCACCTAAAAGCGCCCCACACAGCTCTAACCTGGGCATCGTTGTTGGTTTTATCGGTGCTATACGATTTTTAGAAGCTAATAAGCGTACCGTGACTGCATTACAGCTATCAATACTGCGTATATAAATACAGGCACCATATGCCTTCTCACTGCTATCTGTAAATGTATGTATTTCATTAGTGATACAGTTGTCGCATAAAACCCATCTGGGAACATTCAAGCAATTTAAACATTTTAATGCATGTACAAATGTCGACCACTGATCAGCTATGTCCTGAGGAACCTCATCATCCCAGTCGCACTTATTTACCCACAATTTTTGCATTATAATTTTGGCTTCAACAACACATGGACCAATTAACCCCAATGGGTCAAAAATTTGGCTTATAATAGACAAAATGTGTCTTTTTGTTATTGTTTTGTGAATGTCAATATTAATGGAAAATGACAAAACATCTGTTTTACATATCCATAGTAGCCCTAAAGTTTTAGATGTGTAATTATCAGACAAATCTAAATCAAGGCAAGAGTCATCCTCTGCATCTACTATCTCTTTTAGAATTTGAGTGCTGTTAGATTGCCATTTTCTTAAATTAAATTTCGCTGAAGCTAATATTGTTTTTATTTGCTGGCAAAGTTCGACTGCGCCGCGTATAGTATCTGATCCACTCAACAAATCGTCTACGTAAAAATCACGTTGGATGCTACTTTTTACCTGCTCATCATCTGTGGCCTCAGCAAGGCTCACAAGGCACTTGGTCGCAAGATAAGGCGCAGACGCTGTCCCATACGTGACTGTTTTTAATGTGTAAGTTTTGAGAGGCTCAGACGGATCTTTCCTAAATATAATGCGTTGCAATGATTGTTGACTAGGATTCAATTCAACAGCTCGATACATTTTTTCGATATCCCCTGAGATTACATATTTATGTTGTCTAACTCTCAGTAAAATCGATAGTAGATCATTCTGTACAGTCGGGCCTACATATTGAATGTCATTCAGTGATAATCCTGAAGTTGACTTTGCTGATGCATCGAAGACCGTTCGCAATTTTGTCGTTTTGCTGGATTCCCGCAAAACCCCATGGTGTGGCAAGAAATAACTAATATTGCTTTTATCACTGACAGATAAATCATTGTCCTCAGTCATATGACCTAACGTTTGATATTCATTCATGAAATCAATATACATACTTTTGTAAATCGGATCGCGTTCAAAGCGTTTTTCTAATGATAAAAACCTACGTTTAGCCGCAGCGTATGAGTCACCGAGAACGCTAGGATCCGCCTTGAGTGGCATAGTAACGACAAACTGGCCGTTCGAGCCACGGACCGTATGTAATTTAAAACTTTCTTCGCAAGCGCGTTCCTCTAAAGAAAGGCAATGCTTAGGTGATATTGTATCAAGTTCCCAAAACTTATTTAAGTCTGGATTAGGGATTATTTCAGAAAAATTACAAACATGTGATTGACAACGCGAGTTAGTAGGTATGGTACCAGAAATTAACCAACCCAATTTACTTTCACACAACTTTGGTAAGTTTTTTCCTAAATTGATATGATTGGCCTGAATAACATCCCAAAATAATTCAGCTCCTAACAGAATATCAATATCTGACGGAATATTAAAAGATGGGTCCGCTAAAAATAATCCTGAAGGAATTGGTACATTATCTGTATTTATGTAGGATGCTGGCAATCTTCTAGTAATTTCAGGCAGAATAAGACAGGTAATATTAAATGAATAATATTCATATGAGGACTCAATTGTTAGGTTGCAAGAATGTGTACTGTTACTGATTGAACTATTGATACCTGTGACCCTGGTACTGGTACCAACTTGAGACAATCCCAGATCACTGCAAAGCTTTGCAGTTATAAAGTTGGCTGTGCTACCACTGTCGAGTAGGACTCTTGCGTTGTACCTTTCGCCTTTGTCACTCACCACTTTCACAACAGCTGTGGACAGTAAAATGTGTCTCTGAGAAGTAGGCTGTATATCTGCAGAAAGTGATACAGTATTAGGGGGTGTAGTAGGCATAGGGTTATTTACTACTGGAGTCTCAGGTTGATCTAAGTGAATTAAGGTATTATGACGGTTCTTACAGTACTTACAGCGTGTAAATCTACAACGCTTTTCTACATGGCCAACACGTAAACAATTCATGCATACTTTGAATTCTTTTGCTTTCTGCACTCTTTCTTCTACTGTTAATTTTCTAAAAGCTTCACATGAATAAAGAAAATGATTTTGAGAACACAAAGGACAAATAATTTTATTTTTTTCCTTGTCATCATTATTTGTTTCTTTTTTTTGTGATGTGACAATAAAACTTTTAGATTTATAACTGTTGTTTGGTTGCACTGTTTCTAGTTTCTTATTTTCCTCTAATGTTTCTAATAAGTCCGCTTTATTGTTCATAAATGTACAAAACTGAAGCAAAGTTGGTGAGTTGGGTAAAGTATTACGGTACTCTTCCCAATCTCTACTGGTAATACTATCTAATTTTAATGTCATTAAATAGATAATGAGAGTATCCCGTGTAGGTTCATTCAACAATGTTAATGCTCGTATATTTTTATTTGTAACATCAACAAGGCGGCGTAATGCAGCACTGGATTCATTGGTAATAGGCTCTGCGTTAAATAGTGCCTTGACATGATTGTTTATTAATAGGCGGCTGTTATCATACCGCTCACACAATAAGTCCCAAGCTAACCCATAATTTTCATTTCTAAAATCTATATTTTTGATAATTTCACTAGCTTGTCCCTTTAGGGAAGCACGTAGATAATGAAATTTGTTTATGTTATCAATGTTATTATTATTGTGGATCAAGGATAGAAAAGTGTCCCTATATTCCAGCCAACACTGATAGCTACCATCAAAACGAGGTAAATCTATTTTAGGCAAACGTATAAAGTTGTTTTTTGTCCCACCTGTCACCTCGGAGCCTGATACGGAACCTGCAGCCTTGACCTGCTGTTGATGCTCAGCAGAAATAACCTTCCGCGCTATGGCAACCAAGCTGTGATATCTCTCTTCAAACTTGAAGCGGTCGGCGTAAGCATCCTCTGGGCGATCCGATAACAGCTCAATCTCGGTCTGCAAATCATTAAATTCGTCGTACAACTGTTCAAATTTGCTAAATCGACTTTCTAGATCGAGTACCTGCAGGTCGGACAATCGATCACTGTTTTCCAAATCGTTGAGAAAATTGGTGAAATTAGTAACCTTTGCCTTCATCGAACTGCGCTTTTTAATTAATTTGTCAGCCATCTTGCAATAGGGAAAGACGAACCATGAAGTTTATGAGCTAATTATTAATGCGAGTTGTTAATGAATAGGCGCACACGCACACACACAGCTAATATGCGGTCTAACAGCTAATTAATGACTATTACTTAGCCGTTATCTGCCCCGCATGTGATATTCGTGCAAAATAAGCTTTAATATATGCCTCAAAATGGCGTCAATGCGATCGCCATAAAATAACAGAGCGAAGTGAAATTACATGCGAACCATGCGAAGTGATTAGCTTGGCCCAACTCAAATAAAGGAAAGATAATTGAATTGGATTAAAAAGGCTAATGCAATAAAACGCACAGAAGTGTGGAAAAGGAAAATTGGAACGAACTCACAACACGCCCTTGTCCTTATCCAAATAGGTATCCAACTTATTCACTGGAGACTCCAATTCTCCAGAATGTTTCAAATCTTCACTCGTAAACAGCGATGTCACGGCCACGGCACAATAGATCGGCGCACGTGGAATCCACTGTGACTCCTGTTTTTTCCAAATCTTGCGATGACACGGCACAATAGATAGGTGCACGTGTCCCGGGTCCAAGTCCGCGTCGTCGACTTTTTGCAGTTTATCTCGGCACGACGATTCTTCTTTGCCGGTGAAAGGACCAATGTTTTGGATGGTTTTGGTACTCTTCAATGAGAAAACTAGTGGACTGTATTATTAGATTTAATTATTATGATAGTTTGCAAAGCGGAAGGCGGACGACGCTCACTTTTCTTGAACGCGATTTTGACAGGAAGTGGCAAGTTCGCGTCGGTCGTCGCTCATTGGCTCGCAGCGCGTCGTCGTCCCGCGCGTTTAGTTTTTGCACCGCGTCCGCGCGTGGACAGCGATCTTGGACAAATGAAATCAAAAATAGAATTTTCTGTAATGGATACCAATTCAATGGGTTCATTTGAAAACAATCTCTTATTGCCCACTCATTAGTAAAAACAATTTCTGAAAATGAAACAAATTAAACAAACAGAAATCCATTGAATGAACAAGCAATTTTGATAGCAATTCGCGGAGTAGAGCCGTTAATCAATAGTGGCATCAATTTGATACAAATCAATGGTGATTAACATTCATGTTTGATTGGATTTGAATGCGGACGCCAATTGAAGTGCATTAGTACAATGAATATTTACTTCATTTGAATATTCGGCCACTGTACTTGGGTTTAAGGACAATTTGGAGTTTTGGTTTGATATGTGTCTACATTTACCCAAATAACTTGTAAATGACTTAGACTTTGCGAATCATCAGAGATCTCACGTTACGCTAAGATTATCATTTCTCATGTGGTTTTCAAACAAACAGTTTTGTTTTTACAAGGAGAACATAAAAAGTCATTTATTTCAGGTCCTTGACCTGTATCAAATACACAAACAATACACATATTAGTCAATTTAGTGTCACAATTTTGTATTACATAAGTTTTAAAGAAGTTATTAAAGCTATGATGATATCTTCTATATATACGAGTATAATATATATCACAAAGGATAAGGTAGGATAAAGCTAGGTAGGGTAGGGTAGGTAGGTAGGTAGGCAGGGTCGGGTAGGTAGGTAGGGTAGGTAAGGTAGGGTAGGTAGGTAGGTAGGGTGGGTAGGTAGGGTGGGTAGGTAGGTAGGGTAGGTATATAGGTAGGTAGGGTAAGTATATAGGTAGGTAGGTAGGGTAGGTAGGTAGGTAGGTAGGGTAAGTATATAGGTAGGTAGGTAGGGTAGGTAGGGTAGGTAGGTACGCCGTAGATAGCTACCCGTGCGAAGCCGGGGCGAGCAGCTAGTAATTAAATAAATGTCAGATCAAATCAATTCATTTTAAAACAAAATGCAAAATAAAAATCAATTAAAGGACAGTGAATTAAATTAAGTAAATGCAGTTATATCAAAAATTAAAATTAGAATACAAAAATTAAAATGTCACAGTTACACAATGACAAATCAAGCACCCGAAATATGCCTGCTACAACAATGCCAAACGTAGGGGTAATCCAGTCGCTGAGCAATCATCGGCAGGATAGTGTTGGAGCTAGCCCGCCCCTGCGCACCAAGCACGCGCACCGCTAGCGCATGTTGCACGTGGACATAACTAAATAAAAAGTTTTACTGCTCCCCTTTTATAATGGAAAATTAAAACGAACTACGTCTCTCTCCAAAGAAATTCGTGACGACTGCTGATTTTGTAAGGTTATACTCTCTCAAAATATGTACCTAAGTGTACAAATTACAACCACCAATATTTTTCATCTCACCTCCAACAAAATCAACCTCTAAAACCCCCTACAAACACAGTAAAAGCAAAGTTGTCCGAACAATAAAATGATGTTCGGTCAGTCGGGACAATCCACTTCACTTGTACTTGCCACAACAAGTTGTTAACTTACCGACAAGTTGTGACTTGTTCAGAGCACAGAGGTTCCGCAGTATTGTTACTGAGAATAGAATTCGCTGCACTTGGTTATCTCTTGTGGGTTGTTCGGGCATTTAATTAAGAGTTTGTGACTTGTGAGTTTGTGAGTGTGTTGTATGTGCAAGATGGAGTTGGTTCTTAGGACGACTTATTTCTGTTGCTATTTTGAGCTGCAATTCCTGGAATTAAGGAGGCTTTTTGTGACAGTCATATTGATAGGATCTTTTAATACAACTGCTTTATAATAGAATTCACTGCTTTTGGTTTTCTCTTGTGGGTTGTTCGGGGATTTAATAAGAGTTTGTGACTTGTGAGTGTGTTGTAGGTATGTGGATTATGAAGCTAGTTCTTTGGATGAATGATTTATGTTGTAAAGTTCAGCTGAAACTTCTGGAGTTAAGGAGGCTTTTTGCCTTTGTTCCCTCTATACCAGATTCCCAAAATACCAGATGACCAGCATACCAGATTCCTAATTTATCAGATTCCCACAATACCAGAATTAGTACAGTCAAATATAAAATGCTTCGTTAGCAGGCGTCGTGTTTTATTAATATTTTATAAACTTGCAAGCAAACCTGCGTGTCGAAGAAAAGCTACAGATTATGTAGCAAAGTAATGTAATATACGCACTGCTGCCTACTAAAAAAAAGAAACTTATAAACGGCTATAATATAATATAATATCAACACAATTTGGAATGAGAATGGCCCGGTATAGATGTGACTACGAAGTTGCTGCACAACAGGCTGTCAGAGAAGTGTTTGAGAATGTTACTGTGACTGGATGTTACTACCACTACCAAAATGCCATATGGAGAATGAATAAGAAACTGCAAATAAATACCATTAAGGCGCTGACAACGGCAAACGGTAAAAGTAGGTTTGACTTAAACAAAAAAATTGCCAAATCTATACAGTTTGTGGTAGCGGAAAAAATATATGTTAATCTTGAACATATTTCTCAGAACTTGGTTGTTACCAAAACACGTTTTGAAAAAAAAATCTCGATACAAATTAACGGTAAACTAACCTTTTACCTTGAGTTCTAATCCAAAATATCTGTATTAAATATCAACGTACGTTGGTATTTTTATTTATAACAAGAACGTCTTATTATAATGCAGAACTTGGTTGTTTTTAATTTTCGAACATTCAACTCATTTTTAAATAAATCGATAATTGCCTCATATTTTGCAATAAATAACAAGCGTTATGTCATCGCGCTTCTCTTTTTTTTTCTATGCAGTCGACAGTGACCGCGGTTTATCTGTTGTCAGCGTCTTAATGAAGGTCTTAAAATCACACATCTTTTACACTCTTGGCGTTGCTTCCGCCTGATTTAATTCCTGAAGCTTATTTAACAGTTCTTGAGTTTTCGCCAATAATGAATATTTTGACAATCAATTGATTAATAATATTACACGCGACGTATTCAGTTGCTTTGGCCAAAAAAAATAGGAAAACTAATGCCATAGAAGGTTGGCTTAGGCGATTAAATACAAAAATACCTGGCAAACATACCTACATTGCTGCAATTATTGTATTGCTTAAAAAGGAAGCATATTTCCAAAATACTAAAATCGTAAAAGCAATCATCATTGTCCGGAAAATAAACGAAGAGGTAAGGACATCACCAAGTATAATAAAATAGGTAAATGGTATCATTTCAGATTGCCAGCGAAATATTATATCTGTTGAGGTGTGCTTAGAGTTCGATTATTGAAAATAAATAATTAAAATTTATTTTCATTTATTTTCTAAATACATGTACTTATGGTATTGTGGGAATCGGATAAATTAGGAATCTGGTATGCTGTTCATCTAGTATTTTGGGAACTTGGTATAGAGGGAATAAAGGGCTTTTTGTGACAGTCATATTAATAGGATCTTTTAATACAGCTGCTTTGTAATAGAATTCGCTGCTTTTGGTTTTCTCTTGTGGGTTGTTCCGGCATTTAATTAAGAGTTTGTGACTTGTTAGTTTGTGAGTGTGTTGTGTTTTGAAACTGAAAAAGACAAATAAACTTCCTAGACGAAAATACACGAAATAAGCACTTATTTAAGGTACAGCATTAATTTAATTTGCGCTGTGCAAATTAAAATATTTGCATACCTGCAGTATACTTTTTACAATGTTAATAAAGCCTGAACACGGTAAAAATCTGTTCGCTGAATGCCGTGAGTTACATGAACAAGAGAAAATTAAGTAAGTTGTGTTATAAAAAAAGTTTTTACGAGCGTTTAAAACTTTTAAACTTGTCTGCACTACCTGTGCAGAAAGGAATTGGAGCATTATTAAAGAGAACATCGATGTGCCTTGATTTGTTTTGAAAAAACGTATGATATTTTTTTGCACAATGTATTCTATCTCAAAAAAAATGTACTACTTATCTCAAAAAAAATCGCAGTATTTTATTGCAAATAAACCTACATGGGCATTTTTGAAACGTCAAAGGTTAGGTGCATGGTTCCATTTGGTCATAGAAGAGCAGGCAAGAAATCATCATCATCATCTGCCTAGCCTTTTTCCAACTATGTTGGGGTCGGCTTCCAGTCTTACCGGATGCAGCTGAATACCAGTATTTTACATGGAGCGACTGCCTATCTGACCTTTTCTTGCCTGAAGAGCAGGCAAGAAAATCCAAGGTTAAATCTTTCAAAAATTTAACTGCGCTATGTAGTGCACATCGTTTCTAAACCATAATCTCGGTATTTGGATTAAAGAATTTGATAATAATAAATTTTATAATGATCTTATATACATATAAGATCATTATTATTGATTATGTTACTTGATATATACATCATTGCTAATGCGACAATGAATGTGACATCATATTGAATGGAGAAAAAACTGGAGTTTATTAATCAAACAGTTTTCTTGGGAATCACGCTAGACGAGAAATTACAATGGGGACCTCATATAAAATCTCTTGCGGGGCGGTTAAGCTCGGCCGCTTATGCTGTTAGAAAGATAAGACAGTTAACAGATGTAGAAACCGCGCGTTTGGTCTATTTCAGTTACTTCCACAGCATTATGTCGTATGGCATTTTACTGTGGGGTCGGGCTGCTGATATTGAATCCATTTTTATTTTGCAAAAAACAGCTCTTTTTTAATCTATGTCACCGCGAATCTCTCAGGGAACTATTTAAAAAGATTAATATCATGACGGTACCTTGCCAATTCATTTATGAGAATATTATGTATGTAAGAAAAAACTTAAATCTTTTTAATAAAATAAGTGATAGGCATAATTTTAATACTAGAAATAAAGATAAAATAGATCAACCATTTTTCAGATTAGCTAAAGTACAAACATCTTTTATGGGGTACTGCGTTAAATGCTATAACAAAATACCTTGTGATATATTGCAATTAAATGAAAGAAAATTTAAAACTCATATAAAAAGTACACTTTGTAAACAAGCTTATTACAAATTAGAGGATTATATCCAAGATAAGAATGCTTGGAAACATGCTGGTCTTGCTCCATAGGACGATTTAGTGTCTGGACAAAATCAAACTGATTGCTAATTTAGTTTTTTTTATTTATTATTTGTATGTCATAGACTTTTACACTCTGTCATTTCTTAAACTCACGCACTGACTTATTAGTACTACTTGTAACAATGTTAGGACTATTGTAATATCGTATACTTTTACAATCTTTGTAAATATGTGAGCACCATGTATCTGGTAATTAATTTATTCATTATTGCTCCATTTATAATTCTTTTTACCTTTCGTAGTACAGTAATCTTATTGTAGGTGCATCGTCTTCACATATAATTATATAATTAATGTATACAAAATATTGTAAAACATTTTTAAAAGAGTAACGATGGAGTTTCTTGCCCATTCTTCTCCGTACGAAAACTACCTTTTGGAAGGGGCAACTAGAATCAATTCTATTTCTTTGTTTGACGTTCAAAAGTGCCATATATGTGCCTATTTGAAATAAATTATTTGACTTTGACTTTGACTTTGCGCTTACTATTAAATGTAGGTACTATTAATATTCTTACATTGTTATTTTTTCTTTCATATCAGAAACTTAGCATGACGCCCGATAACCCCCGAAGGGTTAGTCAGAGGTGTACCTACCTGTAGTACACCCACATTTCCTCAGTTATGTTTAAGGTATATGGGGCGAGCCTATTGCCATCAACCGCACATGAATCCAGACTCCGTGGGCTACTACTGAGAAATTCCTAATAGAAAAACCCATTAACACTTTGCCCGACCTGGGAATCGAACCCAGGACCTCAAGCTCAGCAGTAGCGCTTGCGCCCACCGACCCTTTAACAGAAAGGGAGGTAAACCAATAAATATTAATATCATTATCACAAATAGCAGCGAGGTCAAAAACTTCATCACTCTAATTTTAATATTTCTATTTCTGTAATTAGAATACCATGATGTCACTTAAATGAGGCATAGTTAATATGCTAAAAAAGTATCAGATAAGTATAAAAAAGCGGCCAAGTGCGTGTCGGACTTGCAGACGATAGATTCCGTACCACCATACAATTTTTAACACATTATTTAATATATTTTTTTATATTTGCCGTTAGTCAAAAGATGCGCAAAAACACATTTTAATTATTTTATTTGAATTATTTATTCTCATTGCGGCTAAACTTACTTGGAGTATAAGTGTCTACTTCTTCCGGTTCAAAAAGTACAGCCCTGTAACAGACGGAGGGCCGGACAGCGGAGCCTTAATAGGGTCTCGTCCCCTTTGGGTACGGAATCCTAAAACCACCATTTTAGATGAGGAAAGTATTGACTAAAAAGGTCATTTAGCGAAGCCTAACAAATTGACAATTCTTGCTTAAATATGTAGTTATACAGCCTAAAACCTTGACATCTTGTACAAGTCAGCTTCAAATGTGAATATGCATTTTTTTGCAATATGTTTTTTTTTTTATTAGGTAATTTTTTATCAATATTAATAATTCGGTAAATTGATTAATTTACCTTTTTTTTTAGATATAACTCAAGACGCTTCCGCATTTACTTGATTAGCCAATTATCTCGACTCATAATTCCTAGTCGACATTTATTTAAAAGACAAAAAACTGGTTTGAATATACGTTGAGCTTTGTATTAATTAAATCTTGTTCTAAACTACCTATCAGTATCTATAAAAGCTATCAAGATTTTGTTTGAAGTTTAAATGAGTAACCTAAAAACCAAATGGTACTTAGATAGTTTCAAGCGACACTATTGTCTAACGCCATTAGGTGATCATAAGAAATAAATGTCACGTAGAAAATCTGACGCCACCAGTAATAGGAAAGGATCTTGTCAAGATGACGAAAACGCGGGAAAGGCGGGACTGTCTCCCACGTCCAACTAAGACAAATGAATGGATATTTCCAAAATGAATGGTACTTCTCACAAATCTCTTATAACAGGGCATTAAAGCTTATTTTTGGATGAAGAAATAATTTCGCTGGGCTGCTCTACACAAATTGAACGTCATAAAAAAACAATTTGAAAGAGATTAATAAAACAAATGACAGCCTTAAAACAAATTATATTCTAATTGTCTTATAATATATCGTACTTATTACTCATATCGGTGATATTAAAACTTAGGAATAGGAACATTAATCAGTTCTTCGTAGGGTACCGCAATAAAGAACTTTTCTATAGTTTTTATTGCTAGTTCTACAGCATAGTCTACGATGGGCTTCCCAAACTCTTCTGCCACCTCCTTCCAATTATCATTAAGGAATTGAAGGACTGTTGTACCTGAAACAATTAAGGAATATTAATTATTGTTTTTATTGATACTTTAAAATAAAACGAGGTAAAACATAAGAGCATGATTTCTTATTTGATTACACTAATCCAAAGGAAATTAATCGCATAAACCTTGACAAGGCGATGATTATCGTAGAAGGTAGATAGATATTTGTAGAAGAATTTGCTGTTCCCAAGTAGGTCAATAGTTTTTATTGCACATCGGAACATTCATGGATATGCACATCTTGATCGGCAAAGGATTTCCTTGGAGGATATAGCGTTGGGGACAATTAAGTAAAATAATTGCTATTGTGGCTCATAGGCAGGCAAACGAAATGAGGATGTAGCTGTTTCCGATAATTGCGTAGTTTTAGTTATTGGCTTCTCTGCTGAAGTAATTTAATGTCAATTCATACCAAAGGAATTAACAATTTTAGATTTCTAAATATGTATTTCGTTAGTCCGGAAAAGATTGATAACTACTGTATCTTCTATTTTCGTGATTGTTTCATCAAAATCATCTTTCGGATATTTTAGAATGAGAAAGTAACGCTTTTTGTTTTTTATAATTATCTATATACTCACTAAGTTCCTTGCTTTCCTTGAAGAGATTCCCAAGTTCAAACGCGACGCGATCTCCATAGTCGAAAGAGTACTTGTAATTCTTCACAGAGAAATGATTCAAGCCTTGGTTGTCTTTTATGTACTTAGTTTTTATGTTGACCTTCATTCTGAGATTGGCTGTAACAAAAATGTTGTGAGTATTTTTTTTAAAGGTTAATAAGGTAAGGTGATCATGTCGTACCTTCGGTGCAACAAAGTCACAACAGCTCATTTTTTAATTTACTATTTGTGACTTTGTTGCACCGAAACAAAAGTCAAAACTGCTCATTTTTAATTTACTATTTGTGACTTTGTTGCACCGAAGGTGCGATGTGTTTCATTGCAGTTTGCGGCAAAATTAAGAAATTATTATGTAAACGATTGTTTGCATAAACATGAAAGAAAGTAATTTTCATGTTATGCATTTTTAAGAGTGACTTGAGATAGCATGGGCGAAAGTTTGATTTTCCCCTCAGGGTAGGAAACTTTTGCACTGAACCTAAAATAATACTGGATATTTGATCAAAGTAACTTTTTAAAGTTTTCATCCAAGAAGATAAAGATACATGACAGTTCTTAACATATAATTTAGTCTCATTTTTTTTACCCGACTACGGCGAAGAAAAAAGGACGGTTATGATTTTGACCGGTATGTATGTATGTATGTTCATCTGTTCCCTCCTATCTTCCAAACCACTTATCACAATTTGACAAATAGTATCGTTAGAAGCGTCGTGATTGTCCGCTGGTTATAGGCTATGTGAAGTCACATTAAATTAAAAATGCGCCTTCTAGAGGACATAAAGTGAGGAACTTAAAAAAAAAAAAAAATCCGGAGTCACACGTGTTAGGGCATAAATCGAACAAATTACGTGTGACTCCGGATTTTTAATTTGTCTGTCTGTGGTGTCTTTTTTATACCTTTTAAGTCGTAGTTGCGTTTTAGTTTTTATTACTATATACATATTTTTTAAATGTGCTCATCAAGTCCTTTCATTTGATACCCAACATGGTACGATTAAACCATTTTTTTTTTTAAGTTCCTCACTTTATGTCCTCTAGAAGGCGCATTTTTAATTTAATGTGACTTCACATAGCCTATAACCAGCGGACAATCACGACGCTTCTAACGATACCATTTGTCAAATTGTGATAAGTGGTTTGGAAGATAGGAGGGAACAGATGAACATACATACATACATACCGGTCAAAATCATAACCGTCCTTTTTTCTTCGCCGTAGTCGGGTAAAAAAAATGAGACTAAATTATATGTTAAGAACTGTCATGTATCTTTATCTTCTTGGATGAAAACTTTAAAAAGTTACTTTGATCAAATATCCAGTATTATTTTAGGTTCAGTGCAAAAGTTTCCTACCCTGAGGGGAAAATCAAACTTTCGCCCATGCTATCTCAAGTCACTCTTAAAAATGCATAACATGAAAATTACTTTCTTTCATGTTTATGCAAACAATCGTTTACATAATAATTTCTTAATTTTGCCGCAAACTGCAATGAAACGGGAATAATTTGAAAATGCAAAGCTGCCAAACTTAAAAGGGATATAAAGGAGGAGAGTGACGTCACAAACTGTTGAATATTAATGGCAGTGGTACTTACTTAGCTTTACTTTGGCGTCGCCTGCGCCGTCAATAGGGAATAGGAGGATTCTTCCCTTGGCATCGTAGGTACCCCTGATGGTGAGGTTGCAGTGGAACGCTAGGGCGAAGTGACGCTTCTCAAGTTCGGAACTGAAAAAAAATATGGCTGCAATTAATTATGGGTATTGCCTCATTGCCCAGTTTGATTTCCGCGCAGAACAAAGATTTTCAGAGCTTATTAAATAGTTGTTCCGGGTATAACTGTAGGTTACGCCTGTGTTACTTGTGTTTACACCTAAACTAGCGACTCGCTCCTGCTTCGCACGGGTTGTATGACTTGGCAAATCATCGCGATTTCTTAGTTATGTGTAACTTTTATAACGTATTATACACATAAACCTTTCGAAATAAATTGATGGTGGAAACCTCATTAAAATCTGTTGCGTGGTTTAGAAGAACAACGCGGACATTAATTTATAATAGCGACTTTAATTTATAATAAAATTATGTATAGATGTACGCAAGGAATCCTGGATAAAATAAGACTAGTGCAAATGATGTTTATGCGTTGTAGGAGTTTTCTTGGATTTCTGCATCATTGTCACATTACTTTTTCCAACTCAAGTAGATAATCATTCTAAAAATAATTTCTTTTAGATTCTTTGAAACTTTCTTTGACGCAAGAGAGCGCCAAAGAATTCAAGTCCACTTTTATTAAACTTTGATTTACCTGTCAGAAGTACGTAAGTAAGTAATATAAAAATAACGATGATGTTGCGAGTACTTTCGTGCCGGGACTGCGTAAAATATTCAAACAAAGTTTCATCCTAATAATTGAAGTTTCTTTGCCAAGTTTGAATTCTTTACTCGTAATTAAGACATCTAAGGGATGAACTTTTAAAATAAAAGTTAATGCTACAGGTATTAAGCGCCATGGCCGCTCGTTTATGTTTGATGAAAATGCGAAACAGTATTTTGTTGCCTTGGTAAAAAAAAAATTGCCGGTTCCGTTTACCGACTCAAATACAAAATGTCAAAGACAGCTGTTTTAAGGTCTCTGCACACAGCGGGCGTGGCGTGGCGGGGCGCCGCGTGACCGGGCGGCGACGCGGCGCTGGCGCGACGGCAGCGTTCGCACTGCGGACGCGATCACGTCCCGCCGCGCCCATTCACGCCGACCGTGTCGCGACGCGATTCATTCATCAAAAAGATGTTGAGCGATACAGACGTGGAAACGCTCTTGCTCTTATTTGCGCTAGCTAAGAAAAACAACGTAAACGGAAATGGGGGCATGAAATAAATCAAAAACGTCGCGTCGCGCCGCGCCCCGCCGATTCGGACTTGTATTCGCGCTCGGCGCGACACCGGCGTGGCGCGACGGTTAGCGTCGCGTTGAGCACGGCGGCTCTGTGTGGCGTCGTCCATAGTAACTAGTACATTACAACTGCTCAGCGTCGCGTCGCCGTCCGGTCACGCCGCGCCACGCCCGCTGTGTGCAGCGACCATTATACTACTCTTAAATTAAATTGAGGCTGAATTGGCAGTGGGTTGGTCATGTTTATCGAAGGACCGATGGCCGGTGGAGCCGACGAATCCTGGAGTGGAGACCGTGTATCGGTAAAAGCGTAGTCAACGTCAAAGTCAAATAATTTATTTCAATTAGGCACATTAAAGGCATTTTTGAAGGTCAAAAACAAAGAAGTAGTACTGATTCTAGTTGCCCCTTCCAAAAGGTAGTCGTATGGAGAAGAATGGGCAAGAAATTCCACCGTTATTCTTTTAAAACTGTGTGTGGGACGCCCCCCAGCTGGATGAACCGACAACCTTAAGAAGTGGCTGGGACAGACTGGATGAGGAAGGCGGAAGACAGGGTGTTGTGGCGCAGCGTGGGAGAGGCTATGCATATGTCCAGCAGTGAACTGCGATAGGATGGGTTGATTTTTGATAACTTAAATTGAGACCCATGCTTGAACACCATTTCAGAATATGGACTTAAGGCTGTAGACTGAGCTCATACCTACCTATTTTAGCAGCACAGCCAACTTTATAATGACATTAAAAATCCCATTTTTTATCTGCTTATCTAAGCTCAAAATCTCTCTAATCATAATGATCATCATAATCATAAATTTATGAATCAATTATGCAAAAAAACATTCTGTTATTAAGCAAAACATAATTAGAAAAAATATTTTCGGGCGGTACCTGCCTACTTCACGTGCAATATCTATCACAAAAAAAAATTGAAGCAGTGTAAGTCAAGCATACCTATAATTTTGACTTTATGCAATGTACCTACAGTCATTGCATAAAGTCAAAATTATAGGTATGCTTTAGAGGACAAATATAAAAACTGGTTACTCCTGCAGGCGTAGCATGAGCACCGTTTTGTCGACGGAAGAGTAGACAAAAATGACGTTTCCTGTAGACAGTAAACAGTACGAGACGGCAGCAAAATAGAAAGAGTCAACTGCACTTTTTACGAAATTCACTTTTTTACATAATTCGACTCAGAATTCTTTGTTTTGTCATAGGATTTATCGGTTGTCAGTGTGATTTTGACAGTAAGGATAGAAAACTTTCTTCAGAAATAGTCTACATATAAAAAGACCTAGACAAAGATCGTTAGAAATGCAAGACAAAATGACAGATTGTAGAAAGATTTCTACGGTGGATGTCAAAAATGAAGAAACGAACTGTCACTTTGTATAGAAAAAGCTATGTCTATTCTTCGTAGAGATAGAAAACGCCATGCTACGCCTGCTGGGGTAATGGAGATTCAAGTTTTTATAACAGTTTTTTATGTAACATATTAATTAACAAAGTAATATCTTGACCTTCATCTTTTAATTTTATTAAAGTCATTAACAGTCTCAAGACATACTTAATTAACATAATTTATGTATTTTTACACGTGTAACTTTGTTCTAGAAACATCATAATATTTATCTTCATCAGAATCTTTTAGCGATACATCAAGCTTAGGGTTCGGTACCGGAAGGGTGCCAAACGGAACCCTATAACTAAGTCTCCGCTGTCCGTCCGTCTGTCTGGCAGCGGGCTGTATCTCATGAACCGTAATAGATACACAGTTAAAATTTTCATAGATTGTGCATTTCTATTGCTGCAATAACAACAAATAATAAAATAAAGTTAAAAATAAAGGGGTTACGCAAGAAAAGTGTTTTCTTGGCGTTTTTTTGCTAAATATTGTGAAACACTTCGTGTGCGAGTCCGACTCGCACTTGGCCTGTTTTTTTGTAAATCTGCATTAACCAAGTAATTTAAATTATGCATAGAATTTAATAATACTAAATGGACAGAGTATATTAATTATGGAATGGCAAATGGAACAAAATCAATAATATAAAAAACTGGGGATCAATGAAAAATATTTTATGAATAACAATGTACACACGGCTACACATCAAGCTATACATTTCAAGTATAAGCTGACCTTGCATTGTACGGAAGTAACATAATTATTATGATTATTTATTTATTTATTGAGGTTAGCCAACAATTGTTTACTCGATACAGTTTAGTACGTTCATGGTCTACCCATGTGCCAAATTTCATCTAAATCTGTTCAGCCGTTTTAGCGTGAAAGCGTTACAAACAAACGAACTCACTTTCGCATTTATAATATTAGTTAGGAAGTTAAGATTATTATAATCATGCTCCTCCCCCATCCCAATTTATTTGGAGTTGGAGTATCATGTGTTCTTTTTCTGTTCATCTCTATGAACCCAATGAATCCATTTGGTTCAGTCGGCTACGGGACCCTAAAATACGCTATGTTGCACGGAGATACATGCACTTATGACATTACGTTCATTGATCTTGACCCTTCTATAATAGTTATTGATTTATGCGAACATTAACGAGATCGTTACCTCGACTGGTCATTAACATAGCTATTAAGTTATATCTGTCTGCTTACCTACATATATCATAGTGCGAGATTTTTTCAAGGTAAATGGTAAAGGAGCTGTGGTGGCCCACTATGAACAGGAAAAAATCCCAACGAACGTTGTTAAAAATAAATCTATGTAGTGTTTTTCAAAAAGTAACGTACAAAAAATCAATGTTGGTTTTAACTGGGTACTATAAAAATCATATAATAAACTAAGCATTGCAACAATAACTGACTTACCAAGGGGTATCGTATTACCCAGTTACTGGGTTGTGGAGGTCAACATTTTTGGGGAATCCACTAACAATTATCCACAGCAATAAATATGTTTTTCTTCAATTATAAGATTGGCAAGAGAAAAATTATCACTTTTTCTGTTCCACGTGATTAGTTCTCACAGTATACGGAACCTATTTTGTATTTATCATCATTGAACATTTGTGTCTAATACTCGTAAGTCCATTATTTGTGTCTATGATGTACAAACTACAAGCGAATTTTTATTGGGTGGCTGGAACCTAGGACCCAGGAATAGCAATCGCAATCAACGAGGCAGCCAAGTAATTTATCTGGTAGATTGATGCCAATTTGGACACAAGCCCTTAGTCATCAGGTCCAGCACGGAAGAATAGACAAAATGACATAATCATAATCTGTCTTTTTGTCTATTCTTCCGTCGACAAAACCTATGTTTCTATGGTGATTATACTACGCGTGCTGCAGTTAATCACAGTCTTATCTTCTGTAAACTATAGATTATTCGGTGCAGAAGACTTAATTCAGACGCCATTAGCTTTTTGCAGTTTATTGCTCCGGTCCGCTTCGCTTTAAGGAACTAGTAGCGAACTCATTTGCAATTGCACAAAGAAGGCTTTTAAAACAAGCCTGAGAAAATAATAATGTCCTTTAGAATAAACTGTTTAGATATGTCTTTAAATTACTAGATAGAATAATAACTAAATCACGAAAAGGTGTGATTCCTCGATAGAAGTGTTTTGCGAACAATTTACAAGTCAATTTATTCGATTCCTTATTGGAACAAATGGCGCTTTATAAATACATGTAGGTATTATATGTAATTTTTTGACAAATAAGTCGCATTGTCAGTTATTATTCTTATTATTAAATAGGGCCGTACCCTTTTTTCCATGAAGGATTCCATTGTTTTGGGTTTGGATTATAATGCATCTGTAAAAGCACTCACGAGACAGATATAAAGATAGATAATATTTCATGTTGGTACGAGTAAGAGCTCTATCCTTAGTTTGTTTTGCCATTTCTTCTCAGGGGTAGTCAGATAAGAATTGTCGACACCATCTAGCTTATTTTTTAATATGACGTGTGAAAACGATTCCGATAACCTATTGACAGATTAAATAATTTCAGTACATTTTGTTTCATTAACGACTATTTAATTATTACTGTGTAATTCGGGCTTCGTCCGTTCTATTTATGATAAATAAATAGGTAAGTATATACAGTTTTTCAACGACTCTGCGTCCAGCGCTCGGTGTGGCAATACGTCGTGTTCTGGTTTGCAATTGGTCAATCATGCTGAGGATGCCTCGTTGAGAGGTGAAACACGTGTCGATTTCTTATAGGGTTTTCTATGACTCTTGAAGAAAAGTCAAGCGGAATAGGTTACTAAATATATCTACGTATTATTTTATAATGGATTTCCGCAAAGCCACGCCTGAACCAATTAACTAGTTTTCCAACGATCAAGTTCCATCTCTCGAATTACGTCTTTCTAATGAACAATGATATTAAATCCAAATTAATGACCACAAGTAATAATAAGTTCGTTTCTAAATGTTGTAGTAAAATTAAAAATAAATAAAGATTAATATCTGTCTTAAACTTCAGGTATAGGAAACGAGTTTGAAGATAACTTTTAATTGTCCTCAAGATTAAGTTATTTGTATACGATGACAGATTTAATAATACTTTAATGTATTAACCTCCATTTTTATTCTTGATGCCTGCTTACACTGATAAGAAAACGAAACCCAGACGGAAAAATCTGTGTCGGAAATCTGTCTATCTATATCGGGCATTCTAGTAATAAGATTCAAAGCAGAATAGTTTAAACAACTGGGAACTCCCGAGAATTGTAAAAGAACACGCCTTTTCTCCCCGTATAGTTGGGCAGAGGTGTGCCTATGAGTACACGTACATTTCGCCAGTTATTGTAAAACAAATAAAGTAGAAAACCATCTGCGTAGCCATTTGCTTATTAGGGTCGGCTTCTAGTCTAACCGAATGCAGTTGAATACCAGTATTTTACATGGAGCGACTATCTGACCTCCACAACCAAGTTGCTGGGTAACAAGATACCCCTTGGTAAGACTGGTTCTCAGATTTTGACCCTTTGACTTCCCGTAACAACTGTCAAAGATCTACATGTGACAGTCGGGACCAACGGCTTAACGTGCTTTCCGAGACATGGAGGGATCTCGTTAGATAATGGATGGCCATGAGCGTGGAATTTGATGTCTGTCTCAGATAGAAATCTTTGACACACTATGTTACGCATCTAGAAAGGTTCTTAGGTATTGAAAACCTGGTATCATTAATTGATAAACATAATATCTAGAATATTTTTTTAGAAACACTATCTCGTACCTGGCTCGGAACTCAATACTCCCCCTGCTTCCCGCGCCCCCCCGCTGTCGCCGTGCGGGGAAGCTAGGGGAGCTCCAACCGTCATTGAGCCAGGTGCCATGTTAATGCGCACGGGTTGTAAGTAGGTACTTACACAATATCATCTACAATACATTTCTTGAATCCTGAAACTTTTCCATCGTAGAAGGTGAATGTCAACCCGTTCAGGGGGATGGACAGCTTCTGAATGGTGAAGGGATCCAGGACTGGTACTCCAAGCTCCGGGATGCCTTCAACGAATTCCGGGAGGGCATCTTGTGTTGCTTTTATTAAACACGCACTGGATGTGTCGTTGTAGGGATGGATGAAGTCCGCTGTAAAGAAAGAGTTTTTGTAAGTCATGGAGTGAAATAACCCTCACTGAGCCCGTAGGCTACCTGAAGAAATACCAAAGCCGATTTTGTTCAATATTCGAAAATAATCTAATTAACATGTTGTTGTTAAAGTATTGTTAATGTGTTTTTTTTTTTAAGTTTTTAAAATAAGAGGCTCTTTAACTTTATCTTTAAGGGAAAGCCGAAAGGGAAAGCGCTCGCGAAAGCTCAAGTTACATTGGTTGGCAACGCTGTGTCAGTGTGCCGTGAGCTACCGTCAGAGAGTTAATGCGCGCGCTCTATGAGCAGAACTCTGTTTGATGTTTGATTGTAAGGTGATTTGTTGTAACTCTTTGTGTCTTTATGAGTATAGTGTAATTCTTAAGCACCTGCGTTTCTCTTACACCCGTTCCCCGGCTATAAGTGGCGCCACTTACACCCGTTCCCCAGCTATAAACTGCCTAATGTACTATAAGGTACTGACCTACTAGTATATTAGTATAGTATGTAGTCGCGAAAGAATGTTCGTAATAATTTATTAATTATTTTAACGACATTTTCGTTAAATTAAGGACACTTACGTTTATGAGATCATTCCTATTAGTTAACTAAGAAAACATAATTTATTATTATGACTCTACGATTATAAATAAATAAAAATAACGCCAACTAAAATGGTATAAGCAAGACATAGTAATGAAATAACATAGTTATCGGTTCTCGTATAACCGGGGTTTTGCATGACGATTCGTTCGTGAAAATAGGGCGAGTAGTTTAGGAGTTATGACTGAACGGATGTACATCCATATATAGCCTGTTAAAATCATAACCCTCCGTTGCCTTTGCCAGAGTCGGCTAAAATAAAAATCTGTATCGTTTATTAAATGATTTATTCACAATAAATTATAACATAAATATTACATTATATATTATGTTAAACCAACTCGAAATATTACTGAGATCACATTCATTAATTAAAATGTTAATGAATAAAAGAGTAAGAGGTAATAGTAATTTATTATTCAAGAAAGCTGTCATAATGTCTTGCAAAATTTGAAGTTCAATGTTTTTGGCTCACGAGTTTCATATAAATATGTATTCACCAAGGTTGCTTAGAAGGGATCGCAGAAATCGATAAGGCCGTTTTGTTTTTTTTTTGCTATGCATTTTCTGATGTACAGTCAGGCTAAGTGAATCATGACCCACTTTGAAGATAAATCGTTTGAAACCGTCAAAATAACAAAGATGGCAGATGACAAGTTCGTTACCAAGGAAATGTATGTTTACGCGAATATCGACCTAATTGAATTTGAATGTCTGTATGAAAATAAGCTTATGGTGGGTCAGAATTCTATTTTTCCGACTATACAATAAAGTTTACATAAATAAATAAATTCACTAGGTATTTTAATTCACATTTGAACTGTAATTTCAGTAAAGATTTTTTGCATTTTAAACAACTTCATAATACTAAAAGACGTTCAAGGAGAGCATTTTGCATTGCTCCAGGCTCTAAGTTCATGATTCTATTCTATTTATTTAATTCGAATTTATTCAAACTTTTCACAATGTTTTTAACTTTTTTGCATAATAATCAGAATGTGCCAATTTAAAAATGTCGTTTGGCCCGTTTCGGTAGAGTAAATTCGTGCGACTCAGCTTATAATGTCTCACTGCTGGAACACAGGCCTCCTCTCGATAAAAAAAGTACGATAAACCTGAACACATTTATTCAGATATATACAGTATGTAACAAAAACCCTGTCGGATCCTTAAGGGTATTATTTGGTATAGTATTGTGTGCCCATATACGTAACCATTTCATGGTTTTGAGATTATTATTTTTCCCCAATGAAAATAATTAATTTAAAAAAATAAAAATAAACTTATCAAAGGCAACACTTATCCTCGATAAAGTTCATGTGTGTGTGTATTTGTTTTCATGTGTTCATGTTCTACAATTTGAAGCCGCCCGAGCGGGACGGTTTTTATGATTCTTTGACATGAGCCGCCCGCCTGCATTGTCGCTTGCCGCCAAACAAACTTATAGCTAAATAAACCTACGTTATGCCTACGCGTTGTTATCAGCTGATTTGAGCTGATATCGTTTAGGCATAGTGAACTTGACTTCAATTTCTGTTCATCAAGAAACAATTAATTGAAATAAATGTAGCCCAGAAAAGGGCTTTTTAAAAATGTGCTTTTGGCACAGAAATGAAAACAGACACAAGTGAGCTAAGAAAAAGGTACTTACCGAATTTTGGTATTAGTTTATTAAAACAGTAACTTGTTGTTGTTGGATACCTCGGCGATCATGCTCCACATGTCTACCTCCAACACTGATACACATTCGACACCTTTTTATTAAATTGTCACGTACTCTTTGCAGCGCACTTGTGTCTGATTTAATTAAATTGAAAGCTGCTACAATCCGAGCTCTTACTTCGATTTCCGAATCACACTCTTTTTTAAAAACCATTTGTTTGACATGACCCCATAAATAGAAGTCCAGAGGCGTAAGATCGGGAGACCGTGCTGGCCACGAAACTGGTCCCCCCCGGCCAATCCATTGCCTCGGGAACTGAGCATCTAAATACTCGCGCACCG
Source organism: Lithophane semibrunnea (assembly GCA_947363905.1). Classification (NCBI taxonomy): domain Eukaryota; kingdom Metazoa; phylum Arthropoda; class Insecta; order Lepidoptera; family Noctuidae; genus Lithophane; species Lithophane semibrunnea. Next base: position 11,465,406 of record OX376197.1, on the reverse strand, counting down.
CACGCGAGAAATGTGGAGGCGCGCCGTCATGTTGAAACCACATTGAGCGATGGAAATTGAGGTCTATTAAAGGATCCAACTCTTCACTCAGCTCTTCACTCAAGAAAGACAGGTAGTTTGAACCATTCATTGTGGGCCTCAAAAAGTATGGACCAATAATCTGGTCTCCGAGGATACCAGCCCACACGTTAACACGCCAACGATGTTGGAAATTACTCGGTTTCATAGCTAGCGGGTTTTCGAGCGCCCACACGTGTTCGTTGTGGCAGTTGAATACACCTGTTCTTACAAACGAGCATTCATCGGAGAAAAGCACGCGATTCAAGAAACCTTCATGTTCTTCGACTTTTCTTAAGATCCAATTACAAAATTCCATTCTTGGTTCGTAATCAGTGGGAAGAAGGGATTGAACCCGCCGGTAGTGATAAGGGTGCTGACCATCTCCCTTCAGCACTCTCCAAACCAGCATGTGATTAGTGTCTAGTTGTCGAGCAACAGAGCGTGTGCTTTGCGTGGCGTCCGCCGCAAACATATCCAAAACTTGTTCCTCGATATCCAGGTTGCGCTCTCGTGGTCTTCCAGCATCAGCGCGCTGTGTCTCGTGGCCATGAGCACTGCCTGTGGTGAACACACGGTTATGTAGACGTTGGAACGCACGCTCCGACGGTACTGGCACACCTGGCCTGTGAAAACGCACCTCATAATCTCTACGCGCAGCTGCATAATTACAATCGGCCTTGCCTAAGCACATTAACATATTAAAATATTCCCGATTTGAATATGACATTACGGACGTCCGATCGAAAGGAATCTTCACGAAAGACTGACTAGCAACAAGCGTACAGACACGCGCCGCATCGCACGGTAGGCAACTAGTCGGCTACATCAGACAAGTCGGCGACTCGCTAGAGAGCACCGACAGCGCGCCCAGTGTAGGGCGGTATCCTTTGAAATAAAAATAGGTAAAATAAAAAGATTTCCCCGGTGAGTGGAATGTTGTCAATTTATGAAAATTTGCCGTATTTAGTGTGAATGTCGCATGGTTTATAAAAATAAAATAATCATTATCTTTTGATTTTTATGAGTTACATTTTTAAATATATTTTTTATAGTACGTATGTTAACCCAGGAATACGCCTTTAATGGATCGGACAGGGTTTTTGTTACATACTGTATAAAAACTAAACAACCAAAATCCTAATATGAATATACAAGAACAAGTTTTAAATACATTTTCAAACTAGATCAAGATTAAAATAAAAAATAACCTTGTGTTCCTAATCTGACTTATAATTAATTAACTTTAATTTGACCAACACAGACTTTAAAAAAAAACCTTATTTAATTATGAAGTCAAGTTCAACTGGAATGGAATATTAATAACTAGACATAAAGTGCAATTCTTACTACATTGTAATGAGTTTTGAGGAGCTCGTGGCTAAGTAATAACAGCCGCTCGGGACGATCCATCTGGTTAAGCTACGCTTGCCGGGGTTGGTCCGTGGATGGGTGACCATTTTCACATATCGAGACTCCTCCGTGCCTCGGAAAGCACGTTAAGCCGTTGGTCCCGGCTGTCATTTGTGGATCTTTGACAGTCGTTACGAGTCGTCAGAAGCACGAAAGTCTGACAACCAGTCTAACCAAGGGGTATCGTATTACCCAGTTAGTGGGTTGTGGAGGTCAGATAGGCAGTCGCTCCATGTAAAATACTGGTATTCAGCTGCATCCGGTTAGACTGGAAGCCGACCCCAACATAGTTGTGAAAAGGCTAGGCAGATTGATTGTAATGAGTTTTAAACTAAAATTTATTTAGTTTTTGGTCACAACCATGGAAAAGGCTTTTCCGTCTTCCTCCATATCATAATCACTTGTAACCGAAGTTAAATCTGAGTTTAATATGGATCTAGGCCAAGAAGCGGTTCTACTTAGATATAATATATTTCCGTAAGTGCTTCAGCTTTTTATATATCACTAGCTGTGCCCCGCGGTTTCACCCACGTAAGTCTCGATCCCGTGGGAATATCGGGATAAAAAGTATCCTATGTGTTAATCCAGGTTATAAGCTATCTGTTTGCCAAATTTCATCCAAATCCATTCAGCCGTTTTTGCCTGATTGAGTAACAAACATCCAAACACACAAACTTTCACATTTATAATATTAGTAGGATAAGCTATCTGTTTGCCAAATTTCATCCAAATCCATTCAGCCGTTTTTGCCTGATTAAGTAACAAACATCCAAACACACAAACTTTCACATTTATAATATTAGTAGGATAACTAGCTGCCCACCCTGGCTTCGCCCGGATAGCACTAAATACCTACCCTACCTACATAAATACCTACCTACATACATACACACGTACAGTGCCTTCCAAAACTCCATAGGCAAACTCAAAAAAATATACCTTGTCGTTTAGTTTGACTTACGACCTTCTATTTTCAAGAGACACTTATCGTCAACAAGTGATATTAGTCCATAATTTCAACTTAATTGACTTTTTGTAAGTTTTTACATGGTTGGAAGTAATGAGAAATATATTATTCCTTACCTTGTTCACTTTATTCACATAATTTCGTAAAATTAGACAGGTAGATCAATCTGTGGGTAGAACACAGAAAAGTAAATACAGAATTTAGATTTCTGTGAGGTAGTCATTCATTAGTTACAATATTTAACTTGATCGGAATGAATTTTGTCGTTTGGTTGTAGTTGTTGGTTAGTGACGTGTGGTTTAATAGATAGCGGTTATTTTCAAAATGCAGGCAAATATTAATATCGAGGCGAGGGCGACTATTATTGCGCTGCATAAAACTGGTCTTAATAGAACACAAATATCTGAAGAAACTGGACTGAATGTGAGTATTATATTTATGAATTGTAACTTAAACTTTTATCTGAAATTAATACTTTATTAATTATTTTTAATGTTTTTTGAAACCATCATGAGGTCTAAAAGATAAATAATAAGTGTTTTATTTATTGGATTGGATTTACAAATGCAGAGTTTATATATTTTAATATTATCATCATAATCAACATTTCAGCCGAACGACGTCCAATGCTGGTCATAGGCCTCCCCCAAAAATAAATATTATATTGTTATAATAAATAAACATTATAAAATAAATAAAAATGGAATCACTTTCAATGATAATATCATTGATCACTTTAGTATTTTGATATAGCTGCTTAATATAACTTTTTTTTTTGTTTTAGAGGAATACCGTAAGTCTTTGGATTAAAAGATATGAGGCAGAGGGTAGCCTTGCTACTCGACGGCGTAGTGGACGGCCGTCGCTTATTAGCGAGGCGCAGCGACGACATATGGTGGGCGAGTATGAAACAAATGGTTTCACACCAACAAAACAATTTGCGGAATTGTTCGACACATCATTGCAAACTGTTCGCCGTGCTCTCCACGCTGAAGGCTTGCATCATAGAAGACCAGCTAAAAAGCCCTTCTTGACAGAAAGACATAAACAAGATCGATTACGTTTCGCACGGGATTATTTAGATTTTGACTGGAATACTACCATATTTTCAGATGAAAAAACATTTAGATCGAGTCAAAAGGGTAGGCTACATTTGTGGCGAAAGGATAACACTCGCTGGTGTGACATAAACGTAATCCCTAATACCGAATCAGGTCGAATTACGATTAATATGTGGGGATGGATGAGTGCAGCAGGGCCAGGAGAACTGGCTTTTATTCCTCCACGCGCCAACAGTTCTGCTTATGTAGAAGTATTAGACGAAGTCATGCTACCTACTGTGCGCAACATTTACCCAGCTGATGAGTTGACGGAAGTAACATTTGTCCAGGACAATTGTCCTATTCATCGGGCGAGTGCTGTGCGTGAGTGGTTTCACAATCACCCAGACATAATTGTTGTTTCATGGCCCGCGCGATCACCCGACCTCAACCCCATAGAAAATCTATGGGGTTTGATGGTGCAAAGGTGGGAGTCACGGGATGAGAGGTGTATCGAACAATTAAAAACCCATTGCATGGAGGTGTGGGAAAATTTAAGAGGAACCGAAATATGTGGTAATATTGTAGCGTCCATGCGCAAACGTCTACTTGACTGCATTGAAAATAATGGGGGCTATACAAAATATTAATTCTAAATGTTTTGTTCAACTGTAACTACATATTTAATAATATTAATACACATAATTATTTAATTACTTATCTTAATTGAGGTTTAGTTTCAATCATCTTTTCGTCAAGAAAATGAACACTTAAGCTATTACCTCAATATTACATTCATTGTGACGTTACATTAAAAAAAACATGCATAAACTCTAAATCATTATATAAGTTTTCAATATGCTCGTCTGAATACCGATACCTATAATAAGTGGGTATCAACAATTATATTCGTGTTATTAGAATTCTTTTCTTGTTATGTTATTATAATTGACTAAGTGGCCCGGGTACCCACTTAGTCTACACAATCACTCACTCATTCGTCACTTAGTTACTTCTTTTACATGGGTAGGAATGTGACGTCACAATTCTCATAAAGGGTTGTTAATTTTATAAATAAATAAAACGAATAAACATTTTTGTTATCATTCAGCACGACTTTTTTATTTCCACCTTCCAACACCGAAAGGATAAATTAAAAATGACCTAAGTAAATATTTAAATAATAATACAATATATAATATTTTACTTATTATAAAAATAAATAATAAGTATGAATTATAAAGAAACATAAATACCTAACAAGTTTTTGGTTAATTAAATTACAAATAAATGGTTTCAAAGAAATAACAATCAGCTACCTAATGTAATAAAGATATATTATTAATTTTTAAATGTTTTTATATATTTTTTTATTCCAATATTTAAAAATATAATTTATACGTATCGAAAATGAAATATCGAAAATAAAATATAGAAATAATAATATATTATTTTAACTATGAATTGAACTCGGACCTCTTTAATCGTGAATCCATTGCTTAGCCCTAACAGCTATTAGCACTTGATAGAAACATGCAAATTTTAGCAATGCAATCAATGGTACTCGTAAGAACAGGTCGCCAGACGCGTATTCTAAATGCAACAGAAATATATTGTTATTTCGCGTAATGTGACGATGACAGTTCATTAGTGTGTGTTATCTGAGGAATGTTGAGACATCAGTCATACACGCACACGCACTCGCACTGGCTGTATCATGCGCGAGTTCATAGCAGTGTAATCCTTAGCGCGCCTATGGAGTTTTGGCCGTCTATAGTACCTACCTACATACTTACCTACCTACTTACCTACCTACTTAACTACCTACTTACCTACATACCTACCTACTTGTCCCACCTTCATACCTACCTACCTACACTACCGACACCTATCTTACGTATAAACCTTGTCTTGAGAATAACGAACACAACAAAAATAGAATCATCCAAATCGGTCCAGCCATTCAAATTGGTTCAGCAATTCATTTTTATATATAAAGAAGAAGATTAATTGATGGTCGATATGGTCACTAACACGACAATAAATTTTACAGCTCTTGTCGATTACCTAATCCTATAGGTACTAAATGAGCAATATTTGTATATATGCATATAGGTACCTATAACCTAACTAATATTATAAATGCGAAACTGAGTTTGTTTGTTTGTTACGGTTTCACGCTAAAACGGCTGAACTGTTTTGGATGAAATTTAGCACGGGTAGACCGTGACCTGGAATAGGACATAGGATGCTTTATTATCTCAATATTCCCACGGGATCGAGACTAATGCGGTTGAAACCGCGGGGCGCAGCTAGTAATATATTTGTAATCTCGTTCTCGAAAACTATTCCTACCTATAGGAATTTACTGGGGCGAATCTAGCAAGGTCTCATAATGTGGAAAAAATCATTTATCTATTTTCAACCGAGCAGAGCTCGGTTGACCAGGTACTAATATTGTAAGTACAGATATAGTTTGAAATAAAAATTACTAGGTATTTGAAGACACGGGAGAGATTCCAATAGTGCAGCTTTTTGCCAATTTTGGCCCAGAATACTAAAATTATCGACATAGCGAACATGGAACACTGGAACAGCCTTCTCGATCTTCCTCCGTATCAAATTTACTTGTAACCGAAGTTAAATCTGAGTTTAATATGGATCTAGGCCAAGAAGCGGTTCTGGCTATGTTTCCGTGAGTGCTTCAGAATTTATTTATACTAATATTATATATTCAAAAGTAACTCTGTTTGTCCGTCTATCAGTCTGTATGTTACCTTTTCACGCCTAAACCACTGAACGGATTTCGCAAAAATTTGGCAAGGATATCGATGGCATCCTTGGGAAGTATATAGGCTAATTTTTATCGACATACCACGCAGGTGAAGCTGCGGTCGGAAGCTAGTATATTATTAATATTATATATTCGAAAGTAACTCTGTTTGTCCGTCTATCAGTCTGTATGTAACCTTTTCACTCCTAAACCACTTAGCGGATTTCGACAAAATTCGGCAAGGAGATAGTTGGCATCCAGCAGGCGTAGCATGAAGCTTTCTATCTCTACGAAGAATAGACATAGCTTTTTCTATACAAAGTGACAGTTCGTTTCTTCATTTTTGACATCGCACCGTAGAAATCCTTCTACAATCTGTCATTTTGTCTTTCGTTTCTAACGATCTTTGTCTAGGTCCTTTTATATGTAGGTAGACAAGTTCGGAAGAAAGTTTTCTATCCCAACTGTCAAAATCACCATCAGAAAAAAAATACTATGACAAAACAAAGAATTCTGAGTCGAATTATGTAGAAGAGTGAATTTCGTAAAAAGTGCAGTTGGCTCTTTCTACTCTTCTGCTATTGTACTGTCTACACGGAACGTCATTTTTATCTACTCTTCTGTCGACAAAACGGTGCTCATGCTATGCCTGCTGGGGAAGGACATAGGCTGCTTTTTGTTTAAAAAATAATCCAATAGGGGTTGATATAGGGGGGGCGAAAGAGAGGATGAAAGTTTGTATAGGAAACCCAGAATTTCTTAAGTATCCTGGTAGTACGTTCCCGATTGACGATATCCGACAACCACGCAGGCGAAGCCGCAGTTAAAAGCTAGTATATCATAATTCATTGATGGTCACTATCCCGGCCGTCAATGTTGGTGCTCTTATTAATAACCTAATTTCTTTAGTCGACCATTGTTATGTCTTCAATATACTGGTTTTTGACTTTTCTACTAACATGGTGATGGAAATAAATGAAAATTCTTAGTTAGCCTCACCTTACCTTCAATAGTTCACAACGTTGGGTGGCTATGAATAAAAAATTTTGATATAGGAATACCTAGTGATTAAAAATAGCTCTAGGTCTGACCTTACCTAGGTATTTAGGTAATTACATTTTCTATGATGTGTTAAACGAGATAAGAAAGTACAAAGGTGAATAATGGGTTTAGTAGTTTTTTTCTTAATACTTTGTAGTGAAATGATTTTCAAAGTGTACCTAATTCATTTCAAAGTACATACATATTCTATAGTACCTCAATCGGCCTAGCCTTTTCCCAACTATGTTGGGTCGGCTTACAGTCTGACCGGATGCAGCTGAATACCAGTATTTTACATGGAGCGATTGCCTATCCGACATTCACAACCCAGTAAGTATAGGTAATACTGGTTACCCCTTGGTAAGACTGGTTCAACTGGTTGTCAGACTTTCGGGTTTCTGACGACTGTCAAAGATATTCGAATGACAGCCGGGACCAATGGCTTAACGTACTTTCCGAAGCACGCAGGAGTTTCCGTATGTAAAGATGGTCACCCATCCACGGGTCAACCCTAGCAAGCGTAGCTTAACCTGATGGATCGATCCGTGCGGCTTTTATTACTTGTCCACGAGCTCCTCAACATACAACATACATATTCAATAGTACATAATAGATAGTAATAGCAGATATGGAAAGTAGATTTGCTACTTCTTTCTACTAGTGGTTCTACTTAGTAGTGAACCCAGAACTCATTCTCAACAGTAACCCTTGCGATCATCAGACTAACGAGACAGTCTGTTAAATATTTTAGTAACTATTCATATTAGTTAAAATCAATTAGGTACTGAACCAAGAAAACAGAAAAATAAAACATAGACAACACGAAAATTAAAAGAAAATAAAATTAAAAAATAACTGTCAAAAACAGAAAAACAAAAGAAAACTTACGTGCCAACTTCGCATATCCATTATCGCAGCAAAAGAAAACGAAAAATAACAAAACACTACCAATTGCAGCTTGCAAACTCATTTTTGGTGTACACAATGTTGAAGAATTAAAGACCCACTACAACTGTATCGCAGACGCCGGGTATAACAGCTATATATCGACTAAACGTAAAGAACTATAGAGACCTTCAACGGCCGACATTGTAATCGGAAGACCGGTCTAAGACGAACCTCTCCGGTAAATTATCGCAATTACTGCATAAATGTGTCGATCTGGGGGCCAAGTCTACTATGATGAGTTTTTGACAGATTTTGTATGGCATATCTGTCAAAAACTGATCATTGTGAGACCACTGACACGTTTGTAAATTACGTAGGTACATTAGCTGCTTAATTTATATTTTTTTATTGACAAACATTAAATTTGATCACCTTCAAAAAGTTCTTCCTAATTTGAATAAAATCATTTTGATTTTGCACGCGTGGATTATAATTATAAGGAAATCTTTTTGCAAAATTTCATGCTTCTATACCCAGCGGCTTAGGCTGAGCGCAGGCTATCAGCCAGTGATCTTTGGTTAAGTTGATCCTATCGTATCGATTATTTATTGTGTTATCTGCTGGGACACAGGCTTCCTCTTTGTGAGAGGGAGTGGGTCATAATCTACCACGCGGGCCCAGTGCGGGTTGGTAGATGTCACACGTCTTCGAATTTTTGGTTCATGGACATGCCAGTTTCCTCACGATGTTTTCCTTTACCGTTTTGAGAGCAGTGGTGATGAAATAAAACACAAAGTAAAGCGCCTGTCAGGGTTCGAACTTACGACCTACAAGTCGTAAGTCGCGGCCGTTACCACTGGGCCAGAACTGCTTCCAATTGGTCAGTAGGTATGGTTGTAACCTTTATAAACTACAACTCTTGAGAAACACAGGAATGACAGGACTCTTGGGTCCTACGAAATAGGTTGGTTATAGCCGTTTCATCTCATAGTTCCTATGCCGTAATGTTGGCTCTACTGTTAAACTTCAGAAACGAACCTATTAGGTACCGTTGGGTAGCGCCGTAGCGTATTCTTGTTCATCCTACAACAGGGGAGCCAACATTACGGCATAGAAACTATTTGATGAAACGCACTGTACACCCAATCTATTAGCAGATCAAAGATGACAGCTGATATGTACCATGTGTTTTTGACACAATAATTATATCGAAAATAGATTGCGTTGCTCAGAATAAGAAAAATCGAGTTTTCTACCCTACCATAGTGAAAGGCAGAAAAAGACAGATTTCTAATTAAATCGCAATACCCTGTAAGTACCTACCTACGCTTATGTCATAATTTCTGACAAAAGGTTAGGTACCTACTAAATAGTTCTATAAAAATTCCCCTAAAATTACAAAAAGATAAGTTGTTGGTACAGATCTCAGAATAAATAAAAAAATAAAAAACCAAGACATAGCGCTGTCAACAGTGACGTGAAGTCGGTTTCGTAATCATGTGTGCTCATATTTTGGAGTAGTTTGATTGTAAATGATTATAAATGTGTGCGTTTGAGCGTGTACGCACAGAGCGTTGGTGTAGTTTTGGCATGCTTCACTGTGTTGTTGGCAGCGCTCTGGTTTTTTATTTGGTTTTTTATTTGGTCTGAGGTACAGATCACATAATTAAAAATAATTTATGTAGAGACTTCGTAACAAATTATGCTTTAAAAAAAACACACACACAGGCCGCTTCCGCCATTAGGTACATCCCATCATATCCGTCATAGTAAGTAATTAGCTCTTCACCAATGATTAATCAACACGGACAGGTCAATGAATGCTTTGATGACTGCACCTTTAGAGGACAGGCATCCGCCACTAACACTACGTTTGGTAGTCATGCAAAGATTCTAGTATAATGATAGCACCTACAACCCGTGCGCATTAACATGGCACCTGGCTCAATGAGGTTTGGAGCTGCCCTCGCTTCCCCGCACGGCGACGGCGGGGGGCGACGCAGGTACCGGGGGGAGTATTGAGTTCCGAGCCAGGTGCCATGCCGGGCAGTGTTAAGGCGCTTACATACTGGGGCGATTCGTTGCGCGACGCAACGCCGCCGCATTGTTCGCCGTGAAGTTGTCTCAGAAATTTCTGAGAAAACTTCACGGCGAACAATGCTTTGTTAAAATTCGCGTCGCACGGCGAATCGCGCCAGTATGTTGGAGCCTTTATGGGGTTTTACTTATTTATTAAAACATTATGCAGAAGTATAAAAATATACAGTACAAAGATGGACTTAATGCCTGAACTGTAATACTTACTGCATCAACGTAATGTCGAGTTACAATAGACCGTATTGTCATACAATCTTTTGTCGCACTACCGTGGTGTCGCACTATTGTCGCACAATCGTTTGTTGCACTAGCGTGATGTCGAGGTTCAGTTATTCGTACAAGCGTACATTCGAACTATGGTTATTCGCAGTACAGTTCTGTCGCACAAACGTTATACGCACATCCGTTTTTCGCTCTCACATAGTACTATACTCCAGTCAACCTTAGGGTGATGCAGAGACAAAACATGGTAGATGCAACGGGATAGATAACTCGAAAAAGAATAAATAATAATAAATAGATACATATAAACAGAATAAACTAGGTCAGGAGAAGAAAATCAAAATTTTTAACCTGGAAAACTTTTGGCAGATTTCAACATTACTCCACGGTATGTTGCACACAGTTGAATTATTTATTTATGAGGACGTGAGGAACCTAACCACGTGCACAATTTAGACACCATAATAGCATAATTTACATAATTGATTGCAGAAATTCAGATTAATTGAGCAATTTTGGTAGGCGATTCTAATTTTATAACTCCTCGTGATCACTTAAGATAAAATTAGATACATCAAGTTTATTGTTATGTTTCGTTAATAGTTTTTGTTTCTAGATTTTCTTCAATTTCCTATAAGTACATTGAGATAAACAAAATAATACAATTTAGATTGTAATAAATTCTATCCGCAATACTTAGTATCTATGTATCTATCTGCATAAATTATCCAGTTAACCTCTAGATACTTGAAATTCAAGGTAGATATTTCATAAATAACCCAGATTTTTTAAAATATTTATTATTCTATTTTTGGAAAGAAACTTAATAGGTATTTATGACACTTAATTAGCCTATTATCGCTTTTAGCGATAAGACCGCCCATTGTGTCACCCTATGTTAAATTTCTACATATTTTGGATCTGTATTTTTTATGGTGTACATAATAAAGAGTATTCTATTCTATTCTATTCTATTTCCAGCTGATAAATAAATAAGTTTTAAATATCAAAAACCAATCCAAATACCAATACCTCGTTGACAAGCTTCACTTAGGATTATATCTTACTAGGACACCATGGTTGCGCAACCATGGTCGCGTTACCAGCAAAACATATAGAGCTTTATCTCACCAGGTGTCCAATCCGTTGCGCCACCAAGCATACATTTTTTTGGTAGTGTGACCGTGGTTGATTCGCCTCTGGTGTCCTAGTAAGATAGGGCCCTTAATGATATGGTCCCAAAGAACCAGTTATAATCTGTCATTTGTAGATCTTTGACAGTTGTTACGGGTCGTCAGAAGCCCGAAACTCTGACAACCAGTCTTACCAAGGGGTATCATATTACCCAGAAACTGGGTTGTAGAGGTCAGATAGGCCGTCGCTCCATGTAAAACACTGGTATTCAGCTGTATCCGGTCAGACTGGGAGCCAAGCGTGACTGCGAGCCTGTTGCCATCATCAATCATAACCCAAAAAAAATCATAATCAAAAAATCATAATGAACTACTTGTAGTATGTGCAAAATATTTTTTTATGTGAACTCTTCGGTGCGTGACCAAAACTGTATAATTTTTTTTTTTCTGTTTTGGCCGTGAATTTATTTCCTCCACATAATCAGATTAGGTGGTAGGTAGTAATGATGTAAAAAAATACAGTTTTTATTTCTTAGGTTGTCTTCATTAACCGTGCTAGGTAAATAAAAACTTACATGTGCTCGTACTTTCATTTAGTTACTCGAGTAGGTACTCACCTGGGTCCCACCGACAAGGAAGCGACTAGCTATCAACGATTTTCTCGCTCAAGAAACGTACAAAAGATTGTAGGTTCCGTACAAGTAAATGATTATAAAATAATACTTGATCGCTGACTGTTCACAACACTCGTTTGTCGCGGCGGCAACAAGACCTATCAAATAAAGTACCTACCTACTCGCTCAGCGACGCTCGCTTGGCGGGCAGAGGACTTAGTGCGAGTTCCTTTTAAAAATCTTCACTTTACGCATCGACCGCGTTCGGCGCTCCGATTGGCCCTTCACTGGCCTTCACTGGTGAAGGGCCAATCGGAGTGCCGAACGCGGTCGATGCGTAAAGTGAAGATAGTTAAAAAAAACTCGCACTAAGGCCTCAGAGCTCCTAGACAAAGTGACATTCTATCAGCGATAACGATGATGGAAAAGGCAAAAATGTATAGGACTGACATAAGCTATCAAAAAACTTATGTCAATTCTGTTGAAAGTCGTAGAAAAACGAACTTGTCTAGGCCCTCAGGAGACTCACGCTTGGTAGATACACATACCAGCGAGTAATCGCTTGTCGCCGGCGCGCACTCGCTGCACGTTTCTCGCTCTCAATCGTTTTTAATTGCTGAAAAAATGATCACAATGACGGGAATAACATGTGTATTTCGGCTTCGTTAAGTGTCTATTTACACCCGTTATTTTTTATGGTCTTTAACTAACGTAATTGGCCTTCGCCGTTCTGTTAAAAAAAAAAATGTTTAGAGGTAATGCCCGGTTCACATTATTCCAGTCCAACGCTGGAATAGCCACTGGAATAATGTGAACCGGCACTAGAATGTACCCATTCCAATGACCACTGGAACCGGTTCACATTATTCCAGTGGCTATTCCAGCGTTGGACTGGAATGCTGGACTGGAAAAATGTGAACCGGGCATTATTGGGAATAGGCTTCATAGCGGTAAAATAAAGGTAGCAAGCAGGATGTTACGGTTGACTGTAGGTATCTGTGAGTTTAAAAAAATACCGTCCAAACGCAACAGAACTAAGAAAAATATTACAACAATATTAATACGATACCCCTTGGTAAGACTGGTTGTCAGACTCTCGGGCTTCTGAGGACCCGTAACGACTGTCAAAGATCCACAAATGACAGCCGAGACCAACGGCAAAACGTGCTTTCCGAGGCACGGAGGAGTCTCGGCATGTAAAGGTGGTCACCCATCCACAGACCAACCCCGGCAAGCGTAGCTTAACCAGATGGATCGACCCGTGCGGCTGTTATTACGTAGCCACGAGCTCCTCCAAAAAAGTCAACTAAAAAGGTATAAACAAGAATCACAGACAGATAAATTAAAAATAGTAGTAGTCACACTCCGGAGTTGACTTTTTTATAAATTTTACTTTTATTTAAAAATTCTTGGGGTATAATCATTTTTTTTTTTTTGAAATGTGCTAATTAAGCCTTTTCATTTGATACGCAACAGAACTAAGAAAAATATTACAACAATATTGGTTACATTATATTCCTAGCAGATACCTACATGTTAATAAGTAGTCAAACAAGGAATAGATTACCCATAATAATAATGTAGCCAAATCTAATATTTAAAAATATAATTTATAAGTATGAAAAATGAAATAAAGGAATATAAATATGTAGCCAAACCATAAATAGATTACCTTGCAACTTTGTTTGAAACTTATTTTTTTCTTATTTTACAAAATTGTGGTAAAATGTTACAACTTTACAAAGTTGCATTTTGTTATTAATTTTTCACATTTTTGTTACAATGAAGTTTGTTTTGTATGTATACTAGGTGACCTTCTGGTGGTGAACTTCTTCCCACGTGAGACAAACGATTTTATTTTATTTTTCGGCTGTTCCTTTGGGTTTTTCATAATTTTTCCTGAACCACCCCAGTATAGAGGCAATAAAAAATAAAATAAAACAAACAATTGCTTTTTTGGCAAAAGTATGAGTATACGTCCAAGAAATACCGTTTAAAAAAATAAAAAATAAAATTCTTTGGATTTACTAGGATTACCGCGCGATATCGTGCCTGTTTGTGGGAGCCTTAAGTCGATTCAGGCTTTATTAGGAATAATAAAAGAACGAATTTCCTAAACGAAAAAAAAAACAGTCAATCAATCTGCCTAGCCTTTTCCCAACTATGTTGGGGTCGATTTCCAGTCTAACCGGATGCAGCTGAGGCTGAAAAAAACAGTAAATAAATCTGTGACAGACTTTTTTATTTACTGTTTTATATTACTTAACTTAACTTACTAGTTATACAATGTGGAGAAATTATAATACAACAATAAATGAAAACACTGGAAATACTAATGAATAAGAGTAATTTGGAACTATCAAATAAATCCTGACATCGAAATTAAAAAAGTCATTTTTTGAACCAAACTAAATAGTAGTGATGGGCCGACTATCGGGTTTACCGATCTTTGACTAGCTATTGTAACTAAACTATTGGATATATTTGATTAAGTTTTTGTATGTAGACTGAGAACGTCATTAGATACACGGAGTTTCTTTTTTTGTCGTATTGTCGTCTCCACTTTGTATATCAAAATTACTGGTTTGGTGCTGGGTTATAAAAATATTAAATAAAAAAATCTGTGATTATGTAATAAATCTTACTAGATTTATTATGGTATGACTATGGTATGTTATGATGCCATGCTAATACCGGTCAAGACAAGATCATTATCTCCATAATTTGCGTCATTCTTTCCTATACAAACCATCAATTAAGGTTTGTAGGAAGTAATGGAGCAATGTAAGTACCTACGTATGATTTAAGGCTCAGGCAGATAGGCACGTTGCGACAGCGGGAAACGACGCGACTGTAATATCCAATAACACTGCCCAAACTAGGAATCTAACCCAGAACCTCATGCTCAGCAGTAGCACTTGTGACGACTAGAACAATGAGTAACATGCTACATGCATGCCAGGCAGAATTTATTAAATAAAAGGCCTAATACCGTTATCATCATAATGCTTAGCAAGGCTATCAATAATTTTATTGGTATAGTAACTTTCGTCAGAAATGTTGCAAAATCCGTCATCATTTGGTGCGAAAATATGGGTAGGTAAATGAAAAGAGGGGGCTAGTCTATTACCAGAAATGCCCGACCAGGGAATCGAACCCAGCTCCCCAAGCTCACGCGCTTGCATCAATAGACAAGTTACTAAAATACATAGTATGTACTGTTGTGCATAGTATGTTATGTCGTTTCTTGCCGGCTCTTCTCTATAGGAAATAACTAATTGGCGTGCACCTAGCTTCTGACGTTTCAAAAGTGCTGGTAGGTATAGATTTTGATATGAATAAAATGTTACACTTGCTAAACTGTAACGTTTTATCAGGCAAGTGGTACAAATTATACGGCTTTAATTTTAGGTGCATAACCAACATACAATCCCACACGTGTATAATCTAAATCCATGTTCTTGCTACTACAAGCTGGTAGCTTCTATAAATTAATTTGTGACACACTTAGTTATACATTCAGGTCCTGTGCCCCACAATCAGCGTTGGAGCTAAATGCAAAGCGTTTTAGAAACTAGACAAGGTACATATTATTGCTCTTGTTTGGAACATGGAACATTATTAATTAGGATTAAAATTTATAGTGACAATAAAGCTTTGCGTTTGAGTTAAGAGCGCTTTTGTCATAGTTGTGGTAAATTTACCAACGTCAAATATCTGTTACTGGAGAGGTGCATTTAAATTTGTGTGGGTCTTTCATCAAAAGACCTCAGACACTAATCTGCATGGGATCGTGATCTGACCAAAACAATGTCTAGATTTTATAAGGGGCTCTGAGTTTGTTTCGGTTTCTTGTCAGAGTAGTCGGATATAAAACACTATTGTATTTTCCGAAGAGTTATAATCAGAAATGTACAATATTGTTAGTACTTATAGTACTATTTTTGGAAGTGTAAAAGTGTTTTTTTTTAACCAATTTAAGTATAGAAATAAATATGTTTTATAACTTTATCCGTGGATTCAAATGTACTCGAAATTAAAAATAATTACTTATATGACGTTATAATTATAAATGTCAAATATTTCACTGTTTTGATTACTTTGGCAATATATGGAAATATTTTATGGCTAACCAGTGAACTAAAATTTTGAATATGAAATGCAATAGTTAAATATCACAACACCGAATATTTAATTTTAAATGTAGAAAAGTATTTGGTCTAAATGCCTTTTTTACACCTAAAATGGTTACAACATCTAGTGTTATAATTGCAAATAATTATTTAAAAAAAAAAATCGGTGTTGCCCTATGCTTAATTTTAAGTTTTAGTCGATTTATTTGACGTATTTTATCCAACTATCTAGAGTTCTACTGCCCATAGACCATATTAGCCCGTATTTCAATAGAAATAGAGACCAAAATGGCATGGCATCCCAACTGTCGACTTAAGTCTACATTGGGAATCAACGGATGTTTCCGATTGCTGGTGGAAAAATACATCGGGAGGTGAGCGGTTAATGTTCTAGTTCACTAGTTAGCGATATTTCATATTTCCATACTGTAATATTGCCAAATTAATCAAAATAGGTAAATATTACAGCTATTAAGAGCGTTCATACTGTAGTAACCAAAGTCTTAGACTTGCTTGCAGGTATTGACGTGAAGTATGCAAGAGAACACAAACTTAGACGGCCAGAAAGATTAGGTAGTTTAATCAAAACTGAAAATTTAGCTGTTCCATTCAGCTTTTAGTACCTACCTAATCTTAGAAGATTTGATGGCAAAAGACTGAAGTCAATCAATTCCATCGGTAAATGCTTCTGAATAATGAATGTGTGATCTGTGCTGACCTTTAGTCTGCGGTAGTGGCGAAGATGGTCTGTAAGAAACAGGATTCAGAAACTAACTAATAAAGAAAATAAGTTAAAAAAAGAAATTGTATTCTAAATACATCCTTCATACATCTTATCATACTTTTTTATCGGATATTAGCTAAATAAGGAATAGTGTAACTCTTTATATTTATTTATTTAAAAATAAAGATATTTCTATAATACTTTATACACGAAAATACAGTTCATATTTCTATAGGATTTAAATAAGAAAATAGTAGATACACAATGATGACAACATTAATTTGCTCACTACCTACCGTACATATTGATAAGTACTAAATGAAATAATGTATTTTTGTCAATGTTAATTCTTGATGATTTTTCATACGATTTAAATATAGTATTTCACTGTACACTTATTATACATATACAGGTGGCTACAATAATACATTAAAATAATAACCTATGTTCGATATTTTTTCAACAGGTAGGTACTTCTTCAATTTAAAGCTTTATTCGTTATTAGCCTCATTTTTTATGTCTATAATTTATATTAGCCTCTATTTAAGCTAACAGATTTGATCAATACCGGCTATCAATTAAAATTGTTACTGAATATATTTTGATTTATCGAAATTATCAATGGACAGTGTTAGAATGGAGAAAATCTGTAATTGCCTTTATTTACACTTTTCAAAAGTAAAAAAAAAAATCGATTTCACTGCTCGATTGGTACTTTTGGGTATAACTTTATACCTAGAGGTACAGTATGCCGCACGTCTATGGTAACAAAACCAGTACTTCAGTATAATCTGGCCTCATAATTCTTCTGAAACTCCGTACTAAGATAGGCCAGCACGCTAATTGCGTAGTATACTATCAATCAGAATTAAAATCGATTCGAAACAAATTTTTAATCCATTGCTTCAAAAGTTCGTGAGTTACGTTGTTAAGCAGATTTTTTTCGAACTTATGAAGCAATGGATTAGACATTTGTTTCAAACCGATTCCAATTTTGACAGATCGTTCATTACGCAACTAGGGTGCTGCTCTAGGTCAAAGTGTTACCACTGACTGACGAGCGGTCTACCTACAGTAAGAATTTTAAAAATTGGAATAATTGGAAACTTTCGATACTGTGTCAAATATATACCCAAAAGCAAGTATAGTTATAGTTTTACAAAATGAAGAACCTTTTATAATTAAAAATTTACACTATTTACAATATACCTATTAACACTTTGAGGGAAACTAAACGCATATAGACGTTATAACAATAAAACTTCTATTGATTCTCGTTCAGTGTCCTTGAATGTGTTAATAATAATAATTACGAATGAGTTTCAAATTATACAATAGTGAAATATATAAAGGATTTTTTACAGAAAATAATTATTATACCTGTAGGAAAGGAATTTTTGTTCAGCTGCTCCAAGATGGATTTTAATACAAATACCATAATTGAGAAGCATGTTCTGAAAATTCTTAGATAATGGTACTTGTTACGGTAAGGTTCATAGTTTTAGATGAAGAAAAATGTGATCCTTGGAAACGTACAGTCAGTAACAAAAAATAGTATAGATAATTATCAATTTTTTTAGCTAGTTTGTTATAAGAAATAATGTTTTATCTTCGTCAAAGTCTCGGAGACCCTTGGGATACTTATTCACTCGAATATTGGCATTCAATTAATCAGTTAAAGTCATACAATTTAATAATGTAATTTATCTTTAAAATAATCTATAAGTATTATAACATCTGTGTAGAAAAAATTGATGTACACTTTGCGACATAAATCATTTTGTCGTTCTTTTTTCTCCACAAAGAAATATATTACAAATCCTTTTATAATAGAAGTTGCTTATTTAGGTAATGGTTTTTAAATCCTTAACTGCCTTTTTTGGTTAGGTAAATTCATTCAATTTTGAGAATTGATGTATCATAACTTAGTCTAGTTTTTTTTTCCATTAAATTATCTATCTTTTCTTGAAATCTTTTTCCAAAGCAAAATTGGATTTGTTTTCAACTTTTTTTTCCAATAATTAAATATTCGAACCACAGATAAAATCTTTTTATAACTGACTGCTCGAAAAAAAGTGATTCATGTTGATACTACCATGAATTTTGAAATTGCTATTTGACATTTTCACCTTTTATTGCCTTGTGAAATTAATTGCCGAGTAATGTAAATAGAAACTACTTGGTTAGAGTAATAACGTTTGCGTAAAGCCGGTTCATACAGTAAAAAATATATCTTGTTATTTCGCATAGATGCTCTTTTTCTGTATAAATAAGTTTTGTATCGTTATTCATCTTTGAAAGGTAGCACTTATCAATACTTAGGTATAGGCACATAGAGCAACTCATCGTACGGCACGGCATCGAAGAACTTTTTCGCCGTACTGACGGTGACATTTAGCGCAAAGTCCACGACTGGTTGTCCAAATTCCTCAGTGACTATTCGCCAATTTTCATTCAGGAACTGCAACACTGTGTTACCTGGAAAATGTTAAGAATCCCAATGAGAACAGAGAAGTCTACTAATAAAAGTCGAAGTGAAACGCTTGGGAGAAATCTTGCGTAAAATTTTCAACAGTCCAAATGATATGGGAAAAGGAAATGAGAATGGCGGGAAATATTCTGGGTTTTAGGATATGATGCCGTTTATTTAAAGACCTCACTTCCTTTACAAATGTCAGGAGACATTAGTAAGTCGAGGAGCTCCATTTAAGTTTCATTGCCTTGTGCGAAAAAACAGCTAATGGCGAAATAAAATACAAAGCAGAGCTCCGAGAGTCCACGTGGAAATGTAGCTTAATTTTAATTAGCAGTACATTCATTTTATTTATGATTATTAACCATGCTCGAGTTCAATTCGGTCAGACCCACGCCAAATTGATTAGGACAGAACTCGAGGGCTTAGATTTGAGAAAAGTATTTTGTGCACCCCTCTCATGTTCATAGAAATATTTTTTGGAACACTAGATTCTAGTACCTTTTTTTTCATGTGGAATGGATACCCTTCGTTTTGGGAGAACGGAGGGTTATGTCGGAATCCTACCGACTAAAATCCCACTGTTCCTACTACTACCATACCGCTGGGAGATACTTTTACATTCGCCGCACCCCCGACTGGTATCAGCCCGCCATGCCTAGTGGGCCCCATCACAAAGTGCGGCCGATCCCACGACCACACGTCTTTCTATAAAGGCACCGCGTGCCACCTCTTTGGACCAGACTGGCGACGACACAGCCCCCAATTTCGCTGCCCGCAGGAGATTCTAGTAAAAGCTATTTAGTATACAGGCAGATAACAAATAATAATAGACAAAATAGGCAAATTACTTTGCTTGAATAAGAGGCTTTTGGCTGCTCTGTATGTGCGTATTTTAGGTATTTTTTTTTTTTGTAATGTGCCTTTTGTTTTGCAGAATAAATAATTTTTATTTCTTTTCTTTATAACTTGTTAGTTGCAAGTTATAAAGAAAAATAAAAACAATTTTGTGAGTGTTTTCAATAGTCAAAAATCGGTTTACATCACTCTCCTAAGCCATAAGCTCAAAAACTTAAATTACACACACAATCAAAACGAATTTTGGCAGTGTATCGGCAAATGAATATTATGTTTTGCCTGAATACCAAATAGCATCTTCGACTGTACTAGAATCCCTACCAAAAGCTTAGTTTAAATATGTAACTATAATGAACTTTTGTGAAGGTATGTCGTGTGTAGCCATTAGAACCGTACTTGAAAAGATTTGGGATATTGTGTCACCAAGGCATGATATAAATGCGGACGGCGAGCAATGGGTAGCTTGCCGTCTGATTAGGACCAGGCCCGGGTCGATGGCGCGTCGTGTTCCACGCGTGCCTCAAAGATATGTCAGCACATTTGGTGGGGTCCGCTAGGACTGATGCCTGCCAGGGTTGCGGGTTAGTCCGAAAGGGATACCGGGACCTTGGCAACAGGCAACTGAAGGAACACGGGTGGGTTTTAGTCAGTAAAAGTCTGACACACCCTTCCGCTCCGCCTAGAGTGGGAGAAGTCATTGGATGATTCCCCACCCTCAAAAAAAAAAAAGGCATGCTATAAATAAGATTCCAGTTAAAGCAAAAGAGTATTAAAATTCTACTTACTTAATTCTGGGTTGCCTTTGAAAAGGTTGTTGATCGTATAGACGATTCTCTCGCCGTAATCGAACGTGTACTTATAGTTTTTGATCCCGAAGTGGTCTCGACCTTCGGCGTCCTTGAAGTACTTCGTGTTTATATTCAACTTGATGATGGAGTTCACTGGAACATTGATATATTGAAGGTTAATGTAAAAATCTGTAAGTTTAAATAAATAAACCTGTACTTGACTCAATGTCAGGTCTCTTTTTATACAAGGTATAGACAAAAAATGGCAATAGATTAGGTACCACATTTCAATAACTACTATACTGTTGAGGAATTTAAAACTAACAAATTGTGAATCGACTGACCGTGTATCGATATGCTTGACGTACCTATATGTGAAATAATAAATGACTTTATACTCCATAATAATTATGCTTAGGCCTATATGACTAAAAAGAGAGTAAGAAGTACTTATAATGATTTATTTGAAATAAAATGTAATAATTAATTAATTAATGTTTAGTTTAACGTAATGAATTGTTATAAATAGAATCAATATTATGTAATTTAATCATTTGCAGTGCCCTTACTAAGACATGCACCCTGCATGTCTTAATACTGTGTCATGAAATTTTAATGCATGCCTACTAACCAGTGTTTTACATGTTAGCAAATAAATAAATAATCATAATTATTATCAACAAAAACAACGTCGGGCTCCCAGGAAACCCCACCATATATTTTGCCATTTAGGAACTCAGAAGGCGATTGCACACAATGTGTACTCATATATAACATTTAAAGACATGTACCGCAAGCAATTAAATTTGGAGTTGCTGGGAAGATACTCTATAGCAACCCCAAATTCAATTGGCTGTACTATTAAACTACAATAAAACGCATTATACAATGCGTAACCAAATAATTAGGTTCAGAATGCCAGTCTTTTATTTAATAATAATGATCTTAAAATCATCATCCTTCGAAAAGAAGACGATAAACTAAATAAAATATTCGTGAAACAAACATTGCTAAGACATCACAAACAGGCGAACACGCTAGCGCAACAACTTTCAATATTTAATATTCGAACGAATGCACGATTTCTATTTCATCGCGAGTTGGCATTGTATCCGTTTATAAAATACATGAAGGTATTTCATTAAAATTTGCAATTTATTTTCACGTAACTTAGGTTGTATTTAATGTGTTACATAGGATTCGTACCACGACACGAACATTTATTTTATTCGTGTTTCTTGTATGGGGGTTCGGTTTATTTATTTTGTTCTTTTCACCGCCTACGTGGTCATTAGTTTGAAGAATGATGCATGGTTCTCAGTTATTTTCTTTGATCTATTTGTAACGCGTTCTCAGAATTAAGCTTTCACGCTAAAACGGCTGAACGGATTTGGATGAAATTTGGCACAGGGGTAGACCATGCCCCGTAAAAGGACTTATGCTACTTTTCATCCTGGATCGCGGACGAATTTGCGGGCTAGTTTAGAATAAATTAAACTTGAAGGTTGCCAGGGGTTAAAACTCATTTGCCCTTTGACCCAATAGTTTATTACTGATTCTTTTTTGCTAGTAGCAATTTGACGAAGACAGACAGACCAGGGGAGCATGGCATAAAAGGGAGGAGGCCCGTAATCAACAGTAGGTGGAACAAGGCTGCCAATGAGGATGAGAACGAATTTAGAGAAAAGCATTCAGACGTCAACATGCAGATGAACAATACTTTGGTCCTTTGATACGCATAATATAATAAATAAATAAATAAATAAATAAATAAATAAATAAATAAATAAATAAATAAATAAATAAATAAATAAATAAATAAATAAATAAATGAATAAATAAATAAATAAATAAATAAATAAATGAATAAATTATTCAGTTATCAAACAACTCACCAATTTTGATCTTGGAGTCTCCCTCACCGTTGATGGGAAACAGCAATAGTCTTCCAACAGCCGTGTATTTGCCCTTGATCGTAATGTTGCACCGCACGTCCAAATTGAATATATTCTTTTCTAATATTGCTCTGAAAATAAAAACATTTTTAACCTTTAAATTATCTGTTGCAACACTATTTGGAGCTTTAATTTCGTTACTTTTTGTACAACCCTATTTAAAAAAAAACACGATTGGCTACCAAAGGGACCTTGTCTGAGTGGTATTTGAATTAGACCGCTGTAGGATTTCCATTTTCAAATACCTACTACCAGATATTTTCAGAAATTCTCAAACATTGCCGAGACGTGTTTGAATACCTGATTGAGAATTCTCCTGTATCGCAAATACCTTTTTATACACACAATAAAATTTGACAGCCCAAAAGTTTATGCAACTCACTTCTGTATTCATCATTTATAAACAAAATGTTTCTCTAAGCCTTTTTATCCCACATCTCAGAACCCTTGGAGCCATATAACAATAGGAAAAACAATTTAGATATGTCATACCCTTTTACCCGACGACAACATAATAAGCTCCATACTTCGTCCCAGAAAAGCTCTATACTCGGATAAACGGTTCCTCTTCTCTATACTCGAATGTAGGTAGGGAAATGCTAGTATCTTCTGAATCTAAATACATTTGTCTAAAGATTTTGGTAGTATTCGGTAAGGGTTGATTTTCCAAAGATTTCTAGGTTTATGGAAGTGTTCTTTGAGCTACGCAGCTTTGAAATTGTTACCCTAGGGCGGTTGAATATTTGTTTTGTTTGGTTTATGAATATCTAATCTTATGTATCGCTTAGAGGTGTGGACATGAAAGATCTTTTTGTGACGGATATTTTAAGTAAGTTTCCGCATAGAGTTCTTGAGACTGTAACTTGTTGTGAATTCAAACCTGACAACAGTAGTGCTATTCTGTAACCATCTCACCGTGAAAACCTATGTGAAGCGAGGGTGGAGTGAGCGGTTAGTGTCATCGATACCTACTGATACTAAGGCAGTGACAGTTCACTCCACGCTCACTTCACCTAAGTTTTCACGGTTGGATGGTTACAGAATAGCAAAGCAGTTATCAGGTTTGAATTCAAGTTTTTACACCTCCTTATAGTGGTTATGTGCAGTTACAATTGAATAAGTGGCCCTGTTACTAAACAAGGTCTTATAATTGACCACATAAAAGAGCCTATGGTTTTTTTTTTTCTAAAACAATAATTTGTCACATCAACATTATCCTTGAACAGTCCTTTTGTTTTATTTAGTACCAAAACACAAAGGGTTTCGTCAGCTCACAGAGGCCTGAGAATAAAACCGCATTGCTGTGGTGAGGCAAGGTTTTCTTGGTAGTTAGTAAGAGCTACTTTTAAGTAGCAATTTTAGATTGCGACACGCGTTAAAAGAAAATTAGTTTAATGGATGAGTTGCTTTGTGATATTTAAGGAGAATAAATGCTTTGGTTAGAAGATTTATAAGAACGAGTTGTTTTTTCCAAGGTCATCTTAGTTTGAGCTCGGCTAGCTTTTTTTAATTATTTCATTAATCAAAAAGACTCCTACTTGATGATAGGTTGGTTTGCTCCTTTTTACAGAACCCTTATTTATTATTTTTAATAGAAGGCTTGTGCCCGATGAAACTTTCCATTGGCAAAGATGCCTTACATACATTCAAAAAAAGAGAAAAAATTTTTATTCTGCACAAACTAAACGCACACATTACAAAGTAACATAATGTCATTTACTTATTACCCAAAAGCCTCGTATTCGGAGGCTACTTAGTCTGTGGCACAGAGTACATCAGTACATTTTTAATCTGTGGTCAGAGACCAAGATACACATACAAACTTTCATCCCCTATTTAATTTTATACCCAGATGGATTTTTTTAAATCTTTCCTTAGTCTTCATCATCGTTAAATAACGAACTCTTGTGCAAAATTTCGTGCATATAGACCCAGCGGTTTAGGCTGTGTGTTTCCAGACAGTCAGTGAAATGTAAGATTTGTATTTAATAATATATTCTATAAACACTTTATTATTCTGAATTGTATTGCTAGCTTATGGCAGTATATTTAATTATAATAATATGCAGTCTAGTCTTTGCGTTGAAATTCATGTCCAAAGTCCAGTTTAATATCAACTTCAAACAATACTGTGGAACTTAAAGACATTGCCGTTCGCTGCTCGGAGCGATACGATTAAAACCGAAGGCAAACTATAGCTTAATATAGCTTAACGTTTAAACTTTAACGCGCTAGTGTACTTTAAAGTTTTGTTTCTGGATTTACCGGTTCATAATCTGAGAGTTGATTTATTGCTTTTTTATAGCGTTTTTCTTGTATTATCTTAAGAAAATAGGCCGGTTTTATTGACTGAAGTTCTATACTTCAGTCAACATGCCCCATTTAAACCGAACAGTTTGGTTTTGAATCCAACCAAACGGCGCAAATATAACAACCTTATTGGTAGCTATATTTTTGAGCCGTTTGGGGTTGAAACACTAGGGCCGTAGGGTCCGAGTGCTCATCTAGTATTTCGGGACATCGCCAAGCAGTTGGTCGACTCTTCACGTGACCAGAGGGCTGGTCAATTTCTAGGTCAAAGAATCAGTATTGCCATCCAACGTGGCAATGCTGCCAGCCTTGTGGACTTTTCCCACTGACAGCGATGCAGAAGAATTTTTTGACGCCCTATGAGCCCTTCCTTTATATAATAATTTTTATTTCGCTTTGTATATAATTTTAGTGTTAGATTGTATATAAAACAACTGATTATTTGATCGTGAGTAATAGAATCATGGTGGACTATAACTTTTTGTGATGCCTAGTAACCAGAAAAGTATATTGTAACGTGTGTGACCTATATTAAAATTATATCCTCTCTCCCAATTTTGCTGTGCCCGACAGGGTCCATATTGATCTTTTACTTATTATACCATCTATGTAACCTATGGAATGCAATAAAAATTGAGTATCGCGTATAAATTAAAATAGCAATTTTAAAAAGTTTGCAAATTAATGTGAAAAATCCGTTTTTTTTTTGTATAACGATTCATCAAATTCGACTAAAAATACCAAATTTTCAAGATCAATAATAATTATTTACTTCAATACATTATGCAGAAAACACTAAAATGTCCTACAACTTACGTGAATAAAAAAAGGGGAAGAGTAATAAAAAAAATTGTCCGCATCGCTGTCAATGGGAAAAATGTCCAGAAGGCTGGCAACATTACTGAAGTGTATTTTGATTTTCGCTTTATTTCTACCATCCAGATATTTTTATGAAAGTAAATGCACGTAACCATATAGCCATAGAAACCATGGCCTTCAAATATGTCTTCACGTAGACAAAAGCATCTTCTCCACAGGAATTTCAAGGATAATCTCTGAAGCTTTGAAACCATTTGAAGCGGATATAATCGTTTCTTTGTTCAAATGTGATTCAGGGCACAGGCCAAGAGTTTCCAACAATTTTCTCTAAGTCTTTGCGTAGAAAAGGTTCTGTGTACTCGTGATTTTGTAAACCTTACTCACTTACTCACATTTAACCCCTAAAAAGGTTGAATGAAGTGAAAAATCTTTTACTTTTTTATTCAGACTCTAATAGAGTAGAGTAGTATCTTTATGCAGAGTATAACCCTTCATGAAGTACCGTATAGCTCCATCTCTTTCCCCCACGAAGTAAGATTTAAATTAATACTGTGGTAGGCCCCCTGTTCCACCAGCCCATCTTGCATAAAGACGGCGTCGCTTTAGGTGAACAAAAAATTACTGACAAACTTTGTCAATGTTAGAAACCGGTTAGTTCCACTTTTAGTCACCGGTTTAACTAAGTTAATGGCACTATAAACAAAAAAACTGAATTCAGAGATATGATTATGATTATTAAAAAAATGCGACACGGACTCACACATGAAGGGTTCTGTAACATCGTACAATTTGTAGCAAAAAACGCCGAAAAAAACACGTTTCTTGTTGTACCCCCAATATAAAAAAACGAAATAAAATCAAAGCATTAATTTCAAATAAACCAATTACAGGCACTTTTGAATTGTCAAGGGGTCGGTCTGTCAGAAAGATGAAGCTAGTTGCCCATTCCAAAACGTAGTAGGTTTCTATGGAAAATAATGGGCAAGAAACTCCACGGACACTCTTTTAAATCAGAATATTGTTACAATACACAATCTGTGAACATTTAAACTGTCTACCTTGAGATGCAGCCCTCTGACAGACAGACGGACGGACGGACGGGCGGACGAAGCAGCGAAGGTTTAGTGATAAGGTTCCGTTTGGCACCCTTTGGTTCCGGACCCCTTAAAACGAGTGTACACTTCTAACACAAAAATTATGTATAAGTCCGCCGGAACATTCAATGTGTTGGTTATATTTTATGTTCTTTTGACCCGCCTCTGGAAATCCTATCGTTTTACCCTCTGCTATTTTCAGGCTTTACCTTTTCTTTTAATTTGTCATACCCACCTTATATGAAAATTAATTGCTTATACGTAGTGAAGGTAATTTAAAAAGATACTGGTGCCGATTCTGTTGTTCACAAACTAAACTAAATTTAAGTTCAGTGCATCTTTTTCTTTCTATTTCATCGAGAAAAGGGCAGAAGAAAAATTTTAGTTTAGTCCGCCGTAACTTAAATTTAGTTTAGTTTGTGAACAACAGAATCGGCACCAATGTTTATTTTGTTGTTAGTTTTAGAGAACTACAAAGTACCTGAAGAATCTAATTTAGTGATGTATCTACACATTTTATTAAATTGTAGTAAGACAGTATTTAAAAAAAAATAGTTATATTTATCTGTCTATTATGTATAGTAATGTCGGTATGTTTGTTTATACGGGGTGTTAGGGTAAACACCGTTATCCTTGCAACCAGTGGTTTGGTTTCATTTATAGAACGTAAAATCAATGGAAAATTACAACTTTTTTTTTTCATTTTTTTTAAACTACATTTCCCACAAAAGACGCAAGTTTGCATGCAAAGACTTGCGTCTCAACACGGGCGGGGGGTGCGGGACGTGACCTGATCGGCCGCGAGCGCGACCCCTCCGTCAGTTAGTCAGCTGTTTCGCTAGCGAGCACGGTGTCGGATAGAAACTTTTTAAAATCTTTTAATGAAAATAACTTTTTTTTTTTGTTGTGTTCGGTCATTTATTTTTATATTTAAGTCAACTACATTGAATGACAAGACTGTTTACCCTTACAGCCTGTATAGGTATAGCTTTACGTACATTGTATTTTCGAGCAATGTGGTTGAATACCTACTGGTAATATTGCATAAAATAGGTCTAATGTAAATCCATTAGCAGTAATAGGTTTAGATTCTAGCATACGGCTTTTAGTTACCATTCGCAAGCGTAGGATGATAAGTTACTTTAGATAATTCACGTGATTTTCTGGGGCAGTTGGAAATGTGACACAGTAAATATCTGTTAGATTATAACATAAATTATTGCAAATTTAGTAAGTACTGTTTTCAGAAACACGTTTAAAAAAAGAAAACTGTATTTTGAAACGCACCATCTGGTTGCTCAGCACGTTTTTAACGTTAATAAATAAAAAACACTGGCCAAAAAAAAGCGACACTGGTCTGCCTTCTGGTAAGTCGGTTTGGACCAGTATCGCTACCGAGCGAGACAGCGATATAGCCTAATATCTAAATCGGCCTTTATTCATAAATATCTTACTGCTTATACAATATGACGATATACGGAACAGCTGTTTTTTTTCTCGTGATTTCATCGTTTTTTTCATGATTGTTCCCATAGTAAAAGTTGTTCATAATTATGAGTACAATGACTCCTTAAGAGGTTCTTGGTTTTTACCAATAACTCTGTATAAGCAGTAAGATTTTTACTTTCAGTTAAATGAAAGTAGAAAGTACGGGTAATTATAAAACTTTTACGAAGAATCAATTTTCTTGCCCTATTTCCCAATTTATTTGGTATCGACGCAGCGTGACTTTTTCTTCCATTCTTCTATATTAGTTCTAATATTTAACGAATAGAATATTCTTATGAATGACTAATATAATATTATGTAGAAATTTCACTTACTCGACATTCAAGACCTGACATTTTCGAAGACCTGTCGCCTTTCCACCGTAAAAAGTCACCTTGATGCCAGGCAGTTGTATAGGTAGTTCCTCAATGACGAATGGGTCCAACGGTGGTACTCCCAGCTCTGGTAGACCTTTGGAGAACTGTGGTATCGCATCCTGGGTCGCTTTTATTAGGCAGGCCGGCTCTGTATTGTTGCAGGGATGGATGAAGTCGGCTGTGGATAGAGATAAAAGGCATTACAGGCATACATTTATTTAGCAAAGAATAAAAGGCACAACATATTCTGCAAATCATCTGCCTAGCCTTTTCCCAACTACATATGTTGGGGTTGGCTTCCAGTCTAACCGGATGCAGCTGAATACTAGTATTTTACATGGAGCGACTGCCTATCTGACCTCCACAACCCAGTAACTGGGTAATACGATACCCTTGGTAAGACTGGTTGTTAGATATTATGTGAAGATAAACCTAAGGTTAGCCGGCTAATCTTAAGTTTATGTTCACACCCACCTTTAGCCGTAACATATATATAATATATATAAAAATATAATATATAGTATAGATTATATTTATCTATTCTATTCTATGTCAATCCCGTTGAAAGTCGTTGTAGAAATACGAAACGCTTTCGAAGCGATTGTCTCTTGTCTAGGGCCTCTGATGCTTTCGAAACAATGATACGACCAGCCCGATCCTACTTCATTTTATCAAGAATTGTTCAAGAATGTTTACCTAGTAGTTCTGTAGTACCTAGTACCAAGCTAATATCCCACTGCAGGGCACAAACCTCTTCTCATACAGAGAAGGTACGAGCATTGATCACCACGCTTGCTCAAGACGGGTTGGCGATTTCAGACTTATATCAACTATAAGCCTAGGTTTTCCTCACGATGTTTTCCTTCACCGATATCAGTAATGTCCAAGATAAACACGGAAAGTACGCAAATTAATTGAAAAGGTCACATTGGTACACACGGCTACACATCAAGCTATAAATTTCCAGTATAAGCTGACCTCGCATTGTACAGAAGTCCTATACAATGCGAGATCAGCATAAACTGGAAATGTATAGCTTGATGTGTAGCTACACAGCTACACATCAAGCTTGCCCGGATTTGAACCCACAACCTCGTGCGGAGACGAAGCCTTTAATTACTAGGCTATCAAGAGATCCATGAATGTATAGCTTATTGAAAAGGTTAGCTCGTAAAACATTACAAAATTTAGTGCTTCTACTAATGAGTGAAGGTACTGATTCAGAATAGTTGGGCAATACTACACTGCAGACATTTCGCGATAGGCTCACGCGATCTGTTAAGGGGATGATATGAATTTTTAATTACCTATAACAATAAAGTCAAAACATTACTAAACTAATTGCGTAAACTTAGTTATTGATTGACAGCTTCGGGTGTAAATAGATAATTATTTACACGTGAAACTACCAATGAATAACTAAAGGTAAACAAGTTTCGTAATGTAAATGCAGCTAAATAGTAACAGCCTGTTACTGTTTCACTGCAGGGCTAAGGCCTCTTCCCTTAGAGAGAAGTTATAAGCATTAATCACCACGCTTGCTCAATCATATATTTGTCAGTGATGTCCAAGATCAACTGAGAAAGTACATAATGAACTGAAAAAGCCATATTGATGCCTGCCTGGATGTGAACTCGCAACATCGTGCATAAGAGATTCCGACCTTAACCACTGGGCCACCACAACATCATCTAATTCTCATTATTTATTAATTCATTTTGCAAAAAAAAAAAAAATTTAGATAGCTGGTTTTTTAATTAATTACGTGACTCTAGTTACCTATCTCAAGGATCAAAGAAAATAGTATCAGACTATTAATTACTATCATCATAAAATAGCTTTTTTATTAATACCACTAAGGATTTAAGAGTTCACAATATTTATAATGATCCACGGGATATAAATTAAATATAATTTACCCACAAAAAATTACCCGGGAGAAAAGAGATTCACAAAATCCTACATCCAAAAGCGTCACTATTTATTCCCTCCAAATAATCCTCAACAGAAAATCGTGTTAAGAAGATTCATTTAGAGATCAAACAAAAGGTATTTCGCAGTAAAGCCTTGACACACGTACCACACACGTACTGTCATAATAAACGTAATTTAACAAAAATACCTGCGTTTCTGGCACAATCTTTGTACGCGTGAGATAATAAGTAAATGTAATTTAAAGGAACTTCGCGTCGACCATCACATAAAATAAAGGTACGAATTCTACTTTAAAATGAAAACATACTTATTGCTTTTTAGTATTTATTCTACACTTCATAAATTCATGCAAACAACATCCCCTTAATATCTCGTGGGCCATTGATTACAAACGTGCAATGTACGGAAACACATATATTACTGGTAGGTAAATCCTACAATCCTACATATCTGCATGTTTCATCACACGACGTAGGCTCCTTTATGGGCATGCCTTAATACCGGAATGACTGAACTTGACCCAGTTCGTGTAAATTGTTTAACTTTATTGTTTATTTTATTGTCCTTGTGACATTAGTGACTTTGTTTGACAGGTCATAAGCATATGTAGTAATTCATTTTTAACCGACTTCTTAAAAAAGAAGGAGGTTCTCAATTCGTCTGTTTTTTTTTTTATTTTGTATACACGATTACTCCGCCAATTGTGAATCGATTTTGATGATTCTTTTTTGTTTGGTAGTTTATGCTTCAGAAGTGGTCCCATATAAATTTTATTAACTTTGCTTGCGTAGTTTTTGAGTAAGCTTCAATAATTACGTATTTTTCCCACTTAGTCTATGTAGACGATATCTTAGTTGCTCCGTCACTGTTATTTACTTAATTACATAGCAGGTAGTGGTATTCGAATTTGTGTGGGGTCGGTACCACAACTAAAAAGTGAAAAATAACAACATAAAAAAAAAACAACCGACTTCCAAAAAAATCACTATGATATATTCAGCTGAATCCGGTTAGGCTGGAAGCCAACCCCAAAATAGGAAGCATAACTTTTTTTGAGAATAATTTCTAACCTGATTATTAACCTGGTTTTTTCTTTGTGTGATGTCTGTGGCGGTCTTTGGGAAAACCATTTACCATTTACTTGATCTGTTAACCATGGAATGCTGTTCTGAACCTTTCAGCATAAAAATATAAGTAGGTACTATCGCAGATCATAGAGATACGTTTGATGTCGAGGTCACATTGTCATGTTCTTAGCTTTAAGGTGGGGTCCGACAGGCGCGATGCGACGATGCGACGTGATTCTGGCAAAACAAATTTCCATGAAATTTTCATAGAAATTGTTCTACTAGAGTCGCGTTGCGCCCATCTGCGGGAGCCTTTAGCGCTACAAAATTACTTTTTGGGCATAGCCAAAATCAGAAATAATGCCGCTATTTTGTTTTATTCAATACATTTCACAAAACAATTCGCAGACAACTTGCAGAGCTCGCCTGTCAACGTCATTCGCGCCAAGAGATCCTTCATAATCAGCCTTATATATTTCATTTCATTTTATATAGTGTTCCCACTGCTGGGACAGGCCTCCTCTATTCGAGAGGGAATGGGCAACTTCTAGGACATCACCTTCCTCCTCCCCCCCTCCGTACCTTTTTTGAGAGCAGTGGTGATGAGATAATTTACACAAAGTACGAGGTTCCCTATCCATTTGCATAAAATTTTAAGACCTAATATAACTTAGCATAATTTTGTTTGGCATAATTATATTTCCGCATAATATAAATACGCATAACAGCTTACGCATAATTTTTTTAAGCATAATTTCTCTAACCATAATAATGATTAAGCATAATATTCTAAAGCATAAATTTATTAAGCATAAAGTTCTAAAGCATAACTTTTTTAAGCATAATATCCTAAAGCATAAATTTATTTACGCATAATGATATTAAAACATATTTTTATAGGTATAACAATGAAATAATTATTAACACCTAGAATATTAGACACTATACACGTTTATACAATATTGCTCTAATGAAATTTGTAGGCCCTTGATATTGTAGGTAGAACAGATTTTTTTTTTGTTTTTTTTTTTCGCTATAGGAAGCATGAAGCAAGCAAGCATACAGCATGCAAGCAAGCATACAGCATGCAAGCAAGCATGCAGCAAACAAGCAAGCATGCAAGCAAGCATGCAGCATGCAACAGGCAGGGTTTCTGTCACGGCTCCGGCGCTGCGGGCCTCCGGCGGCCCCACGCGCCTACGCGATTTTAAATTACACTCTAGGGGTAGGACAAACAAGACTACGTGGAGTCAGTTTTGCAGCAATTCGGTTCTGTCACTAACTTTTGTTGCACAGCATATTAAATTTTTAACCAACAATATTATTTAATTGTTACAGAAACTATAGCAAATTGGTTTGATCAGAATTATGTATGGGGTACTACAAGTTCGCCACCACCATTTCCACCCAAAGTCTGGAGTACGTATCTACTAGAAAAGGAAAATATACCTAGGACACAAAATCATGCAGAGGCTTGGCACAATAGATTTGCACATTTTGTGGGAAAACACCATCCTGGATTTTATTTTTTGGCAAAAAAGATCGTTCAAGAAATAAAACATCAAACCATTGAATTAGATAAACTGGATGTCGGAACATCGCTTATACCAAAAAAAAAGAAAAAATACACGGACAAAACCAAAAGAATTGAAAAAATTATAAGTAAAAAAGATGAGTATACTTCTAAACAAGCATATTTACAAGCAATTGCTAAAAATATACACCTAAAATAAATATTTATACATAATTAAGGACCACTGTTTCAATCAGTTAACTTCTATCTGAGGAATAACCGCCATATTTATTTCTCATAATAGAAGTTAACTGATTGACATATTTTTTTATACAAAAACTGTCATAACATCTAATACGATTTTTCAATCGCGAGATAACTTTTACCTGAAGAATACTTCAGGTAAAAGTTATCTCGCGATTGAAAAATCGTTTAAGTTACATAATGTTATGTATAATAAATCATTTGCATGAAAATTGTTTTTGTTATTTATATTAATTGTATGCCTAAATATTATTATGCTAATAGTCATTAGGCCTACTAACGTTATGCTAATCATTTTTATGCCAAAACAAATTAGTCTTTAAGATGATTATGCCAACACAAAATGTATGTCTAAAAAAATTATGCCAAAGTATTATTATGCCAAAACAAATTGTGCCAAAATCGTTATGCCGAAGTATATTAGGACAAAGAACATTATGCGAAAAGAAGGGATCCCTACTGCAAGAGATCATTGCAGAAGTGTAAAGTTACTAAGAATTAAAATAAGTAGATAGTAGCAGGCAGAAAAATTGACATTAAGTGGAATTCAATTCATTTTCATTGGAGGTTTCCTACAACTTAAACAGCATCTAGATTCAATGTCTGCCGTTTGAAAGATGCGTGCTTCAGAATTCTTTTGCGTGCAAATATCCACTTATTCCTCTACTATTAGATACTATTTACTATTCAAAGCAATCCTGATGCGAGCATTAAAATTATATAATGCTTGAAAATAGGTACTTTGATACTTATCAGTGTAAATTACAGTTATAACCTTCATGCGATGAAAATAAAACGTTCAATACATGCAACTAGATAAATTCTATGTGAATGCCTCCTGATGGAAAATGTTTGGTTGGATCAGGATCCTCTTGGCAAAATATTTGAAATAGGTATTGTCACGACACTCCAGTGACAAGTAAAAAGTTTTGACGTTTACGAGTAAGTATATACATAAACGTAATTTATGCAGTTTTTTGGCTCCAAGTTAAATTTTCATACGACAGATGATACTCCTCAGAAAACTCTCAAAGTCTGTTCTGCGAATTCTGCAAATGTGCAAAACTTATACCTTATTCAAATAAGATTAAATTAAATCTAACTAATATTATAAACGCGAAAGTTTATAAGTATGGATGGATGGATGGATGGATGGATGGATGGATATTTGTTACTTTTTCACGCAAAAATTACAGAACCGATTTGGATGAAATTTGGCACACAGATATTTTATAACCTGGATAAAGTATCCTATGTGTTAACATAGGATACTTTTTATCCTGATATTCCCACGGGATCGAGACATATGCAGGTGAAACCGCGGGGCGCTACTAGTAAAAAATATAATAGAAAGAAATGCTGCCATATCCTGTAACTGCGTTCACACTATTCGTGACGATTAATTTATCGTTTAATTTTAGTTGAAAAAGTCGTGGACGACAGGTCCTTTATGTGAACACCTCCATTTAAATACACAAGCCACGACGCTTTAAACGACACGAAAATCTGTCGTCACGACAGAGTGGTAACGCGGCTTTAGTGTTGAATGTCAACCAAAAATCTCCTTTCATTTAACAATTTTCACTGTTCCAACAACACTTCAAGTGAAGTATAGCCGATACTTGTAACTAGCTAGACCAATCCAGTTTGTCGGGCTATAAAGCCAATGTTACAGAAACTAGTACTTCGAGGCATCCAGTTCTGTGTCACAATCAAACTGGTTATCATGCACCTTGGATCCACAACGGGAGAATGGCACGTGGTGCCGTACCACTCCCGCGCAGTGTGCTAGCACATGGCTTTTAAATGCATTTCTTGTTGTACTTTACCTACCACACCTACGCCTGTAGTCAAGAATTTTCCACAGGGTAGATTTTCTAGCAATAAACTTCTATAGGTACCTACAGAAACTAAACAGCCTTCTATCTAAATTAATCTTTTGGTACTTCAGTTGTGAAAACAGTGAGAAATAATAGCTTAGTTGCTTTTGGCACAGGTTTCCTATGTTTAAATCCTAACTTTTTTGTATAAATAATACTAACTATATAAATATTATAAATGCGAACGTGAGTTTGTTTGTTTGTTTGATAGGCTTTCACGCTAAAACTGCTGAACGGATTTAGATGAAATTTGGCACATGGGTAGACTAGGAGCTGGAATAGGACATAGGATACTTTTTATCCTGGTAGTACGTTCCCGTGGGATAATTTCCGACATCCACGCGGGCGAAGCAAAAGCTAGTTTATTATAACAAGGTCCCCCTGCCGCGTCTGTCTCTCTGAACGCCATAAACTCAAAAACTACCAAACGGATTTTCAAACGGTTCACCAATGGACAGCGTGATTCATGAGGAAAGTTAAGGTGTATAACTCATTAAGGTTTTGTGTAAATTGGCTGAAATATGACGATGTAAAATACTCCAAGTAGGATAAACATCAAGTACATTTTTACCCGACTACGGCGAAGAAAAAAGGAGGGTTATGATTTTGACCGGTATGTATGTATGTATGTATGTTCATCTGTTCCCTCCTATCTTCCAAACCACTTATCACAATTTGACAAATGAGGTATCGTTATAAGCGTCGTGATTGTCCGCTGGTTATAGGCTATGTGAAGTCACATTAAATTAAAAATGGCGCCCTCTAGAGGACATAAAGTGAGGAACTTAAAAAAAAAATGGTTTAATCGTACCATGTTGGATATCAAATGAAAGGGCTTAATGAGCACATTTCAAAAATGTATAAATTATAAACCCAAAAGAATTTATAAAAAAAAAAAGGAATAAAAACTAAAACCCAACTACGACTTAAAAGGTATAAACAAGACACCACAGACAGACAAATTAAAAATCCGGAGTCACACGTAATCTGTTCGATTTATGCCTTAACACGTGTGACTCCGGATTTTTAATTTGTCTGTCTGTGGTGTCTTGTTTATACCTTTTAAGTCGTAGTTGGGTTTTAGTTTTTATTACTTGATTTTTTAATCTAACTCACATGCTCGACGCAACAGGCAGATACAAAATACGGCAGAAAAAAAAATGTTGGCATAATAATAATGCTCTGCTACCCGTGTAAAGCAGGGGCGGGTTGGTAATGTCATAATAGTCATACTATTTTGACATGGAGCGACCGCCATGTGACCTCTATAGCCCGGATTCTGGATAATATGCTTTAAAGTCTTCCGATTTAGTGTTTTATATGAATAATGTAGATTAATTGTATTAATTATTGATTATTATGACAACTTGGCAAGATTCTAACTAAAACTTACAACTAAAAATTAACATTAACATTTAGGTAGGTACCTAATAGATACTTGAATATGTATAAACTACTTAAACTAAGATAAAACTTTAAGGTTGATTTAACATAAAGGTTTATTCATGAACCTAGATTGGCTAATAGGTAGGCATTAGGTAAACACATCAAGCGTGTTACATATCATAGCATGTTGCGTAACCGTTACAATAGCGGCTACTGAGATAATTGATATCAATTATTATAAAAACGATAATATTATCATTTTTACAAGTGCAACGGCGCATTTAAAACATTCAACTGTTTTATTTTATTTTATTGAAACTACTGAAAATCTGCCCACAGCACAGCATCATGCTGACTAAAGGCCTGCTTGTCACAGTCACAACGTGCAGCTAGCTTTTTGTTTGTTTTGAGGATGGTAAATCATCAAATGACTTCTCCTGCTCTGGGCGGCGCGGAAGGGCGTGTCAGACTTTTACTGACTAAAACCCACCCGTGTTCCTTCAGTTGCCTGTTGCCAAGGTCCCGGTATCCCTTTCGGACTTTCCCGCAACGTGCAGCTGGCTGCCAACTATTTGTGTTCTGTGTTATCTATTTGTTTTTCTTACCTATTTTTTATGTGCACGTGTTTCTGTGACAAAGAAACCAATTGCAAATAATTTCACTGGATGGAAAACAAACAGGCAGCCCACCTGATGTTAGGCGGTTGCTAACCTTGAACCCTAGACCTCACGCTCAGCAGTAGCGCTTGCGACCATTAGACCAATGAGGCAAACAAAAATCAATCAGCCTAACATTTTCCCAACTATGTTGGGGTCGGCTTCCAGTCTAACCGGATGCAGCTGAATACCAGTATTTTACATGGAGCGACTGCCTATCTGACCTCCACAACCCAGTAACTGGGTAATACGATACCCCTTGGTAAGACTGGTTGTCAGACTTTCGGGCTTCGAACGTAACGACTGTCAAAGATCAACGAATGATAGCCGGGACGAACGGCTTAACGTGCTTTCCAAAGCACGGAGGAGTCTCGATATGTAAAGATGGTCACCCATCTACGGGCCAACCCTGGTAAGCATAGCTTAACCTGATGGTTCATAGCTATTAACCCGTGCGACTGTTATTACTTAGCCACGAGCTCCTCAAATACCAACGAGGCATAAAATATTGTTTATACCGTTCCCTCTCTAAAAAGCTTATTTTATTCACTGAAAACAGTGAATAAAAAGCACTTTTAATCACTGTTTTGGTGTTTGAATTTAGAACACCAATATATTCGAACTCCATCTCAATGCTATACAAACTCCGATTTGATTTGATTTTCGAACAGGAGTTTAGTAGCATTAGAATTAAAACTGTTTTGTGTTCTTTGCTGTCATTAGTAAATGGGCGCTATTTTAAATATTGTAAGTTGTACGAACAAAAAGTTTAGGGTTACTTAAAAATAAATCGATTGAATATGTTTTCAAGTGATGAAGAAGATGTTTAATACCTGAGTTTATGAAAGAGAGGGCCGCCGATATAGTAAGAAACTTGCTACCTAACAAATCACAGCTGGTTTACATCAAAGCCTATGATGAGTTTTGCAAATGGAAAAATGAAAATCAAGCTTCTGGCACATTTTCAGTCTGTTTTCCTAAGTTATTTTAATGAGTTGTCGACATTATAGAGTATGTATTCTATGCTATGGTGTAGGTACTATAAAACCAAGGCATAACATTGCCTTAACAACATGCTCGAAGTTCTTTTTCTCGTAGTCATGGTATAAAGTATACTATGCAACTCTTGAATAAAACGGATTTATATCGAGGGCCATGAATCACTCGCGTCGTTCAGGATTCTAACACTTGAATCACTCGCTATGCTCGTGATTCAATCATCATGAATCACTCCCTACGGTCGTGGTTCAGTCGTTAGAATCCTTCACTTGCTCGTGATTCACCTATGGCCCTCGCTTTAAATCCGTCCTTTATTCACTAATTGCATAATATACTATTCAAATAACTAACCGCAACTCCAATCATGCCGTATGTTTTTGTCACGGTACCTTCAGTTTAGCAAGCTAGGTATCATAGGATAATTACTTTGATATTGATGTTTTTTTACAACCAAATTATAGCAGTAGCCAACGGTCTTGACCTCAACGATTTCCATTGGTTCATCACACCGCCTAGTTTGTGTAGTCAAGTGAAAATATGCTAATTAGTCAAGGTTATCCTAAAAAAATCGTACTTGCTTTACTGAACTATGCCTGCAATGATACTTATTTCGAAACCTTACTGACTAGCATGTTGGTAAAAAACACAATATTCTTTATATAACTTGAATATTTTTACATTAAGTTCTTGTGATACAGGAACTCCTAGTACAAGAGCTAGATTTACACAGATGTATGTATATGAAGTGAAAAAAAGCATCCATTTTTTGTCTCCTCTGGTTAAAAATACGCCATCTCCATCCTCTGGTTAGAAATACGCCCTACTTTATTTTAGTTGGGAAAACTGAACTTGCCTTAAATCGAACAATCATTGAGATGATTGTTATTATTGTCATTCGTAATGACAATCATAACCTATAGATAAAAGTAAAGTGCATTTCTTAGCCCTACATAGTAACCTAATAAGGTAAAGGTAGATAATGTAAATAGATATGAATCAAACTGTTCGTCTAAACTTGCACCAAAAGACATATATTTTGTACTGAACGCCCTAATACAATACACTCGCACATTAATAGAATTACCTCTAAAAGCCGTGGCCGACACGTTTACTATTGAACCTAAACCAACATTAACTTAACGAAGGTGTGAAGTGTTTGTTAGGAGGTGTTTTGACCATCTAGTAACCTATGTACTGGTCGAGAAGGTCCAGATATACGACCGAATCAGGTGAATGAAAATATTGTACAAGCATACAAAACTTAAATATTTTTTACAATCAATTAAGTACCTACTACATACTTAGGTTATCATCATCATCATTATCTGCCTTTTCCAAACTATGTTGGGGTCGGCTTCTAGTCTAACCGGATGCAGCTGAATAGATACCACTATTTTTTCATAGAGCGACTGCCTCTCTGACCTCCACAACCAACTAACTGGGTACAACTTGGTAAGACTGGTTGTTAGACTTTCGGGCTTCTGAGTACTACCCGACTGTCAAAGATCTACATATGACAGCCGGGACCAACGGCTTAACGTGCTTTCCGAAGCACGGTGGGGTTTCAGATATAATGGATGGCCTTGAAGATGGACCCGTATGGCTCTTATTATTTAACTGCTACCTAGATATTATGTCATTAAAAATGATCATAATTTGAACGGTTTCGTTTTTTTAATGGGCGTTAATATTCATAACGCCCATTATTATCATTCCCGACTTTGCTTCAGGAGCACCTTATTCTGAAATTCATTCAGTTTCAGAGTGACATCACATTTATATGAGCATGCTCTCCGTTACTGTTTTCATTCAAACTAGTGGCTCTGAAATGCACGTAAGACTGCTTCAGGGTAGTTGCAGATCAGTGTCAGGTTGTATGACCGACGCGACGCGAACCAATTGCAAACGTAAGAAAAATTGAATTTCCATGTATTTGTTTTTGAAATACCAACCTATATGCAGAACAAAATACAAGAGATTTATAAAACTATCCGGTTCCGTAACCCAATTATCCCTAAACGTTT
Organism: Lithophane semibrunnea; assembly: GCA_947363905.1. Classification (NCBI taxonomy): domain Eukaryota; kingdom Metazoa; phylum Arthropoda; class Insecta; order Lepidoptera; family Noctuidae; genus Lithophane; species Lithophane semibrunnea. The sequence goes on along the minus strand of OX376197.1, from coordinate 11,424,418 downwards.
GCCTGGCTTTCTAATAAAGTTAATTCAAGGTTCGTATGAGATATCAAAACAGTGTTTAATAAGATTGGCGGCAATGTAGACGGAGGTATTTAGTTAGCACCTCTACTTCCTGCGGCTTCTCTCTGACCTTCGAAAAGATAATACCGTTAGCAAGGATAGGCGAAAATTTCTGATAATCGATATCGCGATTAACGTTTCGGTGAAGAATTAAATTGCACTTTAAAAGGTATTGTTATGTATACTTTAATGCACCTTATCGTGATGGCGCAGATCTGAATCTTTTTCTCCCGAATCAAAGAAGCAGAAGGTTTTATTCAGTAGGAGTTCGACATAACCCTCCGTTCCCCCCATACGGAGGGCATCCTATGAGGACTTCCCCATGGTAATAAAGTAATCGTAATCTATAATTTTCATCGGCTATCGTAAAAGATGGCTAATATTATGGCATCTTCTGGCTGCAACTACCTTTTGACGGGGGGTTCAGGAGTCCTCCATCCTCCAAACTTGTCCTAATTTTAGCCCATGGACAAGAAGTTTTTCGGAAATGCAAAATAAACTAGGGTGAAAGGAGGATTCGTTTATTAAATTAACCAAAAACAATTGGATCGTTCAATATTTAAGGTAAGGTTAGGATTGCCACAATCAATTAAATTGTAAACCAACGACTTTGGTGTCGTTGCAGCTTAGATAGGTACAGTACGACACAACTTAGATGGAGCATGGGCAAAATTCGTAAAACCGATCACCATCCGAACTGAGTGCGCCTTCAACATCTTCTTTTATTCATCTTTATTTCTGCTTTAGGTGAAAATGATCTTTATGGAAACGTATGGAAACGCAATAACTTGTTAAGTTATACAGTATGTTATCTAACAAAGGGCGTTCCCGTTAACCTGCAATAGTATAGTGTGTATACATGCTAAAAAAAATATTACCGTGCTAAAAAAAATATTACAGTGTCGTGAAATGTTCACAAAACGATTAAATTTAAACGTAAAAGAAACACTCTGAACACGCACACTTGTATTTCAACGTAGAAAAACAAGTGTGACAAGTGGGCGTGTAAAGAGAGTTTATTTTCCGTAACAATTTAATATTTTTTGTGAATATTTTACTATACAAAAACAAAAAAAAAACTTTTTTTTAATGGTATTATTTTTTTTAGCATGTATAGACGCTATACTATTGCAGGTTAACGGGAACGCCCTTTGTTAGTTAACATACTGTATAAGCAAATACATTGGTAAAATTGAAATGAATGAGTGCAAATTTTAAAATTTATGCTACATCTAAGTTGTGGTGTACTGTATCATAGTTATCAGGTCTGTTCAATTCCTTATTTCCAATTGATGTTATTTCCACTTAAAACTAATATTGACTTTATGGTAGTGTGCGCAAACTGAACCATTTGTGTTAGTATAATAGATAATTTCGCAGGAATTCGTATTTGTTTCCATGTTTGGAAAGTAAATTACGAACGTAGATTAGGTACGTAGATATAGATCAGATAAATCGAGTATACATAGATACACTAAGTATCTACCAAGCTTCTCTATCATACCTCAATTGCTCAAAGTCAAATTGTCGAAGTAAGAAGAAAGAAAGAAAATACTTTTAGGCACACAATAAACTTAATATACAGCAATAAAAAAATATAAAAAAATAAACAAAAAGGTTAAAAGTGCGATGTAGGACATTATCAGGGGAAGTAGGCATTGCGGGAAAGTCGGAAAGGGATACCGGGACCTTGGCAACAGACAAGTGAAGGAACACGGGTGGGTTTTAGTCAGTAAAAGTCTGACACGCCCTTCCGTTCCGCCCAGAGCGGGAGAAGTCAGAGGACGATTTCCCACCCTCAAAAAAAAAAAAGGGGGAGTAGGCATACAATCAATTTATGCTATATTGATTGTATGCTTACCTCAACACTCACATCGAAGATGAAGAACAGTTACCTACATAATTAAACCAAAAATATCAATCGCAAGAACTTCTAAAAATCGTTTATTTCATCATTTAAATTACAATATTGAGGTACCGTTGGCCCTAAACTAGGCACAGCCTGTATAATCTATGTAAAATATTTTGGTAATTTCGCTAATTTCAACTATTATTTAAAAGTTGGAATAAGCGAAGTTAGCCTCTTAAAGATTGCAAATCTAAAAATTACAAGAATAATTATACAAATATAAAATAATTCCAGTATGAAAGCTAAAATATTCATAAAGATAAAATTAATTAAAAAGAAGCTACCTGCTAAGTCTTTATCTAAAATAATAAAATAACAATAATCCTAATTCTATCTCCAACAAATCAATCGAGACGAAACCGCAAATAGGTAAATCAAGCGAACCACAACTATCTCCACGAACATTGCAAAACAAACAATAAAAACTCACGTGCATACTTCGCTGAGCAGTCGCTGACGAAAGACGCAGCCGATAGCAGCATGAAAACCAAAACATATCTAATATCACTCATAGTACCACTAACTGCGATAACAGCGTAGAGCACAAAAACCTGGGGCACACTAACGACCTGACCCTCGTGCCTCCCGCAGTACGCTTATGTAAATACAACAAGTTCTTTATGTGTATTGCATAAATCCAGCCAGTTCTTTGCCAATTCGAAGCCTGATTTTCACGGAACGCTAGCCACTAATCCGTTCCATAAAATGTTCGCGACGTGAATGCGCTGGCCTGCGTGCGCTCGCGACCGTATTCTGGGATATTGCACCGCGATTGGCCAGTAGCGTTGTTTTCGAAAAGTCGGTTCAAGTATGAAGGTCGTGGTGTAGAAGTTTGTGTTCTTAGGTACTTTCTTGAATTGGTTATATGGTGTAATGTTGCTGTTTGCTGGAGGAAAATGGCATGATCTACATAAAATTACTTATATAAAACTAAATAGAAAGTTTCTGCATACGTTTTGACTGTGTTATCGGATCAGCTATTATATCATACGGAATAACACAATGCAGAAGATTTTATTTTGAATAAAAAAAACCTAATAAATGAACTTTCTTATAATTTCGTGAATTTTTTACCTACTCTTCTACTTTTGTTGCTCGTAAGATTTTTTTAGGACGATGCATAGTAACTCACAGGTAGTAGAACTTTGTAGTAAATGTACCAAAGAACAGTAAAGGTTCTCGCACGCAAGCGCGTTGCGACTTTGCGACGCGATTCTGGTTGAACAATTTCCATTAAGTTTTCAAAAAATTTGTTCTATTAGCGTGGCGTCGCGCTGTTGCATCGCACCTGTCTGCGGGGGCCTTAATGCTACATTTTTTATGCAATTTCCAAGCAGGACCTAAAGAAAACGTCGCGTATACCACTTACTCGCTACGTTGCGTAAGTAGTAAGGCAACTGAGCGAAACGGGTTACTATGGTGATCGCTGATGACCTATAACTCACCGCTAATTTTGCAATATGTCAACCTTAAACCTAACTTGGTATTGCAGAATATGTCTCCAATAAGAAGTTGTTATTTTTGTTGAACCGGAGTTACCGACATAGCTTGCAGAGTAAGTAAACTGAAGTGGCAGTCGGTCGGCATATTTGTCAAAGGACCGATTTCCGGTGAAACAGACGAGTCCTAGAGTGGAGACCGCGTATGGACAAGCGTAGCGTGAGCTAGATGGACCGACGACCTTAAGAAGATGGCTGGTCGGACTGGATGTGGAAGGCGGAGGACAGGATGGTGTCGCGCAGCTTGGGAGAGGCCTATGTCCAGCAGTGGACTGGGATTGCCTAAGTTGATTCATTGATTTTTGTTGATATTATGGATTAACAGAACGTCCTTGAACAATAGACTGAACTCGTTTGTGCTGTTCAACCTCTTCGTTTCGAAGGACCGAATTATAAATACTACTTCGCGAAGTAGTATTTATAATTAATTGGCACTGCTAAGTTGAATAATCCTTGCGTTCAGCAGTACTTAGACCTCCAACTGTCACTAACAAGACACAATAGAATTTTAATTGTTATCGGCCTTTTAAAAGCCAATCAACATTTGAGCGGATAAATGATAAAGGGCTGATGTGATTATAAAATTACTGATGCTTTTAAAACAGAAGAAAAAAAACCTAACATAGCAAACTATACTCTTAAGAGTTCGTCATACAGCAAGCGGCATTCAGCAAGGATTTCGGAAAAATGTGCAAAATTTAACATTTAAAAGATCCGCCAGATTCTTAACAAAATAAAATGTGTTATCCTTAACAGAATAAGTCCATAAGTAAATAGGTAATACCCAACTATTTCAGCAGAAGGTGCGTGTCCGTTGCATTTGTGCATTAAATCATTTCAAGGTAACGGTTGGGAGTCCTACTGTTGTGCCTTGCGCGCGCGCATTGGTGTCGAAACTGTTAATAACTTTCATGATTCATCATTATCTTTAGTGTTGGCGTTTTACAATAAGTACGTTACCTCGTTTGTATACGCTATTATTACAGCAATTCACAACACTATCAGTGTTGTGAAAATCACACTGAGTTATTAATAAAATTTTCCTTAACAATTGGTGGAATTTTAACACAACCTAAAGGATAAACCAATTTTTCTTTTTTTAGAAAACAAAAATGAATTTGAAGTTAAAGGTACCTTGTTTTTCTGGAGCAATATTTTCTGGTGAACAGTTTTGCACAACACAGAGAGTGGAACGTAGTAATGAGCAGAACCAGTTGCATCTAATGCAAGGTCATATTTAAAGCTAAGGCCTAGGAGGATACCGCAGGGATTTGGTCCTTCCGGATTTAATCTACTATTGACTGACATTACAATATATTTAGCCTTCACAATATGAAGTTAGATAAATAACGCTTAAAATTCCTGTACATTTGCGGTAGTCTATCCCGGAATCAGATTGGCTAACGTATAGGTTGCGGCCGCTAGATTACGATATACACTTAGCAGCAATTTGTGGAATTTGACTCATAAAACTAACAATTGAAGTTTTCATTGATATCTGCTGGTCATAATAATTATGATGGTACTTAAGTAGATGTATTCAGTCTGACTAAGGCTAAAGGGTTCAATTTTCCCAGTAACGGGTCTATGGAGGTCGTCTCATCTGAAATACTAGTATTCCGTTGTATCCGGATAGACTGAAAGCCGCCCCAGGACCAATACTATAGTAGTCTTTGCCCAGGAAAAACTACGGCCCGCGGGCCAACTCCGGCCTGCAAAGGGTTTTAATCCGGCCCGCCAGCGCCATTTTGACAGTAAGAGTGTATTGCTATGCTCTTGGAAATATGTTTTGGTTTTATTCCGGCCCCTTGAATTTCGTACGCTCTTCTGGATGAAAAAAGTTTGTCTACCCTCTGCTATAATGTAACAGTCACACACGGTACGGTACTGCAGAATCAGCCTATAATGTTCCCACTGCTGGGACACAGGCCTCCTCTCTGTGAGAGGGAGTGGGCCGTAATCCACCACGCGGGCCCAGACCGGGTTAGTAGATGTCACATGTCTTCGAATTTTTGGTTTTAGGACATACCGGTTTCCTCACGCTGTTTTCCTTTACCGTTTTGAAAGCAGTGGTGTTGAAATTATTTACGCAAAGTAAAGCGCCTGGCAGGGTTCGAACCTACGACCTAAAACTCGTAAGTCGCGGCCGTTACCACTGGGCTACCACTGCTCTGTGGTACGGTACTGATTTTAGTACAATCGGATAGACAAAGAACAGATAAAAGTGACCTGATATGTTAGCCAGGTCAGGCAGGACGTACAAATGTTTCCGGTTCCAGGACCAGAGGTGTGGCCAGACAGCAGGGGACTACCACGGGCTTGCCTTTTGAATATGACCGATAAGCCAGTAAGCGAGTAGGTACTCGACCCCGATTCGGTAGAGTAAACTATTATGTTAATTGTATAAACGATTATAATAATTATTTACTCAATAAGTAAGCCATACTATAAGAAAACCTTCCTTTGAATTAGCATTCATGTTAAATTAAATGATCATTATCTTTAATATCACGCAAACATGAACACAGGCATGACTGTGCGCATGTTTGCTATGTTTTACCAAATACATTTATAATAATGTGCCTTTGTAATTTCTGGTTTATTCCTGTGAGCATAATATTATACCGACAGCGACACAAATAATTTAATTTGGTCGATGCATAAAATATATAGCGCCATTCCGTTTACAAAGTTATCGAAATACATTTCTAATTTATACAAGTTGCCGTTACATTTCATGATATTCTCCAAATCCCCAATCAGTATGGACGCAACGAACTTTGAACGCGGATAAGTAACTACAGATTATTTTAACTTTATAATTAACTTTATCAATTTCCTGGCGCTTCGTAAGCTCTTACCAAACGGTAATAGACTAGATAGGGTATGTTGTCTATGGTAGGGAATAAGACGGGTATAAAGAGGTTAATTGACTGATGTCCTTATTTGTGTTCAACTGACAAGAGATTTACGCCAATGGAAATGGACGCGACACACGGTGCGACGCGATTCCGGTAGAACAATTTGCGTAAAGTTTTCATAGAAATTGTTCTACTAGAGTCGCGTCGCGTTTTCAGATCGTGGTTGTCTGCGGGAGTCTTAAAAAAACAAGCAATAACAAAAAAGATTTAGTGGCGGATATTATCCATATCTGGCTATGCCTTTCAGTCAGTCGGTTAAGTCGGGTTCAAGTCTAGACAAATGTCTTTCTATGTTCTCCGGGAGTTGGGGTTGTATGAGCAATTCGCAGAATAATACTGAAATTATGCCAGTAGATTATCATCATGCATCTACGTAGCTACATACATATCAATCAGGGTCTGGCGACTGTATGCCATGCATGTTTATTCCGCTGTCTCCGTAAAGATGGCGGAATAAACATTCAACTGGCTAGATTTGGCCAACATACACCGAGTGGCGCGCATTAGCTTTGGCTACGAGAATACTGTCTCTGCGGTAAATATCCATTTATAATTATTACTAGCATCCGCCCGCGGCTTCGCCCGCGTGGCATGTCGATAAAAAGAACCCTAAGTCCTTCCCCAGGTTGCCATCTATCTCCTTGCCAAAAGTTGTCGAAATCCGTTCAGTGGTTAAGGCGTGAAAAGGTAACATACATACAGACAAACAGACAGACAGACACACAGAGTTACTTTCGAATTTATAATATTAGTATGGATATGAATAATATTAGTATGGATAAGTGTTTTTGTATTTCACTACAGGGTACAGGTTCTTCACTCATTCTGCCCCCAAATACTGATGTATGTGGCCAATCTTTAAGAAAAGAATCTAGTTTGTCCCGCTGGGCTTGCTGCATTGCTGCTTGCTGCAGTTTGGGAACCAATCAGTGGTTATTTTAGCCTAAAGATCCTCCGGTATGTGACAGATGTGGCCACCTCAGTTCCATTTAAGTTTGCCAGCAGTGCGACTAATATAATTTGAGTTTTGGAACGCAATGTCGAGTTCTCAACATCCATTGGTTTTGGTAAACTAAAAAGTAAGCAAAATGAAAGTATTTATTTACTTCAATAGCCAAGAAGTCAATTTGTTAGAAAATTGGTCGCGTAGGAGTTCATCGAAGTAACGTTACATCAACTAAAGAGTCTTCGATGTAACAAACATCACAGTAAGGTAGGCAGTATCGCACTAGAATAGGACATCCCTATGTCTAACCTGCGATTCCCTAAAAAAGCGGTGGCCACCACAAAGGTGATCACAATTTACGGGCGAATGACGTCACTGAAACGTTATTTATAAAAGCTCAGACCAAATAAAAAACCAAGACAGAGCACTGCGAACAATACAGTGAAGCAGCCAAAACTACATTTTCCCTCTGTGCATACACGGTCACACGCACATAATTACAACTATTTACAATCAAACTACACCTCACTAAGTGCACACATGTTTACGAAACCGGCCTCACGTCACTGTTGACAGCGCTCTGTCTTGGTTTATTTATTTGGTCCGTGTATTAAGTAAGTTGGTGTGTTTTCCCAGAGAGCGTTTTTTGACAACGTAAATTCAAACCCCGCTGCAGCGGAGGCAGCGCGCTGCCATCATTATCATGCCAGCCGTCACTGCGGCCGTTATGTGGCGGCCACCGCTCTTCTAGGACATCGTAGCGTTATGCTATCCTCATAAAGCACTATACCTATGTTACGTGCGACTTACAACTATTAATCAAACAAACAAAAAAATTAAGATATAAATCATAAATCTGTTTACTGTTGTCATTCTGTTTTCCTGTTGTGTTTTACACAAACCATAAACACGTAAGTTATATAAAATAAAAGTTTATGATCCGTCTACTGTCTTTGTCTGCCTATTTGTTCATTTTTATAGTTTCATGCCTCAAAGAATCTTTTGTAACCTTTTGATCAGTACAAAATGTTATAAATGATGATAAAAATAGACTAAGGACTTGTTTAACCCAATAATGTTTCTGGAAGTTGATTTATTAAATATAATTCATACTAGTCCATACTTCCATACTAATATTATAAATTCGAAAGTAACTCTGTCTGTCTGTCTGTATGTTATGTTTTCACGCCTGAACCACTGAACGGATTTCGACATTTGGCAAGGAGATAGATGGCACTCTGGGGAAGGACATAAGCTACTTTTTATCGACATACCGAAGCCGCGAAGCCGCGGGCGGAAGCTAGTATTGAATAAACTTTCATAATTTAATAGGTGCGATATTTTCTTGAAACTTTGATCATCATCTGCCTAGCCTTTGCTTATTTCTGTTGAGGTCGGTTTCCAGTCTAACTGCATGCAGCTGAATACCAGTATTTTACTTGGAGCGACTGCCTAGCTTGGAGGTACTGGGTAATACAATAACCCTTAATAAGACTGGTTGTCCGACTTTCGGGCTTCTGCCGACACGTAACAACTGTCGAAGATCAACAAATGACAGCCGGGACCAACGGCTTAACGTGCTTTCCGAGGCACGGAGGGGTCTTGGTATGCAAAGATGGTCACCTATCTACGGACCACCCGCCGCAAGCGTAGCTTAACCTGATCGTTCGACCCGTGCGGGTTAATAATTAGCCACAAGCGCCACAAGCCCACAAGCCTATTGAAACTTTGATGACGAATGTAAATAAAATGACATGTTTTGACACTTTTTTACACGACTGCCCAAAAAGGAGTGTAATTTATCTTTGTTAAATTTTACTAGAGTGGTTTTGTTATGTCAATTTAAAGTAATTTTGCTGAACTACTTAATAGGTGATGGTTTGTCTGCCAATCAAATAGGTACGCTGAATTCCGACAACCGAACTCATAATCGTATCTATCAACATAACATATCATCAAACCCGTTATCCCTGAAGGATTGGGCAGTGGTGTACCTATAATTTCGCACCCACATTTCGCATCTTATCAAAGAGCCGTAAAGTAGTGTTAGAGGTTTCCATCTAAACTCAATGTATGTAAATGCAATACAACCGACATATTCCCCACTGCGCAAAGCTTTAGAATACCGTAAATGAATCTATTGCCTGTCGTTCTAATGTCAACGACCATTTAAAGGCCAGTGAGGTAAGACTGCAGCCTATCATTTTATATGTGCGAAACTGCGAAGGTAGTGATTGTTGAACACACTTTGTTACTGTGCGGGCTTAAGCGCACAATTATCTACAAAATAAGCCCGCACGTTTTGTACATAATTGTGCGGTTATTATCTCATGACTTTGACTGGGTTTTAGGTGGTTAAATTGTTAATCGTGTCTTAGTACGTATACAACCATTAGTCCTCCAGACCGGATTTCGACCATGGCGGCCAATCTCAGCGGAGACTAACCTTCGGTGCGGGAGATATTATAGTGCACAAGTGTGTGCGCAGACACAGGTGCACTCTCTTAGTCTTATCAGAGATGAAGCCTGTCCTAGCAGTGGGAACATTATAGGCTGATTATGAATAACTTAACTTTTATTACTAGACACTGCTAACAGGCTGGACTAAGTTCAATGTTACCTCTGCGTAGAATTACAATGATATAGTTCATACTAAATTACGACGTGGCTTGCGTATCTAGGTATTCATCCACCCACAATTCACATGACCCAATGAACTAAACCGAACATAAATTATATTGTTAAAGTATTGACAGGCTATTCGACACAAAACAAACACTAGTTAGTGATGGTATAAACTAAAATAACAAATGCAGTAAATCGTGGGTTGCTAATTCAACATAGGTAAATTGTTTAATTTTCAATGAAAAACTAAATTTTCATTTGCGTTTAATTAAATTATTATTATATATTACCTACAATTAAAGTTATTAATAATTATTAAATAGTTAAAGTTGTTATTATTAATAGGTAAAAGTTTAAAATAAATCTCTTCAGAAAAACAAGAAATACGAGCATGGAGAAAATATTGATTCTTTCGACGATGATGGTTGATTAAATGATTGATTCCTTCGAAGTAGGGAAGTTTTGTAAAAAAATAATAAGCCGCGGACAGACAGACAGACAGACGGACATAGCGAAACACTATAAGATTGTTCCTTGTTGACTACGGAACCTTAAAAAAGGTGCATCACTATCTATAGGTACAAATAAATAACATTGAAGTGTAGATAGATAGATAGATAAAATGTTTATTTGGTGCACACAAGACATAGCACTACATACAAAGGCACGGTTAAAATAACTAATTACGTATATAAATAGCTACAAGGTGCCAATATACAAAAAAAAAAAACAATAAAAGAAAACAAGACATGAGTGTGAGACACAACTGTCTGTTTGTAATGTCAATATAAAAGTTTTTTTTACTAAATGCATATCAAATTAGGTACATAATAACGGTACCTACTTAAAACAAAAAAACAATACTTATTTAAAAAAATTGTCTGTCTGTCTGTTTGTTCCGGCTTATCTCCGAAACGGCTGGACCGACTCGCGACGGGGCTTTCACTGTCAGGTGGCTGATGTTATAAGGAGTTACTGCTAACTTTATTTTATAAAAAAAAAATTAGAAAAAAAAGCCAGGCGAAGCCGCTAGTTCTAATTATAAGTATTACTGATTTTACCTATTTTAATCGTATAGGTAGGTACAGCGATGACCAGGTCATAGGAGGCTTCACCTGAGTATAGTTAATACTGAGAATTTTATAGTGGACCCTAATGACGCTGCCCGATCACTGGATCGAAATCAGGACCCCCAAACTTAGCAACCATGCTTGCGTCCACTATAGGTACCACAAAACTTGACTGTCTACCAAAAAAAAAAAATTGTTTCTTTTAGTTAAGCTTCCAAATGGCTTTTTTTTAAATAGAGGTTTAGTTAAATGTCTTTTTAGAGCCTAAAAATAAGTGGTCTTCCAAGCCATCAAGATTGCCATTTGAGATATAAAATAAAAATAAAAAAGTCGCTGAAATAGCCTGCTACAGGTGATTTTGGAGTGGCCATTTACGATGATAGAAAAGACAAATCATCATCATTTCAGCCGAAAGACGTCCACTGTTGGACATAGGCCGCCCCCTAGCACCGCCACTTCGACCGGTTCTGTGCTTCTCGCATCCAGCGGATTCCTGCGGCTTTCACCAAGTCATCGGTCCACCTTGTGGGCCTTCTAACGTCTTTCGGTACGCGGTCGCCACTCCAGAACCTTTGAACCTTTCGGCCCTATCGGACATCTGTTCTGCGCCACTTAAATTTGGTAATACTTCAGGCTATGTCGGTATTAAATCCGATAAGAGAAGAAAAATAAGTAAAACGCCTGTTCATAAATATTAGGCAACAAGGTGTAGTACAGTAAGAGCTAGAACTTAGTTAGTACTTATTCTTCGAACCTGTTTGATCCAAGCGAAGTTATTTGAAGTGAAAACATCTTTATGCGCGTTGAGCGAATTATGTTAAGGGAAAATCTTATGGGTTCGCGACTTCGCGTCACCGACATGCTAATATAAGAGTATAATCTGTAAGTATTCACTTCTGTAGGTGCAGTCCCCATGTTTTAAACTGGATGGCATTTAAACAAAAATAACATAGATATCTGTGCATTATTTTATTATCTTAATACATTTTTTTATGCTTATTTATAGGTGCAATAAACTAAAGTCAAACGTTAAAAAAGAGGTAGAGTAAGTTAATTTGAGCATAACATGAAACAAGTTTTATTGTTAGTGAAGGAAGATCATAATCATAAAAATTTTCAAGGACATGTTTCAATGGAGTTGGCGCTAAAATAATGGAGTACCTATACTTTGTAAATAAATTGTTTTTATGTTCATTATCGTGGAATGTATCTCAAAACATCCACCGAACACATTTGGTTAAGCAAGCTAAAAACGAGTTGGTAAGATTACCTTCAAAATCTCTGTACATTTAGTAGCAAGAAAACGAACACCATAAATTTACTTATTAATTTTCCTTCACAAAAATTATAAAATTATTCTGATTAAAGTAAATAAAAAAAAGTATTTTTTAATTTAAATGCATTTAGCTATCGTTGATTCATTATGAAAATAGAGGATAACATAAAAAAATATAAATTCAGATTCCAATACACTCACAGAGTTAAATAACCTAAATATACCTACCTATAAATTATTATTGTTGACACAAAACTACCTAGATACTTTTTATATGAAAATAAAAGTTATAAAACTAAAACCTAACTATGGCAAAACAGTCAACTAAGAAGGTATACTTACCACCAGGTGTAATCTGTTCGATTTATGCCCTAACACGTGTGACTCCGCATTTTTAATTTGTCTGTCTGTGATGTCTTGTATCTACCTTTTTAGTTGTCTATTTCGTCGTGGTGGGGTAAAAATTGATGATTGAACTGTTCCATTTTTCTGATCGCCACTGTAGAAAAAAGTAATAAAATAATTTGTTGTTCAATTAGTTAGGCCAGTGTTTGATAGAATCTCGCCTCAGTGTTCATATATCATCAACGAAACATAGAGGTTAACATAAATAAAAAATGTTTGTTAAAAACTTTTCAGTGTTCTTTACGTTCACACTTTTAATTTTTTGTGACTCCTCATTTGGTGAGTTTCCAACATTTTGTTTATTTGAAACGGTCTTTGTTTACTCGTGTATTTTTTCTTTATAAACTTGTGGTACTAAACTCTGTATAATAAAGAAAGAACATTTTGGCTTTAGTTTTCGTTCGCTTAAAATAAATAATCTAGTTAATTGTTTCTTCCCCTATTTTTTATTTATGTGGGTTGCGATGACCGACTACCCCATGAGCTGTTTTTCACCCCTACTGAATTTCCTTTTATCTTTTATTATGCTTTGTTTTTGGTGCAGTTGACAACAACTTATATGTGAATTATTGAACGTGAACCATAGACGTATAAAAATATACGTCTATGACGAGAATATGATTCTTGAAGAAAACGGTATTTGTAGTAATCATTTCAAATACCAGCAATAGAATATTACAAGGCCGAATACTTATTTATATAGATTATAACAATCATATACAACTTAATTAAATAGACACGCGGCAGCGTGTCAAGCCAAGAAAATGGAAGAAAGAATGTGCTATTAAAATTAACGTATGTTTGGTTTATTTATTAAAACCTCTTAGATTATAACCCCAAACATAAATAAATACAGCTGAAACGGTTATTGAGCATTGACATAAAGATCAAAAACCTAACCTAAAAATTTGGCGCCCAGTCAAAACAAAGGAAAAAAACACGTGCATATAAGCTATCTTATATTTGACTACTCAACTTATCTTCTTTAAAGATAAAATATAAAAGATAAAAAAAGAAAAAATATATTTTATTTTGCAAATATGGGTACAATACAAGGTGAAATAGGGATTATGTTCAGCCATATTTTACCAGTAGGCATGCAAAAGTAACAAAAAAATTATAAACTAAATCCACTAAACTATCTATAAAATTTCAACAAACAGAAAAAAAAAAGCTTCTGTATGTTACATGATCAACATATTTTTCTTATTATATCATCTTACTCTTCTCAAAATTTGTTTGCTGGTAAAAACTAGCGAAGTCAATTAATGAGCTTCAGTTTATCCTAAGTTATCTGCTTTGTGTAAATAATTCGACTGTTCAAAAATAAATTATATTTTTGAATAGCAAACATTGTTGAAGCAGAAAAAAACAAGAAATTGTGTTTTAAATTTATTTTAGAATGTTGTATGATTTTATAAATAAATTTCAGGATTATCTACGAAACTTAGCACCCATTTCGAAACTTGGCTACCATTTTCACTTCTGTTTTTGATGGGATATACTTTTTCATAGAAATTATTCTCCAATTATAGATCCCACCTAGTTACTGGGTTGTGGAGTTCAGGTAGGCAGTCGCTCCATATAAAATACTGTTAACCAGCTACATCCCTTTGACTGGAAATCAACCATACCATAGTTGGGAAAAGGGAGAATGCAAGCACTCACATAAATTAATACCATCCACTTAATTTTTCAGTTGAAAACCTCCCAAAATGTCACCTCGACGATTTTGAATGTCTACGAGATCTCTATGAATCCGTGATCAGGGATATAGGCAAAGGAGGAATCCCAGAATTGAACATACCACCAGTGGACCCTATTCATCTGACAAATGTCACTGTTAATGTCCTTGATCTGGCCAACATTACCATGGTGGATGGCGTTGCGAAAGGGATCAAGGATTGCATATTTAAAAAGTTCAGGTGTGTATTAAAAGGTTAATTGTAAACTATTGTTTCGTTCTCGGCCAAAAGTTAATCGTTAATTGGATTTCAAGATTATTAGGAATCTTGACGATTAATCTTTGATTATTATGTTAAGCTGCTTCAATTAATTTTATTTTTGAAATAATAATTTATATTACTTACATAGTTTGACCAGTTTCAGCACTCGTATGCAGGAAATTAAAGTCATTAAGTATGGTATGTAATTAACGACTTTTTTATTCACCTAAACAATCCTTGGAGATGGCTTTAAAACTAACTTCTATTTATATATTTTTTTTAATGTTCTCAATGTAATCAAGTTGATTCTGAGGAAGGATTCGGTAGGAATTACATACCAGTAAAGTAAAATAAAGAACATATCAACAAAAACAGCTGAAGCATAAAATTATGACAGTTTTTTTGCTCATGAACATACTTATTATGGAAATCGAGTTAGACATGACGTAGTTAAGATCGGCGAAATGGAGTGTGTCAAATCGCTCCTCCGAGTACTGAACGTAAAAGTAATAGCCAATGTGAATTTATTTGCGTCGTCCTTGCTTTGAACTTACAACAGGGCCGGATTTATAGGTCTCCAATTTTTGTTTACCCCAGAGCCTCCAGGGCCAAAAAGTGAAGTATTTTATGAAAGGAAAATTTTATGGAACAGACGAAAATAAAAAGATTTCGGCTTTCGGTATCAAAGTAATTCAACGTAGGTATCATTTTTATGACTATCAAACCAGGATGTGAAAAAAAAACATGATTCCTTGTGAATTTGATCTAGGTAATCGGTGGAGTTTCTTACCCATTCTTCTCCATACAAAAACTACCTTTTGGAAGGGGCAACTAAAATTAGTTCTATTTCTTTGTTTTTTACGTTCAAAAGTGCCTTTTACAAATAGGCACATAAAGGCTCTTACATACTGGCTAATTTCAATAAAACAATTTCTGAGAAAACTTCACGGCGAACAATGCGGCGGCGTCGCGTCGCGTGACGAATCGCGCCTGTATGTCAGAGCCTTTATGTGCCTATTTGAAATAAATTATTTGACTTTGACTTTGATCTTTTTTTTTAATCCAAAAAATATCAAATTGTGGACTAGAAATCAAATTGTGAATAGGGGCTCCTTTAGGGGGCTATTTTGTGGAGGCCCGCGGCCATGGCCTCGGTTGCCTTAAATCAAGCCGTGACTTACAATATTCTAGTCGGAAACACTGACATTTATTTGGCTAGTTGTGTGAGGTCAACAAAAAGTTCAAACTATTTATAGTTGCATTAATTTTGGCGGTATCAAACAAGTTATGCATTATTTTTTTGTTGATACAAAATTAAACATAAATCATGGTCAAAACAACCGAATACCTACAGTCTGCACAAAGTTACAATTTACAATAAATAAAAATATTTTCTTTAAAGTAAATGCTTCCTCTCTCTTGTGCCAGTATGTTAATAAATTTTTTAGTTAATAAATAAGCAAGAGGGGCCAATGGCTAAGTAATAACAGCTGCACGGATGTATCGATACGGTTAAGCTACGCTTGCCAGGGTTAGTCCGTGGATGGATCTTTACATACCAAAAACCCTCCGTGTCTTGGAAAGCACTTTAGGCCGTTGGTCCCGGCTGTCATTTGTAGATCTTTGACAGTTGTTACGGGTCGTCAGAAGACCGAAAGTCTGACAACCAGTCTTACCAAGAGGTATCCTGTTACTCGGTAACTGGGTTGTGGAGTTCAGATAGGCAGTCGCTTCATGTAAAATACTGGTATTCAGCTGCATCCGACCCCAACATGTTGGGAAAAGGCTAGGCATGATGATGTACGTTATAAAGCAAAAAGATTAGCCAGTCAGTAAGGTTTGTAGTGAATCGAACTGCCCATGGATCTTTTTAATATATCAATATTCAATACATGTAAAAAGAAAGAGTCTTGATTCACTCACTGACTGACTTATCAACACTCAGCCCAGACCATAGATAGCTGAAATGTTGCACAGATGTTACCGTTATGATGTAGGCAAGGATGGCTTTTTTTAATTCCCACAATATTTTGTAGGAATATTGGGCGGATGAAGTCCCTAGCAAAGTGCTAGTTAATATATTATGTATTTTTAGGGGAAAAGGCTAGACAGATGATGAATAAGCACCAAAGACGCTACAAAAAAAAAGAATGAATTTTTTTGATCTTTTAAAAATGTACCATTATTTCTTCTTTTATTTCAGTATCAATATCACTGCAGAAATGGGCCACCAAGAGAACACATGTGATATCGCTATCAAAGGACATTACAGAGTCGACGTTTCGAGTCCATTGCTTGAAACCTTTTTGGGAGGAAACACTGTCCACGGAGATGGGAATGGGAAAGTCAAAATGGGTAATTTTTATTGAAAAACAGAATATTTTATCCACACTCATATGATAAACGTGAAAGTAACTCTGTATGTCTGTCTGCTACCTTTGAAATGAATGGCACACACGTAGATCATAACCTGGGTTAGGGCATTGAATACTTTTTATCCCGGTAATACTTTCTCGTGGGATAATATCAGACCAATATTCGGGCGGAGCCGCGGGCAATAGCTAGTAAGGAGCATAATTATAAAGACGAAATACGAATTGGTAGACACTAAAGTACCTAAATTCTAAATGTCAAAGACTAAGGCTTCCTATTACACGACACTGGACGATCGTCGCAAACACGACCCTGCTATGATTGACCTAACATTGTCGCTTTCAAAATAATTATCATATTGGTAGTCTATATTAATAAGTTTTGAATATGTTACTATTAAAATTTGTACCTATATTTCGTCAGAATTATGAATAACTATCTTTATGAAGGAGTAGGTAATTAGCATCTAGTTTATAGACTCAAACTCGAACCATTTGTTTCAATTAAACCATTCACTGTCAAGGACCAGTCACTGTCATTAAACTAGGAACTGTCAAGGACTCGGTCAGTCAGAAATATAAAGCTGGTTTACCATTCCGGCTCCGACGCAGAATGTCCACTTCTCAAAATGTCCACTGGTCGCAAAATGTCCTTTTCTCAGAATGTCTCTTTCGCAAAATGTCTCTTTCGCAGAATGTCCACTTCGCAAAATGTCTCTTTCGCAGAATGTCCACTTCGCAAAATGTCCCTTTCGCATATTGTCCCCTTTTTATTTCTGACATCCTTTAATCATAATTCAATATTTTAGCAATTAGCTTTCACACATCATGTTTGACGTGTGTTTATTTGTATTATTAAGAATTACTTTAAATATCAAGCGATTATGCAAAGAAATAAATGTGATTTGTACTATATTTTTTTTTTGCTTACCCATTTCGATACAAATAAACACACGTCAAACATGATGTGTGAAAGCTAATTGCTAAAATATTGAATTATGATTAAAGGATGTCAGAAATAAAAAGGGGACAATATGCGAAAGGGACATTTTGCGAAGTGGACATTCTGCGAAAGAGACATTTTGCGAAGTGGACATTCTGCGAAAGAGACATTTTGCGAAAGAGACATTCTGAGAAAAGGACATTTTGCGACCAGTGGACATTTTGAGAAGTGGACATTCTGCGTCGGAGCCACCATTCCGAAGCATAATAAGTACCTATAGAGAAGAAAAGGAAAGACACACCCTGGGTGCTCTTTTAAATCAAAAATATTGGCAACATCATTCACGTTAAAATTAAAAATATAGAGAGGTATGTGACAACTATGTAGAAAGACGTGAATGTTAAAAGGGTCCAGAGCACAAATTAGGCAAAAGAAACGTATTTAATAACGGTGACCTGCCCCAGCTGACGCCGGCATCCGATCACGAACATGACACACCGTACAGCTCAACCATTTTAAAGGGAACCGAATGATACAACACCATTAGCAAAATATTTGAGTAAGCACGACATACTTTCAACTACCAGGGCACATTCAAGTCAATAAAAAACGTACCCAGTAAATAATACCTTTTCTAAATATACAGAAAAATCGACGCAATAGTGAATATTTACGTAGGGCCAGAAATAGCCCATGCTGCACCGGATGTTTTCGTGTACTGGTTATGACTATTTTAATAACCCTCGTGTTTTGATTTTTGATAGTCAGATAACTTTTATCGGAGGAATAAATATTGCGGGTAGCTTTTGTATGGAAAATAATATGTCCAACTATCATAAAATATTCATTCCAACTACGGAACCTTTCACTATAATTATAAAATATATTCTGTCTTCCGATAAAAGTTATCCGTCTATAGAAAAATCAGCCCCTATGTCACACTTAATGATAACTACTAAAACGGTTTTTCATATTCCAGACAAACTGAATTTGAAATTCGACTTCCCATTTTACGCACAAAGACGTGAAGACGGAGAGATCTACATAAAATGCATTTACGACTCCATCAAGTACGATTATGAACTTGGAGGCCCAGTTGGATTCTTTGCTGATAATCTTTTCATCGGTAACGAGGAAGTCAGTAAGTACACGTTTTAGAACATAGAAACCTTATAAAATTTTTTGTCATTCTAACTCGTGAGTTGCTTGAGATCTCAGTTTGATAGATTTCGTGAAATGTTTCTTAGTTGCCTGCGATTACAGGCATTGTGATAAGTTGTGATGAAAAACCATTTATTACCTTTGCTCTGTTAAATTTTTATTTTTCTGTGAAATCAAATAGCGTACATAACAAAGTATGTATGTATTAATTAAAAGCATTAGTCATTCTACCAAAATAAATAATGAGTGCTGCTAATAGGGAATATGCATGTGATTCAAATAAGGGTCAAGTTTTTTTTTTATCCTCACTTTATGTTATAAATACGAAAGTGAGTTTGTTTGTTTGTTACGCTTTCACGATAAAACGGCTGAACGGATTTGGATGAAATTTGGCACAGGGGTAGACCATGACCCAGAATAGGACATAGAATACTTTTTATCCAGATATTCCCACGGGATCGAGACTTACGCGGATGAAACCGCGGGGCGAAGCTAGTAAACTATATTATTTCAGAATTATGCCTCCACCAATTTTTTTTTTTTTTGAACGAGAAATTATTTTTTTTAAAGTGCCAAATAACTGTGAGAAATTCAAATACTTGAAAAACTAAGAGTGGATGTCACGTAATAATCAAAACAACAATCAAAATGTCAATGTGTTTTGTAGGAGTGTTTGACATTGACTTGACACTTGTTTGTTTGTTGTCATGGACTGTGACCGAAGCGCCAAATGGAGGGCGTTTAAAAAGACCGGGTCGAATGCAAGTTTTTTTAAACTTTTTTTTAAGTACTATAAATTGCTTTTTTGCCGTCGATTTCTTTAAAACTATTATTTGGCCATGTGAACTTTACTATCGAATAAAAATATTAAAAAAATACATGCTTATTCCCTATTCTTACGTTAGTTTAGTGTAACGTTAATATGGTTACTTGCTCTGACAAAAACTCCTATTACCTATTAGCAGATGCCATTTATAGAGAGATCGTAGATTTGGTTTCAGTTCTGAAATCAATTGAAACAAGAACAGGAAACATCCCATAACCTATAAATACATACCTACCATATTCAAACTCGTGGTAATACGCTTAAGATTTCTATGACAACCGATGGTAATGTGACTCTTTTGTTTCTAAAGGTAAACAAATCACAGAGTTGATGACCGAAAACTGGCGTTTCATCATGACAACTTTTGGGCAGCCCTTCATCGACAAAGCCATGGAGTTCTACTTCATGTTCGCTGGCTACTTCTTCGATAACATTCCTGCAAGACATTTCATCATTGAAGACTTGTCGCCTTACGCCAGACCTTAATTTGGGCATGTCCTCTTTTGTGTCCACGAGCTCTAAGATTCTTGCCAAGTATTTTTTTTTAATATTTTCCCACACCACGCTATTTGAATAGAACTTGTAAAATTATGTTTGAAATTAAAATATTTACGATGACGGTATGTTTTTTTAAAATAATTATCATAGCTTCATAACTTGTGTTTTGGTTTCCTCGGTTTAATATCTTAACTTGTGTTTTAATATCCTCGATTTAAGTCTTATCCAAAGGAAATTCGCAAACAAGTTACAAAATAAAAGGAGGTGACCTTATATTCTTTTCTTAAAAAATACGATGCGTTTTAAACTTGAACAATTATTTACAAAATATTATTAGGACTCAAATCTTTGCCCTGCATAGCAACAATTTACAAGAATAGGTTGGTTCGCCACTTCGACCGGTTCTGTACTTCTCGAATCCAGCGAATTCCTGCGGCCTTCACCAGGTCATCGGTCCACCGCCTTCCAACGCTACGTCTTAGGTCGCCACTCCAGAACCTTTAGCCTCGTGCAAACTGGCGCGATATCGCGGGCGTGACCTGCAGCGCAACCCTAGTCGCGCCCGCGATATCGCGCCTGTTTGTGGGAGCCTTTTCGGCCCCATCGGCCATCTGTTCTGCGCCACTTAAGAACCTGTACAACCCCAAATTGTTTAGCATGATCCACCGTTACCTATGTCGAAAATACTGCAGTATTAATTTTGAAATAAATATATGTTAAACTTGAGGATTGATGCTAGGTACTATGTTTAGCCAAAACACGATTAGGTACTTACATATTCTCGATACAAAAAAAAAAACAAAGTTACATAAAAACTTAACCATAAACCGCTGGTATTAAAAAATACTTTAAATTAGGTCATGAAACTGCATAATAATTAATTACTGAACTAACTATAAAGCAGGTCTTATTTTTTTTAAATTACCATAATTTTCACCGTAAAAAGCAATTACCTAAACTATTCGAGCCTTGGAGCCGTCAATACCCCACTCCGTCTAGCTCTCACTCAGTCCGCGAGTGGTATGATGCGAGCAAGATAAAAACTGAATTTGAGCTGAGGTAGTATTAGGCTCTTAAGTTTGGCAATACTTCGGGCTATTTCGGTATTAAATCCGATAACTGAAGAAAAATAAGTAAAACGGCAACAAAATGTAGTACAGTAAGAACTAGAACTTAGTTAATGTACTTAGAGCTGATTTTATCAAAGTCTATCATATGATATGATAGGATATCTTTTATCCGTGGAATAAAATTGTCATCTGACTGTTTTTGTATGGAAAAACTGTCAAAAATTCTAAATTTATTCGCAGGATAAGACATAAACTCGGTATAAAAGTTTGGTGAAATTCGCCCTTAGTGATATTCATCGACCTTGTTTGATCCAAGCGAAGTTTTGTTGAAGTGAAAACTTCTTGTACGATTTTTGTTAGGGGAAAATCTTATGGATGCGCGACTTCGCGTCACCGACATGCTGATTTGTTAGATTTTAATTTGTAGCTATGAGTACGATTGAGTTTTAACTACCGTTATATCATAGTTTTATTTTAAGACGAAAGCTTCATAGTAGCCCGCGAAATTCAAAGTTTCTTACGTTTTTTGCTATTTGCAGATCATTATCAAGTATTATGTTGATCTAAATATGATTCGCGGTCCTATCGAATATTTATTTATAGAATCATAGTCACAAAAATTATCAACACACATCAACAACTCTCTGAGTTCATATAATCTTATTGAATGTATATTTCATGAAATCATGACATTCGAGGATTAATCTTACTGGAGTTGTATTCCTGTATCTAATGAATAAAATTCTGTAAAACTATATTTACTACAACATAGAACCTGATACCGAAAACTCACGATCCGCGATTTTGCGGACGGACACCGACAGACGAGCCTGGATGACGGACCGTGGGTAGGTGTACGTGCGGGGTATCGCAGACATCGCATCGGAAGCACCTCGGTGCGCGGTGCGTGGCGGTCTGTGGTCGTCTGCCGTTCGTGTCCGCCTGCAATATTGCCGATCGTGGGATTCCACCATTACACTGACTTGCAAATTACAAAAAACGTAAGAAAGTTGAATTTCGCGGGCTACCTTGGCGCATCCCCCTTAAGTATCCACTTTTGTCGGCAGTCCACATGTTAAAAACGGTATGGTTTTTTACTAAAATAACGTAGATATCTGTGCTTTATTTACTACTATCTGTCATTTTGTATGATAAATAGACACAATTAACTAAAGTCAAACGTTAAAAGTAGAAGTTCATCATCTGCCTAGCCTTTTCCCAACTATGTTGGGGTCGGCTTCCAGTCTAACCGGATGCAGCTGAATACCAGTATTTTACATGGAGCGACTGCCTATCTGACCTCCACAACCCAGTAACTGGGTAATACGATACCCCTTGGTTAGACTAGTTGTCAGACTTTCGTGCTTCTGACGACTCGTAACGACTGTGAAAGATCCACAAATGACAGCCGGGACCAACGGCTTAACGTGCTTTCCGAGGCACGGAGGAGTCTCGATATATGAAAATGGTCACCCATCCACGGACCAACCCCGGAAAGCGTAGCTTAACCTGATGGATCGGCCCGAGCAGCTGTTATTACTTAGCCACGAGGTCCTCCCTGATGGATCGGCCCGAGCGGCTGTTATTACTTAGCCACGAGCTCCTCCCTGATGGATCGGCCCGAGCGGCTGTTATTACTTAGCCACGAGCTCCTCCCTGATGGATCGGCCCGAGCGGCTGTTATTACTTAGCCACGAGCTCCTCCCTGATGGATCGGCCCGAGCGGCTGTTATTACTTAGCCACGAGCTCCTCCCTGATGGATCGGCCCGAGCGGCTGTTATTACTTAGCCACGAGGTCCTCCCTGATGGATCGGCCCGAGCGGCTGTTATTACTTAGCCACGAGCTCCTCCCTGATGGATCGGCCCGAGCGGCTGTTATTACTTAGCCACGAGCTCCTCCCTGATGGATCGGCCCGAGCGGCTGTTATTACTTAGCCACGAGCTCCTCCCTGATGGATCGGCCCGAGCGGCTGTTATTACTTAGGTTAAAAGTAGAAGTTCTAGAATACATTAATTTGAGCACAACACGAAACAAGTTTTATTGTTATTGCAGGTATTATTACTTTGTAAATAAATTGTTTTTATTTTCACTATCGTGGAATCTATCTAGAAACATCCACCGAATAGAACACATTAATTGCAAGATTTTTTAATCATTTTATAAAAAATATTCATTCGTTTTGTAAAACGAGTTTGTAAGATTAACCTTCAAAATCTCTATGCACTTAGTAGCAAGAAAACTAACAACATAAATTAACTTGTATTTCCTTACAAAATTTGAAAAATTATTTTGCTATAGGTACAGCATGTCTAAAAAAGGGCGTTGATGGACGGTATACTATTGCAGGTTACCGGGAAAGCCCTTCGTTAGATAACATACTGTAGGTAGATAAAAAAAAAAAGTAATTTTTATTTTACTTTATTACATACTGTTGATTCATCACAAAATTATAGGATAACTTAAAAAATATAAATGCCGATTTCAATACGCTGACAGAGTATAATTATAATTATCATTTTGGAGGAAAACTAACCTAGATACTTTTTTATAAAAGGCTGTATGCCGTTACAATAAATAACACTGATGACAGAGAAACTATCTACATTTTCTACTAGTGTGTCAAAACTGAAAAATATACTGTACAAAGTGTTTAATGCGCTTGCATCCTAATTGATTTAAAATAAAAGTTATTAAAAGGAAAAAGTTATAAAAAGGTAAACAAGCCATTACAGTTAGACAAATTAAAAATCCGGAGTCACACGTCGTCTTATATCGAACAGATTGACTCCATGATTGTTTTGGGGTTATATTAATATATTTTTGAAATGTGCTGATTCAGCCCTTTAGCTTCACACCCAACATGGCATAATTAAAAAAAAAATATATAAATATTTAGTTATCTTTATATACTCTAGTGGGCGCCTTATTCAATTTAGTGTAACGTCAATAGCCTGTAACTAGCGGAAGATCAAGACGCTTCCAACAATACCTCATAGTCAAATTATGTTAAGTACTTTAGAAGTTATGAGGGAACAGATGAACATACACACATAAGTAAATACATACATACCGGTCAAAATCATAACCCTCCTTTTTGTTTCGGGTAAAAACGTACGATTGAACTGTGCTATTTTTCTGGTCGCCACTGTAGAACAAAGTAATAAAACAATTTGTCGTTCAATTAGCTAGACCAGTGTAAGATAGAATCTCGCCTCAGTGCTCATTATAACAACAACGAAACATAGGGGTTAACATAAATAAATAATGTTTGTTAAAACCTTTTCAGTGTTCTTTACGTTCACACTTTTCATTTTTTGTGACTCCTCATTTGGTGAGTTTCCAACATTTTGTTTATTTGAAACGGTCTTTGTTTACACCACGGTATTTCTTTATAAACTTGTGATACTAAGCTCTGTATAAAAAAAGAAAAAATATGGTTGGCTTTAGTTTTCGTCCCCTTAAAAATAAATAATCTATTTTATTGTTTCTTCCCCTATTTTTTTATTTATGTGGGTTGCGATGACCGGCTACCCCTTGAGCAGTTTTTCACCATTTCTGAATTTTCTTTAATCTTTATTATGCTTTGTAAGTTTTGTTAACAACAACTTATGAATTTTCGAACGTGAACATGATTCTTGGAAAAAAATCAAATACCAGCAATAGAATATTACAAGACCGAATAATTATTTAAATAGAATAAAACAATCATAAAAACTTAATTAAATATACACGCGGCAGCGAGTCAAGCCAAGAAAAAAGAACTGGCGGGCGCCGCAGCAGCCGTGTGTGACTCCAAATGGTTCATGTAATTTATATTACATGAACCATTTGGAGTCACTTTTGACCCTTATTAACTCAAAATCTATTTAAAATAAAAGCATTTATTAGTTTATTTTTATTATTATCCTTTATTTCATTTTTAATGCTTATTATTTACATTTTAAAATATTTTTATAAAAAAATAAAAAAAAACATTTTTATTAGGTACTATTATTATTTATTAAAACCCCATAGATTAGAACCAACAATTTCATGAACACAGCTCAAATGGATATTGAGCAGCATTTTTATCAATGACTGACTGACTGACACATAAATCAAAAACCTAACTTCCATGTGACGCTAGAAAGTTGAAATTTGGCGTCCAGCTGGGTACCTAATAATTGTGAGCAAGTATACAAAGAAAACGACATGTACATACAACTTATCTTATATTTGGGGACTCAATTTATTCCTTTATGTTTTAGGCAAGTTACTGTTTTATATTGTAATGTCAACGTAAATTATTCTAAATAAATGATCTTACTCTTCTAATTTTGTTTTCTGGTAAAAACTAGCCACGTCAATCATTGACCTTCAATTTGTCCTAAGTTATCTGCTTTGTGTAAATAATTCGACTGTTCAAATTTAAGAAATTATATTTTTAAATAGCAAACAATGTTGAACCAAAAAAAAAAACAGAAATTATATTTTTTTAAATTTATTTTAGAATGTTGTTTGTTTTTATAAATAAATTTCAGAATCATCACAGAACTTGGCACCCATTTAGATCTCAATTCTTTTGTCGGCGAAGTTGATAACCACGCATATTCTTAATACTATTGGCACCCATTTTCACATTTATGTTTTTGATGGGATGTACTTTTTACCCGACTACGGCGAAAAAAAAGGAGGGTTATGATTTTGACTGGTATGTATGTATGTATGTATGTTCATCTGTTCCCTCCTATCTTCTAATCCACTCATAACAATTTGACAAATGAGGTATCGTTGGAAGCGTCTTGATCGTCCGCTGGTAAAAATGGCGCCCTCTAGAGGACATAAAGTCAGGAACTAAAAAAAAAATGTCGTTTAGTCGTACCATGTTGGGTATCAAATGGATTTATTCCCTTTATGTCGAGTCCCGTTATGTCGAGCCTGGAAGTCTATTGTTCTCCAAAGTATTGATATTTTACGCTTTCTATTACTTTTATGTCGAGTTTGGTGAACAGGTACAGTCGACGACAGGTACAGGTACGACTGATGGTACTGTGATTTTCTGCAAGGTTTGCGAAAAGCGAATACCTTCATCAAAAAAATACCAAAGCGATCATAAAACTATACTACTAAACTATACTAATAAACGTAAATTCTAATTTTAAATGTTTTTTGATTGTGCATATTTTATGCATATTTTACCCTTTTTTAGTGCATATTTGCATGCATATTTTGGCATTTTGAAAGTGCATATAATCCGATGTCTAATCATCACGTATATAAATAATTCTGCTAAAAATAACTTTCTTAATCTAAATAAATCACAGTATAATCATCACTATTGTTGCAAATGTTAAACAGCATAGTTTTACAGTAAAAAATAATTCTTCTTGTAAAAGTAACTTTCTTAATCTAAATAAATCAAAGTATAATCATCACTATTGTTGCAAATGTTAAACAGCATAGTTTTACAGTAAAAAATAATTCTTCTTGTAAAAGTAACTTTCTTAATCTAAATAAATCAAAGTATAATCATCACTATTGTTGCAAATGTTAAACAGCATAGTTTTACAGTAAAAAATAATTCTTCTTGTAAAAGTAACTTTCTTAATCTAAATAAATCAAAGTATAATCATCACTATTGTTGCAAATGTTAAACAGCATAGTTTTACAGTAAAAAATAATTCTTCTTGTAAAAGTAACTTTCTTAATCTAAATAAATCACAGTATAATCATCACTATTAGTGAAAATGTAAAAAAAAGATATAGCTTTATAATAAGTAAATAATTCTTTTAAATTAGCGTTATTGATTTACTTGTTTTAAAAGATAGGTACTTTTTCATAATGCACATAATTTCGAATATTAAAAGATATACACTGATATTATTACATACTTTGATTGTTCATAAAAAATATAATAGTAGGTACATAGTACTGTATGGTTAAAGTTATTAGTTGTTTTTTAATTCTTTTTTGTGTAAATATTGATTCTAAATTATGTGCATGTATACATTTAATTGGACGTGACTGTACTTCTAAAATATGATATTATTACACTCGACATAAAGGTAATAAAAACGTGGTAAATAAACTCGACATAAAGGGAATAGAAACGGGACAGAAAACTAAGCTCGACATAGGGGTAATAGAAGCGAGACAAGGTATTCGGCTCGACATAACGGGACTCGGCATAAAGGGAATAAATCATCAAATGAAAGGGCTTAATGAGCACTTTTCAAATATAATTATATATATTATAACCCCAAAATAAGTAAAAAAAAATTAAAGTAATAAAAAGTCACACGTAATCTGTTCGATTTATGCCCTAACACGTGTGACTCCGGATTTTTAATTTGTCTATCTGTGGTGTCTTGTTTATACCTTTTTAGTCGTAGTTGGGTTTTAGTTTTTATTACTTTAATTTCTTTTCATAGAATTTGTTTTCCAGTAGATCTCCAGTCGCTCCATATAAAATACAGGTATTTAGCTACATAAATTTGACTAGAAATTGACCACACCGTAGGTAGTTGGGAAAAGGGAAAATGCTACCCAAACCTAACCTATTTCACCCAGTTCAAAATGACGAATCATACAATCTGCCTGCGAGAATGGTAAAAGCATTTCTGTGTGCATAATATGTGAATCAACCGTATTTATCTTGAAAATTGTTAGATTATAAACTTAGGTATTATAATAAGTAACTAAATCGATATAATCCACATAATTTTACAGTTGAAAACCTCCCAAAATGTCACCTCGAGGATTTTAAATGTCTACGAGATGTGTATGAATCCGCGATCAGGGATATAGGCAAACGAGGAATCCCAGAAGTGAACATACCACCAGTGGACCCTATTCATCTGAAAAATGTCACTGTCAAAGTCCTTGATCTGGCCAACATTACCCTGGTGGATGGCGTTGCGAAAGGGGTCAAGGATTGCATATTTAAAAAGTTCAGGTATGTATTATTATTGTAAAAGGTTAATTGTTAACTATTTCGTTCTCGGCAAAAAGTTAATCGTTAATTGGATTTTTAAGATGATTACTTTTGATGATACTAATGATAAACTGCTTCAATAAATTTTGGGATTATAATTTACTCGCTGCGCCCCGCGGTTTCACCCGAGAAAGTCTCGATCCCGTGGGAATATCGGTATAAAAAGTATCTTATGCGTTAATCCAGGTTATAAACTATCTTTTTGCCAAATTTCATCCAAATCCATTCAGTAGTTTTTACGTGAAAGAGTAACAAACATCCATCCATCCATCCATACATACTTACAAACTTTCGCGTTTATAATATTAGTTAGAATAGTTAGATATTACATAATTTGACCACTATCATCAATCGTATGCAGGACAATTAAAGTCATTAAGTATCGTATGTCATTAACGACCGCTATTATCTTCTCCGCTAAGACCTGGGACAAAGTTAGGCTGGAGGCTGAGAGGGGACTAGCTAGAGTTAGTAATTGGCTGAGTGAAAATCTTCTTACGTTTAATACCCAAAAAACAAACTACGTCTGCTTCACTAGATACACAAACTCTCAACCTGCGCCTGACTTTAACATTAGAATACATTCTTGTCCTACCCCAACCCAATCTACCTGTAGTTGCCCTGTTATTCAGAAGGTTAATTCCATCAAGTACCTAGGTATTGTAGTAGATCAAAGGTTAAGTTGGTACCCAGACCTCGAACTAACGATAGGGAGGGTAAGAAAACTCATATGGGTTTTCAAATCTCTGAGACATGTTATGAGTACAGAATTACAGAATAAAATTTATATCGCTCTAGCCCAGTCTGTAATCATTTATTGTATCTCGGTATGGGGCGGAGCAGCTAAGACGTATTTTTTAGATCTACAGAGGGCACAGAGATCCCTGATTAAAGTCATGTACTGTAAGCCCTACAGGTTCTCTACTGAATCTCTATACGCAAGCTCTAAGCTGCTCTCCATCAGAAAACTCTACATTCTACACCTGGCACTCAGATACCATAAAATTCTATCTTTAGCCATGCCAAAGTTAAAAAAAGACGGTGTGGTATAGTAGCCCCTACATACTCAGCACGTTCAATTTTTGCTATTCGCCAAAATGTAGCTCAAGCCCCACGCGTTTATAATAAAGTAAATCGCATACTTAACATTTATCCTAAGCAGCTGAACGAGTGTAAGAAGATATTGACGGAATGGCTCTTCACACTTAATTATGATGCCGTCGAGGACATTTTGGCTACACAGGGTTAAACGTCATGCATACACGCACACTCACATACACACACACTCACTCACTCACACACACATTTACATACACTCCAACTCACACACACACAACCAAACACCCACTGATACACACACTCACACACAAAATATACATCACACACACATAAACACACGTATAAACACACATTTACACCATTCTGCCATAAACACGTTTTTCATTTCCTTTTTTTTTTTCTTTTATTAGGTTTATTTTATTTTGTTTTTATTTTTACTGGTTTCATAAAAAAAATGTGTAACTTATACCTAATTAGCACAACAATACAATTGTTAATTAATCGAGGAAGAGCGAGGTTTATCCCATCACAAGTATCTTCGGATTACTTTCTGGGAAGCCCCGGCAACTTAATTGTGTAGATTTAAGATATCATCATCTGCCTAGCCTTTTCCCAACTATGTTGGGGTTCGCTTCCAGTCTAACCGGATGCAGCTGAATACCAGTATTTTACATGGAGCGACTGCCTATCTGACCTCCACAACCCAGTAACTGGGTAATACGATACCCCTTGGTTAGACTGGTTGTCAGACTTTCGTGCTTCTGACGACTCGTAACGATTGTCAAAGATCCACAAATGACAGCCGGGACCAACGGCTTAACGTGCTTTCCGAGGCACGGAGGAGTCTCGATATGTGAAAATGGTCACCCATCCACGGACCAACCCCGGCAAGCGTAGCTTAACCTGATGGATCGACCCGAGCGGCTGTTATTACTTAGCCACGAGCTCCTCGCGTGTAGATTTAAGATAATAAACACATTTTTTGTTTTTTTTTCCTTTATATTCGCCTAAACAGTCCTTGGAGATGGCTTTCAAACTAACTTCTCTTTATAAAAAAAAGTTTGTTTTCAATGTAATCTGTTGATTCTGAAATAAAGTGTAGGTATTTCATGAAGAACATTCATTTGCAATTATTATTAAATTCGAGTAAAATAAAATAAAGAACACAACAACAAAAACAGCTGAAGCATAAAATTATGACAGTGTTTTTTTGCTCATGAACATAGTTATTATGGAAATCGAGTTAGAC
Source organism: Lithophane semibrunnea (assembly GCA_947363905.1). Taxonomy (NCBI): domain Eukaryota; kingdom Metazoa; phylum Arthropoda; class Insecta; order Lepidoptera; family Noctuidae; genus Lithophane; species Lithophane semibrunnea. The sequence goes on along the minus strand of OX376197.1, from coordinate 11,393,610 downwards.
ATGACGTTGTTAAGATCTGCGAAATGGAGTGTGTCAAATCGCTCCTCCGAGTACTGACCGTGGAAGTAAGCCGTGCAACATAGACGTGCAATATGCTCGGAAAACAGTTATTTTCACGCCTTCCGAGTAACGCGCGAACCTGCGGACCAGCATAATTAGCTCTTTTAGATAAAGCCCTCCGCTCACGTTCCAGGTCAGCATGATCCCTGAGGTCAGCCGTGACTATTATGTCCTCGGTACTTAAACTGAAACACCCTCTCTAAGGGTCCGTTCACACAGACCGGCTCGGAGAGGAGAGCAGATTCTTATCACGTTAAAAACAGAGTTTTAGTGTTTGTAGTATGGTTTATTTTTGCATGTGCACTGCTTTTGTCACTAAGAATGCTTGGACGCGCTTGGTGTGAAATAATAAGAGGAGCTGACTGGCTCCGATCGCGTTCTTTTTCTCTTTGGCGGCTCCGCTCCGACCAACTCCAAGCGTATACGATCCGGTCTGTGTGAAAAGAAAAATGAGCGCCGATGCTCACTGTACTCACAGTACACTATTGAGACATTTAATAGGTGGTACATAGTCAGGGCATACAGCACCGCCGGCCTCAAAGACCATGTATTGACTTTTCTTAATATTATTCACAAGACCATGTTTCACAGCGTAATCCTCACTTGAAAAGGTTAGGCAGATGATGAATAATGATTTATGTACTAAACACGCTACAAAAAAAAAGAATTAAGTTTTTAATCTTTTGAAAATATACCATTATTTTTTCTTTTATTTCAGTATGAATATCACTACAGAAAAGGGCCACCTAGAGATCACATGTGATATGACTATCAAAGGACACTACAAAGTCGACGTTTCGAGTCCATTCCTTGGAACCGTTTTAGGAGGAAACAATGTCCACGGAGATGGGATTGGGAAAGTCAAAATGGGTATTTTTATTGAAAATCATAAATTTTATCCATACTTATTTGATAAATGTGAAAGTAACTCTGTCTGTCTGTTTGCTACCTTTTCACGCCGTAATGGCTGAACTGATTTCGATGAAATGGATGGCACACAGGTAGACCCTAACCTGGGTTAGGACATGGAATACTTTTTATCCCGGTAATACGTTCTCGTGGGATAATTTCCGACCAATACGCGGGCGAAGCCGCGGGGATAAGCTAGTAAGGAGCATAATTCTGAACAAAATGCGAGTTGGTAGACACTAAAGTACCTAATTTCTAAATGTCAAAGACTAATGCATGTTTGTGTATACGAATGAATACGGCCCATGCGCTGCACCACCCACCGCTACCACCGACCTCAGCCGCGCCGAAGCGGCGCCGCGTACATCTGAGTTATTATGTTTTTTTCTCATCTTGCGGTCCGGCGCCGCCGCGCCGGTGCGGCTCCGGTGCGGCTCCGACGTCTTGTACATGAAGCCTTAGCCCGCGTCCATACCAAAACGATCCTCGAGAACACGAGACTGTTATGATTGATTTATTATTGACCTTTAAGTTTATGTCCTTAACATTTTCGCTTTCAAAATATCATAATTATTAATTATTTGGATGATTATGTTACTGTTAAATTGTGCACCTATATTTCGTTAGAATTAAGAATTACTATTATTTTATGAAGGAGTAGGTTATTAGCATCTAGTCAACTCAAACCATCTATTTCAATTAAACCATTTACTAGGCACTTTTGAATTTTCACGGATTCGGTCTATCAGAAACATAAAGCTGATTGCCCATTGATATAGGAGCTCTTTGAAATAATAAATATTGGTAACATCATTCACGTTAAAATTATAAATATAGAAAGGTAAGTGAGAACTATGAAGAAAGATGTGAATTTTAAAAGGGTCCAGAGAAAAAAATAGGCAACAATAATAATTCAAACTACCTCTGCCATGTTTATATATTTTTGAAATGTGTATTTTTGTTAAGAGACACTGCAATCTATTTGACACTAACACTGACAAGCCAAATAGCCGAACACGGCATAAAGATAGACTTCGGCTGCCACAAATAAAACTAAAATTATTTAAGAAAAATGTATACTGCATGTCGATTATTATTTACAATCATTTACCTAATAGTTTGCAAGACCTACCGCTGACAATGTTTAAAAAAATACTTTTCAAAACACTACTATTTAAAAGTTATTATACAATTAAGGACTATTTAGAAGACAGATCAATAGAATCGGTAACTGGTCAGCTAGACTAATTGATCGCTGATTGTAAACACATTTGCACGCCATGTTGTGACAGGATATGCTGAAACAAACCTACTGTAACACCTTATGTACCATATTCTAGCAAATAAATATTTTTGATTTTGATTTGATTTTCAAAAATAAAATCATACCGTACGTAATTATAAAATATAAGCCGTCGCAGTTAAAAGATAACCAGCTCTAGCTGACGGCCTCCGTTCACGAACATGACATCACATCAGCATCGTACAGCTAAACCAACATAAATATGCAATTGCACCATCAGCAAAATATTTGAGTGAGCACGACATACTATCAACTGCCAGGGCACATTAAAGTCAATAAAAAACGTATCCAGTAAATAATACCTTTTTTATACATACAGGAAAACATACTTAGGTCTTACTGAATATCTACCTAGGGCCAGAAATAGCCCATGCCGCACCGGATGTGTTGGTGTCATACACTGGTTATGACTATTTTAATGACCCTCGTGTATTTAATTTGTTTTTGAATAGTCAGATAACTTTTATCGGAGGAATAAATATTACGTGTTGAAAGCTTTTGTATGGAATATAATATGTCAAACTATCATAATATTCTTTCTTTCGATAAAAGTTATGCCCGAATATCACAATGATTACTTACAGAAAAATGGTTTTTCAGATAAACTGCATTTGAATTTCGACTTTCCCATTTACGCGCAAAAGCGTGAAGACGGAGAGATCTACATGAAAACCAATTGGGAGTTCGTCAACTACGATTATGAACTTGGAGGCCCAGTTAGATTCTTTGCTGATAATCTTTATATCGGTAACGTGGAAGTCAGTAAGTACACATAAAGCCTATACGTTTTAGAACATAGAATTCATTAAACCTTTTGTTATTCTAACTCCTGTGAGTTGCTTTGGTAAGATCTTAGTTTGATAGATTTCATGAAAAATGTTTCTAAGTTACCTGCCTGACCCTTCGGGGATTACAGGCGTGTTGTGTTAGTTTCATATCTACATAAAACATGTATTTTGTTTTTTTTTTATTCTGTTGCACCTTTGCTCTGCTGTTAAATTCTTATTTATCTGTGAAATCAAATACCGTAACAAAGTATGTATGAATGAATTATAATTAATTATTGAAATAATGAGTGCTGCTAATTATAAGTGTACCGTTAACATGGTTACAAAAAGTACCTATTACCTATAAGCAGATGGCATATAGAGAGATCGTAGATTTGGTTTCATTTCTGAAATCAATTGAATCAAGAACAGGCCAATAAAAATATACCATAACCTAAACATACATACTTTATTCAAACTCATGGTAATAAATAAGGCCTCTCGTACATGTCTGCTGCAGATAGGATTAATTTCATCATGTTCACGACAAAAATTTTGTCGGATCTAGGCACGAAAGCCCTCGGCCCCTACCCTACCACACCGCATTAACTTCGCGCGTCGGGTCTAGCGCAGATAAGATTTTTTCTTGGTCAGCGCCAAAGAAGTTTACACAGTTAGTGTGTAGACATGACAAGTTGCTGCAATGCGGATGCGGGGGCGGGGTTCGTGGCTAGATCCGACAAAATTCTTGTCGTATTCGTGATGAATTAGTCGTATCTGCAGCAGACACGGTGAAATTTCTGAGCGTGTACAAGCGGCCTTAGGCTTAAGATTTCTATGACAACCGATGGTAATGTGACTCTTTTGTTTCTATAGGTAAACAAATCACAGAGTTGATGAACGAAAACTGGCGTTTCATCATGTCAACTTTTGGGCAACCCTTCATCGACAAAGCCATGGAGTTCTACTTCATGTTCGCTGGCTACTTCTTCGATAACGTTCCAGCAAGGCATTTCATCATTGAAGACTTGTCGCCTTACTCCAGACCTTAATTTGGCCATGTACTCTATTCCTGCCAAGTATTTTTTGATCAATATTTTCTCACACCACGCAATTTGAATAGAACTTGTAAAATTGTGTTTGAAATTAAAATATTTGCGATGACGGTATGCTTTTTTTATGAAACTCAGAGCTAATATTCCTGGCACTACAAAAAATATAAAGAATTAGTATATTAGTACGAGTAATTATCGTAGCTTTATAGCATGTGTTTTATTTCCTCGATTTTTTTGTGTTTTTTCTTATCCAAAGGAAATTCGCAAAATAAGTTACTAAAAAAAGGTGACCTTATAAATTTTTTCTTTAAAAAATACGATGGATTTTAAGCTTGAAAATAAAAATTATTAAGACTCAACCCCTTTGCCCTGCTTATTAACAATTTACAATAATAGCAGTATAAAGGTCATAGCACACATATCAACTCGGAAGCGGATCGTAACCGTATAAACTCGAGCCGTTTAGTATTCTTTGTATGTACCTCCCTACTGAAAAGCACACTTATCGGAATCGTAATATTAACGATTTGTCTCGGGACAAGCTTATGAACCGCGCTGTGGCGCGTGGTCAAACAGCAGTCCCCGCGCTTGCGTCTCTTCGTCCACCCTTGCCCCTCTCACCCTCCCGCGGCCTGCCTGCTGCACACTATTCTTGCCAGCATATCAACCAGCGGTCGGCAAGCCGTAAGCGCGGCGTCACCTAGCTATAGTCGAGTCGACGTATCGGAGCTGCTGGTCCAGTTTGGTGACGTGCGACGTAAAGGCGATAAAGGTGACGATCCCTTTCCGAGTTGATATGTACCTTACATGTTGATGGATGATGATGGAGAGAAAAGAAAAAAGAAAGTCAATGCTTTACTCGGCAACCAATGAAGAGCATAGAATAAGAATCATAATTAAATAGGAATTTGTAACTTTTTGTTTTCTGAAACTTTGGTAGGTAATTTTGGTACACTAGCTTCTAACAATCAAGTAAAACATAATGATAAGAATGTTTTAATGACTTTATCAAGCAAATTATGTATAAATACTTACGATCAGATAATAATCCTACCTAATCTTACCTATGCCACGTATTCATTAGGAAACTAAGTAGCGCAACATTGTTTCAGCAACGTGTTTTGTGTTGTGGGAATTAAAATGTGGTAATCTGCTGGCAATGTTTTGTTTTATATTCATGGTAAACAAAAGAACATCAAATGTTGCTGGCAGTAATGTTGCGCGACTGATTTGAAACATTACTTCCAATGAATATAGGGCTATAAAATACACTCCAACTTAGCTCTTAACGTAACATGACAAATCATCAGTGATCAAGTCCTTAGCAGGCATTGTGCTCAAGAATTTTTGAGCATACTCGTAGAACAATTCAAGAGCCGTATCAGCGCCAATCTTTCCGAAAGTCTTCGCAATGTACTCCCAGTTTTCATTGAGGATGTTAACAGCCACGCCGCCTGATGAAAGTAAAATTATGTTTTAATAATAATAAATCTCCAACAAAACATTAATAATGGCACTAAAAAAGGCGCAAACATGGCACAAAAAGAAGGAAGGAAGGAAGATTATATCCAATAGTGGGTGGAACAAGGCTATCAATGTTAATGATGATGATCAAAATGTCGTAACTGAGGCAGACTAAGCAAGCAAGCGTTGGCGTGACGACTTGAATTCATTCAAAACGTTTTGGCCAGAGTACACAGTGGAGAGAGAGAGATATGGAAGACCATAGGGGAAGCGATTAGCTAACAGAGGGACAGTATTCGGTGATTCTTTTAATTTAGACGGCATACTTTGAAATTGATTTGAAAAAACATTTCATTTTCTTAAATTAGCTGCGTAACCTGTTTTGCTTCCAAATCAACACTGCGATTTTTCTACAGCAGACACAATATAAAAAGTATTGTTAACAGGAGTTAACTCGTAGTCTCAACGTGTGAAAGATAGTGAAAACAAAAACAAAACAATAACAGTATACTCACTAATTTCTTGTTTACCAACAAATAAATTGTCAGCAGAGACGGTTGTTTTTCCTTTAATTTCGAAGTCATATGTAGAGTCATCGGGTTTGAACAGAATATGGAGTTCACCGTCATCAAGTTTCTTTACTTCAAATGCGAATTCGAAGGAAAAATGAACTTTTTCTGAAAAAGGAAATCATTGATTGAAAAATTCATGAAGCAGAAGGTATATTTATACTGTATTGATCTTTACACTTCAAGGTTCCATAGACTTGGAACCTTGAAGTGTAAAGATCAATACATACAGATCATGATATATTATTGTCCCTGACAACTTTGAAGAAGTAGCTTTATCATTTGGAGAAACCTTTCTAATCAAAAAGAACAACAAACACATAAATATATTAGTCTTCAAATTACTCATTGAATTTATTAAAAATACTTTTTCAATGTTTCGCGTACAAGTTGATAGTAGCTGGACTAAGCTTAATCTTAGTTGTAACTGCAACTTCGTGGCCATCTTTAATATATACAGTATTTTCACCGTCTACCTCAATATGATAATCTTATGTTTTGCATTAATAAAACAGAATGTAAAACAAATAAGTACTTTCTGACTTAAACTTAATAAAAAAGGTGATCAAAGGGCATCAAAAAATTCAAAAAAATACCCCCTATTTTTTGCGCTTTTTCCTGTTGTCTTCTATTTTATCATTTAAATGCTTACCAGCAACAAATGCTCCTTTTCCTTCACCATGAATGTTAATGCCTCCAATAAGTTCCAAGAGGGCTGGAGTTGATTCGATCTTGTAGTTTCCTTCGACCGAAAAGACATCGCATACAAAATCTATCTCGGACCGTAAATTTGCTGAATCAATCCTTAAAAAAAAGAGTTAGATATTAGTAAAACAGAAAAATAAAACAAATTAGTATGCACTATGCTATCTACCTATTGGATGATCGAGTCTTTAATATGAAGTATCACTCTTTTATGAGTCATTATAAATATATTACATAACTTTGAAAATAAAAATAAAACTTACTTCAATTTGGTTGCGTGACAGTTCTTGAAACCTTTAGCTACTCCTTCCTTTATTGTAAGTTTTATCAATCCAAGAGCAACAAAATCCCTATCTTTTATCACCAATGGATCTGCTTTAGGTACACCCATTTCTGGGATGCCATTATCTGATATTTCTTGAAACATGGTTCTATATAAATTTTTCACACATACTTCGTCGCTTAAAGAACATTTTTGTACTTTATCAACTGTAATAAAGAAAATAATATTTTAGAATAAGTAATCTTTTAGTAAGACACCACTTTAATAAAGCGATAATATTTAATTTGTAGACAAAAAAGTGCTTAGAATCTTAGATCAAATAAAACGAAATACATATGAAACGAGTTCGAGACTGATCCGCACTCAAAATAGAAACTATTAATTAAGTTTTACATGAGAAAATCAACGGGTGAGATATTATCAGCCAAAGAAGGCGCGGAAATGCTTGTCTTAGATAAAAAAAGTATTTAATCGTCCATTTATTTACAAAGATCAGGCTACAATTAAATAAACAACACTATTTATTTGTAAAGAGTTTCAATGTAAAGAATTTCAATTATCTTTCTCAACGTTCTGATATCTACTCACAAATTGCTGCAGATTCGCAAAAAGCGAAGATGGCACTGGCTAGCAAAATTACGTTTAATTGAAACATTTTGCTACTGTTTAGTGTATTACTCAGTGAGAGTACCTAATGATCTAATGTTGATGTACGGCAAGTCACTCAATTTATATACTTTTATGCTGATGGTCATTAAAGAAAAAGATGAGACACGGCAACAAAAGTTTCCGTAACAAACAAAAAAACCGGCCAAGTGCGTGTCGGACCAATCACAATGAAGGGTTCTGTAGTTGGGATGAATTTACCATGTTTTTTTTTACCATAGATTTATTATATAATATATTTTCCTCTGATCTATAGAATTATTTTCTGTATTTTTTTCAAAATTTTAGGTTCAGCAGTTTTGGAGCTTATATCTTGGTCAATTTTCATCTATTCTCTTAAATATCTTTAAAAGTATTTATTTTAAAATTATAAGAAATATATTTGAGATCTTCGCAACAAGCCCTTACATTTAATATGTCATACGGTGCAGTTTGCAAAACGTTTTTTTTTAATTTTCTAACTGTCCCCAAAAGTGTTAATATTAAATTAAATTCATTTATTTTTGTTATCATTTTTGTTACACGTTCGTCTTTGGGTCACAGAAATACATAATGTACCTATACCAAATTTCAATTTACTCGGGCCATTGGATTTGGCTTGGCAAAATGGCTGTGCGAACGGACAGACAGACAGACAGACATACACACGAGTGATCCTATAAGGGTTCCGTTTTTTCCTTTTGAGTTTACGGAACCCTAAAAATATCAAAATTCTAACATTATAATTTTATTTCGTAGATATAGATTAAAATATTTAATATACCTACCTATAAATCAATTTCCAAAACCAACAAGAAGAGAAAATATTGGTGCAATTTGCTAGCGATCTTAAAGGACATCCAAAAGTCTGTACCTATTTAGATAAGTGGGAACCTAATTATAGGCAAAAAATTAAGAGCGTGGAATATAATAATATGAGTGCACTAAATAACCACGTATTTCATACTCGGAATGTTGAAATTATTATGATATTATTGAACAAAAAATATGTATTTAAACGGATATTTAATGATGTTGCAATCTGATTTTTGGCCAAATCGGTTTGTCTGCAGACATCAGAAGTACTTACCTACTTTAAAATGTTAATGGTGTCAGTACTGAATAATAATCTCATAAACTTTTATCCAAGTTTGAATCAGGCGTTTAGGATGCTGGTGGGGCTGCCCCGCTTCTGTAGTGCGTCGGGAATGTTCGCGGATACGCATGTAGATTGTTTCTACGCAACCATGCGCAAAAGGTGCGCTTCCATGGTGCGCAGGGTGTGGAGCAGCTCCAACAGTATCCTAAGCATGATTTCGAGTCGCCTAGACTTTTTCGTGGGTCACTGTTGTGCCATCTCACATGGGTTGCCACAACGGTGATCCTATTCGTTTGTTTTTGTTTTGTTTTGTAAATTATCAGTTCTTACTAACATAGTTGTAAGTCTTACTAACCATTTTTGAGTCATGATACTCTAATAAAGAAACATTCTATTCTATTCTATTCTATAGGTCTGACAACTCTTCATCCAGTCATTTGTAAGAAGTAATAATGTGTATTTTGAATAATAAAGCAACCCGGACATCCAAGGGTCTATAGCTGTTGCGTTTTAGCATGGTAATAGTAGTCATTGACCCACCTACATTTCCAAGCATTCTTTGTTTCAAAAACTGAAATAAAGTCCGATATCGTCCTGAATAATGTAAAACTATACATAGTTAATTGTTTGATTTCCTACGGAGATGACCGCTATTGGCATGCTAAAACGCGACAACTATAGCTAAAATCAGTTATCATAATTAGTAAACCATAATCATCTTTCTTTTATAATCTAATTGAATAGATGGAAATTATGTATGTGAGAATTCTCAATGGTTTTTCATGGACTTCTGTGGAACCACAAAGATTTTTATTCTGTTTCAGACAATGTTTTTGGTATGATGTATGCAACTAAATATTAAAATTATTAACCACATTTTTACGTTTTTTGCAAATTTAATTAACCTTTGTGATAAAAATATTAAGCTTTTTTATCGTTATTAAAATTAAATGCATCATTATTGTAATAGATGTGTTAGTTATTTTTGGGTTATAGTCTTGATGACTCAGGATATAAGGAAATTCACAGAAAAACCAAGGTAACTGACAAAGCCCGAAGAGTTGCAAAACTTATTAGTTGATAGTACTGTAGGCGGGGTAAATAGCTAGTAGGACGGATTGGGGCCCAAAAATTCTTGAGTGGATTCCACGTTCTGGGTATTGTAGGCCACTGACATAGTACAACGAAACGACCTTATGAGGTAGTAGAAATTAGCTAGATATGTCCGTGCAGGAGATAGGTCATTATGGCGATGCTTGCTTGAGGGACCCTGTGTCCAGCAATAGACGTAACAACTGAGATTATGCAAAATCTGTTGTTCTCCAAATTAAGTTTTGGGGGCCTATGTCCAGCACGGACGTTTTTGCGCTAAGATGATAATGTTGCTCCGACTGTTTATGACTGGACACAAAAGACAGATAAAGCTGGTGATCTGGGATAGGTTTTAAGACCTTTAAAAGAGACCTCTGAGTTTGTTTCGGCATTTATTCTCAGAGATCAGTCAGCTAGGAAATGACGCGCCATCTGATTTTAAAATATTGACCAAAAAATTTACGTGTAAGTGTCTTAGAGAAATCATTATTTTCATTTCATCATGAAGCAAAGTTAGTAGATGTCACATTTAATAAGGATCGGGAGTTTTGTCATTTTTATTTATTAAGGATTTCATAAGGTTTCTTATTGTCAATCAATCAATCCAGCCTATCGCAGTCCACTGCTGGGCATAGGCCTCGCCCAAGCTGCGTCACAACACCCTGTCCCCCGCCTTCGCATCCAGTCTGTCTCAACCACGTTCTGAAGGTCGTCGATCCATCTAGCTGGGGGACGTCACACACTATACGCTTGCCGATACGCGTTGTCCACTCTAGGACTCCTCTGCTCCACCGGCAATCGGTCCTTCGACAAACATGGCCAATTGGCCAGCCCACTGCCACTTCATTTTGCTTACTCTGCAACCTATGGCGGTAACTCCGGTTCTTTTCCGGATAATTTCATTTCTAATTTTATCCTTCAAAGAAACTCTGAAAATTATTATTAAACTAGCTGCGCCCCGCGGTTTTACCCGCGTAAGTCTTGATCCCGTGGGAATATCGGGATAAAAAAGTATCATATGTGTTAATCCAGGTTATAAACTATCTATTTGCCAAATTTCATCCAAATTCATTCAGTAGTTTTTACGTGAAAGAGTAACAAACATCCATCCATCCATCCATCCTTACAAACTTTCGAGTTTATAATATTATATATAATATATAGTAAGGAAGTAAGTATATTATGTTGTAATCATCATCCACCTCACGCGGCTACTCATCAAGCTATACATTTCCAGTATAAGCTGATCTCGCATTATAAAGAATTTTCGTACAATGCAAGGTCAACTGATACTTGAAATGTATAGCTTGATGCCGTATGTACTACTTGCATGTCTTCGCAGGGCGGCTGGTAGTAGCTGGATAAGATTTGCCCAGAATTGAACTAAATGAAGACAATAGGAGAAGCATATGTCCAACAGTGGGCTGCTGTAGGCTGATGATGATGATAATGATGATTACGTAGACATATTTCAAATAATGGCCATTATGATTATAACACTAAGGTTCTTTTTACGCTTCGCTTAGCAATGGGTTTCGTCCATAATAACAAAGACACTGAAATAACTGTTTCTTTTATAGAACATTTTGTTGTGTACTAACACATAACATCACGCTTGTATTTCCCGAAGGGTCAAGCAGAAGTGGCAAACAGAACTGAAGAAATGTGGGTATACTATGTTCATTGTTATCGTTATCAGCCATTCAAAACATCGCTGCGCAGTTTTTAGATATACCTACCAAGAAATACCTTCTAAGATAGATTAGAGCACATGGCATTGATAGTATACATAACTGTTACCTACCTACTACGTTTAGAAAGTTGCTTACATGAGTCTTTCCGAGAAAAGCGCCTAAAATTTGCTAAAGCAGCCAGTCGTCAAAACAAGTAAAGCAGGTTCGACATACTTACCTATTTGACAAGTTAAATGTCGCGGGATCTAGACACGCGACAGCGTGTCAAGCCAAGTTAAAAAAAAGACAGCAGCCGTGTGTTATATTACACGAACACTTTTGAGGTTAAGCCACTTTTGACCTCTCAATATCTCAAAATCTATTTTACTTATACACATGAAATTTGGTTAATTTATTATAACCCCTTAGACTAACCCAACCCCCAAAATTCATAAATACAGCTCAAACGGTTATTTAGATATGAACGTTTAAAAATCGGCATTTTTATCACTGACTGACTTACCTATAGATCAAAAACCTAACCCACTTCCAGATAACCTAGAAAGTTGAAATTTGGTATTCAGCCTGGTAATTGTGTGTATACAAAGGAAAAAATCCGAAAACAGCAAATTTTTACGATTTGAAATATTTTCCGAGTAATCGATTTTTATTCATACCTAGAGCCTTTCAAAATGATCATAGCAAAAACTTTTTCTTTCGCAGGAGAATTAGTTCCATGATGAAAGGTCGCTTTCATCGTTTTGTATAGGTACCAGATTATTAAAAACTTAGACAATCAATAAAAATACAAACTGCAACTGGCAACGCCGATCGAACACCTCAACGTTTTGACATCATTGAGGTTGTAACAATTGTGTTACGAACAAAATATACCTACAGTCTTACTATTAATTCTTACATAATTGTGCTAGTTACTTAAAAGTCTGTGATTTTTATAAGAGCCCAGATTCGATTCCTGTTGTCTATTTATAAACGTTTAATATGTAACATTTTGAAAATGTACATAATTACTACAAAGAAGGAAAGGATTCATCAGCATACCTAATAATTTTATATGAACGCAAGCAATGCAGATTGTTGGAAACACTTAAGTCTTCCGGCACATTCGTAGGTTTTACCTACCGTATTTGCTTAACTTATTGTACTTACCTACCTAAATGAAAGGGTGATGGTTTGTGTAAGTAAGCAGGTGCCAGGAGAAATACCGATTCGCAACATTTTCTAAGAGTTAAGGCTCTTACATACTGGCGCGATTCGTCGCGTGACGCGACGCCGCCGCATTGTTCGCCGTGAAGTTTTCCCAGAAATTGTTTTGTTCAAATTCGCGTCGCGCGACGTATCGCGCCAGTATGTAAGAGCCTTTTCACGGTGCGAGGTGCGCGGGGCGGGCAACAGGAATGCGGCGCGCGCGGGGTCGCGGGCATTTAAGGGTAAGGGATTGGAAATTTGGAAATATAGTCATAGTCCGTATCTTAAGGTGACATTTAGGCTTCCTGTTCATGACTCCGCCGGAGCCGCAGCGGCGCGGGACCGTAAGATGAAAAAAAATCAGAACATCTCAGAATGAAAATGTCAAATCACATGGTGCGGCAGTGGCGGTGGTGCGCCCAGAATTACGACATATGACACCCAAATGTGATTAAGTATAATATTTAATATGCTACTACCCATCCAATCTTAGAATGTTCGCTAATTAAGAGATTTCGATAAAAAACTCATTATTTTACGCCATTAAATCTTTCTTATTTAGCACGCAAGTTAATTAATTTATCTTTACCTATAAAATTCAAGACTGTAAATACGATAATCACCATTCTGATGACAGTGGTGGTCAAGGCTAAAAACATAAAAATTGGTGATTTCAAACATCCAAACTCCACCACTGGGGCTGTGAATAATTATATGACGAATTCATCCATTGTTCAAGTTAATTATTTAGTGGTAATGAAGTTTTGTGTTATCCGAAATCGAAGTTTCGCGCCAATCATGCGTGTTATCATTTTTACTTTTCTCGAATATCACTCATATACACGTATACGATTTAAAATGTGACAAATATTATTGAAAATATTATAAACAACTAGACAATGCCCAGATCTTAACATAATACAAACACAGGTCCAGTAACACGTAATAGTCATTACCACTACTCAATTTGTGTTCAAAATCGCCGACCATTATTGTTTTTTTTATTGTAACTATGTCCGAAAGCGAATATGCCAAACGTTTTTTTTTTTAATTTCATTCTTCTCGATATATCGAATGTCGGAAATCGATACTCGGAAATTTGAATAAAATTGTTTTAAGCATTAATTAAATACAATAGGCACTGTTTGTAATAATGATTTATACTTTTGTAATCTAATTTTAATCGTTTTTCAGACATTATTATTGAAACCTTTAGGTATTACTGAATTTCGCGCCGAAATGTTTCTATATTTGAATTTTAAATTCAGAATGCGCTCGCTGTTCAAAATTATTTTATTTTATTGGACAATTATATCATGGGTATCGTTTTCATGGTTTGCTGATAGTGAGGTCAATGGGTGCTCTAAAAATAAATAAATTAAATCATACGTGAGAAGGAACTTCATTTCTGACAAGGGCCGACGGCACACGTTTTTTTTTATAAAACTTAGACAACCATTTATAGCACAAACTGCAACTGCGACATCATTGCGGAGAATTGTAACAATTGTTTTACGAAAAAAAAAACACTATCTTCTCACACAATCTTGGTACTTATTTTTTAAATAAATTGTACAGATTTGATTGACGAATAATAATAATTTCTTTACAAAAAGTAACGATATCCCCACAAAAACATTAATGTGAAATTGGGAGCTAAGTTCAATATTAGGAATAGGTGGTTGATGACTTCGCCGACAAAAGAATTGAGATCTAAATGGGTGCCAAGTTCTGTAGATAATCCTGAAATTGATTTATAAGAACAAACAACATTCTTAAATAATTTTAAAACAATATTTCTTGTTTTTTCTACTATATCATTCGTGGATCTGTGACAGTCGTGATGGGTTGTGAAAAGCCCGAAAGTGTGACGACCACTCTTACCAATGGATACCGTATTACCCAGTTACTGCATTGTGGAGTCAGATAGGCAGCCGTTTCATGTAAAATACCGGTTTTCAGCTGCATCCGGTTAGACAGGAAGCCAACCCTAACATAGTTGGGAAAGGGCTAGGCTATGATTGATTTCATTTGTTAAAATTTTGTCACGTTTTTTTTGTTTTAATCTTCTTAGTTAGCTCCAAAAAGTGATCCCCATATTCATTTACATTACCCACACGTTTGGGTCACAAAAAATCAACTCAATCGGTCCATTAGATTTGAAGCCTGGCCTGGCCGTGACAGGCGGACAGACAACCACACGAGTGATCTTATACGGGTCCTGTTTTTTCATTTTGACGTACGGACCTCCAAAAACGGTTGACAGAGGAGAATTGAAGAAAGAAACGTATACAGAGAATTTTATTTTTCGTTATTAATCCTAAACCAAACGCATAATTGCATATGCATAATCACCAACAGCAAAATTGTTATAATATGAAGGGAGTAATGTAATGCAAAGGATTTGGTTCATCAAATAATAATACCTTTAAACATAAATAATACTTTTATTTAACCTACATTGTTCAACCTCTACATAAACTAACTGATCGTCTCGCTCAGCAGTCAGCATGTTGGATGTTATATAGACCGAGTTTGTGTCAACAATATGAGTTATGCGGACGACATGGTGCTGCTGAGCGCGTCGATCTGTGGGCTGAGGAGACTACTCAGTACGTGTACGGAATACGCACATGGTCATGGGTTAAAATATAATGGGAAGAAAAGCCAATACATGGTTTTTCAGGCCATCGGTGTGTCGAGCCCTATGAACATTCCGAATGTTAATTTCGATAGTGTTCCAATAGACCGAGTGGACCAATTTAAATATCTAGGGCATCTATTTACTGAGGACCTTAAAGATCATGCTGACATGGACCGGGAGCGGAGGGCGCTGTCGGTGCGGGCAAATATGCTAGCCCGCAGGTTTTCGCGTTGTACTACTAGTGTGAAGGTCACGCTTTTTAGAGCGTTCTGCACATCTCTATACACGTGTAGCCTGTGGGCTGACTATACTGAAAGGGCATACAGTGCCCTCCGCGTCCAGTGCAATAACGCGTTGCGGGCAGTGCTGGGGATGCCCCGTTTCTGTAGCGCATGTTCGCGATGGCACGCACTGATTGTTTCCACGCTTCTATGCGCAAACGGTGTGCATCCCTGGTGCGCCGGGTGCGGGCCAGCCCCAATGCTATCCTAGCAATGATCGCTGATAGGCTGGACTGCCCTTATGTCCGGCATTGCTGTAGAAGGCATGTTGCTGTTCCAACGCCGGTTAGAAAATTATAATTATTGTGTTTATTTTGTTTGTTTTATTATTGAATTGTAAGCCTAATAATCTGTATGAGTCTATTGTTACTTGATTATGAATAAATAATAACAAATTATGAAAAATTTACAGATACTTTAAAGATTAACATAATTTGGCTTAAGAAAACAGAAAAAACAAAGGTGTAATGACACAGTTAATAAAATCAATGCTCTATTTAGCAACCAACAAATCAACGAAGGGCACGGAATAAAACAAAAACATAATTAAAAAGTTTGTAATTGTTTTGTTTTCTGGAATATTATTAAAATAAAACATTATCTACCATCAAGTACTGAATAAATTTATTATGCAAATCAAGCAATTTAAGTATAAATTATCTATTTATAAAACTCACGGTCAGATGATAATCCCATCTAAACCGAGTTATGCTGCGTATTCATTGGGAAACTAAGTTACAGAACATTGTTACAGCAACATGTTTTTGTGTACCATATTCATGATAAACAAAATAACATCTAGCAATATCAAATGTTGCTGGCAGCAAAGCTGCGTGACTGTTTTGAAAAAATACTTCCAATGACTTATACAAATATATATACTTAAATGCTTTAAAATACACTCCAACTTAGCTCTTAACGTAAGATGACAAATCATCAGTAATCAAGTCCTTAGCAGGAACTGTGCTCAAGAATTTTTGAGCATGCTTGTAGAACAATTCCATAGCCGTATCAACAACAATCTTTCCGAAAGTCTTTATAACGAACTCCGAGTTCTCGTTGAGGATGTTAACACCCACGGCGCCTGAAGAAAGTAAGATTATGTTTTAAAAACAATAAATACATTCAACGTTGATAATGTCACTAAAGATACAACCATATGGCACAAAAGGGAGGAGGCCTATTTTATACCCAGTAGTGGGTGGAATAAAGCTATGAATGATGATGCTGATGATGCTAACGTCATTATCAAGGCAGATTAAGCAAGCAAGTGCTGTCCAGACGGCTTTGATTCATTCAAAATGGATTGGCCAGAGTAGACAGTGGAGAGAAAGAGAGAGATATGGAAGACTATGGGGCAAACGAAACGACTGGCCAGCAGAAATTGAAATATTATTTCTAATCAATTTCAAAATATTTTAATACTGTCCAGTATTAGGTGATTCTTTTATTTTGGTTCTTGAAAGGCATATTTTGAAATTAATTAGAAATCATATTTAAATTTCTTGAACAATAAAGACAGCTATAATTTTGTTCCATCTTTGATTTATCTGCTTAACCTGTACAACTTCCAAATGTAAACTTTGACTGCAACGCAGAAGACATAATAGGAACAGCTCATAGTCTCAATGTGTAAGAGATAGTGAAGTTAGTCAAAACGATAACAAGTTATTATTAAACCTATATAATATAAGTATACTCACTAATTTCTTGTTTTCCAATAAGTAAATTGTCAGCAGAAAACGTTGTTTTTCCTTTAACTTCGTAGTCATATGTAGAGTCATCGGGTTTTAACAGAATATGGAGTTCACCGTCATCAAGTTTCTTCACTTCAAATGCGAAATCGAAGGACAAATGAATTTTTTCTGAAAAAAGAAATCTTTCGTTGAAAAATCCATTATACAAGCAGAAGGTGTATACAGTTTTGTTACACTCGAAGATCTAGACTAAGATATAATATTGTCAGAAGGCTGGCTTGTGCTTTGGCCAAAGAATTAGCATTGCCATTCAACGTGGCAATGCTGCCAGTCTTCTGGGCACGTTTCCGGATGACAGCGATGCGGACGAATACTTCGGTCCCTTTGTATTTTTATCTATTAGTAAGTCCTTTTAGTTTTAGTTTTTTTTTGTTAATTATTAATTCCAAATACAAACCATTAAAATAAATATTGTCACAACTTTGAAGAATTAGCTTTATCATTCTGGAGAAACATTTCTACTACAAGGCAAGAAGAAGCAAGCTCCCGCTCTTCGTGTCATAATTTGAGGTATTCCCAACCTCAAAAAAAAAAAAGGGCGCTGCTTGTAATCTTATAATTTAAATGCTTACCACCAACAACTGCTCCTTTTCCTTCACCATGAATGTTAATGCCTCCAATAAGTCCCAAGAGGGCTGGAGTTGATTCGATCTTGTAGTTGCCTTCGAGCGAGAAGACATCACATACAAAATCTACCGCAGACCGTAGAGTTGCTAAATCATTCCTTTATAAAAAAAGAGTTCGATTTTAGTAAAACAGAAAAATAAAACAAATTAGAATGCACCTCGTTATCAAAGTTTGATATAGATACCTACTGGATGATCGAGTCTTTAATAAGAACTATCACCCTTTTATGAGGCATTTCAACTATATTACAATATCTATATATATAAAAGAAAGTCGTGTTTGTTACAACACTTATAACTCGAGAACGGCTGGACTGATTTTGATGATCTTTGATTTGTTGGATTTGTCTCCGCCCAGAATAGCAGAATAACAATAAAAAAATTGGAAAAATTCACGAAAAAAAAAATATGAAGAGAATCGTTTTCTCATACATTCTGTATAGAATGGGTCTTTTGATAATATCTCGGTATATAGGTAGGTAGGGGTTGGTAGGGTTGGTAGGTAGGTAGGTAAGTAGGGTAAGTATGTAGAGTAGGTAGGTAGGGTAGGGTAGGGTAGGTAGGTAGGGTAGGTAGGGTAGGTAGGGTAGGTACGCCGTACGGATAGCTACCCGTGCGAAGCCGGGGCGAGCAGCTAGTTTTAAAAATAAAAAAAACTTACTTCAAAGTAGTCACGAGACAGTTTTTTAAACCTTTAGCTTCTCCTTCCTTCATTGTAAGTTTTATCATTCCAAGAGCAACCATATCCCTATCTTTTATCACCAATGGATCTGCCTTAGGTACATCCATTTCTGGGATGCCATTATCTGCTATTTCTTGAAAAATGCTCTGGTACAGAGCTTGGAGACATGCATCATCACTTATAGAACATTTTTTTATTTTATCCACTGAAATAAAGAAAATAATATTTTAGGATAAGTAATGTTTTATAAGTTAGACACCACTTTAATGAAGCAATAATTAACCGTCGACAAAAAATTGCTTAGAAACTTAGATCGATAAGGGCAAGCAATCAACCCCAAGGAGAGCACCGGTGAACTATTGAATTTTATATTGGAAAATATACGGGTGAATTTGCATTATCAAGGCAAAGGCGCGGAAAAGCTTCCCTTAGGTAAAAAAAAATCATCCACTTCTTTACGAAGATCAGGCTACAATAAAGAGCGGTTTACAATTTTCTTTCTAAAGCACTGTTTATTTTGTTAATAACACTGATACTCACTAATCGCTGCAGATTCGCAAAATGCGAAGATGGCACTGGCTAACAAAATTACGTTTAATTGAAACATTTTACTACTGTTTACTGTATACAGTGAGGTACTGATCTAATGTTGATTTACGGCAAGTTACTCAATTTATATACTTTAACGCATTCAAGGACGCTGAACGACACACAAAAGAAGTTTATTGTTGTAAAGCCTATGGGCATTTGGTTTCCCTCAAAGTGGTAATGCGGATATTATAAAGCGTGAAGTAAATTTTTGCCAATACTTATGTGGTTCCGTAAAAAAAAAAACTAATACAAATGATTACTACTGCAATTTGACACTGATAGTTAAGACCTTATCAAACAAACCTCATGTTTGTAACCATTCAACAAAAAAAAGATCAAAAAACAGGAAATATTGACGAATTTATGAAAAGCTTTCAACACAAAAAATGAAGAATAATAATGGATTCTGCTATTAAGCGAGTGAATCATAGAAAAATAATATTAGTTAGGTTTATAGTTATATTTCTAGAATGATATATTATTTTACAATTATTATGGATTATCCATAAACCTTGAGAAGTAAAAATTAGATAGCACATAAATCGATATTTTATGGGCAATCGGATTTTTGGCGCAACTACTTTGTCTGCATGCACATATATACATTTAAGAAGTATTTAAAATGTCATTAATGTGTCTGAATAATATTCTCATAGACTCTTATCAAAGTTTATATTCTTCAGATCCTACAACTATTCATTATAAATTTAAAGAAGTACGTTAAGTTTATAATTTAGAGGTTTATAAGCGGCATCGCTGTCGCGCTCGCTAGCGACACAGAGGGCCTAGACAAGTGACAATCGCTTCTAAAGCGTTTTGTATTTCTACAACGACTTTCAACAGGATTGACATAAGCTTTTCGATAGCTTATGTCAGTCCTATACATTTTTGCCTTTTCCATCATCGTTATCGCTGATAGAATGTCACTTTGTCTAGAGCCTCTGGTCCGCCTCTGGTTAGTCACTTTGGACCAATATGGCTACCGAGAGCGACAGCGATATCTGAATAGAACTTTAGATGGCCTTGTCCAAGGGTTTAGCAATCATGATACTCATTTATTTATTTATTTATTTATTTATTTAGGTTAACCAACAACAGTTTACACTACATACATTTCTGACTTAATGACTAGGGTTACATTAGCACGTGCAACAATTAATTAAAGGTTAACACCACATCAGTCATAATCATCCTAACGTCAATGAAATTCGATGAAATGATAAGATGGTTTTTCATTACGCTCTGTGGAACCACAAAATTATTCATAGTTCGTTTCAAACAATGCTTTTGGTAGGAAATATGTAAAGAAATATTAGAATTATTCATCATGTTTCAAATTTTGTGCAAAGGAGAATGGGCGTTACTATATGAGTTGCGTCCCAACCCTTGTAACAAGTTGCGACTAGTATAAACACCTTCATTAAGTCTTTTTTATGATTAATAATCCAAGATTTTATTAAAATTGCGTGCAGGTCAAAAGATGTGGGGTTTCAAGTAAAAAAAGGTTATTTGTATTAAATAATGGTTTAATCATTTTTATGGTATTATTTAATTCATACTATGGCAGCTAAGTCAAAATTGAGGGCGAACATGGTGTAATTGAACATTCAAAAATTGGGTTTGGTTAGCTTAAACAGTGATGTAACTTATGCCATGTGAAAGCTTTTGGGGTATTATTTAATTCATACTATGGCAGCTAAGTTGAAATCGAGCGCAAACATGGTGTTTTTGAACATTTTAAAAATATATTGGCAGTAGGTTAGGTTAGCGTCAACAGTGATGTAACTTATGCTGTGACTTTTGGGGTATTATTTAATTCATACTAAGGCAGCTAAGTCGAAATCGAGCGCAAACATGGTGTTTTTAAATATTCAAAAATTAGGTTAGGTTAGCTTCAACAGTGACGTAACTTATGCCATGTGAAAACTTTTAGGGTATTATTTTATTCATACTACGGCAGCTATGTCGAAATTGAGCGCGAACATGGAGTTTCTGAACATTTTAAAATAAACTGGCAGTAGGTTAGGTTAGTTTCAACAGTGATGTAACTTATGCCGTGTGAAAATTTTTGGGGTATCATTTAATTCATACTATGGCAGCTAAATCGAAATCGAGCGTGAACATGGTGTTTTTGAACATTCCAAAATATTCAAATCATTCACAAAAAAATCATATTCTGACATTACGTGCGAAGCAGCGACGGGTAATAATAAAAAAAAGGCTAACTAATAATAAAAACGGGGACACACGGCTACACATCAAGCTATACATTTCCAGTTTATACTGATCTCGCATAGAAAAAAAAAAAAAAAAAAAAAAAAACTTAACCTACTTTTTATATTTTTTTGAATGTTCCAAAACAATTACCCTGCACGAGATACAGAGTTATGCTCATACAAAAAAAATAAACACTCATTGAGATCTTTCATATGATATAGGTAGGAAAGTGTTACAACACTTGGGACGAACCTGCCCATTCTTTCTTCTTTAATTAACCTTTGTGATAATATTTTTTTTAAAGTAATCACAAATTTTTAAATAGATGAGTCATTTCTTTTCGGGTTACTGATAACTCAGGAAATAAGGATTTGAAGTGAACCAATGTAATCGGGCTTTGTGCCCGAAGAGTTGATGGTATTGTAAGCAAGGTATTGCTAGCATATCGGAAGGCCGATGGGGCCAAAAATTCTTAAATAGCATCCATGTTCTAGCGTAGTGGGTAAGCATCATCAGTCGTAGCCTTGTACCGGTACAAGGCTACGACTTCATGATGGAAGTCGGAATACGCTGTTGGATGCGGTGGCCATGTACGATCGGTCGTTGTTGCGATGCTATGCGGGGGCTATGTTGAGCAATGGACGTATTTACGCTAATAATATGATGATGATGATTCGACGATTGTTTAAGACTTGATAGGATAGCTATGAAAGGCTGGAAAATCTGGTGTTCTGGCATAATTTAGTAGGTATAAGCTGGTACTAATGTTTGAAATTTATAGAGACTGTGGCGGTATCTACATCGCCACATGCGAACTACGCATCGAAGACCTAACGTCACATAAATCCTGCATCGCGCAATTAGAGTTTACCGTGCAGTGAACATATATACAAAAACCCAATATCAATCATTGGGCAGTTGCCCGCCAGACACAACACCCGTCTGGTCGGAGGATCCTCCCTTTTCTATGGGGGATGAGTGAACTTTACACCCTGTTCCTCATACCCCTAAAAGACCATGACCGCTGAATTTCTTTTTAGCATTTTTTCTCAGGGATCAGGAGTCAGCTAGGAAATAACGGCGCCTTCTGGATCTAAAATATTGACCAAAAAATTGACATGTTAAAGATCTAGTTACAGAAATAAACATTTTTTCATTTCATCTCATGAAGCAAAGCTGGTAGATTAAATTAGTAATAAGAATCGAGAAATGGCAATTTTCTTATTTATGGACATATTAAGGTTTATTTTAATCTTAGACATTTCTCGGGACCGTGGGGTCCCGGCCCTTTGGAAGGCGTACGACGGGCTGAAGCCTCCTCGCAGAAGCCCCTTAGACAATTTTAAATGGAATGAGCACAAACCGACGTTTATCCCTATTCGCACTATGCAAGTGCAGCAAAGGACAAACCCCGGTTGGTGTAGGCTACCTTTCAAGCCCTACCGTCGTGCGCGGGCGACAATACGCCGTGAACGCATGAACTCCCGCCGTGCATTTTGGCGCCAATGGGATTTGATCATTTTTCATACTAAAAATTGACTAAATCGATTCCGATTTTTTTCCTACACTGGCAATAATATAGGTGACCCATAGACGATCAAAAATACTCAAAAACCTCGTATCCAACACTGTAAAAAAATAATATGAAAGCAGCATTTTTTAGTTTGAGATTCTGTGGTTCAGTGCCGGTGTTGTGTTTATTTATTGTGATGGATTTTCCAAATAAAATCGTGGTAAGTTATTAAATAATAGTGTATAGGCCAGATAGTTAGATAATTGTTTGCATGAAACGATACCATAAAAATGATTTACGAGCCAAAATATGTTTACGTAATTTCAATATAAACACTCGCCGTTTTTATCTGATGGTTGACTGTTTTTCAATTAATTTGTGTCTTTAAACAGTGGTCATACTGGTCATATATGCGAATACTAATTTTATTTAATTATTTCATGCATTCGAGGCCTATTCATTAATTTTTCAAAGATATATGTACGTGTTTCTACTTGTGGGTAAAATGTCAAAATCACAGCACCGCGCACTATGAAGTTTGAGTTGGAAATTATATGTAATCGTATTAGAAAAAAATCTAATTAGATTACTTTGTCTATTCATGATATTATTACCCAAATTTTTTGTTAATTGATCCATTAATTTGCCAGATATCAACATAATACAGCAACAAGTCGGCTTTCGCCCCATTCTCTGTTTTCAATAGAATGTTTATAATACTAAAGAAATATTATAAGTGTTGTAGATATTATTATGTGTGGCCTCATTATTCAAAAGCCCGAAACTGTTTACAGAATGTAAATACATCAAATAGAATCGTAGATATAGCGTTTTTTGTGATCGGGGTCAGCCCGAGTCAAACTACATTGCGTTACGCCGCGCGGCGCGGTACTTCAGGGTTGCCGCTTATAAGCGACGGCCGGGACTATAAAGGTTGGTTTATTATTATTATTAATACTGGTATTCATCTGCATCTGGTTAGACTAGAAGCCGACCCCAACTTGGTTGGGAAAAGGCTAGGCAAATGATGATTAAGGTTTATTATTAAATATTATGGAATCGTGATGATTCATCACCTACCTATATCTATTTTGGGATATTTTTTTTTTAAACCCATAGCATTCTTTTTAATTACTACGGAGAAGCTCTTGGCCTGCAACCCACCTGATGGTAAGTTATGATCAGGCCAAAGTTGGAAGCAAGCTTCAGCCCGGAATCCTTAACCACAGAGGAACTGGCTATCTAACCTGTTACTACCGAAACACCATAATGCTGTTAACATTGTTGCTATGGCAACAGACTTAAGGAGGTGGTAGCTAGCCAGGCGGACTTAGAAAATTTTGCCCCGCCGGATATCGATACCGGGACCTCTGGGTCTTAGACAGGTGGTCTAACCACTAGACAACAGAGGCGGTGCGGGAGGTAGCTTTCGTGTAATTTTTTACCATTTTTTTGTGTCTTGAAGAATTTTATTTTAATTAGCGCTATTGTTCTTTATTCATTATCATACATACATTGTTAACATTTTTTGTTGTTTTAGTACTAGTTTATCTCGGTGGGGTCTGCAGAGCGTGGGGTCCTGGGTTCGATTCCCGGATCGGGCAAAGTGTTATTGGATTTTTCCATTAGGAGTTTCGTAGTAACAGCCCGGAGTTTGGAAGTTGGCGGTGTGGTACCCCCGTGCCTCGGAAAGCACGTTAAGCCGTTGGTCCTACGCCTGATCTCTCTCCGGTCGTGTCGGATTACCGTCCCATCGGACTATGAGAGTGAGGGAAGAGAGAGTGCACTTGTGTCTGCGCAAACACTTGTGCACTATAATATCTCCCGCGCCGAAGGCTAGTCTCCGTTGAGATTGGCCGCCGTGGCCGAAAATACGGTCTGGAGGACTATATATATATACTATATCTCGGTGGGAGCTCGTGGCCAAGTAATAACAGCCGCATGGGTCGGTCCATCAGGTTAAGCTACTCTTGCCGGGGTTGGTCAGTGGATGGGTGATCATCTTTACATACCGAGACTCCTCCGTGCCTTAGAAAGGCTGTCAGTCGTGGATCTTTGACAGTCGTTACGGGTCGTCAGAAGCTCGACAGTCTGACAACCAGCCTTACAAAGGGGTCTCGTATTATCCATTTACTGGGTTGTGGAGGTCAGATAGGCAGTCGCCCCATGTAAAATAATACTATTCCGGTGCATCCGGTTAGACTAGAAGCCGACCCCAACATGGTTGGGAAAAGGCTAGGCAAATTGATTAAAGTACTATATCTCTTATATGAATACGTAGTGGGTAGAAAGTTAAAGCAGTGGTGGCCCAGTAGTAACGGCCGCGAATTACCGAGTTGTAGGTCTGGGTTCGAACCCAGACAGGCGCTTTGCTTTGTGTAAATTATTTCATCACCACTGCTCTCAAAATGGTGAAGGAAAACATCGTGATAAAACGTCATGGAAATCCATTATAAGATACAGTAGACGTAGTTATATTTAATAACCTATTCCGCATACCTATTATTCAAGGGTCATAAAAAAACCTGCGCAGAGTGAACTCTGAAAGAAGAAAGAAGAAAGAAAGAAAAATAGGTTTAATTGTCACAGAAACACGTGCATACAAAAAGATAACAGTAATCAGCAATATTTACCACAATATACCTAAATACCATTAAAAATTTAAAAAAAACATGAGATCACGAGTATAGATAAATAATCGGCAGCTGCACGTCATGACTGTGACAAGAAGGCTTCCACTCAGCATGACGCTGCGCTATGGGGACCCACAGCACAGTGCTGATTTTCAGTGGTCACCCGAAAAAGACGTACGGAAATCAAGTCAGTCAACTCTGCTACCAGCGCTCGGTGTGGCAACACGTCGTGTTCTCGGTCGCGTCTGGTCAATGAAATCGTCATCCTGAAGCTGCCTCGTTGAGATTTGAAACACGTGTCGATTTCTTACAGGATTTTTTATGACTCTTGCAGAATAGTTAAGAGGAATAGGTTACTTAATATATCTATGTCTATTGTATCCCTACATGTTTTTTTTTTTAAAGCGCCTTGAAGTTTCCTAAAGCAGTCAGTTGTCTAAACAAGTAATCAGATTCGACCTTTATTTTAAACAAAAAAAGTTGAATAGCAGATTTGGTGCTGATATACCTAACTGAAGAAAAATAAGTTCTCAAACTTACTTTTCTCAAACTCATTTGAGGGCTTCAATTGCTTTTGATGTATCTATATCGAATTTTTGAGTGACGAACTATAAACCGTGTTTTTATGTTAGGTAAGCATTCAGGGGGGCTAAAACATAAAAACACGGCTTATAGTTCGTCACTCAAAAATTCGATATAGATACATCACTACGCGTTACCATTACGCGTTAGTCGTCGGGTTCCGTTCCCTCCCCGTGCTCGTCCTCGGGGACTTCAACGCCAAGAATGTGGCTTGGGGTTCCCGGTATACGGACACACGGGGCAGGATGGTGGAGGACTGGGCTCTGGAGACAGGCCTGGTCGTCCTAAACCGGGGTTCTGACCCCACGTGTGTGCGGATGCGGGGTGAGTCGGTGGTGGACATCTCGTTCGCCAACCCCGCTCTGTCACCGCGTATCACTGACTGGCGCGTCATGGAGGGGGTGGAGACGTATTCCGACCACCGGTATATCCGGTTTGACGTCTCCGCCCAGTCCTCGAGCGCGCCGGTCCGACAGGCCCCGAGTGGTCCGCGGTGGGCGCTGAAGCAGCTGGACCGGGAGCTCCTCCTGGAAGCCTCGATCGTGCAGGCCTGGGTGTCATCACCGGACAGGCCTGCCGACATCAACGACGAGGCGGAGTGGTTCCGGGAGGCCATGTCCAATATTTGTGACGTGGCAATGCCTGGGCCCAGCCCGGACGTGCTTCGCGCCAGGTGAGCTGGTGGTCGCAGCAGCTGACGGCTTTGCGCCATGCGTGTGTTGCTGCGCGACACCAGTACACCAGGCACCGCAGGCTCCGTATCCGCCCTCCGGATACGGAAGCCATTGAGGCGGAGCTGTATGAGGGGTACAGAGCGGCGAAGACCGCCCTCCAGGCGGAGATCCTGCGGGCCAGGGCACTGGACCGCGAGGAGATGCTGGAGACTCTGAACATAGATCCGTAGGGACGCCCATACAAGATGGTGCGGGAGAAACTCCGCCCATGGGCTCCCCCGCTGACGCAGAGTCTCCGGCCTCAGCTTGTGGAGGACGTGGTGAGCGCTCTGTTCCCCTCGAGAGGGGAACATACCTCCCCGCTCATGGCTCCGCCTACTGCGGTGCTTGATGCGGACCACAACACCGACGAAGACGACGATGCTCCGGAGGTGACCGAGGTAGAAATGAGAGTGGCGGTGCGAAGGCTGAATGCCAAAAACACCGCCCCAGGACCTGACGGCCTACCTGGGAAGGCCTGGGTCCTGGCCATGGAGGCTCTCGGGCCTCGACTAAGGGGTCTCCTAAGCGCATGCATGGAGAGGGGCCAGTTTCCACTTCGTTGGAAGACGGGGAAACTGGTCCTCATAAAGAAGCCGGGGCGCCCTGCGGACTCTCCGTCCGCTTATCGGCCCATCGTGCTGCTCGACGAGGTGGGCAAGCTCTTTGAAAGAGTAATTGCAAACCGCCTCGTCGGGCGGCTGGTGCGGGTGGGGCCGGACTTGGCGGAGAGCCAGTTTGGTTTCCGCAGAGGGCGCTCTACGGTGGACGCCATCATGCGCGTACGGGCCCTCACGACGGGGGATGCTGTGGCCCGGGGTGGGGTCGTCTTGGCGGTGTCTCTCGACATCGCCAACGCCTTCAACACCCTGCCCTGGAGTTGCATAAGGGAGGCACTCCGGTACCACCGGATGCCGACCTACCTCTGTCGTGTGGTCGAGGCCTATCTGACGGACAGGGCCGTCATCTACCCCGGTCACCAGGGAGTGTGGAACCGGCGAGAGATGTCGTGCGGTGTCCCACAGGGAACGGTCCTGGGGCCGCATCTGTGGGACATCGGTTACGACTGGGTGCTGCGCGCCGACCTCCCCAGTGGCGTCAGTGTAGTTTGCTACGCTGACGACACGCTGGTCCTGGCACAGGGGAGGTCGCACCAGGCGGCGGCCGAACTAGCGACACGCGGGGTTGCGACAATCGTCGATAGAATCCGGCAGCTGGGACTCGAGGTGGCCTTGCACAAGTCCGAGGTCATGTGTTTTCATGGCCCTCGGAACGCGCCACCGTCGGGTTCCCAAATTACGGTAGGAGGGGTTCACATCGGCGTCGAGTCGACGATGAAGTACCTAGGACTCGTCCTCGACAGCCGGTGGAACTTCGTTGAGCATTTCCGACGTTTGGCTCCCAGGCTGGACCGGGCTGGAGCTGCCTTGGGGCGTCTCCTGCCCAATCTGGGGGGTCCAAACGCCTCCTGCCGGAGGCTCTACGCGGGGGTCGTGCGGTCCATGGCCCTTTACGGGGCACCGGTGTGGGCGCGTTCCCTTAGGCTGCGGCCAGCCCGCCGGTTGAACGCGTCCCAAAGGGTCATGGCCATTCGGCTGGCCCGGGGATACCGCACGGTCTCCCGCGAGGCGGCGAGCCTCCTGGCCGGATTACCGCCATGGGATCTGGAGGCGAAGGTCCTCGCGCACATATGGGAGTGGCGCGAGGAGATGAAGCGCCGGGGCGTAACTCCGCTGCCGCGAGAAATCGCGGCTCAGCGGACAGAGCTCCGGCAGGATCTCATGGCGGCATGGAGAATGCGATTGTCGCAACCCAGTGCTGGGCACGCCACAATTGCGGCGATAAGTCCCCTCTTTGAGGAGTGGCTAGAGAGGCGCCACGGCGTCCTCACCTTCCGCCTGACGCGGTCCTCACCGGACACGGTTGCTTCGGGAGGTTCCTGTTTCGTATAAGGCGGGAGGAAACGTCCGGGTGTCACCACTGTGTGGATCGCCCGGAGGACACGGTGGAGCATACGGTGGAGGTCTGCCCCGCTTGGGCGGAGCCCCGCCGTGTCCTCTTGGAGGCGATTGGCGGCGGTGACCTCTCGCGTCCGGCTCTGGTCCAGGCCATGGTACGGAGCGAGTGGGCATGGGAAGCAGTCACCTCCTTCTGCGAAGCAGTAATGCTCGCGAAGGAGGAGGCGGAACGCGTGAGGGAGAGGCAAAGTTTGCGCCCTCACGCCCCTAACCGCCGCCGCCGCTGGAGACACCCTGGGCGTCGGGAATCCCAGGCGGATTCCCGGCCACCGTAGGCGCGGGCTTGCGGACGGCGAGCAATGGGTAGCTCGCCGTCCGATCAGGACCAGGCCCGGGTCGATGGCGCGTCGTGTTCCACGCGCGCCTCAAAGAGATGTCAGCACAATTGGCGGGGTCCGCTAGGACCGATGCCTGCCAGGGTTGCGGGTTAGTCCGAAAGGGATACCGGGACCTTGGCAACAGGCAACTGAAGGAACACGGGTGGGTTTTAGTCAGTAAAAGTCTGACACGCCCTTCCGCTCCACCCAGAGCGGGAGAAGTCATTGGATGATTTCCCACCCTCAAAAAAAAAAAAAAAAAGGGGGGCTAAAACGGCAATTCCTCTAAAAGCAATTCATGTCCTGAATTCCCAGCTATCATTAGCAATTCCCTAATTTGACACAAAAGTAATTGATAATTTGTGGACCATTTTACGAATCTCCATAAAAAAACTGTCCAACAGATGAATTATTTCGTAATATGAATTGCACACAGATCATATAATGAATTGTCATTTTATGACATTTTACGATAATTCATAATATTTTCCTATTATTATTCTGCCATAGTGACCGTTTTAAGCTCCTGGCTCTCCATCCCCCTGTGGCATTTGGTTTCAAATGCGTATGTTAAGCATGGGAGGAGGTTTGAGTCCATTATCTACTTTTTTCATCAATTCTACTGGGAGATCGCTTTTGAATACTTCCTTTAGATTCTAATATTTTATTCCATGGTTTCGTGTGTTTGTGAAGGATTATTTTTATACTAAGGGCACAGCTTAGGGGAAGAAATTTAATTTCCAAAAACGAGCATTTTACTGGAAGTTGATTGTCTGTATATGAGAAATCAAATATATCAGGAATAACAGGCATATGCAATGTTAACAACAAAATGTTATCTATTTTTACGTAGGTATTAATATTATTAAATTATATAAAACATGTTATTTGTTCCACTGTGTGGTCATCAACACCACTCAATTAAATATCAACGACTGAACATCGACCTTGGTTTTTTTTTTTTTCTATTTTATTCCCATGTACATGTTTACGTTTCTTATGTGGACGATATATAATAATAAAATCTGTGAGTTCTAGCTTTATCTGTGGTAGTACTTCGACTAGGAACCATGTTTTTGAAAATATCTCTGTTTCTGTTGTGCACAGTTCTTGTGTTTTGTGAGTCAGGTTTCGGTAAGTTTTTTATTTATTATAAATATTTTTGATATGAAAATTGGATTATGTTTGTGTAGTTGATGGTGTCTAAGAAGGTTACTCTCTGGAAAGAAGCAAGCATGTTGACATTTTATGTATTTGAATCACACACAGGTGTAAGTCCAAAACAGCACCAATTTGAAATTCATCATCAAAATCAATTTCTGAAATTGTAGGAATTAGGAACCTATTTCGTGCTGTTAATTTATTTTTTTCTGCTATTTAATTTATACTGATATTCCAGGTGCATTCCGTAAGACTGAAAGCTGCCCTCAACATAGTTGCTAAAAGGCTAGGATGATGATTTTCAAATATTCCGCATTATGTGTATCATTATATTGAAAAAAAATCTTCTTTACAGTGGACACTTTGGGAAAATGTAAAATCAGCGATGGTGCTTGCGAAAAAGCGCTTCTCCAATCAATTATTAAAACAATCTCCAAGACGGGTATTCCTGAGTTGGAGATCCCACCACTGGATCCCCTTATTCTAAAAAATGTATCTATATCTATTTTGGATGTCATAGATTTTACTCTGGTTGAAGGAACCGTTAAAGGTGCCAAAGATTGCCTTGTTACTAAGTTTGAGTGAGTATCTTTACATCCATAACCTTACATATTATAAAACAAAGTCCTCCGCGCATCTATCTGTCGTCCTGTTCGCGATAAACTCAAAAACGACTGCACCAATTTTCATTCTGTTTTCACCAATGGATAGAGTGGTTCTCGAGTGAGGTTTGAGTATATAATAACGGACACCCACGCGGGCGAAGCTGCAGGCATCAGCTAGTTAGATATAAATTAATACTGTTTATTTATTTTAAAATTTTTTCTTGTCTTCTATTTAACTTATTGATGTCATGGGTCTCTTCAAATATTTACGTAATCTAATAATAATGTCATTCAGTTACTGAAAATGTTCCCATTGACTTATCTAAGAGCTGCGCGCGCACGAAATCCCTAAAGTCCCGCTCGAAATCCCTAGAGTCGCGTTCTTTTAATTTTTTCACGTTTTGGGCACAAGGTTTTAGCATTTATGTTATATGGTTAACAATTGCAGTAGGAATATGGTTTATATGGTTTACAGTGTAGGAAAAAGTTCGGTGTCGAATATTTTTAAGCAAAAAATATATTTTGTCGGGGGTGGTGCGCCCGGCGCCTCGACTGGCCAGTAGGTACTGAGGCAAGCCTGTTGGACCTCAAAGGGCTCCTCTTTGGTCGCTCTTAATCTTTGATCTATATTTTCAGGACTAACATTGAAGATGAACGTGCATTCATCGAGCTCGTTTGTGACTTCTCAATGAAAGGTCACTACAAAGTGTTCTCAAACAGTCCTCTTGTCAAAACTTTTGTTGGTGGTGATACGTTGACTGGCGAGGGAAATGGAAAAGTCAAAATAGGTATATATTTTTTTGCAATCATCTTCACTCCTATATTCCCCGAAGGGTTATGCAGAGGGCCTTCAGTACACATATTTCCCCAGTTATGTTTAAGGCCCATGTAATAGGGCGATCCTATTGCCATCAACCGGGCACGAATCTAGACAAAACAGATCTTGTTTGCATTGATTTCTAAAATCAGCAAAATATTACTTATGTACATTTTATTCATCAATCAATGATGATCAAGGCTATTTATATAACCAGGCATGAATGTCTTTAATTTGAACATAGTGATTTTATTTTCACGTCTTACCCTGTTTCAGTTGTTTGATTTGATAGAGTGTCCGTGGAGTTTCTTGCCCGTTCTTCTCCATAGGTTCTAGTTGCCCATTCCAAAGCTTAGTAGGTACTAAGCTTTGGAATGGGCAACTAGCTTCGTATCCTGACTGACCGACTCCTTGACAATTCAAAAGTTCCTGTAAATGGTTTAATTGAAATGAGTTTTATTTAAGTATTCCGATTGTCCAGAAATTCCTGCTAGAGGATAATAACTCTGCTTCTATTTCATTGTGATCATAAATATATGTTGGTGAATACGTTTTTATTGTAAGTTACATTATTTAAAATATTTATTCCAGAAAAACTACATTTTAAATTGGATTTTGATTTCTACATCCAAAGGCGAAATGGTGAACTTTACATTCATGGCAAAAGTGATAAAGTCAAATACTCCATTAATATAGGAAAACTGGTTTTCTTTGCTGACAGTTTGTATATAGGAAAACAAGAATCTAGTAAGTACCTTTTTGATACAATTATATTCTCTTGTAGGCTAAATAATATCAAAATAATGTTTAGGCATATAAAAACACAATGTACCCTTTCACAAGTTCCCACAATACAAAACACATATAGATAAAAGTTATCGGTAATCAAGCTGTTGGTCAGAATTCTATCCTAAACTAACCCACTTGCTCGGGGTGCATTTCGCTTCGTGCGTGGTTGGTCACATTTCTAACCATCAGTTCTCCATGTATATTTATTTACACAAATGTTTTCGCACGCAATTAATCTAAATCTAACGTAATCTAATCGATTTGGTCTGGATATTCTAGCTTAGTTACTACGACGAACTGAGAAAAGGCCAGAAATTTAAAAAGAGGCTCATTTAAAAAAAAAATATTTGCATCATTAGGAGCCCTAATATTTTTTACAAGGTACACACGGCTACACATCAGGCTATACTTTTCCAGTATAAGCTGACCTCGCATTGTACGGAAATCCTATACAATGTGAGATCAGCATAAACTGGAAATGTATAGCTTGATGTGTAGCCGCGTGTACATTAATTTAAAAAGTGTACATCTTATGGTCAATAAGCTTTTCGAGGATCAGTTACATATTTTTCAATTATTAATGTTAATTCATTTGATTGGCTTTTAGCTTTTAGGTCAACCAATCTCGAAGCTATTACGGTAAATTAACTTAACCAAGACTTAACCAGCCTTAATAAACCCTGTTTACGTCTTGCAGAATTAATCATATTATTGCAGTTTCTGAACTGTAATTAGCAGCTGAGCAACTACCTAAGTGTATTATTAAATGAACACAACAGTAGCAAATATAGGGTTAAAGATCAGACGGTTCGTTGTTAATAACACATTGCAATTAATTGTGTTTTACTCATGACTAGCTTCTACCTGCGACTTCGTTCGCATGGAAATCGTAGGACACCACAATGAACTCATCTAATTTAGTAGGCTCTCAATATCAATCGACATATAAGTAATGCATGATGTGCTTACCTGTACGAAATTGAGACACTAGTCTATAAGTATGGGATCTATCTCATATCTTTGTATCGGTGTATTCAATTGTAGGTGAGTTTAAAAAAAAAAAAAAAATAGCTATATTTTTATTCAAATAAAAACTCTGTATGCTACGTTTGAAGGTTTGATCTTAACACCCAAAATGTACAGAAAATAATCATTAATAAAAACATCATCCTAAAAAAATTTACCTCACGGGGATCGAACCCACGAACAGTGGCTTACAGGGCGAACGTGGAACCATTAAGGCTCTTGCAGACTGGCGCGACATCGCGGGCGCGACAAGCAGTTGATGAGATTAAAATAGCCGCTCATTATACATGTCAAGATTCCTATTGCTAATCCCTCTTAGGAAACAGCGTGATAATTTATAGCCTATGCGATGACCAGACTTGTTAGGAATATTTGTGCAAAATTTTAACAGAATCTATTTATTAGTTTTTGGTCCAATCTTGAAAATACAAAGACACAAACGGACAAAAATTCTAAAAAAAAAAAAAAATTATAATAATATGAATAATTTTTATTTTTTTTAAATACGCTTTTGACATCATTACTATTTCATAATAGATAAAGCAACTATAGATAATTATCAACATTGCTACAAAGAAAACTGGTTCTCGTTTTTCATGTAATTAATAATTATGTGTAATTGTTTATTACCTAGTCATTTTCTAAGAATAGTTGTCATACTATGATGTGAGTATATTTTTTTAAATAAGTATTAATGATAAATGACTGGTTATTAATGTGTTGCAGACTCTCCTAATTATAACTCAATATATGTATTATCATCTTTTTTCGTTAACGTGTGGTTAGTGACTAACCTGAGTTTATATGCCGCCCATCGGCCTCTGACTTGGCTTCACATGCCATCGAGAAATATCTCTACTGAATATATTACTTTGTGTTTTTGACTACATATTTACAATTAACAATTTCTAAATCAATGGCACTACAAAATATAGAAATACTTCTTTTTAGAGCTACAGGTTTAATATTATTTTTAAACTTCGTCCAGCATAATTAGCCTATAATTTTTCCATGGCTGGGACACAGGCCTCTTCTCAGTGAGAGGGAAAAAACTTCTTCCGTTCCTGATAGATTACTATCGAAATATCTTAAAGTGTGTCCAGGTATTGCGAGCCATGTGCTCCTGAATTCAGTTTGAATGGTAAGCCACGAATGTGACACTTGCCTCAGGCTGAAGCTGAACCTGCCAGGGTTGTGGGAAAGTCCGAAAGTGATACCGGGATCTTGGCAACAGGCAACTGAACAATGGGAAGGAACACGGGTGGGTTTTAGTTAGCAAAAGTCTGACACGCCCTCCCGCTCCGCCCAGAGCGGGAGAAGTCATTTGATGATTTCACCCCCTTTTTTGAAAAAAACAAAAAAAGGTTGAAGCTGAAGTATCTAACTTTTGTAAAAAAATGCATTTGCTCGCACTCTCAGTATGAACCCTTATATTATTTTGTTATCTAACACAATTCAGGATGTGCACCAACACTTCACCGCTTGTTAGTACGTTGTTGTGACCTAATTTCTAACTTTTACAGGCAAACTCGTGACCGGACTGGTGAATGAAAACTGGAGGCTCCTGATGTCTTCGTTTGGCAAGCCTTACTTGGACCAAGGTATGGATTATTTGTACGGATTCCTCAAGAAATTCTTCGCAACTGTACCAGTGAAGCATTACATATCTGATGACCTGTCCAAGTATGCAAGGGATGAATAAGGGACAAGTACTTAGCTTTGTAATGTCTAACAAATACTAGGTACTGAATATTTTTTTGTTAACGTGAATTTGCGGTAGTTTGTAATAGTTAATTTTAACGTACGTAACGTACGTCTAATGTTTTAATAAAATAAAATATGTTTGACATATTCTAGTTTTATTTTTATTCGAAATCATTGGATTTTCGTGGTTGAAGAAAAGAGTGGTCACTATTAATCTGTTTATTGCTCTATATCTAGATAATATTTTTGAGGAAAATGCTATGTTGACCATTCAAAATCTCGTGATATCTGTTGAAAGCTGCAATGATCAATTTACATTAAAAAATTAACAGAATTCAATTTAAACATCAGACATGAAAACACTAGAAAATCAAACAAAACATGTTTGGGATAGGTTACAAAACGGAGAAAGACAGGTTCGCCATACATTTGAACATGTTTCATCGCTGTTCATGACATTTCAGGCTACCAAACAAACGCTTGTCTCAACTATATAAAACCATCAAATGATTTTCTGGTCCTATGAATACAAACAAAATCGCATAGACAGTATGCGATTTTGTATGTATTGACTGACCAGGCCCCAAGGCAGTGATGTCTTTAAAGTAAGAAAGGTAGTGTGGTAGTACGATGATTTCGTAGGTAGGTACTAAAAAAGCGAGTCAATGAACTTCAAGCTCTGGCCATACTGAGGTGAATCTCACGCAAGTTGCGGGACGACTGCTCGCGTCAATTTTTATAATTAGTATTAGGAAGTCACGCGACCATTTGAGCCAGTTTGAACACCTCCATACAAGTTAAATAACACAACTGGCACGACCGAATTCCGTCCCGCATCCCGCGCGTGTTTTGCTTCAGTATATGCAGAGCTTAACATATCATCACAAAGACAAGTCGACCAAACAAAAAAAGATACTTACATAAATTAACAGAAATTAATCATTATGTTAAAATACTATTGTTTATTAATTCAATTTAGCTTCATTATACGTTCGTTTTCCACAATACGTTGGATTCATGATGCGTGAACAAAGTGTGGAATATTAATTATTTTATCTGGAGGTAGGCACTGTGTTTAGTGAGGAAGTGGTTTTGAGGATTTTGTTAGGTATACTTATGTAAATTAAAATTAAATATAGTTTTTTGGGCCTTGGTCCGCTGCGGTGCGACTTGAGGAGAGGAGAGCGGCGGCGCCGGCGCGGGAACATTCGAGCGTCGCCTCGCGCCGCAAGACGCACCGTCTTATGTCGTGGCCCTGGCCTTAGGCTTCTTGTACATGACGCCGGAACCGCACCGGCCCCGGATTACATTTTTGTGTATACCTACGAATGAATATCACCCATGCACCGCACCGTCGCAGCACAGGCGGACAACAAGATGGAAAAAAAACAGGGTATCTCAGAATTTGTGTTACGCGGCTTCGGAGTCATGCACAGGAAGCTATATCCTTACTTGCAAGTAATTTTTTATAAATAGCAACCTAACGAATAATTATTATCTTATAATATCCTAACATAGTCACTCAAGTAGAAAACGCAAGTACAAGTCAATGTCGCAGTTTAACTACAAGTAGGCAACTTGGAAAATAGCTTGTTAGATATATGTTTTTGTAGGTACAAATTATAGGCGATCAGTGGATATGATAAATGATTTTATCTCTGTAAGGTGTAGGTTTTGTGGTAGGCATTTGCTATCTGACTACTCTGAGAATAAAGGAGAGGTCACAGTCTCTTTTAAAGTCCAGAAGTAAGTCAGATAGGTCCTGGTAATTGATGATTTTATTACATGACGTATTCCTATTGAAACCACAACTTCAGTAAAATAGCACAGTTTTCTTAAAACAACCACGCAATTTCCACACCAGAGAATTATTTTATAAAGTTAATATAAACACCATTCATCCACCACAGATGTTGTATGAGCTCAAGTGGCATGCTCCCTGTCACTTCCAACCTAAACTATTTTGTTAACGTTTAACCAGAAAAAAGTACTTTACATGAAATTGTCATTTGAAATTCAACCATAAACCAAAACGACAGGGTCTTCTTTTCTATGTCTCGTGAAAGAAAATGTATTCATTATTCAAATTGAATTCTGTTCACCAGAAAATAAAGTCGAATTTTATACGAACATTATTCATATGTCAAAGATGCATCTTGTTATGTTTATGTGAGTGATTTTATTTACATTTCTCTCGGTGATATATTGTCGCGTACATTTTTCATTTGCGACGCTTTTCATGTATGTCCTTGTCAAGTGGACACTTTAGCTTTTAGCATGGAGTTTTTTTATCTGGGAATGTATTGTTAAAACACAGTCCGTCGTAATGAAATATGAGATAGAGGGAATTGCATGAAAAGTCCTTCCAAGCCCCATGGCAAATGTTTTACAGGACGCGTGAGGATTTATTTTAATTGCCATGGAGAAACTCGAGATTTACTGCTGGGAGTATAATTATTTATTTAGAAATAGAGTCAGAGTTCAGGAATGGAGACATTTCTACGCTTCCCTTTTGTTAAAAATGTACATCTTATTTACATTTACTTAGGAAGAATGCGACTGCCGGAATACCTGACTAACTCAAGTGTTGCAAGGATCAGCTGATGGTTCCGGGCACGGGCTTTCATTATGAATATAAATGCTCATATTTTTTTAGATAAGTTATTAAATTATTAGGTACTGTTACTTTCTAAAATTATTATTATAATTAATCAATGATATGATCTGTTGTTTATTTGTTTGGCATACTACTTTCAGTTGTGAATACTAAAGATAGAAAGGGCCCGCTGGATAGAGAAAAAGTTTCGAATGTAATTTTTGCTGTTTTGTCCAAAATAAAAGAAGACTAAAGAAGACTCCCAATGTCCCTTTCTAATCATCAACCTGAAAAATTTATTGAAGATAGTCTTATCTTCAATAAATTTACGCAACCCTTCGTTATTCTATTGCTTAAAGACCTGAAAAATTTATTGAAGATAAGACTATCTTCAATAATTTTTTCAGGTCTTTAAGCAATAGAATAACGAAGGGTTGCGTGCTAGATGGAATCTGATATTAAATACCATTTCTGTCATAGTGGTCGACGCACATTCAAAACTTTCTCCACCGGTTTCGTTGCTGTGGCTCAGGGGGGCAGTTAGATAGTAACACATTTTATATCATATTCCTACCTTTTTTTTTGCGGGTTGGAAATCATCCAATGGCTTCTCCCGCTCTGGGTGGAGCGGAAGGGTTCGTCAGACTTTTACTGACTAAAACCCACCCGTGTTCCTTCAGTTGCCTGTTGCCAAGGTCCCGGTATTCCCTTTCGGACTAACCCGCACCTCTGGCAGGACCTACATTTACATTACACATTATTTAACAATAACAAAGCAAATAGTTACAACTTGCACTGACGCATTTTGCTTACAAAGTATAATTTAATGTTACTCATATCTTACTATTAAATTATATAAAAAAGTTATTTACGTCATAACGCGTAATTCAAGAGATTGCACCATTGAACTCCATGGAAATAGGAGCTTTCACCAACTGAAATTAGAGTTCATTTTAAATGACACAGTTGTTAAACTATGGTTCTATAAAGAGACAGCTTAGAAATTGCAATGCACTGTACAGAATGATATTCATTGTGCAGTTATAACTAAACTTCCATCTTGACTAAATACAAAACAAGACATAGAACCAAAACAGAACAAATAAATGAATAGAATCGTAAGTAAATAGTATAGACAAACGTGAGACAAAACCTTCACGTGTTGACACAAAATTAAGGGTTTCAGTGTTTACCTGTCATAATGAAGTGGCTGTAACGTGTAATTTTTATATTATTAGTTTATAAAGCGTTGAACAAGCCACTATAGTACAGTCACCCAGTTTTCACTAGTGCCATTCAGTTGTTTAGTAAAATGCTGCAATTATTTCTGTTAGTTGGGTTGTTTAGTTGTGTTGTCTCTATGGGATTACGTAAGTTTTAATTAGTTTGTGTATTTGTTTAAATGCGACCGTATTTTGCGATTATGCGAAAAGCAACATTTTAGATAAAATTTTATTTATGATTTGTATCAAAATTCCGTGCATTTAATTCAATTTTGTCTAATCATCCATGCCTGTAACTGAATTAGTATCAAGATCTATATTCATGATTAGGAGATTTAGATTTTCTAAATACCAAGATTACTACCTAGAGATTGACCGTGTTCTGAAAACTACTAATTATTATTACAATCGAAAAGCAAGAGAGAGACGAAAAAATACTCCATCATAGCCTTTTCTAAACTATGTTAGGGCCGATTTCCAGTTTAATCGCATACTAGTATTCTACATGGTGCGACTACAAAGTTCAAAGGAGATCATTCACCGTCATTTTTGAGGCTCACATTTTTGGGCTAAAGAGGTGACTGGCACTTTCACCTTTTTTGTTTCGTCGGCCCTTTGATAATTTAGCCCAAAATGAATGATCTCCTTTCCTTTTCTTCTTTTCAAATTAGTTGTGTATTTGCGATTTTTCGAAAAGCACCATTTTGTCATATGATTTAACAATTTCAGCCTCATTCATAGCCTCGTGTTCAAGAAATGATCCAAATCTAAATGAATGTGCTTTGAAATCAGCTCGAGACTCCATTCATCAATTCTCTTTGGGGGATACAGAAAGAGGCCTACATCCCCTAGACCCATTGTATGTAGCAGAAATGACTGTGTACATCCCAAATAAGCAAGGATTCAGGATCATATTCAAGGACAACTACTTTACAGGACTTTCGAAAATGCATATGGAGAACTTAAAGTAAGTTTACCCTAATTATAAACTAACGTAATGATCACTTATCATTATCAGTTTATAATGTTCCCATTGCTAGGACTCAGTCCTTCTCCCTGTGAGAGAGAGTGAGCCCTAATCTACCACGCAGACAAAGTACGGCTTTGTGGGCATTACTAGTCTTCAATTTTTTTAATTATAGGACACTAGCTGCGCCCCGCGGTTTCACCCGCTTAAGACTCGATCCCGCGGGAATATCGGGATAAAAAGTATCCCTTGTCCTATTCCAGGTCATGGTCTACCCCTGTACCAAATTTCATCCAAATCCGTTCAGCCGTTTTAGCGTGAAAGCGTAACAAACAAACAAACTCACTTTCGCATTTATAATATATTATTAATAAGTTAGGATAGTAAGGATATGGTGCGTTTTCTCTTGGAGGCGATTGGCGGCGGTGACCTCTCGCGTCCGGCTCTGGTCCAGGCCATGGTACGGAGCGAGAGGGCATGGGAAGCAGTCACCTCCTTCTGCGAAGCAGTAATGCTCGCGAAGGAGGAGGCGGAACGCGTGAGGGAGAGGCAAAATTTGCGCCCTCACGCCCCTAACCGCCGCCGCCGCTGGAGACGCCCTGGGCGTCGGGAATCCCAGGCGGATTCCCGGCCACCATAGGCGCGGGCTTGCGGACGGCGAGCAATGGGTAGCTTGCCGTCCGATCAGGACCAGGCCCGGGT
Organism: Lithophane semibrunnea; assembly: GCA_947363905.1. Classification (NCBI taxonomy): domain Eukaryota; kingdom Metazoa; phylum Arthropoda; class Insecta; order Lepidoptera; family Noctuidae; genus Lithophane; species Lithophane semibrunnea. Next base: position 11,352,613 of record OX376197.1, on the reverse strand, counting down.
CGATGGCGCGTCGTGTTCCACGCGCGCCTCAAAGAGATGTCAGCACAATTGGCGGGGTCCGCTAGGACCGATGCCTGCCAGGGTTGCGGGTTAGTCCGAAAGGGATACCGGGACCTTGGCAACAGGCAACTGAAGGAACACGGGTGGGTTTTAGTCAGTAAAAGTCTGACACGCCCTTCCGCTCCACCCAGAGCGGGAGAAGTCATTGGATGATTTCCCACCCTCAAAAAAAAAAAAAAAAAAAAAAAAGGATAGTAAGGATTATCGATTTCGTCACGATCAATGATTCCCCTTAGCGTTTTACAGCAGTTCTGATCCAACTAAATGTACTAAATAAAAAGTGCACCTGTTATATAATTTGTTATTTAATACAGTATTTATTATAAACAATGATAATTTAATTATATCTTACAAAGCAAACATTGTAAACAGTTATTTTACCAAATGACTGAGCATATCTGTAACCAATGATTATCACGTTATGAATGGCTATTCAAATACCTGGAAACAATTAGTTAGCTGCGGGGCTGTATAAAATCACAAAGTATCAAATTCGTTACTACAACAACTTGATTAATTTTCGTCACATTGATAATTTTACTATAAAGAGCTTTAGAAAACATAGGTCTTCGTAACTTATGTTAAGTTACGAAGATGAATATGGCTTAACAAAAACCTTGACATCTTAAGTTTTTGACAGTAGTAGATTAGTTCAAAAAAAGTCAAAAGTCAAATAATTTATTTCAAATAGGCACATATATGGCACTTCTGAACGTCAATGAACGTTAATATTGAACTTAGATAAACACATGCGGTCTAGAATAATATTATGTGCATCATGCTAAGCAAGACACAAGGTCCGGTTATTATCAAATGTGAATCTTTAATAAATTACGTAATTTTGTGACAATTAATGTCTAGTAATATACCGGAGTTAGTACTAAGGTGGAATAGTTTCGGATATCTAAGTGATATAGGAAGAAGACAACTCCATATGCACATTACTCACGCATTAGCTTCTCGATTTAGATGACATAATAATAGTACCACAAAACGTGTGCTAAGTAGATTGCTGGTTCCATTAGCGTTTTACTATCGGAGTGTTGATTACCATAAGTAGCGTTAACAAAAGCGGTATTGGATAGGAATATAATCATGCAGATATAGAAAACAATAGTGTGCATATAAGATTGAAGATTTTTTCATCATTTGTTATAAGTACCTAATAACACGCTCAAGCTTGAGAAATCTAAATAAATCAAAATGTTAGTAATACCTTCAATGTTTTGTTAAAAATACATGCTTCAAAAATCAAGAATTTTAAATTACTTCTACAGTGAGTTAATTATTTACGCTACGTTAATTTTATTGCAAAATATTTCTGATTTAAAATAGTTTTTATCAAATAACATTCTAGATAAACAATCCTTTTAAAACTTTAATCAATCGTTTTATTTCGGCTAGCAATTGGTACTTTTATTTTTTTATAAACATTTTTAATTAAAAGACATGCTCAAGTCCCAAAACATATTATCTTGAAAATGTGTAAAAATATTCTAGTATCACTATTTTTATTTTTTATTATTATACTTACCTTACAAAAATTGTTATCGTTTTCCATAATAAAAACATGATGATAAATATGATTATGCCTTTTAAATAACAGTGAGGCTTTTCAAGCACAACGTCAACGACATTAACAAATTCAATTACATCAGCTTAATTTTTTAATTCCATAATTGTTTTCCCTTGCTTCTGTCGTGGTCTGTAATTAAAAAATCTTTTGGAGGGACATTTTCCTGCCTTATAACGGATTTTGAGTAAGCCAAAAATTATGGATCCTTTGCCGCTGGATTAGAGAGCAAATCTACAGCCATTTATCGGGAAATTGTTCCCCGAGATACAATGGTTTGATCATTGAACCCAATTACAATATTCTGTTCAATTTCAGCGTAAATCCGCAGTCAGGCTTGCTGCCGCTAATTTATAAAACTAATAGAATATCCTGTGTCGTTAAAATATCTGAATCCAGTTTGAAATAATGTTCATAGAACGAGTATTTGCTTATTGTAACTATCCAAGCTTGGAAATAATTTCACAAAGTTTTTCTGCTGACTGTAGAAACGTAAGTCTTTAATGAACTATGTGCCCGACTAACGATGACGTCATGACTCACGGACAATTAGCTTTGGGCCTTTTAATTACGAATAATATTATGAAGGCGCCGTAACTTAAAGGGTCCGTTGAAATAATTAGGCTCAGACCATGATTCAGTGGGAACAAAAGGAGTAATGGTGTGAAAATCCCCAGAATGATCGCGCAGAATTTGATTCAAACTAGCCAGCCGGGTTCGTTAAATGGATGCAAATACATTTTTGCATATTCATTACTTCTCAGCTTTGTTCTACAAGTTTTCTTGTTCAGACTTAAGAACTTGGATAAAAAAATGCGTGAGCTGTTTAATAGTGATCGAGTGTTTTGTAGTTTTAAGTTTTAAGTGCCATAAGGCCAGATTAAAAATGTTCATCTTTTTGACAAAGTTGATTTAGGAGATGATTAAGATATTAAATAGTAGTATTTAATAAATTAGTCATTTTGACTTTGAATTTTAATGATTGAGTTATAAATATAAACAAAGGTTGTTGAATGAACTCCTGCTTTATATTTCATTGACAGAATAGTAAAAATAAAATGGTTGTAAATGATATTTTTGTTTTTAGGTTCGATCTACAAAACAAAGTGATAATAGCGGACGCTTTAGTGACCCTGAATGTAAAGAACACGTACGATTTAAGTGGAAAACTACTCGTTATACCAGTCAATTCAAATGGTGACTCTAATATACACCTAAGTAAGTGTGAAATTAGAATAATATTTTATCCTAGGCAATGTTTTGTAAGTTTGTGATTCCGGCTACCAACTTTGTTTGGCATTCTTTTTTTTTTTTCATTTTTATCATGTTTGTATGTATTAACCATAAAAAATAAATAAATTAAACATGGGCACACCCACACAAAATATAATTATTAATTATATTATTATTGTAATATAATTGGGTACTACAACTACCCAAATGATTTTCGTCCCGACATTTACAAAATCTTTATGTTTCTTAGAAAATACACTTTTACACATTCGCTTCTGGTACGAGCACGTTGAAGGGCCTGATGGTAAAATTTACTGGAAAATATACAAACACGATATTAGATATGAAGTGGAAAAAGCGTCTTTCAGACTGGATAACCTCTTAAACGACAAAAATATTGGTAAGTATATACAATCTTGAATAGTTTTTAAAATAGCCTTTACAAGATCTCATTTCTTTGAATTTGTAATAACGTCTGGCGTACATTATACATTCAGGTAATGTTTACATTACCTGAATATACACCGTGGCATTTTAATCGTCTTTCATCCGCAGCCCACTTCATGTATCCAATGACTACTACACATTCATAAAAAAAGATAGGTATTTATGAACATTTGAGTAATTAAAAAAAAAAAAAAATTATTCAATAGTAAGACGCATGACGTAGTTTGAAACACCCTGTTATGAGCGCGGTCCGAGCATTGCGTTCCAAAGGCGGCACGGACTGAAGCGGCGGCATCTTTAACAGAGTTCATTCCCCCTATTGCAAAAATGTGTGTAATCTTTTTTTCTTTTAATGCCATCCTTATGCCTACGGAATAGAAGTCAAAATCGGTTGAACGGACTGTATAAAGGTTTGTTTCAATATCTAATCTTATTTCAAATGGGGTATAGGTACATAGTAAGTGCAGATTAATAAAAAAGAAAGTTAAAAACATGCGGCCGATTTCAATAACTGATCAATTTGTCTTCGTTCGACCCTATTGAAGATAGAAATTTGACTCATGTCTACTAACCTAGCAAATAACAAACAAAAGATATGTAGTTACTGAAATTGCAGTCCTGGCACTTGCGGGTTGATCACACCTCGGTTGCGTAACATTTTCAGATTATTTGGCGCAGCGTACAATCTCCTTGCTCCCCGTAAATTGTCACCACTCACTGCGTACAGGCGCACCATTTGTAGGTACTCGATATTCGAGTATCGATAGTTCCTCATAATCATTGTGAATACCTACTTCACAATGATTATGAGGAACTATTCACTTCTTGCACTGTAACGATCGCGAACAACGTTTGATATCCAGTAGCGCGCGCGCACTTCCACTTCCGGTATTCGGCCGCAACTGAGACGCTGCCAGCGAGATTGACCTTCACTTATTTTTCGAGTGAAAGGGGCGGGGCGTGACACGCGCGGCTCTACTCAAAGGATAGCATTAGAGCTCCTCATTGGATGACAGTCCACGTGGACTATGCTTGATTGGCTTTCGGTATTGGAATGATCTACTCGACCCGTGCGCTGCGTAGGTATGTTCTACCGTTTGATACGTAAACATTAATAACAGGATGTTTCAGAATTCTAATGCAATATTTATTTTTCTTTGTACCTATTATATTAATTAATGGTAAAAAAAAAAAATCGTGTCTGGAGGTATTTTATGTCGGATACATTGAGTGGACCACCTTTGTAAGTCGATTAAAATGTCACGGTGTATAATGTGCGCCTGAACGTAGACCTAAGCACTGCTACCACCTTACTGTAATAACCAAATTATGTCTTTTATAATTTATTTAATTAACGTGATCTCATTATTCATTAATTAATATTGTGAAACAGAAGTAAGTACACTGCATTATAACATGAAATACCAATCGAATGACATATTTGTGGTTGAATTAAAATTGTGTTCGAAAACACGAAACATTTAGTTCAACCAAACCCAATAAAACTTAACAAATTCATCCCCAATTCATTCCCAATAGAATAACCGGATATAAAAAGTAATGGAGTTCTGCTAGGCAACCTGAGTGTTAGCCAAACAAAAACTGCCACAATTTTATGATTGATCGTTGCGGAAGCATTTCGCGAACCGATAACAGTAAAACAGAACAATTTATGATGAAAAAGTTCCACAAATGGGAGGACGAATTGCATGTTTTGATGTTTGTGAATTTAGATGATTGGCAATACTTCAAATCAATGTGAAGGGTGAAAGGGATAAACATGATATATATCAAAATTTATTGTTGTAGATATGGTCAGACTTTTGGCCGGGGATGCTAGTATGTCATTCTGAATGAGTAATGGTGCATTTGATTGATGCTGTCTGAAGCCAAAAAACACTTTATGTGATCGAAACGTAGTCTTTATCGTTAGTCCAAAATTGTTTACACGCATAATATTTCATTGAATTCCTATATTACATATTCAGTAGTATATCGACCGATGTCACGAGAGTTGAGATTTAAACCAATCTTTATTATGTAAGCTACTCAATATTTTTGAAGAGTTGTCCTATTGAATACTTTAAGTTCCTCTAACCTGACTCCGACTTTACTTTTAGAAACCATTACAAAAATATAGTACAGTACAGTATTATATAGGTAATATTTTTTTGCATTGCATCTATATACATTTAGCCTTCATAGATTCAAACGCTTCGAAGAAACATCCAATATATTAATACGTCTGAACTTTCCAGGTGATCAAATCAACAGGCTTCTAAATGAAATGTGGCGTGAAATAGTTGCTGACGTGGGCCCATCCATCTGTCAATCCCTTAGTGCAGCTGTCGTGGAGAATTTATCAGTATTACTGGGACAAGTGCCGTACGATGAACTGTTGCCGGAATAGTACAATACTTTAGACATCCCTACGCCAGTGTAGGGATGTAGTGTTCAAGATTATGTTCGTGAAATAATATTTTATGGCTTTTCTTTATTATTTGTCCTCATCGTCTGTCGTTTCATTGTCATTTGTTTTGAAAACATTTGCGAGTGACTGATTTTGTAACCAATACTGTTTCTTGAAGCAAACAATTAATAAACACAATTATTATCACATTCTTAGCTTGATTATTGTGTGAACGCAAGTCATTCAACCCTGGGACATCAGCGAGTCACAAAAACACATTTCAATATTTATATCGAAAAACTTACTATAAAAATCTGTATTCTTTGCGCATCCCACAAAATCGCCCAACAAGGAGATAGAGCATTGTCTTAAAAATCCTGTTCCACATTAATTTATCGCTGGCCCCGGCGAGCTCTTAATTAAACCCCTGCGGACCAGAAATTAAATGCCCAGAGAACCTCTGTTTATTCACTAATTGCTGACGTACTAAATATCAGGTTACCTATTACTGGTTGCCTACATTTTGGGCTAATATTTTGATAGTTTTTTATACCCTCCATAGGGTATGAACTTTTAACTAGTAAGAATATCAAGTTTCACGTATAATGAACGTTCTAATGACTTTGTTTTTATATAGTCTATCCATCATTATCGACAGATCCTTTTGGGAACGACGAACCTGTTGGCTAATGGCCATATCAATGAGGAGCAGCTTCTTAGTACGGCAGGACCGTTCTTAAATCCGGTTGAGAAACAGACATCATGGAGTTGGTGTCTATTATGTTTGTTTATTGTAGTTCTCAAAATAGATGTAAGAACTTTATAGACCTTCGGTAAACACGTGATCGGCCTATAATTTTTGGGTTCCGTAGTCCTACCTGATTTATGGAGAAGGTGGGTGCTCCTGTCGTTAGGAACTGGGGCAGCGAACCAGACTCCAGAGCAATCTGGTAAAGCCACCAAGCGAGCGTGTGACCTTTGAAGCCATTTGATCCGCGACTCCGCGAGTTAACAGTTCGGCCTTGAAAAACGTCAGATGGTAATAGCCCCCATTTAGAGTATTGGATGGCAGGCTCGCTCGATTTCTCTAGCCCAATCACCTTCGGTGTGACTGACAGGCATTGACCAGATACGGCGTCAGAAAGAATACATGGCATCATCTGGCAGGCGCGTGCCAGCCACACCTTGGCCTGGTCGCTCCCGAGCCCTATAAACCCACGTATCATCACTCTGGAAGGTGCCGTTCTGACTGAATACGGTTCGCCCAGGCATTATTATTATCATTAACTCTAGTGGTTTTAATACTATGCTCTTTTGACGTTGTAGACAAACTTTCAACCGCCATGACAGGCTACCAACAAAATACTCGTACCCAACAATAATCATTACTCCTTTACCGTACTTACAAGCAAATAGTCTGTTCTCTACGAACCGCTTGTATTTGTGCAAACCATAAACATCATCACTGACGGAGGACGTATACTTGCAACTCGTGATTTAATTAAATTTTAAGTTCATCCATAGAGAAACCGCAAGCCGACATCTTTGAAAATTATTGGATGCCGACGGAATATACAGTTAAAATGTTCCGAGATACAAAATCTTGAATTTGTATCCTGTTTAGCTGAGCTGATGTGGTTATACAGAAAATTGATAAGTTTATGAATCTGTGTTGAGTAAATGTGTGGTAGATATAGGCTGGTGCAAATATCGACTGATAAAAAATAATAGTTTTTTTTATTATAAAAATGCCAGTATTTTGAAGGCACATAATAGAATAATATAAAGCAATAAACACGTATGAGGAAACAAAATTTTACTAGCAGCTGAACAACTCCACATAACAACAGTGCAATATGCAGTTACTGTTCAGCTGCTAGTAAAATTTTGTTTACTCCAGTTTACTGGGTGCTCCACAGGTGTCCATGTAGATGCATGTACTAAAACAATCCCAATCTAAAATATCCCACAGAAACAAGCATAAACGACTATTGGCTATCTTTTACATAACGATATAAAACTAAAACTGCAATTACAAGGGAGAAAGACGAAACAAAAGACGCTAGCAACGAATATCTGGGCCCAAACGTAATTTACCTGAGATAAAGGTGGAACAATGTGCCCGCTTTACCGTCGGCGAAGAAGATGAGATTACCAGGAATGGGTACCATAATACTGTTTGTGTCGGCGGAGAAAACTTAAAATATAACGTCTGAAATTGCTGATGCCTGCGTCTCTGTGAGAGATGGGTTGTGGAATGGAATTGTATGATCTAGGGGAATTTATGGTGCATGATGGAATTGTATGGGGCTTAACTTATTTAGTAAGGTTGGCACGTTCTTCTTGTTCTATCTATACATGCAGTGGAAACAATGAGTCTTTTAGATTATCTTTAACCGCTTTATGTATTTAGCCTTCTTAAAAATGAAGCTTGTGACTGTAAAACTAAAGCACGTCCAAGAAAAATAATGCTACCACTTAATTCACAAACAGTATGCAAAACATTAATAATACAGAATAATGTCCAGCAAACTAAAGCCAACATGCAATTTATATTGCAGCAAACTTGCAATAGAAATTTCCTTCAAAAGCAGTTAAAAAGTACTTACTAAGCTAAACTGGCTGCCCCGTTGGTCTCGTGGTCGCAAGCGCGACTGCAGAGCGTGGGGTCATGGGTTCGATTCCTGGGTCGGGCAAAGTGTTATTGGATTTTTCCATTAGGAATTTCGTAGTAACAGCCCGGAGTTTGGAAGTTGGCGGTGTGATACCCCCGTGCCTCGGAAAGCACGTTAAGCCGTTGGTCCTACGCCTTATCTCTCTCCGGTCGTGTCGGATTGCCGTCCCATCGGACTATGAGAGTGAGGGAAGAGAGAGTGCACTTGTGTCTGCGCAAACACTTGTGCACTATAATATCTCCCGCGCCGATGGCTAGTCTCCGTTGAGATTGGCCGCCGTGGCCGAAAATACGGTCTGGAGGACTATTATTAAGCTAAACTGGCTCTGCACCAAGACTTGAAATATATCATCATACATCTTGCAGTGCCCTATTATTTGTAAGAATTTCCACCGTCACGAACCCACCAAACATGCAACAATTCCGATTCACTTCCTTTCTGGTTAAAAGCTTCTAGTTTCTTGAGTTTGTTAAAAGCCGTTAAAGCCAGTATGAATTGAGCCTTCACGGCGCACACAATGGGCTGAAAAGGCTACATTAAGACCAGATTTTAGTCGTAAGTAACGCAATGACTTGAGATATCGTAATGCAGACACTGTAATCTGTGGTTGCTTCTACAGACCTTACCATAGCAACGAATATTATTCAACGTGTTTTTTTTAAATCGAAGTGATTTATTTTAAATCCTGTAACTCTAGGGTATTAATGAGACCATGTCAAAGAATCAACTGGCATATATGTAAATTATTTTTCAATTTGTTTTTTTTTTAGGTATATTATAGACTCTTAAGATATTGTAACTCTCGATGTGATAAAATATGAATGATTGGTTTGATTGCTGATTTATTCGTACTTATCAATATATAGTACGAATAGATCAGCAATCAAACCAATCATTCATTTTTTATTTAACGCTAAGAAAACGCTAACGCTACGATGTTATCATTTTTTTTTATGGACAAAAATATTATAATTATATATATATATAAGTTTTTATTTTTTTATGTTTTACTTATTTAGGAAGTGTTTTATGTAAATAATCGTGACTGTCGATTTATATTTGCATGAAAAATTAAAAAAGAAAAATGTGGCAGTTGATTCTTTGACATGGTCTCATTAATACCCTAGAGTTAAAGGATTAAAAAAAACACGTTGCATACGATAAAATGTATAAATTCACTGAAAGAACGCACAGCCTAAACCGCGGGGTCTAGAAGCATGAAATTATCCATAGAAGTTTTAAGGATATGGATAAAATCATGTTAAAAAAACGACTGTTGTAAATAAGGCAAGATTGATTGATTGAAAATTCATCCCTTAAAGGAGTTAGATATGTGATGAAAGTTCGACATTTTTGCCGATAGAAAATCCCATCAGGGATAAGGGTTGTACTTCAATATTTCTTGTAGCACATACTTCTTGTAACTCGAAGACTCTCGTAACTTTGTATCTAAATAAATCCAATCTCAATTCCGCTATCTTGAGCATTTTTAATGGAAAAAATAAATATATCTGTGCTCCAAGTACTTTCTTGAATCCCCTTGTGCACCTGTTGTAATTGAGGGCCGCATACTAAAATATGGCTGAGTAGTCCGAGAACCACCTGAAACTTATTCTCTCGGTATTTTCAACAACCTTTGCTTATATTCATTCGGTCGTCCGGAACAAACCCTTCAATCCTGGTCCACACAAATATATCCTTAAACCTCAGAATTTTAATCTAAGATCCCGAACGAGTCATGGTTCTAACAAATTCTGGTGAAATAATGAAAAACTGAATCATTAGACATCATCATCCGCCTAGTCTTTTTCCAACCAAGTTGGGGTCGGCTTCCAGTCTAATCAGATGTAGCTTTTACATGGAGCGACTGCCTATCTGACCTCCACAACCCAGTAACTGGGTAATACGATACCCCTTGGCAAGACTGGTTGTCAAACTTTCGGGCTTCTGACGACCCGTAACGACTGTCAAAGATCCACAAATGACAGCCGGGACCAACGGCTTAACGTGCTTTCCGAGGCACGGAGGAGTCTCGATATGTAAAGATGGTCACCCATCCACGGACCAGCCTCGGCAAGCGTAGCTTATCCTGATGGATCGACCCGTGCGGCTGTTATTACTTAGCCACAAGCTCCTCCCCCTGAATCCTTAGACATAATCCTCTAAAATACATCATTGTAATCTCAGTATTTTAATAATAAGTGATTGATTTTATTTTCATACAAGTATTTGTCTTTTCTGAAGAATTGCTCCGACAAGTCAACTTAAATTATCCATTTATTTCTTTGTAGACTAAGTTACTATTCCCTTTTGTGCCATTTTTACGATAAAAGAATTCTGCAGCTGGTGCCAAAAGAAATAATTTCGTCGGCACCGCTGAGAATACAGAGATTTAAGTTCAAGATTTTTCTAGATAATGGCTATTTTTATTACGTTTTCTTCAAACAGTTGTAAGGCATCTGCAGTGTCTTTGCAAACTTAAGGGCAAGCGATGTTGTGTGACATGGTCGCAAGACTAGCAAGGAACACTTAAAGGGGATAGCAACCGCTTAATATTTCCCGGCTCACTTGGTTCCAGACGATGCAAAACGCCCAAGGGCACAAAAACAATTTACTCCTCTAAGACCAGTTTTATAACGGTAGTAGAATCCTTTGCAAAGGATTCTCTTGTAGTTTTAGAAGACTATTTCCATCACAAAGTCGTACCTGAGGCTAGAAATGTAAGAAGCTCTAGCTCATTCCATCCATTGTAAAGATTCTGATTGTCTTTAGGGAAGTATGAATGGGAATAGTAAGTAGCCAGTATACCTTTGCAAGACTAGATAGTGTAAGTAGGTAGATACATCAGAGGTTATACGCGTCATTATAATGGAAATCATATCCATTTTAGCAGACGTTTTTGATGAATAAGCAAAATTATAAGTCAAAAGGGACGTTTTCGCGTCTTGGAAAGGAAAACAAACAGGAAAAAGCATCGAAATCAATCAAATAAATTGCAAAATATACTATGTTACAAAATATAATAACGTATGATCGAATAAAACGTATGATAATGTACCAGAAATATAAAAAGTTATAGAGAAAAATAATCCTCCTAGCAAAAGAATATTAAAAATCCGTTCATGTATAAATCGCCGGGAGATTTCAGGTGAGGTAAGCGGGTTCCGTACCTATTTGCGTTTAGCTGTCCAATATCTAGTCGGGAATAAAATGTCCATCGAGACCTAAGGTTTAAATCCGACATGTGCATTTTGACTGCAATCCTGGGATCAAAGTGTGGTAGCGCAAAATAAAAATGGCGCTGCGAAAAATACCGAGCAAAAAGTATTTCATCTATTGAAATATATTTCAGGAAATTCAAAGCCGATTTGCACATTTCATTTAAAATATTATTATCAGCATAAAGTAGAATAATGATTTTGGGAATGGAGCGTTCAGTTTTTCAGCTTGACATTCAAGTAGTTGGTGGTATTTCCGAAATGATTGTTTGTCTATTATTTATTAATTTGGAAAAACGAACACCAGTTTCTTAAGGATTTTATGCACAATTAGTTGTTTATTGATCGTGAAGTACCTAAGTATTAACAATATTTAGACTTTCAGTTTTAAAGATTTCAAAGTGGATAATGATTTGAAAATAAACGAACAAGAAGCAAAGACATTCGCCAATCAAAGTGAGTTATCCTTCATACAATTTGACCTTGTTAAGGTCCAGACCATAGGTGATTGTGAGCTTTATGGGACATTTTATAGTTATTAATCTGAAGGTACCGCGACTAAATAGGGGCACTTAGCCAACGTATTGGCAATTAACTGCGAGCGTCTTTACTAATGGAGATCGAACGCTACTCCGCAGCTCCGGTACCAAAGCCGGCCGTAAGGTATGAACCACTTAAGGCTTGCATTGCCACTGATAAAATTTATATTATGAGGAGTGCACAATCATTTTCTAGAATGAGCTGTTTGTATTCATTGTGTGTGTATGTCGCAGGGAAATGAAGAAACCAGGGATTTCACGAAATCATTAAGAACACCTTATTTAAACTATCTTAAGTTGAGGAGCTCGTAGCTAAGTAATAACAGCCGCACGGGTCAATCCGTTAGGTTAAGCTACGATTGCCGGGGTTGTTCCGTGGATTAGTGACCATCTTTACAAATCGAGACTCCTCCGTGCCGCGGAAAGCACGTTAAGCCGTTTGTTCCCGCTATCATTCGTGGATATTTGACAGTCGTTACGGGTTGTCAGAAGCCCAAAAGTCTGACAACCAGTCTTACCAAGGGGTATCGTATTACCCAGTTACTGGGTTGTGGAGGTCAGATAGGGCAATCGCTCCATGTAAAATACTGGTATTCAGCTGCATCCGGTTAGACTGGAAGCCGACCCCACTATAGTTGGGAAAAGGCTAGGCAGATTGATTTAAACTATCGTAAGTTCAAGCTGGTTCTACGTTGAAAGGTCTGGAAATCATAAAAGATATCCTCGGCCCAGCCGTTGAGCGCCGGAGACACAAGATCGCAATAACAGTAGGTACTTAGTTATAAATTATAGCCGTTGTCTAAGTTCTATTATTTCCTAGGTTCAATTACTTCTGAGGCAACAATTACTGCAGAATTGTAAGTAGGGCACAATGATTTGTTTCTACGCGACTACGGCGAAAAGGAGGGTTATGATTTTGACTGGTATGTATGTATGTATGTGCATGTAATCCCTCATAACTTCTAAACTACTCACTATAATTTGACAAATGAGGTATGGTTGGAAGCGTTTTGATCGTCCGCTGGATGTAGGTTATGTGACGTCACATTAAATTGAATATGGCGCCCTTTAGAGGAAATAAAGTCATAAACTAAAAAAAATATTTTTCTAATGATTCCGTGTTGTGTGTCAAGTGAAAGGGCTTAACAAGCACATTTCAAAAAATATAATAATTATTATAACCCCAAAAAATATTTTTTTTTTCCCAATTATTCACATATTAAAAACTTTTAACAACACTCTTCTTCAAAAAAAAAAAAAATATTTTATCCACATTTTACTCGACAATATCGAGTATAAACGTAACGAACTTAATGACAAATGTCTTACCGGAGGGGACTAAAAACACAGGACCTTCTCAGGAGGTGGGACATGATCATTAATTAAAAGACAGCAGATGTTCGGAAGAAACTTGCAATTAGAAGAGGGCAGTAAGTTAGGGCGGAGAAAATTGCGGCCTAGAGAGAAATAATCCATTTTATTGCCTACTATTGCTTTTGGCGAAAGAATTCTATTTGCAGATAAGATTGCTAGTGCTTTGTCGCCGAAATAGATACTTTCAGGCGGACTGGCACTTGATAAGCGTACCTACTGGTTTCGGAATTTGATTACGTAAATTCAAATTAGAGTTTTTTTTTCTAACACGAGTGGTATTTTTCTATAGATCCAATCGAGCTTTACAGAACTGATTTGATTTATATTAAAAGCTTTTTTTTTTCACAAAACTAAATAGTATGCACCTACTTGGGGTTTTGCTGATGAGCCCACTAGGTATAAAGACTTTAACTGTTAGATATATTTGATGGAATTTTCGTATGCAGCCTGGGAACGTCAAGAGTTAACTTTAGTTCTGAATACTTTCAAAATACTACCTTTTTTTTTTTTTTTTTGGGTGCGAAATCATTAAATTACTTCTCCCTCTCTGGGTGGAGCGGAAGGGCGTGTCAGACTCTTACTGACTAAAACCCACCCGTGTTCCTTCAGTTGCCTGTTGCCAGTGTCCCGGTATCCCTTTCGGACTATTCCGCAACCCTGGCAGGCATCGGTCCCAACGGACCCCGTCAGGTGTGCTGACATCACTTTAAGGCGCGCGTGGAACACGACGCGCCATCGACCCGGGCCTGGTCCTTATCGGACGGCGAGCTACCCATTGCTTGCCGTCCGCAAGCCCGCGCCTATGGTGGCCGGGAATCCGCCTGGGATTCCCGACGCCCAGGGTGTCTCCAGCGGCGGCGGTTAGGGGCGTGAGGGCGCAGGCCTCTCCCTCACACGTTCCGCCTCCTCCTTCGCGAGCATCACTGCTTCGCAGAAGGAGGTGACCGCCTCCCATGCCCTCTCGCTCCATACCATGGCCTGGACCAGGGCCGGACGCGAGAGGTCAGTGCCGCCAATCGCCTCCACGAGGACACGGCGGTGCTCCGTCCAAGCAGGGCAAATCTCCTCCGTATGCTCCACCGTGTCTTTCGGACGATCCGCACAGTGGTGACACCCGGGCGTTTCCTCCCGCCTAATCCTACACAGGTACCTCCCGAAGCTGCCATGTCCGGTGAGGACCTGCGTCAGGCGGAAGGTGAGGAGGCCATGGCGCCTCTCCAGCCACTCCTCAAAGAGGGGACTTATCGCCGCAATTGTGGCGTGCCCATTCAAAATACTACCTGGGACTAAATTATTGAATACTTAACCTTGGCATGAACAAGAAAAGCTTCGATAAAATTCTTCTATGAACTTTGTGCTGGGAGACAAGGGGGTTTCTTTAAAATGTGACGTCATTAAGACGGGACGGGTTCTGTCTCAAATATCTGTCCTAATTTTCATGCATAAAGAAACAGTTTTGAAAATATAAAAAACGAAAGTCATTCCTTTTATGATCTATTTTTAAAATAAGAAATCGATTAGTGGAAGAACTCAGACCTACGTATTTAAACATTGCTGGGTATAAAGTACCTATCGTGATCGCCCAGTTCTCATGAACGAGGTACCGTTCAAGTACCAATGTGACTTTTTCAATTCATACGTACTTACCGAGTTTATTTTGGATATTATTACGTTACATTATTGGTGAAGGAAAACATCACATCGTGAGGAACCTGGAATTATAGTTATAAAAGTCTTTTTTATTTGGTAGCAAATTATCAAATAACTTCTCCCGCTCTGGGTGGAGCGGAGTGTCAGACTCTTACTGACCTACCCGTGTTCCTTCAGTTGCCTGTATGTTGCCAGAGGCCACGGTACTCACTTTCGGACTTTCAAGTCTGTGTGGGACAATAATAGCATAGTATTATTGTTATTATAGGCATAATAATGTGCCCGTGGCTGTAAAAAAAAAACAACCAACTTAAAAAAAAACACAAAAGTGAAAAAGAACTGAGTATAATTTCGGAAGTCGGTGTCTTTCCTTTTTAATTTTCGTTTTTTGCCACCGACTTCCGAAATTAAAGTTATTTTTCACTTTTTTAGTGTTTTTTTTTAAGTCGGTTGTTTTTTTTGTAAAAAGTTTTTATTTTTCACTTTTTAGTGGTGGTACCTACCCCACACAAGTTACTACCTGCTATGTAAATAACAGTGAAGGAGTCTAATAATTATATCGTCTACATAGACTGTGGGAAACATACGTAATATTGAAGCTAGCTCAAAAACTACGCAAGCAAACTTAATAAAATTTATATGGGACCATCTCGGGAGTATACCATTACGAACTAAAAAATAATTTTTAAAATCTGTTCACAAACGGCGGAGTAATCGGTGAACATACATAAAAAAAAAAAAAACAATCAACCGAACGTAGTACCTCCTCCTTTTTTGAAGTCGGTAAAAATAGTATTTACCAACAGTTTACTTACAAAATACGTTAGAAACATATTCATAAAAAAAAATCTTCTGCATAATTCCTCCATTGAACTGCAAATCCTTGACATTGGCAGTAAATATCAATAAACGCCGAAACTTCGAGAATGTAGAAGCAAATTGCATTTGCTGAATCGTATGTAGATTTTATGAGTCTCGTATGTAATGGTCCATTTTAGTCACTCTACGATTTCCTTCGTTTGATATAACGTTTTAATTTCTGTTTACTGTAAATGTAATTTGTTTGTTCATCATTGTTAAGTTTAGTATGTTGTTTCACTGCTAGGCAAAGTTTTTTATCTTTTACAATCTCCGCTTAATCTAGCAAGATCGAGGCAAGATCGGTACGCCAGCGTTCCTTAGGCCTGAGGGCTTAGACAAGTGACAACCGCTTTGAAAGCGTTTCGTATTTCAACAACGACTTTCAACAGGATTGACATAAGCTTTTCGATAGCGTATGTCAGTCCTATATATTTTTGCCTTTTCCATCATCGTTATAGCTGATAGAATGTCACTTTGTCTAGGGCGTCTGGTTCGGCTACGACTCCATCTTCAGGCACCCACTGTGTGACGATCCTGGCCTATCAATCTTCATGCAGACCCGCTCAGTTCCACTTCAGCCTTGCAGAATTAAATATAACTTGATTATTTATAAATTAATCAATCAGTCGATTAGCGGCCGATCGAGGCATTAGAGGGCTACCATCAAGAGGTTGTTACTATCATTATGTAGTTAACTTCAAACTCTTCACTTTAGTTGGTCAACCATTATGTTTTACCAGCTGTGTAAATTAACTGTAAATAATAATAACTTAACTGAGTTGCGGAAAAGCCTAAAAAGCAGTGGGTCACAATCACCACTTGACACAGCCAGATGCTGTCGAAGATAGCAAGACAGGTTGTAAAAATCGGTATTGAAATAAAAGTAATAGATTTACCTTCTCGCCTCCCAGATTCGATTTTCCAGAGTTTTGTGAATTACTCAAGCTCGTAAGCCAGAAACGTCTTCTAAAAGATTGCCAAAATCCTTTGAAATTATCATTTTGGCTGACAGATCATTTAAGAAGATTTTGCGCTTTCAGCTTTCTTTAAAATCAAAGGCGACCATTGTGATTTGGGTATTGTTCAAATTCAGATGAGTAATACTATAATATCTACTTTTGATTTCCAAATCACTTTGAATAGCTTTAAATAACTGCTGCTGAAAATAGCTTCGTGCTTCTAATGAATGCTATCTTATCTAGCTACGTGCACTAATGACCTAGAAGATTATATACTAAGCTTTGGTCGATTGAATTTAGAATCTTGGGTTGTGTTGCAACTTGGCAAAATTCACATATTATGTGTAGTAATTACTCAGTGGATTTACACCGATACATATTTTTGGTCCTGCTTGAAACAGCGATCAAGGCAAAGGCAAGTAAATTTTTGAAACAAATTATTTTACAAATTTTTTTTTGTCATTTTTTTTTGTTTTGAAACTCAAACTTAAATCAGAATTCGATGCAAACTACGTAACCTTAATCAGAATCCGATGCTTTATCGCTAGATTTTCCCAGATTATGTGACATTTGGAAAAACTATAAATTAAACTCAAACTTAAGGTTATCAAATAAACGATTTTCGCCACTTTTGAATTGTAAAGGAGTCGGTCAGTCAGAAATATTAAGCCCATTCTAAAGCTTCGTAGGGAGGTTGGACCTATCATGGAGAAAAACGGACAAGAAACTGCATGAACACTCTTTTCAAATTATATTGTTACAAAATATTAGTTACATCATTAATTTATCATCACTACGTGTGCATTTCAATCCCTCACGATATTTATTGTATCGATCTGTAAAACATATTGTTTGTTATAAGAGCTTCAAATAATGTTTTACCAGCTTCCTAAACCAAATGAAAGCCATTCATAACAGTAGGTCCTATCAGGAAATCCATTCGAAAAGCCAAACCAAGACGCGAAATAAATTGCAACCGAACGCGGTCACGCATGAAAATTCCTCTTCCATATTAAATGGAAAGTACCAATGATCAAAGTAATAAATATAAAACAGGGTAATAAATCTGTGCGTCCACATCCTTTGGTCCATTATTACGGGAAGAAAGACCCAGAGCGCATTAACTTTGAAGTGTATCACATTCGCATAGAAATGTTATTACTGTTCCTATGTCTGCAAGGAGATTGTGTGTGCTTTGCTGTTGAAACTGAGATTTAGTTGTAAGCTGAAAGGATTCCTTTCGTTACAGTCTGGCCAACGAAAGTTGGTCCTGAAAACACGCGCGAAATTAAAAAAACAAGACTATACATTTAGGGATAAACCCCTAAACATAGTGCGATAATACGTGTTGATAATTAAAATTTAATTTCATTTAAATAAAATAATGTTACACGTGTGTGTAAGAAATACTACTACGTTAAGCTTAATTATATTTCAGATCGCCGTTCGTAAAATTAGAATCAAGACTTCGCTTAACCAAGTATCAACACGTGTTACCGCACTATGTACAGGGATAAGCAGTCTTGTTATTTTGAAATTTCGCGCGTGTTTTCAGGATCAACTTTCGTTGGCCAGACTCTAGCTTGTAGTCCACACGGGATCCAAACCTCCTTTACTTAGTTTCTACAGCATGTTAACTTTTCTCCTATCCCTTTCTATGAAGAAGAAATAACGAGACACAATATACTTGGTCTCCCGGCACCGCTCAATGCCACCGCACGTAATTATTCTAAAAGTTAGTAAAGTAGTCTTCGCAACGACAAATATGTTACTTTTATGACTTCCTCTGACGGGGTGTAACAAACAAGTTGTTTATAAAATATCAAAACAACACATCCGCAAGTCTGTCGGGCTATAGGAAACAGAAAAACAAAGCAACTTTTTCAAGAACAAAGACTCGACCCGCGGTCCTATGACGAATACAAACCAGCAAACATTCAAGTGCGGTCCTTAAAAATCTTAACTTGGTGTGATAAAGACGGTTTTTGAGAAGCTTAATGAAGGGGGTATTTTTGTTCGTCGGGGGATGAACTAGTGACGTTGCAGAATGTGTGTTTTCCGTGAGAGCGCTATATCATTGTGAATTTACAGAGAATTGAATTTTGTAGTTCACAGTGACGGTATGTGGCGGTACGCCTACGCCTCGGGCGAAATTTAAAATACACTAAATCGATTCAACCTATTCGATAATAGCATACGAAAATATGTAATCGGTTTGTGAGCTTGTGGCTAAGAATTATAACAGCCGCACGGGTCGATCAATCAGGTTAAGCTACGCTTGGTGCGGTTGATTCGTGGATGGATCTTTACAAACCAAGACCCCTCAGAAAGCACGTTAAGCCGTTGGTCCCGGCTGTCATTTGTAGATCTTTGACAGTTTTGACGGGTCATCAGAAGCTTTCGGGCTTCTAGCAACCAGTCTTACGACGGGTATCGTGTTACCCAGTAACTGGGTTGTAGAGGTCAGATAGGCAGTCGCTCCATGTAAAATACTTGTATTCAGCTGCATCCGATTAGACCGGAAGCCGACCTCAACATAGTTGGGAAAAGGCTAGGCAGATGATGACGAAAATATGTAATCGAGTACTCGAATACGGGAAAATTGTTTTGTACCTACCAATTGTTTCTTGAATCGATTGAAATAAAAAAGACTCAGCGATCTTTATAATAATAGGTGCCAGCTGTTGTTATTTTCTTGAGTGCACTATTACTGCCGATACAAGCTTCGTTTAAACGCTGATAGTTGAGACGAAGAAAAAAATAATTGAAGGGGCAGAGCAATTAGAGAAAAAGCATTCTTTAATTTTATCAGAAAGTTCTTGCTTCATGAATATTGAGAAAAATATTAGTTTATTAAGAGTAAAAATGAATTGTACTTATGTAACAACTTATAGCTAATTAATAAATATATTAATATAACTAAAAATAAAAAAAATCTCCGAATCGCTGTTTGATTGGTAATGTACCCAAGAGACTGGTGGCATTGCCACGTTGTATGGCAATGCTTTGCCTCTGGCCAAGGCTAAAGCCAGCCCTCGGACCACGGGAAGTTTGGCACTTTCCGGGACCCAGCCCGTTTTGAGGTTTCATATTTATTGGTATACATTCATGAATTCTATAATATTATTTTTTATTATATAACTAGCGTCTCAGCCCCTGCTTCGTACGGTTTTTAAGAGTTGACAAAATATCAAGATTTCTTTAAGGCAGGTTTATACGGCCCAGTAATGTGACAGTACCTACAGTAAGTCACTCCAGGCGCTGACTTACAACTGGGCCCGTCTAAACACTTGTTACAACCCCGTCCAGTGCTGATTTCCCGCCCTCAAGTTCATTTGACGCGTCTATTTTCGGCTTCCTCCGTCTGACTTATTGCCGATCTCGTCTACATAGGTAAACCTACTGACTGGGTCCGAAATTCCGAGTCACTGGGTCCAGTAACTGCCATCGTATAAACCAGGCATAATTAATTTTAAGTAAGTTGAATATAAATGTATTGAACACGGAAACCTTCCGCAACAATTTTTCTAATTACTGGTAAAAATCGCATGAAAATCCGTTGCATAGTTTAAAAGAACAAAGCGCCACATCGACAGAAACGAAATATTGAAGGTATAGGTTCTAACTACAACTTCAAAAAATAATGATGGCCATAATATTCGACCAAGTTTCTTAAATTTTTCTCTTTGAATATAATATAATGTGTGGAAAATTCGACATCATTTTATTCAAGATTGTTCGAAGCGAATATGTTAGAGGCTGAAAGATAAAATCTAGGGTGGGATTTGCAATATTCAAGTGAAGTGGTACGAAGATCGCCATTCGCCTAGTGTAAGGATTCGCTCAAACTATTCCAGTGAAACGATAATTTTAGACTATTCTATGAATATTTTATGCATTATTTTTATCTTTAGATCCGGTTCTATTTTCACATCATTGTTTTTTTTGTCAGTATCTTTTTTGTGGCCATTATGTTTTATGATTGCGGCATGTGATTGCGGCTCGGTGTGAATGGGCCGAATGTATGGAAGGCTCCATATAAAGCTTTTGAAATGACATGACATGTCATGAGTGCGGAAATAGGAAAAATGAAAATACGTTCTTAAAGAATGTAACTTAGAATATAAGGTACCTCATCATGTTGAAGATTGGGATTCAAAATAGCACCCGTGACATTAAGACATTACTTTGCATTGAATTGCAGGTCCCCAAGATACAGGCGCTGCCTATTTGAGAACCACTGTATTAATAAATATGTTAAATATTCGAGTTACAATAAGCATGCCATGTTATTTTTTTTTTTTATTGATTATTCTATCTCTATTGAATAATCTACTATTAGATGCACACAGAGAATGGAAGTTGTCATAGATTTTATTATTTGTCTCCCAGACCTGACAACCTGCTTTCTTGAAATTCTTAAACCTTCAGATTTGTTCCCCCTTTAGTGAAATAAGCACATCTGAAATGAAATTGAGGTTCGTAAAAAGGAAGCTACAGTGCCTTTTACTTCGGGATTCTAAACCATGACAGACGTATTAAAGATGTCAAGCACGAGCATTGTTGACGTTTGGAAATCCGCCATCTTTAAACTACTCTACGTTATTTGTTTACCAAACAGGCATCTGCAGTTTGGCCTGAATTTGAATTGACGGAATGATACTTAAAAGTACTTACTGCTTTGTACTGATTAAATTCATTAGGAGAATGCTCACTAAATAGAAAAGGAATAAAGCATTGTTTTTGTTGAATTGTATTTGTTGCGCCTTATAACTTTTTACTAATTTTTTCGTTTGTATTGGTTTTTCGTTCATTCGCCATTTTTTAATTTATATAATAATTTTAAAATTTGAGTTGTTATTTCGAAGTACATGACCGCTGTTACGTATGTTTTTGGCAGCAGTCGTGTTGTTTTCTCATTCTTTTTAAGGATACAGGGTCCGACGACGGCACTAGAAGTAAGTTTAGCGCTAAACGATGATTTAAATCATCGACCTATTTCTGTCAATCGTTTGAAGATGCTGCAGAAGCTGATGTTTCAAATATGTTTAGCGCTAAACGCCATTAGGGATTGGTGGTGCAAGTGGGCCTAAGTACTGTGTCAGAAAGTGCTAAAATCTTTGTTAGTTTTCTAGTGCAATGCGACGGCCGTGAGGACAGTTCCACCAACAGTCACATTCCTAGCTCACGACCATTACTTTCTACGACAAACGACCTATTGCCGGAAGTGCCACATTTGGCCACTAATGGCTTTCTGTTTCAAGTTGACCTAAGCTTGAATTTACGCAGAGATGTCACTGGAATAACGAAGAGTTACTGCTTTAAATGTAAGTGTCTTTCGATTCTGATTATTCGAATGAAGAAGGCTTGGGGTGCATTCTAAGGAGATAGTTTAAGGAACGCTTGGCACACCCTGGGCATCATACTAAAACTTTTATACTTCTTGCCAATATGATAAAAAAAATATATTAAATTACTAAAAAATATTACCATTCTTTTAAACTGACTGTTTCAATAAAATTCCAGTGCTGAAACTTTCACCGTCAGCTCAAACGCTTATAAAACAATGTTTTCTGTATTGAATCCTTTCATTTACTTGAAGTTTCTTTATGGTCTCAACAATCAACGTAGTGTTGTACAAATTGTAAACAAAAGTCAATTTATTGAATTTAATCTTCTCTTTCTTTTTGGCACTAGAATCAGTTCTTTGACAAAAACCTGTCCAGTTGGTCTAGTAATTGTTCTCAACGAATTTTTATTTCATTCTTCGCTTAGTAATTTGTATTCTTTCGTTCATTTTATTTGTGGTTTCTCGGTGGTAGCTAATTGATTTTTATAATTACCTTTCGTTGCCTTGAAAATATTCATGATTTTATATTTTCTAGGTTGTATACAGCCTATACAGGCTGACTTTTAACTTTTGTGACCAATTCTGAACCACAAAAAAAAAACTTATCTCTCATTTTTATTGCATTTTTGTCTGAAACAGCTGTATTTTTTTTAAGTTTCAGTCTTCCGTAGTATTTTTTTAAGACTACGTGAACCCTGACTCAGTATAAATAAGTAATTAAAAACCAATTTTCAAAATAACTCCCGCCATAACCGCACATTAATGAAGTATCTAATTAAAGACATGTTAATTAAGCATCTTCGTGTCCCTCATCACTTACTGAAAGCAGAAATGTAACGATTTAATAAAAGGTAAGGTTTAATAAAAGGTTAATTTTGCTATTCATCAATTTTTAACCGACTTCTTCAAAAAGGAGGAGGTTCTCAATTCGTCTGTATGTTTTTTTTTTTTTTATACTATTCACTCATTGTGTGCACCTTACAATAACATTAACGATCCATTTTATTAAGTGAAATATTTCTTAAGTAATTGCATTGCATTTATTTTCTAAGTTTATTTACCAAGAAAATTTTCTTTACATGATAGATTATTGAAAATGGTTTAGTAAATCATCGGTTATTTGCAATATTTTATGAATCTTTGAAAAATACCATTTTTTTTTTATATTACATACCATTTTTTTTTTTACTTAATCGCCATCCTTAATTTTTGATTATGTTTGCGACGAAAGACGTAAAAACCTCTATTTATTAAAAAAGGTTGCAAGCATAAATATCGGCATTTTATTTCATTCACGCCGCAAACATCAATCTCTAAATAACTCGATCTATTTCAATGTATTTAGAACAAAAGGGCCTGACAACTGAAACCCAATTGTTTAGATGTATTCCATTTTTTCGTTACCGTGTATAGACAGCTGAAAAATGACGGTGTTATAGATGGCGCCACCGTACTTGGGAAAAAAAGTGTTCAATTTTCAGAATATTTGTCTTCCCTTCTTTTGTCACGCGTGGTTTATTTGGTAAAAGGATATTTGTTGGCAACACAACATTTAGTTTTAATTCTCTGTCATCCATCACTACTGTCCGTAGTGTGTGTGTTTTTGATTTCGATCTGCAATTTTCATTTTATTAACACAATAACAAGTTTCCCTACAATATTTTGGTTGGTGGTTAGTCTAACTATTGCAAAAAAATATTATAAATAGATAGGTGGTAAATTTTTAACCTGTTAAAAAATAATCCTAAATCTATTATCATGCTTAACGAAAGTTTACTAACTTTTTCAAACAGTATATCATTGTGCCCAACAATTGGGCCCATAGGTGTCCACTTTAAAAGCAGCGCCAGTTGCGTTGAATGCGCCAAATGATTTCCAAGATTGATTTGATCAGATTTTTTTATTATTTGATTGTGACTTTTTACAAGCTTTACATTAGCTTGCTCTGTTCGTATGTCTTTCCGGTTACTAATATTGTCCCCCATTTTTCAAGCACTTTCTGGAATCCGATTGAGCTGAAACTTGGCATACTTATACAACTACCGAGACATTTTGATAAATTGATATCATGGAGCTGGTCTAATGATGGAGTCAGAAGTTAGGCATAGGAACTCCTCAATCAAACAAGATAGCACCATCGTGTTTGGACTCATTGGTCATGTATTAACAAGTGCTTTGACACTAGGTGGTGTTCAGGGCCTGATGATGGAGCCGGAAGGTGGCTATGCGAAAACTTCAATCAAACAAGATAGCACCATCGTGTTTGGACTCATTGGTCATGTATTAACAAGTGCTTTGACACTAGGTAGTGTTCAGGGTCTGATGATGGAGCCGGAAGGTGGCCATATGAACTCCTCAATCAAACAAGATAGCACCATCGTGTTTGGATTCGTTGGTTATGTATAGACAAGTGTTTTGACACTAGGTGGTGTTCAGGGTCTGGTAATGGAGCCGGAAGGTGGCCATGGGAACTGCTCAATCAATCAAGACAGCACCATCGTGTTTAGACTCATTGGTTATGTATTAACAAGTGCCTTGACACTACGTGGTGTTCAGGGCCTGATGATGGAGTCGGAAGGTGGCCATGGGAAACCCTAATTCATTGAATTTGTGAGGGTCATAGAAAAGATATTTAAACAAATCCTAATGCTAAAAAGTAGAAAATAAAATTTAAGTAAAAATCTTTTTAAAAACAACTATTAATATTTTCTTAAAAGCTTGAGGCTTATCTTCAAGTTTAGTGTAAAAAGGACATTTACGCCTCAAGCTTTAAAGAAAATATTAATAGTTCTATTGTTTACGTAAGTTTTATTTAGTACTTTTTAGTTCATTAAAAGCTTGTTTTTAAAAAGATTTTTACTTAAATTTTATTTTTATTTTTTCTTTTTGGTAATGCCAATAAACGAATTCTCCTTTATTTCTTTTTTTCAAGCAAAAACAAACTTATCCGTACTACACTCGCGACAATCGAAGAAGTCCGTTTTGACGTTTCGTTCTCGTACATGTAATAGAAGGTTATGCCTTGAGAATCAGTTTTAAGCAATGTAGATAAATCGTCGATTACAAACTCTGATCAATCGATATGTCTCGAGAATCAGTTGAAAAGAAACCAATTTTTTTTTTCATCGCTACTCAATGCATTTTTATAGCTGTCAAAACGGACTTCTTAGATTGTCGCGAGTCTAATACTAATATTTTAAATGCGAAAGTAACTCTGTCAGTTTGTCGATCTGGAAGAAATTTGGCACACGGATAGACCCGGGTAAGAACATGGAATATCTCTCTATATCCTTATATCCCGTTCGTACTTCGTACTATGGGATAATTTCCTACCTCCACGCGAGCGAAGTCACGGGGTACAGCTAGTAACATTTTGAACAAAGGATATTATAGTGTATAATCGCTTTTAAGAGTGTATTTAAACTGTTCACAAGAATTAAGTATCACACCTATGTACATTTAACTAAGACCTGTGCAAACGTTTTCTTCTAAATAGCCCACTTATTTCGTTTCTAACAAAGGATATGTTCCCTTTAATGTAGTTCCCAGAATACCAATAAGAGCCTTATTAGACTATCATATAAATAAATATAATCAGAGATAATATATGAGTCATTTTTATGTAGAGCCTATGATTCATATTATTGTCTATGATCTTAGTTTTGAGATCATATTTTACAGCAAGCGTAAAGATCGTATCCGTCAAAGCCCAAAAATATCTAAATCAAACCCCACTAAATCGTTATCCATCTTGATTAAAGTATGCCATTCAAATGATCATAATATTTTATGATTAGATGTAATTTAAAAAATGAAGAAGAGCATCAATTAACTATGATCATAGAATTTGACAGATATGAAATGATATTTGTATGATAAACATAATGTTATTTGGGCCCGAGTTAAAATACTTCGAATTACACATTTTTATTTTTTATTTCAACAGGGTTTGGTTTATTTCAAAATGGTTTACACCTAAGTAGGTCTAAACCATTTTATTTCAACATTTCAATTCCCTTTTCCCTCAAATTTTTTTTAACTTATTTAGCATTTGAATAAAACTTCGTGGTTGGAATATAGACCTTTACTTGAGATAATAAATCTTTTGGACTGTATGTTATTTACAGGTGAACTTTATTTATTGCGAATGTGTGAGCGGTTACTTTTGAACGTTTACTAGGAGACTTGACTTCTAAGAAAAAAATCGAGAATATCTATCTTCTATCTGTATTTATATGTACCGAAAAAAATAAATTACCGTGCATTAGTCTCGAAAAAACTCGAAAATGGCTCGACCGATTGTGATGAGACTTTGGTAAGGTGTTGTATGCGCGCCGGAGAAGGTTCCTAACGAAAAAAAATGAAAGGCATTGCAACGCATGCCCGGCATTAGCTTAACAGTTATGTATAAAGAAAACAAAAAAATGTGTTTTAGTAAAAACGATACAAAAGAAAGTTTTAAATTCAAAAAACAGTTTAAAGAACCTTTCTCCAAATAACATAATAATAATTGCAAAAAAAAAAATCCGAGGGTAAAAATTCATGTGAAAAACTTGTAAGTGAAGCTGAATCGAAACTTAGTACTTAGTGAAGTTATAACAAGCAAACACTTGAGTCACCCACTAGAGATGTGCCATTTGCACTTAAAACGAAACTTTTAATTAGATACAAGGGTTCTATCCGGTTTGTTTGCGGTGTTCGCTACCGTCGCCGACGGCAACTTTCGGTGATACGACTAAATACAAGTAGTTTTCATTTAACTAATACCCTGTACACTGTGCAGCGTTTATGCTTAATACCCTTTTAAAGGTGAAAATGTATTATATTGAGGTTAATACTTTGTAAGAATATTTCTAATGATTTCGCAAATAGGTTTTACCAATACCTGTTTTAGCCAAAATTGTAACCGTTCTCAGGAAACTGTTAACGTTAGGTTGCCTACCACTTAAAAGTTTTCGTTGTAAAACTAGCGGGCAGTTTTAGAAACGCCTGCTGGCCTACATTTTTATGGAAAAGTAGTTCGTAAACGGTTGCTTTTAAATTAAACACACACTTCATTAATTTAATATTCAAGTTTTAAAAACCTTCAATATTGACTCATCCATTATCTGTGTAAAACCTTTATTTTCTTTGCCACTAAAAACCAACCAGGTTCTGTAAACAGAAACCTTTTTGCCACTATTTTTATTCTGAAACTGGATGGAACTCCCACTTTTACTTAGAAATACTATTAAGTTCGTCTCTAACCCTTCTAAACTAGTACCGTCGGAACTTCGTGTTAGAAGTAAGTGACCTAATTGGGTAGGCACCCACACTTTTCAATCCTTCCAAAATTTTACCAACAAAAATCAGTCTTGCGTCTCAAAAAATTAAGTCGGTTTTACCTCGTTCAATTAGTTGGGGGAACTAAAGATTGCGCCTCGACTAACCAATTTATTGTAGCTCTAACTTACTGGAGAAGTAATGGTGATGTCTACTTAAATGTTAATCCAATAAGGAAAGGCACTTCTGTTTTCTTAGTTAACAGTTCCTGTCAATGAATTTATGTTGCCTCGCGCCTGTAAAATTATTTTAAGTAATAGTAAAAGGTCCCTTTTACTATTACTGTAAAATGAAATTCGACGATTTACTTTTACACGAAACATTCAGAAGTATTACTGCAGTAAAAATAAAAGTTATAAAACTAAAACCCAACTCCGACAAAAAGTCAACTAATAAAAAGGTATAAACAAGAATCACAGACAGACGAATTAAAAATCCGGAGTCATACGTGTTAGGGCTTAAATCAAACAGATACGTGTGACTCCGGATTTTCAGGTAAAATCAGGCATCTTTCCGGCTTGTCACCGTTTAATACACTCAAAGACAGGTGGCAGCTGTAATAGTCGCTAAAGCCAACTGAAAACTAGTTTTTGCGACGAAATTGGGAGAGCCCGAAAATCAAAGCCACGCTGTAAAATGGGATTGAAGAAAATTTTTATAATCAAATTATTTTGGAAGCTGTGACAAAATCGACAGACTTAATAAGTTTTGAAAGTAAATTCAACGTAAACGAAAAACTTTCAAAGAGCTCGTGCGAGCCTTTTCCAATACCAATTCTTACAACAATGTAATTTTAATCAACATATTCCAAAGCGTGCTCGCATGGTGAATTCTTTCCATTCAATAATGATCGAAACGACCGACAATAGCCGAGATTAGTCTGCAAATGGTAATTGAAGAGCAGAATCCAACCCGTTTAATGCTGATCAGGGATATTTTCCGCCCAAGTGCACTTTCTAGCCACTTCCCCACGCGATTCACTTCATAATCATTAACGAGCAAAAAAATTTAATTATCCCCAAATATATTACCTTGATTCTAAGGGACTGGCAACTTTGCATAATTATTATTGTGCTTACTTACAATATTGTTGACATTTTATGACGTGAAAAACTGTTACGTGTTTTCTTCTTTAACGTTTTTTGTTTTAATTTAACTTTTTTTTCTTGCACAATGAAGACTTACAGTCGTAAATTGTAAATGTTTGTTTAATAAAAGTTTAAATATATTTTAATTTATGCAAAACTTTATATCTCAACGGAAGCTCGACAGTAGTCTTTAGTGGACAATAAAACTAAGCGTAGATACATCACAGCCGCAACGGGCCGTAGCGCATCGCATTTCAACAGAAAAAAAGAACGGCACTTAAGGCCCACAGTCATGTTAGTGTGCGATGGTTCATTCAAAATATACGAAAGCAATGTAGGAGTAGGAGTAATTCGTCAACTCGTCTTACATGCCTACGGCCCATTTAGGGCGACTGCACATTTATATTGATTTTCTGCAAGTCGTCCTAAATGGGCCGTAGGCATATAGGACGAGTTGACGAATTACTCACGAGTAGTTTTGAAATGCAGTGCTGCCCGCCCAAATATGCGACAGCCTTATGTATCCTCTTAAACTTTTGAATCAAAATATTCTTAAAAGTGGGTAAGTACGAAATGAATTCGGAATCTTTAATTTTGCATCTATCATTCACCTCGTTCGACGGCTTACGTCACAGATCGGAAAACTTGTGTTGACTGTTTTAATATTTAGTTCAAGTGCTGTTTAAAAGCATAACGATAGTTTGATTGAGTAGCTCGTCTCAGCACTTCTCACTTATCGAGGCTAATGCATTTTTAAACATCGATCAAACTGCTGTTTGCATAGAAATCGATAAACATACTGAGCCTGACGTTTATAGAAAAGGAAATAGTTTATGAGAAATTGGGTTCTTCACCTCAAAAAGAAAAAACGGAGCCCTTGGGATCACTTCGTTGTCCGTGTCTGTCTGGCTGTCAAGACCCTTTTTCTCAGGAACGCGTGGAGGTATCCTGTTGAAAATGTCAAATACGTAAGTCGGGTACTTCCAGTTAATCTAGAATCATGAAAGGCAAGAAGCAAGTTCTAACAGCAAATAAAGGAAAAAAAATCTAAAATAGTGAATTTGTAGTTTATCGCATTAAAAAAAAACGTAAATTTGCAGGTAGAGAATTCACCGTGACTTAAATTGATGAACATTGGGAGAACAATGATTAGTTTGTTTTTGAAATAAATTCATCGCAATTACCTAACCCTTCACTGTGCGTTGTCAAAAACGCACTTGGGCGGCTTTTTTAAAGTAGACAGGGATATTATGGAAAGTAAGAGATCAAAACGTTATTTGCATTAGATACGTTTGGTGTTGATGGTGGTCACTGGTTCACCCAATCCACCCAATTCATCAGCCTCTTTGGCTAACTAAATCACTCGCAAGAAATGATCTGTTAAGTTTGTCTGATTGATTATAATTATTTTTAATAAGCCTATGATCTTTTCACATTATATTTAAAAAAAAAAAAACAAGTAATAAAGACACCACAGACAGACAAATTAAAAATCCGGAGTCATAAGTAATCTGTTCGATTTATGTCCTAACACGTGTGACTCCGGATTTCTAATTTGTCTGTCTGTGGTGTCTTGTTTATACCTTTTAAGTCGTAGTTGGGTTTTAGTTTTTATTACTTGATTTTTTTTTAAATTCTTTTGGGGTTATAATATGTATATTTTTAAAATGTGCTCATTAAGCTCTTTCATTTGATACCCAACATGGTACGATTAAACCATTTTTTTTTTAAGTTCCTCTTTTTATGTCCTCTAGAGTGCGCCATTTTTAATTTAATGTGACTTCACATAGCCTATAACCAGCGGACAATCACGACGCTTCCAACGATACCTCATTTGTCAAATTGTGATAAGTGGTTTGGAAGATAGGAGGGAACAGATGAACATATATACATACATACCGGTCAAAATCATAACCCTCCTTTTTTCTTCGCCGTAGTCGGGTAATAAACATCAAAACTTTATTAAACCATTGTTTCTTCTAGACATTTTCAGTATTCACGTAACAATGGTATGGTTTGGATGAATGCAAATTATGAAACCCTTGAAAAGGGTCAAAGATTTGACGTATGTACCTACGTAGAATAGTATGGATAACAAAAGGTAGCGCTAAGTGATGACCTAGCAACAGTAGAAACCTTTTATGGATCATATTAAAAGACTTCTTGACGTCACGAATTTGTCTAGTAGATAATATTGTATTGTATATTTTTTTTTAACAGTGATCGTTCACGCTCAGAAATCGCGTATACTTCGCGGTGAATCGCACACACACGGTAATGCATTTTGTCTGACCTATTTTTATAACTTACCGTTTGGCTCTAAAACGCAAAAAAAAACATATTTGCGAACTTTGACCTTTTTTTTTGCAAGTGGAGAACTTTTTACATTTCATTTATAATGGAGTTCCGAATATTCGTACCAATATCCAGCTCTATACGAATTTTGCACTTTGACATGTCTACTTTGACCGGACTAATATGATAAAAATTTCATTGTTATTTCCGAAGCTATTTTGAACGGTATTATATTATTGGTGTAGGCCCCGCTCGCCCCTTGGATCTTGCCCCTAATTACCTAAGCGTACCCACTCGCCCCTTTGAATATAAGATACCCGCAGTCGCCCCCGATTGTTAGTAGGTTAAAAGTACAGTCAGCACTCTAAGTTTTTAAATATTACAATAAATATTGTTTTCTTTCTAATTCAAAAATAAAATAATATATTATGATATTTAAATTGGGTATTTGATTTAAATTAAAATATGCCTTGACATATCAATTAAATAAATAATTAGGTATTATTTACGGTTACTTAAACTCCATTTGAACTATTTTGAGTTTTGTAAACTTTGTAATGTTTTATTATGTTTTTTGTAAAACAAAACACAATTTGTTGATGCATCTTGAATCAATTTCAAAATTATTACCGTCGAGTAGGTAATTAACATTCCGCCGGAACAGATTTTCCCCAAAACGGTAGGATGCTCTTTTTTAATTAATTAAAATGGATGGCTAATCAATCTCGTTGACACAATTTTTGTCCCGCTCAAAATTGTTTCTGCTTTTTTTTCATCGATCCTTTAACATCATAAGTTATTGTATCAAACGATGAGAAAATAACATTTTTTGGAAAGGAATTTTCTTGAAAACTTTGTTTTAATAGTCAAATAAATAAACTACTCAAAAGAAAATAGGGCCCAACAAGTTTTTAGGCTGTTATTCAAAAATATTAATGAAAAGGTCGTTTTTATGGACACACAAGTTTGTAGTAGGGATTTAAAAATTGTTTAATCTTATTCAATGGTAAAATTTGTTTATTTTGATCGATGATTTACACTAACAAAGCACTTAGGAAAATAAACTCAAATTAACTTGAAAAATAATTTTAGTCTATTGCCCATTCCTTGTAACCATTTGATGAAAAATATTATGGTTAGTAGCAAGTGGGGCCTCCTCTTCTCTGTATGCACTCTGAGCCTTTCCGGTACACTTTCAATAAGATAGGTAACATTTTGGTCCGGAATTCGTTCCAAACAGAGTTTAAACGCGTTAATGAGCTCCTGTTGACTGTTAACATTAGTATTTTTATTGTTGTCAAACAATTTGTAATTTTTCGTACTTTGACATTTGTAATTTTCATAGTTTGACATTTGTAATTTTCATAGTTTGACATTTGTAATTTTCATAGTGTGACATTTGTAATTTTTCATAGTTTGGCATGTGTAATATTCATAGTTTGACATTTGTATTTTAATTTCATGACATTTTCCCATTGTGACATATTTAAATGATTGCAATTTATTATTTAATTAATAAAAATTATGGCACGACCTAAATTTGCATGCTGAATTTAGTAGGCGGAATATGAAGTACTATGTATTGTATTATGAGATCTGTAAGCACCATATTTCATGCAAATAAATGATATTGATTGATTGATATTGTAGTTTTCTTCAAGGCTTCTTTTTAATTAATACCATAAGTGCTCGATGCAAAACCGTGATATTGGCCTCAGAAAGTGCTGTTTGTGTGGCTAGGGCCGTATGTGCGCGAGCATTGTCATGCATAAAAGCCAGCGCCCAGTCTTTGTGAAAATAGGATGAGACAAGGTCGGATAATTACCCGCTTAATGTAACTGGCGGCGGTTACAGTACCCTCATCCAGAATTACCAGCTCTGTTTTGCCTACCAAGCTTATTATGGTATGGGCGGGACCATACCATAACACTTGGACCCCCAAAACGGTCCGTTCCATGGATGCATGGTCTCTAAAACGTTCACCTCGTTATCTCCATACGCGGACCCGTTTATCATCACTGAAAAACTTGACCTTACATTCGTCTGTAAAGAGTACAGGGCTGTACTCTCAAATAAAGTAGGTACATTTCTTGAATGTACAGTCACGGACTTTAATTGATGAGCCACCTGGTACTGTTCGCATTTTAGCCGTGTAATGCAAATCGGGTTTATTCGGTTCCCGATACGCAAAGTCATATAGAAGAAGAAACTTATATTTCATATCTTTACCGGTTGGCTAACCTGAGAGCAGAACTACAAACTTGACAGCAGTGACTACTCAAAGTCAACCAATTGCAGGTCTAGCAACGATAAACAATTGTTGCTAGGCTACTGCTGCATAGTAACGTTAGCGTACGGAGAAATTCTCTGACATCGATATTTCAACTGTCACTGTCTTCAGTTAAGTTTTCAGAATTATTGAGTTAATGAGCTATGATTCAAAGGAGGTCAGTATCAAATAGATTGGATAAACTTAATGCAACATTGTATTTATTTTTATCATTAAGAACTTATTAGTCAACCTCTATGGATAAGACTATTTCCGATTAAAAGTAATTTATTTGTCATCTTGATATTTCAACTGTCACTGTCTTCAGTTATGTTTTCATAATTATCGAGTTAATGAGCTATGATTCAAAGGAGGTCGGTATCAAATAGATTGGATAAACTTAATGCAACATTGTATTTATTTTTATCATTGAGAACTTATTAGTCAACCTCTATGGATATTTCCGATTAAAAGTAATTTATTAGTCATCTTGTTTACGAGCGTGCGATTTGAGTTCGTGTTTAATCGTGTAATCTCGTGAATGTATGAAACTGCAAAATTGAAAAGTTTGAAGGTGGCTCATCAATTAAAGTCCGTGACTGTACCTACTTTATTTGTGTTACAAACAGGTATTAAACGTAGTCGTAGTTTCCATGGCTGTAAACAATGTTTACTCCTCTTTTATCTGAGAAACTAGCAAAAGATAACTTACATCAGACAGTGCTATTCTGCTAAAGCCATAATATTGCAAGCCATGTGACTAATAAACTACTCAAAACAAAATAGGGCCCACCCTAATTTAATTTAGAACTTCCCTCACTCTCATAGTCCGATGGGACGGCAATCCGACACGACTGGACAGAGATCAGGCGCAGGACCAACGGCTAACGTGCTTTCCGAGGCCCGGGGATATCACACCGCCAACTCTCAAACTCCGGGCTGTTGCTAAGAAATTCCTAATGGAAAAACCCAACAACACTGAAATTAAACGTAGAAAGACACGGGACCACGAATTCACTTTCTGTGCAGTTCTCATAATTAATGATGAAGTGAATCGAACTCACTCGTGCGAGCCGATGACCGATGAGAAAAGGAAAACCAACATTTCGAACTGACGAATTATTACGGATGATTCTGGAAAGCTCGCAATAATTTATAATTACAAATTATAAGCTTTATGCAAATTGACACCCTACGTCAATCTGCCGCAAACTGACACCCTACGTCAATCTGCCGCAAACTGACACCCTACGTCAATCTGCCGCAAGAATGACAGTTGTGTTTCGAATATACGGAAAATTTAAGTTGATAATCTACATATTTTGATAAACAATTCATTTTTCTGATTTTACTTGATTGTGCCCGTATAATGGCAATAGACCCGCCCCCTACTACATGGGACTTAAACATAACTGGTGTAATGTAGGTGTACTATTAGGTACACCTCTGCCTAAACCTTCAGGAATACAGGCGTGATGTTATATCATGTTATGTTTACCTAGAGTTATTTATACAATTGGGACAATTCGCTCTAAAATCTTACTTAACAGTCGTATGGCAGCATATTCGTAAATCACCATACCTATGTAAATGAGCCCTGAAGTAGACCACAGGTGTTATGCTAATGGAGCTTGAAACGAAAGCTTAGCTGCGGACTTAGGAATTATGAGGATTATTATTCTAAGCTCGTTTAGATAAATGTACCGTACTTGTACTCACATAGTTTGGTGAAAAATGAGGATAATAATATGTAGGTGAATTGGTAACCCGCTTTTTATGAACAAAATTGAGGGTCAATGTCAAGGTCAAAGAAATTAATTGTTTATCAAATTGACTACTAAATTAAATTGCCCGTTTATTCAAATCGCTACTGTCATTTTCTTCACAGTTGTATGAAATAGCTCTAACACGGCAAATCGACGTAGTGTGTTCATTTGATAAACAATTAATTCCCTGACTAAATGTTGTAGGTACTTTATTAAGATACCACTGACATGATACAAGACTTGTATCTTGAGCCCACGTGGTGGAAAATGCACGTATCTGCTCAATTTTCAAAGAGAAAAATCCTGAAAAATCTTCTGCAGCAGAACAAAACCAACCACTGCCACTGGGTCTAGAAACATGAAATTTTGCACAAGACATCCTTATCTAAAAAGGGTAAGCACAAAGGAAGGATTTTTTTTTAATTTATACCCTTAGGATGCAAAATATGGGATGATGTGGAACTTCGTCATTTTCATCTATAGGAAATTCCATCGGGTAGATAGCTTATAATTTGTAATTATAAATTATTGCGAGCTTTCCAGAATCATCCGTAATAATTCGTCAGTTCGAAATGTTGGTTTTCCTTTTCTCATCGGTCATCGGCTCGCACGAGTGAGTTCGATTCACTTCATAATTAATTATGAGAACTGCACAGAAAGTGAATTCGTGGTCCCGTGTCTTTCTACGTTTAATTTCAGTGTTATTGGGTTTTTCCATTAGGAATTTCTTAGCAACAGCCCGGAGTTTGGGAGTTGTCGGTGTGATACCCCCGTGCCTCGGAAAGCACGTTAGCCGTTGGTCCTGCGCCTGATCTCTGTCCGGTCGTGTCGGATTGCCGTCCCATCGGACTATGAGAGTGAGGGAAGAGAGAATGCACCTGTTTCTGCGCACACACTTGTGCACTATAATATATATCTCCCGCACCGAAGGCTAGTCTCCGTTGAGATGGCCGCCGTGACCGAAATACGGTCTGGAGGACTATATATACATTTCAGAAATGTTACAGCCGTAAGATTTTCAAATTGGTTATTATAGCTTAATTAGGGGAGATTAACCGAAGAAGACAACGTACAGGAAACAGTGAAATGGCGGGAGATCTTTAAAGATCTCCTGCCCATTGAGACAATTCTACAGGTCGGAAAAAACCTATTAACACTTAATGAGTGAATGAGTTTTCTTCGTACCCAAAGAGAAAACAAAAGAACCATCGCATTAATTAAAATAACTTGTTTTTTAAAGAAACTTGGTTTTCAATAAACATTTATAAAATAATAGTTACCTCTATATAAACTTCAAAATAATATTTTCCTCCATCCAGGTTTTCAGTAAAACTACATAGGTGAATAGTATGTGAACATTAAAATACAAAAATCGTGTGGGCTTGCCTCATAATTAATTCATGATAAAACTGTGTAAACCAAAGAGCAGAAAGTAATGTACCGAGGAAAGGAAATCCTGAAAGGGTGATATTTGAATTTGATTCGAACCTGTCCCCTTTGAGACGTCCCAAGGGCGGTTGGGGTCTTACACATAAATGTGACGAAAGACTTGAGCATTTATTTGGGGATAGAAGATAGTAAATATTTTGACGACACGGTTGGCGCAGTGGCTGAGCGATGGACTGCTGCGCAACGTGTCGCGGGTTCGATCCCCGCACGGAACAAATATTTGTATGATCTGCAAGTAGTTGTTCCGGGTCTGGGTGTTAGTGTATGTGAGTCTCTATGTTTGTAAACGCACCCACGATACAGGAAGAAATTCTTAGTGTGGGGCAACGTTTTTAAAAAAAAAAAAAAAAAAAAAAATTCAGAATCTACATTCTTGGAACATTCTTTGTACTTAATCTTCACTTCTTTTAATAACTTCCGAAAAGTGCGAAGCGTTTTTTTTTTTCATCTTAAGAAATCTAAATGTGGGTGTACACCCACATTTCGCCAGTTATGTTTAAGTCCAATGTAATAACGGGCGAGCTTATTGCCATTAACAGGGCACAAATCCAGACTCCAGGCAGTTACAAAGAAATTCCAGTCATAGCAAAACCCAATAACATTCTGCCCGACCTAACAACCGAACCCAAGACCTCATGTTCGGCAGTAGCGCTTGCAACCACTAGACCCACGAGGCAGCTCGTATAATTCATTATTTTTCTATACTTAGGCTCTTGAACGTCACATACCCCTTTACGCGCATTCATTTGCGTTGCAACTGTTCCAAAATTTGTTCGAAAATTATTTGTATTTCCAAATAAATCGCACTAATAAAGTAAAAGATTTGCTCTCGGCAAACTTGGCAAGTGATGAAAATATCATTGGCCCATAAATATGAAATATTGCGGATCGTGGGACAGCAAACGATAGTTTCCAGCGTGACTTTATCACTTTTACACTTTATTGCACTCTAAAAATTACTTCCGAGATGATAAAGTAACCAATGGTAAGCTGTTTGGTGGATTTTAATCACTTTTTGTGACTTAAAACAGACTAAAAAATATCGATACTTTAATCTGGTTATCTGGGGCTTGTGGCTAAGTAATAACAGCGGCACGAGTCGATCGATCAGGTTAAGCTACGCTTGCCGCGGTTGGTCCGTGGATGGGTGGTCCCGGCTGTCATTTATAGTTAACAGTTGTTACGGGTCGTCAGAAGCCCGAAAGTGTGACAACCAGTCTTACCAAGGGGTATCGTGTTACCAAGTAACTGGGTTGTGGAGGTCAGTCGCTCCATGTAAAATACTGGTATTCAGCTGCATCCGGTTAGACTGGAACCCGACCCCAACATAGTTGGGAAAAGGCTAGGCCGATGATGATGACTTTAAACTGGTTATCTCTTTTTCTCGAAAGTTCAGCTATTGTACGAAAAACAACACGTAACACTTCAAAAAAAATACTGAACAGTTTTTTAGTTAATTGATCCCTGTCTGAGCCCTTTACTATAAACCACCTCGCACACTATGCGACATGTCACTGTGACAGCTCGACGACAAGACGTTGACCTGTCGCTTGCGACTGTCATCGGGTGTGCAAGTGCAACGTGCGTCTACACTGCGATAAGTAACGAGAGCGTGCGAGTCTAGCCTGTCGTTGCAACTCGACGCTAAGTGTGCGGAGCTTTGAAATAGTATACAGTATGTTATCTAACGAAGGGCGTTCCTGATAACCTGCAATAGTATAACGTCCAAAAATACCACTAAAAGGAGACTGGAGCCCAATAGCGTTAAGATATATACCAATGGAAATATCTCATCACGAAGAATATTTCTTACTATGAAGACTTCTCTTGATCGTTAGTACGAAAGGAGCTACAGAGCTTTAAATGTGAGTGATTAAATATTATTGGAATTCTGGTATTTCATCAATTAAATATCTTATAATGATTCAGTGTCCTGCAAACATCATCTTTGAAGCCTATAAGCGAACATTTTACAACATTGGTCTTCAATAGATGCCATTTTAGGAACAATGTTTTTAAGATTCGGTCGACCGGACAGATCGTTAAGCTTGATGCGTACCCCAATAGAATTGAGATATATGCCAATGGAAAGACCTCTTCAAGGCTAATATTTTGTGATAGGACGCTTCTCTCGACTGTTAGTACGAAACGAGCTACAGAGCTCTAAATGTGAGTAATTAAGCATTAGTGAAATTTTGGTATTTAGACAATGAAATAACTTTTATTAACTTTGAGCCTTGCAAACATGATCTTGCAAACCTATAAACGCACATTTTAAAACGTTGGCCTCCTAGATGCCGTTTTGGGAACAATGTTTTTAAGAGTCGATAGGCCGTACAGATCGTTAAGCCTTCGTTTAGCTTGCCGCATCCCCCAATAGAGTTGAGATATACGCCAATGGAAAGATCTCTTCAAAGGAAATATTTCGTAATATGACGTTTCTCTCGATTGTAAGTACGAAAGGAGCTACAGAGCTCTAAATGCGAGTAATTAAACATTATTGAAATTCATCACCTATTTAGGTCATTAACTCTATACTGACTAATAATAGGCAAAAGTCGTGTGTGTAGCAAAGATTATTCCTAAAAAGCTCTTTTCAGTGGTATATATCTTATGGCTATTGGACGCCAAGAATTCCTTAACTTCGGTACGCAATTTATTACCTATTTAGGTCATTAACTCCGAACTGACTAACAATTGGCAATAGTCATGTTAGTAGTAAAGGTTCTCCTCAAAAAGCTCTTTCCATTGGTGTATATCTTATGGTTATTGAGTCAAGAAAATTCCTTAACTTCGGTGCCCCAGTAGTAATACTTATTTAGGTCATTAACTCCAAACTGACTAACAATTGGCAAAAGTCGTGTTAGTAGCAAAGGTTCACATTGGAAAGCTCTTTCCATTGATGTATATCTTATAGCTATTGGGCCAAGAAAATTCCTTAACTTCGATGCGCAAGTATTCACACCTATTTAGGTCATTTACTCCGAACTGACTAACAATTGGCAAAAGTCATGTTAGAAGGAAAGGTTCCCCTTGAAAAAAATCTATTGGTATATATGTTATTTGCATTGGGCTTTAGGGCAGAACCCCATAAGCAGAGGCCCATTCTCCTTTTACTATAAAAATGTTTATAGTAAAATTTTCATAAAAATACCTATTAAATGAAAAGAAACACTGTACACGCACACTTGTCACACTTGTTTTTCTACTTTGAAATACAACTGTGCGTGTACAGAGTGTTTCTTTCTTTACTTCCTCCTCCTTTTTTTTTATTTATAATTTTCTTTGAAATAATTTATATTTTTCTTCAAAATATCTATTGTCAAACTTGTATTTGTTTCAGTAATCTTTACGTCACAGATAAACTAGACTTTTCCAACAACACCATTTCTGTAACCGAATCATTGTCCAAGTATCAAAGTCCAATCAAAATCAAGAACAAAGTGATCAAACAACTATTCAAATTTAGGTCATCTTTAAGGGCCGGTAGGAAGCAAAATTGCCTGTCTTCAATTTGATTTTTCATGAAATTGATAAGACTTAGGTGTAAAATAAAAATAGTATGAGTAACTACATGATATTTCCAAACTTTTTGTGGAACAGAAACACAAAATATTAAAATTTTCTCGATAAAAAAATATCACGAAGTTACCTCTAATTTTCACGTATTTTCGATTTGTACTTAAAATGCTAATGCCTATTATAATAAAAATTAGATGATTATATGTATTAAAACAAGGCAAAAAAAATTGTGTAGGCTTTTTTTTTTATTCCTTTTATTTTTGGTTTTATTACGAATCAAAGCTTGTAGGACTTACGACGTTCTTAGTTCGTAGAAGAAGCCATCTTCCGTCGCACATTACGGGAACTTCAAGCATATTTTTGTTTCACAAATCAGTCGGCGTCGCTCTGTTGAGACGAGAGGACTACGCTCAAATTTTTAGCTGCGCTGAGATATTATTTATTTTCGTAAATAATATTTTCGTAATTTATCACATTCCATAAAAGAAACTGAGACATAGAAAACATGAAAAAAACACTAAAACCACTTCCAAAACGAATATTACAAGTGTTATTGATTGATAAATAAATAAATACCGAGTCTAAATAAACATATAAAATTCAATGTTGATATTTGAAAACTCAAGATGACATACATTTTATTTGACAGATTTTTGACTGGTATAGTAGCACGGACTATAGAAAGAAGTAGGTAAAACTAGCGCCATTGCTCTGTATTGCGGTGAATTTTCTTGCGGAGAAAATTTACAACATAGCCAACGAGCCCATTCCACGTTCATTTGAAAGTTCGCACTGGAGATTAAATCTTATTGCGATTTACTCAGGATCCAAATTCGTTTACTCCCACTTTTTTTGACAAACTTCTTGTAAGGTGACCCTTAGACGAACAATTGGAGCGACTGACCGCCCCTAAATAAAACTTGTTTAGAATAATATCTTTATTCTTCGGTTATTGGTATAACGAACGAACTCGAACAGATTCCGTATGACTCCGGATTTTTAATTTGTCTGTCCGTGATGCCTTGTTTATATCTCTTTAGTTGACTTTTTTGTCGTAGTTGGGTTTTAGTTTTTACCTGACTACGGCGAAGCAAAAAGGAGGGTTATGATTTTGACCGGTTTCTGTGTATTTATCTATGTCTGTTCCCACATATTATCTTTCGTTGGAAGCTTCTTGATCGTCCGCTGGTCATAGGCTATATGAAGACACATTAAATTGAAAATGGCGCCCTCTAGGTGACATATCATGAACAACAAAAAATATTTTTTAATCATACCATGTTGGGTATCAAATGAAAGGTTTTAATTAGCACATTTCAAAAATATATATTATAACCTCAAAAAAAACCGCGACAAAAGACGTATATTGCCATATGTTTATGTTAACGCGTGGGATGATAACTGCCGCTTCACGCGCCGCCGCACCGTAAACAGAAAAAACGTCAGACGCGCCGCGTGACGCCACACTGCACGCGACGCGCCACGCCCCGCTTCTCCGTAAATGAGGCCTAAAGTTATAATGCAACTTGTCATGTTTTCAAAGCTTCAATTTCAACAGTTACAAAGAGGGACCATACTAAACTTTCTACTAAGGGACTAGTTATAACAAGCGCCCGAGACGCGCATTTTGTTTCGGGCGCTCAATAAAATTGTATGAATTCCTATGTAACGAATTATATCAAGCGAGCGCCAATGCCGGGCGCCGTTAGGCCTGCACATGTCGCAACTTGCCACTCTCAACTTGCATCTCCGTTGTGCGATTTACAAATAAGACTGGGAGAAAATATGCCGCGGGCATTGCTGCTACGTGCGCCGCCGTGATGAAACGCCGCGTGTGACGCGGCTATGCCATTCGCGGGCTCCGCCGCAAAAAACGCTCCATTTCAAACAAACGCGTGTAAAATCGCGTCTCCGTAAACGCACTCATACAACGCCATATGTTTGAATTCAGTGCGAGCCGCGCCGCCCAAAGCCACGCGCGACTCCTCGCGTCTCCGTAAATGAAGCCTAACTGTGCCCTTAACGCTTGGACGCGAGTTCCTTTTTCCACTATTTTTCCTTGTCATTTTCTCCGTATTAGTAATAAACTTAAAAGAAACACGGTTCAAAAGTTACAACAAAATGTGGAAATCTTGTTGCGTTTGACGAGCGTCTAAAACGCGCCGGGCGCGCGCCCAAAACACAGCGCCGGTACTGAGCGCGTACCTCGGGCCTTTGTTATAATTAGTCCCTTTGGTACTTTGGCACCCATTTACATAGATGAATAGATGTCAATTCTTTTAGTGGTGAAGCCGACAATCCTACATTTATTTCTTTTGTACAGAACTCGGCCTCTTTTTCACATGTTTCAAATGTTTTCGAAGGGGATTGTTCGCGTTTGGCGCAGGAAAGGTTTTCATGACACTTGCCATATTCGATGCACAATACAGTGCAAAATTCATTATACGAATATTATTTTTTACTTGGGTATCACTTTGCACGATCCTCCAAAGAGAGAAATCCACGATATAGCATTATATTTATTACTTGGTAACACAGTTTTCCACAAAGACGTCATTAGGTACAAATTGTACAAGGTCCTAAATAAAATTTGGTAACATTTAAATTTGAACTTTTTCACGTCAACATTGAGTTTCTAGTTCCAAAACATGAACATGATCTATAGTTCTGAATTCAAGCTTAGCGTATCGTATAAGCAAAATAAACTACAGAAGATTGAAATTCGAATTCTATAAACGCCAGATGAAAAGTTTCTGCTGGCGGGAAGGCATTGTGTTTTGTTTTCGTCGTGTTTAATGAGAGGGGTAGGTAAGGGTTGCGCGGGTGAAATATGATTTTTTGCTGTCAAACTACTCCCCCTTAACATCTAAGGCCTTAAACTGAAATCTGTTACCGAGAACCGATTATCCCTTCGACCTTAACAAACTTATCACTTACAAGTGCTCTACGGATGCTTTTGTGGTGGTAAATAGGCTCTGAGGACTGGGCCACGAAAATACCGCTTTATAGAGCGTTTTTCGCTACAAAAAGCGTCAGTTTCAACATTACGTAGATACTTATCTTCAATCAATTCATTCATTGTTTCATATCCTTTCATGTTCTCTGAGCTTCAAAAACTGAAATCAAAATCAAATTTGTCTCTTCAGCTGCTACCACCAGCAATGCCGTGTTTGTAGCGAAGTTTTGGCCCCACAGAATTTGAAAAACTGTCATGCTATCGGCACGAAGAAGAATTCAAATCCTTGTTTCAAAATTCAAAAACACATTATTTCTAGTTTTAAACAAATATCAACTTAACTATTGTGTAAATTAAGTTGATTTCAGAACTACTAGGATTTTTTTTTGAAAAACGAATGCATTTGTTCCAAACGCATTTTGTTTTTTTTTGCTACTTGACTACTGTTTCTAGAAGTACTAAGGCTGATTTTAGAGTCGCGCTGAGCGTCGCTGAGCGTCGGCGCTGACAGCCCAATATGTATGATTATATATCATCATCCTGCTCAGCGCTGACGGCCTTGCCGTGCGATAATCATACATATTGGGCCGTCAGCGCCGACGCTCAGCTACGCTCAGCGTGACTCTAAAATCAGCCTTAGTGTAAACGCTATGAGCGTTCATTTCGTGGCCATCGGGTAAGGCCGTGTTTACACTATCAGAGTGAATAAGAGCGGTGGACGTTGACGGATGGTGTTTGTACACACGACGAGGGCCCCTGTGGTTCTGCGTAAACAACAGGTTTATTTATTTGCAAACTTTTCTGAGTATTATAGCGGTGGCGGAAGTTTTGGGACTTGGTTTTTCCGAGTACTGTCTGTGTTGAGCTTATTATCTACTTATGTTAAGGATTACATTGTTGACTGTGAGTGGATATATCTTTATCTATTTTTAACTAGTACTAGCTAATGCCTGCGGCTCCGCCCGCATGCATGTCTGTTATTATATACTAAAACCCTCCTCGAGAACCACTCTATCCATTGGTGAAAACAGCAAGAAAAACGGTGCAGTCGTTTTTGAGTTCATCGTGAACAGACAGACAGACGCGGCGAAGGACTTTGT
The DNA here is from genome assembly GCA_947363905.1 of Lithophane semibrunnea. Taxonomy (NCBI): domain Eukaryota; kingdom Metazoa; phylum Arthropoda; class Insecta; order Lepidoptera; family Noctuidae; genus Lithophane; species Lithophane semibrunnea. The sequence continues at coordinate 11,308,497 of OX376197.1, read as the reverse complement.
TTTATATACTTAATATGTAGTGATGAATCACCAACAATATATATTTTTTTTCATACATCTACACAGTTATTTTTTAACAGTAACAATAACGTGAAAATGTTTACATCAGCCACAGTCATAAATCGTAACAAATGGTTTTACACCCGTTTTATCACTAAACGCGAGTGTTTGTGATTTTTTAGTGCAAACCTTTATGGGCTAGACTAAAACTATTTGGCTTGTAAGTATAATCAAATTAATCTAAAGCTTTTTGTGGATTAGTAAAACATGGTTTTTTTTCAGATTTCGTCATTTATATATTAAATATTATTTTCTATAATTTATTTCTTTGTAATTTTGTTTGTGTGGAACGAAATTGTGGATTGAATGGAACATTTTAGCAGCAGTGTTTGCTGATAGGTAAACAGGTAATAAAACAAATTTCATTGACGTGATTCGTAAATTGCAGACGCTATGTGGCGGTCACCGCTTTTCTAGGAAACCGCGTAGCTTAACCGGGCTCCCGTCCATTATTTAGGATTTATAATAAAGGAAATATTAATAAGCTCTATTTTTTATATCTATTTAGTTTAAGAAATATTTAAAAAAGGTAATTACTTATATAAATGAAAAAAAAAACGACATAATAATAAATGTAACTTTTCAGACACACAGTTCATAAATTGTTACAAAGAAGACGTTATTATGGTTGTTAGTAGTATGTACACACAAAAATAAAAAAAGGTGTTTGTAATTTATTTAAGACAAAACAAGTTACACAATAATTACTTAGTCTACAGGTGTACACCTGCCCAGTACACTGTGTACTGGGCAGGTGTACACCTGTAGACTAAGTAAGGATCCATCAATGTTGCACGCTGACGTTCTGAGTACATCGCCACATGCGAACAACGCATAAAAGACCTGACGTCACACAAAATCCTGCACCGCGCAATTAGAGTTTACCGCGCGATTGACATATATACAAGAGCCCGACATCAATCGTTGGGCAGTTGCCCGCCAGATACAACACCCGCCTGGTCGGAGGATCCTCCCTTTTCTATAGAGGATGAGTGAACTTTACACCCTGTTCCTCATACCTCTAAAGTGCTCCCACGGACCCTGCTCATCGTCGATGCAGTTATCTGCCATAAAATGGGGAAGAAATCAGCAATTTATAACTACTGAATTACATACATAATCAGCCTATAATGTTCCCACTGCTGGGACACAGGTCTCCTCTCTGTGAGAGGGCGTGGGCCGTAATCCACCACGCAGGCCCAGAGCGGGTTGGTAGATGTCACATGTCTTCGAATTTTAGGTTCTAAGACATGCCGGTTTCATCACGATGTTTTTCTTCACCGTTTTGAGAGCAGTGGTGATGAAATTATTTACACAAAGTAAAGCGCCTGTCAGGGTTCGAACCTACGACCTACAACTCGTAAGTCGCGGCCGTTACCACTGGGCCACCACTGCTCTCATAAATACATAAATCGGAAATACATAAATCCTAAATATCTTTAGGGACGGTACAAATGTGTTCTAACTTCATGTTTTCTGGCTAATATTGTTAAGGCAACTCCAGCAAAGCATAAATAAGGTTAGTGCCGTTCGTTAGCACATTCTGTGTTAAGTAATAGTTAGGTATTAGGTAATGAAGCAATCTGTCTATGCCGCAAGTTTGTGTTCTTGGTAACGCTTGTAATTATTGTTTTGTGTCTAGAAATAGTTCTAACACTGTAAGATAAATGATTTTATTTCTGTAGGGCCTACTTGCACGTTCATGGGTTATCGTACATAACTCGGAGTTAACAGCTAAATCAGGGTAAAATAATTCATCATGCGCCACCAAGAGTTAGAGGTAAACCTAGGGTTAAACTTTTAACCCACCGATGTTGGAGTGTTAAGTCGCTAAAATCTGGGTTAGTGTAAGTCAAAATAACGAGTCAAATTGACGACGACTGAAAATACAAAAAAACGGAACATGCTTTCCATTATTTCTCTTTTTCAACACGAACGATACCAAAATGATAAATTAAACAGAACAAACATGAGGAATCTGACTTGAATTAATGTCTGAGTATCATTAAGCTCTATGAACATCCAAGTTCACTAATTACCTACTCTAGACCCTAATACTCTCGTCAAAACTTTGTCGACTTTGAAAATTATTTGTCGAGACAAAAATAAAAGTTACACAAGTTTATGAGAGTTTCTACAACTCAAGTTGACAAAGACAATGTCTAGAAAAGATATGAACGAGAGTTGTTTTTGAGATAAAACCAGATAGAATGTATCTATAACCGTTTCACTAAACAAAGAAAAAATAACAGAGTATTGAACTTTGTAAATAAGTAACTAAAGTTTTATTTTTTCATTCCTTTTTCTCTAATGGCTAACTAACAATTTACACCGTTACTATTTTTAAATAATATTTTAATTAAATCTAAGCTTGATGTAACAATTCCATAAATATTAGCACCGTATGCCCCATAAACGTAATAGATAATTGTGCCACAAACACTATACTATGGACTAATGGCTGTTCATTTAACGTCAGGAACTTTCATAAACAAGAGTTTATGTTGGGAAGAGCGCTAAAGAAACAATCAGCAACAACAATATGGATATTATAACCTGTCAATAAAACTTGAACCGCATATGTAAACAATAATTATTAATATTAAAAAAATAACCATAATCTCAAGGTTGCTAAGTAAGCACACTTCTAGTAAAGCCAACCACCACGTCAACAGAACACGATTAAAATCAAAACCAAACTTCTACATACAACTAGAGAAATTAATGAAAGTTTTCCGACAAATGTCCCTCTAAATATGCAGAAGTGTTACACTTAATTAATGAAGGGTCTATGGCTTGTATAAAACCATTAATATCTGGGCTACAACACAATGAATAGGTGCAGAAGGTCGGTTCCATACAATTAAGTATGCGAAAACGCACGTACACAGATACGCGTCTACACACAACGAGTACATGCAAGAGCACTGGCTTGCATTTGTTTGAGATTACCGTAAGTACGCGTCTATATACAGAATGTAAGGGTAAACACCGTTGTCACTCAAACCATGGGTAGTCGACTTAAATATATAAATAAATGACCTAATAACAAAAAAAAACTTTACATTCATTAAATGATTTAAAAAAGTTTCTATCCGACGACGTCAGGTGACGTCCCGCGCCCCCACCCGTTTTGAGAGGCAAGTTCGTTGCCCTAGCGCATAGGTGAAAGGGTGAAATACTCTAGTGGTAAAATGTAATAAAAATAAATAAAAAAAGTCTTAATTTTCCATTGATTTTACGTTCTATAATTGAAACTGGGTTCAAGGATAACGGTGTTTACCCTAACAGCCTGTATAACGATTGAAGGCCTGTTTACGGTCGTTGTATATTATAGAGCACGCCTTCTGTTCCTATTTTATTTTGTGACTGCTAGTAAAGCAAAGCAATGTGGCACTAATGGCTCAGCTCTAATGTCCACACCATCTGTCAATGTCATGTCTTTGGCCGCTTTTTGTAGCACTTATGTACGAAAGTCTCAGTTCTATTCACTTTATTATAATGTTTTCCCCTTTTTATGTGCTATGATGACCGAATGGATGGGTTTATAATTAGGTGGCTGACTTTGGGAGTTAATTTGTTGTTGAATGGCTGATAGCAATTTGAGAGCCGGCATTAAATGAAATGAAATGAAATTGTTTATTCTGTAAACAATTTCATTTCATTTCATTTGTTTTCAATTCATTTATAATGTTAAAACACGGTTTGTTTTAAAATTCTTCGCAATGAGCTGTCATATTCTCAATTAGGTAACCATTTTATTTAGCCTCGTTTATAAATTGGAAGTATAATCGATGACATTTATAATGATTTACTATTACTAAGAATTGATACGATAAAATACAGGCTTAAAAATGGTAAACAACTCATTTCAATTCTTACTTGTATCTTAACTCTATCCGCTTTACCACCTCTTTTCAGATTTTTAAAATTAAGATTCGCGCCATCTAGCGGTGAATGGTTATAAAAAAAATCTGAGAGACGTGGTTAGTGATACTAAAAGAGCTAAAGGGTTTTTAACAAACCGCGTGAGTACACTTAATAAATAAGTAATTAATAATATAATTATGCGGTGTTCATAATGAGCCATGAATGACACAACCACGAACAAGATAATTACACGACTCGTTATTAATAATGGTCATTGTTATGAAGATAATAACTTTGAATTTGTCCACGAACGGTCATTGTTTTAATGCTTATTACAATGTTCTACCAAAAGCCGAAATATTATGTGAGCCTTTTTACATAGTTAATTAATTAGGTACCTATACCTAATTGTGAGCTCATTACGAAATTACTGTTACAACGATAGCAGTTATTAATGAAGAATAGAATAATTATTTCAGGATTGTGTGAAGAACGATAAGGCCAATAAATTATTAAACAGTCAAATTACAGCTAATAGAGTATCAGGGAAGAAGAAGACGTCATAAAGAATCTTAAAACAAACAAGGTTTATGATCAAGAAGATTATAAACACGTCTCTAAACAGACTGAACCTAAGTAATGACCATAAAAAAGAAATGGAAAGGATTTTTGTTTTGAAGTGACAGCAAAAAGAGGTTGGAAAGCTGGATGAAATTAAATGATGTTTATTCTGTGAATAGGATATTAGAACCACTTTTACACGTCATATTATAAAATAGTAAAAAACTTTTTACACAAATTAGAAAACCACTACCTACTATGTAAATAACAGTGACGGAATCACATAGCATGTCGTCTACATAGACTAAGTGGAAAAAATACGTTATATTGAAGCTAACTCAAAAAATACGCAAGCAAAGTTAGTAAAATTTATAAGGGACCACCTCTAAAGCATGACCTAGATGAGATCGGCGTTTCCTATCTGACAACTCTGAGAAGATGCTGAGAGGGATGCTGAACGTATCACAAAAGTACAGCAGACCTCTTGACTTATACATAAGTCCCGTTTTACGACCAACGAGAATTTCCATCCAATTTCATACTCGGATTATAATATTTTATACCTCACGATCTATATCCAAACGATTTATATTGATGAGATGCTTAAAAAGTTTAATTTCGTCAGGATACGTTCCGTTCGCGAAACTTTTAATAGAGCTTTTCAATGCAGACGCAAGTTTAAGCCAATTTTAATTACGAGCCACAGAGGTATTTTGTCGCTGTTATACGGCGACTGGAAAAAGAATGAGAATAATCTATCTATCTCTATATTTAAAAATCAATTGCCGTGCGTTAGTCTCTCTCAAACTCAAAAATGGCTCGAGCCATGGTAATGAACTTTTGGCAAGTAGTTGTATGCGCGCCGGAGAAAGTTCCTAACAATAAAAAGACGTTGCAGCGCATGCCAGGCATTAGCTTGTACCTAATATAAATATTTTACATTATCATGTCAGACTTCAGCAGCAGGCGTAGCATGAGCACCGTTTTGTCGACGGAAGAGTAGGCAAAAATGACGTTTCCTGTATACAGTTGACAGTACGAGACGGCAGCAAAATAGAAAGAGTCAACTGCACTTTTTACGAAATTCACTCTTTTACATAATTCGACCCAGAATTCTTTGTTTTATCATAGGATTTATCGGTTGTCAGTGTGATTTTGACAGTAAGGATAGAAAACTTTCTCCCGAAATAGTCTACAAAAAAGACCTAGACAAAGATCGTTAGAAATGAAAGACAAAATGACAGAATGTAGAAAGATTTCTACGGTGGATGTCAAAAATGAAGAAACGAACTGTCACTTTGTATAGAAAAAGCTATGTCTATTCTTCGTAGAGATAGAAAGTGCAATGCTACGCCTGCTGAAAGACATTACATCACTGCTGGACAGACCTGGGGGCCTACCACCACCGCTTACGGCAGTATTATATATTACTTCAGTGTAGGAAAGAGATGAAGCTTCATCTCTTTCCCACACTGAAGTAATATATTATTAAAATAATACTGCTGTAAAAGCTGGTTGTAGGCCCCCTGATACTTTTGGGTCGAGTAGGTATCGAAGTTTTGTATGGGACAGCTGATAATTTCGCTGACTGAATTCGATAGTGGCACAAGACAAAATTCAACAATTTGAGAAAACGCACATTTTAATATTCAAAGACTAGTGCGCGCGCACAAATTAGCTCTTACTGACTGTACTTTATGGAATATACAGTTCATGTTTGGTTTATAAACATCTACGTTATAGCTTCAGTTGCTGGCAGTAATAATTTTGAAATATTTTTTGTTATTTTGATTAATATGAGGTTCAGAAGATGGCGACTCCGAGTTGTGCCAGTATTGCATTGTTTTGTTTTCACCTTTTTGATTAATGCCAGAAATTATGTTATAAAAGTAAAGAAAATAAGAATAAATTTTCACGAAAAACTAGCTATGTAGAATATAAAACTAGAAGTGCTCATCAATGGAATTTTTAAATCATAAATAAAAGTACCATAAATGTTTAGTAACTTTATTTATTATCATACTTTTCAGTCTGACGTGTTGAAAATCAGTTTTAAACAAATCAACAAACGAAATTTAGTTATTGTACTCTATGTTTGCCCATCATAAAAAGCACCACAATTACAAAACAAAATATAAAATCCACTTTAGCAATAAGTATAACAAAAATTAACCAACATAAACTTATCAAAAACTTCTTAGGTTTCAGTTTAATAAACTCTCAAATCACAAAAAATCAGCCTTATGATTCCAGTAGGAAATTAGAGATATCAGTTCACATATTAATTAACAATCTCAAAAATAGGTACCTAATCAAAGAGTAGACAAGAAAGTAAGTTCTCTAAAAGAGTAAAACATGTAGGAATTTTGTGGAAGTACACAAAATACTACCTAAAATGTTTAACCAAATCAATCATGTTTCAAGTTCTGAAAAAAATCTGCGTAACAACGTGGAATAGTATTAGAATTAACTAATGACATCAAATCTTGGAATTTTCTTTGGGAAATGGGTATCTTATCAGGGTAAGCTTTCTTCAGTTGCGCATCTTGTATAAGTCTTAGTTGTTTTCTAGTTCTGCTGGATCTGATGTTGACCGTTTTGTATTTGTCATCTTTGTATGAAGTTTTATAAGAGAAGACACCAGGATTTTCTTTTTCCACTCGTAATACACAAATGTCGTTAAAATTAAACTTCTCCCCACATGTATTAACATTAAAATTGGTTGCAGTGGTATCTATGAGATCTTTCAGGTCAAAAAAGAAGCTATGATCTAATTCATGCACCTTAAATGATTCTCCAGATTTCCGTGCTGTTGAAATTAAAGTAGTATATTGCGATGGGAGATATATTGGGTTAGATTTCAACGCTTTCTTGATATTTTTTTCGATTAATGAATGGCTCACATCGCCTTCGTTTTGTGTATGGCCAACAACCAAAAATTTATGTGTAATTCCTTTTATGTTAAAATTTGACACAGCATAAAGATAAGCAGCAATTATAAATTTGTTCTTTCCTTGACCACCACAGTTATCGGAATACAGTACCACTTCCACTTCGTCGACATCATTAGAGCAACCTGCAATATCCTGTCTTGAAGCACACATTTCTAAGTAATGCAGTAAGCAAGACCCAATCTCATTAGATCCTTTGTGCCCTTCACCTTCATGCCAAACGTAGCAATTAACTGTGCCCAATCCTTTCTTATTCAAGTCACAAATGGTAAAATTGTATGTGGACAATTTGCTTTTATAATAAAAAGTTGAAACCTCACCTTTCGGGGTTGGTAAAGCGGCCTGAAGATCGAAGCATGCAACTCTGTAATTCTTAGAAATTTTTGTTTTATCTTCTTCTTTCTCAGTTCTAGCTATATTTTTCTCTTCATGGTGTCTCATATACTCGATTTCTATGTCTAATCTTTCACCATAATCTTTATTTTTGTATGATTCACAAAATTGGCATAAATCTTTTTTTGGCTTAAAAAATTCTATATTAAATTCATAATTAAATATTTGTCTATAGATTGAGAAAGTAACGAAATCACAATTTTCTTTTTGACAATCTTGCTTGTAATCTCTGTATAGGTCCATCAGTGTTCGTCCTCCTTCTATGTAATTTTTAGAACTATCTGCACGCGTGTAGTGACTTTCAACTGTCGGAATACTAGAAATATGCTTACGAGCACCGTCTTTTACTTCTTCAGGTATCGTAGCGTGTTTTTCATGTTTGCCTCTTCGATCTTCTGTAGTGAAGCCTTTCTCTGTCTTTTCAAGTACAGTTCTTATGCATCGGTTTGTTATTCCTAGAGTAGAAGTAAAAAACGTTTTGCAAACACTTACTTTCTCTTGGGCTTTGTACATAAAAAAAGTATGGTTTAGTTTCCGAGCTGTCCGATTTTCACGTAGAACAGGATATCTGTATTTAGGTTGAATCAGTTCCATAGAATTTGCAATGAATTGTCTTTGTCTGTTAAGGTCTTTCAAAGACCAAAACGATTGGAAATATTCTTTCCGTTCATCTTCGCTTATTTTTAGTGTGCATTTACGTCTGCAAGAGTCAGTGCAGGGAAGCCCTATTGTCCTTGAAGGCACCAGATTACCTTTTTTTAAAGCTGTGTACTCTTGTCCAGAATTACGTAATTCTTTTGCTCTATTTCTTTTCCACAGTGCAGGATTTGCTTTTCTTTTGCGAGTTTTAGGCTTAATGTTTTCTTCCTGCACACTTTCAGATAGACTTGATAAACTTTCATCAGACTCGGAGATTCTGGATTCGAACCTATCAAGATTTCCATAATCAGGATCGGCATCAGAGTCGTCAATCTCTGACTCCGAACTTAAAGACACATCTGTTAGTATCGCAGAAGTTGGTATTATATTGGCATCGGTGTTATGGTGCTTTGAAGACACATTGGTGGGTAAATCAAGCATATCATATCGCGAAGGGCTATTTAATGGAGATAGATTCAGGGGCATTTCCTGTTTATTAGTACTTTCACAATCGGTCACATCGTTTTCTATTGGTTCCGTTCTAAATTCAGACGTTGGTGGCAATATTGAAGGACTACCAGGACTATAGAAAATGTTATTTGGACCGTTTGGCGTGTCTTCCTCATCCATTGTATGGTAATTTAAAATTTTATCTGTATCTAAAGATGCCGAACCTTCGCACAATATTTCTCCCTCTGGTACGCTTGCGAACGTTGGTCTATCGTTTTCCAAAGAAATTACACTATTTGATTGTTTGTCCAAGCTTTCAGGTTGGCTTTGGGAAAACTCGAAATCTGATGCAGTCAATGGTGAGTCACATAAAATCTGAGCTACATTCGAGACACAATTTCTGCCAAATAGATCCTTCATTAAATCATAATCAAGTCCGGAGAAACATTTGTTTTCAATTGTGTTTCTAGCATCACACAATTTTTTTACACCAGGGTCACTTACTGATGAAGCTGTTGTATCGTGTTCACAAGGGGCTTCTTTAGATCTGAAAAAAAACCAGTTATTGTATATTAATTCACACTCGATTCTATGCGGTATAATGGAATTTGCGTTATATTACACAATGTCAATAAGCATTATTCGTTTTTGTAAAATAATAACAATCAGCTACGTATAATATTTCTAGCTGGATTGTTTTCGACCTGTACCTACGTAATTAAAATTTTGTTTTACGCAAACAAGTGATTTTCACGTTACATTACATTATGTTGTATTAGTAATGGTGATTATTTTTATTTACAACAAAATAAATAACTACTTACCGTGGTACAGCACACATATTTTTGTTTGGCATCATTGTTATCAAAATTACACCGGCGGCACAACTAAAAAAACTTCACGATGTTTGTGCAAAACTGGCACAACTCCAAAGTGTCACTATTGCACAACATTAAGCGTGCGACAGCCGCGAGCACATGCGGCCGACTAACGATGAGCCGATGTTGCATGAAAGAGACACAACGATATCGTTTATTCACTAATGACACTTACGCCTCCAACCGGGTAGTTTATGAACTATCGAGTTGGGTCTTTAATGCATAAAATAAAGTACCTAATTTAAGTACAAGAATTCATTACTAACTCAAATTGCCAGAAATTCGACTTGTGCCACTAATGTATTCAGTCAGCGATTTTTTCGCGATTTCGATGTTGGTCCCATGGAGAAAATGGTTCAGTTTGATGATCCCTTAAATTTGATCACACACATATAAACGCTGCTTAATATAAATAAAAGAAAAGAAAAATTGTTTATTCTGCACAAATAAGAGGCAAATCACAAAAAAAAACTTACAATACAGACTTACAGAGCAGCCAAAAGCCTCATATTCAAGCAAAGTAAGTTTGTCAATTTTATCTATTGCTTGACACTCCCGGACCAATGAGGATTTACATTGCATAGTATTACTTACTCTCTGCATTGCGTAACTGTATTACGACACTCGCAATTGACAGCAAACAACAAACAATACAAAAACACAAATAAATAAAGATTTGTTAACTTATAGGGATATTAAAATTGATATCGACCATTTCAGCTCACAATTTCTGAATAAGTAGTGAATGGTGAATGAATGTCTGTGAAGTTGATTAGTATTTTAGTACCAGTATTTTGAATTTGTGGAAGCCTCGTCTGGATTTTGGAGTAGTAACCATTACTGGTTAAGAAAACTGATTGGAAGTGATTTCTGAAAGTTTTTCTTTATGAAAAATCTACATGGTGCGACTGCATTATGGGACCTCCACAACCCAGTAACTGGATAATTATAATACCTCTTGGTAAAACTGGTTGTCAGATAACGGGCTTCTGAAAACCCGTTACGACTTTCAAAGATCCACGAATGACAGCTGGGACCAAAGGCACGGAGCAGGCTTGGTGTGTAAAGATGGTCACACAGCCACGGACCGACCGCGGCAAGCGTGGCTTACCTTGATCGATCGACTCGTGTGGCTATTATTACTGAGCCACAAACTGTTTTAGTTATAAAATTACAATCTTTATAATACATTTTCCATGTGCTTTTGTTTAAATATCTCCTATTACACTGCCATTAAAATAACAAAGCGACCCAATATGTAATGTTATTTTGTAGTTAACTATTTGAAAATTAAATTACCTTTTGTGATCCATTATTATAGTGCTGATTGATATGTGGTGAAAGGGAATAAAATAATAACCGTTCAAACATAATATTGCTGAAATAGGAACAGAATATAAATAGGCACGTTACAGTAAAACCTAGAATTCAATACTTTAATAAATATGGTTCGTTACAAAAGTATCGAATCAAGATGTAAAAAATGGATCAGAAAACGTTAGTCTCTGGAGATGCCAGTTGTAGTGCTACTCATAAATTGAGTAGGTAATTTGATTTAATTTTTTAATACAATTCTAATTTTAAATCACCTATATCAACACCATATTACATTTATTTTATAATTATTTTGACAAATCTCATACACATTATACAATCCTAAACTGACATTATGTACGAGAATACAAAGGGAAAAAAATAAATAAAGGAAGAACTCATTGGGCATCAAAAAAATTGTCCGCATCGCTGTCAGTGGGAATAGTGCCCAAAAGGCTGGCAGCGTTGCCACATTGGATGGCAATGCTAATTCTTTGACCTAAAAATTGGCCAGCTATCTAGGTACCTTTATATAAGAGTTCTACATGATTGACAATTTAGAATATTATACATATAACCTCAACTTTGGCCGAAGATTTTTCAATTACAATTTAATAATAATAGTCAAAAAATTATTGTTGGAAAAACTGGTGAGATGAAAAGTTGAAACTCTCTAAATTCAGATGAAAAATGTGTTACTAAATTCCTTCCAGTGAGTGATTACGTCAAAAATTAACCTGAACAGAGTGTTTTATTACATTTCCATCAGATACTTTAAAAAAAAATCAGAAACAGACATTAGAGATATAGCCTCCAGCTATTCTTTGTCTTCTCGATGTCTGTTTTTCGGCTCCAATTTCTATCATGACGACTGGAAATTGATACTAAGCTAAGATTAAGTTTTTGTTGTATTGGCGCTGTGTAAGCAAACAACTAGTATCGGTGTCTGTTTATTGATACTTTTATCAACTTAATACCTATTTATGTGTTAGATAATAATAGCGTGAATGTCTATAGAGGTATCTATGTAAAAGCTATGCTTAACTAAGCATGTTACGTTCCTATAAATTACACATATATTGGGCGCTTTTTATACCCACCCAAAGATTGCCAACGAGAGCCTATTACTAAGGGTCCGCTGTCCGTCCATCTGTCACAGGGCTGTATCTTTTGAATAGACACTTAAAATTTTCATAGTGTGACTATTATTTTATTTTTATTATTTATTGTTATAGCACAACAACTAATAAAAATTAAAAATTAAAGAGCCATACAAGAAACGTGTTTCAAAAAATATATGTATTCCTAAATGATTTTCGCAAGCAAAATGTATGGAACGACGTTCGATGGCGTAAAACGTCATGTCGTTATGGTTGACGGAGAATTAGGTACTTAGTTATATGCATACATTTCATTATACTGAGATTGGATATTATCAGTTCACACTCGGACCAAATAAAAGTTATTAGACCTAGGTACACATTATTATGTAAAAGAACTCAAAATTCTAACGCTTGCAGATAAATCACACATCACTAGCCATTTTCGCTACAACATATTCTGGTATTCTAAAGTACACGCCGTCGCCATATAGTTACACATCTGCCTTATGTTGAGTTGTGAGAGTGACGGTAACATGACCGCAATGTCCTCCTGCCCTTACTGCGGGGACCGTGACGACACGGTTTTAATAAAAACAGCAAACTTAGATTATCTTGTAAAGTGTTTGCAGCTTTCACGTAGACTCCGTGAAGTGTTGACAGGTGGTCGTTGCCTATTTTGATTATATTGGGAATAGAACAGAAGGATTCTTTTTTGTTTTTTTAATAACGTAAAATACCTGTACTAGAGACTGTGAATCTACCTAGCCTTTTCACAACCCATTTACTGGGTAATACGATACATATCTGTGCCCTTTTGGTAAGGCTGGTTGCCAGACTTTCGGGCTTCTGAAGACCCGTAACGACTGTCAAATATCCACGAATGACAACCAATCAAGAGCCCTAAATTACATTGTAGAAGATGGCTTAATAACTATGCGCAAATACAGTATGCAAGGGTAAACACCGTTGTCACTCAAACCATGGGTAGTTGACTTAAATATAAAAATAAATGACCCAGTAACAACAAAAAAAAAACGTTATTTTCATAAAAAGATTTTAAAAAGTAAATATCCGTCACTGTCCCGATACTCATGGCTACGCGTTCGAGAGTGCTGCGAAACAGCTGACGGCCGGTCATGTAACGTCCCGCGCGCCCCGCCTGCCCCAGCCAACCGCCGGCCGCGGCCGGTCGTTGCCCTTGCGTGTAGGGTGAAATATTCTTGTGAAAAAATGTAGATTTTCATTAAAAAAAAAAAATGTATTTTTCCATTGATTTTACGTTCTATAAATAAAACCAAACCACTGGTTTCAAGGATAACGGTGTTTACACTAACACCCTGTATAATAAAACAAGAACTTAGAATTTATGTAAATTTTTCTGTTTGTCTGAATGTGTTCTGAATTGGCGCAAAAACGGCTGAACGGATTTGGATGTTTTGCACACGGATAGTTTATTAGTTTTAATCCCAGTAGTACGTTCCCGTGGGATATTTTCCGACATCCACTGTGGTGAAGCCGCAGGCAAAAACTAAAACCTATACCATAGAAACTGTTTTTAAATACAACCCTGAAAATATTTAGAAGATGGACGCTTTCAGCTTTATTCCTACATCGATTGCTTATTGCGTAATCAAGAAATCTGTCTCTCGTTGTCATTCACAGCCAGATTCCGCCCACTCTAGTTATTAATGCCAATTGGTCGGCCCTTACTTATCCCACGCAGTCTTTCAGGCCTCGTCAATATTTTACAGAGCGAGTAGGTATGTAGTGAAAAAATATTTTTAACACCATTACGACATTACTACGATGTTATTTTGTTTTACAAGTGGAATTTGCCAAAAAAATATCATCCGTGACTAGTTCCTGCACTCGTATTTTCAAAGCTTTTAAGACTGACTGTATGTCAGCTTCCCTTTTATAGTATAACTGTACATATTTAAATTAGCTTTTTGATTTAAATGGGGTGGAGTACTTTGAGAAAATTTTAATATTATCATGGAATAAAATGAAACCTAATTGAAAATATTATATTTTTCATGGAGTAGTTTGGTACGCGTTGAAAAGAAAGGTAGTAAAAAGTTTATCTACTGCATGTAGTTGAGTACCTAATCAAAAACTGTCGTCTATATCGTAATAATGATACTGAAAAGTGATGTTACGACATCTCACATAGATCTACAGTTAAATTCCTTCAAAGAAAAGAACTCGCATTCAAACACCACCCCAGTTGAAATAAAAACACAATGTCGTGACAAAAAAAACGTAACGTACATAATGTACGAGGCCAAGTTCTAACATCCACATGTTGAAATCTCAACGTTTCGTCGTTGCAGTTTCACAATGTGGAACATAATATCGCGCAGTATGAAAGCGACTCTCGGTAGCTCAAACATAATTTAGTAGGGATTCAGAATGAATTTAGTGGGTTGTGTAACCTAACATTAAGGCGCTTAGTCCCGTTTAGTACCGTAACACGGTCACTTTAAAAAGCCTACTCCTCATTAACGGCTTGGTTAAAAGATCTGAAAAAAATATATGTTTGCCATAGATTCATGTACAACATTTTGTATTGAGCAATTTTTTCGTATGACTAATACTTTTGCCTTAAAAAATATTTAACAAAATGCAATTTTTTGCTAATATTTCCCTACTACTTCTAAACGGCTTTGATGTTTGGAAATATTTTTATACTGAAAAATTGATGGTTAGAAGGACTACAGATTGTATTGAGTAGAAATGTAAATTAAACAATTTTTTTTTTTAATTACCCCTCTTAGAGATACAGGTTCAGAGGTGCTCTGCGCGGGCGCGGCAGTCGCGCGTTTGCATTGAGACGGGACGGCTGTGTCGCTCGCTGCTCCGCGCCGGCTATTGACCGACTACGTACGTTTGTGTATGTTAGTGCAAATAATCAAGAACAAATTACAATAGTGTGCGTGTCTAGACTAGCTCGCTGCAGAGAGTCTTGTTCGCGTGGATGCTTTATTAGTGCTGCGGTTTCTACGTACATACTGTTTTTGTTTATATGGTTTTTATGTAGGTCATCATCTGCCTAGCTTTTTCCCAACTATGATATGGTCCATACTAGGTAGGTAGGGTAGGTAGGGTAGGTAGGGTAAGTAGGGTAGGTAGGGTAAGTAGGGTTGGTAGGGTAGGTAGGTAGGGTAGGTAGGGTAGGTAGGGTAGTTAGGGCGGGTAGTTAGGGTAGGTAGGGTAGGTAGGATAGGTAGGTAGGGTAGATAAGTAGGGTAGGTAGGTAGGGTAGGTAGTTAGGGTAAGTAGGGTAGGTAGGGTAGGTAGGTAGGGTAAGTAGGTAGGTAGGGTAGGTAGGTAGGAAAGGTAGGTAAGTAGGGTAGGTAGGTAGGGTAGGCCACCGACCAACCGACCGACCGATGGACTGACAGACCGACCGAACGACCGACCGACAGACCAACCGACCGACCGACCGACCGACCGACAGACCGACCGATAGACAACGAAGCCTTAGTAATAGGGTCCCGTTTTACCCTTTGGGTACGGAACCCTAAAAACAGTGCATTAATGATAAGATAAAATTACTACGCAGTTGAAAGAAAAGACAAAGCCACCTTTAGACACCAGTGCCAAAAACCAGGGCTCGAAATACTTTCAAGTGTTTTCTTTCTGCATTGAAAATAGATCTGTAAAATCATACAAATAAGGAGTACAATCGCGTATGCAAAAAAGGTTACGTCCAACTTCCAACCATGACTTGGTGGAAGAAAAATACTTGCATAGAACATTGATCCTCAACTCTATAGAAATAAAGATTACAATAGCGTTTACAAAAAAAAACTTCTAAACCTAAACGTAAAAAAATACTTTCATAGGAAATTGTTCCGTGCAACCTTACCAATAAGGATCATGATCGCATTTGTGAAAGAGTAACGTGAGTCCCATTGATTAAAAATCTTTGATGCGTTGCGCGTTGAAGTAAAAAGGTTCGTTCCATTTTCAAATAACACAACACAACAGATAATTCCCCTAAGACGACACACTGACCGCATTGTCACTTGTTTTTGACCAGTACAGCAATTTTGATTTATCTCGAAGAAGTTTATCAAAATAATGCTAGAATTTCCAAGCATGTTTGAGAAAAGATTTTATTTCAATTTCGATTTGTTTTGCAAATAGAGCTGTTTATGGAGCAGTTTGAAGATTGATAACGAATAATCGGTGGAGTACTTTGAGAGTAATTCAAGATACCTATGGAGCAGAATGGGAATAAAATAATAAGTATTTTTTAATAATACAAATTCTTTGGAGTAACTTGGGAAGTAATGTATGAAATTTTTATCTTTTTAGATCAAAAGAATGGGGTACTTTGGGAATAACCCGTTTAAAATAAATAAGAAACAAATGAACATATTGGCGCGTAAAACATTATCCTTGTTCGTCATTAATTCTGGAAATTATAATTAATTTACTTAGTTTGAAATTCCGCGCATTGTGAGATTGAGAAAAGTTCTATACAAGACTTGGCCGCAACCAGGCATTGATGGACTCACGTATGTGTGCCTCGGTTTTGCCTCGGCCCACATTTTCACGATCGTCCATCAATAGCCCAATTGCAGGCCGCGACAGTAATGTACGGAAGAACGAATACTTGCACAGAACATTGATCCGTAACTTCATATAAATAAGGAGCAGAATCGCGTGGAGAGTCGACGGAGCAAAATACTTTGAAGTCTTGCGAGTATTTCGGGTCGGCACTTGGTTGGCGTAAGTACCTACTTACAAGTAAAAACCTGGTGTAAAAAACCTGGTCGCGTAAATACGCACCTTCCCTAAAATAATAAACAAGTGAACATATTGGCGCGTGAAAAATTATCATGGTCTGACATTGATTCTGGAATTTATAATTTACTCTGTTTGAATTTCTGCGCATATTTGAGAAAAGTACTATTTAAGTCTTGGCCGCAACCAAGCATTGATGAACTCACTTATGTGTGCCTCGGTCCACATTTTCACGATCGTCCATCAATGCGTCAGTTGCAGGCTGCGACAGTAATAGTAATGTACTATTGTAATCATCTGGTGAGCGATTGTTTATTCATTCTTTCATATTTGAAGTTAAATAATTACGAATTGTTCTAGAAAATCTATTTTTTTTTATTTATTTTTTATTTTATTTATTTATTTCACCGATAGCCATCACATAAAACAATTGTCAAAAACTATGAGCAAATAAGGCTTATACCTAGGTCACAATCATTTTAACACTCTGACTCCTAAACTAGGTGTATGTGCCTGTGTCTTAGGAGTCATTGATTCTTGGTAACAAACAAGGCCTTATTATACAAAAACAAAAGCAAAAACAAAAATAGGACGTTTAAATATTAGCAAATGGTGTAAAAGAAAACTGGATTTAATTTATATAAAAATAAAAAACATAATGAAGAGCGTTTAACTTCATGGTGAGGTGCAAAAAGTGGGGTTTGGATGTGTGTTGTGAGTGAGTGTAGGATGTATGTGTAGAATGAGTGTGGTGTGTGCGTATGTGGTGAGTAGGTGTGGGATGTGTGCAGTGATGAAGAATAGGGAGTAACAAGTACATAATTATCCGATTATGGTTGTATTTGTTTAGATTTATATTTATAGTTCATTATCATTGCAAATTACCCAGCAGAAGATCCTCAGTATTGTCATAGCTTAGTGTTTGGAGATAATCTCTAAGTAAGTTTTTGCATTGATATTTAGGGCACGAATAGATTTTTATCTTTTTATTAAGGAAATTATATATTTTAATGCTACTAACGTAGAATTGGCGCTTGGCAAAAGCAGTTCTATGCCGCTCGCGGGGGAAAACATCATGCTTGAGTCTGCCAGTCGGTTCCTTTGGAGGGCGGGCAGAGTGTTTGCGTAGCGTCGACAGGAGCACATAAAGTTGCCTGACTGTGAGTACTTTGCACTCGGAATAGAGCTGTTCAGTGGGGTACCTGCGCGGAAGAGAAAGCATAACCTTAAGGACAGCTCTCTGGGCCCTCTCAAGGCGGATAAATACATTTTGGGTGGCACCACCCCATACGGGCAAGCAGTATGTTAGGACAGACCGGCTAGGGCAAAATATACGAGTTTTAGTGTTTCGTAATCGGCTGAGTTTCGTAGCTTCTTGAAAACATATATTAGCTTTCGTATGCGGGACGTGACTTTAACTATATGTGGGTGCCAGTTGAGATGCTGATCGATAAGTACTCCTAGATACCTTACACAAGTGGATTTGGCGAGGAGGATGCAGGTACACTGCGTTAAGGAACCGCAAGCGTGTGCTTTTAGGGTAAGGGAGTTTGAGGGACACTGATTTGACCGAATGGCAAAGGGAACGTATTGCGTTTTATCAACATTTAAGGTGAGCAAGTTATCGGCCAAACATTTCATTACGGTGGACAGCGCAGCCTCGGCGTTTTGGTATGTCTGGGGCCAGTCATAACCATCTACAACAAGGGCAGTGTCATCCGCGTACGTATATATCCTACAGTTGTCGAGAGGCAGTTTGCAGAGTTCATTTATATACATGAGAAAGAGTGTAGGCCCCAGAATGCTGCCTTGCGGAACGCCGTATGTGATCGGGAGCTCATCACTTTCGTGTGGGCCGATTTTCACTATTTGGGTACGATCTCTGAGATAGTCTGCGAAGATATTCAATGGGTTTCCACGTATTCCAATGCTTTCCATTTTACTCAATAGGGCACGGGCAGAAACGGTGTCAAATGCCTTTGACAGATCAAGAAAAATTCCGAGGCACTTGTGTTTTCTATCTAGCGTCCTGGCCACGTGATTGGACAAATCCATGACTGCGTCTTCAGTACTAACTCCATTTCTGAAACCGTATTGGTTGTTCGCTAAGATGTTGTTTGCATCGAGAAAACTGATCAGATTCTTATTCAGTATTCGTTCTAGGATCTTTGACATTGCTGTTAGAATAGAGATTGGACGATAATTATTGACCTCATCTTTGCGCCCAGACTTGTGGATGGGGTGAACTACTGCTTTTTTAAACGCCGTTGGAAAGACACCTGCACTTATAGACAAATTACAGATATGTGTAATAACTGGCACTAATACGCGCCTCGAGGCCTTTATTACTTTAGACGGTATACAGTCTGAACCAGTAGCACAATCAGTCCGAAGACCTTAGGACCTCCATTATTATCATAATGGAGTCAACGTCGTGTTCGTTTACCTCAAAGAGGGCCATTGAGCGACACGAGTTTGAATTCGACACAGGGCTGGGCACCATGGAGGGTGATTCGAATTTCGCCGCCAAGCTACTGCCCACATTAGCAAAAAAGTTATTGACGTGATTAAGCGAGGATTTAGGGTTATCAAATAAATGTAGCAGGTGAAAAGAGGGAGACGATTGAGTTTGAAGATCTGACAGTTTTTTAATAACATTCCAGGTAGCCTTAACATTATTTTTTGCATTGCGAAACTGTTCCTTTTCATACGAGCGTTTAAGTCTTCTCAGCAGGGAATTACAAAAATTGCGATAGCGAGTGTAGGTGATTTTTAATATAAGGTTATCATCCGACTTTTTGAGTTTGACATGCATGCGGTCACGGTGTCGTATACAGCGGAGTAGACCCGGCGTAATCCAAGGCTTCAAATTACGTTCTCTTCTTGGAACAATATGTTCCCGAGTGTGGTTTGCGACAATAGAGGAAAGATTAAATACTAGCGCATCTGCAGCCTCATTAGGATCCGAGATTGACAACACTGGAGACCAGTCATGGGATTTGATGTTTTCTATAGTGGATTCATAGTCTATTTTTGATCTAGTATGATTCACATCCGAGTTGGCACTCCTGGTTTGTAGAAACAATAGCAGCGGTTCGTGATCCGTTATGGATGATTCAATAACGAAAGTCATAGCGGATTTATTTGTTTTCAGTAAGATGTGGTCTAAACAGTTTGTGAGCCGTGTCGGAAACAGATGTGCTGGGAGAAGTCCGTTAGAGGCAGCACAGGTTAGATACTCATCTGAGTGACTGTCAATGTTATCAATCTTAATATCAATGTTCATGTCACCGATCAGGACCACGGAAGGAGTTGTTAATTTGAGAACGTTATCGAGACTGTCAATGAAGTTGTTGATGTTTTTAAAGGACGGGGGGCGATAAATAGCCACTATTGTAACATCCTGTATACGACAAATGAGACAGTTCGCGTCAGCAAATTGTGGTTCTCTAACATCAGCTTTCAGGGAAGATTTGACGTATATAACACAGCCGTCGTTTTGGTTGTATGTGTTCTTAGTGTAGTATGACGTAAATCCATCCAAGGTCGGCAAGTGTGAAAGTTTGCTTAACCAGCACTCGGTGAGAACGAGCACGTCGCTCTGGAAACCCAATAATCGCATAAGCACTGAAACTTCATCAACATTTTTAGAAATGCTTCTTATATTTAGATGTAATATTTTTAAACCTTTTGTTGGGTCTTTTATGAGCTGCATGCAACTCTCAGCTTGACACTTGAGCGATTTAGAAACATGGAACGCGTCTATTTCACTATTTATAATATCTACATTAGCCATTTGTTTCTAGAATATGCAAGAAAGTCGAACGAAACAGTAGCAGATTTGTGGACACGGTATTTGTTATGAGCAATAATCTGTAAACTTATTGTTTGGTACATAGCAGTTTGACAGGTACATATTTGCAGCAGGCGTAGCAGATTTATGGACAAGATATTAATGAACAATATGGTTAGAAATATTGATATTTTATGGTAGGTAGCAGTTCGATAGGTACTTAATGTATTAGTGTGTATGGTGATGGGATTAGGTATTCTGTAGTTTAGTACGTAGACTTGTGTAGTTACTGTGCGTTGTATTGTTGTGTATGTGGTGTACAGGATAGTTGTATGGGGCACAATATTAAAAATTGGAGGGTGTATTACGGGTACAACAAATATAAGTACTTTGCATGAAAAAGTTACAAAGAAGTTATTCAATTGAAAAAATATAAAGAAATTAGAGAACTTACGTTTAGATTTTTGCAAATTGGTTACATTCTGATTTGTATGACATAAATGTACAGCAGATAAGCAAATTAATGTGATAAGCAGTCATTGATTTGTATCCGATTGTAGAATACGTAAAGTTTGTTCCGATCTGACAAGAATTTGCTTAGCTCCTTCCATTTTCCGTAAGAATATGTTTCCGTTCGCCGTCCAACAGAACTTGTACTCTTTTTGTTTTGCAAATTCTCTTGCTACATAGAAGAGTTTTCTGGAGCTAGCGGGAAGATATTCTGCAACATAAACTGGCCGGCGATCTCCAGGTAAACCAATACATTGAGTATTCAAACGGCCGTCATTGGGGTGGATTTTATTGAAGTCCCGTACGCTTGAGATGAGTCTGTTTTTAATCGGAACATTAGTGAATTCCGCGATGATTGGTCTCACAGAGCCTGGTTTTTCGGGTAAACGATATGCGTCGCAAAGTTGAGTTCTAGTTGAGATCTAGATCACATTATGTCGAAAGTAGGTAATAACATCAACGTGTGCGGTCGGGGGACCCCCGTCAGGAACGAAGTTCCTTCTCACGCACGATTTAAAAAAAACAAAATTTTCCCAGCCGCCATCCCGGATTTACATTTTAATGTCACTATCGGCATAGATACCATAAACATTTTTTTTTTTCATTTTGGTTTACCATTTCGTCGGCGTGATTTATTTGTATACCCATACCAAATTACAGCTTTCCAGTACTAAGAGTCTCTGAGCTAAGCCGCGGAGGGACAGACGGACCGATATGGCGAAACTATAAGGGTTCCTTGTTGACTACGGAACCCTAAAAACTGAAAAGTAAAAAGCACCATTGCGAAACAGTGGCTCTTTCCGCACAATTTGGCTGCCTGGAAAACGCTCTTTTCGAGCACATGCATTGTAAATATATTTTTAACCGACTTCTTCAAAAAGGAGGAGGTTCTCAATTCGACTGTATGTTTTTTTTTTGGTATGTATGTTACGCGATTATTCCGTCAATTATGAAAATACACCAGCAAAGACACCGACTTCCGACACTAATGTTATTTTTCACTTTTTTATTGTTTTTTGTGAAGTCGGTTGTTTTTTTTTTTTGTAAAAAGTTTTCTTCCCCATATATGCTAAAAATAATGTCCTGTTCAAAACATAAAATATACGTATACGCACAAACATAAGTATCGATCTATACAAATATCAGCCTTGCATCTACCATTAATGAGGCACAAGAATCGTAGGCAAAACTGGCGACCTACGTGCGCATGTCTGCGCCGCTGCATATTCTTTGATCAACATTTTAGTGTAGCGCGCCACCGCGCTTGTCTAGAGTAGGGACTTAAGCTCCGCCCACATGCGTAAGGTCAGTCAGGAAACTATGGCCCTTAAGTTGGATTACCTGTTTGACCGGCCATAAATCCAGACTCCGGGCTACCACTAAGAAATTTCAGATGGAAAAACCCAATTGAAGAAAGAGAAAGAAATAGAAAGAAAGAGAAGGAAAGAGAAAGAAAGAGAGAGTAAGAAAGAGAAAGAAAGAGAAAGAAAGAAGGAAATAAATCTGCTGTATACGTGATTTTACTCAATGTTTTTAATAAGTCATTCATCAAACATATTTATCAACAAAACATCACGCGTTTATTCCCCGAAGGGTGAGACAGAGATGTACCTATATTACACCCACATTTCGCCAGTTATGTTTTAAGTTCCATGTATTATATTACGTCTGGATTACCTGTTTGAAGAGAAAGAAAGATTAAGAAAGAAAGAGAAAGAGGAAGAGAAAGAAAGAGAAAGAGTGAAATAAATCATTTATTTGCTGGTAGTGTAGGAAAGAGAAAGAAAGAAAGAAGGAAATAAATCTGCTGTATACGTGATTTTACTCTGTTTTCAATAAGTCATTCATCAAACATATTTATCAACAAAACATCACGCGTTTATTCCCCGAAGGGTGAGACAGAGATATACCTATAGTACACCCACATTTCGCCAGTTATGTTTTAAGTTCCATGTATTATATTACATGTCTGGATTACCTGTTTGATCCAGACTCCGGGCTACCACTGAGAAATTTCAGATGGAAAAACCCAATTGAAGAAAGAGAAAGAAAGAGAAAGAAAGAGAAAGAAAGAGAAAGAGAAAGAGAAAGAGAAAGAGAAAGAGAAAGAGAAGGAGAAAGAGAAAGAGAAAGAGAAAGAGAAAGAGAAAGAGAAAGAGAAAGAGAAAGAGAAAGAGAAAGAGAAAGAGAAAGAGAAAGAGAAAGAGAAAGAGAAAGAGAAAGAGAAAGAAAGAAAGAAATAAATAAATCATTTATTTGCTGGTAATGTAGGAAAGAGAAAGAAAGAAAGAAGGAAATAAATCTGCTGTATACGTGATTTTACTCAGTTTTCAATAAGTCATTCATCAAACATATTTATCAACAAAACATCACGCGTTTATTCCCCGAAGGGTGAGACAGAGATGTACCTATAGTACACCCACATTTCGCCAGTTATGTTTTAAGTTCCATGTCATTAAATGTCTGGATTACCTGTTTGATCCAGACTCCGGGCTACCACTGAGAAATTTCAGATGGAAAAACCCAATTGAAGAAAGAGAAAGAAAGAGAAAGAGAAAGAGAAAGAGAAAGAGAAAGAGAAAGAGAAAGAGAAAGAGAAAGAGAAAGAGAAAGAGAAAGAGACAGAGAAAGAGAAAGAAAGAAAGAAATAAATCATTTATTTGCTGGTAATATAGGAAAGAGAAAGAAAGAGAAAGAAAGTTATTTTTCACTTTTTTATTGTTTTTTGTGAAGTCGGTTGTTTTTTTTTTTTGTAAAAAGTTTTCTTCCATATATGCTAAAAATAATTTCCTGTTCAAAACATAAAATATACGTAATATACGTATACGCACAAACATAAGTATCGATCTATACAAATATCAGCCTTGCATCTACCATTAATGAGGCACAAGAATCGTAGGCAAAAATGGCGACCTACGTGCGCATGTCTGCGCCCCTGCATATTCTTTGATCAACATTTTAGTGTTGCGCGCCACCGCGCGTGTCTAGAGTAGGGACTTAAGCTCCGCCTACATGCGCAAGGTCAGTCAGGAAACTATGGCCCTTAAATAGAGGTTTTATTAGCACCGGTTCCAATTTCAATCAGAGTTTAAACTTGGATGCGGATAGTTTTACGTTTGATTATGAAGAGGAAGAAGAAGGCCAAAGAAAAGATGGATGGATTGTGTGAGGAATGATATGAACGAGAAGTGAATGATAGCGTGACGGTTGACAGGGGAGAATGGAAGAACAAAACGTGTTGCGTCGACACCAAGTGACAAGGGCAGAAGATGATGATGATAGTGGAAAAAATCAAAACGTTATTTTTTTTCCATGATTAATTTCTGTAAAGTTTGGGTGTCTTTCCGATACAAATAAAATTAGTAGCTATCAGATATGATCTTATCTGTATCCGTGGAACTGATAGCCGTAGGGGAAAATGAACGTTCTTGATTAAAGAAACCCTTAGACTTGATGGCTAGATGATATTAGTTGCATGGGAATGTTCAAATATCAAACTCAGAAAAATAACACCCGAGAGGCCTATTTTCCTCATGCTATTTGCTCGTGGCTAAGTAATAAAAGCCACACGGGTCGATCCATCAGGTTAAGCTTCGCTTGCCGGAGTTGGTCCGTGGATGGGTGACCATCTTTACATATCAAGACTCCTCTGTGCCTCGGAAAGCACGTTAAGTCGTTGGTTCCCGGCTGTCATTCGAGGATGTTTGACAGTCGTTACGGGTCGTCAGAAGCCCGAAAGTCTGACAACCAGTCTTATCAAGGGGTATCGTATTACCCAGTTACTGGGTTGTGGAGGTCAGATAGGCAGTCGCTCCATGTAAAATACTGGTATTAAGCTGCATCCGGTTAGACTGGAAGCCGACCCCAACATAGTTGGGAAAAGGCTAGGCCGATGAGCATCAAGGAACATAAAAGTTTAAATAAATAAGATCTCATGAGCATCAAGGAACATAAAAGTTTGAATAAATAAGCAACTGACTGCGATTACCAGTCTTTATTATTATGTGACTGCCCCGTTGGCCTCGTAGTCGCAAACGCGACTACTGAGCGTGGAGTCCCGGGTTTGAATTCCAGTTCGGGCAAATGTTATTGAGTTTTTACATTAGGAATGAATTTCTTAGTAACAGCCCGTAGTTTGGCAGTTGTCGTTGTGGTACTCACGTAAACCCGTTGGTTCTTCGCCTGATCTCTCCGGTCTTGTCGGACTGTCATCACATCGGATTTTAAAAGTGAGGCAAGAGAGAGTGCACCTGTGTCTGCGCACACACTTGTGTACTATAATATCTCAGGCGCCGTAAACTAGTCTCCGCTGAGATTAGTCTTCGCCATGGCCAAAATTTGGTCTGGAGAAGGACCATTATATTGTAAAGCTCTTAATTGATCTAGTATTACTCCCTAATCACTAATCTTCAAACACTAGGCCTAAGTATTCCAATCTATTCAAATTACAGTATTGTAAATGTACACAGGCGTAAATACACAAAGCAGCTCATTCGCGGCGAGAATATTCACCAATAAATTCTATTCTGTCTATAATGTCTGGCCCATGATGGATTAGTTTGTGCAACGTGCTAATACCAAACTGTGTGCTTTGTGAGATGAATTTAAGCGATATTTTACAGCTAATATTAATTGGCTATGGAAGTTATTTATTGCGCGTCATTGGCTTAGCTTCGCCGTTAACATAAGGTCCTGTAGCATAAAGATTTGCCTGCGAAAAAAAAATGTCTTCGTTTCCCAAGACATTGTCTCTTTTAATACTAAATTAGGTTTTTAAAAAGGGAAAAGAATTGGAATTCTGTAAATAGGATAAACTTAGAAAAATTTAAATTCTGTAAATAGAATGACTTTTACAAGTCATATTTAAAAAAAAAAGCTAGGTGTTGTCGACATTTCCTATCTGACTACCCCTGAGAAGAAAAAGCGAAACAAACTCAGGGATCTAAGTCTCTTTTAAAGTCCAGAAATAATCTTGGTCAGACCATGTAGATAAGTGTCTGAATTGGTCTTTTGAGGAAAGAATCACACAGATTTGAGTGGACCTGTCCATAAACACGTCCCTTCCGGCTTAACATGACAACAACATAAAATAACTCAACTGGAGGTAATAAACAACATTCTTTGGAATGTAAATAAAGTTTATTTTATTTTTTTCATGTTTTTTTTTACATTTCCATTGTCATTTTATTTCACCACACCCTTTTCCTTTCCAATGTAATTTCTATCTATATATTCCATACCATAAAAGAACTTAACTGACATTGCACTATATTTACCAACAACAAGCTTTTATTTACTCTAGAGTCACCACTACCTCATTTAATAATTAACTGCAAAAATACAAACAAAGAATAAAGCGGAAAAGTAAAAACGTTAAAAATAATATTATTTTTATAAAATGTCGACTCTGCTCATAAATCTTGCAGAAGTTCAGTGCTTACACTTAACAATGCAATAACTCCACTGGAAAACTATTATTAAGCTTTTGCTGCTGACCATCCAGCTATTTATAAGAAAAATAATTTATTAATTAACTCAGAAATAAAATGGAAACCACGATGTATATATTTTGACGAGCTATGTGAACATAAATGTAGGGAACAGGTGATTATTTTTTCGTGATTTCAGGGTTGGTCCTATAGTGAAAGTTGTTCATAATGATGAGTTTAATGACCCCTTAAGAAAATTCATTATTAAGAGATTTCTATTCAGAAGTATTTCTATTGAAAGTCAAAATATTCTTTGTTGTGTGAGATTTTAGTTTAACTGGAGCAAAAATAGTTTAACTGATTTTAAAGTGTATAATTATATTCAACTTTTGCCTTTTGGTGTCCCATAATCTAAAGTTATTATTATGATATATGTAAAAATAATCCAAAAAGTTCTAGAACAAAGTGTTCATAATACGACATCTACCGTGATTTTGTGGTATCCCTAGGCATTTCGTAAAATCCCTGGTTTCCTCATTTCCCTGCGACATATACAACCTTACTTTTTGTTTATGCTAAACCCGAAAAAAAAATAATCAGCTGTTCCCTACATTTGTGTTCACTTAAATCGACAAAATGTATGGAACAGCAGATTTTTTTTTCGCGATTTCAAAGTTGTTCCCATAGAAAAAGTTGTTCAAAATGATGAGTGCAATGACCCCTTTTCGGGTTTAGCATAAACAAAAAATAAGGTAGTATAAGGTGTATTTTTTATACACGAAATCTCTTAAGGCACTTCTACTCCTAAGGTTCTTCTTCTTCTAAGGTTTCTTGTACTCATCATTATGAACAACTTTCACTATGGGACCAACCCTGAAATCGCGAAAAAAGAATCGGCTGTTCCCTACATTTTGACGAGCTATGCAAACATAAATTAGTAGGCAACAGCAGATTTTTTTTTCGCTGCGGACCTTATGCCTTGGCATTGTGTACCAGTCAACCATAATATGTTGGGGATGAGGATAAAGTTATGTCCGTCCAAATAGGTTAGATTAATTAAATTTGATTGCATAAATAAGAAAACTGCCCCCACAACTTCAAAGACATTCCATTTTCTGATATAAATTCAGAAATTTAAGACTTCTATCGAATAAAGAATTCTTTGTGCACTCTCTGAATAAAACAGAACAAGCTTAAATTGTTTTTTTTTTTATAAGTTTCATTAAAGACGTTATTTTCTTTATACTTTACCAGTCCAATAAAAGTGTACACTGAAGACGAATACAACCAGTATAAGGTGACCGCCCTTTACCACAACAGCTTCTTACTTCGCAAGAGATTTTGAGCGGTCAGTATAAAATGGTGGTGGTTACCACCAGATTTTCCCTAGCAATAAGCTGGATACGTTCAATATTTCGCCGCTGAATACTAAACATGGCATGTTTATAGTATACTCTGATGCTATCGGGTTATAGAGCGATATTTATCGTGTATTTATGAAGTGTGTGCAATTTCGTATTATCCTGTAATTCTGGTCAAAGTCAAAGTCAAGTCAAAGTCAAATAATTTATTTCAAATAGGCACATATATGGCACTTTTGAACGTCAAACAAAGAAATAGAATTGATTCTAGTTGCCCCTTCCAAAAGGTAGTTTTCGTATGGAGAAGAATGGGCAAGAAACTCCATCGTTACTCTTTTAAAAATGTTTTACAATATTTTGTATACATTAATTATATAATTATATGTGAAGACGATGCACCTACAATAAGATTACTGTACTACGAAAGGTAAAAAGAATTATAAATGGAGCAATAATGAATAAATTAATTACCAGATACATGGTGCTCACATATTTACAAAGATTGTAAAAGTATACGATATTACAATAGTCCTAACATTGTTACAAGTAGTACTAATAAGTCAGTGCGTGAGTTTAAGAAATGACAGAGTGTAAAAGTCTATGACATACAAATAATAAATAAAAAAAAAAACTAAATTAGCTATCAGTTTGATTTTGTCCAGACACTAAATCGTCCTATGGAGCAAGACCAGCATGTTTCCAAGCATTCTTATCTTGGATATAATCCTCTAATTTGTAATAAGCTTGTTTACAAAGTGTACTTTTTATATGAGTTTTAAATTTTCTTTCATTTAATTGCAATATATCACAAGGTATTTTGTTATAGCATTTAACGCAGTACCCCATAAAAGATGTTTGTACTTTAGCTAATCTGAAAAATGGTTGATCTATTTTATCTTTATTTCTAGTATTAAAATTATGCCTATCACTTATTTTATTAAAAAGATTTAAGTTTTTTCTTACATACATAATATTCTCATAAATGAATTGGCAAGGTACCGTCATGATATTAATCTTTTTAAATAGTTCCCTGAGAGATTCGCGGTGACAAAGATTATAAATGGCTCTGACAGCTCTTTTTTGCAAAATAAAAATGGATTCAATATCAGCAGCCCGACCCCACAGTAAAATGCCATACGACATTATGCTGTGGAAGTAACTGAAATAGACCAAACGCGCGGTTTCTACATCTGTTAACTGTCTTATCTTTCTAACAGCATAAGCGGCCGAGCTTAACCGCCCCGCAAGAGATTTTATATGAGGTCCCCATTGTAATTTCTCGTCTAGCGTGATTCCCAAGAAAACTGTTTGATTAATAAACTCCAGTTTTTCTCCATTCAATATGATGTCACATTCGCTACTTCTAACATTAGGTAATTTAAATCGAATGCATTTGGTTTTTTTTTCATTTAGTACCAAATTATTTACCGTAAACCAATCTTGTACCTGAAGAATAGAGCTATTCACGTCGTCAAGATTTTGTGAACGTCGATTTATTTTAAAAATCAATGATGTGTCATCTGCAAATAACACCATCTTCGGTTGATTTAGAAGTAATTGGGGTAAATCATTAATATAAACTAAAAAGAGGAATGGACCTAATATCGAGCCTTGAGGAACGCCCATTGCCATTTCAGACCCCAATGAGTTTACGCCGTTTACTTGAACTTGAACTTTTCTTTCTTTCAGATATGATCTTAGTAAATCAAGAGCTGTATTCCTAACCCCATAGTGCTCTAGTTTCAACAGAAGTGTATCATGGTCGACGCAATCGAACGCCTTCGAGAGGTCGCAAAAGATTCCAATGGCATCTTGTGCTTCCTCCCAGGCGTTAAAAATGTTCTTTATTAGGGTGACACCGGCGTCAGTGGTACAACGCCCTTTGGTGAAACCGTACTGATGTTCATGAAAGATGGAATTTTTATTAAAGTGACGTAACATTTGATTGAGCATCAACTTTTCAAACACCTTACTGAGAACTGGCAGAATTGACACAGGCCTATAATTGTTGGGTTCCTTACTATCACCGGATTTAAACAAAGGAACTACTTTACTGTGTTTCATGAGATCCGGAAAGACTCCTTGGTCTACACTGGTGTTAAATATGAAAGCTAAATAGGGCGCAATGGTTTCTATGATAGATCTACAGACTTTTACAGACATTCCCCATAGATCTTCTGTTGATTTAATTTTAAGATCTTTAAAAGCTTTTATAACCGCTTGGGGGTTTGTATGCTGAAACCTAAACTCCAAAGGGCATGCCTTTACATTCTTTCTAAGTAAGGCAGCAGAAAGCGCGGGTGAGGAATTTAGAGCTTCAGTAGTTTTAACTGGAATATTTCCAAAAAAGTTTTCAAATTCCTGAGCTATTTCTACATTTGAGTTGATTGGGCCATGTGCAGTCTCTAAATTAAATTCAGTACTACGCTGTTTTTTCCTACCTGTTTCATTATTTATTATTTGCCAGGTAGTTTTTATTTTGTCATCAGCTGATTTTATTTTATTGCTAATGTAAAGAGCTTTAGCTATTTTGCACACATTTTTAAAAGTTTTAGAATATTTTGCAACATACTGATGAAAGGTTGAATTATTCATATGTTGCTTTAGGCCATAAAGTTCAAAAAGATTTTCCCTGCTTTTACGAATACCTGGAGTAGCCCAATCACTAAATAAGAACTTCGTGTAAATAGTTTTAGTCTTTAGTGGAAAAGTTTCATTAAAGTGTTTGTTTATTAGTGAAAAGAAATCGGCGTAGAACTCATTTGGGTCACATACATTATTAAAACTCTGAACACATAATTTACTGGCCAACGAATTATTTAATTTTTCTAAGTTTTTACATGTAATTGGCCTAAACCTTATTTGAATTTTTTGTAAAGGTATGTAGGCGCAAAAAGTTATTGTTTGTCCACTGTGATCAGATGGCAACTTATTTACAATTTCTTTATGTAAGTAATCACAATTACAAAAAATATTATCTATACAAGTGGCAGAAGAAGCTGTCACTCGGGTTGGTTCAATAAAAACGTTTGACAAATCAAATGACCTAAAAAGACTTAATAATCGGACAGTATTCGAGTTATTTTCTAATAAATTAATGTTAAAATCACCACATATGATTATTGACTTACTATTAGTACTAAGTTTCTTTAGCACCTCTTCCATTACAGAATCAAATATAGGTAGATTCTGGTAGCTTGGAGGTCTATATACGCATACTATAACATGCTTATCAAGCTCAACACAGGACAATTCAATGGTGTGTTCAACAGACAGTCCAATGATGTCTTTCCGTTCTTTTGATTTAATAGAATTTTTTACTAATATTAATGAACCGCCATGTATCATACATTTTCGACTGAAATGGCTAACTACACAATAATTTTCGTAATTAATTGACTTTACTTGATGGTCTTTTAACCAATGTTCTGTTAAACAAATGACATCAAACTTGGTATTTTCTAAAAACAATTCTATTTCCAGTAATTTGGAAGAGCAACCTTGGATATTTTGATTGAATAATTTTAACATATGTTGCCCCCCCTTTGGTTTCTTATTTTTGTGTATAATATTGCCAGAAGATACCTTTTTATTATTCTCTAATAATAATAATTGTTTATTTGAAGGGGTAACTTCTGTTGTCTTACTTACTAGTTTAAAACATTATCCGGAGTGACCTCCACAACTACAACTGAAGCGTCCAGAATGCCCGTCGCAGTTCCAGCAGGAAGAGAATACCTTATCTGACTGGTAGTGGCCTCCAAAGATGTTGGTATTATAGGTGGATCCTCCTTCGTACAACATGATGATTTATAATTATTGCTCACTATGCTGTTAGTATAACTAGACAACACAGACTCGTCACTAATACTATCATTTGTTATATTAGCTATAACCCCATTAATATTATATGCTATCAACATAGCAATCAGATGTCTACATTCCCAAGACAGAGATAAAGTTCTCTGAGTTAACTTAAAACCACTAACAAACTTGTTAGTGTCAAAATACAATAATTTGTCACTATGACAACATGTCAATCTGTGAATAGTACTATTCAACTTATAAATATAATTATTGTCATAATCTGATAAAGTATCAGAGTAAGGTAAAGCACACAACATTATTTTTCCTATATTTAATTTTAATAAGATGTCCACACCATCCACTATATCCTTTTTGGTAATACCAGTACTATTACCTAAAAGCAAAACCATTGTAGAATAATTATCTAGGTTTGTGTTTGCAATTCTTTTAATCATTTGTTTGAAACTTATGTTATGATAACTATGATTAGTAAAATTATGGCTAAGGTAATTGAGTAACATTTTTCCAAAGCCAGAACCTAATTCGTCACAGAAAAATATAGATTTATTTTTCTTCTGTGTATTAACACAGGTCTCTGCTGGAAGAGCCAACGCCGGCGGGGGGAAGTCAGGCTGAATCTGAGGAGGTGGTGGTTGGTTGGCACAGCTGCATGAGAGATTATTAGTCAGAGACTCATACCTCTCAGCATTGCACTTCACCAAATCCAGTAGTTCCCCAGCCTCAAGCAAGCGCTCACTTAATTGTTGTTGTGAAGTCTCATATTTCTCAAAAATATCCTTCAGCAAGTGCTCCTTATGTAGTATATCATTATAAAGGAGCTTAGTATCAATGTCATATTTTTCCCTACATTCATCTAACTCGACAGTACAACTATTTAAACTTTTTGAAAGTATGACACGTTCCTTTCTAAGGGAAAGATTTAATTTTAAAAGATTTTGTTTTTTAATAACTTTCTGTGACCGTTTTATTATTTTCTTCAATTTAATATATTTCTTTAATTTATTGTGACTCATAACAATAGGACATAATGGTATGGTATCGTCACCAGTCAAATCTATTGTTATAGCTGGCTCATACACTGATTTTAACTTGCTGCCTACCAAATCATTAAATAGGTTATTGGTGTTAGCGACCTGTTCACTGACTTTGACAGACTCTGAGAGAGATAGGGCCTTATGGGATTCACATAATTTCTGTTTAAGTTCTAAAATATGGTTCAAAGCCAGTTCATGGGTGTCACTGCACTCTTGGAATGTTGACACTTGCTGTTGTAGTTGACTGTACTGGTCCGCTAAGTCCATGTGTTCTATGTGTAGCTCAGCCAGCTCATTTTTGAGGGAGGTGTTTTTAGCTATAATGTTCACCACTTCCACTTCACTGTCTTCTCTTTCCTGGAGCAGTTGTTTGCATTCAGCTTGAGAAGCTTCGAGATCCTTCAAGGTAACTCTCAGTTTTGCTTCCATCTCCTTGATTGTAGCTCTGCGGGTCATCATTTTGAGAAATATTGTCAGTCACCTGGAATGTGTGAAGTTATGCAGCTAAATAACAGTGCAAGAAAAGATGTTCTGATATGTGAATAAGGAGGGGGTAGTTGGGGGAAAAAGTAATTAAAGTAATTTGATGAGAAAATATAGCATAAATATAGTTACATTAAGATTTAGTTAATTAGAATGAGATGGGAAAGTTCCACAGAAGAGAAATATTATAGAAAACACTGCTTTACTT
Organism: Lithophane semibrunnea; assembly: GCA_947363905.1. Taxonomy (NCBI): domain Eukaryota; kingdom Metazoa; phylum Arthropoda; class Insecta; order Lepidoptera; family Noctuidae; genus Lithophane; species Lithophane semibrunnea. The sequence goes on along the minus strand of OX376197.1, from coordinate 11,274,877 downwards.
AAACTATCTTAAAATATCTTCTAACTACATATGTAGGTACAAAAGTCTTATTTTATGTAAAGAATTTGTGACACATTACAGGATTATTAAGTACAATTTTTGTAGTAGTAGTAGCTCGTAGTGAGCTTATTTTGTATAGTAAATTATGTAGTGTTTATTGTCTGGGCGAATGTTTTCGTCGTCGATTTTGCTTCCACTTGTTGTCAAGCAAAAGGAGACATAAACCGTGCCAGTGTGTGATGGACGTAGCTCAAAGACCTGAGCAGTATTTTGTGGTATTCTGTGGTCTGTAAACATTAACTACAAAAACTTAAATAAAACAAAATACTCCCCGGGATTGAGGATAGTTTGAAATCCGTAACCGTTGAGGTGTTGAGTTGACAGCCGGTTTTAACTCATTTTTGTACGAAGTTTTCGCGACAAAAAACACTGTATAATCACTGGATATAATACTTAGTATCTAGGTTCGACTGTATTACACTAATTTAACATAATTATAACACTTTTAATAATTTATTAACTAATTATCCTAGAGACCGTTTTTTTTGACGACTGGCTACCAGTGTTGCCAGCCTAAAAAAAATGGGTAATCTTAAATATTGGAAATCATGAACAGCCTGTTAATTAAAGTTTGACAACTTTGCTTTATTAAGTAGGAAGTTGGTACGTAGGTAGAAAATAGCACAAAAGTAGTAATTTTATATTCCAATATGGTGAGAATAATTTATTATAATACTAGCTGCGCCCCGCGGTTTCACCCGCGTAAGTCTCGACTCCCTGCGAATATCGGGATAAAAAGTATCCTATGTATTAATCCAGGTTATAAGCTATCTGTTTGCCAAATTTCATCCAAATCTGAATGGCTTTTTTCATCAGTTTTTACGTGAAAGAGTAACAAACATTCATCCATCCATCCATACTTACAAACTTTCGCGTTTATAATATTATATAGTTAGATTAGATTAGATACAATGGCAAATTAAATCATACATCATTATTTAATACTGGTATTCAGCGGTATACTGCATCCGGTTAGACTGGAAGCCGACCCCAACGTGGTTTTGAAAAGGTTAGACAGATGAAAACAATTGCAAATTATTGTATAATGTAACTACCCTGCGGCGAAGCGAAGGAGGATTATGTGTTTGACCTAGGGGCCTAAACCGGCCACATTAGCAATTCCCCTAAAAGCAATTCATTTCCTGAATCCCAGCTGTCATTAACAATTCCTCTAATTTGACATAATATTCGTGGACCATTTTACGAATCTCCATAAAAACTGTCAAACAGATGAATTATTTTGTATTATAATTACACGCAGATCTTATTATGAATTGTCAGTTTGTGACATTTTACGATGATTCATAATATTTTCCTATTATGATTTTGCCAAAGTGACTGTTTTAAGCACCTATGTATGTAATATGTATTGTAGGTATATCAAAATGGATTTTAGGTGCCAAAATGTTTAAAAATATATATATCGCTCCCGAATGGGGTATCACAATGACTGAGAGTTTTGAAAGCTGATTGCAAAAATATATACAAATTATGTTTGGATGTAATTTAGAATGAAAAATGATAAAAAACAAAACATCAGAAACACCTGACTGCAAAAACACATACTGTACCAATCCTTCATCAGCTAACCCTCATGTGAAAACGAATTAATTCAAAGACGGTTCGAGCAATTAGCGATAGGAAATGAACATCTGATTCTGGCCGGGTCATCGAGTTTAATCAATTAATTAAGTTCAGGATGTGTGCTCAAATGGCTACTTACAGTTTCATCTGCCGATGTGAGATTGCTTGGGAGTTTCTAAGACAAACTAGATATAGTCGGATGTGCTAAGTCTATACATAATATAAATCAATTTCGGGTTTCATGTCTCTCTGTGTGGCCGCATTGTTCTTCTAAACTTCGCAATAGATTTTAATGCCGTTTGCACCATCATTAAATAAGGAAAAGGTGTGTGTATAATACATTTATATTAAACCTACATAAAATAAAGAATTTTCGATGGTTTGTCAAGTTGTAAAAACCATGCGAAGCAGGGGTGGGTGGCTAGTAATGTTATAATTCTATGAATGTTGTTCCACTTTCAGTTTTTTTTTTTTAAACAGATTTAAAGGTACAGCATGTTTTTCTCATGTAACATCCAAGTGATTAATCAAGCCATTACTCTAAGCCCTAGACTAATGGGATAACAAAAAGAACACGTTATTATTTTTCATACAAAAATAATTCGACAAGTCACGATTATATATGAAAAAACGTGAAATTAAACAAAAATAAAAAATAAAATAAAAACAAATGCCAAATATTAAAAAACAAATGACAACGCATTTTCTTAGCTTTAAATAATTGGTTTAAATGAAAATGATTTACTCGTAATAATCAACGAAACTTAGACACACTCGAGAGAATAATATCACGGTCGATATATTAAAAAAAAGAAAAAAAAAATATGCTAGTTGATTCTATAAAGTTACGGGATATCAAAAGGATCACGTTGTCTATCTAGAACAAAAGCAATTTACTTTTGTACGAGAATATTTTTTACATCATTCTAATAGAGATTGTATCAACTACACAAAAGACAACAACAGCCGCTTACAAAAGTAGAAAAATCCTCCACAATCTGTGCTTACAAACTTAAAACGAAACAAAGCTCTTATTATAATAACAAAGCAAAATAGCTTTATACAATACCCTGTAACAAGATATTCGATTGAAGTTCGGAGACTTTCACTCAACGGCCTGAATGAAACCTTCTCTTTGGGAATGTAAAGCACAGCGTATAGTCACAGTATAATATAAACAGCAACTCTAACTCTAATGCAACTTGGCCGTGATATTGAAATAAAATTATCATCTCAACTGTATTAATGCGTTAATTGCGTACGTTCGTTTCTCCGAAATATTGCTTACGGTGGTTGATCGGTAACATTTATTTTCCAGGGCAGAGGTTCGAGGTAACCCACGAAGAGTTTTTAAAATTATGTGGCAGTGGGCGTAGCACATCCCTCGCAGAGTGGGTGGCCGAAGAGTCCCGGATTTGCGACCATGAACCGTAAGGCGCAGCATGGCTACGATCCCAACTATGAATGTGAACTGTCGACCTGGTGTAGGACCAGACGGACCGGTCTCTGTGACGACATTCCTAGACTAGGTTTCAGTCTTTCAGCTGAAATCCATGATGATGTTCTGTCTTTCGAGTTCTTATTTCGAACTAGAAGCTCACAAAAAGAGAATGATTCGTCGATTTTTTACTTCATCACAAAGTTCGTTAGTTAAAGTTTGCATTACTGGTCTCTATTTTCTGTGGTACAGTCCTACTAGAAATGTATCCCCCCAGGGATAGAGACAGCTGCGCGCTTTAAACTACTGGCTATACGAAGTGTATGGGTATTTGTCAATAGGTTGTGTATTTTATTGGCGCTTCGGGTGGATGTGGATGAGTGGTTCAGATTGGCGTATTAGCCCTGTTTACATAATCCCAAGCTGGGGTGGAGCGGGGCTTTAGGAGTTTACAATAGAGTGTAGTGGACGTAAGTTTGCACGTTTGGGGTTATAAAATACAAGCAGCTGATCTGCCTATTTCTTATCGCCTCGCAGAAATAACTTGGTATGACTGTTTCAAACTCGTCCATAATATAACCGGCTTCCGTGGTCATCCCGAGTCGTTCTTGCTTTTTGGCGTGACCAGTGGTCACAAACCAATGAATAAAGGGTTATATTTAACTAGAGGAGAGGGAGATATTTAAGGAGATATTGAAGATATTTAAGGAGATATTTAAGATATTTAAGGAGATATTTAACTAGAAAATAAATAATAATCAAATAAGCTCATTGAAATCTTCTGCTGGATAAATGCCTTTTTTCAACATTCGGTTCACAGATTTTCGATTTTTTTATAAGGTCCATTTGTCTGTTTGAACTAAAAGAAAGTTTCACTGAGTGAGAATCAGAAAACTATAAGGCAATTAATTGAAAGGGCAAACTAACAGCCAAGTACTGTGAAAGTTTAGATCGATCTTTGTGGTAAACTAAAGTTTGACTTTGATTATTTATTAAACCTCATCGTTTTTCTTCTTATAGATCGTACTTGTCTGGCTATATCTTTCATCAATCGGGCAATGGAGAGCTATGCTTGAAGTTTCCCTACGTGATTGAATCTGAAATTAAGAGATCCGCAAGATAACTGAAATAGCTCGAAGAATTGCCAAACTTAAGTGGCAGTGGGCAGGGCACATTGCTCGCAGAACAGATGGCCGATAGGGCCGAAAAGTTCTGGAATGATGACCGTACCAGAAGACGTAGCATTGGAAGGCTGCCCGCAAGGTGGAATCCGCTGGATGCGAGAAGAACAGAAACGGTAGGAGCGGCGGTGTTTGGGGCAGGCCTATGTCTAGCAGTGAATGTCTTTTGGCTAAAAAGATGATGGTGTTATCTTTCATCAAATCGTATTGTAACAGTAATACTCATAACTTTATCTTTCCTTTCTATTTACACCATTTCCACAAAATGTCATATGGTATTACAACCGAAGAAAATCCCCACCTGTCTAAAAATATACCCTCGGGGTTAACTCTGTTAACGTGATAAACTAAGGAACTATACACACTGATTGTAATGCGATAACGTGCGGCGAAATGCGACGTGTGAAGACGAAAAACAGTTAAAAGTAACAACGGTTTGTTGATGGTTTTGTGCTGTATATTCCTAGTAAGGAATGTCAGTATTAATCAATATTATGCTGTTTATTGACACATAATGTCGTTTTTCTTACAAAATTACCTAAACGACATTTTTGGCGTAACTGCACTTCATATAAATTGTTTTTAATAATAGTAATTTGTGTGCTTTATTTGTTAGGAGCGCTAAATAATAACAGCTGCACGGGTCGATCCATCAGGTTAAGCTACGCTTGCCAGGGTTGGTCCATGGATGGGTGAACATCTTTACATACCGAGACTCCTCCATGCAGCACTCCGGAATTAGTTGGTCCCGGCTGTCATTCGTGGATCTTTGACAGTTGTTCGGTTACGGGTCGTCAGAGGCCGAAAGTCTGACAACCAGTCTCATCAAGCAGTATCGTATTACCCAGTTACTGGGTTGTGGAGGTCAGATAGGCAGTCGCTCCATGTAAAATACTGGTATTCAGCTGCATTCGGTTAGACTGGAAGCCGTCCCCAACATAGTTGGAAAAAGGCTGGGCAGATTGATGTTTTTTCTTTCTTTCCGTATATTTTGCGTAGCTTTGTATGTAGCAACTGCCTTATTTTCTTCTTGTGTACTTTCGTGTGTAGTGACATATAGTTAATTTGTTAATTTTCCGCATCGGCAACTACTTCAATACATATATCTGTGACGCAATAAGGAGTATTTGTAATTATCATGGTTGATTTTTAGGGTTCCGAACCCAAAGGGTAAAACGGGACCCTATTACTTAGAGTCCGCTCTCTGTCCGTCTGTTATATTAACGGGAGCAGCATTTCCTTGATCCAAGATTGAATTATTAAAATTAGGCTCATATCTGTCGCGTAGAAGCTAAAATAATAGCTTTGTATTGAAGACTTGCTGACCCAATAGACGTTTTCCTCTCCAAATTTCAATAGTTCATACAAAAATTTCATAGAAAAAAGGACTACTTATCAGTTTTTCTCGAATTTGAAAATTTTCTCAGCAGTTATCCAATTCTTCTTTCCTTATATTTATCTTTTTTTTATTTCCATACCTTTAGCAGTTTCTTGTGCCATTAAAAGGGTTACAATCATCTTCCAAGATAACCAACAATCGACAGCCGTGAATCTAGTGTTACTGCTTTCAACCCAGTGTTGCCACTTCCTATATTGACCTCACCCAAGTATGTACTCTACTTGACGTTTCCGGATTATAGATTTAGATTGACATTTGGATTTGATTTTTTTATTATAATTATGTATAATATTGTTTATCATACATAACAAAAAAAACATTGTCGACGAGTTCGTGTCTTTTGAAATGTATAGCGGCAAATATAATTTCCGTAAAAGCGCTTCAATGTTGACTCTGTGTATCCAAACATTATTTTGATGTGAGGGTTTATTTGGAATATTTAATAGTTTACTCAGCTATAAAGAAACTTCAATTTCCGTCAGTATGTACACTGGAATCCATTGGGTGGACTGACTCGACGAGATATCAATTTGGCCTAAGAAATATGATCTTTTTTTTATAATAACCTTTCGTCGTATGTAGATAGGTACCTATTGACTTATCGGTATTTGTAGTGCCCATTTTATTATGATTAGACTAGTTTTAGCTTAGCTTTATCCCACGGGAACTTACTACCGAGATAAAAAGTACCCCATCGCCCTAACCCAGGTCATGGTCTACACATGGGCTAAATTTCATCCAAATCTGTTCAGCCTTTTTAGCGTGAAACCGTATAACAAACAAACTAACTTTCGCATTTATAATAGTAGTTAGGATATCTTACCTTTGATATTCGCCTGGCTAAAAACCATCTTTATCATGAAGAGCATTCAAAAGTATGTTGCTTTAAAATATACGTGGAGTTTCCAACATACTATTCACACGTTGTGACTCTATTTTAAAGCTTGTAACATCTCGTAAGGAACATTATTCCATACAGGTGTACCGCATAGCTTATCCCGACTCCTTGGACTCGCTTGTCATTTTAATGGCAATTCTTTTATAAAATATATTTCTCGATTTCTTCGTACGTGGTTATGTTCTAAAATCTTGTAGATTCAAAGGCAAAGTGACTCTAGCACTATTTACTATTTATTAGTCAAATCAAAGTGATTTAAAGTCTAAGTTAAGGGTCCTATGAAAAGACTCCTAAGACTTTAAGTTCAGTTTCTTTTTCTCTTTCGCTGTCCCTTTCTTTCGGTCTCTTTTTTTCGACAAACTTGCATGCCAATACCAGCAGGCGTAGCATGAGCACCGTTTTGTCGACGGAAAAGTAGACTATAATGACGTTTCCTGTGGACAGTACGACGGCAGCAAAATAGAAAGAGTCAACTGCACTTTTTATGAAATTCACTCTTTTACATAATTCGACTCAGAATTCTTTGTTTTGTCATAGGATTTATCGGTTGTCAGTGTGATTTTGACAGTAAGGATAGAAAACTTTCTTCCGAAATAGTCTACCTACAAAAAGACGTAGACAAAGATCGTTAGAAATGAAAGACAAAATGACAGATTGTAGAAAGATTTCTACGGTGGATGTCAAAAATGAAGAAACGAACTGTCACTTTGTATAGAAAAAGCTATGTCTATTCTTCGTAGAGATAGAAAGCGCCATGCTACGCCTGCTGCACGCGTAGCATGACCACCGTAGAAACGGGTTTTGTCGACAGAACAATAGACAAACTGACAGATTGCGATTGTTTATCTGTCATTTTGTCTACTCTTCCGTCGACAAAATTCGTTTCTACGGTGGTCATGCTACGTGTGCTGCCAATTACGAATTCAGAAAATGTGCATTTAATCATTGAACACCACACAGATTTGCCCACATACCGCAATCGCCAAATAACAATAAGCAATAGCTGTTTAATCTATGACAACAGTCAGAACAAAATTAACTGCGGCCACGCAACTACAGTAATTAATGGCGAATTAAAACAGTCTGTTGGTAAACCTCGTTTGTATGAAATGTTTCACGTTAATTTTGGTACTGTTCAAAGTAAGGTAATGAAACAATAAAGGTATAAACAAATTATGGGAGCCACTCACGGAGGCTTGTAGTGATGCTGTATCTGGTCAGTTTAATTGCACTCTCATGCGCAAATTGTGGCGGACATCAGCGTGAGCGCATAGATTTTACGAATTTCTGGCACTCAGGGGGCCTACCACCACCGCTTACAGCAGTATTATTTTAATCTTACTTCGTGGGGGAAAGAGATAGAGCTATACGTCCTGTAGAGCTTCATCTCTTTCCTACACTGAAATAATATTAAAATAATACTGCTGTAAGCGGTGGTGGTAGGCCCCCAGATGTCTATAAGATTTGTAAAGTGTACCTACGTAAATAAACTTCTGCTTTGTTACATGTCTATTTCAAAACAAACTCAATGCTTGATCTTGGAACTGGAATATTGATAAAAATCCACTGTTGTTTGTAAAAAACAAAACCCAACTAAAATAAAATTCTATACACAGTCAATAATACGTCGCGGTCGCAGATCGCTCTGAACTATTCCTACAAACTATACTAAAATTTTATTCGACGATTTGGGAACTCGTAAACTGGAAACTTATTCACTTTCCAACATTGCTGCGGACGAATCTTTTGTCGATCGTCATTTATTTACTTTGTCTATTTCATTTTAAAATTCGGAATTGGATTTGGTGGAGCGTAAGCGAATATATTAATTCTTTCACGAAGATGACCGTTGCTTTGGACAAGCTTCAATTTATTGGAAACAGAATAGGTAATTGATACGTAGTAGGTACTCGCAACTGGCGTGCATATATGACCAGAGGCCCTAGAAAAAGTGGCATTCTATCAGCGATAACGATGATGGAGAAGGCAAAAATGTATGGGAGTGACATAAGCTATCGAAAAGCTTATGTCAATTCTGTTGAAAGTCGTTGTAGAAAAACGAAACGCTTTCGAAGCGATTGACACTTGTCTAGGCCCTCAGATGTAGGAATGTAAATGAACATACTCCTTCTACGCAAATATCGTAGCTCAGGTGTCGTTCTAGAGTTTATGTTTGTACCTACGTATGGTATGAATAATTTAATATAAAAAGGTGAAAAATTTTGGTACACGTCAAGCAATAAACTACTTTTCCACAATGTCAACTCACCTTCAGTGTCAAATTAACCTCAATTCAAAGTCACTGCCTACCGTCCATAGGCCACGAAGAGTAGGGCAAACAAATAATAGAAACATTGACAAACTAACTTCGTTCAATTCAATTAGTAAACTAGTCGGTTGTCCATCCACAGTCCCATTGTTTAGATATGAGACGGATTGATTGAGTTTATAAAGTGGCTAAGTACCTTGTCTATTTATTTATATAGGTATATAAGGCGTATCTTTTCATACATGAAATCTCTGAAGGGGTCATTGTACTTTTATGAACAACTTTCACTATGGGACAAACTCGGAAATCGCGAATTTATTTATGTTCGCATAGCTCCTCAAAACGTAGGGAACAGCTGATTTATTTTCGCGTTTATTGTACCTACACCAAAAACTACATATTAAAAAAAAATATGAACACTACGAAGCATACAATGGGCGGCCATATCACTTTCTGCGTTCTCTTCCAGGCAACGTTGGAATGGACAGTGATTGCGTGGACATAAAAATGTTCCCTATTCCTAAAGTAAATTATTCTATCCAAGCTAAACTTTTGGAATTGTGACATTTCTAAGGGAATTTTACCTAGAGTAGAGCTTCTAAAACTGGACCCAACTTTCTATGGCTGTTGTTGAAGCAATGTCTCATTGTTTAGATATGAGACGGATTAGTTTAGTTTATAAAGTGGCTCGTGGCTAAGTGACTACTTATGTTGTTCCCAATTCGAAAAGTGAAAGGAATGGTTCGTTCGCTACTTTATCAATCGTTACTTACTAATTCTCCTTCTAGCAGTCCTTTATAAATATGTTAAAGGCAGTGTCACTACTACTAGATTGACGCGTTGGTCTATTGGTCGCAGGCGCTTTAGGTCCAGGGTTAGATTCCCAGGTCAGTCAGAGTTATTAGGTTTTTCTATCAGGGGGCTTAAAACGGCCACTTTGGCCGAATCATAATAGGCAAATATTATGAATCATCGTACAATATCACAAACTGACAATTCATAATATGATCTGCGTGTAATTCATATTACGAAATAATTCATCTGTTTGATAGTTTTCTATGGAGATTCGTAAAATGGTTCACAAATAATGAATTGCTTTTGTGTCAAATTAGAAGAATTTCTAATGACAGCTGGGAATTCAGGAAACGAATTGGTTTTAGAGGAATTGCTAATGTGGCCGGTTTAGGCCCCCAGAAATTTCTCAGTAGCAGCCCGGAGTCTGGACTTTTTGTTTGATGGCAAGAGATTACATGAGGCTTAAACATAACTAGCGAAATGTGGGTGTACTATATTTGCCTTATCCTCCGGGGATTAGAGGCGTGATATTATATTCATGTCACACACCTTCTAAACGATAATTAATGAACCCACATAATAATAGTTGGGTGTAAATAAATAGGTTATAGGTACATAATGGTTGGGTTGGTGCAATGAACGTTTTGAAGCTATTCTGCATGTGTTTAAGTTTGTGGCTTTATGATTGACACAACTAAATTGTGGTCATACGCAGCGTGCCTTTGGCTTTGTTTTGATAAAATTTTATTTATATTATACTAGCTGTTACTAATTTATCATATTGTTATTATTTAATTATTATAATTGATTTAGATAAGCATGATAATTATATTCATTCCAAAAAATAACAACCGAATGATAACGTAGTAGGTAGATAGGTACACACGGGTACACATCAAACTATACATATCCAGTTTAAGCTGACCTCGCATTGTACGGAAATGCTACGCAATACGAGATCAGCATAAACTGGAAATTTATAGCTTGATGTGTAGCCTTGTGTACCTAATGGTGTTTTATTTAATAATCAAAATACAGGGTACGATTGTATTACAAAATTGGGGTGCTGTTTCCTTATACACCAATTTCACCGCCCCTGAATTCGATAAATATTTCCACAACATTGAACTAGTTTAACTTTCACATCCGTACGAAACATTCAGCATACGCTTTCGTCTAACGACGCAACTCAAAACATGACGTCACACAAGTCAATTTAAAGTTACTCCGACTGCAATCTTGTATTAGCATGCCGTTTAGACCTTGTTTCTACTAGGGATGTCCGTATGTCAAACTTTTCGAATTCGACCAAACTTTTATCCCTAGTTTATGTCTAATCCAGCTAATAAATATTAATTTTTTGACAGATTTTCAATACAAAAACTGTCAGACGTCAATTTTATTCCCTGAATAAAAGATAAATCAGAAAAGATAGCAGTCTGGCTTTGGTTAAATCAGCCCTTAGAAAGAAAACATATTATTGTTTATTTGTCTCACAGAAACACGTACCTACATACAAAAAAATATGCAAAAAACAGAACACATCTAATAAACACACAACAGCAAGCGTAGCATGAGCACCGTTTTGTCGACGGAAGAGTAGACAAAAATGACGTTTCCTGTAGACAGTACGAAGGCAGCAAAGTAGAAAGAGTCAACTGCACTTTTTTACGAAATTCACTATTTTACATAATTCGACTCAGAATTCTTTGTTTTGTCATAGGATTTATCGGTTGTCAGTGTGATTTTGACAGTAAGGATAGAAAACTTTCTTCCGAAATAGTCTACATATAAAAAGACCTAGACAAAGATCGTTAGAAATGAAAGACAAAATGACAGATTGTAGAAAGATTTCTAGGGTGGATGTCAAAAATGAAGAAACGAACTGTCACTTTGTATAGAAAAAGCTATGTCTATTCTTCGTAGAAATAGAAAGCGCCATGCTACGCCTGCTGAAATAGTTGGCAGTTGTACGTTGTTGACGCTTCAACTATTATTCTTCAATTCTACAATAAGGCTTCCACCACAGCATGATGCTGTGCGGGGGGAGGACTCACAGCACAGCGCTAATTTGCACTGGTCACCCGAAAACGACGTACGAAAACCAAAATTTGTACAGTGTGGTGTATTATTAAGCCTACCTCAGTCTGGCCTGTTTATGCTGCATTCTCGAAATATTTGTTTTAATATGCTCCTTCAAATGATGGTTGCTCTGGCAGCCGTACATGCATTGTGTGTCTGCACATAAAGGAGGAGTATTGTAATGATATAACGGTCGAATAGAAAAAAGTCTTTAATTTTAATAAAGCTGTTAGTTAAATACACACAACCCTAATATAATTTCATTTAAACATCTCTAAGTCACTAAGTTCACGAAACTTGCACCAGAAAGTAGTTTGTTTGTACTTATTTAAAATATTCGCTGTGATGTATAATGAAACTGTCTACATAATAGGGGTTATTTAAACACAAGTCAGGCGAGGTTTTATTATCACACGAGTGTTTTAAACACCTAGTTATGTGCAGTTGCCGTTAGGCCTGCAGCTGATCGCTCTACAGTCGTGTCGGAATGCCGTCTCTTCGCTCTATGAGGGTGAGAGAAGGGAGAGTGCAACTGTGTTTGAGCCGCACTATGCACTATAATATCTCCTGCCCCGAAGGCTGGTCTCCGCTGAGATTGGTCGCCATGCCCGAAATTCGGTCTGGAGGATTATTATGTGTAGTTACATAAACGTACTTTATCGAAACTCCTGCAATTTCGTCAAAACCACCGTAAATAATATCGTAAATATAAAACCAAAGCTTAAATTCCATAGCGAGGGTACGCTTCAGAGTAAAAACATAAATTAAAACATAACTCAGAAAAGCTATATTATGTAATTATGGTATTGGTAAATATAAGGAGGCGCTCGTGGCTAAGTAATAACAGCCGCTCGTCTCGATCCATCAGGTTAAGCTACGCTTGCCGGGGTTGGTCCGTGGATGGGTGACCATTTTCACATATCGAGACTCCTCCGTGCCTCGGAAAGCACGTTAAGCCGTTGGTCCCGGCTGTCATTTGTGGATCTTTGACAGTCGTTACGAGTCGTCAGAAGCACGAAAGTCTGACCACCAGTCTAACCAAGGGGTATCGTATTACCCAGTTACTGGGTTGTGGAGGTCAGATAGGCAGTCGCTCCATGTATGCTGCATCCTGTTAGACTGGAAGCCGACCCCAACATAGTTGGGAAAAGGCTAGGCAAATTGAGATTGGTATTGGTAAATATAAATATTTTAATGAAGCCGGCTAGTAGTTCCACGTAGGTACATTACAAATTGCTTCCGAGTTTGCCACAGGAATGGATCTAATTTCACGTTTACTCAGAATACGCGCTACAATTTAATTTGAAGTAAATTAATTAGCTTAGCTCTAATGGCAGGCTGTTGCTACAAATTCGATTATTATAAATGTGTAGTGTGTATAATATCTAAATATAAACTCTAGATACAGCTTATATTTAGGTATTATAATTATATTTATTTATGATAATTATCAAAAATACTAACTACCTACCGATATGAACCTAAATGAAACTACGTAATTCTAATAATAAATTATTTAAAAAATACTACTTATTTCTTTTTGTCGAATAATTTTCCGAACTTTACTGCTACCTTCACAGAGGAGACAAGATGAGCACCAGCATTTTCCAAAGCTTTTTTTTATCATTCATTAAAGGTAGGTAATTTTCAATACCAGTTACTTCGAATTTCTTAGTCTAACCCGATAAAAACATCAGCAAGACCCAAATACACCGTCCTCCCATAACTATTAACATTGTAATTCAAAAATATTATAAATACCAATAATATTTTAAAAGAGTAACCATGGAGTTTCTTGCCGGCTCTTCTCCATAGGAAACGACCAATTGGAACCGTGCACCTAGCTTCTGACGTTTCATAAGTGCCCATGTAGGCTTATGTGAAATAAAATATTTTGATTTTGATTTGATTTTTTGATTTTGATACAAAACGAAAAATAATTAGTTAACTATCTACATGAATAATTGAATAATAGTATAGATTAGAAGCATACCATATTAATATGCCATAAGCATTAATGGGGTAGCTTCACCCTTATATATAAGACGTGCATGTAGATGCACGTCTTATATATAAGGGTGAAGCTATCGAAGCTGACGACCTTTACCGTAAACGGATCGGAAACGATTATCAATTTCTGTAAGAGAACGATTAAATAAAGAAGAAACTCCGTACCGAATCCGGGTCACGACGACAAATTCAAGGTTATTCCAAAAATATATCGTTTCTTATGTTGGCTTTGTATATACATACCTATATTTTGAAATAAAAAAATATTTTCAACTAAACTTTGGTGTTCTAGATTTTTGGTCCTAATGCTCTTATGAGCATTTCAGTGACTGCTTTTTGAATTTAGTCTCGTTTTTCATCGCGACGTTTTACGACCCCAATAAATTATACTGTTGGTAAAAAACATTACCCTCCTTCTGGGGCATTCGGGTAAAAATAAGCAACACCACACACTATTTTGCGACATTATCATTGATTTAACATATAATATTGACACAGTTTTTTTCCTGATGATTTTCAGTGTGTACCGTGTGTAATTATGCCATCCGTAAGTGTTACATGCAAAAATAACAATTTGTGTAATTGTACATACATTCTGGCCAAAACGAGTTGCTGTGCTTAGAAATAGTGTTGTCAACTTATCATAAAGTTAAAATACTTAACAACAGGCTATAGTAACGTAAAATAGTAATAGAATAAGAGTCACGAAATGTCTAAAAGTGCTATACAAGGTTTCACAGAACAAGTTAAGTTGATTTTCGTTAGCGTTGATGAATCAATTTATCAAGTTCCCTTGAAACTTTTGTAAATTCAACGAGTTTTACTCTTCAACGATCAAACAGGCTGAAGACTAGATAACGACACTACAATTTCAAGCAAGATGGATCAAGAATATAAATGATCAACGAAATGCAACTGCCAGTAACAGCTAATGTGTTTTTAAGTGAGTTAGGAGAAAATGGTCTTAAGAGCAAAAACTATTTGCCACTTTACTTCATATTCAATTCAGTTTTCCAGTTACTTCGTCTGTAACGTATGCATTTGGACTGTAAAGACTCCTAAAATGGTCTTTTGATCGTGATTGAAAAATGATTTCTTCTTTCATAATAATTGCCGCGACAGTTAATTTCTTTAGTGTCCAAAAATCAAGTGCCTAACAAATTTACCCAAGTGCTGATAAGGCTTGTTTGTGTATTTTAATTTCTACCATTTTCCGACATACTTGCCCCTATCACTGCATAAATGTCGACAAGAATATTTCTAGTGAAATGTATGGTATGCTCTAGTTTCCTCGTTTGTTTACCCGGAAAACCATGACACCATGACACGCACTCCTCCAACAAAACGCATATATTCTCATTCAAAAATACTTCTTCATTCTTAAAAACAAATTTTCATTCGACGAGTAGGTTTTATTTTTCGTGAGTCAAAACAAGTGTGTGTGTGTTATCTGTGGCGCTAATGGTGGTGTTCCTGACGTCACTTGACACTCATTAGGCGTCGGTTACGCTGTACTGGGTGCGTAAACAATGGTGTTAGGATCTGTGTACATTGGATGAGAGTAGTAAGTATTTACTGACAGTTAAAACAGGGCTGCTTCTGTTTTTTTCATGATTACGATAACTTTTTCATGGAGACAAGTTTGCCTAATAGTTTGGTCGGGTTTGTTTCTTTTACGTAGAACAACTTAGGACCAGCCTGACTGTAATAAATTTTTAATTGAATAAAATCCAAGTGCAATTAAAGTAAACCCTGGAAAGTTATTGTAATTGAATTTTATAAGCATGAAACTTAACTGCTTCAGGAATATACTTTTTCAAAACCATGACACCATGCCACGCACTCCTCCAACAAAACGCATATATTCTCATTCAAAAATACTTCTTCATTCTTAAAAACAAACTTTCATTCGACGAGTAGGTTTTATTTTTCATGAGTCAAAACAAGTGTGTGTGTGTTATCTGTGGCGCTAATGGTGGTGTTCTTGACGTCACTTGACACTCATTAGGCGTCGGTTACGCTGTACTGGGTGTGTAAACAATGGTGTTAGGATCTGTGTACATTGGATGAGAGTGTAGTAAGTATTTACTGACAGTTAAAACAGGGCTGCTTCTGTTTTTTTCATGATTACGATAACTTTTTCATGGAGACAAGTTTGCCTAATAGTTTTGTCGGGTTTGTTTCTTTTACGTAGAACAACTTAGGACCAGCCTGACTGTAATAAATTTTTAATTGAATAAAATCCAAGTGCAATTAAAGTAAACCCTAAAAATGTATGGTAATTGAGTTTCATAAGCATGAAACTTAGCTGCCACTGGAATATATTTTTTCAAAAACTTTTCCACTTTTCCTTCAGTTTGAGTTTCATAAAACACCGCGCAAAGAAAAGCAATAAAACATTGATTTTATACGACTGTCGGATCAAAAAGAAAATGGTAATTCTATGTAGTCGGCTTCTAAGTGTACCCTCTGAAATATACGATATCCATTATAGTCCGCGGGCTCAAAGGTAATATTCTCCGTACGAAGTTCAAAACTGTGTAAAAGCATTCTTGTCGTACAAATTAGATTTTAAAGCGCGACGCTGTCGCAAGCACTTGACACTCATTACTGCGCGGTTTGGGGAGAGAACCGCATAAACAATAGTGTATACTGTGCCATGCTTACTGAACCCTGCATAAATTCCTATGTGCAAAGAAAATAAACATGTTCGTATTTCGGCGTAGGAAAGGTGCAAAATGCATGGTTTGTTGGTTTTCCGCTATATTGTTTTGAATGCTCAGCCGTTTTGTAATAATATAGCATTCTATTAAATTAAAAATGCTAATGGATGGTTCTTTTGAGGTTTTATAAAATGTTTATTTTTGTATGGTTTTAACTATGACTATGTTATTTCAGTTGAGCAATATTAGATAAATAATTACGCATGGAAAGATACCAACTAAAAAAGATACCTGCGAATCGAGTAAAGTAACAAACTATCAGATTTCTAAGAAATGTGACATTCTTCTTATACAAAGGGATGTTACATTCGTGGTCTTTGTACAGACCGTCAAAGGCGCTACCCACAAATCTATACAGTAGAATGAATTCCTCACAAACTCTAATTACTATTCCAAAAATAGCTATCCAAGACTACACAAGATTTTTCTATACCAAGGCAAGAATCTTTTTTTCAGTCAATCAATTCGAAAAGGCTTTCGTGTACTTACTAGAAGAATCTCTACATGAAACAAATCTGAAAACTTTTTACCGGTTTGTTTGCCGCTCCAATTCATAAAAAGGTGTATGAAAAGAAAAATATTTACCATTGTCTAGTAAAACTGTTTGTCTTTTCAGTTCTTTAAGGGCAGCATTCACAGATCGCACTTTGACTTTACACTGCTAAGTTAGCGTCGCATACGAATATGAACATTATTCGAATAACGTTAACATTCATATCCGTTTAACTAGGGTTTACTAAGACTACGGTAGCCGCCAAATAGCGTCTGCAATTTACCGTCGAATGACGTCACTAAAACTTTATGAATGAAAGTAAGTTATTCGTTTGACAACGTAAAGGACATGACCAGTTCCTGCATTCGAATTCGGGAACTTGTGCAGGATTACAGTAAATACACTAAGATTTAAAAATAAAGATCTAATTTATCATGGATAAATTATTCCGAATAAAGCCAAGGTTAAAATATCTGCAAAAACAGTATTTTAAATGTTTCCGCTTTTCTTTTAGAGTGCGTTTCATCAAATAGTTCCTATGCCGTAATGTTGGTTCTACTGTTGTAGGACGAACATTTTGTACGTTACGGCGCCACCTAATAGGTCCGTTGTTAATGTGCCAACATTACGGCATAGGAACTATAATGATTCATCTGTTGCTTTTCTTTACGAACTGATATCTTCAAAGCCTGATTACCACTATATAAAAAGGATTCATCTGTTTTGCTCTACGATTCGATTAAATGGATATTATGATGAGGTGCGTAAACTGTGGCATATTTCGTAAGGCGGATTTAAAGGCGTATTATTTCAATGCCAACCTTACCCCTGCAAGCGAGACTTGCCCGGTGGTTAAATAATCAGGTATGTACTTAAACTACATTGGAACAATACTATTTAACAACAAGACAGCAGGTATAAAGTCTGACACAGCGGTTCGATTGCATGTGAGCCAGCAAAACTTAATAAAGCAGCGTTTATTTGGGGAAAGGGTGGCAACGCATCAGCAAAAACCCTGCTATGGGCGGCGGTGATTGCCTAATTCCCGTAACTAAAAACGTTCAAATTCAAGTCGCAATCTCATCTCAGCGACAATAAATGTCAAAAACTTGTCTTAAACTCGATAACCACAACGCCTAGTGCCATCTCATATCGAAAAGCAAAGTTATTTAGTGAATACTTATCTTTATTTTTCTCAGTTTCCTGATCTTTTAGACTAGTGAAACTTTTTTATCTGGAAACTGTAGAATACAAAAATTGCAAAAATAAAACAATATTTGCTGCACATTGATTTCGACACCTATGCAGGCGCCCATAGTCCCACTGGTCATGTCATTTAAACCTCGGTGCCATTATTTTATTGACAGCCGTCACTGTGGCCTTAATGTGGCGGACACTACCATACTTCTAAGAAGCCTTAGCTTATGCGATACTTGTTCTTATTCGCTTATACGAATATGAAAATTATATTCGTGAGAATAAGGTTTATATTATATTATTTGAATGACTTCGCTAAGAAAAATTCACACTGTGCTGTGCGCTCTATGTATCTTGCCATAAGACTGTTTTGCAGCAGTAAAGCTAGAGGTATTTATGCTTGTTGCACTTATAATGAACATCTCAAACGAAAAGCAGCTTAAGATTCCCGAGCTGAGCTTAACTGCGAGTTAACTTTAGTTTCACTTTAAAGTCATATACGTACAGCAACGTCTGTTACATGTAAAATTCTGACTTAATTGCTCGGTTTTAATTTTACATCGGCAAGGTGTCTCTTTTGATAGGTTAACGTGACCTAAGTTAAAGTTAATGTTAATTTTAACCTACCTACAAAAAACAGTGATAGGGATGTGCCTGCTAATATTATTTTCCACCTTTTTAATTTTTTTAATTAGTGGTTTCTCTTCCAAGTATTTTTATTTTTCTTCAAGTTTAGATTTTCAGGATGTTCGCAAGATTTTGGACAAAACAAGTATTTGAAGTTTCTAATTGATAGGAAAAGACCTATCAACTTGAAACTTTAAATAGTTTTCATATGATTTCTTAATAATACACATATTTATTAAAATATTTGGTGATAGGCTCGTCCCCTACGACTTAAACATAAAAGGTAAAATGTGGGTCTACCTACTATACAACTCTATCATCACCTGCCTACCCTTCGGGGAATTCAGGCGTGATGTTTGTTATTGAAATATTTGTTCGGAAAATCATAAGATTCACTTCAATTACCTGCCCTATGGGTATTACTATGCTCGTTAGATTTACAACCCTCGTATAGGGTTATAAATCTAACGAGCATAGTTTCCAATCTCGGGGGCCCGCATGCACGCAATCAGTTACCGAACTGTGTCGGATGTTGATTGTGCGTAAGATTTCACATTGATCTGTATTTTAGGAGATAGGTAAGTACATACATTACTTATGTGTATAAAACGGTTCTAGGAAGGAGCTTGAGTTTATTTCTTCTATCTATTTTAAGAGACGTAGAAAGGAAGTCATGGCATCATGCCTTTTAAAATTGAAATAAAAAATATTCCATATATAATTTAGTGCTGAATGATTTGCCAAGATTTGGCAACAAATACAAGAAAAACTGCCTAGCAATGTGCGTGCGTATTTATAACGAGATACCAAGTCAAGTCAAAACATTAAATTCTAGATTATCCTAACTAATATTATAAATGCGAAAGTGAGTTTGTTTGTTACTTTCACGCTAAAACGGATGAACGGATTTGAATGAAATTTGGCACAGGAGTAGACTATGACCTGGAATAGGACATAGGATACTTTTTATCCCGATATTCTCACGGAATCGAGACTTACACGGGTGAAACCGCGGGGCGCAGCTAGTTTAAGATAAGGTTGTACAAGTGGTTGAATGAGTGTAGCTTCTATTGGTTAAAAGAATTTATGGATTATTAATTTCGAAAGTCGGTGTCTTTGCTTTTCATGTTTCGTTTTTTGCCACCGACTTCCGACTTTTTTTCACTTTTTTGTGTTTTTTTGTGAAGTCGGTTGTTTTTTTTTTTGAAAAAAATTTTTATTTTTCTCTTTTTAGTTGCGGTACCTACCCCACACAAATTCGTATACCGTTATCTGCTATGCAAAAGGATGATTAAGATATCGTCTACATACGCAGTGGGAAAAATAAGTAATTATTGCAGCTAACTCAAAAACTACGCAAGCAAAATTAATAAAATTTACATGGGACCACCTCTGAAGCATGACCTACCAAACAAAAAAAGAATCATCAAAATCGATTCATAATTGGCGGAGTAATCGCGTAACAACCATACAAAAAAAAAAACAGACGAATTGAGAACCTCCTCCTTTTTGAAGAAGTCGGTTAAAAAATTAAATTCCTCTAGTTTTCCTGGAAAACGTCCGTAACAGACAGAAAATGCGACTAAGTTTCCGTTTACTTTTTTAAAGTACTAAACAATGAACACGGTTTGGGTTCTCATATAGATATTTGGAATAATTAACCAAACTACTACACTACGAGTCGGCTAAACAACTCGAATTTCCTTTGATATTTGCAATGCAGAGAGTTTTCACATTTTCTTTAAAAAAGCATCTACAGCAGCTTTCAAGAAGACTGTTAAAATGCTAAAGTCCTCGGATTATGGGGGCTAGTGAGAGCATCTGAAAAAAAATACAGGACAAGATTATGACGTCACTCGGAGAAAATGGAAAGCGACCAAACAAAACACTGGCGGCTGCATCAGACGGCAGGCGGCGAGTATGACTCTCAGTAGACAGTTATTGCAGTAATACCGTATAAAACATACCTATACTAGACTAAAATATAGACAAACAAGATTTTTGGGACGGATCGGAGTCTAGAGGGAAAATGTCTGCCAATTTTTCCGGGCTTTCGCCGCATTGAAGTTTGCAGTAAGCATCACGTCATTTTATCTGAGAAATTGTAAGTTAACAATCAATGTGCCTAGACTTTTCCCAACTATGTTCGGGTCGGCTCCTGGTCTAACCGGATGCAGCTGAGTACCAGTATTTTACATGGAGCAACTGCCTATCTAATCTCCACAACCCAGTTACTAACTAACACGATACCCCTTGGTAAGACTAGTTGTCATACTATTTGGACTACTCGTAACGACTGTCAACAATCTACGAGTGACAGCCGGGACCAACGGCCTAACGTGCTTTCCGAGGTACGTAGGGGTCTCGTTATGTAAAGATCGTCACCCACCCACTGACCAACCCCGGCAAGCGTAGTTTAACCTTCGATTGACATGCGGCTATTATCATTTTAGCCTCGAGCACCTGAGAATTATTTACATAGTAAATTATTTATCCACAAGTAAAATCATAACCGAAAAATCTGCCAAATTATAGTGCATATTGAAAACGATCAATACATTACTTTCTCCTTTTAAAGACAAAAATCATCCTAATTAATATTATAAATGCGAAAGTGAGTTTGTTTGTTACGCTTTCACGCTAAAACGGCTGAATGGATTTGGATGAAATTTGGCACAGGGATAGACCATGACCTGGAATAGAACATAGAATACTTTTATCCCGAGACTCCCACGGGATCGAGACTTACGAGGGTGAAACCGCGGGGTGCAGCTAGTCTAACTTAATATTATAAACGTAAAAGTTTGTAAGTATGGATGGATGGATGGATGTTTGTTACTCTTTCACGTAAAAACTACTGAATGGATTTGGATGAAATTTAGCAAACAGATAGTTTATAACCTGGATTAACACATAGGATACTTTTTATCCCGATATTCGCACGGGATCGAGGATTACGCGGGCTAACCGCGGTAGCTGCGCCCCGCGGTCTATTATAAATAGAAGTCTGTCTGCGTGACCGCATTATGTTCTTCTAAACTATATACGCAACGGATTTTGATGCGGTTTTCACCATAATTTTGAGAATTTATACCGGAAGGTTTATATTGTGTATAACACATTGATATTAAACTTACTTAAAGCTACTATAGGAATCTCGATTTTTTAGCTAGTTGATAATAAAGTAATTAAAAGTTATCCTTCTGCTAATCTATCTGTATGATGTGACGACAAACTTGTAGATTTATTTATAAAGCGCATCTTCTCACTCTACAAAAATTGTTTTAAAAAACATGAAGTGGATACTTATGATGATCCTTAAAAAACGAAATAAACAATTTGGTAGCCGTCCATTGATTCTTTTTATTGCTTTTTGCTTCAAAAATGGGATTTATATTTCATGCAGACGGTGGAAGATCTCAGAGCTCCTGAAAAAAGGCTTTGTTGCTCTAAAAACTTTTTTTCTAATACCTAATGGTTGGTTCCTCTTCTATTAATATTTATTTGTGCATTTTGTTTGTGCAGACTAAACAATTTTTCTTTTTTTTTATTAAGCCCGATTTACAGATTGCAATTAAGTAGCAACGTGTAAATTATACTTGCCGTGCTGTCTTAAGTCTTTTAGTAGGTACCTAGAACCTTTTACTTATTAAAAAATAATAAATAGGTATTCATGATTTTTTATATTTTTTTTGGCTTTAATTTCCACTTCATTCAGCATAAAAGCCATTCATAACCTACCTACCATTCCTAATCACAACATCGATAATACCTCAAACGTAACGGTCACCTCTCACCCCTATTACATTATAATTTGATCATTCATCGACAAGTTAAGCACAACACTAACCTATGCCAAGTGTTGTTATGTGAACGGAAATGTTATTGCTTTGGCTAGCCGCCATATTGCGTGACTCGGTGACTTAGTCTTGGCGAGACCAAGTTGTTTGAGACTTCATCGCTCATGTGCTGGTGTTTAATATGTTCGAATCAGTATACAATATATTCACAAAAGTCTAACACATGACTTAACATTTTTGCTTTGGTAGGGTAATTTAATTTGTCATAGGAAACAACGTTTTAGTTTGGTCGATCGTATTATCAACGAAGATTACTAACAAAACTAGGGAGGAGTAATTGGTTAGAAAAGTTAAATAAAACAATATGAACTATCGTCTTGTAGTGAATATGAACTAGACGAGATGTTTTAGCTGAAAACAGGAACTTTTCTTTTTCTTTGTGTATTTGTACCAAAATGGTAAAATAATGGCGGCCATTACATACTCGCTACAGTCTACCGAAGAGATGTAAATCGGTGCGAGTATTGGAATTTAATAAACCAGGGGGGTACTACCACCGGTTACAGCAGTATTATTTAAATCTTACTTCGTGGGGGAATGAGATGGAGCTATACGTCCTGTAGAGCTTCATCTCTTTCCCACAACTGAAAGTAATATTAAAATAATACTGCTGTAAGCGGTGGTGGTAGGCTCCCTGTGCAGTTCTTGGAACGTAAGACATGCCGCCGCTCGGTTGACCTGCACAGGCACACCTGCACACTCCTTGTAAGTTAGTAACAATTGACAAAAAATTAACCAAATAATTAAGAAATAAAATAAGAAAATATTCCCACTGAAGAATATTAACAGAGCCAAATGACCACTAGAGAGCAATCAATTAATTTCAACACAATCCGACTTCTGGCTATTGATATCAATTGTCTCAGAGCAATTATCAGACGGCATTAAGATGCCGAGATTAATATAACTTAATTTGTGTACAAAACGCAATAAATTATTCTCATATAACAGCGATATTAATTTGATGAAACGATATTTCTTGAGTGATGCAAATAAATTGTTATACGGTGAATAATCGTTCATTGTGGTGAGCAAGCGTTTATCTTAATATTCATTTTGTTTCTAAAAGCCTAATTATTTTTTATCAGAGAGCATTCCATTATTTTTATATATTCCATTCAAATCTCACCTCAATTTGTGAAAAGTAGGTACCTCCAATTTACCTACATTTATGTTTGTCGCTGAGATAAGATTGGAACTTGAATTTAAACTTTTTTTAGTACAAAAATTGGCTTTCTTTTGTCAAACTACATTTCAAAATAGGTACTAACAGTAAGATTTGATAACATAATATTTAATAAGGAACAGTATTTTGTCTTCATAGAAAATGGCCGCGACGACGCGCTTCGAAATCTCAGTATATACCCAGGACGAAATAGTATTGAGTGTGCGGCAGTTACGCATGGACGCGGAAGGTTTATCTACCGAGCGGCCGTAGGTATTTATTTCAAGATCACTGCCGATACATAATACTGCTATCTCTATTATACTGTGACATTACTGATTAATCGCAGAACGAAGGGGGTTTGAGTTATTTTGCAGTAGATTAAAGGAGAAGAGAGACACTATCTCATGCAACATCGGCATAATGCGCCAGTCATAATTCTGCTCCAATGGGCGGACACAAGCCGTCGCCGGTTGCCATCTTATGACATTCTAAGCTATCGTCCAATTTGAATTTTTCGTACCAATATCGCGTGAAAATCTCTTCTTTCATTTTGATTCATGGCTAAAGGCTCTTACACACTGGGGCGATTCGCCGCGCGACGTGACGCCGCCGCATTGTTCGCCGTGAAGTTTTCTCAGAAATTGTTTTGTTTAAATGCGCGTCGCGCGGCGAATCGCCCCAGTGTGTAAGAGCCTTAACAGGCCGGAAAAGAAGCACCTGGTCGATACTCAAATCGAATAAAAAGAAATAAAATTGAACTTTTGGACCAGACAATTCTCAGGTACAGTCCCGGGATTATATGTAGTGTCGGTATATTTCGGACGTTAGTACATTTCTGTCTGGGTGCCCCTTCGGGATGCCCGTAGAGATAGGGTTAGACAATATAGACATGAAGGTTATTAAGTTACCTCTGAGGCTCTGAGTATTTTCATAGCATTTTTGAGTTATAAAATCCCAAAAATTGTTTAATATTATTAAGTGAATTTACAGTTAATAATTATTAAATGTCACCGAGATGAGTCGGTTCTAGCAACAGTCTTCCTTTTAGATGATGCTTTATGTGGTGATGAAATTAGGAAAATTGAGGCAGTTGAAATGAAGAATAATGAGGTAAGACAATCAAGGTATCACTAAAACATAGGACAGAGAACGTTTGCAAAAAAGGAAAGATAGCGAACAGTGTTTTGCAAGCTTTTTGCAAGCCGGTGTTAGTCTACTTGGTATTGCATCCATCCATACTTCCATACTAATATTATAATATGTAACTTAAATATTGAAATAAACGATTTTTGCTTAATAAAAAATATATAAGTATATATAAATACGCCACTAACTCTGTCTGTCTTTCTGTATGTTACCTTTTCACGCCTAAACCACTAAACAGATTTCGATAAAATTTGGCAAGGAGATTGATGGCATCCCGAGAAAGGACATAGGCTACTTTTTATCAATATAACACGCGGGCGAAGCCGCGGGCAGAAGCTAGTACCTAGTATTGCAAAAAAATCTGACATGCTCATAAATATACGAATATCATATATAAATAAAAAATAATCATTCCCATTTTCTTTGAACCCGTCATTTTCCTCAAACATCACCGAACAAACAAGATTTCCGGAAATCAATTCATATGTAGATACACAATCATAATTTAATATCATACTGTGCAAATATGCGCTCAAGCCGAAGTCGAACGCTATTTCCAAGGAACTATACTCTCGTATATGGGGATATTGGAAAGTTCCTTTCCAATATCCCCATATACGAGAGTAACAGCCTTCTAACATTACGGAAAGTAGGCTCGGAGTTCCCTATACAGTACGATTTACACCGGCAGGCACGCGTCGGGTCGCATCAGAGAGCATTTTACAATTTATTAAAGGAAATTGAAGCGTTTATGAAATATTTAAATGCCATATTTGTATTGAATTTACATTTTGGAACCCCTTCGTAGCCGCCGCATGTCGCGGTAGCCGGTTGGTATCTCGCGTACGCGGTCGGCTGCGTTCGGCTGCTATTGCGTTTAGTCAGATCCGTTCAGGTAATGCCACGTGCGCTCCAGTATCGTCCCCGGAAAACAAGTTGAAGCGCTACTACAGCCTAATTGCGTAACATACTTTCAATCACAATTCGAGGGTTTTGAAGGAAATTCCTAATTCATTGCTTCATAGTTTGAAAAATTCGTCTGCTCAACAACGTAAATGACGCAATAAACGTGGCGAAACTGTCAAAATAACAGGCATTACGATCAAATTGCCATTTTGTGTGTGATATACGCAATTACCCCGCTGGTCGCTCTAGTCATGATAGCGTGCGAATGCGAACGCATTCACATAGATTCCAGCGGACTTAGAAGTCGGGTGAACGCAGTCAGTTTCCGTGCGCGCGCATCCGCTACGACCGGTGTAAATCGTACTTATCACGTGTCACCGCCGCTGATATGTGTTTCAATTCGTGTCGCACGATTTTATAGGTTACGGTTCAGAAGGAAAATTGAGCACTGATTTGTGTTAAGGGTTGAATGTTGGGATTAAAGATAGTATGCGGGTTAGGTTGGCGTATTGTTATTGCGATTTGATAGTCACACTGTTGATGTTTTAAAGTTTCGCGTAGAATGATTTGTTTAGAATAAATAAAGGCCAAGTCTTATTCGTTTTCACGGTGACATTTTGCGAATAGGACATACTGCGTCAGATCCATTTTGTGTTTTTGAAACCTTCAACGGCTTATAATTTGGGTAAGCCTTCCTTGTATCATCATCATTCTCCAGCCCTTATCCCAATTTATTTGGGGTCGGCGCAACATGTCCCTTTCTTCCATACTTCTCTATTAGCCGTCATCTCGATAGTCACCCCCTTTCTAGCCATATCATCTTTCACACAGTCCATCCATCGTTTCTTTGGTCTTCCCCTACTCATATAGCTATCGACATTCATACCCAAAACTTTCCTCACAACATTTTCCTCATTCCTTCACATCACGTGCCCATACCATTTTCGATGCCCATACCGATTTTCGCACAATTTACAGATTTACACATTTATTTTTTTTTAATTTTTTTTTCAGTCACCGGTGCCACTTTCAGACTTCCTCTTATGTACTAATTTCTTATACTATCCATTCGTGTAACACCACACATCCCTCTTAACATTCTCATCTCAGCTGCATTCAATTGCCTTTCATTCATCCCTTTTGTGGCCCAACATTCTGACCCATACGAGACAGCAAGTCTAACTATTGTTTTATATATCTTCCCCTTAAGTTTAAGGGGAATGCGGGAGTCGCAGATTGTTTCCGTGACCTGCCGTCATTTCATCCATCCAGTGTTAATTCTGTGCTTAACCGCCCGATCTACTTCGCCGTCGCTTTGCACGAGTGAACCGAGATACCGAAAGTCGGAGCAGACTAGGAGAAGTGCGCCATCAAGCGTTATGGCTCCAGAACTGGAGAGACCGCCGAAATCGCAGAACATATGCTCAGTTTTGGTTCTGCTGATTTTCAAGCCAACATTCTCCAGCTTCTGTTGCCATTTCACCAATCTGCTCTGGATCTCAAGTTCATCTTGACCGACAAGAACAATGTCATCGGCAAACAGCATGCAGCAGGGTGCCTCTTCTTGTATGTCCGAAGTCAGAGCGTCCATAATCAACAGGAAGAGGTAAGGACTTAAAGCCGACCCTTGGTGCAAGCCTACAGCCACACTGAACTCGTCGGTATTGCCAGCAGCCGACCGGACGTAGGTACGAGATTGACTGTACATAGCACGAATTAACTCTACATACTTCCCGGGCAAACCTTTCTCTTTCAAGGCCCACCACAACACAACCCGAGGTACCCTATCAAACGCTTTCTCCATATCAATGAACACCATGTGCAAGTTCTTGTGCGCACGTCTGTACTTCCCGCACAATTGGCGGAGTACAAAGGTGGCGTCCATTGTTCCTGGTAAGCCTTCCTTGTATATGTAACTTATTTGTCTGTTTCTCCCTCAGTTGACTCTCGAACTCAAATCGTAAATCTCGTATTAGCTATAAGTTGTGATCAATTTTGAGTCATAACAACACTCAATCATTAGGAACTGTCCAATAGGTGACAGCATTCCTATTCTGTTACCATCTTACCGTGAAAACTTAGGTGAAGTGAGCGTGGAGTGAGCTGTCACTGTCATCGATAGGTACATACCGATGCTAAGGCCGTAACAGTTCACTCCAAACTCACTTCACTTAAGTTTTCACGGTGAGATTTTTACAGAATAGTACACCTGTATCCTTTCTTTCTCTTCTGCTAGTAACAGTTTTATGGTGATGTCATCAATCGGATACGTGGAATATGTTTAAAATTGGAGTATGTACTATACAGTTCAAAAGTGGATTGTTAATCTCGGAAAGCAATTAAATGTCGTGTCGACTTGACTTACGACCATCTTCTATAAGTTGTTTCAATACTATATACTATAAAATATTTCGATTTCTGTGAGGTAGACAGATGCAGTTCGTTACGAGTATTCACCTATGCTTAGAACGTTGTTGTTGGTTCGTGATTATTGTGGGTGACGACTGTTATATATATCTATTAGCGGTGTTGTAGTTATTCTTTTCACAATGCAGTCAAATATTAATATTGAAGTGAGGGCAAATATTATTGCGCTGCGTAAAACTGGATGCATTAACAAATACCTAATGAAACCGGACCGAGTGTAAGTGTTATCATTTTAAATATTTCATATTTTACTGAACATAAATCTAAAACAAAGACATTGTTGATCCTTTTACTCAGAAGATATATAATTTAATAAAGTTTTAAATTCAATATGAGGTCAAAGAAAAGAAAAATATAAATTATTTACGTATTTCGTGAATGATAAATAACTATTATGTGTAATAAATATAATGTTATTTATTTATGTTTTTTTTTTTCTTTTAATTATGAATAGTAAAGTAAACAATTTTAGTATTTTGCTTAGAGATGTCTAACAGTAGCATTATATTTTATTCTAGAGAAATACTGTGAGTCTGTGGGTCAAACTCAAGATTTACGAGGAAGGCCGGCTAATTCACAAGGACCAGTGACGTCACACGGTAATTTGAAAGATTATTTATTTCGATTAGTGAATGATAAATAATTATTATGTGTAATAAATATAATGTTATTTATGTATTTTTTTCTTATTTATGAATAGTAAACTAAACAATATTTTATTTTAGTATTTTTTTAGGCATTTCTAACAGTAGGTATTTCATTATTTGTTTAAGAGAAATGCTGTGAGTCTGTGGGTCAAGATATATGAGGAAGATAAAGCCGGTGCTAATTCACGAGGCACAGTGACGTCACATGGTGATTGAATATGAAACAAATGGTTTCATACCAACGAGACATTTTGCTGAATTATTCAACACGTCATTATTAACCGTTCATCGTGCACTCAACACTGAACTGGTTTACATCATCGAAGACCAACCAGACTTCACCAGACCACCAGACTTCAATTGGGACAATTTAAATGTCTGCTTGACTGTATCGAAAATAATGGGAGTTAGTACAAAAATTAACCGTAATAAAAAATGTTTACATTATTTTAATAAGTAGGTAATATTATTATTTAGGGATTAAAATTTGAGGTTTAGTTTCAATCTTCTTTTCGTAAAGAAAATGAATACTTAAGCTATTACCTCAATACCTATTCACTAAAAACAAATAAAATATAAAATACATAATGTAAACAAACTGCCCATACTTAACCTTAAAATCACTTATTTAGTAAGTAGGTAAGTAGTTGTTTTACATTTTGAATATATTCTAATATTCTTATTTACTGCTTAAATTCATCGATTATGAACGAAGCTTAATGTTTATGGTAAAATAAATAAATAAGTAAATAATTTAAAACCTTTTTATGTCAAAATAATACAAATTGCATTGATAAAAATATTACCTACTTGAAATCTTTGACAAAATTGCTTCTAAGTTTTTTTACGTCTATTTAAATTTCACATATTACAACAATACTTATTAGTAACGGTTTGTTAACTTTATGTAAAATAAATACCTACTTGGAACGAATAAATATTTTTTTATATTTCTTATCAATCAACACGCATTTTTTTTATTCTAAACCCTTTATTGCAATAACAACATTAATTTTTAGTAATAATATTCAGAATTGCTGCAATTCTGAATATTATTATAATTGCAAATAAAAATAAAAATATTTGCAAAAATTTGTGCTGCGCTATTCGAGATTAGAACTTAAGCCATCTGCTTCACAGTCCATTGCAAGACGCTCACTGCTATGAGAACATATTAAATTTACTCGAATTAAGCAATGGGATAAACTGGCCAAGGTCACGCGCATGATGCGTACCTATGTGTGGCCGATCTAGCAAAAGTGTGGGAAGTATATTTTTGTTTCATTCGTTTAGCATGAGTACGACACGCGGGAATACGTGACGATACGGCAGTGTGTGTACTTACACGTACAGATGTACAGACTGTATTGTGTGTTCAATCGACAACGAGTCTTAACGTGCTAATGCTGTTTTGAACCGGACCGTACATGTACAGCCAGCAACAGAAATTGTTCAGTGTCATACGACGCAATGATTTTTCGACGGCTCATTTATAGTATTCAGTGTTTTAAACTTTCAAAGGACAAACTTGCCTCGTAGTGTAGCTCTAGTTTGCGCTTTAAAAACTGTTTTAGTATTAAGTTGTTATGTTTTGAATTTAACTACCGATGAACTTTTGTTACCGATTTGTTTCTGGGTGTGAAAATTAATTAAATAATATAAAAGACATGCAAGGGATTGTAGCAATTTACTCGTTTTCAATATCTAATTAATAGTCCTAGATGAAGTTCTCAGACCTCACTCGAATTAAATCCACTATGGAATCTCGTGACGTAATTCCTCAAATAATGTGAATTTTAAAGAAAATTTCATACATTTCCTGCATAACAAGCATGTGCGGAGTCTATATGTGACGCCTGTTAGCAATGTATAGGAAATGATTGACACAAATTGGGCGTATCGCGAGACTGACGTTATTGGATACCGATCACAATTTCCCACTAGATGTGATATGGTTGGGTCTATCGATTAATATTTTGAGTTCGATCATTGATAATGATGATGCAGTTTCGTATATAAAGTGACTTTCATACCGTCTTAATTTTATTTACTGTCATTATGACTCGTCATGGCTGTTTCGTTGTGACTAAAACGTGTACTTATTTTAGTTGACTGCGCTGCAGCAAAGAAAAACACATCTTATCCGCACGTCTATATATTTAAACAACGCTGTACAACTCACCAAATTCATTACATAACTGCAAAGTTTGAGCAAGTCGTTATAAAAATTTATATAACCACTTAAAAAAATCTTCTACCGGATCGAGCCGCTAAATTGCTGCCAATAGCTAAAAATAAAACAAAAGTTCAACATTTCTGAATCGTTTTAGCGAAGGAGTTTGTTAGAAATTCAACTAATTAAAAGTTTTAGAAACGGCTTCCTTCATCGTAATATTATTATGTTAACTTGTAAATTTTACGACGATTAGAAACTGCGAGGAAAATCAGCTCGTTACCTGACTTTATGACAAAAGTGTCGATTAATTCCAATTTTCGATTGTTTACAATCCAACCAGGTTTTAAACTGTTGCTATATTTTACCTACGGATTTAATAAAGGGCGGTAAACTGTTATCCACGCTACTGTTCATATTGCTTCGTTACTCATTCTCCTCTCCGGTGTCGTGAAAGGCAGTGGCTATAGCAAGTTCTCAGTAGCTGCTCATGCTCATAATAAAATGAATAGCCAATCAGCGTAGTTTATACCGGGTTGGCCCCATAAGGGTAAAGTCTCCTATGAACGTCATCGGCCGGATGCAGCGTCTTACCGTACGCTTCCATCACGGAATGGAAAGGAATGTTTTGGGGGTCTACCATCATCGCTTACAGCAGTATTATTTTAATATTACTTTAGTGTAGGAAAGAGATGAAGCTCTACAGGACGTATAGCTCCATTTCTCTCCCCCACGAAGTAAGATTAAAATAATACTACTGTAAGCGGTGGTGGTAGGCACCTTTTTTTTTACGGTGGGAAATCATCAAATCACTTCTCCCGTTCTGGGCGGAGCGGGAGGGCGTGTCAGACTTTTACTGGTTAAAACCCACCCGTGTTCCTTCAGTTGCCTGTTGCCAAGGCTCTGGGTATCCCTTTCGGACTTTCCCGCAACCCTGCCAGGGTTCGCAGGGTTCAGGGTTCAACGCTCACTGCACCTTTAACAATACCGACTCCGTGAAGTTTAGCGTGTGTGGCGTTTAATAGGAGGCTCCAGCCAGTCACATTGTTACAATTCAGACTGAGGAAGTAACTCATTCTGGATCCCTAACGGCTAGGTTCTAACATCTCGCTGCGGGCGGAAAATTATTTTCGTGCAATCCTTTTAATATAAATCATGTCAACATAAAAAATACTGAGAAAAAAGCGATATTTTAATGTATACAATTTCTTTGTGTGCTATAATGGAATACGAGTAGTACCTGCAAAATTTTGTAAATAACGGGCGGTAAAGAATAGGAACCGAGCATCAGAGAATATGTTATTTCAGCTCACAATCTCACATAAACGGTAAATAACCGAGCTTGCTTGTGTCAACACTATCTATACCGCAATTGTCAATCGTAGGCCATTTGTAATGTTTTATTGAGGTCAATACTTGTTACGATTGGTGGCTTTGGTGGTGGCAACGGGGAGTGTTCTGGAGCGATTGGCGAAATTTATAACTGGTGTTGTTGTAGTTGTGTGTAATATACTACCTACTTGAGATAAAGAATGACGAACAGCTAATTCACAAGAAGGTTTTTACTTTTTGTGGTTTGAGCTACTTTTCGACATTCTATCATACACAGGCGCGGTCCGAGGGGGGGGGTCCTGGGTGTTATGACCCCAAAATCATTTATAGGCTCACATAATGCACTTGTCTTGAGTCAACAAAGCAAGTAATTCTTAGTACTTTTGGAATGATGAAAAGAAAATCTAACATATCTGAGTGTGCAAAATATTAGTAGCTTTCGTTCGCGCACAGTTTCTCACTGTTATACTGGTGCGAATCGCCGCGCGACGCGAATTTTAACAAATCAATTTCAGAGAAAACTTCACGGCGAACAATGCGGCGGCGTCGCGTCGCGCGACGAATCGCCCCAATATGTAAGAGCCTTTAAGCCTCGTGCAAACTGGCGCGAAATCGCGGGAGCGACAAGAGTTGCACTGCTTGTCGCGCCCGCGATTTCGCGCCTGTTTGGGGGAGACTATTCGCCGGTTACCGGTTACCGGCGAATAGTCTCCCCCCACAAACAGGCGCGAAATCGCACTCAGAAGTTATTTTCATTTTAAATAACATCTAAAATTGTTTCAATTCCCCAGGTTATCACCAGCCTACATCACACATTCTCATGTTATTGCATCTAGTCAGCTGGAATCCGAAGGCAGAGGTTATAAACAGTTTTATAGTTTCTATCTGCTATAATGAAACCATCGTTATCCGGTGATGTGGTGTGTTAAAGTCGGTGCCTATATGCCCCGTTTACGGTTTCTTGTTACAATTTTATAGTAGAATATAGGAAATAAGCGTATAATATGGGAAGGCTGAAAATTGGATTATTTTATTATTTTTGTTTGCAATAATCAATTTATCATCTAATCCTAGAATTGGTAAGTGATTAAGGTTTTATTTCATGACGATATTAAAGTCTGAAAATGTTAGAATTCCACTACAGAGTTTTACTTATTTATAACTAGCTTGAACTAGCCTATGTTCTTCCCCGGGATGCCATCTATCTCCTTGCCAAATTTTATCAAAATCCATTCAACGATTTAGGCGTGAAAAGGTAACATACAGACAGACAGACAGAGTTACTTTCGAATTTATAATATTAGTATGGAAGTATGGATTAAAAAACTATTTTAAAACAAAAGTAGTTATGCGCACGAGCAAAAATAAAAATAATGTTTTTTTTTACAAAAATCCCACCACCATTTTCCACTTCCTAGCGCAAGATTACAAGTTGCATAAAATATGACCCATCAAGCGAATCTTAAGGCAATTCATTTCAAAGAAAAACTACAGTTTTCAATGCAGTATAGATTTTAAAGCTGCAGTAATTTATTGGCAGTCTAGTGAAATATTACACTTCTTTCACTAACGCTCGTTCCCCGTTTCGGTTGAAAAAGGACAGGAAAAGTGAATAAAAGAGGGCTTTCCGGGACTTGAAGTTTTTCTCGACGAGACTAAGAGACATTACTGTTGGATAAATAAACAGGTTTATCTATTAATAGTCAACGGTGAGGTGACTGAGTATCTCTTGAGTACAGCTTTCATAGTATCTCATTAATTACTTTTTACTTCATTATAAAAGCTTACAATTTAGTTATGTAGATTTCGGGTCAAGTTTCTCTTGGTTCTATGTTGTTGACGACATTATATTTATAATTAGTAAAAGTAGTTTATTATTTTGTTTTTGTTTTTGGAGATAAGGTTTATTCTGGTGGGTTTCTGCCTACAATTAGGTGCCTTCCATACTGTTTCATGGATTTGTTCCCTCCACGTCGAGTCCCGCCACGTCGAGTCGCCGCCTATTTTATTTCGTAATCCCATATTTTTCTCACTGCTGCGCAAAGGTCTCCCCCATAGACTTCTAAATATCTTGTATAATTATAATAATATCAAGTTCCATATTATCCGCATCAATGTTCCCTTTCATACAGAAATATTGATAGTTAAATCACTTTCACAATACCATCGTTCACCAATATTACTTTCACTTCCAATTCTACTATTACCTACACATCGTGAATTCAATTAGTGAAATGATCCTTATAAAATGGAAGGTACTTATTATTTTCCTACGAATCATTGCACTGTCTAATATGAAATCTCGACGCTATGAGATTCCATACCTGAACGTTCCTCCTTTATGTGAAGGCAAAAGGCATTTTTGAATAATTGGATTGGATACTAGCTTTTGTCAGCGGCTTCGCTTGCGTCCGTGTCAGAAATTATCCCAGGAAACGTACTACCGGGATAAAAAGTATCCTATGTCCTGATCCAGGTCATGCTCTACCCGTTTGCCAATCCTTTTTAGCTTGAAAGCGTAATAAACGAACAAACTTAGTTTTGCATTTATAATATTAGTTTGAATTCATTTTCTTCTATACCAGCGATAAATTGGATGGGAGAATTATTTTATGAAAAGACTTACTAGAACGTTGTGGTTTTGGCATATAATTTTGCGATAGGTACTTGCCTAAATATAGCAAAATTGTGTAGTAGTTTTCTGAGAAGGTGAAAATAGATGTGATTAAGCTACTAATGATGTCATTGAACACCATAGTCATCCAATGGTCCTTGACTCAGAATACTTACGTCTGTATTTATTCAGGAATAATTTAGTAATATCAGTAACAGCAGCTAGTATCAACGACGATACTCTACATGCACTATATAGATGAACTTCCACTGGTCCACACCAGCTGCAACACACGCACGGCACGCAACGTATTGAACAGATTTGCCAATGCAAACGCATGCGGCTACTGTATCCGGATATTACCTCTTTGCAAATTTGAATATTGTCGCTTATACAATTCTTTATATCTTTCTACTAAAACAATTAAAAGTGAATCGTCCATTTTACAATGTTTTTAGCAATTCTCACCTGAATTATGAACACAATAACGTGCGGCAGTGAGCAATCCACGCGATGAAATAATCCATGTGACGTCATCGGCACGCGACGCATTTTTGTTCATATTCACAGGTACCGATAGTGAACGCAGTGCTATATGAATTCATACAAAGCAAACCAAAATCCGTTGCGAGCCTTGCGTGGGTTACTGCGGGTGCGGACTAGTGAACGTTCACCTTTATAGGAACATGTAGAAGTGGTGAAAAAAAAAAACTTAAAAAGTCAGCGACCGTTAACAAGGAGAAGTATCTCCGTATATATTGGTGAAACATTAATCAATTTTGGAACAATGAAATTGTTTGCATTTTCATTACTAAAAGCAAACGCATATTTCTATCCAATATGTTTGATGTAAGCGGAGGATAAAAACACTGAAAGAAGTGAAAAACCAATTAAATACTGCGTCACTGATCACAGAGCGTTTAAAAATAAAGAAATGCCTGTATGTTGTTGCTATGTCACTCGTGAGAAGGGCCTCCCTCTTCTCACATAGCATTTCCTACAACACTGAGGACTTTTGTGTAGTAGTTCAGTGCCTACTAATTGTAGTTGGGCGACTTTAATTAAAATTACACAGGTACATAGAGTATTATAGTCACCTTATTTTCTGAAATACTAGCGACCTGTCCCTGCTCCGCACGGTGTTGACAAAATATCGAGTTTCCTACAATATATTACGTAAGTTTAATTAATATAAACCGATTTATTTCTAAGCATTATAAATAGAAGTCGTTTTTGGTGTCCGTCTGCGTGACCGCGTTGTTCTTCTAAAGTACCTACGCAACGGATTTTTATGCAGTTCTCACTAAAATTTAGAAAATGTATTCCTATATCGTGTATAATACATTGATTATAAAAACTTACATTTAATATAGAAATCTCAATTTTTTGTCATGTCGTAAAAATGTACGTCCCTTGTCTTTATTACAATTCAAAATAAGAATTCACGAAAAGCAAAGGAATTTCCAGCTGAAAACAAAAACCTCTTGCAGTCAATGAATATCTCATGAATGTAATTCTATTAACAAGGGAAACATTTTACGCGATATCACATACACACATTTATGGGGTAAGATTATACCCCATAGCCACACTGGTCACGTCTGAAACATTCAGTGTGACCGAGACTGGGTCCCACATATAAAATAATAATATCGTTCGTTATACTGTGTATTGTAAAACGATCCGCCTGTCCGTACGTGTTATATTATAGGAAGATATTATTCGAGTTAGGATAGTGGATATGAATATAATTTTATTATGTATTGCAGTATATATTTCTGAAGCTTTGTATTGTCAAGTTAGAAATTCTCATGCAAGAAATATTTGAGAACAAAGGATTATCATTATAGGAAGATATTATTCGAGTTAGGATAGTGGATATGAATATAATTTTATTATGTATTGCAGTATATATTTCTGAAGCTTTGTATTGTCAAGTTAGAAATTCTCATGCAAGAAATATTTGAGAACAAAGGGTTATCACAGTACGTATGAGTAGGAATGCCTTTGGGAGATAAGTGTCAACATTTTGTTGCACCGTAAAATTATATTGTGAGCAGCATGTTATTTAGATCCTGGTTTTAACTCAAACTCAAAGCATTTATTTCAATTAAACTATTTACAGGCACTTTTGAATTGTCAAAGAGTCGGTCAGTTATTCAGAAAGTTGAAGATATTTGCCCATTCCAAAACGTACATCTACATCTCTCTCTGGAGAAGAACGGGAAAAAAACTTCAAGGACACTCTTTTAAAACTCTTTTAAATATAGATAATTATAGATATTACAAAATCCTGGGTAAGCACAATATTCTTGTTGCTTCTTTATAATAATAATAATAATAAATTTATTCAAAAAATAAAAATTGGTAAAATACAGTGTTTATGTGAGAACAATGTAAAAAAAATATTAAAATAAAAGAGTAACCGTGGAGTTTTTTTCCGGTTCCTCCCCATATTATACGACCAAATGGAACCGTGCACCTAGCTTCTGACATTTCATAAGAGTATTTAAGTAAGAATTTCATTTCATATAAACCAC
The DNA here is from genome assembly GCA_947363905.1 of Lithophane semibrunnea. Taxonomy (NCBI): domain Eukaryota; kingdom Metazoa; phylum Arthropoda; class Insecta; order Lepidoptera; family Noctuidae; genus Lithophane; species Lithophane semibrunnea. The sequence continues at coordinate 11,237,308 of OX376197.1, read as the reverse complement.
TAATACACGGGGTACCTATTAGTGGTTTGTAGGAAATGAAATTCTTTGTATTTGAAAAGAAAGTAACACAACTATACCTTCTTTTATGCAGTTGATGTTCTTTTTAAAAGATCAAGAGTAATTACAATCACTTGACTCTTTTCAATAGTTATACTGACTAAGCATGTTATACTGTATTAATTAGGTAATTAACAGCACGAAAGAAGGAACAGACTATGATATTAATTTATATTATAATATTAACTAAGAATTTGATAAATTTATTCAGAGTAAATAAATCTATAATTTTCGTAAGCAAGGTAGGTAGAATAACACGTTGAAAAAATCACAATAAAAAAAACGCTTTTATTTTGCAAATGCTAAATGTTATTATTTTTCTACTGAAAAAGATCTCTCGTTTTGCTTTAAGTGAGAGTAATATTTTAACTTTATGAAGTAACAAAAATATTAATGTTTTTAAAACCTCATTCAACGTTAAACTAGCATGACCTTTCTCCGAAACGGTGTTATTACTAAACTTACGTTTAAAAAATTCGTAATTTGCAAGATTAAAAGCTTAGTTCAGACAAATAAAACAGTCTCTCTCACGGTGAAACTTGAAATGACACAGACGCGAAACGCCGCAAAGCACAGTTAGTCTTAATAGTCTAAGATCCCGTCTAACATCGACAATCATTCATTTGTTTACCAAAAATGTTATCAATCATTAATACACACCTTTTAACATAATTAGTATCGGTAAGGGGTCGTCTATAAAAATCAGGGCGGGGCCTACCACCACCGCAGACAGCAGTATTATTTTAATATTACTTCAGTGTAGGAAAGAGATGAACCTCTACAGGACGTATAGCTCCATCTCTTTCCCCCCACAAAGTAAGATTAAAATAGTACTGCTGTAAGCGGTGACTGTAGGCCCCCAGGTCAAGGAAAACCTACATACAGCATTTATACACCTGAAATAGTTTTTTTTATTTCTATTTCTGGTCCTTATAACCGGCAATCTAATTGTATTGCGTTACCCACTTTCAATTACAATCCGAAGGATTGAAGGAAATTCCTTACGTTTACTTAAAAAAATCGTCTGCTCAACAACGTAAATCAGAGGGCCTAGACAAGTGACAATCGCTTCGAAAGCGTTTCGTATTTCTACAACGACTTTCAAAGGATTGACATTAGCTTTTCGATAGCTTATGTCAGTCCTATACATTTTTGCCTTGTCCATTAACGTTATCACTGACAGAAGTCATTGCTATTGTACTTAAATGTGTTACGATTTTACCCCGCTGGTTTGTCATTGTGTTTTTCCTAAAAAGATGACTGAAGGTCGAAGTTAGACAGGCTCTTGTACTACAGTGACAATAAAACACGGTACCTACACGTATTTCACGCTAAAGATTTTCCGTGTCTACGCGGCTGCAACCATTTGTTATAATTTCCTGACTAAATACGCCTCGGTGAGAACGTAAAAAACATCCTATTGCAAATTGTGACAGATTATTATGTCTTGGACACAAAAAGCAACGTAATTATGGAAATGAGTTTAAAATTATAGCTCTGGTGATATTTTTGGAACATGATGTAGGTATTCTTTATATATTTAGTTGTTTATTTTAGGTTCATTGATCTTAGAAACAACAATGACTTTACTATCCAATTACTTATAGCGGATTTTCAAACCGATTTGTCGTAGTTGATGTCAATTATGCTATTCTATACCTACTGTAGTTTTTAGAGATTATAATTTGATTTTTTTATGATTGCCTTCTGGTTCCCTGAAAGCCTTTTTAAGTTTTGTGTTTTAAGAGAAGACTCACATCTAGCCATACACTTAAAGACTGGTAGATGATCCTGTTATTTCCACGTTAACTATCGATTACTTACAAAATAATTTCCTCTCAACAACTTACATACTGCAAATAATATAGGTAACACAATATAGGCGAGACGCCTTGTCTATGCTATTATCACGTTCCAAATTACACGGGCTGCATGTAAACGGGCTCACTGGAATGCCCTTAAAATGGTCCTGGTCTATCGGAAATATAAGTTTCAATTTTTTGCCTATTATTGTTGGTAAGGTTTTATCGAAGGAAAATCTGAGGCTCTAGACAAAGTGAAATTCTATCAGCGATGACGATGATAGAAAAGGAAAAAATGTATAGAACTGACATAAGCTATCGAAAAGCATATTACTATGACAATCCTGTTGAAAGTGGTTCTAGAAATACGAAGCGCTTTCGAAGCGATTGTCACTTGTCTAGGCCCTCTGTACAGCTTATTTTAGTATCTTCATTTTATGCTACGCATTTATTTACAAACAAGCCCAGTGTATAAACTGGTTCTGTCGGACCACATTGGGAGTTTTGTTAAAAATCTTCTAAGTCCACTGCTGGGACACAGGCCGTCTCGGTGAGAGGGAAAGGACACGCAGTCCCAGAGCTGGTTGGTACATGTCACGTCTTCGGACCAGTAAGACCATAACTTCTCTCATATTTCGGTTTTCTGAGATCTGCACCCCAATTGCGCAGACACTTTGAATCTTATTCCGAAGGATTTTGAAGGAAATCCCTAATACATTATTATGTTTGAAATATTAATTTGCTCGGCAACGTAAATAACGTAATTAATGTTACTGAATTACCAAAATGAATGGCATTCCAACCGCTCAACTGTAGATTGAAGGCCATAACGATAGAAAGTTCTTAATAGTGTATTTTAATAGTGAAGTATCTATGATACACCGACCAGTCTAGACAGTCCAGTCTTGTATAGTATCTGACAACCAGTCTTGCCAAGGGGTATAGTATTACCCAGTTACTGGGTTGTGGAGGTCAGATAGGCACCCAACAAACATTTTTGTCATATAATCAAACTTTTATATGACCTTAAGTCTTTTTAAAGTTATTTTATAGTCATTATTTTAACTCTTCGTCATGTACTGGTGTATTATATGTCCGAGTAGTCATAAACATTTTTTGTCGTATAATAATGTTATATGACGTTATTTCGACATTTATAAAACTTACTTATAAAACTTTTCGTCCTCTAAACGTTTTCGTAGTATAAACGTCATAAAACTGTACATTTTGTCATATAATTACCTTTTAAACATCTGCTAAACGGATAATAATTGTTTACACGTAGTATTTGTTACCATTATATATAAGTCGAATAAGTATTACGAGTGCGACCTGTATACATCCTAAAGTATCACAAACATGATAATACGACCGCTACTTAATTAATACGCATATTAAAGGTTTATAATAACCTTATATACAATTTTCGCGTACTTTAATACTAAGTAATAGAGCTCAAGCTGAGAGTGAGGAAAATAATAAAGGTTCCGTATCACATTTAAATGAAAATTTAACTAATCAATTTAACCAAAATACTACAAGTGTGCCCCGCAGTTCATTTTCCAAAGTTCAGGACTCTTGTTGATTTTTCGAAGTTGAAGTCATCCGAAAATGAAGATAATGTTGATAAAGAAGACACTTCAACCAACAATGATGACTTCAGAGACTATTAAAAAAGTAGGCTATTGGTCAAGTCAGGTCAAGTCAGGTCAAGTCATGTCAAGTCAGGTCAAGTCAGGCACTGTTTTAGTTCTAAGCAAAAAATACGTCCTTTGAGATCGGTTTTGTAGTGATTAATGATAACATTACCACAGATATTATAATACTACACAGATATTTTTTTTCTTTTAATTTAATTTAGGACCTACCTACTTTATATTACTGATTGTTTTTCCTGTGCGTGTCCCAAATAAAATATTTTTCTTTCTTTTCTTTTCTTTCTTTATATTATAATACTACGTACAGATACCCAATCCCATATAAAGAAATGACACCACCCTAAGTTTGGCAATTGAGCTGGCTATTTTTCTTCCCCATTTTTTTAACAGATGGCAGCATAATCGACTCACTAATTGCCAGAGACCGTAGTTTTAAAACGCCATCTAGGAGTCTTGCCTAGGTACAAGGCAAGACTCCAGGATTTTTTGTTCCTTTTTTTACGTTTTTTTCTTCCTAGGCGTTCAATTCTTATATTTCTATGTAAAGTGCTAGATAAAAAAAAATGTTGTTTGAGTTTCCTTAATGAAACGACTAAACGTTTCAAGTTTAAAGTGACCTGTCATCACTTTAGTAAAACGCCATCTATTGCAACAGATAGCTACTTTATCATTCTAAGGATTCGAATTGAAGTAAAAGGCTTAATTTAAGTTTTTTGTTGAAAATACGAGATTTATGAGTAAATACATAAATCAGCATAAAACAAAGATGTTTTGATTTTTACTAATATTACTATAGCCAAAATTTGACGTATAACGCTTTTTAGTAATTGTTAATTTCATAATTGTTACATTATGCTGCCATCTATGATTTTTTTTCAAGACTAATTATAATATGTTCGAGTTGGGACCCCATGACATTACTATGTAGTTGAAAGAAAAAATTGTTTCATTTTTTTAATTATACCAGGAACGTAATTAACATTTCAAGATTTCCATTTCAAATGTGCGCGTATCATTTCAATGAGGTCCATCTTTGATAAAAACTTATCAACATCCGCATAATTAGAGATCATTGTGGGGTTTACCTAAAACAAAAATATTATTTAGACTTACCGCTTGAGTCCTAATGATGCACGCGATGCATCAATCGGAAATATCCTTTAAGCCCCACTGATGCATAATCAGTCGATGCCACGCAACTTAGATCTCTATTTCTACTGAAATACGGGTTAATAGTGTCTATGGGCAGTAGCACTCTAGAGTTGGATGATATTCACGTCAAATTAATCTACTAAATGCTTAATCTGTGCATGGAACACCACTAAAAATAAAATATTTAAAAATAAAAATTGACGTTTGACAGTGTCATCTGCCAGAGCGCCTGCGCGGGTGTGCGCGGACGGTCTCCGTGCATATTTTAATAATTATTTCGTATTTTTACTGCCGTAATCGTCGTGAAGTGATATTAAATCAAATTAATAATAGTTTATACATCGTGTGTGATAATAATATTACCAAAATACATAAGTTGAGTGTGCAAAATTAGCGTATCAAAAAAATGCCGTGAAAGTACTGAGTGTGGTGGTGATTATGTGAATAGTGTTTGTTTTATGATGTTTACAGCGTGGGAAGCTACTATAAAATATTAATTAGTGTAATTGAATCAATTTGTAAGTGATTTTCACTACTATAACGACATAATAACAACATTTTGTCGTCAAAACACAGTCCTTGAAATCAAGGTCAAGATGACCTCTAGATACGTAATAATTTTGTTTTTTATTTTCTGTTATTATCTCAAACTGTTATTTTTTTTTATTTTCGTTATCTATTCATAATACTGCCTGCAAAATTTTATAACAATAGAAACAGTATTTTTAACAGAAATCGTCAAAACATAAGAACAAATAAACTACCACGCACTTTACGATAATATTGTATTATTATAAATCCTATTGTATTCATCCGTTCACCGTATATAGATAAGTATTGTGGTCTGTTTATTCAAGAATCCAAACTACTTTACGTTATCGAGCTGCGATAAGTATAACTCAAGATATTGAGGTTTTACCCGGAGCCGCTGACACGCGGCGGGCCTCCAGGGCGCGATGTCGGGCGAGCAGCGGGCCCTAAAAGAATTACGCGTTCCAGCAAGGAACCTGAGAGGAGTTAACTAAGTTATAAGTCACGCAAACAAATATTCTATTTTTTTAATATAAATTCTTTGAACTAAGTTAGCTAAGTGTTTGTAATTTTATAACTGATCCCTAAATCAACTGTAATGGCGTAAACATTTACAATGAACACGCAGTTTATAGGTCGGGAAGTTATGTAGTTGTCATATAACGCAGTCACTTAATAAAATTATTAATAAAATATGTGAAAACGTTAGAGTTTTAAAAGCGCATAAAAAATTTGTTCCAAACCTACCTCACATTAATCAGTAAACTTGATTGCACAATGGTTTATAACTGATGAAATGGTTTTATCAAAGAAAAAATGCAATATTAACTCAGCTGTCAAAAACACCGCCATATTAAATTAACGTGATATAATCTGTTACAATATAATTTCGTTCAATATGAGCATCATCTTTAAATGACAATAACACAACGATTAAATTATATAAAAGTCATATTGTGTACCATAACTCGACCCGAAGTCGAATACACGCCGCGACAGCTAATATTACATGATATTTAGTCAAATCGCCGACGTGTATATGACTACTATGCGACTAAGTAGGTATTTATATGACTGTTACACGAAACTCTTAGCAACTTAAGTTGAATAAAATGGGCCCTAATGCCGTCGACTAAACGTCCTTATGACATTTATACGATTATACTAAATAACATTAAGTTGCCACCAAAACGTCTACTCAACGTCGTAAATGTTTGTTGGGCAGTCGCTCCATGTAAAATACTGGTATCCAGCTGCATCCGGTTAGACTGGAAGCCGACCCCAACATGTTCGGAAAAGGCTAGGCAGATGATCTATGATACGCAATTTTCCTACTGTTGCAGGCATTCTCTAAGCTTCAGTCAGTTTTCTTCTTTCTTTTTCGTGTGGTTAGTGACTAACCCGTAGTGGTATTCTGATATATTAAAAGATGACAGCAAATAGTTCCATTACTGAGAGAAGCCCATGGGCGGCATACACCATGAAAACTTAGGTGACGTGTGCTGTCAATCCCTAGCGTCAGGTGGAGTAGCAGCTCACTTTAAGCTCACTTCACCTAATATTTCACGGTGAGGTGTTTACAGAATAGACCGACTGGTGTCAAAGTTTGTATGCCGCCCATGAGCTTCTCTCAGTAATGGAACTATTTGCTGTCATCTTTTATTCCATACTAGCTGATGCCCGCGGCTTCGCCCGCATGGATGTCGGTTATCATCTATAACCTTCCTCGAGAACCAATCTATCCATTGGTGAAAACAGCATGCAAATCGGTGCAGTAGTTTTTGAGTTTATCGCGAACAGGACGACAGACAGACGCGGCGGAGTACTTTGTTTTTTAATATGTAAGGACTATACTTACTCAGTAAATTACCGGCAGCGCCTAGGTACCTTTCATATTTAAATTAATTCAGGCCGTACTTCAGCTCCCAAATCGCAACCTTGCAGAACTGTGTTATAAAGATGCTGATGACAGGTCCACGAGATAAGCCGGTGTAAAGTCCCAACATCAACACGTTTAATGTCGCTTAGGCGTCCGGTTTATGCTGTAAAACGTAGTATGGCCGTAAAAAATAGCCGTAAACTAAACATATCAAAGATGGACTAGTTTAGTTGAGCTGCAGTGATATTGTTTAAAACGGACGTCGTTGCACTTTTAAGGAATTTATTTGTTAGTCAATGGAAAATGTTTGCACACTATTTATTCAAATATAAATTAATACAAATTGTATACGAGCAAAAAAATTAAGATGGATTTAAATATCGATTTTTTAATTCGATCATTTACAGATAGATTTTTATAAGAATAAATCTATCTACTAGTAAAAACATTGTGTACTGCTATTTTTCTTAGATTATTTTTACCTTTCGACTTACCTGGACACATCCCTCTAGCATCTCGCATAAAAAGTCAGGACATATCGCGAAATCAAAATAGTATTCGTAACTATTTTACTTTTCACTTCAGGATAAAATTACCTAAGGAATAGTATGGCCATGGTTTTATAGACTGTACCTACTTACCGAATGAGCTGCATTTCAACTAAATAATGGATATCAAACAACTACAAAATTTTGCACAAAATAATAATTGTAACTAAAAAAAGTTGTCATAACAGCTGACCTGTTTTTGATATATTTGCAAAAGTATTAACCAATTCAGATATACAGGACCAGACTCATGCAGATGTGGTGCAGAAGTTTGTTTATTACCTATTTGTCTCTTGCAAATTCCAACAAATAGGGACGAGAGCACACGTCGTAATAATGTATTGTATATTGTAACGAAATAAATAAACACACTTCGTTGAACACGTATAATTTTTGTAATATAAATATAGAAAGACACTTTTTACAAAAAATATAAAAAAGGTGAATATGAAATATAATTTAGTCGCGGCTATGGAGACAGTGGTGCCGAATCAAGCGTAATTAGGTTAAGGAAAACTTTCGGAATAGAACTCTTAGGTAAATTTAGTTACGCGTGGGAGTTCGGTGTGTATCAGCGATTGCAAAAGCTTATAAAAAACCATAACTTACTAGCGCAAACGCAACGCATCGAATAAGGAACCGCAACCGAAGGTTGACCTAATGGCAGCTTAGTCTAATTTGCATACGAGATTATTTACGCGTAAAAAATAAACTTGAACGTATTTGAACTTGAAGGGAAAACTGAAGGGTTTACAGCAGCTGCAGTTTGCAATGCAACGTGGAAGAATCCGAGAAAACGGCGCTTCGCAGTGGATAAATAAATAGTTAATAAGTCACGAGGTGGTTAGTTCCTGGACCGTGCGGTACGTCAAGAGGCGGTATTCCTTGTACGTGGCACGGCGCTCAGTCAACCGCCGCCGCCGGCGCCGGGGCGCCTGATCCAGGATTATGGCGAAACGGGGAAACGAGGTTGGTTCCCAATACCCCACCGATAAAGGCCAAAATAGGCCTTTTCACTGGTTTTTAACCGTAAAACAAGGAAACGTGGACACAACAATAAAGACTATAATTAAATAATTATATTGCAAATCTTTCAGCATAGTACGCCGGGAATTACTTGAAGAATTAGAGCTCTTGCGTTCATGAGAAAAAACCGCGACTGACGGCTGCCAATAAAAAATTCTTCATCTTTCTTCACGTCAGATTCAAATTCAAAAAATTGAAATTATCTTACGATTAAAAACGACAACATCGATGGCCAGCGAAGTAAAAAAGTTTTAGGCTCGAAGATTTTATGCAGGGTAATACTGCAATATGTATAGCACACGACAGATTATACAACGTGCCGCTACAATGGCGACATTAATTTAACACACGGGTAGGGCTAGTGGCCAGTAACCATAAAAAATATAATAAAATAAAATAATTCGTAAATTGAAAAAAAAAATTTTTCAAACAAACTAAATAATAAAAACATGAACAAAATTGAGATCACTCTTTGTAAAAGATTAATTCATGTAGTACCTACCAGCTGGCTTACGTTCCATCGGTCAAGATCCTTTGTCGGCATAATTTCTAGGAAATTGCGCGGCTTTCCTTTTATTCGCCTACATATGATCCGTGACCCCGGCAAATGAACTCTTCGCTACAGTTCTTTAAGTACAGGTTGCTCCAGGATGGTAATTTAGAAAATTGTAAATAAATCAATAAATAATAACATTTAATGAAATTAAAATATTTTCCTAAAACGAATACGCGAAATCGGATACGTGTGTTAAATTAATGTCGTCATGGTAGCGGCACGTTGTATAAGATTTATGTCACATCCACGTATCGATTTCAATACGTGTAGGTACGCATAGTTATATGTTATTAGATCTACAGCATCGGCTTTTCAGCTGCTTTCTAAGTATGGTGATTACTTATTTGCTGTCAATACCTGTCGAACTAATTCTGGTTGGCGCTGCCCTATCCGTCGAATGGTTGAATCCTATAATTGTAATTTTGTTAATATTGATATTCTTGCATGCTCAAAATCCAAATTTAAATGTGATGTTATGAAAATGATTAATAACCAATAATGTTATAAGGAATGTAAGCTTCTCTTGTCTTGATTTTATTAGTTATTTGTTCTTAGTGTTAATTACTACTCTGTTGCCAAGCAATCAACTAGAATTTTATTTTATATTGCATGATGTAATTAATTATTATTTATTTATTGCTTATCTAGTGGCACTCATTATCGTATTTTCCTAAGTTAATATGCGGATAATGAGCTGCAATATTGTTAATACTGTGTAGGTATTATCTTTTCTCAGTTCCAACACATATTGTCGCTGTTTATTGTCCCTGAATAAATAAAATAAAATAAAATAATTACTAGGCTGTGATTCTATCATAGTTTTAATATTTCGTTATTAGGATGAATTTGGAATTAGAACTAGAAAAAAATGGTGTGAGTTAATCTTTTTTTCTAAGGTCTTGTATTTTAAGTGGTGCTGTGTGTTCCTCCCAAACTTTGTTTTCTTTTACTTCTATAAGTATAAATTACTAGTAGTGCTCCGCGGTTTCACCCGCATATGTCTCGATCCCGTGGGAATATCAGGATAAAAAGTATCCTATGTGTTAATCCAGGTTATAAACTATCTGTGTGTCAAACATCCAAATTGGTTCGGTAGTTTTTGCGTGAAAGAGTAACAAACATCCATTCATCTATACTTACAAACTTTCGCGTTTACAATATTAGTTAGATCTATACATCTATACACATATTATAAATTAAAGTCGCTTTTCGTGTTTGTCTGTATGTCCGCGTTGTTCTTCTAAACCATGCAACAGATTTTGATGAGGTGTTCACCATCGTTTAGAGAATGTATTCTGGACGGTTTTTGTGTATACGTTACTATTAAAGTTACATTTATCTAAGAAATCTCGATGTTTTATCAAGTCACAAAAACCGTGCGTAGCAAGTGCGGGTCGCTAGTAGATACAAAATAAAACAGAAAGTTATACAAACAATTTATTTTTCCCCGTTGCTGATTTAACATTTAAGTAGACATCAACAATGTTTTTAATCATTACTTCAATATGTATAGAAGAAAAGTATTGTGCGATCTGAATAGCTTTAAGAATTTCCCTTCGAACAGTCTTATAATATTTAGATACAGAATAAATTCACATTAGTATCAGTGAAAGTGTTATACATGAAGTTATAAAGAAATATATTAGACGAACTAATTTTATAAGACATTAAAATTAGAAATACACAATCTCTTTCTTTACATTAATGTATAGGTATAGTTTCATAATATCCAATTCAACTATTACAAAAAATACAAAACTTCCTTTACCTGATTTGATACTAAAACATCTCGTAACTATTCATACGTAGTATAAATATTATTTTACGTTATACAATATACTATTCTTCTGGGAAAATTATTTACACAAACATCCGTGTCTCCCGAAGAGGTAGTTGGAGATCACATAAATCTACGTCTATTTTCTTGGCACAATTGTTTTTCAACGTCCATAAATCACATTCACACACTATTGAATCATTTACAGAAATCGGACCCGAAGCTACTGGTCCACATGTACTTAAACCTAATATTTCTCTTCTAAACCATCAAACAACTAAAGATGTCTTTTAGATGACAATACACACTTTTGCTTACAATGGGGTCTATGTTCCGGGGATAAATCCAAATGAACAACATTTACGGCCTTATCAAAGGTAACCCTCGGAAGTCATCGCGTTAACGTCACTTCAGTGTCACTCGAGCTCCTCGAGCTCTCTTTGATAACGTCAAGTTCTCTATTAGATAGCGATGAAGTACGAGAGAATTTATGAGCACTATATTCACTTTTTTCATCATGAACGTCATGACCACAACCGTTACCGTAGTCTTTGTTTTCATCTGAATCGTCGTCCACAATATCATTCACTTCAACTTCCAATAAATTATCGTGTTCTTTTAGTCCGTAAGCGTTAAAGCTTCTCTCGTGACTTAAACTGCGTATTCTATCGAGATTATGTTCTAAATTTTGCATATCATCGTCAACACCGGGCGAGTCATCGAACTTCCACTTAATATTTGAATTAAAGTGTTCCACTCCTGGGTACATACTTATGCTATTACTTCTATGCCCGAAAACCGGACAGTTTCGGAACTCTCACAACTCCGGATGCCTACCGTTACAAGTCTTGTTGAAGTTGCCCTCATCTAAGCTTAAATTGGAACGAGAGCGACCACATTCAAGACCAGGACTAGGTCTAAACAGGCACATGTCTGAGTTCTTCAATCTACACTGACGTGAACAAGATTCTATTTGAAAGGCTGATCTATCCAAGTGTCTGTAATCTGTTGGGCCATAACCGTCAAAGTATCTAGGATCTTGTTTACAGGCACTACTCTGGCAGCCAGTTCCTTTGAACGAACCGGAACATCTTAGAGGGTCTCGATGGCATGCCTTCTGGATAGCATGAAGGGATGAAGATGATACAGTGCGTTCTAATATCTCGCCCCAATATTTTTCTCCAAGGCCTTCAAATTCTCCTTTTGAATGTAGACCATCTGAAGTGACGGGAGACCCACAACATCCTGTTGAAGGTTTCTCGTAGCTCGGGAAAGATTTTGATCTCCGACAGCAGACCTGTGAGTAATAATATTTTAGTATGAATATCTTTTAAGGTATGCAAGTTATCCTAACTTCACATATAACCAATTTGAAAGTAATTTGTCTCAAAACGTATTCAAACATATTATTTTGTCACGTGAATTTAATTTATTCTACTTGAATTTTATGTAAATTCTTAATTCTCGTAGAAAATAAAAAATAGAACTCAAATAAAATACAGGGTGTTTTAATTTTTCCTGTTGTTTATCCATACTAATATTATAAATTCGAAAGTAACTTTTTCTGTATGTTACCTTTTCAAGCCTAAACCACTGAACGGATTTCAATAAAATTTGGCACGGATATAGAAGGCACCCTGGGGAAGGACATAGGCTTCTTTTTAACGAAGTACCGCGCGGGCGAAGCCGCGAGCGGAAGCTAGTTTTCTATAAAGTAGTTAATACTTACGTAGTATTGAAGTAATTCATGGCTAATCCTCCTAAAGTGACTATTTAACAGCCAGTACAGAAATGGATTCCAGAAACTGTTGCTCAATGCCAACCATGTGACGATGAAGTCCAGGGAAGGTGGAACCTGTATGATGAAAAGTAAAATTAGCAAAATACAAAAACTAAATTGTAAGTAATAAGTTATATTGTAATTAATAATATAGGTATCAAAATAGGAGACAGTTTCGCTTCATAAAAGAGTTAGTTCTTTAATAATACAGATATCTAAATTAAATTGTAGCAGAGAATCAATTTTCACGCGTCCCCCCAAATATTTTGATATTCCGATAGCTCATGACCTAAAGAGGTAAGTACCATAAAGAATATGAATAAAAAATAAAAAATGTAAATCCGCGCGCGGGTATTCTAGTTTAAAATATAATTTATCAAAAATAAAAAAATGACAAATAACAGATTATGGTAATGCGCAATAATGCAATTGCGCATTACCATAATCTGTTATCGTTATTCGTTTTTATATATATTCGTTTTCGTTACCTATATCTACAAAGGTCTTCGTTATTATTCAGTAGAAGAAAGAAGTAATAAATGCTTTCAAAGGAAAAGACGGTTCCGAAACATTTTTCCTTGGTCAAGCGAAATAGATAGACACCTGGTAACTGACATGTTTTGAAAAGGAAGCCTTTAGAAATGGTGCTTGCGTAGCCTCTGATTAATTTCAATGATAGAAATATAATGATATACCTCACTAATGTTATCTCTGAAACCTCCTAAATAATGACATCTTTAATTGAATACCTAGTAGTAGTCCCGGCTGTTATTTATAGACCTTTTGCCAGTCGTTACGGGCAGACAGTTAGTCTTACCAAGGACTATCGTATTACTCAGTAACTGGGTTGTGGATATACTGATAGGCAGTCGCAGGTAGATATTTACAAGCTGCATCTGGTTAGTCTGGAAGCCGACCCCAACATAATTGGCAAAGGCTAGGCAGATGACGATTTTAGTGACGAAACAGATATTTAATTGTAGCATACAATAGACATAGACATATTTAATAATCTATTCCGCTTAACTATTCTTCAAGAGTCATATAAAACCCTGTAAGAAATCGACACGAGTTTCACCTCTCAAAGAGGCATCCTCAGGATGACGATTGACCAATTGCAAACCAGAACACGACACTGAGCGCTGGACGCTGAGTATATATTGTATTTTATAATGGATTTAAGTCACGCCTGAATCAATTAGATATTGTAGCTATGAAAATCAAATTATGATTAGCTCCAAACAATACCAAAGCAGAAATCCATACCTTGCACCCGGTACAAGCTGCAACCACTTCCTGGATGGTAGCCGGAGTGACCATAACGATGAAACCTAATGACATCGCTGCCATCGTCCGTGATGTACTCACACTATGTGGCCTTACTGGGGCTTGAATCTGTACCACAGAAAATTATATCGTCATCATTTCGTGTAATATTTGCTACTGGATTTAGGATAATGGTTTGAGCTTTATGGAAACTGTAGTTGCTTTAAATATGATGATGTAGTCAACGTACGGAACACACACACACACACCCTCACACACATCGCGCGTATGTAATATGTAAGGACGACGGTCGTTACAGGTGGCTTTCTGTAGTTTCTGCCTACCCCCATGTAAAAAGGCGTAAGATTATACGTAATGTGCGCCACGCCACTTCTTCTTCCCAGCTAAAGCACTAGGAAGGAAGTGGTGAAGGTTGGGCGTTTTGGGGGACTGTCTTATGTAATTTTGACGTTCGAAACGTGCTGATTCTCAGCCTCGTTTGAATGAATGACCTTTGATTTTGATTTTGTATGTGTAGTCAACATAAAGGATAGCAACCAGTATCAGAAATCATGTAATCGTAACGGTTTTATACATATCAGTGCACAATTTGGTTTTACAAAGACACCAATACACGTATACCATAACTACCAAATTGATGAATTGATGCTACATTTTTTCATTCACCAGAGCGTTCTCAAAATCTAAAATTGAATAACTTACTTCACTTTTACGACTAAAAGAGAGAGATAACTAATCCAATCTTCACAACAATCTCGATTTATAAAGCAGAGTTGTAATTCTAGACTAATGTTTCACTCGATCTAATACAATCTCCGCGTGAACGCGGCACTTAAATCAATGAAACCGGGAAAGCGTCAATGTTACTTGTAAGGAAGGACAATATATATCATAACTCGAGTTCATTGGTAACGAAGTTTTGAAAAAAGATAGGAAGGGATGAAACACACGGGATAATTTTATTCTTCTTGATGAAATTACTGTGAGCGAGATTTTATTTATCATCTTGATTTATAAGAGTATCTTTATCTGTGTAAAGAATGCTTATTGTGTTCTTCATTTTATCTTAAGATGGAGATATATTGCGGATAAGCAAAACAAGGTTTTCTCGTAAATTATGAATAGGTATAATACGCTACCTACGTGACCTGCTTAGGGAAACAAATATTTAATGTAATCATTGTGGAAATTGTTTGCCGTAGTAACTCGAGGAGAAATATTATTGGAAAATAAAATATCTAGAAGCATTTTTAATTCGTGAAACTGATATGGACGCTCGAACCATAATGTAAGAACGCATGGTGATGTCTATTCAAATCCTGTATCGAATTGATTATAATAAATCAACTTTATGTCTGTGTTAAATAAGTACTGACTAGTACTATTGAAAAAGGTTTAAAAACGTTTGAAGTAAAGACACAAACTGAACTTTATGTGTGGGATATAAAATTGTTTTTCCAAAAACACGTATTTATTTACATGTTTGGAGTCTAAATCGCGAACGCAGTGTAGAAATAGATGGTTTCAACACAATAGGCTGAGGATAGGATGATGATGATGCAGATCGGAATAATCATGCCAAAGACTAAAGAGCTTGGAAACCCTGGGGTGAACCTTGTGTTAATACCACACCTTGGCGATTGGAGGTTGAACGCCCTCAAAGAAGATATTACAATCTTTTCAGCATTGTGGTTGAGTGGATGATTTTCATCCACCTGTCGGTCGAGTTCGTTAAAATATACTAAAGATCTATTTTAATTAGATGGGCAGCAATTACAGAGGCCTAGTTTTAAGAACACTGAAACTAAGCTCAAAATGACAGTACACTGTTAATAAAACTAAGCTCAAAATGAAAATGTCTTACCACTACTTCATGTTCACTATGCGAAGTCTTCGCACAAGGTACAGGCACTCCGTTGGGTCTCAATGGTTCTGGATCGAATTTTCCTCTATTTTTGCTGACGTGGAACCCAGAACCATAGCAGTACATTAGAGCCATGGTTGTGGGAAAGTAGTAGGCACAGCATGACAGGATCCTGGTACAGAAAAAGATTGCATTTTTAACCGACGTATGTTTTTCATTTTTTTGTATTTATGTTACGCGATTACTCCGCCAATTATGAATCGATTTTGATGATTCTTTTTTTGTTTGTTAGGTCATGCTTCAGAGGTGGTCCCATATAAATTTTATTAATTTTGTTTGCGTAGTTTTTGAGTTAGCTTCAATAATTACGTATTTTTCCCACTTTGCGTATGTAGACGATATAATTATTTCACTCCGTCACTGTTATTTACATTGCAGATAACGGTATACGAATTTGTGTGAGGTAGGTACCACAACTAAAAAGTGAAAAATAAAACATTTTACAGAAAAAAAACAACCGACTTCAAAAAACAAACACAAAAACGTGAAAAATAACTTTAATTTCGGAAGTCGGTGGCAAAAAACGAAATTTGAAAGGCAGACACCGACCTCCGAAATTAAAGTGATTTTGCACTATTTTTGTGTTTGTTTTTTGAAATCGGTTGTTTTTTTTTAGTAAAAAGTTTTTAAGAGGCTGACAACAGCTTATGTTCTGTCACTGTTGGACTGCATGGAAAAGAAAGAGAAGCGCGATAACTCAACACTGGTAATTTATTGCCAAATATAAAGCAATTATCTATTTACAACAAAAAAAAATATTGGACTAAAAACTTAAAAAAAAATATTGCGTAATATGTTGCTTGTAGGAATAATCTGACAAAAAATCAGAATGATTGCATGTATATCAGGTATATCTAGGTATATATACACGAACTAATTTAAGAGGTAATTTTACTCGTCATTATGAACAAGTTTTATTACGGGACAAAACCTGAAATACCGAAAAAAAAATCAGCTGTTCCCTACATTTTGACGAGTTATGTGAACATTGTGGGAAAGTCCGAAAAGGATACCGGGATCTTGGCTTCAGGCACCTGAAGGAACACGGGTGGGTTTTAGTCAGTAAAAGTCTGACACGCCCTTCCGCTCCGCCCAGAGCGGGAGAAGTCATTTGAGGATTTCACACCCTCAAAAAAAAAAAAAATAACATAAATGTAGAGAACAGCTGTTTTTTTTTCGTAATTTCAGGTCTAGTGAAAGCAAAAAAAATCATTGCTCAGTCAAGTAATCAAGACACACTTACCTGAAAGCCACTCTGCTATGGAAAACATCGCAAGCCATGAGTCCGGTTGAGTTGAAGTAATATCCAGATCTCGGTAGCACCATGATAGCAAACAGTGAAACTGACAATATCCAAGTTATACTTATTACTAGGACGCAACCCTGTGTGAGAAAAAAAAACAAACGCTTTCATTAAAAAAAAAAACTCCTCGTTGAAAGCGTATCTAAATAAAACAAACATTGCTATCAATTTAATATCCCTGAAGGGCTGGTTTTATCAGAGTCAGATATCTTTTATCCGTGGAATAAAATTGTCGTCTGACAGTTTTTGTATGGAAAAACTGTCAAAAATTCAAAATTTATTCGCAGGATAAGACTTATACTCGGTATAAAAGTTTGGTGAAATTCGCCCTAAATGATATAAGTTGCTAGTCCGAAAACGAGTTCATGAAACAAGTACCTAATTCAATTCAAACCTTGTCCTTTTCGACCTCAAAACAATATAAATTGTATTGTCAGTATATTTTATACAGTCTAGTGACCCCTAGAACTTAATTTACGTCAAAGATGAATAATAATCCTATTAATAATCTGGACACTCGAGGTCAGTGAAATATTATTAGCTGTCAGGACAGGACAGTGATAACATTTCAGTGTTCTCATACAAAAACAACTAACTTTTATCTTTGTATGTACAAGCTTTTTAAACTAAAAGGGTCTCAAAAGAATTTGAATCCCTAAATCTTTTTAAAGTCAGCTTTAACTGATTTCAAATACAAGACTAAAAGTTTCAGCATAAACCTAATAAATTATACAAAACATCTTATTTTGAAGCACGAAAAAGTTCATTTTAATCACGAACTGAACTACCCTTTGCACCTAAATAAGTTTTGTCCCGATGCTTTGAGCAACTTCCTAAGCCGGTCAAAGAGTTTCTGTGAAAGATTCGAGTATATAATGTCCTTAAATAAAGCTCTCTAAAGGACTCGCAAGTTAGTAAAATATATGAAATATTTAAACGCTTAACTTCTTACGTGAAATGATTTTAATTTTAGATAAGTTAATACTTTCTAGTACATTTTTACTTTTTCCATAAAAATTTACTCTCGAGGTATGGTTGTCGAAGATACCGTTAAAGAACGTTTGTGAACTCTGGAGCTTATTATTAGTTATTTATGCAACTGTTATATAATAAGGGGTATTACAATACGAATGTGGATTTATAATAGTGTCACATGAGTGTTTTAATACCTAATTATTTACAGTTGCATACAAGATTTTATCTACACCCATGATATGAATCTTCTATAAAAGTTTCTTTGCAATATCGATATCGAACAAAAATGGCGCGGTACGACGTGAATTCGAATTTTTCGAATTCGAATGTGTTTTGTTTTTAAATTACGGTGCTTTGTTAGGCTGCTTTCCGAATTAGAAAATAATCGCTCACAGCGATAACTTGCGTACCGAATTAGATATCACAATTATGACAGCTGAAGGCTGTCAACAATTCGGAACGCTCGTGAACGCGCTCACAGTCCTCGTAACATAAACATAACCTGAAACCTTGCATTGATTTTATTGTTGATATTCATATTTTATAGTGCTTCTGTGTTATACACATCAAATTAAAAAAAAAAAAACAAATTCATCAGTATATTCATCAATTCAAAAAAAATACTGATAATATGACTTAAAACAACACAGTACAACTGTCAGTTTGACAGCCGCTCACGGTGATATTATTTTAAGGCATGGTCGGCGTTATCGCAAGATGGCGCATGTCATGACGTCATCTATGACGATTCACGGGACAGCGTTATCGTACTCAGGCTAACACGGAACGGGGTTTAGCACGCCCAAATCGATTACACCGTAACTCGGAACGCACCCTTAGTGTAAAGCTCGTGAATGACAATGTTCTTTTTTTGAAATGAGTTGCATAATGAAATTCAGTACAACATTATAACACCCGTTTGGATGATATTATGGTTACTATGACACTGGATGTTTTAATGTTGGCTATAAGCTAACTGTTTCAGATACTTTTATAGAGGATTTATAGCATGGGTGTAGATAAAAGTATTAAAGCAATAAAAGATTCGTTTTATATAGGTACCTATGTATCCTGCAGCAATATAGAGGAAAGAAACGACAAACAAAATAATATATATTTATAATATATATTGAAAACAAAAGAAAAACGTCGCCTATTCACCTTTTTACTCGAGTGTTTATGATAGGTGTCCGGGTGCAACAAGTACAGATATCTATCGATAGCCATGCAGACCAATATAACCGCACTTTGTTGACTCACAGCTCCACGAAGAAGAGCCTGAAATAAACAAACAGGTTTTAATACAAATAAATTCAGAAACAGGTCACGTCAAAGATCAAGAAACATTGCTGGGCATCTAAATAGCCTTGATCTACGAAACAAAAGGGCCACTTCGTAAAAGGAATAACGAGTCAGCAGGCGTCGGGCGTAACTTACAAAGCTTAAACTTCATCTTTACTTTGTGCTCGGTCACTATAAACCATTAGCTGATACCGCATTATGTGCTTTCATAGAAGTTTTAGCAATTTTATTGTTCACGGATCGCCGCTTCTCCGGAACGTTAACAATAACCCTTTTACAAAGTTGATCTTGTAACTATAAAAGGCCTTCAGATCTTTTTCTTTACTAACCGTCTTGATTCCCTATTGTTGTGTCGTACCGATTTTTTTATAATTATTATTTGTCCATTCTGAATTTTCTCAGAAACAAAAATAATCGTCTTCCGAAATGATCATCAAGCATCAGCAGTAATGTATGTTACACCAATTTATTCCTGACATCCGATTACCATTTAACTTTGCTTTGCGAATTGCAAACTTTTTTGCTTCGAGGTAACTTTACTCATTTTCTCTTCATCTCTTGTTTAAACAAAGTTTGCATGGATCTCGTAACTCCGCCTAGCTCTAACTAAATTAAGTAACTCTTCTGAAATTTTGATGGCAAACTAATTTTAGTGTACCCAGTTTTATTTTCTGTTTACTATTTAAGTTGGAGTACAAATCAACTTTTCTTTAGTATTTTACGATTAAAGTTAGTTTTTCACAGTGTTGAACACAAAAATAATGGAATTATCCATAAAAACCTACTTTAACTGGAACGAACTTGAATATAAAACAATCAAACTTATTTCATTGCAAAAATAACTTACCTGTATTTGACAGAATATCTCTCCGTATGGCCAGCACTTATACAAAGCTGGAAGGAGAGCCACTGGCGCGATCAAGATTCCCGTGAATAAATCGTTGAGTGCGAGCGAGGTCAGTAAGTATCTCGGCTGTAAAATATGGCATCACATAAATTACTTTCGTTGAGAACTATCATTGTGAATTAATGACCAAGAAAGATGTCTTATAATGCCAAATAACTTAGGTAGAACCTAGTAATATTCTACCATTATTCAGCAGCCTAACATTGTTATTATCTGACAAGCAATTATTCAGACATAACCAAGGTTTTACTAGAATTGGCGGTTTGAAAATTCAGTGAATGCTTTACTGAAAATGATGAAAGTAAATTATATTGAAATAGCCACGAGTAAATTTACGAATGGTAAATTGCCCATTGTAGAAAGTTAAACGGGTTTACTATTGAGTTAAAAAGGTATCATAAAATGTTCTTAGTACAAATAACACGATTAAAACAGTTGCAAAACAAATAATATTGGCATAATTTAAATTGGCAAAATAAACAATGATGTTGATGATACTGCAAAAACATACCTGATTATCAATATACTTGATATACCTCCTATTATTCAGAACGCAGATCAGAACCAAGTTGCCAAAAACAATTGACATAGACAAAGCAAATATGAAGAATGCTTTTAAAATATCCGCTGGTGCAGGGAATGTCGAAGGCCAGCCTTTGCCGTTCAGCCAACATGAGCTGTTGGATAAAGATGGCGCTACGAGTAGTGCGCCTTTGGTCGAGTCAAACATAGTCGGCGCCTGTCGGCAGCGCACTTTTCTCTTAAATAAGGCATTTAGATCATATGATATACACTGTCTTCAGACTTTCTTGGGTTTTGTTCTTATTTAGCATAATATGAAGCACTTGAGTTCTTTTTTATCTCTGGTCTATGATTTTGAGGTGTTCCACCATCATAAGTTTTTAGTGTTGGATTTGTTTTCTCCCAATTCTTGTCTTGGTTTCATGTTTTATCTGCAACAAACAAGAAATTCAGATTTAAATTCCATTAAAGTTCTGCTACAAACATTCTTTGTACGGAAGGTAGATTAATTTTAATTTAGGTACTCATTTTCATGGCATTATGTCTTAAAATATATAAATAATGAGGGCTGGCGTTGTACTCGTATAATTACATATAACAAGTGATTATTTTTTTTCGTGAAAAATTTCGTGTAGTCTATTACGTTTCTTAGCTTCCGAGATAATACTGAGAATTTGTCATTGTACTCTGTAAGTTGAGAAATAATTCAAATGGTTTAAGTTTTTCTAAATGCGAAAAAGAAAAGGATTTTATATAAAAAATATAATTGAAGTCAAATACTCTGTTGGAAGTAATTTGTGAAACCCCCTAAGGACTAAATCCTTGAGTCTCACGCGATGTACGATGTTACTTTAAAACATTTTATGATAGCAAGAATTCTTCGCCGTAGTTTAAAAAGAGAGGAAAAATAAAAGGTCATATGTGGAGCGTGCGTGACAAAACACGTCTTTGGATTTTTTCCTTGAGATATATTTTTCCAATCGGAACTTTTCCTCAGATTGCTGGCGAGTGCTCTGTCGATTTCCTGGAGGAAATAGAGTCAAGGATGAAGTGGCTTTTATCGTTTCGTACTATTAGCAATTTTGTTAATTATTATAAGAGTAATGTTTATTCTTAAAATATTGTTGTGCGGACTCAATATCTTTAAAATTTTGTTCTTGATGAGAGTCAAATAGAAAAATTTATTCCATATTGGGATATAATACAATCTTTAAACATTTATTAACATAATAGTAATAAATATAATTACAAATACAGCGTACATTAACCAGCCGACAGCGATGCGGAGGAATTTTTCGACGCCATATTTGAGATATTAATAAATTGTTTATTTGTATAGTTAGTTTTAATTCATATTAGTTAGGACTCCATAAGTTAAATAATAGTTAGTTATGTTAGTGTTAGATTGTATATTTGTAATAGAAAATAATCCTGTCCAAAGAATGAACACAAAAAATGAAGGCAAAAATGTACCTACTAAATAACTCTGTAGACTTAACATTGGCCAAACAATGTACGAAGTTATGCACACCCTTATACCAATAAGGGAAAAGGGAACCAGAAGCGAAATTTTACTGGCGCCCATAAATTTGTTTTTGTTCAAGAGACGAGATATATTAGGAAGTTAATGCTAAGTAGATTGATCTATCTGATGGAGAAGCAATGACTATAAAATAGTGAGTACGTCTTTTGTATCTACAACACATCAGTCCGTGAAGGTCTGTCTATAAACATGGACCTTTTTGTAGATTGAGTGGATGAACTTGAGATGACAATTGCTAAGGATACATTCAATTTAATACAAAAATTGGTTGTAGCAAGAGACAATGCGATTGATGACTTTATTGGTTCCACATTTACAGATTCCGTTACAATTCAAATTAATTTTAATATTAATTTTGTAGAGAAAACAGATCCAATTAACAATGTTATAGTTAGTAAAGCTTTTAAACAGTTATCAGTTGACATTTTAAATTAAGAAACAAAAACAGAACATTAAGAACTAATTGCTGTCCTTCCTTTAGCACTAAAAACATCTAAATACTTATGAGCTCAAATTGGAATCTTGGCTCGGCAACTTTATTAGCTCTCAGAGCTTGGTCTGTAAACACAAGGATCTCGACTTCTAGTGCCAAAGTAGAAAAACATAATAAAAACCTTCATTAGGAGCACTTGGGAGTCACAGGGTCTGTGATGTTTTCACATAAAAAGTGCTAAGGCATGAAAACTGGAATGTTTTGTAAACAATGAAAAAGGAAAAATATAGGATAAAGACGAAAATATTTGTTGGTTTCCATAAAAACACATATAAGGGCGCTACAATATCACTTATCCTGTTTTGGCTATTATTCAATAACAACAAGAACATTATTAATTAAATAGTTACAAAAATTCATCATTATAGATTTTTCCTCAGACCAAATAAAAAACCAAGACAGAGCCACGGTGTCAACAGTGACGTGAGGCCGGTTTCGTAAAGATGTGTGCACTTAGTGAGGTGTAGTTTGATTGTAAATGGTTATAAATATGTGCGTGTGAGCGTGTATACGCAGAGCAGAGGTGTAGGTTTGGCATGCTTCACACCATTGTTCGCAGCGCGTCTTGGTTTTTTATTTGGACTGAGGTTTTTTTTAATATAATTTGGTTTCTACCGATATCATTGTTGTTATCAGATTGCAAAAATAAGAAAGACAATATAAACGTGTTTGTTCGATTTTAAAACTAGATATCATTAGCAATGAGTTCTCTTCAGTCAGATTCCCAACTAAAAGGTATTCCTTATAAATAATGGTAGGTTCGACCTTCAATTCAAGGTCCTCAAGACCAAGTTTCCAGAAAGTATCCCCTTGATGACATCTAAGATCAAAGGAATTTCGACCTTACTTGGTTGAATGGCAGTCTACCGTACTACTATCGGTATATACTTCGTAATACTCATTAAGGTGAATAAGTAAAAGCTCTTTACAGAAGACGAATAGTAGACCGCACGTTTGTGGTAACACTTGAGCTAACCTATCGTTGTACAGAGTAGTCTGCGACCTCTGAGTTTGTTTCGGCCTTTCTTCTCAGAGTAGTCAGATAGGAAACGCCGAACTCATCTAGCTTATTTTTATTTTATTTTAATATGACGTGTAAAAGTGATTCCGATATCCTATTTACAGAATAAACAATTTCATTTCATTTCATTTCAGTTATAATATAACTAGCTTCCACCCGTGGCTTCGCTCGTATGGTATGTCGATAAAAAGTAACCTAGTAAGTAACCTGTGCCCTTACCCGGGATGCCATCTATCACCTTGCCAAATTTTGTCGAAATCCGTTCAGTGATTTAGGCGTGAAAAGGTAACATACAGACAGAAAGACAGATAGAGTTACTTTCGAATTTATAATATTATTAGTAAAGTAATATACTATATAGTATGGATAGAAGACGAGTTACGAGGCCAGCTTATACTGGATTTGTTACTACTGTTGACTTGGGTCGACTGTACTTGAATAAGGTAAAGTGATGTGGTTTTAATTAATTATTGAACCAAAAGTTCCCTTTAATGTGTTTCTAGTCCTAATTTCGTAACGTATTTGACCTTAACATGTTGGAAAGATCTCGGGAACTACGCGGGGGTCCACTTACTTCTAGTAGCTCCGTTTTATTACTTACGGAAGAGTAAGGGTGTTGGATTATAATGCTAGTTTTATGGGTTAAGAAAATATCTTTCGTTAGATACCAGAGACATTTTCTAGATATAATCTTAGATAGTTCGTGGAACCTGAATAATTTTTTAGAGCACTTTAGCATAGTGCTTATATTGATTTTACTAAGAATAGATAAGCCATATTTTTATTTTAAATGTTTACCAAATATTTAACCCATTTTCAGACATGTTAAATAGCTTATCGGACACTTAATTTTCTCCCACTAATAAATCTACGATAAACAATAAAAACTGCTACAAAATAAGTTCCATTATATTCTTGCGATAATATCCTCAGTTCGGCCAAACTTAATGCTACATTTGGCGACAGAGTGTCTGGCCCCAGTGGAGACCTTTGTTTTGGTTTTCATATTTTTATTGGGAACGCGGCTTGAATAAAAATTGTGTACTTTTTTATTAGTTCTTCTACAGCATCTCGAAGGCATTATGTAAGGTCGTGAAACATATGAAAACCTGTGATGGGTTTTGATACCTATATTAATAATAATATAATACATATAGAAGCTAGGAGAACGAACTTGATTTAACAAAAAAAAATAGTATATAATTTGGATGAGCATTTTCTTACTATACATACCCGATAAAGGGTTCTAAAAGAGGTATACCGACACTGACAGATAAAATTCGATAATAAAGGCATGGAGGTACCGTATACATACTTCTATACAACTACTAACTACTAAAGCCTCGTGCAAACTGGCGCGATATCGCAGGCGCGACAGGCAGCGTAACCCTTGTCGCGCCCGCGATATCGCGCCCGTTTGTGGGAGCCTTAACTCGTTAGGGGCCGAAAAAGAATAAATGGATATAACCGTTACTGTTACTGAAAATTCTAACGGTAAAACACAATAATGACTCCCAAATATTTATTTCCGCCTTTGTAGATACATACTTAGATATCTACAAAGGCGGACTTATAGCTTTAGGCATTTTCAGTAGGACAGATTAATTTAAATTGTATTCTTTGGAGCAACACAAAGACTTCGAAATATCGGATATAAAAGTGGAATTTATTATCTGAACTATTATTAAAACCTTACATTCATTCATTCGTTTTCCAAGCTTAACTATCAATAAAGAATGTAGTTGGCTATCTACTGATCCGAATCCCGGCACAATCTTTCACTGACACAATAATCTGTTACTGTATGCGCCATTTCGACCAGTTTATTTTATGATGCAGATTTTTATAAAATAGATCTAGCTGTTTTAATATTGTTTTTAACATTCTTAGGACTAAAGTTATCACCATTAAAAATATTTTTAATGTTAAGTTCATTATTTTATTTTTTACTTCGACGACTTTCTTTAACTAGAAACATTTTGAAGCTAGTTTTGTCTGTCTCTCTTATAGTTATTTTAATAACAGTTATAATCTACTGAGGCTTAGGTATATTGATTGCCTAGTACTGATAATTTCCTTCACAATTATTATACCTGGCATTTATCTTTCCGAGTTACATTACATCCTACATTAGA
Organism: Lithophane semibrunnea; assembly: GCA_947363905.1. Lineage (NCBI taxonomy): Eukaryota > Metazoa > Arthropoda > Insecta > Lepidoptera > Noctuidae > Lithophane > Lithophane semibrunnea. The sequence goes on along the minus strand of OX376197.1, from coordinate 11,211,130 downwards.
CACATCCTACGTCACTCCGGTGAAGCCATCCTTACCTTCACACTTACTGCTAAATGGGGCATTACGGCGTTGCTAGTGTAATTAGTATTGCTAGAGCTTCAGGGTAAATTAATTTAGAGATTATACTGTCTACTGACCTGTAATAATTCGTGCAATGGAACATGGTACATGAACGTGAACATGTTATTGAAAGCCATTTGATTGGGCGATACTGCATATCTAAGTAAATTATAGATTGTCGCAAAACTCTACCATACGCTTCATTTTACTGTGGACTTCATAAATATATATAATTATATCCAATCGGCAATACTGAAGCTTCCTATTATGTAGTGAATTCACAAATTTTTCGTCTTTGTAATATTTGTTTACCTAGTTCTGCCAATTTCTATATCTTCAATGTTCTATCATTAAAGGTACGCTGATATTTATTCAGTTCATGTGATTCGTGGTTTACTCGTATGTAGCTTAAAATAATACCTATTTAGTATAATTTAAAACTGCATCTACGCGAGATTTTAGAATTTCTATAGGTACCTGTATACCCCAATGAATATACGGGTAAACCAGTTGGAGCCTATTACAATCCTTCATAGTATCAAGTTGACCCAGGGCAGGAGAACCTCGTAGAGTACACTATAAACGTAACAATTTTATAAGAATATAATTCTCCATAATACAGTAATTTGTTTAGAAAGTTCTGTACAATTTTTCTCCAGTAAGGTCAATTTGTCATAATATTTTACGTGTGAGCATCGCTTAAATCTAATAAAAGCTATTGGGTTTGCCGCTAGGGACCTATAAATCTTAGGGTTTCATGAGACTTGACTGTAAGCTTCGTAATCTAGAGTTATAATATGATATGGAGCGTGTAGCCGCGATTTTTTACTTTTTGGAAACCTTTAATAGAATTATAGGTATTTGTCAAAATACATAATTATGTTTTTTTTTTTTTACGCTAGTTCGGTTAAATTTAGGAGCTCGTGGCTAAGTAATAACAGCCGCCCGGGTTGATCCATCAGGTTAAGCTACGCTTACCGGGGTTGGTCCGTGGATGGGTGACCATTTTCACATATCGAGACTCCTCCGTGCCTCGATAAGCACTTTAAGCCGTTGGTCCCGGCTGTCATTTGTGGATCTTTGACAGTCGTTACGAGTCGTTAGAAGCAGGAAAGTCTGACAACCAGTCTAACCAAGGGGTATCGTATTACCCAGTTACTGGGTTGTGGAGGTCAGATAGGCAGTCGCTCCATGTAAAATACTGGTATTCACATTATACGTTGGTTAATCCTGGGAATTCAGCTGAATCCTACGGGTGAATATAATTAATATTTTTCATTGTTCGGAGTTTTTACTAAGTTTTGGTATTTTGGCATCATCAACCTGTAAATATAAACACAATTTTCAAGGCGAACAAACACGAGATCCATAAAAAAAAAGTGATAACAGCTATCGGTAGAATGCTCTCCCAGATCGATTATCATTTTTTTTTTTCCAATAAAAAGAGTGATGGTAGGTAGTTTTCTACATAACTCATACCAACTGGTAGCATCTGTCTCTGTTTCAGCACCACGTTATAGATAGTGTGTTTATTGTGAAAAAAAAATCAAGTAATAAAAACTAAAACCCAACTACGACTTAAAAGGTATTAAAAATTAAAAATCCGGAGTCACACGTGTTCGGGCATAAATCGAACAGATTACGTGTGACTCCGGATTTTTAATTTGTCTGTCTGTGGTGTCTTGTTTATACCTTTTAAGTCGTAGTTGGGTTTTAGTTTTTATTACTTGATTTTTTTTAAATTCTTTTATGGTTATAATATATGTATATATTTTTGAAATGTGCTCATTAAGCCCTTTCATTTGATACCCAACATGGTACGATGAAACTATTTTTTTTTTTAAGTTCCTCACTTGATGTCCTCTAGAGGGCGCCATTTTTAATTTAATGTGACTTCACATAGCCTATAACCAGCGGACAATTACGACGCTTCTAACGATACCTCATTTGTCAAATTGTGATAAGTGGTTTGGAATATAGGAGGGGACAGATGAACATACATACATACATACATACATAAATACCGGTCAAAATCATAATCCTCCTTTTTTCTTCGCCGTAGTCGGGTAAAAAATAGGACTCATTTTAACCCTGCCATATTTTTTATGACAAACAGCCCCCAGAGGCCTGATTTTAACGATGAACTGCAGAGATATATGGCACTTCGCATTAGGGACAAAAATAAGCAAAGTGATACATTTTATACTCGCTTGAATGTGACTGAAAAAGTGCTGACTAAATCTTATTAAAAGTTAAGGAGAAGTTTTTAATTGTTTAGAAAAATGTATTAGTTACGTGGTTGATGCATTGTTTGTTGTCCACAAACTTTTTAGGACTTCTTTCTACAAACTTTTTAGGATTCCAAATCTGGCAAACTTAACGCTTAATTAATTTCGCCTAAACTGTAAAGCTACAGTTTTGATATAAAAAACGTTTTATAGCAAATTTCATCAGCTTTCTTGGAAATTATAGTATATTATACATAAGTAACGTTTTTAACTTAAACCAAAAAATAGCCATTTTTAACTTACTGGCAAAAACTCAAACCACATTTTTACCTACAGTTTTACGCCTTATTTACATTTTTTTTTTGACACATTGGCTATTTAATCAAAATTCATTGATCAAGAAATAAATGTGAAAACAAAAAGTGTCAAAAGTTGCAACAATTTGAAAAAGGGTGTTTTTGTTTATAATGTTTTTTTAACCATTCCTTAAAATACGGTTATCGGCTATAAAAAACAAAGGTAACATTGTTTGTATTGTGTTATGCTAATACATAATTAGTAACTTTGTTAATTGTAATTGATGATTGATTTTACTAAAGACCACGCTACCGCATTAGGATTATTGCCTGTAATGATAGTTGTGTTTGTGATAAATAAATAATAAATAATAAAGTCTTTATATTAAAAAAAAAATCTTTTTCCAATCCTTTTTATTTCGAAAATATATGTTGTGTAATTTAAAAGTTATTGCAATTATAAAAGTGTGATACTTAGTTTTGTTTTGCAGCTTAACACCATGAGAAAAGTCATTAGACCGAAATTTTGACTTTATATCTCCACAGGCACATTGCCTAGGCGATAAACTAGAATCACCATAAAGATATTGTAAAGGGCAATGCACACTTTTACATTGCACCCACAATACCAGGGCGTAATCACGTACTATATCAGATTATGATACAAACTTGGCAAGGAGAGTAACCAATACTTTCTTGCCAAACAGTTTGTTATAATATGAATTCAACAACAATAGATAAACTTCTGCTTTGGTCACAGTTCATTCAATACAGATATTGTACGATAAACACGAGAAAGCTTTTACTGTAGTTGCCGTTTAAGGTTTTTGATCCTTATGTTTCCGTACCTTTTCTGTTGGAACGAAGCCAGCTTTCACGACGATAAAAACGGAATTTGGCCAATAAAAATAATTGTATTGGTATAAAAAGTTGTGGCGATATCACGCAACGCTGGCGCGTCATCGCTGCGTGTCGGATTGGTCCCGATTTCGCGCGAGTTCGCGCGATTTCGTTACGCGTATGTGTATTACGCTCAGTAACCCGGTGTAGCGGCGTGAAACCGAATTATATTTTCACAAAATGCGTTATTTGCACAGTCGCAATCGTAAAATCCGTCTTTTATGCTACGGTGCTCACACGACATCGTGCGATAGCTTCTAAAATTTCCTTCGAATAAATCCAGTCAGCCGGTTCTCTTTGAAATCTTATTGAGTAAGCTTGTTTTATTTGTTACCTCAAACGACTGCGATATTTAAAATACTTTACGTTCTCGAAACTGTTGAGCTTAAATAGATGTCTTAAAACTAAAAGATTTAAGACCGACAATAAGTTTTATACAGACCGTGGTTACAAATGATAGCGATTTCTTTTCTTGATGTATCGTTTCAATTCGCTGTAAAGGTGGAGTTTGACTTCACCTATAAGTGAAAATGTACGGATTTAATTACAAAGAGTACTAGCAATGGTGCCTTCTTTTTCCAAACTATACTCGTATTTGGAAACAAATTCTCAATAAATCTTATTTATAACACTTTTATTTTTTTTAATTTTTGGAAAAAAAAATTGTATACCTATGTGTGTGACTACTGGATATTTATAAGGTTTCTTGATTTAAGTCCACCACCTGCCTTGAAGCCTTACGTACCGAAAACCGAGTTGGCTTGGGTCAGACCGCCCACTGGCTTACATACATTAACCAAACTCACGTTTCATTAAACAATTTTCCACAATCATAATAAATACTGTTACATTGCCTACCTACGTAACATCCGTTTATTTGCTGTAACATTACAACAAGTAAGTACCAAGTAGGTACCAATAAAAAACAAAATAATTATGTTTCCTTATAGATTTCCAAACAAACCAAAAAAAATACAAATCGCCTCTTCAAACAAATTTCGTCATATAAATACTTAGGTACTTTAGCTATCTATTTTTTTTAATTTTTTTTTTTATAGCCTATTGTGTGTCCCACGGCTGGGCAAAGGCCTCCCCTTTTTCCTTCCAAAGCTCTCTATTTTGTGCGATTTCTGGCCACGTTGGCCCCGCAAACATTATTAGATCGTCACACCACCTTCGCCGCGGTCTACCTCGACGGCGACGTCCTCCTTCAGGCGTCCAGTGAGTGACGATCTTTGCCCATCTCTCCGGGTGCATTCGTGCGACGTATCATACATAGCTCTCGCATCGTACATAGCTATCTATGTAAAAACAAAATACGAATTCGACATAATAATTTTAAGCCTATGGAAAACACCGGAAATACCGACTTGGCTTCAGACAGACCACCCACAGAGCGACTTACTACCAAACTTACGAAATCACGATTCATTTAACAATTTTCCTCACCCTAGTGGCCGCCTGCTTTATTTCGTGTAATCATATTTTCCTCTATCTTTATTTGTCTGTTACAAAAATTGGTTGTGTTTTCCAATTTTCAGTGTTATTTTTCGAGCTATGATGTTATTTCATTTTTGTTGGAGAGTTTTCATGAACGGCATTACATCACAACTTTTTTTCTGAAGGGTTAGGCAGAGAGGTAACACAGTACGGAAATTTAAGCTATGTTCGCTAAAGTATAGGAATTTTTAAATATTATGGTGAATCACTTAAGAAGATGCAATAAACACCTAGGGACATGGAAACAAAGACCGTACAATACTGTTGTCAAGCCATAAAGGAGAAAATAACATAACATAAACAGGCCTGGTATTCTCCGAAGAGTCAGCGAGAGGTTCCAAATTTCGCCAGTTAGGGAAAAATCATTATGAAAATTATATCATCCACGCGAACTTTAACATGACTTTTTTTCTTTATCAACACAGGATAAGCTCTTGGCCTTCATCAGGTAAGTGATGATCAGGCCGAAGATGAAAGCGAGCTTCACCCGGAATCCTCAACTACAGAGGAACTGGCTATCTTACCTCTAACTGCCGAAACACAACAATGCTGCTAGCATTGTTGTTATAGCAACAGATTTAGATAAGATGGTGGTAGCTAGCCAAACGGACTCAGAATAAGCCCTACCATCAACCAAACCGAGCAGAAAATTTTGCCCCCGCTGGGAATCAAACCTGGCGACCTCTGTTTCTGAGACAGTTGGTCTAACCACTACACCACAGAGGCGTCACTTATTGTTCTTTGCTTCTAAAACTGCGTCTAGTATCTTAAAAGTTGCAACAATGTTATTACTTTATGGCAACGGCAACAGAGTCGTTATAGTCAAACTATCGCCATTACTGTGACGTAATAGCGCTACTGATATTGACAACCGTTAACTGTCATGAATCTTAACTTTTTCATTTTCGATAGAACGATGGTAAAGAGAGGGTTGATAAAACAAAGTAACCTTTTAACAATATTTAACACAACTGAAATTTTACACTAGACACTAAAATGACTAACATCGAACTATACAAATTTTATTTATTTTATTTTATTAGGATCTCCAACAAAGAATACACCTTACATGCTAAAATAAAAAAAACAAGAACAACAATTTATGTGCTCCCTCAATAGGGAATATGCATGTGATTCAAATATGGGTCAGATATTTTTTTTTATAAACTATGTTACTTCAGAATTATGCCTCCATCAATGTTTTTGAATAAAATTTCTTTTTGAGCGAGAAATTAAGTTTTACAAAGTCCCAAATAACTGTGGGTAATTCAAATACTTGAAAAGGCTAAGAGCGGATGTGACGTAACAATCCGGGATAACAATCAAAATGTCAATGTCAAGTCAATCAACAAGTGTCAAGTCAATGTCAAACGCTCATAGAAAAAGGAGTGTTTGACGTTGACTTGACAGTTGCTTGTCTGTTTTCACAGACGGTGACGTCACCACACCAAGCGCGCCAAATGGAGGGCGTTTAAATAGCCCGGATCGGTTGGATATTTTTAAACATTTTTTTAACAACTTTAAATTGCTTTTCTGCCTTCGATTTTTTTTAAACTATTATTTGACGATGTAAACTATCGAATAAAAAGATTTAAAAAATACATGCATATTCCCTATTATAGGAGATCACATCATGCAATAAAAACAAGCGAATAGTAATTTAAACGGAAGTAGCCCATAAAGTAAAATTAAAATTATATATTATTAGGGTTAATTATACTATTATATTATTAAAAAATAAATGTATACAAAAACAAAATTACACAAAGGCGTCGAAATATTCCTCCGCATTGCTTTGATTTGGAAACATGACCAGAAAATAGTCATTCAATCGGGTAATTAAGAGATTTTATTGAAATAAAAAAACATTTTATATTAATTTATCTACACAAAGATTTTGAATTTAACAATTGTACCAGCTTCCCGACTGTCTACACTTTTATCTCGGCATGACCTATTCTCATTCTCATAAGCTTGAAAGTGACTGGCAGCATTAGGTCCAACGTAACTTTATGAAAAAAGTTACGTTTCTTTTTTCTGTTTCTATTACACATTTCTGTACTGGTGTCGGTTTACTTGTTTTTTAATTAAGGGAATTCTTAACATTTTCTCAAGTGCAATTCATATTATAAAAATAACAAATTCATTGTGTATTTGACCTATACAATAAACTATAAAAAGTAGGCTGGTAAGGTTTAGTCGTATTTACGGTAGGTACAGTGGAAAGAAACCTTTGAAGTTACCTTAGTGAGGAAAACTGAATTATTTATCTTATATTCTATACTAGCTGATGCCCGCGGCTTCGTCCGCGTGGATGTCGGTTATTATATACTAAAACCTTCCTCGAGAACCACTCTATCCATTAGTGAAAACCGCATCAAAATCCGTTGCGTAGTTTTAAAGATTTAAGCATACATAGGGATATAGGGACAGAGAAAGCGACTTTGTTTTAAACTATGTAGTGATGAGTAACCTTTACGAACTGTTTAATGACAAAAACATAATATATCATCACTCCTGTATTCCTCAAAGGGTTAGGCAGAAGTGTACCTATATGTAAACCCACATTTCGCTAGTTATGGGAGGCGGGGTGAGTCTATTGTCATCATCATCAAATGTAAAAACCCAAATAACACTTTACCCGACCCGGGAATCGAACCCCATGCTCAGCAGAAGCACTTGCCACCACTAGAAAAAAACGCGCACTTAATCACTTAACCACAAGTCTGAAAAGTTCTAAATGATTAAAATTGTTATTAATAGCAGTTCCGATAATATCGGAGACACGAAAATTGGTTTCAATCATTTATGTAACATGTAATCCATCCGATGTTCTCCAGACACTTTTCAACTTAATTATAAATGAACTGTATTCTTCAGTCTATAGGTATCTACACTAATTAAATTAATCATAATTTTCACATCGAGCATGATATTCATTAAATAATATCAGGAAGAATTTAATCACGCCACCAATGAGACTGACGTAATGAAAATGCAACAAAAATTTCCTGAAAAAAACACGCCAACCATAATTACACAGATTCACAACACTAAATAATGTCGATTGGCGCATCTCTAGCGGAAGATAAAAACAACAAATTCAACTAAGTGTCCCTAAAAATAAACGCACAAAACAGGTCAGGGATATGTCGTCCCATTTGGCTGCAGCATGAACTTGGCGGGACGGCCAAGACTAGAGTGAGCGAAACCAACCCCTATATTATAAGTACGAAAATTATTCTCCTACTTTCTTTGTGCCTCCTATGTAGACACTGGCTTTATACGACAACTGCACCACGTTTGCTGATTAAAAAGTAAAACCTTTTGTAGATACATATTTTGCAACGAAAAGGGGAACATCAAAATTTTATTTGAATAAAGTTGCGGAGTTTTTAATTGACATTGTTTTGGATTGAAAAAGTAATTGAGCACTGTTTTATGTAAATGTTGAGACAAAAAGGGGAACAATATCTGTTTGTTTATTATCCGTCGCAATTTATAAACGTCAACTGAGAGTAATGAGTGTAGTGCTTTCAGAAGTAGAAAGCACTGAATAATATTCCCCTATGTTGGTATCTTTGTATTTAAATTAAGTGAGCGTTCAGTATGTGTTAAATGTATTTAACAAAACACATTGCATTCATAATTTTTGTCTATTTAATTAAATTAAAATGTTAAATTGCTCTGGTTTTCTGCGCTCATAATTACAGGCCACAAGCGTTGTGAAGTACGAACAATCGAACATGTGAAATAGAAAATGTTCGATCCAGGCTTCAAGAAGAGCCCATTGAAGACGCCCTTAACCACAAAACCAATCAAGCTAATAGACTTATCCCGGTGTTCACAGAATACGAGTGACAATTCGATCATCACAGACGCAGTAAGAATCACAAAATAAAACCATTCCAATTGCAACGAATCGACCATTTCCTCCTCAATAACTTTGTAAAGACTACAATCAAATCACGGGACCTATTATTGTACAAACTAACGTACACAACAATCACTGTAATGGTCAGTTTTCCTGCACTACACCGCACTAACTCCTTTTCTTTCCGGCTATCTGGCATAACATGGCAATAAAGGGCAAACTTTAGAAGTAAGCGGAAAACTTACTAAGCTTATTTTCGTAGCGACACGAGAATTAGCGAGAGCGAGAAACGGGGTTCACTGTGAACACAGAATAGATAGCTACAGAAGGTCAGCTCCATTCAACGGTAGAAATAGCTGCAAGCACACATAGACGCGTACGTACGACGATCTCAAACGAATGCCAGTCGCGAGCGAGCTTGCATTCGCTGCACGCTAAGCCGTATACAGACTTTGCGAGGCATGCGCCGGCATTCGTTGTGCGCCGTTCGTGGCGCAGGCCTCGCAAAGTCAGTATCCACCTCTAGATGTGCGTACGTTTTCGCTGTTTTTCGGAGCCAACCTGTTTCCGTCACACCAGCCAAATTCAAAAATACACGTGCACTCCACCAACTTAGGTTCATACAGACACTCTTACAACAACAACACAACTGTCACATGCACTCTTATTATGCCTATTTTAAGTTTTAAAAATGTAATTTTTTTTATTTATATAAAATTGTTAACGGAACTAATAACACAGCGAATCCTAGTATCTAGCGAAGTCTAGGAATTCAATCCACTTGATTGTAATCATAGCGAAATAAATGTATTCTTATTCTTTCTGTATCCATCTATTTTATGCTCTCAAATTGCAAGTTGCTGAGACGAAAACAACATTTGATACGGTCTGGTACACTTGTGTTTGGGGAAACCTCACATTTTTACGATCAGTTGTTCAGAATAGGTTTCTATTCTAAGAGATTGTTATGCCGATACCGAAATTATTGCGTCGTATTGAAACGGAGATAGGTTTACTTATGTGGTTTTGTTTTACGTGTCCACTTATTTGTAGGAATCTATGAGTTCGGTAGTTATAAGGAATATTATAACAGTGATACTTACATACTGAAGGGACAAGCGACCGCGAATCATATTTTAATCAAAATATAACCTGATACTGACACTTGCAAATTGCAAAAAACGTAAGAAAATTTCGCGGGTTACCTTGGCGCATCCCCCTTAAGAACGAAGGATAATCAGATTAGCTATTGTCATCGTGTATAATCAATAATGTCTTATTTTGCTGTAGCGAAGTACCTAGCCAGTTTGAATTTTAAGCAATTTACATACCTACGTAGTATCTTTTACGCCCGACCGCTTATCTTTTTCAGGTAAGTCCCAAGAGGTGCGTCTGTCTGTTACTTTCTTGTAACCACTTTGGGTAATAGATAGGTAAGTAAGACGTTTTTATGTATTCACAGTTGTATTGTATTATTCTAGTACTTACCTAAACTTGTAAACGTTCGCCTAGGGACATGATCTTTTTTATGGTTGTACAAATGAAATAAGCTATAGCTTTTTTATAAGATGTAAATCACGTTAAGTTCTTATGTCAAACTCATGCAAGATAACTAAAACTGTTTTTTTTATATATTTTCCAGTACCTACGCACTGTGAAATAAAACTTCTTAAATTCTCCCGACGTTCGCAAGCAAATTAAATTTGATTACCCTGACAGTTAACAAAACTTCTGCCAACGCAAATTCTAAGCGAAAAACAAATAAACATCCTATCAGAGAAACGGCACCAAGTTCGTCGGCTCTTTAAACAGGGCTGGGGTAATGTCCTTTGTATTTTTATGATCGATTCCCCAAAGAGAATAGCTAAATAAAGATAACAGACGAACGATACGTAGACTCACATAAGTCTGTATATACATACGTATACTTACGATCCCTGCTAATCGCAAAATGTGGAGACACACGACTCCCGCACAAATCTTACAAGGAAAAAGTGAAGGCGATTTGTTTCACCATTTTTAGTTTCCGACAGAATATTATTATTAATACCAGGGCATTATTAAAGTGGGATTATGTGTAAATGTGTTCGTCACGTTTTTCGCTTTTCGACCCTACCCGAAGACGTAAGCAGCTGATGAATTCATTTCTTTTTTCATAATTGTTCTTAGTTTATTGTTGTTCTTGTTATGTTTCTATTATACCGAAATCCCACGATCCGCGATTTTGCGGACGGACACCGACGAGCCCGGACGACGGACCGTGGGTCCGTCTCTCTCGGCTCCTCGGTGCGTGTCACGTGGCGGTCTGTGGTCATCTGTCGTGCGTTTCCGTCTGCAATATTGCCGATCGTGAAATTCTACCATTACCGGAGATACGCTTTTCAAGTGTTCATTAACGATCGTTTGATCAGTTCCTTTAATTACGATTGAATCGAGTAGGTACTACTACTACTACTATAAGCCGTCTGACTACGTCACTTCTAAAATTAACCACGTTCCAAATTTCACGAAAACGTTATTGTACGTGTATGTGTGTAACGTATTTGGAACTTTTGTTTTTTTTTCCATTGAACTACAGGCTACAGTTTTACCCTCATGGTAAAACTGTAGCCTACCATAACACACAATGAAAGCCAAATGTTTCGTGTATTTTGTTACACGTATTTTTAAACCTTCTTACTTATGCCATGGTGCTTGTGTGATTATTTTTTTCGCCTAATGGGCCTTTTTAATCGAACACAAGCACAATGACCCATTTCCTGAACACTACTAATTGTATTGCGGAAATAGTAGACCGCATATTACCCATACCTGCTTAAAAATAAAATAATGAAATATTATGTACCGTTGTAGCATTTATTTTAACGAACTAAAAAAACGAACGATTGTTACTTTTCAAAATAAAAGTAAAATATGAAAATCTTTGGTAAGTCGCTTTACGCGAATCTTTAACAAATATTGTAATATCCGGAACATTTTCTACAAAATATCAAATATTTTTTCTGTAACAAACATTATTCGGGCTCATAAAATCTCGGAGATGAAAAGTAAAGAAAGACGTTGATCGTATTACTGAAACCTCCGCTACGGTAATCGAATATGAGATATGCCACAATAAAACCAAATTCACCGCTAAATGAGTAGAAAAGTAACCACATCCAAATGTATTACGATAATTGATAACTCATGCGTGAAATTCAATGAGAATCAATATAATCTCATTGTAATAATGTTCATGAATATTTTAGAGATTGGAAAATCTCCGTATTTTGGATTTTATACGATTGGTTATTATAATTTATCTTGCAAAATATATTTCTGATTAAATATAACATGAAAGAGCCCTTCCAAGTTTTAGTAGCTATCAAATTGTTTTGACAAAAAACAGGAATACTTTACAGGGATGGGGAAAAGGGTGTAAAGTTCACTCATCCTCTATAGAAACGGGAGGATTCTCCGACCAGACGGGTGTCGTGTCTGCTGGTCAACTGCCCAACGATTGATGTCGGGATCTTGTATATATTTCCATCGCGCGGTAAACTCTAATTGCGCGATGCAGGATTTTGCGTAGTTCGCCTGTGGCGATGTAGATGCCACCACAAAACCAAAAGAATTTTATTTTAGTCAACGTTATTACATACAACAAAAGGAAAAACGACATTACATAAAAACTCGATACAAAAAGCTATTATTTCTACACGTGTAGGAACTAGGAAACAAACGCCCATTATTTTTACCGTTCCAACATGTAACAGTTACATACTGAAATATTGCCAAGACTTCGCAAACTAATACTGTTTCTTTGTTCCATTATTTGTATTCACAATTCGTAAACAATTGACAGAGAATAACTTTTGCTACATTTACGATTCACCCACACGATTGATGTTCCTCTAACTTCATAAAGAGCGCGAAGAGAAAAAACGTTCTTTCGAGTAACATGTCAATTCCACGAAGACAGCGATGGATAAATTATGTGAATACTCCAAGGCTTTGTACCGAGTACACAGATGTCGCAAACCTTTTATTAACGAAGACTTTGGATTTGTTTTTTGTGTAAGAAGCAACATGTGTTATAATTATTTATTTTTTTCCCTACATATGTATTGTTCTTTAGAACAAGCTTTGGCGAATGTTGGAAAAATGATAATTTGCCTTTTACTTTTCTCGGTATTAAAAGACGTCCTCAGTGTAAACTACCGTTTCAGATTATAACGACTACCGCTCCTTTGTGACTTAACGTTATCAATTTTTTAACTCCTTTCTGTTCTTTTTTCAGTTTACTTCGTTTCGCTTTTCACTACGTTGTCCCTTTATAGTTGTATTTTTTATAAATTAATCATTAACCGTTAGCTGTGCAGTTCAAAAACGATTTACCCATAATTTTACCAGATACACAAAGGATAGGTATAAAAGATTAGTCCTAGTTTTGCTAACATTGTCAATATCAATGATCTTTGCGAACCTAGCTACGCTATCTCCACTTCTCCGAGTGCTCTTACCTGCACTAAAGATGGCCTCAATACGGCACTGATGACGTTATGAAGAGAGCACGTATGTAGATTAGCGACAGGTCTTTATGAACTAGGATTAACATTACCAGTCCTTAAATACACCACAAAAAGGGATTAAAGTGTTAAGGATTTTTTACTCGAACTTTAGATAGGTACTCCTTAATTAACACTGAATTAATTTACCTTAACCAACAGAATGTTGATTGCATCTTTGAGTGCGCTTGATGTTCGACAAATGGAACGTATGTGTTGTTTACCACTCACTTTGGTAGTACTGTTGTTTTCCATGACTGCTTTTCATACATTTGCATAATTTTGTTCATCGTAAGACTGAAGCGAATAATCTTCGTACGCTCAAAGCCTATTCATATGTTAATTTTATAAATGAGAAGGTGTTTGTTTGTCTGATTGTTTTACATCTCATATCTTAGTAGTTATCTAAGTAATGTTTCTCTTAAGAATTAGTCGCAGTCTCCTTCTACAGTTTATTCAAATTCGGTTCTACATCCATGTAGTTACTTGTTTCTAGAATCTTTTCATGTCCCACTTTTATCAATATATCACTCCCTGTAAGTCGAACATCTAATATTGTTCCAGTTTCTACTCAAATATTTCTACATGACACAGCTATTTCATTAATACATTTCAGAATAGAAGTTAAAGGCATTCAAGAGGCATTCTCTGCGAAGACGGACGAGGCTCCCACACCTGATGGAAAATCAATAACTGTATTTGCATATCTTAACAACGGGATATATAATATTTGCTGATATATGTTCATTTTATTCATTAAGTGCGCACTAAACTTACGGTACGATTCTTATGAATTTCGTATGGATATTGAAGAAATGGCTTTAGTTTGTTAGCTGAATTACACAGTGAAAACAATCACCATTCACCTCATATAAATTCTGTGAAAATAATTATGACTAAGGATTTTGGGAGTGGCATTAAAAACCACATGCTCTGCTGAAGACATTTTGTACTGGACTAGATATGCTGTATTCATACACAAAAGTTTCGAAGTCACTAAGGACCAAATTAGTTGGTTGGAAAAAATCGATCATTGAAACCTTACAGGTACAATTGTGTTTTAAATCATGCTAGACATTGAAAATATAACAAGATCTACTTTGATTTTTCATTGATTTTGAAAAGCTACAAAGTATTATAGAAGATTTATTATAATAAATATCTCCAATTTAATAAATCTTCAAAAATATTTTACCCTCTAGCCAAGAGCCTTTTGACCCATCAAATAGGTATGATATTTTTCGCGAACCAAAACGCTAGATACCCTAAATTGTGTCCATTTCCGTGCTATAATCGTATCGTTTGTCTCTCACCGTCACAAAGGAAGCGTTGGAGAGTGCGAAAGCAGACAGACGACTAATGGTCCGTACCTACTCGGCGAATCGACGTCACTTGCTTTCACACAAGTGATAATGCATGGTACGAGCACGGAATAGTACAGAAGGTCGCCTCTAAATTGTGAGGGAAAACAAACACCCGCACATGTAGACGCGTACATTCTGTTCAAAAAGTATCTGATGAAAATGTAAACATATAAAACAGAAAACGTACCTGTGGATGCCAATTTTTAGTGCCACTTACAAATTGAGTGCTTTGATTTGACTATTTGAATACTTTTAAAACCGGAATAATAATTTTACCCTTATAAAGATGTTTTTTATTTGACAATTTTCGTTAATTTTATAACCTGGATTTCCGCCAATGATTTTTCAATTACAATTTAATCATGTTATTCAAGCAAAAAATGTTGGAAAAAGTGGTGAGATATAAAGTTGAAACCTTCAAAATATTACTTACCTCTTAGTAAGTGGCTGCGTAAAAATGTAACCTAAACGGGTTTGTTTACACTTTCATCAGATTTTGGAACAGACTATAGGTACGGGGATCTCAGTCGAAAGCCAGCCACGAGTGCGCTTGTACTCGCTGTATGTGAAGCGTGTCTATGGGTGCGTGCGTTTTCGCTCGTTGTATGGAGCCGACCTTCTGTACCTACCTACTCTGTGGTACGAGGCTCGCGTCAACTCGCATCTTCATTGATATTTGTACAACACGTAATGGAGAAGCGCGTATTCAATTTTGTGTGAAATTTATTCGAGAACATGTATATTTGTCAACGAAATTACACTCATGTGAGACCGTTTGACCTCTTCGCACTTCTGAGTATAAATGGCTTCATATTTTTCTAGGTTGTAAGAATTAGGACTTGTCTCCTTAATGCTGAGGGTCGTAAAAATAAGAGTCGGTTCCTTGAGAAAGCTGTTGGCTTATTGAATTTTTGTTCGGAAAATATAATTTTGAACGTGACAGTTGAGCTAAGCAAGCAGTGTTAAAGCCATAGATATCCGTGGTTAAAGGGCATAGATATTATATGTATTCCTGGAATATTTTTTCTCACATGCTTACCTCTGTTACTTAATCCACAATTTAATTGTTAATTAACGCCAATACGGCGAGCTAAACGGAACAAACTAGAAAACAACAAATGCAACATAAAACAATAGGTACAATTGAGTCGATGGATTAATTCAGTTGTTGCCGCAGGCACTAGCATTCCATTTATAATCAACAAAGGCTTGATCATAGATCATTTAGAACTAATCCCAAAATTTCCAAATTCAAAGTATTGACAAGCGTCATCCATGCAGCTAGTATTTCTATAAGCTCGAAAGCAACTGATCAGAAATATTGACTGTTGAACTTAGAGACAAAATTGAAATATTTCATGCTTGAAATTCTACTGGCATCTAAATTTACTACTAAAGTATATATCATATAATATCATATATATCTACTATATCATCAATTCAAATATTTCTGCAACGCAGCATCGTTGCAGAAATATTTGAATTGATGATAGTATTTCCCCGGATAAACACTTTTTCAATAGAGTTATATACTAAAATAATACTCTTATGTAAATAGTTTTTTTGACACGTCAGAAGCCCGAAAGTCTGACAACCAGTCTTACCAAGGGGTATCGTATTTCCCAGTTACTGGGTTGTGGAGGTCAGGCAGTCGCTCCATGTAAAAAACTGGTATTCAGCTGCATCCGGTTAGACTGGAAGCGACCCCAACATAGTCGGGAAAAGGCTAGGCAGATGATAAATTGTTTTTTTGACAAAAAAATAATTGATTAGTCACGAAAACCACGTGAAAAGGGAGGAAGAATTTTTATTTTGCGCAAACTAAACTAGTACTCCACATTCCAAAGCTACAGGTAAGTACAAAATCCCTATAAATCAGTCACCTATCAATGCGATTATAGTCTGAAGCGCTTGTAAACACTAAATCAAAGAGACAATGGTAGGTATCTGGACAGCTGTCCGCACCTTTGTGACGTCACTTAATGGCACTAGATTACCACCATTGTAGCTAAGTAATGGGTACTTAAGGAGTCTGAACAGGAATGGATCGAGAAGTCTAGTCGATAATTCAGGTACTTTAGACGTAGGTAGAATTTTTTTTTTTTTTTCCTTTAATATAGTTAATAGAAATTTTATAAAAATGCTCCATTAGAGTTTATAAAAATAACTTAGAGGCAGGCAGGCGCGACGGGAGAGCGCGACGCGATTCTAGTACAACAATTTTTAGAAAAAACCTTCATTGAAATTTTTCTACTAGACTCACCTCACACTGTCACGCGTCGCGTCGAACACCTAACATTTTATTTTAAGTACCAAATCTATGCAAATAAATTTTACTTTACTTTACTTACTTCTCTTGCTGTCTCGAAGCAAAGAAGAGAATAGGTACTACACTAACATTCTAGGTACAACCGCTGACATTTGCGGTGAACTATTTTTCACCCTCCGTTCTTAGTAATAAGGTTGAAAAGTGGTTCACCGCCAGTGTCCTCGATGGTACCTAGAAAAACCTCTGTCGATCAATAACTTAGTTATTTTTATAAATAAGAAATGTGTTAAGCCAAAGTAAGCAAACATACAAGCAACTCATTATTCACTTAACAAGATTCTGTTGTCAGATAATTATTAAAGTAACAAACAGTTTTCTTTTCCCTCCGGCGATTTCCAAGCCACACGTACCAAACTTTTTCTGTATACCAAGTTTGCGACCAAGTTTGGCACCAACTTTTCGAATTTAACGCTTATATACGTGCATCGTTCGAAAAGGTATTGTATCCTTTGACACTTTTCGTACATTTTCGTACCTTTTCCCAAAGTCACGTACGATAAAAATGCGTACCTAGACTGAAAATGGAAAGAAAAATTCGGTTATTCGACGTCTTGATCTACGCATGAAGATAAATCGTGATGTGGTTGTATATTTTCCGGAATTGTAAGGACAGGAAATAAAATATATCGTCAGCATACAGAACTAACCTATTTATATCTTGCCTCTTTGGTAGTCATGTACTTTTATAGGCTTATAACAAAGTTATACTGCGATATGGAATATTCTGAAGAAAATATTACTGTGTTACTTACATTCAAAGCAACTATAAAGTACCTACCCTGGCTTAACTGATTCTAAAATGGTATCAAAAGACTGGGTGTTAGGTCTTGTCTAAAAGGGTCATGATTTATCTTGAAAGCTGTTTCTCTAAACTCTAATATGGTATTATTAAGTTATTCAATACCTATCAGCTATCTAATTGCGTAACTTGATATCTTTTATTCGGCGAATAAAATATTGACGTCTGACAGTTTTTGTACAGAAAATCTGTCAAAAATTTAATATTTATTCGCTGGATTAGACTGCTATTAGGGGAATTATAATTTGTTTCATTTTGACAGTTCAACAACATTCATTGCGTATTACGCAATACGCAATGAATGTTGTTTTGTATTTAAGTTGTTGAGCAGATTTTTTTTCGAACTTATGAAGCAATGGATTAGACATTTGTTTCAAACTGATTCCAATTCTGATTGATCGTGTATTATGCAATTAGTGTGCTGGTTAGACTTTCTTACGAATCAAGCTTTTCCAAATATATTATTTTTCTCTCTCAGCCGAAACAGGCTTTTATCACCCAAAATCAAGTTCTAACACAGAAATCAAACTACATTTCTACACACAATAAAATCCTAATGCCAATACCACACCTCCCCATTGATCGTTAGAAACAATAACTAGAACATATCACTCAACACTCAGAACAATGGCCGCCGAGACAAGCTCACAGCGTGTGATCGCAAATCGTCTTGTTTTGACAAGCCGTGACGTTACGTCGTTTTGCCATTTATGTACTGTATAGTGTGTAATAGATATGATAGGCTTGTTTGATGTGTGGGCTCTAGTCGATAGTGCCAGAATATGATCCAGTTTGTGAAGAGAATGTTTCGATTGTACTGTCAAGTTAAATTGGACAGTGGGCTCGTGGCTACAATGATAACAGCCGCACGGGTCGATCGGAGTTAAGCTACGCTTGTCGCGGTCGGTGCGTGGATGGGTGACCATCCATTACTTATCGAGATCCCTCCGTGAATCGGTAAGCATGATATGCAGATTGACTGGGCATGAAGAATGGATTTATTATAATTATTTTAGGATAGACTATATTAGGTACTAAGGTTTTTTTGTTTTTTAAATTATTTTTGCGTAACTTTGCGTCTTTTTCTAATCAATGACAAAATTGGGTATTTAAAAACCTACCTACATAAAATATGTATATTTATTTGTTTAGGTATATTTATTTGTTTTAAATTTAATTATTTTATTGCTTATTTAAATTTATATAGCTCAGAATATAGGTACAAGACAAATTCCCAACTTGGGATGTTTATAATGTGTACCTAGTTAAAAATAAAAAAAGAATATACATAAAGTACACTGAAGCAGGATGACGAACAATAAATTACCGTTGCAAAACTAATTTCTCTCCGTCAAAGCATTATTTTAATAGGATTCACCACCCTCGCGATAGCTTTAATAACTCACAATTTAAAGTGCACTCCTTTTATTTATGTTTGCAGCCATTAAAATGATGTTTTAATTTGTTTTTAATATCGTGTTCAGAGGATTTCAGGTCATGCAAATAATAATAATTATATCATTTTCAGTTTAAGGCGCTAAGTCCGGTTTAGTACCGTAAAACGGTCACATTAAAAAGCCTACTCCTCATTAACGACTGGGTTAAAAGATCTGAAAAAAATATATGTTTGTCATAGATTCACGTACAACATTTTTGAAAAGGGGTTTTTGCGTATGACTAATACTTTTGCCTTAAAAAAATATTTACCAAAACGCTATTTTTGGCTAATATTCCCTACTACTTCTAAACGGCTTTGATGTTTGGAAATATTTTTACACTGAAAAATTGATGGTTTGAAGGACTACAAAATTGAAAGAGCGTTTTTAAATCAATCAATATTTGCAAAGATAATGACCCCACTTAGAGATAGAGGTTGAGAGGTGCTCTGCGCGGGCGCGGGCGGCAGTCGCGCGTGAGCATTGAGACGGGATGGCTGTGTCGCTCGCTGCTCCGCCCCGGCTATGGACCGACTACGCGCGTTTGCGTGTATTAGTGCAAATATTTACGTACGAATTGTATCAATGTGCGTTTATAGAATAGCTCGCTGCAGAGAGCCCAATTCAATTGTGCGCGTAGGCGCTATATCGTTGAATTTTTTTTAAAATGTGGAATTACTTATAAAATAGTTTTTTTATTTACATTGACAAAATTTACATACAAATTAACAATTTACAATGTAAGTAAACCAAAAAAAATGTAAATATAAAATCTAACATAACGTCACGCCTGTATTCCCCGAAGGGTTAAGCAGAGATGTATCTTTAGTTAGTACACTCACATTTCGCCAGATAAGTCCCATGTAATAGGGGCGAGCCTATTGCTATCAACCAGGCACAAATCCAGACTCCGGGCTGCTACTGAGCAATTCCAGATGTAAAAACCGGCCAAGTGCGTGTCGGACCACACAAAATGAAGGGTTCCGTAGTTGAGATGAATTTATTGCAAGAACAAACTCAACATTGTAGATGAACAACATTGTTTTTGCAACTGCAAATTTAAGTTGGTAGATTATTACTCGTTAACTTGTAGAGCCTATTTAGCTGTGATAGTTTTCCTTTTAATTTCGTTATAATATATACCTACTACTGCCGTGAATTTTTTCACATATCCAAAACCAACCATTTACCTGGCAGGGGGGCCTCAACATTTGACTCTAATAAAAATTAGCACTTCAAAGTTTAATATTTCGCAAACAGATCCATGAATCCAAAAATAGTGTTCATACACTCGCAATATTTTTGAACGACCTTTCCAACGACACACGGAACCCTAAAAACGCAATAACACTTTGCCCGACCCAGGAATCGAACCCGGGACCTCATGCTCAGCAGTAGCGCTTGCGACCGCTAGACCAACGGGGCAGTCGTGACATAAAATATTGTCTAAATCTATAATAATTATGTACAACCATCCACGTCACTACATACACATGCAATTCAGTAAAAGTAAAACCAATAGATACGAAGTCGCGAACACACATTCATAAATCAGAACGTACTGTACAATCAATTATAAACCTTATCTCATCAGGTACTCACACGAAATCACTGGCTTGTCGCAAGCTCTGTATTACGCGCGCGATGCAACCGCTATAAAGTATCGTTTTGTGATTTTTACATTGCTTGTCCAGTCACTTAGCGACACACTTAGGTAGTGGTGAAGAAGCAATGTATTTCCTGCAAACATAATACAGTCGCTGTGATAATATGAAAGCAAAAATAACGTAGTAAAGGCAAGAAATATTTTCCGATTTGTTGTTTATCATGAATAATGATATTCCAGACAAATATAGGTAATAAAATACCTACGTGTGCTGATAATTATGTAGTAAGTGGTTTCATAATTTATAAACTTTTTAGTTTGGCTTAAATTTCTAGAAGAAACCACTGAACTGCATCTTAGGTTGTCATGTCATGAATGATGCGGACGAAAGCGTAAGTTCGCGGAGACGGCCATTTGCCTACGACATTAGCATCTTGATCATGGCGCGCGGACACAGACACGGAAGAAGTGGGGCATTGACCCTAAAACCAACCCACTCAACCCTCGCACTGAAATTATATCTTTTGGTGAACAAAATAAGTTCGATAATTGTTCAAAAGTGCGCGTTGCTTCACGTCGCGGTCTGAGCTGCCCCTATTATTTCTATGCTTATGACCTTCTATTTTCAAGAGACACTTGAATCATCATTGTGTGGTTCTTCTAGTTCATAATTTCAACGTAATATTGTGACTGAGTCAAGTCAAGATGATTGGCGAGCAGCTACATGACTGTGTGCGTGTATCAGTGAGCCGTGAGTTCAAAATTTCAAATCTCACACAGTACTAAAACTTTTTGTAAGTTTTTACTTGTTTGGAAGTAATGAATACAATTAATTTCATAAAAAAATAAATAATAAGCATGAATTGAATATAAATACCCTATTTATTAACAAGTGTTTGCTTTCAAAGAAACAAAAACAGCGTAGTAATGTAGGATTCGAACCCAGACCTCATAGATTACGAATCCATTGCTTAGTCCATACAGCTACGAGCACATGTTAGTTATACGCGAATTTTAGCAATGGAATGGTAGGAACAGTTCGCCACTATGACGCGTATTCTAAATGCAACAATGTTATATTTTTTTGGGTAGTAGGTAGGTACAAAGACAGTTCATATTTGTGTGTTCTCCGTGGAATGTTGAGACATCATTCATACACGCACACGCACTGGCTGTATCGTGCTCGAGTTTATACGTTACGTTATATTAAAAAAAAAAACATGCAATAAAGTCTAAAATAATCATATTATTAGTTACAATAAAGTCTGCTGAATACCAATACCTATAAATAGTTAAATAATAATACAATAACTAATATTTAACTTCATAAAAAAATAAAAAATAGATAATAAGAATGAATAGATTATAAATAAACATAAATACAACAAAAGACTAAGATTCGAACTCAGACCTCAATGATCGTAAATCTATTACTAAGCCCATACAGCTACTAGTACATGTGAGAAATGCGCGAATTTTAGCAATGCAATGGAAAAAACAGGTGGTCAAACTCGATTTCTAAATGCACCAGAAATAAATGATATGTAGGTAAGTACTGGAGTTTTGAGCGTTTACTCTAAGAACATGTAGGTAGGTAAGTATGTAGCTAGGTATGTAGGTAGGTATATAGGTAGGTATGTAGGTAGGTATGTAGTTAGGTATTTAGTTAGGTGTGTAGGTAGGTATATAGGTAGGTATGTAGTTAGGTATGTCGGTAGAAAATATTAAAAAGGGGTCATTGTACCTACATACGGCTACACATCAAGCTACACATTTCCAGTATAAGCTGACCCCGCGTTGTAGGTACGGAAATTCTATACAATGCGAGATCTTGATGTGTAGTCGTGTTTATTCATCATTATGAACAACTCTCACTCCATAATATAGGGACCAACCCTGAAATCGCGAAAGAAAAATCAGCTGTTCCCTACATTTTGACGAGCTATGCGAACATAAAGTACCTAGGGAATAGCTGATTTTTTTTTCGTGATTTCAGGGTTGGTACCATAGTGAAAGTTGTTCATAATGATGAGTACAATGACCCCTTAAAATATTTCGTGTATGAAAAGATACACCTTATATTTTCTTCCAAACACATGCAAAAAAATAATGTCCAGTAAAAACTTAAAATAGCTATACGTAACTTATGTATCTATCTATACAAATATCAGTCTTGCATCTCCGCCATTCCTTTCTGGAGTCGTAGGCAAAATTGACGTCCTATTCGCGCAAGTCTGCGCCCGTGCATTTTCTTTGATCGTCGTTTTAGTTCAGCGCGCCACCGCGCGCGTTTTACGTATTCGGGGAGTAGGGAGTTTAGCTCCGCCCACATGCGGAAGGTGTCTGAGAGAACTATGGCTCTTAACATAATAACACACTGAGTTTTAAATCTAGGATATTTTGAGTTATGGCCTGTTAGGCCATAGAATAAATAGGTTATGATTAATACAAGATATTATCTGGAGAAAACTTCGACTTAGGGCTGATTTTTCAATAGTCCGACAACTTTCATCTGATGAAGTATTATTGCGGTTTTGATAAATATGACATATTTATTATTCAGAGAAAAGTTATTTGATTATTGAAAAATCAGCCCTAACACCGGTAGCACACCGCGAAATCATAGCAGCGAAACCGCAGTAGTTCAGTTTGTACTGACGCGTCATGTTCCGAATCCGAGTTGGCGGAGGTGTGCTACTGGCGTTAATGTCATAATGTTGAAATCTGACAAGCAAAAACGCAACGCAACGCAACAAAACGCATTCTGTGTAAATAAAGAACTATTCTATACTATTTTATTATTTCTTTTCTTTCTTTCTTTAAACGTGGTTTAAATCAATAATGCTCGTTCCAGGGCTTGAAATACCGTTAAAAATATGGTATCGTTACAGCCTTTTAATGCAGATATCGTTATCTAATAAAAAACGTTATAATTTTTAACGTTATATCTGGCACATTTTATCGTTAAAATATGTAACGATAAAATCTACGGTACCGATAATTTTACCGTTATGATTTAGTTTTGTTACCGTAGCTCTCGTCCAATCGCAATCAACGGGGCGTATGTAACCCGAAAAATTCTCCCGTCTATGAAATTTGGTATGTGATGAAGTTAGGTAATACAGAGTATAGACGTACAATAATCCAACAAACTTTGATAAGTACGAGAAGTTATTTTTTTAACCTAAATATGAAAATCGCTTAAAGCTCTGTGAATACATCAGACTAAAATACTACTTTCTGTATACGTACGCATGTACTAGTTGGAATAAGTATTTAAAAAAATCCAATATTTTTTCGATTTCAGAGATAAGTACTCCAAATTTAATTTTTAACATTTTGCACTATAATTTCTACTGATAAATTGCTCGGCGAATTGTTATTTTATAATATGGTTTTATGTCCTTAAATACACAGCATTGTTTAGTTATTCGAAATATTTTCCTTTTTTTTTTTGATTTTTGCTTAACTACGTAATTTTTGAAAATCACTCCGTCAATTTTTAGACCTTTATTAGGCTTATGGTTATAAATTAAAAAAGATTTATCAATTTTCGAACGTTCATATATATTTTAGGGTATGTTCGCTGATTTATGCTAGAACGAAAAGGTTGACCTTCACTTGACCGCTCGGAGCTGCGATGCCACACAGTTTTAGTGAAGGCGAGTTTGGTGGCCACCGTTATTACAATTTTATTTTTTTATCTTAAGGTTACACTAGTCGGTTATTCTTCCATACAAACGTAGTATGTTGATTACTCGTCTGTTTGATGGTGTACGTTCCAAAATAAAAATTATATCGGGGGGCACGGCAGTGCCTCCGCCAAGCCGAGCAAAACAAACACAAAGGCACAGCCGTACCATCTTCTCTAGAAGCCATTCAGAACATTTTCGACCTCCTGTAACTTGGTTGTGGATAAAGCTAAGAGCCAGTTCAGTTACCAAGAGGGCTTAGTTTAATTAGATATATTGCCAAATTACATTCAATTTGAACTTGTAGTTAAAGAACTATTGCAGGTCAAAGTTCCTTAATTTTGTCACTGACATTCTCGCACCGATTAGGTATCAAAAGTTCACCGTTATAAATGTGTGTAGAGTCCGCGCCACCACTGAAGTCCTATTGACCCGGCGTTAGTGTTTATGTTATTCCATTTAAAATAGGAGGATACTACAAAAACATCAAGAGTCGATTAAAATAATTCATGCATGGTGAGGTAGGGCAAACATAGTATGTCACAAATAAGCTTTGTGTTGTCGAAACGTAAAACGATCCCCGAGAGTCAGAAGTTCTCGGGGTTCTAGAATCACATTCACATCTATGTAACGGTATCTTTAACGTAATTCATCAACTTCTAATTGTCGTTTTGAAATGAAACCTTGGACCCAACCATTTTGATGTAGTTCGGATAACAATACTATAATTTGGAATCTGGAAGCTGATCTAAATGATGCAACCAGGAGGTGGATAGTGCAACTCTTCAGTGGCTACTAGTAAACCCCTCGAGTTTGGGCTCATATGATTCGTTTTCACAAGTCCAATAGATTGAGCGTGGTAACGAGTTTCTGGTGATGGAGCCAAGAGATAGATACTAGAATTCTTCAGTGGCTACTAGTAAACTTCCCTAGTTTGGCCTCATGTGATTCGTTTTAATGAGTCCAATATATTTGACTTGGTGTCGAGGGTCTGAAGATGGTGCCAGAAGGTGGACAGTGTAATTTTTAAGTGGCTACTAGTACTAGTAAAACGATTGAGTTTGGGCTCATATGATGCTTTTTGACGATCTCCAAGAGAGAGAAGATCGGGGTTCTAGATTCACATAGTGTATTTTTTGTTACGAAACCAAACTATTTATTACCATATTTCATCGGTGATATTATAAAAAATGCCTCGTAGGGCTAGTGGTCGCTTCACAAGTGGGGCAAAGTGTTATTTGGTATTTCCATCTGGGATTGCTTGGTAGCAGCCTGGAGTCTGGATTTGTACCCGTTTGATGGCAGCCCCCTATTACATGGAATTTAAACTTAACGCCGCGAATTGCCATATAAATAAATAAATACGTACATAAAAATAAAAGTGATAAAACTAAAACCCAACTGCGACAAAAAAGTCAACTAACAAGACATCATAGAAAGAAAAATTAAAAATCCGGAGTCATACGTGTTAATAAATCATAAGGCATAAATCAAATGGATAACCGCAAAATCTGTCAAATATGCAATGTCAAAGAAGTCCGCGCATTGAGATGAATAAAACGCGTGCGGTTATATTCACAGTTGGCGTCCCACTGCAAATTAGCGGTGAGTCCACCGCACGAATTTTGTGTCGCAAAGAGATATATACAACGTGTAACGTTAAATGCGCAAAAACTCAGACCCCCTACTGATTTTTAATTCAATTGACCTATTGAGAAACAAAACCATTAGAAAAATTGTAAAGGTTTTATGTGCTGTTTTAGTTTTACTGGCAATTCTCATTGTTTCTTGCATCTGCGACGACGCTCTATCGACGGAGGGGTCGTCATCGGGCCGCTGCGCCGCGCTGGCTTGACCTATTAATAAATAGACACGGCAACGTTTTTAATGAAGATTTTTTTTTAAATGTCACCAATATTATAAAGTGGTTCAATTGATTCTGCTCGTTATTCTGATCAAACTATTTTCAGGTTTTACGGATTTAACGTTACACGTTGTATAAGGTGTATCTTTTCATACACGAAATCTCTTAAGGGGTCATTGTACTCATCATTAGACTCGCGACAGTCTAAGAAGTCCGTTTTGACGTTTCTTTCTGTGAGGAAATATTCACATAAGTTAAAGTGTAGATGTGAAAAGCAAGGTGAAGATGAGTTAAAATTAGTGTTGAAATATGGAAGTTTCGACGTTCATAACTTCAAAAAAATTTTTTTTTATTTCTTCTTCCATACAAGTATAGATAATGACAAGAAAAATTGACATAAATTTTAGTTTTGAACTTACAGTGTCAAACAGAAGAGTAATCACCATACTACGTTTGTATGGAAGATGACCGACTAGTGTAAACTTAACACTTTCGCGGGCAGTAAACGCCTATAGACGTAATAACAATAAAACTTCAATTGTCTCATTCACTGTCCGCGAAAGTATTAAGATAAAAAAAATATTTATAATAACGGTGGCCACCAAACTCGCCTATACTATAAGTGTGTGGCAGCGCAGCTCCGAGTGGTCCCTTACGCTCTAGCATAAATCAGCGAACATAATATATATGAAAGTTCGAAAGTTTGTTGGATTATTGATAAATCTTTTATAATATCAAATCATAAGACTAATAAAGGTATAATAATTGACGGAGTAATTTTTCACATTACGTAGCTAAGCAAAAAAAAAATTAAAATATTTTGGATAACCAAACAATACTGTGTATTTAAGGACATAAAAGCATAAAATAACAATTAGCAGAGCAATTTGTCAGTAGAAATTATAGTACAAAATGTTAAAAGTTAAATTTGGGGTATCTCTGAAATCGGTAAAATATTGGATTCCTTTACATATTTACGTACACAGAAAGTATTTCAGTCTGAGGAAATATTCACAGAGAGTTATAAGCGATTTATATATTTGAATTATTCGGAAGTCTCCAAACAATCATTTCCTCGTTGAGTGGACTATGCATCGACGCTCAGAGTGTGCCTTACGACTATTTACGTGTTTAATATTCTCTTTGCTATTCTGTGTTTTTGTTCATTTATTTCAAAATATCTATAGACGACATTTCTTTTCGTAATCGTGACTATAACAAGAACTAATAATTCGCGAATACCTAATAATTCGCGAGCGTGTTCTGTAAGCGCGAGCGATTGCCGTGAGATTATAGAAGACGACAAACAAAATGGCAACAGCGCCGACAGCGTATAAGAGGCGCGCGTGCCGGCCTCCTTTGAGAAAACGGGCAGGCAACGTCGCATAAAATAACAAAAATAATACTGGTAATTTATTACCGCTATTTTTACAATAACGTTAAAAATACCGGTAATTTTTACCAAGATTTATAACGTTATTATTTTGTTATGCTACTAAGTAACGCTACTAAATCGTACCGATATCGAAGTATCTCTACGGAAATACCGTTACTTAACGTTACTTTTAATGTGAATTGGTAACGTTTTCAAGCCCTGGCTCGTTCCTTCTCTTAATTAGAAGAGGCTTTTGCTCTGCATTGCGACAATTACGGGCTGATAATATAATTACTTCATGTATTAATTCGTTATCAAAATAGCAGCATTTAATCAAGGACTACACGTGACCTGTTAACTAAACAAATATTTAACACTCGACCGCATCCCGCAGTGTAGGTACAGTCACGAACCAAAATATGTGTGACGTAATTTGGAAGCTATTTTCTCGAACAATATTAATTCAAATGTAGAATATTACGTAAATCATAATAGTTTGCATAATATTAAGAGAAGAGAAGCGAGAATTGCGGCGATAGTCGCGCAGTGCCTTCAAATGATCGCCGTGATGTAATCGCCGTGTGGAGATTGATTCATAGAATAGAATGGAATAGAATATCTTTATTTTGCATAAAATATGGTACATAAAAGATCTTAAATATAAGAAGTCCCACATATTTTGCTTACTTATACATTTCAGCATGCAAAAAATACCTTATAAAAAAAAAATACTTATACTTACAAAAAACATTTTTTGTTGCTATTGAGATCATCATGACATACAAAATTAAAATCTTTAAAATTAAATTCTAATTCGATAACCTACTAGTGAGATCATATTTCAAATTTTGCTTATAATTTAAGAACTCATTTATTGTATAGAACGCATTATAATAAAGCCATTTATAAGTTTATTTTTAAAGTAATATAGTGGTAGCTCTCTGATCTGTTTGGGTTGTAGATTTTGACAGACATATTATAACAATTGTTGTGACAGAATGTGCTTCTACATCTTGTGACAGCCAGTCGGGATGGATCTCTTGAAAGGTCAGAGTTTCTATTGTTAGAATTTGATGTCACCGCGAAACTTTCGCCGCGATTTTCTCGCCCGTGAAGATGGCGCCTAGGTGTTGACATATTTTGGCTTGTGATTGTACATACAAGAAATCGATAAGTTAATTTGAACATCTACGTAACGAGAAAAACGCACAGTAATGCCCAGTAATAATTTATAGGCGCTCATCAAAGAAAAGTTTTTTAGGTAGTCAAGTTGGCACGAAGTTAGATTATTTCCTAAGAACGGAACGTCATCCTAAAAAAAAGTTTTTTTATCACTATGGGATTGGTCGTGAGTTTTACTGAATGGTCCAGAAAAGATTTTAGTAGAAGACTTACGGTCGACTGTTACCTGTATAAGTTTTTTTTATGATCCTTTCATGTTAAACTGATTGATCGGTGATTGGTTATGCAAATACTGGGGAGCATCCTGTTTAAAGGTCATTGAACCTATCATTATGAATAACTTTCACTATGGGACCAACACTGAAATCGCGAAACAAAATCAGCTGTTTCCTATATTTTGACGAAATATGCGAATATAGACTGGAACAACATAGTTGGGAAAAGGCTTGGCAGTATGATAGATTGTTAATTTTAGTCATCGTTCAAACAAAAACTGATAATACTCGTATACAGGCAAAAAGCGAAAAGTCTTGATTTTAGATCTAGAAAGCTTTCAATACATTATAAAAAACCGAATTTTGTGTTTCAAACCAAAAGAATTAAAGGTAAAACAGAATCCTTATTTCCTTACTAATATTATAAATGAGAAAGTGAGTTTGTTTGTTTTTCTTGTTACGCTTTCACGCTAAAACGGCTGAACGG
The DNA here is from genome assembly GCA_947363905.1 of Lithophane semibrunnea. NCBI lineage: Eukaryota > Metazoa > Arthropoda > Insecta > Lepidoptera > Noctuidae > Lithophane > Lithophane semibrunnea. Next base: position 11,181,376 of record OX376197.1, on the reverse strand, counting down.
ATTTCGAAGAAATTTGGCACAGGGGTAGACCATGACCTGGAATAGGACATAAGATACTTTTTATCCCGATACTCACAAGGGATCGAGACTAACGCGGGGCGCTGCTAGTACTTTCTGCGGCCTACCCAAATGTCCTTTTTTTGGTATTGTTCGTCGAGTCGTTGAGCTCCTTCAGCTCTGAGTTGAGCTCCTCGGTTACTGACAAATGCTTGCACTGACTGGACAGGTCCACTCAAATCTGTGTGGTTCTTTCCTCAAAAGACCATTTCAGACATTAAACTACATGGTCCTCATATGGCTTGACCAAGATTATGTCTGGACCTTAAAAGAGACTGCGACCTCTGAGTTTGTTTCGGCCTTTCTTCTCAGAGTAGTCAGATAGGAAACGCCGACCTCATCTAGCTTATTTTATTTTTTTAATAATATGACGTGTAAAAGTGATTGCGATATCCTATTTACAGAATAAACAATTTCATTTCATTTCATTTCACTTAATAAAGTTATCTTTCTACTCACCACATGAAAGAACGGTTCAAAGTACCAACATTAAATCGATTCTCAAAGGATTTTCATTACAACGAGTGAAGAACATGACATTTACTTTAACGCGGCCACTATCCACTAAAAGGAAATCAGCTTTGCGGCTCATTTACCGGCCACCGTTTAATTTTATTTTCCTAGCGTTTCGGTGCTTAAGCGAGTAAATAATAGGTACGGTTTCATATTTTATTCTGGTGTTATGTTGATGTTTTAAGATAAAATAGTTTTTGTAGTGTATCTGATAGCTAAGTATTACGGCTTTTAATGCTAACTTCCTAACTATCCTAACTTAATATTATAAATGCGAAAGTGAGTTTGTTTGCTGAACGGATTTGGATGAAATTTGGCACAGGGGTAGACCATGACCTGGAATAGGACACGGGATCGAGACTTACGCGGGTGAAACCGCGGGGCGCAGCTAGTAATATTATAAATGTGTGTTTAGTGTGTTTGTTTGTTACACTTTCACGCTAAAACGGCTGAACGGATTTGGATGAAATTTGGCACATGGTTAGACCATGACCTGGAATAGGACATAGGTTTTTATCCTGTTATTCCCACGGGATCGAGAAATACGCGGGTGAACTGCAGGGCGCAGTTACTAAATAATAAAACCTTACTAAGCCTTATTTGCTAGTAATTGGAGGTTCAAGTCGATAGTGTGAAACAGGTGATGGTCGAGCACTTCCAATTAGATTATATAGTAACTTTTGGTAACTTTTTAATTTGCATTTTTTCTAGGGCGTTCATTTTTGAACTTACACTTTCCAATAACTTGTGTACCTAGCACCAAAACGTTTTTCCCGTTAAGTCCCCCGTCCAATACTCACCTGTATTTCATTTTATTTGTGATTGTGCTGTGTTTCCATCTGAATTTCCATAAAGGACAACAGTCCTATATGGAAATTTACTTTCTGAAATAAGCGAATTTGATTTTTATAATCATTATCACCACTATTGATAAACGACTCTTTTTACCGAGGTCTCACATCATCGGTAGGTATTGCGTTGCGGTGCGGATAGTTTTTTCATACCTTCCATTTTATAAATCCATTTATTTGAAACGCAGTACAAAAACAAAACAAAATCGGTAACCGACCATTATCACACCGCACCGCGCTCGTTATGCACAGTTCGAAGAACGCAGAATTTTCGCAATATCTTTTGATTTTCCGAAGATCATTATTCATCCCGTCCCAATATATGACATCCACGCACGATACGATATACTTAATTAAAATTACAAACGTGTGTGTTAGGTAGCTTTAATTTATTCCAAGCATACGTTAAAGATGATCCTTTATGTAAAGTGATCATTACTATACTGTTGACATGAGTCTCATTAGATATTCTATTAGGGAATACAAAACCCAACAGTAATAATGCTGTAAATTACAAATGAAGTTATAATTGGTAACACTAGATGTAGAAGCCGTTGTCTGTTTCTGAGAAAGTCAGAAAAATATTTTATTTGGGACACGCACAAGAAATACAGAAAGAATAAAAACAGAAGCATTTAAAACTAAGCAGAGCCGAGCTGTCTGTATATTGTAATAATTAAAGATAGTTAATTGATTCAGGCGTGACTTTGCGGAAATCCATTATAAAAAATCCAATCCTATATAAGTGGGGGTGTCGGGCGATTTGATTCACTCTGCGTCCAGCGTTCGGTGTGGTAACACGTCGCGTTCTGGTTTGCAATTGGTCAATCGTCATCCTGAAGATGCCTCGTTGAGAGGTGAAACACGTGTCGATTTCTTACAGGGTTTTTATGACTCTTGATGAATAGTCAAGCGGAATAGGTTACTAAATATATCAGCGTCTATTGTATTTTATTGTAATAATTGGTAATATTACCGTTCTTATAAATGTATTACCACCCGTTATGTAATATTCGAACCGGATTTTTAATAGCCTGGTGCTTTTAATTAGTTTAGTACTGTAATCAGAAAGGTTTTGATTTATTGACCATACTAACATAATTCATTATTCATTGTCGTTATGACAATGAATGAATGAATGAATGAATGAAATGCACCGACCCCAGCGTGGCTTAACCAGACTCGATAAATCGAATGAATCCCAGGATTTGCACTAGCCCCTGAAGCCTCATGGCTCATGGAGCTACAGAAGCCATTGCATATCAAAGAATAGACCGGGGGGCGCGGGTAATGGTAGGGATAGAATGTGCCCTTAGGGATAAGGAGGGATTTGCGAGCCTACCGAATATGCATCCTTGAGAAAGCAACAACTCAAGTGTCGTTATGACAACTGAAAAAATTCAATAGTCACATCTGACATCGTCGTAGTGACATCTGATGTTAAGTGAGGTCTCCTGCCAGTGTTGCGGGAAAGGCCGAAAGGAATGCCGGGACGTTGGCAATAGGCAACTGAAGAAACACGGGTGGGTTTTAGTCAGTAAAAGTCATTTGATGATGTCCCAACCTCAAAAAAAATAAAAATAAAGTGAGGACTGACAAATGACCCACCTGAAATTAAGCGGTAACCTGCCTATTAAACCCGGTCGCTATGTCACTTACTTATACTACGTCTGCATAATTATTGTGTACTTCATGACATTTCATTGCGCCCTTCGTGTGCGAGGAACAGTTTAAAAGTCTCAAGGGCCTGTAATTTTACCGACACACTCACTAAAAGAATTATGCTTAGCGCCATAAATATGTCGCAGTACTTCTGTATGTGGTTTAGAGGCTTCACAAGAAGTTGTAATACCTACTATACAAAAATTTTCATCTGGGGGCCTAAAACGGCCACCTGGCTGGGAATTCAGGGAATGAATTGCTGGGAATTCAGGAAATGAATTGCTCTTAGACAATTCATTTCCAGGCATGATAATCCTGAATTCCCAATCCCTAGTCATTAGCAATCCCTATAATTTGACACAAAACCAATTCATAATTTGTCGACCATTTTACGAACCTAAATAGAAAACTGTCAAACAGATGAATTATTTCGTAATATAAATTGCACGCAGATCATATTATGAATTGTCAGTTTGTGACATTTTACGATGATTCATAATATTTTCCTATTATGATTCTGCCAAAGTGGTCGTTTTAAGCCCCGTGTTTTACGTTAGTATATTGCTACCAATACTAAACCTACCCTGTATGTTTGCAGTAAAAGTGGCTGTAGGTAAAACACCATCACCAAAAATAAAGGCTTTGTCAACATCAAAGGATTCACATAATATCGAAATACAAATTGACTCTTCTGCCTGCCATTTACAAGCTTACCCAAGCTGTTACATAGGATAAAACATATTACAAATAATTTATTACATGACGACGACGGCTACGTACGGTTTCATGTAACTAATTTCCACGAAACCGTAGCGAGTGATACTGGCCAAAATGGCAATCTATATAATAAGGGATAACAGAGACAGATAACAGCTCTATGGCGTCATGTAGTCCCTTCCTCCCCGCTTTGTGTAAAACGAGTGTCTTTGCTTTGTTTCGAGAGTCATAAACATGAGGAAAGTCGATATTTTCATACCTACATATTGAATGCATGTATTTTTTATGTGTGGCTGGCTTAGAGTATATATTACTGTAATTAAAGACTCTAAATACAGTATTGTAATTATATACTCTAATAAGGAGTACTGTAATTATATACTCAAAGGTGGCCGGCATGGATTGAATGTTCTAGATACCTAACAATGATTATAAAAATTCTAGATGCATCTTAACTAAATATTAGAAAACAAAGTCCTCCACCGCGTCTGTCTTCTCGCGATCAACTCAAAAACTACTGCACCGATTTTCATCTTGTTTTCACCAATGGATAGAGGAAGGTTTTAGTATATAATAACCGCATGGGCATCAGCTAGTTCTAGATAAGCAAAAGGATCTTGGCAATATACGGACCATGACAGAAGCATACTTTATGCTTGACATCTGAAGAAAACCAAGACATTCTACTGCACGGAAACTATTCTTCTAACCAATAGGTACCCTGCTGTTATTTCTACACTCCTAGAGCTAGCCAGATTTATTTAAATAATCATCAAAAACTATCTCAAAATAAAACGGAACGTGTACTGTGGCTAGATAAACCTACTATTCTAATAAAAACCAATAATAATAAAGCTGGCACCACACAGCCCGGATCTAAAAACCAAGACCCGGAATATTTGTATTCATGAACTGTAGGCCCATGAATGTGTATTATGTCCCATCTAGACCATCTTACGCAAGCATAATATCTGCGAGAAATATTCAAATAAGTTATTGCTTCTTATGAAATGTTAAATCAAACTCCAAGACATCGAAATATGTGGATGAATGGATTAATATAAACTCAAATAAATCTAGAGAGCACGATTATTTTTATAAAGAATGGGAACATTCAGAATGAGAGGATTGGACTTGCTTACGTAGAAATATTTAAATCGACCAAGTGTGAGTTGGACTCGCACACTAACAGTTCCGTACCACCGTACAATATTTATTACTATTATTTCCGTTCCTAAAATTTCCGTAAGAAACGTGCTTTTTCGGCGTTTTTTGCTCGTTCGTCAACGAGCAAAAAACGCCGAAAAAGCACGTTTCTTGTACCTAGTACGTTTCTTGTACCTTTGTGGTTGATTGTAGTTTTGATTTTTAACTTTATTTTTATTTATGTTGATATAGCGGCCATAGTATTACCTATTACGGTTCAAACCATACAGCCCTTTGACAGACGGACGGACGGACAGCGAAGCCTTAGTAAGTCAGCAGCGTTGGCATTAAAGATCTCTGAGTGTAGATTATAAGTACGATAATTTCGACAATTTTTTGTGGACAAAGAATAACTTGGTAACACAATCCGTTCACATCGGGATCCTGCCGTTTTGCCGAAAAGATTTTGCCCAAATTTCACTACCCAAACAAATTTTAGCAACCTTTTTTTATACCAATGCAATGTTTGGAATGATTTTAGTACGCACATTTTCATTTGGTCAAATTTTTACTTTGCAGAAGATTATCAAGGATAATGTCATTTAGGCATTTGGTCTTTAATCAAATGATTTATTACAGCAAACAATCTTTAGATAATAAACGTTTGGTCAAATGATTTGTTAGGTTAGGTTAGGTTAAAACTATGACCTACAACGCGCGAGCCGAGCGAGCGAAGCGAGTGGTGCCGCGGCAGCGGCCGGCGAGTGCCAGAAACGACTAGATTATATAGAAAAAAAACAGGCTACCCGAAACTGACGATTCTAAACATTTGGCAAATTTTATTTTGCGCCAACTGAAATATTTGACTACTAAAAAAACTAAATTGGTAAAAGTACTATTTGTTAAACAAGTTATTGTTTAAACGTTCACTTGCCAAACATTAGGTTTGCGTTACAATTATTTGTGAAGGGATTTTTTGCTAAGTAATATTTTGGCAAATGAAATTATGCGGAAAATTGTTTGGGATGTGATAATTTGGCAATTTATTTTCGATGAAACAAGGGAGACCCGTTCACATCAAAGGTGATGTTCTCCTTATTACGTCTCGTTAAGTTTCTTCTAGATGGTTTGCTCATTATGATTTATTATTTACTAGCTGATGCCCGCGTGGACCCTAATTATTTTTCTTAAATGAAAGTAGCCTAAGTTACTCCTTATCTGCTATCTGCCAGTGAAAGTCCCGTCAAACTCGCCGGAACCGACAGACAAAATTGTTAAAAATAGTTTACTTTCTTATGCATTTAGTAAAAAGCTGATATTTTGACATTATTTACAAACAGACACTTTTAATTTTATTTATTTGTATTTAAGGAATTAATATCAGGTGGTATTTTGAAGTTGAATACAAATACTTTTATCAAAATGAACACGTAAAAATATTACAGTTTGTGCCGAATTTAAGTCTAGAAACAACCTCAGCAAGTCTTCACCAATAAAGGCATTGATTACTTACTTCCCACACGTAAACAGAGCACAACCAATAATAGTTTCAAAATGTATCTCAAATACATGGAAATGGCTTGACTATTTCAGTCCAATGATATTCATTATCATTGACTCCTAGTAGCACTAACTTAGCTACCTCTTACCGAAATTGGTTGGCTTCTGTATAGACGTAGGCGCTATTACCACAATCTATTCAGTGCTAGTAAGTTATTAGTTTTAGTGATAAAGGGCCTAGCTCCATCTCTTAGATAATTTATTTATTTATTTAAAAAAACAACGTATATTTACAGTGGCACCACACATAAAAGTTATCGGTCAATATCTGTTATTAATTACCCATAAAATTAAATTTAAGATTAGGTGAAATTGATTAATTGTTGAATTTGATAAGATTAAATAAAATTAGATAGGATTGGGATACAAATTGGAATAAAATTATAAATAACAAGATACAATTAGCTGTATAATTGAAGGTCAATAAAATTTGAAATTTAACAGACCTTAAACGGATTTTGTTTTAAGAAGTTAAATAGTTAGGAGGCTCAAAAAAGAATAAAACTGCTACTAAATTTACAATATCAAAGGGGTTTAGACTGCAAGTAGGGTCAGTAGCGGACCCAAAACAGAGCTCTATAGAAACCCCAGAACTGTGTTATTCCGACAGGCTATATATATTATGTATCATACTCGTACATCGGATATCGTTTCCTATGAGGAAGACACGTCTTTTTGATACTTAACACTATTAATTAATCAAAATATGAAGAAGAACATTAATTTGGTAGAGAACACCATACCTATAATGAAACAACCAGAGAATGCTTGGATTTATCAAAGGCTTGAATCGAATTCGTGACTATAGTGCAATATTTGAAAGTAAAAATGGTGAAAATTTTTATAGAATCAATACGGATGACGAAACTACACCAAATAAATCATTCAAAATCCATCCAAAAATAGGTCGATTGAAGGTAAAATTATTTCGTAATTGAGTAAAATAGGGTGGGTTAGAGTGAATGTGGCACGTAGAGCCGGCACGTTTGAAGGCATCCTCCGCGTCCCAGCTATTTCAGATATTCAAAAGGTCGCCCGTTTTAAGGACCTCAGAGACCTTATTGCAGCCTATCTGTGTTTCGACTCCGAATAGACTATTTATTTGAATTAATTTTATCACGAACTTTGGGAATTCTGTGATGCGGTTCCATCATATGCTTTCATTTGATTATTTTTGTTACACAAAGGAAAGTGGGCAAAAGTGGTCTATGGTCCAATAGCGATATGGTCTTGATATTTGTGTAGGGATCAAAAGAATTATTCTCAAAATTTCCAGGTCAGATTTAGTAACTCCTTAGGCCACGGGATGAGGTATCCCTTTAAAAAAAACCTCAAATTGCTACGAAAGTCTCCAATAGCTACCGTCTACTTACCTACTTCTTCTATTCTAGTACTTACGTCTCTCGTATTGGCACGAACTAGATTATGTATTTGAAAATCTCGTGGTAAAATTATTAGCCAGGCAACAAAGTGGAATATGCAATGTGTAACTGAACTAATGCATATTACGAAAATAGTTTGTTCAGAACCATTTACTGAATCGATTTCTTAATAAGCGTATTTTTTATCTCCAAAATAATTAAAACTACGTAAATTACAGTCACTTCCACTGTACATTCAAAATAAACCAAAATGGACGAACCCATAAACATGTGCGACTGTGTGCGTGCGTAGATTTGTAATGTAACTACAATTTTCTCCTACAAACAATATAACTAATTTAATAAATAAACAATGTTTTATACGTAATAATAAATATTCAGTATAAGCAATCTGATTATTCTACGTATAATTGGTGTTTTTGGTCGTGTGTGTTAATACCAGGACATTTTGTATACCTAACTACATATACACCTCGTAGTGATTAATTCGCAGTATTCGGTAACATAATTATTTCATTTTAAAACCAAATTGAATTTTGGTATACCTACAAAAGGCTCGTTGAAATACATTTGCATAAACGCGACACTAAATTATTGTCCAATTTTAACTGTAATTTGAATGCACTATCAGTAATTAACTAATCTTATTCCCGGAGTAGAAATTACTATATCAAATTTTAAAATTATTGGCAATAATGGTGTTGTATGCAGGATTCCTCTGAATGAATTGGTGCTAAATTGTTGTGATAAAATTAATTAAACACTTCATTTTTGTTATGCACATCCAGCACATCGTATACTATATATTATATTTTCATTTTGTCCTATCTTTACTACGCTACGACATGAGGTAGTGCAGGGAGCAAATTTTCAAAATTGTTGAAATATTATAAATCTTTTTTCCATAAGCAGGGCAGCGGTTAATATTACAAAAGTAATAACTACACACAAAATAGGATAAAGTAATAAAACTCAATCACAAACAATCCAATATACAGAATTTCAAACGAAAATCTAATTTCAGCAAGTCCATCAAAAACATTGTGTTCTCAGAAAATAAAGACGTTTACACACGTGATATTTTCATTTGTCTTGTCTTTAAAAGGTAGTTTATTATGGGTCGGTCCATTAAGGGCCCCACTAATGGAGAACAATCCGAAATAAGCGGTCTAAATCAGAGTCCGACCCTACCATACGAAATTCATTCGTAAATATTTAAGATCGCTGTTGCGATATGAACGAACCTATTATCTACTTCAGAATTTCTGCAACAGGTAAATTGAAATGTTTGTTATCAGCTTTCACTGGATAAAAGGTTATATGGCTAATTGTAACTCTTTGTGTTATTTACATAGATATTGAAATAAAATTGGGGCGGAAATGAATATTTACGGACGACTTAGTATTAATTAAAATATCGATCTTTCACCACGAAAAAAAAGTTGCTTAACGAAAAAGCACACTTAATGTAGTGAAGGGATTTATTCCTATGAATCTGGTCTTCAAACTGAGTAACAAGTACGAACTGTAGCACATGTCGCAACAATAATTACGAAATAGTCTCTTTGGTCCCTGGCCTTGGCACCCGGTTGGACTGGAAGCCGACGCCAACATAGTTGGGAAAAGGCTAGGCAGATGATGATGATGGTCCCTGGCCTTGACATCAACCAATGAACGAATGGCAGGGAGCAATAATGTCAAACTTTTATTTTACTTTTATTGGTTGAATACGAGGCTTTGGGCTATTTTTGTATAATTTCTTATTTTGTCTTTTTCTATTGTGTGTGCGTTTTGTTTGTGCAGAATAAACAATTCTTCTTTCTTTTTTTTTCTTTTTTTCATAACTAAAGTATTGAGCAAAAACGTGAATAAAAAAGAAACAAAGAGTATCAAGTACTAACCGAACTGAGCTGTTTTATAGTCAAAGTGCTGTATTCCATTAAATTTCAAATAAACGACTGCAAAGTTGCTCCTTTGTATTTCACTCAGTTTGTATGCAACGTTGGCGGGATAATTCCAGTCACTCTTGGGAATAACCGGGTAAACTTCTTACGACTAAATGTTACGGTCAAAGTGGACAAACTTTGGGAACTTGTTTAAATACTGCTGTTTCATTATTCCCTTACCTCATAGAATCAGAAATGTGTTTCTTATGAAATTATCTTTGAAAGTACTTAAAAGCGTTATGTTTTCGCTATGTTCCATAATAATCTACTAAATCCTTTGGAAACATAACTAATAAAGCACTCACTTCATAGAAGAGTTAAAAGTAATTGGAGCTCTCCCTGCGGCTTAGAACACGTCTATTGAAAACCAAGGGCAATACGATAATGAAACTATATACTTACTCCTAAATTGTTGAATATTTTATGCTTAGAATAAGTCAATAAAAACCCTGATGCGATACTAACATTTTATTTGTCCTAATATATTTATTTATTTATTTACTTACCACTTACATTCGTTCTTACAGGTGGGAACCCAATACAACAATGTAGTCAGTTTTTTTTTTTTTTACAGTCAGAGACGTTACCCAGAAACCAATTTAACACCACCACCAACAAACATGTAATGTTTTTATATTGTCGTATAGGTACATATTGACTAACAGGTAACATATTGATTATCATTGTTTACTAGCGATGTGACTTTGACTTTTGCCGACTAGCCGATTAGTCGTTTGTAAAGAGGCCGACTAGTCGACCAAGCCGATCACGGTTTCGGGGGTATTCCACAATTTCTGTGACGCTTCGTTTACAGCTGATTCGCGCGCAAATTGCAACCGCGAGCGTGCCAGAACATATTTGTTTACTTCTCATTGTTTCTTGATTTTTGCTTTTGCACGTGTTAGAGCAGTGTTTTTGTGTAAAAAAATAAAGACAATACTGTTATTGTTCATTAAATTTAAAGAAAGAAATGGATAAAGGAAGAAATTACATTACGTAAATAAAAAGTTATTTTTTCATGTAATTCCTCCTATATACATTTTATTGAGAAATACATACAAAGTAAGAAGCCGGATAGACGGCGCTCTTTGCCGAATATTCGCCGACTGAGAAAGTGGCCGAATACTCTGCTTTACCGACTAGTCGGAACATCTCTATTATTTTCCTAAAACTAAAATCAAAATTTGGCAAAAACAGAAATTACTCGAAACGTTTACATCCACGTACGTGCCAATCTTAATGCGTCGACAGTGTTAAAACAACTCCCAAAATGAATACGGCTCACTAAGTAAGATTAACATCGAGCTAACCTAAACGGTATTTATCCACAATTTACATCCACCAAAATGCCTTCATTTAATTCTTCCTCGCTAAGAGTAAACCTGTGGATTATATTCATTATTACTATAATATATTAAGGCTGAGCAAACTTAGAGGCTTAATTAAAAGCGAGTAAATCTACGCACACCTCAGTGAAATTTACATGGATGTATTGTCACAAAGGGCCTCAAAGGAGTTACGCCGACGCCTTATAACTTCGAGAGTTATGAAAATTTTATGTTAAATGACGATGTTCGTGTTAATTAAATCCTGTTTTGCAAATTAATGTTTCACGAAGAGTTTTGTGGACATAAACGACAAACAAAATGTTTTTTATTATTTGTTATTAAGGTTAAGGCTAAGGTAAATTAAAATAATAATCGTCAAAATTATTTATAAAGAAATTATACTTTAAGTTTATCCTTTAAGTGTATATCCCTAGTGAATAAAACGGTGCATGATTATTTTTCTTTGAATTTTTTATAATATATCATCTATTGAATTTTTGAAACAAACTTTTTGAATAAATGATAACTCTCTGCATGAATAAAAGAATTTGTTTTAAGAGTTATCAAAACAAATTGTATACCACACAAGTATAATTTTGAACATTTTGACTGTAAAGTTTTAAGTTTCAGTAGGAGAACGCGTTGTAAAAGTTGTGTTTTGAAAAATATCATATATTTTCTTGATACCACATGAGTAGTAGTCGTAATAAATAGCGGTAGTAACATACAACAATAAATAAGGCACTGTTGCCGTGGACAATATTTTTAAGGAGAAAAGTTTATCATTGTGTTAATAAAGATGCTGCAAGCAACCAAGTAGAGAAACAGAAAATACCGGAAATAAAAACTTTATAAAGATATGTTTCGGTATTAAAATAATTTTATAGATATCGAATTTTATCGATACGATATTTTACCAATTAATTGACCTCTATTTTTTGCCCACACGAGAATAATCCAATTCACACGCCAAATTATTTTCTTCAAAATGAAATTTGGTCATATTTTCAACAATCAACTAATTCTATCCCAACCGTCCCCATTTTTATAAAACTGCACACTTTCCCGCGCATAGTTCAGCCATGACAGCTGCAGTACTAAATAAAATCAAAGCGAGAGCACCCACACGTCACTTGTAAGAGCCCAGACTAAGGACTGTAGCCACCAGAGCGCGTTCTGAAGACGTTCCTAGATTAGAACCGTGTCGGCGTGCCTAAACCCGGTTTAAATTGAAGAGCTTTGGTATTCGCAAGGTGTTTCCAAGTCGTATTTAATTTAAAAGTTTTGGTGATCATTTCCATTTTGATCTTTGTAAAAATGGCTTGCTGAATTCTGTTGGAAGTTGTAATGATGTAGTTGGTGGGAATTGGAGTAGTATTTTGAATTAAAATTAGTGTTTAAAGTCTTAGAATAATAACTCACGGAAAGTAAAAAGCTTGCGAATCAATCTATTTGTTCGACCCTTTGGATACCTTCCAGCAACTATTGTTCGATAGATAGAATACTCTTTATTATGTATACCATAAAAATTACAGACATAAATTATAAATTTTACATAGGGTGACACAATGGGCGGTCTTATCGCTAAAAGCGATCTTATACAGACAACCTTTGGATGGATTAAAGGAAGAAGGAGAGACAATTCTGCAGGTAGTCAGTGGTGTACCGTTTAAATATACAAAAAATACATACACACATAAAGTATTATCTCTTTATTGTTGTACTAGGTAACTGGCTGATTTTATAAAAATAGGAGTAAAACCTCTTATTTCCATAAAATCGGCCAGTAACACAGAATGTGCATTTTTTTCTTTTGATATTCCCAACAATATAGAACAGATACTCAGGTATTCTAGCAATTTTACGTTAGTTTTTCAATAAAAAAGCAAAGCTTTACTCTGGAATAAGCTAGAGAACCTAATGCGGTGTCGTCACACTGGCGTATAAAAGGTGTTAAATACTTAACAAACTTTAAGAGGTGTGCTTTAAACCATCGAACTGAAAAACTGTTACTATGGACCGACGAAAAAAAAACTGGTATTCCATACTAAAGTAGGTAATACTACTGTTATAAACTGTATGGGACAGCTGTTTTTTTTGCATCTCATTTACTATGCGTATGATTGAGTAATATCAAAACGTGTCTTTATTTCAGAATATAATTTATTTACTTAAACTACCTAATAGTAATATAAAAAAGAGCGAAAAGAATCATAGGGCATCTAAAAATTCTTCCGCATCGCTGTCAACAGGAAAAAAGTGCCTAAAAGTCTGGCAGCATTAATTTTGATTGTATGTTTTGAACTCGTTCATCGGATTCTTTTTTTGTGTTAAAAAGAATAGAACTAACGAAAGTTAAAAAAGTGGTGGTTCAATTAGCTTCGTTTACCTTAACCTCAGCAAAATATATAATAATTTTTTATCCTTTTTTGAATCCTCTAAAGGCAAAGTACTACAACAATAATTAGATTAGCATACTAATGAAGAGTCTCCAATTGGGAATAAGGTAGAATCTGACATTTTAATTGAAAATGTTGAATAAGTAATTACCTAAAGTAACGAAATTCATGGCGAGATAATTTTCGGATGAAACCGCTTTATAATAATATTATTGAGTCGCTGTAAAAATTAACATTGCCGACGGCCTGTATTACCATTATAAGTCTTGGGCGAAAAGTCTTTGCATTTTGAAATAATTTGTGATTACTTCATAAACAAAAAGTGTTTAATTTTTTATTAAATATAATCTGCTTAGTTCGTTTTAAAAGTATGGATCGTTTTAATTCGATCTCTAACGTCTACTACGTTCAAAAAGTGCTGATTTTCAGGCTGGTTTGAGTAAATGACTTATGATTTTAATTTTTGTACGGGAAAAATTTACTCCGATTTTTGAAAGCCTGTTCGAGTAACTAAAATTGACTCTCTCACAACGTTGGATCCGTTGTGGTAAGTTTACCAAAATATTGATTTCTTAGTCAACATTAATTAGTTTTAGAAAAAAACGGTGCACTAAAATTGGAATATCTGTCTATTCCATACTTCACAGGAAAAAAAACAAGAATCGAAACTATCCAATCAACTACACACCTACCTATTAAAATACACGTATGTAATCACCTCCTGTAGGGACAAATAGTTCCCCAGAAAAACTTGTATGGAGAAACAGTGCTGGCAATTTGCGAGATTATCCGAACCATGAGGATTTGTTTCCCGCATCGCTTCAACAGTGCGGATTTACCCTGAGGTGTGTTAGGTAATAGATCCTGCAAACTTATACCTGGGTTTATCCGCCTTTGGCTGTGTTTTAGATGCTGAAAACTGCTCTGTTGTGGTGAGCGATACCTACTTTGAGTTGGGATAACGTTCTTTGTTGTACCTACTTAATTATTATAGTAATATTTAATGCTAAGAACGTTGAATATTATGCTTGGTCAATGCGTGCTAGCGATTTCAGACCATCCACTTACAAAAAGAATTTACATGCCAGATGTGAGTGGAAACGCCGGTAACTCTGGAAGGACATTATAATGAACTTATTGGTGAATTTCTTCAGAAAGGTCAGCTGCGTGGTACTCGTAACCGGCGTGCATGAATGACCAGCACCTATACCACGACGTATTAATGCCACCATTTTTCCAGTGTTAGTGAGAGACGGAGCTATACAAGGCCGCTAGCACCATCCTTTTTTCGCAGCGGAATAATGATGGCATTAATACTTCATAGTCAGCCCCCTATCTATCTATCATATATCAAGATCTATGAACATAAACGAAGCAAAAGGAGTACGTAAGGATCAGAGCAGGTAGTTTTTGCCTATGGGAATAAAGCATGTATGCATGACAATACAAACTGTTATTAGCAGAAGCACCTGTAGAGAAGGTTATAATAATATGTCACGAATTTATAAAACTCGTGACACATAATCTTTAAGGCAATGTCATGCATGCACACATCGCGATCGAAAAACAATCACATTACTAAAAAATGTTAAAACTAATACCAAGATTAATACACTAAACTTCTTTTTTTTCAATAGTAGTTGAAAGAAAATACGTTTATTTGCGGTAAACATGACGCAAAAAAAAAGAAAACAAACACAAAGAAAAAAATAAGAAAAGGTTGGGAGAAACATGCGTCACATGCACGCAAAATGGCTATCGCTCAGCATTATGCTGCGACCCTATGCAAGACAGAGCCCCAGCGCTGGTTTTCAGCGACAGCCGGCGCTGACGTAATGACGTCGACCGGTACGGCACGGGTAAACTACTATTAGGACGCTGTACCAGTACAGCGCACTGTAATAAAAAATATATTATATTATTATCTAAGTAATAGAATATACTATACATAAACTATACATAAAAAAAAGATAAAAATAAAAATAAATAAAAGAAATGGGCAAACTGAGAATACGCTCCGTGTTACTTTTTGCGTTTTACGTAGTGGCAACATTTCGAAGCGTCCTCTTTGACGTACACCCAACTTGCACCAAAGAAATACGAAAATGATGTAATCATTACAAAATGGCCAGTGATGTAATGTGTTATTGCAAAAGTAATGTGTCAGTGATTTAAAATGCGTTTTTATGTGAATATGAAATGAGATGAGATGGACTCAATAAGAAAACAAAAACTTTGGAAACGAGGGTGACCATGCCAGCTTACAGCAATAACGTAGTTGGGAAGAGGCTAGTCAGATGATGAGTCCGATAATTTCTATTTGAAAAGTAATATATCAATTTGACATATTTTCCTACAAAAGCTGTCCAACCGCCTATTATTCTTTACATACAAGTTATCTGACGATTGAATAATGAGCCCTAAGAAATCTTTTCCACCTAACGGAAAATTTTCCACACACGACAACAAAACACTTTACAATTTCCTTGTTAGAAGGAGAATATTTTCCCGCATCACTTCAAGTGAAAGGGTAACCGTGTGGTGCGATAATGGATGCTGCGACTTATCCTGGGTCACTGTTGTTATTTTAGAAACTGAAAACATTGAGTTAAGCTCTATTGAGCAGAAAAGTTACCATTTGCTCCTTGTTCCGTAAAATTCGTAATTTCATGTGGATTTTTGTGATTTCAGTATTTATTGGTTTGCAGGTAATCCTATTCGGTAACTTCTTTTCTAAAAACGGGGATAAGTGTTGGGAAATAAACGGACTTTTCCTTTAGTAGGTAATCCTTATTAGAGTTCCGTAGCCGAAGGGTGCCAAAAGGACACGTATTAAGCCTTCAATGTCCGTCCGTCTATCTGCATGTCTGCGGGCTGTATCTCATGAATAGTAATAGGTAGACAGTTGAAATTTTCACAGATAGTCTATTTCTGTTGCTTTTATAACAAAAAATAATAAAAATGAAGTTAATTGGCTAGATCATAATTAATACGGTACGGAACCATTCATGTGGAAGTCCGACTCGCACTAAGCCGGTTCTTTCAATTCACTTTCATAGCGATGGGTAAGTAGGGTTGTTTTCTTTTAACCTTTCGCAAAAATGTATTGTATCTGCTTCTTATTTAGTACTAGTGACCCCGCCCCTGCTTCGCAGAATCAGACAAAACATAGAGATTTCTTACACATAAACCTTCCTTTCAGAGGAGCTCGTGGCTATGTAATAACAGCCGCACGGGTCGATCCATCAGGTTAAGCTACGCTTGCCGGGGCTGGTCCGTCGATGTTTGACCATCTTTACATACCGAGACCCCTTCGTGCCTCGGAAAGCACGTTAAGCCGTTGGCCCCGGCTGTCATTTGTGGATCTTTGACTGTCGTTACGGGTCGTCAGAAGCCCGTCTGTCAACCAATCTTACCAAGGGGTATTGTATTACCCAATTACTGGGTTGTGGAGGTCAGATAGGCAGTCGCTCCATGTAAAATACTGGTATTCAGCTGCATCCGGTAAGACTGGAAGCCGACCCCAACATAGTTGGGAAAAGGCTAAGCAGATGATGACACATAAACCTTCCATAATAAATACTCTAAATGACGATAAATCAAAAAGACACGAAAAATGCGTTTATTAATAACTAGCTGATGCCCGCGGCTTTGCCCGCGTGGATATCAATGATTATATACTTAAACCTTCTTCGAAAACCACTCTATCCATTGGTGAAAACAACATGAAAATCGGTGCAGTAGTTTTTGAGTTGATCGCGAACAGACAGACAGATAGACGCGGCGGAGGACTTTTTTTAATAATAATATGTAGTGATAACAATATTATTTATAGATATAATAATACCCCATTGACATTGGAAATACGGTTCAAAAAAATCTTCACCAATACATAACCTTCTTCCCATCTTATTGCGGCAGACCCTATTATTCTTGTCCAATAGTTGGCCAATTCAGTCGCGTCTCAAAGGCTATTGAGGTCATCTTCAGAACAAATGTGAGGGTACTTGGGATCCTCAAGCAAATGCGATATAATTGAATAAAGAACAGGCTTCAGGGCGTTAAAGTAATTTGACATTTCTGCAGCTTTCTACTTATTTTTAATATGATTAGTGACGTCAAGGCCTCTGCAGTTAACACTTTGGTGATTGTGTTTTATTTGTTGTTACTCTAGTGCGATAGTACTTATATATCTCTTACCCTATAAAATATCCTAATTCATAAATAATTATTATCCTACGCTTCCAGGAAAAGTATCATTTAATAGCATAAGGTAAGACGTGGGAAATCAGTTGATGAAATCCAAATATACATAGAAAACCTATTAAAGGAAGATATAAATATGAATGGGAGGCAAAGTATGTAAGAGTTTACTCCATATTAAATATTAATACAGCAATTTATTTCTACTCGCTCAAACTACGCTTTCATTGCAAAATTATATCTATGATAATGTTGAAAAAATAAATAAAGATGATGATTAATTTTGTGTAATTTTATTATTTTTGTATAAACTTCGTGATGGGGGTTGATATTTAAACACGATAAAACACAAGAAAACAGTTTTTGTCAACTCATACTTAAAATACAATAGACGCTGATATATTTAGTAACCTATTCCGCTTGACTATTCTTACGCGACGTGTTACCACACCGAGCGCTGGACGTAGAGTCCAGCGCTCGGTGTGGTAACACGTCGCGTTCTGGTTTGCAATTGGTCAATCGTCATCCTGAAGATGCCTCGTTGAGAGGTGAAACACGTGTCGATTTCTTACAGGGTTTTTATGACTCTTGAAGAATAGTCAAGCGGAATAGGTTACTAAATATATCAGCGTCTATTGTATTTTATAATGGATTTCCGCAAAGTCACGCCTGAATCAATTAACTAACTCATACTTCAAGTAACAACACTAACAGCGGTCGTTAACCTCCGTAAAAAACATCCAAACCTTTTATTTTGTCATGTTTATTTATTTAACACTTGCATTTTAGAATCCATTCCGTCTGCGGACTTTAGCTAGCCAATTTAAAATAACCCTGTATAATAAAAAAGATGATTTTTTACAACAACAAACAAGTTATTTCACATTACGTGCATTTTTATGACTAGTGATCTAGTTTTATGCCACAACAAACAATACAAACATACTATAAATATCCAAATCAGAGGCTGCATACATAGCCATCATCATTGCAATAAAAGATACAGTTGAAAAAATAATGGGTTAACCCGGTTCCCGCTGACAATAAAACGTAATTTACGTCCCTTTTTAGGGTTACATGTCGGAGGAGGCGAGGACGAAACTATTGTAGAGTATGACTTATGTGCTTGTGATAAATTTAACGGAAAAACCACAGTATAGAAGATAATGTCTGTGGCTATAGCTTCATAAATGAATGAAAACCAAACAATTTACTTGAGAACTTGGAAGATCTTAACTGCTGACTTAAATATCGGAAATTCGGAAAATATCAAAAGAGGTAGTTCAACAGTTATAAAATAAAATGGTTTCACTAATAGTTCCAAAAATACAGAATACAAATAGAGTTTTGAGTAGTCGTAATAATAGTCTTGGTTTGAGGCAACTTGAATAATGGTGTTACATAGAACAAAATACATGTTATAACTTTGTATTATTACCAGAATTCCGCGTTGTTGCATAACTTTTTAATTAGTAAGTAGAGATTTTTAATTCATATTCTTTGTGACACCTCTTTAGGTCATAAAATAAAAATAAAAAAGGACTACACCAAATTTTTATTCTACTTAAAAATTGATTCACTCTTACAATGCATAGTAGATCTACTGAATTTCACCTGCCGCTCATGAAGAAAAGGCCTGCAGACAACCAAATAGAAAGAACAATTTTATTATAATCTTGGAAAGACACGAACTCTTTTTGAGAGTTCCCAAAGAAAGCATAACAATCCTTACTTAATATTATAAATGCGAAAGTAACTCTGTCCGTCTGTCTGTCTGTCACGCTTTCACGCCAAAACTACTGAACCGATTTAAAAAAAATTTGGTACACAGACAGAATTACAGTCTAGAGCCTGCCACGCAGGAGAGGCCGCGTGCGGAAGCCAGTCAACTATAAATGAAAGCAAAATTACCGTGGAACAATAATTGAATTTACATATAAACCACTGTTCAATCCTCGCATGTATATCTGTAATAACTAACGCTCCTGTTCCCTAGAATTCGGGGAACTTGCCACATCGCGTAGCGTCTTCCATATACAAAGGTTTCCCACAAGGTATAAGCTAGATATCAGGTTTGTCTCGGATTGGTTTAAACCGAAACTGTGTATACATACGCTTACTTGCTTTCTGTGATTCATTTGATTCCAATATTGGATTCTTCAGTTTTCGGTAGATACCTCCGTAATTGTCAGTTTCAAATTAGTTCCCAAGAAACTGGTAAACTAATATTTTTTTGTGAATTATGAACCCTAAGAATAAACCAAGATCATCATTGATAAAAACAATGACTATCTCTGCAATTTCTTTCATGTTTGATAGACTAGCGTTTGAACAGTACTCGTATTTCACCTGATAATAAACGATTATAGACATAAAAACTTCCAGGTTATAGCGTTGTTATAGCCATAAAAACTCGTTTTAATTAATTAATTATTTGAATTAATACGAAAATGATGTTAATAAAAAACGTTATCTCAAGACGTTCCAAACAATCGCCTTACTTTAAATAGTCCAAAAAATAACACAAACAGTGCCAAAGTTTCTAAGATATCAGTAAATTACTTATTCAGGCGAATCAAACCTGTTAAATATGATAAAATTTGAAGATGAAGTTATCGGAGACAAACCCGAAATGCTTTAGAACGTGTAACTCTAATACAGCGTACTTTTGCAACGTAGCATGAAATAAAAGAATTTGCCGTCTTAATTAGTGCAATGTATCATGCAATGTACTTTGTAACAAATTTTCATAGTCTGGACTCCTTGTGCAAACTGTGCATTTCATGCGCATGTTATGAGCATTTCAAGTCATGCGTGGAGCGATCCGTGATTTGTCGGTTTTTCGAACGAACACAAAGGGGCGAGCAGTGTGCCAGTGCGGGTGCGAGTAGGTTTTCAGTTCATGCACGCGCTGTGTTCACACTGATGAAATGCTCCTTTCACGTTACATTGCATGTTACCTTTCATCAGTCTGTATGCAGCATAATATAACTGCTGTCGTCTAATGAAGTTGATACTATAAAGGAGCTTAGCAGAGCCTTTGTCTGTGAGTGTAAACTCGTGATCAATTTTGGTCCGGGGAGTGATAAATGTGTTTAGTTAGTTAAACCTACTTTCTATGTTCAGTTGTTCTTGGTGTGGTATTGAATGGACTAAATGAACTTCTTGCCAGTTCTCTTAAGTAATTGTTAGAAGTCAACGAGAGACATTGAATGCCGCATGAGGTACCATAAACTAGAACGTAATTATAACACCATTTCATAATTATTCATAGCACTTAGGTATGTTTATAAATTACAAAAAGCCAAATTGAATGAGTGACTCGATTTATAAAAAAAAACTAAGAAATGATGTAATGAATGAAGTATAATGAAAAAGAGAACCTCTTTTCTGCATTGAAAATATTTCTCGAATTCTATAAACATTTATGGTAAAATTTCAAATTCCTAAAACTATTATGATCTGTTTCATTTCGTTTCTGACACTGGCTAGGCCACAGCCGTTGAAACACAGCAGAATTAAAAAGTCTACAATTAATTTCCGCTCGACAAGACGTTACAAACATTAGCTTCAATATGAAGCATACTTGCTTGCAATTTAAGAAGTTTATCTGCTGTGTTAAGAGGCTCAGGGCGAATTCAACCAAACTATTATCCCTAGTATATAAGTCTAATCCAGAGAATAAATATTAAATTTTTGACAGATTTTCTATACAAAACTGTCAGACGTCAATTTTATTCCCCGAATAAAAGTTATCTGGCTTTGGTTAGATCAGCCCTTAGTAACAAAATAAAGATGAAGGTCCCGATAAATTGTTTGGTTTAAAAACAAAGGAAGCCGTTAAACCGTTAATGTTGCAGCCGGAGATTACCTTGTCGTATGAATCAATTGTTCTTAATTTTCTTTTTATAAGAGCCAGTTCCACCATACTCTCCTAATTAATAAAATGTTCCGTTAAGCATTTTGACGTAGTTAATATGTCACTATGCAAACCAGTAAATTAATAGAGTTAGGTGTAATTGGGTTTTCAGGTATTTCAAGCACTAGCTTGCTAGACTGACTACAGTCTTGCTAAGACTTGATACACGTCGAAAAGAAGATTCAGAACTCAGCTAACAATTCAGATAGGTACTTTACCTAGTTAACTTAACCTTCATGTCAAAAGTTTCTTATAGTTTTAATATATGCTGTAGTAACGATTTATATACATTAGTCAATGGCGACACGTTTACTGCAGTGACTATACCTACTATTCTGTTGGATGCTCGTACGGCTACTGTAGGCAAAACGCCAGAGTAAAGTTACTCTTCCAATGAAAGCGCAACGTAGTTTTAAAAGTCGTTTGAATATTGACCTGGCAGAATAAAGCTAGCCGTGTTCACAGATTTACAGAAAGTTATTAGTTTTCTGGAACGAAAAGCACTTTATGCTAATCCAGCAATCATTTTAGGTACCTACTGATGTACTGAATTTAAATAAATATAGGTAATAATATTATGATCCAAAAAGAGCTTTCAGTCTCATGCTCATCATTGTTGTGGAATTTTGACAGTGACAGCTTTGAACGCGGTTTAGATGTGCTGATCGCGTTCAGTTTCAATGGTGAAATTGGCTCGTATTTGTCCACAATATGACTAACCAGTGTTTAATTAAAATCATGTTTATTAACAACACAAAAGAATCAAAGAATCAAATAAAGGTATACTTTCTAAAACCACAGTCTATTTCAAAACAATACATTATGTTCAGAAATGCGTCAGAAAAAAAACAACCTTCATTTTTACTACCCATAAATTCAAAACTCAACAACTTCGCAAAAATGTTTGTGATCCCTCACCCCTACAACAAACGGGCACTCCATTTTATTTTCCAAACCCATATCAGCATGGAAACTCTCCAACATTCAGCTCGGTAAAAACGCTCGTTTACGTTAAACGCACAACCGACATCGGTTACTCTGTGGTTAATTCTCCTAATAGTTCACAAAGAACACTGTTCTGGGCCACGAACAATGTTTACGCATCCTTCGTCGTGATTTGTTGCCAGCCTTTTTAATGTCTCCTTTTTATTTTTTTCATCTAGCCACACAATTCGCGAGCTCCAAATTCAAATTATTCCCCACACAAAATTTCCGCTGTGCCGAGTTTTAATTGAGAAAATGTATTTATTGTTTCAATATTCACGGATACTTTTTTTTTTTCAAATTTTCCGATTTGCTCAGGCCTGGGATAATGGATAGGATTACTAAATTTTCAATCAAAAAGCAAATGCCGAATTTCTGGCAAATGATGAGGTTTCATAAATTATTCAACGCGGTCTACGATTTCTCCAAGATATCTATAAAGTAGGGATGGAACCTAAATATAGAATTTTATAATGTGTTTTTCGGATTTACCTTCTAATTTTAGAGCGTGCTGATAAGTCGTAATTCATTAATGCGATACTATCTACGGCTTTATCTTGCCATACCAAACTTTTCGGTTTGAAAACTCTATCTAAATAAACAGTGCTAATGATGAATAAAATACCTACTTAATTAATCAATGTAAATGTGCAGATATAAAACTAATAATACAAATCGAACGGTAGATTATCCAAAATTAAAATCAATTAATTGCTTCTATTTTCTAAGATTAGTTCATTTCATTTTATCACCACACTTTTAGATGATGTGAAATAAAACATGAATAATTGAATATCATTAGGTACCTACTCAAATTATAATGATGTAAACTGCGCTAATCACAGCTTCATCCCTTGCTTGTGACATATTATGTAACGAGATGGCAATGGAATGCTTGTTGCTGGACAGTGTCCTGTCCATGTCCAGGTCCTAGGGGCAATTTATCGAACGAAAATTATCACAACATTGTTGTGACAAATTGTCAAGCGCGCGTAAAATACTGCGATGGGCTGTTGATAAATCATTCGACAACCCAATGCTCATGTTCAGACATTCGCGGCTTGTCCGTACGTGTCAACTCTAAAGGTGGCGTATGTATTTTACTAGGTAGGGACTAGTTTAAGGTAATTTATTCATAGATTAAGTCTAAGAGCTAAACTAACAAGCATAAGCTCCCAGCTAGCGCTTTAGTGATAGACCTGAAAAAGCAAATCTTGAATATTTTACTTTCACCGTATACCTAATTTTTTTTTTTTTTTTTTGTTTTTTTTTTTTTGAGGGTGGGAAATCATCCAATGACTCTCCCGCTCTGGGTGGAGCGGAAGGGCGTGTCAGACTTTTACTGACTAAAACCCACCCGTGTTCCTTCAGTTGCCTGTTGCCAAGGTCCCGGTATCCCTTTCGGACTAACCCGCAACCCTGGCAGGCATCGGTCCTAGCGGACCCCGCCAATTGTGCTGACATCTCTTTGAGGCGCGCGTGGAACACGACGCGCCATCGACCCGGGCCTGGTCCTGATCGGACGGCGAGCTACCCATTGCTCGCCGTCCGCAAGCCCGCGCCTATGGTGGCCGGGAATCCGCCTGGGATTCCCGACGCCCAGGGCGTCTCCAGCGACCGCGGCGGTTAGGGGCGTGAGGGCGCAAACTTTGCCTCTCCCTCACGCGTTCCGCCTCCTCCTTCGCGAGCATTACTGCTTCGCAGAAGGAGGTGACTGCTTCCCATGCCCTCTCGTTCCGTACCATGGCCTGGACCAGAGCCGGACGCGAGAGGTCACCGCCGCCAATCGTCTCCAAGAGGACACGGCGGGGCTTCGCCCAAGCGGGGCAGACCTCCACCGTATGCTCCACCTTGTCCTCCGAGCGATCCACACAGTGGTGACACCCGGGCGTTTCCTCCCGCCTTATACGAAACAGGAACCTCCCGAAGCAACCGTGTCCGGTGAGGACCTGCGTCAGGCGGAAGGTGAGGACGCCGTGGCGCCTCTCTAGCCACTCCTCAAAGAGGGGACTTATCGCCGCAATTGTGGCGTGCCCAGCACTGGGTTGCGACAATCGCACTCTCCATGCCGCCATGAGATCCTGCCGGAGCTCTGTCCGCTGAGCCGCGATTTCTCGCGGCAGCGGAGTTACGCCCCGGCGCATCATCTCCTCGCGTCACTCCCAGATGTGCGCGAGGACCTTCGCCTCCAGATCCCATGGCGGTTATCCGGCCAGGAGGCTCGCCGCCTCGCGGGAGACCGTGCGGTATCCCCGGGCCAGCCGAATGGCCATGACCCTTTGGGACGCGTTCAACCGGCGGGCTGGCCGCAGCCTAAGGGAACGCGCCCACACCGGTGCCCCGTAAAGGGCCATGGACCGCACAACCCCCGCGTAGAGCCTCCGGCAGGAGGCGTTTGGACCCCCCAGATTGGGCAGGAGACGCCCCAAGGCAGCTCCAGCCCGATCCAGCCTGGGAGCCAAACGTCGGAAATGCTCAACGAAGTTCCACCGGCTGTCGAGGACGAGTCCTAGGTACTTCATCGTCGACTCGACGCCGATGTGAACCCCTCCTACCGTAATTTGGGAACCCGACGGTGGCGCGTTCCGAGGGCCATGAAAACACATGACCTCGGACTTGTGCAAGGCCACCTCGAGTCCCAGCTGCCGGATTCTATCGACGATTGTCGCAACCCCGCGTGTCGCTAGTTCGGCCGCCGCCTGGTGCGACCTCCCCTGTGCCAGGACCAGCGTGTCGTCAGCGTAGCAAACTACACTGACGCCACTGGGGAGGTCGGCGCGCAGCACCCAGTCGTAACCGATGTCCCACAGATGCGGCCCCAGGACCGATCCCTGTGGGACACCGCACGACATCTCTCGCCGGTTCCACACTCCCTGGTGACCGGGGTAGATGACGGCCCTGTCCGTCAGATAGGCCTCGACCACACGACAGAGGTAGGACCGTATACCTACCTTTTTTTTTTTTTTTTAGGGTGGGAAATCATCCAATGACTTCTCCCGCTCTGGGTGGAGCGGAAGGGCGTGTCAGACTTTTACTGACTAAAACCCACCCGTGTTCCTTCAGTTGCCTGTTGCCAAGGTCCCGGTATCCCTTTCGGACTAACCCGCAACCCTGGCAGGCATCGGTCCTAGCGGACCCCGCCAATTGTGCTGACATCTCTTTGAGGCGCGCGTGGAACACGACGCGCCATCGACCCGGGCCTGGTCCTGATCGGATGGCGAGCTACCCATTGCTCGCCGTCCGCAAGCCCGCGCCTATGGTGGCCGGGAATCCGCCTGGGATTCCCGACGCCCAGGGCGTCTCCAGCGGCGGCGGCGGTTAGGGGCGTGAGGGCGCAAACTTTGCCTCTCCCTCACGCGTTCCGCCTCCTCCTTCGCGAGCATTACTGCTTCGCAGAAGGAGGTGACTGCTTCCCATGCCCTCTCGCTCCGTACCATGGCCTGGACCAGAGCCGGACGCGAGAGGTCACCGCCGCCAATCGCCTCCAAGAGGACACGGCGGGGCTCCGCCCAAGCGGGGCAGACCTCCACCGTATGCTCCACCGTGTACCGTATACCTACCTACGGTCATAATTGCATAAACCGATCAAAAGAGCCTCCAATCCCCTCGAAAAATCTTTAACATTAAAACCCACGTCCTACACAGAATTTCTGCGGTAAGTACAGAATTCTTGAAACAAGTCGCAACCAAGTCTTTGACACTGCAACACACAGTTTTGACATTTGCCAACACATTCCACTTTAGTCTGAACAAAGTGCATTTTGGAACATGCATGCACTTTGCATGACATTATAATACTACCTTCAAAACTGTGACAAGACTTACCTCGTCTGTGAAAATTCTTACCAACCTTTCCATTACGTCACTTCGCGCGTCGCATCATTAGGCTACCTTGTACAAAATCACATTACATTATTACTTTAAAAATTTATTAACCTAACAAGCCGTGTACCCGAAGATTTCCCATCAGCAAAAATGACGATCTTCACTAACTTTCATTCTCTTCCTTAAATAACTCCTTTAGGGGATGAATTTCCAAAATGTCTTTCTCAGTGCTCAACTTTATTATACAGTATGTTAACTAACTAAGGGCGTTCGCGTTAACCTGCAATATTATAGCGACTCCATATGCAAAAAAAAAAAAAACCATTAAAAAAGAATGTTTAATTTATTTTTTAATAGTAAAATATTCACAAAAAATATTAAATTGATAC
This sequence comes from Lithophane semibrunnea, assembly GCA_947363905.1. Lineage (NCBI taxonomy): Eukaryota > Metazoa > Arthropoda > Insecta > Lepidoptera > Noctuidae > Lithophane > Lithophane semibrunnea. The sequence continues at coordinate 11,154,495 of OX376197.1, read as the reverse complement.
GGAAAAAAAACACTGTATTATTTTTAGCATGTGTGGACGCTATTCTATTGCGGGTTAACGGGAACGCCCTTTGTTAGTTAATAAGTTAACATACTGTATATGGAACTCTTGTACACAATTCCATGATCAGCTTTCCTGCCAGGGTTGCGGGAAAGTCCGAAAGGGATACCGGGACCTTGGCAACAGGCAACTGAAGGAACACGAGTAGGTTCTAGACAGTATAAGTCTGACACGCCCTTCCACTCCGCCCAGAGCGGGAGAAGTCATTTGATGATTTCCCACCCTCAAAAAAAATGACCCAGCTTTAGGCTATACGTTCTGTCAGTGAATGGGGCAACAATTTAATTGGATTCTGGACAAAGTTTTTAGTAGGTTTCTTAGTAAATGTGCGCGTATTAGATTTCCGTAGGAACCATTACCTACTTATGCGTTCAGATATTTCAAACGAAGGTATTTGTGCACATAAAAAAAAATAAACCAATGCCAAACGACGTAATAAATTGAGTATGAAATTCACATCCCGCTACATAAACGTTCTGTTGTCTATATGCTAGTATAGAAAAACATAGTAGTAGTGGTTGAGCTACACGAGTACTGACAATAAATGCTTGCACTGACTGGACAGATCCACTCAAATCTGTATGGTTCTTTCCTCAAAAAACCATTTCAGACACAAATCCTCATATGGCCTGACCAAGATTATGTCTGAAGTTTAAAAGAGACTTTCACCCTTAAGTTAGTTTCACTATTTCTTCTCAGGGGTAGTCAGATAAGAAATGTCCACTCAAACTAGCTTATTTTTTTAAATAACATTTTATAGTGATTCCGATATCCTATTTACAGAATAAACAATGTCATTTCATTTCTTTAAATCTGTGTTAGAGGGTTTCGATTCCACCCTTAGTCATTCAAGTGGAACAGTGTACGTGGGCCAGGGCGGCCGTCGTCGGCGGTTATTCCAACCAGCCCACCTAGAAGTTGATTAGGTCTCCTGCTATCTAATTGCGTAACTTATTTTCGTAACCAATTAAGACTAATTCGTTTCAAATTAGCTGCGCGTGTTGCGAAAATGCCCAACCGTGGGCCAAAATTACCACTTGCCACAGCCAGACGGTGTCGAAGACAGCAAGCCTTATTTTCGTAACCGATTAAGACTAATTTGTTTCATTTTGACAGTTCAACAACATTCATTGTGTTATTTAGGTTGTTGAGCAGATTTTTTTACGAAGCAAAGTATTATACATTTGTTTCAACTGATTCCAATTCTGATTGATCGTGTATTACGCAATTAAGGTCTTTAGAGCACCTGCAAATGATTTTGGTGACTTGAGGGTTTCTGATCTAATTTGGGTGACGCCTGTGTATTCAAAGAGCACATACGCAACCGTTTCCTCAGCCTCCATGCATGCCCTGCACAGAGGACTATCCGTTATGAACGCTACTTAAACTTATATTCATTGGTATAAACACTACCCTACTTTTTTGATGCCCTTTGATAATTTTCCCTTGTACATAATTATTATTATAGATATCATAAGTCTTTAAGTTAAATAAATTTACAGAAATAAAAATATAATTCCCTTATTACCAAAAAACCGTGTAATATATCAGATGTTAACCTAAACATGTTTTAAACATGACATTTATGTATGGACTTTGACATAAAACTGACATTAAACACGCGTTGAACAAGTGTCTAAGTTTTTGTGGTAAGGCCCTTAATATTCTATTACTTATGTGATGGCACTTAAGTGATGGGACAAAAATACAATATCTAATAAGATTTATTTCCAAGAGAAGCATCAATAAACCGGGCTTCAAGTGAAACTCAGCTATTGTCTTCAGAAAATAAATTACATGATAATTCGGTTCCTAAAGAAAATTGCGTTAAGGGGAACCTTTCACCAGGAGTGACAAACGCCAAAGAAAAGTTAAACCAATTATTTGGAAGTAAGAAGTATCAAAGTGTTGTTGTAACGAAGTTATGGATTCATTTATAGATTTCTCGTTTCTTGGCTATCTTCGATTCAATCAAATAAATTTGCCATCTTTGGCAAAAAAATAAGGGAAATGAACCCATCATTTTCCTTAAATGCATTAGTTTTTAGAACGAAATACCTTAAAATTCAGTAGTACCTAATAAAAATAATAATACTTTACCCTTTGTGCAAAAGATACCCAGTTAACGAATACTAATGAATTACGAAATCAAACAAACACAATCAAAGTGCCATCCAATCATCAGAATGTTCAATCTACAAAAGGAACAAGGTTCAAAATTTGATTACTCGAGTCAAGATTAAATAAAAAAGTGAATTAAAAGCTGCGCTAACAACGACTCCATTGTGATTAAAGTGAAAAATTAGTAGGAAAATTGTCTCCTCAGTCAATCTCGGGTCCGACTTTGTTACGTTGATGAATCAGTCGACTGTACAGAATCCTTCGGACGAACTTGGAGGAAAGTTTTATTTCGTTATCTCTCCTGAACGGAACACGAATTGTACAATTTTGATGTTGCAATTCAGTTTTCCATTTTCTTGTTCTATTTCAGAAAAGAGTGTTAAGCCCCTTTTCTAAAGCGTTGTAAAGGGCTTGAACCCTAAACCTAGTTTCGCTAAGTCTTGACGAAAATAGTTCAGATACAAATGCTGCAAAAACTAAGAAGTAGGTACTAATTGCAATTTTTTATCCTGGAATTGCAGATCCTTTACAAATCGATGTATGATTTGGTATTGCCACTTACCACGTTCATCTGTCAACATCGTCAACATTCATTAACTCGACACCACCACTTTAGCAACACTAAAATGTTGACCTACAAAAAAGTAAAAGAAAAAAGTCTCAAGTCCACTCCGAAACAAATTCACATGTACCGTCTATTAATTAACCGTAGTCAGTGATAAACTTTGAATTTTATTATTCGAGATATTTTTTCGAGCGGAGTGTGGGCAAAGCGATAGGCCCGCGCAGACGTCCTACCCCCGCGACGTTTCAGTGAAGACTGAATGGTACTGAAGCTGAAAATCTGAAATATTTGGCGATCCCTGTGGACAACCACCCGCTGCCGTGAAGATAAGTCCAATAATACTTGCGCTAAGCTGATTACGAGGCTTGTTGCAGATATTATTCTCTATCTTCAATGTTCAAGTTTTAAGATTAGAGACACCTTCAAGTAGCCGTTAACGGATTGTTCAGGGACTGTTATTAAACGTTATTGTTCTTGTTTTAGGTTTGATTATTTAAATTGTAAGTATTAAAATCTTTTGTTAAATATAAGGAGTAAAATGGAACCTCATCTAATTTGCCAGACAATTTAAACCTCGTCGCAAAAATATGAATGAAAATTGTTACTTTAAGGTACTATCACAGACGGCCCAAGCTGAATAATGTTGACCTCAATGAAGCAGCTTGTTTGCCCTTATTGGTATCTGGTAGGAGAATAGGGTATAAATAAGTATGTAAAGATAGAATGAAGGAATCTTCCGTAATAGCTTTTATTTAGAACTTAGATACTTATTCTATTATAAGCTTTTAATACTATTCAAAGATGTTGATTATGTCATATCGTCATAATTTCATTTAAAAAAACACTACCTACTTCGTGATTGAAAATATGATTATATTAAAAAGGGTAAAGATTCTAGTTTTTCCTACAAATCTCTCCTTTTATTTTTATCAATTATACCTTTATTTCAATTATTCTTTATTTTTAATTATTTATCTTTGTTTAGCTGAAAATTCCTACATGTAGTCCTGGGTTTACCAAGTGAGTAACGCTTTTGGAAAACCGGATGCTGCTATTCCCCCTTTCATCTCTTTTTCATTGACTAAAGCATAATGTCGAGTTTGCCATCTTTTTTTAACCCAAGGTTGCCAGGTTGTATAGGCCCTCCTCAAACAATGGCTCTATAGAAATCGATTCTTTATTGTACTAAGATCAAGGGCGACATACTAAGATGGGAATCTTGGGGCAAGGTTTTTTTTTCTTATAAAAAAGATGTTCTTCACTAGGTAAGTAAACGAAATAAAATGGTGGTAGGTAGAGGTACTATAAAGTAACCCTCAGTTTGGATTTCGTACCACCAGTGAATGTGTAAAGTATGTTTGTTCTTAGAATGTAAAAAAATCAAGTAATAAAAACTAAAACCCAACTACGACTTAAAAGGTATAAACAAGACACCACAGACAGACAAATTAAAAATCCGGAGTCACACGTGTCAGGGCATAAATCGAACACGTGTGACTCCGGATTTTTAATTTGTCTGTCTGTGGTGTCTTGTTTATACCTTTTAAGTCGTAGTTGGGTTTTAGTTTTTATTACTTGATTTTTTATTACTTGTTTTTTTTTTTAATTCTTTTGGAGTTATAATATATATATTTTTGAAATGAGCTCATTAAGCCCTTTCATTTGATACCCAACATGGTACGATTAAACCATATTTTATCATTTAAGTTCCTCACTTTATGTCCTCTAGAGGGCGCCATTTTTAATTTAATGTGACTTCACATAGCCTATAACCAGCGGACAATCACGACACTTCTAACGATACCTCATTTGTCGAATTGTGATAAGTGGTTTGGAAGATAGGAGGGAACAGATGAACATACATACATACATGTAGGAAAGGGTTCAAAATGAAATTGCCGTTTCTTCATTTAAACTTCTTTTTAATTATTAGTTTTCACCTTTTTCTTCTTACAATAAATCTGTATCCGCCATCTTCGAATACCCTTCTTCCAATCCCAAATCCAATCATTCACCTTTCACTCACTCATTCTCAACTTCCCCTTTCACTCAACCCTTCGTTCATAAACACAAACGTTCAGAAACTTTTACAAGCTTTATATAATCCTACAACTCGGCCGTCCTGCCAATCAGTCTGGCCTCAGACTGAATCCACTTTAAATCACTTCTAAGCAAAAATTTGTTACAAATCAACAAACTCTTAACTTTTAATTTAAAGTACTCAATACTTAGTACTACTATATACTTAAATGATACTGGTACAGTATAAGACACACAGTCGGCAATATTCTTAAGAAAACTATCTAAAACATACTGAAAGAAAATCTTATATCTTATAGGTAACTACCCAAATAAAATACAACCTTGAGCCTACTGTGGTCTGACTTAAAAGAAAATAAAAAAAAAGTTGTACACATCAGTAAGTTAGACACCATCAAGTTATTATATTCCTTGTATAGTTATGAAACACCCTGCATACCATCTTATAATATTACACAAATACAAAGGTACAGTTGAGCTAAGGCCATCTTTTCATGTGGTCCACACCTGATGTAGTCCTTATAGGCCCCTCCTTACCTCTGTCTACTTTCTCTACCTCATATCTGTCCTTTCCCAACTCTTTTGTGACTTTATAGGGTCCATGGAACTTCGGTCTTAATTTCAAGGCATTCCCAAATTGCGTTCTTTGTATCGCAACTAGATCACCTTTCTTGTACTTCTCTCCTTCTTTACGTTTCTTGTTGAATGTTTTTCGGTTCTCTTCCTGTATTCTTAATATTTGTGCCTTAGCTTCTCTTCGTGATTCATCTCTTTTATGCATGAACTCCATCCTGTTTTCTTCTTCTAAAAATTCTAATATCTTCATATCTTCTTTCATTCTTAGTTTACCACCAGTTAACAATTCACATGGTGTTGTATTAATTGATCGTTGGTATGTACTGTTTATGACTCTTTGAAGCTTACTGACATACTTGTACCAATGGCCAGGCTCTTCTATGCACATCTTGGTTAAAGTTGAAATGATAGTTCGGTTCATCCTTTCTACTTGGCCATTCCCCCTGGGTATTCCAGTTGTGATAGTGATATGTTCAATTTCTTCAACTTGACAATATTCTCGAAATTCGCCTGAGGTGAATGCTGTTCCCCTGTCTGTGATTATTCTCCGTCGGTTTCCATAGTCTTTCTGATGCAACTTCAATTTCTCAACAGTTTCTTTGGATGTTACTGTCTTGACAGGATAGATCCACACAAACTTAGTATACCCGTCAATTACTGCTAGAATGTAGTTATACATTTTTTTTGTAGCATCTAAAGGTCCTAGATGGTCACAGTGTAGAGTATCTAAAGGTAGCTCTCCTTTATCTATTGGATTTAAGAATCCCTCCTTCTTTCCAGATTTCCTGCTGGCCAATAAACACGGTACACACATAGAAATGACCTTATCAATTTTACTGTCTAATTTTGTGATGTAATAATCCTTTTCTAGGATATCCTTAGTTTTCTTCTTTCCAAAATGTCCTATTCCATGAGCTCTTTTAATCATTTCCAAATCCATAATTTCAGGTATTACTAACTTCTTCTGTACACCTTTATAAATAACACCATTGTCTAAAAAATAATCTTCATATTCACTTTCTTCGAGAACTTCTCTCATAATCTTTAATCCATCATCCTCTTCTTGAGCTTTCTTTATCCTGGCATGTAGTTCAACATTTACAAAGCATATATTCCTACTTAGGGCATCAACGTGTTGCATCTTATCCCCTGTTCTATGCTCTATGGAATAATCAAAATCCTGCAGGTATAGAATCCATCTGGCCACCTTTGCAGGGACGTCTTTCTTATTAAAGGTTTTCTGTAATGCTTCACAATCTGTCACTATTTTAAAATGTTTTCCCATGAGATATCTTCGGAATTTCTTCACTCCTTCAATAACTGCTAAAGCTTCAAGTTCGTAACTGCTACACTTTTGTTGTGTATCTGTGGTTTTTCTGCTCATGTAGTGGACTGGATGCAAATTACCATCCTTCGGATCTTTCTGCATTAAAATCGCTGCATAGCCATATTTGGAAGCATCTGTGTGTAATTCAGTTACCATTTGTACATCAAATATCTTGAGAACTGGTTCACAACATAATTTGGATTTTAATTCTTCAAAAGCTTGTATGTGTACACCTTCAAAACTAAACTCATTTTTCTTTAATAAGTCTGTCAACGGTTTTGCAATTAATGCATAATTCTGAATGAACTTTCTGAAGTATGAAGTCAGTCCCACAAAACTGTGTACTTCTTTTAAACTTTTCGGCATTGGAAACGTCATTACTGCCTTTGTTTTCTCAGTGGAGGGTTTCACTGTTCCATCAGAAATAATGTACCCCAAGTATTCAACGGACCTTTGAAGTATCTGTGACTTTTTCCAATTTATTTCAAGTCCATATTCTGCTGCCATCTTTAACACATCTTTAAGTTTTAATATTCCATCTTCTTCATCTTCTGACAATATTATTAAATCGTCGATGAATATCAAAACAACTCCATTTCTAATTAAGTCAGCAAATATGATGTTAATGTATCGTGTAAAATACTTCGGACAAATGGAAAGGCCAAAGGGTGCCCTTAAAAATTCATATTGGCCTTCAGGGTTACTTGTCACAAATGCTGTATATTTTACAGACTCTTCTTCTATCGGCAAGTGAAAAAATCCATTTTTCAGGTCGAGAGTACTAAACATCTTCACCTTACACAGTTTATCGATATGATCCTCAATCACAGGCAATGGATATTCATCTTTTACCATTTTTTGATTAATCTTCCTATAATCGACGCACACTCTGGTACTCCCATCTTTTTTCTTGACTAAAACCAGAGGACTTGCATACTCGGAATAGCTTGGACGAATAATACCCTTGGATAACCACTCTTCAATTTGATTTCTTACCACTTCTCCTTCCGATAGTGCCAATCTTCTGGGTCGCTGTGTAACAGGTATGTCATCCTTCAATATAATCTTTAATTTAATGGGCGCATCTTTAGTCTTCGTGGGTTTATAATTATCTATAATTTCTTGCACTGTGGAATTTTGCTCATCATAGCTAGAAAACATGCAAATAACATTTTGATACGAAATATCGTAGAACTGAGGCCTTATCTCAACTGAACCCTTATTAATAACTGTGATAGTGTTTACCAAAAACGGCTGGCCTAAAATTACGTCGTATGGTATCACGTTAGCAGGTACTATGTAGAAACTAATATTGTAATTATGGTTATCAATAACTAAATCTGTGTCGAACTTACCAATTGAAAGCACCTTACAGGATCCCAACCCAGTTAGTAACATCTTCTCGGGTTTGTATACACTATCTAACTTCGAAAACAACTCGAGCGTAATTAAATTTAAATCACTACCCGTGTCAATCAAACAATTCACCGTATATCCACGTATTTTAACACTTTTTATACTTTTATTTATTATCGGAACCGGATCACCTTTGTTTACATTCAGTATGTTTTGACGTTGATGACAGATGTCACTGTCACTTCCGGAGTGAATGAATTGTGACTCGCACTGACCGACCGAACCGAAGTTTGTTATCGGCTCACTCACTAGCTCTTCCGAACCGTCGTCATCATCCGCATTCGCAGCGCCCCCTGACGTTTGATATTGAACGAACATCGACCGCCGATCCGACTTCGCTGCGCCGCCGCCATGATTGTTTGATGATTTTTTATTAGGTTCTTTCTCGTTTGAAGTACCCGCCGCCTTGCATTCCGGACCAATATGCCCAAACTCATTACATTTGAAGCATTTAACACCTTTGGAACAGGAACTCGCCACATGCCCTTTATCACCACACTTGTAACAACGCTGAGCTATAGATGATTTAGCTTCGGGCTCCTCTTGCGGCTTCGCTTTCGCCGGTTTATCACGCTGCTTCGTAGATTCAGCTTTCTTGGATTTTTGTTTAAAAGCTTCGTACAGAACTAATTTTTCCTTCAACACCGGATAAGATGTCACCCCGTAGAATAGCAGCTTATTTGACTCGTAGTCTGAAATTCCGTCAATTATATACTGAATCGCAACATAGTCTGGGAACTTCGCGCGCTTGCCTAGTTCTTTCATAACGAGCATGTATTGATAGAACGTCTCGTTTGCTTGTTTCTTCCGCGTGCTTATCATCTCGTGCATCTGTTTGCTGTTCACCGTTTCAGGGAATTCTTTGAGCAGCGCCGCCTTGAGGTCATCGTATGTTTTGAACGCCTTTTCAGTTTTCATCCATAGTTCCGCCGTGCCGCCTAAACTACGTCGTGCGATTATTAGTTTTTGTTGCGGACTCCACCCGAATATCTCGGAATTATCGTCTAAATCTTGAGTCCACCTCGTTGAGGAATACGTCATATCATCTCCTGTGAACTTGGGTACACAGTCGAATGCCCTGAATGGGCCTTCATCGTTCTTCTTTCCATCGTCAGACATCGTCTTGCACCTTAGTTTTGCAACGTAAACTCGTAATAAACTTTGTGTTCGCCGTTTTAAGTTATGCACGTTGGTACCGGCTTGCACCCACGCGGTAACTTTTTCAAAAACGTAGAAAAGCTTCTTAATCACTTGAACCCTTTATCCCGGACGAGAATTTGTAGGAAAGGGTTCAAAATGAAATTGCCGTTTCTTCATTTAAACTTCTTTTTAATTATTAGTTTTCACCTTTTTCTTCTTACAATAAATCTGTATCCGCCATCTTCGAATACCCTTCTTCCAATCCCAAATCCAATCATTCACCTTTCACTCACTCATTCTCAACTTCCCCTTTCACTCAACCCTTCGTTCATAAACACAAACGTTCAGAAACTTTTACAAGCTTTATATAATCCTACATACATACATACATACATACTTACCGGTCAAAATCATAACCCTCCTTTTTTCTTCGCCGTAGTCGAGTAAATAGGTACCCACACATTTACCACTACAGGTACTCGCTTCGGTAATCTGTGTGATTTTAGAATAAATATTATTACATAACATTACATCACACACGTATTCTCGAAGGATTAGGCAAAGGTGCACCTATACAGTACACCCACATTTCGCCAGTAACGTTTAAGTCCCATAAAAAGGGGGGCTAGCCTATTGCCATCAACCGGGTACAAATCCTGACTCTTGCTACTGAGAAATTACTTATGGAAAATAACACTTTGCCCGACCTGTGAACCGAACCCAGGACCTCTTGCTCCACAGAGCGCTTGCGACGACTAGGCCAACGACGCAGTCTGTTAGTATGATTAAGCGCGTAATCATTCGGAAACATGAAGAATATCAAGTATTATTTGTATGGCTAAATGTCAAAATTGTAGGGACTCGAATTATTTCGTACTTACCATTTTTGTATACCTACTAAAGCCTATTTGAGGAAAATTGTCTAGTGTTTGTTACTCTATTACATTGAATACCTGACCTAAATGAAACTGTTCATACAGATAACCATAATTATGTAATTGGATTTCGACAGTTTAATCCTTACTAATCCATATTAATATTATAAATTCAAAAGTAACTCTGTCTGTCTGTATGTTACCTTTTCACACCTTAACCACTGAACGGACTTCAACAAAATTTGGCAAGGAGATAGATGGTATCCCTACCACGGGCGAAGCCGCGGGCGGAAGCTAGAAATATTATAAATGCGACAGTAAGCTTGTTTGTGTGTTAAGCTTTCACTTTCGCTTTTCGAAATTTGGCACAGGGGTAGGCCGTGACCTGGAATAGGACATAAGATACTTTTTATCCCAATATTCCCACCAGATTTAGACTTACGCGGGTGAAACCACGGGGCGCATCTAGTTGCCTATAATTGTTTAATCCTCGTTAACATATTGCGAGCGCCAGTAATCCCTTAGATTAGGTACCATGCAAGGATTCTAATGGACGTTACTGATACAGGAAATGCCTTCTAGAAAATAAACGTCCATACGACACTAGGTTTTTATGTTAAAATTATTTTATTGTATTGTATGTACCTATAACCTGTAGAGGAGCTCGTGGCTATGTAATAACAGCCGTACGGGTCGATCCATCAGGTTAAGCTACGCTTGCTGGGGTTGGTCCGTGGATGGGTAACCATCTTTACATACCGAGACTCCTCCGTGCCTCGGAAAGCATGTTGAGCCGTTGGTCCCGGCTGTCATTTGTGAATCTTTGACAGTCGTTACGGGTCGTCAGAAGCCCGAAAGTCTGACAACCAAGACCAAGAGGTATCCTATTACCCAGTTAGTAGGCTGTGGAGGTCAGATAGGTAGTCGCTCAATGTAAAATACTGGTATTCAGCTGCATCCGGTTAGACTGGAAGCCGACCCCAATAGTTGGGAAAAGGCTAGGCAGATCAAGTATGTATAACCTATATTATACAGGTTGTAACAAGACCCATCATAATAACCGTTATTTACGCATTCTGTACATCAAACTAAGTAAGATATGGTTTTTTTTTGGTATGGAAAATCACTGTTTACGGCGCTATGTGCCGCACGCAAAAAAATTATGGGTGCATCTAACGGCACAGAGGGTTATGAAAAATGTAAGGTTTGTATAAACTGGTACTTTGTACCTTTAATATCTCCGTAACCATAAGGTTCCCAGTTATGGACCAGTACAAAAATAATATCACAATGACGACGAGAACAAGTGACTCTCTGCTTCGTAAGCGTCTTTTTAAATTCGTTATACCTACACGGTGAAGAATGAGAGAGCAAGTTTTCTTAAGTAGGTACACATCAAGCTATACATTTGCAGTTTATGCTGATCTCGCATTGTATAGGATTTCCGTACAATACGAGGTCAGCTTATACTGGAAATGTATAGCTTGTTGTGTAGCCGTGTGTACACTGTACAGTCGACCTCATAATTGCTCAACCATGCACTCTTAGGTTGAATATCACTTGCACGTCATACAACGACAAGATCTAATTGTCTATGTAACCCTTACTGAAGTTTCAATTGACTGCGAATTGTTGTTAAAACGACACCGATGCCCTAGAAGGACAAATATTTATTCCACAATTTTTGATATTGCACCTACCTATACTGTTATACTTATACTGTTTGTATCTGCATCACCCAAAGGTTGACTGGTAGAAAATGCCTAATGCCTATGCCATTAAGTCCGCCTCTGTACATTTGTGTGCTTAAAGTATGAAATCTGTACTAATATTATAAAGCTAAAGAGTTTGTTTGTTTGTTTGTTTGAACGCGCTAATCTCAGGAACTACTGGAATTGAAAAATTATATTTGTGTTGGATAGTTCATTTATCGAGGAAGGTTATAGGCTATATAACATCACGCTACGACCAATAGGAGCGGAGCATAAATGAAAAATGTTGCAAAAACGAGAATAGTTATTCCTTTTTTAGAGCTTCCGTTGCGTGCGCTGCGTAAACGGTTTAAGTTACGCAAATATCATGTATGATGGAATTGTTCCTCTTTAAAAGTTCTAAAAAAAAATCCGGGACAGCATATGTCTATCTTTTAAGATTGACTCACTATAACCTTTTTTATGGTAATCAAATTTGTTCGAAATTAATGCACTATTTGCGAAGGAGTTTTATCAACATAATATTAATTCTTATTCAAATATCAAGGGTATATATGTAGCAGTAAAATACTTTTAAATTCATTCGAATCGGACATTTAATTTCGAAGTTATCATGAGTATAAATAAAATATAAGTAAAAATCTTTTTAAAAACAAGCTTTTAATGAACTAAAAAGTACTAAATAAAACTTACGTAAACTACTACGTACTACTACGTACTTACGTACTTTAATACTTTCTTAAAACCTTGAGGCTATTTTCAAGTTCAGTGTAAAAAGGACATTTACGCCTCAAGCTTTTAAGAAAATAATTAAGTTCTATGTTTACGTAAGTTTTATTTAGTACTTTTTAGTTCATTAAAAGCTTGTTTTTAAAAAGATTTTTACTTATATTTTAATTTCTACTTTTTAGCATTAGGATTTGTTTAAATATCTGTTCCATCACCTTCACAAAACCAACGAATTAGGTTTACCCATGGCCACCTTCCGGCTCCATAATCAGACCCTGAACACCAGCTAGTGTCAAAGCACTTGTTAATACATGACCAATGTGAGTCCAAACACGATGGTGCTATCTTGTTTGATTAAGGTTTTCCCATCGCCACCATCCGGCTCCATCATCAGGCCCTGAACACTACCTAGTGTCAAAGCACTTGTTAATACATGACCAATGAGTCCAAACACGATGGTGCTGTCTTGTTTGATTTAGGAGTTCCCATGGCCACCTTCCGGCTCCATCATCAGACCCTGAACATCACCTAGTATCAAAGCACTTGTTAATACATGACCAATGGGTCCAAACACGATGATGCTGTCTTGTTTGATTGAGGAGTTCCCATGGCTACCTTCCGGTTCCATCAACACACCCTGAACTCCACCTAGTATCAAAGCACTTGTCAATACATAACCAACGAGTCCAAACACGATGGTGCTATCTTGTTTGATTGAGGAGTGACTATGCCTAACTTCCGGCTCCATCATCAGAGCAGCTCCATGATATCAAATTTTAAAAATGTCTTGGTAATTGTATAAGTAGGTATGCCAAGTTTCAGCTCAATCGGATTCCAGGAAGTGCTTGAAAAATGGAGTACAATATTAGTAACCGGAAAGACATACGAACAGAGCCAGCTAATATAAAGCTTGTAAAATGCAATACGCGAACCGTTCGACGCCAGTGCCGCGCCGCCGGCCGCCGGCGCTGCAACATTTCCTACTATAGAGAGGAAAGGATGGACACACGGGTAAACCATGACCTAGAATAGGACATAGGATATGTTTTATTGCTATATATTCCCACGGGATCGAGACCTACGCGGGTGAAACCGCGGGGCACATCTAGTAAATAAATAAGGACAATACTCACCTTATTGGTGAGTGGTTACCTCTTCAGAAAGGTCAGGTGCTAGTACTCACAACCGGCGTGAGTTTACGTGCCGATGTATGAACGTAAACGAAATAAAAGGAGTATGTAAGAATCGTAAGAGATGGCGATCTGTAGTTTTTCAAAATATAATCATTTATTTCAATTAGGCACCAGCTTAAAAGGCACTTTTGAACGTCAAAACTGTTCAAGTTTTTAGTATAGTCGTACTGGCTACATGTGTTAGGTGTTCAATGGCTTTTATTATGTACTTTTCTAAATGACGTGTGTCACTGAATCCTTTCTAAGTACTGCATATAATAAGAATTTCCTCCAACCTAAACTTTTAATGATGCGCAAAGTTGATTCTCCCAATTGTGCTGCCTGTGGAATTATAGAAGATGTGGATCACATCTTGACGGAATGTGGTCGTATTGGAGTCCGAAGACGTCAAGCTTTTGACAGCAATCTTAATGTAGGCTTCTATAATAGCGTTCTAGCCTCACCATTGTCAGATGAGGCCAGAACACTTTATCACATTATTATTATGGGTACAAGGTTGCGGGTAGACTAGTTTATTACACAATAAGTATTCATTAATCGGGGTGACATATTCTTTATAGAAAAAACCCTGTAAATAAATAAAGATTAAAAAAAAAAAACCTAAACTTTATTATTTATACATAGGCAAAAACCACAACTATTGATGGTTTCTGCCTACCCCCATGAGAAGAAGGCGCGAGTTTATGTATGGTATGTTGTAAAAGTGTTAAAGCTATTACGAGGAGAAATACCTATGCAAGTAATTGATCGTCGAATACTGGTAAACAAACAATCGAAGAACTATTTCGTATCGCATTTAAAACTAATAAAATACTTACATCTGCAAAAAGGTCCACAAAAATGACTCGTAAAATGCACATCCCGCGAAATAACATTTGATAAGGTTTTTCATCATTCATTTTACAATTCTCATATTACATAGCTAGTATTTTTCATATAACTTTTTGTATGGACGACTGACACGGCGAGTTTGAAACAGAGAGCTTCATGAATAATGGGCAAAGTTGAAAGAGTTTAAAATTGAACTGTCCATATTTCGGCTGAATATTAATTTCGTGGATTCTAGTTGGCATTCATAATGAAAATTAATGTAAAAATAGTAAAGTGATAAATTCATTCAACTGAGGATTGTGGTTTTCTGGTTTAGGGAGGAAAATTGGTTGAGTTATGAGAGGTTTTGCTATTTCAACGTAGGGTATTTTCTATTTAGCTTAATGCATGCTTACCCACCAGCTATATAGTCAGCAGGGTCAAATTAAATTAGTTAGCAAAACTCCGCACACATGATGGGTTCGATATATATTTTTTTTGTTTATTCATTTTAAGGTATCGATACCTATCACATCTGAGTTCCGCTTGCTAATTTAATTGACAGTGACGTATTAGAAGTAATTTAAGTATTACCTACCTAGTGAAATACTATACTACAGCAACTACGTAATACCTACACAGAACTTGCCACTAAAATTTTGTGGCCGTACTTCCTAGGAATACGATTTTTCACGATGTACTTTAGAACGTAGGTAATATATAGTACATTACTGTCGCGACCCACCCCTGTGTTGAAGTAAAAAGTTCGTTCATTTTCATATAACACGACAGTTTCATAATTATGGATTTCATACAAACATTGCCGACCGGGCATGTATTCAAACAGTACACATACAGCATTTTCGATTTATCACTCGGAAGGTTGTCAAAATAATGTTCGAATTTCCAAGCATGTTTAAAAAAAATATCTATTTACTAACTTTAAACATCTTCAAACAGCTCTATTTGAACATTTCAGATTCAGTCCGACCATTTTCAGACCATTTCAGACGCTAATCTACATGGTCCTCTTATGGCCTCACCAAGATGTCTGGATGTCTGGACTTTAAAAGAGACTGCGACCTCTGAGTTTGTGTCAGCCTTTTTTCTCAGAGTAGTCAGATAGGAAACGCCGACCTCATCTAGCTTATTTTAAATATTTTTTAATATGACGTCCAATATCTTATTTACAGAATAAACTATTTCAGTTCATTTAAATACTTAATCGAAGACCCAGCGTATTACTTTTATCAAGACTAATAAGTATATCATCTTTACTTCAACAATCTCCAACTATTCAGTCATATGTAAAACATCTAACATAAACACAAACTGAACACGACTAAAACCAAGTCTCAGTCAAAATAGCATAACTTAACTATGAATATGTCACCTTAATTAATAAAATTTGCATAACAATCGTATGCAATATTAGTATACCTATGTTTGGTATTCTAGCGTAATGGTAGCATCCCATGAGATATAATTAATAATTGTTTTATGCAAATCACCATCCCTTATCTTTGGAGAGGCTACATACGCTTCTGTTGGGAAGTCAAACGAGGGCTTAGATAATCGAATTAAGCAGAAAATTGTGCTTAAATGCTTAATCCGTGAAGGTGAATAAATATAAATATGAAACGTTGGATTTAAATGTTTTAGATTGACCCTCACAAACCTTTTTGGTTACCAAGTTGGGAATTAAAACATTTTTGTATTTTTATTTTAAAAGCTCTTCATGAGCTTTATTTTATGTTAGGTAACTAATATTAGCTAATGTTTTTATAACAATATTTAAAAATGTTAATACATGTAAATGTGATTAAAAATGAAATAAAGGAAATAATAATAATTCATGCACGCTTGTTTTTTTTATTTGCAAAAACCAATTTCATTTCTGATAACTACATTCTAAAAAGTTCAAATCAGTGAACAATCACTTATCGTCAAAGTATTAATGAAAGATTTAACGCAGCATTAACAAATGTAATTAAAAAGCTCCGAGTATTTGAAAACTTTACAGAGCAATGAATTTTAAACAAATCATAAAACAACAATAAAACCAGTTGATTGTTAAACTTATTGACTTTTCTAATTTCCTTCTACATTTATATTTTTAACGAATTGCTTCAGAACTGATTGTTTAAGTCGCGCACGACCGACTATTATAATAAACTATTGACTATTACTATATCTTTTTTTTTTTTATGTTTGGGAAATCATCCAATGTCTTCTCCCGCTCTGGGCGGAGCGGAAGGGCGTGTCAGACTTTTACTGACTAAAACCCACCTGTGTTCCTTCAGTTGCCTGTTGCCAAGGTCCCGGTATCCCTTTCGGACTAACCCGCAACCCTGGCAGGACTATTACTATATCTAGGTCTAGTACCTAGATATTGTAATAGCAATCGCGCAAAGTGTTATTGGGTTTTTCCATCTGGAATATCTCAGTAGCAGCCCGGATTTGTGCCCGGTTGATAGCAATAGTCTCGCCCCTTATTACATGGGACTTAAACATAACTAAGCGAAATGTGAGTGTTGGTACTTTAAAGGCTTTTACATACTGGCGCGATTCGCCGCGCGACGCGAATTTTAACAAAACAATTTCTGAGAAATTCTGAGAAAACTTCGCGACGCGACGCCGCCGCATTGTTCGCCGTGAAGTTTTCTCAGAAAATGTTTTGTTAAAATTCGCGTCGCGCGGCGAATTGCGCCAGTATGTAAGAGCCTTTAAAGTACCAACACTCACATTTCGCTTAGTTATGTTTAAGTCCCATGTAATAAGGGCCTTTAATTGCACCTCTGCCTAACCCTTCGGGGAATAAAGGTGTGATGTTATAATAATATTAAATGTGTGTCAATACTAGTAGATACAAGTAAAATGTCTTTCATAAATTGAATAATTAGTTAATCATTCATCTACCAAGTCGTTTCCCAACTATTATGTTAGGATCAACTTCCAATGGGTATAACCGGATGCAGCTGAATACCAGTATTTTGCATGGAGCAAGCTTAACTGACCTCCATAAATCAGTTACGATGCCCCTTGGTAAAACTAGTTGCCAGACTTTCGAGCCATTAGATCAATTAGTTAGGAATAACAAACAACAACACCATTTTTTAGTCTGACTAACTGATTGACGAATTGCTATCAAAAACTAGTCACACACAAACAAATACGTCCGAATCCGTCCGAATCTTGCCGATCTTTCCCGACTTTTGTCACCACTTAGGCGAAGACAGGGATCAATCAGACCACTGGACAGGTATTAATGCAGGACAAGTGTGCTTAGACGTGTGTGCATTGAACTGAAAAACAAGGAACCGATCTTCTCCAACTAAATCGACGAATGGAGATAGAATCGGCTCTTTGTGTTAGGCCTTAGCAGGGAAAACTTCGATTTGAATACAAGACATCAATAAAACTGATTGTCGTGTTAATTCTATTATTTGACGCCTTTTGTTTATTAATGTTTACTTTGATAAGTTTTCCGAATCGACAATTCAATTTAATCATTGATGGTTGATTTTACAAACAAGCTGTGTTTGTAAAATCAACCATCAATGATTAAACCAGCTAAGTGCAGGTTGGGTTTTTTATCATTATAGTAAATATACAGGGTGTAAGAGTAAACACCGTTGTTACTCAAACCATGGGTAGTTGACCTAAATTTAAAAATAAATGACCGAGTAACAACAAATAAAACGTTATTTTTATTAAAAGATTTAAAAAGTTTCTATCCGACACCGTGCTCGCTTGCGAAACAGCTGACTGACTGAGGGAGGGGTCGCGCTGGCGGCCGGTCAGGTCACGTCCCGTGCCCTCCACGCGTGTTGAGACGCAAGTTCATTGCCCAAGCGCACAGGTGAAAGGGTGAAATACTCTAGTGGTAAAATGAATTATTTTTTTAAAAAAAACGTAATTTTCCATTCATTTTACGAATGACACCAAACCACTGGTTTCCAGGATAACGGTGTTTACCCTAACACCCTGTATACTTTGTAGTGGCGAGAAAATGAAGCTTTAAGAAGTCAGACACTCTGCTACCAAGTCTTTGTAGTCTTTCATTATAATATTGCTGGCTTTTACCGCGGCTTCACCCGTGCGGAGGTCGGAAATTATCCCAGATAAAAGTATCCTATATCTTAAACCCAGGTCATGGTCTAACCATGTGCCAAAGGACATTGACCATCCATGTATGGGAGTTGGACCAAGTGCTGCCCAGTATGGACACATAGTGCATTATGTTCCTTGGGTTTATACTAGTCTGTACACCAAAGCTCAATAAAATCTATCCGAGGAGTTTTGAGAAAAACGATTTTTTATTGAGTATTTTTTATTGATGAACACCAACCAACCGATGGCGCATTTTACTAAAAATAATGAGAGTAATTATGTAAAACAACACATTATTATTTCATTTGTATGCATATGATTTACATGTTAAATAATTTTTACTGACCATCCATTTATGGGAGTTGGGCCAAGTGCTGCCCAAAATGAACACATAGTGCATTATGTTCCTTGGCCTTGTACTGGTCTGTACACCAAAACTCAATAAAATCCATCCGCGGAGTTTTGAGAAAAACTATTTTTTGTTGAGTATTTTTTATTGATGAATATCAACCAACCGATGGCGCATTTTAATAAAAATAATGACAGTAATTATGTTAAAAAACACATTATTTCATTTGTATGCATATCATTTACATGTTAAATATTTTTTTCTGACCATCCATTTATGGGAGCTGGGCCAAGTGGTGCCCAGAATGGACACATAATGCATTATGTTCCTTGGGCTTGTACTAGTCTGTACACCAATGCTCAATAAAATCTATACGAGGAGTTTTGAGAAAAACGAATTTTTGTTGAGTATTTTTACTGATGAATACCAACCAACTGGTGGCGCATTTTAATAAAAATAATGAAAGTAATTATGTTAAATAACACATTATTTCATTTGTATGCATATCATTCACATGTTAAATAATTTTTACTGACCATCCATTTATGGGAGTTGGGCCAAGTGCTGCCCAGAATGAACACATAGTGCATTATGTTCCTTAGCCTTGTACTAGTCTGTACACCAAAACTCAATAAAATCTATCCGAGGAGTTTTGAGAAAAGCGAATTTTTGTTGAGTATTTTTTGTTGATGAATACCAACCAACCGATAGCGCATTTTATTAAAAATAATGAGAGTAATTATGTTAAAAAACACATTATTATTTCATTTGTATGCATATCATTTACATGTTAAATAATTTTTACTGACCATCCATGTTTGGGAGTTGGGCCAAGTGCTGCCCAGAATGGACACATAGTGCATTATGTGCCTTGGGCTTGTACTAGTCTGTACACCAAAGCTCAATAAAATCTATCCGAGGAGTTTTGAGAAATACTATATTTTGTTGAGTATTTTTTATTGATGAACACCACACAACCAATGGCGCATTTTATTAAATAATGACAGTAATTATGTTAAACAACACATTATTATTCCATTTTTATGCATATCATTTACATTCTAGTGTAAAGCACTGGTCAATGTATATTCAACAAGTCCAAACACGATGGTGCTGACGTACCTTCCGGCTCCATCACCAGACCTTTGATGCAACCTTGGGATATACTAGGTTTATCAAGACAAAGCCAACGAGTTCAAACACGATGGTGCTATCTTGTTTGGTTGGAGTTCCTATGACCACCTTCCGGCTCCATCATCAGACCCTGGACACTGCCTAGTATAAGGCAATGCATATTCAACGAGTCCAAACCCGACGGTGCTGTCTTGTTTGTTTGAGGAGTTCCTATGGATACCTGTCGCCTCCGTATAAAGGCAATAACTTTTTAACCCTAGGACCGATTTTTTTATTTTTATTTTTGTATGTATAAATTGATGCAAGGAACCATTTGGACGCACTCCCATGGCTGGGCAGCATTTGGTCCAAATTGGTCAATATCATTCAGCCGTTTTAGCGTGAAAGCGTAACAAACAAACTTTCGTACTTCTTATAAATCTAGCTGTTGCCCGCGACTGTGTCTGCGATCCAGGATGAAAAGTAGCCTATGTCCTTTTCCAAATCATGGTCTACTCATGTGCCAAATTTCATCCAAATCCGTTCAGCCGGTTTAGCGTGAAAGTGTATCAAACAAACAAACTCAGTTTCGCATTTATAATATGGTCTTTACCTATGAAATTGCCGTTTTGTATGAAAAAATTTAAACGAATTTTTTTCATGTATTTTTTATTTGTATTAATCGAAGTAATCACCCATGCAATCAATGCATCTTTGCCAACGCAGTGGCAGTTTATTGATGCCCTTCTTAAAGAAATCAGCTGGACGGGAGGCAACAAATTCTTCAAAGGCATTTTGTACTGCCTCTCGGGTATTGAATTTTTTTCCCGCCAAGAAGTTATCCAAATTCTGGAAAAAGTAGTAGTCTGTAGGCGCAAGGTCTGGTGACTAGGGCGGATGACGGAGAGCTTCCAACCCCAGTTCTTGCAACTTGGAGACCGTCTGCTGTGCAGTATGAGGTCGCGCGTTGTCGTGCAGGAGCAGCGGAGACGAGCGATTGACCAATGCTGGTTGGAGACGTGCCAGCTTCTCCATCATTGTGTTCAGTTCTTCACAGTACACATCTGCAGTAATGCTCACCCCGTTTGGTAAGAAGCTGTGATGAATCACACCGGCGCTAGACCACCAAACAGTGACCATCACTTTTCTAGGGGTAAGTTTTCGTTTAGAGCATTGTTTAGGTACTGAACCAGAATCCAACCAACTTGCTGAGCGCTTGCGGTTATCAAACAGAATCCATTTTTCATCGCAGGTAACAATGCGGTTCAAAATTACTTCATTTGTGTGTCTGTTGAGCAGTGCAAGGCACGCCTCGACGCGTACTTCGTGCTGGCGATCATTGAGTTCGTGGGGCACCCATTTGTCAAGCTTTTTTACCTTGCCAATTTGACGCAAATGGACCAATATTGTTTTGACGCTAACGTCGAAAGCTGCTGCTAATTCAGCCGTAGATTGTGTATCATCAGCTTCCACAATCGCCTTTAATTCGTCATTGTCGACCAAAGTCTTCGGAAGACCGCGAGGTTCATTTTTCAGGTCGATATTTCCAGAACGGAAGCGAGCAAACCAATAACAGGTGGTGCGTTGGTTTGTAGTGTTAGCTCCGTAAACGTCGTTGATGTTGCGTGCCGCTTGTGCCGCGTTGCTGCCACGACGGTACTCATATTCCATAATTACTCGAATTTTTAAAGTATCCATGATGACGAAAAAGATTGAAATGCGATGAAAATGTAACACTAATCATTAAACAAATGACTTCTTTTGAAAAAAGAATTCCATGTTTTTAAAATAAAATTAATTTGAAATTAGAATTCTTGGCCAAACAAAAATTATTTTGATTTGAAATGGCCAGTACTGCAGAACGGCAATTTCATAGGTAAAGACTTATTATTAAAGTTAGAATAGTTAGGAAATTAGGATGACGGAAAAGCAGTACCTAAATCTTCTCGCTGCTTCATCAAAGAGTAATCATCATCATCCCTTTCAACATATAGGTATATAGTTACCTACCACTGACATCACTAAATATAACCCCCACAAACTGTGACAACAAACGCGTTAAACTCACTCATTAATACAATCCCTTGTCAGTTCCCAACTTGTAATGATAACGTTATCAGTCCTAATTAGAGACAGCCTTCAGTGTAGGGTAGGCGTATTAATCAATGTCCGTTACATCGATAGAATAGGGGTTGGGACATTGACTTGACGAGATGTTCACCTTAATGCCCATTGGTTTCAAGTTGGCCAACTCAGTTAATTGTTTCACGAAGTCTGTAATCAATTTGCGTACGGCAATTGTTTTTGGCCTGATGTTTGTTGTTTGTTTTATGAATGATGATTGATTTAGTTGTTATTGGTACGAGGGTATGTAGGCAAGCTGTTTTCGTATTGAACGGGGATTCAATCTGCTCAGCCTTTTCCCAACTATGTTGGGGTCAGCTTCTAGTCTAACCGGATGCAGTTGAATACCAGTATTTTACATGGAGCGACTGCCTATCTGACCTCCACAACCCAGTAACTGGAAAAGTCAGACTTTCGGACTTCTGACGACCCGTACTGTCAAAGATCCACGGATGACAGCGGGACCAACGGCTTAACGTGATTTCTAAGGCACAGAGGAGTCTCAGTATGTGAAGATACGCTACGCTTGCCGGGGTTGGCCTGTGGATGGGTGGCCATCCACAGACCAACCCCGGCAAGCGTAGCTTAACCTGATGGATCGACCCGTGCGGCTGTTAGTACTTAGCCACGAGCTCCTCCTCCTCGTATTGAACGGGGATTAATATGCCTATGGCATTAAGTCCGCCTCTGTACATTTGTGTGCTTAAAGTATTAAATAAATAAATAATGGGTAAATCAATTGAATTAAAAGTGTGGAGTTATCGGAATCTGTAACTGTTTTTAAGGTAAAAGGTGTTTTTAAGGTAAATTCTGCCAGAAGGCATAATAGAACATTATAGTTATCGATACTAACATACCAAGGAAAAATTATGGTATCACTCTTCTCTGAAAACTGAAAAGTTGACCTTGTTTGCAAAACAAACATAAACACAAGAAGCCAAAAAGTTGGAAAATAATAATAAACATAAATTCTCGCCCTTTCACGTAATATTTAATTTTATCACCAAAACACGCAGTCCAAATCAGCCGGGTACACACGATAAAAAATTAACGCCTACATTGTAAGGCGATGTCCGTTCGTGTATACCAACTGCGTCAAAATAAAATATTAATACTGCAGTCATATCAATGGGCTTCTGGCTGGAAAAAATGATATATGTAAAAACCTACAGGGTATCTGTTAGGCTGGTTTAATCGTTGATTCAATAAAACGGATTGTGTTGGATATTATTTCGATAGTATTTTAAGAGAATTTTTAAAAGAAATGCCTGTAAATAAGGTAGCCAGATGGGTTGCCAAGCTGGAAATATTTTGATTATATACGTAGATACCTGTAGGCGTTTGATACTTTTGAGACATAGAGTTTTAAAACGGATTGAAGAAGAGCTCAAAACCAAAACATACAAAATTAGTCGTAATTACAAATGAAAAGTCTACAGATAAGGAAACTCCTGTAAAACAAAAAAGTTTTATTAATTAACGACTGAAACTTGAAAGCTCAAATCCAAAACTTGCAATTAATTCGAGTTCCTTTTGCATTTAATTTTAACATCACGAATATTAAAACAGTATAATCTTTAAGAGAGAATTAATGGAGAATCTTCTGTTTTTAACCCACTTCTTCAAAAAGGAGGTGCTCAATTCGTTTTTTTTTTTTTGTATGTATTTTACGCGATTATGAATAGATTTTTATGATTCTTTTCTTGTTTGGTAGGTTATGCTTCAGAGGTGGTCCCATATAAATTGTATTAACTTTGACTTTGTAGACGATATTTTATTTAAATCCGTCACTGTTATTTACATAGCAGTTAGTGGTATTCGAATTGGGGGGTAGGTACCACAACTAAAAAGTGAAAAAGGTTATTTTTTTGTACAAATTTTTAACCTTTTAATAAAGTCGTCAGGCACCGTACGATAAAGTGTCAATCAGCTTTAAAGTGACGGTAGAACAGGTGACGCCGAGCCTCCAATAATAACTCACATGATATACGTATATTTACCCTATTTATGATCAGTGAATTTAACGGCCTGTCCATTTCCAAGCCGTTTACTTTATTTGTTCTGACATGGTCAATTATACTGGAAAAAAAAGTCCAAAATATTTCGCGACATTTATGTGAGAGGAAAAAATCATCATGGATTTTTGATAAACGATAAAACTCATTTCATGGTGTTTTCGTAAATCTGCACCCTATTAAATCCGTAATAATAATGTCGTAAAATGTGACCAAGGGAATTTTGCCTTTTCCCAACTACACCCCTTTGCAAAAAAAACGGGGACCTTAACAGTCATTGGCTTTTGTATGGATATTGGAATATAAATATTTTTACTATGTCATTAGCATAAATGACTAGTAATTTGTTATAATCAATAAGAATGTAGTTTTTTGGCTACACCCCTCTTCCAGCAGCGCTACAATTTTACTAGCTCTTATTGCTTTTTCTGCCATTACAATCGACACAAAGATATCAGTTTTAAGTCACAATAAGAATAAGAATAATATATTTTTTAGAATAAGAATAAGTTTCGAATTTGGAATTAACTTTTTTTCTTACCCAGACTCTTTATTAAGTGTCAGTAACATAGTTTGGCTATTAAAACCTCTTTACAATTAAATGATTACCAATAATGTACAAAAATCAAAACCACCCGTGGAGTTTCTTGCCCATTCTTCTCCAAACGAAAACTACCTTTTGGAAGGGGCAACTAGAATCTGGTCTAGTTCTTTGTTTTGACGTTCAAAAGTGCCTTATATGTGCCTATTTGAAATAAATTATTTCACTTTGACTTTGACGCCCTTTTTTTTGCAAAGGGGTGTATGTTGGGGTCGGCTGAATACCGGATGCAGCTGAATACCCGTATTTTACATGGAGCGACTGCCTATCTTACCTCCACAACCCAGTTACTGGGTAACATGATACCCCTTGTTAAAACCGGTTGTCAGACATTCGGGCTTCTGACGACCCGTAACAACTGTCAAAGATCTACAAATGACAGCCGGAACCAACGGCTTAACGTGCTTTCCGAGGCACGGAGGGGTCTTGGTATATAAAGATGGACATCCATCCACGGACCAGCCGCAGCAAGCGTAGCTTAACCTGATTAATCGAACCGTGCGCCGGTTATTTCTTAGCCACAAGCTCCTCCATGAGCTGATTGATGCAGGTGCTATAAAGGTTACTATGACACTGGTTGTTATAATGTTGGCAATAAGCTAATTGTTTCAAAAACTTTTAGAGAGGATTTATAGCATGGGTGTAGTTGAAAACCAATAAAAAAATGGACTATAGATACGGGCTATAATTTATCATAGATTTATTTTCTAAACAAAACTTTGAATCAAATTGCAGTTCTTTGAGCGAACAGATTTCAAAAATAAAATTAAACAGTTGAATCTCGCTACGCTATCGCGGTTAAAACTTGTTGGAATATCATGTTCTCTCAGTCTTTTGTTATTCCTAACTTTGTATTTAACAAAATTCTGATCTTTGTCTCGTAAGGGCCGGTTGTTTCAAACGGTTGGTTAACGTAACATACGTACGTCAAATTTAACGTTCGTTAAATACAAAGCGTTGTGTCAAAGTTATTCCATTATTTCGTGAAACAACGCTTGTTTTTGATTTGACGATAGTTAGTGCCATTTGTGACTTTTACCCGTGCGTAAAGTGGACGTGAAACAACCCGCCCTAAGAGTATCTACTCACCTGTGACTGATAAACGAAAGTCTTTAATAAAATAGTTTTGTTTTTTTATTTCATTTACCTTAAACGAATAAAGAGGAAATGGTCCAAAATTAACTTGCAAGAATCCATCTTCTCATATGAAGTGAAACTTAATCATAGCATTTAAAAAATGCGCAAACCTCCTTGTGAAACACACATAAACTATTGATCGATTCTATTAATTATTATCTTACTTGCAATGGCTTTGCAATCAATCGCAATGCTCGCGAAAGTTAACGAGTTTTTCATCCCAATAGCTTCCCCACAGGATATAAAAATAATTAAAAACACGGAATGGACTTATTGGTTGGAGTGACACCCGGGTTAAATGTCAACCCTTAAATGTCGATGGTCCTTTCGAATAGACGTGACAATGTAATTGAGGATTTAATGTGTTTAGAGAATGATTCTGAAATTTATTAAGTGCCTGCTACACGGTTGCCAACCGCGTCCCCGGCAGAGGTGACCTTGGTTGGCGACCGGCAGGGGCTGATTCAAGTTTAGAATTAAACCATCATCTACCACGGTTGTAAACCACCAAGGTCATCTCTGTCGGAACGCGGTTGGCGACCGTGTAGCAGGCATTTTAAGCAGGTTTATTGGCATGTTAATAAAAAAGTGCAAGTTATAAGAACACTGGTGTATAAAATGTTAACCCTTACTTCATCATGAGAGACCTCTTTCTCATTTAATTTTAACTTTATTTTCAGTGGAAAATAAAGTCTGTCAGTTGTTTTTGTTGACAGTATTAAATAATTTGTAGATCGGCGTTTTGCTGTTCGTTTACTGAATGAATTTAGAGATAGTTTTATCTATAAAATATTTTAATTAAGTATTTTTTTATGCAACATAATAGGTTCATTTGTTCCCAAGGTTTTTTTACTCTTTTGATACCCGCACTACGTAACTGCTATGTGCATGCACATAGCGAAATTTGGTTTTCTTCATAACCACAAGTTTCAACTATCTTTTACAAATAAAAACACGTCAATTTAGGAAAGAGATAATCGTTTAACTACTTTTATAAATGTACACCTTAATCAACATAAAAAAAAAACAAAATAAAAAACAACATTTATTTAACCAAAATGAACAAAATAGGATAAGTTTAAACGCTGGCGATTTCTTCAATAGGCAGCACTTTGAAGAAGTTGACAACGTTCTTGAAAATTCTCTTCGCAGTCAAATCCACCAAGGGTCTGCCGAATTCTGTCGCAACTTGCTTCCAATTTTCGTTTAGGAAATTCAACATGGCGTCACCTAGAAAAAAACAAACAGTTTTATTTTAGGAAGGAAAGGGGTACAAAACTACAAACTATTGTATTTGAGATCATAAAATGTACAGAATTTCTTTGAAAAACCTTTTACACTTTTTAAGTTACCGACATTTTTTTCCAAAATCAAGAGATATCAGCAACTTGTACTACTTCTACAATCTATATTAGGTACATCTATAGGTCTCCTTTTAAGTAAATTGGTTCCTTAGATAATGTGTAAAATGAAGTACCAAAGAGACAAGTGGCTACTCTTGCCTTTATAATAATTGTTCACCAGTGTAGCTTTAACAAAATTTATTTTAAAAATTTCATAGTTAACTTTGATGAAATAACTACGTCACATCGTAATTGAAAGTCTGCGAGAAAAAAATGGTTGTTTATCATTTTATGCAGCTATGGTGAAAGGCAATATGTGGCGCCCTCTATTATGTTCGACAAAGATTAATGCGACATCTATTGTCAACATTCATTGGAATAGCTTGTTGATATTTGATCTAGAAACTCAATTTTCAGTGCTTGCGAGAAACGCAAAAATTTAAGTAAAATGAAAATGCTTCGAGCATTTTCATTCTATCATCATCTTGATTACTTTAAACTAACGGATGAACCACATTTCATAGGTAATAATGGATTTCCTCAAAACTGTAAATAATATTATTGAGGGAATTCAAGCAAAAGGAAAGACTAAAGCAAGACTCTAAGGCAAGTGATTAAGATAATGATGTCTCATAAATTATGATGCCTTTGACGCCACCAGCTATTAATGTTTTATTTTATTTTTCTTTCCGGACATGTCACCCGTATTTCAGATGAGAAATGGGCTCAAAGAACCATGGCTAGCGTTTAATGGGACGTGGGTCCCATTGAACGCTAGACGTCACCGCGGCAGGCCAAGGCGAACATAGTGGGACGAGCTTGACACTACCGAGAGGACTAGCCCGCATTCGCAGAAAACAGAATTGTATGGAAAATGGAGAGGGTCTGAAGAGACCTTTATCTTGCAGTGTGCCAATATAAGCTAGTTAGATAACATTAGATTAGACTATGTTCCTAAATGGGAATAGAAAAATATTGGAGACACTTACTAAGCTGCTTGTTTCCGTTGAACAAGTTAGTCAGGTGGTAGTGAGCGTTGTCCTTGACATCGAAATCGAAGCTGTACTTCTTAGGCCTGATGATATCCTTGCCGTCAGCATTCTTGACCACATCGTAGTGAATGGACATCTTGATTTGAAGGTTTTCTGAAAGAAAGAGGATGTTTAGTGGAAGTTGCTTACAAGAAATTCTAATGAGTATAAAAGAAAGATTTTTATATAGTTTCAGTATAATTAAGTCATGTTAACTGCATGCAACGCAAGAAATGAAGGAAATAAGAAAATATAAGAGGGCTCAGACAGGTGACAATCCACAACGACTTTTAACAGGATTGAAATAAGCTTTTCAGTAGCATAATTTCACTCCAATACATTTTTGACTTTTCCATCATCGTTATCGCTGATAGTATGCCAGTTTGTCTAAGACCGTGAAAAGGTTAATTCTTCGGGAACCTTTTACACAAAAAAATATATAGTATGTTCCAATTTGGGTTTTTCTTAGCTACCACAAACTTCATCAAATGACCCAAAAGAATTTACTTACTCAATTTCAGTTTGATCTGTCCATCACCAGTGATGGGGAGGATCAGGATGCGTCCTGCAGCAGTGTAGTGACCCTTCACTGAATTGTCGTTGTGGAAATTGACAGTGAAGACCCTCTTCGTTGTGTCCCATCTGTGACAAAAGTAAAAGGTTAAGAGAGCCTTAGATGCAGTACGTTCAAAAGGTTGTACAAAAATGACATTCTATTAGCAATAACAATGGTGGATTGGTCAAAAAGTATTGGATTGACTCGATTAACTTAAGCTACCGAAAACCTTATGTAAATTCTGTTGAAAGTCGTTGCAAAAATTCTAAATGCTTTGAAAGCGATTGTCAGTTGTCTAGGCCCAACGGATTCTTTTGCTTTGTTTCATATCGTTTAATGAACCAATCGTAGCGTTGAGTAAAGGTAAACTGGACCCTTGAATGGAAAAAATAATTAAAAATTAAACGCTTCTAGGAAGTGCAGCAAGGGCTTCGATGTATTTCGTGTCCAATATAAACAGCTAGCGTTGACTCGTAGCAATATTGTCGCTAATGTTTTGCTATCTGATACTTGTTTGATGATAACTTGATAATTGTTTCCATGTTGCAGTCAGTATTAAGCGAGAAATGGTCGCTCCTGATGTCGCTAAACATTAAGTTTCAGGAGCGACATATTGTGAAACTTCTAATTGTTTGAGGCTCTCGAAACACTGAATGCACCCGTAATCCGAATTTCTTCCCGAAGAAAATCAAGGTTAAAACAAGTCTGTCGTTTTCTTATTATATTTTTTATCCGAAGCTGGTACTTACTCCACTTTGTCAACAACGGAATCCTTCAGTCCCTTCATGACGCCTCCTGTCAAGGTGAACTGAAGACCAGCCAGGTCGAAGGCCAGGTCATCCATTTCCATAGGGTCTAAGACCTCAACGTTGTTCTCCGATATTCCCGACATAAAAATTGGCATCATTTTCTGGAACGCCGGAGTCAAACAGGCATTGTCGGTCAGCTTGCATTTTTCTACTGATGGTAAAACTGTAAACAAATAAAATATGTTTGATCCAATGATTCTTTAGGGGTATGAAGAACAGGGTGTAAAGTTCACTCATCCTCTACAGCAGTGTTTTTCAACCTGGGGGTCGCGAACCCCCGGGGATCGCGAAGCCGCGAGGGCGCGAAGCTCTATAGCAAAAGGTAACGACCATTGGACCAAGTCTACTAATTTACAAACGTGTCAGTGGTCTCACAATGATCAGTTTTTGACAGATTTTGTATGGCATATCTGTCAAAAACTGATCATTGTGCGTTGGTAAATTAGTAGACTTGGTCCAATGGTACGTATACGCGTAAATTGCGTTAGATATTGGCGACGCATTCGATGTAAAAAAATGTGTTTTACGTACTTAATTACTTATGTATTTATCCGAACCCTAATTATGAAAATTAATAAATGTGTTGGATTGAATATTTGTCACAAAATTAAATACATAAACAAAAAGCAACGGGTAGGGTAGGGTAGCAAAGAGTCGCGAAATATTTTTCATATTAAAGCGGCGGCGTCATGGAAAAGGTTGAAAAACATTGCTCTACGAAAAAGGGAGGATCCTCTGACCAGACGGGTGTTGCGTCTGGCGGGCAACTGCCTAACGATTGTTGTCGGAATCTTTGCCCATCGCGCGGTAAACTCTAATTGCGCGATGCAGGTGACGTCAGGATTTTTGAGTGACGTCAAGTCTTTGATACGCAGTTCACATGTGGCGATGTAGATGCCGCCACAATTTCATGGCCTGGTTTTCATTTTTTTACCATGTAACACATAACATCAGGTCTGTATCCCTCTATGGGGTTGAGGTATATCGTATTAGTGCACCAATATTTCGCAAGTTTCTTGGAACTATTAGGTCCCATTAATTATACCAGGGGCGATTCTTTTGCGAATAGGTAGATACAAATCCAACTTCAACTGAATCTTCCTGCCGAATTCTGGTCGAAGCTTATCACGACGAAGAAGCAGAACTTCAGTTCTGCTTCGTAAGATTCATCCTTTCTAATTGAAATACCTCTCCTCAATATTGGATATGCATTATTTTAGTGCTGGTGCTCGTAGCTAAGTTATAACAGCCGCATGAGTCGATCGATCAGGTTAAGCTACGCTTGTAGTGGTCGGTCTGTGGATGGGTGACCATCTTTACATACTAAGACCCTTGCGGGCCTCGGAAAGCACGTTATAGGTAAAATTCCGTAGCTGACCGCAGGCGGAAGCAGCAGGCGACGTGTCGTACTTGTACATAAAATATAATTTAATTATAATATTCAATCAAAAAAATCAGCCTAGCCTTTTCCCAACTATGTTGGGATCGGCTTCCAGTCTAACTGGATGCATCTGAATACCAGTATTTTAATTATAATATTATGTACAAGTATATAAAAAACGAAAGAACTCATTGGGCATAAAAAAAGTCATCGTCCGCATCGCTGTCAATGGGAAAAGTGCCCAAAGGGTTGGCATCATTGCCATTTTGGATAGCAATACTGATTCTGATACAATGAAAACGAATAATATTGTTTTTATTGGAGTGAATTACCTATTATAATTAATAATATCGCAGTTAAAGTAAATTTTAATACAGTTTATGTTAAAAATAACTTTGTAAAAGCTCTTTTCGAACATAATATGCAGGAACTTCTAAAAATAATAAACTCTTATTTGATATTGTCTCTAATTTTAAGAGATCGATGAACATAAAATACTGTACCTTTCTCAGAAAAAAGGCTAATTTGATTCTAAAAATAAATTGCGTATCAAAAAATACAATATCAGTTAGGCTTCAGTTAATTTAGGGACCCGGAAAAATGATAATAGAATATTATTTATTTTTGCTACAGGTATTTAAGTAAATAAGTCCAAAATTAAATAGTGTCTCTCTCAGAATACCTTTTGGATGTACAAAATTATAATTGACTTTATTTTTAGAACACACTGTTTTGAAGAACCATAAACCATGAGAATGACCTCAAAGGCTTCCAGAATTCTACGGTTGAATCTTCACCCTCTAGTTTCCTTAAGTATTTAGGTAAATGTTACACCACAGAATGCCTACTTGCCTACAGTATTGCCTCTGCTTCTCACTTTAATCTATCCAAAGGTTGTCTTTAAAATATCGTTTTTAGCGAAAAGACCGCCGTTTACCACTCTATGTAAAATTTTATATGGAGTACATAATAAAGAATATTTTATTATATTCTATTCTAGGTAATATAACAGAAAATTCAAATAATTTCAAAATATTCTTACCTGCCGCTTGAGCAAAACCGAACACCAGCACAGCAAAACACAAAAAAGACGTTACTTTGAACTCCATTATTGTTAACATCGATACCAACTCTTCAACAGTTAACTGAGAACTATTCGTGA
This sequence comes from Lithophane semibrunnea, assembly GCA_947363905.1. NCBI lineage: Eukaryota > Metazoa > Arthropoda > Insecta > Lepidoptera > Noctuidae > Lithophane > Lithophane semibrunnea. Next base: position 11,122,197 of record OX376197.1, on the reverse strand, counting down.
ACTTGAATTTAATGCGTTAATATACTAGACGAAACCTCGTCACCGGCCATAATTGTATACAGGCTTATGTTAAATATTATTGCAAACATCTTTTACAATTATAAAAAAAACCTATTATTTATTTAAAAAAATATATTTAGCAAAAAAACCTCATGCAAAGTTTGAATCAGAGATGAGATATACCTGCCATTCTCCATACCCGGCCTTTAAGGTATGGGTATCACTAAATACCTGGTACAAATACCAGGTATCAAAATACTTCTAAGTATTTGAGTGTGGTAGGATTTTGATAAGTAAACGTATGCGATAAGTATGGTATGCCTCCAATATAATGTAGGTACGACGTTTCAAGTACCTATACGTAATTATGCATTATGAGATATGAAATCTTTCCTTCCTACTTTACCAGGCTTAGGACTGTCGGCTAAGAGTATGACGATGGTTATTAATGAATTCTAGTTATTTCTATATAAATTAATGCAAAATAACATTAATTATATTTAAACTGACTAACTAGCCGGCGTAGTTAAAATATTTCAAATCAATTTATTTACAACCGTAATTTTAATTTGCAATATTTTTTTTAGTTTTGTTAGGTTTTTTGTTTTTGTTTTTGTCTAACTAAATTAAATCAACTGAATGTTCATAAAGCACGAATGACGTTTCGGGTCCCTTCGTAAGCTGTCGGGTAGCTTCGGGTTGCTTCGGCGTACCGAACTACCGATAAAACTGGGCGCTACCTTGTGGTAGCGGTTCGTATCGTACTATGCGTCTGACGTCATACCTTCAAGGTATTTACCCAGTATTTCGGTCCGTACCCGGTCTATGTACTGGGAAGCACATACTTGGTATATATACCTCTACCAGTATATACGTCTCATCTCTAGTTTGAATCAACATCTAGAAAAACTTATTCATATTCAAAATTTCATCATGAATTGTCTATACTTATTAATATTATAAAGAGGTAGGTAAAAGTTTGTTTCTTTGTATACAGCGTGTAACAAAAACCCTGTCCGATCCGTGAGGGTGTTGTTAAGAATCATACTAAGAAAAAAAAACTATTTATATGGTTATTATTTGGAAAAGAGATTTTTTTTTTTTTTTATATGTTTTTTTTCTCTTTTCCAAAAAATAACCACATAAATAGATTACGTGGTTATTTTTTGGAAAAGAGAAAAAAAAAATCGCCTCATTTTTTTGTCAATGTGGGATTTTACCGGTTTATTACATGGTGCGCGGGCGGCCGACGTTTAGCGGGTGTCTACAAGTCATAACTTATACTTAACCTCTGTAGAAAATTTGCTAATTTATAATGAAATTGGGGTAATTTTGGTACTAAAAATGTGAATTTCCAATTGCAATAACTTTTTATTTTCTTTAATTTTTCCTGGTTTGTTATTGCAGTACCTATGTGCCCCTTTCGGATCGCACAAGGTTTTTTTTACATGCTGTAAAGGGGTAAGTATTTCTTGAACTACCAGCTGGATTTGATAAATTATTTTGCTTTAGATAGTCCAATTTTTGAGGAAGGTTATAGACATCAGGATACGAACATTAGGAGCCGAGCAAAAATAAAAAAATGTCTGAAAGAACGATAATCGAAAATGAAGTAACAGCGCGGGCGGGCCGAAATTTCACGTGGACACAATCGCGGACAGAAGCACAAAAACCAAAAAAAAAACTAAAAACTGATTTGATGGTGTTTTCGTGGTTCTACACCTTATTAAACCCCATAGGTGTCGTAACAGGTGACCAATGAAATTTCAGGCAATGAGCTGTCCAGGTGCTTAAGAGGAAATAGGGTCGGTCTTTTCTCCATACAAAAAGTCATAATTCGAGGTTCGGCTCTCGTCTATTTCCTCCTCCAATATTGGACCAATTTGAAAGATATTTTACAAATTGACTAGGAAGGATATTTACTATGTTTTTCTTTTTTCATTAATAGTTGTCCAATTTGTACAATAGGCCTCTGATGACAGCGGTCTAAAAAGGCAATTTTGAGCATTTTCTGAGGTTTCTAGTGCTTTTACAGATAATGTAACAAACCGGAAAACTCTTATTTTACTGTAAAAAATCATTGCTGTAAGGTCATAAACCAGACAGAAAACAGGCGAGAGCCTTTGTATGGAGAGGGGACCGGCCCTATTTCCTCTTAATAATAATAAAAACAAAAAATATTGCTGGCACAGGCGGTAAAATAGTTCTTTTTTAAACTCTCTGTTTTTTAATCAAGTTTTTTGACCAAAGGGTACAACAATAAACAGTTGAATCTCGGTAGCTCCTAGTTGGAATATCATGTTCTCTCAGGGTTTTCCTCTTTATTCCTCTTGTATTTCCTAACTTTCCATTTGTCAATAAGAGTAATCTACTCATGTATGACTGATAAACGGAGCCGTTTAACAAATTGGTTTCGTTTTCATTTTATTTACCTTATATCAATCAGTTGTCCAAAATGGTTCAATTTGTTCTTAGCTTGGAAGAATCCATTTTAAAATACTGACAAGAGAAAATTAATCAAAGTTTTTTTAAAATGAGCCAAATTGAGCCTCCAGGCTACCCAGTGAAACACACATCAAATATTGGTACCTTTTATCTTACTTGCAATGGCTTTATAATCACTTGCAATGCTCGCGAAAGTTAACAAGTTTTTCATCCCAGTAGCTTCCCCACAGGACATAAAAATAATTAAAAACGCGGAGTGGACTCATTGGTTGGAGTGACACCCATGTTTAATGTCAATCCCCTAAGGCTAGGCGTACGCCGAGACTCAGAAAAAAAAAACCAGAATAACATTTATTTGGACACAGTTGGTGAAACAAAATATTTACACAAAAAAAAAAATTGAAAATAATGTCAGGTGACGCAGGTCCACGCAGCGCAGGGCAGAGCAGATTTTGTAAATCTTTATAACGCACTGACAGCTGCGGCGCAGACACTCTGCGTCTGGTTGTAGAGCCGGCACAGATTCTTGCGCGACGCGTGCTGCGCTGTGCCGCATTACCTACGTCTAAAAAACAAGTGACGACCAGCAGGCGTAGCATGAGCACCGTTTTGTCGACGGAAGAGTACACAAAAATGACGTTTCCTGTAGACAGTAGACAGTACGAGACGGCAGTAAAGTAGAAAGAGTCAACTGCACTTTTTACGAAATTCACTCTTTTACATAATTCGACTCAGAATTCTTTGTTTTGTCATAGGATTTATCGGGTGTCAGTCTGATTTTGACAGTAAGGATAGAAAACTTTGTTCCGAAATAGTCTACATATAAAAAGACGTAGACAAAGATCGTTAGAAATGAAAGACAAAATGACAGATTGTAGAAAGATTTCTAAGGTGGAAAAATGAAGAAACGAACTGTCACTTTGTATAGAAAAAGCTATGTCTATTCTTCGTAGAGATAGAAAGCGCCATGCTACGCCTGCAGCTGTTAGTACGTTCATGCATTACAAAATCTGCTCTGCCCTGCTCTGCGTGGACCTACGTCGCCTGCGTCTCAGCACACGGTTAGCCTAAATGTCGATGGTCCTTTCGAAGAAACGTGACCTCAGACCAAATAAAAAACCAAGACAGAGCGCTGCGAACTAGAGATGAGACGTATATACTGGTAGAGGTATATATACCAAGTATGTGCTTCCCAGTACATAGACCGGGTACGGACCGAAATACTGGGTAAATACCTTGAAGGTATGACGTCAGACGCATAGTACGATACGAACCGCTACCACAAGGTAGCGCCCAGTTTTATCGGTAGTTCGCTACGCCGAAGCAACCCGAAGCTACCCGACAGCTTACGAAGGGACCCGAAACGTCATTCGTGCTTTATGAACATTCAGTTGATTTAATTTAGTTAGACAAAAACAAAAACAAAAAACCTAACAAAACTAAAAAAAATATTGCAAATTAAAATTACGGTTGTAAATAAATTGATTTGAAATATTTTAACTACGCGGGCTAGTTAGTCAGTTTAAATATAATTAATGTTATTTTGCATTAATTTATATAGAAATAACTAGAATTCATTAATAACCATCGTCATACTCTTAGCCGACAGTCCTAAGCCTGGTAAAGTAGGAAGGAAAGATTTCATATCTCATAATGCATAATTACGTATATTTTATGCATAATTACTTGAAACGTCGTACCTACATTATATTGGAGGCATACCATACTTATCGCATACGTTTACTTATCAAAATCCTACCACACTCAAATACTTAGAAGTATTTTGATACCTGGTATTTGTACCAGGTATTTAGTGATACCCATACCTTAAAGGCCGGGTATGGAGAATGGCAGGTATATCTCATCTCTGCTGCGAACAATGCAATGAAGCATGCCCAAATTACACCTCCGCTCTGTGCATACATGCTCACACGCATACATTTACAATCAAACTGCAGTCAAACTACACCTCACTAAGTGCACACAATGTTTACGAAACCGGCCTCACGTCACTGTTGACAACGCTCTGTCTGATGTAATTCAGGATAAAGGGATGGATTTAGATAATGATTGCTGAGTTATTATAATTCATTTATCATGATCGAGATAATAATAAATAATAAAATACAATTATAATTATATTTTATTATTAAAATTGTAAAATATATTATATAAATATGGCGGAGAGGGTACATTTCTCTTTCGTTATTATCAGCCATATTTTATAACTACTGTCATGCTTTAGAGTATGTCGAGCGCCGCTAGGCGGCGCTGACGTATTTCCGACAACAGCTACACCCCTTTGCAAAAAAAACGGGCACCTTAACAGTCATTGGCTTTTGTATGGATAATATTAATATTTTTACTATGGCATTAGCATAAATGACAAGTAATTTGTTATAATCAATAAGAATATAGTTTTTTGGCTACACCCCTCTTCCAGCAGCGCTACAATTTTACTAGCTCTTATTGCTTTTTCTGCCATTACAATCGACACAAAGATATCACTTTTAAGTCACAATAAAGCTGAATTATGAGACAAACATAAATTATTCTACTAAAAATAACGAAAAGCTAGTTTTAGTTGCCAGGATAACCTTCTAATCGCAAACCTGCAAAATGTTAGTTAAAGTCACAAACGGAAACTGGGATTATTATTGTTTTTAAACAAAAGTTTCGAATTTGGAATTAACTTTTTTTCATACCCAGACTCTTTATAAAGTGCCAGTAACATAGTTTGGCTATTAAAACCTCTTTACAACTAAATGATTACAAATAATGTATGAAATCAAAACCGCCCGTTTTTTTTGCAAAGGGGTGTATAATAAATTTATTTTAGGAGGTTTTTTTGTTCTTAGGTTTGTTTGTCTGTTAAGTAATGGGCCTCGTGGCTAAATAATAACAGCCGCAACGGTTGATCGACGGTTAAGCTACGCTCGCCATGGTTGATTTTTATTTATTTATTTAACTATTTATACTGACAAGAAGAAAGGAACAGCAAAATACGTACAAAGGCAATGCTTATTTCTAAAGAAATCTCTTCCAGCATACCTGCGATAGGAAAGTACATAAAAGAGATGTAGACTTAGATGGGTGACTATCTATAAAATATCGAGACCCCTTCGTGCCTGGGAAAGCACGTTAAGCTGTTGGTCCCGGCTGTCGTTCGTAGATCTTTGATAGCCGCAAAGTCTGTCAAACAATCTTACCAAGGGGTATCGTGCTACCCAGTAACTGGGTTCTGGAGGTAGGTGGAGGATAGGCAGTCGCTCCATGTAAAATATGAATACCAAATTCAGCTGCATTCGGTTATACTGGGAGCCGATTCGATTTCATTAGAAATCTTTGGCCTTAGGTAAGACTACAGTCGTTCAGTCTTAAGACTACAGTCTCATCATGAAGATAACTTCAATTTACTCTCAACCCTAACTCTGCCATAGCCCATATAGTATATATGTCAACTAGCTTTAGCCCGCGACTTCGCCTGCGCGAATATCGTAAAATAGGTATTATCTAATCTAACTAAACTAATATTATAAACGCGAAAGTTTGTAAGTATGGATGGATGTTTGTTACTCTTTCACGTAAAAACTACTGAATGGATTTGGATGAAATTTGACAAACAGTTTATAACCTGGATTAACACATAGGATACTTTTTATCCCGATATTCCCACGGGATCGAAACTTACGCGGGTGAAACCGCGGGGCGCTGCTAGTGATACTATAATTATATGATGTGATCGTGACGTGGTTATATATGATGAGGAAGGTCATTAACTACTAATTATTTTGTTACACGTAATTTTGAATCTGTGATATTTGGCGGCGAAAACAGTTTAAAAATCCATCCGGTAGTTTTTGAGTTTATCGCGAACAGACAGACAGACTGATGCGGCGGGGCACTTAGTTTTATAATAATTATGTAAGGATAGGAAAACTTCATTTATAAAACACGGACATTAAGCAATTTAAGGCTTACACAATTTCCCAGTAATAAAAGAAAAGTTTGCCCACACAGATTCATTTCACCCGTAACCCGGTTTGTCGTAATAAAATATTCATATTGCGGACGAATGGGTTTTACAGGTGCTGCTCAAACTGCTCTATAAAAAAAATGTTTCAATCAAAAATATGTCATCGACGGAAGCGCCTTGACAGCCTACATAATTTTTTTTTCAGTTGTTTTTGGAAGTACGACTGTTTGCTGTTTGTTTACTGGAGAATTTAGAGATAGTTTTACCAATAAAAGATTTTAATGAATTGCTTTTTAACGCATCATAATACCTATTTCGTTACCGAAACTTTATTTTTTTTATACCTACACTACATAACTCTTTGTACGCTTAGCGAAATCAAAAGTGATTGATTGAAAGTGAAAAACACACTTTAGAAAAGAGATTATCTCTTTTCTAAAGTGTGTTTTAATTTTTAAAAGATAGTCGTAACTTGTAGTTTTACAACTTTTGGAAATGTACGTACACCGAAATCATTCCGCACATGACGATTTTGTGAGCAGAAAAACCCAAAAAAAAAACAAAAATAAAAACCAACAAAATTTATTTAATCGCAATCAATAAAACAGGCAATGTTTAAGCACTGGTGATCTCTTCAATAGGCAACACTTCGAAGAAGTTGTTAACGTTCGTGAATATTCTCTTTGCGGCCAAATCCACCATGGGTCTGCCGAATTCCGTCGCAATTTGCTTCCAGTTCTCGTTCAAGAATTTCAACATGGCCTCACCTAGAATAAATAATAATAAATCATATTAGTTTTATTTTAGGAATGAAAAGGGTAAATGCCACGGTATTAGTAATATAAAGGTACCAACTCCAGCAAACCTAACTTTACCTACGATTGACCCATGCGGCTGTTATTAATTAACCGCGAACCAGACACACTTACATGTCATGTGTTCATCCATTCAAATGGGTGTGTGCACACAATACTGTCGTGTTTGTTTAAAAAAGTGTTACAGTTTTTAATTTGCCTTTGGAAAAATTCCATCATGTTATTATTAGTGCCCATAGAATGAGTAATTTGACTATTTTCATAAATTATTGTGCTATTTATTTTCTTGATTGGGCCGGACAGCCAGCCGCATGTCAGGTGAGACATAAGCTTAAGGAACCATTGAGTAGAGACAAGAGGCAGACCAAGGTGAACATAGTGGGACGAGCTTGACTCCTACCGAGAGGATTAGTCCGCATTCGCAGAAAACAGAATTGTATGAAAAATGGAGAGGGACGCCTTTATCTTGCAGTGTGCCAATATAAGCTAGTTAGATAAGATTAGATTAGATTATGTTCCTAAATGGGAATAGAAAAATACTGGAGACACTTACTAAGCTGCTTGTTTCCGTTGAACAAGTTAGTCAGGTGGTAGTGAGCGTTGTCCTTGACATCGAAATCGAAGCTGTACTTCTTAGGCTTGATGATATCCTTGCTGTCAGCATTCTTGACCACATCGTAGTGAATGGACATCTTGATTTTAAGGTTTTCTGAAAAGAAAAGGATGTTTAGTGAAAGTTGCTTAAAAGAAATTGTAATGAGTATAAAAGAAAGATAGGTTCTACGGGCAGTTTCAGTATAATTTACTCATGACATGCTACATGAAATGACATTAAATTAATGAGCTTAAAATATATTAACTGCATGTAATAAATGAATGAAGTAAGAAAGTATCACATAAAGATGAGAGAGGCCTCAGACAGGTGACAATTCTACAACGACTTTCAACAGGATTGAAATAAGCTTTTCAGTAGCTTATGATGTCAATCCAATACATTTTTGACTTTTCCATCATAGTTATCGCTGATAGTATGTCACTTTGTTTAAGATCATGAAAAGGTTAATTCTTCGGGAGCTTTTTACACAAAAAATAATTATAGTATGTTCTAATTTCGGTTTTTCTTAGCTACTACAAGGAAACTTCATCAAATGACCCAAAAGAATTTACTTACTCAATTTCAGTTTCATCTGTCCATCACCAGTGATGGGCAGGATCAGAATGCGCCCTCCAGCTGTGTAGTGACCCTTCACTGAGATGTCGTTGTGGAAATTTACAGAGAAGACCTTCTTCGTTGTGTCCCATCTGGTGGCAAAAATAAAAGGTTAAGTGAATCATATTACCTATACCTAGTTGGTTTAAAAGGCCCTTAACAAAATGAAATTCTATCAGCAATAACGATATAGTGGATTAGACATAAAAGTATTGGATTGACTTAAGATACCGAAAACATTATGTCAGTCCTCTTGAAAGTCGTTGTAAAAATTCTAAATGCTTTGAAAGCGATTGTCACTTGTCTAGGCTCTAAGGTCTTTAGGCGCGATTTCTTTTAATGCGTTTCGTATCGTTTTATGAACTTTGAGTAAAGGTCAACTGGACTCTTGAATGAAAAACTTAAAAGTAATTAAAAAAATGGAACGCTTCTAGTAAGTGCAGCAAGGGTTTCGATGTATCTCGTGTCCACTATAAACGGCTAGCGTTGACTCGTAGCAACTGTTGCTAATGCTTAACTAATTCTTTCTATGTTTTATCAGTATTGAGCGATAAGTGGATTAAGTTTCAGGATCGACATAATTATTGTGAAACTTCAAATTATTTGAGTCTTTAGAAACACCCGTAATCCGAATTTCTTCCTAAAAGGAAAGAAAATCTTGCTTAAGACCACGAAGTTTGACGTTATCTTATTTTATTTTTTACCAGAAGCTGGTACTTACTCCACTTTGTCAACGACGGAATCCTTCAGTCCCTTCATGATGCCTCCTGTCAAGGTGAACTGAAGACCAGCCAGGTCGAAGGCCAGGTCATCCATTTCCATAGGGTCTAAGACCTCAACGTTGTTCTCCGATATTCCCGACATGAAAATTGGCATCATTTTCTGGAACGCCGGAGTCAAACAGGCGTTGTCGGTGAGCTTGCATTTTTCTACTGATGGTAACACTGTGAACAAATAAAATATGTTTGAGGATCCGTGATAAATTTATGATTCCATGGCCTGGTTCACATTTTTTTTACCATGTAACACATAACGTCTGTATCCCTATGGGGTTGAGGTGTATCGTATTCGTGCACCAATATTTAGCAAGTTACTTGTAACTATTTTTTTACAAATCTAACTTCGGGCTTCAACTGAATCTTCCTGCTGAATTCTGGTCGAAGCTTATTTAAAACAAATAAATGGAATCATAGACACGGTTACAAATACTACGTAGCAGATGTTTAAAAGGTAATTAATATGACAACATTTACAGTTTTATGACGTTTATACTACGAAAACGTTTACAGGACGAAAAGTTGTATAAGTAAGTTTTATAAATGTCGAAATAACGTCTATTTGACATTATTATACGACAAAAAATGTTTATGACTATTCGGACATATAATACACCAGTACATGACGAAGAGTTAAAAGAATGACTATAAAATAACTTTAAAAAGACTTAAGGTCATATAAAAGTTTGATTATATGACAAAAATGTATGTTGGGGACGAACGAGAAGTACTGAATCTTTTCTAATTGATAGACTGGGGCTTTAGTTCTGGGAATCGTGGCTAAGTTATAATAGCCGCACGGGTCGATCGATCAGGTTCAGCTACGCTTGCCGCGGTCGGTCTGTGGATGGGTGACCATCTTCACATAACGAGACCCTTATCTGTGCCTCGGAAAGTACGTTATGCCATGGGTCCCAGCTGTCATTTATAGTCGATCATGGTAGTCAGAAGCCCGCAAGTCTGACAACCAGTCTTATACACATATGGGTATCGTGATACCCTTTAACTGGGTTGTGGAGGTCAGATAGGCAGTCGCACCATGTAAAATACTGGTATTCAGCTGCATCCGATAAGACTGGAAGCCAACCCCAACATAGTTGGGGAAAAAGGATAAGCAGATGATAATAATTGTAGTTCTGAATTCAAGACTTCGCAACCCATATTAAAAATAAATCGACATGATCTTGCATTTCCTACGTTTGAGATGAAGATTCTAAACCAAGGCTGAATCCCATGACAAATACTGTACTAGAATATCCACATTCGGGGGAATCACTTATTATGATAAGACTGTAAATAATGACATCAGGCAAATTATTACATACTTGTAATTATACGTAGCATGAGTTTAAAAGATGTCACATCACTTACAAACTAATGTCTCGCTCATAGAAACTAATTGGTCCCACTTATAAATAAAAAGTAGGATCCATTATATAAATTATGTTCTATTATTCAAGATTACACTATGACATGGCTTTTTTATTATTATAATGTTAATTTCATTTTTGTATAAAAAAATGTTTTTCTAGATAATTTACATTTTTTTTGTATCGAACTTAATTCTCAAGTTAAAAGCGCTCTTACTAAGGTTTCGACAGAGAGAGAGATTGGGCTTGGTTGGAAGGATATGGTGGACCCAATTAAAAATAAAGATGATCATCATAAAATAATGGATTAAGCATTTCTTTAATCCATTATTTTAGAATAATCAAATGATTATTCTAAGGCCTGAAATTCTCTTACGCTGATGTCCGTCCCGTACGGTAGGTCGCGTACGCGTAGTAACGTGGTACGCGCCGCAGACGTCACCGTCGCAGTATGGTGCTATTTATAAGAAACAATGTATATACGCACGCGCAACCGACGTACGCGACCGACATCAGCGTAAGAGGAATTCAGGCCTTACAGTAATAACTTAGCTGCAATTGTATTTAAATGCAGCGGATATGCCAAACTTTTAACAAAGTATAATAACTCTATTACTCATAATTCCCTTGCGTGACATAATTGAACCAATTATTGTTATGAATCTTGTTTATCATTAGTAAACTGGTATTGTCACGTGGCTATTAATAATCGCCCGTCATTCGTCGTAAAATATTTTGTAAATCTATTTCCCATTTTGAAGTCCTTACAGATGGATGCTGATCTTGCTAGAAATAATCTTTGAGTCGCTATTGCCTATGCATATAAATTTTCTCTTCCTATGAATCTTGAAATCATTCGGCTTCTCAGAAAAATATTCTTCTTGTCTTATTTACCTGTGGTTTTCCTACCTAACTGCGGAAAATCTTTTATCAAGATATTTTGCACCATTATTGCACCCTGTATAACTTGGTAACCCTTAGGTGCTTACATACTAATGCTCGTTTTTACTAACACTAGACGGAACCAAAGTAATTAATGACCCGATCTTTGAGCCACTGCATTAGCAGAGCCTCTACAGCTGTTCATATCATAGATATATCCGTGGTTCATATTCAGTTTGATCAAAGGTTTCTTTCTAAGTTTATCTTGGACATTACTGACATCGGTAAATGGACACACGACGATAACACACGACGATAACGACGTGCACGTCTACGCATACGCATCCGGTGTGCTCGAGCCTTAAGACTCTGCCAAAGCAGCCGTTAGTCCCCTGGACATAATCCGCCTTGAGCAAGGGTGGTGATCAATGCTCATGCCTTCACTGTATGACAAGCGGCCCATGCCCTACAGTGGGACATTAATAGCCTGGTATTATAAAAGGCCCATGTTTCGACAATATAGCCGATTATCATAATTACGTGTATCCTCAGAGTGTCACGTACGCCAAAATTGCGAGAGCGCTCTAATTGTACAAAATGACCCATCAAATTTAGTTTACCATTAATGATCGAGATATTACAAATAATTGATATTGTGATTAATTACTCACATTAAGCTATTATTTTTTATTGATAAGATACTTAGGTATTTCGTTTTGTAAAACTGTGGGCTTAACACGAACACGCAGAGTAATGTAAATTCAGACTATTATTGTAAAATTTAAAATACTCATTTCGCACATAATATTAACTTAGTTTTATGACTTTATTAATATCTATGGGTGATACTAATTTTGCTTGCCGGAAATTTTTTTACCAAAATGTTATAGGATAGTTGTTTGTTCGATCAAAAATCGTCCGAATGTTTTTTTTTCTAGCCTGTTCTGTCCCACTCTTGGGCAAAGGCTTCCACTTCCTTCACTCCTTCTATCGTTCACGAGCCCGCGCCTCCTCCTTCCAGTTTGGAAGGAACTTACTTAACGTCCAACCATCTCCTAGTATGTGGTTTGCCGCAACCCCATCTTACTTACCGAATTAACGTTTATGTCGCGCGTTCGGACTAGGGCCTCAGAATATCACTTTGATGACATTAATTTTATTGCATTTCACATTGACATAAAATACCCGTAAGTTATGTAAATATTATAAATATTTTACAGACTGTTATTTATAAGTTTATGATGATAGATAAGTTTCATTTAACCATATTAACCAATCTTCGTAATAATTATTTAATTTCTAGTAGGTATCTAATGTTATTAGAATAATGTTTTTATTTAAAGCTGTAGTGGGTTAGCTATTATAGTTATTAGTATGTAGTATAGTGGTTATTATAACCTATTATGGTTTCGCAGTTCAAATTAATTTCAATACAGTTTGTGTTAAAAATAACTTTGAAAAAGATCTTTTCGGACTTAATAAGCAAGAACTTCTAAAAATAATAAAAGTATGTTTTATAATTTGGTTCTTATAAATTTAAGAGAGCGATGAACAAAAATTACTGTATATTTCTCAGAAGAAAGACTAATTTATTCTAAAAATAAATTCTGTACTAAAATAGCCCTTTAGTTAAGCAGCCAGCCTTACAATTTAGGGTCCCGGCAAAAATATAATAGAATAGAATATTATTTATTTTTGCTACAGGTATTTATAAGAACTCCAACGTTAAAAAGTGTCACTCGGAATACCTTTTGCATGTACAAAATTACAATTAAACTTTATTTTTAGAAAACACTTTCCATTTTCAAGGACTGCCTTTAATTGTATGAAATGAGCCAAACTCTTCAATACTAATGTTGGGATAGCTGCTCGGCATTAGGTGCATTTGTAGAATTTGGAGGGTTAACCCTCCAAATTCTAAGTGCAGTGGGTTAAGTAAAACGCACAATGCGGTTCCTCAAACGAATATTAAAAACCTAACCCGATGAACCCTGACAATTATCCAATATAAAAACAAAGGCTTCCAGAATTCTACGGTTGAATCTTTACCTTCTAATACACATACCTAAACCTATTCCAATGCTGGGCAAAAGTCTCCCCCATTCTTTTCCAGTTTTCTTTGTGTTTTTATAGAACATTTTTATTAATATTACTATAGAAAATTCAAAATATTCTTACCTGCCGCTTGAGCAAAACCGAACACCAGCACAGCCAAACACGTTACTTTGAACACCATGATTGTTTACTTCGACCCAAACCCTTCAACAGTTCACTGCGAACTATTCGTGAACTTGAAGTGAATGCGTTAATATACTAGACGAAACCTCGTCACCGGCCATAATTACATACGTCCTTAAGTTACCTGCATTACTGCAATCATCTTTTACAATTATAAAAAATAACTATTATTTATTTTAAAAAAAAAAAACCAGTTTTTCCCTTCACATGCAGTTTGATTCAACGTTTAGAAGAACTTATTCATATTCATTATCTTTATTTGCATTCCATAATGTTTAAAGGTCTTACAAGACATTAAAACCTAAGAAAATTTGAATAAGGCGGAAGCGTCAGGGTAGCTCGCGAAATTCAAATTTTCCTAGGTTTTTTTTTTGTAATTTGCAGGTCAGTATCAGGTTGTATGTTGATCTAAATATGATTCGCGGCCGTATCAAATATTTATAAAGAATTATAATCATAAAAATCATCAGTACAACTCTGTAAGTTTATATTACCCTATTGAATGACGATTTCATGAAATCATGACATTTGAGGCAATTCTAACTCTTAGAATTATAATCATTAGAATCAGCAATACAACCCGTATTGCTGATTCTAATGATTATAATTCTGTCATATTTTCTATGGTCCCGAATCATATTTTAATCAACATACAACCTAACACTGACCTACATATTGCAAAAAAACGTAAAAAAATTGAATTTCGGTTCGAAAAAAAATTTTCTACCTTAGCGCATCGCCCTTAAAACTAAGGTACAATTACGGCCCTGTAGGGCACAGCAAAACGTAAAAAAATACTTCAAAAATAAAAATAAAATGAGCAAACAAATAATTTTTTAATATTATTAACATTAGTTAAGTAAAATAAAACATTTATTTATATTGAAATCAGCTGTTACAGATACATAATAATTAGGTCTATTAAACATAATGAATTATATTATTACCTAGGTACTTAGTTTAGTGTATAAGCGGTGAAATTTTTGTCAAAACTTGTGAAGGTTACGCTTGACCACAGTTCAATGTCAGGTAAATTTATCATAATAAAGTTAATATTTTTATTGACGGCTTCCTATATTGAAGATTCAATCATAATTTTTACTTCAAAGAAAAACAGTCTCTATTTTACATACAAAATCTATAAGTTTATATAATCTATATTTTTATATAGGTTTATTTTATAATTACAAAATCTATAAGTAGTTGCGGTAGGTAAGAAGAACTAATAAATATAATTACTGAAATAAATCATCGATTGAGCTAGATGGACCAACGACCTAAAGGCTGGTCGGACTGGATGCGATAGGCCCAGGACAGGATGGTGTAGTGCAGCCTGGGAGAGGCCTATGTCCAGCAGTGGACTGCGATAGGCTGGGTTGATTGACTGAATCATTGAGGAAACGTTATGTTTAATTTGTTTACACTGTCTTTATTTTTGTCAAACTTGTTATAAGACTGTTTGTTATGGAAAATAACTCAGTAGTTGTTTTATTAAACTTTGAACTGCTATCCGGTTAAATTCAATGGCTATCCGCATTACCATGAAACTGTTATATTTACATAGATGTTAATTGTTCTTACAGCGTAGGCCTATTTTACACAAATAAAGGTATTTTGCTCTCAAGTATTTTGCTGGAGTTAAATATTCTACCAATACTATTTTAGATATTCTGAAATTAATGAATAGTTGAACGTTCAAGAGATATTTTTAACCATAGAAGTACCTACTCACACGGTATATAAGAAATTACAATAAATGTCTATTTTCAAATCGGCTCTTTTACATTAGGTATGTTTTTTTTTTTAATGAATGTGTTTTGACCAACATAATTATTTTTTTAAATTAGGAAAACGCCGCGTCTGTATGTAGGTGAATAACCCGAGTGAACCACGTACTTGACAAACCTTGATAGACAAAAAGTCCAGATATTTGTTGATCGATTTAGATCAAAACGATAGATTAAACAAAGATAAGTATCTTTGTTTAATCTATCGTTTCTTACATAACTTCCTACATAAGTATTGTTTTCGTCGGTTTCAAATCCATTGGTTTGTCAATGACCAAAACCATAGCGGATGATTCTGTAACAAAAAGAAAAAAGCATGACATGTTATTTAAAATACCTACGTCATTTTAATTACTTTAATTTTGTAATACCTATAAAAGAACGAAGGACTCTCTGGGTGTGTTAGAAAAAATAAAACATTATTATATATAAACAAAAAAAAATTTTTTTGTACACTCTTCAAACACGCAGACTTATTTTTTTGTTACTGTAGACACGCTATGGAACAAACGAAGCTGAAAATTATAATATCACAGGGTGTTTGGTGCAAAAACTGCCATAAAACATTATGTTAACACTTAACCAGTTCATCCTTGACTATTATTGAATCTTGCCTCCAAAATAATAACGCTTTTTTATTATTGTTATTTATTTACCTACTTATGCGTGAAAATGTTGGTGGTAACCGTCAGCGTAACCCTCGAAATTCAAATTTTCTTACGTTTTTTTCAATTTGCAGGTCAGTATCAGGTTGTATGTTAATCTAAATATGATTCGCGACCGTGACAAAAATATGGATTTACAGAATTATAAACATTAGAATCAGCAATACTAAGTACTACGTTTGACGAAAACACGAATACAACAATTTTCTCTGTAGAAAAAAAACCCAAAGTTATCTCTAAACCCAACTTCAAATTAGATCACGAAACTTTGCATGATTACTGAACTAACTATAAAGCAGTTCTTATGTTTTTTTTATTTTTTATTACCATTATTTTCACCGTAAAAAGCAATTAGTCCATAAAAAGCAGTTACACCGTAAAAATAAATCACGTAACTTAAGGATAATTTGACATTTCTCGTGTCCTAACGATTGACATTTACTTAGGTAGGTATAAAAAGATGGCTCGTACTTGATCATCAGGTAATTCTTCAATGTGACTATTTGATGTTTTTTTAAATTCATTTCTTAAATTACCACATAATCTGATCGTTAGGTTTGTACGCTAATATTTTTTTCAGGGAGTGTACAAAATATGACTAGAGATGAAAAAAAAAGAATAGTATCGAGTCGAATATTTTAATTAGTAAATTATAATGTATGTCAGACCAGAGATCCATAACCTACGAGTAAATAAGTTGGCACTTACTAACTAAAACACGTTTAAGTAAACCCTCACATAACTGAATGACGGTCTGTGCGCCGCCATCCAGTGACATAATATCTGTGGCCCTAGTGAAAAGGGGTATAAGTCCGATTTTGTGGAAAATGAGTTAAGTATACAGAAGTGATCAGAGAAAAATGCTCTATCGTTTGGTGTAAACGGATCTAAGCTATCTCTAAAAATAAAGAAGTTACCTTGTGTAAAAGGGTCCAACTGACACCAAAAAAAACTACAAAAGTCGGTTTCAAGTACTTTTGTATTCTTTTAAACGGATTTTTTCAAATATATTTTGTGTTTTTTAATCTAAATTAACATAAATTACCCACGTTTTTATTTGGTTAGTGTTTATCAATACAACAACACTTGGTTCTTAAAAATGGTTTAGTGAGTAATGTGATATTATTAGACATAAATCCGTTTTCACTAAAATAAAGGGAAAAAATCGAAGTAACTCTGTTGAGATTAGTATGAACATAATCATTCCAAATGCGTATTCATTTTCACTTTTATGAATTAACTTTTAACATTATGGGAGAAGGGGTATAAGTTATATTATACCTTAAAGGAATTCATTTTGTGGTTAGTATAAGTCACTATCTTAAAAACTAATAACATTAAAATAAAAATAACTCAATAATAATAAAGAGCATAAATTGTTTACCTATAAAAAACTTCACATGTATTTCAATTGGTAGCGGTTTAAATGTCACACGAGGTCAAACACGCAATTTGAAGCGCGCGGAGTGTTTTTTGCGTCTCCTGTAAAGTTGCATTTTTGGACTTAGATCCCTTTTCACTAGGGCCACAGATATTTGCCCTCCTATACCTACTATACCTTTAACTCTGCCGGGCAACTCTATTGCATTAGTTTTGACCGGGTATTTATAACAAAATTCGGTCTAGCGAGTCATATTAGGGCACACGCTAGGATATAATAGTTTTAAAGGGAGGGCGTTATCGTAATCGATAAGGAGGAATATATTTGACCTTCCACCCTGCCAGCTACAGTAGCCACGAGGCTGTTGGGGCTGTCGCGCACCCGTCACATCAGTGATGCGATTCGCAGAAGCAGCAGCGAGCCGAAATTCGGAACGCGTATGTCCGCGAATATCCGCGACGCGCAAAAGCAGCGCGGCAAAAAAAAGAAGGTAATAAAGGTTTTTACTTGTAAGCTAACAAAAAATTCAATTTAATCAAGAGAATATTCGCTTGGTACCATTTTAATTGTTTAATACCCGGAAGTCGCGAGATTGTGGTCACAGGCCAGTTGATCCCAGATTAAATTGGTTAAATTCAATCATGGAGTAAACGAGGGTCATTATATTCAGATTGATTGATTCTGGGCCGCTTGCATCTCATCCAATGATAGCGGGACTTCAAGACAGAAGATATCACATGATTTTAATTTTTCTCCGTTTTTTGATAGTAGATGACTAAGGCTAAGAGTAGTGGAAGACCGAAGAAACGATGGATGGACAGTGTGAAATATGCTATGGCTGCAAAGAGAGTGACTACTGAGATGACGGCTTTTAAAGAAGTATAAAGAAGAATAAAGAAGTATGAAGAAAAATACATGTTGCGCCGACCACAAATAATTGCAACAAGGGCAGGACAAGGATGATTTTGATATAAAGGACAGTTTAGTCTTTATATAAGAGAGCGCTACTTAGCCTTAGATTTAAGCAAAACGTCCCATAGACGATGACAATGATACGATGCTAGTCGTAGCCCCTTAAAAAGAAATCCAGAGGGGTTAAATCTGGTGATTATGCATCTCAAAATAATACTTCTCAATGCTCTTGTTTCCCAAACCCAATCCAAAGACGAGGGTTGCTGTGTCTCATCGGAGTCCTGAGTTCAATTCCTAGACAAATTATCGCAATACTGGATTTCGTTAATAGCATATTTTTTTTCGATGTGTTCATTTGATCACAGAGCGAATTCACAAGAGTGACTTTATACGTCATATGTTATTTATAATTATTGTCTAAGTATTAAAAGGTGTTATTAAGTTTAGTTTAGTGTTATTAATGTTTTATGTTTATGGTTATTATTTTTTATTGATTGTGTAATTTACTACTCTATCGCATTGGGGAAACTGTAAAGATAGATGTATGTATGAAAATAAATAAATAAATAAAATAAATAAAAAAAATTAAAAGTTTTTCGCATCAGCGTACCACTCGCAATTTTTTTCAAAATAGCTTGCGTCGAAACAGCGTCGTTCGAATCTTCATAAATATCATAGTGCAATTTATGGCTTCCAGTCGGCCAATGTACAATTGACTTAGCATGGCGCAGTACTATTAACATACTACGTCTTAAAATGAAAATACTCATTAACACTTCCATTTTATTGAAGAACCACAAGTCATACTAACTATGTATTTATATAATACTAGCTTCCGCCCGCGGCTTCGCCCGCGTGGTATGTCGATAAAAAGTAGCCTATGTCCTTCCCCGGGATGGCATCTATCTCCTTGCCTTTTATCGAAATCTATTCAGTGGTTTAGGCGTGAAAAGGTAACATACAGACACACAGACAGACAGAGTTACTTTCGAATTTATAATATTAGTATGGATAGTTAGGTTAGGATGACTATAAATGCGAAAGTGAGTTTGTTTTTTACGCTTTCACGCTAAAACGGCTGAACGGATTTAGATGAAATTTGGCACATGGGTAGACCACCCTGCAATAAGACATAGGATACTTTTTATCCCGATGTTCCCACGGGATCGAGACTTACGCGGGAAAAACCGCGGGACGCAGCTAGTAAATCATAAAAATCGTTTCATAACATAAAATTGAAAAGCAAAGGTCAAGGTCAAGGTCATATTTGAGACTTTAAAGAATATTATTAGCACTATTATGTACTAATTATAATGATAGGTATAATACTTAAGTGCTTGTTCCATCACGCTATGATAATTATGTCGTCTACAACAAACAATATTGTACTTATAATGAACGGGAAATTTTTGTTGTTAAACGTTTTTTTAATTGTTTTATTGTAGTTAGAACAAAACTACGTCCCCAAGCAAATTTCAGCAGGTGGCGATGGGAACTTTGGACCGGAGTCCATGGAGGCAGATTGTCCGTTTAAAGAGGTCCAGTGACCACGATCCTCAGTAATGAGGGACGGATTGAAGAAGAAGATGTTGTAGGTTCTAAAGTGACTACGTCTTCAAAGGACTCGTGGTTGGAAAGTTGTAACAACCTCTGTAGCAGAAAAAGTATTTCCAGTGAAGCAGTTTTTCCGAAAGGGTATTATTTATAGGACAGTTGCATTATTCTTGTGGGATTCGTAAATATTGCTGGCTTATCACCACTATAGTATCAATATTGCAATTCTATAGTATACTAGCTGCGCCCCGCGGTTTCACCCGCGTAAGTCTCGATCCCGGGGGAATATCGGGATACAAAAGTATCTTATGTCCTATTCCAGGTCATGGTCTACCCAAGTGCCAAATTTCATCCAAATCCGTCCAGCCGTTTTAGCGTGAAAGCGTAACAAACAAACAAACAAACAAACTCATTTTCGCATTTATATTATTATTTTATGTAATTTTTTGACGTTCAAAAGTGCCTTTTATGTGCCTAATTGAAATAAATTATTTGACTTTGACTTAGATTACTAGGTACATGATTCTGAACTTTCCATTTAAACAATTCAATACGTTGACATTTTTTATCGATTATTAGCTGCTCCATACATTTTGACCGTGCAAGTATTATTGCCGCGCAGGTGTAATATAGGTATAGTTTTAATGATATGTAATTCACTATCGCATTTTGTATAATTTGGACAATTTTTAAATCGCCGTCAAGCGTATAATTCATGTATGATACAAAGAGGGGCTCGTAGCTAAATAATAACAGTAACATGGGTCGATCTTCAATTCGCTTGCCGTGGTTGGTCCGTGGATGGGTGAGCATCTTTACATACCAAGACTCCTCAGTATCTGAGAAAGCATGTTAAGCCGTTGGTCTCGGTTGTCATTCGAAGATCCTTGACAGTCGTTACGGGTAGTGAGAAGCCCGAAAGTCTGACAAAAAGTCTTACCAAAAGGTATTGTATTACCCAGTTACTGGGTTGTGGAGGTCAGAAAGGCAGTCGTTCCTTGTAAAATACTGGTATTCAGCTGCATCCGGTTGAACTGGCAGCCGACCCCAACATAGTTGGGAAAAGGCTAGGCATATGATGAATGCATTTTATACAATTTAGTTTTGGCTGAACCAAATACGAAGGGCTGAACTTAAAATAATGACACTTATTTTATTAGCTTGAAAGTTGACTTTACTGAAAATAATCTTGAATGATGAAGAACTATAACGAACTTATTTAGATTACATGTATGTTTGGATTACTCTACAACACGACACGCGCTCACTTGACTATTAAATTAAAATAGCAATCTGTTACTTGCAGGTGTACCTATCGCTACCTAATGCGCCTGAGGCTACGCTACGAGTACCGATTTACAAAATCATTTTAGGTCTAAACAGAAAATGCTAGTTTTAAAACATAAAACTTCGTACTCCTTGCATTTACTCATTGGTAAGTTACTTACTTGCATTTACTCATTGGTAAGTTACTTACTTGCATTTACTCATTGGTAAGTTACTTACTTGCATTTACTCATTGGTAAGTTATTACTTACTTTTTGACAGCCCCGTTGGCCTCGTGGTCGCAAGCGCGATTGCTGAGCGTCCTGGGTTCGATTCCCGGGTCGTTCAAAGTGTTATTAGGTTTTCCATTAGGAATTTCTTATTAGTAACAGTGCAGAGTTTTGGAAGTTGTCGGTGTGATACCCCCGTGTCTCAAAAAGCACGTTGAGCCGTTGGGCCTGCGCCTGATCTCTCTCCAGTCGTGTAGGATTACCGTCCCTTCGGACTATGAGAGTGAGGGAAGAGCGAGTGCTCCTGTGTCTGCGCACACACTTGTGCACTATATCTCCCGCGCTGTAGGCCAGTCTCCTCTGAGATTGGTCGCCATGGCCAAAATTTGGTCAGGAGGACAATATAATTATTATTTCCAAACCAAAATATCCTCATTGTTTCGTTTCTTTGTACTGGAATTCATTTCTCATCTCTAAAGTCTGTATAAAATCGAATGTAAGAAACGCTACTAGAGAGAATAGTTCTACAAAAAGAGCTTAATTTTAGACAATAGTACAGAGGCAAGATTAGTTGTACCAAAAACGTTGAACAATGGTTCAGAATGATTTAAGACTGGAGTACATTAGTCGGTGCTCTTGGCAAGTCAGAATTCAGTCTGGCTTGCTATTAACTGTCTCGGTCTTATATAATTTCAAGAACAGTCGTAGCGTAAATGAGTTTTAATGAAGACGGAAAACTTATTCTTCTACACAATGTCTAAATAAAACGAAGTATAAAGTAATTTTGCAAAACTTCTAATACTAACCGATCAGCCATACAGTCATGTTTAAAACATCCTTAAGCCTATGTCTCCTACGATGCTTTAAAACCAACGAATTTTAAGTGTATTGTCAAAGTTAGAAACTGAATACCTAGTCCTACCTCTGTTATAAGAACCAGTGCGGCTAGCCTTGCACCATTTTTATGTTTCTTTTTTTGTTTTTGCCCGTTCGTCTCCATAGCTTCATCTTTGTGACTGACCGATCCCTTGACAATTCAAAAGTGCCTGTAATTGGATTATTTGAAATAAATGGTTTGAGTTCAAGTTTGAGCTTTATTTTACACTAGCTGTTGCCAGCGGCTTCGCCCGCGTGTAATCTTTACAAATTATAGCCTATGTTACTCAGGGTGAATGAAGCTTTCTAATGGTGAAAGAATTTTTCAAATCGGTTCAGTAGTTTCGGAGCCTATTCAATGCAAACAAACAAACAATCAAATTATCTTTCCTCTTTATAATATTAGTATAGATATAGATACCTTGTAGTGACTGTTTTAAACCCCTGTCTCAAATCTCAATTTTATTAGAGTAGCAAGTTCTACGTCCTGCAGCAAACTGCAGTAC
This sequence comes from Lithophane semibrunnea, assembly GCA_947363905.1. Lineage (NCBI taxonomy): Eukaryota > Metazoa > Arthropoda > Insecta > Lepidoptera > Noctuidae > Lithophane > Lithophane semibrunnea. Next base: position 11,099,308 of record OX376197.1, on the reverse strand, counting down.
ACTCCAATTATTTTCTTAATGTCCCTCGGGAATCATCGCATTTCCGAATAAAAACGAATGCTGATTTCCATGTCCATCAATTATTAGATTTATCGTGTATAATAATTTGAATTCAGAACTAAGTACTTTATCGTTGTTTTGTTTTGATTTCCGTGTGAACTACCTTTAAAGAGCTGTAAAACTATTTTCCTTAAACTATTTCCTCCCATTTTAAAAATAAATTACATTGAGTTAAATAAATACAGTGAGACTAGATGGCGCTGCCATCACGTAAACATTACTCTCCGCTTAATGTATTTTATTTTAATTCTTAAAAATGTCTAAAACAATTATTTTATATTGGTATTAGTATTAACATGGACCTTATAATGTAAACATGGTGTGAAAGAGTTATCCAAACTAAAATAACACGGTGGACTATTATACAGTGTTTTACATTATTTCTCCTCAAACCTCCTCAAACTATATTTTGTGCTAATAAAGTGTTAAAGAAAACAAGTTAAAATATGAAACCTCATATTCAATGAAAATCTCGTTACAATAGAACTGTGCCAATATGTGAAATTATTATCCAGTGAAAAAAAATTTTAAACACCGCGTCAATTTTTAAAAAAGTGCATTTCTATAACAGTCATTCCAACGAACTTTTCAAAAACATTACAAAAGCGAACCTTAATTTTGACTACCACAACAGATGTTAAGTTGTCCTAGATTACAACTGCAACGACTTCTATAAACTAGTGCCCGCGTTCGTATCCCACATTTGGTAACTCTTTTTGTAAGTTCTTACGGAATAATTCTATTTCGAATTTATAAAAGACTGATAGTGTGACAATATTTCCCACTATTTCTTCAGAATGAACTTCCTTGGGAATATAACGCTTCGTAGATCAAGACGTAATCGGTCAGTGTTAGAGTCATCGATGAATGAAAACAATTCAAGCAGCATGACACTAGATGGCACCATTAGCAGCATACCAAATACCTCAGAATAATTATGAGAACGATGAAATTCAAGAACTAAAATCGCAAATTGACAAACTAAATTCGGATTTAAAGGTTGCCCATGATAAAATAAATGAGCTGTCAAAAGAAAATATGGATTTAAAGGAAACCATTTCAAATAATAATATTATTATATCCGCCAAACGTAACATGATCGAAAATACACCAAGTTTATGTCCCAAATAATCTACCCCGAAGTATTGTAAACAATTGAAGAAATTAAATATACTCAAGTTTTCAGAGGAAAGCCACACCATGGCTCAGGAATGTACAACTTCTGTTAAAACGCCTCCAACGAATCGTCAACCTACACAACTAACTAATGGAATGAAGATAGAATTATGCCCAAAGAAACGTAAATTATGCATTTTAAGCAGTAACAAAAATAATAATTTACTATCAATTGCTGAGGAAAAGTTCCAGAATTATCAATTATGCCATTATCTAACACCATACTGCGGAATTCAGACACTTATCAATAATTTAAATACAAAACTTACATACTACACAAAAGAAGATTACTGCATGATACTTATTGGTGATGAGGACTTCAAAAAATCTACTAACTATTTCGATCTGATTGTAAATATTCGTGAAACATTATTAACAGTACAACACACTAATGTTATATTATGCTTACCTACGTATAGATGTGGCAACTTTTAATAATTTACTGTATTCAGATAATCACAGACATAATTATGTAAAATTATTTGATACTAACTTAGATTTATCGATTAATTATACCATGTTTTCACGACTCACTGGTTTACTCAACAACTATGGACTGCAAAATGTTTTTAATAATTTGGAACAATTAGTTAATGAACAAATATGCAAATACACTCAAAAGATATCTTCAAAGTTAGTTATAGATACAAAGGAAAATACATCTACTACCTGTCACAATAACTTTTTTCGTCCATAACAAAAAGAGATGTGTTCGAGCAATATGTAAACTCAAACAAACAGACAGTTGCAAAGAATATTTTAAAGATCTCAAACTACTGACAGTTCCATGCATATACATTTATGAAATTATTAATTTTGTAAGATCTAACATTACTCTCTTTGAAAAATATAAAAGTAAACGACACATTAATAAAATTTATTGTTGTTTACCTAATAATAAAACAGCTCTTTTAAATAACAGTATATTTTGCTTGGCTCCCTGTGTATATAATCACCTACCTAAATACCTAATGGAGGCATCATCGCCAGTTATTTAAAAAAAAAAACTGAAAAGTTTTTTGATAAATAAAGCATATTACAGTGTATCTGAATATTTGCAGGATAAAATATAGGATTAATTTTTATACTTTATTTACTAGTTTGATTGATCTCATTCTTAATTTTAATTTATATTGTTGTTTGATTAGTTTAATTTTTTTTGTTAATTTGCATGCCGTAAGGTAAAATATGGTGTTACCTAAATAATTGTGTTAGACAATTACTACTGTATAACATCCGCACTTTGTTTACCCATGTTTGCAAATAAATGATTTTGAATTTGAATTTAAAAGAGTATTAACAACTCTATATACTTCCAAGTCGATTGAGAGCGTCCGGTCTGTACCAAGTGCAAAGGGCAACTGATAGAAATCCGACGACTGACGAAACACTTTTTCACGATTATTTTGAGTAGACTGGGCAAACATTCGATCAAGATTAAAAAAACCAAGTGAAAATATAAAAAAATGTAGTTTTATTTTAACCGAAGCCTAAACCGTACCTACATACACTTTATTAAAGCTAAATTTTTGGCAATAACTTAAACATTAGCGATTTCTTCCAAGGGCTGTGACCGCAAGTAAGTTTTGATGGCGGTAAATACTTTCTGCGCTGGCTTCTCAAGCATGGGGGTGCCGAATTCCAGTGATATCGCCTTCCAGTTTTCGTTCATAAATGTGTGCATCGCGTCACCTGAAATTATTAAAAATATGATATCTCTCTGCTTATGGTTTTTATTTGAAATTTTTATGGTGTACTTACAATAAGATTTTTTTATATCTATGACAAAATATATTCGAGTCAATAATAAGTAACATAGAACAAAATCAAAGTCGAGCAGAGTCGCCCGCGACTCGCCCGCTCCACGCAGCCTCTGTACATCCCGCCCCTCGTCGCTCCTATACATTTTGTATGGAATATGAAAGGAGCGGCGCAACACCCGCGCCACACTGTCGCCGCGCCCGCCACCCTCACCTCTTGTGTATGTCCCGTGACTTACCCAGTAAAATACTAAGTAAGTACAAAGGCTCTAAATCAAACAATCTTCGTCCCTCAACCAAATAACCAATCAAATAACCAACTGTGATAATCTTGAATACTTACTCAGCTGTTTGTTTCCATTGAACAAGTTAGTCAGCTTAAAGTGCACGTACTCTTTGTTCTCGAAACTGTACTTGTAGCTCTTCAATTCAATGACGTCTTTCCCGTTCTCGTTCTTGACGATGTCGTATGGCATTGTCATGGTGATCTCGATGTTTTCTGGAAAAGGATTGATATGGCACATGAATTTTAGTTGTAATTCAATACTGGAAATTAGATTATGCTTGCAGTTACCGTCATAATATCTAACTGATCTAAAAACTATGTAAGGTATCTTATGAATTAACTTTGTTACTTATATTACGAGTGGGTAAGGAGTGTTAGCGGACAACTTTTCATTTTTTTTTTGTTTTAACTAGTGAAATTTGGTATTGTAGGTACACCTCTTTCTGCCCAACCTTTCTGGGAAACAAGGTGTAATGCTATGTGTAATTTTTCAAGAGACCCTGCATGATTTTATTCTCAACAATTAGGCAAACCATTTTTACAAGAACCTTTGACTTTGTTTTTATTATGGAACCCTAATTAATGGAGATGGGCACCTGGCAAGGTGCAGTGATAACAGTTGAAGTAAGGCTGTTTTGACCGAGTGGCATCCAAGGACTGGAAGACGAGATGTCGGTCAACCGGCGCGGCGGAGAGATGGTCGGACGACATGTCATTATTTCTTTAAGTATGTTTTCTCTTTTTTGTATATTGGAACCTTGCTTTTTTTTTTTTAATTCATGTAATTTGTTATGATTTAATTGTGCTTTTGGGTGCACTGAATAAATGTTTTATCTATGTAATGTTTGCCATCGCGGGTAACACCTGGATGAGGATGGCACAGGAGCGTAGGGATTGGAACAGGAAAAAAGAAACATATGCCCAACAGTGGGTGAATTCGGACTGCGGAATGATGGTGATGAAATGACTTTAATAGGAATCAGTAGGTTTCTCTCGTCTCAGCATGAATCGAGAAGAAGTCATGCGTCGGAGAACGGATTTCGCCATCAAACAAGCTAGCAATGGGGCTGTCTGCCCAGAGTACACTACACACTTCACTATAAAACTAAAATAATACTAGTTTATCTAGATTATGATTAATAAAATTAATTCCAAAGACCATGTTAGACATAAATGTACCTGACTATATTATTTATTATTAATTGACTTCACTTTCATTTCTGTTTTGTTTTGTTGACATTGTTTGTATTAATATTTTAATTTTTGTAATAATTTGCACACCGTAAGGTAGACTCTAGCCGATCACATTAATTTATGTACAACATCTTATACTTTTTTTTTTTTTGAGGGTGGCAAATCATCTAATCTTATACCTGTACGTACATTCATAGCAAATAAATTTCTGATTCTGATTCTATTATTCTTGATAGCTTGATAGCTTTAGTTTAGTTTTGTATACTAAACTGCAGGGCAGCAAGATATTTTCTTACCATTCAATGCTATGTACGCCGTAATTGTCATGTACATTAGTCCTTTAGTTATTAAGATTATTTATATTTTATGTTTCATATATGTGATGTGGCTGTGCTTTTTTCAAATAAATAAATAGCTTGTAGCTATGAAAAACCTGTAACTTACTAAGCTTTAAAGTGATATCTCCGTCGCCACTGATTGGCAGGATGAGTAGCATGCCACCAGCCTTGTACTTGCCCTTCAGTATGAGGGGAGATGTGTGGAATATTAACTCGATCTGTTTCTTCGCAGTATCAACCCTGCAAGATGAAGATATTATACAGGGTATTAGGGTAAACACCGTTATCCTTGCAACCAGTGGTTTGGTTTCATTTATAGAACGTAAAATCAATGGAAAATTAAAACTTTTATTTTAATTTTTTTAGATCTAAATTTTACCACAAGAGACGAAGTTCGTTGCCCTATGCGCTAGGGCAACGAACTTGCGTCTCAACACGGGCGGGGGGTACGGGATGTGACCTAACCGGCAGCGATTGCGATCCATCCCTTAGTCAGTCGGCTGTTTCGCTCGCAAGCACGGTGTCAGATAAAAACTTTTTAAAATCTTTTAATGAAAATAACGTTTTTTTTTTTGTTGTGTTCAGTCATTTATTTTTATATATAAACTACCCATGGTTTGAATGACAAGAATGTTTACCCTTACATCCTGTAGAGAATTACTAGTAGTATTCAATACACAATAATTTTACATTTAAAGAAGCAATCACTTATCAGCTGTCAATGTCAATCATGATAGGAAAATATTATGAATCATCGTAAAATGTCACAAACTGACAATTCATAGTATGATCTGCGTGCTGATTCATATTACGTAATAATTCATCTGTTTGACAGTTTTCTATGTGGAGATTCGTAAAATGGTCCACACATTATGATTTGCTTTTGTGTAAAATTAGAGGAATGTGGCGGTTTTAGGCACTCTGTTAAAGAAGGCAGTTAATCTTCGACTTGGCGCGCATTATGAGGAGGTTCCTCAATTTGAATCGGAAATCACCGTTAGCTTGGCTAAAATGAAATACCCGAAGTACAGTACACGATCAATCAGAATTGGAATCGGTTCGAAACTAATGTCTAATCCATTGCTTCTTAAGTTCGTAAGTAACATTGTAGAGCAGATTTTTTTAGGACTTTTGAAGCATTGGATTAGACCTTTGTTTCAAACTAATTACGCAATCAGGGTGCTGAATATTAGGTAGAAAAAGTACCTATGTTGGGTATTGGAATCATTGTTATTCGACAGATCTGTAATAGACCACCATTTATTTTATACAAGGTGATTTTTAATTCACTGTTCAGGGCGTGAAAGTTCTCATGATTATGAGTAACGTTCACTATGTGATCAACTCTGATAAAATCGAAAAAATAACAGCTGTTTCATACAAAAATGTATTATTTACCCGATTAAAATGTATGAAACAGTTGTATTTTTTTTTGTTGCTATTTTTTAATTGGTCCCATAGTGGAAGTTGTTTACCTACTGCTTTTATTGTGCTTTTATATGAGTACTTTCACCTCCTGAAAGGTAAACAGTGAATTAAAAATCACCTTGTATACCAATCCAAATAGGCAGAATTAAAAGTTCATGTCTTGAACATGAATTTAACATAAGTACCTACCTAAGGTAAGCTTTTTAGTGTAAGATACTAATGTTTTTTTTTGTTTAACGTTTTTTTTATTTATTTTATTATTTATGTACACACAGTAAAATACAAAATAGATATGACATAATTAATAATTTTATGTGTATTTAGTTAGTCAAACTCACTTGATTTTATCAACCACAGCATTCTTGAGCCCCGTAATATCAGTGTCTTTGATGTTTAGCTTCAGTCCAGACAGGTCGATCTTGATGACGTCGATGCGGACAGGATCCAAGACCTCAATGCCTAATTCAGGGATGCCAGCAGCAAATGCCGCCAGAGCATTTTGTGCCGACTTCTTTATACAGCTTGAGTCCTTTAAAGTGCATTTTTGGATCGGTGGTACTGAAATTGGGAGAAAAATCGTTTTAGTAGGTAAGTTTCAACTAAGGGCCGACGCCCACTGGCGGCTCGGCACGGCAAGGGATTTTTATGCGACGAATAGAAATGTAACTTAATAGTATCACAATAAAATTGAAATTTCAACGGGAACGACGCAGCGGTGCTCTCATGCCGCGACGTCCTCAGGCGTCACCATTGAAATTTCAACTTAACATTTACATATATTTTTATTCGTCGCCTAAAATTGTTGAAGTAAGGGAACATTGCATTTTGGCGTAACCTGCCTAGTGGTATTTCGCAACCCAAACTTTGATTTAACGAGGGTGCTGTATCCAACGAGTATGTAGACGTAGACTTTCCAAAAGCCTGTCGCTTGTCTCATTTTGAAAGCGCAATCAGCGGCGGTACTGCCATACAAGCTGAAAAGCCCGGCTTGCCTTCAAAACTGAGCCAATCAATTAAAAAAAAAAAAAACTACTCTATACTTCCAAGTCAATCCTTCATGTCGCAAGAATTGATAAGAATAATAACATAAAAACTTCGCGCTGCACCAGCCGCGCGCTATAAGTAGGTACAAACAATGCACCGTTGCCAAACTGCCACAGTTGCGATCTCGCTCTAACACTATAGCTTTAGGCGAGATCGCATCCATGAATGAAGACGTCAATTCTGTAGTACATTGCATCTTTCTCGCTCACACACGCTTGCGGCAACGGTGCAGAAGCCAGCTTCTAGACCTCTCATTTTTTCATTGAAAATGCGTACGTTGTCGATACTATTAGAATGTACTTATTTTGCAAAATGTTCTAATATTTAAGTCCGGCTTTTGAGTTTTTATGAATGGAACGAATCGTGTGTTTGAAGTTCGCGCAAATGCACTAGCCGCGATGTTGACCCGCGTAAAGTGAGTTACAAGTCCGCGAAGCAACTCAATTTGTTATTGTTTTGAAATAATATTTTGAGATCAGTATTTTATTTTTCAATTGAGGTAATGAATTACCTAGTTTTATTATTTAAAATGATGTGATAGTTATTGCGGCTATGTCATTCCTTATGCTTAGTAGTGTTTTTATCATCAAAATGTGAATTTGGAAATTGTGTTCGAAAAGGTATGTAAATACATTGAGTTTTCTGACAGTAAGTAACTCTTTGCTTCACCGTAATCAACCCCAAATTACTATAACTCGGAAATATAAACAATTAGGTAGGTATTTTTGTCAGTCGAAGAATATATTGAAATTGGCATTCGATTGTTTAGTATGTATAAAGTTAAGAGTATGACCAAACTTAGGTAGCCTAGCTAGTGCCATGAAAGACATCAAAATTTGTATAGTGTTGTTTGTATGGCAATTGTAGTTTTGGTAAACCACTAAAAAACAAACCACTTATTAGAATACATCTCATCAAGATCACAAAACACAATAATTTTCGTATCGAAGATATTCTTTGAAATAAAGGCGTTTTGAAATAAAGATTAGAGTTGGCTATTGTCATTATGGTTAAATAAAAAATGTTATATACCCAATGTAATATCTTATTTAACATTTTCAATCGACTTAAAACTTAAATTTAGTTAAAACAACAAATCGATAATTTGGGGCCATCTAGCGGCTTTTGATAGAATAATTTTTATGTGACAAGCGTTGACAAACTTATTATGGTGAAAAGGTCCTGCGAAGCGGTGTGGTTACGCGCATTTGTTATTAGATGGCGCTTACGACAATTCCGTACTGAAGCCTGAAATAATATGTAGAACTCTTCTTCATCCGTAAATCGCTCACTTGTCTGTTTTTTTAAATCGTTAAAAATCTGTCGGCTTGCCCTGGTTTTGAACCCTAGGCACGCCACTGAGCGCAATAAATGATTTATGAACAACACATATCTCAAAGACCTGATAATAAATACATCGGATAATAAATCAATATTATGTTAACAATGTCAACCCAAAACATTTATATTTTAGCAAGTTCAATAAACCTGTTTTTTATAATGAAGGCAACTGTCGGGAAAATTAGCTATGGATAACAAAGGACTATAAAAATGTATGAACGCGAAACATTGTATTGTGTTCCAAACGCAGCTGTGTATTGGGACACTAAGCCAAAGAAACCATTCGATGTCAGGTTTGTGATACAGCTCTCCTAAAGATAGTAAGTATACCTAATCAGCCTACAACGTTCCCACTGCTGGGAAACAGGCCTCCTTTATGTAAGAGAGGCCTGGACTGGGGCCATATTCCACCACGCGGGCCCGCAAACCCAATGCGGGTTGGTGGATGTCACTTGTCTTCGATTTTTTTTGTTCTAGGAAATGCCATTTTCTTCACAATGTTTTCCTTTACCGTTACACAAAGTAAACTAAGTGCCTGTCTGGGTCTAAATCAACGACCTAAGACGTAATTCAGGGCCTTTACCACTGGGCCACCACTGCTCTCTAAAGAGACTATAAAATTAATAATCATAGCAATTTTGAAATCCCTTTTTTTTTTTTTACTTATCTCGGGACCATGGGTCCCGAGATAAGTAAATCATCCCGATCTTTTGGAAGGCGTACGAGGGGCCGAAGCCAACTCGCAGAGGCCCGTTAGACACTTTTAATGGAATGAGGCACCAACCGACGATTATCCCTGTTTGCACTATACAAGTGCACCCAAGGACAATCCCCGGTTGGAGTAGGACTATTGCAGGATAGGGAAACAAAGATATTAGATTATGGTTTTGCGTGGCTAAAGTGGACGGGTAACCTGGAACTATTGAAGGACTATGGCCCCTGCCTGATCAATGTTTTATATATACACGGATCAATGTTTTATATATACACGGTTGAAATCCCTTTATTAATAAAAAAACATTATTTCTTCTTAAGACGTTGTTCTTAGTTCCTAAAACAGTCTAATGACAATGTGTGGTCCTACTAAACAGGTTACCATTTACTAAGTAGAACCTATTATTATAAGTACTATAAATGATTCATAAAACAAGTTAATTTAATCGGTATTACGTGACTATAAATAGCTAGGTGATCGTGTGTTACGCAATTAGAATGAAGAAGATTCATTCCAAATTCGCTTGAATGATCGAATGCAACCAGAGCTATTTTTCTATCAGCCTGTACCACATAAGGTCGCCTTTTGCATGTAACCTTTACAGTAAGTACCTACTTTTTGCACCTAAGTAATATGATAATTAGCATTTATGTTGTAATTAGATGATCACGCTTAACAACTCGACTTAACACAACATGCAACAATGCAAGCACCATTGTCTCATTTCTTTGTACCTATACTGTTAATTATACCACTTTTTATTTGATGCTAATTTTATAGGGAAATAAAAGATTAACTTGAACAATATGTCATCATCGTAACATGCATTACCTATTATAAAACGCAATACCTTCAATAGTCCGTCAATACGTTTATAATTCAAGAAACACTCATCCGATTTACGTGTTTTATAAAACTATTTCTGGCTTCGTAAATGTAAGGTCTGATCAAAAAGTATCTAACTAAAATGTAAACAAATGGATCAGAACTCGATCCCAATTTTTTGTGCCACTTATAAATTGATTATTGCTTGAGTGCTTTGTTTTGACAACACAAACATTCGCACTTAATAACTTCTTCAAGTGACAAGGTAAATAAGACAAGACATGGAAGATTCCCTACCTAGTCGACCGTGACCACAAATACTTAAAATAAACAGAAATATGTAAACGTACGTGTTTAGACTACAAACTGTATCATAAAATGTTACATCCTAGTGTACGCAGTTGTCTATGTAATTTAGTGCATGCCTTATCTCGATTTTTGCATGATGATGACAAAATATGTAAATATATATGGGAAAATACATTATATATTTATTATATATTTTATATTATGAACCTACCTACCTGCTGACAAACTGTCACGCAGTTTGGCAGATTTATAAAACATGTTTGGTCCAAAATAAATGTTTTTTTTTTTTTTTTTTATTACCAAGGTGACCTCGGAGAATGTTTCTGAATTAATTCTTTGGGGTCAAATAAAATTACAATCAACAAAATCCTGTATTTAAAAATTCAAATAAATATACTACAAACGAAACAAGACCACAAAATGTCAAAATGTAATTTAATTATTTTGTCAATAATTTTGTCACTTTAGCAAATAGGACGTTCTGCTAATAGAACAAACTGCTTCTAGGACGAGTTGATAATAGGAAATTTTTCTAAAGTGTCGTTTTGGTATTAGGAACACTTATTTTTTGATACGGAGGGGTTCTACAATTAGTCTTTTTATATTGGGAAAGATAAATTTGTTTGAAACATAGGGATAAATTAATAAATTCTAAGACAATAAAGCTTTCTTCACCCTGATTTAATTCAAAGCTCAGAAGCTCCGTATTGTAAATAAGATCAAGTAAATATCCTCTTAATTAAAGAAGTACCTAAGTAAACAAACAGCTGATTTGTAAATTGCGACCCGACACTGCTTCGCACGGTTATTATGACTTGACAAATCATCTTTATTATAATGTAAGTTTAATTATGAATATTAAATATTATACACATAACCCTTCCAGAATAAATGCTCTAAATGGCGAAACCCGCTTGAAAATTATTTACTTACGTAGGTATTTTAGAAGAACAACATGGTCACAGACAGATACAAAAAGCGACTTTACTTTTTATTATATATATTATATACATATATAAAGATAGAGATATATAGCAGATCGAGGTTATGGCTGCCTAATACCTACTGTTAACGTCAAAAGTTAAATAGTTTCTAAAGTTAACTTTAACATAAACTGTCAAAGTTATTTTGTTGTTTAGACTCCATATTGACGTCGATATGAACCAGATCAGTTCATAATCAAGAGTCTAAAACAGGTGCCTTCTACATTAATTAACTTTATTTATTTATTAAGCGCTCAATAACTTATTTATTATTTTAATTGAAAATTGTGACACTTACAAAATTGACAAAATTGTGTATTTAATAAGGGTCAAGGACCTGAAATAAATGAATTTAATTTTATTTATTAATCCACATTTTAAATTGGTACTTGCCTATGCCTACACATGATCTATTTACGTACCTATTTACATGTGTTTTTTTTCAATAATTATTATGTAATTTACAGTTTTCATTTATAAAACACGGAACTTGATCATATCATTTATTATTTTTTATGCAGACTGTACATGTAGCTGCAAGGTCAATAAAAGTGTTAATTATGAACAAGAAACCATTAAATTGATGATGATCTAAAGTTGGTATGCAAAATGAACAAATTATTTAAAACTAGTTGATGCCCGTGGCTTCGCCCGCGTAGATGTCGGCTATTATACACGATTTTGCCCGACCTAGGAATGAACCCGAGACCTCATGCTCAGCTGTAGCGCTTGCGACCACTGACGAGGTATTCAAATATGAGAGCAGAGATTAATAAATTAAACCCCAGAATAAATTCTCGAAATAATGGTGAAAATGGCATTAAAATCCGTCTAGTGTAGCTCAGAAGAACAACGCAGTCGTACAGAAAGATACAAAAAGCGAGTTCAATTTATAATAATTAATATGTATAGATTATGTTGTGTAGTTAAGGTAGGTACAGTCACGTACTTTAATTGATGAGCCACCTGGTACTGTTCGCATTTTAGCCGTGTAATGCAAATCGGGTTTATTCGGTTCCCGACACGCAAAGTCATGTCTTCGTATTAGAAGAAGAAAATTATATTTCATATCTTTACCGGTTGGCTAACCTGAGAGCAGAACTACAAACTTGACAGCAGTGACTACTCAAAGTCAACCAATTGCAGGTCTAGCAACAGTAACCTAGCAACGATAAACAATTGTTGCTAGGTTACTGCTGCATAGTCACGTTAGCGTACGGAGAAATTCTCTGACATCGATATTTCAACTGTCACTGTCTTCAGTTAAGTTTTCAGAATTATTGAGTTAATGAGCTATGATTCAAAGGAGGTCAGTATCAAATAGATTGGGTAAACTTAATGCAACATTGTATTTATTTTTATCATTACGAACTTATTAGTCAACCTCTATGGATAAGACTATTTCCGATTAAAATTAATTTATTTGTCATCTTGATATTTCAACTGTCACTGTCTTCAGTTATGTTTTCATAATTATCGAGTTAATGAGCTATGATTCAAAGGAGTTCGGTATCAAATAGATTGGATAAACTTTATGCAACATTGTATTTATTTTTATCATTGAGAACTTATTAGTCAACCTCTATGGATATTTCCGATTAAAAGTAATTTATTTGTCATCTTGATATTTCAACTGTCACTGTCTTCAGTTATGTTTTCATAATTATCAAGTTAATGAGCTATGATTCAAAGGAGGTCGGTATCAAATAGATTTGATAAACTTAATGCAACATTGTATTTATTTTTATCATTGAGGACTTATTAGTCAATCGCAAGCTCGTAAACAAGATGACAAATAAATTACTTTTAATCGTAAATATCCATAGAGGTTAACTAATAAAGTCAACCTCTATGGATATTTCCGATTAAAAGTAATTTATTTGTCATCTTGTTTACGAGCGTGCGATTTGAGTTCGTGTTTAATCGTGGAATCTCGTGAATGTATGAAACTGCAAAATTGAAAAGTTTGAAGGTGGCTCATCAATTAAAGTCCGTGACTGTACAGTTTTTTTATCTGTGTAAAAACAATAACCTACACTTTAACGACAGTAACCATAATTTATTATTAAAAATATACCTATCTACAAAAGCTATAGCCCTTTGTGTTATTCCGTTTTTTGCATTCGCTTTAAAAAGTTGTCAGTTGGTATCTAAATATTAAAAATACTGCATAAACAGCAGTCCTTTTAAAAGGTCTTCTAAGTATCAATCATTCAAAGTAATAAATCGTTTAAATGAATAATAAGCTATTAATAATCATTACCCGTCACCGTAGTGCTACGATTTTAATATTTTCAAATTTAATATATTTTTAGTTAAAATATTTAAAAATTTATTAGAGGAAATAACAACCTAATCATTAAATGAAACATTCCTTTTGTAGGCACTTTCACAGAGCACTTTTTTCACGCTATTCTTGAGACTCAATAAACATTATACAATTTAAGATTAATTTATTATTATTTTAGTAGATATACTAGGACATATATTCAAATACCGTTTGTATAATTAAATTATAAATAATGTTTATAGTAAACAAATAGGTATACTAAGGTACCTAATAAATTAATTAGTTATGCAAAACATTTTTTATATTTTCTAATGGTTAACAAAATAAAAATAAACACTTACACGCTGAAAATATAACTGTGATTTGTGTTAACAAAATAAATGTATTAAAAATAGCACTCATTGCGATTAATTTAATTCGTTGCACAGTCCGGTCGAAAGCTCAGGCAGATTACAAATCGCTTGAAACATCGCCTTCTGTTATATATAAACTTTGAGCAATGTGCTGCCAAGGCCAATCGTTAATCTCATCATTGAACCTAGTGTAATTAATTGTAATCTTCACTGATTACCGATGTACTGTATTTTTTTGTCAAAAAGAGTTACATTTGACCATCATTAACCTACACATCTCAACCCTTAATTTTATATCAAAATCCGAACTGAATGCGCCTTCAAAATCACCAATATTTATCACTGCTATAAGTGAAAATGCCTTTGCTCAGCAGTGGGACAGTATAGGCTAATATAAAAAAAAGTGAAAATGATCTTTAAGCAAACGCAATAACTTGTAAAGTCATATAACCAAATACATTCGTAAAATGGAAATGAATGAGTGAAAATTTTCAAATTTATGCTACGTCTTAGTTGTGTCGTACTGTACCTACAGTCTTTTGCAGCTTGCCACATATCTCATGCCCACCTAATTTTTTTTTAGTGACCGGTTCTATAATACAAGAAGATAGTTAACTTGAAAAAAAAAAAACGTACGCAAACATTTTTGAATTTAGCAATCGATCAATTTATGGTGTAACAAGCTTTTTGCAAATAAGTACACAAAAAGCCGCCATAATAAACGTGAGCAAAAAAAACTTTAATCAAGTACTTATAAAAATTATTGAACAAAAAAAGGGAGCCAGATAACGTATAAAAATAACTGGAAAAAATCTCTAATTGCCTGCGTAGTCTGAAGATGTCAGTGATATATTGAAATTATTTTGCAGATGTGTTTTTTTAGAAAAGGCGGCTACTAAGTGGGTTTTCAAAGCGACTTCCTTCACTTTACAAAGGTACTTGAAATACTTTACAATTTATGTTTCCATACTTTTTCGCCTACCCAAATTAGGTACCTACTTACCTACTATACCTAGGAACCTACAAAAAAACAACCAATTTCCAAAACAAAACAAGACAACAAAGTGAAAAATAACTTTAATTGCGGAAGTCGGTCCGAAATTAAAGTTATTTTTCACTTTGTTGTGTAATCGTTGTTTATTTTTGTAGAACAGTTTTTTTATTTTTCACTTTTAGTTATGGTACCTGCCTATTTTAAAATCGGTCCACAATTTACGAAAATATCCATGAACAAACAAAAAAAAACAGACCAACATAATTATACAGTATGTTAACTAACAAAGGGCGTTCCCGTTAACCTGCAATATTATAGCGTCTATACTTACATGTTAAAAAAAATATTACAATTCAAAAAAATTTTTTTTTTTTTTTATTTGAGTCGTGAAATGTTCACAAAACGATTAAATTTAAACGTAAAAGAAACACTCTGTACACGCACACTTGTATTTCAACGTAGAAAAACAAGTGTGACAAGTGGGCGTGTACAGAGAGTTTATTTTCCGTAACAATTTAATATTTTTTGTGAATATTTTACTATACAAAAACAAAAAAAAACATTTTTTTTTAATGTTATTTTTTTTTTTTGTATGTATAGACGCTATACTATTGCAGGTTAACGGGAACGCCCTTTGTTAGTTAACATACTGTATAACCTCTTTTTTTGAAGTCGGTTAAAAATTATGTATCGTCACATTTTGCAAACTATAATAAAAAACAGGCTTTGCAAGTTGTGTTTTCAAGTATATCTAGAATTAGATATACACGCAGACTATTATTACATTTATTTTCCGTGTGTTTCTGACATTTCATGGCCAATTAATGAGAAATCAAAATAACAAACAACAAAAAAATCAGAAGTACTTACGTGACTTAAAAACTGTGTCAAATACATTATACCTATTGAAATTATTAATGTCAAGCATTAATAATTTTCATAGGTATAATGTAATAAATTACTAATGAAAAAAATGTAATAAATTACTAATGTAATAAATTACTAATGAAAAAATAAAATAATTACAAATGTCGAACTTGTAATTTTCATGTTAATTATCCCGTTTATTTCGAGGGTTTTAATCACACAGTCCTAAGTTCAATTTCAAACGACGAAAAAAATCAAAAAGGAGTTTGATAATAATAATAATCGTTTATTTATAAAAAAGTGCTCATTTACAATAAGTAATCAGAAAAATAGAGCACAATTTGCTTACTTGCCTGTACTATACTGAACCTGTGCTTCAGGCTGGGAAGTTCATATATACTTACTTATGTTATAAATTAACCATTAGTACTTGAAAGTAACAACTATAATAGTATTATAATTAGTTAAATAAAAGTAAAATAGCATATTAGCGGTTCTATTTGCAGACAACAAGGTCGTAGATCTTCCGCCTGTACATACGCGATGGTTGGTAAATATTTAAGTATAGGTAATTTTTTTACAGCTCAGGTTACCTATTTAACCTCTCTGCTCGACAAGACTTTGACACGTGCTCAGACCAACAAAAAAGGAAAGACAGATCACGCCGTACATCCAAAGTGAAGCCACAAAACCAAGCTCCTGCAAGTAAACACACAGGCTCACGCACACACCTACACTAAAACCAAGCTCATCGCTCCTAGTACGTCACGAGTCGTCGTCTAGCTAACATCACCAAAACAAATATAATTATGCCTTCCTGTGTAGTGAAAACGTGTAAAAACAATACTAAATCACAGAAAAAGTCTCACGGAATCACTTTTCACCTGTAAGTACTTAAAATAACATCGTTTTTTAATTTAGATAACTATGAAATTTTAGGTTATTTGGTACAAAAAACCTGAACGAATGAACGAACGAAAACAGTGACATTTAAAGAGCGAGGGTTGCCATAATATGATTTCAAATTTCCCCATTCGATATTTTTTACTTCGAGTAATTATGTCTGTTTTTTTATGCATTTAATATTTTAGATTTCCATTTAATACTGAAAATAAAAATAAATGGATAGTAGCTAATTTACTAACCTATTTATACACATACGAGTATATATATATTTTTTTAACACTCAATTGAAAATTAATGGATTATTCTAAGTGAAAGAGCGGAGTCTCCTAACACAAGCAATTCTTGCATAAAAGGTGATCTCATAAGTGCACTTTGTACTTAATTTGTTTTTTTATTTAATTTGCAATGTAAAAAATAATGTTTTTGTTTCGGAATTCTTCCTAAAAATTGAGATACAATACCATACTCAACAATATCTTACTCGTACAATATTAGCCTACCCAAAATATTATTCCCCAAGTTATAGGGAAAAACTTTAACAACTGACAACCCTTTTTACACACACATAGATAAAAAGGTGGCTTCACTTTTGACGTCTGGCGTGATCTGTCTTTCCTTTTTTGTTGGTCTGAGGACACGTGACACATCAGCTAACTCGACAGGGCTGTTGCGAATTCCGTCATGAAAATCAGGAATTTACATGAACTTTCAGCATTTGAATTTACTAAAAAAAGTATGTTACCGCATCTATTTTATACAATAAGTTTGTGGCAAATATCATAAATTATATGTTGAGGTCGGTCAAACCGCGTCAGTCGACTGCGTAAGTTGTTTAAAATAGGTATAAATACACCTATTCAAAAGGTAGGCAACTCAGATTCTCTGAAAATATGTACATAAACAATCTTCTCTCTTGCTGAAAATATGCAAAAGGACCAAATAAAGATATTATCATTCTTTCTGCATTCTTACTTTTACCATTATTCATACTTAAACTAGATAAAAAACACGATCAAATATGAACAAAAATTAACAAAAATTGTGGTGCGACGTAACGCTTCTTAGTGCTTACCGTTCACCCATTTTTTCTATTTCGATTAAAATGTTGCACTCAGCCTAATGGATATTCGATATAATCAAACTTGATTAAAAATTATAGAAACTGAATAAAAACTCTTTGGTATATTTTTCATTAATTATTTTATTTTGAAAATTAATTTTAGTAATAAGTAGGTACCTACCATAGATATCCGGTACATACATACACGTACACTGTGGATAGAGGTGTAACGTTTTAGGGTTCCGTACGACCGAATGAGAAAACGGAACTCATATAGGATCACTCGTGTCACACGAGTTTTGTGTCTGTTCTGCATTGCTGCAATTTGATTCGAATCTACTGGACCGGTTTGGTTGAAATTTGGTACATACATTTTGGTGACCCAAACATGGAAGTGTAACGTAAATAAATGGATTTTGCAAATAGTCACTTTTGGGCCAAAAGGTTTGGGGCCAAACCAGAAAATTGAAAAAAAAAAGTTTTCGAAAAAGCGTTCATACCTGCGACGGTCTTCTTCTAATTTGATAGCAAGAGAGAAAGAGAGGGAAAGTGGGAATTTAGTCAAAATGAAAATCCAAGATCTTATCTTTCGTTTTCATAGTTTGCGATAGTGCTAAAGTCAATAGTGAGGTCAAAATTTAAATCCAAGATGGCGGCTGCGTCAAGTTTTTGTCATGTGTGTCGTGTGGTTTTCGGGTGATAGTGTCGATACCCAATAAGATGAAATTATAATTATATTGTAAATAAATTATCATAGACATCAGTCTCTGTCGATTGTAAACTCGATAGCCAAAATCCGTAAAAAAAGGACCTCTTAATTATTTCGTCACGTCCGTTCGTCCATGGGTTCGGATGTCATACAGGCATTTTACTCGGACACCTATTTATACTATACCGTTGAAAATTTGGAAGAAGGTGTATTCTTTACACCGCCAAAAATAGTTTAATAAAATTACCATAAACATAATTAGGGGTGTCATTCCCCATACATGCAATCGAGGGATGAAAAAAAGATCTATTCACATAAGCGTGTAGCATTGTTCGATCTTATAATTTAAATGATAAGATGCTTCTAAGTGACTGCTTTTTAAAGTGAATAACCCATTGTAACCGAAAATAACCCGTATTTCAACAATGAGTTATGGGTTATTTTCGGTTACAACAGCAGAATTAACTTTGTTTTTTGTAGTTTTTTTCTAGAAATACTAACTTATTTTTGCAGTCGAAAAATTAATGCTGTGCAATGTGTCTGAGGTGCAATGTGCATGCGTATATGTTCATCCCAACTACGGAACCCTTCTGTGCGTGGTCCGACAAAGACTTGGTCAGTTTCTTTTTCTTTGCGAAACTACCACAAAAAAAAACAATTTCTAGTACCTACTAAAGTAACCTAATAAAAACAAAAACTACCAAGCTCATACAACTAAAAAAAAATATTAACGTTATGTAAAAGCGTTTGCGGAATTAATTTATCACCATTACCAAACAAAATTTTGTTAAGCCTACGCCTACCTAAAAAGTATACTGGGCATTCTGTAGCAAACTATCAGGAAAGAATATAAAAAATAAAATCCACTATAAATAATTGTCCAATATATTAAAATAATTTTGAACAGCGAGCGCATTCCGTTTTTAAATTCAATTATAGAAACATTCCGGCGCGAAATTCAAAAGATGAGGTACCTAGCCCGGCCATAAGGTCCTGTCTATTGAGTTAATAGAATTTATAGGTTTCAATATAATGACCGAAAAACGATTAAAATAACATTAGAAAAGTATAAATTATTAATTTAACCAGTGCATAATGTATTTATTGTGTAAAACAATTTTATTTCAATTTCCAAGTATCGATTTCTTATATTCGAAATATTAATTAATCGAGAAGAACGAAATTTAAAAAATAATTGTTTGGCATAATCGTTTTCGGACATCATTACAATAAAAAAAACTATAATAGTCGGCGATTTTGAAAACAAATTCAGTAGTGGTAATGAATAATACGTGTTATTGGACCTGTGTTCGTATATTATGTTAAGATTTGGACATTTTCTAGTTGTATATAATATTTTGAATAATATTTGTCACATTTTAAATCGTATCTACATGTGTATGAGTGATATTCGTGAAAAGAAAAAATGAAAACACGCACGATTGGCGCGAAACTTCGTCTTTGGATAACACAAAACTTCATTACCACTATTTATTTAACATGAACAATGCATGAATTCGTCAAATAATTAAATGATGTATTATTCACTGCCCCTGTGGTGGGGTATGGATGTTCAAAATCACCAATTTTTATGTTTTTTAGCCTCGACCACCACTGTCATCAAAATGGCGATTATGGTATTTACAGTCTTGAATTTTATATAGGTGAATTAATTAACTTGCGCGCTGAATATGAAAGATTTAATGGCGTAAACATAATGAGTTTTTATCCAACTCTCATAATTAACGCACATTCATAAGATTTGATGGGTAGCATATTAAATATTTCCATAATCGAGATAGGGTATCGTATGTGGTAATTCTGGGGTCCCAAAGGACCCGCTACCGAGCCGGCGGAGGTTCGTGTGTTCGGGTCCTTTCGGGGGCGCTTCCGAACTATACGGTTAATGTATAGATACAAAGTTCTATCTATACAGGATGTAAGGGTAAACACTCTTGTCATTCAAACCATTGGTAGTTGACTTAAATATAAAAATAAATGACCGAAGACAACAAAAAAAAAACGTTATTTTCATTAAAAGATTTTAAAAAGTTTCTATCTGACACCGTGCTTGCTAGCGAAACAGCTGACTGACTAAGGGAGGGATCGCGCTCGCTGCCGGTCAGGTCACATCCCGTACCCCCCGCCCGTGTTGAGACGCAAGATCGTTGCCCTAGCGCATAGGGCAACGAACTTGCGTCTCTTGTGGTAAAATTTAGATCAAAAAAAATAAAAAAAGTTGTAATTTTCCATTGATTTTACGTTCTATAAATGAAACCAAACCACTGGTTGCAAGGATAACGGTGTTTACCATAACACCCTGTATATTATTATATAAAAATAAATCCCTATTTCCCTTGGTCACGCCATCACGCGTGAACGGCTAGACCGATTTCGCGAATTCTTTTTCTATTCTGTTTGTTATTGTCAGGAGAAGGTTCTTTTGAAGGAAAAAAATAAGAAAATTGCGCGGAAAATTAGAAAATCAAGACAGGACAACGTCTGTCAGGTGAGCTACTTTTAATATAATATACAGATATGGGTCTAAGAATGTATCTTTGTACAAAAGACATGTTATGAGGGTGGTATAAACTGGAAATAATACTTTGATACTAAACGTTGGTACTAAAACATGGCAAAAATAACTTTAATTATTAAAAGAGGGAAAAAAATGTCTATCATGGTGTTGTTAATTACCTTTGTGTAAGCGTTTGCGCAAATTATCCTTGTCTGTAATCTGGGCGATGAAAACTAAGCATTTCCTGTTGCATGATGAATCAAGGTAGTTAAGTTTACGTTTTAGAATTTTATAATTAATACTAGCTGTTGGCCGCAACTTCGTGTGCGATAGGATGTAAAGTAGAAGAAGAATATCTTCAAACTCTTGAGTACAATATAACAGAAGACCTATCGTAGTATACCTACATGACCAATAATGATCACTCTGTCACACATGCGCACACACTCACTCACCACACCCTCTTCACACTAGAATAAAATACATAATTGTACCCCTAAAACTAAGTAGTAGGTACTTAGTTTTAGGGGTACAATTATGTATTTTATGTATTTTATTATTTTATAATTATGTATTTTTTGTGTATACAGATAATTACTTAGGTAATTATCTGTATACACAAAAAATACGGTTTTCTTTTAAAAAAATATAAAGTCTCCCGCAGACAGGTCCGACGCGACAGCGCGACGCGACTCTAGTACTTAGAACAATTTGTATGAAAACTTCATGGCAATTCAATCTGCCTAGCCTTTTCCCAACTATGTTGGGGTCGGCTTCCAATCTAACCGGATGCAGCTGAATACCAGTATTTTACATGGAGCGACTGCCTATCTGACCTCCACAACCCAGTAACTGGGTAATACGATACCCCTTGGTAAAACTGTTTGTCAGACTTTCGGGCGGAAAACTTCATGGCAATTGTTCTACCAGAATTGCGTTGCATTTTCCGCCGGAGCTTTAACTCGGCAAAATTCCCGGCGGCTCAGATGTATCTTCTGTGTTTGTTAAAGTAATACTTCAAGCAAACATGTCTGGAGTATTTTTCTAGCAAACAAATTGAGATTTACGACCCAACTCTACTAGATTTTTATATATTTTTTGTATTATCGTCTCTATAAATTATAATTTGCGCTGTCTAAGTGAAGGATGAAGTTAAAAAAGGCAGGCATGCCCATTATAGTCGGGTCAAAATAGACATGCAAGGTTATATTAATTCGCATAAAGTTATATAAGATATTTGGCTTGATTGTTTTATATCATAAAGGAAATTTCAAAAGTCCCCATCGATCTCGCATGTGTAAACAAAGTTATACAAGGTCAAAGTTCACAAAATTTGGTTTTTTGCATTTTTCAGCCAAATGATAAATTTTGTCATAAAAATACATCAGTCAAAAATTGAAGAACAGGCAATTGCAAATGCACTTTTTTCTTAAAAATCACGTTAAATTTTTGTTCGAATGTTGAATCGGGTAATGAGTTTCATCGTGAAAATTGTTGAGTATGACGGGTAGAATCATCCCCTTTACGGACGCAGATGTCTAAATTGCCAAGTAAGTGTTATTTTAGCTTTAGGTATTACACCTAGATTACTTAGCTTAAATAATCTAGCTTTGAAGTAGGTGGTTACAAGTTTATTTGCCAGACCAACAAAAAAAGGAAGACGGATCACGCCGTACATCAAAAGTGAAGCCACAAAACCATGCTCCTGCAAGTAAACACACAGGCTCACGCACACACCTACACTAAAACCATTCTCATCGCTCCTAGTACATCACAAGTCGTTGTCTAGTAAACATCTATAAAAAAAAAATAGAATTATGCCTTCCTGTGTAGTAAAAACTTGTAAAAACAATAGCAAATCACATAAAAAGTCTCACGGAATTACTTTTCACTTGTACGTACTTGAAATAACATCGTTTTTTAATTTAATTAACTATGAATCTATATATTACTTTACTCTATGCTATGAATTTTAGGTTACTTGGAACAAAAAACCTCAACGAATGAACGAATGAAAGCAGTGACATAACGTGTTAGGGTTGCCATAATGTGATTTGAAATTTTCCCATTCGATTAAACCGATTTAAATTATGATTTCTTATTTCGAGTAATTATATTCCTGTTTTCTTTTTTTATGTATTTTTATTTTAGATTTCCAAGTAATACTGAATCTAAAAGTAAATGGATAGTAGCTACACGAAATAGCGATGTATTTTTTTTGTTTTTGTTTCGGTATATAAGTCCTTCTTAACAATCGAGTTATAATACCATACTCAACAATATCTTACTCTTACAATATTATCCTACCCATACAATATTATTCCCCAAATTATAGGGTTTTTTTTTTTTTTAAATGACTACCCTTTTTACACACACATAGATAAAAAGGTGGCTGCACTTTTGATGTACACACGGCTACACATCAAGCTATACATTTCCAGTTTATACTGATCCCGCATTGTATAGGATTTTCGTACGATGCGAGATCAGCTTATACTGGAAATGTATAGCTTGATGTGTAGCCGTGTGTACGGCGCGCTCCGTCTTTCCTTTTTTGTTGGTCTGAGGGCTAAACTTAGTTTTTTTATTTTTTTTATCTCATTTGCAAGCGTCCTAGCAATATATTTATCAGAGTCACGTCAACTAAACCAGTAATAAAAAGCAGACATGCTGTGCATGCACTTTTTGTAATATCACTTCGTATAACCTATTTAAAATTACTCTAGTTTTTGTTACTCTTTTAGTAGAAGCATCTATAGCCGGCGCAGGAAGTGCGCCGTCTGTTTTTATTACGAAGTTACTGGAATCATCGAAAAGGTTGAATAATAGTGACACTGGCTGGTGACTGTCACTCTAGCAGAGTGTCGCATCGAATGGTTGCGAGGCGGCTGTCTTCTGATGATGTCAGGGAAGTCGCTGTCGTACCACGTCCACGACGAACTGCTTTAAGCCGGCACAATCCTGATGATATTGAAGCTGCTGAACTTCTAATACGATGACCACTTCTGTTAAGGCTAATCTGAGCCGTTATCAGAAGTGGGATCGAATACAAACATTTACTTATTTCCTCAAGAATGGTAGGAGTATTGAGATAAAATTAATGTTGATCAACTTTCTTTGCCGACTGTACTAGGTACAGTAATACCTAATCCTACCTAATCTATACCTACCTACATACATATTTACTCACGCCTTCTTCCCATGAGGGTAGGCAGAACGCCACCTGCTACGATCCTTACATAGGTATAGTACGACACAACTTAGATGTAGCATTCAATTTTACGAATGTATTTGATTATATGACTTTACAAGTCATTGTGTTTCGTAAAGATAATTTTCACCTGAAGCAATAATAAAGATTGGAGATTTAGAAGGTGCACTCAGTTCGGATGGTGATCTGTTTTACGAATTTTGCCGATGCTACATCTAAGTTGTGTCGTACTGTACTCCTTTTGCTTCGAAGTACATCGGTAATACACACACGCCGGTTGCGTAAACAAACTTTTTTCAACAGGTCAGTAGGTAGATAGGTACCTACATACCGAATAAGTACCTTTATAACCTATCACAAAAGGTCCAGTCTATAAAAACACTACTCTAACCGTCTTTCTATAAAATTCTTGTTTTTCTATCAAGCAAAACACGATTTATTCATAGAAAAAGCGGGTTCAAATCCAAAGTCCATACAGGCGGCAAGGTCGGAAAGATTAATCTCCTGATTTCGGAGAATTGATCTTATGTAAAATATCCTAACTAATATTATGTCTAAATACGACAGTGAGTTTGTTTGTTTGTTACGATTTTGGCGAACGGCTGCACCGATTTGGATGAAATTTGGCACATGGAATGGGACATAAAA
This sequence comes from Lithophane semibrunnea, assembly GCA_947363905.1. NCBI lineage: Eukaryota > Metazoa > Arthropoda > Insecta > Lepidoptera > Noctuidae > Lithophane > Lithophane semibrunnea. Next base: position 11,074,293 of record OX376197.1, on the reverse strand, counting down.
TAGGTACTTTTTATCCCGGAGTACGTTCCCGTGGGATAATTTCCGACCTCCGCGCGGGCAAAGCCGGGGCCAAAAGCTAATCCTAATCCTATTTGTTTGTTTGTTTGTTACGCTTTCACGCTAAAACGGCTCAACGGATATGGATGAAATTTGGCTCATGGGTAGGCCATGACCTGGAATAGGACATAGGCTACTTTTTATCGGCATACCACGCGGGCGGAAGCTAGTTGTTTATAAGTAGTGTTATAGATTTTGTACCCATTTTGCATGCCCAAATCTTTTAAGGCACTCAAAGGTAAAAACATTTGAGTGCCTTAAAAGATTTGAAAAGCCTTGTTACCATAGTTACCAAACCTATATAGGTACCTACTTATCTTATCAAGGGAAGTAAGTAGACTTTGAAAGTGCTGTAAGAAGTCTAGACGTGACACGTAGTGAAACTATCGCAGCATGATGTAAAGAATATAGACTCCTGAAAAAAAAAATAAGACTCCTTTATGGTTCAAGTTGTTTCTTAAAAGCTGCTCGCAATACTAACATCTCATCCCAGGTAAATATATTATACCTATTTATTACCCGACTACGGCGAAGAAAAAGGAGGGTTATGATTTTTACCGGTATGTATGTATGTATGTATGTTCATCTGTTCCCTTGTATCTTTTAAACCACTCATCACAATTTGACAAATAAGGTATCGTTAGAAGCGTCTTGATTGTCCGCTGGTTATAGGCTATGTGACGTCACATTAAATTAAAAATGGCGCCCTCTAGAGGAAATAAAGTCAGGAACTAAAAAAAAAATATTGTTTAATCGTACTATGTTGGGTATCAAATGAAAGGGCTTAATGAGCACATTTCAAATATATATATATTATAACCAAAAAATAATTTTAAAATAAATTAAGTAATAAAAACTAAAACCCAACTACGACTGAAAAGGTATAAACAAGACACCACAGACAGACAAATTAAAAATCCGGAGTCACACGTAATCTGTTCGATTTATGCCCTAACACGTGTGACTCCGGATTTTTAATTTGTCTGTCTGTGGTGTCTTGTTTAGGTATACCTTTTCAGTCGTAGTTGGGTTTTAGTTTTTATTACTTAATTTTTTTTTTCACCTTATGTTACACGCCTAGGTAGGTAGGTACTTACCTACATCATCAAAACCTTCTAAATAAAATTCAAACTAAATAATTTAGTTACAAAACGAATGGATAATTTTCTAAATTCGAAGCAAAATTGTAACTAACACTTCGTAAGTTCATAGCGTAACCCTCAAGTGAACCGGTAAATCCGTAACAACTTTCAGTAATCTAAAAACTTCTGTCGCGTACAAAATTAAATTTCTTCCTACAGGGCATTAGGCACAATTCTTTTCAATCTCAGTATAATCGCAATTTAATTTCAGTTTCGAGTCGCGACTTCTGTCCTATCTCGTTTCAATGCAAATTGCCGCAAAACGCTTGAAGACTGAATTATTTAATCGAACTCGAGGGCCATTTGAATGGATATTTTTTTCTGGGAACGTTAGACTTAGGTACATAATGTCTGGAAAGGATACTTTGTGTGGCGGTAAAAGAATTAGGGAATAAGGATTTGCATTTTTCGGGAGAATTTTGCCTACCTAATAGTAGCGTGGAAATCCTTAGTCAATATGGGTAGCTTTTCTAAAAGGTGGATACGGGGAGATAGGTAGGAGGTAGGTACATACTTAGACTTACTTATCTTTAACTTGAAATACTTACCTTTCTTTTTTCAGTGGAAAGTGAAACCTTCAGGAAGGTACGAGGAGTGTGGGATTCTTACCACATTATATTTTATTTATTTATTATAAAACATTAATTAATACAAATTGTCTATTAATTAGACATTAATACCCATCACCAGAACCCCTCCTGCGCAACGCCTATTAGAGCACGTCTTGTAGAGTGTTATGAAGATTCGAATAACGCTGTTTCGACGAACGCTATATCGAAAAAAATTGCGAGTGGTAGGTAAGTACGCTAGTTCGAAAATACATTGGATCGAAAACCGCTTTATCGAATGACGTTATCGCGAACACGCAGATCTGATTTTTTTTATGGTACGAAATCTATTGTTGCGTTAATTTGTCTAGGAATCGAACTCGTCGTGAGTTCCCGATGCGACACAGCAAGCCTCTTCTTTGGATTGGGTTTGGAGTCAGCGTATTTTGATGAAGCCGCTCCAGGATTCCTTCTCGCTCCGACTGCTGCTTGAGTTCATGAAAAACATCAATGATTTTCGCATCTCAACAGCGGTCTCGGAGTAGCTCGTGGCTTAAGAATAACAGTTACAGTCGCACGGGTAATAATAATTTACCAACTTACATTTGCAGTTGGAATGTAATATGGGAGAACATGTTTTTCAACTTCAATTAGTTTGTTCTTGGGATAAATTCATGCCAAATAAGGAACTCTTCATTATGCATAGTCCGACGCGCATTCGGCCGGTTTTTTATTTTTATTTGAATCTAAGTATGACAGCTGACGGCTACGGCTGTAGCGGCAGGTCCAGACAGAGATGGCGGGATGAGCTGGACTCCTTCAACAAGAACTGCATGGTAATCGCGTAACACATAAAATGACAATTGTTCGCAATGGGTTTCATCCCATTGCGAACAATTGTCATTTTATGTGTTACGCGATTACCATTTCAGCTACATTTGACATTTCAGCTACATTCATTGCGTTATTTAAATTGTTGAACAGACGATTTTTTCAAACCTATGTGAACCAAGAAGCAATGGATTAGCAATAAACAAAAAACTAACATAGTTTCTCAATCGTATAAATACGATTGGCGGCACGGGCAAAAACTATTTTGTACTATTTTGTATGTACTTATATGATATCGAACTACCTACTGTCTGTCAGGTCAAGAGATGTCTGCAAATTACTTTAATTTGCTACCAATCAGTGCGGATTTGCGGAAATCGGAAAATATCGTGATTTCCGACGCGATCTAGTTATCGATCTAGTTATTAAGTTCAAGGAAATTAGGTACCGTTTCAGAATCGAACCTGGGAAAAAAAATATGCTCTTTTTGCTTCCTGGTGTGACGTGCTAGCTAGTTTATTGGTGGCATAAGTAGGTACCTAAATAAGACAAAAATAATAACAGCTTGTAAGAATAAAAATACCAACTTCTCATACTACGTAAACAAACGAAAATGAACAAGGAGCGAATATGTATGAACATAAACGTAGCAAAAGTGTTAAAAAGTTTTATGGTCTGTGGTATGCATTCCAATCGTATACACTGACATAGGCAACTTCCCTTTCTTGTCGTTTTGATATTATATTATCTATGACCTTTTGCTCTCCATGTCCGCTTGTCCGCTACTTTGTGTAACTTTAATTACCTAATTGTGACCATATTAAATATATATCCATGTCAATCGATGTTAATTGTGACGAATATGTTGTTCCTATTTGGTGAACAAATAAAGACTGACTCATACGAATTGGGATCCATATTTATTTCTACATCCACGCCTAGTCTCCTACATTGCGGCGGGCTATCTGTCTGCTATAGATTGCTCACGCTGATTGATGAAGAAGCTGCACAACGTTTGCTCATCAAAAGGAGTAGGTCCTATGTAAGATCGTAGCAGGTTCTGTCTACCTACCCCCAAGAGAAGTTGTGAGTCTATGGACGTACCTATTATTATATTATTATATATCTTTATTTCAGACATACGTCCATACATTTTTAACAAATAAAACGTTAGTAAGGTTGTTAGTATAACACATAAAAATACAAATAAACAGGGTGTTAGTAATTTGTTAGTACAAAATCAAAAACAGTACATACAGTCTATTTCCTGTTACTGAGTAAGTGAACACTCGCCCAGTAAACAGTGAACGGACCGTTTATTTTGCACACTAACGTTCTGAGGACAGTGTTGGTGCTACCACGAACCCTGCTCATCATCGATGCGGTTCTTTTCCTGATGATAGAGAAGAAATCATCGATGGAAGCTCCCGCAAACATTTCGGAAGCACTGCAGTACCTGGGTTTCTTCAACACTGCCCTCAGAGCGTCATTGTACTGAACACGTAGGGCATTGTAAGCCCGCCGCGTAAAATCGATCCACAGACTGCACGTGTAAAATGACTGACAGAAGACTCTGAAAAGTAACAGTTTTACATCCGTAGTACATCGTGCGAATCTCCTGGCCAACATATTGCAGCGGACTGCCAACGCCCTCCTTTCCCTCTCTAAGTCTGCATCATCCTGTAGGCGATCCGTCAGCATGTGACCCAAGTATTTTGCTTCAGTCACCCTCACTAGTGACGACCCCCCGATCCTAATTGGTGGCACATTTGATGGAGCTTTGTTCCCCGCCTTGAATACCATGAGGACACTCTTACTAGCATTATACTTGAGTCCATGTGACGTGGCATATGCTTCACAAATGCCCAGAAGTCTTCTAAGTGCACTCACTGACGGGCTCAGCAGAACCATGTCGTCCGCATAACTAATATTATTTATCATGGTTCCGTCTATCGAACACCCGACCATAGCCCCGCTGAGCCTGCCAATCAGCTGGTTAACAAATAGGTTAAACAAGCTCGGAGAAGTCAACCCACCTTGCCTGACACCGCATTTCAGAGGATATTCCTGACTAAGCGAACTGACCCATCTGACCGCATTTTTTTTATTGCTGTACCAATGCTTGAGGAGGGATACCTATGTAAACAAATGCGTTACTTGAACTCTCCTCGTCATCCACAGTTCACAGCCCAACTTCACCCTCTACTATCTAAGCCTCTCTTTGATTGAGATTTCTTTGCTAGATTGTGAATCTCCACACTCCAGCAGGGTAATTGATGATAAAATCGATAGGTATGCATGTATGTTACCTACTTACAGCTTTATTTATAGCAGGGATATCCGCATCCGCAACCGCGGAGCTTCCGCATCGATTTGAACATCTGCATACGCATCCACGATATTTAAAGCGGATGTTTATGAGGATGCGGATGTAGTACAGGTCGCGACAAGAAAGAAAATAGGCGGGGCCGGTGCCGTACGCACGTGCGTTTAGTTGCGCTTATTGTAGGTACCTATATCATTTCAGTTTTCGAGTTTTATTGTGAAATTGTTGAGAGCATTGTGTGCTATGCCAGATTTCTGCTACTGATGGATTACCTATGTATAAAGTGAATTTACAATGCCCGGCACTAGCGCAGTGACATTTGGCAAAAAAATTCATACGATCCGCATCCGTACCCGCGGATGTGAAAAATTCTGCATCCGCAACTTCCCTGATTTATAGCACCTGTTTACATAAGTATCTTCATACGCAAGCAGGTATGAATAAAGTTAGCAAGTTTAGTGTCATGTTTTATTACCCAAGTTAATTATTAGGTATCACAACAAGACTAGGTAATTATTATGTTCTAGGTATTTATTAGTTAGGTACAAGTTCACTAAGGATCATGGTAGCATCGTCTACCTAGGATAAAAATAGTAGTCATTAAAGATTTAATACCTAAGTATAATAATTATCTTTAGTATCGGAACACGTGGACATATCAAACTAGCTGAGCCTGTTGTGAGCTTATCTATTATTATACCCTAATGGGTATATCGATCGATTATACCCTAATGGGTATATCGATCGATTATACCCTAATGGGTACGTATAATCGATCGATCAATCACAATCAGAGGCCCTAGACAAAGTGACATTCTGTCAACGATAACGATATGATGGAAAAGTCAAAAATGTAATATAATAATACTGCCCCCGATAGTAAAAAAGACGTATGTAACAAAATATAAACACAGAGAAATAAATGTTTTAATGAATGAAACGGGAAATCGTTTGCTGTCTTCGAGTAAATTAAAATATTTACATATTAAAAGTTGAAAATAATGCCCACTATAATAGGCTTTAACTTGGTTTGATAAATACTATAAATTTATTAATTATTATAATAAAAATAACGAAAAGACAGTTTTATCTTAGCAAAAAAAAATAAGAAAAGTATAACATACTTAATTAAATAGACGTAAATAGCCATTTACGTCTACTCAATCAAGTATTATGTAATATTTTTCTTCATTTCGCAAGGAAGCGTTTGAAATTTAAAGGACGCATCTGGGCAGATGCGTCCTTTAAATTTCAAACGCATATATTACTGACAAAAAAAAAACTATAAAGTATAAGGACATTATCTACATAGATGACTTTTTAATTAAGTTTCACATAAATCCGTCTTTTCATCTTCAATCGGGTGTAAAAAGTGAACAGAAGCGCCCAATTTTGTTGTGCTAAAACCGCACTGGAGGAAGATAGAAAAATATTAAAAATACAGGTAGATGCGCCTTTTTTTTCTGATTCCGGCAATGTGTATAACTCAAATCTGGAAAAACTGTTAGATGCGTCTTTTTTTCTATCGGGGGCAGAATAGGACTTTCAACAGGATTGACTTATGCTATCGAAAAGCTTATGTCAATCCTGTTGAAAGTCGTTGTAGAAATACGAAACGCATTCGAAGCGATTGTCACTTGTCTAGGCCCTCTGAATCTTTTTGAAAGATATCGCTAATACATTGCTACATAATTTATGTTCGAAAGAGATTGTGATTGATCGTGTGTTACGGAAAGGGAGCAGACCGGCTGATGTTATGAACTGCCCCAGGATCGACTAAGCTACCTACGTCAGACCGTAGTATTATAATATCTGTGGTCAGACGTATTTATTTGATGCAGGAAGGTTTTATTAAAACAACAAAAAGAACCACAAAAGTTAGATCAATTTAATGAATTGTAAATATATTTTTTAATTTATTTGCATTTAACCCTTTTTGCCTAAATTGGTCTTCATAATTTACAGTAAACAGACGAAAATAACGTTCTACCATACAATTCTAAACAATAAATACAATAAAATTTTATACCGATTTTATCTAACAATCGAGAACAAAAACATCATATTTAATACAAAAATGGCATATACTTGACTAAAATACAAACTGCGATCCGAAGTACCAAAGTTCTTGCAAAAAAATTACGTACCTAAAAGGTACAACTGATAATGTTTAAAAATCTAAAATTATAGTAACTTTTGTATGTGATGGTATGAATAATTAACATAATAAATTATTATTATTATAATAAGTTGCCACAAAAAATAGGAATTTTCCCCTTATCGATGGAACGCTGAATGCTTTAGTTACATAAAAATGTCAAAACTATGCCAATAGCGTGAGCTGTTATATCACTAGTTACTAGTCTCAGTAAAGAAAGTTTGAGGGCTTAATATTCCCAAATATAATATATGGGAATATTATATTTGGGAATATTAAGTCCTCCCATATAAGGGTTTTGTCGACGGAAGAATAGACAAAATGACAGATTGTAATTGTTATCTGTCATTTTGTCTATTGTTCCGTCGACAAAACCCGTTCATACTGTGGTCATGCTACGGGTGCTGCACTGCCATAATACTGTCGAGTGCTTGGCATAATTATTTAACTGTAGGTACCATTCTGGAACAACGTATTTTTTTTAAATTCCATGTATGTATGTATGTATGGGTCATCATCAAAATAACAAAACTAAATTTCAAAACTTACCAATTTAAATGGTTTTGTTACTATTGAATAAAGCCATTTTACAATTTTCATTCCATAAACTATTCATTTCTGCAATGCAGAATAGTCAATAAGCTTCATCATTTCTATTGCTATCCGAATCATTAGCGTATGGCAAGATTTTTGTATATTATTATTATTATTATAAATTACTAACCGAATAAAATGAATAAACGTTTTAAAAATATTGAAAGAGAAGAGATTTTAACTGCCAGTCCTTCAATTGTTCTGAAGAAAATATGATAATATCTACTATTAATAAAATTAAGCGTAGTCAAAACACATTCATTACTAATATCTTCATATTATTAATATTAAGTACTTATGTCTACTTATAATACCACGTAACTAGTATTTTAAAGTTAGACTTTTTTGTCAAATATCTCGTAGACACGGTAATGACAAGCTGTCATTTGTTCTTAGCGATATTGTTGAAAACTTAAAAGGTAAAAGACGGCCTTCGGTCAACAATAGCACTAGATTTAGGATTAGGAACAAAAACACATCGCTCAAGAGTCTGCGATTGCATCTAACTTGATAAACCTTTATACCCGAACATAAAGTTTATTATCGTTTGCAATATTTTATTTACTACTTCGATTGAAAAGTAAACGTATTTTTAAACCAAGAAAGAAAATATTTATGGTAAAATAAAACATAATTTCTATGCAATAAGGTTGAAAATAAAAAACGATGTTGCGCTCATCGGTAATCTAGAACTATCGTTGATCGAAGAAGACGGCCGATAAATCATGGCCGGTCCGAACTTGGCGCAGAAGGCTGCGCAATAACATTTTTTAGGAACCAAATGGTTACATGAGGTGAGTGTGAGTTGTACATGCGCGAAAGTTCTGAGAAGTTCCTATGTTCAGACCGACCATGAATCATCGGCAGTATTGTAGGCTACAATCAATAATTGTTGACCTACTTACCTATTACTCTAGGTTAGGCCCATTTTTCTAGCTATAGGCCTATTGAGTCTGTGATATTACTAAGAAACCTTATTGCTTATAAAAAATACTATAATACGAATACAAATACTAAGCGTGAATACTAATTTAAAGGTCTTTGTGACAATATTAAATATGGCAAAATGTTGATTAGAAAATTTAAAAGGTGCCAGAATACTGATATAATTGTGTAAGTATATTTACAAAAGTTCCAATTTTTTAAAAAAAGAAGGAAAACATTTCGTTTGTTACGTACTCACCTACTTAAAACATGGTTAAACCTTTTTTTATGTAATTGAGACCAATTCTATAGGATATTGTGATATTATTTTGATATTAACTATTTTAATCTCTTGTCTAGAATAAAATATCGAATAAAAAAAGTTTCCATGTTTAGCAGCAATAGGGAATATGCATGTATTTTTTTAATATTTTTATTCGATAGTTTACATCGTCAAATAATAGTAAAAAAAAATTCGACGGCAAAAAAGCAATTTAAAGTAGTTAAAAAAATGTTTAAAAATATCCAACCGATCCGGGCTATTTAAACGCCCTCCATTTGGGGCGCTTGGTGTGGTGACGTCACAGTTCGTGAAAACAGACAAGCAACTGTCAAGTCAACGTCAAAAACTCCTTTTTCTATGAGCGTTTGACATTGACTTGACACTTGTTGATTGACTTGACATTGACATTTTGATTGTTATTCCGGATTGTTACGTCACATCCGCTCTTAGCCTTTTCAAGTATTTGAATTACCCACAGTTTTTTGGGACTTTTTAAAAAATAATTTCTCGCTCAAAAAGAAATTTTATTCAAAAATATTGATGGAGGCATAATTCTGAAGTAACATAGTTTATAGAAAAAAATATTTGACCCATATTTGAATCACATGCATATTCCCTATTACTGGTCAAAAAATACTTTGATGTAAACAATAGTAAAGTTGGTATCGGCTTTCGAAATAAGGATAGTTTCATACATAATATTGTTCAAAAGTTTCATATAGCATTACTTCATAAAAATTGTGAGAGTGTTATTTAAAAAGTGATATTAAAAATATTCGACTAACCCTAATACCTGCCTATCTGCTCAGACTTATAAAAATAAAACACTACTCTTTTAGAGTAAATAACTAGTTTAAATAACACAATGCCCCGAATTGAGTAAGAAAATCTATCACACTACATTTTTCGAATTTTGGTATGAGTTTATTAAAATTTATTTACAAAGTTAATCTAGAATCATTCTTAGGGCTGTTTCCACTTCGACGATAGTTTGCAGCACTGTTGTGGCGCTGTTAAGCAGCTCAAATTGAAAACTTGTTTAGTCTTAATGACATAACACTGATAAAGGCTTGGAGCACATTGATCACAATCAGTTTTTCGAATAGAATGTGTGCTTTTATAATTTATAACGCGACGATATTATCGTCGACGTCCACGTCACGGCATCCCGATATCACAGTGAAGTAAAATGTATGGAAATATTTATGAAGATGACGTTATAACTTGCACATTTTTCCATACATTTTATGGACGAGGACGTCCACGGTAGTATCGTCTCGCAAAAAATTATAAAAGCGCATAATTTGCATTTTCACCCAACATTACTCAAATGAACAATAATGAAAACTGAAATAATGTGGCCCAAAACCTTTTACTATTACTTACTTATTAATTACGATCAGAAAATCACACTTGTAAAGACTTTTTAGTTAAAGATTAATTGCTTTGAATCAGTGAAAATGTCTCAAAAATTTGAGTTATTAATTTCTTTTTCCGATAACTTATTCACTGTTATTCATTTGCTTCATTATCACAAACGAGGAGTCGGTACTTACATACTTACTGAAATTAATATCACCTATTCTATACAGGGTATAAATCTCAACTTCTAATAAAATTGGTACAATTTGTTCCACAGGAAATGTATGTTCCTATCATTTTTAGTGCTTTGAGATCAGGCAGGAATCGAGACAAAAATCATAAATATTATGGGACAGTCCAAATAAACACCCTGTATACCGTAATATCTTGCACACAGACTTCCACATGTCATGCATCGATTGATTATCAACAATGCGCAATAAAAATAAAATATTCATAATATTCTGCATTTTATGTTCGAAGCTGCAAAATTACGAATAAAGTGCGTCCCGCAATAAGCGGCACGTCGCAGCAAAAAGCATTAACATTTGTTTGGCTGGACATGCCGCAGCATTCCGCGACATTCTCAAGTTTATGACGATATCAACGAAATGTGAGTGCTAAGAGTATGAGAATAAGATTCATTTTTCTTGAAAATTCCTTTGCCGCGCCGAGCTTACGAAGATTCTTCATCAACCAACGCCGCCTGAGACAGTGAAATCTGTTGCGACCTCGGCATTCTTCTCATAAAGAAGGTTTTTACACACGGCGCTAATAAATACAGGAGCACACCAGCGGCTATTATAGATATCGCGCATAAAGCCCATTGGGCAGCTTTGATAGATGTCGCTACTTCTGCAACAGGCCTTATCAGTTGGCAAGTTGATTTGAGTGAGGAAGAAGTGTTGTATGGGCCAGTGATGCGAACATTGGCGCCGCAGTCTGACGTTTGGAAACCGATCCAGCCGGCTGATCTGTTGAATGTTACCTGAAAAAGTGAAATAAATACTTTTAAGGGGCTATTTATTTCACATTGCTGGATTTAAGAACAGTTAATGTAAGATATTTTCGGGCTGGTTATAACTCTCCCTACTGATCACAAATTTAACATAGACTTCTAAGCATGTGGTTTAGAAAATTTTGATGCTTTTAGTGTTGCAACATAGAGAGATTTCTCAATAATTCTACCTCACTGTTCCGAATATCCGAATATGCTAGCCTCCGCATGGAGTAGATATTTGACTTCTTCTTCATGTCAATAGATATTTTATTTTATACTAGCGACATTCTTCTGCTTCATAAGTTTTTATGACTTTTTTTTCAGTTTGGAAAATCATGCAAAGACTTCTCCCGCTCTGGGCGGAGCGGAAGGGCGTGTCAGACTTTTACTGACTAAAACCCACCCGTGTTCCTTCAGTAGCCTGTTGCCGAGGTCCCGGTATCCCTTTCGGACTTTCGTTTTTATGACTTGACATAAGTTTTTATGACTTGTAAATTGCTCAATTTAATTTTGTAATGTGTTGTGACACGGGCGTTAATTTCTTCCATGGTTTACGTCAGTGACATTGTTGATTTATTGTGTCGATTATTGAAATAGTATCAATATTTACCTGCAATCCTTCCATAGCAGTATATCCTAGCACAGTCTCCGTACCTCCCGCATCGAGTCCTAGTTTATAACAATACGTGGACAGCGTTCCTGACGTAACACTGCTGTTGTGAACACCAACTACTAACATGTAGTTCTGAAAAGATTAAAAGTATGAAATAAAATGCTAGCTCTTATTACTCACAGATTGGCAAAGGATTTTTTTCTAGAATGAATGTAACTATTGTGTGTAAAGTTCTTTGGTTTAGCTAGTTGAAATAAATAAACAATTGTCAACAATTTTTGTGCCCTAACATCTCTAGTATTTGTGGTGATGAGGTTTTATTTCTTGAAATCACAAAAATAATTGTCAAATATTCACTATAGTTTGACCAAAACCACTATACAGCGGGTTGGGTATGTGCGCGGCGAGACGAGGGCAGTGCAAGCCACTCATTGGTCAACGCTCACGACGCGCGCCCCCCGCTCGCCGCTCATTCGTCAACACTGTGGCTATAGTTTGACTATAGTTTGATATTTACCTGTGGTGGTATCTCCAACGTGAAGTACTGGTTATCGGCATCAGCACTCAGAAGATCAATGGCTAACCACGGCAGTGTCCATACTTGAGGCTCTGGCCAGCAGGCAGCCTGAAATCAGGTGAACGAAATCATAGAATTACTAGTCATTATAATCAGCATCGCGATCATTCAGCTGGAAGATGACTACTGCTGGAAGATGACTACTGCTGGAAGATGACTACTGCTGGACATATATGCGGGAGGCATATATGTCCAGTAGTAGTCATCTTCGATATTTAGCATCGTTGATATTTAGCAGCATTGACCGGTCCTGTCCTTCCCGCATCCACAACGGGGTTCTACGACCTTTACCAGGATATCGGTGAATTACTAAAAATTTCGAAATATTTAATTTATTACCCGACTGCCAAGCCAGGGTTATTATTTTTCTATATAATAAAAATGAAATTCTGTTCGTTGGTAAGCCCATTACTTGAGAACGGCTTAACCGATTTGACAATTTTTTGTTTTAAAATGTTTGTAATAGCCCGAAACAGGTCCTTACAGAAAGGAAAAAATTAAAAGTTACCAAGAAAATGTATTTTCTATGGGAATTTGTATAAATTATTGAAATTCGGACAGGACGTCTGTAGGGTCAGCCAGTTACCGATGAAAATTGCTTGTGCTTCAAGACACCTCTATCTACTCTTTCGAGGAATGTTTATTTGTTTTTTTTTTACTTTAGATTATTTTTTAAATAATGATTATTTACCTCTCTTCTGTTCCAGAATTCATCTAATATAAGCACCTGAGATTTTCTAAATTCGTTCTTTAGCTCGTCCACAACCTGAAACAATCACAGAATAATAAAAGACTGCCGCGTCGTAACTTTAGGGCACAATGTTCACTGGAAGTTTTTTTCAATTGCTTAGTAAAACTTGTAACCAAATCAACTTGCAACATTGTGCACTAAACTTACGACTCGACAGTCTTTTATTATTGAGAGTGCGAGTCGTTAATCGCGCAATCCAACTTGCTAGTCATGGAAATCGTTCATAATGCTCGTGTAAGGTAGTTGTTACAATTATCTACATTATGACAAGTCGATAACCTTTGAAGGTGTATTCAGATTGTCGAAGGTTTAAAATGAATAAAGAATCACCTGTCTAAACAATTTATCCGGTAATTTGATCTGCGTAGTTCCACTATCAACGATACTCTTCACACTATTCAGTTTGACGCACATGTCTTCATCAGGATCTTTCACCTTGTCTTCAACTAAGATCTCTTTTGTTTGAGAGGTCATTGAACTCATGACTCTGATTGATATGACACCTACTTCGTACCAACGCTGGCGTAATACTGGCGTCCGGAATGCTTTATTGGTATTCGAGTTTGGTGTGCGGTCATCTGCAAAAGAATAGGACAAATCAAGATTATTATTTTTACAAGTCTTTCCCATCGGCAAAATGTCGAACTTCCATACAAACATCCATCATCATCATCATCTGCCTAGCATTTTCCCAACTATGTTGGGGTCGGCTTCCAGTCTAACCGGATGCAGCTGAATACCAGTATTTTACATGGAGCGACAGCCTATCTGACCTCCACAACCCAGTAACTGGGTAATATACGATACCCCTTGGTAAGACTGGTTGTCAGACTTTCGGGCTTCTGACGACCCGTAACAACTGTCAAAGATCCACAAATGACAGCCGGGACCAACGGCTTAACGTGCTTTCCGAGGCACGGAGGATTCTCGGCATGTAAAGATGGTTACCCATCCTGGCATGCGTAGCTTAACCTGATGGATCGACCCGTGTGGCTGTTATTACGTAGCCACGAGCTCGCACACGCAAACAAACAAACCCATACAAACATCCATCTTCTATATGTTCGTCGGCATTAAATAAAAAAAATATTGAATAAAATTCAGGGCCGAGGTGGTGGTGGTGGGTTATGTATAATATAAAGATATTATGAGGAAATATTGTGCAAAATTTCATGCTTCTAGATCCACCGGTTTAGGCTGTGCATTCTGTCATTGAATTAAGGTAGATATCAACCTGTAGATGGCACTGACATCCTGAACTAAACAAGTGCGTAACAACATATCTACTGCATGCATTGTATCGTTTGAATTCGAGTGAAAAAGCTGATTAAACATTAAAGTATTTTTACTTCAAAGTAATTTTACAATACACTAGCTGATGCCAGACAGCATGAAAATCGGTGCAGGAGTTTTTGAGTTTATCGCGAACAGACAGACAGACAAGGACTTTGTTTTATAATATGTAGTGATACTTACCAACAACTTTAAAATAACCATAATGCGTTGTATTGGTTGTGCTTATTGGTCCACAGAGTTTCAAATGGAATGACATTGGTTTGTTCACATTGCGATCTAGGGCATCCAGCCAGGATTCGACTGAGCCAGCTTTGCCCCATGCGCCTACTGGCATGTAGGCAAGTCCCAGGAGGCCCTGAAAATTGGAAGATGACAGAATGAGATGTTGTTCTGTGTTTAAAAAGTGACAATACTGGTTGATACCATGTTTGATTGACTTTTTTGGGCCTTGTAGACTAGATTTGTTGACCATTTTCTATTTTAATAAGTACAGTTTGGTAATTTTTGAAAGGCCTACACTGTCCTCCCATACCTATTAACAATATTATTAAAAAAAAAAAAAAAAACCAATTATTATTTTTAAAAGAGTAACCATGGAGTTTCTCTCCGGCTCTTCTCCATAGGAAACAACCAACTGGAACTGTGCACCTAACTTCTGACGTTTTATAAGTGCCCATGGTGAGTGGTTACACCCTGTTGGGGATAATCACTCACCTCTTTAAATAAGGGAGGATCCTCCGACCAGACGGGTGTCGTGTCTGTCGGGCAACCAACTGCCCTAAGATTGATGTTGGAATCTTGATATAATAAATTGTTAATCGCGCGGTAAACTCTAATTGCGCGATGCAGAATTTTTGTGTGACGTCATGACTTTTTATGACGTCAGGTCTTTGATGCGTAGTTCGCATGTGGCAATGTAGATGCCGCCACATTACCATGATATCAGAAATCCGTTCAGCCAGGAAGGCGTGAAAAGGGACAGACAGACACGAGCTACTTTCACATTTCATATTATTAGGGAAGTATAGATTTCCTGCTCACCTGCCATCCTGAGGCCTTAGTAAAAAAATCATGACTGTCAGTTATAAGTGCGAAGTCTGACCGAACTTCTGGTACACCAGTCAGTGATGGAAACTGTATGAAGTCCGATGCTAGGAGCCCTGTCCATGTACCTTGAGTGTATGCGGCTTGTATCTGTGAATATCATCATTTGAAAGATATTAGAAGTCTGTGCTGAAATAGGCAGAATGGAACTCAAAAGAAAATGCCTCATTTCCCATTAAAGGTAAAAGTGTATGTTTTATTAAAAATACCCAATTCAAAATACAGACAAACAAATCAGTTGCAGGCAAATAATGAAAAAAAAAAATACAAATCAGGCTTTTCTTAACTACTGCAGTTATGGACTATAGCAATCAGTGATAGACTAATATATATTTAAGCTTTCATCTGCATTCAAATTAAAAATAAGTACCAAATATATTTATAAGACCTCAATAATGATATTAGACCTTAAAACAATACATACAAGGATTTAACTTACACTGTTCCCGCTATTATAAAGACTGCTTGAATTATTTGCATGAAAGTATTTATCACTATCATTCCGAGCATAAGATGCTAAAGCTAAAGTTGTGCTCCCTGTGTCTACCAATAATTTGAACTGGAAAAAAGGAAATTAAGTGTTATTTAAAGATATAACCTTCCGCCCGCGGCTTCGCCCGCGTGTTATGTCGATAAAAAGTAGCCTATGTCTGTCTCGAAGGTTCAAAGTATCCCCATAACAAATTTCATCCAAATCCGTTCAGGCGTTTTAGCGTGAAAGTGTAACAAACAAATTCACTTTCGTATTTATAATATTAGTAAGGAAAGTAAGGATTGTGAAGTTTTCCTCATGGTCTCTGCTGTTAAACAGGTCTTGTTGATTAAAAGGATCTCTAGGCCCACCCAAGGTGACAGATACCAAGAAGATATGACTGGGGAATATTCTAGAGAGGAATTACAATTGCTGGACATCTATTCCATTTGCCAATCTCCAGTAGGAGCATGAAATATGAAAGTAAAAGAAGGATGTCCACCCGAATGCAGCAGACAGTAACAAATCATCACCCATAACATAACATAACATCACGCTGATTTCGCCGAAGGGTTAGGCAGAGGTTTCAGAGTTGGCAAAGATACCAACCATACCACACCACAGGAACTTGTTACCATTGCGCCATGTATTGGGATGGGTATGTAAATAATGTTCAACAATAATACCCACAAAGGTCACCATACCACAGATATTATAATACTACGACCATACCATAAGATACCTTATAATTGGTTGCAGTTTATAAGTTTACTGAAAGGATTCTGCAACTAATCTTTTGCAATATTTTTTGTTTTTTTTTTTTTTGTTGGTATATTGGCGTGTGCTAGCTGACATATGGCTAATTAGATTTATGTTTTATGTTGCGTAATAATGTAAATGATTTTGCAAACTTTTGTATAAAATCAAATTTTTCTAACTGAACAGACAGCTGTGCTGCTGGGGAGTTTGTTGCGCCACTTCTTCTTCCCAGCTAAAGCACTAGGAAGTGGTGAAGGGTGGGCGTTTTGGGGGGACTGTCTTATGTAATTTTGACGTTCGAAAAGTGCTGATTCTCAGCCTAGTTTGAATAAATGACTTTTGATTTTGAAATGACTTTTGATTTTGATTTTGATTTTGAATCTGTAATTACTTCCACATATAAACCTCGATTGTCTCTTTTACAACAATGATTACAAATTCAAACACATCCTTACTAATATTATAAATGCGAAAGTAACTCTGTCTGTCTGTCTGTCGCGCTTTCACGCCAAAAGTACTAAACCGATTTAAATGAAATTTGGTACACAGATAATCTAGAGCCTGAGAAAGGACATAATTAGGCTACTTTGTATCGACATACCACGCGGGCAAACGAAACTTAGTAGTATTAGGTAAACAAGGCATCATAACAAAATATCTGTATTGACACAAAGACTCTTTTGTTGTCTCTGGAGTCTGTAAGAAGGTAAATAGATAAATTATTCTATTTAAAGTAAATAGATTAATATTATTTACTTTTTTAAATACATATAATAAAGCAGCATTTTATCTATTGTTGAAAATGTGATAATTTTACATGATGTCAATTATTTAGGTATAATGTTGTGTGCTTTTAAGAATGCAATGACATAAGAAAACAGCAATAAATTATTTCATAGCCTTTATGTGAGCCTGATGTTGACTTATGGAGAGTTTTTTCCATAGATTTTCTTTATGAATTGTTGGTGAGTGGAATTTAGAATTTTGCTAATTGATCCTAACTAATAATAGGTCTTTACCTATGAAATTGCCGTTCTGCAGTACTGGCCATTTCAAATCAAAATAATTTTTGTTTTGCTAAGAAATCTAATTTCAAATTTATTTTATTTTAAAAACATGGAATTCTTTTTTCAAAAGAAGTCATCTGTTTAATGATTAGTGTTACATTTTCATCGCATTTCAATCTTTTTCGTCATCATGGATACGTTAAAAATTCGAGTAATTATGGAATATGAGTACCGTCGTGGCAGCAACGCGGCACAAGCGGCACGCAACATCAACGACGTTTACGGAGCTAACACTACAAACCAACGCACCACCTGTTATTGGTTTGCTCCCTTCCGTTCTGGAAATTTCGACCTGAAAAATGAACCTCGCGGTCGTCCGAAGACTTTGGTCGACAATGACGAATTAAAGGCGATTGTGGAAGCTGATGATACACAATCTACGGCTGATTTAGCAGCAGCTTTCGACGTTAGCGTCAAAACAATATTGGTCCATTTGCGTCAAATTGGCAAGGTAAAAAAGCTTGACAAATGGGTGCCCCACGAACTCAATGATAGCCAGCGCGAAGTACGCGTCGAGGCGTGCCTTGCACTGCTCAACAGACACACAAATGAAGGAATTTTGAACCGCATTGTTACCTGCGATGAAAAATGGATTCTGTTTGAAAACCGCAAGCGCTCAGCAAGTTGGTTGGATCCTGTTTCAGTACCTAAACAATGCTCTAAACGAAAACTTACCCCTAGAAAAGCACAGCTTCTTACCAAACGGGGTGAGCATTACTGCAGATGTGTACTGTGAAGAACTGAACACAATGATGGAGAAGCTGGCACATCTCCAACCAGCATTGGTCAATCGCTCGTCTCCGCTGCTCCTGCACGACAATGCGCGACCTCATACTGCACAGCAGACGGTCTCCAAGTTGCAAGACTGGGGTTGGAAGCTCTCCGTCATCCGCCCTACTCACCAGACCTTGCGCCTACAGACTACTACTTTTTCCAGAATTTGGATAACTTCTTGGCGGGAAAAAAATTCAATACCCGAGAGCCAGTACAAAATGCCTTTGAAGAATTTGTTGCCTCCCGTCCAGCTGATTTCTTTAAGAAGGGCATCAATAAACTGCCACTGCGTTGGCAAAGATGCATTGATTGCATGGGTGATTACTTCGATTTATACAAATAAAAAATATATGAAAAAAATTCGTTTAAATTTTTTCATACAAAACGGCAATTTCATAGGTAAAGACCTAATATTATAAATGCGAAAGTGAGTTAGTTTGTTTGTTACGCTTTCACACTAAACGGCTGAACGGATTTGGATGAAATTTGGCACAGGGGTAGACCATGACCTGGAATAGGACATAGGATACTTTTTATTCCGATATTCCCACAGGATCGAGACTTACGCGGGTGAAACCGCAGGGCGCAGCTAGATTATAATAAAAATGCTCACTGGTGCCGATTCTCTTGTCACAAATTCTCTAAACTAAACTAAAAATCACTAAAATTTAGTTTATTCCTGTCAAACGACGATTTCCTATTCTAAAAATAGACTAAACTGACACAACTTAACTATAATTTAGTTTGACAGCACTAAGATGGCACTGAGTTTTAATTTAGTGAAAATGCTATTCTGAATTTGACGTTTTAACCAAAATTTTTGTTCAATATCTAAAATCCTCTAACTAACTCTGACTATTTTTAATCACGATTAAAAATGTGTGGAATAAAATTAGATGTCATGAACTAAAGTTCAAACCGACGTGTCGGTTTGAATTGGTTTTTCCGGTACTGTATCTTTTTTTTATTTTCTTTTGCTTATATCTCGAAAACGGTGTGTCCTATCGCAAAAATAATGAAAATTTTGACCCCCTTTGCAACCCGCAAACCGCATACTCTACATTTTGGTGATTTAGTTTTTTTGTTTTCTTCTAAAAAGTGAAAAATTCCATATAAAAATACGTCGAGACGGCCACATTGCACGCCTCTCCGGCTCAAAAAAAATCACGTGGTAGGCAAACATTCGATTTTAGTTCTGTCAAAATAATTTTTAAATTTAGAGATTTTTTTTGGCAGAATAGCTCTAAGATTCTCATAGTAAAAAGTAAGGAATTTTAGTGATAGTTTAGTTAGTTTAGTTCGGTGTACAAGAGAATCGGCACCACTTTGTATTGTTAAGCAGTAAAGATGAATAATTACATTTCCTTCTGTATGTAGGTTATAGAGGGTTCATGATTTCATTGCAAAGAAATCATGAAATCTTGTGAAAAAAAATATATTATTTTAGAATAAAAAGACATACACAAAACTCAAAGAAGGTAATTTGTTGGAACATCTATTTTTAAGATGTTCCCTATGACCCCTTTTAGCTCTTTAGTTTGTGAAAAAAAACAGATATATTTGGATAATAGCCAAATGTTCAGAGGGTCAATCAGGGGCCATCTTAGGGGTGATGCTGCAGTTCATCTTTAGTACCTAGATATAATGTATCAAATAGTATCAATATTACTTACTCACTCTTGTTTACTTTGCATCTTTTTTATTTTGTATTTAAAATCTAATGAGGGACTTTCTGGTTCTTACCTTTTGATGTGGATGTCCTATATTGACTTCTATAGCATAAGCTTCCCCAGCATCGCCGTATAAATTGATTTCTTCACAAAAAGAATAACTCAAACAAACAATACAGATTTGAAAAATAATAAATATCACTGTCATCTTTATTTATACTGACATTATACGACTGAACAATTAAGTAACAGTAACATATATTAGGAATACTGCTCTTCTTTCTTCTTCTTATTTATAAAGAAAATTATTCAAATTAATATTTTAAATAAATATTTACACTGATGCACTCATCGGATGCTATCAGCTGTCAGAAATAGTTAAACAGTAAACACTGACAGTGACACTGACACTGACGGTCAGACACAATTTGACAATGACAGTATAAAAGTAAAAGTTGCAAGGATAAAATAAAATTCACCGATCAACACACACTCAGACACTTTTCAGAAAA
This sequence comes from Lithophane semibrunnea, assembly GCA_947363905.1. Classification (NCBI taxonomy): domain Eukaryota; kingdom Metazoa; phylum Arthropoda; class Insecta; order Lepidoptera; family Noctuidae; genus Lithophane; species Lithophane semibrunnea. Next base: position 11,053,473 of record OX376197.1, on the reverse strand, counting down.
TATTTGTTATTTAACTGTTTATACATAGCTCGCTAAAATTATTTCTTCTTGTCCAAAGAAGAAATAATTTTATTTTATGATTTTTTAAAAAAGAATAACTTGAAAATACACATTGAACAATTATGTAGAAAACTGAGCACGTTGGCCAAAAAAAAAAAAAAAAAAAAACTTTATTTACCCAAATCAACAACCTTGCACAATTTAAGTAAGTTACAAATAAGCTGTAGAGTTAGCTAACATTTTTGTTCGGTAAGTATCGGTGCTTATTTTGGTTGTTAACACTGAACACTGAACTGATTCACTCTGTTCCCCATACTAGTTTAAACTGTATTACGGTGGAACAGTTTTCATCGTTCTCTGTAAATATACTTATAGTAGCAGACTTGCGACAAAAATGATTATATAAAGTAAAGTAATAAGCCTAAGGACTATCATCATTATTCTGCCCATGCCCTTGCCCATATCCCAATTCCCAACTCCCAACCCCGAATACGGGGTCTGCCGTCACGCGTCGCGTCGGCGCAACATGTCTTTTTCTTCCATACTTCTCTTATAGTTGTCATCGCAGTAATCACTTCACTTTCTTTCTAGCCATAATCATCACATTGGCATATAAGCACTGTATAAATAAAATATATTATTGAGTAGAGCCACCAGGATATGAGTGTATCATGGGTATTTTGCCTCGACATTATCTGCATAATGTTCTGGGAAGTCATGGCGAACCAGCAGTTGGAATTGGGATGATGCAGAAATAAATAAGACAAGTTAGTGTTGTACAGTTGTACACCCTAGACTAGACGTAGGTGGTAACTCGTAACATACTTTTTAATGGGACCTACTTTATTTGTAAACCACATAATATACAATATTCTATTCTATTTTTATAAGGACACATTCAGAATAGTTTCTAAATAAATATCATTTCAACACTCGGCAACACTAAACGAAACGCGCGTTTTTCAATGTCAGATAAACTTCAAAGTATAGTTGACAGTGTAACGAAACGACGAGGCGCTTGTAAACTTGTAACTATTGTAAGAGCAAGATAGCATAATACAGTTTTGATAAGGTGAGAGAAGACCAAATGCTTTTTATGCCCAACATATAAATATATTTTACGTCAACGGTCAAACAACGTCAATTTCAGATTATTTCTCCTCTAAAATTAAAAACAACCCAAAAATTGCTGTAAATTTTAACAATGAGTCTTTGGGTAGATAAACATAGGCCGAGAGACTTGATGAAACTAGATTTTCATACAGATCAAGCACTTCGATTGAAGAGTCTAGTTCAGCAAAGTGATTTCCCCCATCTGCTTGTTTACGGTCCTTCGGGAGCCGGTAAGAAGACTCGCATCATGTGCTTACTACGAGAGCTATACGGATCTGGCGTAGAACGACTGCGGCAAGAAACCATGACATTCACAACACCTTCCAATAAGAAAGTAGAAATCATGACTGTAAGTAGTAACTATCACATTGAAGTCAACCCAACTGATGTCGGTATTCACGATAGAGTAGTTATTATGGATTTGGTGAAGAATGTGGCACAAACCCATCAGATAGATTCATCTGGACAGAGAGAATTCAAAGTTGTTATATTGAATGAAGTTGACGACCTAACGAAGGATGCACAGCACGCGTTGCGTCGAACGATGGAGAAGTACGTCGCAACCTGTCGCCTGATACTTATTGCCAACTCCATTTCCCGTGTCATTCCTGCAATCAGATCCCGTTGTCTGACCATCAGAGTACCTGCACCTACAGAGACTGAGATTGCCTCTGTACTCAAATTAGTTTGTAAGAAAGAGAGTTTGAGTATACCACCAGAGCTTGCCATCCGGCTTGCTAAGGCCGCAGATCGTAATTTAAGAAGAGCATTACTAATGTGTGAAGCTTGTAAAGTTCAACAGTATCCTTTCACCGCAGACCAAAAAATACCAGAACCAGATTGGCAGCAATTCATCAGAGAAACAGCTAATTTGATACTTTCTGAACAGACTCCAAAAAAGCTTGGTGAGGTCCGACAAAAACTGTATGAATTGATTATACACGGTGTGCCTCCAGATATGATATTTGGGGGACTTTTGAAGGAATTGGTCCGGAACTGTGACATGTCTATGAAGTGCCAAGTTGCCAGTCATGCTGCAATCTATGAACATAGAATGAGGCTTGGCAACAAAGCAATATTCCACCTCGAAGCATTTGTTGCCAAGTTTATGGCAATCTACAAGAAGTTTGTTGAAGAATCCATGGGCGACGCCTTTTAAGGGATAGTATTAAGAAAAAAAACTCAATTGTGCCTGTTTTTATCATTTTTAATAAATACCTAAATTCGATTTTACAACGTTGTTTTATGTCGAATGATATTACAGATGATGGTTCTGATAGTAGAAACAATTACATGTGATGATACTTATAATAATGTTTTATGGGTACTTTTACAGAAAACAATCTAAAGTTATCAACTACGGAATGCATCACGGCTGCTGTGATTTCATTCGAAAAGTGATCTAAGATAGATGGTTTTTTCTGTATGGCATCATCAATTATGTATGAATCTTCAGAATCTGTAAAAGAAAAGAACTTTTTAGTTACACAATACCTAACTCATTTATTTGTTCCACTTTTTAATGAAATAAATAACCATGATTGTCACATATAAGTTGTAGACAAGTTCACAGTTTAATGACTGGCGAAATCTGGGTGTACTATATAGGTACACCTCTGCCCAACCCTTCGGGGAAACAAGGAGTGAAGTTATGTTATGTTGCTCAACTTAATCCGCAATAATCTTTTGTTAAAAGTGAAATGAGATGAAAACAAGCCAGAAAATAATATATTAGGTAGTAGTTGTAGCCAGGGCCGGATTTAAGGCCGGCCATGGCCCCGGGTCTCCGCAAGATAAAGGCCTCCACAATTTGTTATTTTTTAGATAAGTAAAAAAAAGTTCGCATTCACAAGGAACCTTTTGTAATTTTCGTTTCGAAACCATACGTTGATTTACTTTGAAACCGAAAACCGATCAAATCAGTTTCTTTTCGTCTGTTCTATAAAATTTTCGGGGCCTCCACCTTTAAATTCGACACTACACGTACCTCAGGCCTAAAACATTAGATAGACCTGCTAAAATATTTATCTCAACTACCTATCGAACAAGGGAGAAAGTTCTAACATCCTAATATTTTTATTAGTCTGGGGAGTTCTGAATTAAATAAAGGCAAGTCATTACCTACTTAGAGGTAATTATTTATTAACCAACTAATGGATTATCCATGTTTTGCTCCAGATAGAACTAGACCGCTGAAATCTCGCAAATAGTTATTAAGGCTAAATGGTGAACTAGTAATATGTGTATTATTTGTAACTGCCAAGAATGATAAATGTATGCTTTCAACGGTAGCGATCGTTGTGTTTGTGTCCCACAAATTTTTACTTGCACTAGGTGAAATCTATTTACCTAATGGATTTTCAACACTCGGCTCAGCACCAGCAAAATTTAAAATCCACCAGTGCGCTTTTATTTAGGGAAACCGGGCATTAGGTATAATTTAATATATTTTTTGAATGAGCGCTCTGACCGCTGCACGCTGCCCAAAAGTGTTCGCCATCATGGCTCTCACTTTACTTAATTTTTACCTTACCTAGTTTGTTTCTGCCTGTTTGACAGTTACGACTACGTTAGGTACGTCATATCAAAGCTTTCGACCTACCTGATTTTAAAACAACATCACGCCTGTATTCCCCGAAGGTTTAGGCAGAGGTGTTCCTATAGTTCACCTAGATTTGTAATAGGAAGGGGAGCCTATTGCCATCAACCGGGTACAAATCCAGAACCCGGGCTGCTACTGAGAAATTCCAGAAAAATGCAACAACACTGCCCAACCCCGGAATCGAGCCCAGGACCTTATGCTCAGCAGTATAGCTTGCAACCACTAGAAAAACTGGGCAATAGAGTCCTATTTTAAAACTCCACCGAAAAGAGTCGAACCAAAGCACGAACGAAACAATCAAGTCTTACTTGGTTGTAAAAAATACGACGGTACTCGCATGTTCCTGACAGCTATCCTCTCTGGGCCAATTACTATGTAATCCTCGTTATCGATGCCTCGTTGTATCGTTCCCGAATAAGTTATGTTGCTCTCCACACTCTCTGAAAAAAACAATGCTGTTTTTATGCGGGTAGTTGGAAATACTCGGAAATTACCGTAAGTGCGCTAAACTGCAGCTGAACAAAGTTTAATTGTACGAGACGGGGTGGTGTTCGCGTTTCCTACATTAGAGTTTGGACTTAGTTACTTTGGACACAGGTTGAGGTTGCTTTAGTTTGTGTTTTGTTACAAACCTGAAATATACAGCGGTAGGCGGTAGGTGGTAAGTCAGGTATCCAATCCATCCACATAGGTACCTAATTACTTAATCCATGCTGGTAGAGGAACATGGAACAACAAATATGACTAGTGATGGAAAGAGGATACAGTTTCAATATCACTTTCATCCATTACCACGATTAGGAATCAGGAATCTTAGCGTGATGTTATACTTATAATAAAAGAACCTTTATTCGTTCAGTATACAAGATCATAATTTTTTATGAAAGTAGGTACACACGGCTACACATCAAGCTATACATTTCCAGTATAAGCTGACCTCGCATTGGACGGAAATCCTACACAATGCCAGATCAGCATAAACTGGAAGTGTATAGCTTGATGTGTAGCCGTGTGTACCTATTGGGCCATTCCTTCAAATAGAGGTAATCATGTTATTTTACAGATACCTACTCACTGAGCCAAGTTGTAATTGTAATTGCAACAGATAAACAGGAAACTTCAGATAGGTACTTATGTACTTACGAGTAAATGCTTCATTACGGCTATTTACCACTAAGTAATTACAAAACAGCTTTTTTTGCAGTCCATATAGGTATCTACCGCAACCGCTACCGGTAGCTGCCTCCTAACCAGTAACTTGACAATGAACGAACATCCAGTTTATAATAAGTAAGAAAATCCACTTATTTATAATTCTACCTTACATTGCTCTTACTAGGAATAGTGTAGGCTCAGACCAAATAAAAAACCAAGACAGAGCGCTGCGAACAATAGGTACAGTGAAGCATGCCAAAACTACACCTCCGCTCTGTGCATACACGCATGCGCACACATTTACAACCATTTACAATCAAACTACACCTCACTAAGTGCACACATACCTAATTACGAATCCGGCCTCACGTCACTGTTGACAGCGCTGTCTTGGTTTCTCATTTGGCCTGAGAGTGTAGGTATAAAAATATGTCTTTCGCGCAGGAATCGAACCCGCGACAGTACTAGCAGCCAATCGCTCGCCCACTGCGCCTACCAATCCGTCAAAATGTTACTTAAAGTTCCTATTGTTATCTCATAACTGTCACAACTTTTAGCATAATATTTGTGGGATCATGCATTCACTATACTTACGAATATCCATTGTAATGTAAGCGTTATGTGGTTCTTTTCTTCCAGCAACTTCCATACTTATCTGTCCGGACAAATGCAAGTCACTGGTGAATATTACTCCATTTTTGCCACCTTCCAAATCAAACCTGAAAAGAAAACAATGTAAAAACTAGTTCAAAGTCGTTGTAAGTAACAAGAATAAACCTAATTGCAAGTAGTGATAGCTTTTATTACTATCTGAAAAAAAAAACGTATAAAAGAGGATTTTGGAGATGCTGGGATTTGAACCCAGGACTTTCAGCATGCGAAGCAGACACTCTACCACTGAGTTACATCCCCATTAAGCTTAAGCGATAAAATTAACGATTGGTATCCTAGCCAGACGCTGTAACAGTCATAGCCTCATGACTTATCTTTTTAGGCCACAAATACTTAGCAACCAAGTCAACCGTCTACCCTACATACCTACATCAAACATAAGTAGGTTTAGGTAGGTAGTTTGGTCCTCCCAACTGCCCAAACCCCTCAAATACTTTCAAGATTAAACACCACAAATCCCTTTAACACAAAAACATTAAAGTAAATTCTGTTTGAATAATGATTAAAACCTCCTTTCGACGAGTTTCGTCCACCTGGCGCCGGTAACGTTGACCCTTCTCAAAGAAAATGTCATTTGCTGTTCGGGTAAGGATAAGGCTATACTGTTGATAATGATGGGGTCGACAGGCTGCATGCCGAAGTGGCCGCCGTCCATTAGAAAAAAGAAGGTCCTTAGACTACGGCGGAGGCAGTCGATGTTGTCCGCCCTGCAAGTGGGGAACGGGAGCGGTGACACTGAAAAGAAAGATAATACTCTTAGTTAGGAATAAGTGAAGGAAAACATCGTGTCTCGAGTTCAAACCCAAGACACGCACCTCTGCATTTGTGGATTCATGTTCGTATTGTACAGGATGTAAGGGTAAACACTCTTGTCATTCAAACCATGGGTAGTTGACTTAAATATAAAAATAAATGACACACATGAACATGAACACATTAAAAAAAAAACGTTATTTTCATTAAAAGATTTTAAAAAGTTTCTATCCGACTCCATGCTCGCTAGCGAAATAGCTGACTGACTGAGGGAGGGGTCGCGCTCGCGGCCGGTCAGGTCACATCCCGCAACCCCCGCTTGTGTTGAGACGCAAGTTCGTTGCCCTAGCGCATAGGGTAACGAACTTGCGTCTCTGGTGGTAAAATTTAATATTAAAAAAATATTAAAAATGTTGTAATTTTTCATTGATTTTGCGTTCTATAAATGAAACCAAACCACCAGTTGCAAGGATAACGGTGTTTACCCTAACACCCTGTATTATCACTTGCTTCAAAAACTGTGAAGGAGAGGTGAGGTAACCGGCATGCCTGAGAAATATTTCTCGCCGGCATCTGATGCCAAGTCAGAGGCCCATGGGCGGCATAAAAACTTTTAGTTATAAACCACACGAAAAAGTAAGAAGCTATCTAATTCTAAAGAACATTATTTACCTACCTACCTTTGTACCTATAGGCAAAAAGTGTTTGGTTGTAATGGTTGTACCTACCTACCTAATTAACTTCCACCCACAATTCTAAGTACGTTAGGTACAGTTCTGATGATGTTTCGGTCGTAAAATTTTATGAATATCAATTTTGTTCCTTCAATAATCATAAACGAAATTGCTTCTTAGTTTCCTGCCATTACCTTATTGTTTTTTTTTTTGTGACAACAATGTCAATGATCGTGGAATTGAAGCTTGATAAAAATGCGGTTACTATACACTTTCCGGTCTCTTAAATAAAATAATAAAAAGCTGCAATACTGGTTGTGCTAAATTGTTAAGGTCTGCCGATGGTTCTGGTTGTCCCTTTTTTTGGAATAAATATCCTTTTAATTATTACGAACGACTGAAGATAATAATGGAGATAAAAACGAAACACCGGCTTTACATTCTCATGAGAGGTCATTGACTCCAGATAAATCACTTGATGCAGAGATTTAGTGAAGGGTCTAACCGGAATTAAAACAAAATGTCGGTAGGTATTTAGGTATCTACTTACGTTACGACGTAAAATGTCCCGAGTGGACCCGACACCCGACAGTTTAGAACTCGAAAGTTGTAGGCCCAAAAGTGAGCCTTTGATAGACTATCACTAACGAGTCACAATAGAAATTTAATTGTTATCGGCCTATAAAAGGCCAATCATTAGTTCAGCGGAGGTAGGTATGGATTGGATGGTGTTCGTTTAAACATTTTTTTTTTTTTTTTTTTTTTTTTTTTTTTTTTTTTCAAATTCAAATTCATTTATTTTGTGTACATAGGTTAGAAGATGTTAAAATATAGATATTACAGAGTCCGTCTATGTCCCGCCGATAGGCATACAAAAATTCACAATTTTCTAATAAAATTAAATTATGTCATTTATGTATTCACAATTAATTAGGTCTACAATTTATAATAATAACATGTCAATTTTCAAATCAAAATCATACAGCAAATTCACAATTAATTAGATAAGTATACAATTTCTAATGATAACATGTCAAATTAGGGTTCATAATAATACATCACAATTTTTTGTAAAATTCTACTTCCCGTTGAAACTGACCAGCAACGGCAGTCACAGTCTGTTGTGTTGAAGATGTCTATGTCTATTGTCTACACTACAGGATGTTTTTTTAAACTTACTTCAGTCAGTAAATTTAAAATCCCTGTAGCCAATAAAATATATCAATCACAATGTGAGGAATCGCCAAGTCGTGATGGGTATCGGCGTATCGGTCTCCAATAGCAATGCTAAAGCAATAAAACAAAAAAATAATGTTTGCCTCATAATATAAATCTTAATTTCATACGCGACAAGAGGACGTCGACAGATGATTACATCTGCTGTTTACTTGAAATTATGGTTTCGGGTAACAAAGAAATTTTAATTTCATTGGTTTAAAAATGGAACATTCGTCAAGTAATAAAAAACCGGCCAAGTGCGGCCAAGCTATACATTTCCAACATAAGCTGATCTCGCATTGTACGGAAATACTATGCAATGCGAGCACAGCATAAACTGGAATTGTATAGCTTGATGTGTAGCCCTGTGTACCATCTCCGTTTTGCTAGGCCTCTTGTTTTTCACGAAGCAAAGCATAAAAGAATAATAGAATACAAGGCCATTAGCTAGGTGGTATATGTAGGAACCGTATTTTTATTCAGTCGCCTAATTAGAAATATCTCTTTACCTGGAGCTAGAGTCTAATTAGGACAGTTGTCTCAGTCCTCCGCCGCGTCTGTCAGTCGTCCTGTTCGCGATAAACTCAAAACTACTGCACCGATTTTTTTGTAGGTTTTAGTTTATAATTTGTCGCGGGCGAAGCCGTGCGCATCAGCTAGTCGCTTTATACATATAAATCAATTAATCAAGGCCCAAGTTATGTTAGGTATGTGCCTAACACCCTTTTTGCATTTTTTCTTTTGCCTAAACAATGTGCATATTTCGCGTTGACCCTTTTAAAAGGGAAAGTTTATACGTTTATTTTTTTCATTTCACATAATTTTGTAAGTAGGTCCGTAGTTATACCTACCCTTGAACAAAGTTTACAAAAGGTTCTAAAAACGGTCAAAGTAGCAAAGGTATAGAAAATAAATGTGGACCATAAAAATTTGTGGTTCTATCGACACCTGGCGTGATATTGAACTTGGATTTTGTTTTAACAACGGTTTATGTAGTTAGAAAAAGTAATAATAATGTAAATTTCATTTTACGTTTAGTCTGATTACAGGCTTACGGGAGTCTTCATTTCTTTTTCTATAAAATTTTACTAGTATGTGAATTTTCTATAAGGTGCAGGTTCAAGATAATACAGCACTGGTTAGGAATTTCTCGTCCTGTTATATTAACATTTATACAACATAATTTTTTGTTTATGCTAAACCCGAAAAGGCGTCATTGTACACAACTTCACAACGGCATCATTTTAGACAACTTTTTCTACGGGACCAACCTTGAAATCGTGAAAAAAAAATCTGCTGTTCCATACATTTGTGTTCACTTAAATCGACAAAATGTAGGGAACAGCTGATTTTTTTCTTCGCGATTTCAAGGTTGGTCCCATAGAAAAAGTTATTCAAAATGATGACTACAATGACCCCTTTTCGGGTTTAGCATAAACAAAAAAAAAATGTTGTATAGGTACCAGCTGCACCCCACGGTTTCACCCGCATAAGTCTCGATCCCTTGGGAATATCGGGATTAAAAGTATCCTATGTGTTAATCCAGGTTATAAACTATCTGTGTCCCAAATTTCATCAAAATCCGTCCAGTAATTTTTGACAGAAAGAGTAAAAAACATCCATCCATCCTAACAAATTTTCACATTTTTATTATAATACTAGCTGTGCCCGCGACTTCGTTCGCATGGATGTCGGAAAACAATAATATGTCGCTTAGAAAAGTTGTACCTTCATTTAAAAAGGGGGAATCTTTCGACCAGGCCTGGTGATTTTTCCTAGTAAGAAACTGCCAAAAAACTTGTGTTTTTATTTAAGAAAATGCTTCTCTTTATAAAATATTAGCGGTGGAACCACCTGGAGCGTACACAAAAAAGTTGCTAGGGTTGCTCACACGCGAAAGAGCTACATAAAGTTGGCCGTGGGAAAAGCAACCAATACTAAGATCCACCCCCGCAACGGATAATGTCTGGCCCTGAGTTTTGTTAATGTTCATGGCGTAACAGAGGCTGACGGGGAATTGCACACGCCTAAAACTAAACGGGAAATTATTGGGAATGAGAGGAATTCTTGGAATAAAAACAACATCACCGGCGCCGCAACCTGTTAAGATTTCGGCTTCGATGACGTTTTCTTGGTGATTGGTGACTATGAGCCGAGTGCCGTTGCAAAGTTTGGGAGGACTTAAATTTCTGAGAAGAATTATTGGCACTCCGACTTTTAAACAAATTTTGTGTGCTGAAAGACCGGGTGTGTTAAGGGATTCTAAGAACTGTACTGGATAGTGTGTGGCATCTTCTTCTTCGGGAACCGTATTTATCGATGTATATTGTTTACTTTCCCCAGAAACATGTGCCAATATTTGTGTATTTATTGTTGTCCGATAGTCGAACAAATCAAATCAACCATAAGGCCTCTGCCTCGAATGACATCGAATCGATCTGTAACGACTCGTTTCTTGACTTCTTAATTTGAACCTAATGAACGAAACCAACCAAAATACCAAATCAAAACCAATCAGATCAACTGATCAATACTTTCAACGAATGACAACCCAACCAACAATTTATTATTTATTTATTATTATTATCGACACTAAAGAAGTCAAAAACAAAGATACCTACACTAAAAATTATTTGGAATATCTGGGCGAAAGTCATTCTTCGACGGAGACTCTTAACACCGCGATTCAGAAAATGACATTAAACGAACAACGCCATCTATCGAGCACGAAATGATACTGTCAAAATATATGGGAAAACGTTCGAACACTCTGTAAGCTAAATAAACTAGGTAGAAAAGTGAAAAATTAAAGAATAAATACCTATATTTTTTAAGAAATTAACATTTGTCTCTTTCATGATTATCAAGATTTGAAAGATAGGTAGCGCCACCTATCGCACTAATACTAAACTAATAAATAAACAACGCATCTGGAAAATTTTAACTAACCTAACTTTAGAGTTATATTCTATACACAATGTATTGCGTTAAGTTTCCGCGCAAAGAAAATCGGTCATATAACAACACGCGATCTCAAAAACCTAGTAATTAAGACGTAAGTATCATTTCGCGTCAATAGATGTCGTTACGTGTATGTACATTACGTAATGAAAATTCCTTCTTGAACACTTTAAATTCATATATCTTTTGATATTTTGAAGCGATTGCGATGAAACAAAAACTAATTGAAACATCGAGTTACACACAATATTTGAATATAAAAGTTAAACATATTAATTTCGTACTTTTTACGTGATAGTGGAACAATCAAACTAAAGAACATACAAACAGACAGACAGACAAACAGACAAAAATTCCAAAAATAGTAGAAATGGAATCTGTTGGTTATTCTTGGACAACCCACCAACTTTTTTTTTTTTTTTCATTGTACAGAAACGCCTCGTCTACAGATTTATTATATGTATAGAAATATTACATTATTAACCTTTTAATTACTCACAGCTAGACATACACCCTACTTTTGGTAGCAAGATTGACCGTTCGAGCACAATGTACCTAGACAATAGACATTACCTAGAGCTAGCCTAAACCGCTACCTATATTGATCAGTCGCATAGACCAACGCACCGAACGAACGTACTATAGATAGGTAGGTACACTCAGTTTAGTGTTCAGTGCCATATCATTATCATTCATCGGCATATTAGTGCTAGAACAGTGAATACTATTGCATGCTCATGGTTCATTAGTCCAGTGTGTCTGAAAACCAGTACGCACGGCTACACATCAAGCTATACATTTCCAGTTTATGCTGATCTCGCATTGAATAGGATTTCCGTACAATGCGAGGTTAGCTTATACTGGAAATGTATAGCTTGATGTGTAGCCGTGTGTACCTATTTGATGTCAATACACCATCATACACGCATCTCTGCATCCATCCCAATTGCGTAACGCACTCAGAATGACAACTCCAATCCATTTCATAAAATTTAACCCTACGAAAAAAGGAGGTTTGCAAATCGACGCGTAAATTCGGTTTTTTTTTTGACAATTCGAAATCATTCAAGACATTATTTTTGGTGAGGAACCGACTATAAGTCAGTGCATTCATGCTCGTCAGTTTGATTAAAGAACAGACACTGCTGATACTTGGCTAGGCAATTATAGCTGGTTTCAGACAACATACCTACCGAGCCAAATGATTCCCTAAAAAACAAAACATTTTATTCTTCCTGTTACTAACTGGTTCAGTTTAAAGATCAAGGTCTGAATATCCCACCATATTATACTTTTACTTTTATTATTAACCTGCGAATAATAAATAGTTTCATGTGACTTCCTGCTATAAAAGTCCACTGAAGTGCATTCATGCTCAATAAAAATTCGAACTGGTTTTTAATTGAGTAAAATATCTTTGGTACCTACTATTATTTTGGAGATAATCCACTTAGAGCATTGATTTCAACAGCACTTAGGTATGCCCGAACCGCACCTAAGCAGTTCCACTAACGACGTTGTACCTACAACGGGCGGCTCAATTGGGTGCTGAACGAAAAGCAAAATCATTGTAACAGTCTAAACACTAAAAGCAGACGAAAAAGTACCTAATTGATCACACATTATAATATAAAGCAAAATAAATTAAATATTTTTTGTGGAGAAGGCTGTTCATCACTAGTGGCATAAACCTCTCCGTCTGGCGAGAACGGAGGGTTATGTCGGTCGGACTCCTACCGACTAAGGCCGTTTGTCCGGCGGCGGCGGCGCACCATAAACGGGACGTCAACGAGATGACGATGCCGAGGTAGCGACTGTAACTTTACTATGGCCGCGTAATCCCGTTTCTCGTTGACATCCCGTTCACAGTGCGGTGGACAAACAGTGTAAAACACCACTGTTCCGTCTACTACCATGAGTCGGGGGCCCGGGAGATACTTGTATATTCACCGGGCGGATGCCTGTAATGACTAGCGGACCCCATCACCAAGTGCGGCAGACAGGACCCTATATCCTCACATAAAGGAGCGCATGGAACACTGCATTCCACCTCTTTGAGAGTGGCATAATTCGTAAATAATCCTCTTTGTAATCATTAGAAGAATATAGATTTCTTCGCAAGTTTATTATTGAAGTAGATCGTAATTAATTAATACTCTGGGAACCAAAAGTTACAAACTGATATCAACTTTCTTCAGTAAGTAATTAAAAATCTCTTAGCTACAACCTAGTGCTCTTGAAAAGTTTCAGGTATGTCCTACTTACCTATAAAAGTTTTACATTTAAGATTTTTATAAAAGTTCTGTAGGTAGGTATAAATGCTCTCTACGGTTTCAATATGTATCAAAGTCGACACCCTTTTTAAAAACCGCCAATATAAGTACTTAAAAGGTTACCTTTTAGTTTTAATAGTATATTATGCAATTAGTGAATAAAGGACGGATTTAAAGCGAGAGCCATAGGTGAATCACGAGCAAGTGAAGGATTCTAACGACTGAATCACGACCGTAGGGAGTGATTCATGATGATTGAATCATGACCGTAGAGAGTGATTCAAGTGTTAGAATCCTGAACGACGCGAGCGATTCATGGCCCTCGATATAAATCTGTTTTATTCAAGAGTTGCATACTATACTTTATACCATGACTACGAGAAAAAGAACATGCAACTTCAGTATGTTGTTATGTCAATGTTATGCCTTGTTTTTATAGTACCTACGCCGTAGCATAGAATACATACTCCATAAGGTCGATGACTTCTTTTTCTTCAACAACTCATTAAAATAAGTTAGGAAAACAGACTCTGAAAATGTGGTCAGCTTGATTTGCATTTTTCCATTTACTCAAACAAACAAACAAACTCACACTCAAACTCATCGTAGGCTTTGATGTAAACCAGCCGTGATTTGTTGGTTAGCAAGCTTTCTACTATATCGGCCGCCCTCTCTTTCTAAACTCAGGTGTTAACACATCTTCATCACTTGAAAACATTTTCAATCGATTTATTATTAAGTAACCCTAAACTTTTTGTTCGTACAACTTACAATATTTAAAATAGCGCCCATTTACTAATGACAGCAAAGAACACAAAACAGTCTTTATTCTAATGCTAAACTCCTGTTCGAAAATCAAATCAAATAGGAGTTTGTATATCATTGAGATGGAGTTCGAACAAATTGGTGTTCTAAATTCAAACACCAAAACAGTGATTAAAAGTGCTTTTTATTCACTGTTTTCAGTGAATAAAATAAGCTTTTTAGAGGGGGCATGGTATAAAATAATATTTTAGCTACCCTTGTAATGTAATAAATAATAAATTAAATTAAAATAAAATGGAATATTTTTCTTGTCTTCATTCAATTTTATTAATAGGATTCTATTTTTAATTATTCTTAAAAGCTTCTAAAATTAAATAACCAATGAAAACCCACTCGCCTTTTCACCATTCATTATTACTGACTTTTTCTATGAATATTAAAAAAAAACACCGTAATCTTTCTAGGTTATCGTACCATAATGTTCATTATCTAACACTTTATTTAATTAAAAGAGGCAGAAAATAAAAATAAATAACTGTCGCCTGCATGTTAACTATACCCATAAAAATTGACTGAATGAGGTCATAGAGGGTTACTAACACCGTTACGGTATATTATATACTTAACAAAGTAAAGATTAATATCTTTATATTCATTTGTTTTGAAGCTTTGGCCACACTGAGGCGAATCCCGCGCGGGATACGGGACTTGATTGCGCTGATTATGAAGCCACGCGACTATTCGTTAGAGATGGGTTGTAACAGGTGAAACACGATATCTGTGATCACTGTGACTGTGACAAAAAAGTAACAGGTCCAAATATCTGTTATTAAATCACAGCCTGTGATTTTTGTACGGACGATAAATACGTATCTCAATCGAATATCATCTTTATTTCTTTTGATTTAAAGTCGAAAATCGTATCTATTTGTTATAAAATAACAGCCTGTTATTTTTGTACGGATGATAAATACGTATTAACTCAATTGAATATCTTCTTTAATTCTTTTCGTTAAAGTCGAAAATCGTATCCGAAGTTTTAACAGTAACAGCCGCGGTAACAGTCTTGAGGATCTGTGATTTTAAGTAACAGACATTTTTTATCGTCAGGAGCAATTGCTATCTGCTATTTTTTAATATCTGTGATTTCTATCTGTGACGATAAATACGCCTCACTACTACTATTCGTGCCAGTTTTAACGCTTCCATTCCATACAAGTATGTTGACACACTCGCGAGTCGCAACCGAATTTCGGGCCACATCCCGCGCGGGATTCGCCTCAGTGTAACTAGAGCTTTACAGTTCGAGTGCTTTAAGTGACGTTATGTATTGCAGCGGTTGCTTGTTAGATTTTAAGATTAATTATGATTTTTATGTTAGTAGGCACCTACATTAATATAAAAGGTTTATGGTAATAGTTGCACGTCACATTGCAAGAAACTGCTAAGTTTATAATTATACTTTTTTAATGAACAAGTCGTTCATTAAAAAAGTATAATTATAAACTTAGCAGTTTCTCAAATCTTCACTCCATACAATACGATTTGACGAGCTTGGTTATGGGTACCTCTATCTACCTACAGTAACCCTGAACGACTAAGAATGATTGCTTTTTTGGCCCTCTTACCCTTTGTCACTGTTTTCATCTAAGTCTAGGTGGAGTTTTAGTTTTCAACGACAACTCTAACAACTTAATTTACCATAATAATATATATGTGTTATTGAGTGTGCAAGTCACCCCCTGCCATTTTATCCGTGTATATACAAAACATTGATCAGGCAGGGGCCAGGTTACCCGTCCACTTTAGCCACGCAAACCCATAATCTAATATCTTTGTTTATATCCTGCAATAGTCCTACTCCAACCGGGGATTGTCCTTGGGTGCACTTGTATAGTGCAAACAGGGATAATCGTCGGTTGGTGCCTCATTCCATTAAAAGTGTCTAACGGGCCTCTGCGAGTTGGCTTCGGCCCCTCGTACGCCTTCCAAAAGACCGGGACCCCATGGTCCCGAGATATGTAAACATATATGTGAAAGATTGTGAGGATGGACGGATGGATGATTGTTTGTTATTACTCTTTCACTCAAAAACTACTGAACGGATTTGGATGAAATTTGGCATTGCATAAGTATAGTTTATAACGTGGTTTAACATATGGGATACTTTTTATTCCGATATTCCCACGGGATCGAGACTTATGCTTGTGAAACCGCGGGGCGCTGCTAGTTTACTATAAAGAGAAAAGGGCTATGTAGGTAAAATTGAGACTCCAGTTGAGTGACATCCTTTTCAAAGAAAACGTTCACATCCGGGCGTCCACTTCCTCTTAGTTACGCTAAATTGAATTTAGATAATATCTTTCTAAGTGCTCCTTTTAGTGTCATTACGGAGCACGGAGTCAAGGCCAGGCATTTCATGCATTTTCAAAGGTCGAAGCCACACAGCTTGGTGCTTCACTTAGTGCTTAGTGAAGGGTGCTGGCTAAGTAAGACATTCATAGCAAACGCGTGATTTTACTATTCGTCGCCGTGCGATGAAAATCTCATGATTCCCTATCCGTCAATGTGCCACTATTATGGCAAAATTAATTTAGCACATGGGTAGTTTGGGTAGGTTTGGGGTTATCGTGTTACCCAGTATCTTGGGTTGTGGAGGTCAGATAAAATACTGGTATTCAGCTGCATGTCGGGTTCTCTCTTTCCTTCAAATCGTCTACTCTTTGCACGTTAGGTACTCGCAAAGAGTCATTGGATAGGTACTCGTTTTAATTTCATTGATGATTTATTTCAGCGATGCTATGATCCGTGACCCCGGCAAATGACCTCTACGCTACAGTTCTTTAAATACAAGATACTATTTTAGAAAATTGAAAATAAATCAATCAATATTTAACGTTTAAAATAAAAATATGTTCATAAAACGAAAACGCGAAACCGTATAACCATAATTTATTGCTAAATGTATTAATAGCTGCCTTTAGTTATATAAAGCAACCTAGATCTAATACAATAATAAAACGAGGACGAAATAATTCATTCCTTTTATGTGTTTCTTTTTAGGTATATGGCTAATATTTACATAAATTCCTTATAAAAGATATACTAGTAGTATAAATAAATGGAATGAGCTGCGACAAACAATTTAGTATTTGGGTCAAGTTAGAGATCCTTGGGAATCGTTGAAATTAAAGGAGATAGAAAGAACCCTACACGAGAAGAAATATAAATTAATTCCTTGTCGAGTAAAAAGTAGAAAACCTTGTAAACGGTTTTAATAAAATTAAACCGTTTGTTGTTCGAAATATTAAATTCCAGCGATGTTTGTTTACGATTCTTCTTTTAACACTTATATTTCTTTAAAGTTAAGGCATCTTTGTGCCTGTACATCAGATAGTATGACGAAATTAATTGGATTGTAATACTTAGTCTTAAGTTCATGTTAATATCAAATCCTTGTGTTAGGTACATTTTGTAGAATGTAATAATATGATGTACTAAAGACGGGTTTAGTTGCTAATGACCTGATGTGTTCTACTAAGTATATCTTAGTAGAATGTATGATGTAGGTACTAAGAACAGGTTCAGTTACCAAATAACTATGATATACCTAGCCCTCAAAGACCTGAGGCAAAGTTAAAGGAGGATACTTTAAGACCCTGAAAAACCTATTAGTACCCATTTTAAATTATTACGAGTAATAATATTACCTATTCAATTTCATTTATTTTTTTATTTTTATTATGAATAATAAAATATAATTTATTAATTTATTTTAGTACGAATAATATAATTATTTTACTGCTTTCAGCTCCCCTAAACTAACAAAATGGACCGCAAGTCCGCAACATCCTTCAACTTCTTTTATAAGATTTTCCGCACAAAATGTCACAACAATGCAAAAGATACTCACTCGGATCATAACTCTTATGTGCAATCTGACCATCACAATACAATAAAGTTTCAAACACAAGTATAACACAAAAGGCGAAGTGCACACGACCGAGTACCATCTTGCTTGCACTAATAAACGCGAAGAAAAGTCCGTTGTTAGCACCAACGTTTTATATACGGCTTTTATTTTCTCAAAAATAAAAAACCGGATTCGAATCGCTGGAGCGGAATTAAGGTGAGTTTACATTGTTTCGAGTTTTCGACCCGTATGTGTCGATTCATTCGGTTATTTAAGATTTACAATGTAGGTAATGTGCGAAACTTTTTATGGAACTTTTGTAGTCGTCATTTTAAAAACTTTGAATGAGGAACTATTCAATTAAAAATTATTATGCTATATTTATTTAGCATAATAATTTTTAATTGAATAGTTCGTTGAATGAAATGAAAAAAATTGAATTGAAAGAAATGATGCAGCTATTGAAAATGAAATAAAGGAATACCTTCATAGTTTATTTCATTTTCAATAGCTACATCATTTCTTTCCTTTTCATTTTTTTTTTTAGAAACACTTAAAAAACTTATAATTATTAAAATTATATTACTTATATGTATAATCATATATATTGTTCCCAGTAATTCTTGCATGGTCTTATGTTAAACCTTAGCGGTAGGCAGCCTAGTTATAAACATACAACTGTTTTTAATAATACAGTTATGGTATTCTGCGGAATTCTATAAATATTAAATACTTAATATAGTTGACATCTAGTAGTTTATAGAAAGATTACTTATAATGCGAAATAGCATACCGGTATGAATTGTTTTGTTGTTTCAAACAATAATAGGAATCATCCATGGCCCAATAGATTACATAACTAGAGATTGACGAAAGTATGATAAGAGATGATGATTTGAACTCTGCATAAAAGAAACTGATTGCCAAAAGCTTCCATTTTTATAGCAGCAGTGTCCTTTAAACAAAAAACGAAGTTCGATTTTTATGATGATGCTTCTAAACTTGTCGACGCATCGAACAGCGATTTTATTTCCTTTGAAAGTCAATAAAACCGTTGGACCATAGACATTGTTCATCAAGGAAATACGCTGAAAAAAACGACGAATTTCACTATTTCCTCCACGCCTAATTAGGGTTTGTGGCTGGTTGATAAATGATCTCTGCAAATTTAATGACCTCTCTTTATGAAAAATTCTGAGATGAACAGACAACGCGACCCTTTGTTCAGTGGGTGGGATTCGCATTAAAACATTTACCGGGTATTTTTACACTATAATTTAACTATAATTTTTTCTAAGTATAACTTTAGATCACGCCTCTATCCCCAAAGGGTTAGGCAGAGGTATAACTTGTAGTTATAGGTACACCCATTTGACCCATTACGCCAATAATATTTATTGAAGGGCGCACCCAATCACAAATTGCTTAGCATGATCTTCTGTTATGCCGAAAATACGGCAGCATTAATTTTGAAATAATCAAATAAATCTATGTTAAAGGTTGAGGATTGATGCTAGGTCTTATGTGAGGCGAAAACACGAATAGAATAAAAATCCAAAGTTACCTCTGCACAAAATTATAAACCGCTGGTATTCAAAAAATACTTCAAATTAGATCATGAAACTTTGCATGATTACTGAACTAACTATAAAGCAGGTCTTACGTGTGTAATTTTTTTATTATTATCGTTATTTTCAACGTAAAAAGCAATTACCTAAACTTTTCGACGCTTTAGAGCCGCTAGCGCCCCACTCCGTCTCGTTCTCACTCAGGTCGCGAGTAGTATGGTCAAGGTGCGAGCGGGATAAAATCTGATGTAGGGTGCGCCCTTAAGTCCCATGGAATAGGGAGTGAGCCTATTTATAAACCTGATGGGCACTGATCCAGATTCCGGGCAGCTACTGAGAAATTAATAAAAAAAACAAAAACTCTTTGCCCGACTCGGGAATTTAACCCAGTATGTCCTATTTAGCAGTAGCGTGTGCGACCACTAGTCCAACGAGACAGGTAAAATAAAAAGATAAGGTAATCTTATTGGTTGTATAGGCGGTCGCGTAAAGAGCTTATTGTGACTCTGTAAGAATAAAAGCCTCAAAGCGGATTTCCTAACAGTTAGTTTATTTTGCGAAAATAATTCCCTTTTCATCATTTGGCTTAGGCCTGAATTCCTCTTACGCTGATGTCGGTCGCGTACGTCGGTCGTTCGCGCGTGCGTATGTAGGTACATTGTCTAATCTAATATTATAAACGCGAAAGTTTGTAAGTATGGATGGATGGATGGATGATGTTTGTTACTCTTTCACATAAAAACTACTGAATGAATTTGGATGAAATTTGGCAAACACATAGTTTATAACCTGGAGTAACACATAGGATACTTTTTATCCCGATATTCCCACGGGATCGAGACGGGGTGCAGCTAGTGTTCTATATAGCACCATACTGCGACGCTGACGTCCGCGGCGCGTACTACGTTGCTACGCGTACGCGACCGACATCAGCGAAAGAGGAATTCAGGCCTTATACCCACGGCTTATAATGTCATGAATAGTTACGAAACAGCTTCATCATTCGCCTGTCCTTATTCCAATTTATTTGGGATCGGCGCAACATGTCTTTTTCTTCCACATTAGTCGTCATTTCGGTGGTCTTTTCTAGCCATTATCATGTTTCACACAGTCCATCCATCGGTTCTTGGGTTTTCCCCTACTCTTATAGCCATTGACATTCATACTCAAAACTTTTCTAACGACATTTTCCTCATTCCTCCACATCACATGCCCATACAACCGAGCTTATCATGGGTAAAAAATATCTATCATACTACTAATTTTGTTGTTTCTGATTTATTAATTATGTTACTATTAAAAATCAGAGAAGAGACGAGAGGAGCTCGTGGCTAAGTAATAACAGCCGCTCGGGTCGATCCATTAGGTTAATCTATGCTTGCCGGGGTTGGTCCGTGGATGGCTGACCATTTTCACATATCGAGACTCCTCCGTGCCTCGGAAAGCACGTTAAGCCGATGGTCCCGGCTGTCATTTGTGGATCTTTGACAGTTGTTACGAGTCGTCAGAAGCACGAAAGTCTGACAACCAGTTTAACCAAGGGGTATCGTATTATCCAGTTACTAGGTTGTGGAGGTCAGATAGGCAGTCGCTCCATGTAAAATACTGGTATTCAGCTGCATCCGGTTAGACTGGAAGCCGACCCCAACATAGTTGGGAAAAGGCTAGGCAGATTGATTTTTGTTACTATTAAAAATCACTGGTATGGTATTTTAGGAGGCGGAACGGCGTGAGGGAGAGGCCAAGTTTGCGCCCTCACGCCCCTAACCGCCGCCGTTGGAGACGCCCTGGGCATCGGGAATCCCAGGCGGATTCCCGGCCAACTTAGGCGCGGGCTTGCGGGCGGCGAGCAATAGGTAGCTCGCCGTCCGATTAGGACCAGGCCCGGGTCGATGGCGCGTCGTGTTCCTCGCGCGCCTCAAAGAGATGTCAGCACAATTGGCGGGGTCCGCTAGGACCGATGCCTGCCAGGGTTGCGGGTTAGTCCGAAAGGGATACCGGGACCTTGGCAACAGGCAACTGAAGGAACACGGGTGGGTTTTAGTCAGTAAAAGTCTGACACGCCCTTCCGCTCCGCCCAGAGCGGGAGAAGTCATTGGATGATACACACCCCAAAAAAAAAAAAGGGTTTGAGGACAGGGTGTAAAGTTCAAGCCCTACTGGAGGTCCTGGCTTCAATTCCCAAGTTGGGCAAAGTGTTATTGGGATTTCCATTGGAATTTCTCAGTAGCATCCTAGATATTATCTGAAAAGAATAAAATAAAAAATAAATAAATAAATAAAATATATTTTAGGGGTATGAGGAACAGGGTGTAAAGTTCACTCATCCCCCATAGAAAAGGGAGGATCCTCCGACCAGACGGGTGTTGTGTCTGGCGGGCAACTGCCCAATGATTGATATTGGGTTTTTGTATATATGTTCACTGCACGGTAAACTCTAATTGCGCGATGCAGGATTTATGTGACGTCAGGTCTTCGATGCGTAGTTCGCATGTGGCGATGTAGATACCGCCACATCACTCCCCTCCGGAGACCGGAGGTCGATAGTGGGCTGAGTCTTGTATCTTGCGATGCTTGCCAGTGCCAGTTGTGGGTTCCAGTGAGTCGGAACCGGGTGCCGCATTGTTCGCGGTGGGTCGGAACTGTTTGCGGCGATTGTGGTGATTGATGTGATTGCGGTGGTTCCCCAGTGGCTCATGGTGATGAGGTTGAGGTGATTGAGGTGATTCCCCAGTGGGTCGGGGTGATGAGGCTGAGGGTGATGACCAGGAATGCGCGTTCGCTGCATGCTGGTGGTCAGGATACCCGTTGACGCCTCGGGTGTTGGCTTGACTGTGTGACTCGCCTCACTGAACGCTTGCGGGAGTGATGATGATGACGTCACGCTGGAGTATTTGCACGAAGGCTGCGTTGACGTTCATATTCGGGGTCACCAGTTTAGGGGTATGAGGAACAGGGTGTAAAGTTCACTCATCCACCATAGAAAAGGGAGGATCCTCCTACCAGACGGGTGTTGTGTCTGGCGGGCAACTGCCCAATGATTGATATTGGGTTTTTGTATATATGTTCACTGCACGGTAAACTCTAATTGCGCGATGCAGGATTTATGTGACGTCAGGTCTTCGATGCGTAGTTCGCATGTGGCGATGTAGATACCGCCACAATATTATATATAGAGTCTGGGTCTGTTCATGGGACTCTAAAACAACACTGCCGACATGTGAGCGTACTATAGGTGCGCCTCTGCCTAAGCCTTCGGGGAATACATTATACATACGGGGTATTCAAGTAAGTATTTTATTTTAAAATCATCTTTTCACCTACCCCTCATGTCTGAGAAATAAGACCTTGTATAAATACAGGAACCGTAATAAAAATAAAAGGTATAAAACTAAAAAGGTATAAACAAGACATCACAGACAGACAAATTAAAAATCTGGAGTCACACGTGATATGGCATAAATCGAACAGATTACGTGTGACTCTGGATTTTTAATTTGTATCACAATTTGTAAAATTGTGATGAGTCCTTTAGAAGATAATTATGAGGGAACAGATGAACATACATACATACCGGTCCAAATCATAACCCTCCTTTTTGCTTCGCCGTAGTCGGGTAAAAAAATATCTCAATGCTAACCAGATTTAATACGACCAAAAACAACGCAAAACACGATGCTTTATCAAGAGATATGAATCAACGAACATAGAGGATGACATATTAGCATATTATGTGCAGCGTTCCATTCATGAAATGCATTATTATGCATAGCATACGTATCCTTTGTAAATAATGGCTTATGTTTTGGCAACATTTTGTACATTCCTGCTATCTAGGTGGGATCAAGAGATTCTGTTGAATGTTTTCTCAGTGTTTATCTAAACTAATACAGTCAGGGACATTAATTATTATGCAAATTGATTCCCTATGTCAATTTGCCGTGTTATAGCTCTTTCATACAACAGTCGAAGAATGTCAGTTATGATTTGAATATTGTATGGAAATTATGTTTGGCAGTCAATTTGTTTAACTATTAATCTGCGTTACCGAAATAAACCGGTATTGACCGATATTTTTTAAACCGGTTCCGAGGCTTGTTCCTTCCTTTAGTAGTAAGTACTGCTATATAGAAGATACATATCTGAAAAATTTGATTCTATTTTTTTTTTAAGAGTTATCGACCTCTTGGTTTATCAGAATTATTGAATAATAAGTAAAAAACCGGCTTATCATATGTTGATTAGCCGGTTTCTACTTATTAATTAATAAATCTGCTAAAGCTAAACCAAGAGGTCAATCAACTGTTTAATAAATACAAAGCTGACTCATTTCTAGGCATATCTGTGGATTCACTTCCTCACACCACCTTTACAATTTTATTGCATTCTTTTAAATGTCAGGCCCTGGTATAATTATGACAAATAAAACATTTGCTCTTTAATCTAAAATAAAATACGTCCTTGAACTGGCTTGAGTAGCTTCTTCCAGGCTAAGTGTGGGGCACAGAGTAGAGTATTTTTACGTATAGGGCAGTGTGGGGAGACATTGCTAGTTGCTTGGCATCTCCTTATTTCAATCTCGACTTTGAGAAAGTCCGCTTTACAAGTTTTCCGGTCAACATTATTGGTCGCGAAACAACGTACCTACCTACTTGAAAGGTTCAAGGAAATACTAAAACAGTTTCTTAATAATTCCAAGATCATTTAAGTTTTATTTCAAAGAAGAATTTATTTTGTTTTGTTTAAAGAAGAATTTGTTGAGTTATCTGTATGATTTTGTTTTGAATACTTATTTATCTTAATAATCTTAGGTACAGTTTTTACATCTTACTTACAAATTTTAGGTACAGTCACGGACTTTAATTGATGAGCCACCTTCAAACTTTTCAATTTTGCAGTTTCATACATTCTCGAGATTACACGATTAAACACGAACTCAAATCGCAAGCTCGTAAACAAGATGACAAATAAATTACTTTTAATCGGAAATATCCATAGAGGTTGACTAATAAGTTCTCAATTTTAAAAATAAATACAATGTTGCATTAAGTTTATCCAATCTATTTGATACCGACCTCCTTTGAATCATAGCTCATTAACTCGATAATTATGAAAACATAACTGAAGACAGTGACAGTTGAAATATCAAGATGACAAATAAATTACTTTTAATCGGAAATAGTCTTATCCATAGAGGTTGACTAATAAGTTCTTAATGATAAAAATAAATACAATGTTGCATTAAGTTTATCCAATCTATTTGATACTGACCTCCTTTGAATCATAGCTCATTAACTCAATGATTCTGAAAACTTAACTGAAGACAGTGACAGTTGAAATATCAAGATGACAAATAAATTACTTTTAATCGGAAATAGTCTTATTCATAGAGGTTGACTAATAAGTTCTAAATGATAAAAATAAATACAATGTTGCATTAAGTTTATCCAATCTATTTGATACTGACCTCCTTTGAATCATAGCTCATTAACTCAATGATTCTGAAAACTTAACTGAAGACAGTGACAGTTGAAATATCAAGATGACAAATAAATTACTTTTAATCGGAAATAGTCTTATTCATAGAGGTTGACTAATAAGTTCTAAATGATAAAAATAAATACAATGTTGCATTAAGTTTATCCAATCTATTTGATACTGACCTCCTTTGAATCATAGCTCATTAACTCAATAATTCTAAAAACTTAACTGAAGACAGTGACAGTTGAAATATCGATGTCAGAGAATTTCTCCGTACGCTAACGTTACTATCGCAACAGTAACCTAGCAGCAATTGTTTATCGTTACTAGGTTACTGTTGCTAGACCTGCAATTGGTTGACTTTGAGTAGTCACTCTGCTGTCAAGTTTGTAGTTCTGGCTCTCAGGTTAGCCAACCGGTAAAGATATGAAATATAATTTTCTTCTTCTAACACGAAGACATATGCCTTTGCGTGTCGGGAACCGTATAAACCCGATTTGCATTACACGGCTAAAATACGAACACTGCCAGGTGGCTCATCAATTAAAGTCCGTGACTGTACCTATTATTGGGTATAGGTACCTCTGCCTAACCCTGCGGGGAATACTGGCGTGATGTTATGTTTCTTGCACATATCAACCCAGTTACTCAAGCTTGAGGACTTACGGCGCAAATGGAGCGAGCGACCGGTTGTCAGGTTGAACAATTATGTTTTCTTTTGTAGTGGCACCGTGTCTACTTGCTGGTTTATTAAATTAAGTTATGGGTATTCCCCAGTTTGTAGACTTCCTGTCTATCTGATCAAGACACGAGTGCATTTACATATTTTGATTCTGAATCTGGTATTTCTAATTTCCTATATCTAGGTAATATTAACTTCTTCTGACGACCCTGCAATTTATTGAATTACTAGCTAGTAACGGTTTCATCCGCGTAACTTTCGATCCCGTGGGAATATCGGGATAAAAAGTATTGTATGTTCTATTCCAGGTCATGGGATACCCATTTTCCAAATTTCATCCAAATCCGTTCAGCTGTTTTAGCGTGAACGCCTAACAAACAAACTCACTTTCGCATTTATAATGTTATTCAGGTTTCATTTACTTTTTGCTAAGCTACCATTATACCTATTTATGCTCATTATTTACCCTTTCACTAGATTACTTATTTGAACTATCAAAACATGATACCTTCCTTTATCATCAACTTATTTTAAACTTCATTTTGTATCTAATATTCATTAATCTCCTGGACCGGAATCATCAACATTTCGTTCATTTGTAACTGTATTAAATTAACATGCCAAAGACAAATATTAATAGAACCCCATTAATTTACTGATAGGAACGATCGCAATATTATTGTAGGTACAATTTAACAAATTGCCTTTTGCGGAATAGGCTTATTGATTCACCAAAGTTCATCGACTTCACGCAGAAGCTTATCACCCGCACAAGAATTATTTTTAGCTTTTTGTGAGATGTAGTGATTTATAGATAGAGCGGCCCGCGGGACACAGCTAAAAAAAAACCTGAATGTGGCCCAAGAAAACAAAAATGTTGAGTAGCTGTTCTAGAGTAACGTAGTGTGGGGCCTGTGAGGCTTAGTTTGGCTCGTGCTCGGCAAAATCATGTACCTAGATGTAGATGATCTGTGGGCAAAATCCCAGCTTACTTACCGAAGTTCCAATCAAATGCTAGAGATTACTGTTATAGGTACGTATAAGGACCACATAGAAGGGACGAGGACGGAACGCAGACGCGGCGTCCCTCTCACGTATCTTCATTATTCTTCATACAAAATGTATTAATTCGTCAAGGACTTTCTAATTAACTACAATGTATTTTGGCCCGCGCGCTTCCCGAAAGCGATCTGTAAAAACATATAGAAAGGACACGGCGCTTTTCCATCTGCATACTATTGCTGCATTGCCTTTCTGTAACCATCTCACCGCGAAAACTTAGGTACGGTGAGCGTGGCGTGAGCTGACAGTTCACTCCAAGCTCACTTCACCTAAGATTACAGAATAGACCGGCAGGTTGTCGTCTCACGTCCCTTCTGTGTGGCCCGCGCCCAACTCGGCATTATTGCATGTATGCGGAGCACTCAGCTTCTAATGAAGTATTGACGACTGATGGACAGCTGTACTAGAGTGTGATGGATTACGTATCGCAAAGTGAAATGGATAGGATATTGAATGACCACCCTATCTATTTTTGCCGTCAACAACTTCTGCTGTGTTCCAGCACATGGTACTTTGCAATTTTATATCTGAGGGCCCCATCTATTTGCATTGTCATTTGTAGGTATTGCTAGTGCAATAATTACCTACCAAACACTTCCATCAGGGGGCTACTGGTCGTTGGCAAATGCCAACTCATAAAAACTTTTCATAACAATCTTAATATCTTTGAAGGCAAACTGTGCACATTAGCAGTCCAAAGCAACCATTAATTAAAAATTCGAGACCTTACATTTATAACTCTGTCACCTCTCCCATTAATTTATCACTGCTTGCACACTATGTGTGCTAGGTAGAGACTGCAAAACCACGTACAGAAAATGTTTCAATTTCGAGATGTTCTCGTATGATTTCACATGATGTATGGTTTTGCAGATTGCACTAACGGAGTGTCAGCTAGAAACCACTGTGAATATACGTATTTTGACAGTTATTGATAGATAAATCCCAACGCCATTTTGCCGTAGAATCCAGAGTAACATACTCTGAATTTGCAGAGAAACACGTGCCCTGCATTCAGGATATTTTGCGAAATTCAGGAGAACCGCAATAGATTTTCATAACTTTTACTTCAACTGCTCGCCGCGGGCGCAGCTGCTACCAAGGACCGGACCGGACGCAATCTTAATATGCTGGCGGAATTTCAATTAAAGATTAATTGAAATTACGCCAGCATATTAAGATACTGATATTAAGGTACTGAAATACTGCGAAGCCACGCAGCGAGAAGTTGAAGACAGTGGCGACAGCGATGTGTCCAGGTATTCCGCTCTTTTATGTGAAATGAAAAAATACAGTTCCTTCTGCTGTGACACTGTTGCACAAAAATTGGTCTTATTTACTAGTGAATAAAGGTAATCATAATTTCAATACCTACTGATAGGGTTCAGAATGGCGACTGACAGAATAGTACTACCAATCACAGTATTGCAAAATTCAATGCTACCAATCGCGTCACGGGTTAAGTAATAATGAACGCGTTGTAGTAAGTAGTAAAAAATCCAATCAAGTCAATGAAGACGAATTAATTTGCTTTAAATCAAGGCATAAAAGGCATTCGAATAACATTCTAACACACAACATACAAAAATTAATACAGCAGATGTTCGTATCATAAAGTCACGCTCTCCGTATTACTAGCCAGCTTCATAATATCCTTATCATAAAACAAAGTCCTCCGCCGCGTCTGTCTGTCGTCCAGGGGGCCAAGTCTACTAATATACAAATGTGTCAGTGGTCTCACAATGATCAGTTTTTGACAGATATGCCATAAAAAATCTGTCAAAAACTCATCATTGCGAGACCACTGACACGTTTGTGAATTAGTAGATTTGGCCCCCTGTTCGCGATAAACTCAAAAACAACTGCACTGATTTTCATGCTGTTTTCACCAATGGATAGAGTGGTTTTCGAGGAAGGTTTTAGTATACAATAACCGACATCCGCGCGCTTATTATAGAACAAAGTCGACCGCCGCGTCTGTCTGTCGTCCTGTTCGCGATAAACTCAAAAACTACTGCTCCGATTTTCATGCTGTTTTCACCAATGGATAGAGTAACCACTCTCGAGGAAGGTTTTAGAATACAATAACCGACATCTACGCGGGTGAAGCCGCGGGCATCAGCTAGTCTAACAATAAGCCAACAGCTTTCCTACCTCAGCATATTTTCCTTATTCCATGATAGCAAAGAACAATTTCACCTGACACCCAGCTGACTGAGGAAAATGGTGTTTTCTAATATTTACCGAACATTAATCAAAGTAAAAGATTCCTTTGTTTATCGGTACAGTTACCTGAGACAGCGGGCGGGCCGTACTGTAATGTAATGGCTTAGGAACGTTGGAGAAATAATTTTTTTACGATAAATACGGAATTATGGAATGGAAGCTTTTTGTACGGAAACTGGTCTACAAAGAGAGACTCTTTTCATAAAAGGGTCATCCTTTTAGGCCGCTTGTGTTACACGTTAAGAAATTTCACCGGGTCTACTGCAGCCAGGATTATTTATTCATCATGTACACGATAAAAAAATTGTCGGATCTAGGCACGAAAAACTCAGAGATATAGGCGCTGCGGAGGACTGGGCGTTGTGGCGCAGCCTGGGAGAGGCCTATTTCCATTAGTGGACTGAGATAG
Organism: Lithophane semibrunnea; assembly: GCA_947363905.1. Classification (NCBI taxonomy): domain Eukaryota; kingdom Metazoa; phylum Arthropoda; class Insecta; order Lepidoptera; family Noctuidae; genus Lithophane; species Lithophane semibrunnea. The sequence goes on along the minus strand of OX376197.1, from coordinate 11,023,946 downwards.
GCTGAATTGATTGTCGATTGAGATATCGATACCCATCACGTCTGTCTTTAGCCTGCTACTTTAATTTGAACTTGAATACCAAAAGCTACCAAAAATATTCGCATATCTACAATATACCTGCGTAAGTTTAATATCATACCCTATTCTTCTCCATATTTATTGGAACCCTTTGATAGCAGAAGATGCTATTCTAAATTGAAGGCAGTAAGGTCCAAGATATATTTTCCCAGTCATCAAACGCGAAAAGTATATCTTATCTCAAAAATGTATGAGCTCTTTTTATATAGATACTAGCTTTCTCCCTGGCTTCGCTTGGGTAGACATGAAACATACTAGTCCAGGGAATATAAGAATAGTTATGTGTTATGCTGGACTCTCGGTTTTTTATTCATGTGCTCATGGCGCCTGGTATGAATATAGGCTTTCCCGAACAAAAATCACGTACCTACCAAGTGGTTTTCAAGATACACGCGGACTAGCGAACAGACGTACAAAGACTTTGTGTTTTGTAGGTACTATTTTATGTACTATAAGGTTACTAAACTGGATAGGCGCGTTAAGGATCATAGCTGATTGAACACACGATACAATCCGTACATCTGTATGTGTAAGCAACTCGTTCGATACACACTGTCGTATCGCGTCACGTATTCACGCGTGTCGTGCTCGTCTACAAGAAACAAAAAAACTTCCGTCACTTTTGCTAGAAACGGTCACACACACGCATCATGCGCGTGACCTTGGCCAGGTTATGACATTACTTAATTCGGGTAATTCTAATATGTTCTGATAGCAGCGAGCGTCTTGCGTCGGACTGTGATACAGATTGCTTAGGTTCTAATCACGCATAACGCAACGCGATTTTTAGCAAATATTTTTATTTTAGTTTGCTATTATAATAGCATTCTTATGAATTGCTGCCTTTGTTATTAATGCTGTTATTGCAATAAAGGGTTTAGAATAAAAAAATGCGTGATGAGTGATGATAAGAAATATAAAATATATTTATTCCTTCCAAGCAGGTATTTATTTTACATAAAGTTAACAAACCGCTACAAATAAGTATTTATTATTACTTCAGCTGAATAAGATGTGTAATTTATATAAATGTCAAGAAACTTAGAAGCAATTTTGTCAAAGATTTCAAGTAATATCTTTATCATTGCAATTTGTATTATTGTGACATATAAACGTTTTAAATTATTTATTTATTTCACCATAAACCTTAAGCTTCGATCATAATCGATGTAACTAAGCAGTAAATAAGAATATTCTACTCTACTCAAAATGTAAAACAACTTACTTACTAAATAAGTGATTTTAAGGTTAAGTATGGGCAGTTTGTTAACATTATGTATTTTACATTTTATTTGGTTTTAGTAAATAGTTATTGAGGTTATAGCTTAAGTATTCATTTTCTTTACGAAAAGAAGATTGAAACTAAACCTCAAATTTTACCTAATCCCTAAATAATAATATTATTATTAAATTACTTAATGTAAACATTTTTATTACATTTAATATTTTGTAATAACTTCCATTATTCTCGATACAGTCAAGTAGTTGTTGAATTGTCCCAATTGAAGTCTGGTCTTCGATGATGCAAGCCAGTTTAGTGTTGAGTGCACGGTGAACGGTAATTCAGCAAAATGTCTCGTTGGTATGAAACCATTTGTTTCATATTTAATCACCATGTGACGTCACTCGTCCTCGTAAATAAACACCGTCCTCTTCGCGCTCCTCATATATCTTGACCCACAGACTCACAGTATTTCTCTAAAACAAATAATGGAATACCTACTGTTAGACATTGTCTAATCCAAACAAAACATAATTTAAAAAAAAATCATTAAAAATATTATATTTAATACACATAATAATTATTTATCATTCACTAATCGAAATAAATAATCTTTCAAATTACCATGTGACGTCACTGGTCCTCGTGAATTACTAGCAAGGCTAGATACCATCTTCCGCACCCGCTCTGTGTGTGTTTTGGGCTTGACCCACAGACTCATAGTATTTTTCTAGAACAAATAATGGAATAATTACTGTTAGACATCTCTAAGCAAAATACTAAAACTGTTTACTTTACTATTCATAATTAAGAAAAAAAAATATAAGTAACATTATTTATTTATTACACAGAATAATTATTTATCATTCACTAATCGAAATAAATAATCTTTCACATTACCTTTTTATATTTTTATTTTCTTATATTTAAACCTCATTATTAATTTTAAACTTTCAATCAATGCCTTGGATTCAGACTTATGTTTAGTAAATTAAGAAATATGTAAATGATAACACTCACACTTAGTCCGGTTTCATTCGATATTTATGTTATATTAAATCCACTTCTACGCAGCGCAATCATATTGTCCTCGTTTCAATATTTATGTTTCACTGCATTTTGAAAATAATAACCACAACAACCGCTAGTAGATTTAAAACACTCGTCACCAACAATTCCTAAATAACCACGAACCAACAACGATCTATTAGGTGAATACTCTTATAAAACGAACTGTATCTGTCTACCTCACAGAAATCGAAATAGTTTACTTAGTTTTCTGTGGTCTACCAACAAAACTTTAATTATTTATGTGAACAAGTCGAAAGATACAAAACACCAATGATTATCGAAGTACTACCAGTAATTTAAAAAATAATAAAAATCCGTACTATATTTAATCATCGAAATACTACTAGGTATTATAAAAAGCTAACAAAAACTACAAATAGTAATTACAAAAAATAAATATAAAATAAACCGCAGGCGAGATTCGATCCTGCCTCGCAATAGTAACACTTACCAAAGCACATTAATTAACCACTGAGCTATTCTGTCATTAACATGATGGTTGAAATAATAAACTGCTATTAGTTGCAGAGAAAGTGAGTGTGTGTGCGTGTATATAGTATTGAAACAACGTAGGGAAGAAGGTCGTAAGTCAAATCGACACGTCAATCCATTGCTTAATGAGTTTGCCTATCGACTTTAGGAACATATAGTACATAACATTTTTTTTTATATAGATTTTGATGATGTGTTTGAAGGCAGTGTTTTGTCTCTGGCATTGCAAATGCAGACGCGAGTTAAGGCGCTTAGTCCCGTTTAGTACCGTAACACGGTCACTTTAAAAAGCCTACTCCTCATTAACGGCTTGGTTACAAGATCTGAAAAAAATATATGTTTGCCATAGATTCATTTGACAACATTTTGTATTGAGTAATTTTTTCGTATAACTAATACTTTTGCCTTAAAAAATATTTAACAAAATGCAATTTTTGGCTAATATTTCCCTACTACTTCTAAACGGCTTTGATGTTTGGAAATATTTTTATAATGAAAAATTGATGGTTAGAAGTACTACAGATTGTATTGAGCAGAAATGTAAATTAAACAATTTTTTTTATTAATTACCCCTCTTAGAGATACAGGTTCAGAGGTGCTCTGCGCGGGCGCGCGCGGCAGTCGCGCGTTAGCATTGAGACGGGACGGCTGTGTCGCTCGCTGCTCCGCGCCGGCTATTGACCGACTACGTACGTTTGTGTATGTTAGTGCAAATAATCACGAACAAATTACAATAGTGTGCGTGTCTAGACTAGCTCGCTGCAGAGAGTCTTGTTCGCGTGGATGCTTTATTAGTGCTGCGGTTTCTACGTACATACTGTTTTTGTTTATATGGTTTTTATGTAGGTCATCATCTGCCTAGCCTTTTCCCAACTATGGTATGGTCCATACTAGGTAGGTAGGGTAGGTAGGGTAGGTAAGGATAAGTAGGGTAGGTAGGGTAGGTAGGTAGGGTAGGTAGGGTAGGTAAGGATAAGTAGGGTAGGTAGGGTAGGTAGGGTAGGTAGGGTAGGTAGGTAGGGTAGGTAGGGTAGGTAGGGTAGGTAGGGTAGGTAGGGTAGGTAGGGTAGGTAGGTAGGGTAGGTAGGGTAGGTAGGGTAGGTAGGGTAGGTAGGGTAGGTAGGGTAGGTAGGGTAGGTAGGGTAGGTAGGGTAGGTAGGGTAGGTAGGGTAGGTAGGGTAGGTAGAGTAGGTAGGGTAGGTAGGGTAGGTAGGGTAGGTAGGTAGGGTAGGTAGGTAGGTAGGGTAAGTAGGGTAGGTAGGGTAGGTAGGGTAGGTAGGTAGGGTAGGTAGGTAGATAGGGTAGGTAGGTAGGATAGGTAGGTAGGGTAAGTAGGGTAGGTAGGGTAGGTAGGGTAGGTAGGTAGGTAGGGTAGATAGGTAGGATAGGTAGGTAAGTAGGGTGGGTAGGTAGGGAGTGTAGGTAGGTAGGTAGGGTAGGCCACCGACCAACCGACCGACCGATGGACCGACAGACCGACCGAACGACCGACCGACAGCCCGACCGACCGACCGATAGACAACGAAGCCTTAGTAATAGGGTCCCGTTTTACCCTTTGGGTACCGAACCCTAAAAACAGTGCATTAATGATAAGATAAAATTACTACGCAGTTGAAAGAAAAGACAAATTATTTATTTTATTATGTAAAATCGAGTAGGTACCAGGGCCAAGCCACCTTTAGACACCAGTGCCAAAAACCAGGGCTCGAAATACTTTCAAGTGTTTTCTTTCTGCATTGAAAATAGATCTGTAAAGTCATACAAATAAGGAGTACAATCGCGTATGCAAAAAAGGTTACGTCCAACTTCCAACCAAGACTTGGTGGAAGAAAAATACTTGCATAGAACATTGATCCTCAATTCTATAGAAATAAAGATTACAAAAGCGTTTACAAAAAAAAACTTCTAAACCTAAACGTAAAAAAATACTTTCATAGGAAATTGTTCCGTGCAACCTTACCAATAAGGATCATGATCGCATTTGTGAAAGAGTAACGTGAGTCCCATTGATTAAAAATCTTTGATGCGTTGCGCGTTGAAGTAAAAAGTTCGTTCCATTTTCAAATAACACAACACAACAGATAATTCCCCTAAGACGACACACTGACCGCATCGTCACTTGTTTTTGACCAGTACAGCAATTTTGATTTATCTCGAAGAAGTTTATCAAAATAATGCTAGAATTTGCAAGCATGTTTGAGAAAAGATTTTATTTAAATTTCGATTTGTTTTGCAAATAGAGCTGTTTATGGAGCAGTTTGAAGATTGATAAAGAATAATCGGTGGAGTACTTTGAGAATAATTCAAGATACCTATGGAGCAGAATGGGAATAAAATAATAAGTACCTATTTTTTAATAATACAAATTCCTTGGAGTAACTTGGGAAGTAATGTATGAGATTTTTATCTTTTTAGATCAAAAGAATGGGGTACTTTGGGAATAACCCGTTTAAAATAAATAAGAAACAAATGAACATATTGGCGCGTGAAACATTATCCTTGTTCGTCATTAATTCTGGAAATTATAATTAATTTACTTAGTTTGAAATTCCGCGCATTGTGAGATTGAGAAAAGTTCTATACAAGACTTGGCCGCAACCAGGCATTGATGGACTCACGTATGTGTGCCTCGATTTTGCCTCGGCCCACATTTTCACGATCGTCCATCAATAGGCCAGTTGCTGGCCGCGACAGTAATGTACGGAAGAAAGAATACTTGCATAGAACATTGATTCGTAACTTCATATAAATAAGGAGCAGAATCGCGTCGAGAGTCGACGGAGCAAAATACTTTGAAGTCTTGCGAGTATTTCGGGTCGGCACTTGGTCGGCGTAAGTACCTACTTACAAGTAAAAACCTGGTGTAAAAAATCTGATCGCGTAAATACGCACCTTCCCTAAAATAATAAACAAGTGAACATATTGGCGCGTGAAAAATTATCATGGTCCGACATTGATTCTGGAATTTATAATTTACTCTGTTTGAATTTCTGCGCATATTTGAGAAAAGTACTATTTAAGTCTTGGCCGCAACCAAGCATTGATGAACTCACTTATATGTGCCTCGGTCCACATTTTCAAGATCGTCCATCAATGCGTCAGTTACAGGCTGCGACAGTAATAGTAATGTACTATTGTAATCATCTGGTGAGCGATTGTTTATTCATTCTTTCATATTTGAAGTTATAATTACGAATTGTTCTAGAAAATCTAGATCACATTATGTCGAAAGTAGGTAATAACATCAACGTGTGCGGTCGGGGGACCCCCGTCAGGAACGAAGTTCCTTCTCAGGTACGATTTAAAACAAAACAAAATTTTCCCAGCCGCCATCCCGGATTTACATTTTAATGTCACTATCGGCATAGACACCATAAACAATTTTTTCTTTTCATTTTGGTTTACCATTTTGTCGGCGTGATTTATTTGTATACCCATACCAAATTACAGCTTTCCAGTACAAAGAGTCTCTGAGCTAAGCGGCGGAGAGACAGACGGACCGATATGGCGAAACTATAAGGGTTCCTTGTTGACTACGGAACCCTAAAAACTGAAAAGTAAAAAGCACCATTGCGAAAAAATGGCTCTTTCCGCACAATTTGGCTGCCTGGAAAACGCTCTTTTCGAGCACATGCATTGTAAATATATTTTTGACCGACTTCTTCAAAAAGGAGGAGGTTCCCGTATGTTTTTTTTTTTTGGTATGTATGTTACGCGATTACTCCGTCAATTATGGAAATACACCAGCAAAGACACCGACTTCCGAAACTAAAGTTATTTTTCACTTTTTTATTGTTTTTTGTGAAGTCGGTTGTTTTTTTTTTTGTAAAAAGTTTTCTTCCATGTCCTGTTCCAAACATAAAATATACGTATACGCACAATGATAAGCATCGATCTATACAAATATCAGCCTTGCATCTACCTTTAATGAGGCACAAGAATTGTAGGCAAAAATGGCGACCTACGTGCGCATGCAGCGCATGTCTGCGCCCCTACTAAGCTAAACTAGGGACTTAAGCTGCGGAGCTTAAGTCCCTACTTAAGACACGCGCGCTGGCGCGCTACACTAAAATGTTGATCAAAGAATATGCAGGGGCGCAGACATGCGCTGCATGCGCACGTAGGTCGCCATTTTTGCCTACAATTCTTGTGCTGACCTTGCGCATGTGGGCGGCCACATGCGCAAGGTCAGTCAGGAAACTATGGCCCTTAAGTTGGATTACCTGTTTGACCGGCCATAAATCCAGACTCCTGGCTACCACTGAGAAATTTCAGATGGAAAAACCCAATTGAAGACAGAGAAAGAAATAGAAAGAAAGAGAAGGAAAGAGAAAGAAAGAGAGAGAAAGTAAGAGAGAGAAAGAAAGAGAAAGAAAGAGACAGAGAAAGAGAAAGAAAGAAAGAAGGAAATAAATCTGCTGTATACGTGATTTTACTCTATGTTTTTAATAAGTCATTCATCAAACATTTATCAACAAAACATCACGCGTTTATTCCCCGAAGGGTGAGACAGAGATGTACCTATAGTACACCCACATTTCGCCAGTTATGTTTTAAGTTCCATGTATTATATTACATGTCTGGATTACCTGTTTGACCGGCCATAAATCCAGACTCCGGGCTACCACTGAGAAATTTCAGATGGAAAAACCCAATTGAAGAAAGAGAAAGAAAGAGAAAGAAAGAAAAAGAAAGAGAGAGAAAGAAAGATAAAGAAAGAGAAAGAGAAAGTAAGAAATAAATAAATCATTTATTTGCTGGTAATGTAGGAAAGAGAAAGAAAGAGAAAGAAAGTTATTTTTCACTTTTTTATTGTTTTTTGTGAAGTCGGTTGTTTTTTGTAAAAAGTTTTCTTCCACATATATGCTAAAAATAATGTCCTGTTCAAAACATAAAATATACGTATACGCACAAACAAAAGTATCGATCTATACAAATATCAGCCTTGCATCTACCATTAATGAGGCACAAGAATCGTAGGCAAAAATGGCGACCTACGTGCGCATGTCTGCGCCCCTGCATATTCTTTGATCAACATTTTAGTGTAGCGCGCCAGCGCGCGTGTCTAGAGTACGGACTTAAGCTCCGCCCACATGCGCAAGGTCAGTCAGGAAACTATGGCCCTTAAGTAATGAAATTTCCCAGAATATATAACAGCGCTGTAATAATCATGCTTCAGGTAGACATAATTCAAAGACATGTAACATCTACCAACCCCCACTGGGCTTGCGTAGTACGGCCCACTCCAACTCCCAGAGAGGAAGCCTGTGTCCCATCACTGAGAACATTATATGCTTACAACATGACATTTATTCGTAACAGAATTCCTTCAAGGAAATGTTTAAATTATTTATTTTGTTAATGTAAAAGCGAACCTTGCCTACGAATCAGAAATTAAGTATACAATTCTAGATTCTGCTCATCTTTCAATAATTAAATATTTTAGCGGCCTCAGCAAACATGAATTATCATAACCGCAATATTTATTTCTTTATGAGGCCAGAAACTTCATTAGTCATCTTCAAAGTTTCACAGAAATCATTCTACAGAGTTCTATTCATATTCTTTATTTCATTTTGATTACATATAATAGTATTATTATGCAATTAGTGAATAAAGGACGGATTTAAAGCGAGGGCCATAGATGGATCACGAGCAAGTGAAGGATTCTAACGACTGAATCACGACCGTAGGGAGTGATTCATGATGATTGAATCACGAGCATAGCGAGTGATTCAAGTGTTAGAATCCTGAACGACGCGAGTAATTCATGGCCCTCGATATAAATCCGTTTTATTCAAGAGTTGCATACTATACTTTATACCATGACTACGAGAAAAAGAACTTCGAGTATGTTGTTATGTAAATGTTATGCCTTGGTTTTATATTACCTACACCGTAGCATAGAATACATACTACATAATGTCGATGACTTCTTTTTCTGTTAGGAAAACAGACTGAAAATGTGCCAGAAGCTTGATTTTCATTTTTCCATTTACAAAACTCATCGTAGGCTTTGATGTAAAGCAGCTGTAATTTGTTAGGTAGCAAGTTTTCTACTACATCGGCCGCCCTCTCTTTCATAAACTCAGGTGTTAACACATCTTCATCACTTGAAAACATTTTCAATCGATTTATTATTAAGTAACCCTAAACTTTTTGTTCGTACAACTTACAATAGGTATTTAAAATAGCGCCCATTTACTAATGACAGCAAAGAACACAAAACAGTCTTTATTCTAATGCTAAACTCCTGTTCGAAAATCAAATCAAATAGGAGTTTGTATATCATTGAGATGGAGTTCGAACAAATTGGTGTTCTAAATTCAAACACCAAAACAGTGATTAAAAGTGCTTTTTATTCACTGTTTTCAGTGAATAAAATAAGCTTTTTAGAGGGGGCATGGTATAAATTATATTTTTAAATATTAGAATAAAGAAATATATAAAAACACTATTCATATTATTATTATAGTGTTTGGTTCTATTTCAGTACCACAGACGGCGTGGATTGGATACTCAAAGAAACATTGAAGACATTTTTGAAATTGGAATTATAATTTAATCAAACTGGAAAGAAAATTCTCGCCAGGTATTGTCTTGTTATAAGAATAAAACTCTTTTGATCATCTGTTCTTCGCGTCTAAAAGGGGGGACTATAAGGACGTATTTGCCAAAGTGGCGGAGGTGGTGGACCTAGGGGAGCTCGGTGCTGCCGGAGGTATCCGACTGAGGATAGCTGCCACCGGGGCCCGAATGCTAGAGTTCCCCGGTCCGGCTGGTGGCATGGCCGCTGACGCCCTGGCTGAAAAGCTCAGGGCGTCCCTTAACGCGGATGAGGCCCGAGTGTCCAGGCCGACTAAGTGCGCTGAAATGCGCATCCAGGGCCTGGACGACTCGGTCACGAAAGAACAGGTTGTGGCCGCCGTGGTCAGGACTGGGGGTGCTCTGCCGAGCAGGTTAAGGTTGGCACCATCGGTCCCGACTACAGGGGCATGCAAGCTGTTACGGTGAGCTGCCCCGTGGCGGCGGCCAAGAAAATAGCCGGGGAGGGCCAAAGGCTACTGGTGGCCTGGGTGTCCGCGCAGGTCAAACTGCTTGAACCCAGACCTCAGAGGTGCTTCCGCTGCCATGTGGGCGACCACGTGGGAGCTAAATGCACCTCCGAGGTTGACCGCAGCGATGCCTGCTACCGCTGCGGTCAGCCCGGTCACAAGGCCGGCACGTGCAGGGCCACGCCGCACTGCGTCGTATGTGCGGCGGCAGGCAAGCCGGCCGACCACGGATCGGGAGTAAGGCCTGCACTCCACCGAAGCCTGGCAAAGCCAGGGGCAGGGGCAAGCCCTCCGCCACCACCGCCGTCACCGCCGCAGCCGCCGCCACCGCCACCGCCGCTGCCGCCTCCACCACCGTCGTCGTCACCGCCGCTGCCGCTGCGGCAGGGCCCTCGCATGGATCTCGGGAGGGGGTTGAAATGGAGTGCCAATAATGGCCCCATTTCGCCTCCTCCAGGCGAACATCAACCACTGCGCCACCGCTCAGGATCTTTTGCTCCAGAGCATGGCGCAGTGGTCGATTAATATCGCCGTGGTCGCTGAGCCGTACTTTGTCCCGCCGAGGGATGACTGGGTGGAGGACCTGAGCGGCTCAGTGACCCTTATTTCGTCGGCCGCCGCCGGTACCCCGTCCCTCGAGGCTGTCAAGAGAGGACGGGGTTGCGTGGCAGCACGGTTCGGGGAGATTGTCGTGGTAGGGGTGTACTTCTCCCCGAACCGAACTCTCGCCGAGTTCCACAACTCCCTTGCGGAGTTGAAAGTCTTCGTCGTCGGGTTCCGTCCTCTCCCCGTGCTCGTCCTCGGGGACTTCAACGCCAAGAATGTGGCTTGGGGTTCCCGGTATACGGACACACGGGGCAGGATGGTGGAGGACTGGGCTCTGGAGACAGGCCTGGTCGTCCTAAACCGGGGTTCTGTCCCCACGTGTGTGCGGATGCGGGGTGAGTCGGTGGTGGACATCTCGTTCGCCAGCCCCGCTCTGTCACCGCGTGTCACTGACTGGCGCGTCATGGAGGGGGTGGAGACGTATTCCGACCACCGGTATATCCGGTTTGACGTCTCCCGAGCGCGCCGGTCCGACAGGCCCCGAGTGGTCCGCGGTGGGCGCTGAAGCAGCTGGACCGGGAGCTCCTCCTGGAAGCCTCGATCTTGCAGGCCTGGGTGTCATCACCGGAGAGGCCTGCCGACATCAACGACGAGGCGGAGTGGTTCCGGGAGGCCATGTCCAATATTTGTGACGTGGCAATGCCCCGGGCCCAGCCCGGACGTGCTTCGCGCCAGGTGAGCTGGTGGTCGCAGAAGCTGACGGCTTTGCGCCATGCGTGTGTTGCTGCGCGACACCAGTACACCAGGCACCGCAGGCTCCGTATCCGCCCTCCGGATACGGAAGCCATTGAGGCGGAGCTGTATGAGGGGTACAGAGCGGCGAAGACCGCCCTCCAGGCGGAGATCCTGCGGGCCAGGGCAGTGGACCGCGAGGAGATGCTGGAGACTCTGAACAGAGATCCGTGGGGACGCCCATACAAGATGGTGCGGGAGAAACTCCGCCCATGGGCTCCCCCGCTGACGCAGAGTCTCCGACCTCAGCTTGTGGAGGACGTGGTGAGCGCTCTGTTCCCCTCGAGAGGGGAACATACCTCCCCGCTCATGGCTCCGCCTACTGCGAAGCTTGAGGCGGACCACAACACCGACGAAGACGACGATGCTCCGGAGGTGACCGAGGTAGAAATGAGAGTGGTGGTGCGAAGGCTGAATGCCAAAAACACCGCCCCAGGACCTGACGGCCTACCTGGGAAGGCCTGGGTCCTGGCCATGGAGGCTCTCGGGCCTCGACTAAGGGGTCTCCTAAGCGCATGCATGGAGAGGGGCCAGTTTCCACTTCGTTGGAAGAAGGGGAAACTGGTCCTCATAAAGAAGCCGGGGCGCCCTGCGGACTCTCCGTCCGCTTATCGGCCCATCGTGCTGCTCGACGAGGTGGGCAAGCTCTTTGAAAGAGTAATTGCAAACCGCCTCGTCGGGCGGCTAGTGCGGGTGGGGCCGGACTTGGCGGAGAGCCAGTTTGGTTTCCGCAGAGGGCGCCCTACGGTGGACGCCATCATGCGCGTACGGGCCCTCACGACGGGGGATGCTGTGGCCCGGGGTGGGGTCGTCTTGGCGGTGTCTCTCGACATCGCCAACGCCTTCAACACCCTGCTCTGGAGTTGCATAAGGGAGGCACTCCGGTACCGACCGGATGCCGACCTACCTCTGTCGTGTGGTCGAGGCCTATCTGACGGACAGGGCCGTCATCTACCCCGGTCACCAGGGAGTGTGGAACCGGCGAGAGATGTCGTGCGGTGTCCCACAGGGATCGGTCCTGGGGCCGCATCTGTGGGACATCGGTTACGACTGGGTGCTGCGCGCCGACCTCCCCAGTGGCGTCAGTGTAGTTTGCTACGCTGACGACACGCTGGTCCTGGCACAGGGGAGATCGCACCAGGCGGCGGCCGAACTAGCGACACGCGGGGTTGCGACAATCGTCGATAGAATCCGGCAGCTGGGACTCGAGGTGGCCTTGCACAAGTCCGAGGTCATGTGTTTTCATGGCCCTCGGAACGCGCCACCGTCGGGTTCCCAAATTACGGTAGGAGGGGTTCACATCGGCGTCGAGTCGACGTTGAAGTACCTAGGACTCGTCCTCGACAGCCGGTGGAACTTCGTTGAGCATTTCCGACGTTTGGCTCCCAGGCTGGACCGGGCTGGAGCTGCCTTGGGGCGTCTCCTGCCCAATCTGGGGGGTCCAAACGCCTCCTGCCGGAGGCTCTACGCGGGGGTCGTGCGGTCCATGGCCCTTTACGGGGCACCGGTGTGAGCGCGTTCCCTTAGGCTGCGGCCAGCCCGCCGGTTGAACGCGTCCCAAAGGGTCATGGCCATTCGGCTGGCCCGGGGATACCGCACGGTCTCCCGCGAGGCGGCGAGCCTCCTGGCCGGATTACCGCCATGGGATCTGGAGGCGAAGGTCCTCGCGCACATATGGGAGTGGCGCGAGGAGATGAAGCGCCGGGGCGTAACTCCGCTGCCGCGAGAAATCGCGGGTCAGCGGACAGAGCTCCGGCAGGATCTCATGGCGGCATGGAGAGTGCGATTGTCGCAACCCAGTGCTGGGCACGCCACAATTGCGGCGATAAGTCCCCTCTTTGAGGAGTGGCTAGAGAGGCGCCACGGCGTCCTCACCTTCCGCCTGACACAGGTCCTCACCGGACACGGTTGCTTCGGGAGGTTCCTGTTTCGTATAAGGCGGGAGGAAACGCCCGGGTGTCACCACTGTGTGGATCGCCCGGAGGACACGGTGGAGCATACGGTGGAGGTCTGCCCCGCTTGGGCGGAGCCCCGCCGTGTCCTCTTGGAGGCGATTGGCGGCGGTGACCTCTCGCGTCCGGCTCTGGTCCAGGCCATGGTACGGAGCGAGAGGGCATGGGAAGCAGTCACCTCCTTCTGCGAAGCAGTAATGCTCGCGAAGGAGGAGGCGGAACGCGTGAGGGAGAGGCAAAGTTTGCGCCCTCACGCCCCTAACCGCCGCCGCCGCTGGAGACGCCCTGGGCGTCGGGAATCCCAGGCGGATTCCCGGCCACCATAGGCGCGGGCTTGCGGACGGCGAGCAATGGGTAGCTCGCCGTCCGATCAGGACCAGGCCCGGGTCGATGGCGCGTCGTGTTCCACGCGCGCCTCAAAGAGATGTCAGCACAATTGGCGGGGTCCGCTAGGACCGATGCCTGCCAGGGTTGCGGGTTAGTCCGAAAGGGATACCGGGACCTTGGCAACAGGCAACTGAAGGCACACGGGTGGGTTTTAGTCAGTAAAAGTCTGACACGCCCTTCCGCTCCACCCAGAGCGGGAGAAGTCATTGGATGATTTCCCACCCTCAAAAAAAAAAAAAAAAAAAAGGTGTTAACACATCTTCATCACTTGAAAACATTTTCAATCGATTTATTATTAAGTAACCCTAAACTTTTTGTTCGTACAACTTACAATAGGTATTTAAAATAGCGCCCATTTACTAATGACAGCAAAGAACACAAAACAGTCTTTATTCTAATGCTAAACTCCTGTTCGAAAATCAAATCAAATAGGAGTTTGTATATCATTGAGATGGAGTTCAAACAAATTGGTGTTCTAAATTCAAACACCAAAACAGTGATTAAAAGTGCTTTTTATTCACTGTTTTCAGTGAATAAAATAAGCTTTTTAGAGGGGGCATGGTATAAATTATATTTTTAAATATTAGAATAAAGAAATATATAAAAACACTATTCATATTATTATTATACTCTTTGGTTCTATTTCAGTACCACAGACGGCGTGGATTGGATACTCAAAGAAACATTGAAGACATTTTGAAATTGGAATTATAATTTAATCAAACTGGAAAGAAAATTCTCGCCAGGTATTGTCTTGTTATAAGAATAAAACTATTTTGATCATCTGTTCTTCGCGTCTAAAAGGGGGGACCTACAAAATAAACAAAAACCCTTCTCGGCAAATGCTTTTAAAGGTAATATAAGTTGTGTATCTGAACAAAGATTGTCTGTACACACTGTAGTGAATTAGTTTTATAGAATCACAAGAAATGCGAAACACATAACACATAATCAGCCTATAATGTTCCCACTGCTGGGACACAGGCCTCCTCTCTGTGAGAGGGAGTGGGCCGTAATCCACCACGCGGGCCCAGTTCGGGTTGGTAGATGTCACATGTCTTTGAATTTTTGGTTCTAGGACATGCCGGTTTCCTCACGATGTTTTCCTTCACCGTTTTGAGAGCAGTGGCGTTGAAATAATTTACACAAAGTAAAGCGCCTGTCACGGTTCGAACCTACGACCTGCAACTCGTAAGTCGTGGCCGTTACCACTGGGCTACCACTGCTCTCGAAAACTGGTAGAGAGACTGGTAGAGAAATGCGAAAACTGGTACAAAATCGTTCCCGAGTTGATGTTTCTCTTAGACCTACTATGGGGCAAACAGTTTTATTATCATTATAATTTACTAATGACTAGCTCCCGCCCGCGGCTTCGCCCGCGTGGTATGTCGATAAAAAGTAGCCTATGTCCTTTCTCAGGCTCTAGGCTATCTGTGTACCAAATTTCATTTAAATCTGTTCAGTAGTTTTGGCATGAAAGCGCGACAGACAGACAGACAGAGTTACTTTCGCATTTATAATATTAGTAAGGATATTAAAGCCCGTGCAGACTGCATGAGACTTGCACGAGCCTTACAAGCAAAATTCTCTGAAACAGCAAATCATTATCACACAAATTTCTACATTTGAAATAAATATTGATAAGCCTTTATACGAACAAGAAACCTTATGTTATTGCTCGGATTGGTTGTCAATAAGATACAGACAATGAATCCTATTCACGTATCAATAAACGTATTACATAAATTGAAATCCTTCAAATACATATCGATTGGTAATTAAATTATTACCTATCTCCGGTATCTAACAGCATTGCTGTTCTTTTCACAATAACTTACAGGCACAAAAACATGAATGTGATAACTAATGAACAAAGATTTAAATAGACATAAATCTCTACTGAACGTAGAATAAAACCTTCGTCATCCTTTTCCCTGACCCATTTACCAGGGGTTGCTTGGCTTTGTCTGAACTTACTTGCTCAGCTCATTAGCAGCACAAGACGTTGTTATTATTTTATATTTTGTTACAGAAGGACTAATAAGATTTATAAACGATTTAATTATGGAAGTGATAATTTTTATATCCCGTCTTCCCGAAAAAAGGGCAGGAGGGACAGTCTTCAACATTCAAGTCTTGCAAGCGTCAATCTATTTTCATGCCTTTTTATGCATATGCTGCAAATACGTAGGTAACCCAACATAGATTACTGACCAGCACCCTTTTTTGAGGGTGGGTTCAAAAAAAGGGAAATCATCCAATGACTTCTCCCGCTCTGGACGGAGCGAAAGGGCGTGTAAGACTTTTACTGACTAAAACCCACCCGTGTTCCTTCAGTTACCTGTCGCCAAGGTCCCGGTATCCCTTTCGGACTTTCCCGCAACCCCGGCATCCCTTTCGGACTTGACCAGCACCCTAATTGCGTGATAATGATTACTTAATGAGAATCGGAATCCGTTTGAAACAAATGTCTGATCCAATGCATCATAAGATCATAATAACACAATTAATTTGTTGGATTGTCAAACTGAAACATAAAATGTAGCTAAAAGCTATAGTTTATCTTTTTAGAAAGTGTAAATCTAAGGTAGGACTATGACCAACGAGTAATGTAATTATCTATTACAAGAAGTAGGTAGGTAGGTACTGTAATTATACAATTACTCATCTTATTCCAAGATGAGTAATTATCAATCAATCAACAGCTAAGACTACCGCAGTCTCGCGCTTGAATAACAAGTAGCCTTCTCAAGTCCAGCCATCCAGTCTAAATCAGAAAAACGTGAGTCAGCCGAAAACAGTAATTCTTTTACAAAAAGGTAACAAAATGCCAAAGAAACGAAATCCATTAAAGTAAGGCATTAACGTTCACAATATTCATATTTCTTCGGCATTATCATCGTGTAATGTTGACACAAGTAATAAAGTTAAATATAAAGTACCTAAGAACACAAAGATAGGCAATAATTCTTACGCGTGCTTGTGATAAGCTTTTGCATGAAGTCGTTGAACTTTGGCGAATCAGTAAGCTTGCTATTACGCAACTGGCAATTGTACAATAATTTTGCGATCGTTGCTATAAAATTAATGGGGTTTCCTGGTTTGTCTTTGGCATGGTCATTAAATACTGTAACAAATGAACGAAATATTGACGATTCAGAGGACAATCGCTTCCAAAGCGATTCGTTTTTCTACAACAACTTTCAACAGGATTGACATAAACTTTTCTATACATTTTTGCTTTTTCCTGATAGAATGTCACTTTGTCTAGGCCCTCAGGTATACAGGAGACTTTAGTGAGACAAATGAGGCTTAAAATTCAACTTGATTATAAAGGACGAAACTGTATTAGGAATTTAGCATTGTTTGGTAGGTTATTTTATGTAAACTAGTAAAAGAGTAAATAATTAGCACTAAGGATTACAATGGAAGTTATGCCAATAGGTAACAAAATTAAATAATTCAATGCAAGGTCTTCAAAAGAAATTTCATCTAAATTAATATTAGGTACCTTTGTAAGAATTCCAGAGATTCTTGATCAGACAGACAGGAAGTCTACAAACTGGGGAATTCCCATAATTTAATTTAATAAACCAGTAAGTAGTCGCGATAATAATGTCTACCGACATAATTGTTCATACCAGCAGGCGTAGCATGAGCCCCGCTTTGTCGACGGAAGAGTAGACAAAAATGACGTTTCCTGTAGACAGTATACGGTACGAGACGGCAGCAAAGTAGAAAGAGTCAACTGCACTTTTTACGAAATTCACTCTTTTACATAATTCGACTCAAAATTCTTTGTTTTATAGGTTGTCAGTGTGATTTTGACAGTAAGGATAGAAAACTTTCTTCCGAAATAGTCTACCTACAAAAATACCTAGACAAAGATCGTTAGAAATGAAAGACAAAATGACAGATTGTAGAAAGATTTCTACGGTGGATGTCAAAAATGAAGATGCGAACTGTCACTTTGTATAGAAAAAGCTGTCTATTCTTCGTAGAGATAGAAAGCGCCATGCTACGCCTGCTGCAACCGGTTGCTTGCTCCATTTGCGCCGTAAGTCTCCTGACACTTGAGTAACGGGGTTGACATGTGCAAGAAACATAACAACACGCCTTTATTCCCTGAGAGGTGTAGGTGCGTTGTAGGTACCTATATAAATAATGTGCTCCAAAGTTCAAAATCAATCTGCCTAGCCTATCCCAACTATGTTAGGATGCAGCTGTATTTTACATGAAGCGACTGCCTATCTGACCTCCACAATCCAGTTACTGGGTACCACCGTACCACGATACCCCTTGATAAGACTGGTTGTCTAATTTTTGGGTCTCTGACTACCCGTTACGACTGTCAAAGATCTACGAATGACAACTGGGACCAACGGCTTAACTGGCTTGCTGAGTGCTTCAAATGTATGTCTACATAAATATAGGGATATCCAAATGTTTGTACAAATAGTACAACTCTATCATCCAGACTAATGTCAAGTTCATAGAAATGTCGACGATGGTGAAAACCTCATGAAGATCTTTTGCAGGGTTTAGAAGAACAACGTTAACGTATAGACAAACACGAAAAGCGACTTTAATTATAATAAAATAAATGTGGAATAAATATGGGTTCGTCTCAAAGTTGACCTTTTTTCCTTTTAGAAAACGGAGCTGAACTAAAGCCTTCAGTAGAAGTGTAAAGGTCACGTCACATCAATGGAGTACCGTGCCTTTGACTGTAATGCTGCCTATTTACCGTGAAGGGAAATATTGAAATCGTGATAATATGAATGAGTGTAAAGAAAATAAAAAAAGCGGCACGAAGGGTATCGTTCCAGTTGGAGGGTGTATTTACTTAAAGAGTATGCATTATTATATTAGATAGACGTTTGTATATATTGCCAATATTAAGACCGAGCGCAAAACGCCGAAAAAAAACACGTATCTAATTATGGGGTCTTCATTTCATTTTTAGGGTTCCGTACATCAAAAGGAAAAAACGGAACCCTTATTTATAGGATCACTCGTGTGTCTGTCTGTCCGTCTGTCACAGCCAATTTGCTCCGAATCCAATGGACCGATTAATGGATTAAATATTTATGTATTTCTGTGACCCAAACACGGACGTGTGACGAAAATAAATGAATTTTGAATATTGACCCCATATTCCAAATTCATTTATTTTCACCACGTGGATCGTTTACTGAATAGCTCTATTCTTCAGGTACAAGATTGGTTTACGGTAAATAATTTGGTACTAAATGAAAAAAAAACCAAATGCATTCGATTTAAATTACCTAATGTTAGAAGTAGCGAATGTGACATCATATTGAATGGAGAAAAACTGGAGTTTATTAATCAAACAGTTTTCTTGGGAATCACGCTAGACGAGAAATTACAATGGGGACCTCATATAAAATCTCTTGCGGGGCGGTTAAGCTCGGCCGCTTATGCTGTTAGAAAGATAAGACAGTTAACAGATGTAGAAACCGCGCGTTTGGTCTATTTCAGTTACTTCCACAGCATTATGTCGTATGGCATTTTACTGTGGGGTCGGGCTGCTGATATTGAATCCATTTTTATTTTGCAAAAAAGAGCTGTCAGAGCCATTTATAATCTTTGTCACCGCGAATCTCTCAGGGAACTATTTAAAAAGATTAATATCATGACGGTACCTTGCCAATTCATTTATGAGAATATTATGTATGTAAGAAAAAACTTAAATCTTTTTAATAAAATAAGTGATAGGCATAATTTTAATACTAGAAATAAAGATAAAATAGATCAACCATTTTTCAGATTAGCTAAAGTACAAACATCTTTTATGGGGTACTGCGTTAAATGCTATAACAAAATACCTTGTGATATATTGCAATTAAATGAAAGAAAATTTAAAACTCATATAAAAAGTACACTTTGTAAACAAGCTTATTACAAATTAGAGGATTATATCCAAGATAAGAATGCTTGGAAACATGCTGGTCTTGCTCCATAGGACGATTTAGTGTCTGGACAAAATCAAACTGATAGCTAATTTAGTTTTATTTTATTTATTATTTGTATGTCATAGACTTTTACACTCTGTCATTACTTAAACTCACGCACTGACTTATTAGTACTACTTGTAACAATGTTAGGACTATTGTAATATCGTATACTTTTACAATCTTTGTAAATATGTGAGCACCATGTATCTGGTAATTAATTTATTCATTATTGCTCCATTTATAATTCTTTTTACCTTTCGTAGTACAGTAATCTTATTGTAGGTGCATCGTCTTCACATATAATTATATAATTAATGTATACAAAATATTGTAAAACATTTTTAAAAGAGTAACGATGGAGTTTCTTGCCCATTCTTCTCCATACGAAAACTACCTTTTGGAAGGGGCAACTAGAATCAATTCTATTTCTTTGTTTGACGTTCAAAAGTGCCATATATGTGCCTATTTGAAATAAATTATTTGACTTTGACTTTGACTTTGACTTTGACTTTACTCGCGCGTCGATTACTTTTAGTTATGCTGCTGGGCTGCTGGGGCTACACTTCGCGTTATCGCGAACTTTTCTTCGTGCGCTCTCTGTTGCTCAGCGAGACATCGTGGGCGTGGGGGGTGTGCGAGAGAGAGCGCATGAAGAAAAGTTCGCGATAACATGAAGTGTAGCCGTAGCATTAGGACGCGGCTTGAAGGTGTCATGTAGGTAAACATCGTAAGGAGGAGGACAAAATGAAATCCATCAGTAGGGAGTGTTGTATAATATTTATATCAGTTTATTATATGTCTTTGAAGAAGGCAGACTTCGGGAAGGTTTTCGCCGAAGCCCTGATGTTGTGAATGACGGTAATGTAGGCGGTCTCCACTATTTGGCATAGCGTCTTTTTCCTCAGAGAAACCTGGTTGGTCTCATAATCTGGTTTCATGTCTCGTGCATCTGAGTCTGTTGGGAAATAAGAAAAAAATTAAAAAACTACCTTTTTGGTAGATGTGTTAAATTAAACATCAATGATAGTAGTTTTGTGAGTTGTATTTTATAAAAGTAGATTTAAAATTTAATAGAGGTTAGACATAGTGTTTTATATTCATATAAAAAGTTGGGACGTCCGTCGCCGTTGCACTGATGTGTCCAGAGGTATAAAAAAAAAAGAATACAAATGTTGAAGCGCATTCAGTAATTAATTTTGTTTTAGGAAGACAGAGTTTGAAGTGGAAAAATATTCCTTGATTATGGTGGCTACTGGGTCGATAATGTGTAAGAAGTAGCTGACCTACGATCTGAATGCGATTGACAAAAGAAGGTCAAAAGGCATTAGGTTGAGAAGTGCTGGAATATGTTTTCCTTATTCAGTAGATTCATGCCTCCTTGCACTCACAATAGGTTTGAAACTCCTTGTTATGTAGAAAATATGAGTGGGTGGAAAGTTGAAGTGGGCTCGGAGGGGAAGGACCCAAATTTTATATTGACGTCATTTTTTACTGGAAGGAAAAATTCGTAATTCGAAAAGTAAGAAAATCTGCAAACATTTTCTTACGGTAAACTACTTTTGCAAAAATCGAATGCTTCCTTCGACTTTCCTACAAAGTAGGTAGGTATATGTATTCGTACTTGGCCCAACATTTTTTTTTTCTACGTACCGTTGTTCAAGGCGTTTTGTAGTTCATCACCAATGTTCACGACTGGTTCTCCAATAATTTCGCAAGTGTTGATTTCCGGACCCACTTCGAAGTATTCTGCATCACCCTTCTTTGTTAGACTGTAGCCGTATTGCGAGCTTCCCAAAGCAGCTGATGACAAGGTAAAGGTTTCTGTTATATTTTATAGAACTGCGGTTGTACAGCCGACCGCACGTCTGTTGTAACACTTTGACCTTACGCTTGGCGTAGTACAGAATGTCAATAGAAAAATAATTTATTACTACTAAAATACGGCCTACGGTTGATATTCCATTTGTAACTATTCAAAAAAAACTCTTTGAACATTCTATCCTCCTCACTGCTCGATTTTGAGGTACCGATGAGTTAAACGCTTGGAAAATGGCTTGTCCAAATACGGATTTGCCATTGCCAGACAATCCGTCCTCCCAGAGACGGTGGGACGTGCCCGTCTGCACGTATTTACCAGGGTATTCTGTATAATACTATACGGAATACCCTGGTAAACACGGCACCTAAGAGGTACTGTGGAGCGTGCCCGTCTGCTGGCTGTGAGAATATGGGAGTTAGGCTTGTAGCTTCAGGCCCTCCCGTCATCCCCGATAGGCACTATGATGGATGACTCATCGTTTCGGCTCGCTACGTGTCTCCGCATAGGCGCAACTTTTGTTCAGTGAGTTCAGAGACATCACCGTGACACTGCGGTGAAGCTGTCGACAGTCTCGGGCACCATGGCCTGTGTTACAGGAGCGCAGGTCACATTGCACGGCACGCCAGCATCAGCGATATTATTCGTCGAGCCCTTGTCATCGCCAGCGTACCAGCGATATGAGAACCAAACGGCTTGGTACGTGACGTTGGGAAGAGACCAGGTGGCATGACGTAATTGCCTTGGAAGGTGACTAGACCTCTGGTTTGGGACGCAACCTGTGTCAACACCCTTGCGGCGGCACTACTGCGGCTACTGAAATCCTCAAGCGGCGCAAAGGGTAACAAAAGTTTTGAGCCGTTTGGGGACTTTGGGGTCGAAACGCTTGGGTCATGAGGCCCGAGTGCGCGTCTCCTTTTTAAGAAAATTTCTTGCCGACTGGTCGACACTTGGCGTGGCCAGAGGGCTGGCTCCTTCTTTGGCCAAAGAATTAGCATTGCCATTCAACGTGGCAATGCTGCCAGTCTTCTGGGCACGTTTCCGGATGCAAGCGATGCGGACGAAAACTTCGACGCCTAGCTTTTGTTTTTGTATTGATTTGTATATACGTAGTTACTTAGTTATAATAGTCTTTTTACTTTTTTTTATTCTTGACTTCTCTTTGGTTTAGTTCTCTGGTCTAATCTTTCTTGATTTTAAACTTAAATTCTAGTTACTTCTGACAAAAAGTAAGATTGTTCTACTTACTTGCAGAGGCTGTGTAATCTCCATTAAACACCTTGTTCTTCTTAGTAAATGTGATTTTAAGATCACCAGCGATATTCAAAACAGCTTTCGTTTTTAATACTACCGACTTCTTGTCCGTATCCATTCTGCAAATAAATTATATAAAAAGGTTATCAATGAGATAACGAGGTAGGTAGGCAATTAGTGCTATCAATAAGTTGATTTAATGTTGCATCTTTGTTTCTTATTTTTCTTTGATAAAGCTTGCGTTATGTGGTTTGTAGCTTCATGATAATGCTGTTATTTTAAGATTTTGCCACAGGTCGGTTTAAAACTTTGTGGCATGAGTCCATTTGTATTGCAGCATTTGAGTTATTTTATTATGACAAAAGTAATTTCGTTGGTATTGGGCTCCGTTAGTCAGACATCTTATACGAAAGGAATGGCCGCTGTAAAAATAAAACCTTAAAAAGTCTTACTTATCTTCCAAAAATGGATTGTTTTGACCACGTTTGAGTTTGAATACTATGAAAATTCAAATCAAAACTGGAATACCAGGACCAAAACGTAACACTACATCTTGTTAATCCAGTCCCAAACGTTTCTTCGTATCTCAGTCTTTTAAGAGTTTCTGACTTAAGAAATTTCGAGTATTTTAGTAATTCAAACCATAAAGATTTCTTATCTGGTTTCTCTTACAAAACGAATGCATTTGAAGTACATTTTACGTTAAACCAGTTTTATCTTTATTTTTGTACTAGCTGTTGTCTGAGACTTCATCTGTGATCCAGGATGAAAAGTAGAATATGTCCTTCTATAGGTGATGATCTACCCATGTGCCAAATTTAATTGAAATCCGTTCAGCCGTTTTAGCGTGAAAGCATAACAAACAAATAAAGTCACGTTCGCATTTTTCGCAGTTAGGATAAGATTATAATTCTTCACACTAAGGGATCTCACGCGCTAGACGGCCACGACTCCGGCCAGTCGTGATTCGTGGTCCAGGCTGCGGCTAGTTGGCCGTTGCGACCAAGTGCGCGATTTTTATAGGTTTCTATAGTTTACGTAGTCGTAGCCGTGGCCGTCTAGTTCGCGAGTTCCATAAAAGTTGTTAGTCCAACTGATTTTATAAAGAAAAAGGTATGAATACACTGCGGCCAGTAGCATAATATATAATTCTACAATCTTTATATGAGAGTCAATATGAAATCCATTTCTTTTAAATTGAAGGTTAATAAATTCTAACAGATAAGTAGGTGCGGTACCAACAGAGTCTCACTCAAATATCTACTTATTACTAATCTAATTCTGCATTATTCTGTTATATTTTAATCTTTTGCCTTTGCTTCTCATTATTGTGCAAAAATAAAGAACTAGAGTGCGTTTCATCAAATAGTTCCTTTGCCAAAATGTTGGCTCCACTGTTAAATTTTAACTACGGGCCTATTAGGTAGGGCCGTAGCGTATTTGTGTTACTACAATTACAGTGGAGCCAACATTACACCATTGATTGACGCTATTTGATGAAACGCTCTCTATCTTCAACCCCTCCAGGAACACAGAAAGAGTAGTATTAAGGCCCCTAGCCTAGCACACGGCGTATTTTAAACGCGCAGACGACGCGCGTTTCAAGAACTTGACTTCGGACGGCGAAGAAAAACTTTGAAACGCGCGTCGTCTGCGCGTTAAAAATACGCCGTGTGTGTGCTACCTAACATTATTTTGAGTAAAGACAAAAAGAACTTACTGGAAGTCAGAAATCTTTTGGTTCTTCAATCCAGTGACATTGATGTTCTTGAACTCAAAGGCCAGGCCCATAATTGGGTCGACAACGACTTTTAATTCGGGGATGATCAAAGGGTCCAGAGGTTTGATGTCATAGTCTGGTAAGCCATTGCAGGACTTTTCCAAAAAGTTCTCTGTAGCCTCGCTCAAGCATTTGATGTCATTTTTGTTGCATGGGTCGAAAAGCTTTCCTGTAAAAAAATGACATTTTTTTCAATGAAATATTTCGTTTCTTTTCTATTCAAAAGTTTGGTTTATTTTGAGAGCCACTTTAATAGTTCGGTGAAATCGTATTGATCCTTTATTGGAACATCAAAGCTTACATAATCAATGAAGGTGAACAAATTTTACACATTTCTGCATGAATTCAATATTTCATAAACTAACGACTATTACTTATAATGAAAACTCTACTTTCAACATTCACAGATATGTATCAGGTGAACGATTGAACCGTTCCAAATGGATTTAACATCACAAAATAACAATACCTAATCTATTATCTATGCTAAGGAATATAGCGGTACATGAAACAAATAAACTATTGATGGTAATCATGGTGATTCTTACAATAATAATAAATAGAAAATAACATACCTCCTTCCGAAAGGACACAACACACGAACGAAAGCAATAAGAAGCTCCTATAAACAGCCATGTTGCAGGAGTACTGACTTAATGAAGAATAAATAAGAACTGACCAGAGACCACGACTTATCACTACACTTTCATTTGTTTATACTAGCTAATATAATAATTGAAGTGAATCATTGATAACAGAGGTCACAGTTATCAAACGCATATGACATGGTTATCGCAAGTGATAATGACATTAGTGCTTTAGAAATATTGCTTATTGAGAATTAGCTTTTGCATACGTGATCTGAAATGATCCCACCGAAAAGTAATACCGACTGGTATAAAAAGTATCCTATGTTAGGACCCAGGTACCTGTTTAACAAGTTTCATCGAAATCCGTTCAGCTGTTAAGGGGTGGAAAGGTAACACAGATAATATAAAATAAGTATAAATAAATATATTATAGGTATAGAGTAGATAAGGATGAATGGTTCAATGCGAAGGAGAATATTTATAGAGATAGAACAAATTTTTTAGCTTGTAATTACAGTGAGAGAAGCGATAAATATTTTTGCGAGTTTTCTGAAAGCATTTGTCATCCTTTAACAAACCATATCATACAAAACATAATTTGAGGATGCAAAATAATTTACTCGAATAATAATCATCATGACTGACTCCAATTAACTAAAAAAGATAACAAATACTTGTTCAACGCATTTAGAAGAAAAATAACTGCATGTTTTGATTCAGATAAAAAAAATATTTTTCACGTTCATATTGTATGATAATTAGGTTGCCATTTTAATGAGGCTCGCTAAAATTTGCTTGGGCTACTGAAAAATAGTTTCATTAAAAATATTCAAACATCTCGAGTTACTAGAAGCTTTTTATAAATATTATAACAAAGAACAACGACCCACCTGTTGCAGATAAAGATAAAGTAAAAAGTGTCATGGACCTGTAATTTTTCCGCCCCGACCCTTGCTCGTGCCACCCCGCGCCGCTGCGTCCATGCAACTTTAAATTCCTCCCTAAATAATCACAATCAGATCCCGCCTGACGCCCTAAGTCGAGGTCTATACCCCACAGGGGGTGCCCCTAGCGTCTCTTAATTTATTAAGGCAAGATAGCCCGGTTAAGCCGATGACCCCCTTGGTTGATCTGCGAGACGCCATTCACAAAAAATAATCACCAGGATCTCAAATCGTCAGCTCTTAATTGGACACAAGAGTAATGCTACTTGGCAGCAGAAAATGTGTAATGTGGTACTTATGGTAGTGCTAATTCATAAGGAACTCTAAGATACCAGAGTTTTTCCCCATCTTTGGGTGAAGAGAGAAAATTACGGTGCCTTTAGAAAATATTATCTTCAAGTTAAGCCGGCCGGCCAGGCAGCTAGATCGACAAATAAAAATCATTAAAAACGCCAAATTAATACTAAGCAAGCGTGGTGATCAATGCTCATGTCAGAGGAATCCTTTGCTCTGCTATGGGAAAATTACAGGTCATGGATCCTGTCTGGAACCACCTGGTTTTCTTTTAATAAAACCCCCAGATTTTAAGATAATTTATAAATTACTAAAGTAAAGATTCCACAAAACATATAATTTTGTGCCAATAAGCGGATCTATAGGCAATAAATTGCACGAATTTATGATTAGTACATGTCGACAAATATTTTTTTTAATCTCTTGTTGTTTGCATGCCCATTCGACCTCAAAACATTTATTGAGATACGTTTATACAGAGTGTTCTCAATTTACTTCACTATTACTCTTATTTATGTTCTCGGGGCCGACTTCTTTTAAAGGAAATTCCTCGCCGGTTGGTCGACACTTAACGTGACCAGAAGCCTGGTTCGTTCTTTGGCCAACAAATTAGTATTGCCATTCAACGTGGCAATGCTGCCAGTCTTCTGGGCACATTTCCCGATGACAGCGAACAGCGATGCGGACTAGTACTTCGACGCAAGTGGCCTTTTGTTTTGTATATATTTATAGGTATTTGTCGTTAATTTTGTAAAAAAAAAAAATGTTCAAGGTTATTTTAATCTTTCGTTACGGAATTGCCTATCAGCGATAAGACAATCGTTTGTACCATTCTAAATACCTATTCTAATGTTTGTGTTTTCTTCAAGTTGTTCCTTTCAGTGTAGTAGATACTGAAACGAATATTGATCTTATCGTTATATTGCTTCCGATTGGGAAAAAAACGTTATTCTGAAATTAGACTAGTTTTCAGACTTTCGCGTGCAAACATTTATAATGTTAACAAAGGGCTTAAACAAGTGACAATCGCTTTAAAGCATTTCGTATTAAAAAAAACGACTTTCAACGGGATTGACATAAGCTTTTAGGTAGCTTATATCAATCTCATACGTTTTGCACTTTTCCATCATCGATAACGCTGATAGATATTTTGTCTAGGCCGTCAGTATTATTTTGGAAACAAAATTACGCCACCCTGTATATTTTGTAAATAAAATACGGATGCTATGCATGACGTTCCTTTATTTGTAATCTTCTTATCAATTAAACTAATTACTTACATGCTTGCAAACTTAAGTACTTACTTACATTTAAATATTCATAAAACGAAACATCTAACTGTGCCTATGAATATTAAAGCAGATTTTTGATTGGTTTACATTCCTTGCTTAATAAACCTATGATTCGAACGCGGTTTTGAATAGATAAAATCAAATTGACTAACCACAAATTGTTCATAATACTTAAATAATGCACATAATGCCAGTGTACGGCCAATTTATTCGACGAAACATTTTAAAATTTAAATAAATATATGTAGTGTTTGGGATTCGAGTACCAATAAAATCACCGTTTATGCCACGACAAACGTTTATTTTCGTTAATTAAACATTTCACCCTTTTTCAACACCGTCTTCAATCTATCGTCCTTCCACACCGTAGCCATATTCGTTCTCCCCACTTATATAAAAATGTATTTGTGTATCATAAATTATTTATTTTTAAGGAATGAATACCAAAATATCTAAGTACGCTTACTTCTTCCAGTTTGAAGTCCTATTCCTAAAAGATGATAACTATAGAGAAATATCCGCCTAAAATAATAAGATCCCTTTTTCATGTAGCCGTTACTCAGAACTATCCTTTACGCCACGCCATCACGTTGGCACTATAACTCATCTCTTCCGGAGCCTCGTTTAGTAGTGCGATCACGGGAGCC
Organism: Lithophane semibrunnea; assembly: GCA_947363905.1. Classification (NCBI taxonomy): domain Eukaryota; kingdom Metazoa; phylum Arthropoda; class Insecta; order Lepidoptera; family Noctuidae; genus Lithophane; species Lithophane semibrunnea. Next base: position 10,995,756 of record OX376197.1, on the reverse strand, counting down.
AGACAGTACCGCTCCAACATGATTAACTTGTTCAATTGCTATCCTGATAGGTAGTAGCGTAAATGGTTAAAGATCTGCTCTTGTGATTATAACCAGGTCAGGCTATTGCAATACCTGAACTAAATCCTAAATAGGTACAAAAGCATCGACGTACCGGAAGACGTAGCGTTGGAAGGCTTCGATCCCACAATATGGACCGATGACTTGGTGAAGGCCGCAGGAATCCGCTGGATGCGAGAAGCACAGAACTGCACTAACACACGATCAATCAAATTCTGAATCATTTTGAAGAATATTGCTAATCCATTGCTTCTTATGTTCGAATTTGTCTGCTCAACAACGTACTTAAAACGCAATGAATGTTGGTGAAAAGCAGTGGACGTCTTTCGGCTGAAATGATGATGATATTTATTTATTTAATACTTTAAGCACACAAATGTACAGAGGCGGACTTAATGCCATAGGCATTTTCTACCAGTCAACCTTTGGGTGATGCAGAGACAAACAGTGGTAGGTGCAATAGCGAAAATTGTGGAATAAATATTATTTAAATACGTAAACCTATTAAAACTATATATATATATATATATATTTATATATAATAAACCTAAATATATATAAATATAAGAACAATTAAATACACACAACTACACGAACATACTAAAACAAATAAGACAAACAATGGGAAAACATTACCGTTGTGATGATACTGCCAGCTTCTTGCGAATGTGCTCTCGAACTTTAATTTTAAAGGATAATCGGTTGGTTGCCATCCTGATTTCCACGGGGAGCGCATTCCACAGAGAGATAGATTGGACAAAAAACGAAGAGTGAATGAAGTCAGTACGGTGAGTGGGACAATGAAGAAGACGATTACTTGATGAACGTAGATTTCTACTGTGGTTGGCGCAAATGTACTGAAAATGGGGGGCTAGATAACTAGGGGAAAAGGGAGAGACAAGAAACGAGAACAAGGTGGTCAGCGCCCTTTGCTCTCTGCGCTGACGTATGGGTAACCACTTTAGAAGCGATCGATGCGCAGAGACATGATCATATTTACGCAGATTGAACACGAATCGAATGCAATTATTGAGAAGACGGTCAAGTTTGTCGAGAAGATCTGCATTCAGGTCATAGTAGCACACATCACCATAATCGATGATAGGGAAAATTAAGGACTGCACAAGCATTGTCTTCGTACTCGATGGCAATATGTTTTTCAAGGGGTACAGAGCCCGCAGCGTAATAAAAGTAATTGAATGGAATAGTCCATTAATTGTTTGTCAAATAATTCACGATAGATACATATATGGGAGAATTTCATGTTGATACTGCTCGTACAATAATACATTTCCGTGCTAGTGTGCATCAATGCATTCGAGGCGCGGAAGGCGAGGGTTAAATGGAGCCGAGAGTACCTACAATGACAAATGCTCACCCGTATCCAACGATTATCAAGGAAAATAAATTTCAGTACGTACATACATCACTACAATTATAAAACAAAGTCCTCCGCCGCGTCTGTCTGTCTCTCTGTTCGCGATAAACTCAAAAACTACTGCACCGATTTTCATACTGCGTTCACCAATGGATAGAGTGGTTCTCGAGGAAGATTTTACTATAAAATAACCGACATCCACGCGGGCCAAGCCGCGGGCATCAGCTAGTAAATAATATTTTGTAATAAATGTCAGATGGGCTCGCAGATTAATCTAATAAGGATCAATAATACCATTGTCTTTTGATTCATAATTTCAACCTTCCCTACCTCAGTCATGTTACTTTAGAATAAATAGGTATAGAAATTGCTGAGCTGAAACTTACGTCGAATAAGCAACCAGTGCAATGTTTGCTGAAGCGTTACTTATACAAGGGGACAAGGGGACCGTCTCTGCGAAGAGATAAGAAAATCACTAAGATAAAGGTAGGTTATGCGACGTCGAGATTTTATTGGCTAGAATTAATTTGATCTGAATGAAATCTAAGGACCAGCAGGCGTGGCATGAGAACCGTTTTGTCGACGGAAGAGTAGACAAAAATGACGTTTCCTGTAGACAGTAGATAGTACGAGATGGCAGCAAAGTAGAAAGAGTCAACTGCACTTTTTACGAAATTCACTCTTTTACATAATTCGACTCAGAATTCTTTGTTTTGTCATAGGATTTATCGGTTGTCAGTGTGATTTTGACAGTAAGTATAGAAAACTTTCTTCCGAAATAGTCTACCTACAAAAAGACTTAGACAAAGATCGTTAGAAATGAAAGACAAAATGACAGATTGTAGAAAGATTTCTACGGTGGATGTCAAAAATGAAGAAACGAACTGCCACTTTGTATAGAAAAACCTATGTCTATTCTTCGTAGAGATAGAAAGCGCCATGCTACGCCTGCTGGGGGTTGACTATGAAGTATTAATGCTATCATTATTCCACTGCGAAAAAAGGATGGTGCTAGCGGCCTTCTATAGCTCCTCTCTCTCACTAACACTGGAAAAATGGTGGCATTCATACTTCATAATTTGGCACCTGCGCAACTGCACAGCTTCTTATGCAGCTCACTTAAATAGGTTAATGGAACATGTTTCTCATGATAAAGTTGTGTGTCAATTTATTTGAGACGAGCTGCGCCTCACGGTTTCACCCGCGTAAGTCTCGATCTAGTGGGAATATCGGGATAAAAAGTATCCTATGTCCTTTCCCGGGATACCATCTATCTCCTTGCCAAATTTTATCTAAATCCGTTCATTGGTTTAGGCGTGAAAAGGTAACATACAGACAGACAGACAAACAGAGTTACTTTCGAATTTATAATATTAGTATGGATATTGAGTGCAGTCAGCCGAGGTATATGATATCCTTGTTAAGCCGGCGCCAGACATAGTCACATATTTGATCAAACATATTCGATAGACCTTGCACACACATATGAACACTTGTATGCAAATACCGGCCAGACATAGTCACATATTTGATCAAACACTTTGATAGACTTTGCTCACACATTTAACCACAGGCTAGGGGTGGGGCGTATATATATATCGTAAGACGTACTAGATAAAAATAACAGATATTAAAAAATAACAAATATCAATTTGTTCATCAATATAAAATATCCGTTACTTAAAATAACAGACTCAAGACTGTTACCGTTAATACATTATAACAATCCCCACACAAACTGTTACCACGGCTGTTTCTTACATACACACGGGCACAAAGGAAGGAATATAGCAAGGTTATCAATTTCTCTCTCTTCCTCATTAAAGAATGGAAGATATTCAATTGAGATATAAATACGTATTTATAGTCCGTACGAAAATAACAGACTGTTATTTAATAACAGATATTTGGAACTGTTATTTTTTTGTAACAGTAACAGTGATAACAGAAATCGTGTTTAAGAGGGATGCGCTAGGGTGGCCCGCGAAATTCAAATTTTCTTACGTTTTTTGCAATTTGCAGGTCAGTATCAGGTTGTATGTTGATCTAAATATTATTAGCGCTCGTAACAAATATGGATTTACAGAATTATAAACATTGAAATCAGCAATACAACTCTCTAAGCTCATGTAAGTGCATTGAATGACTATTTCATGAAATCATGATATTTGGCACTTTCATGAACTTAGAGAGTTGTATTGCTGATTCTCCTGCAAATTGCAAAAAACGTAAGAAAATTTGAATTTCGCGGGCTACCCTAGCGCATCAACCTTAACCTGGTACAACCCATCTTTACCACTGGCGACATGCTTTCAGTGTTGCCAACTGCTACCTTCAGTTAGTAGCTAGACAGTCTGCTAATTGTAGCTAGATTGTCAGATTGTACACACGGCTACACATCAAGCTATACATTTTCAGTTTATGGTGATCTCGCATTGTATAGAATTTCCTTACAATGAGAAGTCAGTTTATGCTGAAAATGTATAGCTTGATGTGTAGCCGTGTGTACCCAATAAAGTAGCTAAATGCTACTTCTACTTCGTTTCTGAATCCCAGATAATCATTTGAAATTTTAAATCTTTGTTTTTTAATATGATGTTTGACATTTGCACCTGTCAAATTAGTCTATCTACTTCTTTTCATAGGTGTTTCCATTTTCCGCGAGCATGAAATAAATTAATAACACAACACAATAAAAATGTTGTTAAAGTTTACCAGTGGAGCCAAAATTACGGCAAAGGAACTTTTTGATGAAACTACAAACATATCATTTCATACTTTCAGACGCACTCACCTAATAAAAATTTTCGAAAGTATTTACGTCATGTGTAACGTAGCTAAAAAATCTAGCTACAAGTTTGATTAAATTTTTTATTTAATTGCCTGACATTGAAAAATAGCTAGATCTAGCTACAAAGTAGCTAAGATGTTATCATTTTGTATGCTAAATTTGGCAGAGTTTCTTCCTGTTTAGCACACTTTTTCGTCGTTTACCTAAGTCACAGATACTGGTGCCGATTCTATTGTACACCGAACTAAACTATCTCTAAAATTCCTTACTTTTGGCTATTAGAATCTTGGAGCTATTCTGCCAAATAAATTCTCTAAATTTAAAACTTATTTTGACACAACTAAAATCGAATTTGACAACCGCGCCTCCACTTGTTAGGCGCGCAGGGACAGCCTTTGTATGGAAAATAAGGAAAAAAAAAATTACCATCATGTTGAGTATTAGGGCTTATCATTTTATTCTGTGGATCAGTTCCGTTTGACAGTTCTGGTGTTGTATTAGAAATTCTTGTAGTGTGAAGGATTTTCCAATTGGAACGTTGGTAAGTAAATGAATAATCATTTATTAGTGTATAGAGGTTTTTTAAAGGGGGTCGAAATTTTCATTATTTTTGCGATAGGACACACCGTTTTCGAGATATAAGCAAAAGAAAATAAAAACAAGATACAGTACTGTTTTGCAACTGAAGTCGACTGAGTCTGTTGGTTTAAATATTAGTTCGTGACATCTTAAAAATAGTCAGATTTAGTTAGAGGATTTTAAATTTCACTAAATTAAAACTCAGTGCCATCTTAGTGCTGTCAAATAAAAATATAGTTTAGGTGGATGCGGTAGGGTAGCCTGCGAAATTTAAATTTTCTTACGTTTTTTGCAATTTGCAGGTCAGTGGTCAGTATCAAGTTGTATGTTGATCTAAACAAACATTATTATCAGTCGTAACAAATATGGATTTACAGAATTATTAACATTAGAATCAGCAATACGACTCTTAAGTGCATTGAATGACATTTTCATGAAATTTTCATTTCAAGCACTTGCGATTGAGCAAAGCGACCGTTCCGCTCAGTTACGAGACACTGGCCTTCCAGGCTACGCTACGCACACATTTGAAATTCGAACGCGCTACGCAAACATTTCAACTTTAAACGCTTTGATGTGCGCTCGAAAAACCGACACCGAATGGAAAAGTTGAAATGAGTGATCAAACTTTGATGAAATACCCAAACACCCATGCCACACATCTGTCAAACATGTGATCAAATATTGCTGCTATGTCTGGCGCCGGCATTTATGTGCGCTCAAACAAATGACACTGAATGGCAAAGTTGAAATATGTGATCATACTTTGATGAAATACCCAAACACCCATGCCACACATCTGTCAAACATGTGATCAAATATTGCTGCTATGTCTGGCGCCGGCATTTATGTGCGCTCAAACAAATGACACCGAATGGCAAAGTTGAAATATGTGATCAAACTTTGATGAAATACCCAAACACCCCTGTCATACATGTGTTCAAACTTTGCCGTGCTGTGATCAAATATTGCTGCTATGTCTGGCACCGGCATTGGAAGAACGGCCGCCCTACAAGAAAAAAATGCGTTATAAAGTTGATTACAGGCGCTTCACGCAAGTAGTGTAGTGTAGGTATGGTATGGGTCACTCAAGTGAATGTTCATTTCGTTTCATTTCACGTTAATAAAATCTGCCTAGTCTTTTCCCAACTATGTTGGGGTCGGCTTCCAATCTAACCGGATGCAGCTGAATACCAGTATTTTACATGGAGCGACTGCCTATCTGACCTCCACAACCCAGTAACTGGGCAATACGATACCCCTTGGTAAGACTGGTTGTCAAACTTTCGGGCTTCTGACGACCCGTAGGTAACGACTGTCAGAGATCCACGAATGACAGCCGGGACCAAGGGCTTAACGTGCTTTCCGAGGCACGGAGGAGTCTCGGTACCTATGATAAGATGGTCACCCATCCACAGACCAACCCTGGCAAGCATAGATTAACCTGATGGAACGACCCGTGCGGCTGTTATTATTATTACTTAGCCACGTTCATACGACACCGAAAAAATTACAAAGGAATGAACGTTCATCTGCACCTTTCATTTAGTTTTTCGATCGTTCGATAGGCGAGTGAAAGATGGCTAGTGCCGAAATCCAACATCGTTGGATCGGCTCACTAGTGAATTAATTTTTAGGGTTCCGTACCACAAGGCGGGTGCAAAAGGGAACCCTATTACTAAACCTCCGCTGACCTTCCATCCGACCGTCTGTCTGTCTGTCCGTCGGGCTGTAGGTATCTCATGAACCGTAACCTCCGGTTAGACTGGAAGCCGACCCCAGCATAGTTGGAAAAAGGCTAGGCAGATGATGAGCTGGCTATTCGCCCAAAAAAATCTATCCTAGGTAATAGGTTATACGGGCTAATATCCGCGACAAAGCGCGTATTTTGCGTAAATCTATCCTAAACCTATCCGTATATAATCTATATTTCTAATCTTATCTAACATTGGTGCCAATTCTGTTGTTCACAAACTAAACTAAATTTACCTAAGTTCAGTGCATTTTTTTCTTTCTATTTCATAATGAAAAGGACAGAAGATAAACTTTAGCTGGTCCTTAATCAGCGCCTGTCACAACTCCACACAAGTTTCAAGTTTAGGCGTGATTAAAATTTGCCTACTAAAATTACTTCAATTTACGTCAGGCGCTGATTAATTTGACAGGACTAAAGTAAAATTTATCTTTTGTCCTTTTCTTAATGAAATAGAAAGAAAAAGATGCACTGAACTTAAAAGTTTAGTTTGTGAACAACAGAATCGGCACCATTATCTAACTTGTCATACCATTATACCCACTAATGGTGGCCATTATTTTTATACATTAGCATTATGTACCTGCTGGATTTGGTTGATTGATGTGGTTTGGCAGAGCAACGACGCGTTCATTTGAGCTAACACTATGATCATGGTTGTGTTTAGAGATAAACTGTGTAGTATCAACACATTGTTATCTCTTCTAGATTTTAATTGAATATCAAATTAGCTAATTATTTCTGATCTGATTATAGAAATATTTAAGACCCGTCAAACGTATCAAAATTTCAATTTCGATTTTTCGGCTGTTCCTTTGGGTTTTTCCTAATTTTGTTTTTTCCTAAAGTGCGGAAGGCGGAGGACAGGGGTTTATGGCGCAGCCTGGGAGAGGCCTATGTCCAGCAGTGGACTGCGATAGGCTGAGTTGATTGATTGCTCCAGTAGGCAGGTATTGCAGGCAACAAAGCAAAAAAAAAATCTAATCGTACCCAAAAGAAAAATATTTTTTACCTACTATTTTTTTTACCACTGTCGGCGTAATTTATATGTATACCCATAATACCAAATTGCAGATTTCTAGTACCAACAGTCTCTGAGCTAAGCCGCGGACACACGGACAGACAGACGGACATGGCGAAACTATAAGGGTTCCTTGTTGACTACGGAACCCTAAAAACGACTTCAAGCCCGCAAGGTGAACCGAGACATCTGATCCTACGCGTACCTAGGTATTCGCTTTGTCACTACTCGATAGGTGTTCGAGACAGAACTCAGTGAACCATGAAATATACTTCCTTCGGTATTCAGATAACTATTCAATTCGGTAGTACCTACCTATTTCAATGATTATTCAATGATCTAGATTGAAATATAATAGTGGGAACATTTATTACATAGGTATTTATGTCCTGAATTTAGGATAATTTTTGGTGGTCTTTGATAGTCCAAACATAACAATAGGTACAACTTTACTAATGACTTGTTTTACCACTTTTTCTAAATTGAGCTTAGAATGTTGCGGTTTAGTAGGTACTAATGATCGCATCGATCGATTACATAGGTATTTATGTCCTGAATTTAGGATAATTTTTGGTGGTCTTTGATAGTCCAAACATAACAATAGGTACAACTTTACTAATGACTTGTTTTACCACTTTTTCTAAATTGAGCTTAGAATGTTGCGGTTTAGTAGGTACTAATGATCGCAACCAGCGCTGCTAACATCTAGATCGGCTCTAGAGACTTATTAAAACCTAATAAAGCTTGAAAACAGGCAGAGTAAAAAAAAATGGCCTCTATTTCTATAAAATTCCTTAGGTATCAGTTTTCAAAGGACTCGAATATCCGAGGCATTAGCTGGTTCCCGTATATATTACTCTGGGCAGAAGTTGCGCTATTCAGGGGTGTTCATAAATCCGTGCGGTTCCTGTGGCAGCTACGAGCCATATTTCTTCTATAAACAGCTTTGTAGATAGTTATGTTTATGTTGCCGGTTACTTAGGTACTGTGGTGTCTACTGTGTTGACACTACCTACTATATAACAACCGTTTGTTGGTTGTAAAGTTAATTTTCTCGAACAGACTTGGAAATTCGAGCATTATTTTGACAACCTTCTTAGAGATAAATCGAAAATGCTAATACAGTTCCTACCTACTGGTTGAATACGTACATGCGTGTGTCTCTGTCGCGCGTCGGCCAGCAATGACTGTATGAAAATCCATAACTGTCGTGTTTAGCGGCCGAATAAATTAGGTAAGTACTATGAAAGAAAACTCATACCTATCAGTCGTGTTATTTAAAAATGGAACGAACTTTTTACTTCAACACATGGCAACCAAGGAGGTAGGTAACATAGCAAAGATTTTATTATGCTTGCAAATAGAGCTAGAAGAAACAAATGAACCTAATTGGCGCGTGAAAAATTAATTTTATTTTAAATTAAATATATTTAAATTAATAAACAATTTATGATACCTACAGCATAATAATATTAAAGTACTAAGCATAGCACGGCGAACGATCTCGAAATTATGCCAATGCGTTGCCGGCAACGGGGTCGCCTATAAAGATGAATTCCTAAGATCATCTATCTCTGAACAATGTCGAGCGTTCTGCTTGCTTTGCGAAGTTTTTGGGACGCGAAAATAACGAACGATGTCGTCCAGAACAAATGTTTCTATCTCATTTGTTCCTTTAAGTAGAAATAAGGCAAGGGTTTACGGGTGACAGGTCAACCGGCCCCGTTCTGTTTCCGTCCGCCCGCGTCGTCGCTCCGCAAGTTGCGTTGCGGTGACCCGTGGCATGCCCCAAACAACTTCAATGAAGACACGCTCAAACTAAACGCGTCCTAGGACAGTCCCCAGGGTCCCTGGACGCGTTTAGTTCGAGCGTGTAGCTCGTGACCAGGTGGTTAGGAATTAAATAGTTACTTTGAGGATCTAAAACCTAATTATGTAGATACCCAATATTTAGTCATCAACGCATGTAAAGTAGGATGATTTTCTATGAATTGTATTTTACGGAAATATAAAAATCAGTGTAGTGGTATGTAACCTACACATGCAGACGAACTTGTAAACTCAAGTGCCTGTGACGTCACACGACTCACACGTCCCTTACTTCGAACTCAGGGTTCAGTATTTAGTCACTAGCTGTCAACATAGTAGGTCGTTACCCACCAATCGCATCACTTGTGCGTCAAATTATAATCATCATAATCTTACTAAACTTATTGTACCGTGTTTAGTTATAGTACCTTTATTAAACTCATTGTGAACCAACCAATGAACATTTAATTTAATCACATTATAGAACCCGTAATCACATCACAACAAAAGTTCTATATTGGTGACCCCGACGTGATTTGATACCCGACGTGATTTAAAAAATACGGTTCCATACTGTACTATAACCCGCGAGTGCAATTGCGTTAATACAGACTTAGACTCTCTTTAGTGTTTACTGTGAAGTATTTTACGAAATTCCGAGATGACCAACCCTAACACTGCTGCTGCCGCCACGGCTGGCGCCGCACCTGACAACGTCTACGCACCTCAGCAAGCTGCTCCGAGTTACATCGTAGACCAGCACCAGCCGCAAGAGACGGGGGCAATCACCATCAACTCCCGCATCGCCGACTTCTGGTCAGCGCGGCCGCGACTATGGTTCCACCAGTTTGAGGCCATAATCGGTGCACAAAAAGCAGGTGACTTACAAAAATACCAATTAGTTATAGCTAAGTTAGGTCGAGACGAATTGGGTCAAATTAGCGACATTCTCGAGAACCCGCCTGAGCACAATAAATATGAAACTTTAAAAGTCAGGTTAATTTCGGCATATGAAGAGTCTGAGTCCAAACAGCTACACACGTTGCTTACGAAAGTCGAGTTAGGGGATCAACGACCCACTCAACTCTTACGTAAAATGCGCGAGCTCGGAAGGAACAAAATTCCCGAGGACACTATCAAAATTTTGTGGTTAGATCGCCTGCCTCAAACAGTCCGCGCTGTAGTCACTGTCTGCGATGTTCCATTGGACAATGTCGCAGCAACAGCTGATAAAATAATGGAAACTTCACGGCTATCCGACGTCTGTACACTAAATCCTGTCGCTATCTCCAAACAACCAATAGACCAACAATTTATTAAATTGCATCAAGAAATTGCCGCGTTAAACACTAAAATTAATGATTTACAGATCACGCGTCGAAGTAATAATAGGAGTCGTGGCAATTATCGGACGCGATCACGGTCACGATCACGCTCTCGGTATTTTAACAATCCAAATAAATACAGGCGTCAAACAGCGCAACCGGGAGACAAAGATTTCAAGTGTTTCTACCACTATATTTATGGAGATAACGCCAATAAATGCGGCGACCAACAATGCGTCAAAAAAGCGTTAAACTAAAACCGACACCTGCTGTGGCGAGCGTAGGTGTCGAAGGAACACATCGCTTGAGCGTCACCGACTGGAAAAGTGGTATGCATTTTCTTATAGACACCGGCGCCGATATTTCAGTTATTGCCTACAAAAACGCGAATCGCAACCAGCTGATTTTACGTTATTTGCTGCCAATGGTACAACAATCAAAACATATGGGTCTCAGAAAATGACTTTAGATCTTGGCTTACGTCGACCTTTTACCTGGCCGATGTACAGCGGTCCATTATAGGGGCAGATTTCCTAGCCAAACATCAATTGCTTGTGGATTATCACTCAAAAAAGTTAATAGACAAAGTCACTCTGCTATCTAGGACCGCCGACGTAGAAGATGCCTCAAATATTCCTACTATTAAGGTCATCGACTCGGATAATAAATATCACCGCATTTTAACAGAGTTTCCAGACATTACTATGAGCGAGTGTTACAAGGATCCACCCAAACACAATGTCATGCATCATATTTGTACCCGTGGCCCACCCGTTTACGAAATAGCACGTCCACTTAACGCTGCAAAATACAAAGCGGCGAAGGATGAATTCCAACGCATGGTAGAACTAGGAATATGCAGGCCGTCAGCCAGCCCATGGGCAAATGCTTTACACGTCGTTCAAAAGAAAAACGGTGAATTACGCCCGTGCGGAGATTACCGTCGTTTAAATGCAATCACCGAGCCCGATCGCTACCCTATTCCTCGTTTAACGGATTTCACATACATCCTCAAAAATAAAAAAGTACTATCTAAAATTGATATTCGACGTGCTTACCATAACATAAGTGTTGCACCTGCGGACATACTGAAAACCACAATAATAACTCCATTTGGTTTGTTCGAGTTTACAAAAATGAGCTTCGGTCTGCGAAATGCTGCGCAAACGTTTCAAAGATTTATCAATGAAGTTTTGAAAAATACTCGCAATACATTCTGTTACCTAGATGATATACTTATCGCATCAGAATCAGAAGAGTGTCACATTCACGATCTCAAAGAGGTGTTCAAGCGACTTAATGAATTTGGCGTCACAATCAATACGTCTAAATGCGAATTCGGAAAATCCGAACTTACATTTCTCGGTTACCGCGTTAGCTGTGATGGCATACGGCCGGACGAAGAAAAGGTCAAGTCAATCATAAACTATCCGCAACCCGAAACCATCGAAGAACTGAGGCGCTTCCTCGGTCTTATAAATTTTTACCGAATGACCATTCCTAAAGCAGCCAACACTGAAACTATTTTAGACAAATATTTGCACAATGCTAAGAAAAGAGACAAAACAAAAATCGCTTGGACCGAAGAAGCAATCATCGCATTTAATCAGTGCAAACATCATGTAAGTGATGCCGTCACCCTCGTGTATCCAGACCCGTCATCGAAACTAATCTTAATGACCGACGCAGCGAATACCTGCGTCGGCGCAGCACTCCATCAACTAGTCAACAAACGGTTAGAGCCACTAGGATTTTATTCAAAAAAACTAAGTAGCGCCCAAACAAAATACAGTACCTACGACAGGGAATTATTGGCTATTTACATGGCAATAAAACACTTTCGGTATATGATTGAAGGGCGTGATCTCACGGTGTTAACCGATCACAATCCATTAATATTCGCATTATCGAAGAAAGAATCTAAATCAGATCCACCAAGACGTCTTCGTCAATTGGATTTTATTTCTCAGTTTTGCAACAAAATTGAGTACGTTCAAGGCGAGCTCAATAACGCCGCAGACGCTCTTTCAAGAATAGAAGAGATTTATGTACATGATATTTTCGATTATGAACAATTATACCGGATGATTTTTTTTACCGTCTCGACAAACATAGGGTGTAGTAGGTGAACGGAGTAGAAGCCAATGGCATAGTCAACTAAATTTTTTTTTTTTTTTATACCCTTTAAGCAAATTGATTTATCTAAAAATACTACCCATTTGAAGTAAACTTTTAATACAAAAACAATAAAAACAGATTTTTTTTTTTTTTTTTAATAAATCCATGAAAAAATATCGAAATTCAAATCATACGCACCCTCCTAAATGCACGGAATTTATCAATGAATTATCCGTTCCTTTGCGGCCGATAGGTACTCGCCGCACTTGCCGTCGGCTTCTTTGATATCACCAGGCGCTTGAGCCGCCGCCGCCGCGCCGGAGCTGCTCGCTCGCGCATCCCCCCGCCCGCCCGCGTCCCGAGCTTCAGTAACCTGCGATTAGTCACGGCGGCGTGACGTCGCGCTGTTTGTTTCCACGTATGCATCGTGCACCCGGTCATATTTGTCGTATCTAAACATGTACGAATATTCTAACGTAGAGTATCTTGTTTGGTGAAAACAGCCAGTGCAAGGTGAGCAAGGCGAATGTACGCAGAAGAAGAAAATCTTCAGTCGCTGCGAAGGAACGGTATCCGTTCTCCTCAAATTCCCCCTCGGACCCCGCATGGAGTTTTGTCACTGGGTGCAGAACCGTTCTGTCATTGACACCATGTTGCAAGACGTTCCTGATCCCTATCTGCAAGACATGTACTTCCAGCATGACGGATGTCCAGCGCACTACAAACGATCTGTGCGCGCGTATCTCGATGGTCAATTTGGTGATAAGTGGATAGGTCGCGGTGCACCTGTGAACTGGCGGCCGAGGTCACCAGACCTACATAACACCCCTTGACTTTTATTTGTGGGCCGACCTAAAACGTTTAGTCTGACGTTTAGTGTATACCGAAGAAGCTCAAAGCGTTAGTGATTTAAAACAGCGAATAATTTAAAACGCTTTTAATGTTTTGAAAAGTGATAGAGACACGCCTCGAAGTTTACCGAACAATATGCAAAGACGTGCTAGTTTATGTTTAGAACGAAACATTTTGAACAATAATTACCTACTGCGATATCGCTAAAAAGGTAGGTACAGACCTAAGTTCATTTTTTGTAAAATGCGCGCAATGCGCGTGCGCGTCTGTCGGTCGTGTCGCCCGCGCGCGAGTACCGCTCAGCTGCTCGGCTCTCGTACGTGAACCCCGGTAAGTGAACTCTCACGCACACATCAAGTTTCTATGTACGTGTGTGTGCGTAGGCGCGCCGACTTTACTTAGCAACGGGTCGACCGAACAACATTCTGTCAATGTTCTCGCTCCCGCATGTATGCACGTCCTTTTCATTTTGAATGAAGTACAGTCGAGTATTCTTGCTTATTCAAGTATTTATTGTTTCGAATTATTTAAAAAAGATTACTTAGATTGTTTTAAAAGTTCGTTCCGAGTCTGTTACTGTTTTCGTTTTATTTGTAAGGATAGGTTTACTTATTATTTTATCTTTCTAATTGGTAAATTGGTGGGGTTTTTATTTGTACTTACGTAAGTATTTGTTGTGTTTTATTATTTTAGGTAGGTTAAGTTTTCTTGTGTTAAGTTATTACCTATTTACTACTTATTCTTTTGGTGTGAGGCTTATTTGGTCAATTGGGTATTTGTATTGTATGTTTGAGAATTTTTGGGTATTGTGTTCATTTTATTTGTAGATCAGGTTTGTCTTAGTTTATTAGTAAGTGGACTATAAATGTTATTGCGTTGATTTTGGAAACGTTTTCAACACGACTGTACCATGCGAGGGGCGGCCACTTACTAGGTTTCTACGCAAAAGAAATGTGCGTGCGTTTCGCTCGCACACACGTACAACTATCATTCATGCGCCATCGCAGCCTACGCCGTTTACTATCTCCTATTTTGGCTATTATTCGTTTTTACGCACGGGCCGTAGGATGGATAGTTTTCATGATTTTTGAAGGAAATTCCGAACCTGTACAATCTCAATGGTACTAAGCAAATATTCTCGGGTATGGCTTCTGTTCCACTTACACAACACACCTGATTATGCTCGAGACGGTAAAAAATGTCATCCGGTATAAAAGCCAAGTCGAAGATACGCAATTAAACATGTTAAAACAAAAACCTAATCTGGAATTTAAATTGTTCCGCATGCCATATTCATATTCGCGACTTTATTTACCGTCGGAATTTCGAGAAAAAGCGATTTCAAGTGTCCATGCACTTAACCACCCTGGGGTAGCCGCTACGCGTCGCCTTATCGCGCAGCGCTATTTTTGGCCTAACATGAATACTGACATAGCAAACTTTGTAAGAAGTTGCATACAATGCCAGAAATGTAAAGTGCAAAGACATACAATTACACCTCTAGGAGAGTTCGAAAGGTCAGACCGTTTCGAGCATGTTCATATAGATATTATTGGACCATTACCACCTTCCGATGGATATACATACTGTGTCACAATGATTGATCGTCATACAAAATGGCCCGAAGTCGTTCCTGTAAAGGATATAAGCGCTGAAACCGTCGCGAAAGCTCTGCTCGAGCATTGGATAGCACGTTTTGGTTGCCCTGCAAGAATAACTTCGGATCAAGGTCGTCAATTCGAATCCAACCTTTTCACACAGCCGACCTACTTGGCAAAGAAAAGATTAGAACAACAGCGTACAATCCAAAAGCGAATGGACACGTCGAAAGGATGCACCGAACACTAAAAGGTTCCATCATGGCACGTTGCGATGGTAACAGTCAATGGGCACAGCAATTACCTATTTAAAGAAGACTCAGGATACAGCCCCGCTCAAATGACCAACGGTAAATCTATGCGTCTACCGGGAGATTTTTTTGTTCCCACCAAAGCAAACATCAACAACATCGATTATACCTGCAAACTCATGGAAACATTAGCGAACCTTCAACCGACCACAAGAAATCAAGCTGATAACAGAAACATTTTCGTACATAAAGATTTAACAAGATCGGACTACGTTTTCGTTAAAAACGAAGTTAAACGCTCGTTAACACCGCCGTATGAAGGTCCCTATAAAATCGTCAAACGAAGCGATAAGCATTATGTCGTTCAAGTAGGTTCTCGAAAGTCACTATTTCCCTCGATCGTCTCAAACCTGCTTATGTTACAACTTTTGTTTTGCCTGAAACCACAACCATAACACCGGTTGGGACCCAAACGACCCCACTTGACAAAACTGAGCCATTTGTCACAACAAGATCGGGTCGCGTCGTAAAAAAGACTGTGAGATTTGACATTTAAAACATTTTTCTATCGCCAGTCCCAAAGTTATAAATATATCAATGTGAAATTTAAAGTTTTTGCAGTGAAGTGTTGTGTGTTTTAAAATAGACCAACTTAACAAGCAATTATGGAGCGTTCTCACACTAATATGTCACTTTATAACGTATTTATTCATACTTATACCACTTGTAGAAATGTTTAAGTTAACTCTTAAGTTTAAAACTTTTTGTAACAAAATTTATGACCAATGTATTTTAATTTTTAGTTTAAGCATTCATAAGTGTGGTTTTGTTTTTATATACATTTTAAATGCATCTTGTTAGCGTAAGGTCTTATTGTATAATTTAAAAGTTACGTATAGTTAAACACTTTTACACCGCATGTTTATATTAAGTGTTCGCAATGTCTTTACAATTATTTTTGAACCTTACTCATTGTTATTTTGATAGTAATTAGTTTTGTTTTATCAAAGGGGGGAGGACATGTAGTGGTATGTAACCCACACATGCAGACGAACTTGTAAACTCAAGTGCCTGTGACGTCACACGACTCACACGTCCCTTACTTCGAACTCAGGGTTCAGTATTCAGTCACTAGCTGTCAACATAGTAGGTCGTTACCCACCAATCGCATCACTTGTGCGTCAAATTATAATCATCATAATCTTACTTATTGTACCGTGTTTAGTTATAGTACCTTTATTAAACTCATTGTGAACCAACCAATGAACATTTAATTTAATCACATTATAGAACCCGTAATCACATCACAACAAAAGTTCTATATCAGCTTACATTCATACTTACCTTCAGATTAGACACGTCGAAACTATGCATAATATGCAATATGCATTTCAGCTTAAAGACAACGTAAACATAAAATAATATCTGAAAAGCAGCAGCTGCTTATATTTACCTATCAGTTTTTTAACGAAAATATTGACATGACGTGAACAGATACTGTGCGCATCAAGTCTCGTTAGTGCAGCAATTCAAACTTCTGTAGGCGCCTCAAATTATCTCACCTTGTCTCATTCATACTTCATCGTTTTCATATCATGTGTCACAGTGCCAGTATTTCTTTTGTATGTTCGCAATCTAACCTAGTTTTTGCTGTCTACTCCACTAGACGTAGGTATAAATAATTCAATCCATGAAGGAAGAATCCACTTCTAGGATATACATCACTTTGTCACTTGATATGTTGAGTACATGTTTGACCTTTAGTATTTATTCTGTGCTTTAGTATTTCTTTTATACTTACTTACTTTACGTCTAAAGATAGATAAGATTAAGGATTTATTTGTTGATATTTTTATTGGTCGTTACTGGGCAGACTGTGAATAAATGGAAACTTACTTTGTTACGATTTTAAGCTTGATAACAAAACCGTTCCAGTGCGAGTCAGACTCGCACATGAAGGGCCGAAAAAACGTTTCTTGTCTCCTTCATTTAATTTTTATTAAGTAAATGAGTATTATTTGTTATAGCAGCAATAGAAATACACAATCTGTGAAAATTCCACTTAGTCAAAATGTAAAAAGTGGTAGTCAAATGTACTAAGTAGTTAGTACGATTCATGAGATACATGCAACCCGCTGACAGACACAGACGGACGGACGGCAAACGGAGGCTGTAATAGCAGGGTTCCGTTTGCCACCTTTCGGGTATACAGAACCACGAGGTGTTTAGAAGTTACATCGCGTCGTTGGAATCGTTATGAAATTAGCTAAGTAACTGATTATATGTATGGATTAGTCCTGTAATATATTAGTAATTCTAATTTGTAATCAGGGTGAGGGGATTTATCCCAGTTTCTTGTGTAAAGGTCATTATAATTTAAGAAAATAAACCACTACCTATTTCAAAAGTTTTTGTTTTATTTCCGTAAGAACGTACACATTATTACACATAAATCAATCAAAAGTAAACACCTCCCCATACATTTTTTCAACCCACAAGCTTAACAATAGCATGACGTCATTTAGACGTGGCGAGTTTCGAAAAAACAATGGGTATGTTTACACTTCTATTCTGAGAACGCTTTAAGCTTCACAGCTTATGATAGTTATTTATAATAATGTTTGGTCCACATACGAAACACAGAAAAAGTTTTCAGCTGTTATAAAGTGTTAAGTTTAAAGTATCGGCTAACCAAAATAAACACTTGAAAACAAGCGCAAAAAACACCCTCTCAAAGTTTGGTTCACAGTATAAATTCTGTTGCTTTGATTTTAAATACAAATTAGCATTCTTAATCTTGAAGATATTTATAAATCGATAAGCACAATAAAAAGGCATGCTAGCTAACAAAAACATTACACAAATCAACATTCAAAACAAACAATTTCACTACAAAATACACAAGTACTTGAGATGAGACCATGGAACAACGAAAATTAAAGAAACGCCAAATATTGTCGCATCTCAACTTGAAAAAAATTAAACAAATTAAAAATGATTTATGTATGTACTTGTACATAATATTATTATTAATTTAAGTCTGTTAGCGCATAATATTATGTAAATATAAAAAAAAAGAAAATAAAACATTGCGACAGACGAGAATCTTTTGGAATAAAAACTTTTTACAAAAAAAAAAACAACCGACTTCCAAAAAAAAAGTGAAAAATAACTTTAATTTCGGAAGTCGGTGTCTTTGCTTTTCAATTTTCGTTTTTTGCCACCGACTTCCGAAATTAAAGTTATTTTTCACTTTTTTTTTGGAAGTCGGTTGTTTTTTTTTTTGTAAAAAGTTTTTATTTTTCACTTTTTAGTTGTGGTAACTACCCCACACAAATTCGTATACCGTTGTCTGCTATGTGACGGAGTCAATTAACATGTCATCAACATCGCAAAGTGGGAAAACTACGTAATTATTGAAGCTAACTCAAAAACTACGCAAGCAAAATTAATAAAATTTATATGGGACCACCTCTGAAAATCGATTCATAATTGGCGGAGTAATCGGGTAACATACACACAAAAAAAAAAAACATACAGACGAATTGAGAACCTCCTCCTTTTTGAAGAAGTCGGTTAAAAATAAAGTTGCAAACTAGGCGTCAACCATACGCTACCGCGTCAGAAGAAGAACCACTAGATGACACGCTACACCGTCATTTAATTTGAAATAAAAAAAAAACAATTTGCACTGAAGATGTCTTTAGGTATACACCAAAAAAATACAAATAAGCACTGAAAATATTTTTAGATGTAAGTACAATAAAAAAAATTGAAAAGAAAAAAAAAAAAAATCTGCAACAAAGGATACAGTGGGGGAATGAAACGAACAAGGGTGTGGTCCAAAAAACTGCATCCTTACATTTATTATAAATTCGAAAGTAACTCTGTATGTCTGTCTGTATGTTACCTTTTCACGCCTAAACCACTGAACGGATTTCAATAAAATTTGGCAAGGAGATAGATGGCATCCCGGGGAAGGACCTAGGCTACTTTTTATTGACATACCACGCGGGCGAAGCCGCGGTCGGAAGCTAGTATACAATAAATAGATACATGCAAAGAGAGAAAGTAATATAATAAATAGAAAATATACTTTACATAAAACTATTTGATGAATAAATGAGGGTTAGAATGGACGAAGACGAAACAATCTTCTAAACAAGAAACTTTGTCGCAACCAGCACAGACCCACTTGCACTGTTTTTTACATTTGACGCACGACCGCCTCTTAACCTGGACCTTTCCCATGGGTAACGTTTTGAGGCGGTGCGTGACGTCAATGGGACGAATCTGTGAGGTTGGGATGACGGGCAGAGAAGTGACAGGTGCAGGGGGGGATAGGTTATGCTTAGATAGAAGAGATTTTATTAATTTAATATGGAAGTTACGATGAGGAAGAGATGACGAAGAAGAATGACGATGGATGATGTATGAGTTTAGAACGGAGATATTGAGAAGTCTGCGGAAAAGTTTTTTGTACCAGACCCGTGTTCGTTTTCGCTCGACCGGATACATGGCCAGTAGCTGGTCTTTTTTATCCACCCCACCCATCATGATATTGTAATCCGATATCAAGATGGGTTTGATGGATCCTCCTTGGGTTGACTGGCTGAAGCCATGGTATGTAGAGATCATAGCTACCCTATTGTTGTCTCTCCATACCATGACGTCGACGTCACCCGAGGTAAGACCAGCTATCTGTCCTTTGGTCATGCACCGCTTGGTCAGACTGTGCAGGGCCTGCGGGACAAACTTACGATCGGTCCGCAGGGTTCCTACACAGTCAAAGCCCAAAGACTTAAGTCGTCGAGCGAGACATGGCGAATTGTAGAAGTCGTCCATCCACAATGTGTATCCTTTGTGCTCAAGTCCTTGGGTAAGCCGTAAGACAATTGACGGTGTAGATGCCTCTAGTGGATCTTGATACTGCTGCGGTGGAGATCGGTTCTTCTTATGAGCGTGAACCTCAAACCGCCATAGGTAGCCGGTTTGAGATTCACAGACCTCATAAGTTTTGACGCCTTTATTCGTAGCTTTGTTTGGAATGAGCTGGCCGATTTCCAGCCAGCCCTTCCACATCAAAAGACTCTCGTCTAACGCAATATTTTGCGCTGGGGTGTAAAGAGCCTGAAATTTGGAATTGAGATGTGACAATATAGGATTAATTTTAAATAGGCGTGCCTCGGAGCTATCCAGTTCTAGCGCACACATGTCTTCATTATTATTAAAATGTAAACATTTGTTTAATAGTTGAAAGCGATTCAAAGGCATATGTGCGCTAAAACCGGGAGTGTAGAATATGTCAGGGGTGGCACCCCAGTACTCTTCCATCCTTGACTTCACCACAACCCCCATCGCCAATATCATGCCGAAATATAAGTAGAGTTCATCGGCCGTGGTGTCTTGCCACTGGCCGATTCGGCTTTTGGGACGGAGGTTGTGGGAGACCAACAACCGGGTTGCCACCTGCTGAGCATACCTATTGGTCTCCGAGGCAATGTACTCCATAATTTGACGATCCCATATGTCAACGAAAATG
Source organism: Lithophane semibrunnea (assembly GCA_947363905.1). Lineage (NCBI taxonomy): Eukaryota > Metazoa > Arthropoda > Insecta > Lepidoptera > Noctuidae > Lithophane > Lithophane semibrunnea. The sequence goes on along the minus strand of OX376197.1, from coordinate 10,974,679 downwards.
TCATACGGGTCGTCACGTGGAGTAGTCGGACCAACATTACTTTGGGAGAACGTTTCCCTCCTCGATTCAGGTGGAATCGGAGAACTCGGAAACTCTCTCCAGTTGAAATCTGTCCACCTCCACGGCTGGTCCGTCGCCGTTAGAGGGACATCGGCCACAGCGCCATCGCCATCGCTGTCAGTGAAGGGCGCAGGGTCGTCGTCGTCTTCGTCGATATCCAAGGGTGTTTGCATTACGCTCCTGAACACCCTTGGAATCGGTGGATATAAGACGACATCCTCGTCGTCGCTCTCGTCAGAGCCTGCGTCGCTTCCTGTAACAAATGATAGATTGGTTTCAAATCTGGTGGACACCACAAGTTTGGCCATAGCCCCAAACCAAACTTAAATCAGCAGGTACTTACCATAATTGAGGATTCCAGAAACATGCTCATCTCGCAAGGGCTGACGAGGGCGACTAGGTGGTGATGGTGGACGGAAACCTGGCGATGACGCTGACTTACAATCCTCAAATCTGGAACAAAAGTAGTGTTGTAGTACCTACATTTATATCTTTAGAGATAAATAAAAAAGTCCATATTTAAGCGACTTACGCCGCCGGCGATGGCACCGAACATGACGGTGCGGGTGGCGCAGCAGTTGATGGTGTTGGTGTTGGTGATGAGGTTGGTGGTGGTGGTGGTGGTGGTGGTGGTGGTGATGAGGGTGGTGATACTGCAGGTGGTGCGCGATGCTCAGGATGCCAGTTTAATCTGGATGGACATTTTAAAACAAAATTTAAAACTTGCTAATAATTAATACAACCAGAATACACAAGTAGAACTACTTACGGTGGCCACTTGAACTTCCTTTTAGGATGCAGAGGGGTCTCCAGGCCTATGCCTTCCGGGAGATCCAAAATGTTGTGGATTTGAAGACTAAAATTAAAAACAATTCAATTAATTTGTGGAAAAAAAAAAGAAAAAAGTAATTTAAATCTACGGAAGCCGCATCCAAATATTTCGATTATCCGTGCACGTGTGTGCACAAAACAAAAAAAACCGGCCAATTGCGAGGCGGACTCGCGCACGAAGGATTCCGTACCATTATCTATAAAAACGGCAAAAAAAATCACGTTTGTTGTATGGGAGCCCCCCTTAAATATTTGTTTTATTTTAATTTAATTATTTATTTTTAAAGTGAATATGTAACTAAATATTCTGTGAATATTTCAAGCGTCTACCTGTTGTCGTTTTCAATATCGAGCAAAAACGAGCAAAAATAATCACGTTTGTTGTATGGGAGCCCCGTTAAATATTTATTTTATTTGTTGTTATAGTGGCAACAGAAATACATCATCTGTGAAAAAATTCAGCTATCACGGTTCATGAGATACAGCCTGGTGACAGACGGACAGACAGAAAGACAGACACCGCTGTCTGTCTGTCTGGGGCAGATAAAGCGACGGACTAGGGAATTCGAGGTCATCCGCCATTTTTAGGGTTCCGTACCCAAAGGGTAAAACGGGACCCTATTACTAAGGCTGCGGAGCCTTAGTAATAGGGTCCCGTTTTTACCCGACTACGGCGAAGAAAAAGGAGGGTTATGATTTTGACCGGTATGTATGTATGTATGTATATATGTATGTATGAATGTTCATCTGTTCCCTCCTATCTTCTAAACCACACATCACAATTTGACAAATGAGGTATCGTTGGAAGCGTCTTGATTATCCGCTGGTTATAGGCTATGTGACGTCACATTAAATTAATAATGGCGCCCTCTAGAGGACATAAAGTCAGGAACTTAAAAAAAAATATTGTTTAATCGTACCATGTTGGGTATCAAATGAAAGAGCTTAATGAGCACATTTCAAATATATATATATACGTAATCTGTTCGATTTATGCCCTAACACGTGTGACTCCGGATTTTTAATTTGTCTGTCTGTGGTGTCTTGTATACCTTTTTAGGCGTAGTTGGGTTTTAGTTTTTATTACTTTAATTTTTTTTTAATGTTTTTGGGGTTATAATATATATATTTTTGAAATGTGCTCATTAAGCTCTTTCACTTGATACCCAACATGGTACGATTAAACTATATTTTTTTTTAAGTTCCTGACTTTATGTCCTCTAGAGGGCGCCATTATTAATTTAATGTGACGTCACATAGCCTATAACCAGCGGACAATCAAGACGCTTCCAACGATACCTCATTTGTCAAATTGTGATGTGTGGTTTAGAAGATAGGAGGGAACAGATGAACATTCATACATACATACATACATACATACATATATACATACATACATACATACATACATACATACCGGTCAAAATCATAACCCTCCTTTTTCTTCGCCGTAGTCGGGTAAAAACGGGACCCTATTACTAAGGCTCCGCAGCCAGCAGTAATAGGGTCCCGTTTTACCCTTTGGGTACGGAACCCTAAAAATGGCGGATGACCTCGAATTCCTTAGTCCGTCGCTTTATCTGCCCCAGATAAGTTAAAATGAATGCCTATTATTATGTTTACAAAGGAATCCTGCAGTTTTGCCAAAAAGATTTTGCCTAAATTTCACTACCCAAACAAATTTTAGCAACCTTTTTTTATACCAATGCAATGTTTGGAATGATTTTAGTACGCACATTTTCATTTGGTAAAATTTTTACTTGGCAGAATATTATCAAGGATAATGTCATTTAAGCATTTGATCTTTAATCAAATGATTTATTACAGCAAACAATCTTTAGACAATTAACATCTGCTCAAATGATTTGTTAGGTTATGTTAGAATGTTAGAATTAATTTGTATAATCAATCAATTAGCAACACTGAATCGACGGTGCCGCATGCCGTCCTCTTTCAGTTCACAGCTAAGTTGGTAGGACTGTATCGTAAACGTCAGTCTTGTTCGTCAAACACATTCGACAAGGTCATAGACCAAAAGCGTTTTTGCATTTGAATATTTACGCACAATTTTATCGAATTCCACTAATAAAATTAACTTATCTAAATCATGTTTCCAACTACGTTTTGCCGTCACTAGTGTATTTTCTACTCACAAGAAGTGAATATGTACTGGCATATCGCGCGAAATTTCATTTCTGACTATATTTGATGAAATAACACATTCTGTCCAAAATCTTTATACAATACACAATACACCAATTAAAAACTGTTTATTACTTACCTTTCCATAAATATTTAACGCACTTTCACCAGAAATTATATTATTTATTTACACGTGCTGTTCTTTCACCGGCCACAAAAACGGAAAGAAAGAAAAGAAAATCTCGGTCTCGGTAGGTAGGTAGGTAAGTAAGTAGGTAGGTAGGGTACGGTAGGTAGGTATGTAGGGTGGGTAGGTAGGTAGGTAGGTAGGTATGTAGGGTAGGTAGGTAGGTATGTAGAGTAGGTAGGTAGGTATGTAGGGTAGGTAGGTAGGTATGTAGGGTAGGTAGGTAGGTATGTAGGGTAGGTAGGTAGGTATGTAGGGTAGGTAGGTAGGTATGTAGGGTAGGTAGGTAGGGTAGGTAGGTAGGTATGTAGGGTAGGTAGGTAGGTATGTAGGGTAGGTAGGTAGGTATGTAGGGTAGCTAGGTAGGTATGTAGGGTAGGTAGGTAGGTAGGTATTTAGGTAGTCAGGTATGTAGGTAGGTACGTAGGAAGGGTAGGAGGTAAGTAGGTAGGTAGGTAGGTGTAGGTAGGTAGGTGCGCCGTAGATAAGTAGGTATTAAGTGCTACCCGTGCGAAGCCGGGGCGAGCAGCTAGTACACTTATAAAACAGTTCCAAAAGCAAATTACCTTCGCTTACGCGTACTTGCTGCTGCACTTGGTTCAACGCGGTCAACAGCGTACAAGTCAGCTTCAGCGCTATCAGCAGTTTCTGTACCAGCAATGACGTCATCAGGCAGGACCACTCCCCCGCAGCTAACAGCATTCAATTCAACACACTCGGCCGCACCCGCTCTTACGCTGCCACTGCTACCAGCTTCACAAAGTTTACTCCCACCTTGTTTGGCAACGTCATCTAAATGCATTTGTCTAACAGTTCCGTTTACGATAGTTGTTGTTAAACCCCGACGGATGTCTTGTACGAGCTTTCTAGCCAGGGCACTAAGTGTTCCGCCATCTTTTTTATTTTCGAGATCATCGGATTGTAAAGACTGTGTAGACTGCACTAAAGGTAATATTTCACTTTCAACTATTTCTATTTTCATTTGTTCTTCTTCAAATAAAATAGGGACTCGGGACACTGAGTCACTATTTTCATCATCATTATCATCATTTTCTGTTTTCATTTCTATATCTTCAAATAAATTATGGACTCGGGACACTGAGTCACTATTTTCATCATCATTTTCTGTTTTTATTTCTACATCTTCTTCAAATAAAATAGGGACTCGGGACACTGAGTCACTATTTTCATCATCATCATCATCATTTTCTGTTTTCATTTCTACATCTTCAAATAAATTATGGACTCGGGACACTGAGTCACTATTTTCATCATCATTTTCTGTTTTTATTTCTACATCTTGTTCAACAGTTTTTTCTGATAAATGAAGTGATGGGATTGCAGTTTTTTTGAGACGATCCTTTTTACCATACATACATTTCTGGAAATGCAAACTGCACACATATTTGTGCTTGAAAAAATCCCAGTCTTTATCAATCCAATCTGATATTTTACAAGCGGTTATCCAGACATTGCGCCTGCAAACAAAAAACAACAATATTAAGATATCTTAGACATTCTAAAATATTAACGAACCTTCTTTCTTTAATCATAAACACAAAATATAGGTACCTACACACAGACCCATTTGGAGGACACAACGTGTGAACGACGATCCCGGATCGTCATGTCTAAAGGTGCCCAACTGTCACGAGCGATCCGGAATCGCTCCTCGGACTTGACGGCTATATCTATGATATTTTGTTTTTTATCAGTATTTTTAATGCTCAAAGTGAAACAAATTGTACAGGAACGAACGAGAAAGACATAATATCGCTTGATCTACATCCGACAATTGGCGGGGTGCGACGGGCAGCTGAGTCAGGTAAGTACCGTTTATGGACATGACGAAGACTTTCGATCTAATTGATCAGAATATACTACAGAAACTTAATGCATATGGAATAAGGGGCAATGCACTTTCTTTTATATAGTCTTAATTAGACAATAGAACGCAGTGTACGGAAATAAGACGGATTTCTAAAAAGGATAAAAAAATGAAAATGTAAAATCACTTGGCGTACCACAGGGCAACGTATTGGGTCCGCCGTTGTTTTAGGCTTACTTTATATGACTTTTCAAAACCCGTCGCTGTTCCTATGGTTCTTTTTGCTGATGACAGTACGATAATTGTAAGAAATAATAAAAAAGCACTATGAATGCGACATCAGACTTATTGCAACAATCAATTAAGGCTTGAACATAATAATTTAAAATTAAATCTAAATAAAACTAAAATTATGCAGTATCGATAAGATTGACCACTCCTGACATAAATATAACTTTTGACGATATTAACAGAATTGAAGAAGTAGAGCATACAATTTCTAGGCTTGACAATGACTCTTAAACTGACATGGAAACAACATGCATGAGATCTTATCAGTAGGTTCGCCTTTACTCTATAAAACTTAAAAAAAAACCGGCCAAGTGCAAGTCGGACTCGCGCACGAAGGGTTCCGTATAATTATAATATAAAAACAGCAAACAAATCACGTTTGTTGTATGGGAGCCCCTTGAACATTTATTTTATTTTGTTTTTTAGTATTTGTTGTTATAGCGAAAACAAAAAAAAAAAAAAAAAAAAAAATATTCTCTTCCATTGTACATAAACACTTAGGTAAACACTAAACACTATGCAGCGTAACAACTAAAATAAAGAGTGTTTTCGATGAACTCTAGCACCCAGAGTAAGATTTAACTTGTGTTTAGGATGCCAGCGTCCTCGCCTATAATTTGAACATATAACAGTAGTTGTATGACGAGCACAGTATATTATTATTAAGAAAAACTACTTACTACTAGAAAATGCATGTTATGATGTGTCTGTTAAAGTACCTATGTGGGGGAATGTGTTTGCGTATGTATTGAGAGTGAGATAAAATATGGTGAGAACTTGAGTGTCTGTCTGTGTAAATGTAATTATAAATAAATGAATTAATTAACTACTTAAAGATTAAGCGATTGATACATGTAGTAATTCTTCGGTCTTATCGTAACTCATTCTCAGTAGCAACAGAAATACATCATCTGTGAAAATTTCAACACTGGTGCACACTATATTATATAAAATTTCAACTGTCTAACTATCACGGTTCATGAGATACAGCCTGGTGACAGACGGACAGACAGAAAGACGGACGGAAAGCGGAGTCTTAGTAATAGAGTCCCGTTTTACCCTTTGGGTACGGAACCCTAAAAACGGCCAAAAAATCACGTTTGTCGTATGGGAGCCCCCTACACCAATTTATTTTATACTGTTTTTTAGTATTTGTTGTTATAGCGGCACCAGAAATACATCGTCTGTGAAAATTTTAACTGTCTAACTATCACGGTTGTTGAGATACAGCCTGGTGACAGACGGACAGACAGACACCGGAGTCTTAGTAATAGGGTCTCGTTTTACCCCTTGGGTACTGAACCCTAAAAATTGTTAATCAGGCAGCTGTCTTAGCTGCATATTAATGGCCGTGAAGATTCCGTATTCCGTATTACATTACGGATAAATTTTTTGGACAAAATTCCTGCGAGAAAAATAATATGTTTATTTATAGCACGGAAGAGGTGCATTGAAAGTTGAAACCAACGGAAAGTTGCAAACCGTATTTTAATTTAAATCTCTAAAAATACTAACATAAATAAAATACAACTACCTTGTCTTTACATTACACTAAACCGCAGACCGTATTGTTCGTCAAGAATAATAGTGAACTGTTTAAAAAAACTTCAGAGCAACGCTATACATAGATCGATAAGACCAGAATATCGTCACGAATTATGTCTCTCATGCTACGGCTACACTTCGCGTTAATTTTAATTTTTGATAATACAGGCAAGAGAGAAATAGGTCTGTAGTTTCCAGGTTCCGTCTTTGATCCCTTTTTGAAAACCGGTATCACTTCTGCTATTTTAAGCTGATCAGGAAACAGGCTTTTCTCGATGCACTCGTTATAAAATGATGCTAACGGAGTAGCTAACAAGTCTATATTCTCCTTGCTTATTGTTAAGGGAATTTCATCATAACCCGAAGAAGGCTTGTTGATCATTTTATTTACCAAATTGAAAATTTCTCTAGGTGTGACAATATCAAAACTCATTTTATATTCAACACGACTAACACCTTCAGTTAAGAATACCATTGCCAATTGTTTGTCACAAGCCTCTAAGTGGACCGTGTTGTCCAACCTTTTGGAAAATATTTTTGCCACTTCTAGAGCATTATTAGTAGCTGAGTTATCAATTTTTAGTGTAATAGTTTCATTATTTATTTCCTTAGTAGCATTGCGCTGTCTATTAACTATTTTCCATATCGTTTTACAAGAATCTGATGCCATGTTTATTTGTTTTCTGACATCATTCCTTTTTGCACAACTCACTACTTTTCTGAAGATACGGATATAGTTGTTCCGATACTCCAAAACCGAACTGTCACGATGTGTTTTATCTGATGTGTTAAGGAAACGTTTCATTTCCATCCAGAACCTCGATTCCTTTTAATATTAACCTTTATTTTACTCTTTTTAAAGACAGTAAAATGGATTTCTTTAAATTGTGTCAAGAATGTATTAATGCCTGTGCTCCAGTCAGTCTCAGACAGCAATTTTCTGTAATTACTTTTATTTTCATCATTATATCTCCTTTTATAAATACATACATAATTTGACATCTTCTTAAACTCAGTTCTTTCCAAACGCAAAGTGCAGAATATACCAGCATGCCCATCAGCTAAACTATTGTGATCGACATGTGTGTTTTCTATAAGGGAGGCTGATTCGGACTTATTTCTTCGAAAAGTAGGATCATTTATTAGATACCTAAAATTGTAACACGATAACAATGATAAGAAAGAACCATGTCTCAGATCATTTTTCAACACGTCTATGTTAAAATCATCACAAATTAAACATAATTTATTGAGGAAATGCTGTAATAGCTTTTCAAGGCCATTCATGAAGTTGTCAAAATTTTTGTTTGTGGGAGTTCGATAACAACAAATAATATTTAAATTGGTTTCAACGTCTCTAACCCCACATACTTCAAAACAATCAATTTTATAAAGTTGTTTACACACTTGCAGTTCGTCTACGTTATTAGCTCTATTTGTTAATATCATTGAACCTCCCCTTTTCTTTCTGTAATTAGTAAAACTGAATTGATTTGCTAGAGCATCATTTAGAAAATGTTCAGTTACACATAGGAAGTCAACTTTCCTTAGAAATTTCACTAACATATATTTCCAGATCATCCCGTTTATTTGTAATACCACAAACATTTTGGTGAAAAATATTAATGACTGAATATTGTTCAAAGTTATTATTATGTTCAAGCTTACCATTAGGTTTTCCTTCACAACTTATATCAGGAACGAAAAAGCTGTTCTTTAATAATGTCAGTACTAACGCCTAAATATGATTCTTCAATATCAGTAAGAAAATTATTCGTTAAATTGTCAAGAGAGCACTTAAGATTGTCAAAAATATTTTTCATACCATAAATAATCAGAATTCCTCGTCGTTTATAAAACATTGTATAATCATATGTCAAATTTAAATTAGAATCAAATATCATTGCATAATTGTAAGTACAAATGTCTTCATAAAGCAAATGACTAAATGTCTCTATTCTGGAGTTGAACATTGAACTAATTCCATCGAATTTATCTGTTGCTCAGCGAATAATCGAGGGGTGTGCGAGAGAGAGCGCACGAAGAAAAGTTCGCGATAACGCGAAGTGTAGCCGTAGCATCAAACAGGGCTTGAAAACGATACCAATTCACATTAAAAGTAACGTTAAGTAACGGTATTTCCGTAGAGATACTTCGATATCGGTACAATTTGGTAGCGTTACTTAGTAGCATAACATAATAATAGCGTTAAAATTTTTGGTAAATATTACCGGTATTTTTAATGTTATTGTAAAAATTGCGGTAAAAAATTATCGGTATTATTTTGTTATTTTATGCGGCGTTGCCAGCCCGTCTCAAAGGCGGCCGCGGCGGGCGTGCGCGCGCGCCCCTCTCACTCTCACACGCTGTCGGCGCTGTTGCCATTTTGTTTGTCATCTTCATATCTCTCACCGCTCACGGCAGTCGTACGCGCTTACAGAACACGGTGGACCAACCAACCAAGTATATAAGTACAAGCACAACACAGAATAGCAATGATAAGATAATATCTATTAAACGCGCAAATAGTCGTACGGCAGTCTTAGCGTCGATGCAATCTGACATTCTATTGCGATTGGACGAGAGCGACGGTAACAAAACTAATTATAACGATAAAATTATCGTTACCTTAGATTTTAACGTTACGTATGTTTAACGGTAAAATGTGCCAGATATAACGTTATTTATTAGTTAACGATACCTGCATCAGAAGGCTGTAACGATACCATATTTTTAACGGTATTTCAAGCCCTGGCATCAAAGACCGGCCGTATCCGTAGTCCGTTCCGTACCGTCTCATTTGCCGCGCCTGCGCGGACGCTTTGCGCACCTGTGTCATGGTCATGGCTACTTCTGCAGGGCTATTGGCTATCTTTTTCATTGTCAGTGACTAATTGGCTTCAGTTGTACACCGAACTTTGATGACAACTGAGAATTTCATAACATTGGTATTGCATATTACCGTAAGTGGACATCATGTTACGGTGACTATCAAATACGGAACGGTGCTCTTCGTCCCAGCACTTGACGCCTCTATTTTTTTATCGACTATTATGCGTCTAAATTGAGTAACGCCTTTTGAGCATTACAATTCTTAATTTTAGGGACCATTTTATATTAAGCGGTTTATAAACACTTGTCCAAGGCTATTGTAACTATACATAAGATATATATTGTTTATAGAAGCGTTTGGTAAACCATACATAGTAAATTCGCAATGCTATTTAAAAATTATTGTAAATATTAGAAATTATAAATAAAACATTACCTTATTATTTCATAAGTAGGTACATCGTATTGTAAATTTTTTCACAAGACAAATGTAGTTGTATTATTTTAATAGAAAATAATCAATAGGTAGGTCGGATTTTTTTAAAGTATTTAAGTAGGTACCAAGTAGGTACCTACTTAAATACTTTAAGGGTAAAAAATACTTTAAGGTACCAAGGTACTTACAAGAAAAATCATTTTAGATAATTATGACCAATATTACCTACACACACGAGTACCTGCTGTTTATAAATTACATAGGTAATTATTTTTCTCTAGCATCCCATATTTTTGGACTTTATTCACATAACACAAGTATGCAGGTATGCTGGAAGAGATTTCTTTAGAAATAAGCATTGCCTTTGTACGAATTTTTCTGTTCCTTTCTTCTTGTCTGTATTTATATGTGTGCATAAATGGTTCTAATATTTACAATAATTTTTAAATAGCATTACGAATTTACTATGTATGGTTTACCAAACGCTTCTATAAACAATATATATCTTATGTATACTTAGTTACAATAGCCTTGGACAAGTGTTTATAAACCGCTTAATATAAAATGGTCCCTAAAATTAAGAATTGTAACGCTCAAAAGGCGTTACTCAATTTAGTCGCATAATAGTCGATAAAAAATAGAGGCGTCAAGTGCTGGGACGAAGAGCACCGTTCCGTATTTGATAGTCACCGTAACATGATGTCAACTTACGGTAATACGCAATACCAATGTTATGAAATTCTCAGTTGTCATCAAAGTTCGGTGTACAACTGAAGCCAGTTAGTCCCTGACAATGAAAAAGATAGCCAATAGCCCTGCTGCTGGGTGGTGTTTAACCTGATGCCGAGTGGGAGCAGTTGAGAACTTGAGATTATAACGACGATAAGGTATCGGAGGTGTTTACAAAACATTATGTCGTTGGCATCGGAATTAGATAAGCTAGCTTTGTAAAAATGGATAAGTACAATTTTTACCTTGATAACATTACATATATTTATTAGTAATAGGTACTCACTCATCAACAAGTTTAAACTTCAAATTAGTGCATGACACTGGATTATACACTTAAATTGCCAATTGTGAAAATTGCTAAAAGTGAAAGTGCTGCTACGGCAAAAACCACATATTGAAAACAGTTATTAATTCAAATTCACGAAATTTTGGTAATGTAAACAAACCACAGCTGACTCATTGTCATTCTACTAAAACTGTTGACCAATCAGAATTCACGAGAAAACATTTGACGTAACAGCTGCCGTTCGGAAATTAACTCCTAAGAAAATTTCAAGTCTTGAATACCAGCCTTTTGAGATTGTGTTCCGTTTCACGCATTCCAAGCAATTCAAGTTTATGAAGTATTTATGAAGAGAATTTTAGCACTGTAAATAATAGTGTAAATTTTTTTTTAAATAATATAAATCTTTGATTGATTCTAAATTTAATAAAAACATATAATGGAAGGTAATGTAACGATTCGTCGACCAAAGACCACTTCAAATGAATCATTAGATATTTCATTTGAATCAACTGACTCTGTAATCAGAAAATACAGTTTACCTGACTTGTCGACTGTACATGTCAGTGATATGGAAGATTTAAAAGCAAGAATAACACAGCTTGAAAGTGAGTTACACAGTGCACACGCGGAAATAGAAAGTCTTAATGAGGAAAATATGGCATTAAAAACGGCTTTAGACAAAGAAAAAAATAAATCCAAACATTTACAAAAAATATGCTCAGAAACAAAAATTAGAGGAACTAACAACCAGAAGAGTAAAAGCAAGAGAAATAAAAGAATCTCAAGAGAGCTGAGACATTCCTTGAATGAAGAATTCAACAGTAGCTGCGTAGACCTGGGGCTTGAAACTACAGATACAGTGGAGGTGATATCAGATGGCGCCACCAGCGACACATCCAAATGTACAAAAATTCGGATAGAACAAGCAATGAAAGAGCTGTTGAAGACGGAACTCGGACAGTTGTTGGCGGTACATTACAACAATCACAGTTGTTGGAAGGAAAGCCGCGCAGACTTTGTATAATAAGTAGTAACAAAATCAATAAAATAGTACCTATAGCACAGACTACGTTTCCGAATGATAAAATATGTCATCTCATTTTTACAAATTGTGGAGCATTACAGTTGATCAACCAACTAGAACAAAAATTAACAAACTATACCATGAATGATTATTGCTTGATATTGATAGGCGAAGAAGACTTTAGGAAAACTGGCAACTACTTCGAATTAATTAATAGCATAAGGAATAGATTAATGGCAATACATCATATGAACATTTTACTTTGTTTACCAACTTATAAATTCGATGGAATTAGTTCAATGTTCAACTCCAGAATAGAGACATTTAGTCATTTGCTTTATGAAGACATTTGTACTTACAATTATGCAATGATATTTGATTCTAATTTAAATTTGACATATGATTATACAATGTTTTATAAACGACGAGGAATTCTGAATAATTATGGTATGAAAAATATTTTTGACAATCTTACGAATAATTTTCTTACTGATATTGAAGAATCATATTTAGGCGTTAGTACTGACATTATTTAAGAACAGCTTTTTCGTTCCTGATATAAGTTGTGAAGGAAAACCTAATGGTAAGCTTGAACATAATAATAACTTTGAACAATATTCAGTCATTAATATTTTTCACCAAAATGTTTGTGGTATTACAAATAAACGGGATGATCTGGAAATATATGTTAGTGATATTTCTAAGGAAAGTTGACTTCCTATGTGTAACTGAACATTTTCTAAATGATGCTCTAGCAAATCAATTCAGTTTTACTAATTACAGAAAGAAAAGGGGAGGTTCAATGATATTAACAAATAGAGCTAATAAAGTAGACGAACTGCAAGTGTGTAAACAACTTAAAAAGAGTAAAATAAAGGTTAATATTAAAAGGAATCGAGGTTCTGGATGGATAACAAGCAGAATACGCATAGCTAGTAAAATGAAACGTTTCCTTAACACATCAGATAAAACACATCGTGACAGTTCGGTTTTGGAGTATCGGAACAACTATATCCGTATCTTCAGAAAAGTAGTGAGTTGTGCAAAAAGGAATGATGTAATGATGTCAGAAAACAAATAAACATGACATCAAATTCTTGTAAAACGATATGGAAAATAGTTAATAGACAGCGCAATGCTACTAAGAAAATAAATAATGAAACTATTACACTAAAAATTGATAACGCAGCTACTAATAATGCTCTAGAAGTGGCAAAAATATTTTCCAAAAGGTTTGACAACACGGTCCACTTAGAGGCTTGTGACAAACAATTGGCAATGGTATTCTTAACTGAAGGTGTTGAATATAAAATGAGTTTTGATATTGTCACACCTAGAGAAATTTTCAATTTGGTAAATAAAATGATCAACAAGCCTTCTTCGGGTTATGATGAAATTCCCTTAACAATAATCAAGGAGAATATAGACTTGTTAGCTACTCCGTTAGCATCATTTTATAACGAGTGAATCGAGAAAAGCCTGTTTCCTGATCAGCTTAAAATAGCAGAAGTGATACCGGTTTTCAAAAAGGGATCAAAGACGGAACCTGGAAACTACAGACCTATTTCTCTCTTGCCTGTATTATCAAAAATATTTGAAAAAATAATAAAGGATAGGCTTATAAAGCATTTAAAGATGTATGGTATAATAAATGATCAACAGTTCGGCTACCAAACATCACTAGGAACCTCCGATGCTATTGAGGCATTACTAGACAATATTATTTGTAACTTTAATAAACTAAAAGTAGCTGGTATCTTTCTAGACCTCAGTTCCGCCTTCGACACAGTGGACCATGGAATTCTCCTGGTCAAATTAGAACATTATGGTGTAAGAGAGAATGTTTTGGAACTACTTGGCTCTTATCTGCATAACCGACGGCAGTATGTAGAAATAAAATCCGTAATAGATGGAGAAGAAAAAACTTATAGATCTGATCTAGCTACTGTGTGCCGTGGTGTTCCCCAGGGATCCGTTCTTGGTCCAATCTTTTTTATTATATTCCTGAATGATTTAGTTGAGTACATCAAAAAACGTATTAATGACGCTCAACTAATTTTCTTTGCTGACGATACAAATGCAATAGTTTCGGCAGACAATACACTAGAATTGGAATGTAAGATCAATGCTTTTTTGAAAGCTTTCGAAATCTGGTTTAGCACAAATAATTTGAAACTTAATGTAAGTAAAACAAAATGTGTCTTATTTAAGCCCACTGTACGGAATGACATTAAGTTGGACATTGTTTCTTGTGGAAACAGTGTGGAAATAGTTGATAGTGTCAAGTTCCTGGGTGTACACATTGATACATTATTAAATTGGAAGGTTGAGACATTAGCTTTGACTAAATCAGTTAGCTCGGCATGTTACGCTATCCGAACTCTGAGAGAAGTTTTAACGTTGCCTCAACTTAGAAGTGTGTACTTTGCTTTGGTGGAATCCAAGCTCAGATACAGCATCGAATTTTGGGGCAACAGTTACAAGTACAACGTTCAAATGGCATGTTATTCAAAAAAGAGCTCTTAGTACAATGCTCCGCATGAAACAGACGGAATCATGTAGAGAGCATTTCATAAGACTAAATATTTTAACAGTGCCATGCCTTTATATATTGGTTTTACTGACTAGCTTTGTTAAAAACTTGGACAAAATTGAGACTGATGAGCAGAGAATTACTAGAGCTAGTACACGTAGCAAAGATGTGCCCAACAACATTCAACCGAAATTGCAAGTTGTGCATCACAGCCCACGGTATCAATCAGTAATTTTATACAATAAGTTGCCCATAGAATTGAAGAGTATTTACAGTGTCAACTTATTTAAAAATAAATTGAGGGCCCATTTATTGCGGAAAGGCTATATTGTAAAGTTGTATTTGATATAATTTAATTTGACATTTATTATTTATAATCTTATTGTATTTGAATTCTCAATTGACTACTTATTACTGTTTTTATTTATTGACATTTCAAAATTTTTTATTCTGATTTAATTATAATGTTATGTTATGTAATTTTAATCTGATTTCACTGTATTATATTTTGTTATTATTATAGTTTTTTTATATTTTGTTATTATTGTTATTTTAATGTAATTTAATTGCCATGGACTGTTTTATATTTTCAACGTTTTTGATGTATTTTAATGAATTTATATCTGAATTAATTGTTATTTTTAATTTCATTTCATTGCAATTTGTTATTTTTATATTATTTTCAACACAATGTTTCCATATTGTTATGAAATAATGTCAGTTGTATGTCCTTACGGCAATGTCAGCTTTTCATTTTTCTAAACAAGATTTTTGTGATGTGTCTGTGATAAATATAACAGTTGAAATCCTGTTTGCAATAAAGTAGGTAGGTACAGTGCCAAACAAAACATCGTATAACAATGCTATAGTATAACAATGGCTATCGTATACCAATGGCTTTGTCTTTCGGCGACACTTGAAATTTCAAGTACAAACTGGCTCTTTGTTCGACGGGCCACGACGGCCGGGCGAGAGGGCGCTCACCCTATGACTCACAAGATAAATAATAAGTAATTGTTCTTTTTATAAAGTGTTGTGAAGGTTTGTTTTTTGTATTTATTAGTGTTAAATATTGTATCTTATGTAAAAAGATTTTGATTTTTTCCTATTTTTTTTTTGACGGTATATTGAAAAAAACCCCCTTCGCTTCAGTTTACATTAAAATTAACATTATTTTAATGTATTTGTCTATTTGTACGAAGCTAGCTTATCTAATTCAGATTCCTACGGCATTATGTTTTATAAACATCTCCGATACAAAACTCAACACTTGTCGTTACAATCTCAAGTGGTCCACACGGGGTCAGATTATGGACCACCCAGAAGTAGGTATGCACATATGGCTAGTCGCGCGACAACGCGCGTTACATTATGTCGTATCGTCCAGTGTGAAAGCGCCCAACGGCAATTTTAAATGTAAGTAGGTACCAAAATATAGATATATTAACTGACAGACGACTGATACAATATATCATGTAAACAAGTACCTATTTAAAATTATAAAAAACGTAGGTATAATAACCGAAAAAATCTTACCTTTCGTCGTCGTGAGGAAACTGATGGAACTTCAAATCCTTGTCTGTGTGAGAAGATGAGAGGCAATGGAGGACTGCACAAGCCGCATGCACCATTTTTACTTAGTAATTATTTTGTAACAACCAAGAAAACCAACGAAATCCGACCAAAATATGTCACCCAGGAGCGTTTCCGTTCCATTTGTTAGCGACACATCAACACGTACCGAAGAGTAGCTAGCTAACTGTCACTGTGACTGTGAGACTCAGTCCGCATTGTTGCCCACCCCTTACCAAAATTATCCCTTATTTTTTTTTAAACCCACCTTAAAAATACCCTAAGTACCTATAAGTTCTCATTAGTAAAATTTATTTGATGTAGTGCCCATCTACCTTAGTCATTTTACTGAACTATATAATATATTGTTGATAATTTTTAGAACGGCATCATCATCATCGCCGAACATAAGTAAGTACAGTACTTACTTACAGTAAGTGTTGGATGTATTTTTGATGCCGTAGGTTCAAACTTTAGACCAGACTATTTCCGCGTTCGTTCGAGAATTAAACCGCGTTACCGGGAAATTGCAGGGTTTTTTTGAAGCCCATAAAATATCCTCAAAAAAATTCTGTCCCTGAATGAAAGAAGTGTTGAAAGGGGAATCCCCCTTTTAACACTTCTTTCCCCTAGATTTAGGGAGAAAACCCCAAAGTTGGCACCACTGTCACTCCGTCACTCGAGCTCGTGTGAGCCCGAGGTCGGTAACCGGTCGGTCAAACAGTGCCGGGGAGCCGGGGCTCTTATTCATTCTGTGGCCGGGGGCACGCGTGCCTGCCATCAGAATCCTCTTCTGACGAGCTGTCTAAAGCTGGCGCCAGACACAGTCACATATTTGAACACTTATTTCAACACTTGTGAGGTACGGTAATAAATGTGAGATAAAACTTTGATGAAATACCCAAACACCCGTGCCTCACATGTGTTCATTAATAAGTGTTCAAATATTGTTGGCACCGGCTTAATAAATCCAGAAGCAATAAACGCGAACTCATTGTAAGCACCAAAAAACCAGTCTACTCAATTTGAATGATTTCGCGTGAATGTGTCGTCTCGTATATTATCTTATCTGCGTATTGTGTGATATTTTCAGATATTTAAGTTTTTATACGCAGATAAAAATAATATTATCGTTTCTGTGTAGTAGTGTGTGACGCGCTTTAGATAGCCAGACATAGCAGCAATATTTGATCATAATATTTTTAAATAATAACCAATATTGACGTTTTAGAATAGATTTATTCTAATAAGAACTAATTAAGTAAGTAACAAAGTTTGGCCCATGAACCAGTCAACTCTTCATTAATTAAATTCTAATCAATGGTACGCTCCACTCAAAAAGTCAATCTACCGTGCATTTCCCGCCATTTTTTGACAAATCTCTACCACAGAGAACACAATATATTAGTCGAATAATTAAATCGATAACAATTTCACTACTAATACTATTCAATTTTGAAACGTTAACAGTCGGCCATCCTGAAAAAGTGTCTGTCCCAGACAAAAATAAACATAAACAAATCATACTTCAACTTCTTTGATAATTTATGTACTAAACAAAAACTAGTACTTTATGGATGGCACAACTTAGTTACATAAATATAACAATTTACAGTAAAAATTACCAAAAACTTGAAATTCGCTTAGAATTTACTATTTGGTTAAAAAAAAACATTAATTTGCGTAAAACAATTGCTTCGGCCATCCTACTTCAGAGTAATGACCTCATTGCTCATAATAACGTTATTCAACAATAACACTGTTTATGCAATCAAAATAAAATAAAAATGTTTTTTTTTAAAACAATAGAACTATTATTAAATTCACTGAATATTTCTGCTAATAATTATTAAGCTTCGTAATCGTCGATGATCCGGAACCGTGCTTCTATGTCGTCTTCACAGGGCCGATGTCCAACACAAGTGGTTACGCAATGCATTGAATTGCAAGGCAAGGCAAACATTAGAAGTCTCAACATCAAAATCCAGCAGGTTCTCGTCCCAAGCCAACATTTCGCAATAAGGGTCGACAGTTTTCAATCATTTCTCTGCAAGCAAGCATAAGGCGCCTCTGCCAGAGATAACGGGTCCAAGTCGACCACCAATCGCCCACACAAGGAGCTACGGTCTAACAATACTAGATCTGCTCGCCGCTTTTGCTCACACATAGACCTACAGCTTCAAAGCGATACACCGTAAATCAAGGAGCTACGGCCTGAAAGCAGCACGTCACTTGCCCGCACAAGGAGCTACAAAGTGTTGAAGAGTTAAATCTGCCCACCGCTTGCCCACGCGAGAAGCTACGGCCTCTAAGCAGCACGTCGCTTGCTCACACAAGGAGCTACAGCCTTGAAGTGCAACATAGATAAATAATAAATAAAATAAATAAAAACATCTACCCACCGCTTGCCCACACAAGGAGCTACGGCCTTGAAGCAGCACGTCGTATCACAGGGAGTTACAGTCTTGAGGTGTAACATCTGCCCACCGCTTGCCCACACAAGGAGCTACGGCCTTAAAGCAGCACGTCGCTTGCCCACACAAGGAGCTACCGCCTTAAAGTGCAACATCTACCCACCGCTTGCCCACACAAGGGGCTACAGCCTTCAAAGGTTACATCTGCCCACCGCATGCCCACACAAGGAGCTACGGCCTCAAAGCAGCACGTGGTATCACACTTGAGGTGTAACATCTTCCACCGCTTGCCCACACAAGGAGCTACTGCTTCAAATCATCACATCGCTTGCCCACACAAGGAGCTACAGCCTGAAGAGAAACATCTGCCCACCGCTTGCCCACACAAGGAGCAACGGCCTCAAAGCAGCACGTCACTTGCCCACACAAGGAGCTACAGCATTGAAGTGTAACTTCTGCCCATCGCTTGCCCACACAAGGAGCTACGGCCTCAAAGCAGCACGTTGTAGTAGTAATGTCTCAAGGAGGGAATGGAAAGGAAGGGAATGAAAGGGAAGGGAATGAAAAGGAAGGGAATGACTTTTACTTATTGCAAGAATTACTTTTTATTCAATTTAAATAAACCACTATAACTACTGAGTATCTCTTTTGATTTTAGTTTTCACTATCATCGTATTCTGTCTCAGATTCAGATTCTTCGAATCTGATCCAAGGCTTAATCTTGTCAACCGAAAATACATTGGTATACTTTTTCTTAGAATAGCCCTCAACACTACTCACTTCATAACGATCATGATCAAAAATCGCAGTGATTTTATAGGGACCACTAAACGCGGGTGCAAGTTTATTACTCTCACCGGGGGTCTTAGTGACTTTCTGGACCATTACCAAATCTCCAACTCTATATGACCTAGCCTTACATCTTTTACGATCATATCTTTGTTTCATGTCATATTGTTGTTTCCTAATCTTAGCACTAGCATCGTCGCGAATTTTTTGTAGGGTGTCATTTGGTATAGAATCGTTCGAATTTAACTCGTGTAAATGGCCTTCGGTAACGTTGACGCTTGGTTTTCCGAAAATTATTTCGGTAGGTGTTTTACCCGTACTTTGATTAATTGTATTATTTAGGCTCCACTGAACCTTAGCCACGTGGGTATCCCAATTTCTATCGTCGTTATCGTGACACAACGCAATCAAAGAAGACAAGATTGATCGATTGTATCTTTCGATTTGGCCATTTGCTCTAGGCGTAGCAACGGCATTTAATGTATGCTTGATTCCGTTTTCCTTTACAAATGTTTGGAATTCTTTAGAGGTAAAACTGGTGCCTCTATCAGAAATTAACATTTTAGGTGTACCAAAAAGAGAAAACACATCTTTTAAAACATTTGTCGATGTTTTACTTTTTGTATTTTTAACCGTACGAAGGATTATAAACTTTGTAAAACTATCTATTATTCCTAAAATGTAGGTGTTTCCTCTTTTGCTTTTCACGAAAGGCCCTAAGTGGTCTATGTGAAGACTATGGAAAGGGATGTCGGGTTTAGGAATTGGATGAAGCAAACCTGGTTTCTTACCCCCAGATTGCTTAGAATATGCACATGGGATACATGCTCTCACATATTTTTTAACAAATTGTGTCATTCGTGGAAACCAATAATCGCGTTTGACCTTTTCTATAGTCTTCTCATAAGAAAAATGACCAGCATCGTCATGACATAGTTGACAGATTTTCCATCTAGCGTCTTTAGGTACAGCCCAACGTAATTCGCTTCCAATTTTTCTAAATATTTTACCGTCTTTCAACTCATAATCTCTACGAATATCTTTGGCTTCGACTGAATTTGTATTCAAAACAGCCTTCACGTAATACAGCTGGGGGTCACTCATCTGCACAGATTGTAGCCAGTGTACGTCACTTACAAGCATTACTGATAACGATTCACCATCAAGAGGTTCTAACGAGTTACGACTCAATGCGTCTGCATGAGCTAAACGAGCTCCGGGTCGATACTCGATTGTAAAAGAGTATTCTTGTACTGAAAGCCACCACCTAGCTATTCTTGGGATTAAGTCCCTTTTAGTCAACGTCGTTCGAAGCGCATTACAATCAGTAACGACCTTGAACTCAATTCCAAGAAGATATACCCTAAAACGATTAAGTGACGCGACGACCGCGAGGGTCTCTAACTCATAAGAGTGGAAATGCTGCTCCTCCGCTGTCGTTTGTCGACTAAAATATGCAACAGCTTGGAGAGGCTTTGTCTCTTCGGCCCGCTGAAGTAAAATACCCCCCAAGCCAGTCGAACTCGCATCGGTGTGAAGCTCTGTCTGGTACTTGGGGTTGTATATTGTAAGAATGGGTCTTTGAGTCAACATCATCTTTAATTTTGATAAAGCGTTTTCTTGCTCAGTTCCCCACGTCCAAACGGCATTGGCTTTCGTAAGACGGGTTAACGGTTTTGCTATAGTTGCAAATCCAGCAACAAATCGACGAAAGAAACTCGCAAGTCCTATGAATTGCCGTACCTGATGGACGTTTTGAGGAGTCTTAAACGCGCTAACTGCCATAATCTTTTTAAGTCCGGGACGAACACCCTCTGATGAAATTTCAAAACCTAAGTAGTCAATAGTTTTTTTAAAGAAGTGACATTTACTCAAATTTAAAGTTAGATTAGCGTCTTTGATGAGGTCGAGAACAGTCGATAATTTATCCAGGCCCTCATCGATGGTGGTAGACGCAATAATAATGTCATCCATGTACGCTAACACGCCGGGAATATTTCGCCGTTTCAAAAGATTCATAACAAGTCTCTGAAAAACAGCTGGCGCATTGGTCAGACCGAACGGCATACGGTTATATTCAAAGTGCCCGTCAGGTGTCACAAATGCTGTGAGATGCTTTGAATCTTCTGAAACTGGTACCTGATGATAGCCGGATTTAAGGTCTAAAGTACTAAAGAAAACCTGACCCGAAAGACTATCAATTTGATCGTCTATTAGAGGCATCGGATATTTTTCTTTTAAAGTTTTCCGATTTAGCGCTCTGTAATCCACGCATAATCGTGTCTCACCATTTTTCTTAGCTACAAGTATAATTGGGCTAGCATATTGAGATGTTGATTCTCGAATGATCCCGGTGTCGAGCAGTTGATTAACAATAGTCTCAACATTTTCGCGTTCTGATAATGGGAGACGATACGGCCTGTAAGTTACTGGAATGTGATCCGTCAGCTGAATGTGCATTTCAGCTAATGATGTTTTACCCAATTCTTCCAGAGAAAAAGCGAAACAATCTCGTCGCGAATTTAACAATGTACATAATTTCTTAAGAGTCTCTTTGTCCAAATCATCATCAACAATAATCTGATCAATAGTAATAGAGTTTTCTAGAAGATCAATATTCAATATATTAAGTTTATTCGAGTCCGTATCAGTAATTTTCGTTGTAACTGGTGGTAAATTGCCAGTCAGATATAGAACCCTAGCTATTAGTGTGTTTGCAGTTAAGGTGAACGGTTCTGAACTAAGCCCGATAACAATAATAGATCCTATTCCCTTATCGATAGTGTATACACCAGGTAAGATGAAATATTCCTTACCGCTCTTCATACAAGACTCAGTATTTATGTAAATCAGCCCAGTTATTTCAGACCCTGTGCGTACTTTAATGGTAGACGTACCATAAATAGAACTATTCTCTAAACACGACAACGCAACTTTATTGTTGTCTGATTGAGGATCCTTATAAAGAAATAGAGATGTGTCCGACTTGTAAATCCTAACGCCCGGTAACTCTGTGAGTGAGTGTCCTATTAAAGCATCCGCTATAAGAAAGTTAGGCTCAACTAAATATACTACAACATTCTCGTCGAGACCATCAAATCTAATTCGCACAGTAATGCGACCGCTTGGTATAACAGTTCCTAGACCAAACCCATTTAGTGTGGGTAAATTATTATTATCAATGGGTATTCCAAGTTGCTCTCCAATGTCTTTTCTTAATAATGTACAGTGACTACCCAAGTCAATAAATGCCTTAATGGATCTATCTTTCAAAATAATTTGCTTATAATATTTATCACTAGCGTTTCTATCCTGAAATATACTAAGCACTTTGTTCACCTGACTACTGGGAGTGTTCGTAGTTTGTCGCGAGTCAGTGGTAGTTCCTGAAGCTTTATCTGCACAATTTTTCTCCTCATGACCGTAAAGACGACATTTCCTACACTTGAGTATAGACTTTGAACATCGTGACACTATATGCCCTTGTTCCTTACAATTGTAACATGTGATATCTGATCTTGGTTGTCGCTTTGGCTGTGAGTTTGTTGCCTTAGTGGCACCGGGTTTTAGGTCCTCACTAACACGCCCGTTAGGCATAACCCGTCTAGGAAAATCATTTAATTTGCAAGATATATTCCGAAAGTATTTTAAAACATCTTCTGGATTATGATAACTAGCACCCTGGACGTTCATTCGAATATTGTTATCATAAATACCATGGGTAAGACAGTCTACTGCCTGCTGACCCCTAAGTTCGCATCTATTTATTAACATAATTTTATCGTAGTAATATTCTTCCAGGGATTCATTTCGCCTAGACCGTCTAGCTAACATTTCCGAAAGAAGTTCACCATAATTTTGTTCACACGGAAAAGCAGTAATAAGTATTGTTTGCCACTCAGTCCATGAATACTTCACGCTGGTCAGACCATTATACCACCGTTTAGCAAGACCTGAAAGCTTGGGTAAAGCATAGAATATAGTTTGTCTTTCGGACCAGCCATATACCTCCGCCGATTCATTGACCTTCGCTAACCAATGTTTCATTGTCTGTGTTTTAGCCTGAGGGTCAAATTCAGATATAACGTTTTGAGAAGTATGAAAACCAGATGTACCAAGAGACCCGGTGTTATTGCGATCGTTAAGAGCAACTACTAACTTTTCTAAGACGGACGTTTCCGAACGGTTACTTAAACGTTCGCTTTGTTTTCGTTCACATTTTTGACGTTTGAATCTAGTCGAAGATGAGTCACTAGAGCTCGATGACGAAGTCGAAGAGCTACTCGAATCGTATTTTCGAACACTATGCCGTTTTCTTGTGTTGCAGCTTTGTCTACGAGACTTACGTCTATTAACGTTTAAACGACAGTGCCTGCTCCGCACAGTCGAATTTCTATGTTTACTACGAGACCGTGACCGTGATCTTGATCTAGCAGGTGAAGGGGTACCCATTTTGGATCAAAAAAAAGGTAATGAGGATAAAGGAAAGGAGATAAAGGAAAAAGGAAAGACAATATTCAATCACTGTAAACGATATATAACATTAACTAAGTTTCGATAGCACGCAACTTTACAGGTTAATGCAATGTTTACCTACATTATTGCACTCAACAAACCATTTTAGTATCTAATGTACTTATATATTTAAATAACCAGAAGGCGATGGGGATTTCTTAGCCTGATTGTAATAAGTAAGTTGAGTTTCTTTTATTTTTTTAAGTAAAGGTATATTTTTATCATTAATTTCAATGTATTTTCGCATAATGGTACCTAGGTTTTAATGTCTACTGTTCCGGACATGAAAAAAATGATGAAAATTACCTCATAATTGTCTTGGTAAAATATAATATGTGGAAAATCAACCCAATTTACAATCTCCTGTTTATTAGCTCATGATCAATGACAGCCATGGCCCACGCACAATGGTCCACCAAAAGGACTAAGTGCGGTAACCAAACCCATTAACATAGAACATAGCTCACCAGCATCTACTATGCTGGCTACAAGCCATCTTCACGATAGTACACTATAGTACCACCTCCACAATTCCTTTTTAATTCTAATTATAGTTGAAGTTTAATAAATACTAATAATAAAAAAGATTTTAATTTTTAAACATTGTCTCTTTACCCAGGATTTTCTTAATATTTATGTTTCCTAACTTCCTCCCAATCTCAAATATAATTAACATCTTATCTAAATTAAAAAATGACAATAGCACTCCAAAAATCAGGTGTTAGTTATAGATTGTTATGCAACCTCACTTTTACTAAATCTCTTTTAATTTAGCTCTCCGATTGCCAAAATCCACAAAATTTTCAGTGTTGGTTTGATAATATAGCTATCAATTAACACCAATTTCATCTTTTTACATCCAGGCCCAGGATTGTATGAAAGTGTATCCGTCTCTTTTGACAACTAAGTAAATATTATCGGGAAATATAAAAACATTGTTTAAATATATGTGAAGGAAATGTGGGTATTTATGCAGCTACTCAAAAGTAGTGTTAGGTAATTAATAACATCTATTGTTGCAATGTCAAGAGTTACTCAACCAAACATTTAAGTTTAAAAAAAAAACAATAAGTAAGTATGTATTATAGGTAGGTACACTAGTGTAGTTAAGCGGGTACCAGTTTACCACAGCCCACCTTGAGTAGTAGTAGTTGTACAATAGTACAACAACAGATCCATGAACAAAATCATAGTTTTGTACCTTACCTACCTATTGTGGTAAAATGACTACTGGTGTAAAATTATAACAAGCATAACACATAATGAACATACATAATTCCGAGCAAACGGATTATTCCAAGTCTATAATAACGCAACTAAAAGGAACCAAAAAGGATATTTATTCTACAAGAATCTGCTTATCTGTCAAACCGGTCACTTGGAATTATGATATATATTATAATAATATAAAGAATAACGTAATAACAATAACTGTACGTTGGTCAGCGTTATTACGTTGATCAAGCTAGTAAAACAAATAAAATAACTCACCCAATATCTGCAACCAATTTTACCTTAGACCGTGCGGTTGACGCGATATACCACTTCTGAACTTTTAAATAATAACCAATATTGACGTTTTAGAATAGATTTATTCTAATAAGAACTAATTAAGTAAGTAACAAAGTTTGGCCCATGAACCAGTCAACTCTTCATTAATTAAATTCTAATCAATGGTACGCTCCACTCAAAAAGTCAATCTACCGTGCATTTCCCGCCATTTTTTGACAAATCTCTACCACAGAGAACACAATATATTAGTCGAATAATTAAATCGATAACAATTTCACTACTAATACTATTCAATTTTGAAACGTTAACAATATGAACACATGTGTGGCAGGTGTGTGTGGGTATTTCATCAAAGTTTGATCACATATTTCAACTTTGCCATTCTATGTCATTTGTATGGATGGAGTTTTAGCATACCTACCTTCAAATACATACTTTCGAAAAACATCTTGTGAGGCAGTCGGGTAAAAAGGGCACGGCTCGGTGCGACGTAATTCAGTTTTTCACAATTTCAGGTTAAGCTACGCTTGCCGGGGTTGATCCGTGGATGGGATCTTTACATACCCACACAGACTCCTCCGTGCCTCGGAAAGCATGCTAAGCCGTTGGTCCTGACTGTCATTTGTGGATCTTTGACAGTCGTTACGGGTCGTCAGAAGCCTGAAAGTCTAACAACCAGTTTTGCCAAGGGGTATCGTATTAACCAGTTAAGTACTGGGTTGTGGAGGTCAGATAGGCAGTCGCTCCATGTAAAATACTGGTATTCAGCTGTTTCCGGTTAGACTGGAAGCCGACCCCAACATAGTTAGGAAAAGGCTGGGCAGATGAGATGAATCTATCATCCATGTCCTATGATTCCTATCTTCAAGATGTCTCCCGATTTGTTTTACCTTCGGCCCCGATTTAAAACAAATCGGACCTGGCAACACTAGTCCTATCTTCAAGATGTCTAGGTCTACAATGTAGGACTGTTGTAGGTACAATCCTACATGTCAGATTTCACTATTCCTCTGTGTTAGTGTAAAAGAGCATTTAGATTTTATTTTTTCTAGGAAAATGAGCACGATATTTTAGCCGTTATGAATATTTTATTTGATGTTAGATATAGATAATTTTATATAGTTCACAAAGTTAAGAAGGACCCGTGAAAAGGACCCAATTTCCTTGATGATGTTAATCATTTATTATTACTGTTTTTGACCTACGTTTGACCCAGATAAGTTATCGCTACCTAAAAAATATAAAACCCGTGCGCATTAACATGGCACCTGGCTCAATGACGTTTGTACTTCCCCTCGCTTCCCCGCACGGCGACGGCGGGGCGCCGCGCGGGTATCGGGAGGAGTATTGAGTTCCGAACCAAGTGCCATTGCGCACGGGTTGTACTACCTTCCCTCTGACATGAAAGCCCTCTGAAGGAAATGCGCGTTCGGGTAAACCGGTTGATGCGCTAGGGTAGCCCGCGAAATTCAAATTTTCTTAGGTTTTTTGCAATTTGCAGGTCAGTATCAGGTTGTATGTTGATCTAAATATTATTAGCGCTCGTAACAAAATATGGATTTACTGAATTATAAACACACAAATGTCATGATTTCATGAAATCATGACATTTGGCACTTTCATGAACTTAGAGAGTTGTATTGCTGATTCTAATGTTTATAATTCAGTAAATCCATATTTGTTACGAGCGCTAATAATATTTAGATCAACATACAACCTGATGCTGACCTGCAAATTGCAAAAAACGTAAGAGCAATTTAATTTCGCGGTTCTTTTTCTTTTTTTCTTTTACTAGCTTCTGCCCGCGGCTTCGCCCGCGTGTTTGTCGGTTATCGTCCCACAGGAACGTACTACCGGGATACTTAAGAAATGCTGGGTTTCCTATGTTAACTTTCACTCCCTGTAGGCCCTGTAGCACCCCATAGGATTATTTTTGAAACAAAAAGTAGCCTATGTCCTTCCCCAGGATGCCATCTATCTTCTTGCCAAATTTTGTCGAAATCCGTTCAGTGGTTTAGGCGTGAAAATCTAATTTATAATATTAGTATGGAAGTATGGATTAGTAAGGAAGTATGAACTATGCTTTTACTTAGCTACTCGCTCGATACGAGTAAGTAATAGCGGAACATTACGCGAGTCTGTTGAACTACTTACTGCGGTTTCGCTCGCTGCTATGGTTTCAAGGCGGAGATGTGGTGTCAAAGTCAAAGTCAAAGTCAAATAATTTATTTCAAATAGGCACATAATATGGCACTTTTGAACGTCAAACAAAGAAATAGAATTGATTCTAGTTGCCCCTTCCAAAAGGTAGTTTTCGTATGGAGAAGAATGGGCAAGAAACTCCACCGTTACTCTTTTAAAAATGTTTTACAATATTTTGTATACATTAATTATATAATTATATGTGAAGACGATGCATCTATAATAAGATTACTGTACCACAAAAGGTAGAAAGAATTATAAATGGAGCAATATTGAATAAATTAATTACCAGATACATGGTGCTCACATATTCACAAAGATTGTAAAAGTATACGATATTACAATAGTCCTAACATTGTTACAAGTAGTACATACAAATAATAAATAAAAAATAAAAAAAAACTAAATTAGCTATCAGTTTGATTTTGTCCAGACACTAAATCGTCCTATGGAGCAAGACCAGCATGTTTCCAAGCATTCTTATCTTGGATACCCGCCTAAAAAAAAAGCAAAGCCTTTTCAGTAGGTAGGTACTACATTATACTGCGGTCATTCAGTAAGTCTGCCTGGTTTTTTTGCTGTTCCAAGGGAATTCTGAGATCCTGGTCAGCTGTAAATATTTCCGATCACATTATTAAAATAATCATTTTGCATTACATTCACATAGCATCCGCGGGCTTTGTCTTCATAATCCCATCCCACTGGTAGGTGTTTAGTCCTTGTAGCGATTCTTTGAAGTCTCTTGTACCCTAATTACGTAATAGGCGATCAATCACTCTGAATCGTTTTGAAACAGATTGCTAATCCATTGCTACATAAGTTCGAAAAAAAATCTGCTCTACAACGTAAATAACGCAGTGAATGTTGTTGAACTGTCAAAATGAAACAAATTACTCTAAATCGTGTTAGGCACGCAATTAAATAGCAGGATTCGTGTACCTGGCTGGACCTGGTTATCAATTGAAGCACTAGGCCTTCACCAGTAGAATTGTGACATTAGGGTTCAGGGCCTATTTTTAACAACATCTCCAGTCTTAAAAGGCAAAACTAAAACAAACCATTTGAGAACCACAAACTTTTTATTATTTGAGGCTGGGTTATCATAAAATGACTTCTCCCGCACTGGGCGGAGCGGGAGGGCGTGTCGAGAAACACACAACTAAAAAAAAAAGCTAAAAAAACCCGACCGACACCACTGTAAAATGACGGCTGACTACTCAACTACCGGAACACATCAACAACGAGTACGATGTGACGTACCCCTCATATTTGCTGACGGACTTTCGTGGTTTCCCAGATTAACAAACGCTCATTGAAAATGAAACTTTATTTTGAAAGCGCCATGCTCTCTTCTTCCTTGATGAAATGCCGGTTTCGGTCTTCTTAGTTTAGGTGTACTTAAACCTATGTAATCTATAATCCGGCTCTGCTTTCGTTACGGGTTCCCAGGATAAAAGTTGTGTTCAGACTTATAATGAGGTCTCGACATGACTCGGTAAACTCGTTTTTATGCAAATACATTAAAAAATATTAAGTGGGTTCAAGCTCCAAGTATGTATTACGTAACCACTTAAGTTGTTAGGATTTTTTATTAAGAAGTTACTTATGGGGAGGTTTACCTGGATTAATATTTGGACAACGTTGTAAAAATCTACGAAATATTTCCAACCATTATTTGAGTAATCTTCTGAGTGACTTGTAGAAGACTGTGAATGACTAGTGGTACCTCCTAAGTAATACCTGAATGTAGTCTTGACCGAGAATCTTCCAACCATCCTCGACCCTAAATGGATTATGTAAAAACCATAGAAATATAAAAAAACAAATTGTACTCGCGATTCCGAACAACGGCTTTGGGTCAAGCTTTAATTAGAAAATATCTGATATCATGTATGTAACTGCCTATTAATATGCAAGGATCAATGTCCCCGCAATCCCCGTTTCATAATGAGAACAGCTAAGTAGGTGCAAAGTTAGCATAAACAATGATTAGGTACAGAGGGCATAAAACAGTCACTTTGGCAAAATCATCATCATCTGCCTAGCCTTTTCCCAACTATGTAGGGGTCGGCTTCCAGTCTAACCGGATGCAGCTGAATGAATACCAGTATTTTACATGGAGCGACTGCCACTGTCACTTTGGCAAAATAATAATAGGAAAATAATTATGAATCATCGTAAAATGTCACAAACTGACAGTTCATAATACGATCTGCGTGCGATTTACTATTACGAAATAGTTTATTTGTTTGACAGTTTTCTATGGTGATTCGTAAAATAGTCAAATTAGAGGAACTGCTGGAAATTCAGGAAATGAAATGCTTTTAGAGGAATTGCTAATTTGTGGCCGGTTTAGGCCCCCTGGATTCATTAATGGTAGGTATGTATTAAATCTGTTATAAGGAGAATTTTCTACTCCGGTTAAGAGCTGTCACAGTCAATATTACAACAATGATGACACTAACAGCTCTTGAACGCGAGTAACCCTAATTTTGCGTTACTTACGTTGCCGAGCAGGCAACTTTTCGAACACATAAAGCAATGGATAAGTAATATTCTTCAAAATGATTCAGATTGATTATGATTGATTGTGTATTACGCAATTAGGGCGCAGATGCTTAGTGAAAAAAAAAAACATACAGACGAATTGAGAACCTCCTCCTTTTTGAAGAAGTCAGTTAAAAATGTAGATGCCTACCAATTTAATTCCCAAGTAGCACAAAAGTGATTTATAACAGCATTTTCACAGTGCACCGCGAATGCATTAGCTGCTTAAACCTGCTGTATAACAGCGTAGGCAGCGCATCCTCTGCTGATATAACTCTAATTTGGGCACAAATTATTCAGCACATAGCTGTATAAGAATTCCAATTATCAAATAATTGAATTATATCAACATCATATTAGCATTTATGTGTGTAACAGTCCACCCCAAGAGCTGAAAATTGTCTGAATAACAAGACACGTGTTACCTATAATACAGCATCAAAGACGAATTTGTACATTAAGCTTTTACACACTTGAAAGTACACTCTGAGCGAAATTGTGGAATGCAATTTGCTTTATCATTTATTTTTCTTTAATATGAACTGTCAATTTGATAAACATGAAGTACTGAAAATAAATATAGGAAATTTACGGTAAGTAAAACTTCGATTTCTTCCTATTATGTCTGAAATCTTATTGGGGAGGTAACTTTACTGTGGAATACCATATATGTTTAGTTCAAAATTTTCACGCGCTTTAAAACTATCACCAAATACCAAAAAAAAAAACTAACTTAAATGGACAGTAAACAAAATAAATGCTATTGCTTTTTACAAAGAAAGTGATAAAAAGCTGGTTACGTGAAAATTATTTGTAAACCAAATCAATTCCAATCGATATCTTCTAAAATAAACCAAAATAAAAAGATAAAATTTTACAATAATTCACAGTCAAGCTACGAAAATGGCGGATAGCAAGTGAACTGTTTTAATGTTAATTTAATGCTAAGGTCTGTACGGGTGTTCTAATGTGACCTATAATTCAGCAAATAGTAAATTAGTTATGCACTTGTGAGAAATAAATCAGCCATGGATCGATGTGAAGAGTAGTAGTGTAGTTGACGACACGGTTGGCGCAGTGGCTGAGCGATGGTCTGCTGCGCAACGTGTCGCGGGTTCGATCCCCGCACCGAACAAATATTTGTATGATCTGCAAGTAGTTGTTCCGGGTCTGGGTGTTAGTGTATGTGAGTTTCTATGTTTGTAAACGCACCCACGATACAGGAAGAAATTCTTAGTGTGGGGCAACGTTTTTTAAAAAAGAAGAAAGAAAGAAAAGTTCTTTCTTTGGCTTTCCACATTTCGTAAAACAAGTAAAGATGTGAAGACGCTGTCAAAATAGCCTGGTGTATAATATTCGTTTCATGTCACATTATAATTCAATCAGCAGATTAAATGCCTACGCAAGTTCAATTATTCAGCCCAAGATAGAATGACTGCCCAATTTACTGCTATGTAACTGCATAAAAGTCCAGTTTAAGATCTGATTCGGCCTAGATAAATGCTATTATTCGAGTGTATAGTAACACCTGACTAATGGGGTAAATGTGTATCTGTATGCAGCATAAAGTAACTGCTGACTTTATAGTACTTCATATGTTCTCTCTTTAAATGCAACAGTTTTATAGTACACGCTTAGGTTTTTATTCAGAAAACTGCATTATTTGTGTTCACAATCATGCGCTCTTGCAGCTGATAGGTTACTACACTACTAAACGCTGAATAACAGTGATATCTGTGGTGTACAGTACAGAAGAAAGCGTTAAAGTGAGCCCCGTTTTTTCCTAAACAGCTGTTGCAGCCCGGGTGAACTCTCATATGTCGATATAAATGTGGGCCTTAAGTGAACATTTATAATGCAGTTTTGTGCTACTTAGGTTGGCTCTGAAATCAATCACAGTAGGTATAGATAGTTCATCTCGGAGAAAGGTAGGTACTTACGGCAAATTGTCTCCCTTGAAGTATTTTATGTTTCTACTGAACAATATACACCCCTTTGCAAAAAAAACGGGCACCTTAGCAGTCATTGGCTTTTGTATGGATAATATTAATATTTTTACTATGTCATTAGCATAAATGACTAGTAATTTGTTATCTATATCTATACATATAATAAATCTGTAGACGAGGCGTTTCTGTACAATGAAAAAAAAAAAAAAAAAAATTGGTGGGGTGTCCAAGAATAACCAACAGATTCCATTTCTATCATTTTTGGAATTTTTGTCTGTTTGTCTGTTTGTATGTTCTTTAGTTTGATTGTTCCACTTTAACGTAAAAAGTACGAAATCAATATGGTTAACTTTTATACTCAAATATTGTGTGTAACTCGATGTTTCAATTAGTTTTTGTTTCATCGCAATCGCTTCAAAATATAAAAAGATATATGAATTTAAAGTGTTCAAGAAGGAATTTTCATTACGTAATGTACATCCACGTAACGACATCTATTGACGCGAAATGATACTTACTTCTTAATTACTAGGTTTGTGAGATCGTGTGTTGTTATATGACCGTCATTTTCTTTGCGCGGAAACTTAACGCGATACATTGTGTATTTGTGTATAGAATATAACTCTAAAGTTAGATTAATTAAAATTTTCCAGATGCGTTGTTTATTTATTAGTTTAGTATTAGTGCGATAGGTGGCGCTACCTATCTTTCAAATCTTGATAATCATGAAAGAATAGTGACAAATGTTAATTTCTTAAAAAATATAGGTATTTATTCTTTAATTTTTCACTTTTCTACATAGTTTATTTAGCTTACAGAGTGTTCGAACGTTTTCCCATATATTTTGACAGTATCATTTCGTGCTCGATAGATGGCGTTGTTCGTTTAATGTCATTTTCTGAATCGCGGTGTTAAGACTCTCCGTCTTAGAATGACTTTCGCCCAGATATTCCAAATAATTTTTAGTATAGGTATCTTTGTTTTTGACTTCTTTAGTCTCGATAATATAATAATATAATATAATATAATAAATAAATAAATAATAAATTGTTGGTTGGGTTGGGTTGTCATTCGTTGAAAGTATTGATCAGTGATCTGATTGGTTTTGATTTGGTATTTTGGTTGGTTTCGTTCATTCAAATTAAGAAGTCAAGAAACGAGTCGTTACAGATCGATTCAAACTTAATGGCGGCTCGGAAGTTAGCTTTTAGCTGCGCAGTACCCCACCCCTCACCCCCGCTGTCACATGAAATTGTTACTGCGCAGCGACTCGCCTCATGTTCCGAGCCGCCATTAAGTTTGAATCGAACTGTACTATACTTCGTAATTTGTTCGTATGATTCGTGACCGCCGCTCATTCGATTCGATCGTTGTTGGCGTGTGTAAGGCCTCGGCCTTGAATCTTGCGGGCAGCGGGGCGGATGGCGGCTCGGAAGTTAACTTTTAGCTGCGCAGTACCCCACCCCTCACCCCCGCTGTCACATGAAATTGTTACTGCGCAGCGACTCGCCTCATGTTCCGAGCCGCCATTAAGTTTGAATCGAACTGTATTATACTTCGTAATTTGTTCGTATGATTCGTGACCATCGCTCATTCTATTCGATCGTTGTTGGCATGTGTAAGGCCTCGGCCTCGAACCTTGGGGGCAGCGGGGCGGCGGCGGCGGCGGCGCGGGAGCGGGGCGGGCATCAAAGACCCGTTCTCGAAACTAGCGGGCAGATCGCGCGTCACTATAGCCGCGTAGTGTTGTGTTCACGATTTTGTCGTCGAGATATTTGTTTTTATTCGCGAAAGAAATGGCTGAACAATGGCGGCAACATCTTTTTGATTCAAATTTATTCCTAACGCTCAATTTATTGTGGGCAACAACACTGCAATGCAGACGCGCGGGCGGTCACCGCTTGAATGGAGTGCACCGCTCGCTGCCCGCCGCCTCGCCGCTGCCGCGCCGCTGTTTTCGAGAACCGGTCCATTTGATTTTACGCATAAGATCCTGCTGCGCCCGCGCCGCCACCGCTGCCGCCGCCGCCGCCCCGCTGCCCGCAAGGTTCGAGGCAGAGGCCTTATGGTTGAGTCGATTTGTTCGACTATCGGACAGCAATAAATACACAAATATTGGCACATGTTTCTGGGGAAAGTCAACAATATACATCGATAAATACGGTTCCCGAAGAAGAAGATGCCACACACTATCCAGTAGAGTTCTTAGAATCCCTTAACACACCCGGTCTCTCAGCACACAAAATTTGTTTAAAAGTCGGAGTGCCAATAATTCTTCTCAGAAATTTAAGTCCTCCCAAACTTTGCAACGGCACTCGGCTCATAGTCACTAATCACCAACAAAACGTCATCGAAGCCGAAATCTTAACAGGTTGCGGCGCCGGTGATGTTGTTTTTATTCCAAGAATTCCTCTCATTCCCAATAATTTCCCGTTTAGTTTTAAGCGTGTGCAATTCCCCGTCAGCCTGTGTTACGCCATGACCATTAACAAAGCTCAGGGCCAGACATTATCCGTTGCGGGGGTGGATCTTAGTATTGGTTGCTTTTCCCACGGCCAACTTTATGTAGCTCTTTCGCGTGTGAGCAACCCTAGCAACTTTTTTGTGTACGCTCCAGGTGGTTCCACCGCTAATATTTTATAAAGAGAAGCATTTTCTTAAATAAAAACACAAGTTTTTTGGCAGTTTCTTACTAGGAAAAATCACCAGGCCTGGTCGAAAGATTCGCCCTTTTTAAATGAAGGTACAACTTTTCTAAGCGACATATTATTGTTTTCCGACATCCATGCGAACGAAGTCGCGGGCACAGCTAGTAATCAATAAGAATATAGTTTTTTGGCTACACCCCTCTTCCAGCACCGCTACAATTTTACTAGCTCTTATTGCTTTTACTGCCATTACAATCGACATAAAGATATCACTTTTAAGTCACAATAAGGCTGGATTATGCGACAAAAATAAATAATTCTACTAAAAATAACGAGAAGTTAGTTTTAGTTGCCAAGATAACCTTCTAACCGCAAACCTGCAAAATGTTAGTAAAAATCACAAACGGAAAACGGGATTATTATTGTTTTTAAACAAAAGTTTCGAATTTGGAATTAACTTTTTTTCTTACCCAAACTCTTTATTAAGTGCCAGTAACATAGTTTGGCTATTAAAACCTCTTTACAACTAAATAATTACCAATAATGTAAAAAATCAAAACCGCCCGTTTTTTTTGCAAAGGAGTGTATTACCATTGTTTATATTACATTTATTTGGATGTTTGCCAGATATATATGTATTTGGTTCTACTTCTACACTTCAAGTAGGTATTGTTAGGGAGCATGCGAAACAGTTCTTATGTCGCAGTAAGATGGTTGAAGCCGTATATATCGCTAGGGATATAGCTATATACCGTAATATACTTTATATGTATGAAAGCGGTTCATAACAGTCGGAGTCCCCTAATTTTGTTACTGCCATCAATTTCGTCGTAGCGCTCGGCGGCCGCTGCCGCGGCACCGCTCGATTTTCTCGCTCGCGCGTCGCTCGGTCACAGTTCTAATTCTAACCTAAACTAAGAGTGGTAGCCTGATCAATAGTTATATTACTAGATCGTGCTCGTATCATATTTGTATCCCTAGTAAGACAGTTTAATAAGAAAATAAAAGAAAGAAAAGAAAGAAAAGAAAGAAAAGAAAGAAAAGAAAGAAAAGAAAGAAAAGAAAGAAAAGAAAGAAAAGAAAGAAAAGAAAGAAAAGAAAGAAAAGAAAGAAAAGAAAGAAAATAAAGAAAAGAAAGAAAATAAAGAAAATAAAGAAAATAAAGAAAATAAAGAAAAGAAAGAAAAGAAAGAAAAGAAAGAAAAGAAAGAAAAGAAAGAAAAGAAAGAAAAGAAAGAAAAGAAAGAAAAGAAAGAAAAGAAAGAAAAGAAAGAAAAGAAAGAAAAGAAAGAAAAGAAAGAAAAGAAAGAAAAGAAAGAAAAGAAAAAAAAGAAAGAAAAGAAAGAAATTTATTTGACCCAGGTAAGGCACACAATATTCACCAACACCAAAACTAAACATCTGCCTAGCCTTTTCCCAACTATGTTGGGGTCGGCTACCAGTCTAACCGGACGCAGCTGAATACCAGTATTTTACATGGAGCGACAACCCAGTAACTGGGTACCTAATAGGATACCCCTTGGTAAGACGTCGTCAGACTTTCGGGCATCTGACGACCCATAACGATTGTCAAAGATGGGACCGGCTGTCAAGCTGGTACCAACGGACGTGCTTTCCGAGGCACGGAGGAGTCTCGATATGTAAAGATGGTCACTCATCCACGGACCAACAAGCGTATCTTAACCTGATGGATACTTAGCCACGAGCTCAATCCCCAAAACTAAACGTAGGTAAGTAATTAATTTTTGGGGTTTCAGTTTCGATTAAGTTAGGAACAAATTAATCAAAACTGAAACCCCTGAAGCACGTAACCAAAGAGTTCTTAATAACTTTGTGTACAACGATGCATTTAAATTGGAGCCAACGATAACGCTACTCAAAATTGAGGCAACTATGTAAGTATATTCAAAGTCCGGTTCTCCTGAAGTACCTAATATTATTATGGACCGACTCGCTAAAACGGGAAGTTTAGTTAACTGGATGAGTTAACGAACTAACTTATAATATAAGCAGCTCTTCTGATGTTAAATCTGGATGTGGAATAAAAATTAGGACGTTTTGTAAAAATGTTTCATAATGTGAATCTGAGTGCTTTATCGCACAAATAAAGGATAACGCGAAGGTCGCACCGTTTATGGACATCAAGGGGCTGACGCTCTGTAGAAAGAGCTGCACCCTAATTGCGTAATACACGATCAATCACAAGCTAAACCGTTTTGGAACAGATTGCTAATCAATTGCTTCATAAGTTAAAAAAAAAATCTGATCGACAACGTAAATAAAGTCTCTTACATACTGGCGCGATTCGCCGCGTGATGCGACGCCGCGCCGCCACATTGCTCGCCGTGAAGTTTTCTCAGAAATTGTTTTGTTAAAATTAGCGTCGCGCGGCGAATCGCGCCAGTATGTAAGAGCCTTAACGCAGTGATTGTTGTTGAACTGTCAAAATGAAACAGATTAGTCTTAATCGTTTAGGAAAATGTGTTACGCAGATAGCTGGTCTGGTAGGAGTTGTTACTGCGCTAGCGCAGAGCGTAGGTATTACCAGAAAAAGAAGAGTAACATGCTAGTATCTTTACACCGAAAGCCTGAATGTTGATTGGACGTGAGAGGTGTAAAAACCGGCACGAACAGTGCCCTGTACGCGTACAAAAAAAAGTCCACAGAAATTTGGCACATGGGTAGACCATGACCTGGAGAAGGAAATATACTTTTTATACTAAATCGCAGACGAAGTCTCGAGCAACAGCTAGTTTTATACAATTCCGAAGCTTGTTAAACAACAGTTAGATACTTGTAAGTTGTAAACTTACTGTGTGTCGTTTACTTACAAGACGCGATCGTTAGCAAAACTTTGACTATCTCCTATGTTTTGTAAGCATCAACATACATACTTACTCGCAACGAGGGCTTTCGTGATGTAACGTAGGTAGGTAGGTACCTACCTACTTAATATTGAGCTATTCGAGAAGATAACACTTTACAAAATATCTTCTTCCTCTTCTAGTACTTAAGTAATATCAATCGGGTTCCTTTGAATAATGCTCGGTTCCTATAAACAACAACTAATCGTTTTGCTTACCAATGGTATTTTTTTTTGCCAAACTGGGCATTTATATAGATTCGGAAGCTAGTTTTACCTGTGATAGCTACTTCTTTAAAGGCACGTGCAAGAAACTATCTCGCCAATCTGGAAACGGTCCCGTAAATTCTATGAATCGACCATAAGTATTTACTTCTTAGACTTTTACTGATATGTCACACTGGTCTTCCTTCAACTAATAACTAGTTCAACGGATAATGGATAGGGAATAGGGATCGAATTCGTAAGTCACGCGACTTCCCGCTCCCATCTGAGATATTTTATATTGGTTTTCAAGTTCTGACACCACTTCAACACCCTCGCATGGAAATGTGGTGTCCTTTGTCGGGATCTAAACTACTTAATCGTAATTCGAAAAGTACATACCTATACCTACTTAATTAATCTTCAGCGTAATATGTAAATCGGAATATTTCGCTTGGTGAATTATTTAGGATTATAGAATTGAAATCTAGTACCTATACCTACTTAAATTCAACAATCTTAATATTATTTTCACATAAAGCGAATCCACGATCCTCTCCCGTTATCTATCAATTACTTACAACTATTAACTCAAGCAATACTCAACTATCTAATAGTAAAAGCTCAAACAGCCACTTAGCGAACAATCTGCTGAACTTTCATATATTCCGACCAGAAATAGGTGAATATTAGAAAACGATTTTCTTAATCCAAGAAAACATTAGCCATGAGCCACGAGCCTTGAGCCACGAGCCATGAGCCATGATTCAACAGAGTTTTGTGAAAGAGACTGTAGAACACATTAATCTTTGGCAATGGAAGGTTTGAATATGCCGTTATTAGGTCTGGATGGGCGCCAGCGCCATTTTTATTGATCTATTTGAAATGCTGTATGCTTCTGTCTGTTGTGACTGCGTTTGTATTGTTGGTCAGTGATTGATACTCCTAGGTACATAGTTCAGAGGTCAAGTCAAGAGACGACTGTTGTTGTCATGACCGGGCATGACCGGCTTCATTCAAAGTAAATGATGGACAATAGGTAGGTAAATGAAAACACTGGCAATACTTACCTACTAATTAATTTCATCAGCGGCGTGAATGTCCACTATTAAATATAACCTATAATAAATGTAAAATAGAAGAAGTCACGAGTGCTAAATTCTTAGGTATAACTATAGACCACAAATTAACCTGGAAACCTCACATAGAGGAAATTGGCAAGCGACTAAGTAAATCTGCGTATTTACTATTCCAACTGTCCAAGAGAGTAAATACTGAGACATTACTAACAGCCTATCATGGACTTGTAGTCTCTATTCTACGGTATGGTGTAGTTTTTTGGGGGCAGTCAACAAACAGGGAACTTATATTCAGGATGCAAAAAAGATGTGTACGATCCATGTGTAATTTAAAACCAAGCGACAGCTGCGTTCCCTACTTTAAAAAATTTAAGATTTTAACGTTACCAGCTTTATATATACTGGAAACAGCATTGTTCGTAAAGTTAAATCCGCAACTATTTACTAAATTGTCGGCAGTTAAGAAGACCCCAATCCGTACTCAATATAAAAATCAATTATGTATGACAAAATGCAATACGTCATTGATGAAAAAGAGCTTCTTTGGTGTTGCTCCCAAAATTTATAATAAAGTAATTATGTATGACAAAATGCAATACGTCATTGATGAAAAAGAGCTTCTTTGGTGTTGCTCCCAAAATTTATAATAAAGTACGCCAATAAATAAATTCAAAATTATGTCATAAGAAGTATGCCAATAAATAAATTCAAAAAGTGTTTTCATAAATTATTAGTTGAGAAATGTTACTATGCCCTGGATGATTACTTAAATGATATAACACTCTATTGTATCTGTTAACAATCCAATGTATTGCATGCATTGTATTTTTCTTTTGATTCGATAGGTACTTTTTGTTTGGTTTTTCTGTTGTAAATTTATCCGTCTTGATTTAATACTAGATATTTGTATGTCATCAATGACAAAACATAGCGTAACATATTATTATTAAGACCTTGACCTTTAACCTATGTTTTACAAATAAATAATTCTTATTCTTATTCTAATTAATGCATTGAAAACCAAAAAGTGTAATAATAAAAGTGTTCCTTTTTCTAAAAAAAATAATAGTTACAACCCGTGCGCATTAACATGGCACCAGGCTCGGAACTCAATACTCCCCCCGCTACCCGCGCCGCCCCCCGCCGTCGCCGTGCGGGGAAACGAGGGGAGCTCCTCCTGGAAACGTCATTGAGCCAGGTGCGCACGGGTTGTAGTAAAGAAGCTTTCTTTTCTCTCCCGTAACTCAGTAGTTGTGATCTAATAAAACCACCTTATAAGTAGGCCTACTCTTTGACATATCCAATACTCAATCACCAATTCCCCACGCCTGAAAAACGGTTACCTTTAACTAGTAGTGCGGGCTTTAAATACCTACTAGCAAGTAAAAATACCTGCTTGCTTAGAGGATAATCTTTTGCAGAATCTATTACTTAGTTTTATTTTTTATGAATCTAATTTTTAAAGGGTTTTCGACAAAATTTGGCAAGGAGATAGATATGGCACCGAAGGACATAATTTTTACTAGGCTACTTTTTATCGACATACCGCGCGGGCGAAGCCGCGGGCGGAAGCTAGTCATAAATAAAAGGCAAAATAGTAGGTAAGTACCTACTTAATTTTGGACTCGAAAGAGTTTCTAATTATAAAACAAGGGGTCAAAATCAAATACAAGAAAAACAATTAATTCCTAATCTCGTCTATAAGATCGCGTATGCGCTTCACTTGAGAACGGCTACACCGATTCGGCTATTTTTTAGTTTAACATTCGTAATAGATACTTATTCGGAATTAGGTTTGAAAAAACTGATCGTCCTTTTTCTATGGGATTTTTGTATGAAAGGACATCATCCAATTTGGTCAAAAGATGTCGAAAATCGATCAAAACAAATGGTTTTACGCCGGTTTTTAAATTTTTGATGTTTTTTTAGGTGTCAAATAAATTACCTACTAGAAACTAGTAGCTATATTGCTGTGCATACTAATCCTAACATCATCCACACACCCAAAAAATACCATACAAACTATAGGAACTTATTAGTATTTGCACAGGTAAGTACCATAATGTTTCCTGGAAATATAAAACAGCAAGACCAATAAAAAGCAGGTAGGAGCCGTCCGCGCCGTGTCGCCCGGCCGCTACACAGTGCGGGGCGAGCCCTACCGTTCACCACGTCCCTTATCGTGCCTGTTGTTCTCAGTAATCACAACTTCACAAGCAACAACTTTTGTAATTTTTTGTGTGTTACGTAGGTAGTTTTTTTTGATCAGGGATTAGGCCCACAAAAAATTGTGGCGTCTATTGATAAAACGCATGTTGATTTGTTACCGTGGTAGTAATCATTATACTTCGTGATTTGGACTCACTAGGTACGTCGAAAATTTTGTTCACAGGGTCGAAAAATTGACATGAAAGTGTAAAGTTTCTTGAAATGATTGTGATTGATTGTGTGTTACGCAATTAGGGTGAAGGGTCGAAAAATATTCCCTCTTCGGAACTTATCAACTGTACTATTTCGATTTGTATTTTGATAAAACCATTTTACAGCCGCAATGATTCCTAATAATTCAATATCGCGCACGTTACGAATCTTGATAAGTACCTAAGCCCAATCATGCGAAAGCACGACAAAAGGCAATTTAAATCTCATTTCAACAAAATGTCCAACAATCGCCGCAGCGGAAATTAAAGTATGAATCCCAGATATTATTCATAAGAATAATTAGTATTTGGATGAGTTTGGATATAAGAAAAATTTGCATTGATAATATAGCTTTGATAATACAAAAATTGCTGATAAAAATCCGGGCAAAAGGAAGGACAGTTTTATTTCAAGTTTCCAATTTCATTAGCTCTTTGTTCGTAATTTGCATGGCAAAATCACGGAAAGCATCATTCATGACCATGCCATGGTAATTTTACATTATTTTATTTTCAGGCCTGATATTGATTTAATACCAATAACTACCGACCAAAATTACCACGGATCGGCGAACGTAAAGCTCCACCTGGTGGAAGGTGGAGTTTCGATCTTAGTAGGATGGCTACCAATGATCAATGAGAGTTGTCTGCTCTAAGGCTGATAAATGAACGTCAACTTTTCCATGAGTCATCGTATACTTTCGAACTCTTTCGTTGAACGCTCCTATCACTTTATTCACAGAGAATGTAATTTTATTGAAGTCCTAATGACAGCAGAGATGTGACATCAGTAATACAAATACAAAAGTTTTTAAATCATTTTGTTGAATAGAGCGGTGTTTTCCGATATTCTCTTCATCAAATACCTATTACGTGATTAGTATCAATAGCTAAAAACAAGCAGTAGGTATCTAGGTACCGAATTTGGACTTTGCATTCTGATTTTCGAATAAAAAAGGAACTTGGAGCACAATGAATTGTTGTCCGATGAAAAAAGATCATTTGTGTCAAGATTTCAGCCCAGATTTTAGGCAACAATTTAAGAAAGAATACGAACAAGAGTTCAAGCAAGACTTCAAGCAGGAGTTCAAACAAGACTTCAAACAAGACTTCAAGCAAGATTTTGACCAAGATTTTAAACAAGACTTTCGAAGGAATTTTTGAAAGTAATGTTCTAAGGTTGTGTTGTACTATTTTGCTTTGCACAGTGTAATTTTTCGGTATCTAATAACAAAGATAAATCTCCTTGGTGGCCTTTATTTTGTGTAGATATGGTATACTAAAAGCACTGCCGTTATAAAAGGCCATGAATGTGACATGGTCATGAATAGTCATGATGATAAAGGCCTTATAAAACACACACACACAGAGACATTGAATTAGTTCATGGTCATAATGGACCATGAACTAATTCAATGGTGCCGATTCTCTTGTACACCGAACTAAACTAACTAAACTATCACTAAAATTCCTTACTTTCTACTATGAAAATATTAGAGCAATTCTGCCAAAAAAAAAATCTCTAAATTTAAAAATTATTTTGACAACTAAAATCTAATTTGACAATCGCGAGTCCACTTGGCACCTACTTGTTTGCCTACCACGTGATTTTTTTTGAGCCGGAGAGGCGCGCATTGTGGCCGTCTCGACGTATTTTTATGTGGATTTTTTCACTTTTTGGAAGAAAACAAAAATATTAAATTACCAACATATTGAGTATAACGGGTTTGCGGGTTGCAAAGGAAAATTTATATGCGACCAAATATATAATTTTTATCGGGAAAATGACTTAATTTCCAAATCACAGTATGGCTTTCAAAGTAAGAAATCTACAGCTCAACTACTTTCCAATTTTACTGATGAAGTTAATAACTACCTAGATGAGAAGCAGCATGTTATACTCATATTCATTGATTTCAGCAAGGCTTTTGACACACTCGGGCATAGTACACGATTGGTGCAAAGAATACCTTAGTGGCCGAAGTTATCACGTCAAAGTTGGTCATAGTCTTAGCAGACCTGTAAACATGACGAAAGGCACAGCCCAAGGTACAGTGTCTGGTCCAATGCACTATCTAGCACACGTCAATGACCTAGAAAATATTATAACACACTGTTCCCGTTATCAATACGCTGATGACACCTGTATACTCTCTGCTAACAAAAACCTTAAATTGACCGCAGAATGTTTGCAAAAAGATTTTACTTCTATGTCAAAATGGGCCCATGATATGGGACTTGTTCTGAATCCACAGAAAACGAAAGTTGTACATGTACACACGGCTACACATCAAGCTATACATTTCCAGTTTATGCTGATCTCGCAGTGTATAGA
Source organism: Lithophane semibrunnea (assembly GCA_947363905.1). Taxonomy (NCBI): domain Eukaryota; kingdom Metazoa; phylum Arthropoda; class Insecta; order Lepidoptera; family Noctuidae; genus Lithophane; species Lithophane semibrunnea. The sequence goes on along the minus strand of OX376197.1, from coordinate 10,930,903 downwards.
ATTTGCGTACAATACGAGGTCAGCTTATAATGGAAATGTGTAGCTTGATGTGTGGCCGTGTGTACAGTCATGAATGTCTGCATAAAAACGTACCAGATTGCCACTGCTCGCCTATAGAGCAAGTCCGATATCATACCTACCTGGCTTTAACAATTGATAACCGATTCAACTGGAGTTATCAGGTGGAATCTGTGTGCGGCAAGTTACGTGCAATACTCACCAAGTTTTCCATTATAAAGCACAATATACCGTATAGAACCATTCTTGAAATGTACACAGCTCTTGCTGAGTCGCTAATCTCCTATGGACTCACCAGTTATGGACGCACTTTCAAAACTTACCTAGATAAAATACATAATTTGCAAATACGTTTGCTGAAACTTGTAGTACCAAAGTATGTAAAAAAGAAGTACCAAGATAACTACACGGGGTTATTTAAACATTGCACCTGTTATAGCGCGCGCTGAGTATACAGTATGTTAACTAACAAAGGGCGTTCCCGTTAACCTGCAATAGTATAGCGTGTATACATGCTAAAAAAAATATTACCAGTCAAAAAAAAAAAAACATTTTTATTTGTCGTGGAATGTTCACATAACGATTAAATTTAAACGTAAAAGAAACACTCTGTACACTCACACTTGTATTTCAAAGTAGAAAAACAAGTGTGACAAGTGGGCGTGTACAGAAAGTTTATTTTCCGTAACAATTTAATATTTTTTGTGAATATTTTACTACACAAAAACAAAAACAAAATTTTTTTTTTAATGATAATATTTTTTTTAGCATGTTTATACGCTATACTATTGCAGAAACGGGAACGCCCTTTGTTAGTTAACATCATAGAGTAAAGTAATATACTATAGGGTAGTTAACATACTGTATGTTCCTCATAGATCACTTTGATAACAGTGGTATTCAAATTCCAGTAAAATATGATGTGAATACACGACAAGCCAAATCAAAATCACTTCAAGTGCCACGCAAAAGCAACTTCTATGGCAGGCGTACCGCTTATTTCTTAATACCAACAAATACCTGTAGACATTAGAGACTTAATGAATAGTAAAAATATAAAGCGTAAGTTATTGAAAGACCATTACATCAACTCGATTATAACTTAGCGCGTTGATCAAATCTCAGGCCATGGCATGCTAAGACAGACCCCAGAGGTCTAATTGTGTGCTATTTTAGGGAACTTATTATACCTAGTTTATAAAAGAAAAAAATAGAAAAAAAAATTAAGGGGGTCAAAATTTTCATTATGTTTGCGATAGGACACACCATTTTCGAGATATAAGCAAAAGAAAATAAAAAAAAGATACAGTACCGTTTTGCAACTGAATTCGAGGTGTTGGTTTGAATTTTAGTTCATGACATCTAATTTTATTCCACACATTTTTAATCGTGATTTCAAATAGTCAGAGTTAGAGGATTTTAGATATAGAACAAAAATTTTGGTTAAAACGTCAAATTCAGAATAGCATTTTCACTAAATTAAAACTCAGTGCCATCTTAGTGCTGTCAAACTAACTATAGTTAAGTTGTGTCACTTTAGTCTATTTTCAGAATGGGAAATCGTCGTTTGACAGGAATAAACTAAATTTTAGTGATTTTTAGTTTAGTTAAGAGAATTTGTGACAAGAGAATCGGCACCAATGTCTCACTGAACGACATAAAAAAATCCCAGTGCAGCTGCTTGGTAGGTACCTAGAAATTATGATTGGCTTACACCCTCGTGGAAGCAACATTTTGCTAAGAAAAATGACAAAGGCGTATGTCACTTGAGATAGTCAGTTAGTCAAGAGATTTGTTTGTTTTAATTTAGTTTAGGTAATTAATTTATTAAGTTCTATTCAGTGTAGCTTTATACCTTTTATAATATAGCTATGTAGTCTTTCATTTCTTTTTGTGTGCTTGTAGAGTTTACCTCATTGTTACACTTTAATCTGATGTTTTGCTTCTGTTTCATTTGCTTTTACCAGTCAATATGTACATAAACTTCTTGGTGAACCAAATACCTAATAAATAAATATAAAAAAAAACCACCACAATTATTGGGTCAGTGACAACTGGGTCCGTATCAATTCAACCCGAATAATACACTTCATAATTATTATGTACTTACGTCTTCAAAAAGCAAAAAAGTAGATATCTAGTGTGTATTGTCGTGTCGGCATGAAAAGTATCGACCTCTTAAATTAAAAAAAGATTGTTTATAATAATTATGTACCTATTGATAGATTTTATTTATTTATTTTTATGAATAAATATTATTATTTTAAATGAAATTAAATGCTAGAACTTGTTCTGCAGTAAAGTACACCTACGTTACGTACTTTTGCGTTACTGGTAACATAATGTACTTTTATTGTAAATGTATGTACCCATCGATCATTAATATAGAACTTATTTATTATAGTTCTAATAGTGATCAATGTATGTACCCAGTCGACAAGCGCGTTAGCGCGCTGGGGTACGGCATGAATGAATGAGCCGGAGGCGGCGGGGGACACCCGCCCTCCAATCGCTAGCCCGCTGGCGCTGCAATCCGCTGCATGTCTGTTTGACCGACCGTTACCGACCACGGGCTCCGCGGCGCGCGACTCGTTCGTTCGTTCGTAGTTTATGGACCGCACCGAGTCCCGCCGAGGACCGACCGACCGACCGACCGAGTGAGCCTCAGTTACTCGGGACGTATAGGTAGGGACTCGCGTGTCCTCGGTGAAATTTTTTGCTGTCGGGTTTCACTGTCTTGTTACAAAAATGGTGCACACGACTTGTGCAGCCCTTCATTGCCTCTCATCTTCGTACACAGACACGGATTTGAAGTTTCATCAGTTTCCTCACGACGCAGAAAGGTTAGTTTTTTGTGGATAGGTACCTACCTATTGTTTTGATACATTAAATTTTAATAGGTAATATCTTTTTACGGTTTTGTAAACATAAAAAAGCTTGTTTACATGATAAGGTGAGCACTGTTGTACACACGGCTACACATCAAGCTATACATTTCCAGTTTATGCTGATCTCGCATTGTATAGGATTTCCGTTCAACGCGAGGTCAGCTTATACTGGAAATGTATAGCTTGATGTGTAGCCGTGTGTACCTACTATTCTGGTCTGAGGGTCATCTTAGAGGCGGGTTCCTTTTCACGGGAATGTATCAGTCGTCAATATCAATAGGTACCTATTTTGGTAGATACTTAATAAAATCTACCGATGCCGTGTATTCCGTTACTAATTAAGTAAAGGTGAACCAAAAAAAACCATGCGTCGAGTTATTCTTTGAGCCTCAACTAAGGCTGCGTTCCGAGTTACGCTGTAAGTAATCGATTTGAGCGTGCTAACACCTCCGTTCTGAATTAGCGTGAGCGCGATATCGATGTACCGTGAATTGTCATAGATGACGTCATGACATGCGCCATCTTGCGATAACGTATCGCCGACCATGCCCTAAATTAATTTCACCGTGCGTGAGCGCTGTGAAAAATGATAGTTGTGCTGTTTTGTTTTGAGTTGCATCCTATCTATAAGGCTCCCACAAACAGGCGCGATATCGCGGGCGCGACATGAGTCGCACTGCCCGCGATGTCGCGCCTGTTTGCACGAAGCTATAAACTAGGTAACATTTTTGAAATTGTGCTTCTGACTACCGACCGTCGCCGCTTAACCCAATAAGAAGTTTGTAGTAGGTAACAAAAGAAATAGGTATATTATGTAAGTTTTGACGTTGAGCGAGCCCTGTTAGCGCATTCACGAGCGTACCGAATTGTTTAATGATAATTCGTGATCGTGATAATTATCTAAATCGGTACGCAAATTATTTATGTGAGCGAGATTATGTACTAATTCGGAAAGCGGCCTAAACATAATACCTGTCACTTCAGTTGTCATACTACGTCACGGTCACAGTTGTACTCTTCAATTTTGCAACGTTATTAATTAATTCGTATTTTTCTAAAGGTTAAGAGAACCTGTCTTTTTGGGGTCTAAGCTTGGTCTAAGTATATAATAAAACTTAGTGTTTTTTTTCACATTTTCGAAAACAACCATTTTGCTTTATAGTGATTGTTTTCACTTATCCAATAACAACCATTTTGATGGCAGGGGGACACACAGTGTACACACACAATGTATGGTACTCATGCCCATCCCACGCTTTCTAGTACTAAGATTCTCTGAGCTAAGCCGCGGAATGACAGGCAGACAGTCAGACGGACATGGCGAAACTACACTTCTCATCAGAAAAATCGAAACACTTCCGTTTTTTTTCCATAATATTCTTAAATATACACATTTTTCTGATAATCCTTACAAAACATAAACTTGCAAGGTGTTTCGATTTTTCTGATGAGAAGTAGGTATACATATATCGGTTCCTTGTTGACTACAGAACGCTAAAAACCAGAAAAATTATGAGTATAAATTTGTAGGCCAGCTAGAAAAATTAACAAATAGGTTTTAATAAATTTAGAACTAGCCCTAGCTTACTTACTGCGACCAACTTTGAGAAAAAGTCAGAAAGTTAAAAAGAGACTCGTTTTATTAAAAAAAGCGATGTACGCTTTTTTTAACTACAAGAACAAAAAGGTTTTTAGAGGGTCATTTATTAAAAAAACAGTAGGTACATCATTAGAAGGTCAATAAGTCTATAGAGGATCAAGTAAATATTTTTGAAGTCTTGTGTTTATAAGAAAGAAAGAAAATAGGTTTATTTGCGGAAAACATGACGCAAAAAAAAAACCATCGAAAATAATTGATATCAAAATTGGTCTGTTTGACCAATTTTGATATCAATTATTTTCGAGGTTGAATATGCAAACTTTGGATCTTTGAACGCTGTTTCTTCGGTATGATAACCCTTACAAAATTTACATGAACACCAGAGGTAAGTTCAGGAGATCGTACAGGTTTACATATAATTTTTATGCGATCAAGAGTTGATCGTTTATTCTCTTGCACCGAGACCACACCTGATGAATTTTTAACGTGCGATATCGAGGGTTCTATTGTACGTTTTTTGAGTTTCACTCGAAAGTGCGTCTAATTGGATGGCTATCTAATTGGGGCTGAAGAGGAAGGATTTCCATTCCTCTTTTAATTCCTTTTTTATCAAAACAATGGCTCAAAATCGAGAGAAGCGTGAAACTTTATTGTGGTAATTTTTCTGAAGTTGTGCCAACATTGAGTTGGGTTGAATAAATTATTAATTAAGTAAGTCTTGGTTGCAAGTATACTTTGGATAATTTTTTTTTCAGCTCAGCAGACATTTAGCTTGCTAGGAAAAAAATACATAAAAAAATGGGATTGGCTTAGCAAACCTTTAGCTTTATTTGGGTGTTTTTGTGCATATTGAAAATATTTTTTTTTTCGTTTTAACTGTAGTTACATCTATATTACATAAAATGTTTGGGTCTAGTAGGAGGCCACGTTTATTGCGGTGTCATCGACGAATCATTCCAAAAAAAACCAGTGATTTGATATACAAATAGGTATTGATGCCAAAGGCTGGTGACCGCAGAATAATGATGTGTTTGATTGTAAATGAATTGCAGTGAGCCATTTACTGCATTTTGAGAAGCTGTTCTGCTCATAATGCCGAAGATCCTCATCAGATCTTCACCATTTTATCGGATGTCATAAGGCAGCGATATCCAGTAGCCCCCTTTTTGCCTCATTTTGGAGGAAAACCCATCCGATAAAAAATACCCGACGCCGACGATTAAAAATTACAAAAAAATCGTTAAACCTGTACCTACACCCAATTTCGTCCAGATCGGTTGTGAAATACGACCTGTAGACGAGTACGTACAAACTGACAAACTGGCATTTGCCAGACTTGATGCAGAGATGCTTCGCTGCCTCGCCTCGGTCAAAAAGAGGAAACTGTTGTAAAAATCGAAAATAAAAATTTGGTTATGACGAAGCTGGTAGGAAGTGTACTCTTGAGATTTCGCCCAGTACTTACTCCTGTTCTTTACTGTTCTGACTATTTCCAACTTTGTGCAGTCTTTGATAGAAATTAAGTGTCCCAGATAAACATATTCGCTGACCCATTCAAGTTTAGCGTTATTATCACTTTTCTGTGCTGTTTGTCATATGAGTATAGTTTACTTTCGACCGTGAGTCATCATTAGCTATTCAATCGTAAGTATGTGTATTATTATACACATACTTACGCATGTCCTCTGTCATCTGTACATGCAATACATGAATTAAAGTCGCGTGTCTCTCTGTGTCTGTCTGTATATCTGTGTGCACTTTGGTTTAAAGGGGTTTGAACTTTGTAGGGGAAAGTATGAATTCCACGCGTGCGAAGTCGCAGCCTTACTAGTCTATACTATACTAATATTATTAAGAGGAAAAATTTCTTTGTTTGTATCGAATAGGCTCCGAAACTATTGGACCGATTTTAACAATTATTTCACTACTTAATAGAAAGCTAAATTATCAATAAGTAACATAGGCTACAAATAAAAAAATAAAATGTAATCTTTAAGAAAATTGCAATAATGTAACCCACAGTAGCAAAATTTTGCCTATAAAATTCATTATTTGGCGAGCTCTAAGAAAACTATTAATAATACATAAAAAATATGTATAACATGATTAAAGTACTCATTACTATCTACAAAAAAGTCCGCAAGGGAATATACCTAAATATCACAGTTAAGTCACAATACCAGCTTTTGTATTCTAAAATTAAATTGGATCGCCGGTAGAAACAAAAGTTAGTCACATTCATATCGTATATCAATTCTTATTCAAATAAATCGTTTTATCATCAAGGGTATTTATGTAGTAGTGAAATACTTTTATTTCATTCGAATCGGACATTTGATTTCGAAGATAAATTTTATTATCACGAGTATAAAAATGCAATACGCGAACCGTTCGACGCCGCCGCGATGTTCCCTACTCTAGAGAGGATGAGGATGTTTGAAACATTGGTAGATCATGACTTGGAATAGGACATAGGATACGTTTTATCCTCCCACGGAATCGAGACCTACGCGAGTGAAACCGTGGGGCACAGCTAGTGTTCTATAATTTTAAGATCCAGAAATTTTAGACATAGGTATCCTAAGATGACCCTAGCTTGTGGGATATTTCACATGACTTTTATGGCATCAGAGGAGCTGTGTGCAACCAATAACAAGATATTTATATGAAATGGCTTCGTTTGCCCATTACAAAATATTATACTATGTTTATTTTCATTTATGCAGATTTTTTTTTTTACTTTTGATGATCGATGTCTTTAAAATGCAATTTCCCCCTTATCTCCGAAGTTAAAGTGAAAATTCTGAAACAAATCTAGTTGATGGAGGTTTATGTAAATTACTTACATAATACCATGTCTGTAATTAGATTTTTTTTTTAAATCAGCCTTGTACGAACACACTTTGTTAGTCGTAGGTACTCCTATTTTTATGTGTGAATAATCCACAAAAAAGTGTAACTTTAGTTTCGGAAGTCGGCGCAAACCATAGACACCGACTTCCGAAACTAAAGTTATTTTTCACTTTGTATTTTAGTGTTTTTTTTACATTTCTGTTTAAAAAAACATGTCTGGGTAGGCTAAATATAAACTATTATGTACGTACGTACATTATAGGTTGTAGTTCGTGCAAACAATAAGGGCCAGTTTCTCGCACGAAAATGATCCAAAAAATAATGTGACTTATTGTCAAGCGGATGTAAACGGCTGATAATGGTTGAATGATTTATCAGCAATTCCGCAGCCAATGTGCGCTTTTATATTTCTAACGAGACGATTATTATCGTAGTAGTATGTCCATGGCCACATCACGGAAATATTAATTTTGTGATAATTATCGTACGAGAAACTGGTCCTAAGTCCTACAAATCGTTCGTTTGTGTATCATCATCTATATTTTGTATTTATTATTAATGATAGGTTTGTTAATATTTTATAAACTCTTATATTTTAATATTGGACCTTTTTTTTTTTGCAGGCGCAAAATCTGGATAACCGCTTGTAAAAGATCCGATATGATCGATAAAGACTGGGATTTTTTCAAGCACAAACATGTGTGCAGTTTGCATTTCGAGAAATGTATGTATGGTAAAAAGGATCGTCTCAAAAAATCTGCAATCCCATCACTTCATTTATCAGAAAAACCTTTACAACACGAGTCCTCCACACAAACTGTAGAATCCATGCAATACGTCAATCAACGATCTGAAAATGATGTACCAATATCATATGTTACGCCGAATGTAGAAAATAATTCCACATCAACTTATACACAAAATGAAGGCTCTTTACCATACGAAATTAATCAAGTTAACATACAAGAAGAAATAATAACTCGTACGAAGATTGAAAAATCTGAATCTTTTGAAAACGATGTAGAAACAAAAACAGAAAATGATGATGATGATGAAAATAGTGACTCAGTGTCCCGAGTCCCTATTTTATTTGAAGAAGATGTAGAAATGAAAACAGAAATAGTTAAAAGTGAAATATTACCTTTTGTGCAGTCTACACAGTCTTTACAATCCGATGATCGTGAAATAATAAAAGATGGCGGAACACTTAGCACCCAGGCTAGAAACCCGGTACAAGAAATCGATCATGGTTTAACAGCATCTAACGTAAACAGAACTAGTACTAACCCAATAAATACTACTATGATGCCAATCTTAAAAAGAAAAATGGATGGATCAATTCAAACTGATAAAGTAATTGTTTTGAGTCAAAATGCCAATGGGAGTGAAGGTTCTGTCAATCCTGATGTAAATAGTGACTCAGTGTCCCGAGTCCCTATTTTATTTGAAGAAGATGTTGAAATGAAAACAGAAATAGTTAAAAGTGAAATATTACCTTTTGTGCAGTCTACACAGTCTTTACAATCCGATGATCGTGAAATAATAAAAGATGGCGAAACACTTAGCACCCAGGCTAGAAACCCGGTACAAGAAATCGATCATGGTTTAACAGCATCTAACGTAAACAGAACTAGTACTAACCCAATAAATACTACTATGATGCCAATCATGAAAAGAAAAATGGATGGATCAATTCAAACTGATAAAGTAATTGTTTTGAGTCAAAATGCCGATGGGAGTGAAGGTTCTATCAATCCTGATGTAAATAGTGACTCAGTGTCCCGAGTCCCTATTTTATTTGAAGAAGATGTTGAAATGAAAACAGAAATAGTTAAAAGTGAAATATTACCTTTTGTGCAGTCTACACAGTCTTTACAATCCGATGATCGTGAAATAATAAAAGATGGCGGAACACTTAGCACCCAGGCTAGAAACCCGGTACAAGAAATCGATCATGGTTTAACAGCATCTAACGTAAACAGAACTAGTACTAACCCAATAAATACTACTATGATGCCAATCTTGAAAAGAAAAATGGATGGATCAATTCAAACTGATAAAGTAATTGTTTTGAGTCAAAATGCCAATGGGAGTGAAGGTTCTGTCAATCCTGATGTAAATAGTGACTCAGTGTCCCGAGTCCCTATTTTATTTGAAGAAGATGTAGAAATGAAAACAGAAATAGTTAAAAGTGAAATAATACCTTTTGTGCAGTCTACACAGTCTTTACAATCCGATGATTCCGAAATAATAAAAGATGGCGGAACACTTAGCACCCAGGCTAGAAACCCGGTACAAGAAATCGATCATGGTTTAATAGCACCTAACGTAAACAGAACTAATACTAACCCAATAAATACTACTATGATGCCAATCTTGAAAAGAAAAATGGATGGATCAATTCAAACTGATAAAGTAATTGTTTTGAGTCAAAATGCCGATGGGAGTGAAGGTTTGATTAATCCTGAAGAACGCAGATGCAAAAGAAACGATTATGTTGTCATAACCCGTCCGCAAATTGATAGAGCTAGCGGTAAATTTTTGTCGACAAAACTTAGTGAGGCTAGTAGCAGTGATGGTAGCGTGAAAGTGGGAGCGGCTGAGTGTGTTGACGGGACTGTTGCTGAACGTGTGGGAGTGGCCACACCTAATGTCGTCGAAGCTGGAACTTTATCAGAAAAACCTCTACAGCACGATTCCTCCACACAAACTGTAGAATCCTTGCAATACGTCAATCAACAATCTGAAAATGCTGTATCAATAAAGTATGTTATGTCGAATGTAGAAAAGAGTTCTACAACAACTTATACACAAACTGAAGACTCTTTCAAATACGATATTAATCACGTTAACATAAAAGAAGAAATAAAAACAGAAAATGATGATGATGAAAATAGTGACTCGGAAGCATTTGAAGAAAATGTAGAAATGAAAATAGAAATAGTTGAACATACAATTCCTTTAGAGCAGCCTACGCAGTCTTTACAATCCGATGATCTCGAAATAATGAAAGATTGCGGAACACTTAGCACTCAGGCTAGAAACCTCGTACAGGAAATCGATCAGGGTTTAACAGCAACTAACGTAAACATAACTAGCACTAACCGTATAAATACTGCTATGACGCCAATCTTAAAAAGAAAAATGGATGGATCAATTCAAACTGATAGAGTAATTGTATTAAGTCGTAATGCCGATGGGAGTGAAAGGTCGATAAATCCTGAAGAATGCTTATGCGATAGAAACGATTATATTGACATGACTCGTCAACAATTTTATAGAGCTTGCAGTAAATTTTTGTCTGCAAACTTTGCTATCACTGTACAAAGACAATTACATATAGATGCCGTTATCAAACAAGGTGGGCATGAATTAATTTGTGAAGCTGGTAGCAGTGGCAGCGTGAAAGCGGGTGCAGCTGAGTGTGCTGAATTGAATGCTGCTGGATGCGGGGGAGTGGTCCTGCCTGATGTCGTCATTGCTGGCACAGAAACTGCTGATAGCGCTGAAGCTGACTTGTACGCTGTTGACTGCGTTGAAGCAAGTGCGGCTGATAGCGCTCAAAGGTAATTTGCTTTGGCCGATTTATTTATATTTGACGGTTAAGGGCGATGTTACTGTTATGCGGATTCACGCGGCATTATCTCGCATACCTACGTGACATATATAACACTAGCTTCCGCTCGCGGCTTCGCCCACGTGGTATGTCGATAAAAAGTAGCCTATGTCCTTTCTCAGAAAGCTATCTATCTCGTTGCTAAATTTTGTCGAAATCCGTCCAGTGGTTTAGGCGTGAAAAGGTAACATACAGACACAGACAGAGTTACTTTCGAATTTATAATATTAGTATGGATTACATAATGTTTCCACTGCTGGAACACAGGCCTCCTCTCGGTGAGAGCCATTATCCACCACGCGGGCCCAGTGCGGGTTAGCGGATGTCACAATATCTCTTCGAATTTTTGGTTCTCGGTTTCCTCACGATGTTTTCCTTCTCTGTTTTGAGAGCAGCGGTGATGAAATATCACACAAAGTAAAGCGCCTGTCTGGGTTCGAACCTACGACTTACAACTCGTAAGTCGCGGCCGTTGCCCCATAATATATAAATTTTAATTACTAATCGATTCATCAATCCACTGAAAAAATATATTAGATTCAATGTTGTCAATCTTATGCACACAAAGACTATCACTGATGTCGTCAATATTTTGGATCTTACGCAATTATACCGTTCTTTAACCTATTGACCGCTTGGTTTTGTTTCAATTGCCCTACCCCCAGGCAGGGCCCAGCTCATTAATCGGCAAATAAATAACCGGCGAATGAAAAAAAACAAAAACCGGCCAAGTGCATTTCGTAACACGCACAATGAAGGGTTCCGTAGTTGGGATGAATTTATCCAACAAACTTAACATTGTAGTTGAAAAACATGTTTTCCTGTACAGAATGTATGGGAGAACATGTTTTTGCAACTGCAAATTTAAGTTGGTCGATTATTACTCGGTAACTAGTTGAGCCTACTTAGCTGTGATAGTTTTCCTTTTAATTTCGCTATATATACTAATGCCGTGAATTTTTTCACATATCCGAAACCAAGCATTTAGCTGGCAGGGGGGGGGGGGACACTTGACTCTAACAAAAATTAGCACTTTAAAGCTTAATATTTCGCAAACGCATCCCTGAATCCAAAAGTTTTCACAAACTCCCATTATTTTTAAACGACCTTTCTAACGATACCCCACACCATGGGATTGACGATAAAAAAAAACCATCACCACTTTACGTGTAAGGGAGGTACCCTAAAAAAAAATATTTTTCACGATTTTATTTTACCACTTTGTCGGCGTAATTTATATGTCTACCCATACCAAATAACAGCTTTCTAGTACCAACAGTCTCTGAGATAAGCCGCGGACAGACGGACAGACAGACGGACGTGGCGAAACTATAAGGGTTCCTTGTTGACTACGGAACCCTAAAAACGTTGTCGAAACTAAAACCCAACTACGAAAAAAAGCCAACTAAAAAGGTATAAACGAGACATCACAGACAGACAAATTAAAATCCGAAGTCACACGTAATCTGTTGGATTTACGACGTGTAACTCCGGATTTTTAATTTGTTAAATATCTAACAATAATTTGCGCCGGAATATTTAATTCTTTGAATATTCTAAAACCGTCCCCATAAACTATTATGCGGACGGTTTTATTCCGTTTTGGAGGCTGGATTCGAAACGTCTCCTGTCCGCTATTTACCCACCTAACTCCTACCAATTCATCTTCTTTTAAACCGCACCGGTTGCCTTATCACATCATTCCTCAGCCTATCATTCATAGTCACACTAGGGATGCAAGAAGTGTAAAAAAGTATCGATATATATCGTATCGATATTTAAAAAAAATATCAGTATCGATTTCGATATATCGAAAAAAAAAAATATCGATATTATCGATATATCGGTGGAATTTTCAAAAAAAAATTTTACTTTTTGTTTTTCAAGTTTTATAATCATTTAAATACCAAACTAGGAAAAAAGTACTAATAATTTTTACGGCTCTGAATTCCAGCGGTTTTAGTCAGCACCGCCAACGGTGTTGCCATTGAAAATATATCGTTTTTGATACATTTTCGATACTTGATATTTTATATCGATATATCGAACAAAAAATATCGATATTTCGATATATCGATATTTTTTCTGCAAGCCTGTCACACAATGCTTCGCAAGGAACGCATTTCCAAAGAATCTATTCTACTTTCATGCTTTTTTTGCCCACACATCACCACAGTTTTTCCCTCCCTCCACACACTCTCTTCACCAAATTACCAATACTAAAGATTAACAACAATTCTTTTCACTAACAACCATTGGAATCGTTTGGAAAAGCAAAATGGCTGACACTAGACATGGGCGTTTTCGTATTTAGTTGCTAACGGATATGTAACCGATATTCAGTTTTCATATCGATATCGAAAACCGTTTTCAGATATCGATATCAGTAGTACGATTTGCTCCCTGATATCGAAACTAGACCTTATTGCTAGCGCGTTAGGATATAGATATTACGCACGCACTATTATTAACCAAATAACCAATCACTAGCCGAAGTTACGTAATATTCGCTTCATCTCTTTTACGCCAGTAAAACATTGAATGGTAAGACAGAGACAAAGCGAATAAAAACCGTCGATGTCATATCGCTCGTGATGTGAAGTTTGCGTTTTGTTCGTTATTACTTATTCGACATTATTCGTAGTTCGTTCTCGTTGTTGCGCTTTGGATAAGCCATAGCTCGATGAAGTTTTTGTGAAAACGGTTATGTATATTTAGATATCGATATGGTATGATAATAAACACATATCCGATATAAGTTACGTTTTGATATATCGAACCCATGCCTAGCTGACACCAAATGCATCGTTTTAACTGACACGTGGTGTAGCCATTTGAAAATTATAAAAAACTCAAAAAACATGAAACGAAAAAAAACGGGTTTTTTTATTTGGAATATGCCGAAGAACCGGTCTTTCGGTTTTCGATGAAACCGGTTTGTATTCACTAGCCCTGAAAGCTTTTAACGCTTTTTTTTTTACTAAATTATATTTCGTATTTAAGACTTTCTTGTTGTTCTTTTTATTTTTAAGGTAAATAGTATATCAGTAAACTACGTATAGAAGATTAAATTAGATAATTAAATTTTGTCATTATTTCAAGAATTCTAATGTTAATTAATGTTAAGAATTTTATTGTCCTTATAATTACCATAAAGTGTGAACTCATGCCGCCTGTGGTACAGGTTTATCCTAGTACAGGCATCTAACTTTATAATACCTTTGTAAATTATTTCTAAGATTTTATGTTAATATTTTACCAATTTTATATTGATTAAATAAATTCTATTCTATTCTAATAAATTTTTATTTTTTAGTATTACAATTGAATTTTGCATTTCAGACAAACTATTCATATATTTTATATTTTTTTTATTAGTTTTATTACATAGGAACAGCAAACAGCTACATTATACAATATTACAAACACTAAAACATAAATAATTTAAGTAATAATGTAGCCCAAAACGCTGTTCACAGATTACCACTAATAAATAAAACCTTTAAAGTCCCTAGGAGGTGAACCTTTCAAGCATTACAGTTACATTAGTATTATAAAACATGTAAAAAAACAAAAAAAGTATTTTTTAAAACACCAAACAATTATGGCGAGTAAACACAATAATAACGGATTTTTCAAATTTTATAAATTAAAGTTTACAGAGGGTAAAATACGTAGGTCAACACGCATAGCGCCACCTAGCGATCTATAATGTTGAGGACATGGCACCTGTCAGACAGATTAGTCTACGAGATTAAAAACCGGCCAGTCGAGTCGGACTCGCGCACGAAGGGTTCCGTAGACCGTACTATTATCTATAAAAACGTCAAAAAAATCACGTTTGTTGTATGGGAGCCCCCTTAAATATTTATTTCATTCTGTTTTTTAGTATTTGTGGTTATAGCAGCAACAGAAATAAATAGCCTGTGAAAAAAATAATTCAACTGACTAACTATCACGGTTCATTAGATACAGTCTGGTGGTAGACGGACAGACAGACATACAGACAGACAGACGGACAGACAGACAGACAGATGGACGGACAGCGGAGTCTTAGTAATAAGGTCCCGTTTTACCCTTTGGGTATGGATCCCTAAAAACAGACTTTAACAAGAATCATTTTTATTTTAAAATGCCCATCTAGATCTGCTCCTGCACCACGGCAATCACTACCTCCACCTCAGATGGAGGTTGAGGTTGAAGCCCCTCCACCAAGTCCACCACCACTTCCCGAGGCATTTTCAGTGCCCTCGCCGGCGGCGTAAGTATCTTTCAGACTTTTCTATTTATCTCTAAAGAGATGGGTATGCTGGTACTAAAAATCTGTATTTTTTTCAGGCATGTGGACTATGACATAGTCCATCGCTGGGCTTGGTGCCGACTCCACAATGTTGAGTTGGCACCAAGCCCAGCGTTGGAGTGTCCTCGTCCTCGCCAGAATCTGCACGATGATGACATATTCGAACAGCTCTCATCACCACCACCGCCCCAGATGGAGGTTGAGGTTGAAGGCGTAGCGCCGAGGCCTGAAGCCCCTCCACCAAGTCCACCACTACTTTCCGGGGAATTTTCAGTGCCCTCGCCGGCGTTGTAAGGATCTTACAGACTTTTCTATTTATCTCTAAAGAGTACCATACCCTACTAAAAATCTGTATATTTTTCAGGTATGTGGACTATGACATAGTCCATCGCTGGGCTTGGTGCCAACTCCATATTGAAGAGTCGGCACCAAGCCCAGCGATTGAGCCTCCTCGTGCTCGCCAGAATCTACACGATGAGAACATATTCGAACAGCTCCATTACGGTAAGTAGCTGCTGATTTTAGCTCGGGATGGGTCTAGGGGCAAACTTCTAGTTCTCATCAGATGATTTACCTACCTATCATTACACAGGAAGCGAAGCAGACTCTGCCGAGAGCGGCGAAGAAGAATTTTCGCTATCCATCTTCTCAAGGGTGCAAAGGAGCGTCTTGGACACGCCAGTGGACGCTGATGATGATGCCGAACTAGTACCAGCTGCCGGTCCTGCTGCCGCCGCTGTGCCCGCGGAATACGCAACCGACAGAACCAGCAGCAGTAGCATACTTGATGTTCCTCTAGCGGCGACGGACCAGCCTTGGATTCTATATGATTTTGATTGGAAACCGTTTCCGATTGCTCCGATTCCACCTGAATCGAGGCGGGAAATGTTTTCGCAAATCGATGTAGGTCCGACAACTCCATGTGTCGACCCGTATGACATTTTCGTTGCCATATGGGATCGGCAATTTATGGAGTACATTGCCTCGGAGACAAATAGATACGCTCAGCAGGTGGCCGCTGGGATGCTCGCAACCAACAACCTCCATCCCAATAGTCGCCTCAGCAAATGGCGGGAAACCACGGCTGACGAAATGTATGTTTATTTTGGGTTACTAATTGCGATGGGGGTTGTGGTCAAGTCGCGGGTCGAGGAGTATTGGAATGCTACCCCTGACGTGTTCTATACTCCAGGTTTTAGTGCACACATGTCTAGCAGCCGTTTTGCCATATTAAGTAAGTGCCTTCATTTTGCAAATATCCAAGACATGTGTGCGCTAGAGCTGGATGGCTCCGAGGCTAAACTATTTAAGGTACAGCCAGTGTTGTCACACCTGAACAACAAATTTTCATCCATGTATCGTCTGAGGCAAAATATTGCCTTGGACGAAAGTCTTCTGCAGTGGAAAAGTTGGTTGGACATCAGCCAATTGATTCCCAATAAAGCTGCCACGGTGGGGATTAAGACTTATGAGATTTGTGAATCTCAGACCGGCTACTTATGGCGGTTTGAGGTTAACGATCATAAAAAGTCTCAAAGATCTCCGCCGCAGCAGTTTGAAGACCCATTAAATTCATCTACGCTGGCAATTGTTCTAAGGCTTACACATGGTCTTGAGGGCAAGGGTCACACGTTGTGGATGGATAGCTTCTACAATTCGCCATGTCTCGCTCGACGCCTCAAGGCATTGGGGTTTGACTGTGTAGGAACCCTGCGGACCGATCGTAAATTTGTTCCGCAGGCCCTGCACAGTCTGACCAAGGAGAACATGCATCCAGGTCAGATATCTGGTCTAACCTCGGGGGACGTCGATGTCATGGTATGGAGGGATAACAATAGGGTTTCTATGATCTCTACATATCATGGCAACGCCGTTGCCCAAATCCGAGATGCCACTAAACCCATTTTGATACATGATTATAATATCATCATGGGTGGGGTGGACAAAAAAGACCAGATGCTGGCGATGTACCCCATCGAGCGGAAACAAACAAAGGTCTGGTACAAAAAACTATTCAGGATACTGTTGAACGTCTCCATTCTAAATTCCTACATCATCCATCGTCAATCATTTGCTTCTTCTTCTTCCTCTTTTCCTCTTACCCATCGCAACTTCCGTATCGCTCTCGTGAAATCTCTTCTTTCAAAGCATTGCTCTTCTACGTTACAGCCTGCAACCTCACAGATCCTGCACCAGAATAAGCACTTTGACGTCACCCACCGCTTGGCTGAATATCCGTTTGGCAATCATAAGAACAAACGCCAACGCCGGCGGCGGAAGTGCGTCAACTGTTCAAAACTGGTGCACACATTCTGTGTTGGTTGCAACAAAACTGTATGTATTGACTCCTGTTTCCTTGCCCTTCATACATAATTTTATTTTAATAAAATTTATTTATATGTATGTCTTTTTATGTACCTATATACATCGTGTTATATATTTTTTTTGGACCGCTCCCTTGTTCGTTTCATTGGCGAATTGTAGGATGTTCATCTATTAGCATGATGTGCGTTGACCATTTTCTTTTTTGTTTCTCATAAAAAAAATACTCCACCTATAAAAAAAATATAATCCATATATCCTATAATCCGTTTGAAACTCGCTTCATTTTCAATTTTATATTATTTTGTTGTTCAGATGTGACGCATTGGTCGTATCCATAATGTGTACTGGGCATTTTTTTGTACTAAAATTGCTTGATTGGTTGATGAAAAAACGAACCAGATTTTTTTTTTTGATTTGTTGATTTTGTTAATGTTTTTGTGTTGTGATTTTCCATTAGTAAAATATCATCCAAACTTTGAGAGGATCTTTTTTGCGCTTATTTTCAAGTGCTTGGTTTCGATATTCGATACTCGTAAAACAGCTGAAAGTCTGTGGAAATAAACAATAGTTTATGTTATTAATTTATTATATCTTGTTGCTCTATGTTCTTTCATTGATTATTTTAGAACAAACAATGTATGTATATTATGTAAATAAAATAATAAGTTTTCGAAATAATGCTTTTATTTTATAAATATGACGACTTTTGTTTATAAAACTGTGAAAAGTTCCTCTGGTTCCTCTGGTCCAACTTCGAATTAGCAATATATTACAAGGAAGCCTTTAGCCCGCTGGTGCTACAGCCAAAATAGTGTACGACCTCGCCAGTCCTCTTCCCAAAAAACAAATTATTTAAAAAACAAAAAACCCGCCTGCAAAAACGCATAACTTAAAAGAGAAAAACAAGCATTATAATCTGTAGAATTTTGGTATGAACAAACCAATAACCTGAAATATGGTGTAACTTTTGTTTGTTCCCCGCCTGTAATACCAAAATTCTACGGGTTTTTTGTTTTTAAAATAATTTGTCTTATTTCAAGCTTTTTTTTGGTTTTATTAATTTATATATTTGGAATAATACTAGGTATTATTTGATACCAATATTGTAATTTATTTTAAAAAAAACATCCCTTTTTTTGTTTGCAGATGAAATATATAGGGCGTCCCACGGATATGCCACATGGAGGGAAAGTACCTTGAATATTGTAGATGGAACATTTTACTGAAAGAGCATTCATAGATATTTAAATAATTACATGGTTGAACCGGGAATCGAACCCGTTACATGAGAAAAATATCACCCTGTAGCTTTATCATACCGATCGAAAGGCTGCATCATAAGGATTATTTTTTGCTAAATAACATAAGTGTCACAAATGAAAGGAAGACCATGAATTTTACTATTTGTGACTTTGTTGCACCGAAACAAAAGTCAAAACAGCTCATATTTTAATTTACTATTTGTGACTGTTGCACCGAAGGTGCGATATGGAGAAGAGCCGGTAAGAAACTCCACGGCTAGGTACTCTTTTTAATTGACAAATTGTGATTGTTTATCTGTCATCAGTGTTGCCACCTTTAGTTAGTAGCTAGACAGTTAAATGTAGCTAGATTGTCAGATTTTTGTACCCATTATAGCTAAATGCTACTTCTACTTCGTTTTTTAATCCCAGATAATAATTTAACATTTCAAATCTTTGTTGTTGGTTTTTTTAATTTGGTGTTTGACATTTATTTTGCACCTGACAAATTACTATACCTAATTTTTTTCATAGGTATTTCCATTTTCCACGCGTATGAATAGATAGCACAAGGCACAACACAAAAAAAAAGTTGCTAAAGTTTAACAGTGGAGTCAACATTACGGCAAAGGAACTAATTGCTGAAACCATAGATATATCATTTCATACTTCCATATGCTCTCAACCGGTGCCCTAATATATAAAGTAGCTATAAAAAGTAGCTAAAACATCTAGCTACAAGTTTTATTAAATTGTAGCTGCCTGACACCGAAAAATAGCTAGATCTAGCTAAAAAGTAGCTAAGTTGATAACACTGTCTGTCATTTTGTCTATTCTTCCGTCGACAAAACCAGTTTCTAATAAGGTCATGGTAAGCTTGCTGGACAGCCACATCCAATCCTTATTAATATTATAAATGCGAAAGTAACTCTGTCTGTTTGTCGGTCTGTCTGTCTGTCTGTCGCGCTTTCACGCCAAAACGACTGAACCGAATTAAATGAAATTTGGTAAAGTCTAGAGCCTGAGCCACGCGGGCGAAGCCGCGGGCGGAGAATAAAAAGCCATGTATTTGGAATAATGGGTGTAAAAAGCATCTTTAGAAAGGGCTTATTTGTTGCCTAGTTCCTTTAGATTAAATAACTAAATAAATGTATATTATTTGAGTTTTTTTTTTTAATAAATAGATTTCACAATTTTTGTGATCACTTATCCTTGTTTTAATTCCTGAACTAAATCTGTATATAATACTGTCGGAAGACGTATCAACCATCATCATCTGCCTAGCCTTTTCCCAACTATATTGGGGTCGGCTTCCAGCCTAACCGGTTGCAGCTGAATATCAGTATTTTACATGGAACGACTGCTTATCTGACCTTCACAACTCAGTAACTGGGTAATACGATACCCCTTGGTAAGACTGGTTGTCAGGCTTTCGGGTTTCTGACGACCCGTAACGACTGAAGACGTACCAACCACAAACTGTCGAGATTTTTGTTCACCTAGTTATGTGGTGATAGGTCACGTTGTAGCTACTGTATGTACACAAGTTCTTTTCGTGGGCTCGGTTCCCGCTGAACGAAGATTTCTTACCTATTATGGTCTAGGTCCATTGGCCTATAAAAACGACCAAATAATAATCATCATCATCAGTCTCCTCTGAGCCTCAGTTCAGTCCCGGTTGTCATTGGACGATTAATACCAGTCGTTACGGGAACTGCGTACGCGATTTAATTTCCTAACATGTAAACAAAGGCGTTACAATTTCATAGATTTTTATGAGGTTATCAATAGTACCTACTAGTCATTCTGAAATCAATTTAATTTACAATAGATAATCATTTAAATGGATATAACACCAATTAGAAACAAAGACTTGCGTTTGACTCTGGCCGGTGCATCCTATCGTGGACTTCCCATAATATGGGAAGTCCGGCCAGTAACCGAGAGACTTGCCAAATGTTAATAGAAGTATCATGGTTACTTAATGAAAATCGCATTTATCGTACGTAATAATTTCGTATTCTAATGAAACCGACGACGTGTCGCTAGCAACGGAAAGTATTTCGTAGAAATTTTAGAAATTCATAGAAACGACTCGCGTCACGGCGACATGTGCGTAACCAACCAAAATATTGTCGAAAACGTTTGCTAATAAGTACCCCAGCAAAATAATGTCGAAAGTAAGTACCTAGTCATTAAACCGAATATTTGAAGATAATTAGTTGCCCAGCTTCTGTAATTGTTGCGCACATTTTTAAAGTTGCACTTACACTGAGATTTAAATGACTGTTTTCAACATTATTTTGCTGGGGTAACGCACACCACGGCGATACGTCCGCGTCGCCTGCTGCTGCTGCCTGCGGTTGGCTACGGAATGGCCCAATATTTCAGTATTTTTCATTACAGAGTTCAGGTAAAACTTGTTCAAATATTTTTGAGTAAAACCTAAGTAGGATCTATAATTTTCACACTGCTGGGACGCAGGCCTCCTTTAAACTCTCTGAGAGAGAGTGGGCCGTAATTCACCCCGCGGGCCCAGTGTGGGTTGGTAGATGTCACATCATGTCTGCGCCCACGCCTGGGTTCAAAGAGTTCAAACCCATCATGACAACTCGGCAAGTAAGTCGGGGTCTTTACCACTGGGTCACCACTACTCTCTAAACATACACGCACTCGAAGAACATTACCTTCCTTCTGGAGCAGTCGGATAAAAATCAGTCGATGAGTTGACTAACATTAATAAAATTGAAATTTGGAACAGTCGCTCGCTGTACGATTCGCGCGTGAGCTTCGATAAAAATATTATGAATCTGGTTTGGGAATGCCAGTACAAGCCGACAGACAGACGCACGCAGTCAGCATGCATCCTAGAAGAATGAACTGTATCTGCATAGCAATAATGCGCACTTAAGCGTGGCACGTGATATTATCGCCTGGACTATCGTCCCTTCTCTTTCTGACAGGTGCGCGCGAATGAATCGCGTGATAACAAAAAGAGCGAGATGGTGTGACGCGCGACTGTGTTAGAGGGAGCTAGAAATAAAGCAATATGAAGGTTAGTTACTAGAGCAGTGTTACTTGGGACGTGACTTCAGGGCCACGCATATTTGTTTTAAAAGTATGTCTCATTATCACCAAGTAGTTGACTAATAATGGCGAATTTGACTTGTATGGCACTAAATTGTACATCGTCTTCAAGAAACAATGAGGGTTCGAGGTTTCATCACATTCCCTCTGATGCAGAAAGGTAAGAGCTATTTTTTAGAGGTTCCTTGTATTAATTTATCACGATGTAGGTATCGTAACTGACTGAGGCATTTAATTTTTTAAAGTCGCTCGTAAAATCGCTTATACAGTAGTAAGTATTATTTTGTCGAGACAAAAATCAAACGTGGATCGGTTTTCTCGCCATTTTGACAGAATGGTCAATGAAAGCGCAGCTTGCTGTGCTTCCATCTAGTTTCGCATTCATAGTAACTGGGCTGGTCGATAGATGACGTTACTTTGTATAGGAGAATTGATATAACAGAAATTAGGCAACCATCCGTTATCTATCCGATGTATTCCATAAGCTTAGATGTTAGATGGTTTGGTCATGTTTAGAGTATGAATGAAAGGCGACTAACAAAAGGCATTTAAAAGGCAGATTTTGTGAGTGGAGTGGAAATGCCGGGAGGGGACGCCCTAGGAAGACAAATGACCTTATTCGTGACGTTCTTCAAAAAGGTCAGGTGTGTATTACTCGCAACCGGCGTGCTTTA
This sequence comes from Lithophane semibrunnea, assembly GCA_947363905.1. NCBI lineage: Eukaryota > Metazoa > Arthropoda > Insecta > Lepidoptera > Noctuidae > Lithophane > Lithophane semibrunnea. The sequence continues at coordinate 10,908,301 of OX376197.1, read as the reverse complement.
TTTATGACCAAATATCTAATTGCTTATGTAACACATTTTCGGTGAATAATTAAGACTAATCTGTTTCATTTGACAGTTCAACAACATTCATTGGGTACTTACGTTGTTGAGAAAAATAAATCCGGCCAAGTGCGAGTCGGACTCGCGCACGAAGGGTTCCGTACCATTATTATCAGTAGGTACATTTATCTATAAAAACGGCAAATAACGGCAACGGCAATTATATCGGCAAAAAAATCACGTTTGTTGTATGGGAGCCCCCCTTAAATATTTGTTTTATTTTAATTTAATTATTTATTTTTAAAGTGAATATGTAACTAAATATTCTGTGAATATTTCAAGCGTCGTTTTTAGTATTTGTTGTTATACATCATCTGTGAAAATTTCAACTGTCTAGCTATCACGGTTCATGAGATACAGCCTGGTGACAGACGGACAGACAGACAGACAGCGGAGCCTTAGTAATAGGGTGAGGGTATGAAGCAATGGTTTGGCAATCCGTTTCAAAATGATTTAGATTGTGATTGATCGTGTATTACGTAATTAGTACCAACTGATGTATGAACCTAAAAGACGCAAAAGGAGTATGTAAGCATCGTAGCTGGTGTTTTTTAGTTTCTGCCTACCCTCATGGGAAGAAGGCGTGAGCTTAGTATCTAAGTAAAATAAAACCTTTATTTTATTATAAAGACCGCAAATTTTTATTATACTGAAAATAACTAATACAATACCGGTGGTAATGGTTTATAGGGTAAGTTACAATCGACGCACAAATTCATCATCTGCCTAGCCTTTTCCCAACTATGTTAGGGTCGGCTTCCAGTCTAACCGGATGCAGCTGAATACCAGTATTTTACATGGAGCGACTGCCTATCTGACCTCCACAACCCAGTAACTGGGTATTACGATACCCCTTGGCAAGACTGGTTGTCAGACTTTCGGGCTTCTGATGACCCGTAACGACTGTCAAAGATTCACAATAATGACAGCCGGGACCAACGGCTTAACGTGCTTTCCGAGGCACGGAGGAGTCTTGATATGTAAAGATGGTCAACCATCCACGGAACGACCCCGGCAAGCGTAGCTTAACCTGATGGATCGACCCATGCGGCTGGTATTACTTAGCCACGAGCTCCTTCAATCGACGCACAAATTGTTACCACGAATTCAGAACATTTTATACTGTACTCACTTCAAGTCAGACGACGGTTGCTCTGGGCCGATCGAAGCTTAGAGGTCGGTCCGGGGATGGTTGACCATATATATCATACCAAGACCCGGTTCTTTAGGTATGTAGGTACTCTGAGTAGTTGGTTGCTCAACCACTGCGCCGATATTGCGGTATTTTATGTATTTATCCCAAATTATCTTTTGCAGGCGCACAGAATGGATTATAGCTTGTAAAAGACCAGATTTAATGGACAAACCCCCGACTTATTTCAAAAACAAATATGTTTGCGGTTTTCATTTTTCGCAATTTGCTACCCCTTCATTACATTGGATATCTTCTCGAAATTCCAGCACACAGACATGGGAATCTATAAAATTCTTAGGAGTAACCCCAGATATAAGTGAATTACCTGATCTTAAAAAGATAGAAGTTAGAACATCTCATACACAGACTGAAGAATTGATTCTCTGTGCTAAACATAACCTGGAAGGTATGAATGAAGCCGTACAATTATCAAAAGATAGTGAACAAGAATCAGAGGAGGAAATGTCCATTGATGAGTTCCTACAGCAAAACGAAGGGCTTGAAAACCAAATAAGAGAATTATTAAAAAAGAACAACATACCCCAGATACCAATTAAAAAGAAAAGGAAACCTAGAGAGAATTTTAATAGGTTTCACAAAAGAATTCAAACTGATCGTGTAAGCATTTATAAGATACCCAGAAATAATAAATGCTTTCAGCAATGTTTACGATGTGGCAAAAATGCGAGCAGGATAAGATTAAAACCTGACCACCTCTTTACACTTGAAGAGTTTGAAACTGCTTGTGAACGGTTCCTAAGCCCCGCATTTTGCACTATTGTTAAAAATCGGATTCAGATAGAGCAACTGCTCAACCAACATCATAAAAACAATACCCCATTGCATGATGTTTGAAGAAAGTTATTGTTCAATTTTGAATACTTACTAAGTTATGGTATTAGTTAGAAGTAAGTATGACTTATTAAAGCATTTTGACAATCCGCGTCATCTTTATTTGAACGTCACTTTTATAAACCTTGACTTTTTTATTATGTCCATACTGTGAACGAGTAACACCTTGTCGTCAACACTATTGTGTTGTCGTCAATCGTCAACACGACGTGTGTCAGTTAGAGCGGTAGCAGACGGCGTATTTACAGGCCTTACAGGTTAAACGCGCAGACGACGCGCGTTTCAACGTTTTTCTTCGCCGTCCCAAGTCAAATTTCAAGTCAAGTTCTTGAAACGCGCGTCGTCTGCGCGTTTAAAATACGCCGTGTGTTAGGCCTTACTGATCAGGAATATTCGGATAGTTAAAGTAGTAGGTATGCAATTGTTAGTAGGTACTAACAATTGCATACCTACTACTTTGATAAATAACCTACCTATTGATAAATAATTTGTTTGTGTGAGTGGTCAGTGGTAATAACAAATACATTTGTAAATTTAGATAAAAATAAGATAATTATTATACTTCGCTTATTTCATTTTGTGACTTCTAAAAAGCCTGATAAATGACAAAGGTTATCACGTTATCGATTAGGTTCCAAAATGTAAACTAATTTTTTTTACTGTGAGTGTTATCTGCCTCATTGGTATGTCTTGTGGTCGCTAGCGCTACTGCTAAGCATGCTGCAGGAGGGCCTGGCTTCGATTCCCAGGTCGCATTAGTGTTGTTGGATTTCCATCAGACATTTCTCAGTAGCAGCCCCGAGTCTGGATTTGTGTCTGGTTGATGTTAATAGGACTATGAGATATCTACAAACCCTCACTGGGCCCGCGTGGTGGATTACGGCCCCCTCTCACTGAAAGAAGCCCTGTGTCGCAGCAGTGGGACACATTATAATGATTATGACAAGGCTGATTATGATAATTATGATCATAGATTTTGTAATTTTGTCAATATGATGATGATAGCGAGAGGCTCGCCCCCTATTACACTTAAACTTACTGGACTTAAACTTAGAACTTAGACATTACTGAGGCTCTAAACTGACATTCTATCAGCGATAACGATGACGGAAAAGGCAAAAATGTATAGAACTGACAAGCTGTCGAAAAGCTTCATGTCCATTCTGTTGAAAGTCGTTGTAGAAATACGAAACGCTTTCGAAGCGATTGTCACTTGTCTAGGCCCTCTGGACTTAAACTTAGCTGGCGAAATGAGTGAGTGTAGGTACTAATATAGGTAGGTACACCTGTGCCTAACCCTTCCAGGAAAACAGCCGTTATGTTATGACATGAGTGTTATCTCTGCACTGGCGTGGTGTGGCGTAGTGTGAACATCGATCAGTACGTTGCTGATACTTACATTGAATGCCAGCCCTGCTATCACTTTAGCAAGCTGGCTATTATGCTTGCGACGAGCCATGCTTTTCTCAAAATTATAGGTAGGTACTTACCTGGGTTACTACTTACTACAGTTCGTGCTAATATGAGAGCAGCAGTGTAGAAGAACTTTCGAAGACTTCTCAGTAGCAGCCCGGGGTCTGGATTTGTGCCCAGTTGATGGCAATAGGCTCGTCCCCTATTACATGGGACACAAACATAACTGGCGAATTGTGGGTGTACTATAGGTACACACGGCTACACATCAAACTATACATTTCCAGTATAAGCTGACCTCGCATTGTACGGAAATCCCATACAATACGAGATCAGCATAAACTGGAAATGTATAGCTTGATGTGTAGCCGTGTGTACACCTCTGCCCAACACTTCGGGGAATACAGGCGTGATGTTATGTAAGTAGAAGAACTCAACTATATTAGGTACTTATTGGTTCTGTTCAGGTAAACTGAATTCTATGTGACTTCTCCTATGGGGTGACCACACTTACCACAATAAAAGTGAATAGTTCTACGCGGTGTCGTGTCCGAAACGAGGCGAATGACGTCTTTTTCGCCATTGCATAGAAATAAAGAACACAGTCACACGAGATGGAGAGAGCACACTCGCATAAAGTATAAATACAATGATTGCCAAGAGTTGTATAAAACTTACGGCATCATTCTAATTTATACTTTATTACAATGAACTTTATTAAGTAGGTACAATGAAATTCAAAATTACAAACCAGTGAAATTCACGATAATGCTGACGCACCGAATGGTGACATTTCTACGTCCTATTTTTTTTCGCACATATGTTCGTTTCTAGCGACATGCAACTATTTCTATGCTAGTTCTAGTATATAGGTAAGTACCTACCTACGCGTCCTGTCAGCCTGAAGCGCTTTAAGGCATCGATGTGAGCCCATTTAAACGAGTTCTGGGTAAAATGCTTTCAAAAGTTTGAAATTGCTTAGAACCAGCACATGAAAATAGTAGGTACACACGGCTACACATCAAGCTATACATTTCCAGTATACCTAAGCTGACCTCACATTGTACAGAAATCCTATACAATACGAGATCAGCATAAACTGGAAATGTATAGCTTGATGTGTAGCCGCGTGTACCAAGTACTAACCTAATGTAGGTAGTATCTGCGTGAAAACTTTTATATTTTAGCCAATAGTCGTAAAGTTCGAAATACCTTAAAGAGAGAGAGATAATCAAATTAATCAATCTGCCTAGCCTTTTCCCAACTCCAACCATGTTGGGGTCGGTCTAACTGGATGCAGCTGAATACCAGTATTTTACATGGAGCGACTGCCTATCTGACCTCCACAAAACCCAGTTAGTGGGTAAAACGATACCCCTTGGTAAGACTGTAAAAGAGAGAAACATAATTTGCCTTAAATATAGAATCAGGTTTTCACCGACTCCCGATGAACATTCACACATCAGTTTTTTATATTATTTATGAAAAAGAATTAAAGGTATTCGTAAAAGAAAAGTTTCACTTCCGCTGGTGACTGTACCAACCTACAGTCAGTAGGTATAAAGTTGTAAACATTATAGTAATGTCCTAAAATTAGAGTATAATAATAGCTTGAAAACAGTTTAATTAAATTATGGTAATCCAGCGACCGCGAATCGGCAAACGTAAGGTAGGACGTCCTCAAACTAGGTGGAGCGATGATCTACGCAGGGTGGCTGGTTACAGCTGGATGAGAGTTGCCGAGAACCGAGTTGAATGGCGTGCATTGGAGAGGCCTATGTCCACTGGCCAGCAGTGGACTGCCGTAGGCTGATGATGATGATAAACTAGCACCTTGCGTAACACACGATCGACCACAATCTGAATCATTTTGAAGGTTATTGCTAATTGTGTGTTACGAAATTAGGGTGCAGTTGATTTATAAGAGCTACCGATCAAATCATAGCCATTTCTATAAATAACTAAAATTATAAATAAAGTCTGTGAGTTTTTAAATCCAAGCAAGCAAACCCACGCACAGAACATATCTATTTTACTGTGTGTAGGTACTTTCACAATTCATATAGGTATCTAAGACTTAAGTTCACTCAAGGGCAAAACTCGTTGAACAATATTTGAAATGGATGTTGACTCTGTCAGACTCACAAATATTTAATTTCAAATCTAGTACCTACGGTTCATTCTGTAAAAATCTCATCGAAGGAACTTCGGTGTAGTGAACTGTCATTCATTCACAGCTCACCCAAGTTTTCTGGGCGAGATTTTTACAGAATAAACCGGAGTATCTGCTTACAACGTACCTACACTACCTAGGTATGTTAAATAATTCAGTCATATTTCTATTATTTTTATCTGTCTTTATTTCTACCATAGTAAAGTTCAGTATGTTTTAATTTTTAATTTCTCTGTTATGAATGTCATCTGCCGCTTTACGCATGCGCGATGCTAGCACCCTTTCTGTTGAGCCAGTTTATGCCGAAACGCGCCTGAAAGCGGACTGGGGTGTTTCGACTTTCGAGTAGCGAGATTTTCACGTAACTACGACTCAGAATAAATTCGATTTTGAAAAATAGAACGTACTGTTTAGTGAATTAAATTTAAAAAAAATGTGTCGGTTTTTTTTACTAAATGGAAACTTTGTAGTAAGTTTTAAAACATTGTTAAAGTGATTATTTATTGTGTGACTGGCTGTTGTGATTCGATCAGAATACTGTTTTTGTGTTCAAAGTTTGAGGTGGTACTTATAAAACTTTTAAAGAAACTGGTAAGTTCATTGTTGCAAATTAACTTATATAGGGACATAATTATTATCATAATAAGTAATTCTATTGTACGGTGTACTTATGCAAAACTAAACATATGTTGTAAAACTTTTTTTAAACTGTTATGTGAGAAAAGCTAACGAAAAAAAATAAAATTAAAGAATTAAACGATCTCATTTCCACACGAATTCTACACTCACTTCCTTTTAATATTGTGGTTACAAAAATAAACATTGATTGAAATATCTTCGTGATAAGTGATGACTTGAACGGTTTTATTAAAATGAAAGTTAAAGATTTGTAATCAAAATTATTCAAATATAAAATTAATTGAAAAAGTTTTGGTTCAGGCAAAGTATTTTCTCTGCCTGTTTTGAAGGTTTTCTGCCTGTTTTGAATGTTTTTTGCACTCTTGTAATTAATTAACGTTAAATTGACCAAGTGAATGAGTGAATTTGAAACAGACAAGAATTTGAGAAAGCTTTCTAAGTACCTAAGTAGGTTTTAAAATCAATCAGTCAATGTCGCAATTAATTGTGTTGATATTTTCAATACGTAAGTGGAAATTTGTTCAGAATTTAAAGGATTAAGTACATAATGCATGTATTAATAACAAATTAATTAATAAATAACAATATAATATCCTAACTTAACTAAAACTATTAACTAACTAAAGTATGGCGTCGCAAAATTCATCCGCATCGCATGATATTATACTCTAAGAATTGTATAGAGGAGACTGGTGGCGGCATTGCCACGTTGTATGGCAATGCTTAGACCCACCGAGTTGATTGATTAGTATTGCAGGAGAGGTGATATGAATAATTAAATTTTTGCGAGTTTGAATAATGAATCGCGTCGTACCAATTATAATTACCTATGTTTATCATAAATGCAGACGAGTATATGAATACCTCTGATGATGAGATTTTAACGTTGTTACATTTCTTACGGCCTCACCACGATTATGTCTGGACTTTAAAAGAGACTTATCTCTGAGTTTGTTTCGGTCTTTCTTCTTAGAGTATCGGTTATCTAACACCGAACTCATATCTAGTTTTAAAACATAATTTATACGTGTAAAATTGCTTTTGCGAACCAATGCACAGAAATAAATATAAGTACCTACTTAATTTATAATCATTTACGAAAACTCCTAACCTCTAATTACTCTATGTAATCATAAAACATTCCTTCCATTTACGGCAAAAAAAAGGTTTTAAGAAAAAAGGAACATAATGACATAACGGTTAATTGCCGTAAAATGATAAAAAGGGCCTAATTTATTACTGTAGTAAAAATAAAATTTAATGTCGAATTTCAGCTGGAAGTCGTTATGGTTATGAAGGAAAATATATCTTTTACTTTTTAACGATTTTACTTTTACCTCATTGACCGTCTGCGTAAAGGAGATTGTTTTCTATTTTATCAGTAGATAGCAATGATATTATATTAACAGATATGATAGACACTCACAAAACAACCGAAAAAAGTGTTCCGCGCAGCAGCGGCACAAATACCCACGTTTCATTCATTTTTACATTTCACCACAAGTAAAAACGTTACAATTGGAATGTTTTCGAGTCTTCACGATTGCGCGCTTATAACATATCTGTTAATTTAATATCATTGGTAGATAGTATTATATTCGACTGTCTTAGAAAGAAGGTGGGTAATTTAAAATATTTTATTTACGAAAAAATATCTTAGATTACTGATGCAAAATTGTGTAAAAATGAACTAAGTAAGACCGTAAACGAACATAACAGTTTAATGGTAGTCTATGGCGGTTTTTTTTATACACAGGATCCTACAAATCCTACAATGAATAGGTAATTAGGTACTTATCTCATCGTAAACATCGGTAAAAGTAAAAGTAAAAGGCTGCCAGTCGGCTGCATCCCTTTGTGCTAATTACGCCATTCTACCATCACTTGTCAAGCGAGGTAATTAAAGCTATAAATCGCTTTAACCGTTCTTTGTAGCTGTTAATTATTAAGTTCATGTTCAGCAGCGATCGTTTACGAGTAGAAATGTATGTGGATGTAATCAATGAACATTTATTTATTTACTTAGGTATTTATAATTAGAATGCTTTATCACTGAGTAACAGGCTATCCATACTTTCATATCCATACTAATATTATAAATTCGAAAGTAACTCTGTCTGTCTGTCTATCTGGCTGTCTGTCTGTCTGTCTGTATGTTACCTTTTCACGCCTAAACCACTGAACGGATTTCGATAAAATTTGGCAAGGATATAGATGGCATCCTGAGGCCTTCCCCGGGATGCCACCTATATCCTTGCCAAATTTTGTATATCGTTAAAACGTAGCCTATGTCCTTACATAGGCTACTTTTTATCGATATACCACGCGGGCGAAGCCGCGGGCGGAAGCTAGTACTAATTTAAATTCGAAAGTAACTCTGTCTGTCTGTGTCTGTATGTTACCTTTTCACGCCTAAACTACTGAACGGATTTCGATAAAATTTGGCAAGGAGATAGATGGCATCCCGGGAAAGGACATAGGCTACTTTTTATCGACATACCACACCGGCGAAGCCGCGGGTTGGGAGCTAGTAGGTAATAAGTACGGAATCCTAAAAAAAACTTTTGGGTACGGAACCCTAAAAAAGTAATGGCATAAAAGCAAATTTAAAAAAGGAACCTAAAGTTTCTACATTGTACCCGCTGCCAATTTTGTCTAGTGACCGTGAACAAAGTTAAGCTCATCCCTTTTGTAACGTCTAATCGAGAGGATCGATTAGGTTCCGCATAATCGATCATGTGGCGACTAGAACTCGACTATATCGATACTCGTAGGTATTTTTAGTTACTGTAAGTATTTGTACTGGATTTTATAATAGTCGAGCGATTTTGTATGAAAATGTTAGGAATTTTTCGATGAAAATGCTTAATATGAGGTCGCAGTGTGTTGCTATTTAGTTTTAATTTTATGTTGTAAGTAAATTCTATGTTATTTAAAATACTGACGAACCTACTTCAATATATTTCATTATTGGCCGAATTCTTAGTAGGTAGATTATAGGTACCTACTTAACTTGGATTTAGAAAAATATACCTATATTTTTCTAAATCCAAGTTCGTCGAACAAATAGATTTTCAACGAAATTGATGACGTTATTGTTCACTCTCCATTTTTTGTACATAGTTATGGTTTTATTTATATTTATAATATAGACATAGCACAAAATACAAATAAACAATTATCTAAAATATGGCGTCGAAGAAATCCTCCGCATCCCTCTCCAAGGATCGAATTTTCTAAGCGTGACAGCTAGCTACATTTTTTTTAGTTTTTGGTATTAGAATGGAATAAATCCATTTTTTCCTTCTTTACAAAAAATACGCGACTTAAAAAGCCGGCCATATTTTGCATAGAAAAACAAAAGAATCTGCTTACGCTGCCTAATTTACAAGAAAGTGCCCATCTAGTTTTTTTTTGTAATAATAATAATAGTCCTCCAGACCGTATTTTCGGCCACGGCGGCCAATCTCAACGGAGCGCGGGAGATATTATAGTGCACAAGTGTTTGCGCAGACACAAGTGCACTCTCTCTTCCCTCACTCTCATAGTCCGATGGGACGGTAATCCGACACGACCGGAGAGAGATCAGGCGTAGGACCAACGGCTTAACGTGCTTTCCGAGGCACGCCGCCAACTTCCAAATTCCTGGGTTCGATTCCCGGGTCGGGCAAAGTGTTATTGGATTTTTCCATTAAGATTTTTTTGTAAAACGTCTACGTAAAGGACTTCTAATGGCCGTATCCCGTTATTGGTTAAAATGAAGACTCTTGTATCTTAACCAATATTGAAGCAAATACCTCATAGCTTTGAATAGTAGACCCTCCCATATGAAAGTAGCTATCACAGATAAAATTAGCTTACGAATCTATTTATTTGCCCAGTTAGGCAATTAAAAATGCTACCATTGGTAACAAGAACGATTCGTTAAAGTTTATACGAACCGAGCATGTTTATACTAACTTTTGCCCGCGGCTTTACCCGCGTGTTTAGGTCGGAAATTATCCCACGGGAACGCGCTGTCAGGATAAAAAGTATTCTATGTCCTAATCTAGGTCGTGGTCTATCTGTGTCCCAAATTTCATCCAAATTCGTTCAGCCATAAGGCGTAAAGGAAATATAAAGCATTCTCCAGCTTACCAGCATACAATCCATACTTAATGTCTGTCTGTCACATAAGTCAAATCGCTCTTAACTGACAGACAGACATAAAAAGTTACATTCGCATGGAATTTCGTATATGGAATGAGTTATGTTTTTTTTCATTATGACGTATCCAAACAGGACTGAGCAGATAGGAAGCTTGAATTATTTTTGAATTTGGAATAGTTGGAAAACTAGTTTCTTTTTTTTTTTGCAGGACAATGTTGATCCATGACGGTTGTGTTTTTTTTTCACCGTTTTATAATTAGTTTTATTTAGTTGAATGGATGCAACAATCTACTATTTCATTATGACGTATCCAAACAGGAGCGGATAGGAAGCTTGAATTATTTTTGAATTTGGAATATTTGGAAAACTAGTTTCTTTTTTTTTTGCAGGACAATGTTGATCCATGACGGTTGTGTTTTTTTTCACCGTTTTATAATTAGTTTTATTTAGTTGAATGCTGAATTTTATTTGCCCTACCATTCCCACATACGAACCTATCATAATTCGCAAATTCATGCTCCTTGAAATAGGTAAGCCTACGTGTGAGCACATTGGCAAGTGACATACCTATTAAAGCAAGTCCGCAACGCCCTCTGTCTTGGACCGTTTATTAATGAACCCGTCAGTCCCCTTTGCTTTCCTAATATCTAACAGTTGGACCACACCACTAAAACCACAACTTGGTCAACGTTGCGGCACTACACTATTAGTTAACTGTTACTTACATAGTTATTAGTAGGTACCTTAACCACATATCCAGAAACTCCAAATGCGACACCTAATCTTGCTGTGGCGCTTGTTGAAGCCCATAATAATGAATGTACCTGATTCAATCTGCCTAGCCTTTTCCAACCATGATGGAGTCGGCTTCCAGTCTAACCGGATGCAGCTGAATACCAGTATTTTATATGGAGCGACTGCCTATCTGACCTACACAACCCAGTAACTGGATAATACGATACCCTTTGATAAGACTGGTTGTCAGACTTTCGGGCTTCTGACGACCCGTACCGACTGTCAAAGATCTACGAGTGACAGCCGGGACCAACGGCTTACGTGCTTTCCGAAGATGGTCACCCATCCACTGACAAACACCGGCAAGCGTAGCTTAACCTGATGGATCAACCTGTGCGGCTGTTCTAATTTGGCCACGAGCTCCTCTCAATGAATGCACCTAATTGTTTGTTTATTTTATTATATTATTTTTCTTTATTTCATTTTTCATACATATAAATTATATTTTTAAATATTAGAATAAAAAAATATATAAAACATTTTAAAATATAAAAAATAGTAGCCCACCGGTATCGGGAACAGGGTTCAAGCTACGCGGTCAGGGCTCCAGAGAGAGGAACCTCCTACTGCCCAACGAGAGCCTCCTTAGGTATTGGTCGAGGCTCTTGGCAATTAAGCCATTGGCTGATACGACTATCGGCACAATGATCGCAGAGTCCACATCCCACATGTCGACAACCTCGTGAGCCAAGTCAAGATACTTGATTTGTTTATCTTTCTCGGCCTTCACGAGGTTCCCGTCATGCGGGACCGTTATTATATTCATTATTACACTTAATTATTTTATTTTATTAAATCAAATTCACGGTAAAAAAACATATAGAGCGTGCTACCACACCGGGGTGGTGGCACTAAGTAGTGGCATTTACCTCTCGGTGGTCAATGGCACTTGTTTAGTGTCATCTGCAGCCTTCATGGTAAGGTGGTCGATTCTCATTACGTACTGGTCCTACGACATAACTTTGAGTACAAAGGTGAGAAATGAAAAAGACAGTGTTTTTTTTTTATTTCAACTTTTTAGGGTAAAAGGGAACCCAATTACTAAGACGCGGAGTCTTGGTAATAAGGTCCCGTTTTACCCTACTGTCTGTCTGTCTGTCCGTCTGTCACCAGGCTGTATCTTATAAACCGTGATAGTTAGAAAGTTGAAATTTTCACAGATGATGTATTTCTGTTGCCGCTATAACAAAAAATACTAAAAACAGAATAAAATAAATATTTAAAGGGGACTCTCATACAGCAAACGTGATTTTTTTGTCGTTTTTATAATTAACGGTACGGAACCCTTCGTGCGCGAGTCCGACTCGCAGTTGGCCGGTTTTTCTATATAATATTGAATAATAGGTCTTAGATAACACTGCCACGTAACTGTCACAATTTAATTACAAAACGTTCATCCGTAGGTTTCAAGAACTCAACCCTTTTTCAATTGGATGCCTTTTGATATTTCAGCAAAAAGATAACACGTTTTCTGTGTGATCCTTTATTCTTTTACTAGCTGTACCCTGCGGTTTCACTCGCTCGCTTCTTGGTATTGCTCGGTTCTCTTCGGGCGGCCGCCTCGCTATTACTTTCTTTTCGCTTGGCGTTCTTTCTGACTGTTTTTCTTTTTACTCGGCTCCTAAGGGTCGTACCGTGATGTTACGTAGAGTGGCGCAAGAATTGAGCTACCTATCAAATTCCAAAATAATTTTTCAAATCCGACTGATAGATTTCAGCTTTATTATATAGATAAGTGGATCACGAAAATTCCCTACCCATTTATTAAAGTGACAGTAACCCACCAATTTAATATTCCTTGTGGTAGATGAGCTCTTTGTGAAGGGAAAATTCAAAGAAGCATTATCACCATCATGCGTAATTGATGTCAAGCAGTAGGTATTTCTAGAATGCTGTGGTGCTGTTTGAAGGGTATGGGTATGCCGGTGACTTATATGCACATGCTATTTATGACACCTATCACCTTTTGTTTGGATGTATTATTTAAAAGACATTTAATTAACTATTTTGCTAGCATTAAAAAATATGTGTTGTTGTTTATGTTATTATAATAAAAATATGTATGTTTAGGTTAAGGTATTTAACTATGGGCGCGATTCGCTTGAAATAAATGGATTATGATTAAGGGGCCCTAGTTATAACAGGCGCCTGATCCTCGCGTCTTGTACGTTGCGTTTTCGGCGCTCAATAAAGCGCCTGCCGACCAAGGGCGCGCATCATGTACCTAATTCCTTACATAGAAAATTCATAAAATTTTATTGAGCGCCCAAAACGCAACATACAAGACGCACGGCCTCGGGCGCCTGTTATAACTAGGGCCTAAAAAGTTAGGTACCTATGTCGTTACTGGAAAATCTTCTAAATGATTTTTATTACGTTAAGTATAAAAATGTTTCATCACTGAACATGGCTTTTTAAGCCTGTAAAATTGATTGTCGTCAGTCGTGTTGATGTTTTTTGTGATAACAAAGGCAATCAATTGATGTTGATATTCGGCTGTATTTTTCGCTTGTGTTTCGATTCGTATGTCGGTAGTTGTGAAAATAAAAACTACATAATATTATAAAGACAAAAGTTTTGATTTTTTGTATATTTTTTGTTACATTTTCACGCTAAAACGGCTGAACGGATTTGGCGCATGGGTAGACCACGACCAGCAGGCGTAGCATGAGCACCGTTTTGTCGAAAGAAGAGTAGACAAAAATGACGTTTCCTGTAGATCGTACTGTCTACAGGAAACGTCATTTTTGTATGGCAGAAAAGTAGAAAGTGAGAAAGCAGAAACGGCAGCAAAGTAGAAAGTGCAGGTGACTTTTTCTACTTTGTTGCCGTCATTCAATTTCTTTTTACGAAATTCACTCTTTTACATAATTTGACTCAGAATTCTTTGTTTTGTCATAGGATTTATCGGTTGTCAGTGTGATTTTGACAGTAAGGATAGAAAACTTTCTTCCGAAATACTACAAAAAGACCTAGACAAAGATCGTTACAAATGAAAGACAAAATGACAGATTGTAGAAAGATTTCTACGGTAGATGTCAAAAATGAAGAAACGAACTGTCACTTTGTATAGAAAAACCTATGTCTATTCTTCGTAGAGATAGAAAGCGCCATGCTACGCCTGCTGTTAGGACATAGGATACTTTTAATCCCGATATTTACACAGGGTCGCCAATTATGCGGGTGAAATCGCGGAGAGCAGCTAGTAAATAAGAAAGCGGCGTCCTTACTACAACGCTAGTGTAATACTCGTAGCGGTATCCTTAAAGCGATTGCTGGCAGACCAGACTTCCCCATATAAAGGCACTGGGTAAAAATAGCAATAGGTTTGTGTTAAGTTAAACAAGTAAGTCAAGTACTAACAACACTAACATAGCTTATAAGCACAACCTGTTATTAACCACTAACAACTTATGGACTACGTTAGGTCTGAAATAAATATATATTTTTTTATTTATGAATTATATATTATTCATAAAAAATATTTTCAGACACGTTCCATTTAGTCATTGTCCTTGCTTTTAGGTAGGTAGTCTTTTTAATGGACAAAATGAAGCATTTCTCTTCTAGTCGAGTACCTACCTTATTCAATCTATATTTTTATCTCTCTTCACGATTCGTTTTATCCGAAAATTGTGCTATTATAATAATTTGGTAAGCGTACCTTTATCTATCGGATGGCTGGCCCTTGCCTCGTCATTTTTGAACTCACTGACTTGTTTCTTTCAAGTTATTCCATAATAATATATCATATTGGCAAAAAATGTTTATTAGGAAGAAATAAATATTTTTCTTTGTTATTTTTGCTGACACATTTGATGTTTTGTAGAACTGAAATAATCCAAATAGATTTATTCTTACGTCGTCCATAAAAAGATCAGGGTTCTGTCTAAATAGGTATAATAGGTTCATGACATGCCCAGTGGTCTGTCAAACGATTTCCGTGGACAAAATTAATGGGGGAAAATTCTGAGCGCGTTGCTTTGGTGTCGGCCACGCAAAAACATTCCCTCGTTTACTTTGTTTTTGCTCTGTGTCCCACACAGGCAGTTATCGTGGGGACTAATGTACATTTCGTTCGCGCCTATAAGCAGTGGGTACTGGATAAAATAAATTGTAATGCCTTTATTTTCTCATCAGGCCTTTGATCCAGCTGTAATAAGAAGAAATAAAAAACCTGCCGTCACTTTCAGTTATTTTAGTAGGTATGCTGTTTTATGTGAATGTTATCTACCTACCTACTTACATTTTTTATTTCTATAGGAACTTATAATCTCACGATTCGCTTCATTTTAATCTTATTTTCTGACAAACTCAGCAATTCAATATGTGATGTAAAATTGCGAAAAATAAACGATTTTCATAATACTTAGACACCAAAAGCTGTGAAAACTCAACAGAAATCGTGCGCAATTCCCGAACAAAGTCATAAAAATAAATTAAACCCCAAGTGCATATTATGTAATAACATTACAAATAACCTTTCTTACATAATTTCGTTTATTTCCCCCTCTTCAATCTGTGGACGACCATCTTCGCGATTACTTCCTTCCTATTGATGTTATGACAAAGAAAAATCGTCCACACTGCACGGTGGTGGTTCTGACGCGGAATCATTTGTGGGCAAAATGTCTTGGCATCTTAACAATCTGAACAATTGTTACGTAACCCGCGGGATACGTTGCCTGAATTTTCAAGGAAAAGATAAGTAGGGTGTTGTAAATGGAAAGTGGTCCGACTACTACAATCTGGGGACAAATAAATTTAATTGGTAAATGGCACTTTGCTGCTATTGAATTTTTTATACTCTTGTGGCGTGTTTGGAATTTTAGTTACAGATGTCGTCAACAGATGGCGTTATGGGTATCAAAATGTGTACAATGCTGCGAACTGTAAAAATGCTACGTCTTATTATTGTATTTGTATCTTTTGGTAAATAAAAAATGAAAAGAAATTCGGAAAGCTTTTTAGTTCTGTTTAACCTTATTTATCTTTGCTATTGTTAAAATGGTTTCGACATTCGATTTCATTGAATTTAAAATCAATTCTGTAGTTTTTCGATATTATTTGTTTATTCTGATTTAAACTTATTGAAACAGGGTATTGCTTTGTTTACATCTGATACCGGGACTTAATTAAAATCATCTCATTATTGTGGCCATGAGCAAATAATTGTTAAAACCCGTCAATTTTAATGAGTCGGGCAAATATTGATTCAAGTTATAACTGGTTCGCGTGTATGCTTTTTTGTGTTGTAGGCAATGATACCTTACATACTGGCGCGATTCACCGCGCGACGCGAATTTTAACATAACAATTTCTGAGAAAACTTCACGGCGAACAATGCGGCGGAGTCGCGTCGCGCAGCGATCCGCGCCAGTATGTAAGAGCCTTAACAGATATGTTATAAGCGCGTGTTAGATTATTCTTTGTGAGGCTATCTTAATGGTAAAATATTGTTGTTCGATTTTGACATCTGTCACATTTACGAAGCTTGGGACCAATGTAGAACCTGTAGTACCTAATTTGACTAAGTATTGTTTACCTAAAAATAATATAGATGTTATAACTATAAATTATTACGTAATATTTAATGATACTTGTAGCATATCTTAGATTTTATATTGCTATTTTAATATAATAAACCGTTTCAACGATTGTTACAATACTGTCAGTTGATGTTGATATTCTATTGAATTTTATCGAATTAGCTTTTATTAAATTGCCTCATTACCTTATGATGTTTTAAAACTATTATAATACATTACCTTTAATGGAAGTTATTAAACCAAAATATATGATCATCTATGATTAGTATAAAATGACGGTAGATGTTTGACATAAAGTGACGTTTGTAGGATATAAAAAGAATTGTAAGGACGTTATCGGGTCAGTTGCTCGGTAGAAGTCTAGTTGGTTGGTTCTAGTGCCGTTGTTGTTTGGAATAGACCGGCAGGTAGAAGAAGAAGAAGAAGAAAATATGTTTATTTGCGGCAAACATGACGCCAAGAAAGGACAAATATACGAAAATAAACAAGTTGCGGGAAAATATGCGTCACATTCACGCAAAACGGCCATCCCTCAGCATAATGCTGCGACCCTATGCGAGACAGAGCCCCAGCGCTGATTTTCAGTGACAGCCGGCCGGTGGGGTTTCTTCTTCTTCTTCTTTATATTATTGCTATTATTCCGATAGAAAACTGTAATACTGTTTCCATGGAGTTTCTTGTCCTTCTTCTCCATGAACACCTAGTTTTGTGAACGGACAAGTAGCTTTCTGATAAAATACTGACAAGTCTAATTAAATAAATGTCTAGCCTTGTCTGTCTGTGCTTTAATTTATAAAATCCTTTCCCTACAAAATATATTAAACAGAACTTTCATACACAAAAGTAACCAGTAATCATTCTGACAATAAAAGTATTACTAGTTTGGATAATACCTATATAAATACTTATAATGCTTACCGCCTCTTCTGACACGCGCAATCGTGAAGACTCGAAAACATTCCAATTGTAACGTTTTTTACTTGTAGTGAAATGTAAAATGAATGAAACGTGGGTATGTGTGCCGCTGCTGCGCGAAACACTTTTTTCGGTTGTTTTGTGAGTGTATAACATATCTGTTAATATCATATCATTGGTTGTAGGCTACTCTTATTATAAATTATTTATCATAATATGTCATCATCTGCCTAACCTTTTTCCAACTATGTTGGGGTCGGCCTCCAGTCTTACCGGATGCAGCTCAAAACCAGTAATTTACATCCTATGTATATAATATGTACCTACCTCCAATGTTGTTATTTGTTATTAGTTTAAAACATTATTTAATTAATTAAGGATCAAAATTAACTTTCTCTGGCAAATATTGTATCAGTATCGAAGCGAAATTCTGCAAATGACATATTAATTACTTAACAAAATTAACCGTCGCTATAATTAAAAATTAAAATTGGGATAGTCCAGAATATTTTATTAGATTAGGCTTTTATTAAGTTTATGTTTTTTTGAGGAGACCAATAATCAGAAACTTTTTTGACGTTTATGGTAATTAGGTACCTAAGGTTTGTATTTTTGTCAGATTTTTTTTTATTTTTTAGCACTGGCCATTAATAAGGCTTTAATCGCTTTGGGTCTAGGCTGATGTATTGAACGATTTATCTCTTGGTGTAAATTTCACGGCGGACGGGCAGTGACGTAACGGAACGGTTCAAAATGGCGAAAAAGGCGACATTCGGCGGAACTTTTGTTGGTGTTTGAATGTGAAAATGTAATTTTGGTACTTAGCTAATTGAAAATTTGGATCATTTTATAATCCAATAAGTTCCGATTGATTTTTTAGTCCGACGAATTAATAGGTACAAATTCTGTTCCACTTTTGAATTTATGTGGTAGATATATAATATATTATATATAGATAGTGCCTAATTTCCTATCCAGATATTGTGTAACTATCCCTTTATATAATAGGTACTAGCGGCCCGCTCCGGATTGGCACGGTTTTTACGACTTGACAAAACATCGAGATTTCTTAGTTGTAACTTTAATATTAACGTAGGTATTAGACACATAAACCTTCCGGAATAAATTCTCTAAACGATGGTGAGAACCTCATCAAAATTTGTTGCGTGGTTCAGAAGAACAACGCGGTCATACATACGAACACGAAAAGTGACTTTAATTTATAATATTTATGGATTTTGAAGGCTTAAACTTTGGTACTGGACCAGCCGACAGAATTTGAAAAAAAAAACAAAAAAACTAGATGTGTATATGTAATATGTAGTGTATTTTCGAAGCGGCAAGTTCTATTAAAGTTTACAGGCACGAACATTTTGTTATATTGTAAAAGGTGTTATAATGTACCACAGGAGCTTCTGGTGTTAAATTTACTTACAGTTGAGAGTAACTTTGTCAAGTTAGTAAGGAAAGTTTAGCTCAAATTATTCACGGCTACACTTACTGAGTTATTTATGGGACGTCTTTTCAAACTTGGATATGAATATGTTATACAATACATACTTATATTAAATATTGCTTCCCTCTTTCACAATTGAAAAGTTCTACGCTTCTTACTTAACTGCTTGCTTAGATACTTAGTATTGCGTACAAGTTTGAAAAGTTGAGAGGAAGTATACCATACTCTTAACTTTTCAGACTTTTCTGGAGAAAGCAAGTAGGTACTGGGTTTTCTTTCACCAACTCCTTTTTTACTTAACACAGGTCAGTATCAGGTTGTATGTTGAATAAAATATGATTCGCGAGCGTAACGAGTGTGGACTTACAGAATTATAAACATTAGGATCAGCAATACAACTCTCTAAGTTTATCATATAATCCAATTGAATGACTATTTCATGAAATCTGAATGACTATTCTAACGCGTGCAATCGCGCATTGATAACCACGCTTGCTCAAGACGGGTTGGCGATTTCAGGCTTATATTAACTACTAGCCTCTGCTCGCGACTTCGTCCGCGTAAAATTTCTTGTTTTAACATAAAACATATCCTACAAAATATATCCCATATATATTTTGTACATACTGGCGCGAATTGTCACGCGACGCGACTTTTAACAAGACAATTTCTGAGAAAACTTCACGGCGAACAATGCGGCGGCGGCGGCGTCGCGCTAGTATGTATGTACAAGCCTTTATTCGCTGATAATCTAGCTTTCTTTAGGTGAAAGAATCTTCAAAATTGATTAAGTATTTTTAAGTTTATCCATTACAAACGAACATACAAAAAAAATCTTTACTCTTTATAATATTAGTTTAGATAAGTCCAGGTTTCCTCACGAAGTCACGATGTTTTCCTTTAGTGATGTCCAAGATAAACTTAGAAAATACATAATAATATGAATCGCAAAACATTGGTACTTATCTACTTGCCCGAATTTGAACCTCATGCATGAGAGGCGAGGCCTTAACCACTGGGCCATCACGACGAGAAAAGGCTTTGCCCTACAGTGGGACAGTATTAGGTTGGCATTATTATTATATTAGGTACCTATTGTTTATATAAGGATAAGGGTAAGAGCATAATGATGATTGGCAATAATAATTTTGTTGGGTAAAGACAATTTTTGCTCGACTTGGCTGAAGCACTGCCGTGCCCCCAGATGTTCACCATAATTATTACGTAGATTTATTAGTTTAGTAATTTACACAATAATGCTTAATTATTGAAGTTAAAAGGCATTCCTCGATTAGGTATTGGTTCATACAAAATGATTACTGTTTCGCATTAAATTAAATTATCGGATAATAGTTTAGCTAATAAATGACTTTCAACAATTTCAACCACTTTCGGCTAGCAAAAGGGAATTATTTATTGAATGGCTGTTAAAGTTCAAATTGATATCAATTTGATCGAACAATGTTTTAGGGCAGTTTGCCAATCAGTAACTGAATTAATAATACTTGAAAACTTTTCCAGTACTTTCAGTTTAAGGTTAATTTTTTTACTGCGAGATTGTCTGTCTAAAAGTCCATGTTCGCCGACTGCAAGCAGCAGCAGCAGGCGACGTGTCGTCGCGACACTACTGGTTTCTACCAGTGTGAACCAGTGGAAACCAGTAGAGTCGCGGGCTCGGGGGTCATAAATCGTGTCAGCTATTTTCAGACTAAGTCTCCGATGTCTGTCGGCCTGTCTGTCAGCGGGCTGTATCTCATGAACTGTAATGGGTATAGATAGACAGTTGAAATTTTTCAGATTGTGAATTTCTATTGCCGATATATCAACAAATAATAAAAATAAAAGAAAGTTAAAAATCAAAGGATGAGGACCCCCTCATAAAAGAAACGTGTTTTATTACTAACGTAGAAAACGAGTGAAATATTACGGTGATATGGAACCCTTCGTGTGCGAGTCCGACTTGCACTTGGCCAATTTTAAGTTCAAACAAAAATGAATTTTATTTAAAAGACTTCGGAGTTAAGGCACTTACGATCAGACAGCATTGTATTATTAGTTCAGAGTTTCTTAATTCTTCTTTTCCATAGGCATCTACTACGCTTTGAAATGGGCAACTAGCTTTATCTTTGTGACTGACCGACTCGCGACCCCTTTGTTGCGGACGGCAGGGGTATAGTCGATACCCGCAGTCAGTGTTACCAGGTACACGGTAATTACCATAGAAGCACGGTATTTTTGACCAATATACGGTCTACGGTAATGATTCACTACCGTGTAATTTTCTACGATAATTTTAAATATTAACTACCGTGTAATGTATGTAACTGTAATTTAATAAAAATGAAAGCCAATCCGTAAAACGAAACGCATTTTTAGTTTTTGTCTCTTTGCATGGGATTCCCAAAAATATTGTACACAGGTAATCTAATACGACTAAATAAGAAAACTGTTTCTATTAGTACTTAGTGGTTTGTCCGCTTGTCTAACCATAATCAAAATTGGTTGTCTAGTGAATCCATAAATCGCAGAACCGTTGCGCCATTAGTTGGGCCAGTGAATTTAAAAAAAAAAGTAAATATTTTATCGTTACCCCCCCTCAAATGCTGCCTGTGAAAGGATATTTAGCCAAGTCAACGATATTAAAACGAAGAAGAGAAATAAATTAATAACCAAAACAATAAAGTGCAACAGGCATTCGCGGGCATTCTTGGGCAACAGTCTATTTGAGGGGTTTAAATGTAAAACCGCCTCTGTCGTAAATTATCGTCATGCGATGTTTTTACGTAGCAATATTCTTTGTTATTTCTTTTTGAATCAGACCAAAACAAAAATGACTAAAATCGCTTCTATCCTATATAAATATTCGCTTGAAATAATTGCTTACGTGCAAAATCTTTGTCGAGGTTCGACCAATGATAGCTTAGCATGTTGTTGAAAAAGTTGTTCCTAATGCCCTATAATCACCTACAAAAGCGCTTCTATCAAGACCACTGAGGTACAGAAGCGCCTCTATCCATTGAAAATGTTTCAAAACCAAAAATGACTGCAGCTATTACGATCAAGATGTTCTTGTTTTAGATGATTAAAGAAAGTGTTAATTATAATTTTGAATACAAATATTGAATATTGCTGGTCCTTTCTTTTGCTTTTTGCACGATATTTTTCAAATATGTCTACGGTATTTTGAGTCTGAAACACGGTTTTTTTGATCCATCAACACGGTAGTTTAATTTTTTCATCTGGTAACACTGCCCGCAGTCGCCCTAGGACGGTCTCCCACGATTGTTTGAAGTGTGCTCCGTACTTGTCTGAGTCACTAGACTCTGCTGGCGGCACACGCCACCACGCACCCTTGAATGCGTAGGTACTACCTACTAGGAGCTCGGGAGAGACTAGGCGGAAGAGGCGATGAAATAAGAACTCAATTTTCTTGAATTGTTTCTAGAGACTTCGGCTTGTCTTATTAGATGTTGCCTCTTCGGTGGCTGAGTTGCGACTATATTGTTCCAAGTGCCTGTAATTATAGAAAAAAAAATAAAGAAAGAGGTGTGGAGTAATAATAGAGGTGAAGTTTGCAAGTTTGGAGGTAATCTCTGGAAGTACTGATCCGATTTCGAAAAATTCTTTCATTGACAGCATAGCCATGTCCGTAGCCGAGTGCGATAGGCAAGGGCGGATCCAGGGGGGGCGGGGGTCACAGGGGCACGTGCGCCCCCTAAACGGATTAAAAAAAATAAAATCGTCTGCATGGCCTGAAATCCTGATCATCAAGACATGGCTTCAGTGATGAACGCTGAAGAAGTAGGCTTCCGACTATAATATCTTCATTGAAAATGAAGTAATCCCAAAAAAAGCATAGTGTAATACAGAAATGGGAGACACTGCCTATGTGCCCCTCTCAGAAATAAATCCTGGATCCGCCCTTGGCGATAGGGTATGTTTTAAAGTAACATTGAATTCAACGCGGGCTGTTGTGGTTAGAAGCTAGTAACATATTATTATGTTATTAGGACTACTAGAAGGACCAATTAGTTCACCAAATAAAGGAATATTCCTTCCAGGCATTCTTTTTGTAATGGTCTATTAGGAACTTCATGTTCGGACGCCGCTGACGTTGTACGCTCTCTTTTAACCGGATCGGGGTCCTTATTTGCTATAACGAGTACTGTACTCGTTATAGAAAGTAAGGACCCCTCTAGGGTGCCCTTTGACTTAGGCGCCCTTGACCCCTTGTTATATTAATGCCCCGTTGGTCTCGTGGTCACAAGCGCGACTGCTGACCGTCAGGAAAATGTTATTGAGTTTTCCATTAGGAATTTCTAAGTAATACCCCGGAGTTTGGAAGTTGGCGGTGTGATACCACCCGTGTCTCGGGAAGCACGTTATGCCGTTGGTCCTGTGCCTGAGCTCTCTCTTGTCGTGTCGGATTGTCGTCCCATCGGACTATGAGAGTGAGGGAAAAGAGAGTGCACTTGTGTCTTCGCACACACTTGTGCACTATAATATCTTCCGCGCCAAAGGCTAGTCTTCGTTGAGATTGGCCGGCTTGGACGAAATACGGCCTGGAGGAATATAATATAATCCTTAATAATATTATAAATGCGAAAGTAACTCTGTCTGTCTATCTGTCTGTCGCGCTTTCACGCCAAAACTACTGAACCGATTTAAATGAAATTTGAAAAAAATATTTTTTGTCGACATACCACGCGGGCGAACCCGCGGGCGGAAGCTAGTATTAAATAAAATTCTTATTAATATAAAAAGCAGCAGAAAAAATTCTTAATATATCCGCTTAAAGATCCTAACTGGTAAGCTTCTTGCAAAAATGCAGACAAGCATGTAATCACGACATAATTATCTCGTTGATATTCTTTGAAGGGTTAGGCAGAGCTGCACCTACACCTATTACACTCATATTTTGCCAGTTAAAAGTAGTTAAAGTTTAAAGCATATAGCCATCCACGATTTAAGAATAAATCGAAAAAATGTCACAGGTCATACAGCCATTTGACAGATGGTTGAATCCATCCAGTCCGTTACCGACCGATGAGATCCACTATTCAACTCGTAAAAGTGTCGTCACTTACTTATGGAATATTCTCATGAAGACCCCTGATCGTTTCGAGGGAAACGCATTTATCTTGTCGTGTCAGCAAACACTCCTTGATCTTCCTTTAGAACGTGATAGAAGAGTGAAAAGTTATTTTTTTTCGGCAAAATTTGGGTAATTTGAATTTATAAGTGTGTGTTTGGCGACATTTTTTACCTTAAAATGAAAATTCTTTAAAACAATCTTAAGGGTAATCCAAATCAGGAAGTGTTTGATCCCTTCTTATTGGATGGAGTTTGTATACTTTAGAATGTGATATCTCTTTCCAATTTTATTTTTATCTTTTTTATGATCATGTGTGATCCAGTAAACATAAATTAAAATATATCTTTATTTATTTTCCATGTGTTACTTGGTAATGGAAAGATTCAGGTAATTTCAAGCGAAGATATTTTTGACAAGCCGTGTACTCGAACAGTTAATCATGTAGATAGTTGTAGGTAGCTATTATAAATGTATACTACTATGATCCTATTAAAAATATTGCTTGACAAACTATATAAAAGGTGTTAAAAATTAACTTTACAAACTTTAATTAGTGAATAAACTTTTACTATGGGGCGAACATTGAAATCGCGAAAAAAAATCAACTGTTCCATATTAAACTTTAATTCCGTAAACTGTTCTAAACTGTATTGGGACAGCTGTTTTTTTCGCGATTTCATAGTTGTTCCCATAGTGAAAGTTATTCAGTTCGTTGGTCTAAAGCACCTCTTACAGTATGTAAAGTTAATTTTTTGAACACATTACATAATTGTGGACTCCAGCGCCCGAGTTTTGCGGTGGGGCAACCATGGCTGCCCCAACCATACATACTTATTATTAGCTTTATGATGCCTGACAATATATATATATATATATTAATATAAAAAGCCATGATACTCTCAAGTCATAAGCAGAGTAACGGAGTAATGAATTTAACGAAGCAAAGTAGGTGATAACGAGGGGAGAAATTGAACAGGAGAGTGTCAATATGTTGTGGCGATGTACTAGGGTATCATGAGTATTGGAAAGTAGAACGATGGGTGGAGCGTTTTTTTTTTTTTTCTATTTTAGAAATTGCGGATGGCGGGAAAGTTGCATCTTGGTATCAGGTTTAAAACTTATTATGGGGACAACTAAATTAAATCAGTGGAAGTACTGTAACTGCCCCAAGAACTTTGAATTTTTCAAAAAGAGGGAAAATAAAATAAAAATTCCACGGAATATTTTTTAACTAAAATAATACAGTTTACTGTTTAACAAGATGTGAGGTAGCTAAAATAAACAAAAAATAATAATATGATAAGATCTTACGACATGGAAGTGCCAAAAAAAAAAAAAAAAATTTTTTTACTCTTTATTTTTGTATTGAACGATGGCTTAGTAAGACATGACTCCTAATCCAACCTTCCCTTCTTACCAGTCCATAGACTACTGAGCAAGATTCTGTAATTAAATTTATTATATCTTTAAAAAAAAAAAGATAAAAAAGAAAGGACAAAATTTCGGAATCCCACGGTTTCTAAAAATCTGGTGGTTCCGTAGGGTTTTCCCAATCTATGAGATCCGTAAAATCTTGTGCACCAGAATTGAATTGTTGCCATTTAAACACAGGCAAAGGATTAAAGCCAGTAGAACGATCACGTATCTTTAAAATTCGGTGAAGGGCAATATCTCTAATGTGTTTTCGATCGTCCCCTAACATGGTACGTATTAATATTTTCATAGTGGCCAAAATACTGGTATTCAGCTGCATCCGGTTAGACTGGAAGCCGACCCCAACCTAGTTGGGAAAAGGCTAGGCAGATGATGATGATGAGTGGCCAAAATACCCATTTCGTTGTATCAGGGCATCTATCACTTATTTGAGACTATCTGGCACGTATCGTGATAATTTAATTGTATCAAACATATGTTCGGCTTCATAAATGCAATGCGGCTGAGTTTTAATACGGAACTGGATAGTAGCTTAGACTTTTACCACAAACTCCACATATTTTGACATATTTTCAGTATATCAGGTTTTCCGTCGAAATGTACAGCCCTAGAATATTGTTTGCCGTAGTAAGCCACCTGGAATGACATAGTAATATGACTATATTAATGAGACTTACGTTTGGCAAACTTTCGTGACACTAGCCTATAATTATTGTTTGACACATTTCTAAAAGATATAATTGGTTCATGCTGAGATCCGGCGATCCTTACGGGTCTTCGTTATGTCTGGCAAACAACATGTTTTTGCAACGAATAGTAGGCACTCGCATTATTTAGTGTCTTTCCTATTGGATCACTAAAACTTTTTGGGCCTTGGTAGTACCATCTAAATGTTCAAAATTATGTCTTAAAGTAAATTCATTTGTAAATGACATGCCACGCATTGCTTGTATCGGATGTTGCAGCTTGCTTTCAAGCTGTTTTATAATTCCAGCTTTAGTACTAGTGTTATCAGTGGTTCCATCACAACCAACAGCCACTATTTTTGGTTTCACAGCTTCTTTCAATAATTATCAATAATTATCTCCGTAGAAGAACTTGAGAGTGTTCAATAAAAAATTAGTAGGTGTTTCTTTGTTGGTCAAATGTGGCTTTTGCTGTTTTATATTGGTTTTTATGTCTGTTTACTACTGATTTTACATAAAAAATTGACGTTAAATAGTTAATGACCCTACGAAAACTTCAAGTTTTTTGTTTTTTTTTTTATATTTGTGGGCCTGGGGGCAGTACTTCTAATGACTTGTTTCGGAAAATATTTTACATACGTAATGCTTAAGTATATTGGCAACTTTTAAAAACCCCGCAAAAAAAGAATTCCCAAAATTTTTTTTTTCATACATTGATCGCTCCTCCCTAATGTGTATATTGTGATGTTCAAGGAGGTTCTAACTGAGTTATCTTTAACTTGGACTGAAAATAATTGATTGGAAATAGTTATTATACCATGCCCCCTCTAAAAAGCTTATCACTGAAAACAGTGAATAAAAAGCACTTTTAATCACTGTTTTGGTGTTTGAATTTAGAACACCAATTTGTTCGAACTCCATCTCAATGATATACAAACTCCTATTTGATTTGATTTTCGAACAGGAGTTTAGCATTAGAATAAAGACTGTTTTGTGTTCTTTGCTGTCATTAGTAAATGGGCGCTATTTTAAATATTGTAAGTTGTACGAACAAAAAGTTTAGGGTTACTTAATAATAAATCGATTGAAAATGTTTTCAAGTGATGAAGATGTGTTAACACCTGAGTTTATGAAAGAGAGGGCGGCCGATATAGTAGAAAGCTTGCTAACCAACAAATCACGGCTGGTTTACATCAAAGCCCACGATGAGTTTGAGTGTGAGTTTGTTTGTTTGTTTGTTTGAGTAAATGGAAAAATTAAAATCAAGCTGACCACATTTTCAGAGGTTGTTTTCCTAACTTATTTTAATGAGTTGTCGAAGAAAAAGAAGTCATCGGCCTTATGGAGTATGTATTCTATGCTACGGTGTAGGTACTATAAAAGCAAGGCATAACATTGACATAACAACATACTCGAAGTTGCATGTTCTTTTTCTCGTAGTCATGGTATAAAGTATAGTATGCAACTCTTGAATAAAACGGATTTATATCGAGGGCCATGAATCGCTCGCGTCGTTCAGGATTCTAACACTTGAATCACTCCCTACGGTCGTGATTCAGTCGTTAGAATCCTTCACTTGCTCGTGATTCACCTATGGCCCTCGCTTTAAATCCGTCCTTTATTCACTAATTGCATAATATACTATTTGTGCAACAAGAGAGCAAAGTAGGTTTTTGCTGCGAGTGTTGATTTTGAATCGCGAGTAAGCGAAGGATTCTATAATTGAATCACGAGCGGCAGCGAGTGATTCAAAGACACGAGATGCAAATAACTTTGGTCTCGTGTATCACATACCACTTTTCACCTCAGCAGCGAGAACATAATTATTAGATATTAGAACATTAGGGGTTTAACCGTGTAGTTCGGAAGAGCCCCCGATTGGACCCGAACACACAAACCTCCGCCGGATCGGTAGCACGTCCCTCTGGACCTCAGAATGACGACATACGACACCCTAACTTGATTATGTAAATATATGCTACCCATCAAATCTTATAAATGTGCGTTAATTAAGAGAGTTTGATAAAAACTCATTAAGTTTACGCCATCAAGTCTTTCTTAATAATTAGCGCGCAATTAATTAATTTACCATACATAATTCTAGACTGTCAATACGATAATCGCCATTTTGATGACAGTGGTGGTCGCGGCTAAAAAACCACCACAAACACACCAAAGGGGCAGTGAATAATACATTAGTATATTATTTGACGAATTCATCCATCGCATTGTTCAATTAAATAAATAGTGGTAATGAAGTTTTGTGTTATCCAAAGTCGACGTTTCGCGCCAATCGTGCGTGTTATCATTTTTACTTTTCACAAATATCACTCCTATTCATGTAGATACGATTTAAAATGTGACAAATATTATTCAAAATATTATAAACAACTAGACAATGCCCAGATCTTGACATAATATACAAACACAGGCCCAATAACACGTATTATTCATTACCACTACTCAGTACTCAATTTGTACCTATTTGTGTTCAAAATCACCGACCATTTTTTTTTAAATTGTAATCATGGCCGAAAGTGATTATGCCAAACGATTCTTTTTTTTTTCAATTTCGTTCTTCTCGATTTATTGATAAGTCGAATGTCGGAAATCGATACTAACTTGGAAATTAAAATATTTTTTTTTCATACGATAAGCACCATATATAATAATTAAATAGACTTTTCTAATGTAATTTTAATCGTTTTTTTGTCATTTTATTGAAACCTATTTATTCTATTGACTCAACAGACAGGACAATAACCGGGATAGGTAGGTATTATTGTATTTCGCGCCGAAATGTTTCTTTATTTGAATTTAAATTCGGAATGCGCTCGCTGTTCATAATTATTTTATTGGAGAATTAATTAATGTGGATTTTATTTTTGATACTTTCATATAGTTTGCTACAGAATGCCCAGTATACATTTTTTAGGTAGGCTTAACAAAATTTTGTTTGGGAATGATGATAAATTAATTCTTTTAATTAGTAGGTGTTCTTCCAACACTTTTACATAACGTCAAAATTTTTTGTTAGTTGTATGAGCTTGGTAGTTTTTGTTTTTATTAGGTTATTTGAGTAATAGAAAATTCAATATATCTTTACTAAAGCTGAATGCAAAAACAATTGAAAGTAACAAATCGAAGTGTACTTGATAATATGTTGAAGTGATGCGATGTGTCTTGTTATGTTCAAGGAGGCAGCTATAGATAGCTAAAGCAAGGAAACTTCGTCTATAAAGAATTGATTGGAAAAGCTATTTGCCTCATTCCAATGATAGAAGTTGTAATTTTGGCTGAATGTTCTTATGGAATACTTCCTAGGTTTGACACTAACAGTACCTGTAGCTAGCAATGATAATAATATTAGGTCTTTACCTATGAAATTGCCGTTTTGTATGAAAAAATTTAAACGAATTTTTTTCATGTATTTTTTATTTGTATTAATCGAAGTAATCACCCATGCAATCAATGCATCTTTGCCAGTTTATTGATGCCCTTCTTAAAGAAATCAGCTGGACGGGAGGCAACAAATTCTTCAAAGGCATTTTGTACTGCCTCTCGGGTATTGAATTTTTTTCCCGCCAAGAAGTTATCCAAATTCTGGAAAAAGTAGTAGTCTGTAGGCGCAAGGTCTGGTGAGTAGGGCGGATGACGGAGAGCTTCCAACCCCAGTTCTTGCAACTTGGAGACCGTCTGCTGTGCAGTATGAGGTCGCGCGTTGTCGTGCAGGAGCAGCGGAGACGAGCGATTGACCAATGCTGGTTGGAGATGTGCCAGCTTCTCCATCATTGAGTTCAGTACTTCACAGTACACATCTGCAGTAATGCTCACCCCGTTTGGTAAGAAGCTGTGATGAATCACACCGGCGCTAGACCACCAAACAGTGACCATCACTTTTCTAGGGGTAAGTTTTCGTTTAGAGCATTGTTTAGGTACTGAACCAGGATCCAACCAACTTGCTGAGCGCTTGCGGTTATCAAACAGAATCCATTTTTCATCGCAGGTAACAATGCGGTTCAAAATTCCTTCATTTGTGTGTCTGTTGAGCAGTGCAAGGCACGCCTCGACGCGTACTTCGCGCTGGCGATCATTGAGTTCGTGGGGCACCCATTTGTCAAGCTTTTTTACCTTGCCAATTTGACGCAAATGGACCAATATTGTTTTGACGCTAACGTCGAAAGCTGCTGCTAATTCAGCCGTAGATTGTGTATCATCAGTTTCCACAATCGCCTTTAATTCGTCACTGTCGACCAAAGTCTTTGGACGACCGCGAGGTTCATTTTTCAGGTCGAAATTTCCAGAAAGGAAGCGAGCAAACCAATAACAGGTGGTGCGTTGGTTTGTAGTGTTAGCTCCGTAAACGTCGTTGATGTTGCGTGCCGCTTGTGCCGCGTTGCTGCCACGACGGTACTCATATTCCATAATTACTCGAATTTTTAACGTATCCATGATGACGAAAAAGATTGAAATGCGATGAAAATGTAACACTAATCATTAAACAGATGACTTCTTTTGAAAAAAGAATTCCATGTTTTTAAAATAAAATTAATTTGAATTAAGAATTCTTAGCCAAACAAAAATTATTTTGATTTGAAATGGCCAGTACTGCAGAACGGCAATTTCATAGGTAAAGACCTATTATTATGATAATGATAATGAAAGCCGTGGGCTGCACACTATTATTGTTAAAACATTATTTTATTTTGTTATTGGTTTTATCTACACGCATAATATATTATGTTGTTAAGATTAAAATTACAAAGTAAACTAAATTAACTAACTAAACTACTAAATTAACTAAAAAACAATTACATATATAACAAAATTAAAAAGAAAAAATAAAGGGGAGGGGCTCATTGAGCATCAAAGAATTCGTCCGCATCGCTGTCAATGGGAAAGGAGCCCAAAAGGCTGGCAGCATTGCCACGTTGAATGGCAATGCTGATTTTTTGGGCTAAAAATAGGCCAGCCACGTCACGGTCACGTGAAGAGTCGACCAATTTTGTTATTTGTATTTTGTGTTTCACGAACTGTGTCCAAATAAACGTTATTCTTTCTTTCTTTCTTTTCTTTCAATGAGAAGAGTAATTAGAAATAAGAGCTATTAATATAGGGCAAAACCAAAGAATCGATGGATGGATTATTTAAAAGATGATGTGGCTAGACGGAGGATGAAAACTGAGAAAATAACTGATACATAATAATGGAAGACGATATGCTGTACCGACCATCGGTAATTGAAAAGAACTGAAAAGAGGATGAAGATGAAATAAGAGCAGGTGTAAGACCTATATATACCCTACCGTACGTACCGTAGTACCTGTATATTTCAACTTTTATGTTCAAATAATTTCGATCACCACACCACTATGATTTACAAAAGGCCAATATGCATGGCCTCACTCTGTCATCTCCCGTGAAGCATGATAAAGTACCAAAAATATTCGGATTTTCAACAGTCATCTCGTTTCTGCACCTGTTCGGCTACATCAAAGGTTCCGCATGCTAAAGCGAGCGACGCTGACGTTCAATCCAATTGACTCTTCAATGAACTGTTGCTTTTAGCTCCTACGTTAGTCACTCCTACGTTTATCACTCCTACGGGAATTTCAATTCTCGAAATAATATAGATACTTGTATGGGGTGCTTTATTTTAAAGACTGAATTAATAATTATGTTTTTATTTAGACAATTATTCAAATTATTTCAAAGTAAAAAAAAATATATTATTTCCCTTTGCCGTGACACTTTCCTGCTTATTTCTTACATCGCACTTTACACTATTTTATCTGCTGTGTGCATTTTAGTCTGTGATACATAAATGTTTTTTTTTTCTTTGGATGGCTTTTTTAATGTGGGTAGGTAAGTTATAACTAGTTTTTGTTTTATTATTGTTTTTATTTCTTCTTACCATAAAACCAACAATCTCTTTTTCAGTTAGGTATTAAATCCGACCCAAAGTACTTTTTCATAAAAGCAAAACGATTCCGTTTTGACATAATACCAAATCCATTAAACCATAATACTTCTATAGAAATATATATTATGAAAAAGACGATTACCGTTACGATGGATATCTCCCCAGGGATTCAAAATGAAATATATTCGTATTTCATCACGATGCGAAAGGGCCAATAATTTCGTTAAAAGTTCTAAGCCACAGGCGTGAAGCGGCAAAAGTGGGCTAGCATTGAAACATATATCAAACTATTGTAGTACATGTGCCTAACTTTGTACATAGTTCCTCTAATGGTGCGTACAGGCTGGTGAAACGTAACATGAAATGTATCATACAATGAAAGATTTTACCGTACACATTGCTGATAATTATGTATCAGGAACAGTAACACTTTGTAACAGTTTCTCATAGTTTGGGCGACTTGCGCGCTCAAAGTGTACATTGCACGCGCACGCTACGAACATTACGAGCCGCGCGCGGAGCGATCCGTGATTTGTCGGTTTTTCGAACGAACTCGAGAGAGAGAGGTTCGTAGTGAATACGCGGTAAGAGCGCGCTACGCGTCCACGCATGCAGCGAACATGCAATGAAAGGCAGAATGATACATTTCATGCTACGTTACACAAATCTGTACGCACCTTAACACCGTCGGTTTTCTGAATGCATTTTCTATTTACAGGTTAAACTGGTGTGATAGTAAACGTTACGATGTCTTCTCGACCCCTGATCTTGAACATCCTGTATGACAGGATCCGAGATTTCACCAGTTACATAGATCAGCACGAGAAGGCTTATTCTAAATACAATTCATAGAGATTTTTTTAAAGAAAATTCGAGAATACATATAGATTTTTTAAAAAATTGAAGAAAGTAGTAAAAAAATGTAAAATCTATTTATTAACTAGCTACGCTCCGTGGTTTCAGCGTAAGTCTCGATCTCGAAGGAATATCGGGATAAAAAGTATCCTATGTCCTATTCCAGGTCATCGTCTACCCCTGTGCCAAATTTCATCTAAATCCGTTCAGCCGTTCACGCGTGATAGCGTGACCAAGGGAAATAGGGATTCATTTTTATAAATATAGAAGATAAATAGCTGCGCCCCGCGGTTTCACCCGCATAAGTCTCGATCTCGTAAGAAAATCGGGATAAAAAGTATCCTGTGTCCTATTCCCGTAATCTATTCCCCTTGTGCCAAATTTCATCTAAATCTGTTAAGCCGTTTTGGCGTGAAAGCTTACGCACAAACAAACTAACTTTCGCAATTCTAGAACATGCCCTAAGAATAGAATAGGTGTAGACTGTCTAAGATCAGATGTGTGATTGGTGGTGTGTGAATGTATGTGTGTGTAAGTACTCTAGAGTCTGTCCTATTACTGATAAGGTTTTCAGTATCATAGTGTGGTAGAACAGATACTTAGTGATACTATCATTACATTTCTGTCCCCATTTTTTGTTTTTTTTTGTAAGTTTAAAACTTTTCATTGGATTTTAAAAGCACCGAATTTTGACTCCTACAAGAATCGTTTAAGTCTATTTCGTTACATAACAGGATGAATGTATCAATCCCATAGAGATAATTATTTATTTAGGTATTAATAACAACGTATAGCTAATTAATGAATAAAATAAAAATATATTAACCTATCTAAAACTTTGAACAAACACTATAACAAAAACTATATTGCGTCAAAAATTTCCTCCACATCGCTGTCGACTGGTATGTAACTATGTACACACGGCTACACATAAAGCTATACATTTCCAGTTTAAGCTGATCTCGCATTGTATAGGATTTCCGTACAATGCTAGGTGTGTACACCAGAGACTGGCGGCATTTAGATGACATTCAGTACATTCCACATTTCCTGTTCTAAATCTAATATGACAAATTACCTATATACCAATTAAGATAGCATGACCATCTCCCAATAATGTAATATACAATACCAGGTTATGCGTAACATCACGTGGAGCACAGCGATCATTGAACGTGTTCTGTTCAATAATGGACCTGCACGGAGCGCCTTCCGGCTGATCTAATCTATTGTTTACGGGAAAATAGCCACAGTCCCATGCACATACTTTATGAAGGTAGATAGATTGAAATTGCTGCTTATGATAGGCACTAGTGACCCACTGGTGTGAATACTTTTTTTAGAAATAGCAGTTTTTTGGTCATGTTATTTTATGCAGATAGAAAATATTATTAGTCATCTATTATAATAGATGACTCGTACTTTGTTGAAAATATTAGTAACAATAATTGTTACAGGTTAACAATAATTGTTACTGGTATTCAAAATTCAAAGCATTTATTTCAATTAAACCATTTAAAGGCACTTTCGAATTGTCAAGGAGTCGGTCAGTCAGAAATATGAAGCTAGTTGCCCATTCCACCTCCCTCAATTACTTTGAGATTTTATTATTTGCTTTTACTACAAAAACAGCCTCTAAAACTACACAATTGTCTCGTTAGAAAACGTAGGTACCTGCATTTAAAATTTTCTCAAGAAAAGGACTCATTACCCCGACTGCAATTTTTAAAATATACGTACTCCGAAACTACAATACAGGGAATTTAGAACTGGCGGAATATTATAAGTTGCGAGAAGTCGCATTATTAACCTCATTAAGGATATTCTAGACAAAGTCTGGACTATGAATATTCACATTCCAATAAGCGTCGCAGTTTCTTTGTTCTTTAGATTTATTGCTATATAATTGTTGTAGAGGAAGTTTCTCTTTGTTTTAGTTTGGTGGAGTTACCCAGGTATTATGTAAAAAGTTAGTTTTAGTACCTGCTGTACATAATTATGGAAGTGAAACACGTGAACACTTTTATTATTTACTAGCTGTGCCCCGCGGTTTCACCCGCGTAGGTCTCGATCCCGTGGGAATATAGGAATAAAATGTATCCTATGTCCTATTACAGGTCATGGTCCACCCATGTGCCTCTCCTCTCTAGAGTAGGGAACGTCGCGGCGGCGTGGCTCAGGCGTCGAACGGTTCGCGTATTGCATTTTTATACTCGTGATAGCTTCAAAATTAAATGCCCGATTCTAATGAATTGAAAAGTATTTTACAGCTACATAAATACCCTTGATGTTAAAACTATTTATTTGAATAAGAATTAACATTATGTTGATGAAACTCCTTCGCAAACAATGCATTAATTTCGAACAACTTTGATTACCATAAAAAAGGCTATAGTGCGTCAACTTTAAAAGATAGACATATGCGGTAGCGCTGTTTTTTTTAGAACTTTTAAAGAGGAACAATTCCATCATACATGATATTTGCGTAACTTTAACCGTTTACGCAGCGCACGCAACGGAAGCTCTCAAAAAGGAATATTTTTTCCCGTTTTTGCAACATTTTTCATTTATGCTCTGCTCCTGTTGGTCGTAGCGGGATTTTATATAGGCTATAACCTTCCTCGATAAATGGAGTATCCAACACAAACAGATTTTTTTTCAATTCTAACCAGTAGTTCCTGAGATTAGCGCGTTCAAACAAACAAACTCTTCAGCTTTATAATATTAGTATAGATATTCTATTTAACATTTATTA
The DNA here is from genome assembly GCA_947363905.1 of Lithophane semibrunnea. NCBI lineage: Eukaryota > Metazoa > Arthropoda > Insecta > Lepidoptera > Noctuidae > Lithophane > Lithophane semibrunnea. Next base: position 10,872,357 of record OX376197.1, on the reverse strand, counting down.
AAACTTAATGCACAAGTAAATGAAAACTTTTTACAAAAAAAAAACAACCGACAATTGGCCGTTTTTTTTTGTAAAAAGTTTTTATTTTCCACTTTTTAGTTCCCACAAAAATTAACATGGAGTAGGTAACTTAACACATCGTCAATATATTATACTAAGGGCGAATTTCACCAAACTTTTATACTGAGTATAAGTCTTATCCTGCGAATAATTTTTGAATTTTTGACAGTGTTCCATATAAAATCGGTCGGACGATAATTTTATTCCACGGATAAAAGATATCTGACTTTGATGAAACCAGCCCTAAGTGGGAAAAATACGTAATATTGAAGCTAACTCAAAAACTACGCAAGAAAAGTTATTTTTTATAATGGGACCACCTTTGAAGCATGACCTACCAAACAAACAAAAGAATCATCAAAATCAATTCATAATTGGCGGAGTAATCGCGTAACAAACACACAAAAAAACAAAAACATACAGACGAATTGAAAACCTCCTCCATTTTGAGCTCGTTTATAAAATACTGTACACACGGCTACACATCAAGCTATACATTTCCAGGTTATACTGATCTCGCATTGTATAGGATTTCCGTACAATGCGAGGTCAGCTTATACTGGAAATGTATAGCTTGATGTGTAGCCGTGTGTACAAAGGTGCACTTAACGCCTGACCCATTTTCTACCAGTCAACATTTTTATTAAAGTTGCCAAAAAAATTCGCCTTGTGATTTTGTAAGTACTTAGTGGTTACCAAGTACCTACTATACGTAATAATAGGTCTTTACCTATGAAATTGCCGTTCTGCAGTACTGGCCATTTCAAATCAAAATAATTTTTGTTTGGCTAGTGCAGCAACGCGGCACAAGCGGCACGCAAAATCAACGACGTTTACGGAGCTAACACTACAAACCAACGCACCACCTGTTATTGGTTTGCTCGCTTCCTTTCTGGAAATTTCGACCTGAAAAATGAACCTCGCGGTCATCCGAAGACTTTGGTCGACAATAACGAATTAAAGGCGATTGTGGAAGCTGATGATACACAATCTACGGCTGAATTAGCAGCAGCTTTCGACGTTAGCGTCAAAACAATATTGGTCCATTTGCGTCAAATTGGCAAGGTAAAAAAGCTTGACAAATGGGTGCCCCACGAACTCAATGATCGCCAGCGCGAAGTACGCGTCGAGGCGTGCCTTGCACTGCTCAACAGACACACAAATGAAGGAATTTTGAACCGCATTGTTACCTGCGATGAAAAATGGATTCTGTTTGATAACCGCAAGCGCTCAGCAAGTTGGTTGGATCCTGGTTCAGTACCTAAACAATGCTCTAAACGAAAACTTACCCCTAGAAAAGTGATGGTCACTGTTTGGTGGTCTAGCGCCGGTGTGATTCATCACAGCTTCTTACCAAACGGGGTGAGCATTACTGCAGATGTGTACTGTGAAGAACTAAACACAATGATGGAGAAGCTGGCACATCTCCAACCAGCATTGGTCTATCGCTCGTCTCCGCTGCTCCTGCACGACAACGCGCGACCTCATACTGCACAACAGACGGTCTCCAAGTTGCAAGAACTGGGTTGGAAGCTCTCCGTCATCCGCCCTACTCACCAGACCTTGCGCCTACAGACTACTACTTTTTCCAGAATTTGGATAACTTCTTGGCGGGAAAAAAATTCAATACCCGAGAGGCAGTACAAAATGCCTTTGAAGAATTTGTTGCCTCCCGTCCAGCTGATTTCTTTAAGAAGGGCATCAATAAACTGCCACTGTTTTGGCAAAGATGCATTGATTGCATGGGTGATTACTTCGATGAATACAAATAAAAAATACATGAAAAAATTCGTTTAAATTTTTTCATACAAAACGGCAATTTCATAGGTAAAGACCTAAATAAAGAAAACGACTTACAAATATCTATCCTAATCTATCTACTTCATGTAAACTAGCTGTAGGACGCTTGAGGATTATTCCTCGCTCAGTAATAAAGCATTTCGGGCTCAGTTGAAATAAATCTAATAAATCCTTCCTGCCGCTTTCACCTCTCTTTGCTTGAATAAATTCAAAGGTCTGACTATTGACTCTGTCACAAACTTACTTAGTTTGAATTTCGTCGCTTTTCTATTGAAAATGATAATATTCAAATTATGTTAAAGTAATAACGGCCGCACAGTTCGATCCAACAGGTTAAGCTACGCTTGCCGGGGTTGGTTCATGGGTGGGTGACCATCTTTACACGAATCTTTACTTCGAAACTCCTCCGTGGCTCGGAAAGCACGTTAAGCCGTTGGTCCCGCCCGTAAGCCCGAAAGTCTGACAGCCAGTCTTGCCAAGGGGTATGTGAAGGTCAGATAGGCAATCGCTTCATGTAAAATACTGGTATTCTGCTGCATCTGGTTAGACTGGAAGCCGACCCCAATATAGTTGGGAAAAGGCTCGGCAGATTGTTTGCCTTCCTTAAATATTCTCTGACCACGCAGTGCTAAAGATTCTTCTTCTTTTTGTGTGGTTAGTGACTAACCAGAGGGCCTAGACAAGTGACAATCGCTTCGAAAGCGTTTCGTTTTTCTACAACAACTTTCAACAGGATTGACATAAGCTTTTCGATAGCTTATGTCAGTCCTATACATTTTTGCCTTTTCTATCAGCGTTATCGCCGATAGAATGTCACTTTGTCTAGGGCCTCTGGTGTCAGTTTTAAAGGCGCCCATGGACCTCTGACTTGGCTTCACATGTCGTCGAGAAATATCTCTCAGGCATGCCGGTTTCCTCATGATTTTTTCGTTCACCGTTTTTAAGGCAAGTGATAATTATACCATACGCACATGAATCCGAAAAGTCAGAGGTGTGTGTTGGGTTCGAGTTCGAGACCTATGACTTGGCAGTCCGACAGTCACACCACTAGGCTATCAGTCCTAAAGGATTAAAGATATTAACTGTCCATACTTCTTTGTATGACAAGTAGTAGTCTAGGTAGTGAAGTGAAATATTTGATGAATTAAAAACACCTGACTGCCTCGTTGTGTAATGGTCACAAGCACTACTGCTGAGCAAGAGGTCCTGAGTTCGATTCCCAGGTCGGGCAAGGTGTTATTGGGTTTTTCTGTAACACCCCGAAGTCTCGATTTGTACCCGGTTGATGGCAATAGGCTCGCCTCCTATTACATGGGACTTATGCATAACTGGTGAAACGTGGGTGTACTGTACGGTACAACCTCTGCCTAACCCTTGGGGGAAACAAGGAGTGATGTTATGTTATGTTAAAAACACAATGTATTTGTATGTATGTATGTTTGTATGTTTGAATGTATGTATGTTTGTATGTATGTAGTCTATTTCTTTGGCACGATGCGTAGCCTTGCAGACGGGGGCAAACAAAAATTACACCATAATATTTCATGTTATTGGTTTGTCCCCTCCTGCTACAATACCTTACAAAAAACAAAGTTCAATGCTGCTTTCAAGTTATAGGATTTAGCCGTCTGGTTTTTTATTTTTTAAATAATTTGTTTTTTTTACACGACCCAAGCTCTTCACTTTCACCCAACGAAATTAAAACAAATGAATTTTCCGTCACACAAATCCGAAGTGTCCAAAATTGCCTTCTAAAGTGGGACTAAGACTAAAATATCTCCTGCAACAAATTAGCAGACACTTGAATTAAATTCTAAATCGTAGACACAGCTGAACGTGACTATTTCGTATGAAAAACGCATTTAATTAAACACGAGATTGAATGAATTAAGCAAATAACGCTTTTATTGGACTTCACTCCAAGCACGATATTGCGTGGATTCGTTGCCTAAGGCTAGTTACACACAACACATCGCATGAAAAATGGAACTTTACGCTTTTTAGGGTTCCGTACGCAAAGGGTAAAACGGGACCCTATTTCTAAGACTCCACTGTCCGTCTGTCACCAGGCTGTATCTCACGAACCGTGACAGTTAGACAGTTGAAATTTTCACAGATGATGTATTTCTGTTGCCGCTATAACAAAAAATCCTAAAAAACATACAATAAACGTGATTTTTTTGCCGTTTTTATAGATAATGGTACGAAACCCTTCGTGCGCGAGTGCGACTAGCACTTGGCCGGTTTTTTTAGTATTTGGTGTGTGAACACAAAGCGGATAGATATGTGATTGAAAAGCTTCAACTTACTCACGTAACCTACTATACTTCGTGGTGTAAAATGGCCGACTTCTCACAAAGAGGAGTCCCGAGACCCAGTAGTGGGGAACATTATAGCCTGATTATACCGTGAACATAGCACAAAGTCATGCGAAACCATGAGCTTTTTTTTACAGCAATCTTTTTATATGGATACGTTACCGAATGGCTTAAAGTAAATTAAATATGAAACGGAACCCATCGAGCGTCAAGTCCAGTTAAGCCAGATTTGTTCCACAATTGATCCTATTGTTTCGTTATACCTACTTTCTATTTTATGTAATGATAGGCTTCTTCTTTTGTTGAATCCAGGGTTTTGACTATTTTGTATGTGTGTATTTTGTTTTATTTTTGTATTGTGCGTTTTTGTACAAAAATAAGCAGTTTTTCTCTCTTTTTCCATTGTCTTTTTTGTAGTGTTGAGAACAAATAAAATAGGTAACCAAAAATGTACACACTTGGTTGTCTGAAGAACACTAGATACAAACAAAAGAATGTATAGTGCGTACAATACGTTGTGTATCCAGCCTAACACTCGAATAAAGAGGGTAATGTTTTCCAACAACCGTTGTTTGTTCAGGAATGCGTGTAGGCTTTGTACTCATCTTGTGACATCCGATGGAATTGTGTTCTTAAAGAAAACATCAACATTCAACATCCTGGACTGATGTGCTTGGCAGGATTAACAAGAGCTTTTACCCGTAATAGTGGTACGTTATGAAGTTATTGTAGATTATAAAAGGGATGCTTTGAAAATAGAGATTTTTATCGGCCAAAACAAACATAAATGCATTTCGGAAACACATACTTCGATTATTTTGAAGTACCTAAGATTTAGAGCGGCCATTGTTGTACATCTCTGGCTTTAGAAACGCTTTAGGTAGCTATTTGAATTTCGAATAAGATTTTTTTACAAGGATTAACTTTTTAATTTTATTCAACTGTTTTAAAACTGTTGGCTTAGACAGGGACACGAAAACTTGAAAGAGATTTTGTTTTCATATTCTCGGGTGTGCGGTTAAATTATAACTTTTGCTGCATAATTTCTTTGGTAATTAAATTTTTAGCTTGGAGCGAAACAAAAAAGTCAACATTATAGCGAGATTCTAACTAAATGGGCAGTTTTATAGACTTGTGTTTCTACGAAGACAGTTCAAACTTGTAAAACAGTTCCCTATGAAAGAATCCAGACATTTCGTACGTCATAATTCCGCGACAGATGACCAATATCGGTCATAGTTCAAATGGCAAACATAAAAATCTGATATTGTCATCCTTTTGCAAGAATAACGGTTATAACCGAATACATTAATTCTGATGTTATAACACTTATGTGACCGTGCCACAAAGGAAACTGTACGGCCCAAGAACTGGCCGATAAATCTTTCTTTTTTATGAGAAACTATAAATTACTGAGCCTTTCACCGTCCATGGTCATTCCTGTCTAACTGATCCCTGGACTTAGGGACGGAGAAATAGTAGGAGCGAAAGAAATTAAGAACAGTTACTGGAGCAATAAAAAGTAACGGCCACCGAAGTACAATTAAGGGGTATTACACACACGTGATGGCATTGCCAACTTCGATGAAAGTCCCTAACAATCGCGACAAGACATTTACTTTATGATCTCGGTGCGTATCAGGGAAATTAGATGAAATTTTAATGTTTCGGATATTTTTGAAAGTAATTATAAGTTTCAATGTTATGCGCACCTGGCTTTTGACTTTTCGTAATTGTTGTTAAGTTGAATGAGCAATTTTGGATTAATATATTTTGATTACACTGTAATTGCGGTCTCTCTCTGCCTAGCCTTTTCCCAACGGCTTCCAGTCTACCGGATGCAGCTGAATACCAGTATTTTACATGGAGCGACTGCCTATCTGATCTCCACAACCCAGTAGCTTGGTAATATGATACCCCTTGGTAAGACTTGTTATCAGACTTTCGGGCATCTGACGACCCGTAACAACTGTCAATGATCCACGAATGACAACCAACAGCTTAACGTGCTTTCCGAGGCACAGAGGAGTCTCGGTATGTAAAGATGGTCACCCATACACGGTCTAGCCCCGGCAAACGTAGCTTAACCTGATGGATCGACTCGTGCGGCTGTTATTACTTAACAACGAGCTCCTACGAGTAATATTAGGAAACTTGACGTTAAGTTGTACATTGTCGTTTTCACAGAGAGTTACAACAAATCTTTATATAAAAAACGAAATGCTGTTCGTTGGCAAGCGCATCACTTCAGAACGGCGAATTTGGAAATCTTTTGTTTTAAAATGTTCGTCATAAAAGTTGCCGTAAAATTGTAAAATTTGGTAAAACTGAAAGTGAATTTTCTATGGGAATATTTTTGGAATTATTGAAATTTGGACAGGACTACGTCTGTCGGCTCAGCTAGTGATGTTATAAAAATGGTCAAGTAATTAAAAAGTTTGCCTATAATAATCTCATTGAAGTTTCTTAACGGTAACACTTTTTAAAGAAGCTTGATTTCTGAACATAGTTTATTACTTTAATATTAAAAAGATAAAGTTTTCTGAAGTCTCGAAACCGTAAAATATACTGTAATAAAAAGGTTAAAAAAAATATCTATTGTTCATAAATTCATTTTGTTATCAAAGAGGAAATATCCTGTTCTAGGTAAACGTGAAGTTTTTCAACTTCATAACGCCAACATTATAAATAAAAACATCTACAAACTGGATGCAACAGCTGCTTCTTCCCAAGTTGTAGGGCTCCGCTAAGAGAAATGGACTATTGTCACTAGTAAGGCACTTTAGCAATTCAATTTTGTAAGTTTTTTGTTTACTTGGGAGTTTAAACGGATGGAAAACATCCTTTGTTGGAAGCCACTGCGTTTCTTGCTGTATTGTGAGGAAAAAGGGTGCACGATTTACTGGTTTTCAAACTTAAAGGTATAAGTAGATGTTGTAACGTAAATTCAGAAGCCTAAAGTGGACGTCTCGTCTACTACGTCCTTAGGGTTCTAGATAAAATTGTTGCGGGAAAGTCCGAAAGGTATACCGGGACCCTTGGCGACAGGCAACTGAAGGAACACGGGTTTTAGTCAGTAGAAGTCTGTCTGACACGCCCTCCCGCTCCGCCCAGACGGGAGAAGTCATATGATGATGACCAAGCCTAAAAAAAATGGCTTTTAGATAAAAATACTTAAAAAAATAGGTTCGTCTACACGTCTCGTCAAGCCAAGTTGGACTGAGCTATACTTGCTTGTGCTAGTAGTCTTTCTGACCCTGCTCTCCTCCCTCCATATCCATAACCATGTGGAAAACGAAGCCTATGTGAAGTATGATTTTCTACATGATTAATTGAATACCTCTGATGTTTAAAACTCTCAAGCACATGTTATAAAACGCGTGTTTATTAAACCAACCCAAAAGGCGTCCGAAAATCTACAGTTCATCAATTCCCATGTTCATTTGTCAGTAGCACAGCCTAACCTATTGGAACTCTATTAGACCCTAAAATCCCCACATGAATAATGTAGGTAACATATTCTTGTTCAATAAATTGTAATTTTATTCTCCTGTATCCGTTCAGAGGCCTTCGGAGTTTTTTTTCATTACAGTTCATTATTTCACTTGACGGGTAAAAGTAATATTCGGTGCCATCCGTCTAGAATTCGCTTACATCTGACAACAATTACGAGTCTGGCGAAATGAAGACAAAAATATGTTTACTGTATACGGAATTCTCGCTAGAAAATAAACGGTTAGTTTGCATTGTCATTTCATAAGTGTGTAAAAATGGGTCAAGCTGAAATGGTTATTATTTACTAGCGGATGCCCGCGGCTTCACCCGCGTTGATGTCGGTTATTATATACTAAACCCTTACTCGAGAACCACTCTATCCATTGGTGAAAACAACATGAAAATCGGTGCAATAGTTTTTGAGTTTATCGCGAACAGGACGACAGACAGACGCGGCGGAGGACTTTGTTTTATTATGTAAAAGAATTATGTCTCATGCGCAATATGTATATATGTCAATCCATTTTCAGTTTAGTGAGTCTGTGTGTAGCCCACACGTTACTTAGTCTGTGATATACCTATATACGGATTTCCATTTGGCTATAAAATCGTTAAATATTTTACAATAGCTTGTCTGTCTAAAAGATAAAATCGAGGAGCACTTTCATTTTTTGAAACGTATTGCCACTTTAGAAATGGCTTTCCAACAGAGTTGTGGTGACAAAAATTATGCCTATGTTGGTGAGTGATAATATCGATTGTCGAAATCGAATTAATCGACATAATTGGGTGCACTTTACCGGCACATACCTAGGTAAGTATAATCTTTGAACCAGTTTTGTCCCACTGCAGGACAAAAGCCTCCTTCTCCCTTTTTCACACACTTTTCATAACCCCTCATCCTCATAAAATTTTATAAATGGTGACCTGACCTCCACAAGCCAGTTACTGGGTAACACGATACCCCTTGCTAAGACTGGTTGTCAGATTTTTGGGCTTCAAACTGTCTACGATCTTCGAACGACATCTGAGACCAACGGCTTAACTTGCACTCCGAAGCACGAAGAGATCTCGGTATGTAAAGATAGTCACCCATCTATGGAATTACTTAATCTGATCCATCTTGCGACTCTTGTCCCTTTTCCAAACACTTCTGTTCTGTGCTAATATTGGCCAGTCTTTTCGGTTAGGTGGCTAGCTCGTCTCCATCAGATAGACTAATAAAAAACCTGTAGTTACGAGAAATGGTAGAAAATACAGACAGAATTAAACATCGGTGGGCTAAACAAATAAATAGACGTACAAACATTTGCCCCGAAGCAAGAATCGGACAATGCAGCAAGTGGAATCTCGATCGTCACAAACACAAGCCGTTTATTTTCTGTTTCTCTACAGTCTGTAGCTGACATAGTGTTTTATTATGTTTGTATCGTTGTATCGTCTGTTGTTATGTTTGACTGTTGTCAAAATAGGTAAATGTTGACACAATATGTTTCTGTATGGGAACACAAATCCGGAAGCAGAGAGTGCGAAATGTCAAAAGTTTTTACCAAAATCATATCGTGTACCGTATATTTTGGAAAGATTTATACGAAAATTGTAGATGTCGATCAAATATCCACTTCCGATGTCTGTTTTATTCTACAAAATAATCATTTTGCATAGGTATGACTGTGTCAATTCTGTATTTACTATACTTTTCTGCTCTTTTACCAAAGTTAAGTTTGCAAATTGATGAGAATGCGGCCAGGGGAGCTCCTGTTTGTTAATTTAACAGTCTGTTTTTACCCGACAGCCCAGAAGGAGGGTAACGATTTCTAACTGCCTACAGTTTAATAGGAAATTCAACTCTGCATTGTGTATGTGAATGTTCAACACTGCATTTTATGAACTTAAAAGAGTGCGCCGTAAATTAAGTGCTGCGGTTTACCGTACATGTTACTGAAGTTCGAATACCTACTAACCTGAAAGTGGTAAGCTACTACTAACTCGGGAAATTGTAAAAAAAGAAACACGCTTTAAAACCTGGAATTAAACTGGGTCCCATGTATTATACTAGGGACTAATTAAAACCAGATTTCCTTTAGAATTCCTTTACACAAGCTCACAGGTATAGCTACACCGGTACAATGTTGCCATATACGTGAGCATTCATATATTTGTTTTAATCGCTCATGTGTCGCAGGTCGCGTCGCGGCCTAATGTAGCCTCAGCCTAAGGGGAAGGCTACTTACATACATACCTACGCAAAGGCGTAGGCGTAGTTTAATGGGGAATAGAATCTCCATCTTTTGTTGGAGATCCTAAATCAATAAATAAAATAAAATAAAAATATGTAAAGACATATTCCCCACACGTTACAAGAATGAATAAGGGATTATAGGAACAATGTTTTCTACTTACATGTTCATTTCAGTAAACCGTCAGAGGACTTGAGAACAAGCTACCTAATATCTTAAAGAAAGACTCTTTTTCTTACAGAATTACATTCTAGCTTCGTGATTGATTTGTTTTCTCAACAAATAGAAGCAGGCACGTTTAGGAATGAACACAAAAAAGAAATGTAACGAGAACATCATTGATGTATAAACTGACTAGCACTATGCCCGCGACTTCGTCCGCGTGGATTTCGTACTTTCCCCTAAAAACTTCAGGAACCCTCCACTCCATTTGAAAGGTAGTTTTCGAAATTCATATTTACGAATTTATTACCCTTTTACACACCGTTAGCGGCTGATTTTTGAAAAACCCCGAACCACGTACTTTTTTATTTTATGTTTTAAGTATTAGTATCGTATCAACGACGACGATCAACGTTGCTTAAAAAACTAAAAGTGACAATCTTTATTATTTACTAAGTAGCAAGTATTGTTATGGTTTTAAGTATACATACTGAGTTTTGAGCTAATCGGACCGCGCGTTAAAATTCTTCTATACAAACTTTGACATCCCCCCAATCCCCGTTTAGCAGTTTAGAAAAACTAAAACTAAAACTGACAAACTTTATAATTTACTTCGATAAGTATACGTGTCAAGTTTCATTTCTAACTCCAGGAATAAGATTGTTCATACAAACGAAATTCCCCCTTTTCACCCCCGTGTAGGTCGAATTTCCAAAACCCTTTCTTAGTGAATGCCTACGTCTTATTAAATATCTGTGAGCCAAATTTCAGCCCAATCCGTTCCGTGGTTTGAGCTGTGCGTTCATAGATCAGTTAATCAGTCACCCTTGTGTTTTATATAATATATAGATTACGTTTCTATGGAAAGTAGGAACTAAAGGGTGTAGTAGAGGTGTGGTAATATACATGTGAGTCGTGAACGATCTTGAAATATGTACTTAAAGGCTTAAGCTGATTTCAGACTATGAGATATTACATAATCATATCCCGAGATAACAAAAGAGACATGTAATATTATATTATATCTCAGTGTAAACGGTTCCATTTAAAAGTACGGTTAGCGATAATTTATATCTCGAGATGTATGTAATATATATCTCATAGAGTGAAATCAGCTTTATCGTTAATGCCTAAAGTGCCTACACCCCTGGAGTAAATGTGTCATATCGATGTGTACTTTATTTTCGATTAAATAGATTGATGAAGATGTACAAAAGGTTTGGTTAAAAAGCTTCTTTGACAGCCAGTTGAGCATAAAATCGACCAACAGAAAATAGCATTAAATAAAATAAAAGTAAAAATATTTTTAAAAACAAGCTTTTAATGAACTGAAAGGTACTAAATAAAACTTACGTAAATATAGAACTATAATATTTTCTTAAAAGCTTGAGGCTTATCTTCAAGTTTAGTATAAGAAGGACATTTACGCCATAAGCTTTTAAGAAAATATTAAAGTTCTATTGTTTACGTAAGTTTTATTTAGTACCTTTTAGTTCATTAAAACCTTGTTTTTAAAAAGATTTTTACTTTTATTTTATTTTGTACTTTTTAGCATTAGAATTTGTTTAAATATCTGAACAGATATTTTCGATTTATGAAGGTGATAGAACTATCACCTTCATAAATCGAACCCAACACTACGGAGCTATCTTGTAAAGTTCGAGGAGTCTATGGCCATCTTCTGGCTCCATCATCAGACCTTGAACACCACCGTGTCAAAGCACTTGTTAATACGAATCCAATGAGTCCAAACACGAAGGTGCTATCTTGTTTGATTGAGGAGTTCCTATGGCCAATTTCCGGCTCCATTATCAGACCAGCTCAATGATATCAAATTTTCAAAATGTTTCAGTAGTTGTATAAGTTTGCCAAGTTTCAGCTCAATCGGATTCCAGAAAGTGCTTGAAAAATGGAGTACAATATTAGTAACCGGAAAGACATACGAACAGAGCAAGCTAATATAAAGCTTGTAAAAATGGAAAATGAAGGATACAGTTGTACATAAAGTAATCCTCAAAATCAGCTATAATTACCTACACCAAAGGGTAGGATCCTCCTATACCTAGTAAACTTAAATTAAATTCTGTTTTAATTGAGCCCAGCTGCTCAGTGGCTGGTCGAGGTACAATAGGATAGTAAGTGATAATCCGCCGTTTCAGTCTCGACTCGCTTTGTTTCAGACTTGTTTTATAAGGCTTATTGAATCAGCACTAACACGGAACCCATTCAAATACGTACGGAAACCAAATTAGCTTTGGAAGACAAAGGGGTTTTGTAAAGCCTTTTTTAGGAATTACTTATTTTAAAGTGTTTTCGTGTTTTGTGAGTCGATTGAAAAGGGTTATTTATGTTGTAGGTACTTTATGCCAAATACATATATGCATACAAAATAAATAAGAGAAAAAGAGGAACGTACTACCGGGATAAAAAAAAACGTATACGGTATGTCCTTACCCAGATCATAAAGGCTTGAAATAGTAACAGACAGCCAGACATTTATTTTCGCATTTGTAATATTAAGGTTATCCCAGTCAGTCATTTTTCCATACTAACGGCTTATGAAGTTTTTACTCGGAGTTTTGTACATAAGAAATAAAAATATATTTATCTACTTCTCTCGTCATTCTCTAGCCCTTTACGGAAATGAAATTGAAAAAAATATTGGTTTGAAAGTTATGAACGTCGAAACTTTAATATTTCAACACATTTTAATTCATCATTGGGCGTAAATAAATAACTACCAGATTAGGATACTGGTAAAATTGATACCATACTGGGGTAGATAATTTATTCAAGAATTCAAATTACTTTGTTTTGAATAAATACATTCAGTAGTTTTTTCATAATATCTATGTTCATGAAATTTTACGCGTTCGTTTTCGTTATAAATCATCACAGATTCGCTATTGTTTTAAGCAACCAATGTAGCTTTTAAATCATTATAATAGCGGCCTTAATTACTAAAAATTCATGAACAAACCTACTTTCTTCGTTTTTGGAATAAAGATAGTCTATAACGAAGATAAATGACTACAGGGCGTTTAATACTGTTCCTAAGCCAAGGCAACGGCTAATATTGTTGGTACATAACAGTAACGCGTTATTGGATTCTTGAACCTCTACGTATTTGCTTTATGTGGGCCAAGACACAAAGTTGCCTCCTTAAATATAAACGTCCCTGAAGTACTAAGGCCCATATCTGTAAGCGTTAAGGCTCTTACATACTGGCGCTATTCGTCGCGTGACGCGACGCCACCGCATTGTTCGCCGTGAAGTTTTCTCAGAAATTGTTTTGTTATCATTCGCGTCGCGCTACTTAACACGTAGGTACTTTAAATGATAAAGATTGCTGAATTATTTTATTTCTGTAAGTAGGTTTCTACAAAGTCACGGGAAAGTCCGAAAGGGATACCGTGGCCTCTGGCAATTTACAGGCAACTGAAGGAACACGGGTGAGTTTTAGTTGGTAAGAGTTTGACTCGCCGTCCCGCTGCGATTATTAAAGTTATTTGATAATTGCTCAGCCAAAAAAAAAAAGGGTTCTACAAACACTTTTACTTTTACACATCAATCATAATTTTAAAAACTAGATGAGGTCGGCGTTTCTTGTCTGACTACTCTGAGAAGAAAGGCCGAGACAAAATCAGAGGTCTTTTTTAAAGTGCATCAAAAAGTAATCTTGGTCAGGTCATGTGAATGACCACATAGATTTGTGTCTGAAATCTTTTGACGAAAGAACCACATAGATTCTACGATAAATTAATTAAATATTGGTGGAACCCCATCAAAATAGAACTTAGCGGACATACACACGGACACGGAACGTATTTTTTTTAATACTATTTATGGAATATAGAAATGTCTTTGTAAACCTGAACAAATCCCCAATTTTATTCTTGCTGTGGGAACTACCACGGGACACCTGTAATTTGGCAACGGCAACGCCAAGAAGTTTGCTAATACTTTGCCAGGTTTAGGTTCAAATTGAAATATGGCGACGATAACCATTTATAATCTGGAGGCGCGTTGCCAACTTTTCAATTTTTCTTATTTATTCTATCTCTATCTAATTAGACAGAGATACGGCTGGCAGGAGCAGTGGTGATCCAGTGGTATCGGCCCAGACTGACGAATTTTCGGTCTTGGGTTCGAACGCAGGCATGTGCTTTACTTTGTGTAAATAAATTATTTACATCACCACTGCTCTCAAAACGGTGAAAGAAAACATCGTGAGGAAATCGGCTTGTCCTAGAACCAAACATTCGAAGACATGTGACATCTACCAACCCGCACTGGGCCCGCGTGGTGGATTACAGTCCACTCTCTCAAGAAGAGAGAAGGCCTGTGTCCCAGCAGTGGGAACATTATAGGCTGATTATGACGGCTGGAAGAACACAACTCATTTATTTAACTAGAGTATTTCTTTTAAAAACTAAATTGTCTGTTTAACAAATCACGTTTAATTTCTTGAAGAGAAATAATTAGGGACCTACTCATTAGGGGTCGCTAATAAGGCCTTATTTAAAAACCTACTAGGAAAATTAATTTACAATTTTTATGGGTTCCAAAATATAAATGTTTCTCATAATAGATTCTTTGGTTTTTTCCATAAGGAAAATCTCACTAGCAACCTAGATTTTGAAGTTATGCTCAGTAAAGACTTATAACAAAGCTGCCTAACCAATATGCATCTCTGCCTAAGTGTATTGGTACCTCTTAGTTAGAGGAATACGTTATGTTACACTTAATAATATTCGGAGGAGCTCGTGGCTAAGTAATAACAGCCGCACGGGCCGATCCGTCAGGTTAAGCTACGCTTGCCGGGGTTGGTCCGTGGTTGGGTGACCAAATTTACATATCGAGACTCCTCCGTGCCTCGGAAAGCACGTTGATCTTTGACAGTCGTTACGGGTCGTCAGAAGCCCGAAAGTCTGACAACCAGTCTTAGCAAAGGGTATCGTATTACCCCGTTACTGGGTTGAGGAGGTCAGATAGGCAGTCGCTCCATGTAAAATACTGGTATTCAGCTGCAATCCGGTTAGATTGGAAGCCGACCCCAATATATAGTTGGGAAAAGGTTACGCAGATGATGCAGATGACACTTAATAATATTATTAATAAGATATTTAATAATACCAGCCTATTACTGTCCCACTGCAGGGTAAGCCTGTTTTCTTATAGAGTAGGCACAAGCATTGATCACCACACTTGCTCAAGACAGGTGGGCGATTTAAGACTTCCGCTCAACTGTTGATTAGCCTTTAGAAGGCCGATAACGTTAAAATTATATTGTGTCTCATTAGTGACCGTTGGAGGTTTATTAACACTTTTGCAGCGCCTCCGGGATGTTCGCCGAGGCCAGGGTTGATGGTTTTCATGCCATTATACGGAAACGGTGCGCTTCTATTCTCGGTAGAATGCGAGCTAGCTCCCACAGCATCCTGAGTGTATTTTGTGATAGGTGGGACAGCCCCATGCTGGCTCACTGGATACGGCTGCACACGTAGGTGTCAGTCGTTACAATTTTGTATACATTGTGGTTTTTTACTAACATTAGGTTAAGACCTTTACTAACAACATATGGATCATTTGTGATCTGAAATAAATAAATATATATTATCAGTAACTTCCTCACGATGTTCACTTAATTATTTAAATTAATCCGGGAATCCGTAAATTTAATTATTTATATAAAACGGAGTAACGTAATCTAATGAGCAGCTTTTTATACGCTTATTTAAGTAGTAAAGGTGAATGTGCTTTAAATTTCCTTGTTAATGTTCTCCAATTACGTAAATTGTTGCTCAGGGCTGCTTTACAATAGTTACTTAAGTCCTGACTCGTGGTAAGAACCTTGAGATTGCGTTTAAATTAAGTTTCAAGATTGTGTATCAAATTGTATACTTATTTTCTCTAGGGACACAATTTTACAACGGTATTATTAGGTAAGTTGATTTATTGTTTATAGTTTTCGAGAATGAGAATAATTAAATTTTTAAACCAGCTGCTTTTGACAACCTCCCTCGATTTGTAATTTTACATACATAACATCACGCCTGTATTCCACAAATGGTTGGGCAGAGGTGTACCTATAGTACACCCACATTTCGCCAGTTATGTTTAAGTCCCATGTGATAGGGGGCGAGCCTATTGCCATCAACCGGGCACTAATCCAGACTCCGGGCTGCTACTGAGAAATTTCAGATGGAAATTTTACCTTTTAAATACATGTGTGACTCCTTCGGACGATATTTTATGATATTTTTCATAATATTTTTATTTATTATATTATACACTATAATATATCATGTTATCATGCCTGTAAAAGTAAATATTCAAGCTAATAGAATTTCAGGGAACTCTTTTTGAGGACGCCACGCTCCAGTTGTGATTCATTTGTTGATAACTAGATATTTGATCTGACCTAGAAAGTGAAAAGCTTTTGCGAATAGAATAGGGGGCGTGTATTGACAGCAAAAAATCATATTTCACCCGCGCAACCCTTACCTACCCCTCTCATTAAACACGACGAAAACAAAACACAATGCCTTCCCGCCAGCAGAAACTTTTCGTCTGGCGTTTATAGAATTCGAATTTCAATCTTCTGTAGTTTATTTTGCTTATACGATACGCTAAGCTTGAATTCAGAACTATAGATCATGTTCATGTTTTGGAACTAGAAACTCAATGTTGACGTGAAAAAGTTCAAATTTAAATGTTACCAAATTTTATTTAGGACCTTGTACAATTTGTACCTAATGACGTCTTTGTGGAAAACTGTGTTACCAAGTAATAAATATAATGCTATATCGTGAATTTCTCTCTTTGGAGGATCGTGCAAAGTGATACCCAAGTAAAAAATAATATTCGTATAATGAATTTTGCACTGTATTGTGCAACGAATATGGCATGTGTCATGAAAACCTTTCCTGCGCCAAACGCGAACAATCCCCTTCGAAAACATTTGAAACATGTGAAAAAGAGGCCGAGTTCTGTACAAAAGAAATAAATGTAGGATTGTCGGCTTCACCACTAAAATAATTGACATCTATTCATCTATAGTCAGTGGTACTCAAACTTTTTAAATGACGGAACCCTTTTGGGAAGCAAAATACTTGATGGAACCCTACAATAAAACAATTGTTTTTATAAGTGTATTTTTTATTAATCAGCATAATAAAAGTACAATGTAACAGTTACTAATTATTATTCACTTCACCACTTGGCAAGGACAACAATAGAAAACATTAAAAAAGAAAAAATCTAACTAGTGGGAGGTATGAAACTGTTTTTTATTTTTCATCAATTGGTTGATATCAGGTTTGATGGAAGAAAGTTGGAGTCTCATATCAGCTTCGGCGTCCAGTCTATTGCGATATTTTGTTTTCGTGGCGGCGTGGGTAGAGAATCCTGTTTCGCACAAATATGTAGTTGGGAACGGGAGCAGAATATCCAGAGCCATTTGGCCATGCATTGCATATTCATCTTGGATTCTGCACCAAAAATCATTGAGAGGCGTCGTTTTGAACAGTGACTCCATACTTGTGTCTGATGACATTTCTAAAAGAGATTCATATATCTCGTTTGACATGTTTTCAGGCTTTTCCAAGTTGGGTAAAAAAGGATTATGAATCCATGAATTCACTTTAATTTTTGTATTGTGTTCTTCGGGAAAATACTTTTCAAAAGATGCGCGCATCGAACTGAGATATTGGACCAATTCAAACACATCATCTTCAAACATTACTGAGTCGTTTTCGCTAACAAACTCACTGAGTAACGTAAAGCTTTCTATTTCTTTCTTACCAATGCAAATGATCCAAAAATCTAATTTTCTATTAAAAGCAGTTATTTTATTATAGGTCTGAAACACTGTTGTCTGTTTACCTTGCAACGATAAATTCAATTCGTTAAGTTTTTGAAAGATATCCGCCATAAAAGACAATCGGAACAACCAAGTTTTATCATACAAACGGTCCTTCAAATTAAAAGAAGTATCTGCTGAAAGAAACATTTGTAACTCGGCTCTAAGTTCAAATAGCCTTGTTAAAGTTTTACCCCGAGACAGCCATCGCACTTCTGTATGGAGCAGCAGTGTTTTATGTTTGCTGCCATAATCTTCACACAATAATGAGAACAATCGGGATTGTAGTGGTCGTGATTTGATAAAATTAATTATTTTTACCGCTTCATCCATAACTAATTTTAGATTTGACGGCATTTGCTTCATCGCAAGTGCTTGTCTATGCAGAATACAATGACTGGAACTACAATTACGCGCTTTATTTTTAATTCGTGACACTGCTCCTGCTGTTTTACCTGTCATCGCCTTGGCCCCATCTGTACAAATGTCAATGCAATTGTTCCAACTGAGATTATTTTCTTCAAAAAATATATTTATTTTATTAAAAATTTCTTCCCCGGTAGTGTTTGTAAGCAGCGATGAACACATAAGCATGTCTTCTTCAAAAGAACTTTTATATGGATATCTCACAATAACCAGCAGGATAGCCAAACCAGCGACATCAGTCGACTCGTCCATTTGCAAGGCGAATCGTGTATTTTGTAGACGTGTAACTAGTTCTTGTTTGACGTAGCTTGCCAGATCATGGATTCGTCGTGAAACAGTGTCGTTTGATAGCGGAACAGTAGAAAGATGCTTTGCAAATTTTTCATCGAGCATACATTTTGTTATGTCTAATACACATGGTTTTATTAATTTCTCAGCGATAGTATGCGCTTTACCTACTTGTGCAATGCGATAGCTAACTAAATATGATGCCTCCGTGGCCTTTTCGTTGATAGTTTGTGTTACATGCATCATATTTTTTTGACTTTCTAATAACTGATCTTTTTTGCGAACAAAAAATTCTTTATTCTTGTCTTTAGACTCGGGTGTACAGTTTCTAAATGTCGGCGCAATTTGGCAGGTGCCATGGAACTATTAGGAAGCAGTTTACTACAGAGCATGCAGAGAGGTGAGCCGTTGGAATCAACAAATCCGAAACTGATATAAGATTCATCATACTTCCTTCTTTTCGTCTTTGAAACCGTCGACCTTGACGTCGTGGCATCATCTTCTGAATCGGTGATTGCTATATTCTCCGCGCGCACTGCTTTTGAACATTCAGCGTCATTAGAAGATGTTGTTGCAACACGTTTAACACCTTTAAGCCAACGTTCCATTCTTCTTTATTTATAATGTTACACGTCAGGATAGTGGGGTTTAAATAATCCACAATCGTTACTGCGTATAAGAGACTAAATTTAGTACCTACGGTGAAGAAATGTACAAAACTGAGACAACAGAATACAGCAGGCAGTAAAACAATGAACACTAGTTTCTCGCTAGCGAGCTTGTAAGTAGGCAGTAACTTATCGCTCCGAACGCTAATCGTCAACTGACGACGGGCGACGCTTTTATACTTAGTCCTAGACTCGATCTCAAATATTCTCGAAAATACTCGAGTCGGCACCTTTGATAAACAAAAAGCAAAAATAAAAACAGAAATTTAAAAATTGCGTTGTAAACAATATCGACTTTATCCTTTGAAGTTAGAGTCGAAAGTCACTTGTTGACAACTATAGCGTCTAATTCAGAGGCGGCTTTTATCAAAGAGACTACGCGCTCACAAGTATACTACCCGCTCGTTTTAAGTTTGCCGCTGGCGATAGGTATGACGTTCGAAAAGTAGCGTCAGCAAAACATAATATAAAAATATTTTTTATTTAATTGTAACAATAAAAATTGTAATATTTGGGTAAAACTATGACACATTATAAGTTTTGTTGTCACGTGGGGGAGGGTACGCGCATTCCACAGAACGGCAAACTTAGAGCGAACGGGTTGTACAAGTATAAAATTGTTGATACCAAACTTATGAGATATTGTACCAGCTATTGTAACACATGTTTCTACAAATACAAATAAATAAATAAATAACGTTCATAGCGTTTTGTCTCCGTGCGGCCGCGGAGTCCGCGCAGCCGCGGAGCGACCAGAGAGAGGTGTTTTGATTTTTTTTTCTAAATTCTTACGGAACCCCGACAGAGGTATCACGGAACCCTAGGGTTCCGCGGAACACACTTAGAGTATAGCTGATCTATGTAAATGGGTGCCAAAGTACCAAAGGGACTAATTATAATAAGGGCCCGAGGTACGCGCTCAGTACCTGCGCTGTGTTTTGGGCGCGCGCCCGGCGCGTTTTGGACGCTCGTCAAACGCAACAAGATTTCCACATTTTGTTGTAACTTTTGAACCGTGTTTCTTTTAAGTTTATTACTAATGCGGAGAAAATGACAAGGAAAAATAGTGAAAAAGGAACTCGCGTCCAAGCGTCAAGGGCACGGTTAGGCTTCATTTACGGAGACGCGAGGAGTCGCGCGTGGCTTTGGGCGGCGCGGCCCGCACTGAATTCAAACATATGGCGTTGTATGAGTGCGTTTACGGAGACGCGATTTTACACGCGTTTGTTTGAAATGGAGCGTTTTTTGCGGCGGAGCCCGCGAATGGCATAGCCGCGTTACACGCGGCGTTTCATCACGGTGGCTCACGCAGCAGCAATTCTCGATGAAGCGATGCCCGCGGCATACCTTCTCCCAGTCTTATTTGTAAATCGCACAACGGAGATGCAAGTTGAGAGTGGCAAGTTGCGACATGTGCAGGCCTAACGGCGCCCGGCATGGGCGCTCGCTTAGACTGCAGCGCTTGATATAATTCGTTACATAGGAGTTCATACAATTTTATTGAGCGCCCGAAACGCAGCGTACAAAATGCGCGTCTCGGGCGCTTGTTATAACTAGTCCCTTAGTAGAAAGTTTAGTATGGTCCCTCTTTGTAACTGTTGAAATTGTAGCTTTGAAAACATGCCAAGTTGCATTATAACTTTAGGCCTCATTTACGGAGACACGGCGCGTCTGACGTTTTTTCTGTTTACGGTGCGGCGGCGCGTGAAGCGGCATTTATCATCGCACGCGTTAACATAAACTTATGGCAATATACGTCTTGATTGTCGCTGCTTTTTTTTGGGGTTATAATATATATTTTTGAAATGTGCTAATTAAAACCTTTCATTTGATACCCAACATGGTATGATTAAAAAATATTTTTTGTTTTTCATGACATGTCACCTAGAGGGCGCCATTTTCAATTTAATGTGTCTTCATATAGCCGATGACCAGCGGACGATCAAGAAGCTTCCAACGATACCTCATTTGTCAAATTGTGATGAGTCTTTTAGAAGATAATATGAGGGAACAGACATAGATAAATACATAGAAACCGGTCAAAATCATAACCCTCCTTTTTGCTTCGCCGTAGTCAGGTAAAAACTAAAACCCAACTACGACAAAAAAGTCAAATAAAGAGATATAAACAAGACATCACGGACGGACAAATTAAAAATCCGGAGTCATACGTAATCTGTTCGAGTTCGTTCGTTATACTAAGGTAAGGTATTATTGTAAGGGCGAATTTCACCAAACTTTTATACCGAGTATAAGTCTTATCCTGCGAATAAATTTTGAATTTTTGACAGTTTTTCTATACAAAAACTGTCAGACGCCATTTTTATTCCACGAATAAAAGATATCTGACTTTGGTAAAATCAGCCCTAAACAAGTTTTATTTAGGGGCGGTCAGTCGCTCCAATTGTTCGTCTAAGGGTCACCTTACAAGAAGTTTGTCAAAAAAAGTGGGAGTAAACGAATTTGGATCCTGAGTAAATCGCAATAAGATTTAATCTCCAGTGCGAACTTTCAAATGAACGTGGAATGGTCTCGTTGGCTATGTTGTAAATTTTCTCCGCAAGAAAATTCACCGCAATACAGAGCAATGGCGCTAGTTGTACCTACTTCTTTCTATACTCCGTGCTACTATACCAGTCAAAAATCTGTCAAATAAAATGTATGTCATCTTGAGTTTTCAAATATCAACATTGAATTTTATATGTTTATTTAGACTCGGTATTTATTTATTTATCAATCAATAACACTTGTAATATTCGTTTTGGAAGTGGTTTTAGTGTTTATTTCATGTTTCCTATGTCTCAGTTTCTTTTGTGGAATGTGATAAATTACGAAAATATTATTTACGAAAATAAATAATATCTCAGCGCAGCTAAAAATTTGAGCGTAGTCCTCTCGTCTCAACAGAGACACGCCGACTGATTTGTGAAACAAAAATATGCTTGAAGTTCCCGTAATGTGCGACGGAAGATGGCTTCTTCCACGAACTAAGAACGTCGTAAGTCCTACAAGCTTTGATTCGTAATAAAACCAAAAATAAAAGGAATAAAAAAAAAGCCTACACAATTTTTTTTCCCTTGTTTAATACATATAATCATCTATTTTTTATCATAATAGGCATTAGCATTTTAAGTACAAATCGAAAATACGTGAAAATTATAGGTAACTTCGTGATATTTTTTTATCGAGAAAATTTCAATATTTTGTGTTTCTGTTCCACAAAAAGTTTGGAAATATCATGTAGTTACTCATACTATTTTTATTTTATACCTAAGTCTTATCAATTTTATGAAAAATCAAATTGAAGACAGGCAATTTTGGTTCCGACCCGGCCTTAACCTTTAGCGAATAACGTGGGTTTAGCACAGAATTCTTAATAAAAGAGAGATCTAGGAGTAGATAATTATAAAACTGATAAAATGTAATTGCGTAAGTTCAAGACTGCTCCATTTTTTTTTAATGATTGAACTTCGTACGAAACATTTTTTGATTAGTATCTACTGGTCTAAATGGGTTTTCAATCAAGCAATAGTATCAATACTTAGGTGTCAAATGTCAGAACCAAATTAATTAATGCAATACAGATAGGAAGCCGCAGTGTCAGATACTAATCATTATTTATGTGTGTATAGTATTTTATTATGAATGAGAAACAATACTTATATAAATAAACATATACATGGTAATACATTAAAAATGTATACTTAGACGCATAATTCTTAACATTCTTCTTTTTTTTTCGTCGATTATTGGCCAATTCCTATAATTACGAACTGTTACTGGTTAAAATTAAGACGGTGCGACGTCACTAAGCTGATAATAATAAGATAATAAAAATAAACTTAATTTGCAAATTCCTTTAATACATAACATAAGTTACCTACATAAATTCACTTATATGAATCCCGTTGGCCATTATGTGGCACATAATATCATTTTTGTGACAGAATAGGGTTTTCATGCATTTTTAACAAGGCGCATCTGTGTCGCTAGTAGTTTGATAATTCTCAAATGAAGTTGAAAAGTATGAGCGAGCCTTTGCTGGCGGATTTACTCGTGATGAGTTCCCAAGTGGATAAAATTAAGGACTTAGGATATGTATAACGTTCTTGTTATTCTGTTTTAGACAAAGTTTAATAGATTTTTATGTAAGAATTAGTTATATTTTTTAAATTCACTGATAGACAACGCATAGCCTAAACTGCTGGGTCTAGAAGGATAAAATGCAACCATCTAAGGGATGAATTTTCGAAAATCCATCTTAGTACACATCTTCAAAATTCATCCCCTAAGTGGGTGAAATAATAGGGGTTAAACGTTTGTAAGAAAGTTCGTAATTTTTGCCGTCTCAGCAGATTGGTGCTATATTTAAATCAGTTTTACCCCGATTTACAATATAAAAATGAAGTATAAATTTATTTCTATGACCCACGACGTGATCATAAGTAATTAGTTGAATTCAGGACTTACGGTTACCCTATAATTAATAAATAACATAACTAGTTACTCATTCCACGTATTCAAGACAGAAAACAAGTCTAGTCATTTGTTTTATAAAAAGTTGATTACTTTCATCAAAGAGCTATGTTCGACGGTAAAGTATTGCGTGTTTTTCTACGGTAGCTTTTTTCTGCGGTATAGTTTTTCTACGGTAGTTTATAATCACACAATTATTTCTCTAGCTTTGAACTTACTATTTTCAAATCATTAGTTACAGCGTCACGGAAGGCTTATTATAGCTTGACCTGGTTTATTTTAAAAGAAGGGTTTGCTTTCTCTGTGGGTTTTTATTTTTGCAACAAAATTACATAAGATTTTCAAAGTTTGACGGCAATTTTGATCGATAAGATAAGTTTTGTTTTGATTCCCATAAGGAACATTTTGGTGTTGCCTACGGACTTGTTCCGGGTTTGAATGTTAATGTATTGATGTGAAATTTGTGCCTGTGAATACAAGGGTAATCACAAAGAGTCCTATTGCACGGCAACGTTTTTTCGGTTGAAAATGTTTTATGTAGCGGATAGTCACATTTTATTAAGCTATAAAGGATTAGCGGTTCCCTCCTGTCTAGATACTCAAAACAATAAATTGAATAACCAATTCGTCTGCCATTCATGATGATTAAGTATAGCAATTCCGCTTTGACCCGAGGCTGAATGTGGATTCTGTTTCAGTTTTTCGGGGTCAAAACGAACGTAATGCATTATTTTGTCAATCGCAGTCCATTGCAGCAATAGTCTTCTAAGGAATACTTTTGTGTATCTACGGGGTAATAGTGTAACACAATAAAAATGCCTTTCGTTTGACAGTTAAACAATACCAATTGCGATAATTACGTTGTTGAGCAGACGAATTTTCAAACATAAGACGCAATAAAATACAATAGATGTAGGTATATCTCTGCGTCCAGCGCTCGGCGTCGTTTACACGTCGTGTTCGGGTTCGCGACTGGTCAATCGTCATTCTGAGGATGCGACCGTTGAGAGCTGAAACACGTGTCAATTTTTTTACACGGTTTTTTATGACTCTTGAGGAATACTTAATTGGAATAGGTAGGTAACTAAATATTTCTACGTCTATTGTATTTTATAATGGATTCCGTAAAGTCACGCCTGACTCAATTAACGTAAAATTAATAAGAAGCAATGGTTTAGAAATTTCCTCTAAAATCTTTCGGATTGAAAGTGTGTTACCGAATTTGGGTGCTGTACGTTGGTTCGAGTGCGAAGTGAACGTCGAAGTGACGAGGGAATTACCTTACTGAATTCCACTTCTTACGTCATCTCACACTTTATCTGTCAAAATCTCACGGTCAATTTAGTTCAACTCGCTGACACGCTCTCAAGGGCAGCGCTAGTATATCAACCGAGTTTTTAGAATGCCAATCAACTCACAGTGGATTCAGATTCGAAGTTTAAAATGAGGTCTTACAGAATCACACACCTTTTGTTGTTTTTTTTTTCGTTTTTGACAAATCGTTTCGTACGCATCGTCCTAAGTGAGTGATGTCAGGCGAAACATCGCGATGTAAGTTGTGAAAAGCAATGCGATTTCATGCAAGGAAAAGGTCGGATATAGCCCAACGATAAAGGCGCAGACTACCGAGCTATTGATCGTGAATTTGGTTTCCTTACTTCACACTAAATTAATACATTTTTTTTTTTTATAATAACAAGCCTTTTCTTTTTTTGAGGGTGGGAAATCATCCAATGACTTCTCCCGCTCTGGGCGGAGCGGAAGGGCGTGTCAGACTTTAACTTACTAAAACCCACCCGTGTTCCTTCAGTTGCCTGTTGCCAAGGTCCCGGTATCCCTTTCGGACTAACCCGCAAGAATCACACCCCGGTCTTCATTCATAACCTTTTTGGCGTCAGAGTTTGTTTTATTTGCTGTTTTTATGAAAAGCACGTAGAATCAAAATCCTAACTGAATAAATCACCATGCGATAACGTAAAGGTCACGTATTTTACCGTCTATAAATTTCTAAGCAGATTTCTTTACCTGAATAGAGTAGAAAGTCTAGATCTTTATCTTAGGTAACCTTTCGGCAAAAAAATCTACTGAATTCTAGTACAGACGGTGTAATGTCCGACCCAGCGTGCAAATTGACGTCGGCTGTTAGTAATGACGGTTCGCACCGCTTCTTTTATAAGAGCTGTCTTTTAGGAACCGGGCCAACTGTGCAATTTTCAACTGTAAATGTACTGCTGTGTTGACTTTGGCCACTTTTGTTTTATTTATAACATTGTTTACCGCAGTTTGTTAATTCTTTTTAATATTGGGTCCCACCTATGAAATTGTTGTTTTTTTTCTCACAAATAACTTCTATGATTTAAAACATTCATCAATTTCTTTGTATCATATCGAATAATGACCATCATAGACAACTACCAATAGTAAAAAAACCTTATTACTTATAGTTTTCTAAACATAAAAAATACCTTAAAAATGACTCCTCATTTTGTTAGCAGAATTGATCACTATTTTTTTTTAACTTAGCCTCAACTTATTTTTGTCGCATACGTTATCTTAGTTTTTAAACATTAGTGCATACAAGTTTTAAAACATTAGTGTTAATGGTTGTTATATAAATTAAGAAAATGTTAGAGCAACTTCTTAAAAATTCCCCATACAAAACACCAACTTCATAGGTAGGGACCTAATACTAATTTTGACAATGATGGTCCATAGAAAATAAAATGAATATTAAAATAAAATAAAATATTGGTGGTTGAGTCCATCCTAAAGGAACACCTCTTCGGAAAAATATGATCGTTGACAATAAAAACTCAAACTTCCTGATTCTTTCATCGAGCCATAAGAGACCCTTTCACCTGACACACGTCCCCATAACCGACTTACAAAACTTAAAACAGACTCCGCACAGGTCGCCCACAGTTAAGACAAAAAAACTAATCATGCAACACAAATAGCCATATAAGTTTTTTTTTTTACTCTGTCGTCTATATGCGGAGCCGAGCAAGTTAGTCGGCTAACGCACTTGAAACTATATTGCGTCTGATTGCTATGCGAAACACCCTACCACAATTTACATAACATGGCTACCACGGTAATTATAAACATTGGCTCTGGGTATCCGTTCAATGGTTCCGGAGAGAACCGATAATAGCAATTGTATTGTTGGATACTAAATATAGAACAGTTGGCCAGGTCGCATGTCCAATTTAGACGCTTAGATTAGGTAAAGTTGTGTGGGTTATTGCGACGAAATATTCTGACACCGACTTCAGAACTAGGCCCTTTGTATATGTCACGGTTTCTTTACGGTACGGCGTATAAACCGAGCCGCAGAAAAAACCTGTTCGTCAAGAACCTTCCCTAGTGACCCATACAACACTGACGAACATGCCTACATAGTACATGCAGCGAATAAACCGTAGTTTTTCACGGCACACAAGCTGCATCATAAACAAAGCTTTCTATTTGAATTTTGACTTGTATATTTCTTACATCTATCATTACAGGATCACCTATTGTGATAGTGTACGTATTTTACTGTTATCATAATTTATTGTTTACAGTATTACAAATGATGCATTCTTTGTGAATTCACTCAGAGAATAACATAATAGGTCCGTGCCATTAGATATGAGGTTGAGAGTGAGGAGAGCACGCGCCAGTGGTGCCTCACTTAAATAACTTCTAAATTTTGTTCACGCCGCGGTCGCAGACGCAAGACGCAGGTCGTACGAGCGGTGATGTCGCGGCCGAGGGGTAAAAGTTTGGAGAGCGAGCGCGCGGCTACGCCAGCAGTCGTGCCGTGGCTGTAGTCGTCGCCACACGTACCTGTCCGAAACACACTAACCGTTCTTCCCTAAAATGTCCTCATTATGTACCTTCCCTCTATGTACGAATGGGGGCGAGATCCCTCATGATATCATATATCACCGACGCCATTGGTATACCTTTTTAAAAAACGACTGTTCACAACTTTCGCATCAAATCGCCAAACTTCGCGTTCGCCATAACACTATAACTTAGATCAAAATAACAGCAGCAAACAGACACAAAGTTAATTTCATAAGTGCTT
Organism: Lithophane semibrunnea; assembly: GCA_947363905.1. Lineage (NCBI taxonomy): Eukaryota > Metazoa > Arthropoda > Insecta > Lepidoptera > Noctuidae > Lithophane > Lithophane semibrunnea. Next base: position 10,844,485 of record OX376197.1, on the reverse strand, counting down.
AGTTCTCCCAAATTTTGTAACTTCACATGAAAACTTTCCATTGATTCGGTACAACAGAGAATAAAATTACACTCAAGTTATCAAGAGATGGTCGATTCTGTTTTTCCAAAGTTTCCTTTTGTTGAAGTTCACCTCGATATCTTTCGAAGATAGTTGAACCGGAGTTCAGATGACACTAAATGCGGAGAAGAAAAATAGTTTTATAAGGTTCAATTTAAAATCAAGACGAGTTTTCTGTTTTCCTAAAGTCGTCTTCGAACTGACTTTGTTATAAATACTTACGTAAATAGTAAAATAAAGAAGGACTTTTATCCGGGTGTTATTTTCGAATATAGGTAGTAAAAGTTTTTTATTTGGAACAAAAACAAATTGCCTCAATTATATTTTCGGATTAAGGTAGTCGTTTTAGGTATCGTCTACATTTTAGGTATAGTCTATGTACAGTACAACTATTTTATTTATATCCCTCGGCAAACTTCCTGCCATTCTTCAGCCGTTGAATTTCTATCAGTTGCCCTTTACGACTTCCAAGTCGAATGAGAGCATCTGGTCAGGGCGCCTAAATAGGCCAAATTAGCAATTCCTGTAAAAGCAATTCGTTTCCTAATGTGTGGACCATTTTACGAATCTCCATAGAAAACTGTCAAACAGAAGAATTATTTCGTAATATGAATAGCAAGCAGCTCATAATTATGAACTGTCAGTTTGTAACACTTTACGATGATTCATATTATTTTCCTATTATGATTCTGCCAAAGTGGCTGATTTAAGCCCCCTGCACTAAGACACTGACATTGTGCGATTATTTCGCGATTACGATTTTGGTCCTATGGAAAAAGTTGTTCAATTGGAAGGCCTGTACCACCCTTGAAAATATGACCACACCTTTCTGATCCATGCTGAAGATTAACTATAATTGTCCCTCTATTTCAAAGACAGAACGAGACAGAGATAGGTAGTAATGACATCTAATCTCAAACCAATCAATAATGCCAGTTGCCGGAAATTCCCGATAGAACTTAATGACGTTTCCTTCCCATTAGGTTAGCCATTATGACACATCATTAGTAATTACCTGTTCCGTACTTGTGTTTTATTGTTATTATGTCAATGGCGTAGACAAGAATAGGTGACGACAAGTAACATGTCTGTAATGAGCTTATAACGAGCGATTTGGGGACAGAGTTCTCTCTACCAGGTTATATTTTTTCCCCATTAATAAATGGAAGGTAGATCGGATTATTTTGTAGGTAAGTAGGTAGGTAAATACTGAAGTTGTCTACGTTCTTGAAGCTGTATAAGAGTTAATAAGATAATGTTCTTTTTTACTGTGGACGTGGTTCATACTATAAAGTTATCGTTAATTTAGCAGCCGAAGACGCAAAAATCTAAATTTTTTGAATTTTATAAGTAATTCTATGTATTCTTCGAACGCAGATCAAAGATATGCGAGACGCAATGGCTTTTTCTTAGAACAAATAAAAAACCAAGACATAGCGCTGCGAACAATACAGTGAAGCATGCCCAAACTACATCCCCGCTCTGTGCAAACACGCTCACACGCTCACACATTGACAACCATTTACAAACTAAATCTCAGTAACTGCACACATGTTTACGAAACCAACCTCACGTCACTGTTGACAACGATCTGTCTTTGTGTTTTATTGGGATGTATTTAATAGCACTTTTTTAATGAAAACTGCTAGAAAATTGTTTATCAGCACTTTAAAAATAATGTTTCACACTTTAAAATGTTTAGCTTTAAAATTAATTGAATGACTCGGTATGTAAATTAGAAAATGGTGAAAAAATTCGAACGGATACGGAACTATTTTTTATTACAGTTCGCTTAATTACTTTTAACTAACTACTCTAGTAATTCTAGTTTCGCGTGTTAACAATAGAAAACATTTGCAGTTCATTACAAAGAGCTACACCATTATTGTTTAGTGTAAATAATCTAATAGCGTGACTAATTAAATGGTAATTATCGGGATTAATCAAAATACTGAGTGTTATAGATACATACAGGCTGTAAGGGTAAACAGTCTTGTCATTCAAACCATGGGTTGTTGACTTAAATATAAAAATAAATGACCGAACACAACAAAAAAAAAACGTCATTTTCATTAAAAGATTTTAAAAAGTTGCTATCCGACACCGTGCTCTCTAGCGAAACAGCTGACTGACTGAGAGAGGGGTCGCGCTCGCGGCCGGTCAGGTCACATCCCGTACCCCCCGCCCGTGTTGAGACGCAAGTTCATTGCCCTAGCGCATAGGACAACGAACTTGCGTCTCTTGTGGTAAAATGTAGATTTAAAAAAAAGTTGTTATTTTCCATTGATTTTACGTTCTATAAATGAAACCAAACCACTGGTTGCAAGGATAACGGTGTTTACCCTAACACCCTGTATAACATCACGCCTGTAATCCCCGACATGTTACGCAGAGAAGGTACCTTTAATAATACCCACATTTCGCCAGTTATATTTAAGTAAAAAGAATGATAGAAAAATAAGTTTATTTATCACATAAACACGTGCTTAGAAAAACATAATTAACTCGAGTACCAGAACAATTAAACAAAACACAATCGATCTAATATCACGAGTACCAAACAGAAAAAATCCGGCAGCTTCTGGCACGTCATGACTGTGACAAGAAGGCTTTCACTCAGCATGATGCTGTGCTATGGGGACCCACAGCACAGCGCTGATTTCCAGTGGTCCCATATAATAGGGTGCGAGCCTATTGCCACTAACCGGGCATGAATCCAGGACAACGGGCTGCTGCTGAGAAATTCCCGATGGAAAAACTATGTACCACTTGGCCCGACACTAGTTACACTTCGCCCGATATTTAGAGTTTAAACTAACTGCTCATATTAAATTGCTTTTGTTAAGGGTCTTCCATGAATCCATGGATGACAGCATATTATTAAGGTAACTTGTCAATTTAAAGCCTGAAGCCCCGAAATGCCCGAAAGTCTGATAACAGCACTTTTACACATCATGAAAATATACACAAAATTATTAGACGCACTATATTTCAGCTTTTTACATACTTAGCTAAGAGTTAATATTCTTTTAACTTTAGTTTTGTTCCAATTTAAATGAAATATTTGGCTCATCAAATGAGATTTTAAAAACTTCAAGTGTTACTGACGTTTGTCGCTTACTATGACACCATTTTAATTTACTTCGCTAACCTTGCTGTTCGAATTTGGCACTTTTAATAAAAACCCGAAATAAACAATTATGTGACTCACGGAAGTAAACGTATTTAACTGTTTCGAAGAAGTTTCATACGTTTAACTGTGTATTAATTTGGTTATTATAGTGATCAAGGGGCCAAGTCTACTAATTTACAAAAGTTTCCGTGGTCACACAAGGATCAGTTTTTGACAAACTCAAACCCAAAGCATTTATTTCAAATAAACCAATTACAGGCACTTTTGAATTGTCAAGGGGATGGTCAGTCAGAAAGATGAAGCTAGTTGCCCATTCCAAAGCGTAGTAGGTTCCTATGGAGAAGAACGGGCAAGAAACTCCACGGACACTCTTTTAAATCAGAATATTGTTATTGTTTACATCATTCATGTTGGAATTATACATGTGAGTACAATGTAGATAAACGTACAGGTTAAAAGTGTCCGTAAATAAAAGATAAAAAAGATACAAAACAATTCAAAAATTAAAATAAATTATAATAAGCCGTGGCAGCTAAGAGATGACCAGTTCCTACTGATGGCGTCCGTACACGAACATGACGCATGGATCAGCACCATTCAGCTCAACCATTTTGAAGGGAACCTAATGATCCAACACACACGCCACCACCAGCGAGACATTAAAGTGAGCATGACATACTCTCAGCCTCCAGGGCATATTCAAGTCAATGAAAGACGTACCTAGTAAATGGTAGCTTTAAAGTACTTAGGTAAGTACATAGTGCTCACACACTTGTGCTATGCAGTTATACAATACTAGGAGATTGAATTTATATAATGTAAAGATAGTTTTTACAATCTCCAACAATATTTTAGAATGCTAATCAATTAGTTTATGCGCCCTGTGGAGCTGGACCAGCGCTGAGCCAAGCATTTTTGTCAGTGATGTAATCCCCCAATTTATGACAGCTACGCTATACAAAATCTGTCAAAAACTGATCATTGTGAGACCACTGACACGTTTGTTTAGTAGACATGGACAGTTAGGCTGTTGGCTGGTACCTATTAGATTTCAATTCTCACTCAAACGTTTCTACGAATAGGTACTTCTCTAGGTAATTAATTCTGAATAGACTTAGGCCTAATTTCAGACGTCGGAAGACCTTGAGTGGTTGTTATACTAAGCTCAAAATAATGATGTAGGAATAATAATTTATTTAAAGCTACATTTCATTTTCCTAAAATATAATAAGGTTATTCATTTGTAAAACTGTCTAAGTAATATATTTTGTTTTGAATTTATTTTATTACTTACAACATTATTCACTGAAAGCTTTACCTTAAAAAAATTTTTCTTCTTTTAATTTCTTTCGGTTTTATTAATGTCTTTTGGGATAATGAATGCTTGTGTTCTTACAGAATAATATTATTTTTTTCGTATTGTTTATAAAAATAAGGCTAACATTATTTATTCGTGTTATAATGTATTAGACCACGGTGTAATAATTTACAAACAAATTATTTTATCTTGTTTATGAAAAAAACATGAAATGATAACTAAATAAAATACATAATGTCTAGAAAGATACATGAATATTACCTATTCATGTGTCTTTCTAGACATTATGTATCTAACCTAACACAATTTTAGCGAACAAAATAATTCGTTACTTTGCGAGCTTTTTTACTCAAAATTCTAGGTTTTAGCCATCTATATTGAGCCTTATCTTTATCTCACAAAATAATTTACCCCTTATAATTTAAAATTTGCACTAACCCGTCTGCAAACCCTCAGGTCACCCAGATATTTTGCAGATGTTCTAAATGGACTAGGAAACCTAATCTACTTCTGGAGGGAGGTGGGCTGGTTGCAATGACCATCGACGGCCACCATGGCCAACGTACACACGGCTACACATCAAGCTATAAATTTCCAGTATAAGCTGACCTCGCATTATACGGAAATCATGTACAATGGTAGATCAGCATAAACTGGAAATGTATAGCTTGATGTGTAACTATGCCGTGTGTCCACTTGAAGGACTAAGTGCGAAAACCAATCCCAGTAACATAGAAGATAGAGAACCCCATCTGCAGCTATTCCGATTGGAATCTCAAACAAACAAAACTTTTCTCTCAACAATATCAGCAGTAAGATGAAAACAAAACGTAACCGTTGCCAACATGTGAAAATAACGCTGTATAATACACTGTAGCAATCCGTTCTGTAAAACCAGACAGGCTTAAGTAATATATCGTCTTACGTGATGTTCATCTTGATTAATCGTTCATGCATCAGGTAGTATGCGACGATGTACTGCCGTAGAGTACCTAGCATACGGAAAATAATCTTAAGCTTTTGTGAGCGGCAAATGTGTAGCGAAAATCTACATCACTATATTATAAAACAAAAGTCCCTCTGCCGCGTCTGTCAGTCTGTCTGAACCAAAAACTACCGAACGAATTTCCACACATGGCGCGATTCGTCGCGCGACGCGACGCCACCGCATTGTTAGCCGTGAAGTTTTCTCAGAAATTGTTTTGTTAAAATTCGCGTCGCGGGACGAATCGCGCTAGTATGTAAGAACCTTTACAGTTTACACCAATGGAAGAAGTGATTCATGAATCAATTCATTTTGCGGGTTAGTCCGAAAGGGATACCGGGACCTTGGCAACAGGCAACTAAAGGAACACGGGTGGTTTTAGTCAGCAAAAGTCTGACACACCCTTCCGTTCCGCCCAGAGCGGGAGAAGTCATTTGATGATTTCCCACTCAAAAAAAGAAAAGGCTTGTTATTATAAAAAAAAATATATGTATTAATTTAGTGTGAAGTAAGGCAACCAAATTCACGATCAATAGCTCGGTAGTCTGCGCCTTTATCGTTGGGCTATATCCGACCTTTTCCTTGCATGAAATCGCATTGCTTTTCACAACTTACATCGCGATGTTTCGCCTGACATCACTCACTTAGGACGATGCGTACGAAACGATTTGTCAAAAACGAAATAAGCACGTGCTATTAAGTGCCTCCGGCAACAAGAGAACGTGTCCACAATTTCTAAAAGCTTTCCTTTTATTTGCGAACTGTATCATTAGCAACAATATACGGGAGCGAGACGCAAATAATTGCTGTGCGCGTCTTTATTACTTCCTGTGATAAATGGAGATAAGTATGAGACTTGGAGGGACGCTGATAGAGTAGCCAAGTAATAGATATGCTATAACAGAAGGCTGGCTCTATAAAAAGAGCAAAAACAGATGCACGCACACATAGACGCGTACCTACGTAATTACGTATAGTCTTGAGCATAAATACCTTGACAGTTAAGGAAAATCCAGACGCATTTTTAGAGGTCCGTACCCGAAGGGTGCCAAACGTGACCCTATTACGTCCGTCCGTCTGTCTATCAGCGGGCTGTATCTCATGATCCGTAATAGGTAGACAGTTGATATTTTCACAGATTGTGTATTTCTTTTGCCGCTATAACATCAAATAATAAAAATAAAATTAAGGATTTACAAGAAACATGTATTTTGATAAATATTGTACGGTGGCACAGAATCCTTCGTGTGCAAATCCGAATCGCTCTTGGCCGGTTTTCTCGAGAAATGTGTGTAAGGCATTTGTGTACTGTACTGCAATCTCGGTCAAATATCGGTCGCGAGTGCTTGAACTCACTGTACTTACACGTCTCTGTGTACACACGGCTACACATCAAGCTATACATTTCCAGTTTATGCTGATCTCGCATTATATAGGATTTCCGTACAATGCGAGGTCAGCTTATACTAGAAATGTATAGCTTGATGTGTAGCCGTGTGTACGTGCGTTTTCGCTCATTGTATGGAGCTGACCCTCTGAACCTATCTATATTGTGAAGTAGCTGGAGTGTAAAATGTATCATGTTGTTGTAAATACGGAAGCTTTTACTCTGATTTAAGATCGATTAGTTCTTGCCCCATTGTATTATGTATAGTCGTGAAAGGGTTGAGTATCCGTTGCATAAATTAAAATCGGCTGATGTTAAAGTTACTCTTCCTTATACGTTGGGTTTTCCGCCCCAATCAATAAATTAATTAACAGGTTTAGTATATGCAAAGCATAAGCATAATGCAATCAGCTTATAATGTTCCCATTACTGGAACACAGGCCTCCTCTCCGTGAGAGGGAATGGGCTGTCATGTACCACGCGGGCCCAGTGCGGGTTGGTAGATGTCACATGTCTTCAAATTTTTGGTTCTAGGACATGCCGGTTTCTTAAACGATGTTTTCCTTCACCGTTTTGAGGGCAGTGGTGATGAAATTATTTACACAAAGTAAAGCGCCTGTCTGGGTTCGATCCACGACCTACAACTCGTAAGTCGGAGCCGGTACCACTGTGCCACTACTGGTCCTTTAATCAATCTGCCTAGCCTTTTCCCAACTATGTTGGGGTCGGCCTCCAGTCTAACCGGATGCAGCTGAATACCAGTATTTTACATGGAGCAACTGCCTATCTGATCTCCACAACTCAGTAACTGGGTAATGCGACACCCCTTGGTAAGACTGGATGTCCTACTTTCGGGCTTCTGATGACCCGTAACGACTGTCAAAGATCCACGAATGACAGCCGGGACCGGCTTAACGCGCTTTACGAGGCACGGAGGAGTCTCGGTGTGTAAAGATGGTCACCCATCCACCGACCAACCCCGGCAAGTGTAGCTTAACCTGATGGATCGAACGGTGCGGCTGTTATTACTTAGCCGGCTCCCTACATATACCTACATGTGTCCATAATTCTCTGTAAAGTATTCTGATGATTGTGTCCAACTATTGCAAGTTCCACTCAATAGATAAAGTAGATCTTCAACAAAAGCGTGCACAATACAAAGTAAAGTACGGTGATTTATTTAGTTGTTTGCGAGAGAGTTGAATGTGCATGTCCCGCACGTTCCTTCACGGTCGTTTCTAACTTTACTTTTGAGTAGGGTTGTCAAAGACATGGATTTAGAAATATAAAACCAATGTTTTTACATAATGTAGGTAATATTGCGCCTGTATTCTTTGAAAGGGTAGACAGTGGAAAAAATACACCCGAACCTTGTCATTTTGTAATAAGTACCGTGCACGAGTAATAGGGGCTGTCCTGTCCCAAACCCTGGCGCAATACTGCACTTCACGCTGGTACATACGGCTTCACATCAAGCTATTCATTTCCAGTATAAGCTGACCTCGCATTGTACGTTAATCCTATGCAATGCAAGATCAGCATAAACTGGAAATGTATAGCTTGATGTGTAGCTGTGTTTACTAAGAATTTCATAATTGACTAGCGACCCGCCCCTGCTTTGCACGGTTTTATACCTTGACAAAACATCGAGATTTCTTCATTATTTGTAAGTTTGCTATGAGTGTATTATAAACATAAACCTTCCTAAACAAATTCTCTAAATGAAGGTGAACACCGCAATAAAATCCATTGCGCAGTTTAGAAGAACAACGTGGTCACACCGACGGACACAAAAAGAGACTTTTTTATACAAGGTGAAATTTCTATCGTTTATATCCTATATGAAATCGCGAACAAAAAATCAGCTGTTCCCTACATTTACCATCAAATTGTAGAATTTGATGTTTCACCTTGTATAAAAAAGTCTCTTTTTGTGTCCGTCGGTGTGACCACGTAAATCGCGAAAAAAAGCTTTTTGCTTTTTTTCGCGATTTCACGGTTAAGTAGTTCCATAGTGAAAGTTGTTCATAATTATGCGTACAATGACCCTTTAAGAGGATTTAAACGACTAAAACTTCAGACAAACTTCACCCTGTATCCAAGGTAGTAAAGCTGGAGAGAAGAAACTGTTTCAATAACTGCAGTGAAATCGGATGTTGCAGCATAAGTAATCCAGCCAACTGAGTTGAATCAATCGGAAACCACTAGTTTGTAGGCAAAAAACAAAAGCGGTTTGTTTGAGTTGAACCGCCCGTCAGTAATAGTACTGTTTGAGCAAAAATCAATCACGCGAATGCCCTATCTTTCATAGACCGTTTTTGGTTGCAGCTGTTGTTAGCAAACCACAGCAAAGAGATTTGAATTCCAGATTCCTTTTGTGGAATTCTTTTCCATGTGCACACACCTTGCATAGAAAGGAATTCCACAAAACCAATCTGTTCTTGTTTAGGGGTTTGTTTTGACGAAAAAAATGAGACTTTTTGTTCCACGTTACTCAATAATACAATTTTTTTTTTGTATATTGTGTTTCACGAACTGTGTCCAAATAAGTATTATTCTTTCTTTCTTTTCTTTCACTTTAATGTGATGCAGTTATTTTGCATACTTAACATTTTTTTCCTTTTTTGCAGACTGAGCCGAAATTCAGTAAGGCAGCACATGGCGTATTGTAAAGAGGTAAGTAAGCATTTTGATTTAAAATCTGTACAGCGAAGTTATTTCGTACAAAAATGAAGCCTCATCGAAATACAGACAAACATAGAACCTCTTCCTATATTGAAGTTAGTTAAAAAAAGAACAAGTCTTCTATCTTTAAAGAACACCCAAAAACTGAAAATCAATATTGACTAACTGGCGACGAATATCGAAACGTTTAAAAACCGCTCGAAATGCGTTGTCCTCGTACAGCTACGGTTTCCTAGAAGAGCACTGGCGTAGAGCCCGCTATTTTCCGGCGAATGACGTCACTGAAACGTTATTTATGAAAGTGAGTTGGTGTGTTTTTCTAGAGAGCGTTTTTAACACCATTCACTGCGGTCGTTATGTGGCGGCCACCGCTTTTCTAGGAAACCGTAGCTGTACGAAGTTAACTCAGAAAAAAATCCAGTTTGGACATCCCTATTTTGGTATATTTACACGTCACGGGATCGACGCGGGTCGGAACGTGCCCGGATTGCGTCGCCGCTTGTCAGCGCGTAGCAACCGCACAAATCGTTCAAAATGTATGCAACAATATTTATTCACGTCACCAGTGACAGGCTTTGTCAATAACGTGATGTGTGAATTGGCTTTTAATCCTTTGAATGATTAGTTCGTTTTGTATTTATGTTCAGCGGATTTTTACCTGTTGGTATGAAACCTGTTGACTTTTCACCTGAAATAACGTTTGTACAGATACGGCAGGAACAAAAAAAAAGTTTTAATAAATAATAGTTCATCATCTGCCTGGCCTTTGTTCCAACTATGTTGGGGTCGGCTTCCAGTCTAACCGGATGCAGCTATATACCAGTATTTTACATGAAGTATTTTACATATCTGAACTTCACAACCTAGTAACTGGATAAATAATCCATAATTACTAATGCTACCATAAACTACCGTAATTGGTAATTCCTACCAAAACCACCCTATTATTGTTCCACTGCTGGGCAGCAAAGGCCTTTTCCTAAACATAGAAGGCATGAGCATTGACCACGCTTGCTCATGAACACACAACTTACGATGTAACATCGGCAAAATTCGTAAAAACCGATCACAATCCGAACTGAGTGCGCCTTCAAAATTTCCAATCTTTATTACTGCTTTAGGTGAAAATGATCTTTACGCAAACGCAATAACTTGTAAAGCAATACACCCCTTTGCAAAAAAAACGGGCACCTTAACAGTCATTGGCTTTTGTATGGATAATATTAATATTTTTACTATGTCATTAGCATAAATGACTAGTAATTTGTATAACAAATTACTAGTCATTCATACTAGTCATATCAATAAGAATATAGTTTTTTGGCTACACCCCTCTTCCAACAGCGCTACAATTTTACTAGCTCTTATTGCTTTTTCTGCCATTACAATCGACGCAAAGATATCACTTTTAAGTCACAATAAGGCTGGATTATGCGACAAACATAAATTATTCTACTAAAAATAACGAGAAGTTAGTTTTAGTTACCAGGATAACCTTCTAACCGCAAACCAGCAAAATGTTAGTAAAAGTCACAAACGGAAAGCGGGATTATTATTGTTTTTAAACAAAAGTTTCGAATTTGGAATTAACTATTTTCTTACCCAGACTCTTTATTAAGTGCCAGTAACATAGTTTGGCTATTAAAACCTTTTTACAACTAAATGATTACCAATAATGTACAAAAATCAAAACCGCCCGTTTTTTTTGCAAAGGGGTGTATAAACAAATACGAGTACATTTGTAAAATTGAAACTAACGCAAATTTTCAAATTCATGCTACTTTTAAGTTGTGTCGTATCTATATTAATTATACGTCCAAGTTAAATGCAAGTACATTATTACCGTACATAGGTTAGTGTAAAATGTTCTGCATACATAACATACTGGCTGTGGCCCGCGACTTCTTAGGATACGGTCGCGCTATTTGCTCATACGCTATTGATATTTCTCCATACATATATTTTTTACTCTCCCACTTCATAAAAGACAGTTTATCTTAATGTCATCATCTGCCTAGCCTAATAACCTTTTCTCAACTGTGTTGGGGTTCCAGTCTAACCTAATACAGCCGGATACCAGTGCTTTACATGGAGCGACTGTCTATCTGACCTCCACAACCCAGTAACTGGGAAATACGATACCCCTTGGTAAGACTGGTTGTCAGACTTTCGGGTTTCTGACGACCCGTAACGACTGTCAAAGATCCACAAATGACAGCCGGGACCAACGGCTTAACGTGCTTTCCGAGGCACGGAGGAGTCTCGATATGTGAAAATGGTCACCCATCCACGGACCAACCCCGGCAAGCGTAGCTTAACCTGACGGATCGATCCGTGCGGCTGTTATTACTTAGCCACGAGCTCCTCAAACAAAAACATAAATCCATTATTCTTTGACACTGACACCATAAAAAAGGTCTTTCAGCGCAGAAAAAGATCTAAGACGATTAAAATATTTAACTTTCACTCAATGATAGCCGCAAGCTAAAGTTCAAATAACAAAATTCACTTGAGGAAATGAGCAAAATCATGATCCCATTGACCGAAGATCGTGTTGATATTATAATATTATAATTTATTCAACTTTCTTATTTAAATTTCGGTCTATAGGGATTTCAGGAGAAGACTACTTAGTTATTTACCTAAATCGAGGCTGAAACAGCGATATGATGAAAGTAATTCTTGGAAATATTAATTAAGTATTAAGTACTATTATATAGAGAGAAACTTACTTTAATATACCTAGTATTTGTTGAATGAAAATCTATAATGGATATTATAAAAATGATATTCTTCAGGGAATTACAACAATGTTTAACAAACACCCGTTATCTTTCCAATCCTTTATATATAAAATTGATATTTTAATGCTCATTATGCTTTTCTATGTACATCGAAACCGGGCGAGGAATCGCTACACTCCCAAATATTATTTTAGGATTATAATTCGGTTTAAACCGAGGTTGCGTTAGAAAGAAACTTTTTCCTCAATGTTTTTTGACTATATTTTCGTTTGAAAAAACGATCTGAACAAAAAAATAAACGCAAAGCGACTGCGCTGCTTAATTTAACTAATTGAATATCTACCGTCCGAGGGGTAAAAAGTTTAACTGAAAAAAATACCCGTTTTGGCTGCCCTATACAACCCGCTTTAACTGGTCAGCGCCACCCAGCCCCACACTAATTAAGTGTCACTCCGGATTTTAGATTCTACAGGAATACTAAGTATTTGTGGATTTTTTTATAAGAACAAGATATTTTACTATTCTAAGTACGGACTTCAACCCTATTAGGGTCTAAAAGATATTAAAAACACTTTTCGTGTGCTCAAGTAAGAATTCTTAAAATGGAATTCGAGGTAATTTTTTCAGAATGAAAATTCGGGTATTCGGATATTCCATTATGTTTTACAAAAAAAGAGAGAATTTTATGCTCCCAATATTTAAATGGGTTAAAGAAATACCATTTTTGTAAAGCTTCCGTCAGGTAAATTCACAAAGGACAGAGGACCCTTTTTTAATGGGTTTGTTATTGATGGTATAATAATTAGTCGGAATAGGGATGATGCCTGGGTAAAACAAAAAAAAAACTATTTAGTCCGTCAGTCAGATAATAAAAAAATATTAGACCTGTAAGTATGTATAATTATATTAGAATTTTAATTATAATTTATAATAATATAGGCTTTACCATAATAATAAAAAATTATAATTAGATAAAACACATAGGTATAAGTTGAGGAGTGGGAGGGGCTCACTACGTCACAAATAAGTATAAAATCTACATTATTGAGAGAGGTACTCGTGACGTCATGCCACTTTTTAACTTAATGTATCACCGTAATCTGCTGATTACGTAAAAAAAAAAAAAATAAGTGTCCAGTATTTTTTATTAAACAACCAGAAAGACAAAAAAAAATTGTCATCATCCCTATTACTTTAATGTTTTTCACCTAAACATAAAACGATAAACTTCCAACAAAGTAGTTAACTAGTTTCCCTAATAAAAGCAAGTTTTAGATTTAGAAATTGCACACATACTTTAAATAGCAATCTAAAGTTGTTATGAGCTCACGAGAACGTGTTACTGTTTGTGTAGGTAGTCATTATGAAATATAAGTTTTTAATACGCTGTCCGTAAGAGGAACAGTTTCCTTCCGTATGCTTTAGAATAAGTAAGTTGCCGAGAGTTCCCAAGAAGTGAGTTAAATGGCGTGCAATTGGAGTCAACGTCAAAGTCAAAGTTAAATAATTTATTTCAAATAGGCACATATATGGCACTTTTGAACGTCAAACAAAGAAATAGAATTGATTCTAGTTGCCCCTTCCAAAAGGTAGTTTTCGTATGGAGAAGAATGGGCAAGAAACTCCATCGTTACTCTTTTAAAAATGTTTTACAATATTTTGTATACATTAATTATATAATTATATGTGAAGACGATGCACCTACAATAAGGTTACTGTACTACGAAAGGTAAAAAGAATTATAAATGGAGCAATAATGAATAAATTAATTACCAGATACATGGTGCTCACATATTTACAAAGATTGTAAAAGTATACGATATTACAATAGTCCTAACATTGTTACAAGTAGTACTAATAAGTCAGTGCGTGAGTTTAAGTAATGACAGAGTGTAAAAGTCTATGACATACAAATAATAAATAAAAAAAAAAACTAAATTAGCTATCAGTTTGATTTTGTCCAGACACTAAATCGTCCTATGGAGCAAGACCAGCATGTTTCCAAGCATTCTTATCTTGGATATAATTTTCTAATTTGTAATAAGCTTGTTTACAAAGTGTACTTTTTATATGAGTTTTAAATTTTCTTTCATTTAATTGCAATATATCACAAGGTATTTTGTTATAGCATTTAACGCAGTACCCCATAAAAGATGTTTGTACTTTAGCTAATCTGAAAAATGGTTGATCTATTTTATCTTTATTTCTAGTATTAAAATTATGCCTATCACTTATTTTATTAAAAAGATTTAAGTTTTTTCTTACATACATAATATTCTCATAAATGAATTGGCAAGGTACCGTCATGATATTAATCTTTTTAAATAGTTCCCTGAGAGATTCGCGGTGACATAGATTATAAATGGCTCTGACAGCTCTTTTTTGCAAAATAAAAATGGATTCAATATCAGCAGCCCGACCCCACAGTAAAATGCCATACGACATAATGCTGTGGAAGTAACTGAAATAGACCAAACGCGCGGTTTCTACATCTGTTAACTGTCTTATCTTTCTAACAGCATAAGCGGCCGAGCTTAACCGCCCCGCAAGAGATTTTATATGAGGTCCCCATTGTAATTTCTTGTCTAGCGTGATTCCCAAGAAAACTGTTTGATTAATAAACTCCAGTTTTTCTCCATTCAATATGATGTCACATTCGCTACTTCTAACATTAGGTAATTTAAATCGAATGCATTTGTTTTTTTTTTCATTTAGTACCAAATTATTTACCGTAAACCAATCTTGTACCTGAAGAATAGAGCTATTCACGTCGTCAAGATTTTGTGGACGTCGATTTATTTTAAAAATCAATGATGTGTCATCTGCAAATAACACCATCTTCGGTTGATTTAGAAGTAATTGGGGTAAATCATTAATATAAACTAAAAAGAGGAATGGACCTAATATCGAGCCTTGAGGAACGCCCATTGCCATTTCAGACCCCAATGAGTTTACGCCGTTTACTTGAACTTGAACTTTTCTTTCTTTCAGATATGATCTTAGTAAATCAAGAGCTGTATTCCTAACCCCATAGTGCTCTAGTTTCAACAAAAGTGTATCATGGTCGACGCAATCGAACGCCTGCGAGAGGTCGCAAAAGATTCCAATGGCATCTTGTGCTTCCTACCAGGCGTTAAAAATGTTCTTTATTAGGGTGACACCGGCGTCAGTGGTACAACGCCCTTTGGTGAAACCGTACTGATGTTCATGAAAGATGGAATTTTTATTAAAGTGACGTAACATTTGATTGAGCATCAACTTTTCAAACACCTTACTGAGAACTGGCAGAATTGACACAGGCCTATAATTGTTGGGTTCCTTACTATCACCGGATTTAAACAAAGGAACTACTTTACTGTGTTTCATGAGATCCGGAAAGACTCCTTGGTCTACACTGGTGTTAAATATGAAAGCTAAATAGGGCGCAATGGTTTCGATGATAGATCTACAGACTTTTACAGACATTCCCCATAGATCTTCTGTTGATTTAATTTTAAGATCTTTAAAAGCTTTTATAACCGCTTGGGGGTTTGTATGCTGAAACCTAAACTCCAAAGGGCATGCCTTTACATTCTTTCTAAGTAAGGCAGCAGAAAGCGCGGGTGAGGAATTTAGAGCTTCAGTAGTTTTAACTGGAATATTTCCAAAAAAGTTTTCAAATTCCTGAGCTATTTCTACATTTGAGTTGATTGGGCCATGTGCAGTCTCTAAATTAAATTCAGTACTACGCTGTTTTTTCCTACCTGTTTCATTATTTATTATTTGCCAGGTAGTTTTTATTTTGTCATCAGCTGATTTTATTTTATTGCTAATGTAAAGAGCTTTAGCTATTTTGCACACATTTTTAAAAGTTTTAGAATATTTTGCAACATACTGATGAAAGGTTGAATTATTCATATGTTGCTTTAGGCCATAAAGTTCAAAAAGATTTTCCCTGCTTTTACGAATACCTGGAGTAGCCCAATCACTAAATAAGAACTTTGTGTAAATAGTTTTAGTCTTTAGTGGAAAAGTTTCATTAAAGTGTTTATTTAACTATTTATGTACACACATAATAAACAGACAAGAAGAAAAGAACAGAAAAAAACGTACAAAGGTGATGCTTATTTCTAAAGAAATCTCTTCCAGCACACCTGCGATAGAAAAGTAGATAAGAGATGTAGACACCGTGTGTAAAATTCAAGAGAAAGTAAAATACATAAAATCAACACAATTCACTTAATAAACTAGAACAAATAATAATAATATGATCATACACTTACATACAAATATAAATACTACATACATAATATAAACTACCTACTTCATAAATATATATCGAAATAAATACATACACAACTATGACGAAGTGGAAAGATAGTGTTCTTTCACTCTTCTTTTAAACACTGCAACAGTTTGGCAGTCCCTAATGTCAGGCGGAAGGGAATTCCATAACCGCACCGCGAGCACAGTGAAGGAGTAGGAGTAGAAGTCAGTGGAATGGGGAGGGGACTTAAGGAGATTTCTATGATGCGACCTGCAAGGCGCATCAGAAGGACGGGCTAAGGAAAAACGCTCCCGCAGATAGGACGGAGTTTTAGGATTGTGAAGGAGGTTAAAAAGTAGACACAATATCCGAGAGTTCCTGCGAAGTCGAATAGGGAGCCACTTGAGTAGGTTGCGATAGTAAGAAACGTGATCATACTTTTTAAGGTTAAAAACAAAACGAATGCAGATATTTTGCAAACGCTCAAGTTTATTTAAAAGCTCCTCGGTGGCATCCAAATAACAGGCGTCGGCGTAATCTATAATGGGCTGAATGAGAGTTTGGGCAAGGGAGATTTTGGTGTTCAAGGGCAAGAAGCACTGGAGGCATTTCAACGAATGGAACGTGAAGTGCACTTTTCGACTGACTTGAGCAACATGGGCAGTCCACGACAAGTAGGAGTCCATGGTCACCCCAAGGTTTTTAACCGTGTTCGCGTACACAATCTGAACTCCATTCAGATAGAGTGGAGACAGCGACGCCACATCGAGCCTATTCCGCATATACCTGCCACCGATAATTATAGCCTGGGATTTCCTAGGGTTGATTCGCAGTCCAAAGGACCGCGACCATTCGCCAATAAAATTCAGGTCGCTGTTCATGGCAGACACAGCGGCTTCCGCATCTTCCCTTAAGAAATGGTAGTAAAACTGCAGATCGTCGGCGTAGAGATGGAAGTGAGAAGAAATTACTCTGGTGACAGAGTTAATAAAAATAGAAAAGAGAAGAGGAGAGAGAACGCCACCCTGAGGCACACCTGCGGTAAGGGAACACCAATCAGAAGAAAACTCGTCAAGACGAACCCTCTGCGAGCGGCCCCTGAGGTAGGAGTCAAACCAAGAAATAGTGGAAGAAGAGAAATTTAAAGATTTAAGGATCCCTAGAAGGATGTCGAAATCAACAGAGTTAAAGGCGCTGCTAAAGTCCAGGAGTACAAGTAGGGTGAGAGATTTGTGGTCCATAGCCCAGCGGATGTCATCAGTAACCTTCAAAAGAGCCGTTACTGTGCTATGTGTTTGTTTATTAGTGAAGAGAAATCGGCGTAGAACTCATTTGGGTCACATACATTATTAAAACTCTGAACACATAATTTACTGGCCAACGAATTATTTAATTTTTCTAAGTTTTTACATGTAATTGGCCTAAACCTTATTTGAATTTTTTGTAAAGGTATGCGCAATGTAGGCGCAAAAAGTTATTGTTTGTCCACTGTGATCAGATGACAACTTATTTACAATTTCTTTATGTAAGTAATCACAATTACAAAAAATATTATCTATACAAGTGGCAGAAGAAGCTGTCACTCGGGTTGGTTCATTAAAAACATTTGACAAATCAAATGACCTAAAAAGACTTAATAATCGGACAGTATTCGAGTTATTTTCTAATAAATTAATGTTAAAATCACCACATATGATTATTGACTTACTATTAGTACTAAGTTTCTTTAGCACCTCTTCCATTACAGAATCAAATATAGGTAGATTCTGGTAGCTTGGAGGTCTATATACGCATACTATAACATGCTTATCAAGCTCAACACAGGACAATTCAATGGTGTGTTCAACAGACAGTCCAATGATGTCTTTCCGTTCTTTTGATTTAATAGAATTTTTTACTAATATTAATGAACCGCCATGTATCATACATTTTCGACTGAAATGGCTAACTACACAATAATTTTCATAATTAATTGACTTTACTTGATGGTCTTTTAACCAATGTTCTGTTAAACAAATGACATCAAACTTGGTATTTTCTAAAAACAATTCTATTTCCAGTAATTTGGAAGAGCAACCTTGGATATTTTGATTGAATAATTTTAACATATGTTGCCCCCCCTTTGGTTTCTTATTTTTGTGTATAATATTGCCAGAAGATACCTTTTTATTATTCTCTAATAATAATAATTGTTTATTTGAAGGGGTAACTTCTGTTGTCTTACTTACTAGTTTAAAACATTATCCGGAGTGACCTCCACAACTACAACTGAAGCGTCCAGAATGCCCGTCGCAGTTCCAGCAGGAAGAGAATACCTTATCTGACTGGTAGTGGCCTCCAAAGATGTTGGTATTATAGGTGGATCCTCCTTCGTACAACATGATGATTTATAATTATTGCTCACTATGCTGTTAGTATAACTAGACAACACAGACTCGTCACTAATACTATCATTTGTTATATTAGCTATAACCCCATTAATATTATATGCTATCAACATAGCAATCAGATGTCTACATTCCCAAGACAGAGATAAAGTTCTCTGAGTTAACTTAAAACCACTAACAAACTTGTTAGTGTCAAAATACAATAATTTGTCACTATGACAACATGTCAATCTGTGAATAGTACTATTCAACTTATAAATATAATTATTGTCATAATCTGATAAAGTATCAGAGTAAGGTAAAGCACACAACATTATTTTTCCTATATTTAATTTTAATAAGATGTCCACACCATCCACTATATCCTTTTTGGTAATACCAGTACTATTACCTAAACCTACCTGGAGAGGGGTATGTCCAGCAATGGCCTGCTGTTATATCTTAAATTTATTCACTCGCTGACAGGTAAACCGCTGGCTCTAGAAGCATAATTTTTTTACTAAGTGTCATTAACGACGATGAACGTGATGAAAGTTTGTACCTACTTATGGGAGATCGTCTTATTGCCGGCTAGCTACGCCCCGAAAGTCTGACAACCAGTCTTTCAAGGGTTATTGTGTTACCCAGTAACTGGGTTGTGGAGGTCAGATAGGCAGTCGCTACATGTAAAGCACTGGTATTCAGCTGCGTCCGGTCAGACTGGAAGCCGACCCCAACATAGTTGGGAGAAGGCTAGGCAGATGAGGATTTTTATTAATTAATCCATACTAATATTATAAATTCGAAAGTAACTCTGTCCGTCTGTCTGTCTGTCTGTATGTTACCTTTTCACGCCTAAACCACTGAACGGATTTCGATAAAATTTGGCAAGGAGATAGATGGCATCCCGGGGAAGGACATAGGCTACTTTTTGTCGACATACCACGCGGGCGAAGCCGCGGGCGGAAGCTAGTTACGTATAAGTTGTTAAATTATGCAGGTATACATTACAATATACATTTCAATTCCGAAATAACAACAACGATGTCATTTTTCAATAATGATAGTTTAAAAAGCAGTAATAACATCGAAATCTTTATCTGAATTTACGATCTTACCCTTCGAAACTTATCACATCCCCCATTTTACGATGACGATAAAATGCATAGTGCCATTGGCTATAACTTCCAAGTTCCATATAATAAGACCGAATGAATAAAATATTTTATTGAATTTGACCTTATGAACTCAGATTTATTTGTTACAAGCTTTAGTTCGCGCCTTTGCCCGAGTGACTTTGGAAATTATAACGGATAATTTCATGCCGGTTTCCTCACGATGTTTTCCTTCACCGTTTGGTGATGAAATAATTTACACAAAGTAAAGCGCTTGTCTGGGTTCGAAACTACGATGTACAACTCGTAAGTCGCGACCGTTACCACTGGGCCACCACTGCTCTAACGAGCATCATGAAATTCTGTCATTTTCACCAGTACTTATTTGAAATTAAGGTTTCGAAAAATGCCATAGTTGTATGAGCATTCACCGCTTTAGCCAATAATATGTTGACTTTATCATAGGTAAGCTGTTTTCATCTCTTTAAATTCTAAACAGCACTATCTTCCTAACTGCATTGCTTTGGAAAACAATGGTTCAGTCGATTTCCTCGAGATATTTATTCAAAGCAAAGTTCAGGCTGGAACTGACTTCACAAACAGTGGATACAATTATAGGTTGAGCGCATTCACTTTACGCTGGTATCTATTTGTTGAGCACTGATCATTGGTACAGAGCTCAACTGAGATGGAATAAATTGTTCTCTTAGAATGATATTTTTTTTTATAAAACACCAAGGGCGAGCTCTTTAACGCGGTTTAAATGTGCTGATCGCGTTCAGTTTCATTGGTGACATTCGCACTAAGATTTCCTTATTTATATTTTTGATTGGGCCGATCGTCAGTATATAAGAAACTATATTTTGTAGATATCAAAATTATTCATTAATGACCTGAGAAAACTACTATTTCATCATCAAATCATTATTTAAGTACATCTTCTGTTCTAAAAATACTTATATAGTTCCCTGCCCAAACTCCTAACTAGTACGTATCTAATCCTAAATTTTTAAGACAAAATTATTCATAAGACCACTATTTGAAACTTCCATCTATGACACTTTCAATAGGTATACATATATCCTTGACACGGTCCGATTTAAAACTAAAAAAATCTTGGACAGCACACGTTGTCAAAACACAAAAGTAACGTATTCCCTTTCAAACACCACAGAATATATCCGACACAGTATCGGATTGGTGGACATGAATTTCTCAGTAGCAGCCCGGAGTCTGGAAATGTGCCCGATTGCAATAGGCTGGCCGCCTAACATGGGACTTAAAACATAAGTGGCGAAACAAAAATGTATGTACCTATCTATACATGGTGATTTTTAATTCACTGTTTAGCTTTCAGGGCGTGAAAGTACTGGGCACGCCACAATTGCGGCGATAAGTCCCCTCTTTGAGGAGTGGCTAGAGAGGCGCCACGGCGTCCTCACCTTCCACCTGACACAGGTCCTCACCGGACACGGTTGCTTCGGGAGGTTCCTGTTTCGGATAAGGCGGCAGGAAACGCCCGGGTGTCACCACTGTGTGGATTGCCCGGAGGACACAGTGGAGCATACGGTGGAGGTATCGGGGTCGGGAATCCCAGGCGGATTCCCGGCCACCATAGGCGCGGGCTTGCGGACGGCGAGCAATGGGTAGCTCGCCGTCCGACTAGGACCAGGTCCGGGTCGATGGCGCGTTCGTGTTCCACCCGCGCCTCAAAGAGTTGTCAGCACAATTCGCGGGGCCTGTCAGGGTTGCGGGTTAGTCCGAAAGGGATACCGGGACCTTGGCAACAGGTAACTGAAGGAACACGGGTGGGTTTTAGTCAGTAAAAGTCTGACACGCCCTTCCGCTCCGCCCAGAGCGGGAGTAGTCATTGGATGATTTACTATCCTCAAAAAAAAAAAGGGCTTGAAAGTACTCATGATTTAGAGCAACTTTCACTATAAGACCAACTCTGAAACATCGAATAAAATATCAGCGGTTTCATACAAAAATACAATATTTACCGATTTTTTTTTTTTTAGTTGGAAATGTATGAAACGGATATATATTTTTTTGCTATTATGTTTGTTTGAAATGGAGCGTTTTTTGCGGCGGAGCCCGCGAATGGCATAGCCGCGTCACACGCGGCGGTTCATCACGGCGGCGCACGCAGCAGCAATGCCCGCGGCATACCTTCTCCCAGTCTTATTTGTAAATCGCACAAAGGAGATGCAAGTTGAGAGTGGCAAGTTGCGACATGTGCAGGCCTAACGGCGCCCGGCATGGACGCTCGCTTAGACTGCAGCGCTTGATATAATTCGTTACATAGGAATTCATACAATTTTATTGAGCGCCCGAAACGCAGCGTACAAAATACGCGTCTCGGGCGCTTGTTATAACTAGTCCCTTAGTAGAAAGTTTAGTATGGTCCCTCTTTGTAAAGAACTGTTGAAATTGTAGCTTTGAAAACATGCCAAGTTGCTTTAGGCCTCATTTACGGAGACGCGGGGCGTGTCACGTCGCGTGCAGTGTGGCGTCACGCGGCGCGTCTGACGTTTTTTCTGTTTACGGTGCGGCAGCGCGTGTAGCGCCAGTTATCATCCCACGCGTTAACATAAACATATGGCAATATACGTCTTGATTGTCGCTGCTCTTTTTTGGGGTTATAATATATATTTTTGAAATGTGCTAATTAAAACCTTTCATTTGATACCCAACATGGTATGATTAAAAATATATATTTTGTTGTTCATGATATGTCACCTAGAGGGCGCAATTTTCAATTTAATGTGTCTTCATATAGCCTTTGACCAGCGGACGATCAAGAAGCTTCCAGCGATACCTCATTTGTCAAATTGTGATGAGTCTTTTAGAAGATAATATGTGGGAACAGACATAGATAAATACATAGAAACCGGTCAAAATTACAACCCTCCTTTTTGCTTCGCCGTAGTCAGGTAAAAACTAAAACCCAACTACGACAAAAAAGTCAACTAAAGAGATATAAACAAGACATCACGGACAGACAAATTAAAAATCCGGAGTCATACGGAATCTGTTCGAGTTCGTTCGTTATACCAATAACCGAAGAATAAAGGTATTATTCTAAACAAGTTTTATTTAGGGGCGGTCAGTCGCTCCAATTGTTCGTCTAAGGGTCACCTTACAAGAAGTTTGTCAAAAAAAATGGGAGTAAACGAATTTGGATCCTGAGTAAATCGCAATAAGATTTAATCTCCAGTGCGAACTTTCAAATGAACGTAGAATGGGCTCGTTGGCTATGTTGTAAATTTTCTCCGCAAGAAAATTCACCGCAATACAGAGCAATGGCGCTAGTTTTACCTACTTCTTTCTATACTCCGTGCTACTATAGCAGTCAAAAATCTGTCAAATAAAATGTATGTCATCTTGAGTTTTCAAATATCAACATTGAATTTTATATGTTTATTTAGACTCGGTATTTATTTATTTATCAATCAATAACACTTGTAATATTCGTTTTGGAAGTGGTTTTAGTGTTTTTTTCATGTTTTCTATGTCTCAGTTTCTTTTGTGGAATGTGATAAATTACGAAAATATTATTTACGAAAATAAATAATATATCAGCGCAGCTAAAAATTTGAGCGTAGTCCTCTCGTCTCAACAGAGCAACGCCGACTGATTTGTGAAACAAAAATATGCTTGAAGTTCCCGTAATGTGCGACGGAAGATGGCTTCTTCCACGAACTAAGAACGTCGTAAGTCCTACAAGCTTTGATTCGTAATAAAACCAAAAATAAAAGGAATAAAAAAAAAAGCCTACACAATTTTTTTTGCCTTGTTTTAATACATATAATCATCTAATTTTTATCATAATAGGCATTAGCATTTTAAGTACAAATCGAAAATACGTGAAAATTAGAGGTAACTTCGTGATATTTTTTTATCGAGAAAATTTTAATATTTTGTGTTTCTGTTCCACAAAAAGTTTGGAAATATCATGTAGTTACTCATACTATTTTTATTTTACACCTAAGTCTTATCAATTTCATGAAAAATCAAATTGAAGACAGGCAATTTTGCTTACTACCCGCCCTTAAGGCACGCACAGGCACGCACCTCTGACTTTTCGGATTCATGTGCGTATTGTATAATTATCACTTGCATTATAAACGGTGAAGGAAAACATGAGGAATCATGCCGTTGCCAGAGAGATATTTCTCGACGGCATGTGAAGCCGAGTCAGATGCCTTTGGGCGGCTTTAAAACTCTGACACCATGTTAGTAACCACACGAAAAGAAGACGACTAAACAACGGTAGTAATTGAATAGTACTTAGACCTCACAAAATAAAGGTAACATCACGGTCGCTTGGCTAATTTTCGGTGATCCCATCACAATCATAGCAAAAGAAGCTTTGAAAAGGTTGAACATTAAAAAAAACAAAACACAGTGTTGTGTTTTGTTTGAACATCGTCGTCAGTTCTATAATTGATTTTTAATTTGCAGTATCTGAACAAGTTTGTTGAAGCTAAACAACAGTTAAGTGCTGTTGTTTGTGTCGACGTTACAGCTCCCATTCAATGACTGCCGAGGCAGATAGCCAATCAATTATACTTCCCCTTCTATACTAATGAAAACAAGCTATAAAAGATAGTGTCGTCATGTAAATATGACGAGAACAGATTCCCTCTACATGAAAAATACTGGTTAAGTATTTGTTATTTCTGACGACTTCAAACGAGTAACCCAGTTGGATTAAAACTTTCTGAAGACTCATTCATGTTTATGATTGTAAACGATTTCACTCGACTAGTTTTGGGAGTTAAGGTGAAAGTGCAAGTGTAGCCGCCAAAATTAAATTTTTCTTACGTTTTTTTTGCAATTTGCCCGTTTTTTTGCATTTGGTCAGTAAGTGTGAGATTATATGTTGATCAAAATATGATCCACAACCGTAAAAAAATATGTATGTACACACAGAATAATCATCAATACCTACAACCAAGATCAAATAAAAAAAAATAAAAAAAATTGCCCATAATAGATAATCGTATTGATGATTATAATTCTGTAAATACATATTTGTTACTGTCGTGAATCATATTTTTATCAACATAAAATCCGACACTTACATACTTGCAAGTTGGGAAAAACGTAAAAAAAAATGAATTTTTCGCGTTACCTTAGCGAGCGCAACCCTATTCATGAACTGATCGGCTCTATTCTTGTTATAAATGTCAAACAAGAAAACACACGAACATACGTAAAAGCTATTCGTTGTAAGATTTCTCCGACGCGTGTTGAAATACTGCTTGTGAATGAACCCTTATTGTTTTTCTCGTCCGCAAAATACGTTCGCCAGATTTTTCGGCCAGTCAACGCTTTTGAAAAAGTGCCTTGGGAAATAAACAAAGTTAAATGACTTGCCTTGTCAAATTTTGAGTTTGCCGTCAGTGCCAGATTTAGGTCGACTTGTTTTTCAAGTTCCCTCATAGAGCTTATTGAATTCGTCGAAGAAAATGGTAAACTCGTTTTGAAAGACAAAAATTCGATTAGGGCAAATTGTGTTCGTCTTGATAACGAGGTTTTTTGTAATAAAATAACAAATGATTCTTTTTGAATGTGTTGGAGCACTTCATGATAATTGGTTTGTACGTTATTCAAAGTTATGGGAATGAGATTAAAGGTGTTTCCCATTTTCACAATAAAATTACATTCTCTTTTAACACATTTTCAATTGTTTTCATTGGAAATGCAAAAATACATTGAATTGAAATTACATTTAAAAGAATTGGTGTAGGTAATCATATTACCAATGTGGATATTTCAATCATTGTTTCCTTTAACATTCTTTTAATAATAATTTATTCCTCCAAGGACAATATTACTTATAAGAGAAAAAAATAGGGCTAACCAAATTTTTGTGGAAAGGAAAAAACAGCCCATTTAAAAAAAAAAATAACGTTAACTATATTTTGCGGAGATCGATTCGTTTGTGTGTAAAACTAGTTAAAAAGTCGTTATAGTTTGAATAACTATTTACATAATAGCCTAAATAACTTGTTTGAAAAGAATGGTGTCTGTTAATATTTAGTTCGCAAATAAATTAAAAACCGTGATTAGTATCAAAATCTGTTCAAAAGAATTTTAATATTTTATGCATCAATTTTTCAAAAAGGTGTTTAAGCTTTTAACTTTTCAAACATTAAAAGTTTGCTTTGACTTTGGCGTGATTTAAAGTTGACTTGTTGATAAAAAAAGTCTGATTTACAAATGGCGACGACTAATTAGAGGTTCAAGGCTCAAGGTGAGGTGAATAACTCAGGCCACTTCTCAATATAAATGAGCATATTTTAAGGTTTATTTCAGGCTACGACCATAATTTCTAAACAGTTGAAACTCGGACTAAAGTGTACAAAAAGAGTTGAACAACTAACAACTATAAAAGTGAATACTTTGATCATTATGACCGGTAATGTAAAGGGTGCTTTTCACAAACGGTCCAAATGTGACAATAATTCTCGCAACTGGATTCCGTCATCTGTAATCGCTGCTCAAACTTGTTCCAATCAAAGCCATTACAGAAATATGAGATGTATTAGAAAGATAGTTTTCCTTTGGAAAAAATACTAATAATGTATAGTCAAGTCTTATAAAAGTCTTAAAACATCGTGAGGAAACCGGCATGTTTTGTCCCGCGTGGTGGATTACGGCCCACTCCCTCTCATAGAGAGGAGGCCTGTGTCCCAGCAGTGGGAACATTATAGGCTGATTATGTATGTTATGTAAGTCTTATAATATCTTCGTGTTTTCAAACTATTTCCTTTATTAAGTCAGGACACTGAGGAGACTATTACTTACATACAAAACTATATTTAATAACTTGATAATAAAGATCAAAATAGCATACACCTTTTTTATATACACCTTTGATCATATATGTCGAGTTCACATCAACCTAAAACCTTTTCATTTAACCTTACATTTTTGACGTTTAATGAAGTTTATAATTAAAAGGGGAATTATGTTGGATGTGATTTGCTACTATGGGTATTTTTTCCTCATAATGTAGTAACTACCTACTGCCGATTTTGTTTGCCTTTCTTATTTACATTTATATTACGAGCATAGTTTTACCGTCGTGTGTCACGCAATCTAAATTGGAAACCAAATCACGGTATATTTCTTTTAATAT
The DNA here is from genome assembly GCA_947363905.1 of Lithophane semibrunnea. Lineage (NCBI taxonomy): Eukaryota > Metazoa > Arthropoda > Insecta > Lepidoptera > Noctuidae > Lithophane > Lithophane semibrunnea. Next base: position 10,817,293 of record OX376197.1, on the reverse strand, counting down.
AGCGTTTGAAACCTGATTAGCAGTCTTTCCGCTCCATGCATTCAGGGCTGCCCTAAAAAAGTATTATTAGAATAAGCTGATAAGAATATTAACTTATGTGTCTGTGAGAAAAGCATAGAAACTGTATACAAGTCCTTGGGCTAGTCGTAAAAGGGGACTGAAGGAAATGGACTCTGTTGTATGTCAATCTAGGTACTCGAAGCTAGACGAACAGGGCTGTCCATTTCTCGTAAAAATTGAAGTGTTTATTTCGTTTATCAACTTCGAATGCGGTATGGAACTTACGAGTTTTATTCTTAAATCTTGGGAAATTAGTTTTTGGGCGATGTGATAATGCGTTGAATGTTAGAATTGCCTTCGAAAGCGTGTCTTGGACCTTCGGATTTTTGTCTGTCCTAGTAATAAAACTGTGTCCAACAGATGTAGGTAATACAAATCCTACACAATCATATAAATTAAACCTCCAAATACCCTAAATATGCAAATTACAGAACAAAATGCCAGAAACACTGCGAATATTCAACAGCAGTGAACCGGCGACCTTCCTCAGATATATTGTCTCTTCAACGGAATTTTAAGACTTCCAACGTTCGTTAAATAGGAGGGGTAGGTAGGTAGTGATAGAATTCCGAGATAGTAGCCTTGCGACGTACTAAAACAGGACAGTTTAGTAGCCTGTCGACAAACAGACTTCCCTTGAACACCAATTGTGCTAGTTTATTGATGCGTTCAACTTTTAGTTGGTCACAGATTTTTTTTTTTTTTACGATAAGTCGGTTTCGTAATTTATGCAGGCGCACTATTTTATTCATTGGGTTCGGAACTCTGAAGGTAGTTTTCGTAAACATTTTACTTATTTTCTTTATCCGTTGTTAAAAAAAGTGCTTCTAAACTGAGTGATTCTACTGTTGGTAAGACATGAAGAAGCAGGACTGAACCGACTAGAAGAAGGCAGCTTAGACAGACGGGGAAGGAGAAAAACCGAGTGCTGGAATAAAACCCTGTGTTCACTGTCATCACCATCATCAGCAGCCTCAGTCCGCGACTCTCCAATTGCACACCATTCAGCTCGATTTTCGGCAACTCGGCTTCGGCATGAGCATGAGGGTTACCTACGTTTGCCGATTCGCGGTCTCCACTCAAGAACACGTCTATACCAACGGTCATCGATTCTACGGCTAATATGGCCGGCCCATTACCACTTCAGCTTCAGCTTGATCAATGAACTGTGTTAAGCTGTAATTCAATGTATGTAAACCAAAACCCTCCTAGTTCAAACCTTAGTTGTATATTTAATCATGTCCCAGTAGAAAATCTCATCACTGAACTAAATTAACATTAGGCAACGAGTTTCCAACACACACAGTACATTTTCGTTTCCGTGAACGGAAAACCGCCAGCAAATAAACTGAACGGAGAACAATCATTATGACCAAATGCGCTCACTAAAGCTAATGTTGACTGGTTTACGTAACTCTTGTTACGTTGTTGGTGTGTAGATAAGCTTGTTTCTATTACGTGATAGTTTAGAGTCTGTTTACTGGTGCCTGCTGAATTGTGAATTAGGTGTAGGTATGGTCAGCTGTGACACTACGGCTACACTTCGCGTTATCGCGAAATTTTCTTCGTGCGCTCTCTGTTGCTCAGCGAGTAATCGAGGGGTAAGCGAGAGAGCGCGCACGAAGAAAAGTTCGCGATAACGCGAAGTGTAGCCGTAGCATAACTGAGAGACAGAGGAATGAAAACACCGTCTTGCAGTCACGAAGTTGTTGTAACGGAAACACACGAAACTCACCGACGACACACCGTAGAAAAATCTCATTCAAAACGTTTATAATTTTTCTCTGCAAGCCACGCGTCGGTATACCAACAAAGTATTCAAGCAGTTCAACATTATGATAATGTTTCCATCGTAACACTCAGGCAGTTCGGCTCAGGCAACTGCCACTTTTACACATCATCTATGTTGAGACAAAATTATTCTATTAAGTATTCTTTTAATTTTACTTCAGTTTTAAGCAAATATTTAAGATTATAATTAAGATTTAAAAACGTGTTGTATGGAAATTCTGTAATTAGTCACGACTCCTCTGGGAAATATATTTTGTTGTGATGGCTGCCTGGCAGCTGTGTGTAAAAAATAGTGTAAAGTGAAGGTACGCAAATTTTATGAAAATACTAGCCCAATTAAAGAATAGAGACGTCTAAATTGGGCCGACGAGGTTTGGAAATTGTAGGTAAGTTTAATCTGAATATTCTTTTTATTTGCACTACAACGAAAGACAAAATTATAGATTGTAGAAAGATTTCTCCGTCGCGTGGTCAAAAATGAAGGAAAGAAATGTCGCTTTGTACAGAGAGAGATATGTCAGTTCTTCGTTGAGTAGAAATAGAGTCCACGTCACCACTGAAGTTTGGCGGAAAATTGTGGAACTAAATTTTTTAAATGCAATTTTATGCAATGACATAGACACTAGCGCCGCGTCTATCAGACTTGAGTGGTGCTCAAAAAGTGTTTAAGCTATAGGTACGAGTGCTGAGTTTTGTTGCATTTAAAAATTAAAACAGCCTCTGTTAATATAAGGCTTTATACACGACGCCGAAACCGCACCAGAGACCGAAAGTAAGGGCCGGCGCACATTTGGCAAGGCGCAGCGCAGCGCATTCATCACTGCCAAACAAATATCTACCTTGTACTAATTGAAATAAAGTTGATAATAAATAAACTTGCATCAGCTCGAGAGCGCGACGTAAGCAGCAACAGGCGCGCGTCTCAGGTTATCTATTCTCAACTTTATTTTTAGGCACGCAATGTTGATATTTGTTTAACAGTGACAACCGCGCCGCGCTGCGCCTTACCAGGTGAAAAATAATAATATCTCAACATTCGTATACACAAACATGCAAAGCGAAATCAAAGAAATACCATCAAAATTAACCACAAATTACTAACCATGTGCGTTTACACCATTCTAGTGACCTCAAAAGCACAGCAACGCACTAATTTTCAAAATAATTTCAACTGAACGTTCGATTATGATTTCCTGCTACCAATTTGTTCGGTTTAGTAGTCAGTAATGACCAAAACCTGTGGTTAGCTATTGAATTTATAACGTGTAGGAACTTCTGTTCCAAGGGTATTTATTACAACGCATACCATTAACTTATGTTACAGTAGCTGCGCCCCGCGGTTTCATCGGCGTAAGTCTCGATGCCGTGGGAATATCGGGATAAAAAGTATCCTATGTCCTATTCCAGGTCATGGTCTACCCCTGTGCCAAATTTTATCTAAATCCGTTAAGCAACAAAAAAACAAACTCGTTTTTGCATTTATAAAGTTACTAGCTTCCAACCTCGGCTTCGCTCGCGTGGTTGTCGGATATCGTCCCACAGGAACGTACTACCGGGATACTTAAGAAATGCTGGGTTCCCTGTCCAAACTTTCATCCCCTATATTACCCCCTATAGGATTATTTTTTTAAACAAAAAGTAGCCTATGTCCTTCCCCAGGATGCCATCTATCTCCTTGCCAAATTTTGTCGAAATCCGTTCAGTGGTTTAGGCGTGAAAAGGTAACATACAGAGAGACAGACAGTCACTTTCGAATTTATAATATTAGTATGGACAGGACAGGATTAGAATTTGCACCCCGTGTATTATAAGTACCAACTGTTTTAATAATAAAACAGTTGGTACTTATAATACACGGGGTGTGGGGTGGGTGGGGTGCGGTATAAACCGTCTTTGTACCTACAGAATCCATCTTATTCTATTTCATAATTATTTTCACTGTCATGCCATTCATTTTCATTGTGTGTGTTGTTAATTTTTTCGCTTATGGTATACTTACCTATGTTATTAAAATTATAATCACGAGTAAAAAATACTCTACAAAGGCGGACATAATGCCTGAAGAATGCGAATGGATGAATTCTGCGGGTAAAACCGCGGGGCGTAGTTAGTGAGAAATTATAAGTAAACAAGTAGCTAATTAGTTTCGCAGAATACTTAATTACGACTGATTCATGAAGAAGTTTCTTTTACTTTGAACGTGTTCTTGTACTACATAGAAAAACTGCGAAGTTTTTCTAGTTCATTCCAAGATTCCCTGGGGGTCTAGTTAGGAGCCTGCTCTGCAGTCTAGATAGGCACTACCTATCTAGGGTACAAGATTGGCAAAAATTTCAGAACAGAATTTTTAATGATCTGCCAAAGTGAGGTGTTACGTTATTTTTCTGGTATTATTCTTGTCGTGTTTCCCCAATTACTAAACGTTAGGCCATTAACTCTATTTTTCTGGCGATTAGTAGGTGATAGTGTGTGCGTAAAAAGATATGGGCCTTCCTAGCCTAGGCCTACCTAATCAATCAATCTGCCTAGCCTTTTGGCATCTATGTTGGGGTCGGCTTCCAGTCTAACCGGAAGCAGCTGAATACCAGTATTTTACATGGAGCGATTGCCTATCCGACCCCCACAATCCAGTAACTGGCTAATACGATAGCCCCTTGGTAAGACAGGTTGTCAGACTTTCGGGCTTCTGGCGACCCGTAACGACTGTCAAAGATCCACACAAATGACAGACGGGACAACGGCTTAAAGTGCTTTCTGAGGCACGGAGGAGTCTCGGTATGTAAAGATGGTCACCCATCCACGGACTAACCCTGGCAAGCGTAGCTTAACCTGATGGATCGACCCCTGCGGCTGTTATTACTTAGCCATGAGCTCCTCATAGCTTAGGCCTACCTATACTACCTATTTGTCTTAGTGCTTGTTCACGAAGGAACGCGCGGGCGCTACCGCGCGTGCGGGCGCGTTAGACGTGGCGAGCTCGTCTTCACATTGGCCACCAGGCGTTTGCGCGAGTGTGACGTGTTGTCAGAGGTTGTAAACATATACAACGTGAACAATCACTTAGTCTAGCACTACTGGGAAAAGAGGCAAACATTGTTCCTAGCGCAGAAGGACTTGTATCACAGAAATCGCCTGGCGCAGGTATTTATAACCACACCACACCTATTTTACTTGAGTCACCTGCTGGTACACCTACCGGTAGTTCTGATACTCTGAGTACATTGACGTCCGAAATTAAACTACTCCGCGGAGACATGGGAGACCTGAAATCCCATATTAAACAATTAAGCGACCACCTTACCCACTGTTATACTCGTCTTGATGAGTACGACGCAAGAATTAAGACACTGGAAAAGCGCGAAGAGGAAATCATCTGTCTAAACAGCACTATCCATAATCTCCGTGAGCAACTAAACTCGCAAGCTCAATCAGCAATACGGAATGAGCTGGAAATCTCAGGAGTGAACGAATTCAAAAATGAGAACCCGCTGCACATTATGCAAGTAATGGCTCTTAAATTTGGAGTAACCGTACAGGAACAGGACATTGACTTCGCTACAAGAGTGGGCCCCCGTCGTCAGGAAAATAAAGACACCGCTGAAACTCCCACGCGGTCACTAGTAGTCAGATTTGTACGCCGCTACAAGCGTGATGAGTTCCTCAAGGCTGCTAAAACTAGAAGAACCATGACTTCCTCTGACTTGGAAATAGCAGGTCCTTTGAGAAAAGTATACATTAATGAGCGGCTTACATACGAAAACCGGCAGTTATTTCGTGCCACCAAGCTTTCCTCCAAACAAAAAGGGTACCAATTTTGTTGGCATAAGAATGGAGCCATTCTCATACGTAAACAGGAAGGCAACCCCTCCATCCATATTCGCAACACCGAGGACCTGGAGCGCCACCTGGGCATCCCGATGTTGGTGTCTCGCCAGTCCTCTCCATCAGCACAACTATGTGACTAAACGTCGCCTAGCCAGCAAACAGTACTTTTTTACTCTTACTAGTTATAGTAGTTTTTGTACCACATTTCTTTATTTTGTTACTCTTTTTTTAATTTTTTATCTACTCTATATTTCAACCCTAGCACTAAATAATTCACGATCTACCTCAAGTTGCTACTCAACTCGACAAACTTACACACATAACTTACTATACACATCTGCTATAACATATTATTTACCACTGACCTATCACACGCACACTTCCAAAATCTCACCCAAATGTGTTTGCCTGCATACATTCGCACTACATCATGTGACTAAACCTCCTATGCCCAGTCCTACTTCAGCTTTTCTCAATTACCATACTTATGGCGCTATTTGATATAACCCAACAAATAGAGGAAATCACCACACTAGATTGTCACGACTTTGACAACTTAGACGAATGCAGGAATCACATTCAGGATTCCAAGTCTAGTTTCAAATTACTCACTTTTAACATCAGAAGCTATCAACGTAATTTTGATGACTTTTCAGTAGCATTAAACCGACTTGACGTAGACATAGACGCTATCGTACTCACAGAATGTTGGCTAAGCGAAGGCTCGATACTGGAAAGTCTACCAGGCTATAAAGTATTTCGAACAAATTCGCAAAACAATAAAAATGGTGGTATAGTCATATACACCAAAAGTAACTATGACGTAACTTTAATCGAACCTTCAATACAGGATACAGATAGCCTTCTCTTAACTTTAAACAATAAAGTAGCTATACTGGGGTTATATCGATCACCATCCTTTACCAATCTTACAAACTTTATCGCTGCATTAGATACTTTCCTTAAAACTATTAATACGTACCCAACTCTAATTATCACCGGAGACTTAAACATAGACATATGTTGCACCACAAGTAATAAACACCACGATTATATGTGCCTTATGGCTTCTTATGGTCTACTACCCGTTATAACCAAACCTACTAGACAAAAATCTTGTCTTGATCATATATTTGTCAAATGTAATACCAAACCCAAAGGAATAGTATGCAAAAGCTCTATCACAGATCATGACATAGTAATGGCTCACATCCCTCTCAAGCATAGTTACACTAGACTCAATAAAAATCGTTGGGTACTTAAATTAAACGAGGACGATTTAGTCACTGACTTAGCCAAAGTAGATTGGACTGACACCCTTAACGAAAATTGTTTAGCATCTGCTGCTGCATCTTTTACTGGAACTCTTGCCAACTTGATTGAATCACACACACACAAAATTAAAATTCCCCGTAGCAAACGTAACATTCAGCCATGGATCACACCTGGTCTTATGAGATGCATAATCCACCGCGACAGGCTTCATCTATCATTAAGATCTGACCCCGAAAACGAGACAAAAAAACTCATCTTTCACCGTTATAAAAACTTCTGCAACAATTTATTACGGAAACTTAGAATTGAGTACGACAGTCAACAAATCCAGGTAAATCACAAAAACTCCCAGAAACTGTGGAAAGTTTTAAAATAAATGTACGACCCCAGCGGCCAAGCGCAAAATACATCCAATTTAGTCACAAGCTCTCCTGATCCTGTCGAGTCTCTCAACAAGTGCAACTCCTACTTCACATCTGTAGGCAAAAACCTGGCTGCTACTATACTGACAAAACTGTCAGAAACACAAACATCCCTCTCTAGCAAGTATTCCCCACCAAAAACTTCACGCTACTCCTTCTTTCTACACCCTACTGACGAAATAGAAATCTCAAACTTTATAAATCAACTAAAAAATGACAGCTCCCCAGGTCCTGACAAAATAAGTGTAAGACTCATAAAAAAAACACAAAACTTAATTATAACACCTTTAACCCATCTGATAAACCTCAGCCTGGAAACAGGTATATTTCCTGAACAGTGGAAGGTTGCAGCAGTAAGCCCGATACATAAAAGTGGTCCCAAAGATAAACCTGAAAATTACAGACCAATAGCACTTCTCAGTATCTTATCAAAAATCCTGGAAAAAGTAGTAAACACCCGACAAGTAAATTTTCTGGACAAACATAATCTCATTTCCGACAGACAATTTGGTTTTAGAAAAGGCAAATCAACTGAAGATGCAGCATCACTACTTACTAATTCGATATCAGCAAGTATAGAAAAGGATGACCGATGCTTGGCGGTCTTCTTAGACTTAGCTAAAGCCTTCAACACAATCTCAACAGACCTTCTTCTTAAAAAACTTGATGCTGTAGGGATAAAGGGAAAACCGCTCGAGTGGTTTCACAGCTATCTCACCAACCGCCGACAATACGTGAAATCAGGCGAACACTCAAGTGGTCAACTCCCTATCAATTTTGGAGTTCCGCAGGGCAGCTTACTAGGTCCAACACTATTTATTATATATATGAACGACATATTGAACCTCACTCTCTCAAATGCGGAACTGATTTCCTACGCAGACGATACGGTCATCACGTTTCATGCCCGCACCTGGGAACAAGTCTACCGTCTCGCAGAAGAAGGTTTAGCAGCAGTAGCGCAAACACTCAACCACAACCTACTTACTCTCAATTTAAAGAAAACCAAACTTATCACATTTTGCAAAACACATTCTTCAAGTCCTCCTCATAACCTAACATTAAAGTTTCACACTTGTCAGAACCATCTGGAAACCTCACGTGAAGTCTGTTCATGTGAGTGTATTAACCGGACATCTTCAATTCGTTACTTAGGGCTACTCATCGATGAAAACCTATCTTTTAAAGCGCACATTCAAAATCTTTCTGGCCGATTAAGGAAACTAATACATATAGCTAAAAAGCTAAGAGACCGTACTCCAAAAGACATCCTGCGAACGGTTTATTTCGCAATATGCCAGTCCATCATACAATATGGCATATCAATTTGGGGCGGGGCTGGAAAAACGTCAATGATTGAGCTCGAAAGAGCCCAGAGAGCAGTTATAAAAGTACTTTTAAAAAAGCCATTTTTCTACCCCACTGACTCTCTATACAAAGAGTTTCAAGTTCTCCGTGTCCGCCAACTGTATATCCTTAATGCTTGCCTACACACACACAAACACATTAAAAGCAGACCAGACTACCACTCTTTAACTTCCAAACGCGTCTTCCATATTCCGCTACAAAGAACCACCTCTCTCCTAGCCAGACGATGTCCTGCGTACCTACACACTTTCGTATACAACAAAGTTACTGGTAACTTACCTATTGACCCAAAAGATCTCACCCTGTCTGCATGTAAAAAAGTGGTAAAAAAATGGCTCTTAGGCCTTTCATATGATGAATCCGAAAGCTTTCTCATAACAACTCACACTCGGAATCACACTAACACGACACACTCTCACACTCACTCACACCCACTTATTTACTCACTACACTCCACACGCATATACACCCATACCTTATTTTGATATTCTTTAGTTTTAAGTCTTGACCAATAAATACTAGTTAATAAGTTCCTATCTTGTATAACACAATTTAAATTCTGTTTTTGTTTAAAACAACCTAAGTTTAATGTTATATCTTTGATCTCATCTCAAACTTTAATTAAGATTATTTTATATTTGTTTGCAATTCATTATGTGTTCCCGTATTACGCAATAATTAAATTATGTATCACAACTCAGGTCCCCAAGATACAGGCATTGCCTAGTTTGGGGACCATCGCTTTAACAAAATGAATGTTACCAACAGTTACAGATAGAATTACTATGTTATTAATAATCTAAGGTAATAATTGTAACAATGTTTAAATAAAAATTTTATCTTATCTTTTTATCTTATCTTACCAAGCAGTGTTACATAACATCCTATGTTACTAATGTTACCTACGTGTTATAATTATGACATCGTGATGGCATTGTAAGCGGCTTCTAGTAATACAGATTTATATTAATTAGGTATTGGATTGTCACACCATGTTGTGCATGTAATTACATTTTGCATCGCATCGCGTCTGACGGCATACTTCTGACGTGTTTTGGTGGATCAATTTTGTATCCTAAATTATCACGAAATTGATCAAAGTGCATCATTACGACTGGTATTCCCAGCAGGGTAGATAGAGGTGAGTAGGTACACCACTTTCGTCTCATGTTTAGATTAATAAATCACAAATCCAGATGCCTTGCTGCTACTAGTTTGATGGTTGATGGCAATAGATTCGCCCCCTATTACATGGGACTGAAACATAACTGATGAAATGTGGGTGTTCTCAAGGCACACCTCTACCAAACTCTCCGAATTTAATCATTTCTTTAGTAGCAAAATTATCCAGGTATGTACCTAACTGCATCCATTATGCGAAAGAGGAACATTTAAAAAACTTCCGACTGAGTTTTCCATAATAGTTTCACTATAATATTACGGTACTTTAAAGAAAGAAATTCCTGTCCACTTAAGTTACCAGATATTACAGGAAGCAAAAGTAGTTTGATGTACTTAGTGGAACACCATTTATAATGAGAAAGTATAGTTCTTGTTGAATGAAGAATGTTAAGCAAACTACTGTGAATCTTTCTTCTTTGTACTGCAGAGAAGAATTAAATAAAAGAAAAGTAGTTCAGAGTAAAGTTTTACTAGCAGTCTATAGTAATATTTATTTTATATTAGCCACTGATACACTGCCTAGTTTGGGGACCATAGCATTAACAAAATGATTGTCACCAACAGTTACAGATATAATTACTATGTTAATAGTTTTAAGGTAATAATTGTAACAATGTTTCAATAAATTTATTATATTATTTATATTAGCTGACTTGACAGACATTGTCTTGTTTAAACAATAATTCGTAAAAAAAAATCAGTCATCAGATTTTAACAAAATTCCCAAAAAAAACAAAAAATGTTTCCTTAAAACCTTATTCGGACGATTGCGAGCATTTTAAAACAAAAAATAGCTAAATCGGTATATCCATTCAAAAGTGATGCACTTACCAACGGACATTATTTATACAATGATAGTTTGTTTTAATTGAACTATAGTGACATGGAGAGTGAAGCTCTAATAAGCTAAAGTAGCTTAAGAATCTAATATTTTATGACAAGGCGTCTGTGCCCCTTTATAACCCTAACTAGCCCCGCGGTTTCACCCGCGTAAGTCTCGATCCCGTGGGAATATCGGGATTAAAAGTATCCTATGTGTAAATCTATAAACTATCTGTTTGCCACATCCAAATCCATCCAGTAGATTTTACGTGAAAGAGTAACAAACATCCATCCATCCATCCATCTATCCATACTTACAAACTTTTGCGTTTATAATATTAGTTAGTTAATAGTAAAAATATTTTTTATAATTTTTATCTTATGAAATATAAAAAATGTAAATAGGTAAGAAAGTAATTAAATAAACGAAATAATAATTGAATAATAGAAGGCCCAGGAAACTGAAAAATTATAACTTGCTTTCCAAAGTATTTTACATGACGGACGTTATCAAAGCTCTATTCATTTAAAATTGCCTGTCGCTATAAATTCATCTTGATCACCCCTCATTATCTTCTATACATACCTACGAAACACAAAAAAATGTTATGACGGTTCTAATATCAATTACACGCGTTAGCAAACCTAGCCAATAACAACATTTTCTGTTGATATTTTCAAATTGAGAACAGTGACCAGACAATGCTTTTAAAATTCAACCTAAATTCAAAGCCATTATTTATATTACTACGCACAAATCTGACATAACGACATCATATTAACAAAGATACATGTACAAATCCGGCACCTAAAATCCTGTTTATTTCAAATTTTATTTGTATCAGCCATATCCAACAAACGTGAGGCACGAATTATTTAGCTGTTACCACAGAGAAGTGAGTCAATGAAGAAATAATAATTATTTATTGTTTTAAAGTTTTAATTTAATTTTTTTTTCAAACAGAAGCCACTAATATACTCTCCTCTTAATTTTGTGAATTAGGCAGAGGAAATGAGTCTAGTATTGGGAGCACTGGGAGACTACAATCGTCTGCTTCGATAATTTTCGATTTGAGACTGAATAAGAGAAGATGACTCCTGATTAGTCATGATGATGAGTGGTGAGACCTGTGTCCCAATAATAGGAGCATTATAGGTTGATTTTGTCATGTCTTATGTAAGTGAAGATATTACTAAGTAAGTAGTCCTTTTTTTTTTGTGACGATCAAGTTATCTTGTAAACTTCAACTATGTATTACCCCCTTACTGTTGAATATCGCTGATAATCGTCATCATAATATTAATCGTTAGGGCCAGAATAATAATGTAAAAAAACATTATCATAATTTATTATAATAATAACAATAAAACTTCGATTTTGTCTTAATTACGTAACACACTATCAATCAAAATCTGAATGAGAGTGTCCATTATTATTTTAGGAAATCAAAATGGGAATTATTAGGGGTCCGATTGAATACATGCCATAATTAAACAGGCATACTTCTTTATTTACCACGCTTCGAATGTGAACACTCCACTCGCTCCCAATTCTATTACTTTCCCAAATAACGACTGAATCCTTGATGACAGGCGCTGGGTAACCGTTGTAAGTTTCTGATTGACCGTCCGCTAAAATTTCAACGAAAACTAATTTTTGTTTTACTCGACCTTTTCGATCACTTACTTAATTAACTCGAAATCGTCTAGTTACTAACTAATCTTTGACTTTAAGTGGTTAAGTAACTAGCTTAGTTGTTGACCAAACTATGTAGGTCTAGGTTGAGTCGGGACTTGAGTTTCATGTTTGTCTTTATAAGTAGGCCGTCAGTCATGTTTATTTTAACTCCAGGAGTTTGCTTTGCAATACTTTGCTTGTCTTGTAGGCTTGGAAGGCGTCCATTTAAGTACCTTTGGCATGGTAAAACAAATGTGTGAGTTGATTCAATTTAATAAAGTAAAAAAAAAACAATAAAATCAGGTTACTAGGGGCGATGAATTAATTAATAGCTAACAGCCCTGCGCATGACATAATACGAGAAGGTGTGAATTAGTTTGCAGTTATTAGTTTCTCATGCATTAATGTAAAAATATATCTTTGTTATTTTTATCTGTGAATCTTTATTTTATTTAACCCCCTAGGGATGTCCGGAGTGCTGTGCAAGGGCGGCATTCGGACAGATTTTGGTTTCAGAAAAATCGTATAGTTACATTAAGGAGTATAAAATGTAGTTTTTAAATAGGGATGTAGTCTTGGTTGTAGGTCTAATGTTTGTAGGAAATACCGAAATAGAAAATCGTCACCTCCTAGACTTATTTTAAATGATATAAAGACACAATATGTTAAACTTTAAAGCTCCCGCAGACAGGCACGACGACGCGGCCCTGTTGGAACAATTTCAATAAAAAACTTCACGGAAAAATATCTGCTGTTCCCTAACATCTTTAATATAGTTTAGTTCGCATAGCTCGTCAAAATGTCGGGAACAGCAATTTTTTTTTACGCGATTTCAGGGTTGATCCCTATAGTGAAAATTGTTCATAATGATGAGTACCATGACCGCTTCAAATATTTCGTGTATGAAAAGTTACACCTTATATGTTGATCGCGCAGTAAACTCTAATAGCGCGATGCAGGATTTTGTGTGACGTCAATTCTTTGATGCGTAGTTCGCATGTGGCGATGTAGAACGAATGATTCTCGGTAGAAAAATAATTCCGCTTCTGAAACATTCTCTGGAATTAGGAATAGTAGCGGACTAGTCTTACCACAAATAAAAACAAATTAAAAGACTTTTTGTTAATAAAATATCAGTTTTATGCTCCGGTTTAGCGGTGCTGTAAGCTATACTCATGTTCGGGCTTAAAGCCGAACTTTACTTCGTTGCTACGTATTATTGCATGTTGCGATTCATACAACATACATTTGGAAAGTTTACCACAAACCCGTGCTTTAGTGTAACTAGCTCTCTCTAGTTAGCTGGCATTCTCTAACTAGAATATTGTCTGAACGTAAAACGGCTGCTCTCAACCGATTAGCCATAATCCGATTAGCCAACATCTAGTTGGAAAAACTTGTCTGCCTAAATTGGTCTGGTGGTTGCAAGCGCTACTGCTGAGCATGAGGTTCTGGGTGCGATTCCCGGGTCGGGCAAAGTGTTATTGGCAGCAGTATTATCTCTCCTTCGCGCTTTAATCCATCCAAAGGTTGTCTGTAAAAGATCGCTCTTAGCGATAAGACCGCCCATTGTGTCACCCTATGTTACATTTCTACATTTGTATCTGTATTTTTTATGGTGTACATAATAAAGAGTATTCTATTCTATTCTATTATTGGGTTTTTCCATCTGAAATTTCTCAGTAGCAGTCCGGAATCTGGATTTGTGCCCGGTTGATGGCAATAGGCTCGTCCCCTATTACATGGGACACAAATATAACTGGCGAAATGTGGGTGTACTTTTGGTGCACCTCTGCCAAAGCCTTCGGAGAATACAGGCGTAATGTTATGTTATTTCACATTTCTGACCCATTCATTAATATTTCACGCTAGCTTCCGCCAGCGGCTTCGCCCACGTAATATCTTTATAAATGACTAGCTGCGCCCAGCGCTTTCACCCGCGTATGTCTCGATCCCGTGGGAATATCGGGATAAAAAGTATTCTATGTCCTATTCCAGGTTATGGTCTACCCCCTGTGCCAAATTTCATCCAAATCCGTTCAGCCGTTTTAGCGTGAAAGCGTAACATACAAACAAACAAACTCACTTTCCCATTTATAATATTAATTCTCAGTTCTCAATACTTTATTGCATTCCATAATGTTGTTAAAACAGTTGGTAGGCTTAAAATTAATGGTACAATTATAGACCCTGTCGGGCACAGCATAGTAGGAGAGAGGAGGAAGAGTTAGGATAGCCTATGTTACTCTACAATATAGCATTGAATTGGTGAAATATTTTTTTTAATAGCGTTTCAGTACTTTTTGAGTTTTTTATTTACAAACTAAAATATAAATATTTTCACTTCATAATATAAAAGTAGATAATTTTTATAATTCGTATGAGTAGATATACAAAAAAGCCTGGTTGGAATTTTTGTTCCATTATTAAAACATTTTGTTAAATACGTAAAATATTTAGGAGTAAACTGTACCTACCTATGTTTTGTTAAATGCGTAGACTTTTTTATCAAAAAATATTTATGATCGTAAAAACAGCCTGTATTTTTTTAGTAATTCGATAACTCTGTCATGCGATATTTTTTAGAGCTTAGTTACTTAAACTCGTTAAAAAAAAATACTGTTTTTAGCTAGGTACAAAAAGCTCACTAACGCTCATTAAGGCTCATTAAGGGTATCAAAACAAAATTTATACCTAATACCTTCGGGATACAGAAAAAAAAAAACCGTTGAAACATAATACATCCACATTGGTAAGGTTATTTTTCTTTCATGATTTTATTACGAAACATAGACATAGACAACCTTTTATGTTTTTTTTATATAAAGCGTATATATTTAAGGCTGATCGCAAATATTTAGTTCTTAAAAGCAACAGTGACCGAGTTTTTTCCTTTCTAAATTAGTGACTTATATAACCGCAATGGGTATTACAGTACCAAAATACCATAAATAAATAATTTTGTCTGCACTCATGCTATAAATCTTATACAAAAGTTTCTGAAACAGTTAGCTAATTGCCAACATCAAAACAACTATTGTCATAGTAACCATAATATCATCCAAACGAGTGTTATAATGTTGTACTAAATTTCATTATGCAACTCCTTTGTTTTTCGATCCCTTCCTTACTCATCAAAACAGCCACATTCTCACTACTCAATTCGTAAAAGCCTTAAGGCAAAAGCGCCAGATTGTTTGTCGTTACAGAATTGTAATAATTAAATTGATCAATAGGTACAACTCTCTAACGTACAACTCGGATTGACCTCAAATGTCATGCGTCCATGACTCATGAAATCTCGACATTTGAGATCAATTCTAACTTTAAGAGTAGAGAGTTGTGCTGATGATTCTAATTCTGTAAATACATATTTGTTACGCTCTTGAATCATATTTGGATCAGTACAACCTGACAAGGACCTACAAATTGCAAAAAACGCAAAGAAATTTGAATTTCACGGGTTACCTTATCGTATTTCCTTTAAGTAAACCTTAATTATCAACATTTGTTTTATTTTATAAAACTTTCCCACATGAGTACCTATCACGTATGTTTATAATAAACATACGTGATAGGTACAATCATTGTATAAACATTGTTTATACGTGACTGTTTGTAGTATAAAATAAAAGAAAGTTGATTACATTTGTAGGTTTATCTCTTTTAGTTCCGAAACTTCGATAACAGATTTACACGAAAAATCTAAAAAAAACTATTTCAGGACTTTACCTAGTAGGTAGGTACTGAAACTTTCATTATTATGTAACTGACTTCGTAAAAAGAATTACAGTTAGAAAAAGAAATACTTATTTTGATATCTTTTCCTTGTAAGAATAAGTAGAAACGTACAGGGATTACAAGTAACTTGTGAAAGTTTCAGGGCCAAAGGTGAATGAACGAAGAGTGTGCTATTCATATTATCATTATTTTGTTCATTCATTAAAAATAGGCCAGATGGTTTCGTAGTTAAGTGTCTGATAAAATGACATTTTCCGCATTTTGGACATAAAAATCAATCTGCCTAGCCTTTTCCCAACCATTTGGGGTCGCCTTCTAGTCTAACTGGACGAAGCTGAATACCAGTATTTTACATGAACTGACTACCTATCTGACCAACTTATTATCTGGGTAACATGATACCCCTTAGTAAGACTGGTTGTTAGACTTTTTTTTGAACATCTAAACACGACTGCCAAAAATCTTTATACGAATGACGGCTGGGACCAACGGAGGCACGGAGGAATCTCGATATGTAATGGATGTTCACCCATCCACGAACCGACTGCGGCAAGCATAGCTTTACCTTTGATCGACCGGTGCAGCTGTTCTAATTTAGCTACGTGCCCCTCCTCACTCTATCCAGACACATTTTTAGATACAAATAAGGAAAAATTACAGAAACACTTTTAAACCGTATTCTAAGTAAAGTTAACCGGAAATGCTTTAACACTCAAAATTCTGAGAAGGAGAAACCTTAACGTAATTACATAGCATAAAGAGTAAGAACGATCAAACAGAAAATCATGGAAAACAAAAGGAAAATTACTGAAGAAAATAATCGGATCAAAAACCTCGCGACTATTAATGTCAATATTTTTCAGAGTGATCACTTTAGGCGCGTTGAGCAATTCTTGGTAGGGGTAAATTTTATGGTTTAGCATCACGCATTCAGTTTCTCCGAACAAAAAGTGACTTATGACGATCGCGTATTCGCGCGATGTCGCGCGACAATCGCTTTTAAAAAGGACGCGGGGTAATTATATCTGTAGCTATGAATATTCGTGTTGTGCTGCAATTTGATAATACAATTAATTTGAAAATGAAAAAGAAAAACTGTTATTTCATAGTTTTCACTTTTGTCGATAGACCCATGATTTTTTTTTCGCTTGAATGTTCACATTCATGCCTGATGTTGCTACATAAAACCCAAACTCAAAGCATTGAAATAAAATGCTTTGAGTAGGCACTTTTGAACTGTCAAGGATTCAGTCAGAAAGATGAAACTAGTTGCCCATTCCAAAGCGTAGTAGGTTGCTAATTGCCATGGAATAGAATGGGCCAGAAACTCCATGGACACTCTTTTACTAACATAATTCAACTAAACCTTGACAGAGTAGCGTGAATTCGTACTATAAAAAAGGATTCGACTGTCGAACAGATGCGAGTTGATTTAAATAAGTGAGTTGTTTCTTTATTTTACGTATTTTATTTCCTCATATACACGGTGTCTACATGTCTTTTTACCCGATTTCCCCAAAAGAAGGGTAATGTTTTTATCTATCGGCGAAATATTTCCTACCGGCGCGGCGGGCTGCTGGAAGAGATTCTTTAAAAATGAACATAACTTTTGTTCGTAATATTCTGTTCTTTACTTCTTGTATGTTTATGTATGCAAATAAATAAAAGTTTAAAAAATCGAGTTTTCCTTAATTCGATAATATTCATGACGGGGAATTGTACCTACATTCGACATTACATTACAGTGATGATATTCAATTCAAGAAAATGTCAATTTGAGCGGGTTCTGGGAGTTGGTGACCATTAAAAAATATACGCGTCGATTTGTGAACCTCCTCCTTTTTTTCGGTGGTTAAAAAGACATGTAGCCTTTTGTCGGATACAATAATTGGAACTAAGCGCTATTACTGAAAAAAAAATCTGTGACCTAGGAATTGTAGCCAGTGGACCGTATGATTAATCTTATTTATGTTTCATGGTTGTTGTATGTTTTTTGTGTTGTTTTATGGATCAACAGTTAGGGCAAATAATAGGTCTTTACCTATGAAATTGCCGTTCTGCAGTACTGGCCATTTCAAATCAAAATAATTTTTGTTTGGCTAAGAATTCTAATTTCAAATTAGTTTTATTTTAAAAACATGGAATTCTTTTTTCAAAAGAAGTTTCATTTGTTTAATGATTAGTGTTACATTTTCATCGCAATTCAATCTTTTTCGTCATCATGGATACGTTAAAAATTTGAGTAATTATGGAATATGAGTACCGTCGTGGCAGCAACGCGGCACAAGCGGCACGCAACATCAACGACGTTTACGGAGCTAACACTACAAACCAACGCACCACCTGTTATTGGTTTGCTCGCTTCCGTTCTGGAAATTTCGACCTGAAAAATGAACCTTGCGGTCGTCCGAAGACTTTGGTCGACAATGACGAATTAAAGGCGATTGTGGAAGCTGATGATACACAATCTACGGCTGAATTAGTAGCAGCTTTCGACGTTAGTGTCAAAACAATATTGTTCAAATTAGCAAGGTAAAAAAGCTTGACAAATGGTGCGAAGTACGCGTCGAGGCGTGCCTTGCACTGCTCAACAGACACACAAATGAAGGAATTTTGAACCGCATTGTTACCTGCGATGAAAAATGGATGCTGTTTGATAACCGCAAGCGCTCAGCAAGTTGGTTGGATCCTGGTTCAGTACCTAAACAATGCTCTAAACGAAAACTTACCCCTAGAAAAGTGATGGTCACTGTTTAGTGGTCTAGCGCCGGTGTGATTCATCACAGCTTCTTACCAAACGGGGTGAGCATTACTGCAGATGTGTACTGTGAAGAACTGAACACAATGATGGAGAGGCTGGCACATCTCCAACCAGCATTGGTCAATCGCTCGTCTCCGTTGCTCCTGCACGACAACGCGCGACCTCATACTGCACAGCAGACGGTCGTCAAGTTGCAAGAACTGGGGTTGGAAGCTCTCCGTCATCCGCCCTACTCACTAGACCTTGCGCCTACAGACTACTACTTTTTCCAGAATTTGGATAACTTCTTGGCGGGAAAAAAATTCAATACCCGAGAGGCAGTAGAAAATGCCTTTGAAGAATTTGTTGCCTCCCGTCCAGCTGATTTCTTTAAGAAGGGCATCAATAAACTGCCACTGCGTTGGCAAAGATGCATTGATTGCATGGGTGATTACTTGGATTAATACAAATAAAAAATACATGAAAAAAAATCGTTTAAATTTTTTCATACAAAACGGCAATTTCATAGGTAAAGACCTTATAAAGCATGTTCGGCTGAAGTATGGTTAATTCACATTCGCACCACTATTGCTTCAGTTTTCTAATACGCCTGACGTCGCAGCGCGGCACCACAACGTTTCAAGTGGTGTGGTTCAAATTACCCTGCGTTCGCGGAATAGTTTCCAAAAATGAAAACAAACATGTTCATATTTATTTATGTTTGGGAAAAACAAAATTAACATAAAGGTCCAGTTTCAAACATTTTTATGACTTTTAGTCATTTTTAAATCAACTTTATTTACACTAGCTTAAAGTTGATGCTTATTTAAGTGGAAATAACATCAATTGGAAACAAGGGAAACATGGACTCTATTTTCCCATAATAAATCACAAAATAGCAAAGTTTTTGTATGACAAACGTCGTCTATTTTCAACCAGCTGCAAGGAAAAATATCTTTCCCCTTTGCCAATCCTTTAGTCGTCTTTTAAAACCCCTACGGGCGGATATAGTTTGGCTTACAACGCCCTGAAGCTACATCTTTTTCTTCGGAATCCACGCTTACCTAATCGGCTTTGTATTTGTGTTTCGCGGTAGAAAATCTGAAGCCAGGCTACATGAAATGGTGGTACTATAAATGTCACTACATAATTGTTGGTGAACCAAATAAATAAATGAAAGAAAAATATTTTATTTGGGTAAAATATTTTTCTTTCATTTATTTATTTGGTTCACCAACAATTTAAATTAACAACTTGACAAAAAACAACGTCTTTAAACACTTTGTTGTACAATGTAAAAATTACTTAAAGGTAAACACCACATGAATTAAATTAAATTAAATGATGTAAGCCCATCACATGTACAGTTTACTGCCAATTTAAAACAAAAGGAGAAAACAGAAAAAAAAGTGTAGCATAAGTATAGCTAAAGACTAATATGATTGCTAAAAATTTAAAATGAAATACGAACAAATTAATACCTTATAACACATATCAGATAAATAACTCAAGATAATAGATTTCTGCTTAGTCAGAGAATCAAAGTGGACATGTTTATGACATAGGTAAGGTACATCTGCTTTTGCCCAAACACCTGTACAAAGTAGAGATGGGTAGCTCACCTTTTTAAAATGAGGATCGTGGGAGGCACTCTTTTTACAAAGTGTGGTAGCACACTGTGCTACCACGATTGAGGCGAGGCTGCGGTGGCTTGTGAGCACGAACGTGCTATGAGTGAGTCAGTGAGTCGCGTGACTCGCCGACTCACCGAGTCGCCACGCGAGTCGCGTGTGTGGTGTGGTGTGTAGTGAGTAGTGACGACAACGCGACACGGCACACATACGTAGTAGAGTAGGCACACGCGTGATGAGTTCTGTGGTGTATGTTTGTGGCAAGCAACCGTGAACGAATGAACCGTGAATATCAATGATCAAAATACAAAAAAAGAGTGAGTGACTCGATCGACTGACTCATTTCGTTCAAAACAGTACAAATGTTCTGTGTGTACCTAATCTGTGCCAGTGTGGTGTGTGTTAGCACATCAAAATAAAATGAGTGAGTGACTCTTTTCAACCAAGTGAGTAGCTACAACTGTGCTAGCACGTGTGCCGAGTCACCCAACACTAGTACAAAGACGACATTGAAATAATTTAATATTATATTTCAGTTTTCTGTACCATACTAAGTTGCTGGAAAGTATAAACCTGTTCTGAATAATTATTTGGAAAGAAAAGTACCCTATAATGTGTTCTAGTAGGTCTCGTCTGAAAATATAAATAAGTGGTACCCCCAATCTGTCTCTGCCTCTATAATCTGCCTCGCCTTTTCCCAACTATTTTGGGGTCGCTTCTGATCTAACCAGTTGCAGCTGAATACCAGGGTGCTTAAAACGGCCACGGTAGAATCATAATAGGAAAATATTATGAATAATCATCACAAACTGAAAATTCATAATATGATCTGCGTGCAATTCATATTACGAAATAATTCATCTGTTCGACAGTTTTCTATGGAGATTCGTAAAATGGTCCACAAACTCTGAATTGTTTTTGTGTCAAATTAGAGGAATTGCTAATGTCAGCTGGGAATTCAGGAAATTAATTGCTTTTAGAGGAATTGCTAATATGGCCGTTTTAGGCCCCCAGGACTTTACCTTTTCTATGTGAGAACACAATAATATATATAAAAGGTAAAAGTTTGTTATAAAATAGTTATCCACTGACAAGCTAGTGAGAGACACATCTCCGTAATAATGAGGTCAGGTGAATAATGTAAACGGGTAAGAGCTCACTCATTATTAACTACCTGTTTAGTTAAGTGACGGCAAACAGAATTGGTGAAGGTGAGTTGATCTCTCACTTAGCTAGGAAAAGGTAGATTGTCCGTAATATACCTTTAAACGACTCTTGTTGAGTACGATAGTGTGTTGGTGTAGGTTCTATGAGGTGACAGGCTTTTCCATAGAGCACGGAATCGCCGCGTTGGCAGAGCCGTCAGTTTCTTTATATCACTTGTGACGTAATGTGAGTAAGCGGTGATACGCTTGGTTTGTATCGAATGTGTTGTTACTTCTAACAGCAGCCGCCGAGGCCCTGTGGGTCCTTCTTAGGATGTGGAACGTCATGATTTTGTTCTGTGGAAATTACTGTCTAAGATTTACTAAATAAGTTTTTTGGTAACAAAGAAACGTGACGTCGAAAAGAAAAGAGTGGTGTGCCTGCAAATCTTGCAATTCATTTTGAGTTTCCGTCTTTTTAAGATTTGCGGGCTCGTAAAATTCAAATTATTTAACTTGTTCAGTTTTTTGGTAGGAAAAATTGCTTGCGCATTTGTTTATGAAAACTCTGCCCAATATAGTTTTTCTACAAAATATTTTTCAAGTTTTAAGTAGGGACTGAACATAGTAACTTTTTACTTATGGCGATATTGGGTGTCTCAAATGAAGTTGGGGTAAACCATCATTATTGACGATAAAGAACCGCGATGACGAAACTTTAAATAGAGTATATTAATAACAGCCTACATTAGTTTTTATACAACTTTTTTACCCGACTACGGCGAAGCCGAAAGGAGGGTTATCATATCTTCTAAACTACCTTCTCGTCACGCGTTGGAAGCGTCTTGATCGTCCGCTGGTTATAGGCTATGTGACGTTATATTAAATTGAATATGGCTGCCTCTAAAGGACATAAAGTCATGAACTAAAAAACAAATATTTTTTTGTGAGGACGTGTTTGTGATCGAATGAAAGGGCTTAATAAGCACATTTCAAATATATATATATATATATATATATTATAACCCCAAAAAAAAAAAGTTATAAAACTAAAACCCAACTACGACAAAAAACTCAAGTAAAAAGGTATAAACAAGACATCACAGGCAGACAAATTAAAAATCCGGAGTCACACACGTATCTGTTTGATTTATGCCCTAACACGTGTGACTCGTGCAACTAACATTATATTAAGCAGATTTCGGCAGAAAACAAGGGCATTTTTAAACCAAGACAATATACCTAGTTGTGAAAAAATATTGGCATACCTCACACACGTAGATTGGCAATCATAACTAAACCATCCCCGGGGATAGCCTATTCTATTTCAGAATTCACACGTTCTCAACTTCGCATAAATATAGAAGCGCGTACAAAAGTTGAACTTTAGGGACGTAGACATGACGTAACAAGCGCCGTAGCTGCATATTGTAGCGCAGTAATTTTATCGTAGCACGTCTCTACGAAAGTGCTACGCCATTTCAATTGTTGAGTTTCGTATTACAGATTTCAGTAAGTTTTGTACTCGACAAAACTTGCTTACAATAATTTAGCGGTTCATAACGTTTGCGTTGAATACTAACTGAATGCCCCAAAAACAAAATAAAATGCTCCGTGTTGAGTGTAATCCCGTTTGGGGACTACGGAGAGATTGGCTCGGTCCGCCTCATGAAAAAATATTGAAAGTTTATGTCCACAACGATGTTAGAGCTGAGCTCCGCTTAAATAATAAAGGCTCTGTGGATATTGTACTTTTATTTGTACGGGATTTATTTTTCTGCATTTATATAGGTTACGGATTAACGTCGCGGTCGGTGGCAAACAATGTGTTTTGAATCGGTTTTACACCAATTTAGTATTCATTGTAATTTATTGAAATCAATGAAGTCATGGTCGGTTTATAGAACTGACTCTAACTAACTCCTTGGTCTAGACCTCGCAAGCGCTACTACTGAGCATGAGGTTCTGGGTTCGATTCCCAGGTCGGGCAAATTATTATTGGGCATTTTCATTAGGAATTTCCGTCAGGCCGGAACTTGGATTCATGTCCGGCTCGCGCCCTATTACATAGGACTTAAACATAACTGGAGAAATGGTGTACTATTATTACAGGCGTGATGCTACATATGTTATGTTACATACGACCAACGCCTGCATACGTCCCGGTTGTCCAAAGAGTGGTAGTACCTAAAATTAAAGTGTTAAGTGCAGTTTGAAAAAATCTAAAAAAAAACATCACAGAAAGTGATTTGGTATCTTATGTTTCCGTAAAACTCTACAGTAATCCCTTCTACTGATGTAGTCTTCAACCACTCTAAGATTTACAAATGTTATCTTTGATTAATCCTACGCACATTAAGATTTCTCATAAAAATTGCTGTGTCATAAAAATTGTGAAACCGCAGCACGAAATGATGTAAAAGAAAGTTTACAACTTGTGTTGGGTTCTGTCCAAAATGGCAATACTTGTAAAATAAACTTTGTCAAAAGAAATTCTTTTCCGTTCTAATAGTAGTTACATGATAGTTTTTTTATTGTTGAGCGAAACTGCTTTTTGCTGTTTTTTCAACCAATCACATAACTGGTAGGTAATGTCTCTTTTTTGCATTGGTTTTCCAGAAACAGTTTCATATTTACATGTCCACAACATAGAATGAATCGTATCTCTCAAAGAACTTAAAGAAGAAATAATATAACTTTCATTTTGTTTTATCAAATAATGCAATATTTCAAGTTTAGTACTTCTGTACTAAACTTGAAATATTGCATTATTTGATCGAATGGATCCTTATCGTGTTTCAAATCAAGTAACATTGTTGTCTCATAGAACTTTCTAGAAATAAAACCTTTATATTTCAAATAACGTAGAATCCTGTTTTACATACTTACTTACCTACCTAGATGCAATCTCTTGTAGTCTTTTTTCCTGACAACCGAAAATAGCAACTATAATTCGAATTTGGGTGAGATTTTGCACGAAAATAGCATGCATGCTGGATTATTGCAGTTAGGGGTGTAGTGCAAAGTACAATAAATGTAATTAATATGTGCAAGTTCTACGAAAGGGGTACCGTCGTTTTAAAAATAAAACAAATCTGCAACCACAAAACACGCTTTTACAGATTATTTCGTATTTTATTTAAATTTTAACACCCGTATCCCGAGTCGTATTTACCGTGACCGCCGACACAATGTATGTTCGCGTGAATGTCGTTCCATTTCAGGTGACCGCCATAATGAACGGGAAAAATAAAGAAAAACAGAGTGAAATTATTTTAGTTGCTGCGTACACACGTACTGTTATGAAGGAGTAATGGGAGACTGGAAATGGCTATAAATAGTAGGTACCAGTGTTGGGAAACCTATCGAAAAAATACATGGCATACAATATCTTAGTTAATTGGTTCAGGCGTGATTTTGCGGAATTCCATTATAAAATACAATAGACTCTTGAGGAATAGTTAAACGGAATAGGTTACTAAATTATGTTTATTTTATATTATACAATATTTTTGCGAAAAGTTCCAAGAGGAATGTTGACAAGGAATTTACCTCAACTATACTACATAATGTGCAGTGCGCAGTGGTGGCCCATTGGTAACAGCAGTGTCTTACTTAGATTCCAACCTCGACAGGCGAAAAAAGTTGTATAGATTATTTCATCGCTCTCAAAACGGTGAAGGAAATCATCGTGAGGAAACCGGCATGTCTTAGAACTAAAAATTCGACGATTTCGATTTTAGACGTGACATTTACCAAGCCGCACTGGGCCCGCGTGGTAGATTACGGCCCACTCCCTCTCGAAGACAAGAGGGCTGTGTCCCAGCAGTGGGAATATTATAGGCTGATTATGTATACTACATAATAGCCTACCCTACTTTGAAATATAGTTTTAGTTAATATTATGTACGTATTGGACTTAATGATTTAAGTATTCTTGTAGCGTTGTAAAAATAATCACCATCCAATATTTTACGCACGATAAAGTAAAAGAGCAAGTTAAACTTACCGAGACCCGGAAAACGATTGCAGAGAATGATAAATAAGATACCGTACCCCGATTCTCGATATAACTTTCGATAATCGATAACATTAATCGAATATTCGGCAAAGAGGATGATAAGCGAAAACATTATTGTTTCCTTGTTATTTTTGCGTAACTTATTCGAACCTTTGACTACGTAAGGAAGAACCACTTATTTGATTACATGATGAATTGTTTGCTAGTCCCCATTTTGTTCAACGTTTGTTTTTTGTTCACGCGAAAATACGATTTGTTTTTACACGGGATTAAAGTCCGTCTGTTAGGTAGGTTTGTACTTTGTGACATTGAGAGGGTATTGTTTAACTTATAAAGCTTTTAATCTGGCAGATGTTTCAATTTGTGATAATGATATTATTAGCTAACGCGTTTACTTTGTCCTCATTGCTTTTATATACGTTTTAAGGAGTTTTAATTTGATTTGCCGTTTCTCGAGGGAAAAAAATCAATCCGCCTAGCCTTTTCCCAACTATGTTGGAGTCGGCTTTTAGTCTATAGTATTTTACATGGAGCTACTGCCTATCTGACCAGTAACTGGGTTATACGATACCCCTTAGTAAGACTGGTTGTCAGACTTTCGGGCTTCTACGACCCGTAACGACTGTCAAAGATCTACAAATGACAGCTGGGTTTCCGAGGCACGGAGGAGTCTCGGTATGTTAAGATGGTCACCTATCCACGGAGCATCCCCGGCAAGCGTAGCGTAACTTTTTGTAGTTAGGGAAATTAAGCAAATTCACTACCAACTTAAATTGTCCGTCTTCTTCATGTTGATGGTATTTTGGTTTTATATTGTTTGAGCCCAGTAGGTGGCCACGTTGATTGCGGCATCAGTGACGTTCATTAGGTCTTCTTTAGTGCAAGTGAATGGGTTCTAAGGACACCAGCAAGTGGGACGTGGTCTGACCAGAAGTACCGCACTCACAGTGGGTTTTGGATGGGTCAGTAATACCCCACTCCGACAGATTGTGTTTGTAGCAGCCTACCAGGGGGCCTAAAACGGTCACATTAGCAATCCCTCTAAAAGCAGTTCATTTCCTGAATTTCCAGCTGTCATTAGCAATTCCTCTAATTCGACACAAAAGCAATTCATAATATGTGTGGACCATTTTACGAATCTCCATAGAAAATTGACAAACAGATGAATTATTTCGTAATATGAGTCGCACGCAGATCAAAATATGAATTGTCAGTTTATGACATTTTACGATAATTCATATTATTTTCCTATTATGATTCTGCCAAAGTGACTGTTTTAAGCCCCTTGATATTTATTTCAATTAATTAAGAAAGAAAAAAAGGAGACTCAATCGATTGAGAGCTTTCCATAGGCTAGGTACTTTAGATTACGAAATTGTCCGTGAAATCAAATCATAACTGACATTCTTTAACAGTGGTCTGAAATGGCGGCTATGATATGGCAATTTGACGTACGGTGTCAATAGTCATAATTTATTAGGGTTTCTTTTGTTTATTTTCCATTCAAGTAAATGCAGGGATGATTTCTTAATCTCTCTTGTAATAGAAAGCCACAATTACGTTACAAAGATATCTTGTTAACCTTCCTATCTTATAACGTTGACTTACCTCAACACGTCAAATTTTCCTCGACAAGTCACAATCGTCGTCGCAATTTCCCGTAAATGAGGAAAGAGAGGTCACACATGAAATGATACTTCATATAAGAGAGTATCTCTCTCTTCCTTTGTTAATTAACGTCTTTCGTAACTTCCCTTAATTATATCCTTTTCGTGTTCCTGTGATCGTCACCGTTGGTCGTTTGGAAGATTTTTATCAGTAAATTGGTACTTCTTTCTACTCATCTGCCTAGCCTTTCCCAGCAATGTTGGGGTCGGCTTCCAGTCTAACTGGATGCAGCTGAATACCAGTATTTTACATGGAGCGACTGCCTATCTGACCTCCACAACCCAGTTACTGGGTAACACGATACCCCTTGGTAAGACTGGTTGTCAGACTTTCGGGCTTCTGACAACCCGTAACGACTGTCAAAGCTGTACTTGTTTCTACTATGTTACTTAATTATTTTTTTCAGGAAAGTCTTCTATAATTGGGTATCGCATCTTATAAACAGGGTGACTTGTGATTCGAAGTATTCCAGGATGTGTTTTGTTTGTTTCATGAGTTTTGAAAATTACTCAGAATTTGTCATTCGTTTATACAATCTGGAATCCCATGGATTTTTGCCTCGGCTATATGGAGTAGTTAGTTGTTGCACCCCATCACTTCCTGAACGGAATACGTCAATTTACAAGTAATTCTGTGTATTTTGTAATAACCAGTAAGACTCAAGTAAAAATACGCTCTTATTGATCCAAATTCGAAGACCTTTAATCTTGGATTGACTAACAAACAACGGTACACGAAATTAGAAATAAAATATTCAGGCGGGTTTCACTGATGTTCGAACAAGGGCTTAGTCGATACATCATTGTTATAAACAATGATGTATCGACTAATATAGATAAATTATGTTTGTATTGATCGATATTGGGCTTAAACCAGACAAACTTCGTGTAGAAAAGGATGCTTGAGAAAGATAAAAGTAATATCAAACTTGAACTATATAACAACACAACTCTCGCAATATCATAGAATCTAATAGGAACTGGCCTAGTAATCCAAGGTAGTCTAATACCCGAAAAAGGTATACTTATGCCCAAAAATGGTGGCTCTATGGTAATGGCCCCAACTTACGAGTTGTAAGTCGTGGGTCAGAACCCACCCAGGCGCTTTACTTTGTTAATTTAATCACCACTGTTCTCAAAACGGTGAAGGGAAACATCGTGAGGAAACTGACAAATCCGAAGACGTGACATCTACCAACCCGCACTGGACCCTGGTGGTAAATTACCCAATCCCTCTCGATGAGAGGCCTGTGTCCCAGCAGTGGGAACATTGTAGTCATACTGCTATGCTATGCTTATGCTAATATTAATCTTCTACGTGTAAGCAAACTTAAGCACTTATGGCGCACCGAAGTATGTGTAGCTCGTTGCGCCATGACAGGAGAAGATTGTAAGTTTCATGGCAATCAAAATCAACAACAACCGTGTAGCTAAAAATAGTTTTTCGCAAAAGTAAACACCCTCATAATGATGTCGTTGCGAGAGATATTCTATCCGGTATAATGAATCGAAATAACATCCTACGCCAGTTGGAAATATCAAAACATTTTATTCTTTGACTTCTCTTATTCCCTCTTTCCCTGTAACCATATTAAAACAAGTTAATATTTATGTAAAAAAGGCTTGTGAAACAAATAATATATTAATAATTTTATATTTTTAAATGTATTATTTTTTTAGTTTAAGAAATATTTATAATAACTTTATTTACTACACAAAAATATACACATTTCTAAAGTATGCATTATTAATTACATGATGTAGGTACAATGAATTGTTGGGTGAATCACTGCTCTGCTAGCTAGATTACTATGTAATCTGTATTTAGGAGAGACAGTTAAAAATTTAATTACATCAGAAAGAAAATAAATAAACCACATAATAAATAAAATGATAATTATAAAGGCAATACGTGGTCTTTATCAGAAGAGGTCTTATTGTCTCTTATTATGCGTGGGTTTGCGGGCTAGGAGATGTAATTAAATGGGAATGAACAATAATGTAAACGACGTTCCACCGAGTACGTGATCCGCGAGCGCAGATCAATCAACTCACTGCCCTGCCAGGGTAGTCACCATGATCACCAATACCACAGTCGCCATGAATCCTTGCCAGTTTCCCGGTTTCGATCCATCTCCGCGATCTTCCAATATTTTTGGCGGGGGGCCGCCTCCTCAGTACTCGGGGTTACGTCAAGTTGACAGCTGTCACAATGGTTCGAAAATCAACTCCGTAAGTTTAGCGTCGTAATATCTTTAGACGCGCCGTCAATTGTGATTGTGATTAAAATACAAGACATCTCGACTTCCCTTGGAATCCAAGAGTAGTAAAAAATGTTTGTGTTTTTTTATTTTATTTTACTATAATATAGTAAAATCACAATGTTGAAGAACCGGAGAAAATTCTACGTTTTTAATAAGTTTCCACTACACATATTTTCAAGTTGCAAAACGTCTCTTGCAGAGGAAATTGTTTTCAATATTCACATTACTTGCGTATGTAAAATACATTTGTGTGCTTTTTACAGTGTGAGTACGCTACAGAACGCTGGATGCTATTCAGTTTCTCTTTTTCCATATTTATAAACAAACTAACGACAACATTTTTGCTTCGTAAACAACAAAAAATTGCGATTCTATGATAATTGTATTCCGTACCAGAATCAGTAATGAAAAAAACCTTTGGGCGTAAATCCAACTGTTTTGCAATTAGACAGACAGTAATCTGGGAGGTAATTAGAAGCGGGAAAGAAAAACTCTTTTACCATTCCTTTAGGGGGCAAAGTTTAATGGAGGTCAGAAAAACCCTCATTGAGAGTAGGTACGACTTAAAGATTCCATCGATGTACGGTTGAGGTGAGGAGCAAAATGAATGTTTCAAAATAATTTTCCCGGTGCTTATACTTACGCTACTACTTAAGCCAGCTGCAAGTACCTGCTAATAGGAACTTTATAGTTGTATAAGAACTTGGAACTTGATTGTTTTTGTATTGTTTAGTTGTTTATGTTTTGTAAATATTACTAACGATATGAGTCCATGATAATTGAAAATAAATGTTTTATTATTACTCATATTATATTAAAATCCAGCATCTCTGTCGTCAGAGAACTTTTAACTCGGAAACCGCCTACCCGATTAAGGAATTTACTAAAACTTTAAAGAAATGTTCTTTGGCTAGGTGTTAGTATTAAACCTTTTCAGTTCATTTACAGTATTTTTCCGGTATTTACCTATTCATAAATGAAAAATGAAAAATATGCCTAATAACTTTTTTGTTGACTTTACAGATGACAGAGATACAGCAAAAATGTTTTAAGAACGTGTATTTCAATATAAGTGCTAATATTATTAGAACACTGTTGCTAGACAACTTGTAAAGCTACGGTTTCCTGGGAAAGTGGTTCCGCCTTACTAAAAAGGCCGTCATGAAAAAGTCTCATTTTCACCAGTATTTGACATTTAAGGTTTCAAAAATCACTGTCTGTGCAGTTTGGACAGCCGTGTATAGTGTGAACTTTCATCGTTTTCTTAGGAACCAGAAGTGTTAGAGTTGTATAATAATATGCATTACGCATCGGCAACTCGATGTCGTAACTTTAGTAATCGCTTTGTGGCGATAGTTTTTGGTGTTAAGTAACTGCTTAGTATTTACACATTATATTTAGATTGGCACTTAGAGTTAATGTAAGCAAACAGTTCTTGTTGGCATTATCGGCAAAGGAAACTAGCGAGATGTTTTTGGACTAAAAACAAAAAGTGTACGCCTTACTTTAAGCACGTGTACGGTGTAAGTAATTCAACCAACTTAAATTAATCAGCTTAAAAAGATAAACTTTTAAGAAGGCCATCTGGATACTTTGTAAGTAAGTAATATAATAAATTAAAAAAAAACCAGCCAATAGCGAGTCGGGCTCACGCAATAAGGTTCCGGACCAAGGTTTACTTAGCAGTCTTTGCAACCGTAATAAGTGTATTTTGCGAAGTCAATAAACCTGCGCTAGCTCCTAAACGATATCATCTAAATGATAAAGGGCCAGATGCTAAAATGAAAGTAGCTAGCTGTGCTGCCCGCGGCTTCGCCCGCGTGGACCGTAATTCTTTTTCTAAAGTAAAAGTAGCCTAAGTTACTCGTTATAACATCAGCTATCCAGTCTAGCTGCCAGTCGTCAAAACCGGTCCAGCCGTTTCGGTGGAATAAACAAGAAATACAGACAGAAATTTAAAAAAATGTTTTTTTGTTATAAGCACCGTTTATACTATACTACTTAGCATAGTAAAAAGCTGTTATTTTGACATTACAAACAGACACTTAAATTTTATTTATTTGTCTAGATATAATCTATCTAGACAAATAAATAAAATTTAAGTGTCTGTTTGACAAATGGATGTGATTGGTTGAATAATTCATCAACAGCCAATCGCAGCAGTTTAGGAGCTAGCGCAAGTTTATACGAGTATTCATACCCAAAATACAGTAATTACGATTGACTCGCGACCGTTCTAAACAGGATTTTTTTAAAGTTCCGATTTTCTTTTTTTCGAAACCATAAAAAGTATGAGATATTTTAAAAATACACGCAGACGAAGTCGCGCGCAACTTAAAGCTAGTGTTACTGTATTCAAGTATATAAAATAATTAAGTAGGTGTTATTTAAGGGCAAGTAAAGCACTCAATAACTTTGTAATAGCTGGCTGAACCGTCGTGGCGTACTCTGCCTAACAGCTGCGTAAGACATAAAAAAGTAAGAAAAAATTAAAAAGTTACATTCAAGTCGTAGTTGGTCGGTGCTCGCCTCATAACTTACTTGGAAACTCAAATCTAAAACCTGGTTTACACGGTTCGTGTTAATTCCATAAGTTGACGCCAGTAGCACACCTCCGCCGGCGCCGCGAAACCATAGCAGTGAAACCACAGTAGTTCAAATTGTACTGACTCGCGTCATGTTTCGCTACACGAATCGGATTCGTGTTTTCGCTGCTATGATTGTGAAGAGGTGTGCTACCGGCGTCAAAGAAGATTAAAATATGCACCGTGTAACTCTTAACAGTTTTTGTTAAGAAGATGCAAGTAATTTGTTGCTTTTAATTATTGTTTAATAAAATTATGACCTTGAAATGTTCCCAATTCAAAGTTAATCCATATTTCAGGGTGACTGGTTAACAAACGATATATTAAAGGCCAGTAAAATAACTAAATCAATTGTAGACACTCACATTTTTGCCTATCTGTCCAGTTTGAAGTATGAAGGGAAAAACCATTCCAAAGCGTAGTAGGTTGCTAATTGCTATGGAATAGAATGGGCCAGAAACTCCATGGACACTCTTTTACTAACATAATTCAACTAAGCCTTGACAGAGTAGCGTGAATTCGTACTATAAAAGATTCGACTGTCGAACAGATGCGAGTTGATTTAAATAAGTGAGTTGTTTCTTTATTTTACGTATTTTATTTCCTCATATACACGGTGTCTACATGGCTTTTTACCCGATTGCTCCAAAAGAAGGGTAATGTTTTTATTTATCGGCGGAATATTTCCTACCGGCGCGGCGGGCTGCTGGAAGAGATTCTTTAAAAATGACCATAACTTTTGTTCGTAATTTTCTGTTCTTTACTTCTTGTATGTTTATGTATGCAAATAAATAAAAGTTAAAAAAATCGAGTTTTCCTTAAAATTCGATAATATTCATGACCGGGAATTGTACCTACATTCGACATTACTTTACAGTGATGATATTCAGTTCAAGAAAATGTCAATTTGAGCGGGTTCTGGGAGTTGGTGACCATTAAAAAATATACGCGTCGATTTGTGAACCTCCTCCTTTTTTTTCGTTGGTTAAAAAGACATGTAGCCTTTTGTCGGATACAATAATTGGAAATACGCACTATTACTGAAAAAAAATTCTGTGACCTAGGAATTGTAGCCAGTGGACCGTATGATTAATCTTATTTATATTTCATAGTTATTGTATGTTTTTTTTTTTAAAAAACGTTGCCCCACACTAAGAATTTCTTCCTGTATCGTGGGTGCGTTTACAAACATAGAAACTCACATACACTAACACCCAGACCCGGAACAACTACTTGCAGATCATACAAATATTTGTTCCGTGCGGGGATCGAACCCGCGACACGTTGCGCAGCAGTCCATCGCTCAGCCACTGCGCCAACCGTGTCGTTTTTTGTGTTGTTTTATGGATTAACAGTTAGGGAAAATATAAAGCATGTTCGGCTGAAGTATGGTTAATTCACATTCGCACCAGTATTGCTTCAGTTTTATAACACGCCTGACGGCGCAGCGCAGCACCACAACGTATCAAGTGGTGTGGTCCAAATTACCCTGCGTTCACATTTATTTATGTTTGGGAAAAACAAAATTAACATAAAGGTCCAGTTTCAAACATTTTTATGACTTTTAGGGCTGATTTCATCAAAGTCAGATATCTTTTATCCGTGGAATAAAATTGTCGTCTGACAGTTTTTGTATGGTTTTCCATACAAAAACTGTCACTGTCAAAAATTCAAAATTTATTCGCAGGATAAGACTTATACTCGGTATAAAAGTTTGGTGAAATTCACCCTTAGTCATTTTGAAATCAACTTTATTTACACTAGCTTAAAATTGAAGCTTATTTAAGCGGAAATAACATCAATTGGAAACAAGAAACTTGCTTCGTGTAAATGGGCCCTTTATGTAATGGTAGATTTATTCGTCGTAATTATTACTTGATCATTATGAGGTTTCGTTCGAGAAAAAGTATTTCGTTAATTAACTTTGTTTGTTTTTCTTCACTTCGATACCAAGTAATTTGTAACATGTAAGTGATCGCTTAGCGAAGTTTTGCCAGTTTCAAACACAATTAAATTATGACCTTGAAATGTTCCCAATTCAAAGTTAATCCATATTTCAGGGTGACTGGTTAACAAACGATATATTAAAGGCCAGTAAAATAACTAAATCAATTGTAGACACTCACATTTTTGCCTATCTGTCCAGTTTGAAGTATGAAGGGAAAAACCGATTGCACGGTGCCTCCGTAACTACTCAAAGAGCCAGAGAGAGGTCCACACGTACGGTGCGGCGGCGCCACGCCGCGCGTTGTGCCGTACCGTTACTACGACGCTGAAAAGTGGGCGAAATTGTCTGTACTGTACATAACAAATGAGCGGTGTTGAAGCGGTGGCACTCCGGCGCACACCCTCCCTACCTTGCCTAGTTGAAGTCCGGAGTAGGTACGTGCGGTGCGACACCGGAACGCACAGTGTGGCATATTTGTATGTAAAACGCCGCAGCGCCCAAAGGTCAGTAGCTCATCACAGTCGCCCACACGGTTCTATGAGGTTTACACAATATTTTTATTTTATTCGTTGCATGTTTGAATAAATTAAAATGTCCTTGAAAATAGTTAAGGGTTCTTTTTAAAACCTAGTCTAACGCGACTTCACCCAAATTCCAATATTTTAGGTGCTTGGCGGTTTTTTTCTCTCTCGGAGAAACTAGCAAAGCCATATGAATTAATTTAATAAACATCATGTGTGTGTCTTTTAATTAGTTTTCACTCGGTGGCAAAAGTGTTGCACATTATTTGGCTCAAGAAATTAATTACTGTCGTCTCGCTTCATACATGTATTCTTTATATCTCTCTTATTTGTATGTAACATAATAGCGGGTTTTGTCTCGTGTACCTACTTGTTAGTGGCATACTTTTTCACTAGCTTCGCTACGCTGTCACTAGCTTAGTGGAAAGTCTTGTTTTAATAATAATACTAGCTGCGTCCCGCGGTTTCACCCGCGTAAGTCTCGATCCCGTGGGAATATCGGGATAAAAAGTATTCTATGTGTTAATCCAGGTTATAAGCTGTCTGTTTGCCAAATTTCATCCAAATCCATTCAGCCGTTTTTGCCTGATTGAGTAACAAACATCCAAACACACAAACACACAAACTTTCACATTTATAATATTATATATTATAGTAGGATATCCGATGACACTTCGGAAATACTGTAGCTTGCCAGTAGTAAAAGATTTTTTGAATCGGATCTGTAGTTCCGAAGATAACTCCCAATATACAAACTTACCTCTATATACAAATATACAAACTTACCTCTATATTATATAAGTATACTAGCTGATAACCGCGGCTTCATCCGCGTGTATGTCCGTTATTCTTATTATATAAAGTCAAAGTCAAAGTCAAATAATTTATTTCAACTAGGCACATTAAAGGCACTTTTGAACGTCAAATACATAGAAATAGAACTGATTCTAGTTGCCCCTTCCAAAAGGTAGTTTTCGTATGGAGAAGAATGGGCAAGAAACTCCACCGTTACTCTTTTAAAAAAAAAAAAATGTTTTACAATATTTGGTATAGGTACATCAATTATATAATTACATGTGAAGACGATGCACCGAGAATACAATTACAATAGGTAAAAAGAATTAAAAATTAAAAATGGAGCAATGAAAAATAAATAAATTAAGTATGTGATAGGTACATGGTGCTCACATATTTACAAACATTAAAGTATACGTACGATAACACAATATTTCTACAAACTTGCAAGTAATACTAATAGGACAGTGTGTGAGATTAATTATCATAACTAAAACCTTCCTCGAAGAACCACTCTATCCATTGATGAAAACAGCATAAAAATCGGTGCGGTAGTCTTTGAGTTTATCGCGAATAGACAGACAGACAGACGCGGCGGAGGACTTTTTTTTATAATATGTAAGGATAATAAAGAAGAAGATTTCCTATCGAATTAGTACCGAAACCATATTTCTTTATCTTAGGGCTAGACTAAATAAAGGCTATAACTGTTACTTATGTGCCCATAAAACGGGCATTTCCTAAGTAGACGCAAAAGTTCATCGACCTATTAATGACCTCAGCAGCTGTGGCCACAAGTAATGTTTTCAATTAATTTTCAGGGATGAAAAAGACGGCCCTTCTTTTTTTATCAGGCGTCAAGTTACCTACTAACATGTCTTTATAACATTTATTTCAACATGTTTATTTTTATCTAAAATCATTTATGTCCTTAACACGACTGTACCTGCTTAAGTATATCATATAAATGTACCCCTAACATGTTTTAGAGTAGGCCGGCTTGCTAAGATAAGGCTAATCGGTATTAAAATTTCCGTGACGTTTTCATAGGTATGTTCTACCAGAATCGCGTCGCGCCGTCTCGTCGTGGCTTTAAGGACTAACAGGCGCGATATCGCGGGCAAGGGTTGCGCTGCCTGTCGCGCCCGCGATATAGCGCCAGTTTGCAGGGAGCTTTATGCCATCCTTTATTCCTACTGCTCATGAATTTTAGGCAATTCATCAGTTTAGTATTATTGGGCATTCATTCTTCAACACAAGAAACTTCCAAGACAGAATTATGTTGTATGCAGTAGTAACTCTTAACGTAAATACGAATTGAATTATGAAGTTGACTTAATTTGTTTATATCCGTCGTTATCACTTTTTATCTTGTATATTTAAAAAGTTGTGACCTGAATTTGAACCGTAATCTTTATTTTCGTGTGGTAAGTGACTAACCTGGTGTTAGAGCCGCCCATGGGCCTCTAACTTGGCTTCACATGCCGTCTAGAAATATCTCCCAGGCATACCGGTTTCCTCACGATGTTTTCCAACGATGTTTTGAACCATTAATTATTTAATTTTTAAGCGATGTATGAGGCGCTCTCTGGTTTCAGGGATTACAATTTTATTCTTCAGTTTTTATCTCGTGGTTCTGATAATAATGTTGGCAAGTGTGTTTTATATTCAATTCCATACTTTATTTTAACTTTATCTTGAAAATACGATTCCTTAAATCACTTTACAAATCTTGGTTGTTCAATTTACCTAGTTTCTGTACCTACAACATTTTATTTGTGTCTTTCATTTGTTTCAAACAAATCTTTAACGAAAAAAAGAATAGCTAAAACTTCAGTACCTTGTGATTTGATTTACATCTTCTTTTTTTCTTTCTTTCTTTCTAAAGGAAAATTGTTCAGCATTTTTTCGAACTCAATCTTATTCACGTAATCACTTTAGTTTGCGTGACAAGCCGTAGTTATAGTGAAAATACTACAAATAAACCCTATTTGTAGTATTTTTAAGGTTCCGTTGAAATGGGGATCTCATTACGGAAACTCTTTTGTCTATCTAACTTCATTGGGAAGTGAGTCGCCGTTCCTTTCAGATAGTCCATCCAGTTGTTCGTTTTCCTGTGAGTTTTCAGTATTCAATCCGTATATCTTTGTTCCTTTGGCTGGCACAACTTTAGTTTTACGTATTGTTTGAACGACAAATATAAAGTAGTTTGAACTTTGAAGTTACATTGTCAGAACAATAATTATTTTGCCAAAACGGGACATGAAATCTGCTACATTTATAACAAAATAATATTAATTACTATTGCAACAAGACTTATTTATCCAAATACGTTGAATAATAGTACATTGTGATACGAGTGTGCTCTTTTGGATATTACAGTCGAGGCGATAAAGTAGCCGAGAGTGTAATAATCAATGCACACGCGTTTCATACGACGTTTTTCAACATACTTGCGAGGAAAAAAACAGACTTGTTGTAAGAACTTATGCTACAATAACGTACCTAACTACAGAGATGATAGATTTATAAATTTTAACTGACCTTTGTTGCCAGGTACTGACTATCCGGAGTGTCTTTTAAAAACTTCTATGTCGGTTGGTGGCAATACTTTTTATATTGTATTTTTGATAGGTAAAATAAACCACACAACGAAAACGATAGTAAATATTTATGGAAAATGGCGCGCTGGCCGCTGGCTGGTTTTTTCCGCTAGCGATGCGCGCGCGGGTGTAAATAAAGGCACTAGTAATACCGCTGAACAGCCAATATAAAAATATTATAATGTTAATAATACATAATACGCAAATGGGGTAGTGAACAATA
Organism: Lithophane semibrunnea; assembly: GCA_947363905.1. Taxonomy (NCBI): domain Eukaryota; kingdom Metazoa; phylum Arthropoda; class Insecta; order Lepidoptera; family Noctuidae; genus Lithophane; species Lithophane semibrunnea. Next base: position 10,778,986 of record OX376197.1, on the reverse strand, counting down.
TAGACTGAAATGGCCACAGACGATATAAACCCTTATTTAATAGTACAGATAGAGTATTATTCCGCGCGAAGGCGGTGGCACACGGGCAGGCCAGTGCGATTCGTCTAGGCGGGTCAAGTGGCCTGCGCGCTTGCCACCCGCGGTCTTACCGAAAAAAAGCGCAAGTCTCTGCTCGGGTGTTAATAGAGAATGCTCATTTATTAGTAGGATAGTTCATACTAATTAATGTATAGTAAGTATCCCACTGACGTTTAGATAAGGTCTCATGGGATTTTTTTTTACCATAACTAAACGCCACTGGTTTGGTTATGGTTCTTTTTTTTAAAATAAAAACTTGCTTTTGAGCGCTTGTCTTTGGTAAAAAGCTTCACCAAAACCAATTTCTATTGGATACAAATTCCATGCTGCCATGATAGTACTTACTAATTCCATACTGCCATGTCATTACTCCGACTAGTAAATAGTTATCTGTGGCGCACTTTACCACACTAGTGCGGTAATGTGAAGTAAAAAGCACGCTTCCATAATACACTGCATTATGAACCTAAAAGCGGTTCAATAAGAGCCACTTTACGAGCAAGTGTGTTGAAAAACCTGTTGTGTGCTGTGTTGTATTTTATACTAACTGAAAATATTATCCGTATGAGAAAAGAGATGGGTTCTTCAGGGTGGTTAAAATCATACTATATTTCAGTAGCAGTATATTTTAAAATATCGCGAGACCGCGAGTGCGGTTTGTAAAAGTAAAAAAAAAATGAAATATTGATACAACCTGCAGAAAGGTTTTCCAGGTACGGTGTTTGTGTAGTGAGAACTGTATTTGTAAACGAACCCACGATTCGACGACATGAAAAAATCCTTGTGTAGGCAAAGTTTTAAAAACAGCATCTATTATCTAGTATCTTGCGTGTAAATGGCGGATAAAAATTCCTTCTAAAATTCTACTGGCTAAAGTCATTATTGACAACAGATCTGTCGACGTCCAAAATGCATACTGAGATATGATTGGCGCAAAAACTTCGAATACGCCACTGCTAAGCGTAAACGTGTGTCAATGAATGACAAATTCGTGATTCAAAAGCTGTTTCTTGCGCCGATATAAACGAATTTGAACACAGCCATAAAAATCGAGTCATTTCATTCTAATTCCAAAAAGTAATACCACTGGTATTTGTTTCAACTCATATTTATTTTCTATTCCGAACGGATACCATTGTTTAAACTGATACCAAAACAAGTTTGAAGATATAAGGTACAGTCAGTGAAAACGCTTTGTACGAAATTTCATTTTTCGAAAATGTGAACGATCAATCTACGAGTTGGGAAACTTTACAAACAAGATATTAAGTGATAATGAAAAAAGGCAAAATCTTGATAAGTATGAGGCCTTTATAGACTTCAGGGGCTTTTCCAAAAGACGCCTACCAGAACAACAGGTGTTTTTCATAAGCATCTACTTCCAGTTAATTTCTGTTTTCCTGATAGTTATAATAGGTATAGGACATTACAGTTACAGGTAAGGTATAGGACAGTTTTAAGACTTTATCGATATAGTGAATAATAACGAATACTTTATATTCCTCTTTGTGTTTAATCGTTGGTTGCTGTGCAACTTAATGAGATCGTTTAGGCGCCTATTTTCTTTTCATTTCTGTCACCCTGGTACTTTTTAAAACAACAAATGATTCAATTCCAAAACCTGTATTTTTACCATTATTTAGCTAAGTAGTAAGTAGCTTAAGCACCTAGTTCCAGTTCATTTCTGCTTTCCTGGTAGTTTGAATAACTAAACAATTAGGACAGTTGAATTTTAAAACGTCTATCGATATCATTTGTTACGAATCCGTCATGCTCTTCTCTATGTTTCATCGTGGGTGCGTTTCCAGGAATACTTTAGTGGCGCTTCATCGATTGCGTTTCAATGTCGTTGCGCTTCGAGGAATACCCCAAAAAAAGTAGCAATATGATTCACTTAAACTAATCTTACATATACCTTTGTAAAAATATTGGAATGAAGTGTATTTGGATAGTATTTAATTACGATCACATAAAAATATTAGAAAACTTTAATTTGATTAGGTTTGACGGAGCTGACTGTACCAAATTAAAGTTGTTGGTATTCGTTTGCACATTAAATTTAATTATTAAAAAAGTGGTATCGGTTCGGTATAGAAAAAAAATGTGAGCTCCAACAAATACCAGTGGTATTAGTTTTTGGTATTAGAATGGAATAACTCTAAAATTCTGTTTGTTCTTTAGATCCAAAATGAGAAAGTTTCTCCCAAGGGAATACCTTTGAATAAGTTGTCACGTTCAGTTTAACCAAGACTTTTTGTAAAAGAACGTGAACAGAGAGAACCCACCAACTAAAAAACTTTCTTCTACCTCTAAGCTACTATTTCCTCTGGCAACCTGATAAGTGCAAGTTGTTCCAGACGACTTAAAATAAACTGCGGTAAGGTAATTGCGACTAATTACGGTATTATGTTAGTTTTGACATAATAGCCAGTACCTACTAACTTATAAAGTGCATGTTGAATTGAAAATTTACAACTGTGTTAGATGTAATTTTCTTTGGCATTTCAGTTTTTTGTGCGAATTTAATTACGTATAACGATTTATGTTGCGTGGAGGTGAATAATTTTGTGTAAATAATTTTACAGGTCAATGAATTGGATTGAACTTACAACCTCCATTTTCGTTACATGGTTATACACATATCGTCACGCCTGTATTCCCCGAAGGGTTAGGCAAAGGTACCTATAATACACCCGCATTTTGCTAGTTATGTTTAAGTCCTAAGTAATAGAGGGCGGACCGATTCCCAGAATAGCCACAATCTCTCTTCTCCTGGGTGACATAGAGTTAAAATGAAGTCAAAGGCTCCGTTGTTTACTTGTGTCGTATGTCTTACACACCTATTAATTATTATGTGGGGAATATGACGAGGGTTGATTTCAAGAGGATCGTTTTACAGCACCAGATTTCAAAATGACAGTCAACGGAGCGGTGTGTTCTTGTTAGCTGAAAATTGGACTGGTAACAATGCCCATGGCTGATAGTATTCAGTTTGATTTTATGCCATATTTACTTGTGCATAAAGCATTAAATAATAATATTACCATTTCATTTTTTTTCCTTTCATCGTATTAAGTTGAAGCCCTATTTTTGTTTTGTGTTTAAATTCGGCATTTGCGAGATTTATGTTCAGGGATAGCCATTGGCTACAATGGCTTCAGTGTAGATATTAGTTTAGTGTGCATTACTTGCCACCAATCAATTAATCTGCCTAGCTTTTTACCAACTATATTGGAGTCGGCTTCCAGTCTCACCAGATGCAGCTGAATACTAACCTACCAGTATTTTTATGGAGCGACTGCCTATCTGACTTCTACAACCTGCAGTTACCTTGTAAAACGATACCAATTGGTAAACTAGTTGTCAGACTTTTGGGCTTCAGACTGCCCGTAACGAATGTTAAAGTTCTACGAATGGCAGCCGGGAGCAACGGCTTTCCGAGACACGCAGTGGTCTCGGTAACGGATGGTGCAACCGCGGTAAGCGTAGCCTTCGCTCGACTCATATTTACTAGCCAACAATATAGACTAAATCAACAAAAAACTATTATTTCTAGAAACTAAACGTTTCGTCTTTTTTTCGTACTATATTTACTTGTCTAAAGACGAGATATTATTTCTATACTTACTTACATTTTAAACATTTTTATTTACACAAACAGTGTCAAAGTATCTTTCGAAGTGTTTTATAAAAATATATTTTTCTTGACTAAACATATTTTCTTCAGAGTTAGAACTATATTTTTTTAGAATTGCTTTTAATGGCAGTGTCAGGTTATAAGTGCTATATAATAGCGGTCGGATGCCAGTTGACGTAAAAACGCTCATACAAAAAAAAAGTGCAGTTTCTGTCACAAAACCGACAGCTTTACGTATTTCCGTCTAAAATATTAACGAAGCAAACACGACAAACTATGTCGTGTCGTGTAGGCAAACAAACTTTAATGGAACTACCTCACTTACCTTGAATTCCTGAAAACCGCACTGTATCTGACAGGCACAAAGAAGTTATAAACCAAAAACTTCCACTAACTCCACAGGACGAACTAATATAAAACCCAATCTTTTGTTAGGCATCAGATTTATTATTTCCATTGTATTCCGAAGCCACATTTGTTTGAAAAACCTCATTAGCTACAATATGATAAACGGAATAGAATTTCGTGCAGTTCAAATCAGATTATTGACCGTTATAGAACGTGTTTAAACTTCGAATAGCTGTTCTAACTTTGAAAATGGAATGCCTCTGTGGAACGATTGTATCTACGCTATTGTTTCACTTTGAATGTAAACTGTGACATGTATTGTAGGTAGGTAAATGTTTGTGTAGTTTTGTGTAAAGGAAGAAAAATATTGTAATTGGGAGACCCACAGGAAATACAAACAGTAATAAAAACTAAAAAGGAGCATCTAAAAACAAAAAATAATAATAGCGACCTGTGCGAGGCCAAAAAGGCTCTTAACTCAGCTTAAACTGCGATATTTAATAGTACATTGTGATACTAGTGTGCTCTTTTGGATATTACAGTCGAGGCGATATTAGTCGGCGATAAGGTAGCCGAGAGTGTAATGACCAATGCACACGCGTTTCATACGACGTTTTTCAACACACTTGCGAGGAAACAGACTTGTTGTAAGAACTTATGCTACAATAACGTAATTATAAAGATGACACATTTAGATTTATATAGTTCATCTGACCTTTGTTGCCAGGTACTGACTATCCGGAGCATCGATTTAAAACGTCAGTTGGTGACGACAATACTTTAAATTTTGTATTTTTGATAATAGTTATTTAACCACACAACGAAAACAATAACAACTTTATAAAAAATGGCGCGCTGGTTTAGTTTTTCCATAGGTGTAAATAAAGGCACTGGCAAAACCGCTAGACAGCCTATAGTAAAATTAACAAAAAATTAATGTTTCTAATAAGAAAAAAAAATACTAAACGTACGGCGGGGTCAAATCTATTTATTATTATTTACGTATTGATATTCTTCCCGTCGTGAAATCGACATTTTAAATATGTAATAAATAACTACACAACGAAAACAATTAAGGTATTTTTCTTCCTCTATTTTTTTAACAGATGGCAGCGACTTACTAATTGCTAGAGACTGTAGTTTTACAACGCCATCTAGGAGCCTTGTCTAGTTATTTAGAAAGTTTTATAGAAACCGGGTTCAGTAAAATTTAAAAAAATGATAATTATGTACCAAAAACATTAGACTTTTTTAAAATTCTTATATTTCTAAGTAAGGTACTAGATTAAAAAAAAATGTTTTTGGCTGATACCAGTAAAAAGTTAATTAAAACGCCATCTATTGCAAAGAGGTCGCAACTAAATGATTAACAGAGGGCTACTTCATTCTAAGGGTTGGAATTGAGGTAAAAGCCTTGATTTATATTTTTTGTTGAAAATACGAAATTTATGAGTGTAAATACATAATCAGCATTTAAACAGAGATGTTTTGATTTTTACTAATATTACTTCAGCCAAAATTTGCCATATAACGATTTTTAGTAATTGATAATTTCATAATTGTTACTTATACTGCCATCTATGATATTTTTTCAAGACTAATTATAATTTGTTCGAGTTGAGCCCCTGGTAAAAACGCTCCTGGTTTGCCTATAGCACAGATATTATAATACTACGTAGGTACAGATATTAAAATAACCAAAGCAAGCTGGGCTTGTATTTATTTGCCAGTTCATTGAAGTAAACCAAAAATACGTTTTCCGGTAATGACTGCCATTTTTGGTATTTTTCCACTGTATGAAAGTTTCGTAGGCCGCTAGGTATTTCTCTCTAGATTTTGGTGGCAACAGGCTATCACTCGCGTTTCGTGCCTCGATTAGTATTTCCGGCGGGGTCAAATCTACGTATTGTTCTTCTTCCAGTGAAGTCGACAGTTTTGAAAATAACCACACAACGCCAAATGTTAACAAATATTCGTATCTATAGAAAATAGCTCTCTGGTTTTTCGCGCGTCGCGCTAGTTATGCGCGCGCAGGTGTAAATAAACGCACTGGAAAATCTGCTAAACAGCCTATGTAATTCTGTATTCAGTATCCAAAATATTAAGGTAAATATGTAGTGAAAAATATAAAAGTACTTATGTAATTTCATTGAATATTAAGTACTTAAGTTCATTTTTATCATTTTATTTATTTACATAAAAAAGGCATGAAGTCTCTTTGATGAGATTTAATTAACGAAGCGCAAGTCTCTGCTCTTATGAAAATAGAGAATGCTTATATATTATAGGATAGTTCATACTAATTCCATGTAATTATAATATACCACTGACCTGCCCGTGGGATTATTTTTTCATAACTAAACGCATGGGCGTTTAGTTAATACCATAGACAAATCATGGGATTTGCCTATGGTATTAAAAAGTTTCACCAAAGTCAATTTCTTATAAATCAAATCGCTTTTTTTATAAATACCAAGACAAAATCATTTCGCTGCGGAAAAACAACCATTAAAATTTCAGCTTGTATATAGGTATGTATGGTAGGTATGGAATTAGTAAATACTATAATGGTAACATATTATGTGATGTTGCCATGATAGTACTTACTAATTCCATACCTACTGCCATGTCATTACTCCGACTAGTAAATAGTTATTTGTGGCGCACATTACCGCACTAGTGCGGTAATGTAAAGTAAAAAGCACGCTTCCATAATACACTGCATTATGAACCTAAAAGCGGGTCAATAAGAGCCACTTTACGAGCAAGTGTGTTGAAATAGTAGATTGCTGCATCGAGCGCCAAGTGAGTTATTGATGCACGAGGGTTATGTTAGAGGGTTATGTAACACGAGTGCATCAATTACTCACTTTAGCAAGGTGCGTAATCTACTTTTCTTTCAACTACCAATGTACTCAACTCAAGGTGACGTCAGGTCAAGTCAGGTCATTTTAAACGGTATTTATCCATTTGTATTAACCATTCAGGTCAAGTCAGGACAAGTCAGGACAAGTCAGGTCAAGTCAGGTCATTTTAAACGGTATTTATCTATTTGTACTAACCAGTCAGGTCAAGTTAGGTCAAGTCAGGTCAATTCAGGTCAAGTCATGTCAAGTCAGGTCAAGACAGGTCAAGTCCGGTCAAGTCCGGTCAAGTCAGGTCATTTTAAACGGTATTTATCCATTTGTATTAACCAGTCAGGTCAAGTCAAGTCAACTCAAGTCAAGTCAAGTCAACTCAACTCAGACAGAGCCGGAGAGACGAGCCTTAGTAACAGGGTCCCGTTTTACCCTTTTGGTACGGAACCCTAAAAACAGTGCAGTAAAGTTGTATGAAATTTCATTGTTGTACTGCAAAACAGTGCAACAATGAAATTTAATACAACATTATTTGAGTTATACCCATTTTTGATTAATGCTCGTGGCATCTCTGTATTAGAAAGTGCTTTTGTCCAGGGGGCCTACCACCACCACTTACAGCAGTATTATTTTAATCTTACTTCAGTGGGGAAAAAAGATGGAGCTATACGTACTGTAGAGCTTCATCTGTTTCCTACACTGAAGTAATATTAAAATAATACTGCTGTATGCAGTGGTGGTAGGCCCCCATCAGTGACAATATTTATAGGCCGGTGTAGTGGTAAATGGTGTGTTATGTTGATGATTATTCATGGAAACAGCCATATTTGCATTTATATCCGCCATATCCGTTGTCAAACGCAGTGTGAAACATGCAGTATCTAGGTAATGTTAATTAATCTTCAATTTCAAGCGTTCTGCTTTGCATATGTATCTACGTAAATTGATATTTTGATAAAATATTTGGCAGTAGCATTTGCGTACCGAACGAATCTGAAAACAAAACATAGTACGATTATTCGGAAATACACATAGTTATCGATAGTTGGAATCTGTTGCTAAGTAGTACAAAACAGGAGAGGACCGACTATCATGCCACGAAAATCATTTGTGTTCCCGTTCCTGCTACACATTGCAACATGTCGCTTCAACTGTTTCCTATACCTACATAGGTACCTATGGACCTATAGATACATACACACATGTATTATTATGCCCATGTCGCACACAGGAACTAAGTTGTGACGCAATCTCGTTGAAGGCTTCGGAAGTTCATTATGGAGCCTTAGCAATACCTACCACACGCTTTTATGAATAAAAATGATATTTTCTTTTTCCAAATTAGTCTGTTTGTTTCCTTTTAATTAAAATAAGCTCAGACATTCATTCAAGAAAAGTGAAAACAGAAGACCAAGATATTTCTGACTTGATGTAACTATTTGAAACAGTTTAATTTGAGGATTAAAACCTAATTTCTCAACAGAAACACTGCCCGCTATAATCACTCAATTATCGTCGCTCGAAGAAATCTGTAACAAAATAATTAAGCTTGCTTATTAACATTTTCTTTCGAGACCATGATACTGAAGTTGTTAACACGAACTTGGAGATTAAACAGGGAGAACCGCGAGGGATTTAAATGAATCGTTTGATAATACAAATCCTATTGATTGGACCTCTGTTCAGGAACAAAACAATTTTAAAGTTCGCCGTTTCGCTGACCGCAATCAGAAGAATGGAGTTTGGAACTTCATGGTTGTCGGTGACTGCCAACCTCGGGAAACTTGTCCTTATCTACGTACTCTCAGTTCCACTGAGATAAATGAGATTCTCTCTTGTTCTTTAATCGCTTTGTCGCTATGTGTTCGAGATTTATTTTCAAAGCGAGCACCAAAATATTAATTTGGGTTACTTCCTTAGATGTATAGAGGAAATGAGAACGCCTTGTGGCATTATTAGAGAGAAAATATTATATCCTATTTACTCTTGCGCTAATTCTTTATTGCGTTATTATAATATCACGCCTACCTCGATTAGGCATTATCTTTTATTGCTGGGATTCATTTTGCTATTAGGCCATTATTTCCGTTGCTACAATCCGGTGATGCGGTATTTTTAGCCAAATGTTTCTGTTATAATTCTAATTATGTTTCGATTCCAAAAGTCACCTTAGTAGCTGCACTATAATTAGTAACTCTTATGTAAAGGCCCTTTTTGGAACCTACTTTTAACTGAAGGATCTTTTTAGTTATAGCATTTAGATCACAAGCCGAGCTTTTGAACATTGAAACTGATTTTCGTGGCAATCTGTAAAGCTATTTGTATGCGACTTGTTTGCCTTATCCACTTTCCATATACGCATTCATACAGTAACGAATTTGATGAATCCATACTAATATTATGAATTCGAAAGTAACTCTGTCTGTTTGTATGTTACCTTTACACGCCTAAACCACTTTAGGCGTGAAAAGGTAACATACAGACAGACAGACAGACAGAGTTACTTTCGAATTTATAATATTAGTATGGTTAGTATAGATTATTATAACCCCAAAAACATTTAAATGAAAATAAAAGTTATAAAATTAAAACCAAACTACGACAAAAAAGTCAATAAAAGGATATAAACAACACATCACAGACAGACAAATTAAAAATCCAAAGTCACACATATTCGGTTCGATTTATGCCCGGAGTTACACGAGTTACGTGTAACTCCGGATTTTCACGGGGCTTGGAAATGTCGTCAGCGACTTTGCCATAACAATATTAATGTATTTATTAATGCACTTCACAGAAATAAATACAGTAAATTAATCATCATCATTAATCATTCTTCTTATAAATGAACGAATGATTGATTCATTCTTTCAGTGATATAATTTTTGTCACGTTAGATATACAATAGTAATTAATTACCTTATTAATGTTAATTAATTAATGTACCTATGTGTTTCTGAATCTCGATACCATCGATGATCTGAAACTATAATAATATAATTGTGTACAGGGTAAGCTGTAGATTTATATGGATACGAACAATAAGTAACTGTAAACAATGATTCTGGTAGGTATGTATTTTCAATATAAATAGTGTTGTGAAATATTCAGCTGCGGTTTAAAATAACACTCGCAATAATTAAAAAAACATGCCTCTTACTTATTGTTATTAGAATACTGCCTGGATTTTCACGGAAATCAATTCGACACAAAAGTAATTATTGGGTGAAATACAAATAGAATGAACTTTACTGAATCATCAGAAATAAAGAAACAATACCACAATATAAATATGGAGGAGCTCGTGGCTAAGTAATAACAGCCGCACGGGTCGATCCATCAGGTTAAGCTACGCTTGCCGGGGTTGGTCCGTGGATGGGTGACCATCTTTACTTAACGAGACTCCTCCGTGGCTCGGAAAGCACATTGAGCCGTTGGTCCCGGCTGTCATTTGTGGATCTTTGACAGTCTTTACGGGTCGTCAGAAGCTCGAAAGTGTGACAACCAGTCTTACCAAGGGGTATCGTATTACCCAGTTACTGGGTTGTGGAGGTCAGATAGGCAGTCGCTCCATGTAAAATACTGGTATTCAGCTGCATCCGGTTAGACTGGAACCGACCCCAACATAGTTGGGAAAAGGCTAGGCAGATGATGACCACAATGTAAATATGAACCACGAGCTTACCGCTCAAGCGACTCGCGTTTTGCGACAGCGACTGCGAAGAAAACAAATGAAAGAAGTTATTTAGAGTCTCAGACCAAATTAAAAACCAAGACAGAGAGAGCGCTGTCAACAGTGACGTGACGCCGGTTTCGTAAACATGTGTGCACTTAGTGAGGTGGAGTTTGATTGTAGTGTCATTGTAAATGGTTGTAAATGTGTGCGTGTGAGCGTATATGCACAGAGTCGAGGTATAGTTTTGGCATGCTTCACTGTATTGTTCGTAGCGCTCCGTCTTGGTTTTTTATTTGATCTGCGTTTAGAGTATGCCACGACTCCACGCGCTGGAAGCCGAGAACGACCTTGGTCGGTCGCTGTGTGACTATAGTTGCAAATAAACCGTTTTAAACCAAAATCCGTGGTTTGAAAACCATGTTAAACAAAAAAACGGTCTTTAACCACGGATTTTAGTTTAAAGCCCAAAATAAACCGTTTTAAACCAAAATCCGTGGTTTGAAAACCGTTTTAAACAAATTTAAAACGTTTTTATACCACGTTTTAAAAAGGTTTATTTACATCTATATGTGTGACCAACGTTTTACAGTTTAAATAATTTATAAAACTGTGGTCGCAGAGACTATGGTTGTGGTAATGGTCGTTCGCGTGGGAGAACTGATTATTCTTGTACACACGGCTACACATCAAGCTATACGTTTCCAGTTTATGCTGGTCTCGCATTGTATAGGATTTCCGTACAATGCGAGGTCAGCTTATACTGGAAATGTATAGCTTGATGTGTAGCCGTGTGTACGTACGAGTAAAGGTCGAAACTTTCCGTAATTATTTATTTGAATGTGAATTGGTTTGATAAGTTTTTCGTCTCAACTAACATTTATATAGGTAGGTTTTTTGACTCATCATAGCATTGGAGTGAGTTACTTTGGTAAATACTGGGAAAAGAACTTAGATAGTACGTAAAATTTATATCACAAACGCTTTACTTTCGCACTCATACTATTTTCTCGGAATATATAGCAAATAGATCTAGGTAATGTAGATGCCTATTTTTCCACACGAGTAGCGGTATTTTCGTGACTAACTTTTCGAATTTTCATGAAGAATAATATCAGATAAGTTATATAAGTAACCCAATAAAATTATGACTAAAGTAGCGCGTGGAATTCGTAAGAAACCACAATATACTAAAATAACAAACATCTTCTAAAACATTCAATGTACAGTTTTGACTCCGCTATGAGTGTGATCTACAGTCTAGCGTGCATTCAGTGATTTTGTCAATTACGCAGTGAACCTTTGTATAAACTCCGTCTATGGACGTTAAGCCCCTACACACGCTCAGACTGCCGGATAGACGTTGTCGGGTACCCGGTTGCTGAAGTATGAATAAACCGGGAGAATTTTGTGCTGAAAGGCACGTGTATTATAGAAGCTTTCATACTTGCCTATACATAAACTTTGGAACCGCGTAGGATCCGGCACCGAATATCAAGGTGTGTGTGAAAAAGCACCTGACACGATGACATGTCATAATTTCTCAGAATTTTTGTCAAAATGAAATAGTTTTCGCATGATCGCACTTTATTGCTTTTTCCACCCGGTTACCGTTTGTTTACGAGCATTTTTGTGGTATTGGAATTGTGTTATTTTCGTGTCTAACGAACATTAGTAAAGACTAATAAATCAGATAACGTGTAGGCATAAGAATATTCGATATTGATAAATGTTTTTGATAGAAAATTTCATTTTATTTAGAAGGTAGGTTACCTAGACTCGCGACAATCTAAGAAGTCCCTTTTGACAGCTATAAAAATGCTTTGTGTAGCGATGAAAAAAAAAATTGGTTTCTTATACTTAAACTGATTCTCGAGACATATCGATTGAACATACTTAGAGAGTTTGTAATCAACGAGTTATGTACATTGCTTATAACTGATTCTCAAGGCTTAACGTTTTATTACATGTACGAGAACGAAACGTCAAAACGGACTTCTTAGATTGTCGCGAGTGTAGTATCGGGTACCTCCACAATTCTGAGAACTAAATTGAGGATACGTAGGTAATCTATAATATTAAGTACCTATATAAATTTCAATTACCGTGCGTTAGTCTCGCAAAAACTCGAAAATGGCTCGACCTGTTGTTTTTTTTTTGTTTTAGTTCGCCTCAATAATGGGGTGGCTTGGGAAAAAAGAAAATTAGGAAAAACAAAGCTACAGCCGATAACATTGATATGAGAAATTTGAAACGTTGAACGAAGTTCACCGAGTCATCTAGATTTTGTGTAAAACGGAGAAATACTGAAACTGAATATTTGGTGGTAGTATTACAAAATAACAGAAATAAAAAATCATTTCGACAATATAATTTGAACTCCATTTATTTTACTATGCAGGTATTTTTATTAATGTGGAGTTTTTAAAGGATATTGTGCTCTTTTGTTAAAAAAATACTGGAATTGTTTTCTATAATTTTCTCATGTTCTGTCAAAACGAAAACGAACCTCCTCAAAAAATTTGTTTTTCTAAAAAAAAATTACTCAAAACTTTCTATCTTTACAGATAAATCACGAACTTCCGTGATTACGTCACAACCAGTGCGTCGCAGTGCGTAACGGTAAATCGGAGTTTCTTCGGTACGCCCGGACAAGACTGCAGCACCGATGAGGCTTGTGAACCATGAGTGCTTGGTGTTACATCGCGATCATGATGTCCACTATCAGTACCAGTGTTCTAACACCGGCGCCGCAGAAGACTGAGGCTAAGGAAGCTTATGGTAAGTAAGTAATATGTAGAATTAGTTAGGTTGATTACACTCGCTGCTGTCGGCGGCATGACGTCGGGGTCACCAGTATGAGGAGGTGTAACATAACATACATAATCAGCCTATAATGTTCCCATTGCTGGGACACAGGCCTCCTCTCTGTGAGAGGAAATGGGCCGTAATCCACCACGCGGGCCCAGTGCAGGATGGTAGATGTCACATGTCTTCGAATTTTTGGTACTAGGACATGCCGGTTTCCTCACGATGTTTTCCTTCACCGTTTTGAGAGCAGTGGTGATGAAATAATTTACACAAAGTAAAGCGCCTGTCAGGGTTCGAACCTACGACCTACAACTCGTAAGTCGCGGCCGTTACCACTGGGCCACCACTGCTCTTACCACTGGGCCACCACTGCTCTTACCACTGGGCCACCACTGCTCTTACCACTGGGCCACCACTGCTCTTACCACTGGGCCACCACTGCTCTTACCACTGGGCCACCACTGCTCTTACCACTGGGCCACCACTGCTCAGGAGGAGGTGTAAAGTTCATTCATACTCTATAGAAAAGGGAGGATCCTCCGACAAGACGGGTCGTCTGGCAGACACGACGTCTGGTGGGTAAGTGCCCGACGATTGATGTTGGAACGTTGTATATTATACAGACCTACTCGTCGCACGGTAGACCCTGCTTGCGCGATGCAGAATTTTGCGTGACGTCATGCCGAGGCTACATTGTCGCGCTATCGCGAACTTTACTTCGCGCGCTCTCTCTTGCACACCGCTCGACGTCTCGCTGAGCAACAGAGAGCGCATGAAGTAAAGTTCGCGATAACGCGACAATGTAGCCCCGGTATCAGTGTGATGCGTAGTTTGTATGTGGCGTTGTAGATGCCGCCACCAGTGGCGTGCCTAGGGGTCAAAATCAGGGCAAGCCGACAGATTTTTAACGATTTAAAAAAACAGACAAGTGAGCGATTTACGGATGAAGAAGAGTTCTACTACATATTTCAGGCATCAGTACGGAAATGTCGTAAGCGCCATCTATTAACGAATGCGCGAAACCACACCGCTTCGCAGGACCTTTTCACCATAATAACTTTGTCAACGCTTGTCACATAAAAATTATTCTATCAAAAGTCGCTAGATGGCCCCAAATTATCGATTTGTTGTTCTATTACCGTACGCATATTTAGTTTTATGAAATTTAAGTTTTAAGTCGATTGAAAATGTTAAATGAGATATTACAATTACATTAGGTATATAACATTTTATAATTAATCATAATGACAATAGCCAACTCTAATCTTTATTTCAAAACGCCTAGTTATGAAGAATATCTTCGATACGAAAATTATTGTGTTTTGTGATGTTGATGAGATGTATATAACAAGTGGTTTGTTTTTTAGTGGTTTACCAAAACTACAATTGCCATACGAACAACACTATACAAATTTTGATGTCTTTCATGGGCTACCTAAGTTTGGTCATACTCGTATCTTTATACATACTAAACAATCGAATGCCAATTTCAATATATTCTTCGACTGACAAAAATACCTACCTAATTGTTTATATTTCCGAGTTATAGTAATTTGGGGTTGATTACGGTGAAGCAAAGAGTTACTTACTGTCAGAAAACTCAATGTATTTACATACGTTTTCGAACACAGTTTCCAAATTCACATTTTGATGATAAAAACACTACTAAGCATAAGGAATGACATAGCCGCAATAACTATCATCTCATTTTAAATAATAAAACTAGGTAAGTCATTACCTCAATTGAAAAATAAAATACTGATCTCAAAATATTATTTCAAAACAATAACAAATTGAGTCGCTTCGCGGACTTGCAACTCACTTTACGCGGGTCAACATCGCGGCTAGTGCATTTGCGCGAACTTCAAACACACGATTCGTTCCATTCATAAAAACTCAAAAGCCGGGCTTAAATATTAGAACATTTTGCAAAATAAGTACATTCTAATAGTATCAAAAACGTACGCATTTTCTATGCAAAAAATGAGAGGTCTAGAAGCTGGCTTCTGTGACGTTGCCGCAAGCGTGTGTGAGCGAGAAAGATGCAATGTACTACAGAATTGACGTCTTCATTCATGGATGCGATCTCGCCTAACGCTATAGTGTTAGAGCGAGATCGCAACTGCGGCAGTTTGGCAACGGTGCTTAGTTTGATTATGTAAATCTGGCATCATACGTAGCTTGTACTTATAGCGCGCGGCTGGTGCAGCGCCAAGTTTTTATGTTATTATTCTTATCAATTCTTGCGACATGAAGGATTGACTTGGAAGTTTATAAGAGTAGTTTTTTTTTTTTTAAATTGGGCAAGCCGGGCTTTTCGGCTTGTAGGGGAAGGAAAGGAACTACCGCCGCTGGCCGCCACACTTACTACCACACTATCGTGAAGAGGGCACTTTTCTTTCAACCTTTTCCCGACTGTCGTGGTGACTCACAGATGACATTAGTGACAGCAGCTAACTCACTACCTATGTGAATGAAATAGTGTATACATTTATCTAATAAATAGATACCTATACGAAACTATCTATTTTAAATTTTCCAACGATACAATTTAACCCATTACCGTAACTCAAAACTGCGATGCGCTTTTGCAAGGCTTAAGTACTCGTACTTACACATTCGTGTAAGCATCGAATGTGCTTAGAGATTTTGACTAGGCGAAAACTCAGCGAGGTTTATTAGCGAAATTCGCAGTTCAATGGTAGTAATTCAAAACCGACAATATATAAATCGAATGCAAAATCTTAATGGAATTCATGATCCAATTGAAATTATGATATATTGAACTATTTTGACATGATGTTGGTTTACCCGACTATGGCGAAGCAAAAAGGAGGGTTATGATTTTGACCTGTATGTATGTATGTACGGATATGTATGTTCATCTGTTCTCTCATATCTTCTAAACGACTCATCACAATTTGACAAATGAGCTATCGTTGGAAGCGTCTTGATCGTCTGCTGAAATTACCCTTTATTTTACAGTAATGGCCGTGTTACATGAGGCTAGTTTTTTTAGCTAGGATAGCAAGCAAGTAATATTCTTGCTAAGTATCCTGCCTGAGTACATGCTAGAGTTGTTTACATGATGGTAGTAAATTTTAAGGTATCTACTAGCATTGCGGTGACTGACTCCATGGAGTAAAATTATGTAATGGGGTCCTGGCTGTGCCAGCTACACGAGGCAAAAGCCTCAAGGATAGTAAATCAGTGGAGGGGGACGCTACTAGTTCAAAAGTAGAACCCCATCCTATTAAACTATCTCACTAGCTTAATAGTTTTTTCACTAGCTTACTAGCTTTCTCACTAGCTTACTAGCTTTTTCACTGGCTTACTGGCTTTCTCACTAGTTTACTAGCTTTCTCACTAGCTTACTAGTCTAAAAACGAGGATAGTTGTGTATACACGAGTCTAGAGTGACTAGTTTGCTAGCTTGCTAGCATTATCTTGCTTCAAAAACTAGCCTCGTGAATCCCGGGCATTAGTCTCATTATGATGACTAATAGGCATAAAACACACAACCCTATATAAATAAACACGTCAAGGAACCATTATTAAATAACAAGCATTGATGGCCCACATAAACAAAATGCCTAGTTAAGCAGCCAGCAATACTAAGGTAATTTAAATAATGGCATCAACGCGGAAGAAAGGGCTTCCAGTTGTTTTCGTTCTGATTAAAATACGCTCGTTTCTCATTTGGCTCGTAAAATAATGAAGTCAGTTCACGAAATAAATAGGTATTTGATTTTAATTGACGAAGGACTAAGGGAAAGTTTTTTTTAATGAAAATGGAGGTTCTGTCCAACTGTCATCATCAGCTGTTTTATACTCATGCCATTTATTTCCTTTTGCTTATCATGTCTCGTTCACTTGTATCCTACACCCAAATTGCGTAACACACACTTTCAATCATAGTCCGAAGGATTTTGCAGGTAATTGCTATCCATTGCCTCATATGTTAGAAAAAATCGTGTGCTCAAGAACGTTAATGACGCAATGAATGTTGTTCAATTGTTAAAATGAAATGCATTACCATTGTAAGTCGCTCGTGGCTAAATAATAACAGCCGCACACGTCTGTCGATCAGATTAAGCTACGCTTGCCGCGGTCGATCCGTGGATGGGTGACCATCTTTACATATCTAATCTCCGTGCTTCGGAAAGCACGTTAAGCCGTTGGTCTCGGCTGATATTCGTAGATCTTTGACAGTCGTTATATTCAGAACCCCAATAGTCACACAAGTCTTACCTAGGGGTATCGTGTTACACAGTCAGTAACTTGCTGGTGGAGGTCAGATAAGCAGTCGCTCCATGTCAAATACAGGATTTGTTACCTTCACGTCGAGTCCTGCCACATCGAGTCGGCTGTATGCGGATAGACTGGAAGCCGACCCAATCATAGTTGGAAAAAGGCTAGGCAGAATGATTTGTCAGTGTGTTATGCAGTTATACCGTTTCTAGCTATTCAGCCTTCAACCTTGTTTCTCTCTTTTTCCCATTTCCAGCTGGTTCATCACCATAATTACTGTTACTGCCTTTTTCTCTTTTATAGTTTTATCTATGGCTTAGCTTGCCTAAGTATTCCCCATTTTGCATCGCGATCTGCTGTACGAACATTTGCTAGTGGCTCCGAGTTGTCCCAATTCGCGTAGACAAGTCATGGTGTCTCCGTCGAAGATGGTGCACCGACGACGCCTCTGATGTTTGTCTTTGAAGTATGCACTCCCGTCCCGTTTTGTGGAAATAAAATACAATATTCTTGTATATTTTATTGATGTCGTAAGTCTTCTCGCTAGATACACCAACATTACAGTATATTTTCTGATCAACTCTTGCTTTATATACAACCCACATTATCTTCTCTGGAATGCTTTCGCAATTTTGACGAAGTTATCCGATCAGTATCTACTATCTATTGTGTGACTTTTTGTCATTGATCGCTTGTTGAAATGTTGTATCTCGAGAAACTTTTTATCCTTACATATTATAAAACAAAGTCCTCTGCCGCGTCTGTCTGTCTGTTCGTGATAAACACAAAAACTACTGCACCGATTTTCATGCTGTTTTCATCAATGGATAGAATGGTTCTCGAGGAAGGTTTTAGTATATAATAACCGACATCCGCGCGGGCGAAGCCGCGGGCTTCAGTTAATATTTTTTATAAGATTCAATTCATCAGTAATTACCACACACAGTTGGTTTGACAGCTGTTTGTATTAAAAATATGTCAAACCACAATTTTTATTAATTGGATAAAGCTGTCTACTGATAGAAAAATCGGAACATAATAATTTATTAGATTTGAATTAGACTTGGCTCCGTGTTTCTTACTCAAACCATGTTAAAAACACATGGTTAAAAGCTGTTAAATATATTGGTCGATTTCCTAAGCGGAATAGATTGGTCTCGAAAACTGTGCGGTTGAAAGTTTGCAATATTTACGTTTTCGCCAGCAAAGTGCCGTAGCCTGGCCGTAGAATTGATATTTTATTTATAGATTGTAAACTAGCGAGCTGCCCTTGGCTTCCCACATTTAATAGATTAAGTAAAACCTTCCTGGGAAATAGTTTAGGTAGGTATGTCGGAAAATACTTCGGAAATTCAACAAGTTTAAAAAAAAATTGAGACTATATATTAGAATTTACCAGATTGGTTTTTGATTGAAGACGATTTTGGGAGAAAACCTCACTCCATTTTTCCATATTTAAATCTAAGGAGATCGCAAGTCTAATTTTTTTTACACCATGGTCATTATGCCGTACAATACTTTGGTTGGTGAAAAAGAGTTTTCACGTTAACTATAAAAGGTTCGCCAAGGTAAAGTTTCGGTGGTAAGGTTAGCTATACCAATTACATGCGGATGAGGATATATTTCTAATTTGAGGTCAATCAAACTGCCTAGCCTTTTCCAAACTGTGTTGGGGTCGGCTTCCTGTCTAACAGGATTCAGCTGAATACCAATATTTTATATGAAGCACCAACCTATCTGACCTCCACAACCCAGTTACTGGATAATACCTACCATTGTTTGTCTCTGCATCACCCAAAGGTTGACTGGTAGAAAATGCCTATGGCATTAAGTCCGCCTCTGTACATTTGTGTGCTTAAAGTATTAAATAAATAATACGAAACCCCTTGGTAAGACTGATGACCCGTAACGGCTGTCAAAGATCCAATAATGACAGCTAGGACCTACAGCTTAACGTTCTTTCCGAAGCACCGAGGGGTCTCGGTATGTAAAGATGGTCACCCATCCACGGACCGATCGCGGCAAGCGTAGTTTAAACTGATCAATCGACCCGTGCGGCTATTAAACGTAGCCACGAGACCCTAATCTAAGGTGATTGAAAGTGAATAATAGTTACTTATCTATATTCATCAGCTCAACATCGAAGTACATAGTACAGCAGAGCAGAGAAGTAATTTACTCAGTAAAATGACATTAAAGCCTCAAGAATTCTACGTTAAGCTGTTGTTAGGCGCTCAATAATCTTGTTACCACATATTTCTAACACAGGTAGGTACTTTTACGGAAGCCATAAGACTGGTAACTGACGGCATTACTCGTACCACTACGTATGTAATTTACACAACGTTGTGTTTTTGATATTGTACTAAATATTTCTTTGTTATGTTGAAACAAACTGTGCCATTGTATGTTTTGTTAACCTTTATGTAAATAGGTAGTATGAAATATTCTGCTATAGTCGTATTTGCTTCAATCCTCACAAGCATCTGCCCGCGTCTTCGTCTGCTTGAAAATCAACTATTCCATTGAACAGGCATAATTATGGTACTTGGCAATAGTTGAACCCAGCGAAGTATTTTTTGTATTTAGTTCAGGGGGCCTAAACCACATTAGCAATTCCTCTAAAAATAATTCATTTCCTGAATTCCGAGCTGACAATAGCATAGCAATTCCTCTAATTTGACACAAAAGCAATTCATAATTTGTTGACCATTTTACGAATCTCCATAGAAATGTCAAATAAATGAATTATTTCGTAATATAAATTGCAGATCATATTATAAGTTGTCAGTTTGTGACATTTTACGATGATTCATAATATTTTCCTATTATGATTCTGCCAAAGTAGCCGTTTCCCCCAGTACTTAGGGATCACCTCTTACAAACACAAATGTTTAACTCTTTATAAATCAAATCAAGTCATTTATTTGCTTGAATATGAGTAATACATAAACAGAAGTTGATTATACCATATTCTACCTGATCAGTTGTGCAAATAATAATATTATGTTTTTACCCAAAGGGTAAAAACATTGGTGGTTCTATACCCAAAGGGTAAAACGGGACCCTATTCTAAGACTCCGCTATCCGTCCGTCTGTCTGTCTGTCTGTCTGTCCGTCTGTCTGTCTGTGTCTGTCTGTCTGTCTGTCTGTCCGTCTGTCACCAGGCTCTGTATCTCACGAACCGTGATATTAGACAGTTGAAAATTTTCACAGATTATGTATTTCTGTTGCAGCTATAACAATAAATACTAATAAAAAGAATAAAACAAAAATATTTAAGGGGGCTCCCATACAACATACATGATTTTGTTGCCGTTTTTATAGGTAATGGTACGGAACCCTTCGTGCGCGAGTCCGACTTACACTTGGCCGGTTTTTTATTTAAGATGTGTGTATTTTTATTAGTGAAGTGGTTTTTCAGTAGACTTTTCTTTGAATGTTGATTTATAGTAGGTACTTGGTGAGCTTAAGGCCGGGACGAAACCAAAATTGCCTGTCTTCAATTTGATTTTTCATAAAATTGATAAGACTTAGTTATAAAATAAAAATAGTATAAGTAACTACATGATATTTCCAAACTTTTTGTGGAACAGAAACACAAAATATTAAAATTTTCTCGATAAAAAAATATCACGAAGTTACCTCTAATTTTCACGTATTTTCGATTTGTACTTAAAATGCTAATGCCTATTATGATAAAAATTAGATGATTATATGTATTAAAACAAGGAAAATTTTATTCCTTTTATTTTTGGTTTTATTACGAATCAAAGCTTGTAGGACTTACGACGTTCTTAGTTCGTGGAAGAAGCCATCTTCCGTCGCACATTACGGGAACTTCAAGCATATTTTTGTTTCACAAATCAGTCGGCGTCGCTCTTAAGACGAGAGGACTGCGCTCAAATTTTTAGCTGCGCTGAGATATTATTTATTTTCGTAATTTATCACATTCCACAAAAGAAACTGAGACATAGAAAACATGAAATAAACACTAAAACCACTTCCAAAACGAATATTACAAGTGTTATTGATTGATAAATAAATAAATACTGAGTCTAAATAAACATAAAATTCAATGTTGATATTTGAAAACTCAAGATGACATACATTTTATTTGACAGATTTTTGACTGATATATTAGCACGGAGTATAGAAAGAAGTAGGTACAACTAGCGCCATTGTTCTGTATTGCGGTGAATTTTCTTGCGGAGAAAATTTACAACATAGCCAACGAGCCCATTCTACGTTCATTTGAAAGTTCGCACTGGAGATTAAATCTTATTGCGATTTACTCAGGATCCAAATTCGTTTACTCCCACTTTTTTTGACAAACTTCTTGTAAGGTGACCCTTAGACGAACAATTGGAGCGACTGACCTAAATAAAACTTGTTTAGAATAATTCCTTTATTCTTCGGTTATCGAACTCGAACAGATTACGTATGACTCCGGATTTTTAATTGGTCTGTCCGTGATGTCTTGTTTATATCTCTTTATTTGACTTTTTTGTCGTAGTTGGGTTTTAGTTTTTACCTGACTGCGGCGAAGCAAAAAGGAGGGTTATGATTTTGACCGGTTTCTATGTATTTATCTATGTCTGTTCCCTCATATTATCTTCTAAAAGACTCATCACAATTTGACAAATGAGGTATCGTTGGAAGCTTCTTGATCGTCCGCTGGTCATCGGCTATATGAAGACCAAAGCACAATCAGTCACACACACACACAATTAGCACATTTAAAAAATATATATTATAACCCCAAAAAAAAGCAGCGACAATCAAGACGTATACTGCCATATGTTATGTTAACGCGTGGGATGATAAGTGCCGCTTCACGCGCCGCCGCACCGTAAACAGAAAAAACGTCAGACGCGCCGCGTGACGCCACACTGCACGCGATGCGCCACGCCCCGCGTCTCCGTAAATGAGGCCTAAAGTTACAATGCAACTTGGCATGTTTTAAAAGCTACAATTTCAACAGTTAAAAAGAGGGACCATACTAAACTTTCTACTAAGGGACTAGTTATAACAAGCGCCCGAGACGCGCATTTTGTACGCTGCGTTTCGAGCGCTCAATAAAATTGTATGAATTCCTATGTAACGAATTTTATCAAGCGCTGCAGTCTAAGCGAGCGCCCATGCCGGGCGCCGTTAGGCCTGCACATGTCGCAACTTGCCACTCTCAACTTGCATCTCCGTTGTGCGATTTACAAATAAGACTGGGAGAAGGTATGCCGCGGGCATCGCTTCATCGAGAATTGCTGCTGTGTGCGCCGCCGTGATGAAACACGGCGTGTGACGCGGCTATGCCATTCGCGGGCTCCGCCGTAAAAAACGCTCCATTTCAAACAAACGCGTGTAAAATCGCGTCTCCGTAAACGCACTCATACAACGCCATATGTTTGAATTCAGTGCGGGCCGCGCCGCCCAAAGACACGCGCGACTCCTCGCGTCTCCGTAAATGAAGCCTTTTTCACTATTTTTCCTTGTCATTTTCTCCGCATTAGTAATAAACTTTAAAGAAACACGGTTCAAAAGTTACAACAAAATGTGGAAATCTTGTTGCGTTTGACGAGCGTCCAAAACGCGCCGGGCGCGCGCCCAAAACACAGCGCAGGTAGTGAGCGCGTACCTCGGGCCCTTGTTATAATTAGTCCCTTTGGTACTTTGGCACCCATTTACATAGATGAATAGATGTCAATTCTTTTAGTGGTGAAGCCGACAATCCTACATTTATTTCTTTTGTACAGAACTCGGCCTCTTTTTCACATGTTTCAAATGTTTTCGAAGGGGATTGTTCGCGTTTGGCGCAGGAAAGGTTTTCATGACACATGCCATATTCGTTGCACAATACAGTGCAAAATTCATTATACGAATATTATTTTTTACTTGGGTATCACTTTGCACGATCCTCCAAAGAGAGAAATCCACGATATAGCATTATATTTATTACTTGGTAACATAGTTTTCCACAAAGACGTCATTAGGTACAAATTGTACAAGGTCCTAAATAAAATTTGGTAACATTTAAATTTGAACTTTTTCACGTCAACATTGAGTTTCTAGTTCCAAAACATGAACATGATCCATAGTTCTGAATTCAAGCTTAGCGTATCGTATAAGCCAAATAAACTACAGAAGATTGAAATTCGAATTCTATAAACGCCAGACGAAAAGTTTCTGCTGGCGGGAAGGCATTGTGTTTTGTTTTCGTCGTGTTTAATGAGAGGGGTAGGTAAGGGTTGCGCGGGTGAAATATGATTTTTTGTGACAACAAAAAATCATATACACGCCCCCTTAAGAGTTCTCGGTACTGAATATAATATCGGAAGCCATTTTATATATAAGATAATTATGAAGCGGTTTTCTGATTGATGTTTTTCGCAAGAATCCTTCGAAGAATTAACCAATTCTAAGTAATTACCGTCTTCTCTGGTGTAATATTCCTTTTGAGAAATGTAATAAAGATACCTACCTGTACTTATGTATTACGGTCTCTACATCTCTTTATATCCAATCTTCAATCGCAGATATGATCGAAGGGATTTCTTTATAAATAAGCATCACCTTTCAACGTATTTTTATTTCCATTTATTTGTCTGTTTATATGTGTGTATAAACTTTTAAATAAATAAACGAGTATACTTTTGTTGTATTTCTTCTTCAACAGATCGCCACTACTGGTATGCGCAGGCACAGGAAACGTTGCAGAAACGACTGCAGTACGCTGCCGATAAAAATCCAGTCGCAAAGTGAGTATGAAAAGTTGATGATTTTTTTATTTCGTAAAATCAATATTAATCTACACTAATCTACATCTACACTAATTCGAGTATTATAAAGAGGAAAGATTTGTATTTTTGTGTGTATGTTTGTAATGAATAAACTCAAAAACTACTGCGCTGATTTGCAAAAATTATTTCACCATTAGAAAGCTACATTCACCCTGAGTAACATAGGCTATAATTTATAAAGATTACACGCGGGCGAAACCGCTGGCGGCAGATAGTTAGTTATAAATCATAATTGCAATGTACACACGGCTACACATCAAGCTATACAAAACCAGTTTAAGCTGATCTCGCATTGTATAGGATTTCCCTACAATGAGAGATCAGCGTAAACTGGTTTTGTATAGCTTGATGTGTAGCCGTGCGTACAATTTCTAGTCATAATGATGAGTCATCTGCTTACGGCCAGTCGTAGGCAACTGTTACACATCTAATTCCTTGTGGTGGCCAAACAACCCCACCTAGCTAGGTAGGTAGGTAGGTAATACATTCATTGTCAAATTACCCTTATAGCTTTAGTATCGCGACTTTAAAAAAATCAATGCTAAGAAAAGCGAAATTTCTGTCAATGAAAAGGGGAAACTGGCCCAGCGTAAAAAACCACATCAAAACTTAAATAAGTAACTCGAATTCAGAATACAGGATTTGTTCCAAATCTGAAAGCTAAATCTGCTTTGTGGCGATTACCTAGTATTTGGGATGCCTGAATGTAGCGGGCGGTTGTGTGGCATGACCGACATTTTCACAAAAGCAATACTTACGTGGAAATCTCGGTCAAGTTCGTATATGGGCCACAACGGACTTAAAGTTTCCAAATAGCAATGTGTTGACTTAAATAAATCTCGAAAATATTTTTTATGACCACCAAATTTTTTTGTTGTACTTTTAGCCTTTTTCGTATTATAAAGAATAGAAAAATACGATTCTTACATTAAAATACTAGGCCATATATTGGCTCACTCTAGCTGGGCTCTGTCAAAATAAGAGAGCCAAAAGTATAGTAGGTTTTTAAAATTTTCAATTGTTGCTATATATTTCCTTTTCTTTGTATTGGCCTACGTCTGACTACCTCTCTGCAACTAGGTCTAATAATATCCTACCAGGGTTGTGGGAAAGTCCGAAAGGGATACCGGGACCCTTGGCAACAGGCAACTGAAGGTACACGGGTGGGTTTTAGTCAAGAAATCTGACACGCCCTCCCGCTCGGCTCAGAGCGGGAGAAGATAATTGATGATTTCCCACCCCCAAAAAGAATGTGAGTCTAATAATATGAGTGATTTACAAAATATAAACCCATATCATGAACCCGTCTCTTTTCCTTCCTCCCCCACAACTCCACATGTTTACTTTCCTCTGGCCTTATTGCCCCATTCGCAGCAAAAGACCAAGTTTCGCATTTGTTTGGTTTATACGAACAAACAACATACTCGGCCTCAAGTAGGAGCTATGGGTCCAGACACAATACAGTACAAACAACAGGGAACTAGAGACAAATATGAGGATCCCTGTTGTACATGTAAATTGAATGATATGTGAATAAATATTGAGCAGAAATCCGTCACATTCAGAGTTTCTGTCTTCATAAATTCCATGTTTCGTAATATATTATGTCAATGTGTTTCGGATATTATTTTTATACAAGGTAAATAAGGAAAATAAACTTATGACCCATTTATCGTTTCATATTCACATCGAAAATGCTTGAAAGATTTTTACCAAAATAATTATGGAAAATTTAAAAACGGATTTCCTCTGGAGCAAACAGTAGTGAATTATAATTTTTCATAAAAAGAATATTATCTAAATAGGTAAATAATATATTTTTTTTGCAGCAAGTTTTAATACACATTGTGTTTAAAAAAAAATATTGCAAGGTGATTTATAAAATTGAAAAAAAAAACTTTGCTGGTACACTTTTAATGAAAACGGTACCTACCAAGGGAAATGAAACAACATAAACTAGAAACGGTTTTGTAATTAAATCGTTCCGTAATTTAGTTATAAGTAGTTCCAACAGTTCTAGTAATGGGCTCTTTACTTATAATGTAATTACGTTGAAAGCGATAATAGGCTTAACTCAGAATTCGTAGAATTCCAAAATGTGTACGGTTGCCTACTAACGTGACTGTAATGAGTAATTTAATCCAAATTGTCTATGTTCGCACTAACTAATTAGATGCATTACCATCAGTGTTGGGTGTTGATCGTGACTCTGTCATTTGCTGGTAAAATTACAGTTTGCTTGGACTAATTATTTGCCGACTGTAGTACGTTTGTGACGTCATCATAATGATTTTGACATTTAGCGCAAAGCATTACGGCTGGAAAACATGTATTTGGCTTCCAATGAAAAAGAAGAAGATAAATGAAGGTTTAGAGTATATTTTACTCTATAATGGAGAGATTGTAATTTTATTAGAAAAAGCAAGCAAACTAATGAAACCAAATCTCTATTGGACACTAATATACGTACCAAATTGACGTTATATAGCAAGAAAAGAAATTTCTTCTTTGGATTTTTAATAATTATTAAGGAGAGCTTCACTTTCCAAAAAATGCCAGATCCTTTGTTGCCAGTTATTCTTGGAAATGCGAAACTTGTCCTTTGACAAGAAATTAAAAATTGTAGAGGCATTTTACCTGCGCAGCTGTACTGGGCTACAAAAACTCCGTTTCAATATTAAAGAGGATACAAGAGACGCTGTGCTAACAGAGTAATTTTGATCCTGAAGTTTCGGCAACCGTCAACTGTTTATGACGTTTTTCATACATAATTTCAAGAACATAGGACATAGGCCTGCCTCAAGCGTCGCTACATTGACCGGTCTTGTACTTTTGGCTTCCATTGGAATCCTACAGCCTGTAGTCATCGGTCCATCTTGTGGGCGGCCCTTCAACGCTGCGGCCTCCAGTACAGTACGACAAAATTGAGATGTAACATCGGCAAAATTCGTAAAACCGATCACCATCCGAACTGAGTGCGCCTTCAAATCTCCAATCTTTACTACTGCTTTAGGTGAATTATGATCTTTACGCAAACGCAATAACTTGTAAAGTCATATACAGTTGACAGTTGTATCAACTAAAGTTGATATAAATAAAGCCCGGTACTAGGAATTGGACAAAATCATTCAGCTCATATCATTGCAAAGCAAGGTATCACCAAAATGTGTCAGGTTTGCAAAGCATATAAAAAAAAACTCCCATTCCTCCGCCAGGTACAAAAGATTGATATGTAATTAATGATTTTGTTTACATACCTGTCACTCGACCCTTTTGGGGGACAAGTTGAGCCCCCAAGCCCCCACATTGGCCTACATTAGTCTTAGGGAGCGTTGACACTGATAAATGTGATACAAAAAATAGGAAAAGGGGTTTGTAGTGATACGTTCTTTTTTGTGTAACTGAATACTGAAGATGGTTATGCAAAGCATGTATTAAAAAAAACAGAGTGTTTTATACACACATGAGTTATGTATTTCTCAAAGTTTTAAGCGACTATTAAGTAGATAATAGTCGATTACAATTCTGAGATTCTGAGAAATAATTAACTTAGGTATTCTACGATACTTGTCAATCGAACTGTAAACAAAGTTGTTTTTAATTTTCACAATAGGAGTATTATTGTTTAATTAAATGAACTTTTCATCTCGAGTTTTTATAAAAGTGATAACAAACTATTCTACGATGAATTTCTCATTGCCTTCTAAGAATTTCTCAATAAATATAACAAAGATACAAGAAAACCTAGCATTAAGCAAGAACTGAAACAATAATAGTATTTTTTTTTTATTTGCCTTTAGAAATGTTCTGAATCTCGATAGAAAATGGTTTGAATAAACAATGTTCACTATTTATTTAATGCTTAGGTAAAAAGGCTTTTTTAAATTAAATTTTTATTCAGACTATTTATTACGTATTTTTTGCCAAAGAATCCAGGCTGGGGTGTGGGGTCCTGGGTTCGTTTCCCGGGTCGGGCCTAAAGTGTTATTGGGTTTTGTTCTATGTAGCATTTCTCAGTAGCAACCCGTAGTCTGGATTTGTGCCTGGTTGACGGCAATAGGCTCGCCCCCTATCACATGGGGCTTAAAACATAACTGGTGAAATGTTGGTGTACACCTCTGCACGTCCCTTCAAGGAAAGAAGGCGTGATGGTATTGTCGATAAATTTTTTTTTAATACTTTATGATTCCCCCTTTTATATTTACTATAAATAAACAAAATAAATCGTATTTTAAATTTTATTGTTGGGATATTTTAAATTCGTTTGCTTTTATTTTAAAATTGGCATAGTTCTACAAAACATCATACTTAGGTACGTTAAAAAAACATCATTATTATGATATTTGTAAATAGATAATCGTCGCCGCCGCCGCCATGTTATATAACATAAAAAAAGGGACTGCCGACATAAGTAAAAACTTAAACTGGTATTAGCGCCATCTATATTTTAGGTTTAGTTTACTCTCTACCAAAAATCGCTCAACCGGCTTAAAGAAGTTCTAACTTCAATAAAACCTTTTTGTGTACAGGAACGTGATCCTAGTTGTGGGGGACGGTATGAGCTTGACTACAGCCACAGCAGCCAGGATCCTCAGAGGTCAGAGACGAGGCCAGTCTGGTGAAGACACTGACCTGGCCTGGGACACCTTCCCTGCAGTCGCTTTGGCAAAGGTAAAGTTCGCTTTTATTTATTTATAATCTTACAAGCAAAAATGACGAACTTCCATACAAACTTTTGTATCCCCTTTAGGGGGTGAATTTTCAAAAAGCCTTTCTTAGTGCTCTCTTTCGCTCAGACCAACAAAAAAAGGTAGACGTAGCGCTGCTAACATCAAAAGTGAAGCCACAAAACTGTGCTCCTGCAAGTAAAAATACAGGCTCACGCACACACCTACACTAAAAGTATGCTTATCGCTCCTAGTACGTCACGAGTCGTCGTTTAGTAAACATCAATAAAAATTACAAAAAATGTGTCTTTGCTTTTTAATTTTCGTTTTTTGCCACCGACTTCCGAAATTAAAGTTATTTTTCACTTTTTTTGTGTTTTTTTTTAAGTCGGTTGTTTTTTTTTGTAAAAAGTTTTAATTTTTCACTTTTTAGTGGTGGTACCTACCCCACACAAGTTACTACCTGCTATGTAAATAGCAGTGAAGGAGTCTAATAATTATATCGTCTACATAGACTGTGGGAAAAAAAAAAAAAACAATCATCCGAACGTAGTACCTCCTCCTTTTTTGAAGTCGGTTAAAATACAATTATGCCTTCTTGTGTAGTGATCTGTGAGCGGTAGGTATAACAAAAGTGGTAGCTCCTCTAGCTCTAACACCACGTTAGAGTTAGGTGTAGTGATCTGTGAACGGTAGGTATAACAAAAGTGGTAGCTCCTCTAGCTCTAACACCACGTTAGAGTTAGCCTGAATCTAATGGTTAAGACCTTGGTTCTCATTTAATTCATAACTTACTTTTATCAAAAGTTCCTGAAAATGCTGTGTGTTATGTTTTTTTGACCTACATAAAAACTAATAGGATTAAATACATGAAAAAAAACAAAAGTATTTTAATCCTGTATAATTAAAAATATTAATGAAAGGAAGTTAATTATTAACTTTTGTCCAGGCTTAAAATTCGCGATATACTTATATACTTAAATTAATTTACTTAATTAAACGAAATTACTACGTTTGTAGCGATGATTGAGTCAGTTCTGTTATACGAGGTTTAATTTTAGCGGTTTCATCAGCGGCTTGATAATTATACTTTTACCAATAAAAACCTAAAGCTACGGTTTTATAGAAGAGCTATATACTTAAATGCATATACATATTATTGCTTGCACATATTATTATTATTATTTTAAGTCTGTAAGCTTTTAAATTATGCTACGCTATTAATTACGCAAAAAAAATATGAGCGTAATGTTTCTGTTAATGACTTTTAGAGTGAGATTGTTTATTATTTTTTATTCATTTGATAAGGTTCTTATTAGTTACCAAGATATCACGTCTTCACAAACATGGCTAAAAACTAATTAAGTTATTCATGCTTACTTAACTAGAGGATGTAATAAAGGTTGTTTTTAAACAACATGTATACGGAACGTAGCGGTATTAAGTACACTGTTATAATGAAGATTAAGTCAACAGCAAGAATGTATTAAATTTTTAATGAATGCAAATATAGTGTAGCAAGTTTAAGCGCCCTGTTTAAGGGTTGTTTATTACCCGACTACGGCGAAGAAAAAAGGAATGTTATGATTTTGACCGGTATGTAGTATGTATGTATGTTCATCTGTTCCCTCCTATCTTCCAAACCACTTATCACAATTTGACAAATGAGGTATCGTTAGAAGCGTCGTGATTGTCCGCTGGTTATAGGCTATGTGAAGTCACATTAAATTAAAAATGGCGCCCTCTAGAGGACATAAAGTGAGGAACTTAAAAAAAAATGGTTTAATCGTACCATGTTGGGTATCAAATGAAAGGGCTTAATGAGCACATTCCAAAAATATATATATTATAACCCCAAAAGAATTAAAAAAAAAACAAGTAATAAAAACTAAAACCCAACTACGACTTAAAAGGTATAAACAAGACACCACAGACAGAGAAATTAAAAATCCGGAGTCACACGTAACCTGTTCGATTTATGCCCTAACACGTGTGACTCCGGATTTTTATTTTGTCTGTCTGTGGTGTCTTGTTTATACCTTTTAAGTCGTAGTTGGGTTTTAGTTTTTATTACTTGTTTTTTTTTGTTGTCGTACTTACCGGGTTATGTTTTTATGTATTATGAAAGCCGCATGACCGTATATCATGAAACTAGGAGGGAAATTCTCGTATTTCATTCTAATCTCAGTCTCAATCTGTCAAAAAAGCCTTATATTTACCAACATTTTTTATGATTGTCGCTGAGATGAGATTGCCATGTTTTTTTTGAAGTAATAGTCCTAGTAATAGATAAGCCTAAATTCAGCATTTTTGAATTATTTAAAAAATAAAATTGTTTATAAAATTCTAAAACCACAAAAGCATTCAACAAACCACGAGGCGACACAATTGATACCATATTTTATACTCAATTAGAAGAAAAAAGATCATTCTGATCACATCACTTGACACAATTTAGCGACTCCTTGGCTTCACGTGGCTATCGTAAAGTGACTATGGCAAAATTATTGGAAAGAAAATTTTCCTAATCGCATCAGCGCAGTAAAATAATGTTCTTCAAACATCACACGTGCAAATATGATGGTCACAATCATTCTTTGAAGCTGGCAATTAAAACGCCATCTATCCAGAATAAGAAGTTCGCAGTTCATTGTCATCATCTGCCTAGCCTTTTCCCAACTATGTTGGGGTCGGCTTCAAGTCTAACCGGATGCAGCTGAATACCAGTATTTTACATGGAGCGACCTCCACAACTGAACCCAGTAACTGGGTACTACGGCACCCCTTGGTAAGACTGGTTGGATTTCGAGCTTCTGACGACCCGTAACGACTACCAAAGATCCACAAATGACAACCGGGGCAACGTTTCCATAGCACGGAGGAGTCTCGGTATGTAAAGATGGTCACCCATCCACGGACCAACTCCGGCAAGCGTAGCTTAACAGTTCAATGTAATAACAAATATTCCTGTAAACACTTATTTGAATATATCAAGATCACAAATTGGTTAAAACAATTTCATACCACCAAAATTTGAATTGATCGAATTCGTTCAAAGATACAATTGAAGCAACGTATCAAATCTACATGCATAATACATATCATCAGCGATAACATGCTAAACAGTGAATATAGGCCGCCATTTTATTTTATCTTTTCATGTGCCTTTTATCACCAGTTTTTGCTAATTTTTCCAGTCAATTTTCAGAGAGCATTTTTCTGTATTCTCCTTTCATGTTACATTTTTTTCTTTATACAGAACACTCTTAAGGGTTTTGATGCTAATCAGGTTTAATTTGAGACTGAATCGCATTTACTCTAATAGCATCATTTTATAATATTCTGATGTAATCTCACTTATGTAATATTCCAGATTATTTAGAGTTGACGCAGCATGTCTTATTCTTCCTACTAATACTAATATTATAAAAACGAAGCGAAGGTGAGTTTGTTTGTTTGTTTTTTACGCTTTCACGCTAAAACGGCTGAACAGATTTGGATGTAATTTGGCACATGGGTAGATCATGACTTGGAATAGGACACTTTCTATCCCGATATTAATAATAAATTTATTTTGAATAAATTTATTATTATATCATTATCCTGATATTCCCAACAGAGCGAGACTTCTGCGGGTGAAAGCAGCTAGTCATCTATATTATTATGAGTACCTAGTCACCGCGGTAGGTCGGATGTTACCCCTTTATTATTATTAATTCATTTATTTCTGATAATTATAATCCATACACGATACATTAAATTATATTAAATTAAAATCAAAATTTTACACTAACACATTATTATACAACATTATTATAACTTACACTAATTATCCTATTACACTTACATTACATAAAATTAAATTAAAATCAATTTACCTACACAATACTAACATTACAATAAAATAAAATAATTTACAATTACATTAAAAACAAAATTGTGTTAGTATTATGACGTAATACAATGTGTGTCCTTTATGCTAGCCGTTTCATCTTTCACACAATCTATTCACCTTTGTCTGCCCCTACTTTTATGATTATTCTACTCTCATACCTATCTACCCAATTACTTCCCTCAAAATGTGACATATAAAATCAATATTGTGGCAGTGTCACAGATGAAATACAGATAGTTCACTCCGCAAAATAATTTAAATAAAAAGCAACTCTTGCGACGACACAATAAAGTGCAATTCAGGTTGCACAGCGCTAATTACCTAGTAACTCTTATATCTTCTGACTACGTTACGCCCACTGAATTCGACAAGTCGAGCCCGCCGCGTACCTACTTGTAGCTTCAGACCTAAAATGCGCAGTGAACCATCTGTATTCATCTCTGGCAGTGTAGAGATTACGGTATTATCAGTAGAAACTCGCGCGCTGTTGCGGTCTTTGAGGCAGACCATAAGCGTTGAATGTTTATGAGATACTCTATTATGTAGTTACGGTGTAAATAGTTGCAGCTTCCCACTTCACTCAACACACTAACCCACTTTCTTTTGTTTACTTACAACTCGCGCAGCAACGGTCACTTTAGCAGAATCATAATTATTATGAAAATATTATGAATCATCGTAAAATGTCACAAACTGACAATTCATAATATTATTATGATGTGCGTGTAAATAATTCATTTGTTTGACAGTTTTATATGGAGATTCGGAAAATGGCCCACAAATTATGAATTGCTTCTAAGTCAAATTACAGGAATTGCTAATGACAGCTGGGATTCAGGAAATGAACTGCTTTTAGAGGAATTGCTAATGTGGACGGTTTAGGCCCCTTGATGAGAATTCTCTTCTTAGGTATATTTCCACATAAACAGTGATACAGGCTTCCGGCATGAGAGCGTGCCATTGTTTTTCATGTGTGTCGTAAGCGGTGATTAAAGGATTATACTGGGACTCGGATACCTGTATACAAATAACATTCTATTATGATCATCATCCCATCTGTGCATGATGTTATAACAATTTTGGAACGCAATGTTTCGAAGAGTTTCTATCTTCAAATGACGCAGTGTGGTTTTTAGCACTTAGAAATGGCACTTCAAGATTGTTATTCTTTAATGCCAGTCGTTGGAATTGCGACAATATTTCCAAAATGGTGCAACTACATAGGTATCGTTGTTTTGAACGACTTAAAATTGTCTTTTTGAAGTCTTGGGAATGTACGTTCAAGCTTAAGATTTTATCAGTAGTAAGTAGGTACCCCAGGTTTCCCCGATCTTGAATTTAACTAGTCGCGATACACGTAGAAGGAAACAAGGTATATATTGGACGTAGAACGACCACGGACATAACTGTATCTATACAGAACTATAATTATCTACGCTCCTGTCACGACCGTCCTCGCCTCAGTGAGCATTGTGCCATTGATTAAAATGCAATGGACGAGCAAGGACAGGCGTCCGTGACTCGCCCCTCTCCGTTGTGTACTTCCAATCGCGTCTATGTGCATCGGGCTTTACATTTCAAATAAGTAGTTTAAGCCACACGGCGATGATCAGTACGATATTTTACCGTATAATTCTTTAATCATACAGCATTTTTATACTAGTCATTTGTTTTTAACACGTAAAATATCGTATCGTATTGGCCTAAACCGGCCACATTAGCAATTCCTCTAAAAGCCATTCCATTTTAGGAATCTCCATAGAAAGCTGTCAAACATTTATGAATTATTTCGTAATATGAATTATACGCAGATCATTATTATGAACTGTCAGTTTGTGACTTTTACGATGATTCATATTGTATATTGTCATATTATGGTTCTGCTAAAGTGACCGATTTAAGCCCCCTGATCATTATCGTGTCAACGGGGTTTATGTGTTCTTCCCTCTTAAAAATAACCATCTTTTGTCACCAGACTTACAACATAGATGCCCAAACTGGGGAGTCTTCAGCCTGCGCTACTGCTCTCCTGTGTGGTGTGAAGGCGCGGTATGAAACCTTGGGTTTGGACGCTGGAGGCAGGTTCAACAGCTGTGCTTCTACTATCAACTCCAAAGTCACGTCACTGGTTGATTGGGCACATGAAGCCGGTAAGCATACTATTTTGTTACTGTTTAAGTTTTTGGTGCAATAATTATGTTCGCGCAACTCAAGACAGAATAACTCGGTGCGATCCGACCCTAAATAACGGGACTAGAAGACGGAAGAAGAAGTAGATTATGTTCGCTTTTAAAACCTCCTTTATGAAATCTTTTGTATTAAATTGAGGGCAAAGATTATTTCTTACTTTTATCTATTAATTGGACAGCATAAGCATCATACTAGAAATGGT
Source organism: Lithophane semibrunnea (assembly GCA_947363905.1). Lineage (NCBI taxonomy): Eukaryota > Metazoa > Arthropoda > Insecta > Lepidoptera > Noctuidae > Lithophane > Lithophane semibrunnea. The sequence continues at coordinate 10,743,579 of OX376197.1, read as the reverse complement.
GTGATACATAAACTGCAGTATCCTACAGATAACAGTATCACAATAGGGTTAAAGACTTTATTATTATTTTGTTACCTGGTTTTATTGCAAAACATGGTTCAGTATCAACAAGTAAAATCATTTTAGCTTGGATGGATAGCCATTCACGCTATACAGATTAAAAAAACAATTATTATGAAAAATTCAACAAAATCCGAATGACAAGTCATTTGAATTTTTACCCGACTACGGCGAAGAAAAAAGGAGGGTTATGATTTTGACCGGTATGTATGTATATATGTTCATCTGTTCCCTCCTATCTTCCAAACCACTTATCACAATTTGACAAATGAGGTATCGTTAGAAGCGTCGTGATTGTCCGCTGGTTATAGGCTATGTGAAGTCACATTAAAATAAAAATGGCGCCCTCTAGAGGAAATAAAGTGAGGAACTTAAAAAAAAAAATGGTTTAATCGTACCATGTTGGGTATCAAATGAAAGGGCTTAATGAGCACATTTCAAAAATATATATACTATAACCCCAAAAGAATTAAAAAAAAAATCAAGTAATAAAAACTAAAATCCAACTACGACTTCAAAGCTATAAACAAGACCCAACAGACAGAAAAAATAAAAATCCGGAGTCACACGTAATCTGTTCGATTTATGCCCTAACACGTGTGACTCCGGATTTTTAATTTTTCTGTCTGTTGGGTCTTGTTTATAGCTTTTAAGTCGTAGTTGGGTTTTATTTTTTATTACTTGATTTTTTTTTTCATCTTAATAATATATGTTTTTAAAATCATTTATTCATATTCATAATAATTATAAATAATATTTTTTTTGAACATACTCGTATGATGCAATCATCATAAGTTCGAAAAAAAATATGCTCAACAACGTAACTTACGAACTTATAAAGCAATGGATTAGACATTTGTTTCGAACCGATTCCAATTCTGATTGATCGTGTATTACGCAATTAGGGTGCTGTATTCGTAAATTATTACCATCATTTTCGATGTAAACTAAAACTATAACAGCTTTTTAGTTTCAAATACCAATAAATAAATTAGTGATAGACTGTGACCAACAGAAGGGTCAGGCATCCAATTTAACCCTATTATTGTGATAACTAGAACCACTTGTTAAGAATGTCAGCAAAGATTCAGTTAAGCCCAGTTCTTAAGCCGGGGTCACGTAGAGGATAGCGGTATTATAGTATAAGCTGTACACTCAATACTAGTTCGGAGCGAATAAATAACGTCTAATAATGGAAAATATTATTCACTTTATTTTATTTATCACTACCTAGCTGTTGCCTGCGACTTCGTCTGCGTGTATTTTATATTTTCATAATTTTTGGTCATAAAATCCAGGATGAAAAGTAACCTTGTTCGGGTCCCAGGCTGCCTCTGTGTCAAATTGGTGTGGGCCCCGCTCGCCCCTTTCATAACAACAGTTACTTTCGCGAATTGATTGAGCGACGTCAGAAGTAGTAAAAACAATTATTTTTGTAATAAACTTACACACATAATTCAATAATAAAAATTGAGGTTTTCATTCGACACCCACAAAAAGTTGATTGAAACATTTTTTTCAGTAATATTCCAAACATAAGATTCAATACAGTTGAGTTTACAGATTCCCAATCTGACCTCTTTTCCCTCCTTATCAACCTAGTGCCCGTCACTTATAACTATGAGTGACGTCACAAAACAATGTTTTATTATACCCTCCATAAGGAATTCCGTGTATCTTTTGTCTTCAGAAGGAAACCATGCAATAGAAATAATATTTACCCAAGGGAACATAGTATAAAAATAGATAGGTATCATTCATTTTATCAAGCACCTACGTAACGTTTTCAATAATATTTGTTATGTAATGTAACACAAGGGATAGAAACAATTTGTTTCGTTCTTATTATTTATTTGGAATCTATTATACATTGTAACATCGAATCAATTTTTACGCCCAAATATTTTTTGATATTCGGAGCTCATGCATCCTAAAGACGTACCATATCATCATCTGCCTAGCCTTTTCCCAACTATGCTGGGGTCGGCTACCAGTCTAACCGGATGCAGCTGAATACCTGTATTTTAAATGGAGCGACTGCCTATCTGACCTCCACAACCCAGTTACTGAGTAACACGATACCCCTTGGTAAGACTGGTGACTGGAAAGAGGTGCCATATAGAGGTGACATAAAGAATATTAATTAAAAATCTAAAAAGAAACAGCGAAATTCGCGGGTATTCTGGTATTATAAAAAGGTATAGAAGTAATTAATATAACTGAAATAATAACCAATATCAAAAATGTTCATTATTTGGTATTCACAATAAATATTTCTGGAATTTCAATATCGCCACATGAATTTTAACCACGCCGTAAGTTAGTTGATTAAAATGTCAAACCACGAAGAATGCTGATTTATTTGCACGTTTACGAGTGGAATCGGTTGAAGATTCATATTTATATCAAGGGTTTCAATATCACTGGCTGTTAAATGTAGGTAATTCTTAAAAGTAGGTAGGTATCACGTAATATTAGTAATCGACATTGGAGGAGAGAGCCTGGTTGCTGAAGTCTTAGAAAAAAAAAGAAGGAAAAAAATTGACCAGACACGCAATAAAAAGGAATTTATTTATAATTGAAATTCGAACTGTTCAAAAATTGCTTGTGACGCAGCGCCTGTTCAGATTACGTACTAAAAGGCTTCATATTTTAACGGGAAATATTTAACTGATCCTCCAAAAAGTTCTTGGGCTTCTAATGATGGACACTTTTATTATTGAACCTCTTAAAAACTTTTTGCACTTCTAATAATGCACTCTTTTTTAAAATAATCAAACCTTTATGTTTCTTTCCTTTTCTCACAGTTGGTAGCAGTAACTAAGCTTGGGTACCCTGGCCAACAGGGTTAGGGCGGTTGGAACTGTGACAAAATGCGCGCGTACCGATTTGGTCGCAGTAACTTAGCTCTAGCACTCCGACATAATGGGTTAGGTTAGAACTGAACCGACCAACAGAACGGGCGCGAGCCGAGCGAGTAAAGCGAGCGGTACTGCATCAGCGGCCAGCGAGCGCTAAATTCAAGTTGGTCGCAGTTACTGGGCTATTTAGTATTCAGACCTCAAAATAGGAATTATTTGTGGTTAACAAAAAGAGGTGCAATCACTACATTAGAGTGAGTGTTTTAGGAGCTCAAAATGGAAATTATTAGAGGTTCGATTGAATACATGCCTATTTTAAAGCTGAGAGAAACACGAGAAGCTCAGTGCTTAATATCAATATACTCTCAAAGTGAAACGTCCTGAGTAAGGCGAAATTGTCGCATCGGTAAAATATGGGTGCAATCGTTACGTTCGAGTGCCATTGTGTGGTCCATTCGCTTCGATGGACTGGCACTCAATGGACAAGTGTGTGAACGTATCTCGGCCATGTCATATCTAGTTATACGATGTGCTATATTGCTATTGTGAAGATAATGTTTCAGTTTATTACATTTCTGCAATATTATGATGGATTTTGTGATAGTTATTTTTGTGGGAAATATTGTACGTCTTATTTTATAGTTCAATAATTTTATTATAGATAGCTCGAAGAATCTATAGGTAGCTAGAAAAGTTCGTGGCTAATTAATAACAGCCGCACGGGTCGATCCATCAGGTTAAGCTACGCTTGCCGGGGTTGGTCCGTGGATCGGTGGCCATTTTCACATATCGAGACTCCTCCGTGTCTCGGAAAGCACGTTAAGCCGTTGGTCCCGGCTGTCATTTGTGGATCTTTGACAGTCGTTACGAGTCGTCAGAAGCACGAAAGTCTGACAACCAGTCTAACCAAGGGGTATCGTATTATCCAGTTACTGGGTTGTGGAGGTCAGATAGGCAGTCGCTCCATGTAAAATACTAGTATTCAGCTGCATCCGGTTAGACTGGAAGCCTAACCGGAAAAGGCTAGGCAGATTGATTGAATAACTATAGATAGTTTTGACTCCGATATAAGCGATTATTATCTTTTTTTTTTGGGAAATAAATAATTAATAAAAGCTTTATTTTGGAGTTACAATATTTATTTTTGTGTCGACGGTACTTTGATTTGACTTCTTTATATTTATTTATTTATGGAAAAACAAACTGTAGCACAATAATGATACGTAATAATGGTACGTATATTGTTTGAACTATTGCGCAAGTGTACGGGCACCTAGGACACCAGCGTGTGGGACATAAGCTGATGGTTTTACAATACGATGATTATGTAGGTAGATGGAAAAAAGCAAATCACATGGTTACAAAGTATTTCGAAATATTTCGAAAACAACATTGTACTAAAAACTTATTCACTCTGAAACTGAAAATACCATAATTTTACCGCTATTTAATTTACTTAAGCAAAGAAAAACGACTTACAACATCAACAGTTTATGCCTAAGCCCCGCCATATTTTCCGACGAAACAATTTCCATTTTGTCACGACACACCACATTCTAAGCTAAACTCTTTAGATCATAATCATAAACAGAAACGACTGAAAGCTAACTTAATGTTTTATAATAAACAGTTTAGCATCAACCAAATAGGCTTTCTTAAGTTCAAGGTTCTTATAATATTCAGTCCTTTTCTCTTTACATTTTTGCATTTATTATTTTTGAACGGTGGAGCTTAAATGTGCGTTCAAAGTGTGCTGTTTATTTTATACCATTGATATTCATAACAAGTCCTTTGTTAAGAATATAATAATATATAATAATAGTGAAAAGCGTACCATTGATATTCTTAACAAAGGACTTGTTAAGAATATCAATGGTACGCTTTTCACTATTATATTCTGAACTGTTATCTAATGGGTTCAAAAATGGTATATAAACGTAAATTTTCCAGTTTAATTTGTAAGAAAAAGGATTTCTTTTACATAAACGTGATAAAAATTCCAAAATTAAATAACTTGTAATTTTTTTATTATAATTTTTATTGTCTTCTAATCCATTGTCCAGGTAAATCCAGTGGCATAGTCACAACAGCGCGGATAACACACGCAACTCCTGCGGCGTTATATGCGCATGCGCCGTCCAGATACTGGGAAGATGACAGCAGAGTACCTCCCACAGTCAGGAAAGACTGCAAGGATATAGCCATGCAGCTTGTAGAGAATGAGCCGGGACGGAGTATAAATGTGAGTATCTAAACGTACCGTATAATAATAATATTACAGTCGCATTGGGCAGCAGCACATTGCAATACAAAAAAACAGCCAAGTGCGAGTCGGACTCGCGCACGCAGGAGGGTTCCGTACCATTATCTATAAAAACGGCCCTTAAATATTTATTTTATTCTGTTTTTTAGTAATTTTGTTGTTATAGCGGCAACAGAAATACATCATCTGTGAAAATTTCAACTGTCTAACTATCATGGTTCATGAGATACAGCCTGGTGACAAACGGACAGACAGACAGACGGACGGATAGCGGAGTCCTAGTAATAGGGTCCCGTTTTACCCTTTGGGTACGGAACCCTAAAAAAGTGGTGCGACCTACCTACCAGTATGTGATGGTTCATACAAAGTGTACGAAAGTGAAGATTTTTAGCAATGCGGCACTGCCCTCCTTAAAAAAAAAAAGACTTAGCCAGAGTCATTTCAAATACTCTTAAACTGCTGATGCAACCTGAGGAGATTCTTAAGAAAAACCAATAAGAAACTATGTAAATTTCTTTACTTTAATTAGGTACTTAGTAATAAAGAAACCTGGTGAAAAGACGACAGCCTCTCACATAAAATCTTATCTAAGACTAAAATGTTATGAACTATCAAAAAATCTCGAAAGAAACAAGCATTTTGGCCAAGAATAAGTCTGCTTTACATCAAAATAAGCACATTTACATATATCTTTTTACATAATCTACCCGTATAATTTTCATGCAAAATGCGCACAAATTTTATAAAGTTCATGTCCTCGAAAATCCTTTGAAACAAAATACAGCGCAATGTTTTGTTAAATTAAAACTTAGGGGCAGAACCTCGCGATGCGTCTCAAGAACAAAAAGGAAGAATTTTCGCTTGAGTTTTAAAATGTACAAAAGTAATCTCTTATATTTATTAATAGCTCTCGGGAGATGAGTTAAACTGAATCCTGAAATTGTACAAGAGCCCCTCTTTGTAAATTAGTAAGTGATGTTAATTAGATACGAGTTGGTACTCTGGTTGGCGTTGTTAGTGTTATCGGCGGGTTGCGCGTTTTAATTTTTTTTGCTGTACTTTATGCTGAAGTTAATGTTCTATTGCATTTCACTCTTTGCTACAGTAATATAGACGGTAAAGATTATAAGTCTGAACAGTAATGAATGGAACGTTTATAAGTATTGTAAGTTATACGGATAACGGCGAAAATCCTTTGAATAGGGATCACGGTACCGTGAGATGAAAAGGAAATTCTGACGTAATATTTTAGCAAATGATTTCTACTGTGAAAACGTATTTATACATCGGTATTTCTGCATAAGTTACGTATTAGAATTTAGTAGATGTTGTCTGAAAAAGTGTCTAGCCAGGATCATCCTATATCCTGAATTTTACAGCTTCGAAAGACGTCAAATGACAAAATGTAGAAAACATTTTTTTTCTCCAAACTGCCATAGTATAGTAATATAAACCCAATAAACTCGGAAGAAATCTACATACATATAGAAATGTTAATATTATTAAACTTACTAAAATGTAAATGAAATGTGTAACGATAGAGTTTCTTGTGAAATTTAATCAAGTTTATACGCAACATACAGAACAGCTTTTCTGACTGTAAGTCGGAGAAGCTGCTCAAGAATGTAGCCACTTTTGCGTTCTTCGGAACAATCTGCACTGCTTACCTACAACATTGTGGAAAATAAACCACCGATTTTAGTTCGCTGTTGGTATGAAATAATATTTCTATTTTTTTTGTAAATATACATACAGGGTGTTAGGGTAAACACCGTTATCCTTGCAACCAGTGGTTTTGTTTCATTCATAGAACGTAGAATCAATGGAAAATTACAACTTTTTTTATTCTTTTTTTTAAAACTACATTTTTCCACAAAAGACGCAAGTTCGTTGCTCAATGCGCTAGGGCAACGAACTTCCGTCTCAACACTGGTGGGGGGTGCGGGACGCGACCTGACCGGCCGCGAGCGCGACCCTTCCCTCAGTTAGTCAGCTGCTTCGCTAGCGAGCACGGTGTCGGATAGAAACTTTTTTAAATCTTTTAATGAAAATAACGTTTTTTTTTTTGTTGTTTTCGGTCATTTATGTTTATATTTAAGTCAACTACCCATGGTTTGAATGACAAGACTGTTTACTCTTACTAATAATTTTGTTTACCCTTATTAATAATTTTGAAGAATGATTTCCAATTTCAAAAGGTGACTTATTTTATGAGTTTAGACATAAATAAATTCAGCAGGCATATAATTTTGTGTGTATAGATTCGGTTTCAGGGTTTTCATAGAAATATTTTTATTAAAATCGAATGTTTACATGAATGATTTGTTTTAAACAGGTTATAATGGGTGGTGGAAGAAGGCATTTCCTGCCAACTGTTACCCCAGATCCGGAGCATCCTAATCGTGAAGGCAGAAGGCTAGATGGTAGAAACTTAGCAGAAGATTGGGCAAGAGAGAAGAAGAGGCGGCGATTGAGAGCTCAATATATACACACAAGAGAACAACTGGCGAAGTTAGATCCAAGAACAGTGGATTATTTATTAGGTAAGTTTAACGACACTATTATTTTTAATTAATCGAAAAGTGTTAATTATATCATCTTCATCACCCTTTTTTTTTGAGTGTGGGAAATCATCCAATGTCTTCTTCCGCTCTGGGTGGAGCGGAAGGGCGTGTCAGACTTTTACTGACAAAAACCCACCCGTGTCCCTTCAGTTGCCTGTTGCCAAGGTCCCGGTATCTCTGTCGGACTAACCCGCAACCCTGGCAGGCATCGGTCCTAGCGGACCCCGCCAATTGTGCTGACATCTCTTTGAGGCGCGCGTGGAACACGACGCGCCATCGACCCGGGCCTAGTCCTAAACGGCGAGCTACCAATTGCTCGCCGTCCGCAAGCCCGCGCCTATGGTGGCCGGGAATCCGCCTGGGATTCCCGACGCCCAGGGCGTTTCCAACGGCGGCGGTTAGGGGCGTGAGGGCGCAAACTTTGCCTACTGATCATCACCCTTGGCAGCCCATTTCACCCATTGATGAGTATCGGCGTCCTCTCTTTTATTTTGTGCCAGATTTAGTTATTTGAGATCGCATGGTTACGGCGTTACGTTTTTCGTGGTAGCGTGCATTCGTCGTTAAGTGTTTCGTATTAGTAAATTTACGGGGACGTGTTATTCGGTGTTACACTTTATTAAGACACGTAACGCACTCTTTCCGTGGCTTGTGCGAATTTCATTCATGTCCTACTCACGGTCTTTTGAAAAATAAGTATTGATTTCTTTGAATTTGTCAGTTAAAACTATAAAACTGAAGCCGATTTGCATTCGACCATGAAAGCACGGTCTTCAAAGTGCACTTATTCGAAGGCAGAGATTCATATTTAAATTGTAGCTAAATTCAGTGAAGATATTCGCACAGATGGATGTCGAATCCCAGAAGCGCTCCTCTATTCACAATGATTTGACCTGAAGATTCAATTTTAAGTACTGTGCAAACGTGTCTGCGTTCACTATGCACTTCAATAAGTGTGAAAATCGATTCCCAGTAAATTCCGAACGCTCGGTTAGACTGTCAACTGTTTTCGAAGGTATTGCCCTATGGATTTAGTAAATAGACTTAAACTGTATACAGACTATTAAGCTTAACTTTGTACACAAAATATTCTGCTCCCAATACTTCGTAATTTGTCACCGAACATTCTAAGCTAGAAGAAAAGGGGCAAGAAGTCTAATGCGATCAAAAGATGGCTTCTGATATACATAATTCATGCCAAGGTCACAATATTGGGTAGAATATGATAGGAGTAATGGCTGGGTAGCTGATAGCCAAGAAAAAGTCAATCATGCTGGAAAGGTCTGTTTATAAGATGTGAATGGAGATATGAATCACGATATTCGATACACCATACATTCAGTGCAAAATGTGAGCCTATAAAAAGACCGAAAGGTAGCCGAAGCTCTTTCGATATTGAAAATATTTATGTTCGTTTATTTTTGTCGTGCCGAACCAGTGTTAATCACTAAAAGAAAATATTGTTGGAACTACTGGCACGATTTTGTACGTTTTATTCAGTTAGGATAATTAAGTTTTGTATGTATATTTTTGTTAAAAATACAGTTCCATTTTATGTAAAGATTACAAAATATCAAAGGTTACCTCGCGATTATAATAGATACAAAAACTTTCACATTATTAGGGCACGGAAAATATAACACGCACATTAAACTTTTACTTCCGGGAAAACGCGATAATAAGTATTATAGTAATGAAAATAAAGTTAAAATTCATATGACACTGAAACTGCGCTGCCCTTCGCCGCTCTTTCGGTGTGAGTTGACCCTAAAAACTCGTTATTATGTCTTTAAATTATGGCTTAAACCGTCAGTTTAAGAGCCATTACTTTTATGAAACTGCGTTTTTTATACAATTTTTCTAAAACGCCTCACTTACCGTCGGATTATTTAAGAAACTGCTCCCTTTTGTGTGCTTTGTTGGGTTTGTTTAAGGGTTAAAGCTTACTCAGCAATTTGAGTGTCCACAAAGCCTGTTTCGGGTGACTCCCGTTTTAAACCCGTTTACAATAAAGGCATATAAAGAATAAACATGTTAGTTCTACTATTCGTTTTGATATTTGTTTTGCGAAGGAGGTGCGTAATAACACATAGAAAAAGCTATTTTAAAAGTACGTGAAAGCGGAACTGAATAACTTCTTTAAAGAAAACGTTAATAGCATCTGTACTTGGCTACCTATAAATAGCTATAGGATTAATTAAAATTATTGAGCGAACAGAAGCTTACTTTTTATTTCAGGATCGATTGCAGATTTAAATAATTAAAATTGAACGTGACGAACATAAAGGTATTCTGAGTAATATATTTTGAATAATATCAAGATAGAATATTTTAAATATTTTATTGTAGGTGAAATATAATTGGTAAACATTATTTTTGTGTCAAAATTAAAAGTGCCCACAAAGCGGACTATTTTAAATTATGTAGCTTTTGCATTAAATTTCTTTAATATGTTTTTCCGCATAACTCAGGCTAAGCTATTGTCATCTGAGTAAGCCATTTATAATCATCTACTTACAAAATTCCTGTAAGTTTTTTTTACAATATTTACAAAGTAATCCCGACTTCTAAACAGCACTTAACTTTCCCGGATACACAAAGGTCAGGAAACGATAAAAGTAATGAATATCCCGTGGAAAATTAATAAAGGAGAGACAACAGGGGTGTGGACGTCAGTATTTGGTTTAAGAAAACTCGGACCAAAAATGTTTCCGGTCCCTTTTGCCGAGTTTATGAAATATTTACGTTTGCCCAGATTACGTTTACCGAGTTTACATTATGATCAGTGTGGCCCCGTTGTGTAATCCCATTTGAATCCTTTTTAATCTCACCCGCCCGACATAAAGTAGCATTTGCATTTCAAATTATGGATTATGCTGTTACCAACATCCTTAATTCAAAAACTGTATTGTTAACCACGCTTCTTAGTATTTTAATTTATCTGTCTCCTACGTAAGTGCTCTAGACTGGACGACCATAAGTTAATTCTGAAGAAATCTATCAGATTTATGTTAAATGTTTTCACTTTTCTTATGAATTGGTGAATTGGGTTGTTACGAAAATTGGAAGATATAAAATTCAATAACAGTAGGTACCTAAATGGTACATATTTTTACTCACTACGGCATATAAAATCTCGCGCAGAAGATATGCAGAGGGAAACGAGAAATTGCAAAGTAATAATATTCTCGAACGTGACAACAACATCGATTCGTCAGCATCAGCGCTGCGTTGCGAATAAGATAATACATTTAACCGGTGTTAACGCGCATAATGATGTTAATGCACGGAAACGCGTTTATCGTAAATGAAACGACGGGAGCTTAAAAAAATACGTTTTCCATTTTTTTAATGCAGGTCTGTTCGAATACTCGCATATGGACTTCAACGCGGAGCGAGGGGCGGTCGCGGACGCGGAAGAGGGAGCGAGCGCGACTTCTGCTGTAAAAGCGGATGATCCGTCCTTAGCTGATATGACTAGAGCCGCTTTGTCAATTTTGACGAAGAACGACAAAGGATTTTTTCTCCTCATTGAAGGTCAGATTTTTTTTTATCTTTTAGCTTTCAATGTGATTCTGTTTTTTTTTTACTCGTTTATCGTTTTTGTTACCTTTCTTATGCATACCTTTTTTTTCTTTTTTACTTTAAATCAGAGCAGTTTTTTGGGTTTTATTCGTTAAGACTGTTTTTTTTTGCTGTACAGTATTTTTTCAATATAGCTTTTATTATTTTATTTTAAGCGGATTTTACGGTTCATTTTAATATTTCAGTAGGTACCTTTGTTCTCTTTGTTTTAATATATACTCTCACTGTAATGTTCTTGTTTTCATACGTAGGTGGGAGGATAGATCACGCTCATCACTACAACAATCCATATAGAGCACTTGACGAGACTTTGGAGTTAGAAACCGCTCTGTTGGCAGCATTAGAGAGGGTTAATCCCGCTGAAACTTTGATCGTAGTCACCGCCGATCACGGTCATGTAATGACTTTCGGCGGGCAGGCGACACCGAGAGGACACCCCGTTTTAGGTAACAAACTAAAACAGAAAATTAAAACAAAAATACTATTCTATTATTTTAGTCTAGCCAATTTCCTATTTAATACTTTAATACTAAAGTTGAAAATGTGGATAATGGAAGCCAAATATGTATAGAAGCAAACAACATTTGGCACAGACTACAAAAGTTGCTAATTGAAGTCGTGTGCCAAACGTTTTTCGTTTACATGATGTCCTCTAAACCGCATTGATGGCTATTGGCTTCGCCGTTGAAATTGCAGCTTAGAGTTCTGGAAATTAATTAAAGATTGTTTTAACTTCGAGGTTTTTGCGGCTTTAAAAGTATTTCTAAAGAGATTTGAGAGTTCTCCATAGTACTTAGTAGGAGTTTGAAGTGTGTTTTGTGTTTAGGTGCGGATACTGTTGTCTCGGATATTGATGGCCTGCGGTATACTACTTTACTTTACGGTACTGGGCCTGGCCATTCGGAACCCAGGGCTCTGCCGCTGAATACGACGGCTTCTGCTGCTGCTTCTGCGGATGCTGTTCATGCAGCTGCGGTTCCTAGACAGTGGGCTACTCATGGTGGAGAAGATGTGCCTATTTGGGCTCTAGGTAACATTTCTGTTCATGGAAAAAAAAACTAGTCTAGTCAATAGTAGTAGTGCTAGAGAGGAGCTCGTGGCTAAGTAATAACAGCCGTACGGGTCGATCCATCAGGTTAAGCAACGCTTGCCGGGGTTGGTCCGTGGATGGGTGACCATCTTTATATATTGAGACTCCTCCGTGCCTCGGAAAGCACGTTAAGCCGTTGGTCCCGGCTGTCATTTGTGGATCTTTGACAGTCGTTACGGGTCGTCAGAAGCCCGAAAGTCTGACAACTAGTCTTAACAAGGGGTATCGTATTACCCAGTTACTGGGTTGTGGAGGTCAGATAAGCAGTCGCTCCATGTAAAGTACTGGTATTCAGCTGCATCCGATTAGACAGGAAGCCGACCTCAACATAGTTGGGAAAAGGCTTGGCAGATGAGTTAATAGTAGTAGTAATTTGAATTGTAATCATTTTTTTTTACTCTTTCCCAGGTCCAATGGCAACGATATTGTTCACGGGTGTAGTGGAGCAGAGCTACATCCCCCACGCGATAGCGTATGCTGCCTGCATCGCCCATCAGTCCAGGAGATGTCAAGAAAAAGTCAACTTTACACAACCACCAGTAAGCATCTAAAAAGACAAAAAAAGTTTTCCATGTTTATGAATATTTCTACAGTTGAAGCCCAATAATTTATCATAAATAACTTTCAGACAAAAGAAAAATTAGGGAAGTGTTCAAGTTTTTATCGCATTGTGTTGAAGTTGCCTTTACGTCACTATTGTTTTTTTAAATTACCACACTTCTTCAATAAAAAATCTTGGAACGCCTAATTCTATAATAACTTTATTGACGACGAATAAATTACGTAAATAAAGTATCATAAGGAGAATCTGACGGAAATGTTATTATTTATAGCAGGAAAAGCCTCCGAACTGCGTGCCTCCTGAGGTTAGCAGCGTTTCAGCAGCGGATGAGACTAGAAGTGACGGCGCCAGCGGGCGCCGCATCGTTGTCGCGTCAAGTGTTATGGCGGACGAGCGCGCGCCGCGTTCTTCCGCCCCGCTACCCGCTACGCTTATCACTTCCCGCAACCTTATATCAAGGATGATCGAATACATCACCCGCCTAAGTTTTGTTTGGTTAGTCATTAAATTATAAATATTTATAATATGAAAATGTAAATACTTTCACAAGATTACAGACAGTACACGGTCACGGAGTTTTGCTGACTGTCTAAATAATAGTTGAGTGTAAAATATCTCTGTGGTGATCAAACACATTTTGTACAGGATTCAATCATTGTAAATACACAGATCGAAATGTAAATACAACAGTTAAATGTAAATATAAAATGACGATTGATATTTATTTAGTCTCATCATTAAATGGATTTTTAAAAGAAATATTGTTTTCAGTCTCGTCCCTTATGAAAAAATTGTTAAACCAATACCTTTTGACACTACATGGGATTAAGCTTCTCCATTGAGCAATTCGATAAGTCGGTGGATATAACTCAATCGAGTAAATTGGCTTTTCACCGCGCCTAACTCAATAAGAAACGTACCGAAGAATGAAAGAGGTCTGTATTTAACACGATGGTAGTTTACTCACAATAAATAGGTAAGTACTAAGTTCGGATTTTATAAGAATGCAGGCAGGGCATCAATGCCCATTTTTCTTTTCGTGATATAAAAAGTAAAAATCATTTATTTCAACATTTAAATTACAATATTGAGGTACCGTTGGTCTCAAACTAGGCTCAGCCTGTATCTTGGGCACCATTATAATTACATATTTTGGTTATTAGGGTTATTAGGGGTTTTGGTTAATAGTTGTGTTAAACAACATTTTTTGTTTATGCTAAACCCGAAAAGGGGTCATTGTACTCATCGTTGCACTCATACCAAACTTGAAATCGCGAAAAAAAAAATCATCTGTTCCATACATTTTGTCGATTTAAGTGAACACCAATGTATGGTAGCTGATTTTTTTTCTCGATTTTAATGTTGGTCCCATAGAAAAAGTTGTGCAAAATGATGAGTACAATGACCCCTTTTCGGGTTTAGCATAAACAAAAAATAATGTTGTATATTGTAAATAGGCATATTAATGTAGGTATACGAAATAAATAACACTTTCGCATTTAAAAAATAAACTCAAATAAATAATAAGTCCTGAAAGGAATATTTTTTTGTTGTCTAGGTCTATTACGCATTTCATAAATTACTGTGACATTGTAGATTAGTTTTACTACTTAGGTACCTACTTCGTTGGCTCGACGACTCCAAATGTGCCTTGGCCTCGGATGCGGGAGATAAATTAGGTACCTACTATTATAGTGCCCAATAAAATAAACTGAAAACTAGGGTGAAACTAAATCAAAGGAGCGTTTTAAAAAATACGGTATCAGCTGATTTATTCTGTAAAAAAACTCTCCGAAAAAAGTTATGAAGTGAACTCGAAATGAGCTGTCAATAGTGTCAATCCCGAACATCACGTGAAAGAACAGCCAAGGCCGCCGCTCCGATTGGCCCTTCACCAGTGAAGGCCAGTGAAGGGCCAATCAGAGCGCCGAACGCGGTCGATACGTAAAGTCGAGATAGTTTAAAGAAACTCACACTAGGGCCTCAGGTCTATTCTGTAAACACCTCACCGTGAAAACTTAGATGAAATGAGCTGCCAAACTCTACTGTCAGGTGGAGTGACAGCTCACTTTAAGATCACTTCACCTAAGTTTTCAAGGGGTGATTTTTTACAGAATACCACTACTGCTCACTTTAAGCCCACTTCACCAAAATGTTCACCGTAATATTTTTACAGAATAGCACCGCTTATCTTTTTGGGTAAGCGGCAGCCATAAAAGGAAAATGCCATAATTTTATGTGAAGGTGAAATACCTCCTTGGTTAAGTAAAACCACAACCCTCCCCATTATCAGGTAGGTAAAATATTAAACATTCTCTTACGCATCCACCGCATACTAAATTAAACAAGATGTATCGCAATTTTACTTTCATTCTGACATTGCGTTGTATAAATAAAATGTTTAACATTAGGTATGTTATATATTTTTCATAAACAAGATTCTTAGGGAAAAAATAAGATTTTCTGGTAGGTATGAAGTTTTAGGTGAGTTGTGACTTGTAGTTTAATTAAAGGCTCCCGGTTAATAGTAGAACAATTTCTATGAAAACTTCATGGAAATCGTTCTACCAGAATAGCATCGCACCTCATCGCGCCTGTCTACGGGACCCTTAAGACGGAAGATAGAATTACAAGTTTTAAATAAGTACCTAATTCATTTACAATTTTGTTCATCTAACTTAGCTACACATAGTAGGTACACGACAAAGCCCTGAATTACATCTTACACAATAATTTGTAACGGTTTTCACTAAAAGCACGAATGCTATTCGTTGACACAAAGCGCGATAACGCAATTGTAATACCAAAAATAGACGTGACAGCTTTTGTGGCGCTTCCAGCGTGAATCGTGTTCGCTTTGTTCCAAGATGAAAGCGCTTACAAGGTGTGTTCAGCAGATTTATTTCTAGGTAATAACGTGAAACCACGGTGGACTATCGCATTTATCTTGCGTGGGCCGCAGTTGGTGAAATGAATAATATGTTGCGCGTCGGTATGTGCTGTATGTTGGTCCCATTCTGACCGAATTTGTAGTAGTGTTCGGCGGTTTATATTTATTTATTGATTAAATTCGCTGGCGTAGTGGGTATTCCCACTGCGCTAGCCTACCTAAATCACTAGCAACTATATAATTGAGGAAGCAAAAAATCGATCTGTTTACTACTAAAGATGGACTTTATAAAAGATGTAAAACTGACCACGTAAGTTTAGGTAATACTCGTAGGTACAGGATGACAGAGTAACAACATAAGAATGTGAGTACCTTTTGTCGTTGACTAGCACTCTTCAATGGCCTGAGTTATTTGGGTCGACACACAACCCAAATAACGACACCAGCGCACGTGTCGTTTCCACAAAAGTTGAAAATGACAAGCGCAGCTTTTTCCTCCTGACATTCAAGTTACATAAAAAAGTATTTATTTTCACGTAGAAATTCATAACGTTTCGCATTTTATGGTTACAGGGCAATGAAAATGTAACAACCACTTTATAAGCCGTTCTACTCAAATGTCCGTTTTGCACCAAAATGGCAAAATTTGTATGAAAAATTATCTGACAATAAAACTTATTGTACCCTCCTATTTGTGATGTTTTTTCTTTGACTATAGCACAATTTGTTGTAACGGTACATTAATCTAAATCTACATCGGGGGGAAGCTCCATAAACTCCAGTCTACCTTCATCCTTAAAATCAGATGAAGTAAAACAAGATTATATTAAAGTCTTCATTTCAAAATCCGCTCTGAACAGAGATCCTTCTGAAGTTGTATGAAGGCATTCAAAAGCCACACAATTGCTGCGGGTGTATTACAGTATCGTAATCCTTTCCCCTACAGTGCGCGGTGTGGGGTAACCGCTAATGGCGCGTAACGAAGTCAACATAAGAAATAAGATAACGTTACCGTTTTATACCGTCCGTCGGGGAAAAGGAAACTATTCCAAATGTATTTTTCACACGTTTCTTGAGTTTAGTAACGCTCGTAACGGTACTGAAAGGAATTGCTTGCCTCTTTATGCTACATAACAAAGGTATATGTAAGGATTTTTATTTCAAGAAACCGTATGTACGAACATTTTTCGGGGTTTTGAATACATATTTAATGTGTTTCTCTCCAGACGTCTAGAGTTGGCTGAAGTAATGTGTTGACAACGAAATACAACTGTTTATTCGAATCATTGCGTCTGTTTTTGTACAATTTATTTCATGACTGTGAAAAGCTTGAAATTACTAAGTAATTTTATTTGTCGTCACGCTCGGGTCGGTGATGCTGAATCGGATATACTTGTACCTCGCTGAATCGCGTATACTTACTCGGCGCTGAATCGCATAGGTATACTCGGCTCCAGTGGTAAGTTTTCACTTCTATCAAATGGTCATTTATAAGCGCACACCCTCTTTTTAATTTGCAGTCTCAAACCAGAATTTGGCATACTATAATTAATAATATATATTGTTGTTTAACCTAATACCATAATATATGTATTAATTATGAAAATAACGCTTGTTGTGTGTTTCGACGTTACCTATTTGAAAAACCAAAACAGTGACCAAGTTTGGTGATGCATTTTTCATTCCTACTTTAAATCAGAAGCGCTCTTGACCCTCTAAATTGGTGCAACTTAGTTTTTTTTACAATATTCACACAAAAATTTTTTTTTGTAGACAAATCGATACTATAATATACAATCTAACACTAAAAAGTACAAGTAGGTAGGAGTAGAAAGGAAAAAAAAATATAAAAAGAAGAGCTTATTTATCAAAAAAATCGTCCGCATCGCTGACAGTGGGAAAAGTGTCTAAAAGGCTGGCATGTTGCCACGTTGGATGGCAATGCTGATTCTTTGACCTATAAGCTAGTCCTCTGGTCACGTGAAGAGTCGACAAACGACTTGGCGATGTACCGAAATACTCGATGAGCACTCGGACCTCACGGCCCTAGTTTTTCTTTCACACTTCCTGTATGTTCTCCAAAAAATCTGAACATTTACCTAGTTCACGTGGATGATCTCGATATCTACAAAATAATGTTATTGGTATGAAACAAAAGAGATTTAGGTACTTAAACTTTATAAAGGTAAGGGTATTTATAACGTACCTTCTCTTCATAAGAAGCTTTTAAGTGATGTAGTACCCCTTTGGGGTATGAGGAATAGGGTGTAAAGTTCACTGATCCACCATAGAAAAGGGAGGATCCTCCTACCAGACGGGTGTTGTATCTGGCGGGCAACTACCCAATGATTGATATTGGATTCTTGTATATATGTCCACTACACGGTAAACTCTAATTGCGAGATGCAGGATTTTTGTGACGTCAGGATTTTTGTGTGACGTCAGGTCTTCGATGCGTAGTTCGCATGTGGCGATGTAGATACACCTCTCTCCTTCAAAGGCATTCTTATCAGGATTTCTTAGTGAAAAAATCTCAGCAATTACTTTTACATGAAGTACACTGGTACTTCCCTTTGTATGTAAAGTAATATCTAATTATTTTACAGCCGAGTTTAATGTAGGTAGGTGAGTCAGAAAGAAAAAATAGATTACGATGATTTACACTTTTACATAGCATTAGCTTCCGCCCGCGGCTTCGCCCGCGTGGTATGTCGATAAAAAGTAGCCTATGGCCTTCCCCGGGATGCCATGTATCTCCTTGAGAAATTTTATCGAAATCCGTTCTGTGGTGTAGGCGTGAAAAGGTAACATACAGACAGACAGACAGAGTTACTTTCGAATTTATAATATTACTAGCTTCCACCCGCGGCTTCGCCCACGTGGTATGTCAATAAAAAGTAGCCTATGTCCTTCCCCGGGATGACATGTATCTCCGTGACAAATATCGAAATCCGTTCAGTGGTTTAGGCGTGAAAAGGTAACACAGATAAACAGACACAGAAAAATATTCTGTTACTCTTAGAATGTGTAATGTATATTGATACATTAAGATCATTCTAAGAGTAACAGAATATTTTTCACAATAATTAAGGATTGGAAGAGTTAATCGCCTTTGTTACTGACAGTACCTAATTAGAATTAATCTATGTAACCGACGTGACGTGACGATAAAGTAAGTATTTCATTATTTACAAAGATGTGTAGAAAGGCCCAACGCAGAACAGATGGCCGATGGGGCCGAAAGGTTCTGGAGTGGCGACCGCGTACCGGAAGACGTAGCCCCCACAAGGTGGACCGACGACCTGGTGAAGGCCGCAGGAATCCGCTGGATGCGAGAAGCATAGAACCGGTCAAAGTGGCGGTGCTTGGTCTCGAGGGCTATGTCCAGCAGTGGACGTCTTTCGGCTGAAATGATGATGGTGTGGAAAGCCCACGTCTGATTTAAGGCTCCCACAAACAGGCACGGTGTCGCGGGCGCGACAAGCCTCGCACTCCCTTTCGCGCTCGCGGTATCGCGCCAGTTTGAACGGGGCTTGAAAAAATAAAAACGTAGCCTCATTCACTACCTACCAGGTTGTAAGTGATAACAGGGCAAAGGGAACCAGCTTATTAAATGTCCGTTACATCATTATCCGCCCGGCCTTCTAGTCTTACCGAGACTGGTATGAGCCTAACGCATCCATTACTTTGAAGTACCCATAAGTACCTTATAGCAAGATTTTGAAAGTCTAAAACTGAACTTTATAAAATATGTAGTACCTACCTATTCAGTATTTTTTTTTAAACACTAACCGCCTTATTCATAAACGCTGCATAAAGTTAAGTTATGAATTAGCAACTGTTTAACCATACATTTTCAACGTTTATACGACTGTTTAACTTTAAGAAACGTGTATGAATAAGAGGGATATTGTTTACATATTTAAATAATAAAAGGCAAACGCAGTATACATGAAAATGCTGGGCCAAAATACCATATATATTTTCTATTTTCCTTTACCACTCATATTGGCACAGAAACGCTGCCTTGTATGAGCTTACAACCATAACATGGGGCTTATAAAAATTGTTCTAATACACGAGTCTCCCGGCTCGAAGCCAACGAGAACTGTGTTATCTTGTTTAACATTCTTATACAGAGATAAAAAGATTTTCGAGCAATCTTTCTCGTGTACAACGTAATGAAGTATCTCAGGCATAGGTAGGGTGATCAAATTTTGTAATCGTTTCGTAAGGTTGTTGATAAAGATAGGCACTTTCAACAACCTTGGGTGACGAAAAATGTGACTAAGTAATTGCTGTTATTATTTTCTTTATTTCATTTTTTATACATATAAATTATATTTTTAAATATTAGAATAAAAAAATATATAAAACATTTAAAAATATAAAAAATAGTAGCCCACCGGTATCGGGAACAGGGTCCAAGCTACTGGCGGTCAGGGCTCCAGAGAGAGGAACCTCCTAACAATGCGAGCCGTGTCCAGGAGTACAGCTTTCTGAATCAAGCCCTTAATCCAGCTGCCCAACGAGAGCCTCCTTAGGTGTTGGTCAAGGCTCTTGGCAATTTAGCCATTGGCTGATACGACTATCGGCACAATGATCGCAGAGTCCACATCCCACATGTCGACAACCTCGTGAGCCAAGTCAAGATACTTGATTTGTTTATCTTTCTCGGCCTTCACGAGGTTCCCGTCATGCGGGACCGTTATGTCAATGATCATTGCGCGCCGCTCTGTTCGATCCACCACCACTATATCAGGCTTATTGGCAACAATAGTCCTGTCAGTGTTGATGGATCGATCCCAGTACAATGTGATATTTCCATTTTCGAGAACTGGGTCGGGCACGTACCTGTAGTACGGCACTTCCGATTCCACTAGGCTGTATTTTAGAGCAAGTTGCTGATGGATAATCCTGGCTACAAGGTTTTGTCTATGCAAGTACTCTCCGTTAGCTAGATGAGAACATCCGGAGTTAATGTGACGGATTGATTCTCCCGGTCGGTGGCATGCCCGACAGATGTCAACCGTGTCGTCCTTCACAATAAATCTCCGGTAATTGTTCGTCATGATAACTTCGTCCATAATTGCACAGACAAAACCTTCGGTTTCCCCAAAGAGGTCACCGAAACGCAGCCAGGCTACGGACGCTAGTAAATCTACATCCGGTCCATGCAGGGCCCGGAAAAAGCGTCCGTGAAGCTCCTTACTCTGCCATACCTCCTTGCGATCGTTAGTGTCAAGCACTACAGGCTTGCGCCAGTTCTCTTTCGCCAGGGAGAGCGGGGTGAGGCCCTTGTCCACCGCGACCACATCTCGATGCATTCCCACGTCGGCTTCTAGAAAGTATTCCCTGAGACTGCATATCTCGCGATTGTGGAGGGTTTTAGCGTTTAAAAAGCCTCGACCTCCACACTTTCGCGGGATATACAGTCTCATGACCGATGACCGTGGGTGATGCATTCGGTATGCAGTCAGCAGCGTACGGATCCTCCTATCCAGGGCGTCAAGTTCGGTCTGAGTCCATTTGAGTATGCCGAAAGAGTACATCAGAACCGGCATGACCCAACCGTTGAAAGCGCGCACCTTGTTTCCGCCTGAAAGAAGACTATTAAATACTTTCTTCAGGCCGCCAAAGAAGCGCTCTTTCAACGATTGCTTCATGTCAGTAACATTGATGCCTAACGCTTCCGACATACCCAAATACTTATAGGTTTCGGATGCGGAGAGGGCTCTTAGGTATATGGAATCCGAGAGTTGGGTTCCCACGGATTCCACAATCTCCCCTCGCTTTACATGCATGACCGCACATTTGTCCACACCAAATTCCATCCTGATGGCTCTACTGAAAGTTTCAGTTACTTTCAGTAGCTCCATCAGTTGTAAATTGTTGGGGGCAAAGAGTTTAAGGTCATCCATGTAGAGGAGGTGAGATATAACCTGTCCACCTCTCCTCAAACGATAGCCTAGACCTGAGTCCTCCAGCAGTGTGCTTAGAGGATTCAGGGCTAAGCAGAACCAGAGTGGGCTCAAACTATCGCCCTGAAATATGCCTCGCTCGATCCTTATCGGCTCGCTGTTCCTCTGGATATTTCGACATCCTGGATAGTGAAGGACAGTCCTCCATTGTCCCATACATGACATCAGGAAGGTGCGCAGAGTTGCATCTACTTTATACAACTCCAGCACCCTCATGAGCCATGTATGTGGCACCGAGTCATAGGCCTTCTTATAATCTATCCAGCATGTCGACAGATCCTTTCGGGAACGACGTACCTGTTGGCTAATGGCCATATCAATGAGGAGTAGCTCCTTAGTACCGCGGGACCCGTTCCTACATCCATTTTGAGAGGCAGACATGATGGAGTTCGTGTCTATATGTTTGTTAATTTTATTATTAGAATGACGTAGGTAAGTGAATAGGTAGGTACATATAAAGCATGTATAAAAAATTATAATAAGAAAAAGACTTTAATAATATCTCGACTTAGCACACGAGGTTGTCGACATGTGGAATGTGAGCTCGGCTATCATTGTGCCGATTGTCGTAACGGCCAATGGCCTGTTAGCCGAAAGCCTCGACCAACATCTCTCGAGGCTCTCGTTAGGCGGTTGGATCAAGGGCCTGATTCAGAAGGCAGTACTCCTTGATACGGCTCGCATTGTGAGGAGGTTCCTGTCTCTGCAGCCCTAACCCCCGGTAGCTTGGACCCTGCTCCCGACACCGGCGGACATCTATTTTTTATATTTTTTAATGTTTTTTTATATTATTATTTTAATTTAAGAAATATTTAAAAATGTAATTAGATAAGAAAATAAATAAATAAACGAAAAGACTTTAATAATACTATATACAGAATCAAATAAAATTAGCTAGCGAAACTCTGCAGACGTGATGGGTTTCGATATCGAAAAACAATAAAAAAAAGATTTGAGGTTTTTTTTGGGGTCAACGAACGCTGGTGGTGTTCATTGTTATTTGAAGAAAGAGTTGATAAAATCTGTTTTCTTTTGTTTATAGTGAATCCATGGTAACGCGTTGTGCGTCGATGTCGGCATGTCACCCTGTATAATTATGTATTACTATAGCTGCCGCCAGCGGCTTCGCCCGCATGTAATTATAGCCTATGTTACTCAGGGTGAATGTAGCTTTCTAATGGTGAAAGATTTTTTTAAATCGGCGCAGTAGTCTTTGAGTTTATTCATTACAAACATACACACAAAAATACAAATCTTTCCCCTTTAGTGTCTTCGCCCGCGTTTAATCTTTATAAATTAAAGCCTATGTTACTCAGGGTGAATGTAACTTTCTAATGGTGAAAGAATTTTTGAAATCGGCGCAGTAATTTTTGAGTTTATTCATTACAAACATACAAATCTTTCCTCTTTATAATATTAGTGTAGATTGATTACTATAATATATAAAATATAAGTTTAAAAAAATGTCCATGATTGGTGTCTGTATTAGGGAACAAGTTTCAACAAAAAAAAATCGATAATTGAAGGTTGTAAACACAATTCTTTTCTTTTTTTTTGTCTGGAGAATCAGCAGCGTTCTTCTATCCGCTAGTAGCAAAAAACTGCAATGTAGACAGGACTGACGATTACCACAATCTCTTTTCAATCAATCCAGCCCATCGTATTCCGCTGCTGGACATAGGCCTCTTCCCAGGCTTCGCCACAACACCCTGTCCTCCGCCTTCCGCATCCAGTCTGTCCCAGAGCCACCTTTTTAGGATCTTCGGTCCATCATGGTATGTTGATCTAAATATGATTCGCGGCCGTAACAAATGGATTTACAGAATTATAATCATTAGAATCAGCAATACAACTCCTTATGTTTAATTACACAGTGACACTTATTTTATTTTATTTAAGTAGGTATGCATACACATATTATATTATACAGCTGATTTGCATCCGTCACTTCACGCTTTCGGGTCCAGTTGAAAACCTGCGTCAGGCACTTATAGTTGTCTGGCATTTTTGCTGAACTGGACCTTTTTGGTGCAGCACTGATGCACACGGCCCTGATAATGTCCTGTATCGCACTTTAAACTTTTTTATTTTTTGTTTCTATATTTTATTTTGGTATCTGCATGTATATTGTGTGCCTTTCAGTCTGTGCTGAATAAATATATTTTCTTTCTTTCTATTTAAGTGTCAAATGTCATGATTTCATAAATTAGTCATTTAATACACTTACCTGAATTTAGAGAGTTGTATTGCTTTGGGGAGCTCTGGGGAGCATGCTGCTGGGGAGTTTGTTGCGCCACTTCTTCCCAGCTAAAGCACTAGGAAGTGGTGAAGGGTGGGCGTTTTCGGGGGACTGTCTTATGTGATTTTGACGTTCTAAAAGTGCTGATTCTCAGCCTAGTTTGAATAAATGACTTTTGATTTTGATTTTAAAGAAACTTTAACCATAGCCAGCTCCATAGCTCACCAATCTCTTTCAGACATCATTTATTTTACTGGTCCATGTCAGGTAGGTTTTCAGTTCTTCATTGACCTACCCTAAAATAACATAAAGTTTTCAGATGTTCCTAGTATACCTATAATATTTATCGCGATGTTTTTCTTCTACTTGGCTGAATAAAATAGTTTAGGGACTAAATAAAATAAAACTCAAAATAAGCCCAGACATATTTGAGATAAACATTATAAATACAATAACAATACCGTATAACATGATAATGTATCGGCTACAATACAAATAAAGTTATTTTTATTTACATACTAGCTGATGGCCGCAGCTTCGCCCGCGTGGTTGTCGATTATTATATACTAAAACCTTCCTCGAGAACCACTCTATCATTTGGTGAAAACAGCATGATAATCGGTGCAGTCGTTTTTGAGTTTATCGCGAACAGTACGACAGATAGACGCGGCGGAGGACTTTGTTTTATATAAATGTAAGGATTACACATGTATCAAGAAGGTGGCTTTGGCACAGAACCACTGATTATCTCTCTCCATGGGACCAAATTCGTAATTGCGAAAAAATAATGAGCCATCCCATACCTTTAAGTTATTTATGGGGCAGTTATTTTTTTTTTCGATTACGATGTTGTTTCCCTGGAGAAACTTATTCAGTTTGATAGTCTGTAGGTACTGTAGAGGTTTTATGCGATATGCAACCTCACGTTGGGCTGGCTGATAGAACCGCAGCCTTGACTTGCGAACGCTCCAGCAGTCGGTATTTAAATATTGACAGGTGTGTTTTTTATGTTGTGAGGGGCAGGGCAGCCCGGACCCTCCATATGTATAAACGTGTCTTCTAATTAATAAATCCTTGGAAAACCTCCTCCTCTTTGAAATTACCTCCACCACACACCCTCACATATCTAGGTAACGTCCCTCAGGCGTTACAGTACCGCACCCTTAAGATCACTTTTCTGATAGGTGCACCCTGTGGAATACATAACATTTTATTTCTTTCATAGCTTAAAGAATAACACTTACGTACTGCCAACTCTTAACTTAATAGTATCGGCACCGAACTAAAAATTCTATTACGTTCATATATTTTGCAGCATGTTTACCTTACCGGCCGTAAGTCGGAGGTACCAATAAATAGGTTGGACGTGAGCACGTTTCGGGTTAGAACTTTGTTTTATAGGGTTTGGAATAGAGTATGAATAGCTATAGAGCGCGTCCATGATTGTATGCAGTCAACACGAACGCATTGACATGCGAGTAAATTTGAGTACCCGAATCGTGTCGCTCGAGCTCGAATTAACTAGTAAAGCTACATGCAAGGCAACTGAAACTATAAGGTGGAATGCACAGTAGTTGCCCGCAGCTGCATACGATAGTGAATTATTCTAGGTATCCTAAGCAAGCGAAAACATGTGTTATAAAGAAAATACTTTCCTTAAAACCATCATAATCATCAAATTATCATCTGTCAGTTTTCTTATATGGTAAGTCATTGCAAGGTAAAATTATATTAGGTCAAATTGATACTAACCCTATGGAAAAATAGTCTGATATAAAATATTTCTATTCTATTATATTCTATTGCAGTTTGCAGGTTACTAAAAACGACTTCATGGCTATTACCTTGTCGTATTCATACTCAACAGTTCACATCTAGACTAGACTAGACTCGTACATTGCCCACGTGATATTCCTTGTAATCCCTCTTCATTGCTTGTTATAAACTTGGTTAGTAACCATAAAGATTTTTATTACTTGCGAGTATCGGTGGTTACCCACAGATTACGGTCCTGAGAGGTAGTAAACTGGTTAGTTCGAGAGATATAGGAACTAAGTGTAAGTATTCAGTGATTACTTTGTTCCGTTTTGTTAATCCTAGCCTGGCTTTAGTGCCGTGCTCCATTTGCTTAGTGAAAGATTTCGTTAACTAATTAATTGAACTTTTTATTTTTTATTACTTTTATAAAATTTTATTTTGCTAGTTTAATTTACTACCTCAAGCAGGATTAAATATTATGGTGGGTATCCTCGTGTAACTCGAAAAATATGCAGTTTTTAATTTTTTTGTAACATTTATTAAAAATGTATAGGTACTTTCTACACCGGCAGAGTCGTGGCCATAGATCGTTTCGTACCGAAAACAATTTTTTAAATGATAAAAATGTAAAAAAAAATCATAAATGGTAAAATGTTTACATACATTTTCTAAAACTAATACTTACATCAAATCAAGTCAAGTGATCAAAATAAATGTTTGTTTAGAAAATATTTACTAATGTTTGTAAACATTTTTAACAGCAGTGTGGGGAGAACCGTGACCATGGAAAATGTAGGCCTATAGCTTCATCTCTCTGACTGACTCCTTACGCTTCTAAAACATAGCCTCATGCTTTAGCCTATGAAATAGTAAAAGTTTCATTTGAATAAAAGGTTATTTCGCTGGTCCTAACATACTTTTCCCATTAAAATATATTCCCACAGGGCTTTTAAGTCAAACTCAAAGCATTTATTTCAAATAAACCAATTACAGGCACTTTTGAATTGACAAAGGGTCGGTCAGTCAAAAAGATGAAGCTAGTTGCCCATTCCAAATTGTTACAATATATTGGTGTGACAAGTGACAACGTATTTCCCGAACTAATATCAAAGCTAATAGTAAAAAAGAAATCCCCTAAAGAATCTGCAGCAGAAAAACATCGTCAAAAGCGAAAAATTGTTTACATATATGTCGTAAAAACGAGGGCAAGTCCATATCGGACGGTCTTCGAGCTAGTGACGTCACCAAAATGAGGTTGATCCTCTTTTTGCGGCAAACGATCTCGGCCCTTTGTAAAAAAGGTTGTATCTCTTTATAAAGGTGACAGTTTAGTTGACGAAGATTTACGAGAAGTAAGACGGCGTGACCAACGAAATTGTATAAGTGATTAACTTCTAGCCGGTTCCGACCCACTAAATAAAGGGACCTGATGATGCTGCTTTGTGTAAAAATTTCGATAAATTGTAGGTAGTTTGTGAATTGAATCAAATCAAGTAGATCGTCAGAAGAAAATTAGTCGGAAAAATACACATAATAAAAAATAGTAAAAATAATTGTTAGGTAGGTAATAAAATACTTAGGATAGAAGGCATCTTGCGAGAGACTAAAACAATATAATTTGTTTGTACCTAATATAATAAGGAAAAATAAAATAAAATAGCTAATATAAAAACTTGAACATATTGAACTAAGCTAACTGCGGTTCTATTTAATTTGTTTGTACCTAATATAAATCATCATCTGCCTAGCCTTTTCCCAACTATGTTGGGGTCGGCTTCCAGTCTAACCGGATGCAGCTGAATACCAGTGTTTTACATGGAGCGACTGCGTATCTGACCTCTACAACCCAGTTTCTGGGTAACATGATACCCCTTGGTAAGACTGGTTGTCAGACTTTCGGGCTTCTGACGACCCGTAACAACTGTCAAAGATCTACAAATGGCAGCCGGGACCAACGGCTTAACCTGCTTTCCGAGGCACGGAGGGGTCTTAGTATGTAAAGATGGTCACCCATCCACGGACCAACTGCGGCAAGCGAAGCTTAACCTGATTCATTGACCCGTGCGGCTGTTATTTCTTAGCCACAAGCCCCTCACCTAATATAAATAAGGAAAAATAAAATAAAATAGCTAATATAAAAACTTGAACAAATTAGACGAAGCTAACTGCGGTCCTATGTTTAAGTTTCAACAACATGCGCTACATATAAGACAAAATTGGGTTTTTGTAAAACCCGCAAACTGTGGTGAAACTTCCTCGATTTTATAGCTTAGGTTTTACAGTGTAGGTTAGGTCCTAAGACTAAACGATGTGCTGGGTCATGTGATAATAACCACTAACTCTCAGATTCTTAAATAAGCATTAAATTATCGAGTTTGCCATGTAAACCGTCCCTTCAAAGTTATTTTAGTTTTATAGTAATCAAACCTTCAATCAATGAAATTAAACCAGAGGTGAAATAACTGTGATTGGACTGGAGGTAGGATTTGTTTTAAAACGATTATTTTTTTGTTCAATATAAGGTGCAAAGTCTGTTACCAGAAACTATTGGAACAATAATTATAATGTAGGTACCTTTGCCTAAAGGGGTATTAAAAAGGGCAGAACTGTATACTACTGTAACTGTCTACTGAACTGTATACTGAACTGTATACTGTACTGCAACTGTATACTGTACACGGATTTAATATTATTCAAACACAATCAATCAGAGTTTCAGCTTAATCGTCTAATCGCAGCAACAAGACGAGCAACAAAATGAGCTTCCACAGTAAGCTTTTCACCCGCCGCCGGAGGAGTCTGGTTGTTATGGCAGTGGCTTGGCTTGGCTGGGATTGGCTGGTTTGAGTGGCGCCCTGTGATCGGCTGAGGTAGCGTGGCGTAAGAAACCCTAAATATTATTTGTAAAGTGCTTGAAAATTGCTCTTCGTGTCGTTATTAAAACATTGTATCACTGATATAACAGAGGGCGTTCCCTTAAACTCGTTAATCCAAAATAAAAAAAATATAAAATAAAAATACTTTGTTGTTGAATGGTAATATTTTCTGGCATGTATGGACTCTATACTATTGCGGGTTAGCGGGAACGCCTTTCGTTAGTTAACATACTGTATAATATAAGTAACTTAATTAGTGTTCGATTGAAAATAAGCCATTAATAACGATGTAACTTCCAACCCGGAAACTATGCTAGTTTGAACTTAATTACATTGATGTGGTTCTTCAAAGAGATCAGTATTTCCTAAATCTCAGATTCCAAGAATATTTAATTTTGTTTGGTAACGCTTCGAATTCTCATATTTTCAGAAGATGGGATTATTAATTCCAGTTAATAAGTTTTAAAGCACTTCTTTATGAAATAAACTAAGTACTAAATCTATAACACTGTCAGTACTGATTAAATCGAACCCTTCTTGAATGATAACGTAAATCCGTCCGTGTTTTGACTTAAGGGCGCACCTAATCACAAATTGCTTAGCATGATCCTCTGTTATGCCGAAAATAGGGCAGTATTAATTTTGAAATAAATATATGTTAAAGATGAGGATTGATGCTAGGATTTATGTGAGGCGAAAACACGATTACATAAAATTTTCTCTATAGAAAAAAATCCAAAGCTACCTCTGCACAGAATTATAAACCGCTGGTATTCAAAAAATACTTCAAATTAGATCATGAAACTTTGCATGATAACTGAACTAACTATAAAGCAGGTCTTATGTGTGTAATTTTTTTTTTAAATTACCATTATTTTCAACGTAAAAAGCAATTACCTAAACTTTTCGACGCTTTAGAGTCGCTAGCGCCCCACTCCGTCTCGTTCTCACTCAGGTCGCGAGTAGTATGGTGCGAGCGGGATAAAATCAGAGGTAGGGTGCGCCCTTAATAATTCGCTTTTGATTAAGTCAAAACACGGACTGAGTCGAAGCCCAAAAATACTGTATCTAACCATCTACTAAAAAATACGAGGTTGTATAATTATTAGATGATTTAGGTACAATCATTTTACTGAAAAGTACAGTTTTTTTATGTATTAATTTTTTAAAATGGATCCTGGATAATTCATATGAATTATCCAGGATCCATTTTAGGTAAAAAATTGGCCAATTAAGAAGCTATCATGGCTCAAAGTCACTCCTAAGCTAAGTTAAATGTTGTCTGTTCAAGGATTTCAATTCCATTAATCTGTCGTTTATCATTTACACAGATGTTGTATTAACATGATGTTGTCTTTACGTAATACCAAAGTGAAAACAACAAACTTTAAGTAGGTTATTTTCTCAGCATTCCATAAAAGCTTGAAATATGTTCTTTCATTGTTCGTCGTGTCGTTCAAACGGAATGGAATTTTCTAACAAAACACAGCGCTATTCAAGGAATACTGAAGTGTGTGTTTCTAAAACACATTGCTGAGAAGAGTTTGCTCTTGGCTTCGTCTGCGTGGATTTCAATTTTTTTTATATAAACTTCGCAACCACTCCATTTCACCCCTTTAAGACTTGGGTTTAGTATAGTATTTTTATCTCACAAAGCGACGCGCGCTTTACTTGTGTATAACCACGCTGAATGTGTGTGTCGCTTACACACGGTACCGTTACATCACGTCAAGTCACGTCACGGTATCGTCCGAGACAATGGGGTAGTCGGAAATGTGTGTGCCGTGCTGTGAATGTGTGTGACGCTGTTCGTCTTAGGGCACACATTCATAGCGTGTTTGTACACTTGGTTACCACGAGTAAAGCGCGCGTCGCTTCGTGAGATAAAAATACTGTACCTTTGAATATGTACTGTACCTATCAAGTTTTTTTTTGTACCATTTCATCAAAATCAAATCAATGACTTAGGGCCAGTTTCTCGAAAGAAAATGATCGCATATTTAATGTGACAAATTTACAAGCACGCGTAAAGTGATGCGATTGGGTGTTGATAAATAATTCAACCCAGCACAGTAGTTTACACGCTTGACAATTTGTAATTTTGCGATCATTTTCGTTCGAGGAACTGGCCCTTAGCCATGCAAATTTACAAACAGCTACAGGCAGAGACACTCTCGCAATTATACCTACATTGTGTTTTTTCAATATAGCCCACTTAATTGAAAATTTCTTACGTGACATGACCTTGGATAAGGTAGGTCATGTCCCTAAAGTAACGGTACACGTTGCGAGACTTGTAACGAAATTTTTGGTAAGGTTTTCTCTGTTCTTTAATACGTGTATATTATTATTAGTTACATGAAAGCATTAACTATTGTTGGTTTACAATACATCTCTCGTTTAACCAAACATACTGTGTAATGGATACGCAAATACCCAACCATTTTGATACTTTTATGAATAAATTGGCGGCCTTTGGAAAGCCGAAAGGATCATATGAAGCAGTTTCTCTACATCGATTTATGGGCACTTCCTTTGGACGGAAAGCTGTCACACGACCTAAGGGCTTATGCAGATACTAGAACATACCTAACAGATTAAATAAATTACTAATTAAAACAAGCTATACAAATAAACACTTGACTAAAATATGGCGTCGAAAAATACCTTCGCATCGCTGTCGGCTGGTAATGTACCCAAGAGACTGGCGGCAATGCCACGTTGGATGGTAATGCTTAGCCTCTGACAAAGGTAAAAGCCAATCAGCCTAACAGAATATTTATAAGTATAGTTACATGTTTCATCGTTCAGACGGCATGCAAATGCAACACCATATTCTTCTATGTTCAAATTATATCATACAGCATGTAATGATTTCCACCCAACATTACTTGTTTCCTTACATCTTTTTGGATTTGAAGACCCAGATTTGCATACTCGTTACCTCAACAATAATAAGTAACCAAAATGGTAGCTAAATATCATCAATGTTAAAAAATGTCTGAAGTCACAAAATGTATTTTAGAACCAGACTATTTTCACAATAAATAAAGATCTTTAGTGTGTTGCACCCCTTACACAATCCTGTCGCAGTAAGGGCTTCCCACAACGGCGTCAAGGTCGCTTATCGGCTTTGTGATCTCCGAGGTTACCTTTATTTAATGGCCACTTGATTTCAGGCCTATCGGTTATTCATAAAGGACCTATTTCCAACGAACTTCGTTCTGAATGAACGTTCTGATGATAAGGAGAACTCTATTTGCTGTCATAGAATAAGAAAAGGTATAAGATATAAATAGAAGCGACAGTCAGACTTGTACGGTACGCTGTACGTCAGTCAAATCAAATCCTTTGAAATTTCGTATTAGATCAGCTAAAGGTCAAAGTGTATACATGCGCTCGACTGTTAGGGCCATATCACACTGACGATTTATTACCAGCGTGTTACCGGCGAGGCGATTATTTAACACACTTGCTGCGTGTGCGTAGCGAGCACGCTACGTGTGCGCAACGTGTTCGCCGCGTTTACGGAACGAGAGCAATTGACGTGAGTGTAAAAGAGAGAGCGAGACAAGCGAGTATACAATATTGTGAAAATGCAAAGAACACGTCGGGTGATCGCGGCTAGCTCGCTTCGTACCCGCGGAGAGCACGTTAACAAATCGCCTCGCTGAAAAAACGTTGGCCAAACGTCAGTGCGATAACGCTCTAATATAGATTACTGTCGTCATTTGCAGCATTCGTTAGAGTTTTATTCAAAATACTACTTGCATAGTAAAAACTGTCGACGTTGGCGGCTGAGTCCATTTTCTATCGATCGATGACAATGATCCACGTTACTTGAATTGACGCGGTAATACTCTTACGCGTTTTGCGCTCGTCCATAGCCAAAATTAACAGTAACTTAATTGGTACCCGATTTTAATTTGGGTACAAGCACAAAGAAAAGACCATGAGTTTCGCTTCTTTACGGATTCATTCTTCTATGGTTCTATGTACTCAGAGGGGCATAGATAGCCGGGCAGCCGTAACATGACAAATGAAATCTTGCGTAGGCTTACGTACATCAATATTAGGTACGGCTCAAGGATTTTATGTAGGCTCACAATGTCTGAGTAGGGTTTCCATTTGTAATTGAAAATTTGATCTATTATTTACTTTAATTGCTTCGTTTGCGAGAGTTTATGAGACAGAGAGATCTGTTTGAAAGGTTTCGGAC
Organism: Lithophane semibrunnea; assembly: GCA_947363905.1. Taxonomy (NCBI): domain Eukaryota; kingdom Metazoa; phylum Arthropoda; class Insecta; order Lepidoptera; family Noctuidae; genus Lithophane; species Lithophane semibrunnea. Next base: position 10,710,631 of record OX376197.1, on the reverse strand, counting down.
TTTTTTATAGTTGTTTGAATTTTAATTTGTTTTGTAGACCAGTGTCTGGAACAATATAGACGGCGCAAATTGAGACATGTAATTGAGACATGTTGTGTTAATAAAACAACATGTAAATGAATGATTCATTGTAATAGTTTAACGTTCAAATCAAATCATTTCAAATCATATATTTGCCTGAATATGGGTACATGAGATGATACATACAGCAAAAGGTCTTTAAGCCATATTCTACCTAAACAGGTGTGCAAATCTATATTATACTAAAAATATTTCGTACACTATTTATTAATTTCACTATTCCAAATATGATTATTATACATGATTGTTGATAATTAATTTAAAGTCAATATCAATAATAAGTGAATTTAGCAAACAATAATAAATTAAAAATATCAACAGTAAAATAAAAATAATTCGTAATCTCTATGTCAAAATAAATGCTTGTCAGAAATTTATAATCGTTACCTCAGTTTCGATGAAACCAAGAGGCTATACGGAGAAATGTCATAGAAAAACTGTGATCCCATGGCTCAGTGACGCCATCTAGCTTAATATAGCAAAATCATACAATAACAAAAAAAAAGTTTCCCGGAAAATTTTGAAATTCGGGAAAAACTGAACGTCCATTTTACTAACCATCGTGAGGACTCCGGCATGTCATAGAACCAATAATTTTAAGACATCCAAAAATTTTAAGTCATTTGACATTTAGCAAACTGCACTGGGTTCGCGAGGTGGATTACGGCCCACTCCTTCTCACAGAGAGGAAGCCTGTGTCCCAGCACATTATAGGCTAATTATGCTTATGCTAACGGAAATATTGGCGCAATAAAACAACTTCCTAACGCATCTATTTTTTGTAGGCACCTATGTTTCTTGGAGACACACTTCAGTATAGAAGTGACTCACTGCAACATGCAATGTAACGCAGTCTCATTTCCGTAGGAACCAAATTTCGTTGCAAGAACGGCAAAACAGGCAACTGAGGCCACAAACACGTGAGCGGAAACTTAGCGTGTTAGATAAAGTTTTGAGTCGAGGATGCTCGCGTCGTTTCGCTTAACAGTCATCGTAACTCGCTTCGGCACATCTGTGGCCCGCCGCTGAGTGTGGCGAGGATGATGCATGTGTTCTGGGCATCAGTTAGAGAAGGTTTTAAAAAAGTTGTAGCCTTTGTTTAACAGCCTGATTAGCTACCTATGTCACGTTGCAAAGCTTTGTAGCATTCGGTTTCAATTTTAAATGTCATAATGAAAACGAATGCTCCAAAGCTTTTAAATTTTAAATGTCATAATACCCCCTGTATTAAGACATTTAAAATTGAAAACGAATGCAACAATTTTTTAAATTTTAAATGTCATAATACCTCCTGTAGGTATTAAGATATTTGAAATTGAAAACGAATGCTACAAAGCTTTTAAATTTTAAATGTCATAATACCCCCTGTATTAAGACATTTAACATTGAAAACGAATGCTACAAAGCTTTGCAACGTGACATAGCTAATCAGGCTGTTATTAAACTCTGCTGCTGTGTGTTCTCTCGGCTGTTTTGTGTTTTTGGCTTTATGGTGATACTTGGTTTGTGTGAATACAGTTAGTAAATTAAAACGAATACCATCACACCTCTATAATAATAATTGGATACTTACCTGAATCCGTTTCTTGGGTTTGATCTTAAGGCTTTACGCTGACATAAATAAACATCTGTTTCCTCAAAATACTGTTGACTGATGTGTTCTAAAACAATAATATAATTTAGCACAATAATTGCACAGTATAATTATTGTATGTGTGTAGAAGTTCATATTATGTAGTAGTACCTGGTCTCATTGTATAGATCACGTAGTCTAAATGTTTCCCAAAATGAGACCAGTTTCATGGGATAAAGAAATAAAGCAACGGCAAACCAGAGTCGATGAGAAATGTACAAAAATATAAGGTTTTACGACCCGACGTTACCATACAGAAGCAATAAGGAAAGAACAGCAAAATATAACCAAAAAATTGCAGTGACATATCACATAATATGACGAAATATCGCGGATGAGGGATAGAGGTAATAATATATACTGAGTTATAAAAAATATAGAAACAGACTTGCCACCACTTTATTATTTATTAAAACTATATGGAAAAGTAAAGTAAAAAAAGAACTGTACAAAGGCGGACGGTTTTAAAGTTTTGTTAAATTATGGAATGCCAATCAATCTGCGTAGCCTTTTTCCAACTATGTTGGGGTCGGCTTCGAGTCTAAGCGGATTCAATAATTGGATACTTACGCGAATCCGTTTCTTGGGTTTGATCTTAAGGCTTTACGCTGACATAAATAAACATCTGTTTCCTCAAAATACTGTTGACTGATGTGTTTTAAAACAAGAATAAAATGTAGCACAATCATTGCACAATATAATTATTGTGTGTGTAGAAGTGCATATTATGTAGTGTACCTGGTCTCATTGTATAGATCACGTAGTCCAAATGTTTCCCAAAATGAGGCCAATTTCATGGGACAAAGAAATAAAGCAGGTGCAGGTGAATATCTGACCTCCACAACCAAGCAACTGGATACGATACCCTTTGGTAAGACTAGTTGTCAGATTTTTGGGTTCCTGACGACCCGTAACGACTGTCAAAAATCGACGAATGACAGCCGGCACCAACAGCTTAACGTGCTTTCCAACACGCGGATCCACGAAACAAATTATGGAAAGCCATAACTATGTATTTTAAATGTACCTAACGCAAAAGTACAAAACACAGGAGGTATGTTTTACCAAACACAAACTATTGTGGCGGGTTGAACTTTGAAGTCTAAATGAAAAAAAATACCAAAGCAATATTGGCTGGGACATCGACGCGTAACCTGTTACCATGGATTCAGTACAATCATGATTCTGAAGCCTGATGAAAAACGTCAACGTGAAACACCGACGAAAAAGGGGGTGTTGAAATTTTTCGTCCGTTACCTATTAAAAACACTGATACACCTTTATAAATATTATAACAATAAATGAAAATACTAAAACAAATAAGACAAATAATGGGAAAACCTTAACGTTGTTGTGATGATACTGCCAGCTTCGTCCCTAGTCCCTAGTCCCAACACATAATGTCTAGTGGCCATGTCTGTAAGTGGAATACAGCCACATAATAACATCTTACTATTAATAAAGGAGAACATACAGCGCTAACTATCAGCGCTAACTATCCGATATTGAATTACAGCAAAGGTAGTTAAGATCGAATGGCGACTGAGCGAACTTAATCGGTCCAATTCTCCGGAGAGTATGTTATTGCTTAGCGTTTAGCTAGTTTGGCGCTGGTATTACTACATAATACTTCGATAAACGATGTTGGATGGACTTGTTATGTTGTCTGGAATTAATTTATGAAATATTTTCACCGTCTGCCCGCGTGAAATTCCTTGTTCCTCGACGTTCCTTCTGACTTTTTGCTATTTTTCTCGGTTCCATAAGGTTCTACCGTGCCGTCCGAAGCCCGAAAGTCTGACGACCAGTCTTACCAAAGGGTATCGTATTACCAAGTAACTGGGTTGTGGAGGTCAGATAGGCAGTCGCTCCATGTAAAATACTGGTATTTAGCTACATCCGGTTAGACTGGAAGCTCACCCCAACAAAGTTAAGTACCTGGTGGGTCTTTTAATCTTAGCTACGAATTCATCAATAGTAATAACTTGCCTCTAGGTCCATTCAGCAGGCATTAGACTATGAAACGCTCTGATTAGTTGATTGCTCTTTTGTTAGTATGAACGGACACTAGAGATTCAATCTGTGAGATTGAATTTGCCTTGCAGATACCAAATGTGCACGGTGGCGAACAAAAAGATTTTTGGATGGATTTTTATCAAATCAAATCTTTTATGGCGCGGGTTCTAACTCATCATAAATGGAGACTTTCATGAAGGAGGAATGTTGGCCGACGGGTGTCGGCCATGGCGTTTTTGCGGAAGGTTATACATGACACCACGTTCCAGCGCAATACGTCGCCGACCTAACGTAGTAAATAGATTTTGTAGTATTGTTTTGATCATGTATTAGTTTCTTATTTTGTGTATTTTATTTAAGAGCCTTATTGCCTGCAAATAAAGCAATTATTATTTAGTTTATTTGATTTTTTCTTACCTATTTACATTTTTAAATATTTCTTAGGATAAAAATTATAAAAAAAGATATAAACATAAAAAAAATAGAGGTCCGCTGGTGTCAGGAGCAAGGTTATTTCCTTTATTATTATTAAGTATCCGAATCCATCGTTTAAATTAACTCTGACTATCAAACTCAAACTCAAAGCATTTATTTCTATTCAACCAGTTACTGGCACTTTTGAATTATTATCAAGGAGTCAGTCACTCAGATAGGTGAAACTAGATGATTCCAAAGCGTATTAGGTTTTTATGGAAAAGTAATTAATATTGGTATCATCATTCATGTTGAAATTATAGTACATGACGTAAGAATAATTTAGAAAGACGTGCACGTTTTAAACGTTCGTAATAAAAAGATAAAAAAAAAACACTTCAATATTTAAAATCAATTAAAATAATCCGTATCCCCAGTCCCTACTGACGGCGCTCGTTCACGAACATGATGTATGGATCAGCACCTATGATAAAAGGTGTTATAATTAAGTTATGTAAGTGCATCCAAAGCTATGATAAGTTATTCAACCACTCAATAAAACAAATTACATTTCTCTAGTTCATATTTCATTGCGGCGCGCCATAATTCATTCATAGACTCATTTTAATTTATTCTCATTTACAAATTAACACATTGTTCAGTCACAATAGCTGAAATTTATTCTAGTTTAATATAAATTAAACTGAGTTATAATCTGAACAAATGTTTAACAAAACACCCTGAGTTTTATGGACTGTTATACGGGCGCTTTCAACGCGCAGTATGCAAACGGTTATCCTTTGTAAAAACCTTTGCCCTGCCGCTGCCGTGAGGCATGCTCCCTTTACCACATTAAACCGCTGAACTGATTTCGCTTACGAACAGTAGAACAGCGGAGTAATTGCCTAACACACTTACGGTAGCAATGGCTTTCATTTTGACAGTTCAACAAAATTCATTGCGTTATTTACGTTGTTGAGCAGACAATTTCTTCGAACATTTGAAGCAATGAATTAGCAATATCCTTCAAAATCATTCAGATTGTGATAGATAGCGTATTACGCAATTAGGGTGCTGGCTATTTGAGAAACAGACAAAACTTTCCACTACACTGCCTATATTCAATTTATTGTGTACGTTATAAATTTTTAAGCTGAGCTCACATTTGGGCGAGCCGCGTCTCATCGCAACGCATTGCAAAAATATTTCTGCATCAATTTAGTACATACATTTTATATAAATCATTGAACACCACAGGCGGGCTGCAATGGGCCGCAGCGCAACGCACTAGTGAATCGCTCGCAATTCGTATGGTGCGTGTCCTCTTGGAGGCGATTGGCGGCGGTGACCTCTCGCGTCCGGCTCTGGTCCAGGCCATGGTACGGAGTGAGAGGGCATGGGAAGCAGTCACCTCCTTCTGCGAAGCAGTAATGCTCGCGAAGGAGGAGGCGGCACGCGTGAGGGAGAGGCAAAGTTTGCACCCTCACGCCCCTAACCGCCGCCGTTGGAGACGCCATGGGCGTCGGGAATCCCAGGCGGATTCCCGGCCACATTAGGCGCGAGCTTGCGGACGGCGAGCAATGGGTAGCTCGCCGTCCGATTAGGACCAAGCCCGGGTCGATGGCGCGTCGTGTTCCACGCGCGCCTCAAAGAGATGTCAGCACAATTGGCGGGGTCCGCCAGGACCGATGCCTGCAAGGATTGCGGATTAGTCCGAAAGGGATATCGGGACCTGGGCAACAGGCAACTGAAGGAACACGGGTGGGTTTTAGTCAGTAAAAGTCTGACACGCCCTTCCGCTCCGCCCAGAGCGGGAGAAGTCATTGGATGATTTACCACCATCAAAAAAAAAAAAAAAAGGCGTATGGTGCGTCCTGCCGCGGCTCCTAATGTGCTATGGTGCATTTTTGCAATGCGGCGCGCAACAACCCACTTCGTCCATAATGTGCGCGTAGCTTTAGGAGAGTGATGTAAAAAAAAATATTACTCAACACACTGTAAAACATTTTTTTAAGTAAATGCATGTATGCTGCCTGTATATTTGCGTTTGACTATACATTTAAATACCGTATTTTAAATGTAGAATCAAACCTACCTAATACACCTCTTTGCAAAAAAAACGGGCGGTTTTGATTTTTGTACATTATTGGTAATCATTTCGTTGTAAAGAGGTTTTAATAGCCAAACCTTGTTACTGGTACTTAATAAAGAGTCTGGGTATAAAAAAAGTTAATTCCAAATTCGAAACTTTTGTTTAAAAACAATAATAATCCCGTTTTCCGTTTGTGACTTTTACTAACATTTTGCAGGTTTGCGGTTAGAAGGTTATCCTGGCAACTAAAACTAACTTCTCGTTATTTTTAGTAGAATACTTTATGTTTGTCGCATAATCAAGCCTTGTTGTGACTTAAAAGTGATATCTTTGTGTCGATTGTAATGGCAGAAAAAGCAATAAGAGTTAGTAAAATTGTAGCGCTGCTGGAAGAGGGGTGTAGCCAAAAAACTATATTCTTATTGATTATACAAATTACTAGTCATTTATGCTAATGACATACTAAAAATATTAATATTATCCATACAAAAGCCAATGACTGTTAAGGTGCCCGATTTTTTTGCAAAGGGGTGTATAACTTTTTATCCAAGATCATTTTCGTAGGCTTGAAACCCCACGTGTTACATTGGATGTCTCCGACTTTTCCTCATAATTTCCTTTTATTTTATCTAACATCTTTAACGTGATATAGCTAGGAATTTATGAGCCTTTTACCTCCCCCGAACCGTTTCGCTTCATGCGGTTTTTTTTCCGGGTCATCTTGCCCCTTGTTCCCACAAGGAAGTCATTCGCACGCTTTTACATTTTTTATGAAACAATCTAAAAGGTTACGTGATGACCGGCTGGCAAATAAAATGTTATCTTTGTATGATGGTTTCGTTTCTTACTAGGTTTTTTGTGTTCACTGATCCCAGGAAATTACCAAAAAGCAATGACTAAAGTGCTGAAAAATAGTCCAAAACGTTTATATACTTGTATTATGTTATAAATATACAGGTTGCAAATGTCGAACCTATATACTACATAATAAAGGGCTGATTTAACCAAAGCCAGATATATTTTATTCGAGGAATAAAATTGACGGCTGACAGTTTTTGTAAAGAAATTCTGTCACAAATCGAATATTTATTCGCTGGATTAGACTTATTACTATACTAGGGATAAAAGTTAGGTCGAATTTGCCGTTAGTTACCTGTTGATTAGTAATTACCTAGGTATTTTGTAAGACACCCTTTTTTTCTGGGCAGATGCAAGTGCAGGCAGATAATTTTAAAAGTAATTTTATTACAAACAATTTTAGTACCTATACATTGTAACATCGAATCAATTTTTCGCCTCCCCCTTAAGACATAGGACAAATATTTATTGACATTCGGATAGCTCATGCATGGCATAAAAAGGTACACAATCTAAAAAAAATATTTCCGCGAAACGTGGGTTAAAGCTAGTTTCATTACAAACAAAAAGCAACAAATAAATCACTAAATTGGCCCCAATTAATTAATATTACACCAATTAATTTCAATTTAAGAACACAAAGGAAAAAAATAAAACGAAGGCGAACAATTTTTCTCAACTTATGCCGTCGGGGCTGTACATAATTTTGATATATTTACGGGTGGATCAGGCCCCATTCATTGTGGTTCTATTGTTAGTGAGATTGTTCGGGTATCATACCGGCAAATTGGATGTGCCAAGAGCCAAGGATGGGTATCACGGAGGCGGCATATTTACCGCTTATTCCTATTGGTATTTCTATGATTTACGAGTTTGACCTTAGCATTATGTTAGTGCTCTTAGAAATTGATTGAAGATGAAGCTTTTAGTGTTCGCAATTTTATTGTGTAATGTTGAAGTGATTTCGGACTCAAAAGATGTTTAGGTTGAATTCTGATTTGATTTGATTTGATTTATGCTTTTACATAAAGATGCTTTCTAGCAGGCATTTTTTATATTGTGAGTTGCCTTTGATTTGTGGAATTAGTAGCGTAAATGTTTTTCTTTCTGTAACGAAAATGATAAATCTTTGTCATCTTAATACCATGTCAAAGTCCATTGCTAGTTATTAGCTATTTCAACTTTTTCCACAGTTAATGTAATGTAATGGGAATGACTATTGTACCATAAGCCCCGAATATTGCGCGAAAAGTTTTTTTCATCTAAAAGTAGCTTACCATTATTATTCTTAACTCCATGTGATGATTAAATACATACGTCATAGATTAGCTAACAAACGAGTTTACTCTCACCCACATTTTCCCCCTATCGTAAAACCAATGATTTTAGTGAATGCGCCTCGGAAATCAGATGCGGCTCATGGTTCGTGGGTGAAATTATCTCGCGTCCTCGTCCGGATTATATTTAATCCATTGTCATGGCGTTAATTAATTCAGGACTTATTCAGAATCGGTTGTACCTTTTCTGTAACGTGACACTTTACGGTACATCAGATAATACGAATTTAATAGACCGCTCTTTTTTGCTGCTGACGTCATTTTATAATGGTCTTATTTTGTATTACATTTTTGTAATAATGATATATAAGAAAACTTGTTAAAATAACACATAACTTTACACATCATAACGCCTATTCTCCTGAACGGTTAGGCAAAGGTGGACCTACGTGAACTGAGCTTAGAGTGAGCTGTCAATAGGTTCTTCAGGAGAGATTTTTAAAGAATAGAAAGGCTAAACACATTTTTGCACATACTACTTCATCACTCACAATTCACAACTCTGTTTAGAATTAATTTTACACACTTTTCGTATTTTTGCATTGTAAATTAAAAAGTCTGTGCCATTGCATATTGCATAGATTTCATCCAAAAACAAATAGCATGTCAACAAGCTGTCATTCTACCTGATGCTGGGGATATTAATAACTCACTCTAAGCTCACTTCACCTAACTTTTCACGGTGAGATTATCACAAAATCGATCGGCTGGTGTGGATATATCATGTTACATAGGTACATGCTACGGGATCCTGCCGTTTTGCCGAAAAGATTTTGCCCAAATTTCACTACCCAAACAAAGGACAATGCCCATTTTCTTAGAAGCTTTGGGCCCCCAAAAAAGATTGTCGTGTCACGGTGGTTTTTATTTTATTTTGTAGATAAAGAAATATATTTTCATAATCTGCAAACGATTTCTGTTTATTCACCCTGGTTAAAGTGTAATCAATTTTTTTAGGTTGCTGAAATTGAGGTTATGAAAATTAAATTCTTCAAGATTTTATTTCTTCTGAATGGACAATTATGTACCATTCTAGTTGATATATTATGGTTAATGTTAATGGGGTCGCCTTTCCTATGCAGTGGACATTTAAAGGTTAATATGAGGATGATGATTCCTGACAGGCGACAGACAGAGAGCAGTGGTGGCCCAGTGGTAACGCCCGCAACTTACGATTTGTAGGTCGTAGGTTCGAACCCTGACAGACGCTTTACTTTGTATAAATTATTTCATCACCACTGCTCTCAGAACAGTGAAGGAAAACATTGTGAGGAATCCGGCGTGACCTAGAACCAAAAACTCGAAGACAGTCTGGGCCCGCGTGGTGGATTACGGTCCACTCCTTCTCACAGAGAGGAGGTCTGTGTCCCAGCAGTGGGAACATTATAGGTTGATTATGATTCCTGACAATAGGCCTCACTATCGCTTTCTCTCGCTAGAGATTAGTGTGCTTAGCCCTCTCCTTCTAGTAAGTATCGAAAAAGACGACTAAAAGCTTTGGAAGTAGCCTCTTAACTACTACTCAGTGTTGTATAAAATAAGTAATCATTATAATAAAACAGGTTTATGAAAAAAAAACAAATAAATAAAACATTTATTCTTCATAGAATATATAATCCAGAAATTGAGCTGGGGCGCTTATATCATTAAAACGGCCCCAGCTTAAATACCACAATACAGTCATGGTATGTGCGCAACACCCTACAGTACGATTTCCCACTAAGCAATTGCAATAATAAGCGATGATTCTCTCTAAAGAATTTGCCCTATTTTGTTCTCTACTTATCAGTAAATATGTATAATACACCCTGCTGCTGACATGTCGTGATTTAATTCTGGCCCTAACTAAATAATTATTATGACCTAATATTAAGGGCAAATCTTCTTCTATTAATTCATTGCTTATTTCTACACTGTAGGTACCATTTACTCGCACATGCTCCCCATAATAGGACCGTGCCTGTTTTAATTGGTAGGATCCTAATGCAAATCTTCTTAAATCGCTTAATGTTAGTCTTGGGAAATTATCTAGATGGGGAGCACTGCTGTTAATGCTTTGGAAAATCGTACGTCTTCTGTTTATATGTTCCCTTTGAATAAATTCTGATAAATAATTGACTGTGTTCAATCTTGCTTGGGCAATATTAAGAAACTCCACAGCATCGGGCGTATCGTCAATTGTGGGATGGAATTTATTCAAGAGGGAACAAGCTATTTTAAAATCAGCCATAAGGTGACTTGACGCTCTATTAAAATATTCCTGACGAAATAATTTATAATCTCTTTTAATTCTCCCATTCACAACCTCTACCACCCAACGACACATTGTTATACATCTGGACTTATTAGCCTGGACAGTGGTTAATTGATGCTCATTTTCTAATAATGATTCAGGCATATGAGTCTTATAATTGTAAGTTTCTAATTCAGGAATCACATCCCTAAACCCTCTATCCAAAATGAAGACATCATGGGGTCTAAAAAATGAGCGCATAGGACCATTTTCATTATGAAACATAGCACTCATAATTGATGAATCATTTTGGGTTGCTTCATATGGTCCTACACACTCTAAAATATGCCCATCACAGCAAACAAATAAAAATGGTTTTACAAGATTAGCATATTTGTGTAGACTGTAGGTTCGTTTTTGATATAAATAATTACTGCTGCTTTGGACGTAAACATATGTACCATCACATATTACAATAGCAGGCTTAATATTTGAAGCCATATTGGCATCCCCAAAAAAACCCTCTGGTATGATTCTATTGCGCGATGCTACATTTTGGATAGACATGTGATTGATACCTAAATGTCTAGGAACAAACTGTACATCTAAACAATTTCTTACGATATTCATTTTTCTTTCCAAAGTGGATCTTGGTATTTTAAACAAGGTTGACAGTCTTTGATTGCTGTCACCTGTTCTGAGTTTGACCAAAAATATGCTGACAGCAACAGAAGGGTTTGCAAAATGATCATATAACAATGGAATACAATTTAAAAGCTCATTAAATTGCTCTGCATTAAGTCCCAACCAATAATGGCATAAATGTGGATCCATTGAGTTTATGTCTTTCAGCAGCTTTTTCTAGTTTAGAAAATATGTCATCAACTTGAAATCCAGTAAAATCCGAATATGGGGTCTCTAGTTCCTCCCAATGATTACTGTACAAATGATATTCACAGATTCTAGCTGTAAAAGGAATGTATATTTTGTACTGAAATAATAAAACTTCCTTTATAGTAACCGGTACTAAAAGACGATCAGTTCTCTCACATCCAACAAATAGGCAATGACGTGAACTAGCAGATACTCGTTTATACTTAAGAGAATTAATTTTAGATACTGGTCGGGGCAATATTTGTCCCTGTGGTGGTGAAACAGGCAGTGGCAGTGGAGGTGGTTCAGGAATTACAGCATCCGAGATATCCATTCCTATATTTTCAAAATCCACAGACTCCAGTGCAGGTCTGTTAATGTCAAGAAGTGCCTGTCTTTGTATATCTCTTGTTGCAGCCTCCCAACAAGCACGACAAACTCTTTCCAAATGTATGACCTAAAAAATAATAAATTATTGTTTATTGTTATACTGACAAAAACTTTGTTCCTAATAAAAATAATACCAACAATTTAATGCAGTAGGTAATTCTGCCAAGTTAATAACACTTACGTGATGTGCTGGAGTCCATCTTAAAATAAAGGTCCTTTGAGGGCAGTCTTGGGAAACTCTGTGAGTTCTGCGACTTGCTATAGAAATGCCACATCCAAAACATATGTTTAGATGTCCAAGAGGCGGGGATACCTCAATTAGAGATGGAGTTGTGTTTGATAGTATACGCTCTTGCAGTAACAAAAAACATTCAAGGCACAGGATATCCTCGGATGATACCTGAAAAATAAAAAAATAACTGAATTTACCTACCTTTGTAAGTTATAATATCTATGTTCACTATTACAATAGGTACATATTCACTTATTGGTTGTACCGATTTTTTGTACAAACTCACGCAATGTTTACCTGCACAATATACTCTTTACATACACCCAATTATTTAGTACCAGTCTTAATACATAGATATAAATACCTATAATGATAATTACACCATTCACTTTAGTACACATTTTTATACATTTTCAATGTTACATAGTGAACAGTAATGTTTTGTAGCAACCACTGATATAACATTTATGCACATTTATTATAATATCAGCTTTTAAGGTAGACATTTACAGCTGAATATAGGCCTCCTCGGTCAGTGGGTCGTCTTAGGATAGGAAATATAAACTTACCGGTGTAGGTGATACCCAGGACCGTAGAAGGATGAGCATTTGTTCGTCTAAATCTTCAATAGGTCGTCTACGAAGATTAGGCGCCAAACGAAGGGAACAATTTACACATCGTCGTGAGAGTGGACGGTTTGTCCGATCTCGACCAGGTGTAGACATTTTGTTGTTAAAACTAGAGTCAATTCGCTCACTTAACAATAAAACAGGAGTCCGATATCTCACAAAAAACAAACACGAAAACACGTTAGCATTGAATCGTAACGTAGATCACAGAAGTAAATACGGAGGAATGTAATTCAACTCGACGCAAAACAAACAGCACTCACGAAACGAATAAACGGCTATTGATTTGACAGATAGATCTCTGACATCTGACACCATGAGTGGTGTTGCCAGGTATAATTATTTGTTAATCGACTTTCGATACCTATCGATTTTTCAAAGTTACAGTACAGTAGTGTATTTTTTAGGTCATTCAGTTTTTTTTTTTTCCTATCCTACGCTGTCCCACTCCTGGGTAAAGGCCTCCCTCCACGCCTTCCATCTTTCGCGAGCCCGCGCGTCCTCTTTCCAGTTTGGATGGAACCTATCCAGCTCGTCTCGCTATCTCCTACGTGATCTGCCGCGACCCCGTCTCACTGTCTTAGGGCACCAGTTCTGCGCTATTTGTGCCCACAGTTTGTCAATATGTCATGCGGCAGACATATCCTGCCCAGTTCCATTTAAGTTGGGCAGCCTTTTGAGCCACGTCAGCTATCTTTGTTTTGGAGCGCAGTATTGTGTTACAAACACAATCCGTTAATTTAACGCCTAGTATACTGCGCTCCATTGCTCGTTGGCAGACTTTGAGTTTGGAATTCTGGATTTTAGTCAAAGACCAAGTCTGTGCGCCATAGATTAAGACGGGAAGAATACACATGTCCATGAGCCTGCGTTTCAGTGCCATAGGCAACTCACCCTTAAATAGTTATTTTAAAATAATTATAGTAAAACGATACCAAAAATACAGTTTAGACATTTTAAAACAGACACCGTTAAGTATCGATATCAATCAATCGATTCCGATGTTTTTACCAAATATTGTTTGACATCTGGCAACATTTAATTTAGGTTTCGTTGGCGGATGTACTAAAGATTCAGTTAAGTAAATATTTATTACGTCTTTCAATGCTAGGGTAAACTAAATGTTCATAAAAAACAAATAAACATAAAAAAATAAGATATAAATTTTGTATAGCGTGAAGTTACGACACGGCGCCACAAAAAGGGGCCCGTCCGCGGTCAATCTCCTTTTAGCAACCTTTTTTATACCAATGCAATGTTTGGAATGATTTTAGTACGCACATTTTCATTTGGTCAAATTTTTACTTGGCCGAATATTATCAAGGATAATGTCATTTAGGCATTTGGTCTTTAATCAAATGATTTATTACAGCAAACAATCTTTAGATAATAAACGTTTGGTCAAATGATTTGTTAGGTTAGGTTAGGTTAAAACTGTGACCTACTACGCGCGAGCCGAGCGAGCGAAGCGAGCGGTGCCGCGGCAGCGGCCGGCGAGTGCCAGAAACGAATAGATTATATAGAAAAAAAACAGGCTACCCGAAACTGACGATACTAAACATTTGACAAATTTTATTTTGCGCCAACTGAAATATTTGACTACATAAAAATTGGTAAAAGTACTATTTGTTAAACAAGTTATTGTTTAAACGTTCACTTGCCAAACATTAGATTTGCGTTACAAGTATTTGTGAAGAGATCTTTTGCTAATTAATATTTTTGCAAATGAAATTATGCGGAAAATTGTTTAGGAAGTGATAATTTGGCAATTTATTTTCGATGAAACAAGAGAGACCCTACCTGCTACCTTCCTAACGAACGGACACGTGACGTTTATTGGAACACATTGGACACGTTGTTGGTAACTTGATGGATGGTGCAATATCGAAAACACCGGCATTATAACAAGGACGAATCTCCTTAAAAACCTTCACATTTTTCAGTTATTATTCACGGTTCTTCGACATTGTTAGTAGAATCGTATATTTTCGTTGATCGTATTTAGTATTTGATCCATAGATTTATGTCCAAATACGAATAATATTCCCAGTTTTACATGCTAAAAGCACTCATCTGAAATTCATTACCGATTCTAAAAAATCATTTGACACAAATATCCCATATCTATAGTTTACCAACGCCAATGTGCCTAAAATGAAGAAAATATTTTATTAGCATCGTTACAGAAAATATCAAGTAATAAATCTAGTAGGATATAACAGTTTTTCAAAACCATATAGAACTTGGCAAACAATACTATAAATATTAAAATGTGCGAGAGGTCAAAGGTCAAAAGTACACTAGAATGAAGGTCACTTTTTGTGTGGAATCTTTTATAGCGTCATTAAACAAATTGAACGGGTTTACTTTGCTAAATCTGATGATAAGAGAGAGTTAGATAGTCCCTTCGAGAAATCAGCTCTTATACGTCTTGAGATAGCTGGCGAGATTTATTCTGTAAATTATTAGTATTACATATACATATAAGATGCTTCATGTGGAGTACGTATAAATTAAGAAAACAAACAGATTATTATTATAATAAAGCTTAGGCTAGCGACCCGCCCCTACTTCACACGGTTCTTATGACTTGACAAAATATCGATTATATTTGTATTGTATCTATCCATAATCCATAATCAGCCTATAATCATCTCAGTGAGACGGAATGGCCGTAATTCACCACGCGGGCCCACTGCGGGTTGGTAGAGGTCACATGATCTCAAATTTTTGGTTCATAGGACATGCCGCCGCGCCGGTTTGTATTGTATGTAAGTTTAATAAAACCTCCTAAAATAAACCCTCTAAATGATGATAAACTCATCAAAATCCATTGCGTAGTTTAGATGATCAACGCGGCTACACAGACAGACACGAAAAGCAATTTTATTTTCAAAACATTTATAGAAAAGCTTCATGAGGATTACCTATCTATAACATACAGATACAATATCTAAGCTCACTAGCTATTGCCCGCAACTTCGTCTAGGTATATTTTGTAAGTAGCCTATGATCTTCTGTTTGACCAGTGCTGTTTACAACTCAAAAGAAGTTAATTCGTATTTTGGTTAATATTGAACAAACCGATAGCTGCAAACATCATTTTAAAAAGCTAAATATACTAACGCTACCTTCTATTTACATATTGGAAATCAGTAAATTTGCGCACACTCACAAAGACTTCTACACAAAACGAGAAGACATTCAAACAAGATTCACACTCCGACACAAAACACGTCTAAACATACCAACATCTCGTTTAAAAATGCATTCATCTGGCCCACTAGTAATGTCAATAAAAATTTATAATAAATTACCCGAGCCACTAAGGAATGTAAAAAAGATTGCTGATTTTACAAAAAAAATTAAAAAAACTATTAATAAGTAAATGTTATTACAGCATAAATGAATATTTAAATGACAAATGTATTCAGCTCGATTAATAATATAACATAAAAAATTGTAATAATAAAGATTTAAATTTTTAATAATATAATGCAACGTTTAATGCAATTTAATTAATGTTTAATATAATTTGAAAAATGTTTAATATAATTCAATAAATGCTAAATATAATATAATGCAAATATTATGTTAAATGAAATTGCACTTAGAATAAGTTAGTCTATAAGTATTTTTATGTATTGTCTTTTGCTGTGCCCAACAGGGTTCACAATTGTGTCACAAAAATTATCACCTACCACCTATATTTTATGTACATTGTGAATTGCAATAAAGTATTGAGTATTCTTCTGGTTACTGGCTACATATCTGTCAAATATAATTATGATCGGTTCAGTGGTTTAGGCGTTTGTAACAGACAGATAGAGTTACCTTTCACATTTATAATATTACTAGCGACCCGCTCCTGCATCGCACGGTTTTTACGATTTGACAAAACATCGACGTATCCTATATAAATGTAACTTTAATATTTAACGTATTATACAGATAAACATTCCGGAATAAATTCTCTAAACGATGGTGAAAATCTCATCAAAATCTATTGCGTGGTTTAGAAGCACAACGCGGAAATACGGACAAACACGAAAAGCGACTTTAATTTATAAAAAAATCATTAAATCTTAATAATTTTATTATTTTACCATTTATGTACGCACATAACAAACATACAAGAAGAAAAGAACAAAAAAATACGTACAAAGGTGATGCTTATTTCTGAAGAAATCTCTTCCAGCATGCCTGCGATAGGAAACTAGATAAGAGATGTAGACACCGTGTGTAAAATTCGAGAGAAAGTAAAATACATAAAATCAAAAACAATTCACATAGTCAAATAAAACAAATAATAATGATTATACACTCACATACATAAATGCATACTATACATACTTCATTATTTTTATTTATGATGTAATTTTAGAAATAAATACATACGCAACTATGACGAAGTGGAAAGATAGTGTTCTTTTACTCTTCTTTTAAACACTGCAACAGTTCGGCAGTACCTACCTAATGTCAGGCGGTAGGGAATTCCATACCTGCACCGCGTACTCTTCTTTTTTTATCGTGAGAAATCGATAACCGAGATGGTTATCGATTTCTCACAATAAAAAAAAGTGCGGATTAAGCCCTGTATTCATACTAGTATGGCCGACCCCAGCATAGTTGGGAAAAGGCTAAGCAGATGATGATTCATACTAGTATGGATTAAAACTCAATAAGAAATCGAGGACCTATCATTATCAATAACAGGACTCTAAAAATGTACGGCCACTTAACGTACTAAAATGCTTAGCTATATATGGTTCGAGTCAAAACATTTTATTTGGAGAAGCTGGCACTCGAACTGTAGTGGTGAAAAATTCAGATAGAAGTTTCAGCCAAAATTCAGATGAACATCGCTAATTGCAAAATGGTTGGGCTCTACAAAAAAATCGGATGCTTGTCGAGTCATTTCAAAAACACTCGAATACTCTTCCTCTAGTAATATTAACTGCTACTTTAGATTATTGCGAAATCAACTGCCTCGATTCTTTCATTTAATTTCCATCAGATTACTGCTCGGGCGCTTTTTTTTTAGTTCGTTTTTAGCCTAGGGATTACGAGAGGATATAAGAGCATTTTCTGTAAATAGGTTGCTTTATCGTGTCTATTTTTTATTACGTTAGGATACTAATTGGGAGATTTAAGGCTCTCGCAGACAGGCGTGACGCGATACCTACTGTTAAAACAATTTCCATGAACTTTTCAAAGAAATTGTTCTTCTATAGACGCGTCGCGCGGTCGTGTCTCGATTGCGTCGCGCCTGTCGGCGGGAGCCTTTAAATTGTAGTATTTCAATTCAGAAGGAATAATTTATTCCCGTAATTAATAACGTTCAAAATCTAGTCGCAATCTCATCTCAGCGACAATCAATGTCAAAAATGAAGGTAAATTAGAGGTTAATTTGACAGATACTCTCATCTCTCTTGGGCCTGAGTAGTCCCACTGTTCTTCTGTGAGTTTTAGGTTGTAATACTTTTGAAAGTTGTGTAGTTTTGGGGCAGTTACAGGGTGATGCCATCATTAATTAGCATTCGTTTGATTGCATCCTCCTTTATGCGTATGTGCTTGACTATAGAGTCTTCTTTAAGAGGTATATTTTACTGATTGAGACTGAGATGAGAATGTGAATGATCTTATACTACGGGAATTGCCCCACTAATTTCAAGTATTACCTACATAACCAGGGTGCTCTACTTCTAGTTAATGATCAAAGGAACATCTCTGCCAACTTTTCCGAATCACTGATATTTTCAACATTATGTTTGTATAGTTCGTCTTGATACGAAATAATATCAATAAAGAGCATTTCCTTTGTGGATTGTGGCAAGAGCTTTTTATAAGTACAGTCACGGACTTTAATTGATGAGCCACCTGGTACTGTTCGCATTTTAGCCGTGTAATGCAAATCGGGTTTATTCGGTTCCCGACACGCAAAGTCATATGTCTTCGTATTAGAAGAAGAAAATTATATTTCATATCTTTACCGGTTGGCTAACCTGAGAGCAGAACTGCAAACTTGACAGCAGTGACTACTCAAAGTCAACCAATTGCAGGTCTAGCAACAGTAACCTAGCACGATAAACAATTGTTGCTAGGTTACTGCTGCATAGTAACGTTAGCGTACGGAGAAATTCTCTGACATCGATATTTCAACTGTCACTGTCTTCAGTTAAGTTTTCAGAATTATTGAGTTAATGAGCTATGATTCAAAGGAGGTCAGTATCAAATAGATTGGATAAACTTAATGCAACATTGTATTTATTTTTATCATTAAGAACTTATTAGTCAACCTCTATGGATAAGACTATTTCCGATTAAAAGTAATTTATTTGTCATCTTGATATTTCAACTGTCACTGTCTTCAGTTATGTTTTCATAAATTATCGAGTTAATGAGCTATGATTCAAAGGAGGTCGGTATCAAATAGATTGGATAAACTTAACGCAACATTGTATTTATTTTTATCATTGAGAACTTATTAGTCAACCTCTATGGATATTTCCGATTAAAAGTAATTTATTTGTCATCTTGATATTTCAACTGTCACTATCTTCAGTTATGTTTTCATAATTATCGAGTTAACGAGCTATGCTTCAAAGGAGGTCGGTATCAAATAGATTGGATAAACTTAATGCAACATTGTATTTATTTTTATCATTGAGAACTTATTAGTCAACCTCTATGGATATTTCCGATTAAAAGTAATTTATTTGTCATCTTGTTTACGAGCGTGCGATTTGAGTTCGTGTTCGTGTAATCTCGTGAATGTATGAAACTGCAAAATTGAAAAGTTTGAAGGTGGCTCATCAATTAAAGTCCGTGGCTGTACCTATCTTAGTAATGACATGGTATGAAATCGGATATAAATACGTTTGTATAAATCCGACTTTCATTATATAGATATATTAGGTAAGTTCATTCCCATATGATAGGTACGCCAGGCGTAAACTCCTAAAGGGATACCGGGATCCGAAAGGGATACCGGATTCCGAAAGGGATACCGGGACCTTGGCAACAGGCAACTGAAGGAACACGGTTGGGTTTTAGTCAGTAAAAGTCTGACCCACCCTAGCGCTCCGCCCAGAGCCGGAGAAGTCGTTTGATGATTTCCCAACCTCAAAAAAAAAAAAAGAAAAGGCGTAAATTATGGCCACTCGTGCAAACTAATTGTTTTCTCTAATATGGTAAAACCAATAAAATCCTGCATTGTAAATAAACCAAAAATAACGCAAAAAATCGGAGACTCACGGTCCGGTGTATGCTAATGTGCAAGCTGTGACCACAGCGTTTCATCGTTATTCATTCAAAAACGCGTTGCAAAAACGTATGGCCTGAATTGTGCTGTTGTGCGATGCGCTAAAATATGCAGATCCGTTTAAGTAAGGTGTATCTTTTCATACACGAAATCTCTGAAGGAGTCATTGTAAACTGTTCCCTACGTTTATGTTTGCATTGCTCGTCAAAATGTAGGGAACATCTGAGTACAATGAGAATGACCCCTATAAAGAATGTCCATGAATTAAAATTCACTCTGTATATACATCACCCTTTTTTTTTGAGGGTGGGAAATCATCGAATGACTTCTCCCGCTCTGGGCGAAGCGGAAGGGCGTGTTCCTTCTTCCTTCCCGTGTTCCATCAGTTGCCTGTTGCCAAGGTCCCGGTATCCCTTTCGGACTTTCCCGCAACCCTGGCAGATATACATCACCCTGGTATTCCCCCAAGAGTTAGGAATAGGTGTCTAATTATTTACCTTATTTCACAAGTTAAAGTCCTACATGATGGAGGACGTCTTAAGGCTCTTACATACTCGGGCGATTCGTCGCGCGACGCGACGCCGCCGCATTGTTCGCCGTGAAGTTTTCTCAGAAAATGTTTTGTTAAAATTCGCGTCGCGCGGCGAATCGCGCCAGCATGTAAGAGCCTTTAAACGCATCTATTTAATTACTTTAGGTAGATCTATCCGTTCCATTGTTTATTCACAAGTCTTCAGCTACAAGTACAAACTGATGAGGCCAAGAACATAGGATTCTAAGAAAGCAGCAAGGTAAACAATACTATTGTTGTCTGTTGCTAACTATTGTTTTCTTCTGTTTGACGGCAAACGGTATGAGAATCAAATTACTGGCGTCGTAAAGCTTTGTATTACTAAGGGCGGATTCCACCAATGAAACTGAACGCGATCAACACATCTAAAACGCGTTCAAGAGCTGTCAGTGTCAATATTCCTTAGAAAATAATGAAACTGACAGCCCTTAAACGTAGTTTTTGTACTGATCGCGTTCAGTTCTATTGGTAAAATTCGCCCTAAGAAAGCGGTGAAATGTCATATAATACAAAATTCCAAAAATAGAGGAGTTTTTTGAAACCTTAATGTTACCCAAATACAGGTGAAGATTTCTGATTTTTATGATGCTTATATGATCAATTTATTTAGGCTTCGAAATAAACAACACAATATGAGAAATTAATGAGATATAATTAAAGTTACTGGCACACCTTTCGAATCCATTCTGTCTGTCAAATATTAGTCTGACAAAACCAAATTCGGACCTCAGTGCGTCATTGGACAAATTTTAGACCTTTTTCAGCGAAATTTTGTAGACCCTGCCCGGATTACTCGACCCTTGCTAAGGGTAGTTGACCAGTGAATGCAGAGCTAATCAGAAAATGTATGTGTCTGCGGTTTAAGGATCCTTCAGAATGTTTCAATTTGATTAAAAGGACATTTATAAATATGTTATCTTTATGTCATCCTACTATAATATTATAAATGTGAAAGTTTGTGTGTTTGGATGTTTGTTACTCAATCACGTAAAACGGCTGAATGGATTTGGATGAAATTTGGCAAACAGATAGTTTATAACCTTGATTAACACATAGGATACTTTTAATCCCGACATACCCACGGGATCAAGACTTACGCGGGTGAAACTGCGGGGCGCAGCTAGTACTGAATATATGACATATGTGATTATTATTGTAGCTTGAACGTAGGGCGGTTGGCACCATTATGATCGCTATACCATCATACAAAGTATCTATACTGCTCCGTAGCGCTCGATTATAAGGAATTTCCATTATTTCATTATCGTTATTATTTAACAGTTACACTTTCCTACTAGCGACATTCATAATCATTAAGGCTCTTACACACTGGGGCGATTCGCCGCGCGACGCGATGCCGCCGCATTGTTCGCCGTGAAGTTTTCTCAGAAATTGTTTCGTTAAAATTCGCGTCGCGAATGTATGTAAAAGCCCTTATTAAATACATTCGTTCCACACCACAAATCCCAAGTCCACACTCACAAGCAAACAACCAAAAAAATCCAAATTTATAGCCGCTTACGCTTTAGGTAGACGTGTATCCTAATTTAATGTTGAGCTGTCCAGCGACATACTCGAACAAGTTGCGAAGCCTGCTGACGCGACGTGAACGTGTTAAAGGACTGTGCTCAAAAACGTGGTGACTGGAGTGGACTCGGGACGTAGAACGACCATTGTTTTTCGAATAGTGACGCCTGTATATTCAAAGTTGCGTGTTTTTTGCCGAATAAGGCTGGATTCAAAGGTAGGGCTTTGTAGGTTTATGAGAAAGGAAACTGGTCCTTGTGACGTCACAAAGATGCTCGTCTGTTTTGACGAAGGAGTATTTTATTTGGTGGCTCTGTGTGTCCAAAATAGTAAGTGGAGGTTTTGTATCACAGTTGGTACATAATTATGATGTTTCTATACCGAGTAGGTTAAGGAGAACATCGTGAGAGATATTTGTCGATGGCATGTGAAGCCAGTGACTTAAACTATGACATGAAATTTCCTAACATTCAGATATATTTTTAGTTTATTACGTGTACCATAGTGTTAGTTTATTCCTCTTTTACGATGCAGTTAATAGGCTTAATTAAGTTAAAGGTTCTCCTCGAGATAACAACGTGGTGGCTCAAGTTGAGGGGACTTGGACGTGGAACGGCCATTGTTTTCAGAATGTCGCCCGTCTATTCAAAGTTGCGTTGCATTTTATCCGACTGCGGCGAGGTGGAGTGTCGGTATGCATTCTTTTATGCGTTATATATATGTTTGAACCTATATGCTTTGTCTCAAGTACATGCATGACTGGACAATGAGGAGAGAAAGCCTAAACATTTCTCTAAAATTAGAAAAAACTTAGGTCATTTAGAAATCATGATAATTCTTCAAGCAACTACATACCATAACATCGCTGTAATCCCCTGGACCTATCAACTGAAGGAACAGGCAACTGAAGGAACACGGGTGGATTTTAGTCAGTAAAAGTCTGACACGCCCTCCCGCTCCGCCCACAGCGGGTCATTTGAAAGAATAACGTTTATTTGGACACAATTCGTGAAACACAAAATACAAATAACAAAATAAAAAAATGTTTTGACAACAATAGTGTGCGCCTCACGGCTGCGCCAAAAAGGTTCATTCATTTGATGATGTCCAACACAAAAAAAATAAAAACAAAGAGGTGTACCCACATTTAGCGAGTTATATTTAAGTCCCATGGAAACCCGTGCCTCGGAAAGCACGTTAAGCCGTTGGTCCCGGCTGTCATTTGTGGATCTTTGACAGTCGTTACGAGTCGTCAGAAGCACGAAAGTCTGACAACCAGTCTAACCAAGGGGTATCGTATTACCCAGTTACTGGGTTGTGGAGGTCACATAGGCAGTCGCTCCATGTAAAATACTGGTATTCAGCTGCATCCGGTTAGACTGGAAGCCGACCCCAACATAGTTGGGAAAAGGCTAGGCAGATGATGATGATGGAATAGGGAGCAAGCCTATTCCCATCAAACAAAAACAAATCCAGACAACCTTTTTGACCAAGTAGATATCCCTTATCAAGTCTAAAAACAAACAAACCGTTACACACAGGTAAGCTGGCCTTTTTGAACATGCAGATATTGTCCTTATCAAGTCATAGAACATACAGGTATACCTCCGGTTTCCTAACACCTGGCTTTTCAAGACCAGCCTCACAAAACAAATGGCCGACTTAACACCATAATAATTTAATCTGCAGATGGTTTTGTGTCCGTAGTCAGGGAAGTTGACTCCGCATTGTACTTATATCGCTTAATCCACACGCCCGTGCATGCAAGACCACGAACAAAGAGCGTATACCTATTGTCTGCCGCACTGGATTCTTCGCTTTGATATTATGAACACAAAATAGATAGGTACAGAAGGACAGCTAAAGTCAGCTTCAAACAATGACCGAAAACAGGCGCACACACACATACAGTTCATTCAAATACTTGTTTCCAATAGCTCTTATTTCCAGTTACTATGTAAATTAAGTTGATTTCAGAATGGTTTTCATCAAACTGAACTTTATGTGTGGGTATTAAAGTAATTTTTCTAAAAATACATGTTTTGTTTACATGTTTGGAAACGAAATTGCGAACGCAGTATAGATGCATACATACGGCGATCTCAAACTATATCAAAAACAAGTGCCCGTCACGAGTGCGCTTGCAGTTGTGCTATTCTGTAAAAATCTCACCGTGAAAACATAGGTGAAGTGAGCGTGGAGTGAACTGTCACTGCCTTAGCATCAGTAGGTATCGATGACAATGACAGCTTACTCCACGCTCACTTCACCTAAGTTTTCACGTTGAGATGGTTACAGGATAGCAATGCAGCATGCACTCGCTGTACGTACACGTATCTGTGCCTGCGTTTTCGCTCATTGTGTGGAGCCGACCTTTTGTATTTACCTATATTGTGCTATGCAGCCGCGTGCGCTGTTTTTAAAGCTTAGCAACGTTGTTTATTACATTCTTGGTATTAAGAGTGGAAACAACTGAGGATCGCGGAATACGGTTGTAGAAGACGCAAGGGAAATTACATTTGATTAACTTTAAAATGTGTCCGGTGTTCTTGTCGGGAACGGAATTAAACTTTCCTTAGTTCTAGACGTAAATACTTCTTTACAAATGTAAGTTTTACTTAAGTCTGTTAATGTAAGACTGGTAATTTTCTCACTCAAAGGCGTAAAGATCTCTTTCATTCTGAGAAGTAAACCAGCATTGTTCATGTTCGTTATCCATTTTTGAATCTTATATCCACTTTTCTTTTTGATGTTTCCATAAGATAACTGTTTTAGATTGCGTCTTCACTTGGTCGTCCTGTACAGTAAGTTGAGAAGGAACATTGAAATTTTTTAATTCACATTCATATTGATTGCCGGGTGCAACAATGGCAACAAACATTGTCGTGTTTGTTGGGAGACAAACCCTACAGCAGGCGTAGCATGACGCTTTCTATTTCTACGAAGAATAGACATAGCTTTTTCTATACAAAGTGACATTTCGTTTCTTTATTTTTGACATCGCATCGTTGATATCCTTCTACAATCTGTCATTTTGTCTTTCGTTTCTAATGATCTCTGTCCAGACGGCCTAGACAAGTGACAATCGTTTCGAAAGCATTTCGTTTTTCTACAACGACTATCAACAGTATTGACATAAGCTTTTCGATAGCTTGTGTCAGTCTTATACATTTTTGTCTTTTCCATCATCGTTATCGCTGATAGAATGTCACTTTGTCTAGGGCCTCAGGTCTTTTTACATGTAGACAATTTTGGAAGAAAGTTTTCTATCCCAACTGTCAAAATCACCATCAGAAAAATTATCCTATAACAAAACAAAGAATTCTGAGTCGAAATATGTAGAAGAGTGAATTTCGTAAAAAATGCAGTTGGCTCTTTCTACTTTGCTGCTGTTGTACTGTCTACACGGAACGTCATTTTTGTCTATTCTTTTGTCGACAAAACGGTGCTCATGCTACGCCTGCAGGTTGATGTTTCGGTAAATGTATACCTGTATTCCCCGAAGGGTGCAGAAGCAGAGATGTACCTATAGTACACCCACATTTCG
The DNA here is from genome assembly GCA_947363905.1 of Lithophane semibrunnea. Classification (NCBI taxonomy): domain Eukaryota; kingdom Metazoa; phylum Arthropoda; class Insecta; order Lepidoptera; family Noctuidae; genus Lithophane; species Lithophane semibrunnea. The sequence continues at coordinate 10,684,934 of OX376197.1, read as the reverse complement.
CCAGTTATGTTAAAGTCCCAAGTAATAGGGGACGACCCTATTGCCATCAACCAAATAAAAAAAAAACATCCAATAAAAAAACTAGATTGCAAATTCGGTTTCCCAACTGCTACTGAGTAACATTGTGGCCTCCGTTCGTTATATAAATTCAGTCATAAATAACAACACAAGTTATATTTCCATTACACTAATTGCTTTTGTAAACTTTATGATACCTACTTAGTTTCACATTGTAACTTATAACTCCTAGTAATCTCTTCCTCCATTTGTTGCGTAAAACCGAAGGACTGTTATTGATTTATCCTTGTCAGCAACTGAGTAAACTATTCCAACTTGCAAAACGTCAGATAAACAGCTTAGTGGAACTGATTTACGTCACAACTATATTCCTTGTTTACAATCGGGCTTTTGGGGTTATGCGTACATTGCTTGGATTCATGTAAAAGCTATCTCCTTCGTCTAAGATCCATTGCAACGCAACAAGACTCTTTAGATGAAATGTTTGTACTAGAATTAATACATGCTACATTGTTACTTAAGCGAAGGATTTAAAATAGGTGAGTACAAAAAAAACCCAGTGCCACCAAGCATCTCTTCGTAAAACAACAATATATTTTATTGTTAAGATGGTCTCGATTGCCGGGGTCGCGGGAAAGTCCGAAAGGGATACCGTGGCCACTGGCAACTTACAGACAACTGAAGGAACACGGGTGGGTTTTAGTCAGTAAGAGTCTGAAGCGCGAGAAGTTATTTGATAATATCCCAACCAAAAAAAAAAGAGACGGTTTTGGTACCTTTAGAAAACCAATCGAGGAGACGAGGAATGATTGCTTCAATTCAAAAGTCACAGTACACTGGTACGGCACATGCAAAAATTGTGGGTAGAAGTCGGTAGAAGGTACAAGTTTTGTGTCCCAGTCCTGGCCGAGATGTATGCAGACAGTGTCCACACTGTCCACGTTGCGTTTAAGTTGTAATCACAATATCCAGCTGTCTCTGTAGCTAGTCTGTCCATCTGGCTGTACAATACTGTACATTGCCATAGCTTTTCGTTCTCCAATGTTGTACCAGAATAGTGCCTACAGATATTTAGCAAATTATATTGTTTTTCACAACTCGTGGCTAGGTAATAACTAAGGAGCTCGTGGTTCAGTAATAACAGCCGCACGGGTCGATCCATCCGGTTAAGCTACACTTGCCGTGTTTGCTCCCGGCGTGCATTCGTGGATCTTTGACCGTCATTACGGGTCGTCGGAAGCCCGTAAGTCTTACCAAGGGGTATCGTATTACCCAGTGACTGGTTTGTGGAGGTCAGATTGGCAGTCGCTCCATGTAAAATACTGGTATTCAGCTGCATCCCATTAGGCTGGAAGCCGACCCCCACATACTTGGGAAAAGGCTAGCCAGATTGATTGTTTTTCACAACTATGACGCGATTTGGTTGTTCCAAAGCCTTAAGTCTAAACATGTTAAAAGCCTGAAACATGTCTTATTTAATTTCAACATATTAAATTCAAAAGCAACGAATTCACCCGAACACCGAATGAAATCAAATGAACAAAGGCAAAAGTTTTAAAGTTATGCGGGCGGGGTTAACGCAAGGCTCTTAGGTGCATATGGTGCAGTTAACCCAGCGCATGCTGATAACGACTTCCATTATATCACTTACGTTTAATAAAGTCTGGCGGCTTTTTTTGGTAGGAAGTGTAGACGCAGGCATAGCCACCTTTATCAACGTTATACAGGGCTTTCAAATAGAATGAGAAATGAATCACAAAGCAAAATAATTCGAGCTCAGCTTATACTGGTAATGTATAGCTTGGTATTATAAAATTGGCGGTTTAAAAAATTGAGCTTGCATTTTTCGAATATATAGGCAATGATGTATATAGATAGATACACGTCAGAGAAATGAATCACAAAGCAAAATAATTCGAGCTCAGCTTATACTGGTAATGTATAGCTTGGTATTATAAAATTGGCGGTTAAAAAAAATGAGCTTGCATTTTTCAAATATATAGGCAATGATGTATATAGATAGATACACGTCAAAGTATCAATATACCATGCATATACACACTCGCACCGGCTGGCTTGATTTCCATTACATTATAAGGTAATTTTAACCCTGTTACGAAGCAATGTCGGAACTGAAAATCCAATTACCAATCTGGAAAAAGAATTCAGGCTCCCGTTATATAAATTTCAATATTTTCAAAGACAAACTAAATATCGTTGAAGCTTATGCTTGCTTGCTGCACTATACTAGGAGACGGGAACTCAATTTCTGTGCTGAGATTTGAAGGGCCTACAGATATTGTCATGCCTCTGTGCTTGGGCAAGTAAACGTGTTTGTAAAAGAACTAGATTCTTGAAGACTTATTAAATAAAGATATGTGACAATTTTTCTTAATCCTTACATATTATAAAACAAATTCCTCCGCCGCGTCTAGGTATCTGTCTGTCTGTTCGCGATAAACTCAAAAACTACTGCACCGATTTTCATGCTGTTTTCACCAATGGATAGAGTGGTTCTCGAGGAAGGTTTTAGTATATAATAACCGACATCCACGCGGACGAAGTCAAAGTCAAAGTCAAAGTCAAATAATTTATTTCAAGTAGGCACATTAAAGGCACTTTTGAACGTCAAATACATAGAAATAGAACTGATTCTAGTTGCCCCTTCCAAAAGGCGGTTTTCGTATGGAGAAGAATGGGCAAGAAACTACACCGTTACTCTTAAAAAAAAGTTTTACAATATTTGGTATACATCAATTATATAATTACATGTGAAGACGATGCACCGAGAATACAATTACAATAGGTAAAAAGAATTAAAAATTAAAAATGGAGCAATGACAAATAAATAAATTAGGTATGTGATAGATACATGGTGCTCACATATTTACAAACATTAAAGAAGCGAAGCGCGGGCGTCAGCTAGTATTCAATATAAGTCTGAAATCGCCAACCAAGAAGGCATTATTATACAATGGGCATAGGCCAGCTTGCTCAGGGGTGAGCAAGAGTGGTCTATGCCCATGGCCTCTCTGTGAGAGAAGAGGCCTTTGCCCTGCAGAGACAATAATAGGCTGGTTTTTTTTTTAAGTAATTAAATACAAAGCGTATTTACAAATTTAAGCGTATCTAAAAATGACACAGCACAAAAACTACAATAATTAAGTACCCACATATTGAAAACTGAAAAAAAGCAAACCAATTAATTCTTGTAAAAATATTTGTCAAAGCAGTAGGTAGATCATTAAAACATAATTATGTGCTTCAGTTTTCAAAGGGAAAATACCTCCTACGCAGATACGGAGTGTTATATTTTGCGTAGGTAATAGTAAAAGGAAACGAGTCTAAGTAGCTTTAGGAACTGAATTATAAAACTAGAAGCCAAAAATGATTAATTTCCATACAAACTTTCATTAGGGGATTAATTTTTACTAACTTTCCGAACTCTTGTGCGTTTCTAGATCAAGCGGTCTAGAGGTGCGTTCACCGGTGAGATAAGGGTTTTTATTATGTGGAGACTGGAGTAAGAGTCTTTCCTACATTATTTAAGCTAAATAATTACTTGTTAATAATCTTTATTTACTACATTTTATTCAGCCACGACTATGTTTGCATAAAACTTTCAACTAAGGTAACGCCTTATACCTTACGAGTGTAATTTTGAATGGATGTTGATATTTTGTTTTTCCGTCAAAAATATAGTTTATTAAAAAATATTGGACACTTTTTTTTTTTTCGTTATATATATATTACGGCAATACATTGAGTTACAATGTGGCATGACGTCACTGTTCAGTAGATTATATACTGAATTGTGACGTAGCAAGTTCCCACTCCCCAAAAACGCGTTTTATCTGAATCATTATGATAAAGCAAAAAATAGTGTCTAATATTTTTTTATTCAGACTTAGAAATGCTTCATGTGCTTCTAATCCAACGATACCCGTATAATGTCCGGTTTAAAGGATATACATTACACGGGTATCGTTGGATTAGAAGCACATGAAGCATTTCTTCTTTGCCTCAACTACAGCAATCCTTCTGGTACAAATTGTGCTTGTTTGTAAATAGATAACACCAAACTTCCACATGTCAGACATATCTCAAGTAATCTTCTAGAAATATTTATCTGTTCTATATCAACAGCCATTCTAACTTCAACAAAAACCACTAAAGCAAATCAAAAAATAAATCATACTCTAATCATCATAAAAGCGACACGAGACTCCGTAATGATATATGCGTACCTAGCTATATATATGTAATACAAAAAGCATTTGATACTAAAAGATGAACACAGTGAGACCAACTTTATCAAAACGCTTTACTCCGAAAGGGTAAACATATATATTTTACGACGATACCACATTTTGGTGGCGGTAATTTTGTATTCAATCGTTGTGCAAACGTTGGGTGGAAACGCGTAAAATCGTCTAAAGAGCTTACGTTCAATGCAACTACGCGTATTTTATCTGCGATAGCGAGATACCGAGAACTTAGAAACAATGGAGATGGTATAAGAGCATTTTGTTTTCTTAGTTTATATGTACAGTCCACATATATACAACTGGCTGATGCCCGCGGCTACACCCGCGTGGATGTTGGTTATTAAATACTAAAACCTTCCTCGAGAACCACTCTATCCATTGGTGAAAACAGCATGGAAATCGGTGCAGTAGTTTTTGAGTTTATCGCGAACAAGATGACAGACAGACGCGGCGGAAGACTTTGTTTTATATTATACTAGCTGCGCCCCGCGGTTTCACCCGCGTAAGTCTCGATCCCGTGAGAATATCGGGATAAAAAGTATCCTATGTGTTAATCCAGGTTATAAGCTATCTGTTTGCCAAATTTCATCCAAATCCATTCAGCCGTTTTTGCCTGATTGAGTAACAAACATCCAAACACACAAACACAAACTTTCACATTTATAATATTAAATAGGATTATATTATATATAATATGTACAGCCGATGAAACATTAGCCGGCCCGAGTTTTGCGCGAAGGCTGTATGATAACATGTGCGAAAGTTTGGAGACCCTTTGTTCAGACCGTCCATAATTCTTCGGCCGTATAATTGTAGATCTCACTCAAATTACGTTCCACCACTAGGATCCACCTCCCACATGGAGATACATTCGTGATAACAGTCTAGACTAGCTATTACTAGGATAAAAAAATTACAGATCTTTGTCACTCGTGGAGATCTTTTTAATGTGCCTAACATTTAGCAATCTAATCCAATGTGAAATAAAATTTAATCAGGGTTCAATTTAATTAATTTGTGAAACTTCACAGACGTGATGAGTGTCGATGTTATGATAAAATACGATAATGATAAGAATAATGATTCGATTCATTTCTAATAATGACTAGCGATAATCACGGTTTTTTTTTTCAAATATCGCAGCATCATTCTGTGAGAGGTGCCTTTTTTTCTCGTTTTTTGTTTTTACTCCTTTGGTTAGTTTTAATGTTTTCTTTTAAATTGTTTTCATGATTTTGTTAGTTGTAATGTTCTTTTTTATTGTTGTATTTCCTGTGCGTAGCTTCATCCGACAATTAAAGTAGAACATCCCTTCTTTCCACGCTCCACGGAACCAACACCTAGGAAGGAAAATATAGCTGAGTTTCGATAACCGTTTGTCTAGATTACTGGAATACCTGTCGTGTTGCGAAGGTCGTGAGTTTTAAGTCTCCGGCAACTGAACACGTTCATTTTGCGGTTGGTTTTATGTTTTATCGTTTCAAAAAACGTTTTAAAAATGTAACAATTTAATTGTTACATTTTTATGTTATGAAGTTGTAATTTTTTATTCAGGTTTACTATTTTACTTTATTTGGGTTTGCGTGTAGTTTTAGTAAGTATTTCATTAATTGACAAAATTTTGTTGCTTCTAGACTTAGGTATATTGTCCTCTAATTAGCCGTGAGTGGATTTAATCAAAGATCTAGTTTTATTTATACATAATTGTCAAATCTTAAATCTTGATGTACAATCTAACACTAAAATTATATACAAAGTCAAATAAAAATTATTATACAAAGGAAGGGCTCATAGGGCGTCAAAAAATTCTTCCGCATCGCTGTCAGTGGAAAAAGTGCCCAAAAAGCTGGCAGCATTGCCACGTTGGATGGCAATGCTGATTCTTTGACCTAGAAATTGACCAGCCCTCTGGTCACGTGAAGAGTCGACCAACCGCTTGGCAATGTCCCGAAATACTCGATTAGCACTCGAACCCCACGGTCCTAGTGTTTCAACCCCAAACGGCTCAAAAATATAGCTACCAATAAGGTTGTTATATTTGCGCTGTTTGAGATTTTCTGGACCTGCAGCAGCCGCCCCAGCACAGGCGCGAGGGTGTCGACACAGGTTGCATCCCACATCAAAGGCCTACCCAACTTCCAAGGCATTATGGTCAGTCCGTCTGGTCTCTTCCCATTGTCGCGTGCCAAGCCATTGGGTTCTAAAACAGCTGGCACCCCGGCGGTGACAAGAGCCGGACGGATGATGTCATTAATGCTTGCGTGCCGTGCCAACCGACCAGCGCTCTTGCTGCAGGAAAGGCCATGGTATCCGAGGCGGTCGACTGCTTCACCACACTGACAGCGATGTGGAGCACCGCAAGGAGCGGAATGTGGTATCACCCAGCATAGTGCCTATGTTGGGTGATGGTAGCGCCTGAAGCCAGAGGCCCGACTCCCATTCTCCCACAGCCAGTAGGCGGGCACGCTCAGCAGTATTGGTGGACGTATTAATGAAGTTATTCCGTACCAACCTGCAGAGCGGCTCATCCCACTGTCTCTGGGAGAACGGGTTCTCGGGCTGCTCCGTATCCGGACAGGCGTTCAACGCATCCGTCAAACACGGCACTTCAAAGTCAACCTGAGAAGCGGTTAAGATTCTTGTGGTTAACTTTTCGATGCTGTGGACCGAGGACAGGAACGCCGGTATGTAAGGTTACATTGGAAATTTTGCGGACGCCGAGCCCACCGAAACGAATGGGTAGTGTAGCTTGCAGCCACGCACGGTCGTCCAATGCCACATTTATGATTGATGTTAGAGTACTCCGAATGATTTGATCAATTTTGTCTAAAAGGTGTGGCTTTTTCCATAAACGTGAAGAGCGGAGAAAATACATAAAATTTGGACTGAAACAGCAGTATCTGGTTTGCGTTGACTTCTTTGGAACTCAAATGAAACCAATCATGTGATGCCTGGTTTCAGAGAACCTCGATAAATTCCCATGATATAAATTCTTTCGATAAAGATATTAATTTAAGCAAAATTTATTCCGTATCTGAGTGTTCAGATGCAAGATAACCACTATTGCATACAACAATAGCCAATAGCACTACTGCATACATAAACTTCTGTTAACAGACCTCAGAAACGAAGGTACTAGGTCATGAGCTCATCAAGAGGTGAACGCGGAGACTATAATGCGATTGCTAATCGTTTCGTTGCCGCATTTAAAAATGGAATTTATCATTACGTCAGTCCTACTAATGAATTCCATTTTCAAATGCGGCATTCCGGAAGCGACTGTTTTTTAGAAAGTACTGACCTTTTCCAAAAAAATGAGATGAAAATAATGCATCGGCACTATTTGGTGACCAAGACTACAGTGTTACAAGTATCTCGTGTCCTAAGTACTAACCTATTTCTTGAGAACACTTCGACAACTTGTATGTTGGGATAACGAACCGATACATTCGGTATCTTGATTGTGGTTTTCTTTGAAACACACTTTTGAAATACTTCCTTTTCCATTTCCAAATTTTTCTTGTCCCTCCATATAATTGACGGGTACGAATATCTGTCTTTGATAACAGTTGTCTATAATCATAACGTTTTGTTCCAAATCAATATCCGAGGTTATAAAATTGTATGAAACCAAGAAAATTCGAGACGATAACAGCGACATCAATAAGCAAGAAACTCTTACCATAAATGCATACTTTTCCCATAATCTTGTGAGTAAACACATCGGCACTTCGATTTAAGTCTTCCACAAAATGTATGAATTTGTCTGATTTCTTTCTTAGATAATTTACGCAGAGTGCTTTACCATAATGCGTCGAAATTCTAATAATGCTTTTAAAGTAACACGGTCATTAGATAGATAGATAGATAGATAGTACACCACTCTTTATTATGTACACCATAAAAATTACAGACATAAATTAGTAATTTTACATAGGGTGACACAATGGGCGGTCTTATCGCTAAAAGCGATATTTTACAGACAACCTTTGGATGGATTAAAGTAAGAAGGAGAGACAATACTGCAGGACAAATACATACACACATAAAGCATTATCTTATCTATATAAATATATATATAATATATACATTTACAAAAAACGTCTTATCAAATGTGCACAATTCAATCTTGAGAATAAATTGGAGTTTTCCTACGACTAAATATGTATGAGGCGGAATATACCGGAGATGTTAAGATAAAGTAAAGCTGCTTAGCTCAAGTCATCTCGGATCCAAGACTAATAGAAATCTAACTAAACGTCGCCTTCCCGGTACTTCGGAGAAAATTGTATTACGTAGTTGGTAGGTATTGAACTGGCATATAATAATGTAGGACCTATGTTCTACATTACAAAATGCCAGTTAAATCATCATACTATATGTATAGGATCATACTATTATGAAAGATCGAAGCCACAATATACCCGACGTAAGCTGCCTCGCACAATAAGCGACATGCGACTGCGACAGCTCGACAACTAGGCGCAACTACAGGATGTGGCCGACAATTTTCATAAAGTTCAAAGCACACTTGGCTACGCTTCGAGTTGCAGAGTCGCTAGGGGAGGTGCACGCTCTCGCTTATTATCGCAGCGACCAGACGCACGGTGCACACGTTCACCTCACGACAATCGCATGAGACAGGTCTGCGTCAGTGTTGCTGTGGGTACTGAAGAAGGTGCACGTGTTTATAATGCGAATCTCAACATGGATACGTTCGATATTCAATTTGAACGTGAAAGTGCATCGAATACTCAAAGAAACTGATCGCTTCCTGAAAGACGTCTAGCGACGTTGTAACTAGATGCAGATGCAAACGACAACTCTGCGTCTTTTTCCAGCGTCTAGACGTAGCGACAAGATGCACAGTTAGCGCGGCCTCTAAAAGAAAATAATGGAATCCTGGTAAAGAACCATTGAAAAGATAACTAACTTTACCTAATAGCATTAAGTCAGAGTAGACGAGCCATCAAATTGTAATTTGTAATAGAAAACAAAGTAAATCCTTGATGGGATTCATTTTGTACGAAAAACTGTTCAAGGATCTTATTCTTAAGTCATGGAACCCAATTTCGTGGAAGAATTATGCTTTTAAGATTAATAAGTCTTTGTTATTTATTATTTTTGTGTTATAATAATGCATTCTATAAACAAATCGATCGATCTATCTATTACTGAAATTCTGTAATTTCTAAGAACACAACGTTAAAAACCTAAAATAGGCTAAACTTCTAAAATAGGCAAAATACTGAAAATCTGCTCCCAAAGCAGAATTTAAACACACAACTACTTAGAAATCACATAAACAATGTCATTGCAACGGTTTACAATTCAAATGTCTTGTAAAGAGAGTTAACGTGAACTTAAATTTGTTTAAGTCAGCTGAGAAACTCTATGCAAAGTGGCATTAAAATGAAGTGTTACTACAGTTTCTACTTAAATTTACTCTCGTAATGAATGTTGGGATTGTCAAATCAATTGACTATGACAAGTACTTGAGGTATTGGAGGTGCTTGTACTATTAGGGCATGAATCTCGGAATATCGTAATATCGGAATCTCGGAACGTAAGTTCCGATATTACAATTCCGATACTGAGTGATCCAATATCGGAATATCAATATCGGTTTTTTTTTTCTATATTTTGAGTTTTAAACTAAACCTATATTTTAGATCCTTGTATAGCGCCGAGCGCGCCAGCGCGCTGCCGTATTCCCGTTGCCAGCTCGCTAAGCATGCGATTCAAGAACAATAATAGTTATCTGTCTCAATCGGAACGGTCAATTCGGATTTTCCATCTGGAATTTCTCAGTAGCAGTCTAGAGTTTGGATTACAGCCCGATTGATGGCAATAGGCTTGTCCCCTTTTATATGGAACTGGAGCAAAACTGGTAAAATGTGGGTGTACTACCTAACACTTCGAAGAATACACGCATGATGTTAAGTTATGTTAAATACCAAAAAGTAACAAAATATTTTATTTTATTTTATTTCTTAAGAAAACTTACAGCTAGGATATAGATAGTTAACAATTAGTGAGAGAAGGCCAATTAAAAGTTTTCGCTGACAATATTGGGGTAGCACAAGAAACAGCAGACAGGCAAGCGAAAGTAAGAATAAGTAAGCACTAGGAGAGAATTAAGAGAAGATTTACAAGTAAAGAAAGTGTGAGTGAAGATTTATATGTGTGAGAATAGGCAATAATATTGAAGGATGATCATAAAATGGCACGTTAAGCAGTTGGTACCGCCTGTCATTCATAGTAGAGATGGGTTTTAACTAGGGCTTTCAGTCTCGCTGCATTTTTGAGTCCCGGGAAAAAAAAATCGAGACTCGATGCGGTCTCGAAATTCCCGGGAAAAACGAGACTTTCGAGACTATTTCAAAAGTAACTCTCAAAATTATAGGCTAGGCATTTATGTAGTCAAAACAAGATATTTCAATCAAATACTTTAATAAACATTCAACAACATACTCAAATGATAGAATAAAAATTATTTAAGAGAGTTTTTTTTCATTTTTATAGTGGGCACGTAAAAAACAAAGGGCGTTTAATGTAGTTTCAGATAGAGAGGACCTGATTTTATTACAAAAGTAACCCGCGTTAGAAAAAGCTCTCTCTGCTTCTACGCTAGTGGGGGGGATAGATATTAAGTAATTGTAGCAATGGTTTAGGTACTTCCCCCTGTCGCCTCCATTTTCAAAGAGAGCTTTTTCCACGTGCAGGGTTGTTTGCAAGTCATGGATAGACATGGAAGTTATATTCTGAACTTTGTCTTCTTGGGGGTTAAGCAAATTATTAAGCTCGCATTCCAACTGTTCTCCTGTCGTTAGACTTGTGAGCTCCGCAATCGTCGCATCATTTGAATCACTGGTATTTCCGGGATAATTGTCAGTTGCTTCTTCAGTTGTGGTTGTGGATTTATTTAGCCTTTCGTACAATTCTTTCAACGACACTGTCATTTCATCGTTGCTTAGCGTTTGGAATGCTCTTGCATCCAACTTCTTTTCAAAAAACTGAGAAGGACTGCGCAAGTATTGAAGGATACTTGCCTCAATCAGTCTATTTTCTTTAATACGGATACGCAGTGAATTGGCGAGACTAATGTTCAAAGAATTTTGTTGTACGTCTAATTTCTTTAGACAGAAATTGAGGGCAGTATCCGCTGTTAAAAGAGTAGCGTCTCGCCTACACAGTGCTTCTAAGGTCACTTTCATGATACCAAGTGAATTTGAGATTGTTTCCAGTGTAGTATACTCTGATTCAGTGAACTCTATTCCGGATCCTACATCAATTAGAGCTTTTCGAACGCATATCTTTATTTTTAGAAATCGTTCAAGCATTTCCGCTAAACTGGACCATCTCGTCTTGCAATCAATTATTAATTTTAGTTCTCTGTGGAACTCTTCCTCTACGTATTTCCTTAATACTGTTTGTTTCGTTGGTGATTTTCTGAACAACTTTGCAACTTTTCGGACTTTATTAATCACATGTTCATAAATTATTTCTTCATTTTTTCGCGGCTTGCTGTTCTCAATTATTTCAAAACTTCCACTTTCGTCTTTTTCATCATCATCCTCATTTTCATCGTCGTCATCCTTTATATTCTGTGGTAAGTCATTCTGTATTTCACCGACTTTTGTTTTTTTATACAATACATCTAGTATCGCCAACTGCATACCATGTGCCAGACACTTTTGGTGATAAGCATTGACTGACTTTCCCATTTTTTTCATTACACTACATCCATCTGTAGTCAGACTAATAGCGTCAGTGTCTAAATGAATATCAAACTCCGACAAACGTTCTTTTAACAAATCTACACAAACAGCAGCAGGCATGGTACCAGATATCTTAACGAGACCTAAGTTTTTGTATTTATCACCTTCAAAAAATGGTGAGTGTATGTTTACATTCATGTACCTCTTGTTTTGAGTTGAGGTCCACTCGTCTAAGGTACAGCTAAATCTAACTCCGCTCTCTTTCAATTTTTTTATCTCATTTACTATCAGAGACTTGACATAGTCGGCCTGTTTTTTTACCATGCTTGATATGGCAGCTACAGATGATGGTAGTGTGTATTGAGATTTTTTGAACAGCTCGCGTAAATCTTTAGATTCGATAAAGGTTCGAAATGGTATTCCATCCAGAGCAGCCATTCTCGAAACTTTAACTTCAATTCCGTCAACTCTCTGAAAGAAATCCGTCATCTTAGCTTTTTTTTCGGGTGGTTTATAAGTTTCATCTTGACTCTTGCATTTGCTTGTTGAAGTTGTGCAAGCGATATTATCAGATGATGAAGCAAGTCGTACTTCTTGCTTTGACAATATCATGTTATGCGTACTCTTAAGATGTTTATGAAGACCACTTGTATTTCCTCCTAAAGTCTTTAATATTTTGTGGCATGTTTTGCATTTGGCAGAAGCATTATCATTGGCTCGCAAAAAATAGCACCATACCGAAGACTTATCATGCATTTTAGCAGGTACATCGCAATAAAGCATGCTGTTGTCTAAAACAATGAAAAAAAAGCCCATGACCACACACAAAAACGATTGTATAAAATACCAGAATACCGCCCTATTTAGAATACGACTACAATATAACCTCAAACTAGCAAAAAACAATATTGTGTAAAATAGCATGTTAAATCGATAGTTAGTAAATTAAGAATTAAGAAATATAGTAAAGCATAATATTCTGCGTTGTCATGCAATCGAGTAACAAACTTAAGTAGGTAAAACATAAAATGCATGTAAAATATCACAAGTCAATAATGACTATAATTTAGGTGAAAACTTAAGCTTCTAACGTAACTATGATACATACCTTTTAATTTACCTGCTAATGAACACATCGTAGCTAATAACTTCGCAATTTCACAAAGAAATATCAAAATCTGTGTCGTTTTTCAACAAGGTTATTCAATCTCCACCACAGAACACTAATACAGTGTTGCCATTTAAGCAAAGTAAAAAAATAATGTTGGTTTAGTAGTTTATTTTATTTTTTATAGGTACTTTTTATTTTGTGACTTAGTCTCAAAAGTCTCGTTATTCCCGAGACCGAAAACATCAGTATCGAGTCTCGAAAATATCAAAAAATCGTCGAGACTCTCGAAATTTTCGAGACCGAGATTCCCGGGATGAAAGCCCTAGTTTTAACAGGTTAAACACGATATCTGATATTACTGTTACTGTTACAAAATTTAACAGATCCAAATATCTGTTATTAAATAACAGCCTGTTATTTTTGTACGGACGATAAATACGTATTGAAATCTTAATTGAATATCTTCTTTATTTTTTTTTAGTTTAAAGTCGAAAATCGTATCGGAAATTTTAACAGTAACAGCCGCGGTAACAGTCTTGAGGATCTGTTATTTTAAGTAACAGATATGTTTTATTGTTACGAACAATTGTTATCTGTTATTTTTAATATCTGTTATTTCTATCTGTTACGATAAATACGCCTCACTCCTAATTCAGATCTTTGCCAGTCGTTACGGGTAGTCAGAAGTCCAGAAGTCTCAACCAGTCATTGCAAGTTCCTTGGTTGTGGAAATCAGCTATGCAGTCGCTATATGTAAATAAATGTAATACTGGAATCAGCTGTATCTGGTTAGACTGGAAGCCGACCTCAACATAGTTGTGAAAAAGCTAGATTGATTGAAATAACAAAAGTTACAAATTAAGTGCAAGATAAAATGGGCAATATATTTATAATATTGAAAGGCAATCACAAAATAATAAATAATAATCATAAATAATAAACCTAATGAATTAGTTTTTTAACCTAATGTTTTTTTGTTCGATTCCTCAGATAATTTTGCCAAAAAAAAATTCAAGTAAATTGACCAAAATAAAGAGTTCAAAAAGACTAATGAGTCAGACGAAAAAAAACCCTCTCTCCCTATTAATAAGTGTCTTCGTCATAATGGCTCCTTCCAAAAGGCTCATTTCCCTCTTTTTAAATGTCCAAACGGACTTTAGGTCATTAAACAATTCCTTATTTACATCGCAAATTCCCGCAAATTAAGTTCGTTTAAATGCCGTTGTCGCTACAAACGTTTCAAACGGAAATTCCACTTTAACAAACGGTTTATTCTATTTTCCTTTGTCCATTTTACGGTGTCTGAGTTAATGTTGTAAAAAATATATTTCTTTTGGCTCCATAATTGCTTCAACTAAAATCCATAATAAAGAAATTATCGCGATTTTAAAAAATTTTACATTTTTTCACGTGAAAAAGTTCCGCGTTCAGTCGTCGTAAACTAAGGTACGCATATTAATTCAGAAAATGAAGCTAACATTTTTAAAACGCTGAATATGGTAGCACTCAAACAACCCGCGACGGTTTTTATAAAAAAAAAACGTATTTTTACGTAACCCTCCACATACCGCAGCACAAATCGTGGGCGACCGCAATTGCCTGCAAAATGTTGATTTGTTAAAACAACGAAAGAGATGGCAAGTTAAAAATTATACAATGTACTTCTTGACGAAGTTAGGTACATACGTACGTACACGTACGTACGTACGTACTACTGAAAAGAGGAAGAATCTTCCATGCTCGTTTTCTCTTGGGATAAGAATTACGATGTCGTACAAAACTAGATGCCGTAGCAAGGAAATTGATTACAATGTTCGTAGACCACATAGGAAAAGTTAACTACGTAGTTAGTACACATAATAACACTGTAGGTATGGCATAATTACTGCTGCCGTTGGAGACGCCCTGGGCGTCGAGAATTCCAGGCGGATTCCCGGCCACCATAGGCGCGGGCTTGCGGACGGCGAGCAATGGGTAGCTCGCCGTCCGATTAGGACCAGGCCCGGGTCAATGGCGCGTTGAGTTCCACGCGCGCCTCAAAGAGATGTCAGCACAATTGACGGGGTCCGCTAGGACCGATGCCTGCCAGGGTTGCGGTTTAGTCCGAAAGGGATACCGGGACCTTGGCAACAGGCGCAACGCTCGGTACGCATATAAACAAACAATATCTTCCTTTTTAGGGTTTCATACTCTCATTCTCTCCTGTTAGCTCTCACTTTATCATTTGAAGTACCTTGCAATAGCATATGCAGTGACAGCCTAGTGGTGTGACGATAGGTCTTGAGTTCAAACCAAAGGCACCTCTGACTTTTCGGATTCATGTGCGTATTGGCGTTAAAAACGGTGAAGGAAAACATCGTGAGGAAACCGGCATGCTTGAGAGATATGTCTCGACGGCATGTGAAGCCAGGTCAGAGGCAAGGGCGGCTTTAAAACTCACACAACTGACACAGGGTTAGTCACTAACCACCCGAAAAGAAGAAGAAGATAATCAAGAAGAAGATCAGTCTATAACATTCCCAGTGCTGGGACAAAGGCCTCTCTGTGAGAGGGGGTGGGCCATAATCCAACATGCGGGCCCAGTACGGGTTGGTACCTTATGTAAGATAAGGTAACGTATGTATACAAAACCAACATTAAAGTTAATAAAACGATATCAGAACAAACAAAAGCAAATAAAATAAACAGTTCATAGTTTTAATTACGTTTTCACATTAATATATTTGTACGCAGTCATTGCATTTGCAATGCAAAAATTGCAAATGCGTTGTTGGGTTGAGTATGGCCTCATATGGGCACGGCCCTGAATGGGCACGTGTCGATTTGGGAACACTGTGCGGGATTATGTTCTCTCACTGCTTAATATTTTAGCGTATGTTAATGAATGTTAATATTATGATTTCGCTCATTTGTCTGTTTACGTGTGATCCTTGATCCGTGCCTGCTAGTCATGGAGTGAATCTGGGTAATATGTGTAGGCAGTAGGTCTGTCTAACACACTAATACATTTATTTCTTTATGGAAATCATAATTTTGAGGCTTATAATATTAATTCATTCACACTATAGTTTTATTTTGGTTGTTTTTTTTAATGGGAAAAACCTTTTCAACATTATTTGAAAATGGATATGATAGGTCATTAAAATTCAGAATCAACAATAAATAAAAGCTCGATCGTAAAATAATTTTACAAACTAAAGATTTACTAAACTTTACACTACATTAGAGAATGTTTTCAAATACATACAATTCGTTAGCAAACTAAATAAAAAACCTTTCAGCGATTCGCTTTAAATAAACAATCGTCAATCAGAATTATTCATTTTAAAAAATCAGTAAGAATATAGAATTATTTTAAGTAAGATACTTAACTACTACAGGGTGTAAGGGTAAACAGCTGCAGCCGCAGCTGCGATTGCAGCTGAAAATGTGGGTTGCAGCTGAAAATCAGCGTCAGGTGGTACACTGTGTGTTGCCATCCGACAATATGCTGAGCTGAGGCCCTTTTGGCATTGTAATGACTGTTTTCTGTTTTTTTGTTTAGTTTAAAGGTGTATTTTTCTGTGACAATGCCAATAAACGCATTTTTCTTTCTTTCTTTCAAACACCGTTGTCACTCAAACCATGGATAGTTTGACTTAAATATAGAAATAAATGACCGAGTCACAACAAAAAGAAACGTTATTTTAATTAAAACATTTTAAAAAATTTCTATCCGACACCGTGCTCGCTAGCGAAACAGCTGACTGACTGGGGTCGCGCTCGCGGCCGGTCAGGTCACGTCCCGCGCCCCCCGCCCGTGTTTAAACGTAATTTCGTTGCCCTAGCGCGTATGCTGAAATACTCTTGTGGTAAAATGTAGATTTTCTTTAAAAAAGTTAAAATTACAAGAAAATCTTTACGTTCAATAAATTAAACTAAACGACTGGTTTCAAGGATAACGGTGTTTACCCTAACACTTTGAATAGTTGTCGCGTTTTAGCATGGTAATAGAGGTCATTGACCCACCTACAGTATCTAGCATTCTTGATTAAAAAAACGGATATAAAGTCCGTTATCGTCCTGAATCAATATCTATGATCATATCATATCTATCTTCAACGTATTCCAATAACCATTATAAACCATACATAGTTTATTATTCAAGTTCATACGGAGATATATTAGGGAAAAGGTATAATGACCGCTATTGCTATGCTAAAACGGGAAATAGGAACCCAATTCGTGAAACTTTTTCGAATTTCAAGTATAAAGTATTGGAGAGATCTCCTTCAAAATATTTCCCAGGAGGAGGTGATAAATATTTTTGAATACTTGCAATATATTGAATGTTTGCAATATATTCAATATTTTCATAATGCCTCTGAGATGCGCACGGCATCAGCTCTCTGTAGACATTGTAAAATTGAAAAAAATATTTGCATTTTACTTTGTTTGAAGTTTCTGTAGTAAGTAATTGTGTGTGAAAGTTTGTTTTTGTGTTTGATTTATTGATTACTATGGATAAAAAATACTTTTAGGGATTATTACATTTAGTAATTTGTTTACAAATTCAGATATTTTTATTTACAAATTCAAGTTGTTAAAATGTTATGGGCATGTCCAATGTTATTATCGGTGCTGATAAACCACGGTGCAATAAAAGTTTAAGACAATTTGAGAGACTGAAAATGCGTAACGTTACTCTCTTTGATCCTATGGTTACGTGAAGCCAGCGTGTTAAAGACATTATATTAATAAAAGTGCACCAGCCATCTCTAGAGTATTTTGTTCGCACAGACACACTTTTATTGCTCCCTAGAGGTTTCGCCCCAGTGTAACTTTTTCAGCGAGTTAGATTAAGTCCTGGAAACGTAGCTATTTTAATATTATCGCTTTTATATTTTTGTGTTTTTACTCAAAGGTTGTATTTACTCCTACTACGTACAATATAATTATTATGAAGTAATAAAAATAGAATATAAAAGATAAATTCATCGTCATTATATTTCGCTAGATTTCCAACTCACGTTTTTGTACAAATAAGAAAGTAAGGCCGCAAATGTGCGGGTAGTTAGTCGGCTAACGAAAATATTTCGCTAAAAATAAACTACACAATTTAAATGATACCACAGATCTACACACAGAAGATTCACTCTGCAAAATAATTTTAATAAAAAGCGACTTTTGCAACAACACAATAATAATTAAGGTCACACAGCGCTAATTACCTACAGATATATTCACCTTGAAGTTGCCTCTCACGTAACTCTTATCTTCTGACTACGTTACGCTCACTGAATTGGCTCGACAAGACGAGCCCGCCGCGTACTTTGTAGCTTCATACCTAAAATCACAGATATAGATAGACATAGATAACGCAAGTATCACGATCTGTATGAAAACCAAGCGTGCCATTTTTTGACTACCTACTATGACGTCACAAGCACTATTTAGTGATGGGAAAATAAAATCGATTCAAAGACGGCGCCGCGTGCGGCACCCGTCTTGCCCCACCCCCCGCCTAGCGCCAGCAATCACCCAGCCAGTAGTACGCTGAAAATTTTCGTATTGAAAGGTTGTGTGCTCGTGCGCTTTCCGTCGACGGTCACACGTCGTTTTTGGATACCTTTGCCAAAATTTCGAGTAAGTTTACCATTATAAATACGTGAATATTCGATTGAAATACCTTATATTCAACTTAGTTCTAGTGTTTATAAAAGCAACAAGATTCTATCCTTCTTAACAACTTAATTTTTAATAAAGATTGCCTTTGTATATACCATTTCTCAATTCTTAATTACCGTACGAATACTATTTATTGAGTAATTGTGTACAGTAAATAATTATTAAGAATCGTTTAAATCGATTAATTTATCGATTTTGTGACAGAGTAATGAGATAGACAGAGGAATGAGATAGACAGAGGAATGAGACATAGACTTATCAATTAACTAACTTCATCAGTTGTGATCTTCAGTACATCAATAGTCGGATATGCTGCTATTGTTAAAATTCGTTGTTTTTTCCCTTCAACAAAGCATGCTTCCTCAAAATGTATTGAACAAATAGTGCTATGCTTTGTTGGGAACCAATCTTTATTTCCCGTCGCCTCAATCCATTTTTCTTTTAAATTGGGTTCATGTGGGAAACTAAAAAAAAACACTTAACGTTACGATTATTTATTAAAATTGTCTACATAATTAGTACCTATAAAATATAATTCCTCTGTTTCCGAAATCGATTCTTGAGAATCGATTTATGTTGCATACGATGAACAGCACTAATCGCTAAAATTGACAGAAAAATGATAAAAGCGCCTGTACTACGAAACCGATGCGATATACGATAGTATCACTTGCTTCGATATTCATCACTTGTTGAAACAAAACGTCGCATCAACCGCTTCAAGTAAAAGCCGCAATGTAATACGAATATGCAGTTTACGTTTGATGACCTATGTTTTTCTCAAATTTGGTATTACAGAGGGTATTAGATTAAAAATAATTGATTTTAGTATTAAATACGCATAATATTAATCACCAAATGACTTACTGATGGAAGGAAACATTTCCTTTATTTTTTCTCCTCGCATTTGTACAGTTTTTACAATTTATAACGGAGCAATTCACCATTTTAAATTTCTTAACTGACGTCCGACTAGCGTGGCACACCGATGCAGACTGAGCGCGAAAGTGGCGGCTTACGATTTTTGTACGTAAGCTGGGCACGCGAAGTAGTTGCTCTTGCGTTATCTATGTCTATCTATATCTGTGCCTAAAATGCAGAGTGCGCCTTCTGTACTATTCTCTGACGATATACCCCACTGGGCATTTAATGAAGGCTTGTTTTAACAAAACCCTTTTTTAGCATACTTTAGTACAATGAGACCATTAAAAATGTTTAACAGAATAAACATTTTTAGGCTTCAAATGAGGGTATGCGGAAAGCGATTTTGGATTCAGCACAATACTTTTCAAAAGCCTTCGGGCCCGCTTATCAAATTCTTGGTAGGATTGTGAGAAAATAATGATTCTTTTGGCCCTGTGGTAAGGGACCGAGATAAAAGGGACTGGTGCCTTAGGGCAAGTCAGTGGAAAATGATAAATCGTAGGCACATCCCCATATAACTACTGAGCAGTTTATTGTGGTGAAATATTACGTGTCTAATATATATTTGTGCCTAGTGTTCATGGAGATTTTTAAGGGGGTTTCCGGGGGCAAGGCTTATAAGGAAGTAGATGGCGGTTTGTTGGCTTTTTAAGACGAAGTAGGGTCGGTCTTTTCTCCATACAAAAAGTCATACTTCGAGGTTCGGCTCTCATCTATTTCCTCCTCCAATATTGGACCAATTTGAAAGATATTTTATAAATTGATTAAGAAGGATATTTACTGTGCCCCTTTGTTTTTCTTTTTTTATTAATAGTTGTAAAATTTGTACAATAGGCCTCTGATGACAGCGGTCTAAACAGGAAATTTTGAGCATTTTCTGAGGGTTCTAGTGAAATGAAATTGTTTATTCTGTAAATAGGATATTGGAATCACTTTTACATGTCATATTAAAAAGTTGTAAATGTAAGCTAGATGAGGTCGGAGTTTCCTATCTGACTACTCTGAGAAGAAAGGCCGAAACAAACTCAGAGGTCGCCGTCTCCTTTAAAGTCCAGACATAATCTTGGTCAGGCCATATGAGGACCATGTAGATTACCCAAGTAGCACAGATAGCTGTATCCACTTTTAGACCTATTTGAAACTCTATGCGTATTAAGACTGTTTTAAGAGTACACTGGTGATCCTACAGCTGCATAATAGCTGTCAGTGATATTTAAACAGCTTAGGCTGATTAAGAGCTGCATTAAGGCTGATTAAGACCGACAAAACTACCATTAACACGCCAAGAGCGCTATAAAGGTATATTTCCAACGACTCTATTCACCTTTTAACCTTTTCTAATGCCTTAACCGTAGTAAGGGCTGTTTAGTGGATGAAATTACGCCAAATGCTGTATAAGAAGGTATTTGTGAACTCCTATTACACTGACTTATTAAAGGGCCACATGTGAACTATTATGATGTTAATACCTGTATAATGGATGATTTGTGGCGCACATTACAGCTTATTGCTGAATATGTCTACCGCTAATCAGCCTTTATACTGCCATTGATAGTGTCTGCATAGCGGCTGTTTAAACATTCACTAAATGCCTCGTAGCTTAGGGACTCACTAGTGTATCGTAACAGCTTTTAGCTGCATACAGTTCACATGTGTAATTTTATTCAGTTTTTTGCTGATTAAAACAGTACACTAGTGAACGATTAGACAGCCTTTCGCAGCATATAAGAGTTTTAACTATTCACGTCGCTGTTTAACATTGTATTGCGTCGCTGTTTAACCTATAAATATACTGATTCATTTTTCAACTTTTATGATGTTTTGTGTATGAATTAGGAATGTATTGCATTAGTTTTTACTGCCTGATAACATAATAATAAATTTTTATCTTAAGGTCTTTTCAAAGAACTAAAAAATTTTTTTTTTGAGTTTTCTTCACGGCTTATTTATATCATAAAACTAATTAAAACAGAATATTTTCGTGGCGCACAAAAAAATTCTTAGAAAATATAAATGTATAATGTCAGGGAAATAACATTCCCATTCATTTTTCTTTTATTAATATGTAAAACAATGTATAATTCACTCCACGAAACAAGTGTTCAATTGGTAGTTAGGGTTATATTTGCTTCTATATGTTTGCTACATCAAATATGTTCACTTTTACACTGGCCGCAAGCAT
The DNA here is from genome assembly GCA_947363905.1 of Lithophane semibrunnea. NCBI lineage: Eukaryota > Metazoa > Arthropoda > Insecta > Lepidoptera > Noctuidae > Lithophane > Lithophane semibrunnea. The sequence continues at coordinate 10,663,043 of OX376197.1, read as the reverse complement.
TAAGAGCGTAGATGTGACATATTTACTGTATAAAGAGTAACTTGTGATGTGTCGGTACCCTTTATAACACTGTTAAATTGCTGCTACACAGCTCCTAAGCAGCTACGTGAACTTAAGGCTGAATAATTAGTGCCCATTTAAGAGTTATAAGAGCTGTATAAGGCCCTATACAGTCCTTATGCAGCTTTTTTATTCAGCTTTAAGCATGATGGGAATCCGTTATTCGACTGATAAGCAGCCAAGTGTGCTACTTGGGTAGAGTCTGAAATGGTCTTTTGAGGAAAGAACCACACAGATTTGAGTGGACCTGTCCAGTCAGTGCAAGCATTTGTCAGTAATAGTGGAGTTCAACTCAGAACTTAAGGAGCTCAACGACTCGACGAACAATACCAAAGAAAGGACATTGGGTAGGTCGCATAAAGTTCTCAAATTGCCAGACCTTCGCTAAAACTAACAGAACGAAAAATAAATATTCACATAGTCCTCACATTCACAATAAAACAATACTTTACAAGTAATCATCATGTCATTTTGTATATATTATTCAATAATGTCAATTTGTATACAGGGTGTTAGGGTAAACACCGTTATCCGTGTTACCAGTGGTTTGGTTTCATTTATAGAACGTAAAATCAATGGAAAATTACAACTTTTTTATAATTTTTTTTAGATCTAAATTTTACCACAAGAGACGCAAGTTCGTTGCCCTATGCGCTAGGGCAACGAACTTGCGTCTCAACACGGGCGGGGGGTACGGTATGTGACCTGACCGGCAGCGAGCGCGACCCCTCCCTTAGTCAGTCAGCTGTTTCGCTAGCAAGCCCGGTGTCAGATATAAACTTTTTAAAATCTTTTAATGAAAATAACGTTTTTTTTTTGTTGTGTTCGGTCATTTATTTTTATATTTAAGTCAACTACCCATGGTTTGAATGACAAGAGTGTTTACCCTTACACATGTATAAAACTGGTAGGTATATTTTTATGGTTTTCCATAATATTCAAAATGTCACAATGCTTAGCAGAGCGAGCAGCTCAATACCATGCATTTTTGTCTTCTAAATTATTGGAAATTTTATAGAACCCTTTTTTACAAAGTTTGATTTTAATACAGCTTTAAAATCGTTTAATGGGTAAGCTTTGAATGTCAATGGGAAGTTTGTTATAAAAGCGTATACATTGATCTATGAACGAGTTGCCTACTCTGTGGAGACGAGTGCGATGTGATTATTCCTGGTATATCTATATGGTAACTATGAATATCGGACATTTTCTTAAACTTTGATATGTTTTTGTGTACATACAATAGGTTTTCAAATATACCGGATGATTTTTTTTACCGTCTCGACAAACATAGGGTGTAGTAGGTGAACGGAGTAGAAGCCAATGGCATAGTCAACTAAATTTTTTTTTTTTTTATACCCTTTAAACAAATTGATTTATCTAAAAATACTACCCATTTGAAGTAAACTTTTAATACAAAAACAATAAAAACAGATTTTTTTTTTTTTTAATAAATCCATGAAAAAATATCGAAATTCAAATCATACGCACCCTACTAAATGCACGGAATTTATCAATGTATTAGATACGTTCCTTTGCGGCCGATAGGTACTCGCCGCACTTGCCGTCGGCTTCTTTGATATCACCAGGCGCTTGAGCCGCCGCCGCCGCGCCGGAGCTGCTCGCTCGCGCATCCCCCCGCCCGCCCGCGTCCCGAGCTTCAGTCACCTGCGATTAGTCACGGCGGCGTGACGTCGCGCTGTTTGTTTCCACGTATGCATCGTGCACCCGGTCATATTTGTCGTATCTAAACATGTACGAATATTCTAACGTAGAGTATCTTGTTTGGTGAAAACAGCCAGTGCAAGGCGAATGTACGCAGAAGAAGAAAATCTTCAGTCGCTGCGAAGGAACGGTATCCGTTCTCCTCAAATTCCCCCTCGGACCCCGCATGGAGTTTTGTCACTGGGTGCAGAACCGTTCTGTCATTGACACCATGTTGCAAGACGTTCCTGATCCCTATCTGCAAGACATGTACTTCCAGCATGACGGATGTCCAGCTCACTACAAACGATCTGTGCGCGCGTATCTCGATGGTCAATTTGGTGATAAGTGGATAGGTCGCGGTGCACCTGTGAACTGGCGGCCGAGGTCACCAGACCTACATAACACCCCTTGACTTTTATTTGTGGGCCGACCTAAAACGGTTAGTCTGACGTTTAGTGTATACCGAAGAAGCTCAAAGCGTTAGTGATTTAAAACAGCGAATAATTTAAAACGCTTTTAATGTTTTGAAAAGTGATAGAGACACGCCTCGAAGTTTACCGAACAATATGCAAAGACGTGCTAGTTTATGTTTAGAACGAAACATTTTGAACAATAATTACCTACTGCTAAAAAGGTAGGTACAGACCTAAGTTCATTTTTTGTAAAATGCGCGCAATGCGCGTGCGCGTCTATCGGTCGTGTCGCCCGCGCGCGAGTACCGCTCAGCTGCTCGGCTCTCGTACGTGAACCCCGGTAAGTGAACTCTCACGCACACATCAAGTTTCTATGTACGTGTGTGTGCGTAGGCGCGCCGACGTTACTTAGCAACGGGTCGACCGAACAACATTCTGTCAATGTTCTCGCTCCCGCATGTATGCACGTCCTTTTCATTTTGAATGAAGTACAGTCGAGTATTCTTGCTTATTCAAGTATTTATTGTTTCGAATTATTTAAAAAAGATTACTTAGATTGTTTTAAAAGTTCGTTCCGAGTCTGTTACTGTTTTCGTTTTATTTGTAAGGATAGGTTTACTTATTATTTTATCTTTTTAATTGGTAAATTGGTGGGGTTTTTATTTGTACTTACGTAAGTATTTGTTGTGTTTTATTATTTTAGGTAGGTTAAGTTTTCTTATTTGTGTTAAGTTATTACCTATTTACTACTTATTCTTTTGGTGTGAGGCTTATTTGGTCAATTGGGTATTTGTATTGTATGTTTGAGAATTTTTGGGTATTGTGTTCATTTTATTTGTAGATCAGGTTTGTCTTAGTTTATTAGTAAGTGGACTATAAATGTTATTGCGTTGATTTTGGAAACGTTTTCAACACGACTGTACCATGCGAGAGGCGGCCGCTTACTAGGTTTCTACGCAAAAGAAATGTGCGTGCGTTTCGCTCGCACACACGTACAACTATCATTCATGCGCGATCGCAGCCTACGCCGTTTACTATCTCCTATTTTGGCTATTATTAGTTTTACGCACGGGCCGTAGGATGGATAGTTTTCAAGGATGATTTTTGAAGGAAATTCCGAACCTGTACAATCTCAATGGTACTAAGCAAATATTCTCGGGTATGGCTTCTGTTCCACTTACACAACACACCTGATTATGCTCGAGACGGTAAAAAATGTCATCCGGTATATTGTGAGGCTACAGTCAGAATATCTATTTCTTTGAATTTTTCTCGAAGGGAATCTCTTTGACCTAGGTTGTTAATTGCTCGAACAGCCCTTTTCTGTAAAACAAAGATAGAATTAATGTCCGCACAGGCTTCCCAGAGAAGAATCCCATAAGACAGAAGACTATGTTTAAAACAAAATTAAAAAAATTATTAATCGATAATGTATTTTATAATCTGCAGGAGTTTTTTGAGGAAAAATGATGCTAGTATGTAATTTATTTGTAATCTGTTTTTAACCTATTTGTATAATGTATTTGAAATTTATTTGAAATGTAACACGATTGCATATCCGACATGGGTAGACTGTTGAGCCTTTTACGTTATATAATAAGAACTGATGTACACAGTTGTGCAATAAATATATCTTTATCTTCATCTTTATCTTATGAAAATAACTAAAATAAACAATTCTGGCTGTATCTACGTCAGTTATCTGTCTAATTTTTTTAACGGCATAGGCGGCCGAACTTAGCCTACCTGACAATTTTTCTATGTGTGGTTTTCGGTGTGTGGCCTCATTGTAATTTACCGTCAATGGTCATTCCAAGAAAAACTGTCGATTCAACGGGGACCAACTTTATTCCATTAACTTTACTATTGGTAGATAGCTGCCTGACATTTGAATGAGTTTAGTCTTTTTTTCATTCAAGAGAAGATTATTTATATTAAACCAATGCACAACTTTAGAGAGTGCATCATTAACTTGTTCAAAGTTGACTAACTGACGTTTGATTTTAAAAATGAGGGATGTGTCATCTGCGAATAATACGATCTTATGATTATCCCTTATGTGGTAAGGCAAGTCATTAATATAAATGAGAAATAAGAAAGGACCTAGAATTGAACCCTGCGGAACGCCCATGGTGACCGAAGATTCTGCAGATCTCTTGCCATTAACATCGACTCTCTGAATTCTGTTGTTCAGATAAGAAGTCATAACGTCGAGAGCCTTGTCCCTCATACCATAGTGGTACAGTTTCCTGATGAGAGTGTCATGATGTACGCAATCGAAAGCCTTGGAAAGTCGCAGTATGCTCTTTAGTAATTCGACGCCCGCATCTGTAGTTGAACGACCCTTTGTAAAACCAAACTGTTTTAGATGGAGTAAATTATGTGCATTGAAATGTCCTAACATCTGTTTAAAAATTCCGTGTGTGTGTGCTTCTACAGATAATGTATCATCAAAACGGAAAACAAAGGGTCATAGATGTAGTTGATATTTATTTTACTGGAAAAAATCATTGCTCTGAGGTCATAAACCAGATAGAAAACAGGCAAGAGCGTTTGTATGGGGAGGGGACTGACCCTATTTCCCAGGCACTGTGTGACTGAGGTCGTGTCTTGAAAACAGTTGACAGTAGTTATGAATATACAACCAAGAACCCAAGATGAAAATATCAAGAGATTCCTGCTTGTATATCGTTTCACCGCCGAGATGTCTTACAGAATTATATCAAGATGATAGGCAGTACCCATCTTTATGTATACTTGCTACATCTTACTGCGATCAGTAATCTGGTAGATACGCGCGTTGATTACTCTGTAATCTACATGGGATCGTCACTTCAAGAAGTGGTCGGTTTGGGTCGTGTCAGGGTTGGGTCATGTAAAGCAGTGGTCATTAACGGGTTAATGTTGATGGGACACTGAAATCACACTAATATACTTTGGGTCACATTGAATCATTCGAGCTGCATATTGTGGTGGTTCGGATAATAGTCAAGGTCTGGACTGACGGATGAGGGGTCGTGATTTCTGTCCATAGCTATGGCACTAATGTCACCGTTGTCACTCATTTATAGCACAATATTAGTTTAGTTGGAGGGGTAAGATAGATAGATAACAACCAATTACAATTAGAATTTAAAGCAAGCAAGCATGAATATTAGATTTTAGATTTAGAATAAGTTCGGTTTTGTATCTGAAACTAATGTTATTCCTCGAGGCCGAATTTCGGCCTTCGCGACCAATCTCAGCGAAGACAAGTGTGTGCGCAGACACAAGTGCACTCTCTCTTCCCTCACTCTCATAGTCCGATGGGATGGCAATCAATAAGGCGCAGGTCCTAATGGACAAACCCAATAACACTTTGCTCGACCTGGGAATCGAACCCAGGTTCAACAATCGGGCTTGCGACTACGAGTCCAATACGACAGTCACACAGATATTGTAGTGACAATCTATTTCTAAAACCTGATGTTCCATAAGTCATCAGCTTCGGCTATTATTGTAATTATTAAAGACATAAATAGCCGAATACTGATCAATTCTAGATTCTAACCACGAAACAGCACGAAAAAAGTTTCTCAGCCCGAAAAGTTTTCCGACCTAAAATATTTTTTGCTCACAATCAGCTAACGAAGCGAACTTTTAACCCCTAAGTATTGGACGCACCTTGTTTACAACGAACCATCATTATTACTTTGATTGTTCAGAGTTTGACACCGGCTTTGCATTCGTAATATCACAGTGGTAACGGGCCTCGTGGACCCAAGTTAATTAGGGGCAGAATCCCAAGGGTTAAATGTTGCCAGCGTACGTTGCATTATTGATGGGTACGGCTATAAAACACTGAGGTATTTGAGACATAGAAATTTAAACTTTATGCCGTATTCCCAAGGTTGATTTTGATTTTCAGTGGCATCATTTTGCGGTTTATTTGTGTTTTAGTAGTATAGTCTGTCGAAATAATAAAGGTGGATATGTAAACTTTCCAAAAATCTACATAATATGGAATATTTATACAACAAATTGTCATGAATAATGTTTAATAATTTTATTTTTATTGAAAAGCTCTGTCAACCCTGTCTGGGTCTGCATGGATGGCACTTTTCCTCTACAGCTCTTAATTTTCTAGCGTCATATTAACGTGAAATATGGAGGTAGTTTGCTTATAAGTAAAGTTCTTTTCTAGACTACATGATACAAAAGTGAAAAACTCCATATAAATGCTAAACGTTTTACAAAAAAAGTTATAATGTGATCGTAGACATGTAAAAATCATACTTTGTACCTAGGCTTAGTTCTGAGCCGTATGAGTGTTTATTGGTCTGTATACTATCACAATATTTTCGTATAGAAAGTACTTAGAAGCTAATGAAAATTGATTCATTAATCTTCTTTTTCTTTAAATATTTGCTTTAATAACTTTAAAACTACTTATTAAAAAAAAAATGATATCCCCTAATAAGCCCTTTCATTTGATATCCATCAACGGCATAGTACCCAAAACTTTTTTATTTTCTTACTTGTCTCACTCTCTGGGGGTGACATTCAAAATTACTCATTTATTTACGTAACACGTCCGTATTTGAGTCACAAAAATTGATACCTATGTGTACCAAATTTCAACGATCCAGTAGATGCGGAGCAAATTGGCTGTGACAGACGGACCGACAGACAGACACACGAGTGGTCTTATAAGGGTTCCGTTTACGACATACGGAAAAATGAAGGGAATTTCATACAATTTATCTGCGTTTCTTCAGAAATATCTGCCAATTCTTTACGATACAAAGACTTAAGAACTCGGATCTTTGAAAAGAAAACTGCTTTGGCAGATCTATGGGAAATATGTGCACATAAATACGTTACCCTTTTGGCTTCAGTGTCGAGTAATCAAGATGAAGAAAATCAATAATACTGCAGACTTCTTCGATACAGACGGAATCAGACTTCGATACCGCGGAGATGACGTCATGTTGCTTCTAAAATTATTGCCTACTATGTGACTTGTTCGCCACATCTTCCCTTTGTTTATACGTACCTATTGTTTGTCTATTCTTCTTCTTCGTCGTGCCAATGGCACGACTGTGTATTGAATTTTATTGGCCCAAAATTTCGCCACCTCTATGGCGGTGTCAGGGCAGAGGTCGCTATGGGGAGATATATATTTTGGGGAGAGAGTAAGATTGTTGACAGCTTCCACGCTGTGCTCTACAAGCGATGCGCTGGCGGCGCCGCGGCGCTCGGCAACTTGCGCGCCAGCACCAACATGCGTAACGTTCAGCTCAAAGTTTATACCCACATTACGAAATAGGTAATTATATAAAATATTTTGTTAACTACTAACACTAGTTTCATACGTTTTACTGTACTAAGATTCAATGGGGATTTTCAAAGCCTGAATTAAAAAGTTTTTATTTTATTTCTATATTGTTGCTTGTGTAATAAAAACAATACAATTTGTTAGCTTTCAAAAATGAAATCCCTTGTCAATTTCTGGCTTTGTATATTTATTGTTAACATGCTATCTCATTTGCTTGCGGATTACTCAACATTTAATTGACAAAGGGTCGATTGTATGCGAGCCAATATCAACAACCAACATGTTACATAGCACACTGACCCTCAATTGTTCAAATAAGGAATAATTAATACCTACAATATTTGATGAACAGTTGAAAGCTGTTGAGATTTGAGATGATATTGAATACCCATTGCACGGTGCAAGTTTCTTGTCTGTGGCTTAAGATACAATTAAAGCAATGGTGCAAGTATATATATGTTATGGACCTAGTGATTATTAGCAAATTATAAAACATGTTGGGTAGCTTGAAATTTATGCACAATATGAGAGGGCAGAGTGATATCAACTATTCAATAGTTATATTTCAATAGTTGTTATCACACTGCCCTCTCATATTAGGCATAAATTTCAAGCTACCCGCCCGCTGGCCCTTTGGCCAGCACAATTAAAACCAGGTTTTTAACCGACTTCTTCAGAAAGGAGGAGATTCTATCTTCGTCTCTGTGTATTTATTTTTATTTTTTATTACTATTACTTTTATTTCAAACGTAGAATCAATATTTAAAATCAAATCAAATTTTTCCATTCATAGACACTCTACTGACCTACATATGATGACTTTACCATAATTAAATATTAAACTGTTGTTAAAACTTTGGTTACAATTATATAAATAATATTTATTATAAATAAGTAAATAAGAACCAAAAGACTTACATCTTCTAAATACTATCTAGACGGTGTAATATTTATAGTTGCTTCAACTAATACGGTATGCCACAGGCAATTAAATTACACCGTGTAAAACAGACTCAAAGCCCCATTTATACGGAGCAAGTTTCTTGCCTGTGGCATACAATAAAATTGAAGTAAGACATGTCCAATAAACATTGTTGCGACGGTGTAACTTTTATTGTGGCACTTAAATCACACCATGTAAATTGGTTTTAATAATTATTACAAAACGATTTTAACACTGCAGCGGAGCGCAAACTCCTAAGCAAATAGTCGTACAATTAGCAATTCTCTTCGCACGTTCCTAAGAGATTTCGCTCTAAAATTGATAACTTCACCACATTATTTCAAGCCGCTTGAAGATTAACAAGGAGTGTCGTCAATGCATCGTAGCGTTGTTAGGAATGCAGAGTAGCGTGTCGCAAAGGACTGAGTCGCATGTCTCTCGGGATGTCGCAAGATGTTTATCTATTTTGTATTCATGTATTGTCGGCATGCATCTTTGTGTATCGTCAAGATTTCTGCAGAGAATATGCTGTCTTGTAAAATTTAGTTGATTGTACCTACATGGTTAATTTAGTAGTCAGTGAGTAAGTTATTTATTTATTTATTGCGATAAGTTACTTGAAGATTGCTGACTTAATTTATAAGTACTCAAGGTAGGTACTAAGAAAAATGTCCAATTTTGTTTTTTTTTTCTCTGGCTTGCTGCGTGTGTTCGAAAACGAAGACTGAAAGTGGCACTGGTAACTGAAAAATTGTGTGAAAATCGGTAGTATGTGACGTGGAGGAATGAAGAAAATATTGTGAGGACAATTTTTTTGAGTATGATTGTGGATGGCTATAAGAGTACCCCTACTCTTACCTAGCCTTTCCTTAGACCACAGAAACGATGGATGGTCTGTTTCAATCAATCTGCCTAGCCTTTTCCCAACTATGTTTGGGGTCGGCTTCCAGTCTAACCGGATGCAGCTGGATGGATGGTCTGTTTGAAAGATGATAATATGACTAGAAAGGGGGTGACTACCGAGATGACGACTAACAGAGAAGTACCTATAGAAGAAGAAGAAATTTGATGCACTGTCCCCAAATAAATTGGAATAAGAGCAAGATAATGATTCCATTTTAATTTTTTTTACATCATAATTATGGTTTAGTCCGTAATAGAAAGATTACGTTTTTGTAAAGTGACGTAGTTTACTTGTACCAAAGCTGTTTCTATCCTCCACAAAGTCTATCTATTTTCGTATAGTAGAAAATTTATTGGCAACGAAAAGAGTCTTACCCGCGGTGACGCGCTTTTCCGCTTTCAAAGATCTACATCCGATTACTTGCGGGAAGGTTGCGACGCGACACGCTTTGAGGGTTTTTTTTCTGCAAGAATAACAAGATGTTGAGAGAATGTTTATGCATTGAATGATCCATTTCAAGGGGGTGCAGACAAAAAGTGTTGTTGGCGTAATATTGAAAACCGTGCAAATGCGAGTCGGACTTGCACACAAAAGCTTTACCACCGTACAATATTATTTTAGCAAAAAAACGCCGACTAAACATGAGTCATATATTTTTTTTTTTTTTTTTTTTTGTTATAGCTGCAATAGAAAAACACAATCTGTGAACTCAACTGTCAACAAATTTCAACTGTCAACCAAATTAAATTAGTAAGCAAAACTCCACACAGTGATGGGTATATTATCTAATTCCTAAACTCATGATTTCATGTAACTACATTACCAATGGCTATTGGTGGTGCTTGGGGGAGGCCTATATCCAGCAGTGGACGTCCTTCGGCTGAAATAATGATGATGACCGATCACGTCTGTAGAGTTTTGCTAGCTATTTTATTTCGACCCTGTACGAGTATTATAAGCATACGTAATTGATAGCTCAATGTAGGTGTAACCTTCATCTACCAACTCGGGAAATAGAAGCATGTTATTATTTATTTATTTATTTATTAAACTTTATGCACAAGTAAAAAACTACTGTACAAAGGCGGACTTAATGCCTGAGGCATTTTCTACCAGTCAACCTTAGGGTGGTGCAGAGACAGACATGGCAGGTGCAAGATAAGACAATACATGTAACCTGAGTAAAAATGAATACTAATTAATACATACACATATACATACATAAATATAAACTAAAAAAACTTAGTCAGGAGAAATAACGACAGGTAGAGGAGAAAACGAATCCAGCGAATTAGCGCCGGGATGATTCTGCCAACATCTTATGAATATGTTCACGTGCCTTGACTTTAAACGATAAGCGACTGGTTGCCGTCCTGATTTCCAGGGGGAGCGCATTCCAAAGAAAGACCGCCTGGACGAAGAAAGAAGAGTGAATGAAACCAGAGCGGTGAGAAGGACATCGTAGAAGACGATTGTTGGTAGAACGAAGATTTTTACTATGGGCAGAGCATAAGTATTGAACATGGGAAGTCAGGTAAGAGGGAGAAGTGGGTTTGTCGAGTATAGAAAACAACATAGACAAAGCCCTCAACTCTCTGCGCTGACGAATGGGTAACCATTTCAAAAGCAATCGATGCGCGGATACATGTTATTACCTGTGTAGGTATCTCCGACTGGTTTTACAAGATGATTTAATCCACTTTCCTCAAAGCTAATTTTCTAGTTCAATGGTTTATGAACAAACCCATGTTCAGCATTTCAAGTATCCATTTTATTACTTTGTTTGAGATCTTGATCAACAAAATTAACTGTTGGTTCAGACTTGAGAAGGTAATATCGAGGAAGTAGTTTAGGTGGCGTCGTAAAATAATGGTTTGATAAGTTTACGGGTGTCGCAGGAAGTATTAATTGACACAAAAGTGTTGCACTTTGTGTGCTTCGATTTCGGCCACTTACTTACCTACTGCTAATATTTATTGGTAAATTGGTTAAAAATAAAACATTTACACGTAAGTTTTTGGATTTAAACTAAATGAGGTCGGTGATTCCTAGTCAACTATCTACTCTGAGAGATACAGAAACAAACTCCTAGGTCAAAGTCACCTCAAGACCACCTCAGATATAAACTTACATGAGATCTATGTCTGAGGTGGTCTCTTGAGGAAACCAGCAGCACACAAGTTTGAGTGGACCTGTCCAGACAGTGCTTGTAGGAGTGGTACGCGGCAATGAGATTTGGCGATGAAAGTTCCTTGAATATTGTAGATGGAACATTTTACTGAAAGAAGACATTATTTGAATTAAAAAACAATATAAACTGCATTCATAGATATTTAAATAATTACATGGTTGAACCGGGAATCGAACCCGTTACATGAGAAAAATAATCACCCTGTAGCTTTGTGATACCGATCGAAAGGCTTCATCATAAGGATTATTTTTTGCTAAATAACATAGTGTCACAAATAAAAGGAAGACCACGAATTTTAACATTTTTAATACAAAAAATGCCTAAGCCATGCCTGATGGGCATTTAAAACATAGGTATTTTCCAGATGTCATTTTATGCATTTGGAACTGTTAGCAGTGTTTTTTTTGTGACGGCTATGTTGTTAACAAACAAAATCCTAAATTGCATTTTTTTACATAATATGCATTTCCAAAAAACAGCACAGCTGAATAATGCGATTTATTGTATTGAAAAAAAACAGCAGTTCTGTTTATATTTATTTACTTCAGAATATTCGCTTTTGTTTTCCTCTTTGTGGTTCGTATGTGAAGAAGAGGAGGAAGTGTTTACTTACACAATATCCGTCATACTCGTGAGTCGGCGAGGCATCTCTTTGACCGCCTACTCTCTGTAAAACTGAGAGACTCTCGTACGTCGTGAAGCTCGACTTTTTGAGTTTATTTCTTCTCAAATTTTCCAAAAATCTACATTTTTTTAACATAAAAAAAAAAGTTTATATATTTTATTTACGGAGGCAATGAATACGTTTGATTAAGTTCAGTAGTTTTTTCCAAAGAATTTTTCTACATAAATTCTCACTTGACTTCCGAGATTAGCATTAGTTGTAATTAAATTAGTTGTAGTATCGTGTACAAAAAAAAATTACCTACAATGGATATAGAAATTGATTGGAATTTACAGCTACGTATGAAATAATACTGATCGATAAATATGTAATATGAGTTTCAGGCAGTAAGTTAATTAATTTGTAGACAAATCGACAACTCTAGAAATCAATTCGCCTACACATAAATTGACTTCATGCGAGTCACCAATAAGCCGAGTTTCAGCTATGAAAACGAACGCCAAATATTGCGTAACGTTAGCAAAATAGCCGTAGTATTCAGTCTAGACAAGTTTGATGTTTATATTAATAAAAAAGAATCGCAAAAAGATTGCCTTTCTTTTTTGACTTACCTCGGTGTGCCGAAAACTAATAAAATCCTGACATCTGTAATATGACAGATAAATGATTGATATAAATAAAAATAAATTGATTTTAGATGTTTTATCTCAATCTTGTAGAGAATTGACTGTTATAGAAATGTTAGGTAGGTACCTTTAACTTTGAACTAGAGTCTCGATGGTTAGTACGAGTATATAGAACCTTTTCCATTTTACTCTCGGAATTTTTCTCAATTTAAAATGGTTATACAACATTATTTTTTGTTTATGCTGAACCCGAAAAGGGGTACTCATCATTTTGAACAACTTTTTCTCTGGGAAAAAAATCAGCTGTTCCATACATTTTGTCGATTTAAGTGAACACAAATGTATGGAACAGCTGATTTTTTTTCGCGATTTCAAGGTTGGCCCCATAGAAACAATTGTTCAAAATGATGAGTACAATGACCCCTTTTCGGGTTTAGCATAAACAAAAAATAATTTTGTATAAATAAAAAAGAGTCATCATTCACCACACAGACACGATGATGAAAAACACCAACCTATAGCTTTTGCCGCCATACCTACACGTAAACCTGCCACACACACAATAAATTAATTTCCTGGTACTTATGAGAAGTGTTAATGATGACGTCATTAGTTTCGGGTCATATAGGGTCTTAGTGCCGACCTTATCTCATAGGTAGTAATGGCTCCTATAATAGTATTACGTGCTAAATGGTAATGAGTTTTTATTAGCTCCATCAGTTTAATTGTGCTGAGATAATACGGGGCTATGTATCTTTTGTTTGAAGGTTTTGTCATAATAATGTAAGGTGTAGGTATTATGTATATCACAGGGCTTCATTAATATTCATGACATTTAAGCTTATGCCTGTATCCGGGAGTAGATTCTGCCTTTGTGGTCGATTTTCTGTTTAATGATACCCAAATATGTTTGTTTTCATTTAATTTTCGCGGAACACATCCTTTTTCGTTGTTTTTAATTACCTTCACCCGATCATTTTCTGCACTAGCTGTATGGCGGTCGGTATGATCGATCCCACGTAGTGTCGAGCATGCTTCAGCAACAATACTAATGATTGCATCCATTATCTTTAACACTTTAGTTTTTGACACTTCACTAAACAATACCTACTTACAAAAGACATCAAAGTGTCCACTTTTTAGCCTCTTTATATCGATATTAAAACCAATTAAATGGACTTTATGGGACCTTTTCGTTAAAGTGACCGTTTTTCGCAAACGACGTCTCACCCTTTTGTTTTCCTGTGTCTAGATTCATTTTCTTTTTCTCATGACACCATTCTAGTGTAAACTTATTATTTTTAATGGCCAAACACAAAAGAAAAAACACTTTGACACGTTTTCTTGCTACATTGTACGAGAGTAAATAAGAAAAGAATCTTTGGAAAAATATGGAATGGTAACAAGCAAACACGTCACATAGACCCGATTCTATTATTGTTTCGTATTCCTATCCAATTTACATGTATCTCTATAAATAGGCTTCTGTCAGTGAGCAACTACTTCTGTGTAAAGATATATGGAAATCTGTGATTCTTATTGTTGAGGTTTTGGCATTTTTTTCTAAGGAAGAATCTTAGCTAATCTTGCATAGGTCACTGACGCTTTAATTTAAGATTCGATAAAATCTTTACTTATCGTTTGGTAAATATGGACTTATTAACCTACGCTTTAGCTTATAATTATGTAGATATTGATCACTTTCTCCAAGTAATTAATAATTATAACTCCAGTCATTTTCTTAGTTTAATCATACATAAAAGAATTTAAAAATGTGGCTCGATGTTATAGGTACTACTTAGAATAATCAATTTATCTGGTAATAAATAACAGTTATTAATACAATAGCTATTTCGGAAAAGTAAGGTGATAAAGACATACTCGGCAAGCATGCGTAGGTGTATTTTGTGACACGAAATGTTATCAAATGGAAACTCAAAATACTCCATCACCAAATTTCATTATGAGCCGACCCACGAGGCGTTGTTGACTAACAAACAAGTAAACAGCTCCTCTATAGATTAGTTAATCATGAAATTGTACTAGAAGCTTCGATCACTGAAAATATTAGGCTTACAAAAACAGGTTGATCGATGGACATGCTCGATGACATGATATTATTATATCTAAGCCCTCATTGTGACAAAAAAAAAAACGCAAAGACATCCTTAGCCAAATTAATATGATAGTAAGTCATTAGGATTCATGATTTGGGCACAGTGAACGTCCACTGGTCCACACCGGCCGCAACCCACGCACGGCACGCAACGGATTTTGGTGTGCTTGGTATGAATTTATATAGCACTGCGTCCACTATCGATACCACCCCTACCAAACGCCGGGATATAATATGAAGAAAAAATGCATTGCGTTATGCCGGTGACGTCACATAGATAAGTTCACCGCGTGCATCGCTCACTATACTGCCGCACGTATTGTTTTATTTTATAATTGAGGTGAGACTTAGATCTTGGCTGGTGACGTAATCAAAAAATCTTGGTTCATCATAAAGTAAATTAGGAACAAAAATGAATGTTATTGTCCAAATATTTGGTTGCATCTTGTTGCAAGTTTGTTTCATGAACCCACATTCTACGTTTAGTTTTACCAAAGAGAATTAAACTACGTCATTTAGTTTGACGTTCTTCTTCTGCCAATAAGCAACTGATATTAATAATATCTTCGTCAATCTCCATGACAGACGACGCGGTCGACTAACAACAGAAAAACCCTCAAAAATAAATTAAAAATCCTGATACAGAGTGGACGCATGGCATCGGCAGATCCGTTCAATATGCTGCGTGCCGAGCGTGTGTTGCGGCCGGTGCGGACCAGCACCCTAATCGCGTAATATCTATCAAAATTGGAATGTCTAATCCATTGCTTCACGAGTTCGTAAGTTACGTTGTTTAGCAGATTTTTTTTCGAACTTATGCAGCAATCGATTAGACATTTGTTTCAAGCCGATTCCAATTCTGGCCGATCGTGAATTACGCCATTAGAGTTCAGTGGACGTTAAGCGGCGGCGCCAATGGGCGATAGTTAATCGGAATGAGCTTTGATAATGCAGGAAGGAATGAATCATAGGTAGATAAGTGGGTACTTCAAAGATTGTTAAACAATTATCTTAGACCAAAATATTAAGGTTTTATGTCAAAAATACGAACTAACAAACGGCAAACACTGAAAAAAAAAGCAATGATAAGATTTGAAATGAAAATGGAACACCGAATATATACCGCATGATTGTTATTAAATAAGACTAACGTTTACCCAGTCAGCCTGTATAAGTTCATTACAGACTTACCATACATTACGTTCTCTAAACAGTCTAGATTAAGTCAAATACATAAGTCTAAGTCAATCATAATTTTGCTTAGAAACACAGACGAATATATTACTCCTATGTAACTTCGGCGTATAAATTACATGAAACATGAATTTAAATTTTAATCAAGCCTGACATATATTATGTTACTCCTAATTGTAATGTAGTGGTGCATTAAAAGGGGCGAGGACTTGCTAAATGCATTTAGGTTTTACCTACATAACATAACATCAGCCTGTAATCCCCAAAGGGTTAGGCAGAGTAGTATCTATAGTAGTTATACCCACATATCACCAATAATGTTTAAGTCCCATGTAATAGGGGGCGAGCCTATTGCTATAAACTGGGCACAATTCCAGACTCCGGGCTGCTACTGAGAAATTCTTGATAGAAAATACTAATTAAACTTTGCCCGACCCGGGAATAGAACCTCATGCTCATGCATGAGGTCCTCATGCAGTAGCGCTTGCAACTACTAAAGTCTAGACTGACAGGGCCATTTAGGTTTTAGTTTTGAAAATTACTCGACCCTCAAAATTAATCACTAAAACTGAAAAGCTGAAGTAAAGTTTTTTATTTTTATTTATTAATACATATTATCGTATGTATGTATGTTCATCTGTTCCCTCCTATCTCTTGACAAATGAGGTATCGTTGGAAGCGTCTTGATCGTCCGCTGGTTATAGGCTATGTGACGTCACATTAAATTACTCTATTCATTTGAATTCCCTGTAAGAGGCTGTGTTTCTTGATAACTAAAACCTGGCAGTCTTTTAAGTCATGAATGAATCGTATACCAACATAGTCGACGTATTTCTGTGACTATGAAACAGTTTTTCTTCCTATCATCATCACTTTCATATACCGTACTCTTACCATTTTTCTATAATTGATACATGTACCATGTAGAAATTTTATAGAAAAACACTATTTCATTTTAACTATGCTTGACTAATTAACTGCTAATGTTCTATATTACAGTTATTTACAAACAACATGCGGATTACCTCAATTTAATTCTCGGTATTAATAAAATTGTACACGTTCTGAACTGTTCAAATATTAATGCTATTTTAGCCGCTAACTGATGTAAATATTCAGTTAAGCCAAACAATTTATATGCGGGTAGACTAAAACTATTAGAATAGGGAGCTTTGTCGCTACATAACAGCGCTTGGAACAATTTCTCGAATGCATAATACCTATTCAAGGTTGAGCTGCGTTTAGGTACACATATCATGTGTAGGTATACAACAAAAATACGAAAAAAGGTGCTGTTCCAGCTGTTCCATACATTTGTGTTCACTTAATTCGACAAAATGTATGGAACAGCTGATTTTTTTTTCGCGATTTCAAAGTTGGTCCCATAGAAAAAGTTGTTCAAAATGATGAGTACAATGACCCCTTTTCGGGTTTAGCATAAACAAAAACCAATGTTGTATACACTAGAAGGAACAGTGTGGTTTTATTCAATAGGAGTCCGACATAACCTGGGAACGGTCTTTTCTGCCCACAGAAAAAAAGGTACCTACCCAAAAAGTTTAAAAACTGGTCCTTAAAATATCATCATCATCACCAGCCTACAGCAGTCTACCGTAGGACATAGGCCTCTCCTATTGCACGCCATTCAACTAGATTGGCGGCCCCTCTCATCCAGCCTCCGGCAGCCCCTATAATATCGGTTAGTGTTAATCAGGATTTTGAAGACAAAAGACAGTCGTTCCATGTATTTGCGACACTGACTGCCCATACCACCCTAGTTGAGAACCTGCACCTAATTCCGTAACACACGATCAAATTTACAATCTGAATCATTTTGAAAGGATAGGTATTGCGAATCCATTGCTTTGTTGGAAAAATGTGTCTACTCAATAACGTAATTTATTACGCATTAAATGTTGTTGAACTGTTAGAATTACCGGAAAACGTAGCGTTGGAGTAGACTTGGCCCCCAGGTCATCGGTCCACCTTGTGCCCCCCCCCACAATGTGGACCGATGACCTGGGGGCTGAGTGTCAGTGGTCTCGCAATGATGAGTTTTGACAGATTTCGTATGGCATATCTGTCAAAAACTGATCATTATGAGACCACTGACACGTTTGTAAATTAGTAGACTTGGCCCCTTGGTGAAGGCCGCAGGAATGCGCTGGATGCGAGAAGCACAGAACCAGTCGAAGTGGCGGTGCTTGGAAGAGGCCTATGTCCAGCAGTGGATGTCAAAATTAAACACATTGTGATTGATCGTGTGTTGCAATTAGGGTGCTGGGTGATAATTACTCGTATTTCTCAAAACATTTAATTATCTGTTATTGTGCTGCACCCCCTCATCAATTAACCTGACGTATCTCTAATAAAAAGGTTTTCAATCAAGCCTTTCAACTAAAGCTTACAGAGATTTGAGCAAAGGAGTCCTTAATTAATTGAATAAGTATCCAATTGAGTAAAATCTTATTAGTAACGTTTGGTTCAATTTTATTAATGTATTGTATTTATATATTTATTGCTCTTTGATCACCGATGAACGGTCATCAAAGAGCAATGAAAAGGTCGAATAGTTTATGCGTTTAACGTGAAAATGTGAAAGCGCAGGGCTTATTCTAAAATGAATATAAAGAAAAAGTAACGAAGATGTTGTGTCCGTTTGTCTG
The DNA here is from genome assembly GCA_947363905.1 of Lithophane semibrunnea. NCBI lineage: Eukaryota > Metazoa > Arthropoda > Insecta > Lepidoptera > Noctuidae > Lithophane > Lithophane semibrunnea. Next base: position 10,644,281 of record OX376197.1, on the reverse strand, counting down.
TTTGTCTGGATGTGCGTTCCGGATTGGCACAAAAACGGCTGAACGGATTTGGATGTTTTTTTTTTCACACAGATAGTTTTGATACATAGGTTACTTTTAATCCCAGTAAAAGCTAGTTGTATATAAATGAATACTTAAAATCGTTGTATCAATGCGTTAAAATGCTAAGCCAAAAATAAATTATACAGTTTCAATCAATTTGTTTATGGATTCAAATGAAAGCAATCATTAAAAATAATACCTGCGCAAAGGTATTATAAGTTTGGACAGTATTCAGATATAATTGTATTTGCGTTTAAAAATTAAATCAATGGTCATTTATTAAAAAAAAAGAAAAGAATTATAAGCATGACATGGAGCATGAATTTTTTGCCACGCGAAAAATGCCATAAAATCCTTAGAGATCATCAATAATTTAAAACGCAGCTATTTCTTACATGAAGATAGTGTGTATCGAAGATAAAACTTATTTACAATTTGCTTTGAGACATGGAGTTAGCAAAAAAATTCTCGAAAACCAACGTAGGTATTTAATGAGGTGGAAAAAGTTAAACCCGGCAAAGACTTGGCAAGAAAAGTTAAGCTCATGGAGGGAGGTACGCAGAGTAAATTTTCTGTAACGAATATTTAAACGACGAACTCTAATTTTTCTTTTTTTGTTTAAGAATTTCTTCACTGGGTGACTTATTATAATAAGTGGGTTTTATGAAACGTTCGAATAATCTTTTGCGGTTTTTTTTCCTTTTTTTCAGCTCGTTAACGTCGAATGTTGAATGATGGGTGGCTGAACTTCATTAATTGCCTTCAGAAACTTATAAAAACATTTTCCTGTAGGTAGTAGGTTAAGTGGGTGGATTTTCTTTTGAAGCTATTGACACCTGGGTACCTAAGTGGCCTGGTATATTATTAACTCAATAGAAATATGTCGTATGTTACAACATACAAGAAATGAATGAACTGGAGTTATATCTCTACTAATACTAAACTCGTTTTATAAATGCCGTGGCCAGATCTTATATTGGTGATTACATGAAGGGTTCCACCATGTCATGAAATGGTTGTTTCATGAAATGGCCAGCTAAAATTGATCGTAACGTTTAAAAGTCAACGTTTAAATGATATATGTCAGTCATATGGTTGACCATAACATTAATGTTTCAAACCAAAAAGGAAAACTTATTTTTTCCATTTAAAATTAACGAATACAATTTATATTCATAACATACAAAAATATTTATTATACGTCACACTTCATTTATTAAAGCATATCATCAAATATTCAATACACATTTCACATCGCTTTACGATCAAGCAAAAGCTTGTATAGGTATTTTTACAGCCTGTTTAAAGCGTTAGATTTTATGTAAAAAAAAGGTGGAACTCTTTTGTTTTATGATCTCGAATATTTTACTTCGGTTTTCCGTGGGGGTTTTCAATGCAGAGGCGGAGGAGTGTATTTACAAAGCTGTTGGCTTTGGGAGCAAACACATGCTCGTACCGTGAGCGCTTCGCCTTAATTAAGTGCTTAGCTGACCACTGTTAGTTAGCAACGTTGGCTCAAATGATTATCAGTGAATACATCGGTGATGTTCGTTTGACAGTTGGTTATTATAGCTGTTTTTTGTTGAGAAAAATAACTTGCTACTAGATACAATTTTCCACTTCAAGGAATGGATAGTTTCCTGATGGTTTTATTTGTTTTCCTTTATCCTTACATAGCAGATAAAGGTAAAACGCCTTTTGTATAAAATGAAATATATTTAAAGCCACCTCTGTGACGTATAGAATAGCGGGGCAATTGTGTAACGCACTAATTACAATGGCAATGCCTTTCATTTTGACAATTCAACAAAATTATGTGATATTTACGTTTCCGAGGGCCTAGAGAAGTGAGGGCCTAGAAGAGTGACAATCGCTTCAAAAGCGTTTCGCATTTCTACAACGAATTTCGACAGTATTGACATTCATATGCTTTTCGATAGCTTATGTCAGTCCTGAATATATTTGCCTTTTCCATCGACATACAAAGTGACATTCTATCAGCGATAACGAGCTGATAGAATGTCACTTTGTCCAGGGCCTCTGAGCAGACGATTTTTCCAACAGGAAGCAATGTATTATTAGCAATGACTGAAACTGTTTTAGGTACACCCAACAAATAATATACAATGACAATGTCTATTTTTTTTTACCCGACTACGGCGAAGAAAAAGGAGGGTTATGATTTTGACCGGTATGTATGTACGTATGTATGTATGTTCATCTGTTCCCTTGTATCTTCTAAACCACTCATCACAATTTGACAAATAAGGTATCGTTAGAAGCGTCTTGATTTGTTTAATCGTACTATGTTGGGTATCAAATAAAAGGGCTTAATGAGCACATTTCAAAAAAAAAATATTATAACCCCAAAATAATTTAAAAAAAAATCAAGTAATAAAAACTAAAACGCAACTACGACTTGAAAAGGTATAAACAAGACACCACAGACAGACAAATTAAAAATCCGGAGTCACACGTAATCTGTTCGATTTATGCCCTTACACGTGTGACTTCGGATTTTTAATTTGTCTGTCTGTGGTGTCTTGTTTATACCTTTTAAGTCGTAGTTGGGTTTTAGTTTTTATTACTTGATTTTTTTTATTCAACAACATTCGTTGCGTCATTTACAATGTCAATCAGACGAATTTTTCAAGCATGGAGCAACAATGGACCTCCATCATTATGTTTGAAAAAAATCCTTCAAAATCCTTCGGATATTATGCAATGACATCCAACGTTACAGTAAAACACAACCTAATCAAGATCATGAACTATTTATAGACGAGACCGGTATTAAAAACAACGTAAGCGAAGTTTATGCTCCAAAGTTAAGCTGGAAACTTGCTCAAGATTCGCAGTGAGCGATGATGCCCATGATTAGAGGACGCCGGATACTCCTATAACTATTCCAACTTGGGGCAATAAAAACAAGTCGACGAGTTCCCGACTAGTATCTACCTAGATAGGAATTGAAGAGTACTAGTTCCGTGATTTTGTTCCAGTGACGTAATAAGGAATGTTCAGTTTGTAGGTAACGTGTGCAGTGCAATATAAGTTTACATAGTTATACTTATTTAGAGGAAAGAGCTGTGGTGGCCCCGTGGTAACGTCCCCTTATTACGAGTTATAAGTCGTGTGCTCGAACCTAGACAGGCGCTTGTGTACATAATTTAAAACCCACCTTCTGCCCACATGATGCTTTCTGATGATTCTAATGGAGTAAATCCTGACGTATCTCCGACAAATATATATTCGATCCTTCTTAATAAATTGGTGCGGCTTCAACCACAAGACCGATTTATTTATAAACCAGAAAATACTTTCAAATCAACGAAGAGGGTTTCTTAAGTGCAAATAAGCTAGGCAATAAACTCAATTTCTTCCGCAGTGCAGAAAACTCCTTAGGTAGACTTACTCCTTCAACTATCTGTATCTGTAGTAGGAAAACCAATCTTGATTGAAAATCAAAGAACTAAGAACTTAAAAGTAATAGATACCAGTGGCCTACTTCCGATAGCTTCGCGTAATCTATATCCATACCATTAAAAGAAACAATCAAATAATAAAAATAAAGAATAAACTTGCTTTAATAATAATCAATTATAAATCGTACTCGTAATTAAAGTCGCTTTTCGTATTTGCCTGTGTGTCCGCGTTGTTTTTCTAAACTACGCTACAGATTTTGATGAGGTTTTTTCACCATCGTTTAGAGAATTTACTCCCGAAGGTTTATGTGTATAATACCTAGTATTAAAGTAACATATCACTAAGAAATCTAGATGTTTTGTCAAGTCGTAAAAACTGTGTGGAGCAGGAGTGGATCGCTAGAGATAGAATATTTAGCAGAACTACTTGACCATACCTAATAACTGTCTTAAAACTATAGGTACTAATGAATCAATGTTTCTTAATACCATTAATAAATCTTCTGTCTCAATCCATAAAAAAAATAAAGTGTCCGTCTGTTTCTTCCGGCTAATCTCCGAAACAGCTAGACTGATTTTACGGGACTTTCACTGGCAGATAGCTGATGTTATATAACATAAATGCTACTTTTTTTTTTTGAGAAAATGAAATATCATGCACGCGGCCAGCAGCAGCCTAGTTATAATGATTAGTAAATATTAATTACAATAAATGCATCCCTGTTCTGTCTTCCTTGAAACCACCAATTTTCAGCACGGCAAGGGTTTTTCTTACAGGTAGCTCGTGTCAATATAAGAGGAGACGAGAGAGAGAATAACACTACAGACAAATGGGAAGAGGAGGTTTTTTTTTAAAAAAAACACGTTGTATAGCACATTACTGTCGCGGCCTGAAACTGGTTGCGGCCCGGCCAAGGCTTGTATAGTACTTTTCTCAAACAATGCGCGGAAATTCCAACTAAGTAAATTAATTATAATTTCCAGAATTAATGACGAACAACGATAATTTTTCACGCGCCAATAGTGTTCATTTGTTTCTTCTTTATTTTAAACAGCTCTATTTACACGCCAAATCGAAATTCAAATAAAATCTTTGATGCGCTGAAGTAAAAAGTTCGTTCCATTTTTAAATAACACAACAGATATGAGTTTTCATAGTAATTTATTTGGCCGCTAACCACGACAGATATGGATTTTCATACTTTACCGGCCGCATCGTCATTTGTTTTTGAACAGTACGGCAATTTCGATTTATCTCGAAGAAGGTTGTCAGAATAATGCTCGAATTTCCAAGCATGTTTGAGAAAAACCATTAAAACAGATCACCTACAAATTGTCTTGTCTACTGGCTATTTGTATACCTACAAGAGTTGTATTGAAATCCAAATATCCCATACTATCAGGCTTTATTATAATCCTCTTCAGGAAAGTGTCTTCCAGATTCTTCTGAAGTATTAAGGTAGGTTCCGGTACATGTACCTATTTTATTTTACGAAACGAGAATATCGAAGTGTATCAATCATCGCCAGAACAAGTTCGCCTTGGAGTCTGACAGACGCTGAGAATACGTACTTTTAAAAGTTAACTTATATAGATAATCTGGAGTTGAGGTAGGAGCTTCGGGAATCAGTATCCGAAAGATTTTAGTACGGTATTCTAGAGAATTTGTACCTTACTTATTTTTATTTTTTCTCTGTGAAAATACATATTATTGTTGCTCAAAATAAACACATAAATTCTCAAAACACGTGAAAACCAAATTTATACATTGTGTACCAGTAATAAATCCAATTTGAAACACCAATGAAAGTCTATAACGTTATAAAAGTCATTCAGCAAAAATTTACATTTTAAATTCAGGTGACAGGTCGATAATAATTGGTGATTTCACCTTTATCGACATTTGGTACTCGATTACATATGTAACGGATACATACATAACATGCAAAACATCATGACTGTAATCCGCAGGAGGTTAGGCAGAGGTGCACCTGTAGTAAAATCACACACATTTCGTCAGTTACGAGTACTTACCTGTTTTAAGTCCCATAAGTAATGTAATAGATGAGCCTATTTGAATCGATGAGAAATTCCTAATGGAATAACCCAATAACACTTTGCCCGACCTGGCTATCGAACCCAGGACCTCATGCTTAGCAGTTGCGCTTGCGACCGCTAGACCAAAGAAGCAGTCGAGCAACTGATACTTAGATACTTATAAATTCAATTATGACACTTTTTTTTTTTTGAGGTTATGAAATCATCCAATGACTTCTCCCGCTCTAGGCGGAGCGGAAGGGCGTGTCAGATTTTTACTGACTAAAACCCACCCGTGTTTCTTCAGTTGCCTGTTGCCAAGGTCCCGGTATCCCTTTCGGACTAACCCGCAACCCTGGCAGGCATCGGTCCTAGCGGACCCCGCCAATTGTGCTGACATCTCTTTGAAGCGCGCCGCGCGTGGAACACGACGCGTCATCGACCCGGGCCTGGTCCTGATCGGACGGCGAGCTACCCATTGCTCGCCGTCCGCAAGCCCGCGCCTATGGTGGCCGGGAATCCGCCTGGGATTCCCGACGCCCAGGGCGTTTCCAGCGGAATTATGACACTTGGGTTGCTCAATACTATCCCAACTAATATTATCCTAATCCTGACTATAATACTGCGAAAGTGACTTTGTTTGTTTGTTTGCTACGCTTTCACGCTAAAACAGCTGAATGGATTTGGATGACATTTGGCATATGAAATACAATAGACGCTGATATATTTAGTAACCTATTCCGCTTGACTATTCTTCAAGAGTCATAAAAACTCTGTAAGAAATCGACACGTGTTTCACCTCTCAACGAGGCATCTTCAGGATGACGATTGACCAATTGCAAACCAGAACGCGACGTGTTACCACACCGAGCGCTGGACGCAGAGTAAAACTCTCTCTCTCTCTCTAGACTCTGCGTCCAGCGCTCGGTGTGGTAACACGTCGCGTTCTGGTTTCCGCAAAGTCACGCCTGAATCAATTAACTATTTGGCATATGGGTAGACCATGACCTGGAGAAGGACATAGGATACCTTGTATCCCAATTTTACAACGGGTTCGAGATTTATGCTGGTAAATCCGTGGGGCGCAGTTATTTGAATACATCTCTGAAAATTGGTAAGTACATAGGTAGGTATCGGTCGACACAGAATATCGAATGTAAGCTATATTGGTTTATCAATGAATGGGGCAAAATGCGTTGTGAGCTTAAAGTGGACCGTAAACTTGTACCAAGTTCTGTTAGGTAGCATATAAAGGCATTATATTCAATACTGATCATCATATACGTCGACTGTTCAGTGTAGAACTTGTAAAATGCTTCAGTGAACAGCCGTTATATTAGATTTCTCTACACTGCACTGTGAGCGAAAACGAATTATACAAGGTGGCAGGAAAGTTGAAGTCCAAAAAAAATATTTTTTCTTTTCTTGTCTTGGGGTATCCGAATCACCCCTATGTATGTTCCGCGATTTTTCTGAGTTTTAGAACATAAATTGATAGATTTATGTTCGGTGAATTATGACTTAAATTTTCAACTTCAAATTAAAAATCTAAACAGGTGATTTCATGGTCCCTAAGAAGGCTTCAAGAATGCGCCAGACTCTCAGTTTTTATAATCAAATAAAAAAGTAGTACTTTATGTAGCTACATTGGCTAAAATTGGCCTTCAAAGACAGTGAGGTGGAAAATTCTCTAAAGTAGGCAATAGAAAAAAATTTTTTTTGACCATTTTCTTGTTCCTAAGTCAAAAATTCCGAAAAAATCTTAACTCGAAAACTATGAAAAATCGCGGAACATACCCCACGGTACGAGGGACCGAATTTTTTTTTTGGACGTCAATGTTCCGGCCACCCTTTATAGCGTCATGTTGATATTTGCTTATGGGCTTGCGATTGCTTGACAGCTAACTGAATATAATTAGCACTTAACATAATTAAACGTAACACTTCATACATTTTATCTCTAAATATACCAAAGCTACGACCAATTAAAACGTATCGTGACCTCAACCTCATAACACAACAGACGAATATGACACATTTTAAAATTAATTAAACCTCAGCCAATACTTGCCAAACCCTGTCTTTTTCCAGCATTAGCTAACAAGGCTGGTTGAAATGTTAATAGACTACACACGACTCGAATGTATTCGTCTTAGAACAAACAGAGAGACTCCTGACACGGAATAGATACGTGGATACAGAAGGACAGCTCCTTACAAAGGCCGAAAAAGCACGCACACATAGAAACCCTGCACGCACAGCGAGTTTAAGCGCACTCGCGTTTGTTTTTGTTTTTGTGAAATGGCATCTCGTAGGTCGACCTAGGAGGTTGTCGGCTGCTTAACCGGACTTTCCTGTGGATGCTCAATAAATTAAAGCCTTCAGGCAGGGCGAAAAACTTATAAACCTCGGCTTAGGGCGTCGTTAGGGGAGGGCAGCAAGGGACAGGCGAGGTCGGATTAAAATTAATTGGGGACGAATTTAAAGCTGCAGGCTGAGCGGCACAGGTTCGAGCAAGAGTCAGGGTGGAAAGCGCACTCGCGACTGGCATTCGGCTGATAATTTAAGATTGCCGTAAAATGCATCTATGTGTGCGTGCGCCTGTTTTCGCTCGTTGTATGGAGAAGACCTTCTATGCCTATCTATTCTGTGCTCCTGCCGGCGGCGAAATGTAATTAAACGCTCTGAAGACGCTGATTCCATTCATACGAACCCTTTCAAGGTTCAGGAGTGTCGTTGATTTTACTTATGTAATATCATTTTGGGGAAGAATGTCTGATTTTGAATTTCGAAAGTGTAAAAGAAAATATTTTGGGGTTCTATTTTAAGTAGGACGTATGAAAAGATGTTCACAGAATTTTCTGAGGACGGGAATATTAAATACTTTTTCGGCTCACTTATTGACAGGTTCAATCGGAGTTGAAAAGTGTATTTGATGAAGAATATTTTGAAAGGAATTAGGTATACAGCTGTTTATGTATGAAAAATATCTCACATTTTCTTCAGTCTTAAAAGGCTCTAATTATATAGGGATAAAAATATTTTGTTGCCCTTGAGTATAAACATACACTGAGAATCCACAAGATTTCATGACGATGCGTTTTTGTATTGTGAAGAAAATTAATGATCCATCTGATATGTAGAGCAGCTGTGGTACAGAGTGACCTTGTGCATCTCCTATGAGAGATAATATCTCAGATATCCCGGAAGAAATTACTTTATCTCTGAAGCCATCAATCATCGAGAAATTGTGTTGTGATCGATGGAAACGTTTGAACCTGACTGCGCTCGTGTGACCTTCAAAGATTATCTTATAGATTTTACCCGTGGCACAGACTACTGTTAGTCTCCGTAGCTCCACTCGCGTTCGAATCTTGAAACTAGTTTGGTGCCTCTTTATCCGATACTAACGGCCAGTTTCTTCATCAAAAGTAGGTAACGTCAAAAAGAAAAAAAAAATAACCGTTTCTTTGACTTTTTGACGTTACTTTGGCTGTAACTTTTGACGAAGAAACTTGCCGTTAGAAGTTTATGTATAAGAAGGTTTAAAACTATTGGTTTAATAAGCGCCTTTCACATTTATTAATAACTTGAATGAGTCCCTTAATTGTAATTTTGTAACCAATATCTACTTCCAGATTGCAGATGAGAAAAATATCAAAAAACACCAAATTATTTTCTTAATTTCCTATATTAAATAAGCAAATATGCACAAACTAAACTACATTTTTATTTCTGCAATCTCGACTGTAAAAGAAAGAAAAACATACATAAACTCCACTTTGGAAGTCGTTTAAAAATAGATAAGATGCCTGATGTCATTTAGTGACGAAGCTACTGCTCACGGGATATTGACAAATATGACCGACTAACTGAAGTATTTGAGAAGGAATCTATAAAGTTGAGATCAGACAAATGAGAGGAAATGGTTAATTCTTTGAACCACTACCGATAGTTGATTCAAAATGTTTTCAACGAAGCTGAGTGGACTTTGTAAAACTCAGAAAGATTAAAATCTTATTTATGGAATCAAAAGGCTAGTTAAATAAAAATGTAAGCTGATACAATTATTATACTTAATTATTTATGGCAACTGGATTTATCTTAAAATAGATACAGTATAATTAATTCCAACAATTTACTTCAAAGTATAAAAATCCCAATCTAAGCATAAAATATTTATTACTAGCTGCGCCCCGCGGTTTCACCCGCGTAAGACTCGATCCCGCGGGAATATCGGGATTAAAATATCCTATGTCCTATTCCAGGTCATGGTTTACCCCTGTGCCAAATTTCATCCAAATCCGTTCGGCCGTTTTAGCGTGAAAGCGTAACAAAGAAATGAACAAACAAATTCACTTTCGCATTTATAATATTAGTTAGGAAAATTAAAACGAAAAACTTTTCTCACAGTAATCAGAATGCTAAGAAGACGTCGGTGGATGACCTAAGGCTGAACCAATCATCTTTGAGTGAGAAATCCCAGCTTAGTACGTTACAGATTGCAAATGATTAATCGAGAAAGGACTAGATTAAAAAAAAAAACGCCTGATGAAACTGAAGTGCAGTTAATATTAAATGACATCAATCTTGCCTGCGACCAAAGTCGATTAACATTTCAGTTTTTTCAATCTCAAACGGCTGGCAAAATGTGAACACCTCTGCTTAACCATATTACATAACAGGCGTGATTTATGTTAAACTGATTCATCATCTGCCCATCCTTTTCCCAACTATGTTGAGATCTGCTTCGAGTCTTACCGCATGCAGCTGAATACTAGTGTTTTACATGGATCGACTGCCTATCTGACCTCCACAACCGTTACTGGGTACCACGATACTTCTTGATAAGACTGGTTGTCAGACTTTCAGGCTTCTGACGACCCGTAACTACTGTCAAAGATCTACTAATGACATTGCAGTCGGGACCAACAGCTTTATGTGCTTTCCGAGGCACGGAGGGGTCTTGGTATGTAAAGATGGTCACCCATTCACGGACCAACCGTGGCAAGCACAGCTTAACCTGATCGATCGACCCTTACGGCTGTTATTATTTAGCCACAAGCCTCTCATTATTATTTATCATTATTATGTTAAACTGATTATAATACTGAATTGTCGAAAATGGGTACACTACTTCGTACGAACAACAGGGTGAAAAGCTCACGTAATCCATTAGATAGGACGATGATAACCCACATTATCCTGTCAAGAAAAAAGTCTCCTAAGAAAAAATAGCTTAGCGGAATAATGTTTTATTTATCGCAAACTTTATTACAAAGAACGTTATAGGGTACTAGTTTCTGCCCGTGACTTTGTCCGCATGAAATTTCTTGCTCCCCGACTCACCCCGGCGCGGCGCATCGCATCGCCTGCCCGCGCTATGAAGGCTTGTACACATAACTGCGTTGCGACGTCGCATCGCAAAAATCAGCGACGGTACCTACTCTAAAATTTTCTTAAGAAAGCTTCTACGTTGCGAATTCGCATCGCACCGATTCGCAGTTTTGTGTACACACGGCTACACATCAACCTATACAAAACCAGTATAAGCTGACCTCGCATTGTACGGAAATCCTAGACAATGCGAGATCACCATAAACTGGAAATGTATAGCTTGATGTGTATCCGTGTGTACAAGCGTTCTTTCTGATTTTTTTCTTTTTGCTCGACTCCTAGCGTGATGTTAAATAGCCTTCCTCAAGAATGAAGCTATGAAATGCATAAGTTTTTTTTCAAATCTGACTGGCAAAGAATAACGCGTACAAAAAAAAAAGAAACTCTTCAGCTTTATTATTAGTCTAAAGATTTAGATCCCGAGACTTTTGTTTCACTTAAAGCCAAGTCACACATAAGTCTTTGTTACACTGACAATTTCAATCCTAGGTTTAAATCAAAAGGATTTGGATGACACTAATAGTACCCTGCGGACACATACGATGTGTGGAGTCCGAAAATAAATGTAAGTGCGAAATAAACGGACTTTTGTAAATTCTGACTGTCACTATGCTAAATTGTTGGTTAGAAAATTCACTTGAAAGCCACGTCTCGGGAATAAAATGCTGTTTTACAAAAATAGGATTACTAAAAACTATCGTTTATAAATAAACCCGGCTATTCAGAATTGTCTAAATTGTTTTATGTTTGACGTGTTTATCTATAGAAATCAGACGTTTAAACGTCAAAAAAAATACAGCAGACGTTAATCAGCAACGTTATAAATATGCTCTTGAAAGAAATGCGAAAGTAGCTTTGTTTGTTTGTTGGGCTTTTACGCTAAAACGGCTGAACTGATTTGGATGAAATTTGGCAAATGGGTAGACCATGATCTGGGTTAGGATACTATGATCCCTGCAGTACGTTAATTTACGACGTCCACGCCGGCGAAGCCGCGGAGAGAAGCTAGTAACATAATAATATTAAAACTACTTTTTATAAATAGAAAATGTTCATTCATTAGATTTTAATTGAAATAATCTTTCATGTTGTGCGTTAATACTTATAGAAAAACAGTATTTTAACTGTAAAATCACGTAAATCAGCGAAATCGGCAACATTTCGTATATGGCCTCTTATTGCCAAAAGTTAACTTTCTAGTCTTCTCGTAACTTCAACGTAGACAGCTAGAATCCCAATATGACTGCATAGTGATGCATAATAAAATCCTCTCTACTATTCTGTCGAATCTGCTCCCTAAGTGTTAGGATATTAGATTAAAGTTTGTTTCAAGCAGAGTTAGGATCCTCACTATTGGCTTTTTTAATAACGACAGCTCAAGCTCACAATTTTCAACTTTATTTTCTAAAGATTAGAGTGTTCAGTGGCTGCAATGCTAAGTTTTGCAGTTTTGATGTGCTAGCTTTAAACCCGGGTTTTAAGGAAAGTGAGTACCATTTTAAAGCAAAGAATCGATTTCTGAGCTTTTGATATGGTTATCTGGAATTTTGCTAGAGAGCACTAAATAATTTATTAGAAAGCAAATATCTGGTCAAAGTTTAGCCGGTGATCGGAAGACAGTCGGTAATATTTCAACTACGAACTGACCGGTAAGGGTAGAACGCATCTCAAAATGGTGCACGGTGGGACTTGTGAGTGAGGTTAGCATTTTGTAAATTTTTCCTAAGTTTAATGCGATGGTGCACGGTGGGACTTGTGAGTGAGGTTAGCATTTTGTAAATTTTTCCTAAGTTTAATGCGCTGTGCCGTAGGTACGCTTGCTGAAATAAACCCATAAATACTGACCATTTTAGAGAAATAATATATCATGCTAAAAATTATCAACCGTCCCATAAATTGTAATGATAGTGGTGTTGTAATGATAATGTTGGTCCCGTGGAGAAAGTTCATCAGTTTGATAGTCTGTGACACCCTTAAATATGACCAAACCTTTCTTATAGACGCTGTTTTGGCTAACAAAAAAGCTTTAACAGTGGCTTTCAGAAACAAAGGGGAATGGGCCCCTTCTTATGGGGTTCTGCCCTGAAGCCCAATGAAAATAAGATATATACCAATGGAAAGAGCTTTTCAAGGGGAACTTTTCCTACAAACATGACATTAACGCTATTGGGTTCCAGGGCAGAAACGCTCAATATCCTTTAGGCTATCCATAACTTGTCTGGTTGCTGTCCGCTCAGAACCCAATGATGAATGTCACAGGATCTTCTTACAAAAACATCATTATAATGCTAGAACTGTAACTGAAAAAACAAAGTTGAAAGGGAAAAATATCACGCTGTAATGTCACACCAACTGACGTCATCAACGTCCCTTGTTTTGACGAACTAATGAAAGGTTACCGATAACAAATGAACTCATCCCTTATTACACTCGACCCGTACCATGCGAGGCGATTAAGAGATTATACCCTTATGAACCGGATAGATAATACACCCAACTATAAAGGCTCTCACAAACAGGCGCGATATCGCGGGCGCGACAAGGGTTGCACTGCCAACCTGACACGTGCCAGTTTGCACGAGGCTTAACACCAAACTTACTATTCGATTTACAGGTATATTTACATAATTAAATAATTATATAACTAAATATTTACAGGTATATTTATATAACCAAATTATGTAAATATACCTGTAAATCGAATAATAAATGGGCAGCCTTATGAAAAAGAGGAAGTACAAGTGTGGTACGTTGGTAAAAACTAGGTCGTGCTAAGCCTTTTTCTCGCCTTTCGAATTTTTTTCAGGCAAAAATATAATATTTAGCTAGGTACGTCAATGTAACAGGTTAAATATTTAACTTAGGTACTAGTCCTACAGATTTTAGAAACAATAATTACATGCCTGGTTTATACGATGGCAGTGACTGGATCCAGTGACTCGGAATTTCGAAGCCAGTCAGTGATTTCATGGAGACGAGCGGCAGTAAGGCAGTAAGTTATTCGGGGGAAGCTACCGGGCCCGAAACTAGACGGGAGGTTAGTCAACAGCAGGCGTAGCATGAGCACCGTTTTGTCGACGGAAGAGTAGACAAAAATGATGTTTCCTGTAGACAATACGACGGCAGCAAAGTCACTCTTTTACATAATTCGACTCAGAATTCTTTGTTTTGTCATAAGATTTATCGGTTGTCAGTGTGATTTTGACAGTAAGGGTAGAAAACTTTCTTCCAAAATAGTCTGCCTACAAAAACACCTAGACAAAGATCGTTAGAAATGAAAGACAAAATGACAGATTGTAGAAGGTGTAAATTTGTACGGTGCGATGTCAAAAATGAAGAAACGAACTGTCACTTTGTATTGAAAAAGCTATGTCTATACTTCGTAGAGATAGAAAACGCCATGCTACGCCTGCTGGACTGACTTGCGGGCGCGAAGTCAGCACTTGAAACTACTGTCTACACGAGCCCAGTTGCAAGTCAGCGTTGGACTGACTTGCCGTACTGTGTAACATTACTGAGCTCGAATAAACCTGCCTGTAACCATTTTCCGAAGGAGACTAGATGGAGAGTATGATTATGAAAAATAATATAAAATTACAGTGAACAAAAACATAACATAATACTAAAAAAAAAGATTTTCAAACGAAGTCAATAATTCAAGTTACGAGGAATGATTTTTGAATTGTGATAAAAATGAAGTCGGCACATACAAATTGCTGTAGCAATTGGATTAAAGGTCGCACCAATTCTGATCTAATTCCGCTCATGTAATTTAGGGATTCACACTTTCGAAGCGGTTTTTGCAAAAGAAAATTCTGGAACTTTTAGAGGAAAAATAGGAGGAAATACGGTGCAATATAGTGTATATACCGTGACATTTTAATCATCTTACAAAGGTGGTCCACTCAATGTATCCGACATAAAATACCTCCAGACACGATTTTTTTTTTTTTACCATTTATTAATATAATAGGTACAAAGAAAAATAAATATTGCATTAGAATTCTGAAACATCCTGTTATTAATGTTTACGTATCAAACGGTAGAACATACCTACGCAGCGCACGGGTCGAGTAGATCATTCCAATACCGAAAGCCAATCAAGCATAGTCCACGTGGACTGTCATCCAATAAGGAGCTCTAATGCTATCCTTTGAGTAGAGCCGCGCGTGTCACGCCCCGCCCCTTTCACTCGAAAAATAAGTGAAGGTCAATCTCGCTCGCAGCGTCTCAGTTGCGGCCGAATACCGGAAGTGGAAGTGCGCGCGCGCTACCGGATATCAAACGTTGTTCGCGATCGTTACAGTGCAAGAAGTGAATAGTTCCTCATAATCATTGTGAAGTAGGTATTCACAATGATTATGAGGAACTATCGATACTCGAATATCGAGTACCTACAAATGGTGCGCCTGTACGCAGTGAGTGGTGACAATTTACGGGGAGCAAGGATGTACGCTGCGCCAAATAATCTGAAAATGTTACGCAACCGAGGTGTGATCAACCCGCAAGTGCCAGGACTGCAATTTCAGTAACTACATATCTTTTGTTTGTTATTTGCTAGGTTAGTAGACATGAGTCAAATTTCTATCTTCAATAGGGTCGAACGAAGACAAATTGATCAGTTATTGAAATCGGCCGTATGTTTGTAACTTTCTTTTTTATTAATCTGCACTTACTATGTACCTATACCCCATTTGAAATAAGATTAGATATTGAAACAAACCTTTATACAGTCCGTTCAACCGATTTTGACTTCTATTCCGTAGGCATAAGGATGGCATTAAAAGAAAAAAAGGTTACACACATTTTTGCAATAGGGGGAATGAACTCTGTTAAAGATGCCGCCGCTTCAGTCCGTGCCGCATTTGGAACGCAATGCTCGGACCGCGCTCATAACAGGGTGTTTCAAACTACGTCATGCGTCTTAATATTTTTTTTTTTTTTTGTTTTAATTACTCAAATGTTCATAAATACCTATCTTTTTTTTATGAATGTGTAGTAGTCATTGGATACATGAAGTGGGTTGCGGATGAAAGACGATTAAAATGCCACGGTGTATAATATGCTATGAAGCAATAAATATGTAAATGAAATTGAATAACCATGTATTTGCTTTCTGTGTAAATTATCATAGGAGCCCAAAACATACACAGACACACGTTGTTTGTTCGTACCTAAAGGCCTACTCCAGAACACTACGTGGCACGATACCTTAAAATAAGAATCCTGTTTTTCGTTCACGTTTATACATAAATACATATTCATACATACGTGCTTTTTTCGAGTACAATGCAACTGAACTTTTTAAAGGACATGACTAATATGATCGCTGTATGACCTTTTTGAGAGTCGTCGCCCTACCCGAGATTAACTTGGAAGAAATAAACTGAAAGTTGGTTGCACTATATAACTAGTGCAACCAACTTTTAATTTATTTCTTAAGTTAATTTTCTAAGGTAATCTTCTACATTAATCTTCTAAGTTAATCATCTAAGTTAATTCTAATAATCATCATTAGTTTACCCTCCAAAGTTCAGCAGGTTAGAAACTATGCACTTTGATTACAATCCACATAGTTACATCCAAATTCTAGTTTCAAAACTAAACTCGCAGCTCTATAAAGTTAACTCCATAAATGCAATCACAGTGTTATATGTGAAACTAGCTGTTGGCCCTGTTTTCACTTGCATTCTAATGAAAATACTTCATGTACTCAAATATAAATTATCCTATATTTGAATGCAGGTCATAGTGCAGCTTGTCAGCCTGTCTGAAATGACGCGCCCCACTACCGCATTTTACGAGTGTACGCCTAAGGCCCCTCGCCAACGGTGACTTTTTGTAGCGATGCTGTCGCGCGTTTTGTAAACGCGCTTCTTTCATTCTGTTCAACCAGATTAAATAACGCAATGAAAGAAGCGCGTTTACAAAATGCGCGGCAGCATCGCTACAAAAAGTCGCCGTGGGCGAGGGGCCGAAACGCCGACAGACACTACGCCGACAGACTGAAGACTTTACTTCGAACAAAAACAAACTCACCTTCGCATTTATGAGATTAGTTAGGATTAGGATACCATAATCGTAAGCGAGTTTTGTTTATAGCTTTTGTGCTATAATGGCTATTAGAAAAGACTTATACGGCGTCGCGGCACGGCGTGTGCGTAGAAAGCAGTAGTATTTCAAACTGGACAAGCTGTACCTGTGTGCCGAACTTCCACCAAATCATGGTGGGGTTACAAACAAACAAGCAAACTCACAAACTTTAGCATTCTAAGTAAGATTTTATACTAAAATTACGTTAGAGATAACAGTTTAAACTGCAGCTAACATAGAATAAAAATGAAATAGAATTTAACGTAACATTCAAGTTGTTCACGGACTGATTCGCGCGGCTCGGAATTAATATGCAGAGCTGAATGCCAACCTTTACTTACGAAGATAGTGTGCGCAGACCATTATATTAACGGTCTTCAGAATTGTTACTACCTGAGAATATTATAGAACTGTTTTATTTTGCTTCTTGATTCTAGCGTTGTTTTAGTTCTATTTGAGTTTATTTTGTGAACTGGGGGCCTACCACCACCGTTTACAGCAGTATTATTTTAATATTACTTCAGTGTAGGAAAGAGATGAAGCTCTACAGGACGCTTCATCTCTTTCCCCCACTAACTAACGGTTTTTTTTTTTGTGGGTGGGAATTCATCCAATGACTTCTCCCGCTCTGGGCGGAGCGGAAGGGCGTGTCAGACATTTACTGACTAAAACCCACCCGTGTTCCTTCAGTTGCCTGTTGCCAAGGTCCCGGTATCCCTTTCGGACGGTTCGGGTTGTGGGTTACCACAACCCTGGCAGGCATCGGTCCTGGCGGACCCTGCCAATTGTGCTGACATCTCATTGAGGCGCGCGTGGAACACGACGCACCATCGACCCGGGCCTGGTCCTAATCGGACGGCGAACTACCCATTGCTCACAGTCCGCAAGCCCGCGCCTATGGTGGCCGGGAATCCGCCTGGGATGCCCGACGCCCAGGGCGTCTCCAACGGCGGCGGTTAGGGGCGTGAGGGCGCAAACTTTGCCTCTCCCTCACGCGTTCCGCCTCCTCCTTCGCGAGCATTACTGCTTCGCAAAAGGAGGTGACTGCTTCCCATGCCCTCTCGCTCCGTACCATAGCCTGGACCAGAGCCGGACGCGAGAGCTAACCGCCGCCAATCGCCTCCAAGAGGACACGGCGGGGCTCCGCCCAAGCAGGGCAGACCTCCACCGTATGTGGTAGGGGGCCCTGAAGTGGTTTTATGCTCAATTAAAAGGATGCCATTGGGATCCTCTTTCTAAGCAAGAAATGCCTATCCGTTTTTCTGTCAAATAGGTTTTCTGTTAATTTATCTTATACAGGGTGAAAGACATTGAACACGCCTGAAAACGCGAAAAAAATCAGCTATTCTTTACATTTTGACGAGCTATGCGAACATAAATGTAGGGAACAGCTGATTTTTTGACCACTGTACTTATGTCTGTTGCTGTTTCGGTATAAAACGCGGTATAATTACAGCCACTTATGGCATTTCAGCTTGAAAACAGTAAAGCACCTGCTAAGCCTCTCATATTACACACGACCAAAGACGAGGACCACTTACCTACCATCATGTCTATCTATCTATTTAGCCAGTAAAGTTCCACTGCGGGGCAAAAACCTCCCTTTCCCACCCACGTTTGTCCTCAGCCATTGCGGGGCGGTCCTTTCGGAAGAACCTACCATCAAGTGGGTCGCATGTTCGCCAATCTAACTTCTACTAATATTATAATCGCGAAAGTTTGTAAGTATGGATGGAATGGATGTTTGTTACTCTTTCACGTAAAAACTACTGAATGGATTTGGATGAAATTTGGCAAACAGATAGTTTATAACCTGGATTAACACATAGAATACTTTTTATCCCGATATTCTTACGGGATCGAAACTTACGCAGGTGAAATCGCAGGGCGCAGCTAGTAAATAATAATAGCAAGAACTTCTATTTATCTTCTTCTTAACCCTATCACAATTTTTCTAGCTTTTTAGTCAAAGGAAAATAAAAAGGGCCTCATAAATATGCTTCCAGTTGTCACAATAGAACCCTCATCATTATCACAAGCCACTAAGCGAACTCCCAAAGCAAACTCTTCAAGATTACACTATTCACACGTAATAACATAGTGATGCATTATCGTACTCGTACCACACGAGTCAACATGTGTATTGTTCAACAAAGTGCAAGTTACTCTAGGGACATTTTGTGCTCACCTGCTTTCGTATGCGACACGGGTTCTGTAGTTCATGAACGATAAATTCTTGAGTAAGGTGAGGGTAGTACGGAAAAGAGGAATTTGTAGTGTGTTTGATGTGTTATTGTGGTATCAGTGTTGGACATAGATAAAGAAATCCTTTCTGTCGTTTATATCCTACATTATATTTTGAGTACCTATATAAATGTTTAGGAGCTCGTGGCTAAGTAATAACAGCCGCACGGGTCGATCCGTCAGGTTAAGCTACGCTTGCCGGGGTTGGTCCGGGGATGGGTGACCATGTACATATCGAGACTCCGCCGTGCCTCGGAAAGCACGATAAGCCGTTGGTCCCGGCTGTCATTCGTGGATCTTTGACAACCAGTCTTACCAAGGGGTATCGTATTACGATACTGTTTTGTTATGGGTCAGATAGGCAGTCGCTCCATGTAAAATACTGGTATTCAGCTGCATTCGGTTAGACTAGAAGCCGACCCCAATATAGTTGGGAAGAGGCTAGGCAGATTGGCAGATTGACCTATATAAATGTTTGTATCTCGATTCGAAATTAATTTGTATACCTACACAATAATTCAAATCTAATAAAGATTTTCATCAAACTGGTGGGTACCTGAATTTAAAAGTCTATATTTTTAGTTTACCCAAAAGATATACCCAATAGATAGCTGGTTAGATTATGGAAACTTTAATTAAACAATGTTCACATCATAGAATTCAACAACCAATAAAAATTACTTTTCCGCAAATGTGTCCGTAGAACCTATAATATTTACACATTGACACACTCATCTCTTACTTACCATGACGTGATCTGTAATCTCACATCCCCTAAGTAACCAAACTACATGTAGTTTGATTTCAGCTAAGTTGCATCCAATCGAAACTTGACTAACTTCATAATATTGAGTTTCCAAGTTCATAGAATGTATTAATACATTTCAGATGTAATATGAACCGGTTACTGATCTCGCCACGTTTCCTCATTATTGATCGTATTAATTTCAGGTAACTAAGTTAGATTTGGAAACAAAACTTCGTAATTATTACGAGTACGCATGGGAAAGTTTTACCTATGGGAATTTTTGTGGACGCTTCTTTAGAGGTATGAGGAACAGGGTGTAAATTTTACTCATCCTCTATAGAAAAGGGAGGATCCTCCGACCAGACAGACGGGTGTCGTGTCTAGCGGGTAACTTCCTTATGATTGATGTCGGAAAATTATAATACAGGGTGTTAGGTTAAACACCATTATCCTTGTAACCAGTGGTTTGGTTTCATTTATAGAATGTAAAATCAATGGAAAACTACTTTTTTTTTTTAATCTACATTTTACCACAAGTTGCGCCCTATGCGCTAGGGCAACGAGGATGCGGGGCGTGACCTGACAAACCGCGAGCGCGATCCCTCCCTTAGTCAGTCAATTGTTTTGATAACGAGCACGGTATCGGATAAAAACTTTTAAAAATCTTTTAATGAAAATAACGTTTTCTTTTTGTTGTTTTCGGTCATTTATTTTTATATTTAAGTCTAAACTACTCTACTACCCATGGTTTGCGTGACAAGAGTGTTTACCCTTACATCCTGTATAAGTATGTTGATCGCGCGGTAAACTATGCTTGCGCGATGCAGGATTTGTGTGACGTCAGGTCTGTGATGCGTAGTGGCGATGCAGGTGCCGCCACACTTCTCTTATGCTAACCCGGAAATACATTTTTAAAAATTGCTATTTCTGTAGTTTAGTTATACAAAGTTTTGTAGAATAGGGCCCTGGTCTTTGTAAAAGTTGTTCCTAATGATGATTACAATTACCTATTTTAAGACATTTTTCCTTATAAATAAAGAGTATTAATTTGTCTCATCTCATTTAATTTGGCTGTCTGGCAGATATAGTTTATATTTGCTTTAGTTTATGTCTGTATTATGGATTCAAATAAAAAGTACCATTTTAAAAGCACAGCACCAATTTATTTTTAAAATTGTCGCAAATTCGCAATGAATGAAATATTTTTCCGTTGCGCTTGTTCCACTCAGAAAAACGTACAAAATGGCTATCGACAGCATTAATATTATTTTGTCTCTTAGTTCCTCGTTTCTTCACTACTAAATAAACAAAAGAAGTGCTATATTCATTCGTGTAAAATTGTATAATTCTACGGTTATTATCAGTAGAAAGTGTTAGTTTCGTTGAAGCAGGTAATATTTTGCTAGTCGCTTGATATTTTTTTTTACGATTTGTATTTTTGTATGTTTGTAATGAATAAACTCAAAAACTACTGGACCGATTTATTTTTCACCAGTATAATTACTATATTATCACTGAGTAACAGGTTATAGTAGAGAAAGAAATCAAGAGGGCAAAGCCGCTGACGGAAGCTAGTTAGTAATAATTATAATGGAATATCTTCTAATTAATGTTTGTTTGTTCATTATTTTATGCGCTGCCATACCGTTAATCCGATTGCATTAAAACTTTGTCAACTTATTGCTTGAAGCTTGGCAGAGTACAATTATCTTCACGTGGATGAACTCTAGTATATAAAATAAAAAACGTTTTATCTTCATAAAATCGCAAAGGTCGATAAAAAAGGAGAAATATTTTTCGAAGCACGAACATATGCAAACACAATTCCTATTATGAATGAATATTGCCTACTAGTTTTTTTTTAATATTGACAAAATGGAATTTATATTAAAACACGTCTAGACGAACAAAAAAAGGATAATATTTATTAAACTTGTACTGCATTTAAACAACATAATCTTCAGCCTATAATGTTCCCACTGCTGGGACACAGGCCTCCTCTCTATGAGAGGGAGTGGGCCGTAATCCACCACGCGGGCCCAGTGCGGGTTGGTAGATGTCACATGTCTTCGAATTTTTGGTTCTAAGACATGCCGGTTTCCTACCGGAAAAACCTAGGAAACCGGCATTTAAACAAAATATACTTTAATTATATTGTACGTTCCACACGTACCGAAATAAGAACAAAGATAATGTTTGTTTTGTTATTCGCATTAAGTTTCAAATTATTATGAATAAGGTCTGTGTTGTTGTTTTCTAATTACGTACTAACAACATTCAATGTATTTTCTACAATACTCAACAGCCAAACGGTTTCTGTTTGTTATTATAAGACGATAAATTATTGTATTACTTAATATATTATTTAACCATAATTGCAAATAAATGCTTATTTGAAAAACATTATTAATTTAAAATACCTACCGAATAAAAACATTCTAATAAATTGTCATCGTCATAAAAAAAATACCTAGTACGATCAACGACACCTCAGTAGGTATACCCTCAACTCCGAACTGCAAAAATCGCAACAAAATAAAGGCTGTCAAAGTCAAGTTGTTACTATGGATGGGACTATGTGTTTGACTGTACATAGGTACAAAATAAGTTTAGTATATTTTGTGCAAACTACCATCATTTCTTTAAAAAAAAATACTTCGTTCAAAAATATTGAATGAAAAAATTACCCAAATCTAGTCCAAACATTAGGTACAATATCATTAGATAAAGTAAAATATGGGGCCACTTAAATCATTTCTCACATTACTTCAGGCAGTAAGCCAGTTCTTTTGAAGGCACTGGGTCTTTGCAGTGCGTGAGTTCTATATTATCATGAGCGATCGCCTATGACTTCTGAATAGTAAAGACGTATTATGTCGCGGTAATGTACCGCACTTATTTTCTGACGGTACAGTATTTTTCATATTTGCCTGCATACAAATCGGTTTATCTTCGATGACTGATGAGTTTTTGATGTGATGTCTGTTCTGCTTTTTATCTGATGTTGCTGTTAATGGTGCATTTGTAACAAGTTTTTGTCTGTGAATTTAAGTTAGGTAGATATTTATGTCAAAATATTTTTTGTGTCATCCCTAAAGGCTGATTTACATAATATGCATGAGTTAAGTTCCTTGAACTCACTAAGTCATCATCTGCCTAGCCTTTTCCCAACTATGTTGGGGTCGGCTTCCAGTCTAACCGGATGCAGCTGAATTCCAGTATTTTAAATGGAGCGACTGCCTATCTGACCTCCACAACCCAGTAGCTGGGGAATACTACGATACCTCTTGGTAAGACTGGTTGTCAGACTTTCGAGCTCCTAACAACCCGTAACGACTGTCAAAGATCCACAAATGACAGCCGGGACTAACGGCTTAACGTGCTTTCCGAGGCACGGAGGAGTCTCGGTATGTAAAGATGGTCACCCATACACGGACCAACCCCGGAAAGCGTAGCTTAACCTGATGGATCGACCCGTGCGGCTGTTATTACTTAGCCACGAGCTCCTCCTTGAACTCACTAAGTGACACTTAATAATGAAAAACTGACACTTTTGGACTGTCGTTTGGACAAATTACTTGATTTAAACTTGCTACTTAAACTTAACTAATGCAAATGGAAAATCAGTCATAACAAACATTACCTACAAAAACAATAACGTTGGTACTTACCTCGATTTACTTTTGTTTCCCCATAGCTCAATAAGGACAAGAGCATTTAGTTGGAAAGAGAATCAATAACAATGACGAAGTACTAAAAGTAGTTACAGCAAGAACTGGTGCAGAAACCACAAATTCAATTTGTTTAACTGAAAACTTAAGTCGACTTACAATATACTTACAGAAGCGTTCAAATCTTAAACACAAACTCAACTGCTTGCAATATATTGGGATTAAACAAGGAACTTAACTTCGCGTAAAACTTGGCGCAACAAAATAATTAAGCGCAAAACCAGAACACGGTGGGGCATCACTCTCGACGCGTCCCGGTGAGAAATATCCGGGCAATATGTTCGCCGGTATATCCGGAATAATCCGGGAACGGAGCGTTGCAATTTGTCGGGAAACCCTCCGAACCCTCCCCCCCTCTCGATGGCGCGTGTCCGTACATTCAAGAGGGCTGTCCGATAGGCCCTGCTGAGACGTGACCACTGTTTTGGTTGATAGACATGCTCATTATGCATCGTCATCTTCAGGGGCTATCTGTGCTGGGACTGTCAGTTGGTTACCTCTGGACAAATAAACATTTGAAACATCAGTAATAATGTACCTAGTAATAACTTGATAAATTCTAGTATTATGATGGAACGAAAGTAATAATCTTTTACAATCTAGTAATGATCATCAGTTGGCTGTCTATCTTCAATGTTATTACCACTCTGATAACACTCACAATATTTTTTGATATGGAATAAAACCGAACAGCCAGTAACATAGCCAGTCACAGAAATAGACACGTTTAAGACCTCCTTTCAACCGAACCGTTTCGCAGACTATTCTCAGAATCTGTGAAGGCTATTTGGACTCTAGCCATGCACGGCCAGTGGTATCGACGACGATCTTCAATACCTACCGTATGACATTCAGAAATCTACAATTTCTGAGTAAAGCTGCGCAATTGGCGAGTAATTTTGTCGTATATGCATATGCTGCCTTGACAATATGACGCTCCGTAACGGTTCTACAAAATATTTCGTAGGACTTTACTTACAATGAGCATACAATTTCTATGCGTATAGTTTTGACTATGTATATTGTGTGTAACCAAAATACATACCTTAACTTAATGTGTACTATAGGTACACCTCTGCCCAACCTTTCGGGGATTGCGGGCGTCATGTAATGTTATTTGCAGAAAATCAACTGGAAAAACTTTTTAATTATCAACAAAACAATAAATTGTCATAGTACGTCAACTCTGTACTGTGACTTCCTCATGCGGTTTTGCACGTATGCATCGGCCATTGAAATTAAAAAAATGATGAGCTTTTTATTGAAAATTACTGTTCTGATACATCGAACATCGAACGATGCGACGCCTGTGTTTTTCCCGCATTACGAAAGCATGTATACAGACATTTATTTTAATAACGGTCTTAACGTTAGGATTATTGTAGCAATTTTTTACTCAATTATTTTATATAATAAATGAACTGTTTTATTAGTCTAGTAGTTGTATGTGGGATTGTACAGTGTTAAGTCTTGGGAAATTGTGATAACTCCTAAATCAAATCTGTCATTAGCCACACACATTTGCCAACCAGTTCATCACGGTTTTTTCATCACTTCTTCCACACATAAGGATCAAGATCCCTTGATTGTTAAAGGGAATAGATGAATCGAATCAAACCGAATTGAAGCGTCAATTTCAATTCCAGAAACTTTTCGAAGCCAAGTGCAGCTGATAGTGAGATGAAATTCAATATCTATGCAAAACAAAATTTTGAACCAAACTGCACGAAGAATCTGCAGCGATTTTTTTTACCTTGCACCTTGACCCCAATATTTACGACTTTATCTTTATCTTTCCATCGCCAACTTCAAAGTTGTACTGAAACTAAGTGTAAAAATTAAGAATAAACTAAGTAAAACAATAAATAATACATTCATAAAATATAACAAACTTTAAAACTGAACTAATCTTTTGAGGCAAAAACGTTCAGTGGGCTAGGATAATATTTTGTTTATTTAATCGACTATCTAAAAGCTTCCAAGGATGACTGGATAATTACTCAGTAGTCTGGAAAGTGAAATGAAATCTTATCTCTTCAAACTTGTCAATAATTTTGGCAAATTACTCCAAAGGAACTTTTCAAGATAAAATATTCTGAAAAGTTAAGACGGGTAATTACTAAAATATTGTTTAGAAAAGAGAAACCTTTAGTTGAGTGGTATAAGTTATAAGGTGCCCCTAATAACTTGATTTTGGGCACGACATACTCGTAGGTATTCTTATTGACACTGCACGCAACATATTCTTAACTGATTTCGCATGTTTGAGAAGTAATTACTAGTAATTATCTGTTTATTTATTTTACTTTGTTGGTCCTAGTTTGTCATATTTTGTGACTTCGAGTTACAGTATAGCTGTATGTAAGCGGACACGCCCTATATGCCTGAAGACTTTAATTAAGGTATTAAGTTCTGTCTACGTTTTTATTGAAGTGAAAACAACTTTAAGCGGTTTGAGCACTTTTTGGGTGAACAAAAATCATGGAACTCGCGTCATCGTCACGCTTGAAGTGATTTCTACCGTTTGAATTACGTTGAGGTTACGCATTGTTGCTAAGTTTTCACTTCTATCGGCAGTCCCCAAAGACTGCCCCGCATGTTTTATTTTTTGTATATACTTGAGTTTCGATGTTTTTTGTTGGTCTAATAGGGAATATGCATGTGATTTAAATATGGGTCAAATATATTTTTTATAAACTATATTACTTCAGAATTATGCCTCCATCAATATTTTTGAATAAAATTTCTTTTTGAGCGAGAAATTAATTTTTTTAAAGTCCCAACAAACTGTGGGTAATTCAAATACTTGGAAAGGCTAAGAGCGGATGTGACGTAACAATCCGGAATAACAATCAAAATGTCAAGTCAATCAACAAGTGTCAAGTCAATGTCAAACGCTCATAGAAAAAGGAGTGTTTGCCGTTGACTTGACAGTTGCTTGTCTGTTTTCACGGACTGTGACGTCACCACACCAAGCGCGCCAAATGGAGGGCGTTTAAATAGCCCGGATCGGTTGGATAAAAAAAAAAAAATATTACTTTAAATTGCTTTTTTGCCATCGAATTTTTTTTTACTATTATTTGACGATGTAAACTATCGAATAAAAATGTTTAAAAAATACATGCATATTCCCTATTGGCGTGTGCTAGCTAACAAATAATTGAATTTAAAGTTTTGTGTTGCGTCATGTAAATTATTTCGCATACTACCTATCGTATAGAACAAACTGCTGTGCTTCTCAACTGTGCTGCTGGGAATTTTGTTTGCCCCTTCTTCTTCCCAGCTAAAGCACTAAGAAGTGGTGAAGGGCGGGCGTTTTGGGGGACTGTCTTATTTAATTATGGCATTCGCAAATTGCTGATTCTCAGCCTAGTTTGAATATATGACTTTTGATTTTGATTTTGACAAAATAGAGGCAAATAGATCGATTACATAAAGAAAAGAATATTAGAAGAGGATTGGGTCTAGTGCAGGAGATAAAAACAAGAGAATTCACCAGCAAGCGACAGGTTGTGTAATGGCCAAGTTATGCCATGAACCGATTTCGCATCTTAATGGAAACATTTTAATTAGCAATTAGGAGACAGTATTATCATAACTTCAGTAGGTACCCTATAATTAACAAGAGCCTTTCTATAATTAACACTTCATCACAGATTCTGTCGCAAAGATAAACTCTCTAAAATATTCTAGGTGCGCTCAAATTCAAGCACTAAAGTACCTAACTATTCAAGAAGTATACAAAACTTTTAAGATTTTGCAGGGAGGGATTTAAATTAATTCACAAAACAAATCTTAGAAGAAAAACGTCAAGAAAAGCCTTAAGGCGCTTCGCTTGAGTGTTTTTAATCAAACTCGGGTTTCGGGAAGTTGGGTTTTGCCTCTGTTTTGCTACAACCCGGTACATTCAATTTCTTCCCTCCTGAACACAACGTTTTTGTCCTAAAAAACTTAGTTAACCTAAACAGAGTGTTCTTATAACATAACATCACGGCTGTATTGCCCGAAGGGTTAGGCAGAGGTGCACCTAGAGGTGCACCCATATTTTGCTAGTTATGTTTAAGTCCCATGTAATAGTGGGGCAAGCCTAAGACCATCAACCGGGCACAAATCCAGAGGCTACTATACAGAAATTTCAGATTGAAAAACCAAATAACTCTTTACTGATTCTGGGAATCGGACCTCATGCTCAGTAGTAGCTTGTGAACACTAGATCAACGATATAAATTTTGTGTAAATGTCACTGTGTTTATTAAGTACATAATACACAAAGAAGGGCTACCGTTTAATTAACCAAAGTTTTGAATAGCGAAATTTTCCCTTCATCATTTTATTTTAATTAGCTTTAGACTAGGTATTTATATCATTAATCATTAATGATTTAATGTTTATATAAAGTTGTACCATTCAACCGGTACAGTATTTCAATTTCGTATTTATCAAGCATAATTTTTTTAACAGATATTTTTTAATTAATTTGTTAATTGGTGGAAATGGCTCTCATTGCAAAGTTAAACATAATAATTTTGACAGTACTAGCTGCGCTCCGCGGTTTCACCCGCGTAAGTCTCGATTCCATGGGAATATCGGGATAAGTATCTTATGTCCTGTTCCAGGTCATGGTCTACCCTTTTTTTTTCCTAGCTACATCACGTTAAAGATGTTAGATAAAATAAAAGGAAATTATGAGGAAAAGTTGGAGACATCCAATGTAACACTCGCATTGCAAAAATGCACCATAGAACATTAGGAGCCGCGGCAGGACGCACCATACGCCTTTTTTTTTTTACCTTAGGAAATCATCCAATGACTTCTCCCGCTCTGGGCGGAGCAGAAGGGCGTGTCAGACTTTTACGGACTAAAACCCACCCGAGTTTCTTCAGTTGCCAAGATCCCG
Source organism: Lithophane semibrunnea (assembly GCA_947363905.1). Classification (NCBI taxonomy): domain Eukaryota; kingdom Metazoa; phylum Arthropoda; class Insecta; order Lepidoptera; family Noctuidae; genus Lithophane; species Lithophane semibrunnea. The sequence continues at coordinate 10,615,667 of OX376197.1, read as the reverse complement.
GTATCCCTATCGGACTAACCCGCAACCCTGGCAGGCATCGGTCCTAGCGGACCCCGCCAATTGTACTGACATCTCTTTGAGGCGCGCGTGGAACACGACGCGCCATCGACCCGGGCCTGGTCCTAATCGGACGGCGAGCTACCCATTACGTTTTTTGCAAAATGCCGGAGCTGTTTACGTTGTATCATCATCAGACGGCGAGCAATGGGTAGCTCCATTGCTCGCCGTCTGCAAGCCCGCGCCTATGGTGGCCGGGAATCCACCTGGGATTCCCGACGCCCAGGGCGTCTACCCTGTGCCAAATTTCATCCAAATCCGTTCAGCGTTTTAGCGTGAAAGCGTAACAAACAAACTCACTTTCACATTTATAATATTAGTTAGGATTAATGCCCGTTTTCGCTAACAGCAGGCGATACCTAAATTGAATACTTAAACAAAAACGCACTGTTAGGACTCAGTGCCGAGAGTTGAAAATCCAATGTGCAATTTTAGGGATTTTTAGATGTTTCCTATCCTTTGTGAATTTGGGCAGTAGATGTATGTATCTAATGATAAACAATACATTGTAACAATATATCACTTTTACTAGTTTTCTAGAAGGTGCAGTGATAGCCTAGTGGTTTGACCGTCAGACTGCCAAGTTTCGAGTTCGAACCCAAGTCACGCACCTCTGACTTTTTGGATTCATGTGCGTATTGTATAATTATCACTTGCTTTAAAAACGGTGAAGAAAAACATCGTGAGGAAACCGGCATGCCTGAGAGAATGCCTCGACGGCATGACTTCTCTCTGGGCGGAGCGGGAGGCGTGTCAGACTTTTACTGACTAAAACCCAAATCAAGGAACACGGGGTTCTTTCAGTTGCCTGTTGCCAAGGGTCCTTGTATACCTTTCGGACTTTCCCGCAACCCTGGCAGGACCTGGTTAGTCCCTAACCACACGAAAAGAAGAAGACTGGTTTTGTACAGAAAAAACATGCGGATAAGGCAAAGAGTTTCAAAAAAACAGTCAATAATAACAAAGCAATCCCATAGGAATGCGTTGCATTTGACTGGATTTAAGGCCAACGCAGACCGGGACAGGATGGCAAGGGATTTTGCCTTCAGTAAGCGCACACTAGCCGCTTAGATACCGCGGCATTCCAGCACCTTGCCACGGCGCGCGACGTATGTCACAACCAGCGCCGGCGTCCTCGGCATGCCGTTGCCTACCGCAGTACGCCACGGCATCCCGCCGCAGGAGCCCGCGCAATGAAATCCCTTTCGATGCCATGGCATCATTTTAAGGCCTTTTATGTCGTATTTCTATATCGATACGTTTGAATGTCCATTGGTAAAAAATTAAATCGCTTGCCATGCCGCCCTGGTCTACGTGGGCCTTTATTGGAATCAATGCAAATTCCTTATGTTCCTCAATCAGCGTCCCCACAAATCACAATGCCGTTAACTGCATTGCTTTTTGGTCTTGTTTTATCTGGATAATCCAGGTTTATTCGCAGTACGAATTTCGTAATTAACCCTATTAAGTCTAGCCTGGAATTTATGAAGCAATTTTTGCTCTCTATTAGGGTTATGATAATTGTGATATGTTTGTGCGGGAAAATGATCTGGAAAATGCGTTACCCATACCTGCAACAAAGATTTTTCTTGGAGCGAAAAAATATGAGTACCATGTATGTTATCGAAACAAAACTCCTGAGTTCGGTTCCCATGTCGGGCAAATTAGTGTTACTAGGTTTTTCCATCAGGAATTTCTCAGTATCAGCCCGGTGTCCGGATGTGTGCCCGGAGAAATGTCTATAGGTACCTACACCGCTGTCTACCTTTCGGGAAAAACGGCCGTAATGTTATGAGTTACTTAGACCATTTACTTCACCTTAATTTCTACATTTTAAATCATAATGATTACACTTTTCTACCGAAAATAAATCCCGGTGGCCGTATTCCTTAGATTATCTAATATTCCCTCCTTTATTTAGTTAAGTCGACAACACAAAAAGTCGGCCCTTGGAGGACTAAATAAAACACCTAAGGACCCTTTCTGAATGTCAATAGCTGGCCCTTCCAAATATAATTCAGGGACAATAAGGATTCCTCTACAATAGAGTTATAATATGACATTTTCTGGGAAGCTTTTCTCGTATATTTTGGCTAAGTGTGCCTTGACCTGCTAGGGTTTCTAAACGGGTTCACGTAATCGGAAATTCGGATGCTTTTTGCTATCAACTATATAAAAATCGTAGAAATATTAAATAGCTGGTGAATGCTCTGTATACTTGTATTAGGCATGCATAATTTAGAGGTATGAGGAACAGGGGGTAAAGTTCACTCATCCTCTATAGAAAAGGGAGGATCCTCGGACCAGACGGGTGTCGGGTCTGGCGGGCAACTGCCCAACGATTGATGTCTGGATCCTGTATTTATGTCCATCACGCGGTAAATTCTAATTGCGCGATGCAGGATTTCGTGTGACGTCAGGATTTTGTGTGACTTCAGGTCTTTGATGCGTAGTTCACATGTGGCGATGTAGATGCCGCCACACAGCACCCGTAGACCCAGGTATACATAGGATACTTTTATCCCCGTATTTCATTCCCGTGGGATAATTACCGATCTCTACGTGATGTAACCGCAGACAGCCAGCACTTCTTATTATCGTTTTCTTACTGTCTTAGAATTGCTACTAGTGAACAAAAATAAAAAACGAGGGATAAAATTAGTATATAAAATTAAATAATTTAATAAAAATAATTAAAAGGAATTCGGCAAAAATTTATGGCTTACAGTGTAGTTACATAATTATGATGAGTAATATTTTGACATCTCACCTTGGTAATAAGCAACATTAAAGGGGCCTCGTCAAGGTCGTTTCTGATGGCCAACTCTACCACCGTGCGCGTTAATTGGTCAAATCAAATAGCGCGCGCTTTCCCGGCTTCCTGTGACACACTTCCGTCCCTTTTCGAGAAATCACTCCCACAGATTTGATTATTTAGATTTTTTTAGATTTTGATTTTGATTGCAGGAAAGTGAGAGGAAAGATGTAACACATCAAAAATTGGGTTGCAGATTAGGTACTAACTGCCAATCGGAGCTTAAAAACAGCAAACAGTATAGGTATCATAATTCCAATATCATTTCAGTCCATTAAACAATATTTTTCCCAGTTATCTAATACGCCAAGCTAATAGCTGAAATCTAGTTCAAAGACTGCAATCTTAATGAGAAAATCTGAGATAAAAGCAAAAAATAAGGACGTTGTCGCTCATCGAACGTTGTTTACTTTCCGTCTAATGGCAGTGTCGCAAACAAAGTAACAACCTTTCTCGATGTGTTAGTTGCTGATAACAGCGTTATTACCCCGCTGTAAAGTCGAAAATTGCGTGCTCTAAAGCTAAATGAACTTCTTTTAAGTTGGCGAGCAAGTAGAGATAGGAGAATAGTACTCCATGCAGCTCTGAAAGTATTTAAGGGTATTTGATGTAGAGTTTATTTGAACAGGTTTTACAGACTTGACCTAGATCTAGAAGTTATAAAAACACGTAAACTGCATTATGGAATATTTTTCTTCGGGATCTTTATTTCATAGTTTTTTTTTAATGTAGTTAGTTGGTGTTCATGAAATTTTTAAATAAAAACCCAACATTAAAACTCCCTGCCAGGCAAGGAAAATGCTAAACTCTAAATAATAAGGCCCCCAGGATCCAGAGGTTAGTCACCCCAGTAGTCCTGCAGCGCAGACGTCACCGTCTCGCACTCAAGAAGAAGCGGCCGGCTAAGCGAAAGCAGTCTGAGAACGAGTATGCCAAGCTGTGGCACAGAGAAAGAAGGAATCCAAGGTAAGACGTCAAGAAGTGCTGAAAGTGAGTCAAAGAGTGCGCCCCAGAAGTGATTTACTTAACATAATAAAAATGTTAAAATTCTTTACGCACACTCACACCAAGAACAAAACCCGCAAATATGCTCAAAAAATACAAAAACCTTGTCAGCTAAGCAAATAGGGTCATATTTGCTGAGCTGAAAAGGTTTTTCGAAACCAACAAATTCATGTTTTCTCATTAACATCGTCCATGTTAACATTTCATACGTTTTCTGTTTTGAGTTGTTGTGAACAATAACATCAACCCTCAAAACTCTCGATGCAGGAACACCAGGAAACATAAATTACATACCCTGTCGCATGAACTTCATTTCTCCATTAGTAGGGTCATGCTACCTTCGCTAAATTACTTCGATGATGGATTACGTGAAACAGACCATCACAAATTATAGCACCTTTGCGCACACTTGCCACGTTACGGCGCACTTCATATAAATTAAAGCAAATTACTTGCTCGGAAATTTTGCAAGGTTTCCGTTATATTCACTCAGAAACTAGAAGACAAAAGATTATGCTGTGTCCCGCCTGACATTAAATTCCAGCCCATTAGGGGAATTCAAAAGATGTTTGAAATCTAGGAATTTTCTAGAAACTGTCTTCGGAAAATCTGTCTAGGAGTCTTTATTACTAATGAAGTATTATGGAATTAATTTGAGAAGTTTTCTCTGAAATTTAATGGCTGCATAAATACTAAATATTTAGCTGGAACTTATAATTATTAATATTAATGATGAGGTATTTTTATTTACTTTTGTACTAGACAGCCTTTCAGTTAAAAAGAGATTCATCGCAATACATAATTATATTATACAGCATGTAGCTATTAGAGGAGCTCGTGGCTAAGCAATAACAGGCGCACGGTCGATCCACCAGGTTAAGCTACGCTTGCCGGGGTTGGTCGGTGGATGGGTGACCATATTTACACACCGAGACTCCTCCGTGCCTCGGCAAGTACTCCGTTGGTCCCGGCTGTCATTTGTGGATCTTTGACAGTCGTTACGGGTCGTCAGAAGCCCGAAAGTCTGACAACCAGTCTTGCGAAAGGGTATTGTATTACCTAGATAAAGGGTTGTGGAGGTCAGATAGGCAGTCGCTCCATGTAAAATACTGGTATTCAGCTGCATACGGTTAGACTAGAAGCCGACCCCAATATAGTTGGGAAAAGGCTAGGCAGATGATGATGTAGGTATTAGAAAGGTGTGGTCGTAATATATCAAACTGAACAACTTTCATGGGCCCAATATCGTAATATCTCAAAAAAATTATCAACTGTTCCATACAAAACTTCAATACCGGCTCGACCCAAATGTATGGGACTGCTGATTATTATTTCGCGATTACAATGTTGGTCCCTTGGAAAATTTGTTCAATTTGATGGTCTGTACCACAACCTTAAATATGACCACACCTTTCTGATACAATGCTGTATAATTATAATGTTGTGTTCACCAACCATGTGTTTTGTTTTTAAATCAGTGACAGCCCCGAAAATAGACGAATAATACACCCCTTTGCAAAAAAAACGGGCGGTTTTGATTTTTGTGCATTATTGGTAATCATTTAGTTGTAAAGAGGTTTTAATAGCCAAACTATGCTGGCACTTAATAAAGAGTCTGGGTATGAAAAAAGTTAATTCCAAATTCGAAACTTTTGTTTAAAAACAATAATAAGTTTTCCGTTTGTGACTTTTACTAACATTTTGCAGGTTTGCGGTTAGAAGGTTATCCTGGCAACTAAAACTAACTTCTCGTTATTTTTAGTAGAATAATTTATGTTTGTCGCATAATCCAGCCTTATTGTGACTTAAAAGTGATATCTTTGTGTCGATTGTAATGGCAGAAAAAGCAATAAGAGCTAGTAAAATTTTAGCGCTGCTGGAAGCCCCTCTTCCAGCTCATGAAAGTGCCAAATGTCATGATTTCATGAAATAGTCATTCAATACACTTTCATGACCTTAGAGAGTTGTATTGCTGATTTTAATGTTTATAATTCTGTAAATCCATGTTTGTTACGAGCGCTAATAATATTTAGATCAACATACAACCTGATACTGACCTGCAAATTGCAAAAAACGTAAGAAAATTTGAATTTCGCGGGCCACCCTAGCGCATCCCCCTTAAAGAAAATGTAAAACTTCAAGTAACATTTTATACTTAGCATTTCCTCTATTTACACAGAAATACTACCACAATATTTTGATTTAAAGGTATAATAAAACTTGAGTAAACATACAGTAACGGTTATGTGGAACTTTGCATTGTTGGCAACGTAACATGCGTAAAGGTGCGTTTCCAAATTCAAAATTGTAGCCAATTTCTGTTTCCAACTGTTTGCAACTCTGCAGAAATCCACAACTTTTGTTTCCATTGTGTCCACACCGAATGAAAACATCTCGCCAACAATTTGAGAAACCTTTCAGTTGACAACCAGCTGTCTCAACAATGAGTACCTATTGTTTGCAAAATGTCTTCGAACTATGATGATATTATGCAAGCAGCTGCAGTATATATTATTTTATGCAAAAAGAAACGGAAGCATAAATGTTGGGTACGACCAAGCCTCAAAGGAAGAAAATTTCACGGTATGGAGGGATTGAAATACTTTGAGAAGATATGACTTGTTAACAGATTGAAAATGGACAAATCAGAAACTTTATTTGTATGACTGACTGATTTTGAAAGACTGCTCAATCTTGCTCGAGTCCCTTATTACACTTTGTATGTGAAATAATAACGTGTGGATTTATTATTTAATCAATTTTATACACATACCTAAACCTTCCGGATTAATGTGTGGATTAATTCGCTCGTCCACGTGACGGACATGTTTCTAATTCCAACTAATGTTCTCAACTGTACAACAACAAACGTATTATTCTAGGTTTAACGCTAAAAACGGAAACACGGTTTCAATTTTTGTTGCTAATACAATGTTATTACAGAAACTCTTGTCACCAACACGTGTTGGCGACACGTTCTAGTATATATACGCAAAAAGTTAGCAATTTTCTTTTGGTGGAGACCAGGCTTTAGAGAATAAGTAATAGGGATGAACGAAGCTAGAACCGGAATGGGACTTTGGACAATGCGGATTCTAGTTGTAGGTATTATTTGTAGTTTGGTATTATTTGACGTTCAGAATAATAATAGCTCCTGTATTTTTAAATGGGAAACTATTTTTCTATTTTAAAATGTTTTTGTAATGTCTTTTTATTTAAAAATATAATTTATAAGTATTTTAAAAGAAGTTTTTCATAATGACCCCCTTGGTCATTATGAAAAACTTTTTTAGTGTTGGACCAACACTGAAATCACGAGAAGAAATCAGCTACATTAATTTATGGTCACTTAACGTATAAAGCAGCTGATGTTTCAGGTGTTCAGTTATTTCAATTACATTTGTATAAGGTTTATGTCCATGACCACAACATGGTCATTGAAGCCAAGCTACGTTGCTCCACAATCTTGGCATAGTGGATTCTAACAAAAAAAAAAAAAACTATTAGAAAATCCCCAACATAAAATCGCAATTAAATTATGGATACCAAACCAAACACAATATTCGTCAATAATGTGATGTGTTTAAATAATTATCTTTATTACGCCAGATAAATACTAACACTCACAAAATTAAACACAAGAAACCATAATAAATACCACAAAAACAAGTTAAATAACACAAAAATACTACAAAAACAGGACTTAAACGGAATGTAAATAGAGAACAAACTTCTAAAGCTAAATTGGCGTACCACGTTTAATCGGATGCGGCGGTGTGGCTTCACTATCCTACTGAAAGCTTTTTATCTGCCAGCGAGGTAAGAAACTAAGGAAATTGCATTGAAATGGCGGATTCAATTTAACATGACGTTTCTGGCCACTGTTACCGGAATGTTATTGAAAATAAAATGTTTCTCGTCATTAACATCACGATTCTCCTGACCTTATCCCAATTCACGTGTCGGCGCAACATGTAAAAACAAATTGTTATTATTATATCTGTGGCCCTAGTGAAAAGGGATCTAAGTCCAAAAATGCAACTTTACAGGAGACGCAAAAAACACTCCGCGCGCTTCAAATTGCGTGTTTGACCTCGTGTGACATTTAAACCGCTACCAATTGAAATACATGTGAAGTTTTTTATAGGTAAACAATTTATGCTCTTTATTATTATTGAGTTATTTTTATTTTAATGTTATTAGTTTTTAAGATAGTGACTTATACTAACCACAAAATGAATTCCTTTAGGGTATAATATAACTTATACCCCTTCTCCCATAATGTTAAAAGTTAATTCATACAAGTGAAAATGAATACGCATTTGGAATGATTATGTTCATACTAATCTCAACAGAGTTACTTCGATTTTTTCCCTTTATTTTAGTGAAAACGGATTTATGTCTAATAATATCACATTACTCACTAAACCATTTTTAAGAACCAAGTGTTGTTGTATTGATAAACACTAACCAAATAAAAACGTGGGTAATTTATGTTAATTTAGATTAAAAAACACAAAATATATTTGAAAAAATCCGTTTAAAAGAATACAAAAGTACTTGAAACCGACTTTTGTAGTTTTTTTTGGTGTCAGTTGGACCCTTTTACACAAGGTAACTTCTTTATTTTTAGAGATAGCTTAGATCCGTTTACACCAAACGATAGAGCATTTTTCTCTGATCACTTCTGTATACTTAACTCATTTTCCACAAAATCGGACTTATACCCCTTTTCACTAGGGCCACAGATATTACCTACCTATATATTATATAATTTTTTTTTTTTTTTCGATTTCTTGTCAGAGACTTTAACAATACGAAAAAAAATACAATAGCAGTTACCTAAAAGCAATTGTTTTTTATTTATTTTCACTATCATTCCGTTTAAAAAAATAAATCGTTACTCATTGGTTTTTTTTTTTTACTTATCTGGTTAGAGTAGCAGCTGACTATTTTACAATACGAAAAGTGAACCACAATAGGTGCCTATATTGGAGCATTTCATATCAGAGTCTCTATATTCGTTTCACAATGACGAATTCTTTCTTGGGAATTTTTACCATTATTCAATTTCAATTTGCAGAATAGTTGAATAACAAAATACCGTTTGAGTTGACAATAGTTTATATACTGTATTCCATTATTTCGTGGATTTTCTACACAATGGAATTTGAGTACGTACAAAACGAGGTAGGTACTTATAGAATTTAGCAGTCATTCCGCTCAAATAGTGTCACAACTCAAAAAAATGTAAACCCTTTTTTATTGTACCATTTGTTTCAGAAAACTTCAAAACCTTATCTCAGATACTGTAATACTTATTGTTTAAATATTTATCCCTAGATGGCACTAGTGTCATTATAATGTTAAATTAAAGTTTCTTTTGAAAGTTAAATTTCAAACACCTTTTTCTCGAAAGTTCGATTTTTTGACTTACGACACTATTTGAGTGGAGGTGATGTATTTGGGACCAATCACGAAATGACTTTTCATTATTAATCAATCAATAAAAGGTAATGAATTTATTTTTCCTAAGTCAATGTTTCCTAAACAAACGATGGTCGTGAGAAGTGGGACGCACGCTTCGCCATCGGTCGAAGGATTATGTTCTGATTGGAATTTAGTCTTTGTATCTTAATCTTGTTGAATGCGGTTTTTAGTTGGTATTTTAAAGTGACATTTCAGTTAGTTGAAAAGAATTTATCATGCGTCAATGGCAAGTGTGTACAAAATTAAGATGTTAAACGTCCTCTCTTCATCAGCAAATCTTGTGTGTATTTGTTTTTTTTATGTAATGATATCTGATTGAAACATCTTCGACAAACATTCATGAATTGACATCAAGGAAAAGTCTTTAGGAAATCCTCATCCTGAGTTTGTTTATTACGCTTTCACGCTTAAACGGCAAAACGGATTTTGATGAAATTTGAACATTTAGGTAGAGCATGACCTGTATAATAAAACAGGTCACTTTTATCCCGGTAAATCCGCGGGGTGCAGATAATGAAAAATAGGTAAGTAAGTAAGTTCATTTATTTGTATAAACATGGTGTACATACATTGCATGCAAGATATTAAATACAGAAATGTTCTATCATGTTCAGCCGCGTATCGTGGCGTACAAATTGGTAGGAAGAGATGGTGCACAAACCGCGACTATATTTATCTAAATTTAATTGTATAAAATTACTTATTTAGTCATAATTACTTATTATACGATAATAATTATTATAATTCAATGTCCATACGTATTATTAATAATTGCAAAATTACATCAACAAAGCAATACATTTATAATATGGAGTGATTTTATTACACAGTGGCAAATAACATTTAATAAAACACAGCATCATCATTTCCAAAACGAAGAAAATTATCCTCGTTCATATACTCCGAAATACTATAATAAGTTCTTTCAATTAATAAAGTCCTTAATTTGCATTTAAGAGCAGATATACTCAATGTTCTCCATGATTTGGGCAATTTATTAAATATGGTTGGAGTCATGTAAAAGATGCTTTTGCGCATTAGAGTTGTTTTAGTGCCGTGAACACAGAGTTTGGAATTATCACGTCTATTCCTTGGAACAGCATCAGACAAACGCTGAAATAAGTTAGGATGAGTCTTAATGAACATAATTGTTTCCAAAATGTATAATGAGGGAGGAAATCTAGTCTAATTTTAAATGTAGTCTATTTAAAATTAAAGGTGCAAAATAGTATCCGTTAAAACCAGTTGACAGGTTAAGGAATCATTACAATTTCAAAATAATGCTTCAAAACACAATCATCATTAGTAACATTTTGCCGACACGCAATCAACTGGATAAACACAAACCAATCTACTGTGATCGATTTGAAAATCCTCAAAACGAGGCATAGCAACATTATCTTTAATATACATCTCTACGGCAATAGACATAAGGTTCAAAACATTGAAATCGTAAATCGTCATAACGATGGAAAATTTTAGTGCTTGAGCTGTCGTGTGTATGTTCAATATTCAGCAAACGTGCACCAATTGTTGTCTTTTATTGCTGAGAACAAATAAGTGATGAAAATTGTATATCGTTTGGGGCAGCAATATTTTCTCAGTTACCAGTGTATGCAGGCAAACACACAGTTACATTCGGGGTTAATGGGCTAGTTATAGAAAAAATTCTATGAAGCATTTGGGACGCTTCAACTGAAACTTCCGTCTTTACAGAATGAAATACGGATGAGATTCCTGGGGGCTTAAAACGGTTATGAAATACGGATGAGATTCCTGGGGGCTTAAAACGGTTATGCTTTCACAATAAAAGGGATGATCGGATTTGAAAAAAAATTACAAAGGTAGACCAAGGTCTACTATGTGCCTGGAGAACCTACCTGGAAAGGACAGGCTACTTTTCATTCTGGATGGCAGGCGAAGTCGCGGGCAACAGCTAGTAATATTATAAACGCGAAAGTTTGTGAGGATGGCTGGATGTTTGTTACTCTTTCACGCAAAAACTACTGAACAGAATTGGATGAAATTTGGCATACAGCGCAAAAACTACTGTTTGGATGAAATTTGGCACACTGATAGTTTATTTTTATTATTCCGGTAGTACGTTCCCGTGGGATAATTTCTGACATCCACGCGGGCGAAGCTGCGCTAGTCTTTTTTACCTTTGTCAATATACCTAAGGATTGCCTGATTACAGGGTACAAAGCAACATTCCTCTCAAAAACGTAACACCTACACCTTTTTTTAAGAAAAAACTTAAAAGCTTTTTAACAACGTCCAGAAGTACGGGCTTTCGTTGAAATGTAACAAAAAGGTTCTTAGGTACTTTGTGATAGCGGATAATAAAAATTATGTCAGCCTTCCTAAAGAAAAAGTACCCTGAAACTATTATGGCTAATTTGTGGATACATAAAGTCCATGTCACGTGCTTTGAAGTTTCTGCTTGAGTAGATAAAGGACAGACCTGTCCTTTTATAGGTAGGTAAGGGTCGAAACACACCGACGGCCCTTCAACATTTTGTCGAATAAAAGTAGCATCAAGCGCCATTGTGCTTTATTTGTTACTAGCTGATGCTCGCGGCTGCGCCCGCCTGGATGTCGGTTACATTATTTGCTATATGATTACATTATTTGTTATATTACTATACTATCGAGAACCACTCTATCCAATGGTGAAACCAGCATGAAAATCGGTGCAGTAATTATTGAGTTTATCGCGAACAGACAGACAGAAGTGGCGGAGGACTTTGTTTTATAATATGTAGTGATAGGAGATTGCGTGCTCCTGTTCATCCACATTTGAAGGCATAGGTACCCCACAAAAATTGTGCAGTTGTTTCCAATTTAACACATAACATCCGCCATTAGGAGCTGCGCTTATATTGTCGGAAGGGGAGCAAACGTGTTATGCGGGCCACAGACGTTCCAGTAATTTGATCAAATAGGCTGGTTCAAACAGTTTTAGCTTTTTTTTGAGGGTGGGAAATCATCAAATGACTTCTCCCGCTCTGGGCGGAGCGGGAGGGCGTGTCAGACTTTAATTGACTAAAACCCACCCGTGTTCCTTCAATTGCCTGTTGCCCAGGATCCCGGTATCCCTTTCGGACTTTCCCGCAACCCTGCCAGGCATCGGTCCTAGCGGACCGCGTCAATTGTGCTGACATCCCTCATCAACCCAAAACTGGCCTCACCCGACCTCACTAGGTCTGCCCTGCCAAGCCAAAACACTGCAACCTACAAAAACCAGTTTTGAGATAACTGACAAAACATCTGTGTTTATATCTTATTTTTTACGTAATACAGTGTTTTTTGGTTGCTTTATCTTGCAAAAAAACCGTTGAAATGAAAGTGTGATCGATCATAGGTACTAAACAGACTTCAAGAAACTGATTGGGCTTTGTTAAGCGAAAACACTGTAAGTCGACTTACATTCTTTTGGATTGGCACGGCAGAGGTACCCTGGACTAATAAAATTGTTTGCGTACAAAAAGCACAAGTTTGGTATTTAAAAGTAAGGAACGGACTGCTTTTTCTCCTCCAGTGCATTATAACAACATCAAAACCAACCTCATAAAATAATCTCGTAATATCAGACTGGTAAAAATACTGTTCTAACAAGAAAAGTAGTCCATTAAAAACTTTACTTAAACTTACTTTATTTAAAAACCAAGTTTTAAAAGTGGAAGCTAAAAATATAATTCATAATTTACACTTCATCCTTTTATAACTTAACTACGTTACTTAAGTTCAGTCAACTCACTTAACTATTACTACAAAGTTTGTAAGGAAGAAAACATCATGAACATCAGATTTTGGCTACTTAACGGAAAATTTCAAGACTGTAAGTGAAGTAGAGGTTCGAATACAAAGTCCAAAATTTGAAAAAAATAAAACAAGTTTTTAAGTAAGAAGAAGTTTTTGCGTTATGAACAAGAGAAACTGACAATAGAATAGCAAGCGCAATTATATGTTATTTTTCTTATTTTTATTAATTACTACGTCGATTTTTAGAGTAAACAAAGACACGGTGTAAAGGATATTAAATTTATTGTCTCGATAAAAAGAAAAAAAAAAAAAAAACCGATGAAGAATTTCAACACTGGTGGGTCTAGAACCAGTACCTAATGAGTTCAAGGTACCTACTATTTTGCATGTCGATGTCTCTTTCACCCTGTAGGACGAACATAGGTATATGAACACACGACAGTAATTAAAGAGTGCCACGTGATACGAACCTTACTATGCTCCCATTGTTTCATCCAATAGAGAGCTTCACAATACTGTTAGCTATTCTAACATAGCTAATAAAAGAGCGCAATCTGTCATTATATTACTTATAATCATGTTACAGCTACTTATAACGGGTGTAAAAAGACGCTTAACGAAGCCGAAAGTCACTTGTTATTCCCGTCATAGTGATATTTTTTTTTGTTCTGGACGATACCTGGTAACCTTCTGGTTACAAAGATATTGAAGGTCAAAGTTCTAACTTTTTCAGACGTTTTTTAAGAATAGCTAAGTTATAAAAGGTTTAACTTAATTTTAAATAACCCCGAACCGTTGCATGCACCGATAAACACAATGTTTTGCGTGGCTTGCCCAGTCCATAAGGGATCTTATCAAACATATTCGTCTCCCTCAGCAGATAGCTTGGAGATCGTAGCATGGTGTTATTAATTCACAGGTAGATGCTGCACACCCCGCTCTATCATCTCTTACGATACTCTTGGGAAATTTTCCTCTCATACGTTATAGGCACAAGATTATGTTGGATGGCCAGGCTACCTAAACCATAAACAAGACTAAATAGTAATAGAGGTAAAAAGCAATATAGGTTGGGGCTGGAATATTTTTGAAAAAAAAAGAAAGCTACTACGTTTGAAAAGCTAAAAATGGAATGTTTAAAAATAAAACGCAATTCGTATGTCAAAAACATGTGGTTTCGAGAAAAGCTTCCAATATTATTATAAAACTAGCTGACCCGACAGACGTCCTGTCCAAAAAATAATTCCTACAAAAATCCCATAGAAAAACGGACTGCCAGTTTTTCCCGAATTTGAAAAATTCAGGAAAACTTTTCCGATTTTTGTTTTCATACAGACCTAATTCGGACTATTCCGAGCATTGATATAAGAAAAAATTTAAATTTATAATATTATAGTTGATTACGAGCATTAAAAAAAAATTGCCAAATCAGTCCAGTCGTTCTCAAGTGATGCGCTTACCAACAAACAGCATTTAATTTTTATTTATATGGGATTATTTATTCCTAAAATATAACTAAAAAGTTAGTCTAACGAAGCAATTTTAGCTGACGTTTATAGTTATTATGATTTCCCTAACAAAACAATAGCAATAACTTTACTTCGTCGATAACTTTGCCCAACACCGTTCAGGCGGAAGTTCGTGGTAAACCAAAGTGCTGTGAGGAAATGGCTATATCCTTTCGACTGCACTGGGTCTGGCTAAGGTTGGATGGACTTAGGTAACTATTAATTGTGATGCGAATATGATTCTGTCTCGTATTTTTATTTATCTATGTTTTTAGAGGGTGTTTTCTTTATTTTAGGAATTTTAGAAACAAAAATACTTACACACAGGTACCCGGAACAAATAGGTATACAACTAATATACCTAAAGTCCTATTATTTTTGAAAGAGACCGTTTTACATAAAAAAAATCGCTGAAATAAAATAAAATATTTTGAATCTACAAAATCTTTAAAAGGGGTCTTCATTTTCACAAAGAAAATATTCGATACATTCCAAGCAGAAATAGCAAAAAAAAAATACAAAGTTTGACCCAGATCCTCATCATCATCATTTCAGCCGAAAGAAGTCCACTGTTGGACATAGGTGCTACGTCTTTTTTAATTTATTTTAACTTTTTGATTTATTTAAAAAAATAAATTCTATATTTATTTTCCTCCAAGCATCGTTACTTCGACCGGTTCTGTGCTTCTCTCATCCAGCGGTTCAGTTGATAACATATTTTCTTGAAACTAAAACACTGAATTCTGTGCTTAAACTTTTCAACACGCTATAACTACAACAGCTGAGTTATGTAATTCATCTACTCGGCTACTTACACAAATAACGTCTGACAAGGTTCTCGACTGTCAAAAGTGTTCCAACACTTGCAACACTGTAGCAACTTTATTCTATTCTAACGTAGTTCTAGTCCAAAAAGTATTTTTAAAGAAAGTAACGGCGCAGAAAGATAATGTATGAGGGAAAGTTTGCATCTGCATTGTGGATGCACTGGGCTGAATTATTCACATTTTTAGAGGAAAAAACTCGTCAAGTGTGATTTGAATCACGTTTGAAGCCGAGTTCCGTAGTCATAATTATAATATATAGGTATAGATAGGTGAAACATTTCTAGAAATTCGCCTTACCACAAAAACTTAGAAACTTGTTCAACGCCTGTTTAATGACAATTTTATGTGAAATTCCATACAGAAATGTCATGTTTAAAAGGTGTTTAGGCTAAACAACAAATAAACACGGTTTTGTGGTAATAAAGTTAGTGTATAGTTAAAAAATAGAAGCTTTAGATTATGTTACGGCTTATAACTTACTGCACTTAATTGTGTTGCTAAAAAAATAATTGTTATTTGTAAAGGTAGCAAGACAAAATTAATCGTCAATTTTATTAATCCAGTAATATTAATCCAGTATCCTGTATTAGTCTTAGATTAAGTTGTAAAGCTGCGAATAGAGGACGCAGACGCTGACAGACAGAGGTGAGTCCCACTAAATTGGTACTTTTTCTTTCTTATTAACCTTAGTACCAACACGTATTTAAATCATGAAAAAAATCTGTTTTGATTACGGTACCCCAGAAACTGAAGGTATTACATGAACGTATTCACTAGACCCGGGACCAAACGTTGTGGAAAATGTATTACGTTATGAAGCCTTGTTCAAATAATAAATGGGAATGTGTGAAAACATTTCTTATTATTCTGAAATGCATGAAGTTCAGTCAAACGGAAAAAATAAATTAGTCCTATTACAATCATGATGTTTAACCCTATTCAGAGCTTTTGAAGGATTATTTTATTTTATAAAAAAATTGCAACCTTCAAAGCCAAACCAAGACACGTGTAGTCAAACGCAAAACTCCCATGATTCATGGAAATAACCTTGAAAATTATACAAAGCCGCTCCTCCATCATAATTAGAAGTATGCAAATAAGAATTAACGGTGA
Organism: Lithophane semibrunnea; assembly: GCA_947363905.1. NCBI lineage: Eukaryota > Metazoa > Arthropoda > Insecta > Lepidoptera > Noctuidae > Lithophane > Lithophane semibrunnea. Next base: position 10,599,087 of record OX376197.1, on the reverse strand, counting down.
TTAAAATTACACGCACGCACATACTTAAGAGTTTATAAAATATTCATGCACACGGCGAAATTTTAATGGTTTTGAATCTGTATTGTGAAATGAGTGATTCGTCAACTCGTCCTACGTGCCTACGGCCCATTTAGGACGACTTGAAGAAAATCAAAATAAATAATATTTTCATTCTGCAAGTCGTCCCACGTTTCTTTTTGTGTGGAACTTTAAACTTTATCAACGTTTGGTATAGTCAGTAAGACAAGATAATAACAATACTTTGTAAAGAATTTTTAGTTTTACTTTCGTTTGTATGCCAGTCTCAAAATCAATCTGCCTAGCCTTTTCCCATCTATGTTGGGGTCGGGTTCCAGTCTAACCGGATGCAGCTGAATACCAGTAATTTACATGGAGCGACTGTTTATATGCCAGTCTATGGCGAAAAAACCCTAAAAAGTAACATAATATTTTACTAGCAATACTTCCAGTTCATTTCTGTTTTCCTGATAGTTTAAGGCATAGGGACAGTTATAGGTAAGATATAGGACAGTTTTAAGACTTATATCGATATAGTGAATAATAACGAATACTTTATATTCCTCTTTGTGTTTAATCATTGTTGCACAACTTAGTGAGATCGTTTAGGCGCCTTTTTCTGTTCATTTCTGTGACCCTGGTATATTTCAAAACAACAAATAATTAAATTTCAAAACCTGGATTTTTACCATTATTAGTAAGTCGCTTAAGCACCTAGTTCCAGTTAATTTCTGCTTTCATGGTAGTTTTAATTAATAAAAAATTGAAACAGTTGAATTTCAAAATTTCTATTGATATCATTTATTACGAATCCTTCATGCTCTTCTCTATGTTTCAAAGTTGATGCGCTTCGAAAATAAATATTTTATAACAAATTCTTTTTTTTTTATTATTCCCACAATAACACTTTTGCTGCTGATTGTACCTTTCTCATTTTGATAGTAACGTGGGACGAGTTGCAGAATGAAAATATTATTTATTTTGATTTTCTTCAAGTCGTCCTAAATGGGCCGTAGGCATGCAGGACGAGTAGACGAATCACTCGGTGAAATAAAATGAAATGAAACTGTTTATTCTGTAAATAGGATACCGGAATCACTTTTACACTTCATATTAAAAATAACCTAGATGAGGCCGCGGCCATTTATAATCTGACTACTCTGAGAAGAAAGGCCGAAACAAACTCGCAGTCTCTTTAAAAGTCTAGACATAATCTTGGTCAGGCCATAATTACCATTTAGATTAGTAATAAACGTAAGGTAGGACGCTCTGAGGCTAGGTGGAGCGATCTTAGCAGGGTGGCTGGATAAGAGTAGCCGAGAATTGAGATGAATGTGATGCGATAGGAGAGGCCTATGCCCAGCAGGGATTGCTATAGGCAGATAAAGCCTCGTGCAGACAGGCGCGACACGACTCTAACAAAACAATTTCTAAGAAAACTTCACGGTATAACAATTACCGGTGTCGCGACGCGCCAGAATACACGAGGCTTAAGCCATGGGGTCTCAACTCGAACAAATTATAATTAGTCTTGAAAAAAATCATAGATGGCAGCATAAGTAACAATTTATGAAATTAACAATCACTAAAAAGCGTTATACGGCAAATTTTGGCTGAGGTAATATTAGTAAAAATCAAAACATCTTTGTTTAATGCTGATTTATGTATTTACACTCATAAATCTCGTATTTTCAACAAAAAACTTAAAGTAAACCGTTTACTTCAATTCGAACCCTTAGAATGATAAAGTAGCCATCTGTTAATCATTTTGTTGAGAGCTCTTTGCAATAGATGGCGTTTTATTCAAGTGGTGACAGGGTCATTTTAAACTTGTGTATAAGTCGTTTCTTAAGGAAAATCAAACAACATTTTTTTTTAATCTAGTACTTTACGTAGAAATATAAAAATTGAACACTTAGGGAGAAAAAACGTAAAAAAAGGAAGAAAAACATCTAGGAGTCTTGTGTATTATCTAGGCAAGACTCCTAGATGGCGTTGTAAAACTACAGTCTCTGGCAATTAGTGAGTCGCTGATGCTGCCATCTGTTAAAAAAATGGAGAGTGAAAAATAGCCAGCTCAATAGTCAGACTTAGGGTGGTGTCATTTCTTTGTATGGGATTGGGTATCTGTACGTAGTATTATAATATCTGTGCTTAAGCTATAAGGTAAGTACTTGGGGCAGTGTGCATTACTACAAATTAGCAAATACTGCCTGAAGGTAGCAAATATTGTCGGTTTTCTGTCAAACAAACGTCGGCGTGGAGTCGTCTACTAAGACGAGAGTAGTTTGTCCCAAGGGTTTCAGTAGTAACAACATCTTTGTATGAATAGTGCTAATGATAACCTGTAACGTTTGGTTAAGAGCGTTTACTGATTGGCTCGTGCGCGGGAGCCTGGCGGGATCGTTTCGGTTTATCATGTCTCGGTCACGTCACGCGATTTAATTGAACATACCTATAAAATATTATTTACAATTTAATGATAGCGCTCCCGTTTTTTTCGAAATTAAAGATAAATATAACACGCCACAACATCTTCATCACTGAAAGACGACATTTTCCCGCTAGGATTTAATCGGTACTACACAAAATATGGCGAAAATAACGCCAGGTCCGTAAATGAAAGCAGTGCGGTTTCGTTTTGGTATACAGAGCATATACTTATCGACCAATGAGAAAAGGGCCTTACTGGTAAAGATAAATTGTATTTATTATGGAGGAGGGTGAGATGTGAGATTTTTGCGTTTTTCATGTGAGTTAAGACATGACAGCGATTTTACGACAGAATTTTGAATAGCTAATTTGTACTAATTAACGAGGCACATTTTTCTTTTACCGTTTTTCGCACTTTTTTCTTCTACAATCAGCAACAGAATAAACATTTTTATCTTGACTTTTGCACCAAGAAACGTAGCCTTTCCTTTCCTTGTAGCAAGATACAGGCAATGCCCGACTGTATGTAACTTCATACACAACATAGTGAAAAAAGACAATGTTCTCCGTAACATCACAACAGGAAGATTCCCAAGAAAACCGTTTTACACGGAAACATGTTATGTAGGTACTCATTACATAAAATTGCCGGGAACAATCCCCTGTCCCCTTAGACAGTTACGACAAATAGTTTGCGATATTTTTTTACTTACAGTATAATTAAGCTGTGATTAGGTCCCTTGTCTGAACGTAAGGGATGGGAAATTGGAATAGGTATGTGATCTGAATTACTAAGACTTGATAAGGTAAGCTTTCCGGAGGCATCATCATTATGGACTACTCGGTCTAGGCCGTGTCGGTATAGATTAGATGTCGGGTTAATATATAGCGACTAAGGGTTATGGAGGGCGAGAGTCGTCTTCCTTAGGGCCGGCGCACATTCGGCTAGGCGCAGCGCAGCGCATTCGTCACTGCCAAACAAATATCGAGCTTGCATCACTTGAAATAAAGTTGATAATAAATAAACTTCCATCAGCTCGAGAGCGCGCCGTAAGCGGAAAGAGGCGCGCGTCTCAGGTTATCTATTATCAACTTTATTTTTAGGCATGCAACGTTGATATTTGTTTGACAGTGACAACCGCGCCGACTGCGCCTTAGCAGGTGTGCGCCAGCCCTAACAACCATTAAAAGAAAATAATATTATGAATCATCATAAAATGTCATAAACTGAGGATTCATATTATGATCTGCGTGCGATTCATATTACGAAATAATTCATTTGTTTGACAGTTTTCTATGGAGATTCGTAAAATGCCCCACAAATTATGAAACAAACACCCTATAATGATCATACAACTGGGGGGGGGGGATATTCTCTCTTTAAAACGAGTGAGGTTCAATCTCTTTATCGTCGAATTCTTGTTATATGACTTACTGGTTTTCTCACATTACCTACTCGATTTTCTTCTTCACCGCTTTCGAACCGAAATATGACAAACTGAAACCGAATTATGACAAAGTAAAGTGCGAAGCTGGCTTGGGAAGCTCGTAAATACGTAAGTTAGAAATGAAGTCTAACCGGATGCAGCTGAATACCAGTATTTAATATGGAGCGACTGCCTATCTGACCTCCACAACCCAGTAACTGGGTAACACGATACCCCTTGGTTGTCAGATTTTCGGCTTCTGAAGTCTCGTAACGACTGTCAAAGATCCACGAATGACATCCTGAAGTTAGAATTAAAGTGCAATAATTTTGGCAGTCACCAATTCCAAATACACATCATAAGAATGTATGAACGAATGATGTCTTATTTTGTATCTTATCCTAAATATTCAATGTTAACATGACACCTGTAACATTAGAACAGATTTCCCAGTCTTTGTCAGAATTTTAGCGCAAATATTTAGTTCATTTACATAATATAATAAAACAACTATTATTATATCTACTTTCCAACATGTTACACGTGGTCTCGGTTACCGATTATCTATTGTTTATTATAAAGGAGCTTCGCAAACAATGATTGAAGCTAAATTGTTTCGATGAGAAGGGTATTATCACAACTTAGAACATGTGTATTCCTTTTGCATTGAATAGAACTTATGTAGGAAGTTATTCAATTAGATTAGGTGGAATTACAAAGTTAAACTTACATGAATAGATAGCTAGAGCGAATATGCTTTATTGTACCTACACTAAAATCCTCAGGAAACGAGCGTGTTCTTATTAAAACAATTTTAGTCATTACAAAGAAAAAAATACAATAGACGTAGATATATTTAGTAACCTAGTCAGCTTAATTATTCTTCAAGAGTCATAAAAACCCTATAAGAAATTGACACGTGTTTCACTTCTCAACGAGGCATCGTCAGGATGATCATTGGAAATATAATATAATAAATAAATAAAATATATTATTTAAAAAAAATATTATAATTGGATTGGAATAGGTTACTAAATATATCTACGTCTATTTTTATTTTATAATGGATTTCCGCAAAGTTTAAGTACAAAGAAAATCTAATATTGTGTTCGGGCAGAGGGTGATAAAAAAGAGAATATTGGGTTCGTGCATTGAAAATGTAACTTTTTATTTTCTAAAATAAACTATAATTTCAATTTGTCATAATGCAAGAAATAAATTACATAGGATTGAAAAGAAACCTTCTTCCTTCAAAAAAATTACTTTGAAACTTTTCGAAGTTGAATGACTTACAATGATATTATTCTGCAAACTATTTAGAAGCTTCTGAGAATCAACATAGCAAAAGCACCTAAATATGGTTATGTCGATATCCTTTCAAATAGGTACCTGAATAAAAATAAAGTTATCAAAGAATATGAGCTAGCATTATGCAGTCTCTATGCGTCCCAAAGCAATAACTTGAATGAAGAAGACTTTGTTGAATATTTGCTGAATAAACGAACATATTGAACGAAAGGTCATGGCGATAGACGTTTTCTAAATTTTTATGACGTTGGAAGAGGCTCAACGAGGCTAAAAATAACGTTGGGTGTTATTTTTAGTTTCCAGAATGCAATACTGTTTACGTCAACAATCATGCTGTTTAAAAAGATAAACATTTATTAAGGCCTGGCGCGCACTAGCAGCCAGGTCGCAGCCGCCAGCGAGATAGTGGGTGGAGCTGCTGGCCGCGTACGGCCAGGTGCGCGTGCTACATGGCGATTTCATACTAATGTATCTATGTCGCGGCTGCTAGTGCGCTATTGGTCTTACCGTCTATTAACCGCCTTACTAATAAACGTTGTATAGCGCCTGTATAGTTACACAACGCTTTGTCTTCTTCTTTCAAAAGTAATTTGACTTTTGAAAGAAGAAGACTAAGCGTTGTGTAACTATATAGGCGCTATACAACGTTTATTAGTAAGGCGGTTAGAGTTTTACACTCGAAAAAGTTTCTTATCAGTCGTAAAACATACTCTTCCTATTTATACCAAGCCGCACACATTCATTTGTTTTTTTACACACGCACAATTGAAACAAAACGATAATGAGCTTTACTTCTTTGTCCCTCTTGACCATGTATCATGAACTGAAGAGTTGAAGATGTGATGATGATCGATAAATAATGAGTACTTTAATAAAAAGTATGATTTGATGGCTCAGTGATTTTAGGCCTCGCCTCTCATGTACGAGGTTGTCGGTTCATTTGGGTATAATATTAGTATGGATAAGGATCCATACTAATATTATAAATTCGAAAGTAACTCTGTCTGTCTGTCTTTCTGTCTGTCTGTATGTTACCTTTTCACGCCTAAACCACTGAACGGAATTTGACAAAAATTGGCAAGGAGGTAGATGGCACCCTGGACATAAGCTACTTTTTATCGACATACCGCGCGGGCGAAGCCGCGGGCGGAAGCTAGTAGTTAATATAAGTCTGAAATCGCTAACCCGTCTTGATGTGATTGTTCAATAGTCAATTGATGGTCAATGCTCGTGCCATCCATTATGGGAAAAGGTCTTTGCCCTGCAGTGTGACAATATTAGTCTGGTACAATAACTAAGAAAGAAGTTTCTTACTAATTTATTATCGATCATCTCCTCACCTGACGTCATCACGCAGCAACTTTAACAAAGTTTATATCCTCCTAAATATAAGATTACATAGTACCACTGCATATGCGAAGTCTTATCCTACAAGTTCCAGTCTTGACTTTACCCGACTTCAGAGAACATGGACCAAGTTTGATTAGGGTCCAAAATTAATTCTCCCGCGGGACGGCCTGATCTAATTTCGGGAACAGTTATCAAGTGGCCGGGAATGTTTGGTTCTTCGGATATATTCGGAATTGCGGGTAGGACACGGTACTATAATCATTTTACCGTTGCTTAACTATTAAGACGAAGTTATGGAGATTCGGGATATATCGTGGCATGTTATGTTATATCTTATAGGGGAATCGTCAATGTAAACTTCTATTTTTTTTTTTTTGAGGGTGTGTATACATCCAATGACTTTTCCCGGTCTGGGCGGAGCGGAAGGGCGTGTCAGACTTTTACTGACTAAAACCCACCCGTGTTCCTTCAGTTGCCTGTTGCCAAGGTCCCGGTATCCCTTTCGGACTAACCCGCAACCCTGGCAGGCATCGGTCCTAGCGGACCCCGCCAATTGTGCTGACATCTCTTTGAGGCGCGCGTGGAACACGACGCGCCATCGACCCGGGCCTGGTCCTAATCGGACGGCGAGCTACCCATTACGTTTTTTGCAAAATGCCGGAGCTGTTTACGTTGTATCATCATCATTGTCCTGCCTTGATCCCGATTTATTTGAGGTCGGCGCAACGTGTGTGTTGCGTGTATTCTCACGTATCGAATTCTAATCGACGTACAACGTAGCGCAGCAATTTGCAAAAAATGTATGAACTTATGAATTTCGCGAGCTACATTGACGGGTCCCCCATATTGATGCAAAATGTACTACTACTAGATACCTTAGACTGTCTCGTTGGTTGCAAGCCCAACTGCAGAAGTGTTAATAGTAGATGCTTTTGTAAGGTTTTATTAATATATATTGGAGTTTGGCGATATTTCAGTAAAAGACGTAAGATTTCTTGAAAATGAAAAATAAAATTTTATTCCTTCTAAAACATGACTTCTATAATTCGGTTGACATTCAAAGACAAAACAACGCCACCCACGGCTAAAAACGAAACTAACTGATACTGATGCGTTTACAACACCTTTAAATTTAATTATTCAACACTCCCACTTAAACTTACAAGGTGACATCATTATAAACTTTAAATCTAGGTATTACATCCAGAAATATAACTTTATGAATCAACTCAATCATTAACTATAAGAATCTAGGTACAATTCAAGATCTTATCTCTAATACCTATAAACTTCCCTACAGCCAGAGCTTTCGTCAGAAAATCTGCCAGTTGGCATGAACTCTCCACATATTTAATATTAACTATTTTCTTTTCAACATTCTCTCTTATAAAGTTATATTTTATATCAATATGCTTGCTCCTTTTATGATATACTGGATTATTAATTAATTTAATTGCACTCTGATTATCTACGTTTAAAGTAACAGAGTTTTGTGGCTCCCCAATATCACACAAAAATTGTCTAAGCCATAATATTTCTTTTGATGCTTCACTGGCAGCCATATACTCAGATTCAGTTGTGGACAATGCCACAGTGTTCTGTTTACGACTTGACCAGGTGATAGGACCCCCATTCATTAAAAATATGTAACCCGTATTAGATTTTCTACTGTCCAAATCACCTGCAAAATCAGAATCAGAGTAGCCAACTAATTCAAAACTACCTTTATAAACAATACACATTTCTTTCGTATCAATCAAGTAGCGCAAGATCCTTTTCACTGCAGTCACATGTGAAGGACCTGGATCATTAACATATCTACTTGCAACATTCACAGCATATGCTATGTCGGGTCTAGATACAGTAGTTAAGAATAACAATGCTCCCACTGCCTCTCTATACGGGAAATTAATGGGTACATTATTTTCATTTTTAGATAAATGTACATTTACATCGGCAGGAGTACTGCTACTTTTAGCATCCGACAAATTAAATTTATCTATCAATGTTTTAATATACTGTTTCTGACTAATACTTATACACCCTTCTGTTTTATTTATTTCCATTCCCACATATGAATTAAACTTTAGAATCTTTATCTCAAAGTTTTTTTTCAAATCATTTAATATGGTAGATAAAACAGTTTTACTTTTAGCCAGTAATAATCCATCATCAACATAAAGAACTAATATTACTTTGATATCATTAAAATATCCCACAAATACACAATTATCAGATGGACAAGATTTAAACCCATAAGTAGTCAAAAATGAACAAAACTTCTTGTTCCAACATCTAGAGGCTTGTTTAAGTCCATAAATAGATTTTATTAACTTACATACTTTTGAAGGCTGGGCTTCCACCCCTTCTGGCACCTCCATGTACAGCTCCTCAGATAGCTCACCATACAAAAAGGCTGTCTTCACATCGAACTGCTCTACTTGTAGGTCATCTCTTGCAGCTATACTTAGTATTAACCTGATGGAGTCATACCTGCTAGTGGGTGAAAAAGTCTCGTGATAGTCCAAACCTTTCACTTGGGTAAAACCTCGAGCACAAAGTCTTGCTTTGTATCTGAGGAGATTCAAAAATTTAGTACAACTGTCATTTTAGCATGTCCTTCAAGTTCTTTCTATTTTCGTAGGAATTTCTCTACTTATTTAGGTTAAAGCAGCCTCTCAATGGAAAATGTAGTTTTTATACTACGTTTTCAAATAAATTCGAATGTAATCTAGCTAAAATTAAATATTTGAAAATTATTTTAATCAAATACACCTCTTCATTTTGGCTTGTCCCCAGTAAAAACTAAAACTTTAAGTTCAATTTTTCCAATATTTTCTGGAACACCCGGACATGTTTTGTTGTTTTTATAAAAAATAAACTTATATTAAATATAATATTAATAATTACTAAAGCTTAAATTCCTTTTATTTATTTAAAACTTTAAAACGATTAGCGTCCCCGAAATTTGTTACTTCTGGACAAGTCTGGTTTGTTACGTCAATTTCTTTAAAAAAAATCCTACCAAATGCTTTTTAGTTTTTGTTTTCCAATATGGCAATACTATAGTCTAAAGTCGGCTATCTTAAAAATTGAACGCCAGTGTCATTTCGTCGTTAGTGAGAGTGTGTTTTGTTACCGATGAGACTGAGAAGAAATTCGTCGTCAGGTTGGTACTAACGCAATTAATTATTTATCCGCACGTTCCTTAAAGTAAATTAACAAAGAAATGCATGGTTTTATACTGAACAACTTGTTTTATGTACTTTAACTTAGCGAGAACTGGACCGCAGATATATTTTTTTGAAGGTTAGGTTATCACATTATGTTACTTCGGTTTTGTTACTGCAGGTACGGTAACATATAGTTGGACCGAAAAAGTAACAAAACCGACAGCATAAAGCTAAGTTTACATAGCGGTTTTAACTGAAAATTAAATAGGTACGTTATTAAGAGAAAGGTTTTTGAAGGTAGTTAGTTCTAACTACCTTCAAAAATCAGTTCAACATCTTGCTAAGTTTAATTGGAAACTATTTGGTTGTGTTTTATTGTAGGAAGGATAATAATAGGGTATGTTATGATTAAAAAATTTTGGCGTTTCCAATCGGTATTTTTGAATTAACTTTTTTTCAGAATTATGCCATTAACGGCAAAAGAAAAGATGCGTAGGTATAGGGAGAGGTTAAAAAATGAAAATCCTGAGAAGTATGAGGAACAGCGAAAGAAGAACTTAGCAAGAATTAAATCAAAAAAGAAAAAAATTGCAGAAATGACACAAGCTGAAGCAGAATCAAAAAGGAAACAGTGGAGAGAAGAAAAAAGGATAAGCAGAAAACGTCAACTTGATATTAATAGACCAACGCCTATGCCTGTTTCTGAATGCAGAACAACAGAACAAGAACTGAAAACAGAGGAAAATAAAATTAAAAAATTAAAAAAGAAACTTCAATTGCATCAGAAACAAAACCAAAAGAATAAAGCTTTAATTAATAAGATGAAAACTAAAATTGAATGTTACAAAAAAAGAATTCAAAGATTGCAACAACAAGCCAGTAAATCCACAGCTTCTTTACAAAAAGCACTAGATATGGTTAAAGCCCGAAATGAAATATTAGAGAGCGCATTAAAAACCAGCTTCTCAAGTTTTACGAAACATTCAGAAAAACAATTGCTGAAGAAAGTGGTTCACAATTCGAAAAATAAACAATATACTTCTAAAGTGCTTGGATTGAAAGTGACAGCAAGACATAAACCAAAAAAAAACAAAAAAAATGGGATTCCAGAAATAGAAGCATTCTTTGTAAGAGACGATGTTAGTAGAATAACAGCAGGTAAAAAAGAATGTAGAGTAAAAAATAAAAATAAACAACAAATTAGGTATCTTATTGACAGCATACCAAATCTTCATAAGAAATACAGAGCAGAGGGAGGGCGTTATGGCATTACTACTTTTTACAAAAATAAGCCTTTCTTTGTTTTATCTCCTCATATCCAATCAAGGTCAACTTGTTTGTGCGAAAAACATGATAATATAAAATTTCAATACGAGGGTTTAAGAAGACATCGTATTATAAACGATGATTTTGATAAATTATTGCAAGAATTAGCATGTGACACCAAAAACCTTGAATGTATGTATAATAAATGTAAGAAATGCAAAAATAAAAAACCAAAATTTGCGACGGATCAAGACATATTACATACGGTTAATTGGAACCAGTGGGAACGCCAAGATCATGCGTACACAAAAAAGGGTGGAACGACAGTTCACACAAAAAAGACTGTTCGAGTAACGAAGACTGATTCGGCGCAAAAATTGATCGATGATTTTAGCCACGATATTATTGCTTTTAAGAAACATCATTATAATAATATTCACCAACAAAACCAATATAGAAAATTGGTCACTAATCTGAATGCTACTGAAGCTGTTGTAATTTGTGATTTTTCTGAAAATTATCAGAGTAAACTAACGGAAGAAATACAATCCATGCATTTTGGTGCCTCAAAATCTCAAATCAGTCTGCATACCGGCATGATTTATTTGAAAAATAGTTCACAATCTTTTTGCACTATATCCGACAATCTCACTCACCAACCTCCAGCAATATGGGCCCACTTGACTCCTATTTTAGGTACAGTTAAAGAGATGTGCCCCCACGTGGATGTTATCCATTACTATTCGGATGGTCCAACCTCTCAATATCGACAGAAACAAAATTTTTTTTTACATTCATTATTTACCAGACAACTTAATCTCTCTTACTCAACATGGTCATTTTTCGAAGCTGGTCATGGCAAGAGCGTGGCAGATGGAATTGGTGGCACCATAAAACGGATGTTAGATATGAAAGTATGCCATGGCGCCGACATAAAAAATGCTACAGATGCATACGAGGCAATTAAACAATCTGAAACAATGATACAGGTTCACCTTATTGAGGAAGAAGCTATAAATACAATTACGAATAAAATTCCTGACAATATACGAGTGTTGCCTGGTACTATGAAAGTACACCAAATCATTACTGACACACAGACAGACAGATATAAAATAAAATACAGAGATGTTAGTTGTTTTTGCGAACCGCTAAGAGGCAAGTGCTCTTGTTTTTCTCTGGGTGAACACTATCTACAATCATATAACGGAGATCCAATACAACCACATCCATCCTCTGCAGAGTTGGCTGAGGCTGATTTGTTACATGATTTAGTTGAACTTGACCTTCCATCACCCGCACCTTCATGTAGTATTTTAACAGAAGATTTACCCTTATTTGATACAGTTGATAAGGAAGAGATAGAAGATCTTATGAACGGTACGGACAGTATGTTAGATTCTGCACTGGATATCGACAAATTGCCCTTAATTATTTTGCCTACCTCTCCTGGCCCTAGTTCTGAGCAAAATTACTTGCACATTACGCAAAAATTTTGCCAATCTAAAAGAAACATGAATTTACAAAATTGCAATATGTGCAAGTGTACAATACTCGGTCAGGTAACTAAATGTATGGCTTGCAAGCAAGTCTACTGCGAAGATTGCGTCGATGGCGGTCCCAGTTTTTTTGATTATATTTGTGATAAATGCTTTCAAGATAGTGAAGGTACTTGCGCTTGACTTTTTTTCTAGATTAAATTATTATTAATTACGTCAACTGCTCCTAATTTACTTTTTTTTGTTATAGATTAATTTCCATCCTCGATTGAGAGTAGATGAAATTCAATTTTCAATCTGTAACACACACGTTACGCCTTTCAAAGCACAGTGGCTTCAACTACAGGTAGGGTATAAGTGGCTAAGCATGTTATTGTATTTCTGTAACTTCTTTTCTTACGCTCGCCTATCGTTTCTCATCCAGACCGGCCTAAACTTACTAAATTATTTCAATTTTATTTTAGTACCTAATATTATATATTTTTTACAGATTGATTATCTTCAAACAATAAAGATGGTGATTGTTGTGGACATTGATAAAGTTTTAAAAAAATATGATTTGCTGCAATATTATTACTACAATTTAAAGTGGCCATGGGCTGAGACACATTTCATACTTTCCTCTGAGTGTGGGAAATGCCATGGAGATGTAACACATATCAGTGCTACTGGAATCCGACCGCTTCACTTGACCCTATTAATGAATAAAAACGATATAAAGATGCTGTTAAATCGCTTACAATTTTGGTGTGATTATTGTGATGCGTTAATTTATGATCATTTTCCAAAAGACGAATGCACAATATGTTCTTAGACCCAGGGAGAACAACTAAATAAAGATTGAAAAATAGTGCCTTAATCTAAATGTTAACAGTAATAAACTGTTTTGCCAGTGAAGAATAATTATATTACTTGGAAATGTTGATTATTTATAAAACTATAATTATAATTTAAAAAAGACTTATAGATCATTTAAGTTGATTATTGTGTAAGAAGCATAGCATGCTAATAAGTATTTTTTATATATTTACCTAACCACCTGAATTTAAAAACTCACAGTAAGTTGCTAACACTAGGTTAAATTGAATAAATATTATCAATTTAACTTTGTGCTAGCAATTAATTCTGAGTTAAGTTTTTCGTGCAAGAAGGTCTAATATGTACCTATAAAAATAGGCTAAAACGTTGAATAATTTGTAATAAATAGAGTAATACATAAATACCTACTTACCGTGTTCCTACTTATGGATCTCATTAGAAAAGTAAGATTTAATCTAAATATTGTAATGAATGCCTAATGTTTTCAGTTTTTATTAAGTGTTGCGTTGAGGCAATGTAAACCCAGCCTAAGAATTTTGTTACCGTCGGTTTTGTTACTGTCCCTGTTTTGTTCTCAAAGATTTTATGATTTTAATGTAAAATTTGTTACTTTTAAGAATATACTTGATTTTGGTTATAAATATTAGTTATTTAACCACTTTTTGAACATGTTCATAATATGATATTGTTCATTTTACATCATAGGCATGATAGACAATTGTTGATTTGGAGACCGTGGTAACAAACCCGACTGATAATTGTATTTTTAAGTGATTTTTAAAATGTTTTTGTAACTTGTTGAATCGTCAATTATTAAAGAAAGACTGATTTTTTCAAATAAATATATTAAAGTAGTAGAATCCCCATAGTTTTATTTATTATTCAACTCTGGGTTTAGTAACAAAACTGACATAAATTCATACTTAGCTCTCACATTATTACATTTTAACAAATAAATACTATTTCTACGTAAAAAATATATTATTTTTGAAAAACTAGAGAATATAGGTATGTTATTTCAGATATTAAAAAAAACTATGGTGACAAAAAACATTTGAGTCATATTTTCACTAGTTGTACTAAATTTTTGAATCTCCTCATCTTTCAATTTCTCCACTTGTATTCTTCTTTGTGCTGAACACCCATTTAGAAGTAATAGGCTTCTTCTCAGTTCTATCAGTTATTATCCAAGTTTTGTTATTTTCATGTGAATCAAGCTCTTCAGCTATAGCTTTCTTCCACTGAAGACAATTGACACTATTTATGGCCTCTTCATAAGTATTGGGTATTTCTACTTCAGTTAAATTCACTTCCAGTTTATTATTTCGTCGAGGACGTAATGTGATATTTCTCTGTTCTTCTTGCTCAAAACGAATACCTCTTGGAGGGTGATAGGAGTCATCTGTGTCTACAGTACTCTTCATACTATCTTCGTCAGAAGAGATTTCTTGAGATACATTATATTGGTTCTGAACCTCAGTTTGTGGGGATAGGGATATTAACTGTTCTTCTTCTTCTTTATCTAACTTTATTTCTGTATAATTTTGTCTTTCTCCTGGTATACAGTATTCTTCAAATTTTACATCCCGTGATACTGTAATTCTTCTTTTATTCTGATCATACATTCGATAATTATCACGATCATACCCAACTGACAACATCTTCACACTTTTCTTATCCAATTTCTTTCTCTTCTCTTTTGGAAGGTGAACATATCCAACGGAACCAAATATTCTTATATGTTGAAGGTTAGGTTTTTCACCATACCAGAGTTCAAATGATGAGACATTTCCCGTTTGACTTGATGTGTTTCTATTCAATAAGTATACTGCACAATTGACAGCTTCTGCCCACAAGTTTAAGGGAATGTCTTTCGCATATAACATTGTTCTTGCACTTTCCATAATAGTACGCAGTTCTCTTTCTGCCCTTCCATTTTGTTGTGGGGTATATGGGGCCGTAGGTTCATGAGTTATCCCATTACCTTCTAAAAATGTCTTAAATTCTTGGTTTACATATTCACAACCATTATCTGTATGAAGAATGTTCACATCATGTTGAAATCTATTTTTCACAATTGCATTGTACTTTATGAAATAGCTTAACACTTCGCTCTTATGCCTCATAAAATAAACATGACGATAACTTGTTGCTCCATCTTTAAATAAAACAAAGTACTTCATACCTGACACAGAAGGTTCTTCAATAGGGCCACATACATCACTATACACAATTTGACCAGGTTGTGACGGGCTTCTAGTAGATTTCACAAAGGGAAATCTTGCTTGCTTACCATATTGGCACGCTTCACAAACAAACTTCTCATTCCCAGTCAGTTTAATTGGAATTGCACCACTTAAACTCATATTTTTAATTTCTTTAATATTCAAGTGTCCTAATCTCTCATGCCAGACCTTAATATCTGTTTGTACAATGTTACAATTTTCTTGTTTAATCGTTTTAATTTCCAACTCATATAAATTGTTTTCTGTTAATTGTGCACACATTACGACTATATTATTCTTCATTATCATTGCTTTTTCATTATTTTTCACAATGACATAACGTTTTCTAGTGGCAGCTCCTTCAGAAAACAGGTTTCTTCGTAAGTCTGGTACATACAGGACATTCTCAAGTTTACATTGTTCCCATCTTCCTTTTACTAGTTTATTTATCAAAATGGTACCTTCTCCACATACTTTAATGTTTTGTTTATTCCCTAATTTAACCACTTTATTCATATCATAGCCTTGAGACTCATTCAGTTCATAATCATGTCTGAATGACATATGCATGGATGCTCCACTATCTAATATCCATGCTTCCTCACCATGTTCAGATAAATAACATCCTTCCGCACTGAATGCTAACATATTGTGAGGCTTCTGACTTTTATTGTATGTTTTCTTTGGCATTCTACAGTCCTTTGCAAAATGTCCTCTTTTATTGCAATTGTAACATACAAATCTATGATTAGAACTTCTTTGTTCATTTATACTATTCTGATTACCTCCAATTCTTGGCTTGGAATTCCCTTTAGTCGTTACTAATGCAGTCTCATTACATGTTGCTTCATTGGCAAGACTCGCTTCCTCATCTACTAAACGTGATGTGAGATTTTGTATAGTTTGACTATCTTCATCGAGTGACAACCAAGCTTGTCTAAGCGAACGATATGTTGATGGAAGTGTGCTTAGAATCTTTGCCATTATTGCTGTGTCACTGATTTTCTCACCAGTTTCTCGCAGCTGCTTTGCCAAACTTTCCACTTTGGACACATGTTGTCCCATTGTATCACTAGCACAATATGAATACTGGTAAAATTTCTCATGAATCATCATTTTACTATATTCAGATTTATGCTCATAGATAGCTTCTAATTTTTTCATGACCTCTTTCGCAGTCTCGCAGTTTTCTATCAATGATATCTGGTTCAAATCCATTGACGACGTCAAGATGAACATGGCCATGCCATCATCTTTATCCCATTGCACTTGCGAACTGGATTCGTTGGGTCTTACCGAATCTATGTTTAATCCTTTTGCTCTTAATGCACATTTAACTTGAAACTTCCATTGCTTAAAGTTCCTGCCATCGAATTTTTCCATTTTCATCGCATTGGTGACCTCCATATTGTAGGTCGATTTTACACCGATAATAATCTTGCTCTTTACTTCACTTTATACTGAAATTATCAATTATCGCAATGCCTGGGCGCATAACCTATTGGAGTTTGGCGATATTTCAGTAAAAGACGTAAGATTTCTTGAAAATGAAAAATAAAATTTTATTCCTTCTAAAACATGACTTCTATAATTCGGTTGACATTCAAAGACAAAACAACACCACCCACGGCTAAAAACGAAACTAACTGATACTGATGCGTTTACAACACCTTTAAATTTAATTATTCAACAATATAACTACACGGTTAAACATTTTTTACTGGCCATACTGACGGCGGAAATGCGTATTTAAACAAAATCAGGAGATTGAAGGTATTGCACTGGCCACACTGGTGGCGACAATTGCGGTGACATGGCAGAGATCGGGCAGCGAGAGTGGAGTTGGCAGCGAGCGGTCGCTGTATTGCTGTACTGTGGTGACATATTTTAAGAAATAAGTTTTCAAATTAATAAGTTTTGAGAATAATAAATAAGTTTTGAGAATCATAAATAAGTTTTGAGAATAATAACTAAGTTTTGAGAATAATAAATTATGTTAACTGTGTTCATTTCTGAGATATCCTATACTTTTCCCGAAGCGATATGCAGAAGTGTACAAGTAGGTACACTTCTACATATTGCTTCGGGAAATACAAGCATTTTCAAGAACATCTCCATCATTTTGGTGTTTGTTAGATACTCGTATAATAGAATTGTGTGGGTTGTAGTTGCCTAACATTCCAAGTAAAATCAAATAGTGACAACGTGATTATGATTGTGTCAATATTTTTACTTTATTCTTCTAGTAGTGACCCGCTCCTTCTTTGTACGGTTATTACGACTAGAAAACACATAGAGTTTTCTTTATATTTTTATTTTATGTACAATCTTCCGGAATAAATTATCTAAGTGATGGTGAAACCGCATCAAAATCCGTTGCGGAGTTAGGAAGAACAACAGGATCACGCAGACAGACACAAAAAGCAACTTTAATATTTAAAAAGATATAGATATACAACTAAATGATGTCTCATAACCTACTTCAACATTATTCAAAATAGGCAAAAGATATTTTAGGCCCAGTTTTCCAAAGGCTAACTTTAGATAGTTTCGTAAGTGAGGCACGTAACTTATGTTTGTAAGATTACTTATCTGCAAAGTGCCACTCAAAGTTACGTCAAGGATTATAAGGGTTTTTACTTTATGGAATGGTACTTTAACTTATTTTGGAATACTTGGCCTCGCGAAGATTAAACAGTAATGAGTAAAGGAAAAGGAAAATGACGTAATTCAAGTAATTGGCGCTGCTTCTGTAAGGGTGGACGAAATAAGAAAAAATATATTGCTTTTAACGACCAAAGCAAAAATTAGATGGAAGAAAGCTTAGAGCTTAGGCTGCGCAGACAGGCGCGACGCGTCGTGTGACGTGGTTCTGCTCAATGGAAGGTGTCTTAAATTGTTCTATTAGAATAGCGGCGCGCTGGCCCGTCGCGCCTGCCAGCGGGAGCCTTTTCGAGTTGTCAGTTAGTTACTTTCTTATGAGTTTTTGAGTGACTGAGATTCACATTGAAAGTTTTGTTTGAACCTTATTTGATTGAAAGCTCTCAATACTATTTCTGTACTTGTCAAGTTTTATCTATAAGTTTAGAATCCGCCTAAAACCATGTACCTATCTAGGTATCTTACCTACTTTCAATTGGAAGTATTCACAGATGTTGACTCAAACTTGTATTTGTCCCCTCTCATGTTAACATGCATGTAACTGTGTAGCCTCTGTTGGCGATCCAATAAATAAATAAATAACTCCAAAGGTAATGATTGATAATATTCCAAATCAGGTTGATTTTTCTAATAAGTTTCCAAATACAACTCTTAATAACTCCAAAATCTGTTGTTCAAGAGAAACGTAAATTAAAATTAAGTTCATTAGCACCGCTATAATTTATTCATCCCTTTAATTTTCTCCCTGAGAAAAATGGCTATTCACCTCTTTTCTTTTGATTTCGCGAAGTTACGTCCAAGTTTGTTACAAAAAAAAATATTTAGAGGGATAATAATTTTAATTTATTCATTATTTATTAAAATGATTCAAGTACACTATACAGAAATAGGTTTCAATTGATTTTTCAATATCCTTCGTTCAGTATTTCGATCAATGTAAAAGTTATAAATTGAATAAAATGGATAAAGTCAATGACATAAGGATAAAGTTACATCTATTTCCACGTTTCAGTGTTTTATAATTTTTATAAATAATAATATACTGTCATACCTTTAAGTGCAAAAGAAGACTCTTGTGTGGATACAACTAATGACCGAAATATTTGAGATTCTATATGAGATTATATTATATGTACGTAGGTATAAGTATTGTTTTATGAGCTTGGCTTTTAATGTCTAGACGAAGAATATTTTATTTATATAACATAACATAACATAATCAGCCTATAATGTTCCCACTGCTGGGACCCAGGCCTCCTCTCTATGAGAGGGAGTGGGCCGTAATCCACCACGCGGGCCCAGTGCGGGTCGGTAGATGTCACATGTCTTCGAATTTTTGGTTCTAAGACATGCCGGTTTCGTCACGATGTTTTCCTTCACCGTTTTGAGAGCAGTGGTGATGAAATTATTTACACAAAGTAAAGCACCTGTCGGGGTTCGAACCTGCGACCTACAACTCGTAAGTCGCGGACGTTACCACTGGGCCACCACTGCTCCCTCGCTTTTATTTATATAAACAAATATATTTATGTAAGTAAGTAAGTACCGTACCGATATAATTATAAATATTATATAACTTTTAGCATGAGCATTGCTTGCCTACATATATAATTGGGTGGCGTAATTGCTGGTGGCTTTTTAATACGTTCGTATAAGTATTATAATTATGTAATTATATTATCTTAGTTAGAGTATGTAAGGATCGTAACAGTTAGTATTCTGTAGTTTCTGCCTACCCCCATGGGAAGAAAGCGTAAGCTTATGTTTATTTGTGTATCATAATAGAACCTTTTGCAAAAATCATTAAAAAAAGGAATAGTCCCAATGATAAAAAAAAACAGTTATTCATTTAAAAAATACGTAACAACGTAAATATCTATTATGTAATTAGAAAGCATAATCTTCTTTTCTTAACAAAACAATGGTCGCAAGTTTCCGTCACACCATAATAAATGAAGCTATTAGATGCATAAAATCATTTTAATTAATCCTTCCAAATTGTTTGTATTTCCAAAGAAGAAGTTACAATTTTAGCCCGGTTTGTTTCAAAGAAAGTAAATTACCGCTGGTTTTAATAAAGTATTCTTGTACGTCATTAACTTCAATGCGAGAAGTGTTGGCTCGTCACGTACATTTACAAATGTAATTATTCGTACAGATTTATTACATTATCTCAAACACGTTATTGTTAGTTACACTAATAAATAAGACAAGTATTGAATTTATAATTATACTAAAAAGGTACACGGCTTTGGGCCTGCTATCTAATTGCTTAACACATTTTCGTAAACGATTAAGACTAATCTATTTCATTTTAACAGTTCAACAACATGCATTGCGTTATTTACATTGTTGAGCAGATTTTTTTTCGAACTTATGTAGCAATGGATTAGCAATTTGTTTCAAACCGATTCAGATTGTCATTGATCGTGTATTACGCAATTAGGGTGCTGGTTCCCAGAAGAGTTATACTATTATAGTAGTTGTAATCATAATCATTAAACCATTCGTCTGAAATTTTATAGTAGCAGCCAGCAGTCTGGATTTGTGCCCGAAGAGGCTGGCCCCCTTTTTATCATATCTGACGAGATGTGAGTGTGGGTGGGTGGTATGTGTGTGTGCACCTCTGCTTAACCCTTCAGGGAATACACGCGTAATGTTATACAAGCTAGTAACAAAGGAAACATTGGCCGTGACATCAAGAGGCTCTCGATTCATTCTCGATGAGTCAAACCTTGCCAAGTGATTATGATTGTACAGTCGAGGTACAAAATAGGTAGGTACAAAAGGTTGGCTTCGTTCAAAGAGCGAAAACGCACGCACACACTTCACGTACAACGACTGCAAGCGCACTTGCGACAGTCATTTGTTTGACAGAGTCTGAGACTCCGGACGGACGTATCTCACATAGATGCATCCGTACAGAGTCTCAGACGTGCGCCTGTCCTCGTTCGTTGTGCGAAGCCGGCCTTCTGTTGATACCAATCTGTTTTGTGGCCGAGGTGTACCCCAAGGGCGAGATGATTTGAACTTGAAGCATTTCCAGTAAATGATTTGGGTTTTAATTTAATTAGAAGTGTAGAAGCCTAACGAGGGTCGATCTCAAGTTAACACGGAGATTGGATGGACTTGTCTATTTTAGTGGAAAGTGCAAACTTTGGTAAAATCTCTTTAAAAGATTAGCGCGCTGCGTGAAATAGTCTTCTAAGATTTTTTGTTAATTTCTCTGCCTCGTTGATTTGGTAATGATCGCTACTGCAGAGCATGAGGTCATGGGGAAAAGTGTTATTGGGTTTTCCATCTGAAATTTATTTCAGTAGCACCCTGGAGTCCGGATTTCTGATGTCCGGATTTTCCCGGTTGATTGTAATAGGGTCGCCCCCTATTACATATTACATGGGACTTAAACATAACTGGCGAAATGTTGTACTGTACGTACACCTCTGACCAACCCTTCGGGGAAACAAGGTAGGTAATAGGTAATACGGGCTGATATACGCAACTCCGAGTCATTCGATTCTAATACCAAAAACTAATACCACTGGTATTTGTTTCAATTCATATTTAATTTCTATTCCGAACGGATACCATTGTTTAAACTAATACCAAAACAAGTTCGAAGATATAAGGTACAGTCAATGAAAATGTTTTGTACCTATCTAATTACATTTTTCGAAAATGTGAACGATCAATCTACATTTGAGTTGGGAAACTTTACGAACAAGATAGTGATGATGAAAAAAGTCAAATTCTTGATAAGTATGGGGCCTTTATAGACTTCAGGGGCTTTTCCGAAAGACGCCTACCAGAATAACAGGTGTTTTTCATAAGCAACTACTTCCAGTTAATTTCTGTTTTCCTGATAGTTATACAAGGTATAGGATAGTTTTAAGACTTCTATCGGTAAAGTGAATAACGAATACTTACTTTATATTCTTCGGTGGTTGTTGTGCAACTTAGTGAGATCGTTTAGGCGCCTATTTTCTTTTCATTTCTGTGACCCTACTTTTAAAAACAACAAATGATTCAATTTCAAAACCTGTATTTTTACCATTACTGAGTTAAGTAGTAAGTCGCTTAAGCACCTAGTTCCAGTACATTTCTGCTTTCCTGGTAGTTTGAATAACTAAACAATACAACTAAACTTTTGAATTATAAAACGTCTATCGATATCATTTGTTACGAATCCGTCATGCTCTTCTCTATGTTTCATCGTGGGTGCGTTTCGAGGAATACTTTAGTGGCGCTTCATGAGTTGCGTTTCAATGAAGTATATTTGGTTAGTATTTTATTACGATCACATAAAAATATTAGAAAACAAATTATATTTGATTAGGTTTGACGGAGCTGACTGTACCAAATTCAAGTTGTTGGTATTCGTTTGCACATAAAATTTAATTCTTTAAAAAGTGGTATCAGTTCGGAATAGCAAATAAATATGAGTTCCAACAAATACCAGTGGTATTCGTTTTTGGTATTAGAATGGAATAACTCGCAACTCCACGTCTAAGCGCGTATTTTGCGTACGGGTGGGGAAATCGCTTATTCGACCCACCCGGGAAAACAAGGTAATATGTATTTGTTAATTTTAAAAAGCATGCAAAAGTGTTCGGATATAATTTTGGTATTATACCTACAATGCATTTATCACGGATCCGCCATTACTCCTTGGTTATATCAAAGTTCTCTTTGCGTACGACGTTGCACATAGAAAGGAGCTTAGCGTGGAAGCTGCGTATTTTCCCACCTAGGTAAAATCTCGTACCTATTTCCATTAGACAATAGAACGCAAAATACTCAGTGGGACCCGGAAAAATGGCGCTACATCTTCCCGCTCCGATATAATATGGACTTCCTTAGTATTCCTCCAACGTTCCCCAACAAATTTTCATGTTTGTTTTGATAGCTGTGCCATCATAAAAGATGTCGGCCATAAAATTACTTCATACTTTCATTTTGTCGAAAAGCTGTAAACAAAGCAACTGCACGGTTTATGAGTCTACATTGCATATTATTACGAGTTTTATTGTCATCTTCATGTTTTTATTTTGGTGCTGTGCTAGTGATGTTTGCATTATTCGCATTCGTGTGTGGCATAAGGATTCCCCTAATTTTACGGTTTTTTGATATCTCACATAACTTTTTTGAAATGTGAACTCGTTTTGGAGATGATGTAGTTTCATATGTTTGAGTTTTCATGAATAAAGAAAACTAGTTAAAGTTTTAGATTTAGTTTCCTTAACTACTCAACATCAAAAAGTTTTTTATTGGTTCAATATAATAAAAATAATATTGCAGAAATTATTATCTTAGATAATAAACCAACAATACTTACCGTATATTCTACGTTCCATAATATTAACATTTCTCCTGTCATGGTTTCGTTTTCCAGAGTTTTCAAAGTGGCTTACACTTTAAAGGAGCTTGTTGATAAAGTGTACATACAATGTTACATTTCAATTTCACTTTATGGTTTTATTGCGTTTTCTATAAGTACCTAAATATGTAACATTTCTAAAAATCGTATGTTTTTTGAATATCAAAATTGTGTCCTGTAGCAAAGGTTGGCTTGTAATTTTTCACTGTTCACTGGTCAAAGACTTCCTCATTTTCTTTCTAAACGGCTTTTGGTTAGAATTATAATCAGATTATCTGGCCACTTGGCCGAAAGGTTCTGGCGTAGTGACCGCGTACCGGAAGCCCTCAAACAACGTGGACCGATGACCTTGTGAAGGCCGCAGGAATCCGCTGCATGCGGGAATCACAGAATCGGTCGAAGTGGCGGTGCTTGGGGGGTCTAGCAGTGGACCTCTTTCGGCTGAAATGCTGACGATGATCTGGCCTCGTTCCAAAATTAATAAAACCAAGATGCTTACAAATCTACATACATAGCCTATCAGTCAAACCGTACTTATTTTTTTGTATGAGAATTTGGAAAACAGCGCCATCAGTGTAATTAGTATGATTGGGTTACGAACTGTTATTGATGAGTTAATTACGTATATATTACGAACCTCACTTTGCGGCGCAAAATTGTGAGAACATGGATTTATGGCTTGTTTAATAATTTAACTGAATATACACAGAATTTGTGACCATTTAAGATGCACGATAGTTTGAACTCCTTGTGGTAATCAATGTCACGTTAACCTTTAACATTCACAATAAAAAGGTTAAAAATATCGATAGTTACCGACAACTTTACATGTGAAAACTTGCTTTTTTCCGAGGCTTCGCCCGCGTGTGTGTCGGAACATATCCAACGAGAACGTACTATTGGGATTAAAATTATATGTAGTAATCCAGGTTATAAACTATTTGCCAACAAATCCATTCAGCCGCTTTTGCACCAATCTGGATAGACATCTAGACAAACAGAAAAACGGACAAAAATTCTAAAAACTATATTTTGGCATCAGACTCGTTCCTCACAGCTACAAACAACAAATAAAAAATAAAATATTTTAATGTACAGTTTTGACTGCGTTACTTTATTATTATTATATATTACAATACATACTACTACCCGCCTTGTCTATACATAGATAAGGCGGATAGCCATAACCTGTGAATGAAAATGATGAAATAAAATTAGTTTGAAATGATGGTCATTATAATTACAATATTTAAATATATACTCACTGTAATCGTAATTTGACTCCATATTTAAAGAGATAATGTAACATCCGCATGTGTTCAGTGACTGTAACATTATCAGATAAACATTAAATATCCTGAAATTAATAGCAACTACCGATTCATTCAACACTCTAACCGTTGTAACAAATGCTAAGTCAAATAAACATGAGAAAAATATTTTGTGTAATATTCCTCATGCAACTTCAAACAGGTGTTGTCATTAGCCAAGATTACAAATTGATATACAAAAGTCATGTCTACTGCTCGAACCCGGATCCACCTATAGAACTTTTGTTGTGATGTGATTACGGGTTCTATAGTGTCATTAAATTAAATGTTCATTGGTTAGTTCACAATGAGTTTAATAAAGGTACTATAACTAAACACGGTACAATAAGTAAGATTATGATGATTATAATTTGACGCACAAGTGATGCGGTTAGTGGGTAACGACCTACTATGTTGACGGTTAGTGACCGAATACTGAACCCTGAGTTCGAAGTAAGGGACGTGTGAGTCGTGTGACGTCATAGGTACTTGAGTTCACAAGTTCGTCTGCATGTGTGGGTTACATACCACTACATATCCTCCCCCCTTTGATAAAACAATAATAATGACTATCAAAATAACAATGGGTAAGGTTCAAAAATAATTGTAAAGACATTGCAAATACTTAATATAAACATGCGGTGTAAAAGTGTTTAACTATACTTAACTTTTAAATTATACAATAAGACCTTACGCTAACAAGAGGCATTTAAAATGTATATAAAAACAAAACCACACTCAGAATGCTTAAACTAAAGACACATTTTGGTAAAAAATTAAAATACATTGGTCATGAATTTGGTTACAAAAAGTTTTAAACTTATGAGTTAACTTAAACATTTCTACAAGTGGTATAAGTATGAATAAATACGTTATAAGTTGACATATTAGTGTGAGAACGCTCCATAATTGCTTGTTAAGTTGGTCTATTTTAAAACACACAACACTTCACTGCACTTTAAATTTCACATTGATGAATTTATTAGTTTGGGACTGGCGATAAAAAAATGTTTTAAATGTCAAATCTCACAGTCTTTTTTACGACGCGACCCGATCTTGTTGTGACAAATGGCTCAGTTTTGTCAAGTGGGGTCGTTTGAGTCCCAACCGGTGTTATGGTTGTGGTTTCAGGCGAAACAAAAGTTGTAACATAAGCAGGTTTGAGACGATCGAGAGAAATAGTGACTTTTCGAGAACCTACTTGAACGACATAATGTTTATTGCTTCGTTTGACGATTTTATAGGGACCTTCATACGGCGGTGTTAACGAGCGTTTAACTTCGTTTTTAACGAAAACGTAGTCCGATCTTGTCAAATTTTTATGTACGAAAATGTTTCTGTTATTAGCTTGATTCCTTGTGGTCGGTTGAAGGTTCGCTAATGTTTCCATGAGTTTGCAGGTATAATCGGTGTTGTTGATGTTTGCTTCGGTGGGAACAAAAAAATCTCCCGGTAGACGCATAGATTTACCGTAGGTCATTTGAGCGGGGCTGTATCCTGAGTCTTCTTTAATTGTATTGCGCATTCCTAACAACACGATAGGTAATTGTTGTGCCCATTGACTGTTACCATCGCAACGTGCCATGATGGAAGCTTTTAGCGTTCGGTGCATCCTTTCAACGTGTCCATTCGCTTTTGGATTGTACGCTGTTGTTCTAATCTTTTCTATGCCAAGTAGTTTGGTCAGCTGTGCGAAAAGGTTGGATTCGAATTGACGACCTTGATCCGAAGTTATTCTTCCAGGGCAACCAAAACGTGCTATCCAATGCTCGAGCAGAGCTTTCGCGACGGTTTCAGCGCTTATATTCTTTACAGGAACGACTTCGGGCCATTTTGTATGACGATCAATCATTGTGACACAGTATGTATATCCATCGGAAGGTGGTAATGGTCCAATAATATCTATATGAACATGCTCGAAACGGTCTGACCTTTCGAACTCTCCTAGAGGTGTAATTGTATGTCTTTGCACTTTACATTTCTGGCATTGTATGCAACTTCTTACAAAGTTTGCTACGTCAGTATTCATGTTAGGCCAAAAATAGCGCTGCGCGATAAGGCGACGCGTAGCGGCTACCCCAGGGTGGTTAAGTGCATGGACACTTGAAATCGCTTTTTCTCGAAATTCCGACGGTAAATAAAGTCGCGCTGTTGAAGTTGATGTTTCGAATGTAAGCTCATGATTTGAATATGGCATGCGGAACAATTTAAATTCCAGATTAGGTTTTTGTTTTAACATGGTTAATTGCGTATCTTCGACTTGGCTTTTATATAATTGTTCATAATCGAAAATATCATGTACATAAATCTCTTCTATTCTTGAAAGAGCGTCTGCGGCGTTATTGAGCTCGCCTTGAACGTACTCAATTTTGTTGCAAAACTGAGAAATAAAATCCAATTGACGAAGACGTCTTGGTGGATCTGATTTAGATTCTTTCTTCGATAATGCGAATATTAACGGCTTGTGATCGGTTAACACTGTGAGATCACGCCCTTCAATCATATACCGAAAGTGTTTTATTGCCATGTAAATAGCCAATAATTCCTTGTCGTAGGTACTGTATTTTGTTTGGGCGCTACTTAGTTTTTTGGAATAAAATCCTAGAGGCTCTAACCGTTCGTTGACTAGTTGATGCAGTGCTGCGCCGACGCAGGTATTCGCTGCGTCGATCATTAATATTAGTTTCAATGACGGGTCTGGATGCACGAGGGTGACGGCATCACTTACATGATGTTTGCACTGATTAAATGCGTTGATTGCTTCTTCGGTCCAAGCGATTTTTGTTTTGTCTTTTTTCTTAGCATTGTGCAAATATTTGTCTAAAATAGTTTGAGTGTTGGCTGCTTTAGGAATGCTCATTCGGTAAAAATTTATAAGACCGAGGAAGCGCCTCAGTTCTTCGATGGTTTCTGGTTGCGGATAGTTTATGATTGACTTGACCTTTTCTTTGTCCGGCCGTATGCCATCACAGCTAACGCGGTAACCGAGAAATGTAAGTTCGGATTTCCCGAATTCGCATTTAGACGTATTGATTGTGACGCCAAATTCATTAAGTCGCTTGAACACCTCTTTGAGATCGTGAATGTGACACTCTTCTGATTCTGATGCGATAAGTATATCGTCTAGGTAACAGAATGTATTGCTAGTATTTTTCAAAACTTCATTGATAAATCTTTGAAACGTTTGCGCAGCGTTTCTCAGACCGAAGCTCATTTTAGTAAACTCGAACAAACCAAATGGAGTTATTATTTCGGTTTTCGGTATGTCCTCAGGTGCAACACTTATGTTATGGTAAGCACGTCGAATATCAATTTTAGATAGTATTTTTTTATTTTTGAGGATGTATGTGAAATCCGTTAAACGAGGAATCGGGTAGCGATCGGGCTCGGTGATTGCGTTTAAACGACGATAATCTCCGCACGGGCGTAATTCACCGTTTTTCTTTTGAACGACGTGTAAAGCATTTGCCCATGGGCTGGCTGACGGCCTGCATATTCCTAGCTCTACCATGCGTTGGAATTCATCCTTCGCCGCTTTGTATTTTGCAGCGTTAAGTGGACGTGCTTTTTCGTAAACGGGTGGGCCACGGGTACAAATATGATGCATGACATTGTGTTTGGGTGGATCCTTGTAACACTCGCTCATAGTGATGTCTGGAAACTCTGTTAAAATGCGGTGATATTTATTATCCGAGTCGATGACCTTAATAGTAGGAATATTTGACGCATCTTCTACGTTAGCGTTCCTAGAGAGCAGAGTGACTTTGTCGATTAACTTTTTTGAGTGAAGATCCACAAGCAATTGATGTTTGGCTAGGAAATCTGCCCCTATAATAGACCGCTGTACATCGGCCAGGACAAATTCCCAGGTAAAAGCTCGACGTAAGCCAAGATCTAAAGTCATTTTCTGAGACCCATATGTTTTGATTGTTGTACCATTGGCAGCAAATAACGTAAAATCAGCTGGTTGACGATTCGCGTTTTTGTAGGCAATAACTGAAATATCAGCGCCGGTGTCTATAAGAAAATGCGTACCACTTTTCCAGTCGGTGACGCTCAAGCGATGTGTTCCTTCGACACCTACGCTCGCCACAGCAGGTGTCGGTTTTAGTTTAACGCTTTTTTGACGCATTGTTGGTCGCCGCATTTCTTGGCGTTATCTCCATAAATATAGTGGTAGAAACACTTGAAATCTTTGTCTCCCGGTTGCGCTGTTTGACGCCTGTATTTATTTTGATTATCAAAATACCGAGAGCGTGATCGTGACCGCGATCGCGTCTTATAATTGCCACGACTCCTATTATTACTTTGACGCGTGATTTGTAAATCATTAATTTTAGTGTTTAACGCGGCAATTTCTTGATGCAATTTAATAAATTGTTGGTCCATTGGTTGTTTGGAGATAGCGACAGGATTTAGTGTACAGACTTCGGATAGCCGTGAAGTTTCCATTATTTTATCAGCTATAGCTGCGACATTGTCCAATGGAACATCGCAGACAGTGACTACTGCGCGGACTGTTTGAGGCAGGCGATCTAACCACAAAATTTTGATAGTGTCCTCGGGAATTTTGTTCCTTCCGAGCTCGCGCATTTTACGTAAGAGTTGAGTGGGTAGTTGATCCCCTAACTCGACTTTCGTAAGCAACGTGTGTAGCTGTTTGGACTCAGACTCTTCATATGCCGAAATTAACCTGACTTTTAAAGTTTCATATTTATTGTGCTCAGGCGGGTTCTCGAGAATGTCACCAATTTGACCCAATTCGTCTCGACCTAACTTAGCTATAACTAATTGGTATTTTTGTAAGTCACCTGCTTTTTGTGCACCGATTATGGCCTCAAACTGGTGGAACCATAATCGCGGGCGCGCTGACCAGAAGTCGGCGATGCGGGAGTTGATGGTGATTGCCCCCGTCTCTGGCGGCTGGTGCTGGTCTACGATGTAACTCGGAGCAGCTTGCTGAGGTGCGTAGACGTTGTCAGGTGTGGCGCCAGCCGTGGCGGCAGCAGCAGTGTTAGGGTTGGACATCTCGGAGTTTCGTAAAATACTTCACAGTAAACACTAAAGAGAGTCTAAGTCTGTATTAACGCAATTGCACTCGCGGATTATAGTACAGTATGGAACCGTATTTTTTAAATCACGTCGGGTATCAAATCACGTCGGGTATCAAATCACGTCGGGTATCAAATCACGTCGGGGTCACCAATATAGAACTTTTGTTGTGATGTGATTACGGGTTCTATAGTGTCATTAAATTAAATGTTCATTGGTTAGTTCACAATGAGTTTAATAAAGGTACTATAACTAAACACGGTACAATAAGTAAGATTATGATGATTATAATTTGACGCACAAGTGATGCGGTTAGTGGGTAACGACCTACTATGTTGACGGTTAGTGACCGAATACTGAACCCTGAGTTCGAAGTAAGGGACGTGTGAGTCGTGTGACGTCATAGGTACTTGAGTTCACAAGTTCGTCTGCATGTGTGGGTTACATACCACTACACACCGTACGAAGAAAACAGAAAGCTTGAGGTCAACGTTGCAGTCGCTAACAATAGCGATAACTTCTACTTTAAAGGTAACGTCACCGTTAAAGAAAACCTATCCGGCTATTCTTGGAGATTCAAAAATGGATTTGAAAAATCAGGCAACGTTGTTTACGAAAATGACTACAAAGGATTATCCTGCAAAACTTTCGTCCCTAGACTAATATATGGAATTGCGAAAATAAATTTCGACCCTAAGACTTGTGAGATGCATAAAGGGAATTATTCTTTTAATAAATTGGACCTAAAAAAATTAGATCGTGCCACGAATTTTTATCCAACGAGACGGCTTGGAATCAATGTTTTTCATTTAAGTTACTATAAACCGAAGGGAACTTGTTTTTGTATCGAAGCACGTGTTTTATTAATAAAAGTTTAATTAAAAAAGAATCTGCATTTCGATTATTTTATCATTCGGGATTCGAGCAGAAATTGGCCTAATATTGTTCTGTGGAAGAACTAGTGTGTCCTCTAGGCGAGACTAATTTGTCCATGAGCACGTTTGAACAAAATAGTTCATTCTAGGAAAAATAATTTACTACTCTTAACCAAGTGTTATGCATGCGGCACCGGATTAGAACTGTTCAAATCGACTGAGGCTTGTTAAATCTGAGTAAAGGAACCCCTTGTCTTAATAAAACTGACTATTTGTTGAGACTCAATTTGATAACGCGCAATAAACACACATTCCCACACTTTCAATTGATAAACTTTTTCAAAAAAACTCCAATTGACAGTGTAGGAATGTGTGTGTGTTTATGCGTATGTGTGTGGTGTGGATGTGTGTATGTAAGTTACCGTGGGTGGGTTAAATTTTCAGTTCCTACATTATCTCGAAAATGTTAATCAGATTTAAATAAAGCCTTTTCATAAAGCTCATGTACTGTGTGTGCTTTAATTTGTGTGATAGTGGAGAGCATCGCACATGGTGTTTCTCGATGTACCAAGTTGTATTACTGCGTCTGCTGCACTTGCTGCGAATGAACAGTGAGGCGAATAATTGCTATTGTTACTAGAACAAAATGGCCGAAAATACCTACATAAACAATAATTATGTTTTCCAAATGATAAAAATGTTTTCAAAATGGCCTAAAATACCTACATATACAACATGTTTTCCATACAATTGCGACGATGCGAAGTGTTTGTTCAAATTCATGGCCCACATCTTGTGAAAGTTTAATTGTTTAGGATATGATGAGACTGACATACGTTATCTATACAATAAAGAAAAAAGAAAACAATAATTATGTAAAAAAAACCCTGTTCCATCCGAAAGGGGCACATAGGTACTGCAATAACAGACATTACCAAAAAGTAATAACAATTTTATTCATCATCATCATCTGCCTAGCCTTTTCCCAGCTATGTTGGGGTCGGCTTCCAGTCTAACCGGATGCAGCTGAGTACCAGTATTTTACATGGAGCGACTGCCTATCTGACCTCCACAACCCAGTAACTGGGTAATATGATACTCCTTGGTTAGACTGGTTGTCAGACATTCGTGCTTCTGACGACTCGTAACGACTGTCAAAGATCCACAAATGACAGCTGAGACCAACGGCTTAACGTGCTTTCCGAGGCACGGAGGAGTCTCGATATGTAAAAATGGGCACCCATCCACGGACCAACCCCGGCAAGCGTAGCTTAACCTGATGTATCGACCCGAGCGGCTGTTATTACTTAGCCACGAGCTCCTCCTCATAATAACAATTTTATTATTATTTAAAATAAAAAGTTATTACTATTCCATTAAAAATTAGCAAGTTACAACTTGTAGGCATCCGCTAAATGACTAACGGCCACCCGCGACTCATGTAAACCGCCCCATTGAACAAAAAAATCTTCTTTTTTTTTGCTGAAAATTGCCTCTACATAGACTCTCAGTACGATACTTAATAACACCCTCAAGGATCGGACAAGGTTTTTTAACATATTGTACCTATACGTAGTTAGAAGGAACTATTTAACTACAATTTATTTACCTGCTGGTAGTACAATATTTGAATATTATTTATCTGCTCATTGGCTGTGAAATTGATTGCTACGATTTTAATCAGTAACTACTATGATTTAAACGAAACAGCAATTAATTTGTCTATTGTAACTGTGACATTAATACTAACGTACATATTTTGATTAAACATGAAATATAAATGTGGTGCAATACTGGTCTTGGAACTTCTATCAATTGTGTTGTGCGTGAAGTACAAAATGATTTACAAAGGTCATAAGAACTGCCTTGATCCGGAACCACCATACGAACAAAAGAAAAAAATTGAGCTGACCATTGCTGTGATAAACACTACTGAAACCGAATACTACAACGCCAATTTCACTGTCAAGGAAAACTTGTACGGGTATACAATGAGATTCAAAGATGGATTTGAAAGATCCGGAAAAATATATTACGAAAATGACTATAAAGGATTGACCTGCAGAAGCTTTATTTTTAAAGTAATTTCTGGACTTTCATCGATCAGGTTTGACCGTAACACGTGCGCAATATTCAAAGGGAATTATACCATTAGGAAATTGGAAGCAACTACATTAGATCGTGCCGTAAATTTCTTACCAACGAGGCGACTTGGGATAAACGTCTACTACATAAGTTTCTATAGGCCTAAGGAAACCTCAGTGTGTTTACAATTCCGCATTATGTTTATCACAATCTAATAAAACATTAATGAAAAATTTTTTTTTCTTCTTCCACCTATCCCTTCTTGTTCTTCTTCGACAACTTGTTGGTGCAGATCCTTACAGTTTTCTCTGTTGAGAGCCAGTAGTTTGGCCTCCTCACTTATTTTCATATTACTTACTTACTTTTATATTGAAATAAAATTGTCAAGAATAATATTATATCTATATCTATACCTATACATAACGTCGCGAGTGTCTAGTTGTAAAGCGCCAACGTTGCGCTAACGTCGCGAGTTTCTTTTCTATACGTTTTTTGGCTACTGCATGTGTGCGACGTTAACGTTGCGTTCAGCGGATGTAACGCTTGCCACTAGAGACTCTAGGCCGTTACCACTGGGCCACCACTGCTGAGACCGAGTAGAAGCCGCGGCAATAGCTAGTACTTATTTAATATTCACCTAAAAACCTTACTGATGATCAGAGAAGAAATCTCACTAAAGGGTAATCTTGTAGTACGTTTGCATGTATAATGTGCTCATTGTCTGTAAAATTGTTTTTTTATTGATAAAGTAATCAGTAGCTAGTATAATACAAATGACTTCCTAATGTCTGTCAATCTGAACTCAGTACCTACATCAGTAGTAAACAAGTTCCATAACTAAAAATACTTAAATAAATATGAAATATATTTTTGGTGCAATAATTTTATTCTCTGTTCTGTCTTCTATTGTGTTTTGCGTGAAGTACAAGATGATTTACAAAGGTGACGAATTTTGCCCGGATCCAGATCCCCCATACGAAGAAAATAAAAAGGTTGACGTCACCATTGCTGTGGTCAACAACAGTGATAACTTCTACTACAATGCCAACATCAGTGTCAAGGAAAAATTATCTGGATATTTATGGAGATACAAAAAGGGATTCGAAAAAGACGGAAAAATTATTTACGAGAACGATTTTAAAGCATTGTCCTGTAAAAGTTTTTTTTTTAAACTTGTTTATGGAATGTCGACTATAAAGTATGACCCCAAGACTTGCGACGTATTCAAAGGAAATTATTCTTTTCATAAATTGGAAGCAAATAAAGTCGATCGCGCTGCAATTTTTTTACCAACAAGGCAACTTGGGATAAACGTTTTCTTCTTAAGTTACTATAAACCTGGAGGAACCTGCTTCTGTTTACAAACTCGGGTCTTGTTCATAAAAATATAGAAAAAATTGTTTAGCGATAAATCATTTAAATTAATTACATAATCTTAACTAATATTGTAAATGTGAAATTGAGTTAGTTACGCTTTCACGCATGGAACATAGATAGACCATTCTGGATCGTAGACTAGCTAGAGCTAGTAAAAAAGTGTAAAAAAATCTTGCAAAAATAAAATCTTATTGATAAAACATTCCTATGCATTTTATTTACGCAACTTTATGTCCCATTCAATAGGCGTACTGGAAGCTTGGCATGGCCATGCCATGGAATAAAAATATTCCACACACTTTCTTATATAAAATAAGGTACGTACACAGTATACAAGAGCATGTGTAGGTACTAAGTAAATTCTCGACTACTCCCATTCTACTTACGCTAAACGCGAATGGAATACGGATGTGATTTACGACATAACCTTTAAGACTCTTAGAAGATATCCAACCTAAACTACGTGATATTAGTTTTTTACTCAGGACGTAATATTATTCTGTAAAATTCTGTGTTCTGTGTAGGTTTCTTCCTAGTTATTTTCCATAATCTTGCATCCGGATTCCGCATTCCAGCTAAACGGTGAAACTCGGCAACAGGGATTTGGTTTGATAATTACGCACTGCAACAGGTTTTTAGTAAGTTTCGGGACGGTTGAACGTAAAATTTATCTCGTTCAGTCAGTCGAAGAAACTCGTGTAAAAGTATTTTACACGAGTTTCTTCGACTGACTGAACGAGATAAATTTTACGTTCAACCTTTGAGATTGTCAGTTAAATACCTTTTTCACAGAAATAAATATATTTATTATCTTTAAATAGGTAACCACTTTCCGACCACTGACAAAGTCTGATTGGTTTTTATTCTGCCCACTCTCTTCATTCGGCCGGTTATCATGAATCCTATGGTAATAGGTACCTAATAAAAAATCGACGAAAAAGTCTTTTGTTATAGACTATAGGAGAACTTTGCCTTGACTATTTAAGGCTCTTACATACTGGGGTGATTGGTAGCGCGACGCGACCACCGCCGCATTGTTCGCCGTGAAGTTTTCTCAGAAATTGTTTTGTTAAAATTCACGTCGTGCGGCGAATCGCGCCAGTATGTAAGAGCATTTAAGGTCTACCTAGTCTAATATATTATTATAGTAACAGTGACCGAATATTTTTTATTTTTGTTTATTTTTTATTGCGAAATGGGCCAGCTCTTTACCTCGATCTCGCCTGGTGGAACGCAATGAATGAGGTCTATGATGGAACGAGCAAGTCCTATTATGATTCCTTATTAAAATTATTTTAAAATCTAAATGACATATTGTTTAAAAGAAAATATGAAATCATAATACTACATAATTTCATAGCCAGAAAAGATACTCATCATAAATTGAACCATAATGGGAAAAGTTTTGAATCGATCACTGTATTTTGATGCGAGTATAAACGTTTAGAATTTGTTATTTTTCAACCTTATTATAAAGAAATTAGAAGCAATAAAGTCTTGTAAATACAACATGATGATTTGAAATCGCACGAAACGAGAATTAGAATGCATTTTAATTGGTCACTGCTGGATCCAATCGGTATGGTTATTTGAACCTTGTTTTTGGTACGATCATTACGTTCTATACATGGTTAACCAAAATTATTATGAAGCCATCATGGAATTTTATTCTGACAATGGTTTTGATTCAATTCTTAGTGTCAGTGTCATCAATGATGTACAAAATAACGCTGCGTAGTACTGAAAGGTGTAGCAATCCTGAACCACCATATGAAAGTGATCCAATGGTGAAAATCAGCGTCGAGCCCTACAATAAAAGTGGTGAGGTCTATTTCAAAGGGAATTTGACGATAAAAGACAATCTGAAAGGATATTTTTGGAAAATAAGAACTGCTATTGAGAGACCTGGCAACGTGATAAAACACATTAATACTTTCAAAAAGTTAAGCTGTAAAAGTATGATACCCAGAGTGGTTTTAATGACATCTAACGTCAGATATAATGACAGAACCTGTGAGTTATATAAAGGGAGTTATTCTTTTGAAAAACTGGATTTAAACAAGTTGGATTCCGGGGCGTATTATTTTCCTTTGAAAGAGATTGGTGAAACACTCGTTTTTTTCAGTATGTACAAAAATAAAGGGACTAGTTTCTGTTTTAAGTCGCGTTACGTGGTTAAGAATAGTTAATTCGATTTTTGAAATCTTTCCTTAGTGACGTGATAATTTCGATGTTTTCCCTGGAGCATTTCATTTTCGTCATAACTTGTTTTAAATGTTTTTTTTACATCTATTTTTGTTTTAATTTGTGAAAAGGAAGAAAAAATAAACATACAGCTCCGTGTCATCTTCTCGTTTTATTTAAATACAAGCCTATGTGATCAATAGGATTTCCCATTGACAACAATGACAATCTTTCATACAAACTTTCATCTCCAATGTAACTTTAGTGGATGAAACAAAAATCATTCCTTAGCTCACCTTTGTTAGTTAAATGTTATGGTTATCTAGACCCAGCGGTTTAGGCCCCGTTCTCTGTCAGTTAGTGAATGAATTTAGATTATTACAAAGTAAATCCTTGACCGATGACCTTGTGAAAGCCGTAGGAATCGGCTGGATGCGGGAAGCACAGAACCGGTTGAAGTGCTTGGGGAAGGCCTATGTCCAGCAGTGGACGCCTTTCGGCTGAAATAAAGACGACGATAACCTTCCAGTTTTTATATTTGTTGTGGTTCTTTATTGAGAAGTATTTTCCAATACGATAAATAAGTACCTTTATATGTTTTGTTTTTAAATAGCCTACCCTGTTCTTGGGTATAACCTTATAGGTAACACTTTGAGTCAGTAGTACAGTAATTTAGATGACTTACGTATCTAGTAGATTCTAAGGCCTGTATTACAGAAACTCACTCAAGACTCAAGCATTAAAACTAGTTTCAACCAATCAAAAGGCTAAGCTACCAGATGGGCCGCACGCGTGCCAATACTTACCTAAATTAATTAGTAAGTGCTTGACGAATTAAAAGTGTTTAAAGTAATGCTTGAGTTCTGAGTGAGGTTCTGTAATGCGGGCCTGAGAGTTTGAGTCGTACGCCCGCTGATCCGAGGTATAGAGTATGTAGCTTGGGTTTTTGTTCTAAGTAACAAGTAGAGATAAAAACAACCAATTTTAAATATTTTT
Source organism: Lithophane semibrunnea (assembly GCA_947363905.1). Lineage (NCBI taxonomy): Eukaryota > Metazoa > Arthropoda > Insecta > Lepidoptera > Noctuidae > Lithophane > Lithophane semibrunnea. Next base: position 10,561,652 of record OX376197.1, on the reverse strand, counting down.
GTTTAATATTATAATACTAAAATATTTACACAAGTAATAATTGCAACACAATTTTGTACAATTTCATCTTCCCTTAAGGAAGTCAAATATTTGAGTACAATTTCAGGTAGGTACTAACACTTTTTAAGTAATTGTTTTAATTAGATTCTTGAGGCTTTTGCTCTGTTGGCTCCTGGACTATGACCACTTGTTTGTTTGCCCTCCTCCTGGCGTGAGGACCGAGCCTGATTCTGGTTGGCTCCCCGGCTACTTCTGATGTCACCTGGGTGGAAGGTTTAACTGATTATTTCGTTTTTTAGTATTGCAATACTTTCTGGAATACGGAGATGCAGGTTTGTTAAGCATTGTTGTTAATCCTTGTCGAAGAGGTAGCAATAATATCATCAACATCATCTTAACCCAAAGATATTCAATGCTAGACATAGGACTTCATCTATTAAATATTTAATAAAATTACCCAAATATAATTTTGATCTACGCTATGCACCTGTCAACAGTTATCGAAAGTTATTAACTTCTCAACTGTCGATTGGCCTTTAGAAAAAGCTAACAATTTAAAAATGTAATGCTTCTCGTTCATTTCAGTTGAAATCTAAATTCAAAGCGAAATAGGACATAAAATTTTCCAATTTAGTGTTCTATTTCTATTTTGCCTTGATTAAAAAAAATAGAAAACGGATTCAGATTGATTTTGCCTGCGGTATTGAAATCCATTTCAATAGTTAGCTAGCAACATTTTCCTATTCCACTAAAATAAAAAATAAAAGGATTTCACTCGTACGCACCTGAACTCTTTTCCTTCCTGCAACGTTGTTTTCTAAAAATTTGTTTACAGCCGACAGAGTGTTAATTGGTATCTATAAAATATAAAGTTTTATAACATAATGCCAAAAATGTTATCAAAAAATTATAAAATTTTGTAGTACAATGCGGTAGGTACTTACCAGACCAAACATGTACCTATGTACCATGAACCTATGTACACAGGGACTAAACCGACCCGTTTGTAAGTATTACCAAAATAAATATCGTTAGAACCGTTTCCATAAATAAATAGGTATTAAATCGCCGTACCCCCGAACTAAAATTGATTTACCATCGGCTATCGTAAAACCTTTCACCAAATTTTTCCTTCGTCTTCAACCCATTTTCTCTCAATATTGGGTAGTCAACCATCACATCCACATCCACTAACGTTACGTCAGTGTAAAGACAACAAATTATCATATATTGCAGTTTGATTTAAAATGATTTGAAGTTAGGTACAACGGATGTCTCATGTGCAGGTGATAAAATTATCCAATAAAATGACATGCATTTAAAATGATGACCAGATGCTCTCGATATCCTAAGCATTTTGGTTTATTTTTTGCATAAATTAGTAACATCCATAGATATCTTCTTGTTATTTTCGAGTCAATGGTAAATTGTTAAATGAGTTGAGCCTAGAAAGTGGCCACGCCAACCGTAAACCCATACTTGTGAATGAAGTCTTAAAACTGAATAAATAATATGTGCGAAACGAGTATTTTCAATTTTAAACAAGGATCGTTCGAATTTACGTTACTTTTTGGTACTGCACGCGTTAGTACTAGCCCCACAGTACTCAACAAGTTTGAATTTTATCGACTAGATAGTCAAGCACTTGTGCAAGTTTTTGCTAGTTAACTTTTTTGCCAAACCCAATTAGCGTCTCAGGTGCTTATTTTGCATTTATAAATATTTATAGTATAGTTAATAAATATGTATAGTTTGTTTGTTCAGATCCCAGTGTTTGAAAGTCAATTCAATTTACAAATCCCATGTCAAATCATTATTGTTTGTTTTTATTTATTTGGCTTTGAATTCACAACGACTATTAAAAGATTCGACAGAAGATTTATTGATCAAAGAGTAGATTAATTTTTAAAGCCTGGCGAAAAATGTTTTTGAACATCAAAGCTCTAAAGTGGGCGTTAAAATAAACGTGCATAACAAACTGGGAAAAGCTATGTACATTTTGGTTTTACACATTCTTATATAAACATGCAAAAATCGTGCAGAAATCATGCAAATTACACAAAACAGTAATGAATTAGACTAATGACCGTGCACTTACAGAGAATATGTCATCTATAAATTTGGAGGCATTCGGTGTCTGAACCGAGATATGAGCCTCGGATGCTGATGAAGATGATGATGATGATGGAGAAACATGCTTCGATGTTATGTCTGAGTCTGTAGAAAAGGCAGAGTTGTATTAGAAATCATTAATCACAACAAGGATCATATAATTACCTACCAAACTACTTAATAAATGAAGATTATCAATAACTACCATGCTATAATGAAAGTGGAACATTATAATGAACAGTTGATATTAATTTGTTACTGATTCTATATAAAATGAAGTCCCAAAGTGGATTTTTCAGCAAATTTATAGATACTAGATGTCTAACTAATAAAACAGATTGTTTTATTTCTGATAAACGTCGCCATAAACGAGTATCTTTTTAATCGCTACACACTGGTAATAAAACAAAACATAATTTTCATGTTTTTATATATAAAAAGTGTAAAGTAATTTAATGTTAACTAGAAGAAGATAGGTACTCCTACGTTTAAAATTAAACAAGTTACATTATTTTAAAGTAACAGAGTAATTAGAGCAAACAGTTAAATTACTAAGAAAGGTTAACGCCATGACTGTCAAAATAAATTCTCATTTTTATTACACTTAAAATAAACAAACCCCACAATTTTAGGGGTTGATGCAGCTGTTATTTTGTGCAAATTTATCTATTCTTTAAATAGGTCCAACGAAAGAGTTTCGCCCCAAAAGTGGGCGCTCGTAAAAAATAAAAATGTAATAAAAGCTAGCAGATAAAAATATCATGAAGATTATGAGGGCAAAGGAGAGGGCAAAGAAGAGGGTAAGATTATAGTGAGTCGTTCCCTGCAGGTCCCTTACATAGCTTATCACAATTTGTAACAGCGACGTAAAATATTTTCATGATTTACAGAAGGTATCTACAATTCTAAATGAAAGGCTGATAAAATTTGATAAAACCCCTGTTAATATTCTTTGCCCCAGAGACATTTAAGCTACACAATTTAGTTGCAGACTTTTTCATTACCATCATAAAAATTTAAATAAAAGTTATTTGTCATTTCAGTTACTTTCTATAGAAATGTCTTTATTACAAATATTTTTTTTGATACCCTCACTTGTATTGTATAAAATTTATACGCTAAACATAAAATAATTTAAAGTTTAATTATTTTAATAATAACTAGAGTAACCAGAATGGCCGGAATATCCGGCATTGCCAGAGAAACCAGAGTAACCACCTGCTTTGAATGTTGCTGACTTTTGTACTGAAACACCGGTATTTTCGGCGGTATTTGTCAGAAAACCGCTCACTGCCTTCAAAGTCGAAATAGGGATCTGCAAAAGACAAAATGTAAAATTGGTTACACTCACAGTAAAATGTGTCATCATCTGCTTAGCCTTTTCCCAACAATGTTGGGGTCGGCTTCCAGTCTAACTGGATGCAGCTGAATACCAGTATTTTACATGGAGCGACTACCTATCTGACCTCCACAACCCAGTTACTGGGTAACACGATACCCCTTGGTAAGACTGGTTGTCAGACTTTCGGGCTTCTGACAACCCGTAACGACTGTCAAAGATCCACAAATGACAGCCGGGACCTACGGCTTAACGTGCTTTCCGATGCACGGAGGAGTCTCGGTATGTAAAGATGGTCACCCATTCACAGACCAACCTTGGCAAGCGTAGCTTAACCTGATGGATCGACCCGTGCGGCTGTCATTACTTAGCCACGAGCTCCTCCACAGCGAGCACAGTAAAATGTGTCACACCGTAATTTAGTTCTAAAAGTACTATGAAACGATGAATGGATTATGGAAAAGACCATACACGGCTAGAAGGATGACAAATGATTATGAAGAATGATGATAAAATAGAAATACACACTCACATTAAAAATATCCTGGAAGAAAGTACTCGGCTTATTATTGACAACAACCTCTTTGCCGTACGTAACAACTTTGCCTGTTCCGTAGTTTTCTCCGTTGATACTGGCTCCTGCTCCGCCATGAGCCTCCACATCAACATCGACTCTCTTCTCGATAGGTTGAACAGTTTTGTAGACTGCTTTTGTCTCTGGAGCAGCTGCTTCGCCACCAACTCCTGCATAGCCACCAACGTAGACAGCCTTGTGCACGTGATGTCTGTGAGGCTTGTGTTTGCGAACGTAAACAGTTTCTACTGGTGTAGGTTCAACATGTACCTATATGGAAAGAAATATGTTTTTACTTGATTTCAGTTGAAAAAATTATGTTGCTCAAAGTCTTGAAGGTGAAATAGAGTAAGAAACTTGCGCCAGTTAGTTCTAAGTTACCAAAACACAGAAACAAAAAATACGCTTTTCCGAGAGAGAATTAAAAAGTAAGCTGAGACCATTGGCGGGTTTGATATCTCAAAGTTCTTGTTAAGATACTAGTACTAGTTTTAATGAGTGTTGTGTTTAGTGAAAAATATGAAAATACTTAAATAATTATTAAATAGTGAAAGAAGTAACTGTTCAGGGTTATTTATTGTTGTATATTGTCTATTATTATGTTATTTTTTTATTTGAACTGGCAGCAGTTCATGATCAGCACCTAGACAAATAACACATATTATAGGTTAGCAAATTAATGTCACGTAGAGACAGTAATGCCTAGTAAAAGTGCTAAAATGTGTTATTATAAACATGGTGCAAAGATTTTCGCAGCTGTCTTCAAGCTTCTGGGTGCACGTTCAAATTCACGATAAACGATTTCCACGAACCTGCTGAACATAATTATACTGTGGTGGAGGCACCCACATCGGTGGATTATAACTTCTCTGTGGACTACTGAACAAAGAACTCATTATATGTTGAAAATGAAATTGTGGAACTTTTTGTGTGTAATAGTGTAGGCCTTTCCATTTACTCACTTCTTTGACAAACTCTGGCTGAGCGTTTACATTAACGTGTGCATTTGCTTCAACACCAGCATTTGCATTATGGGTTATTTCATTTGCAGACTCATATTTTGCTTCTCCATACACATTCTGGTGTACGGTTTTGACTTCTTCCTGATGAGGAATCACAGAAACTTCAGTTTCTTTGACCACTGTGGCTGGAACTCCAATAGATTTTTGGGCAGAGAATGAAAATCCTGATGATCCAGATACATTTGATTCACCTCCCTGCAATGATAAAATTTATTTTAAAGAATTTGTTTCTTTGTTTATTTTGTTTAAAGTTCATGTCATGCATGACTTTGAAACATGTAAAATGATGGATTTTACATACAAAAGTGTTGATCATTTAGGTACACATCATCCTACAAAGCACCATGCAAAGTATTTTGCGGCGTAATAGGGTAAGTGAAAAATGGGGTCCCAAAAATGAGACTTCAAATGACAAATGGACGTGCATTGTGAGTGCATGCACAGAGAAAACTTGGTACTTTTACCTTATTTCCAGAAAGTAACCACACGTTAGTCTCACCTACGTCACATTGAGCTGCAGATTCTCGATGACAAGATAACAGTCATGATCCGATAAGAAGGAGCTCCCATTGATATTTTAATGATAAAACATTGTTTGTTAGATATTTATTGCTGAATTTATTATTATATGAGTATTCATTTACGAGTATAAAAGTAGTATTATTTAACGATTAATACCCTCCATTTATATTATTATTAACTTGATCCATAAACGCTCGATAAGATTGCATACCAAACTTACCCACTGTGTTTATTAATGTTTCAATAGCCATAGGTAAATACTGAAATAAAAATAATATCGAAAAATTACAAAATGCAGAAATATCTCTTATAGAACGTTTATGATAGAGGGTAGGTTGTACATAAAATTATGGAATCCGCCACCAATCAATGTCTCTTCTGCTCTTTGAGAAGTTTTTTCATCTCTTTCAGTCTTCGTCTTTCTTCTTTCCTCCTAGCTTTATCTGCTTTGTCACCTACCAGGACAGAGGTAGCGGATTTGCCTCCTGCTTGAGCTGAGGAGTAGCCTCCGCCCAGTGCTTTGCCTGCACCCACTACCCCGCCGAGACCGGCGGAAGCCTTTACGTTGCCTCCAGCTGTGGCACCAGCGTATAGTCCCCCTGTATACAAAATATTTTTTTATTCAATATACGTAATGTTAATTTGGGTTATGTTAAAAAGGCCGGGGCTACGTTAGACCATTTTATAGTCATATCTACCTATATACGACGTCATTTTTATACATTCCAAATGAGTTCCATTCCAAGTGATTCTATTATTTGAGCTAATAAAAAAATTAAGTTAGTAACAGTTCACAGCCCATTATCAATTACATTTCACTGGTTCAAAATCGAACCATTATAATCTCCAAAACATTGTCTATTTCAATTGAAAATTAGCACGTATCAGAAAACACTATCCATATTCCAACAAAATTAGTCACTAATACATTAATGGTTGAATGGGTTCATTTATTCATACAAATGAATATTCATTTTGGCTCTGATATTGGCTGAGCAAACGTGGCATATGCAATCAAAACTATGAGTTTTTTCCCTCATTTTGTAATCTGACTTCAAAGGTCGAGGTGGAGTTGACGCTCAATTAATAGTTACTGCAATCATTGAGTTGAGTCTAGCGAGATAAAATAACGTCTTACGAGTATAAGCTATTCTATTCTACAATGTCTTCGAATTAATCTTCACTTATATTATTCACATTGAAACAAAAAGGATTAGGATTTTCATATTACTTGACGTCTTCATTTATTTTCGCAAGTTATAGTCGTTAAAGTGATTGAGTTGGTCTCTTACGAGATTGCAAGATATTAAAATCATAAGTATATATGGGTGTATAAACGTTTTGGTGAGTGCAATGATGTTGAAAAGTATTTCATATTTCATTGACCACGTAATTTACCATCAAATGTCTTTAAAAAAAACCTGCCTTTTTCTAGAGTATAAACTCAACGAATAATGATCCTTTTTAGTATATTTTATGTATTTTTTTTGTGTTTCGTAATGGTGGTTCTTAAAGCCAAGATGATAGCCGAGATATGATTGTAATTCTTAAATACCTGCAACCTGCAAAGAATGGTGGGAAACTGTTTTGCGTCGCGTCATTGTTAACATGTAAATACTGATTTACACGGTGCAATTTAATTGCTCGTCATACCCTTAATTTATGCTGTGGCATACCTTAAGTGTATGACGAGAAACTTGCATCGTGTAAATGGGGCTTTATTTCCTTACCAGCAGTGCCACTGTTGCCATCGACTGATCCACCAAGGCCAGCCTTTGCTGCTGGTCCGAATGGCGTGCCAGCTTCAGCATAAAGACCGCCTGCAGTGCGTGCATTTCCACCAGCTGTAACAAAAGCATTGCAATATTTATTAATTATTTTTCGTAATTACCAGAAAATTCTGCTTTAGTTAGATGGTAAAGTCTGTAAAATGATTATTGTTTAGCAAATTGACTATCAACTTAAATTGTCCGCATATTCAAATCACAATACGGCAAATTGATGAAGGGCGTCAATTGACAAATAATTTCTCTCACTGTACATTGTCTTATTAATAATTATTATCCTCCCAATTACTTATTTAAAAGACATTCTTGGCAGAAAGTTTTCTAAAATAATAATATATACCTATATATATAAAATATATAATAATAAAAATAATAGTGGAGATTCGCAAGAGCAAACGTGCTCGGAGGAAGGAAGTATTCCAGTAAGATCAGGGTAGGGATCTTGACCGTACTTCCGGCATTGTCCTGATAGCCGTAGAATACCTCTCCACTCCTCAAGCACCTCAGGAAGTGTTGCTCCCTTGTTGCTACGTCACTATGTGCTAGCGACCGTTTTCAGGGGCTCATTATTGAGTGTGCAAGTCACCCCCTGCAATCATACCCATGAATATTATATATCATTGATCAGGCAGGGGTCCTTCCATAGTTCCTGGTAACCATTCCACTATAGCCAGCCAAACCCATAGTCCAATATTTTGTTTCCATGTACTGCAATTGCCCTATATCAACCGGGGATTATCCTTGTGTACACTAGTACGGGGATAATCGCCGGTTGGTGTCTTAAGACTTAAAAATGTCTAAGGGGCCTCTGCGAGTTGGCTTCGGCCCCTCGTACGCCTTCCAAAGTTCCGGGACCCCAGGGAACCGAGATAATGTCAAAGACATTTAAATAAAAATAATAATAATTTTCATAAAGTAAATCTCGTTATAAAGTTATTGATAATTATAATACCTAGACCGTTGGACTTTCTTAAGTCCAAAGGTCAAAATATCTTACGGAGACAAGAGCCTCATTAAATATTCTGAAGATAAAAATAAATGAGAGAGCAATTTCTCTTTGTACACAAATTCTAATATTATTAATTGTAGGAAATTCTTCAGTTTATTTTGATCCACAGATTTTGTTTATGAACGGAAAGATAAAATTTGAGAGCTTAGAAAATTAAACATGTTATAATGAAAGAAAGAAGAAAGAAATAAAGAATAATGCATAACATATTAGTAATATTATAATCCTGAGCGCATTTTTTTTCCTGTGATGTACTATCTTTATTGTCTTTCTGATTTGATGGCTTTTATTTTGAAACTCAAAAAGTGAAGCCACTTGTTTTTAGTTCAAATATCAAAACTATTCTAGAATAAAAAAGAATAAAGTCATCAAGTTAAATATTTTGTAATAGCACAGAATACCTACAGAAGGCGCACTCCTCATTTTATGCTAGCGCCAGACATAGCAACAATATTTGATCAAATGTTTGAACACATGTGTGGCAGGGGTGTTTGGATATTTCATCAAAGTTTGATCACATATTTCAACTTTGCCATTTGGTGTGTACATGGTGTGCACACATAAATGCCGGCGCCAGACATAGCAACAATATTTGATCACATGTTTGATTACATGTTTGACACATGTGTGGCAGGGGTGTTGGGTATTTCATCAAAGTTTGATCATTTATATCAACTTTTCCATTCGGAGTCGGTGTTTAGAGCGCACATCAAAGCGTTTAAAGTTTAAATGTGTGCGTAGCGTGTTCGAATTTAAAATGTGTGTGTGGTAGCCTGCAAGCCCAGTGCCTCGTAAATAACTGACCGGAACGGTCGCTTTGCTCAATCGCAAGATGGAATGGAGCAACGAGTGCCCTAGAATTTATTGAATCACGATTAATTTGAGTTGCTTGAAGGAGAACCATGTATTTATGGAACCCTAAAAGTAAAAAACAACATAAAAATAGGAATTTGGTAAATGACGCCTGGATCAGGATAAATGATAAAATCTCAGTACATTGCACTATCGAGGAATTAAAAAAGAAGAGAAACATTTTATTGACCCATAAATTAAAGGGAATGTATAAAAAATAATAAAGCAGTCTACAAGGACAGGATCTGGTGCTGAAGAAATGTACAGACCTTCATGGTTTGCATTCGATGCCATGCACAACTACATGGGAACTGTTACTGTTTATGATTAGTGATAACCGTCCGACATTGATGCCGATTCTCTTGTACACCGAACTAAAATTCCTTTCTTTTTACTATGAGAATCATAGAGCTATTCTGCCAAAAAAAATCTCTAAATTTAAAAATTATTTTGTCTCAACTATAATCGAATTTAACAATCGCGACTCCACTTGGTACCTACTTGCTTGCCCTACCCTGTGATTTTTTTTGAGCCGGAGATGCGCGCTATCTGGCCATCTCGACGTATTTTGTATGGAATTTTTAATTAAATTAAAAAAATTAAAAATTACCAACATGTTGAGTATTAAGGGTTTACGGGTTGCAAAGGGGGTCCAAATTTTCATTATTTTTGCGATAGAACACACCATTTTTGAGATATAAGCAAAAGAAAATAAAATAAGATACAGTACTATTTCATGAAATCATGACATTTGGCACTTTCATGAACTTAGAGAGTTGTATTGCTGATTCTAATGTTTATTATTCTGTAAACCCATATTTTTTACGGCCGAAAATGATATATAGATCAATATACAACCTGACACTGACCTGCAAATTGCAAAAAACGTAAGAAAATTTGTATTTCGCGGGCTACCTTGGCGCATCCCCCTTAAAGGCCGCGGTATACTTTAAGTACGCACGTTTACCACCCACTTTAGGTAAACGACGAAAAAGTGTGCTAAACAGGAACTCTGCAATTTTTTTTTCTGCATATAAAATTATAAATTGGCAACACTGCGTGCTGCAAAGCATGTCACCAGTGGTAAAAATCAGTATCACTGTTACTGTTACAAAAATTTAATAAATTAATAATAATAATTATGTAACACCTTGACTTGTACCCGTATTTGCAAAATAAATTATCTTATCTTATCTTAAAAAATAATAGTTCCAAATATCTGTTATCTGTATTTATCGTCCGTACAAAAATAACAGCCTGTTATTTTTGTACGGACGATAAATACGTATTTAAATCTCAATTGAATATCTTCCATTCTTTAATGAGAAAGAGAGAGAAATTGATAACCTTGCTATATTCCTTCCTTTTTGTCAGTGTTTATGTAACAGCCGTGGTAACAGTTTGTGTGGGGATTGTTATAATGTATTAACAGTAACAGCCGCGGTAACAGTCTTGAGAGTCTGTTATTAATTAATTAGTAACGGGTATTTTATATTGTTAGGAACAAATTGATATTTGTTATCTTTTAATATCTGTTATTTTTATCTGGTACGTCTTACGATATATTATATATACGCCTCACCCCTAGCCTGTGGTGAAATGTGTGAGCAAAGTCTATCAAAGTGTTTGATCAAATATTTGACTATGTCTGGCCGGTAAATGCAAAGAAGTGTTCAAATGTGTGATCAAAGTCTATCAAAGGTTTGATCAAATAATATGTGACTATGTCTGGCGCCGGCTTTAGGCGTGAAGCTACACGGCGCGTGCGGCGTGCGAGCTTGCCTTGTCGGGGCAATTCAGTGAGCGTAACCCAGTAAGAAGATAATTAGAGTTATGCGATTAAAAAAGAGGCAACTTCTTGGTGAATAAAACTGTAGGTAATTAGCGCTGTGCGACCTGAATTGCCATCTTGCGACCTTGCGCGCACTTTTTGACAAATCGAACTCATTTTCTTCACGAAAAGGTATAATTTCAGTGGTTTTCGTGTACGCGTGTCAAAGCCCTGAAATGCGCGGTGCTGCGCAGCGCGTATAGTAAATAAATTCGATGTTGTAGGGGATCATAAAGAAGTGCGCGTCGTCGCGTCGCTTCTCGGTGTGAACTGTGAAGTAAATCATCATCATCTGCCTAGCCTTTTCCCAACTATGTTGGGGTCGGCTTCCAGTCTAACCGGATGCAGCTGAATACCAGTATTTTACATGGAGCGACTGCCTATCTGACCTCCACAACCCAGTAACTGGGTAATACGATACCCCATAATTTAAGTAAATATGACAATATTTTAAACTTGACCTATTAATGCTTGATTGCTTGTCGTTAATGTCTGATGATCTTATATTACAAAATAGAAAATACGCAAAACATGAGACCCACCTAAGCCGCCGAGGCCCACGCCAGCATGATATCCTCCAAAGTTGACCCCCAATTTGCCTTCACTAAAAGTAATAAACTGCGGAGCCTGTAAAGATACAAACAATTACATGAACACAAATTAAGTTGAGCACGATGTTAATAACTTTACTACTATTTTATGGCGAAGTAATTGATCAAGTTTACGAGTTAATTTATTTTACTTTGGGTAATTTTAATTAAATTATTGCTTTTGCGGTTTTTAGTAGCAGGTTTGGAGGAAAGCTGTGTGGTATAGATAAGTCGTTAATTTCAGTGGAAATGGTATAATATTGGATACATTTTCAATATCCAATAATCTTTTTTAAGCTACATATTCGTAAAGTATACTCAAAAATTTTGGAAATATCACAGGGTGCTTATTTTTAGTCTAGATCTGTGTATGTGTAACACGGGGAAGTAAAAAGTTTATTTACAGTGACGCAAGTGTATCCGCGGGCTAAGTTTTGCATCCTATGCAAATCGTTTACGTCAAGATGTAGGTACCTATTTGGGCAATGTCGAGAATCCTTAGCCATGAAGGACGGATTTCGCTCTTTTCTCGGACTAATTAGGACTAACTGCGATTTATACGAGTGGCTTAATTTAGTCTCAAGATCAATGATAATGTTACCAAAACGCATTAACGTAATTGTGAACAGTAATAAAATGAATCCTTTTTACGTCATGAATTATAATTAGCTCCTGTAGATACGTAATTGTAGATATTTATACAGAATTAGACTCAAGAGAGTCTTAAATTGAAAATTTTATCGAGGTTAGGCCGTAAATTGTGGTAAAAAAGATCCACTTAGTTATTTATTGGTTTTATCACAAAAATATGAGTTCATCCAGCGTTGAGGCTGTGGTGAAAGCGGCAGGGCAGCCCGCGAAATTTTAATTTTCTTACGTTTTTTGCAGTTTACACACTCTAAAAGTTTTTTTTTTGCGAATCGGCTACTTTGCCTTTCTGATATTATGCGACTTATTGGTTAGTATCAGATTGTATGTATGCAACCGTAACTTAATATATATGTGTTAATAGAATTATGAACAGTCATATCTTTTATACAAGTCTCTGACATTCGCGGGGTACTTTAGCGCATTTAAACAATTACTCTCCACTTTTTGGTACCTACTCTGTGTTACGGAAAAAAAGAAAATAAAATATGTCGGAGCCGGTCAATAGTACCTACGGACACGAAACGAATCGCAAGCGCGCCACTGGCGGCATCGGGTAACCTGAGGCATCACGTGATTTACCCACACCACAAGCGCGCTTTACAAAGTCGTGATGTTTTAAGTCCACGGCGAGGCGGACGGTCAATGTCTGATCGCATCGGAGTTAAGACGTCGCGGAACTATACTCAATTCGTTGTGCTCAGTTACTGTGATTAATTGTAGTTCGTGGCTGTAGTGTTAATTTGTGATTTTAATAAACAATGTGTATCGCACCCAATGTGTTTTCATTGCACGAAACCCATCTTCTGCCCACATGATGCTTTGATGCTTTTTGATGATTCTAACGGAATAAATCCTGACGTATCTCCGACAAATATATAATTAAATATGACTGAAATAATAATAAGCATTCTTTAAAATTAAGTATAATTTATAAAATACCTACCTATTACCTTTAACGCTACGCTTGAAGGCTCTTACATACTGGCGCGATTCGTCGCGCGACGCGACGCCACCGCAATGGTTCGCCGTGAAGTTTTCTCAGAAATTATTTTGTTAAAATTCGCGACGCGCGGCGAATCGCGCCAGTATGTAAGAGCTTTGATGTTTTTGGAACACTTGATAATATTGAGACCTGTCTGTGTATCTGGCGTGTCATAACCGAACGTGTTCTGACGATATATATCTCAGCATTACCATACCAGCAGGTAACTAAATCTGAAGGTTAGATGTTAAAAATAATATATAAATCCGATACACAAGACAAAGCATGAATAAATGAACAATAAAATAAGTAAAACTATAATTTTCCGAGCATTAATGATTACGTAAGTATCTACAAGAACTATTTTCTTGTCGGGGTATCACACAGTTAAGTTTAAGTCAACGGCTTACATCATTCGTCTTTTTGTCACAGACTTATGAATCGCGTAACCTTCAAAACTAGGGCTCTAAAAAACGCTATTTACAGAAACGCGTTTTTTTATCTAAATAGCGACCCGCCCCTGCTTCGCAAGGGTGCAATGGCGACATGTCGTAGCATCAAGAATTCTGTAGGTTGGTACTATAACTAAGTTTAATATTACACATAAACTTTGCGGTATAAATGCTCTAAAATCTCTAAATGGTGGTGAAAACCGCATCAAAATCTATTGTGCAGTTTAGGAGATATTGTAAATTAAAGATCGGTAGCCACTATGTATATCTGCGCTCCTGTATAATATTGCTCCGCGCACCTCGGTTTTTTGGTAAAATAATGGACGAATAAAAGTATTGCATATCCATCCACCTTAATGAACGGTATTACGTTTACAATTATTTCATTCTTGATTATCACCCGATTTGTGGATTGAGAATTTGAAGTTGAGAACTTGACAAACTTGTAATGCTTATTAAAGACACAAGTTCTCTACTACAAATTCTCAATCCAGAAACCAGGTGTAAGTTTCTTTGTCCATGAATCTAACAAGATTGATGGACGATTCTTTTATCGTATGTGTCTTTAATTAATCCATAGCTAAGTACATCAACAACATAACCATTAGGAAGCATCAAAACAACTTTTTATACATAATTTATAGGAAATACCCACACATAATGACTCACAAGATTATAACACGTCTTTAATGACATTCAGTGTCGTGTCGTGTACTGCATCATAAGTTCATTTTATTGCCAGCTATAAGGTGATTCTGATTACTAACGACTGTTTTAAATGTACTTGTAGTAGTACCTCCCACTTACGTGTCATAGACAATGGCTTTTGTTTGAGATTGTAAGAAATCTTGCGCAACTTAGAGTATTTATGGTAACAAGTATCTAACTTTTTGTTAAAACAAAAAGGAATTTACTCTTTTTTACAACCTAGAAAGATTCCTACCTAGCTAAAGGCAGCGGGAAAGACGAACAAAACATCATTAAAAAATTGTATGTATGTTTGACAATTAAATAATGACGTAAAAATATTTTACTCGTAAATAGTGAACCTGTGAATAGATTACAAAATATTCTCGTGCGCTGTGGCCTGTGACGCACCGCTTTTGAGTTCGTCAGACCATGGAACTTTTGGGAGCATTGTCTATTTAGCTGATATGCCGCCTTTAATATTGAAAAACTATTTTTTTTTTTCAAAAGTTATTTAAAATTAATAATTATCCAACATTTTTGACAGTTTGCGACTTGAATATGAACGTTTTTTAAGTACGATAAAGTGACCTGTCTGGTCCCGAGTTGCTATATGACAGCTCGGGATAAAACCTGACCTCCATCCATGTGAGTCCCATTCTAAACCCCGCTAGATTGCTCCACAAATACCGCTCTTGTTACCAGCATGTAAGGTGTTAGGTCGTGTGTTTTTATCTCTCTATGATTTTATCTCCAATCTTTGCTTCGTATCGACAGATGTGTTTGTGGTAAGGTGATCCTTTCCCGATAAATGAACGTATTTTCTATAGAAACTAGTCGTGCGATTGAGAAATCGACACCACAATGAGATAAGATACGTATGTGGTAGGCGACGATGCCAGGCAACCGATCTATTGATATCGAAGTTGGTTTATTAGTGAATATTGTTTGATGATACCTCTTAATTAGAATAAGTTCCTTGGTCGTTTGATCTATATATAGCAAAATAGACTAAATTTTTTCTACATAATTATGTATAATAATTTTGCAATATGACTGTAAATATTCATGAGATGATCAGTCGATGTTCGATTTAGGTACTCATGATTATTGTCAACTACTATACGATATACAGGATGTAAGGGGTCTCAGACTAACAAAAAAGGAAAGACAGAGCACGCCGTACGTCAAAAGTGAAGCCACCTTTTTATCTATGTGTGTGTAAAAAGGGTTGTCAGTTGTTAAAGTTTTTCTCTATAACTTGGGGAATAATATTTTGGGTAGGCTAATATTGTACGAGTAAGATATTGTTGAGTATGGTATTGTACCTCAATTGTTAGGAAGAATTCCGAAACAAAAACATTTTTTTTTACATCGCAAAATAAAATAAAAAAACAATGAAGTACAAAGTGCATTTAGGAGATCACCTTTTATGCAAGAATTGCTTGTGTTAGGAGACTCTGCTCTTTCACTTAGAATTATCCATTAATTTTCAATTGAGTGTTAAAAACATATATATATGTATATAAATAGGTTAGTAAATTAGCTACTATCCATTTATTTTTATTTTCAGTATTACTTGGAAATCTAAAATACTAAATGCATAAAAAACAGACATATAATTACTCGAAGTAAAAAATATCGAATGGGGAAATTTTAAATCATATTATGGCAACCCTCGCTCTTTAAATGTCACTGTTTTCGTTCGTTCATTCGTTCAGAATTTTTGTTCCAAGTAACCTAAAATTCATAGTTATCTAAATTAAAAAATGATGTTATTTGAAGTACTTACAAGTGAAAAGTGATTCCGTGAGACTTTTTCTGTGATTTAGTATTGTTTTTACACGTTTTCACTAAACAGGAAGGCATAATTATATTTATTTTGGTGATGTTAACTAGACCACGACTCGTGACGTACCAGGAGCGATGAGCTTGGTTTTAGTGTAGGTGTGTGCGTGAGCCTGTGTGTTTACTTGCAGGATCATGATTTTGTGGTTTCCCTTTTGATGTACGACGTGATCCGTCTTTCCTTTTTTGTTGGTCTGAGGTAAGGGTAGACACCGTTGTTACTCAAACTATGGGTAGTTGACCTAAACATAAAATTGAATGACCGAACAAAAAAAAAACGTTATTTTCATTAAAAGATTTTTAAAAGTTTCTATCCGACACTGTGCTCGCTAGCGAAACAGCTGAATGACTGAGGGAGGGGTCGTGCTCGCGTCCGGTCCGGTCACGTCCCACGCCCCACACCCGTGTTGAGACGCAATTCCGTTGCCCTAGCGCATAGGTGAAAGGGTGAAATACTCTAGTAGTAAAATGTAATTTAAAAAAAAAGTCGTACTTTTCCATTGATTTTACGTTCTATAAATGACACCAAACCACTGCTTTCAAGCATAACGGTGTTTATCCTAACAGTATTATTCTAAAGATAAGTTTACAGACAGAAAGAGACACCAATAGAACGTACCTATTCCATTTTATTACAGGCAGCTAGCAATAAGTATATCAAGTTTTATCTCCATACGCTAAAAGTATATACCTACCTACGTTACTTTATGGAATACTATGATAGCATACAAAGTGCTCCTTAAGTTGGGGTTAAGTACATACAATCGGGATATTTACTGCCAAACCTTGATGTCTGCATTATATCGTTCGATATGTTTTATTTCATGCCACTCCAAGCCTTCTTATATGAGAAGGGTGTAGTCGATAGTTATTGAGAAAGCATTTTCTTGACGTAGGCGATAGGTACCTATACATACCATAAACCTATAAAGATAAGCAGGGGTAGTTTTATGAAGTATTATCATTATTCCACTGCAAAAACGGGATGGTGCTAGCGGCCTTGTATAGCTCCGTCTCTCTCTCACACTGGAAAAATGGTGGTATTAATACTTCTTATAACGGTCCCTGATTGCATGGAGAAAGACACTTTTTTGTTCTTGTATCACAGCGTGAGGTATACCAAAAAAGCCCCAGCAATATTGATAGCAAGTTGAATGCTTTCAGTTCACATAAGCAGGTAGGTGTAACCAGATTCGTTTGCAATAAGTAACCTTGATTTAAAAAAAATACAGCGTACCTACCTAATTTAAGTGTACAGTCACGGACTTTAATTGATGAGCCACCTTCAAACTTTTCAATTTTGCAGTTTCATACATTCACGAGATTACCCGATTAAACACGAACTCAAAACGCATGCTCGTAAACAAGATGACAAATAAATTACTTTTCATCGGAAATAGTCTTATCCATAGAGGTTGACTAATAAGTTTTCAACGATAAACATAAATACTATGTTGCATTAAGTTTATCCAATCTATTTGATACCGACCTCCTTTGAATCATAGCTCATTAACTCGATAATTCTGAAAACTAACTGAAGACAGTGACAGTTGAAATAATAATATCAATGTCAGAGCGAATTTGTCGAAATGACTATTAATGTTTCTCCGTACGCTAACGTTACTTTCGCAACAGTAACCTAACAACGATTGTTTATCATTGCTAGGTTACTGTTGCTAGACCTGCAATTGGTTGACTTTGGGTAGTCACTCTGCTGTCAAGTTTATAGTTCTGGCTCTCAGGTTAGCCAACCGGTAAAGATATGAAATATAATTTTCTTCTTCTAATATGAAGATATATGACTTTGCGTGTCGGGAACCGAATAAACTATATGGATCCCATGCTTGGTCTGAAATAAACATTTTGAATTTGAATTTGAATAAACCCGATTTGCATTGCACGGCTAAAATACGAACAGTGCCAGGTGGCTCATCAATTAAAGTCCGTGACTGTACAAATTGAACAACATCTTTTAAATTACAATCGTTCCACTAAATATGTTTTATCTCTAACTCTATCTAGGTACCTATACATATTGAATGCCTAGATAATTATATATTTATATCATCATCATCATCATCCGCCTAGCCTTTTCCCACTATGTTGGGGTCGACTTCCAGTCTAACCGAATGCAGCTGCCGGATGCGGCTGCTGCTTATGTCTAGGTATAAATATTGATGTCGCTTTTTGTATCAGTCTGTGTGACCGCGTTGTTCTTCTAAACTGCGCAACAGATTTGATGCGATTTTCATTATCATTTTGATAATTTATTCTGGAATCGTTATGTATTATAGTAATTTTGTGGATGCTTTGTTAATTAATAAAAACCGTGCGAAGTAGGGGCGGGTTGCTAATCCTAATCTTACAAAAAAAAAAATACAAAAAAAAAAAAAAAAAAATTTATGCTTCAGATTTACAAAAAGGGTCATTTGTGTTTGGAGCCTCCTTTTAAGCAAATAATGCCTGTGTTAGGAGAAAGGAAGAAAGGATCTTAACTAATATAATTATGCGAAAGTGAGTTTGTTTATTTGTTACGCTTTCATGCTAAAACGGCTGAACAAATTTGGATGAATGGAAATTTGGTAGACCTTGACCTGGAAAAGGACATAGGGTACTTTTAACCCGATATTCCCACAGGATCGAGAGTTGAGGGTGAAACCGCGCGACACAGCTGGTTATTTATAACTGTTTTCCTCCACTCCCTATGTCAACATAATATCGCAAAAACGTTCAAGTCTGCTCATTATTTACAAACTTACACAATAGGAAATGATACAAGCTGTGATTACTATTTGCTGTGTTTGATGAGTAATGCTATCCGCTTTGAAATAACCTCATTTGCTATTTCGATGGTTCATTTATATATGGAATCAAAAGCCGCAATTAGTACTCTAAATATATTTGTGTCGTAGATTATGAAAGTTGAGTGATAATAGTCTCCCAATTGATTATTGTAGTACTAAGGAGAGGGTAAACGCCGTGACGCGCTCGCTAGAGTGGGGCGTCACGTGGACAGAGTCGTGGTAAGGGAAGTGGCTGAGCGACGAGGCAGTCTTGTGAGGGCAACGAACGGATGCAGACCTCCACTTCTCCTATGCGAAACTGTCGGTTTGCCCGAACGTGTAAAGTAGTGTGTGAACATTATTAGTAATGCACCTACTGTGATTATTGTTCTGAAAGTGAAATACTAACTGAGTTGCTGTATCATCGTATTTTATTGTAAACCTGCACTATGGAGTCCGTACCACCGAATCGAGATGATGACGGCAACTATCGCTCAGCCATCGCTGACGCCGACATTTGCATTGACATTAAAACACATAATATTTGTGTAAACAGCAAAGCACAGCTGCAGAAGAATTCTGACAAAAATCACTATTATCGAGGTAATTTGGTAACCGAAGGGATAACCTAGTTTTGACATTAACAATGACACTCAAAATCAAAATATTTTTGTTTCTTAAAAACCTAAAAGGGCATGCGCGTGCACGGTTCTAATTGGTCGTATCCTATGGAGAAGAGCCGGCAAGAAACTCCATGGTTACGGAACTGACGATACAAACGTGAGTTCGCTATGAAACGCGATTCTGATTTTTCGCGTTTGATAGCACTGAATTTTGAAGTCTTAGTTTCAATACAACCCGTGCGCATTAACATGGAACCTGGCTCAATGATGTTTGTACATCCCCCCGCTTCCCCGCACGGCGACGGCGGGGCGCCGCGCGGGTAGCGGGGGAGTATTCAGTTCCGCACGGGTTGTACTAATAGAGTTCAAAATGGCGACTGACAGAACAGTAGGTTCACATGACAGAAATTAGTGCTTTATTATTATAATAATACCAATACCTTATATTTTTTTTGACTTAGGATATTTTAATTTAAGTTATAATTAATAATAGTTATACAACCACTGTTTATTCGTCCACATTATCAACTATCAAAATATTGTTCATGCCACTGAAGGTTTTCAGAAAAATCCTAAAATGTGACAGTTGTGCATTAAAAGTAAGGAAAAAACAATGTTTCCGCAATGTTTGGTTATGGTCCAGTCATTCACTATGAAATCAACTTTCTGTGCAACGGGTTTCATAACGTTTGAACCAAGGTTCTCCGTATACTGCCCTATGATTCATTTTGACATTTATTTACAGACAGTATAGTATTTATACGGTTGGCAATAATTTTCTAAAGTTGTATCAACCGAGCCAACAGTATTTATTAAAAAAAAACTACGATACGTGGAATTTTCAGATCAAAAACTCGCGTAACTACTTTTTTATGGGTTTAAAAACTGCTATGATATGAATGAACGCAACCAATTCCAAAAGGGAACAGTTTCTGTCTCTGTACCTACCTAAAGAGAACAGATTGGAAAGCACTCAAGTAATCCAAATTGTTTTGCAATTTTTTGTGACAAAAATATTGTAACGTATTCTTTTTATTCCTTTGAAAACGGTCCAAAAAATAATTTATATTTATAGCCACTCAGGCGCAGGCGCCCAGGCTTCAGTTGTTACCTAAGACTTCTTCAAAATTGTATGATTGGATATAATATAAATATGTTATCCTTTATCATTCTGGAGTAGATCTGATATGGTTGGTTAGGTTAGAAGGCTGTTCTTTGTAGTTGGACTTGGGGCACTCCGGCTCGGACAGGTTAAGTTAAACATTTTTACTAGGTATTTTTATAAATATAAATATATTTCATAAAACAATGATCTATGTCCACACCTATGTCCCAAGATGGGTCATTCTCCGTTACGAAATTCAGCACATCACAATTCACTTTATCGCAATCTGCAATTCAGAATCACTCCCGCTTGTCAAGTTATTTTCTAAAGGATTTATTTTTTTTATTTTAGATGAATAGTGTTGTCACCTATTGTTCAAGAATCGATGTTTCCATGGCCCGTTGCTACGGCAATTACACGATGTAATTATTACAACGATAGTGTTACGACACACAAAGTTACTGAGCGTAAATAATTGTATGTTTTTGATTTGCATTCATTAGGATTACTAAAAGAAATAAAGAAAGAAAGGAAGAGTATTTATTGACTCGCACAGGACTCATACAAGACAATTAAACTCGCTTAAAAATAAATAAAAAAAAAAACAAAGTAAAATTAAAATAATGCAGAAAGTCTTACTTACCAAATTTTTTGATTTTATATTAACAAGTTGATTGACTCATCGAACGTGATCATTTCGATGACATGATCTGACATGATCGATTTTGAGGTCGAGAAATATTATTAGATTCTTTGGAAAAATTCTTAGTAGAAGCCAATGAAGAAGATTGGGACCTTCGAAGGCTTCGAACCTGGTAAACGGGTCGCTACTATAGACTGAATAGAATTCTTCCAAGATCGGTTTTCCAATTAAGTGTTGACTATAGGACCTACATTTATTCATATAACAAGTTTTATATCCATAGTTATTCATGAACGTTGGTTTTTAATCATCTCGCGCAAGTCATTAGTCAAATGAAGAAAATGAATGGACTTTGCTTGCAACGGAAATTACTCAGTGTTACGGTTATGAGTCCTCCCCTTTGAAATCCATTCGTTGCATCTTAAGTACGAGACTGCTGTTTTATTTTGAGGAAGATGTTGATTTTTTTTATATTGTTTTTCACAATTAAAATGAAATGTACATAAATAACAACTTATACCTAATCCTTACATATTATAAAACAAAGTCCTCCGCCGCGTCTGTCTGTCGTCCTGTTCGCGATAAACTCAAAAACTACTGTACCGATCTTCATGCTGTTTTCACCAATGAATACAGTGGTTCTCGAGTAAGGTTTTACTATATAATTTGGCGGGCGAAGCCGCGGACATCAGCTAGTTGATTAATGAAGTAAAAATATAATAACTAAAACTATTAACAAACTAAAATATGGCGTCAAAAAATTCCTTCACATCGCTGTCGACTGGGTAATGTACCCAAAAGACTGGCCACATCATTGCCACGTTATTTTTTATTTATTTTATTTGATAAATGGCAATGCTTATGCCCTGGCCTGGATAAAAGTCAGCCCTTAGGTCGCGGGAAGTGTTAAGATTTTGTGGTTTAATTTGGAATATATTCAAGCAAATAAATTGATACTAATGAATTGGTCACTCAAAAATGTCAAAAGTTCAAGTAGGGAAACATCAAAAATAATTATTTTCCCAATATTGTAGACCAGTTAACCAATTACAACTTTGTTTCGCTAATCCAATTTGAAACTCAATTTCAAGATGTTTTGTACATTTTGATTCCTTTGAGTAACATTAAAATTAATTATTCAGTTTTGGCCATTGAATCATTTGGCTTTCGAAGTCAAGTTTGACAGTCCCCTTATAGGGGACTACAAAAGGTGGATGTTCCAATTAGTTGTTAATAGGATAATTCAATTGGCATGCTCCGTTGACGATTGGTTGGTGGCGCTGAAGAAAGTTGATTGTAGCTATTTATGAAATTTACAACTGAAATAATTTTGACATTTTATGAATTTTCGAATAATTGTAGTTACCTATTAACTATACCACCTCAAATTACTTAGCATGATCCCGAACCCGATCCCGTTATGCCGAAAATACTGCAGCATTAATTTTGAAATAAAGATATTATGTTAAAGTTAAGGATTGATTTTGAAATAAATATATGTTAAGGTTGAAAAAAAAACAAAATTACCTTTAAACCGAACTATAAACCGCTGATATTCCAAAAATACTTAAATTAGATCATGAAACTTTGTATAATAACTAAACTAACTATAAAGCAGGTCATATGTTTTTTAATTACTATTATTTTCACCGTAAAAAGCAATTAAGTACCTAAACTATTCGAGGCTTGGAGTCGCCAGCACCCCATTCCGTCTCGCTCTCACTCTGTCCGCGAGTAGTATGGTGCGAGCGAGATAAAAAGTGAAAGTAGAAGCCAACAAAAGTAGTCTTGCAAACGTCAAAAAACAAAACATAAAAAAACAATGTCTGACTATTACACTTGTCAGTGGTAAAACAACTACATTTAATAAATGTAAAATAATAAGATTCGCTCTACATTCATACAGTGGATAATTTGACTTGTAACTCTTGCCATGGCGTTCGCCAGTCCACTTACCGTGTTTTTCTAAACATTAAAATTACATTGGGTGAAGGTTAATAATGCCATGAGATCAGCCTTAATCACTTGCTTACTGAGAAGTGTTTATGAAGCAATGTAGTAGGTAAAACGTCAATGGATTAAATTATTTCTTGGAGTGGTTTTATAGTGTTCATTATCGTACTGAGTATATTATGTTTATTAATATAGGTAAAAACGTATTGCGTACTTATAATTGATGTCTAATCGAAAAGATAAAAGTATATAAACAGTAAATTGAAAACTACAGCAAGTTTTATGAGGACGCTTATCAATGAATTTTGTCCACGAAACCTTCAAAATGAAAGAAAAGGTAGTGAGTGAGAAAAAAACGTGTTGCGCCGACCCCAATTATCATGGGATAATGGCAGGAACATGATGATGTTGGTGAAAGCCTCATAGTTTAATCCATTAATGGACAAGGACCTCTCTGAAGTTGCACAATATGTAGGTACAATGTTTTGTTTCTGTTTGAACTGATAAGATTTAATTAAATTAACGCATTGATATAATCCTGCAGCAGATAATTATTGCGGTTAAAAAAAAAAGAAAACCTTTTTGAATTCTGATTTTTAAATAATGAAAATGGCATTTATTTTTCAATTGTTTTTATGATATTTTAAGTTAATAAGTTGGTACGTACTACTACAAAAGGGCCGCACTGTTTACTTTCTCCTTTAAGGTAAGTTGTAATATAAACAGTGTAATAAAATAAAAACCTTTAGCGTTTGACGGTACTAAACATTATAAAGGAAGTTCTGAAGCAACGACTTCAAACGCAGCTAACAATTATTGGCGTGCATGATATTAGAAACATCCTGTGGGTTCGGGCAACAGTTTCGTCAGTTCCTACATAATTTGTTAACCTTACTCGTAGGTCACGCTATCTGATTTATACACCGACTAATTCAATCCATAAAAATATACAGTACGACACAACTTAGATGTAGCATACATTTGAAAATTTGCATTCATTCATTTCAGTTTTACTAATGTTTTGGGTTAAAAAACTTTACAAGTTATTGCGTTTGCGTAAAGATAATTTTCACCTAAAGCAGATAAAGATTGGAGATTTTGAAAGCACACTCAGTTCGGAATGTGATCGGTTTTACGAATTTTGCCGATGCTACATCTAAGTTATGTCGTACTGTACCTACCTATGCACGGTTTATCCTAGGGTGAAACCGCGATAAAACTTACTGAAACGGCGCAAGAGTTGAAAGTCAGTGTCTTCATTAACGCCAATAATTTATCCATACTTATTATTATAACTGCGAAAATATTCTGTCTGTTACCTATCACCATCTAACGGCAGAACGGATTTCGATGAAACGCAGCTAGACCAGGAGCACGGTTAGGACACAGGATAATTTTTGTCCCGGTACGTTACGCTGGGATAATTTTCGACGTCCACGAGCAAACCCGTGGGCAAAAAATGGCGTAATTATAATTAACAATTGAATTTTTTGTGAGTGTCGGTATTATTGTCTGTTTAATACAAGGATGTAATTATTTTGTCATTATTATTTAAAAGTAGTAACTCTCTGTAACTAAATATGGTGTTATTAATGCATATAGGTAATGTACCTATGTTTATTCTTAGTAAATTCGAGTGTTGGTGTCAACCAAGACACTAAGCATCTATTGTTAATATTCATAATAACTCAAAAAGTTAAGTCATAATCTGTAAGTCATAATCTGTAAGCCATAATCTGTATTTAAAATATATATATACAACGTGCCGCTAACATGACGACATTAATTTAACACACGTATCCGATTTCACGTATTCGTTTTAGGAAAATATTTTAATTTCATTAAATGTTATTATTTATTGATTTATTTACAATTTTTAAATTACCATCCTGGAGCAACCTGTACTTAAAGAACTGTAGCGAATAGTTCATTTGCCGGGGTCACGGATCATATTTTATGTAGGCGAATTAAAGGAAAGCCGCGCAATTTCCTAGAAATTATGCCGACAAAGGATCTTGACCGATGGAACGTAAGCCAGCTGGTAGGTACCTACATGAATGAATCTTTTACAAAGAGTGATCTCAATTTTGGTTATGTTTTTATTATTTAGTTTGTTTGAATTTTTTTTTTTTTTCAATTTACGAATTATTTTATTTTATTATAATTTTTATGGTTACTGGCCACTAGCCCTACCCGTGTGTTAAATTAATGTCGCCATTGTAGCGGCACGTTGTATATGTCGCAGTAAGATGGTTGAAGCTGTGATATAGTTATATCCCTCGAGATATAGCTATATACCGTAATATATTTATATAAAAGCAATTCATAACTGTCGGAGTGCTTTAATTTTGTTACTGGGACGAATTTCGACGTAGCGCTCGGCGGCCGCTGCTGCGGCACCGTTCGCTCTGCTCGCTCAGCTGGAGCGTAGTTGGTCACAGCTCTAGCCTAACCTAACCTATTTGGTCGGAGTGCCCTAATAGTTATATTACTCGTGCTCGTATCTTAGTTATATTCCTAGTAAGACAGATATGAACCTCATTCATATAACTTTTTTGCTATATCCCTAGGGATATAACTATATCACGGCTATAACCATCTTACTGCGAAATATATATACATACATAAACTTACGCCTTATTCCCATGGGCAGAAATTAAGAACGCCACTTTCTACGATTCTTACATAGGTACAAAGAGTATGTAGATACTGCTACGTTTACGTTTAAACATCTGCGGGTCTAAAATGGCCACTTTGGCAGAATCATAATAGGAAAATATTATGAATCATCGTAAAATGTCAGAAACTGACAATTCTTATTATGATCTGCGTGCTGATTCATATTTCGCAATAATTCAACTGTTTGACAGTTTTTTTATGGAGATTCGTAAAATGGTCCACAGATTATGAATTGCTTTTGTGTCAAATTAGAGGAATTGCTAATGACAGCTGGGAATTTATGAAATGAATTGCTTTTAGCACACGTACGCCGCGCTGGTTGCGAGTACTACGCATCTGTCCTCCCTGAAGAACATCACCAATAACATGGCCTTCTACGACATCGGGGTCTCGGGGTATTTCCACTAAAATACATTAAAATCTAGTACGGTAATTTTGTGAAAAGACTTATAAAAATTAAGCTATAATAAAAATATACAGGGTGTTAGGGTAAACACCGTTATCCTTGCAACCAGTGGTTTGGTTTCATTTATAGAACGTAAAATCAATGGAAAATTATAACTTTTTTCAAAATATTTTTAGATCTAAATTTTACCACAAGGAACGCAAGTTCGTTGCCCTATGCGCTAGGGCAACGAACTTGCGTCTCAACACGGGCGGTGGGTACGGGATGTGACCTGACCGGCAGCGAGCGCGACCCCTCCCTTAGTCAGTCAGCTGTTTCGCTAGCAAGCACGGTGTCAGATAGAAACTTTTTAAAATCTTTTAATGAAAATAACCTTTTTTTTGTAGGGTTCGGTCATTTATTTTTATATTTAAGTCAACTACCCATGGTTTGAATGACAAGAGTGTTTGTTTACCCTTACATCCTGTATATAGGTACATGCATTTCGCAACGATCACAGGCAAACTTTCAAAACAAACCAACTTAGTTTAACTTATCCAAAATGCCACCAAAATTAATTAACTTTGTTAATCAATTTAAAGTCTCTCATTTGCAAAAGTTAGTCAGTTTTTGCTAATTGCATGGCTATAAAGTAAATTAATTTGAAAAATCAATAATCAATCAATCTGCCTAGCCTTTTTCCAACTGTGTTGGGGTTGCCTTCCAGTTTAAGTACCTGCTAGTATTTTACATGAAGCAATTGCTTATCAGACCTCCACAACCCAGTTACTGGGTGGGTATAACACGATATGGTAAGACTGGTTGTCACACTTTCGGGTTTCTGACGACCCATCATAACGACTGCCAAAGATCCAAGAATAACAGCCGGGACCAAAGGCTTTACGTGCTTTCCGAATCAAGGAGGGGTCTCGGTATGTTAAGATGGTCACCCATCCACGGACTGACCGCGGCAAGCGTAGCTTAACCTGATCTAACGACCCCCGCGATACTTAGCCGACAATGTAAAATATAATCTCATTTATTTTAAAATGTTTTTAGTCCGTTCTGACCTTTGCTTTCCAATAATTCAATTTATTCATCCCATAAATATCTAAGATTGTTCATATTCAACAGTCTGTCTATGTTTACAGATACTCAATCAACTTTATATAAATATAACCGAAAGAAAAATTTTAGAAATAACCAAAATAGAAATCTCTTGAGAAAAACTGCACAGGGATTTTATAAGCCTTTAAAAACATGCACGTTTTAGTTTTATCAATTTTTTAATTACACACCAAGTGTACTACGAATCGAATTAAGATTTTAAAGTTGTACAGGATAAAAAGGAGATCAAAAAGTAAGAAAAAACGTATCCATCTAATCAAACGACCTCTTTCTAGGTTACTTGTGGATTTTAATTGGTTTTCCTGGAAGTTTTCATCACAACACAGTTCTACCAATTAATGCCAACCTACCAATGTATCTATTTCTGGAGTTCAGAGACATTTTTCCTTATTTTTATCAATTCTACTTGTATTTCACCCCTCTTTATTATGAAACTAGTGTATTTTTTTACATTTCCTATACCTACCCTTGTAAGAGTTTGATTTAGGTACGTGTTTTATCCTAACTTAATACAGGTTTGTTAGTCGTTACTAACTTTCACGCTAAAACGGCTGAACAAAACATGGTTAGACCATGACCTGGGTTAAGACATAGGATTTTTTGTATAGCGGTAGTAGGTACGTTCCCGTGAGAAAATTATCGACGATCCACCATATCGGGGAAGCCACCGGCAGAAGTGGTTGGACTATTATATTGTGATAATGAGTGTATAGCTTGGTCAGAGAACAGTAGGCGGCTCGTCAGTGGTAGGTAATAAACCTTTGACTGGCGCAGCAGTGCTGCCGCGATATTTCTGTTGTGATATTACTGATGTGACGCGTCACTACTGTTCCCCACACATTTTCTATAGGTTTATATAAGACTGCTGCGCCCCGTGGTTTCACCCGCGTAAGTCTCGATCCTGTGGGAACATCGGGATGGTCATGGTCATGATCTACCTATGTGCCAAATTGCATCCAAATCCGTTCGGCTGTTTTATCGTGAAAGCGTAATAAACAAATAAACAAAAAAACTCACTTTCACATTCATATTATTGAAAGTTAGGTTTACATTCCGAGCTCAGCAGCATTTCTGCGCGATATTGCTGCCGTGCCAGACTAGCGTAGTTCGGAATCATCATACCTTGATACTGATACCACCAGGTTTTCCTTTTTGCCAATTTGGGTCTGAAACACTAAAAACAAACGCTAGAAGGCAAATATTGCTGTTCCTCGAATAGATGCGTCATAGAGCACGAAATATCGCAAGTTAACTTTTACTGCTGGGCATAGGAACCCTCAACAGTCTGTAGCGACCAGCAGTTAGGAGGTTATTACTGTACTCATTGGAACACTGGTTTTCGTAGTATGTAATGTTGCTAACACGTGTTTGGAAGTGCTCTGACTTTCTTCTTTATTAGGAATAGGAGCAATCCAAAATTTCGTCGATGATAGTTAGAATTGCAGATAAATCCTACTTTGTCGTTGCCTTGTTTGGATGGTTCATCTCATCATACTAGTTTTTTCGCTTGGCTTCGCTCGCGTGGAGGTTGGAAACTATCCAACAAGAACGGATAGACCGCGTGGAGGTTGGAAACTATTGGACGAGAAGGATACTTTTTATCCCAGTACGGTAGTAAGTAACGGTACCGGGATAAAAAGTATCCTTTGTTAGGACAAAGGATACTTTGGGCCTTACCACAAAAATTTAGACACTTGTTCAACGCGTGTCAGTTTTATGTCAAACTCCATACAGAAATGTCATGTTCATAAGGTGATAAACACACTAAACAACGGATAAACACGGTTTTGTGGTAATAAGGTTTTTATCCCTTTCCTCCTCTTTCCTTTTCCTCCTTTTTTTTGGTTTGACGTGAAAACGTAAGAGACAGTCATACAGACAGACCAACATACAGCCGATTAGTATGGACTATGACTGCCAGAACCAAACTTTGCCGTTGTCTTTAACCTCACAAGGGTATTTAATTGTACCCTAATCTTACGCCGTAAACCTTTTTAAGAAAGTCGATGTGTGTAACATCATCCATGTCGTAGGTAAAGATACATCTACTTATCACAGGATTAATTACTGATGAGCCAGCTATATTGCGATCGACTGCTTCTCTAACATAAAATAACATCACGCCTAAACTCCCCGAAACGTTAGGCAGACCATAGTACACCCATATTTCGCAAGTTATGTTTAAGTCTGATGTAATATGGGAGCGAGTCTATTACCATCACACCGGGCACGAATCTAGAAACAGGGCTAGTGCTACTTAAAAAAATCTAAAAACACCTTACCTGGCTCGGGATTCGAACACAGTACCTCATGCTCAGCAGAAGCGATTGCGACCAGTACGTAAAAAAAACGTGTCCGGTCGGGGGACCGCCGTCAGCAACGGAGTTCCTTCTCACGTAGGATTTAAAACAAAAACTAAATTTTCGCAGCCGCCATCTTGGATTCACATTTTTACCTCACTATCGGCTTTAGCACCCTCGAAAACCATAAAGATTTTTTTTTAAATTTTCATATCTAGCATCTTGGATTTACATTTTTCCCTCACTATTTGCTTTAGCAACCTCGAAAACTATAAAAACGACATCTATGACGAAAACATTGTAAAATGGTTTATACTATAGTTTTGAAATACTTGCTTGCGCGTTGAAACATAATTAAGATGATTAAATTCACAATAATCGTAAAACAGCAGGTAATTGTTCTAGCATTTTTAGCAAGCACAAAGTAATTTGTGTTCCTTCGATTTTCACGATAATTATTTAGTGGAATGTTTGAAAATAATGACCGTTCCAACTTAATTATTAATGACTGCAATTATTTGCTGAACAGATTAAATGGAAAGACGCAGTGTACTCGTATATGAAACGCATAATACTGAGTTCCTAATTATTGCAAAAAAATATTGATACAATCTGACCTCTGTTGCCGACGATGCGAATCAAACAACCGGACAAACAATTGAGGGTCAATTTAGTAGACCCAGCTAAAAAACTCAAGGAAAAGTGACCGCGTATCAAGACGCAACTGCAGAATCTTGGACCTTTTATTTGTGTAATATACCCTAAACGCCACCATAACCTTACTTCTTGGCTTCCAGTCTAACCGGATGCAGCTGCATACCAATATTTTACATGAAGCGACTACCTATCTGTCCTCCACAACCCAGTAACCCTTGGTAAGACTGGTTTTCAGATTTTCGGGGTTCTGACGACCCGTAACGACTGTCAAAGATCCACGAATGACAGCCGAGACCAACGGCTTAACGCTTGCTCTCTGAGGCACGGAGTAGTCTCGGTATGTACATAAAGATGGTCCCATCTACGGACCAACCCCGGCAAGCGTAGCTTAACCAAATGAATCGATCCGTCCGGCTGTTATTACTTAGCCACGAGCTCCTCCATAACCCTGCTATTGAGTAAAATGTGTATTCTCTCATTATTTATTACTTGATAAAAAATTAGAAAAAATCCAAAACAAAGGCGATCACTACTGTTGACTGAGAGCTGAACACTGTTGGACACTAGAAAAACATACAAAAATGCGTATAGTTACCCCGTGTAAATCATCCAAACATCTGCAAATTCTTAACTTCCACACCATGGACCTCTAAAAATGATTATTATGCAATATACCAAAAACGTCACCAAAGCCAGCTACCGGCTCCTGACCGCATAATATTTCACAAGTCACAAAGCGCTCGAGGTCCGCGTGACAGTGACAAATCGTTTAATTCTACATATGAACTCGGGCACGCAGGATAGCTTAAATAAACAAGCGTTTTTGGAGACAGCGCCACGTCTAGGCAAAACTTTACGAAGGTTAGCACACATTATGACAGGGGCAGTGTTATGCCACCATACGGATGTAATTGGTTTTTAGCGAATTTTTATGGGCAAGGCATGAGTAAAGGCTCGTTGGCACAACCATAGAACATACAAATAAGTACAGCACCCTAATTGCGTAATAAACGATCAAAGTATCGAAATCGGTTTGAAAGAAATGTCTAAACCATTACTTCATAAGTTCGAAATAAAAACTGCACTACAACGTAAATAACGCAATGAATGTTGTTGAACTGTCAAAATGTAACAAATTAGTCTTATTCGGTTACGAAAATAAGTTATTCAATTAGATGAAGATTTTAAATGAATATGAGCTCCAGAAAGACTGAACCGAACGAACCTTATAAGTTTGACTCTGAATTCATAGCCTCGGCGGATAAAAGTACTCACGATTAACTCTGTAACAGCGGAAAACTTAGCTATCCTCGATTCAACACTGATGTATCAATTCAATCTTAGGGTCAGTTAACACCGAGACGCGACGCGACGCGACGCGCACGTTTTTATGATCCCATATATTAACGAATTTATTTACTACACAATAAGGTACACGCGCTGCGCAGCACCGCGCATCTCAGCGTACTTTGACACGTGTCAACGCTCGCAATGAAATTATACCTTTTCGTGAAGAAAATAAGTTCAATAATTGTTGAAAAGTGCGCGCAGCGTCGCGGTTTGAACTGACCCTTAGATAAATGATCCTGGTCTTCTTACGCAAGTGTATGATAGATTGACGCATTAGTAAACATGACACAAAAACTTCATGGCAATAGATGGGCTGGCCCAAAAACAATAGACAGACGACTGATGATAAATAATTTAAGAAATACCCATTGTTTTACGAGTTCTGCTGTTTAAAAATGAATACGGTGTTCGTTTGTTTTAGAGTAACTATGTATTTTGTATTTGACACTGCAATATTTACGCTTCTTGAAGTTTTAAGGGTCAAAGGTTGAGAATAAAGTTTCGTCTATAATATTTATAAAGCTTCAAAATAATTGCATAAATATTACGCAAAAATATTAAGCAAACATTATTTGATTATTTTATGTATGTACCTACATAAAATATTAAATCCCTCATCAATCACGAATGCTAATGAATCCACAAACACTTTTGGTTATCCATACTAATAATGATTATAAATGCCACCGACACATTACATGCCATATAGTGTCGTAACGCGCGATACACCAATCAAACGAATCTGTTTCGGACTACGACAAATCACAACGCGTTTTGATTGGCTAACACTGCGTCAGAAGGCGTCAGAAGGCGTCACGACATGACACGACACAGTAAGAATCTGGCATAACTCTGTCTGTCTGTCACTCCTCAATGGCTGAACGGATTTCGATAAAATTTGGAATATAGGTTGACCATGAACTGGGTTAGGATACTTTGTATCCCGGTTCACGTGGGCTCATCTCCCACATTCACACGGAATTAGCCGCAGACAAAAGCTATACATACTAACATACTAATATTATAAATTCGAAAGTAACTCTGTCTGTGTGTCTATCTGTCTGTCTGTCTATAAGTTACCTTTTCACGCCTAAACAACTGAACGGATTTCGACAAAATTTGCCAAGGAGATAGATGGCATTCTGGGGAAGGTGATAGAGGCTACTTTTTATCGATATACCACACGGGTGAAGCCGTGGGCGGAGCCTAGTATCAAAATGAGACATCGGTTTTTACACTACTTCATTAAGGCGTCTTCATCTATCTAACTTTTAATAAAGTAAATGTTACCCGACCTACAAAATCTTCATACATGACACATTGTAAGGGAACAAAGTTGTAATAAATTAAGGGATTTTCAAGCCTTGAGAAAATTTCTCATTAATCATACGAGAAAATTTATATAATACGTCTTCCAAATGTTATTCTAATTAGTCCCTGAACTTATGTACCTTCTTGAATGCTAATGTAAACGAGAATTAGATTGTCCTTCGTTATGTTGTTTGCTCTTTTATTAGGTTTCCAAAACAGTAGGTATGGTATGTTTAACGATAATATTATATGAACAAATATATGTAATTAATGTCGTCGGCCTCTGTCGGTACTTGGCGTAGTATAAATACTTGTCAAAAGTGAATGTACCTATTTGTATGATTTAGGAAATAATTATCATAATCAGTATTTTAAGTGAAGTCCGCCACAATGTGTTAATGAGAGTGATTGTGTTATGCGTGTCAGATTGAACGCAAGGATATTGATGTTACCCTTTTTACCGGCGAAAAAAGGAGGAGGTTCTGAATTCATAATATTTTTTTGCTATAAATTCATAAACCATTTTTTACATCGTAATTCTTTCCTTTCGAGCTCAAAACTCGTAACAGATACCTTTATTATTCAAGCACTAATTACTTTAACTTAAAAACTTGATCATTACCGCCAAAATGTTTTTTTTCATCACAGTTTCGCAGAAATTCGTAATGAAAATTATGCGACTGTGATTCAAATTTGCTTCATTTTTATATGAATTGTGAAGTTATTAAAAAAGAAAATTACTTACCGAGTACACCTGTACCACAAGCACCGTTAATATTATTATACTTGATTGCCTCATCTTTCCTGGAAATAAGGAAAAAAAATGTAATAAGTAACATGTTTTTCATTTAAAATTATATAGTAAAACCGAGTCTTTTACAATGTACCTGTTATTTTTGAGTTCCTGATGATACGACTGACCTAAGGTCCGTATTACAGAAGGAAACTCAAGTATTGATCTCTGTTTAAAACTAGTTTTAAGTCCGCTTTTAATTTTAGAACGTTGCTCAAGCATAGATTCATTGATCTTAGTTCAACTGAGTTTGGCTTTATTTTAGATCGCTACTCAGTTACTTAATCGAACCCAAGCCGTGATCAAATCTGTAATCACCCAAGTGTGCTGGAGACCGCGCTTGAGCATAGATTGTTATGTCAAATTGTCAGTATTTCTTCTGTTCAATTATTGCATTGTCGACTATCATAATCAAAATGGATATATTTGAAGAGGTAGATCATTATAATATATATATTGAAGATTCGTCAATACAGCCAGTCTATTCTGTAAAATATCTCACCGTGAATATTTAGGTGAAGTGTGTTTTAAGTGAGCTATCATTCCATTTGATGCTAGGGATTGACACCGTTGACAGCTTACTTTCACGGTGAGATTTTGAAGGAATAGGTCAGCTGGTTTTGAGTTTAGTGACTTGGTCTTAACAGTGAAAAGGGCCATTCATAAAGCTTCGCTGTTTCGTGGAATATTTTTGTATAGAATATTATCAATTGTTATTTGGTATGGAATATTTTTGTATAAAATATTACCAGTTTGTGGTTGTTTCTACTGATATTAAATCCACGTTTTGATTTTGATTCATCGTCATACTTCTTATTTTTTGGCCAAATGCTGCCAGCCATTTGGGCAGTTTTCCTGTTGACAGCGATGCGGACGAATTTTTTGATGCCCTTTGATTATTTCCCCCCTTTTTGTACATATTATTTTAAGTCTGTATATTTTTAAACTACGTAAATATTATCTTGAATTTATAAAAAGAAAGATTTCTTCTTTTACAGACTACAAAGTCGGTTTTACGAATCTGGACCAAGAAAATGTTTTTCAAAGCAAAATAATCACCGCAGAGAATGGGCGAGGTTAAGATGAATATATTTATTTTTACGAAAGACTTTGACAGAAATATCGTTGAGCGAAAAAGCTCAAACAAATAAAATATCAGGCTGCTTTCTTTTATTCATTCTAATTCTTCAAATACCTATAAATAGATAAAGATTGTCAGCATGTTCGGTACCTGAAGTGAATGAACGCAAATTCCACCAACAATATTTTCTATAGATGTTTTTGGAATCCGACAAATTCTTTAATACGATGAACGTAAAATTTTTCAATGTTGATGTTCGATTTAATGTGAATTCGAATTCGAGAATAAAAACTCTGAATAACGCTTTTTTATTAATGTAAAGATGTAATAATAATAATAACTACATAGATAAGTTTATCTATATAAAGTTAAATAAGATTAATTTTAGTAAGAACTCCGAAAATAGATTTGAATGGTATATAGGTATAGATGAATGATAGTTATGTGCATAACTATTGGCTAATGGCAATAGTTTAAATCACTCGGTGAAGCCGTAAGCCAAAATTACATTACGAAATTAATGACATAAAATTAGTTTAAACATTTTACGTGTACCTAAACTTCTAATTTTATGATGCATGCATTAATTTCATGAAGTCAAAATACTTTCGTGCCAAGTACGATTTTAGATACAAGTAACGAATTCCACGGTCAAATCCGACGTGAAACGAGTGTCGCGAATGCACATTCGTACAATAATATTGTATGTACCTTGCAAAATAAACGTTTGATGTTGCCTGGGCCAAGATTTCGGTGATACTGTAGATTTCAAGATATTATTTCACTAAACAAGTTGCACTGTTATTGAAACTATTTCGTGAAAATAATTTACCATGCATGCAAATGTTGTAATGTAAACGGCTTTACTTACTTTACTTACAGCTAGGGCATAGCTAGTAAAAAGGGTTTTTTTTTTTCTTTACCGGTGGAGATCATAAAATGACTTCTCCAGCTCTGGGCGGAGCGGGAGGGCATTTCAGACTTTTACTAACTAAAACCCACCCGTGTTCCTTCAGTTGCGTGTTGCCAAGGGCCCCGGTATCCCTTTCGAATTTTCCCGCAGCCCTGGCAGGAATTAGTAGGTGAAGAGGCGTAGGTGGTCAAATACTCAATTTGAATGTCTTTCATGCAATGCCGAAATAACATCCTTATGATCAGTAAATGGAAAATACGTGATAAAATTTGTATGACAGTTTGTGTAGGTATGCAAATCACCCACATAGTCAAGAACGGTGGTTGTATATAATGATACCATTATTTTCTATATTCTATGAGAAAATATTTTAGCTCTCGGTAGTCTAGCTGTGAATCTGTGACTGCACAAAGTGTAAAATATTTTTAGTATAAGTGCTTTGCTTTTGTCGTCATAGGTACTCGCCTACGTTTATTCTTCTAAGAAATAAAAGGTATGTCTGATTTTATTTAAATCCAAATAGTTTTAATATTTATAAAATACAGTTACAAGGGGTCCGGAATTGTCTCGGGCCCGCAGGGCCTTTATTCATGAGCACAACGCACGTTGACCCAAAACGACATCCCATGGAAATGGCGTAGTTCGAATTTCAATAAACGGCCAATAATGTCACTTGGTTACAATCTGTTCTGGGTTGCTTGTAGCAATTGAGGTTTGGTATGTTTGAGATTTGTACCTATTTATTTATTTATCTATAAATTTATTAATTTATGCACACACAAAACACAATAGTAGAAATTCATTAATAATAATTAATCTGCTGTTTTTGCGGAGTTTGGATCTACTACCTTGTTTTTTTCTTCATTTTTGTTACAAACATCCTGAGTCTTAACGCGTGCTTCATAAATGAATGGTGTAAGTATGTATATTAGTAGTAGTATATTATTTTACCATCTTAAGATAAATAACCATTTGTGATCATTTTTGTATTTTTTTTTTATATAACCATTTATGCACCCACATATGAATACAGAAAAGAAGAAAGGAACAGAAAAAATCATACAAAGGCAATGCTTATTTGTAAAGAAATCTCTTCCAGCATACCTGCGATAGGAAAGTAGATAAAAGAGATGTAGACAACGTGTGTAAGAGTAGAAGAGAAACAGAATACATAAATCAAAAACAATTCAAAAATTAAATGTAAACATACATTATGAGAATATACTTACATACATACTTCTAAAATAAATATCACTTAAAAATATATAATTACAATATAATTTAAAATAACTATGCAAGTATGACGAAATGGATAGGTAGTGTTCTTTCACTCTTCTTTTAAATACTGCAACAGTTTGGCAGTCCGTAATGTCAGGCGGAAGTGAATTCCACAACCTAACCGCGTGCACAGTGAAGGAGTAGGAGTAAAAGTCAGTCGAGTGGGGAGGGGATTTAAGGAGGTGTCTAAGATGCGACCTGCAAGGTGCATCAAAAGGACGGGCGTAAGAAAAGCGTTCCCGCATATAGGGGTTTTAGGGCTGTGAAGGACGTTAAAAAGCAAACACAATATCCGAGAGTTCCTGCGAAGTCGAATAGGGAGCCACTTGAGTATTTTGCGAAAGGTAGAAACGTGATCATACTTTTTAAGATTAAAAACAAAACGATTACAGATATTTTTAAAAGCTCCTCTGTAGCATCCAAATAACAGGAATCAGCGTAGTCTATGATGGGCTGTATGAGAGTTTGAGCAAGAGAGATTTTGATGTTCAAGGGCAAGAAGCTCTGAAGGCATTTCAACGAATGAAACGTGTAGTGCAATTTGCGACTGACTTGAGCGACATGGGCAGTCCACGATAAGTAAGAGTCCATGGTCACCCCCAGGTCATCATGTCATGATCAGGGATCATGTGAAAAACAATAATCTTCGATTAATTAAGGTTCTACATCTAAAGCACTAGATTTAACGGGCCACGTGCCTACTATAATTTGGCTTCATTAGGTTTATTTACCGGAGTTCTACGAATATTTCTAATTAATCTAGTTAACGTATTTACCATTTCTTAGGTTTCTTCGCTCAAATCTTTAAGAGCTTAATTTTAAGCACTTTAATTAGAAAGCCGCAGGCGGGTTAATTTACAACATAAGCAGAATATGATTGACTGACTTTGTATAATGTCAGCCAGTCTGGAATTTTCGAGGCTATATACGTAAATGTGCTTGAAATTACACTTAATTTTTCATTATTTTGGTCTTTTCATAATAATAATTAAATGATTGCAGTAATATTATTATGTATCACTTTAAGTAATTTTATAAGAATAACTGCGTATTTTCAAAACTTGTAATTAATGTTCAGATTTTCCTCAATTACATGTTAATATGACCTGAGGTTACACACTTTTTTTAAGAAATGAACTTAGTAGCATTCCTAGTTATATATATTCGTAGTAGGTAATAAGTAGAACAGACAGATTTTAGTGAAGTGAGAAAAATATTTAAAACACCGGCTATTCATAATGACCTAAATGAGCATTTTGAAATTTTATCAACATTTTCAATTCGTTTTTTCTATATGATTATTTCAAAAATAAAAAATAACTAGTCTTTTTATCAATTTCAAAATATATTATGGGACCTACCAGATTGTTCTCAAAGCAAATTCCTAGGTAGCACACTTATAAAGTTCCTGTGCATCTTACTTCAGCAGTACGCAGTGAGGTTCGAATCATTGCATCAATCTCAGATGCTTGTGACGTCACTGTGACTTTCACTTCACCCTTGCGTCATCTTGGAGTTATTATGACATGCAATCTGATAACCCGAACTTAAATTGTAGGTATGTGGTTAACTATAGTTAGTTGTTTTACAATCGAAACGTTAAAATCTATACACATAATTATAAGTCGAAGTCGCTTTTCGTGTCTGTCTGTATGACTGCTTTTGTTCTTCTAAACTACGCAACATTATATTGATGCGATTTTCACCATCATTTAGAGAATTTATTCCGGAAGGTTTATGTGTATTTTTATTAAACTTACAAATTAAAAAATCTCGAGGTTTTGTCAAGAACTAAAAACCATGCGAAACAGGAAAGAGTTTCTGGTGTTTAATAAAAAACTAAATACCTACTGAAAGTTAGACTGGCAACATTTTCAATTACGCGTTGGAACTTTATTTTTCACTATGGCAATGTTTACAGTTAACGAGAAGTTTTTTGGAACTAATTAGAACTTCAATTAGGTATACTCTTTAGGGAACGGTTTGTGTGTAATATTAAAGTAGATGCAAGTATACTACTACTAGCTACTAGCTTTATCGAATACTAGCTGATGCCCGCGGCTTTGCCCGCGTGGTTGTTGGTTATTATAATGCCGGCGCCAGACATAGCAATAATATTTGATCACATGTTTGATTACATGTATGAACACATGTGTGGCAGGGGTGTTTGGGTATTTCATCAAAGTTTGATCACATATTTCAACTTTGCCATATGGTGTGCACATGGTGTGCACATATAAATGCCGGCGCCAGACTTAGCAACAATATTTGATCACATGTATGATCACATGTTTGACACATGTGTGGCAGGGGTGTTTGGGTATTTCATCAAAGTTTGATCATTTATATCAACTTTTCCATTCGGAGTCGGTTTTTCGAGCGCACATCAAATACTAAAACCTTCCTCGAGAACCACTCTATCCATTGGTGAAAACAGCATGAAAATCGGTGCAGTAGTTTTTGAGTTTATCGCGAACAGGACGACAGACAGACGCGGTGGAGGACTTTGTTTTATAATATGTAAGGATTGAACCAACTAGATTGTATTGGTTTACTTATACGTAGGTAAACCATTACTGAAGTACTTTTGCGAATGTAAATTTTAATAGCATAGATTTTCTTAATATTTGTTGAACACACTTTTGGAGGTTGTGAGGACAAAAAAATGCGTTCTCATCGGTTATTTTTAGTATAAGAATCGTTTATTTGCATATTTGGGCTTTGTTATGTACCTATTATTTAAATACGCCTGAATTAACTACCTACCATTTTTTTGAAAGCTCAATGTTTTCATATTCTTATTTATAGAATTCTTGATATGCTACTTGAGTGATAAAAAATGTCTTGTATTTTTTTTTTATAAAATATTTTTTACCCTATACCTAAAAAGCAAACTACGTAAGAAGACTTTACTAGTAAGAAGGCTATATAATATTAAAACCAGCATTATTTGGAGGAATTCTTATCCAGCTGTGTTCTATCAACTAAAACGATGATGATTATTAAATAGGTAGTTGATCTGACAGACGTTGTCCTGTCCAAAATAATTCATATAAAATTCCCATAGAATATGCACTTTCAGGTTTCCTGAATATAAATATTTTCCAAAAAAAAAAAAATATTTTCCAAAAAACCTAATTCATACTGTTTTGAGCATTTTAAACAAAAATATAACCAAACCGGTCCAGCCGTTCTCAAGTGATGCGCCTGTTTATATAGATTATAAAATAAATCAGCGGAGTTTTCCAAAACGTCCTTTTCTAAATAGTACAAATTCCAGAAAGCTACGTACCGGTAGCTTAATACTAAAATGTTCAATTTTGCAAATATTCCAATTTTCTGCAAGAGAGGGTCCATTATTTACCTGCGTTGGCGACGAAAGACCCATCTGTTTGAGGCACAGTGGAAACATTACACATAGCCTGAGCTTACTTTATATGACCGATGTTTCGGTAATTATGATAGTGAACTGGGGCCAAGTCTACTAATTTACAAACGTGTCAGTGGTCTCGCAATGATGAGTTTTTGACAGATTTTGTATGGCATATCTGTCAAAAACTGATCATTGTGAGACCACTGACACGTTTGTAAATTAGTAGACTTGGCCCCCTGATGTGTTGTGAACTGACTTGTTGATGATGATATGTAAATATGGTTATGATGGACTTTAATAGAAATGGGAAGAAGGTTCTGCTAGTCAGATTTGTTATAAAACTAATGTTATTAATTATGGGTAAAAAATATCTTTTTACGACATATAAAATATTATGCTGAATAACTTTCAAGAACATAATTTTATTATTTGGCCAGACCATACTATCTCAAGTCACATAACATGAAAGGGTTTTCCGATTTTCTTTTATTTTTTTATTTGGCTTACCAAAAATTTAATACACCGATATAAAGATATGAGATTTGGTCCGTTCGAGGTTGGTCCGTGGATGGTGCATCTTTACATACCGAGACTCCTCCGTGCCTCGGAAAGCACGTTAAGCCGTTGGTCCCGGCTGTCATTTGTGGATCTTTGACAGTCGTTACGGGTCGTCAAAAGCTCGAAAGTCTGACAACCAGTCTTACCAAGGGGTATCGTATTCCCCAGTTACTGGGTTGTGGAGGTCAGATAGGCAGTCGCTCCATGTAAAATTCTGGTATTCAGCTGCATCCGGTTAGACTGGAAGCCGACCCCAACATAGTTGGGAAAAGGCTAGGCAGATGATGATATAAAGATATGAATTACCTAGATCCAACACTTATAAATGCTTTAAGAAGCAGCACTAACTACTACTACTAACATTATCTACAGGGTGTTAGGGTAAACACTCTTGTCATTCAAACCAGTGGTTTGGTTTCATTTATAGAACGTAAAATCAATGGAAAATTACAACTTTTTTTAAAAAATTTTTAGTTCAAAATTTTACCACAAGAGACGCAAGTTCGTGGCCCTATGCGCTAGGGCAACGAACTTGCGTCTCAACACGGGCGGGGGGTACGGGATGTGACCTGACCGGCAGCGAGCGCGATCCCTCCCTTAGTCAGTCAGCTATTTCGCTAGCAAGCACGATGTCAGATAGAAACTTTTTAAAATCTTTTATTGAAAATAACGTTTTTTTTTTGTTGTGTTCGGTCATTTATTTATATATTTAATTCAACTACCCATGGTTTGAATGACAAGAGTGTTTACCATTACATCCTGTATATGTATCAATTTTTTTTTACCGATATATAATCAACATTTTATTTTAATTACATTATACAAGCTAACACTTTTTTTTTTGTTTTTTTCTTTTCAAATTAAAAAAATATTCAAATTACTTTAAAAATAGTGACATAGATTTAAATAAAATATACAATCTAACACTAAAAAATTTTCTAACTAATATTAAAGGTAACACTAAAATTTATATTGTATGTACAAGTATAATACTTTATAATAAATATTTAAAAAAGGGGAAGTGCTCATTGTAATATTGTCAAATTGAAAAATAAAGTCAATTTTAAATACACAGTATTATCGCATGGCCGCAAAAGTAATATCATTGACGTTGAAATTAATTAAATTCTACTCATTACACTGAAAAACCACTATTACGGATATTTTATTATAAAATAATTATAATTTGTAGTTTAAATCTACTTTTATTATTAATAATCATTTTAATGAGTTTCTGAGTAAAATTAACCAACAAGCCTAACAAAAACAAGCCACACTAAATTAATAAACGGACAAAAGTTTGTTTATTAATTTTTTGTGCTTTGTTTAAAACGCTTATAAGTAGTCTTTAACTGTAGTTTATCGATTTTACCGGTCTGTTGATTAAAAGATTGACGTCAGCGTCGTCTTCTAACATCTTACGCAAACCGTTACTGAATATTTACAGTTAGAAGTTACATCTTCTAAGAGTTTTTCTGTAAATGGCTACGTATACAACCTTATTTTTTGTTTAAATCTGAAAAGGGGTCATTGTACTCATCATTTTGAACAACTATGCAATCATTTTGAACACAATGCCTAAATTGGCTGAAAATTAGGCTGCCTGGTTGTTAGATATTGGAATTTAGATTCCCGTGGGGGAACCACGGGAATCTAAATTCCTGATCCAATATTGATATTGGATCAAGAATCATAGATTCTTGATCCAATATTGATATTACTTGATATTATCTAGGTAATATTGTAATCAAATCAGTACCTACGCTACGCTGACGTATGTATTATTAATTAATGTATTATAATTACTTAGGACATTCCTAGCTGCCAATTCTCTTGATAGTTAGGTATATTATCTTAAAATATTACAATGGATAGTCTTAAATTAATGCGTCCCGCAACGCCTTAGGAATTAATTAGGTATAAATTATTAGCTTACAAACTTGAATGATAAATAGGTAAGGAATATGACGAGGAGAATCTTCTATAATAGTTATTGCTAAGTTTCGCTTTTTTTCTTAGCGTGTCGATGACAATCTAATTACAGTCGGCCCAAAATTTTACCTTTAGTACCTACCTTTAGTAACGTTCAGTTTCAGTGTAATAAATCCAAAACCGATTTTATTC
The DNA here is from genome assembly GCA_947363905.1 of Lithophane semibrunnea. Taxonomy (NCBI): domain Eukaryota; kingdom Metazoa; phylum Arthropoda; class Insecta; order Lepidoptera; family Noctuidae; genus Lithophane; species Lithophane semibrunnea. The sequence goes on along the minus strand of OX376197.1, from coordinate 10,518,357 downwards.
CAAAATGTCGATGGAATTGTACATACTGGCGCGATTCGCCGCGCGACGCAAATTTTAACAAAACAATTTCTGAGAAAACTTCACGGCGAACAATGCGCCGGCGTCGCACAATGGAAGGAATGTATGGGAGAGGTTGGACTTACGCACTTCCGAGAAAAAAGAGTCTAATTTTGAAAAACGAATAATGCCATCGTGTTTAGTTATCAAATGCCTTTAATACTTGTGCTGACAAATTTCTTTCTATCTCTCGTATTTCGGGAGTTAATTGAGAAAATGAGAAATTTTACTATGAAAATGACTGTATCGAGCTCTCTGCCGTCTGATTCCGGTCTCGTTTCAAGTTGTGGGCTTTACTATCGTATTACGCATAGCAAAAGCTACATTTACTGCTAAGACACATGGTGCGCCAAACGTGCACCTTCTGACATATAGGGTGATCTATTTTTTAACTGAATCGAGCTTTCTACCTCCTAAATCTGATCCTATTTTAAGTTGTAGTTTTTACTATCATAATACACATACCAAGAGCTGCATTTAGTGCTTAGACATCTTGTGCGCCAAACGTACACCTTCTGACTTATAGAGTGATGTATTATTTTACTGAATCGAGCTTTCTGCCTCCTAAATCTGGGTCCTGTTTCAAGTTGTACTGTTGTAGTTGATACTGCTAAACTTTACGCAGATTTGTACCCATGATATTGCCTTCTTCTCTTAATAAACTTGGTATACACGGGCCAGACATACAAGCATTCGTTCGACAATTCTTCTTCTACTTTTTATGACCTAACGGATTCCGAAAATAATGACCCCGAATTTGTCTTCTTCTTCTCGAATTTGTTTATGTCAATGATTTAGCAAATATAATTCCGAATCTGAATCGAATATTGATGACAAAGATGATGATGAGGAGGATGATTAAAATTTGATTTTGAAATGTTCTTAAATCATATTGCTTAGTTATCAAATGCCTTCAATACTTGTGCTGACAAATTTCTTTCTACCTCTCGTATTTCGGGAGTTAATTGAGAAAATGAGAAATTTTACTATGAAAATGACTGTATCGAGCTCTCTGCCGTCTGATTCCGGTCTCGTTTCAAGTTGTGGTCCTCACTATCATAATACACATACCAAGAGCTGCATTTAGTGCTAAGACACATGATGCGCCAAACGTGCACCTTCTGAGATACAGGTTGTCATCAATATTCGATTCAGATTCTGAATTATATTTGCTAAATCAGTAGCATCAACTACAACAGTACAACTTGAAACAGGACCCAGATTTAGGAGGCAGAAAGCTCGATTCAGTAAAATAATACATCACCCTATAATTCAGAAGGTGTACGTTTGGCGCACCAGATGTCTTAACACTAAATGCAGCTCTTGGTATGTGTATTATTATAGTAAAGACTACAACTTAAAATAGGATCAGATTTAGGAGGTAGAAAGCTCAATACAATTAAAAAATAGATCACCCATTATGTCAGAAGGTGCACGTTTGGCGCACCATGTGTCTTAGCAGTAAATGTAGCTTTTGCTATGCGTAATACGATAGTAAATCCCACAACTTGAAACGAGACCGGAATCAGACGGCAGAGAGCTCGATACAGTCATTTTCATAGTAAAATTTCACATTTTCTCAATTAACTCCCGTAATACGAGAGGTAGAAAGAAATTTGTTAGCACAAGTATTGAAGGCATTTGATAACTTAATACGATGGCATTATTCGTTTACCAAAATTAGACTTTTTTTCTCAGAAATGCCTAAGTCCAACCTCTCCTATACATTCGTTCCACTGTGCGTCGCGTCGCATGACGAATCGCGCCAGTATGTAAGAGCCTTAATGCATAATTAATAACGTGTTCGCAGAAAACTATGAGTACAATTAATTTCGATATTGAGTAAGTACCGACCTACCTCATTATTTAAAGAACACGTTTTTTCTACCTTTCAACTTCTATATTCCTAGGATGAGGAAGCCGTTAAAAACAAGTGATCGAAAATTTACAGAAATAATATTGACTCGCTTTGTTGAGGTTTTGATTAAATATTCCTGTAAAAATACAGGCTGAAAAATACTGATTCATTTCTAGATCCGATCGGTACCTACAGTATCCATAGTGATTGAATTGGCTGTACCAATTACTGTGCTTTGCTACGAAGAGCTGTGTACTGCAATACTAAAGGTTTTTTTTTGTAACTCTCTACGTACCGTATCCATTTTGATTTACGTGGTGTTAATTTGGTATGAAAGAACTTGAATATAGGTCGAATTTTTATCAAAACATTTCAAGGAACATCGACGATTTATTTTATTTATTTGGAAAAATGGACGCCAGTAATTAATCCAGCTTGTATCCTAAATATATCGTAGCCTTTATGGCAATAGTTTTAAAGATCAATGTTCAAAAGCAGTAGGAATACCTACCATAAACACTGATCCTCCTAAATGTTGAATTCCCTTTTTTTTTCTGTTTTTTTTTTTGAGGGTGGCGATTCGTCGAATGACTTCTCCCGCTCTGGGCGAAGCGGAAGGGCGTGTCAGACTTTTACTGACTAAAACCCACCCGTGTTCCTTCAGTCTGTTGCCAAGGTCCCGGTATCCCTTTCGTAGGTACTTCCCCCAACCCTGGCAGGATGTGGAATTCTCTGACTACTTAGAGTCTCTTAGTTTGAAAAATCTACTAAGCTGTAGTCTTTCAGTCCAAAACTAACAAATTAGACAACCTAAATTAGATTATCCTCCTTTTCCAACACAAAAATCTCCACTTTTTCTTTCACATTTTGTATAACATAAATATATTTTTAGGATATCATAACGGAACTCCATGCGACTCTTGCGCTCGCCTCAATGCGTTACAACAATGAACTTGACCTGATGTTTAGTAGAACAACAACTGTGTTACAACTGCGGCTGCGGCCGTAGTTACATCACAACGGAGCTCCGGCTTTCGACGACTGTTACTGACTGTGACTGTTATGATAACTCACTGGTTAAAAAAAATGAACTTTACCGTGTAATTTAGGTCAATAGGAAAGTTACGAGATTATCTCTCGCTTCGTCATCATCGAAAGTCTGTGCTAGTCTGTAAGACGCGGATTTTCCGAGGATGTCCTATAAGGTACCTACTTTATTATGAACATTCTATATTTGGCGTCGAATGGCGTCGCCGTTCATTGACCTCTCTTTTGAACACACAAGACAAGTGTTCTCAACAATATCAAAGTAATATAAAACGTTTGATCTTTAAATGTAAACTTAATCAAAAACAGACTCCAGCTTTGAAGATACAGAAATTAAATTAAAATTAAAAATTATTTATTTTCGACAATCTAGTGGTTTTTTTCTTGTTTCTTAGACACAAAGAGCTATGTAAAAGAATCCTAACCAATATTATTATAAATGCGAATGTGAGTTTGTTTCTTTGTTTGTTTCGCTTTCATGCTAAAACTGCTGTACAGATTTGGATGAAATTTGGCACATGGGTAGACCATGACCTGAAATAAACAACACAAAACATAGTATAGTTTTCATCCCGATGTTCCCCCGGGATCAAGAATTACGCGGGTAAAACCACGGTCCTCAGCTAGTTTTAAATAACATTAACCATCGAACTTTATTTATTTATTACTAGCTGCGCCCCGCGGTTTCACCCGCGTAAGTCTCGATCCCGTGGGAATATCGGGATAAAAAGTATCCTATGTGTTAATCCAGGTTATAAGCTATCTGTTTGCCAAATTTCATCCAAATCCATTCAGCCGTTTTTGCCTGATTTAGTAACAAACATCCAAACACACAAACACACAAACTTTCACATTTAAAATATTATTATAGTAGGATTGTTATTATTTATGTACACACAGTAAAATCAGTAGGTACATAGAGATACGACGTAATTATAATATGAGTACAAAGGTACTGCTTATTTCTTCGAGCAGACCTGCGAAAGGAGAAATGAGAAAGAAATGTAGACAATAGTGTGCTTTATGAACGGAGTATGTAAGGATCGTAGCAGGTGGCGTTATGTAGTTTTTGCTTATCCCCGTTGAACGTAGGCGTGAGTTTAGGTATGTATGTAACCATAACCGTCTTACTATAATTAATGCAGCTTAAAAAAATGCTAGATGCAATCATAATACGTATTGTGCTAGATCATATGTTTATATAAATGCATGGAATGTCCAGATTCTGTGTTGCCATTTCAATTAAAACATTAACTATACGCCATGCGAGACGGACAGACATGCACGCATTTGTGCAGTGTTTAGTAATTAGTTTTGTGGTAACACGCTTTAACGAGAATCCGACCACTTGATGGAAATGTATGTTAACTTGCCATTAAAATAATTAACGTTTTTTGGGTTATTAATAGGTATAATTAATAGTCATTAAGTACATATTTCGCAAAGTATTTTGCCTGATAAAACTATTAAAATAATAAGGCATTACCTACGGTCTGAAAATTAAATTGTTTCAATCAAAATATTTATATAATTAATTACGTACCGATAGAGTATTGCGTTACGTTAATTATACCTAAATTTTTAATAACAACACGCCTGTTATTTTTTACAGTTTTTACATTTTCGTAATAAATCTATAATAAAAAAATATTGCAACTGCTGTCGGTTTTGAAATCATTATGAGACAAGAGGCTAAAACCTAGATCCACATCTGCGGTGCAGCGGTGGATCGAAAGTCGGCCTATCGATATTGATGCCGTCAAAATATATTCGATATTCAATATCGATCAACGAACGCCCGACCTTCGCTAAATATGGACGAACTCCACACCATCGATCGACGTTGAATGAAAACGACGTCGATAGACCGTCATGCTGCCATGCACCACACTGAATCATCCTGTGGGGCTAGCACGAATGGTCAGTCGGAGTAAACGTAAAATTGAAAATGTTCGTTTTGTGCTTAATATTGACTTAGTTTTAAGACTTTTTTCATATCAATGGGTATTGAGCCTATCGCGAAAATGTAAAATAAAATGCTATAGGATATTTGTTGTTACCTATAGTATAGTAATTGTACTTTCGATTCAAAATTCTTTCGAATTGACGTCGCGCTTTCGGCTAGGGCCTCTGAACGATCGATGTCACCTATCGACTGCAGTCTGTTTATACCTTAACATGGCCGTTGCGTGACATCAAAGTTAATGATAATTTAATCGCTTGTTTGGATGCGAAATATTCGTATTATTGCATCAATGTGAACCCGGTTTACCATTCGACTGGTTATATTAAACTTTAAATAATCATTTTAATAGGTACATACACCTATTAAAATTGAAACTCTCACATTGTGCAACCGATGCTAAACCAAAAACTTGTCCTTGTTTGTAATATTGGTAAACGTTATGATGTTACACATAGATTCATTCCACTAACTGGGCTTTTTTTGGTCTTCATTGCTTGGGCTAAATAATAATGAACGAACAAAGACCGCTGTTTCACTAATGCTATATGCGTCAATAAGATTGTGATCACTCGCTGTAAAGAATACAAAATCAGTCTATTGTTCTAACTTTACATCTTACTATAATAATGGTTTAAGTGACCAACAAGGGGAAAGAAATAATTTAATTACTTTATAATTATCACTGTGTAGGTACTGTAGTTTTTCTTTGAAACGTTTCTCAGATTGGATGTTTACTAGATTTTACTATGGAATTATTTATTCAAATTATTTTATATGCTGTGCTTAATTCTGATTTTTTGAAGTTTTTTTTTACACACCGCTTTTTATAATAAATGTTTTAACTACATTTTATACCACTATGTAATCCTGCGAAACTCTCTTTTTAATGTTATAAAAAAACACGATGCACACTACGCTTTAATAATAAGATAACAGAAAAAAAGTTTAATTGAATGTAAGCACACAATACATTTTCGTTCATAAAGTAATTAAAAATGTTATCACAGTAATAATTAACAAGGAAAAACTTACTTCGTGAAAAAGGACACTCCACAGAAAATATAATTCACAAAATAATTAAAAAATACTTTGAAATTCTAGCGTAAAACGGTTCGGTTCGGTTTGAACGTCGCGTGCGCCGGCAGAGGCTTTGCTAAACAAACTATCGAACTATAGACTGTAGAGCATAGGCCTTGCCATTCTCCTGGTCACCGCCGTTCAGCAACCGGTGTACAACCGGTCCGTTAGACCTCATTTACACCGACAATCTATTAAAGAATCCGGTTTAACTGCCCTTACATTCACAAAAACAACAAAAAATGAATTAAAAATAGCAGCTCTTTTTAATATTCATGAATGTTTTAACGTACAATTCACGTCGAACAATAAGAATGAAGTGGGATATTTATTCATAGCGTATTAAAATTTCAGCGTAAAATATTTCATCTAACTTGGACATGAAATATTAATAATATGTTGATAGCGCTGATTGGGCTTTTAATGGATGCTTTAAAATACTTTGGTAAACTTTTGTTGGTGTTCTCAACTTTGGAAACAGTGGAATATATTTGGATTTTGGCAACGATCATGTATCTACCTAATGTTTTGTTTTGAATTTGAATTAGTTTTCAAAAGTAGTTAAGTTGTAAGTTTTTACCAACTGTTCTGTATAACTTAATTTTAGTTTAACAGCCTCCGCTTATTTTAATAATTATTATATTTTTCCTCATAGGAGTCAATAATTTTATACATTTTGCATGAAATAAAGAAACCGTTAATCATATCTTACAACTCGCACTGGGCTCGCGTAGTGGATTATGTCTCAATCCCTCGCATGGAGAACAGGCTTATGTCCCAGCAGTGGGAACGCTATAGGCTGATCATGCTTTAATAGCTTATATTGTATGACGTCAGCTGTATTATAAAAAAAGGAAAATGATGATCGTATTTTAAAAACATATCGGATATCAGTCCTTCCCATTTAATAAATCCACAACTATTTTAATGCAAAAATATATCGCTATCAATGCATTTTAGACTTGCTTACAGCCTCATGAAATAAAAATTTCTCCCACAAAGGATAGGTCTACTTTTAACTACCGTAACCTGTATTTTTCACGCTTTCTCTTTATTCTAAGAGCTCTCATATTGCACCTCTGTAAATAAAATATGGAAATTCATGGAAGTCCGGTTTCATTATACCAGCGGACGCGCTAGAAACAATTTTTAAAGTCCCAGGAATTTTCACAAGGGGCTTCTTTGTTCTATTAAAAAAATTAATTGCAAACTGCGGTTCATTTTATTTATTATTTAGAAGAATATCTTTGAGGTACATTAGATTAAAATAATATTTCTTCATATCGGACATGTTGAAGATATATCACCTCCATGTAGTAATGTAGCCAGCGTTCTGCAACTGGCTAGATAGAATTGTCTATAGTTCACAGTGCTCCATGTTTTGTAATCTTACTTTCTATACCTTCCTAACAATATAATGCTTTACAATATTTTATGTGGTTTAGCTTCTTTATATCTGCAAACCTCCCCAACATTGGTTATGGGCTCAAAGCAGTAAAGTGTTGTTGTGTGTTGGGAAAATAATTCGAAATTGTAGAAGATTTGAAAAGTACATGCAGGAAGAAAAATGACTTCGAATGTGCGCATAGAATTATTGACGAAGGACAACTACGACAGTTGGAAGGTACAGGTGGAAGCATTGTTAATAAAAAATGACTTCTGGGAGCATGTAAGTGGAGAAAAACCAAAACTGATGCTGATATATCGACATGGAAGACGGCTGACAGAAAAGCAAAGTCTGAGTTGATATTGGCATTAGATCCGAGTGTAGTTCGTCATGTAAAAAGGGTGGAGACTTCACGAGAGGTATGGTTGAAATTAGAGAGCTTGTTTGCATCAAGAGGACCTGCAAAGAAAGCGAATTTAATGAAAAGGATCATGTTACAAAGGATGAGTGAAAATCAAAAGGTATGTGAGCACCTTGATTCCTTTTTTGAAGCCGTCGACAAATTGGAAGAAATGGATATAAAAATCCATGATGATTTGTTAACGATTATGTTGCTGTACAGTCTTCCGGGAAGTTACGAAAACTTTAGATGTGCCATAGAGTCTAGAGATGAACTCCCAAAGCCAGAGCAACTAAGAATTAAAATCATCGAAGAGGATAGTTCAAGAGGAAACGCTCAAGTTGACAAAATAGAAGGCGCCATGTATTTGGACAAACATCCGAAGAAAATTACTGGAAAAACATTTAAGTTTAAATGTTTTAAGTGCCACAATTTTGGCCATAAGGCATCGGACTGCACAAAGAAAAAGGAGAAGACTCAAGAAACCCGATGTGTGGAGTCATACACTAGTCATGAAAGTTGTGAAGCCATAAATCATGTTTCAGATGACTGCCGCATCGCCGTTGATGCGAAGCGCCGTCAAGAATGGATCTTTGATAGTGGTTGCACTTCTCACATGTGCAATGACGCAGAAAGGTTTGCTGAGATACTCCCTGCAAGTCAAAAATTAAAATTAGCCACTGATTCTTTGACAACCGTGCAAGGTAAAGGTACAGTTAAGTTATTAGCATGCAATGATGATCGAATGCGTAAAATTCAATTTGAGAATACCCTGTTGGTTCCCGATTTACGTAGTAATTTAATTTCCATCGCCCAGCTTACTGAACGAGGTTGTGAAGTCACGTTCAAACACGACGTAGCCTATGCAGTTAAAAAAGGTGAGGTAAAACTGACCGCTGATCGGCGAGGTGATTTATATTACTTGAGGGAGCTGGACGCTTCAGCGTCTGTGGTATGTAGTGAAAGTGTTGATCTGTATCGATGGCATGAGCGTATGGGACATCTGAATGCTAGGGATCTTATGAAAGTATTAAAGAAATCAGGTATTGATCCGATAAAGATTGATAGTAACTTGCATGATTGTAATGTGTGTGCTAAAGGAAAAATGGTATCGTTGCCTTTTGTGAAATCCAGTTCACGCTGCAACGAGAAGTTGCGAATAATATATTCTGATGTGGTCGGTCCAATGAGAGTTCAATCGAATGGCGGAAATAAATATTTTATTACTTTTATTGACGATTGTACTCGTTGGTGTGAAGTTTTTTTTCTGAAAAATAAAAGTGACGTTTTGTCAAAGTTTAAAATCTTTAAATGTCATGTTGAAAATTTGACGGGAAGAAAAATTAAATATTTACAAACGGATAACGGAAGTGAATACAAAAATAACATTTTCGATGAATTTTTAGAAAATGAAGGTATTAAGAGACGTCTCACGACGCCATACTCACCTCAAAGTAACGGCATCGCCGAACGGATGAACCGTACGTTGATTGAAATGGCAAGGTGCATGATCTTATCGTCAGGTATTTCACCAAGTTTTTGGGCAGAAGCTGTAGCTACTGCATGCTATTTGCGTAATAGGTGGCCAACTAGCAGTCTGAATGGTGAAATTCCGTACGAAAAATGGTTTGAGAGACCTGTGAATGTCAAATATTTAAAAACTTTTGGCACGAAAGTACACGTCTTGGAAAAGGAACCAGGTAAGGATAAGTTTGCAGCACGTAGTTTACTCGGCATATTTGTGGGTTATCCAGCTGATGCTAATGGCTATAAAATATGGATACCTGAGAGTAGAAAAATCGTAGTGTCGAGAGATGTAAAATTTCAGGAAGGTAAACTAACTGAAATTGAGTGTAAGGCCTCTAATGAATCACTAATTGAACCACAATGTGAAAAGAGTATTGTGAGAAAGACTGTTGATATAGAAATTAAACCTAAAGAACAGCCGGATGTACCACTTAGTGATGAACCTTCAAGAGAAGTAATTCCATTAGATATTCAACCGAATGTGCCAATGATTGATGAAGGAAGTACAGAGAATACAGAATCTACTGGAATTGGTGATAGAAACAATACTTTAAAAAGAGGTCCTGGAAGGCCGAAGATTCAGAGAGGACATGTTGGCCGCCCTCGTAAAATATACAACATGGTTGAGGTAAGAGAGAGTAGCGACAATGAGTCATCGACGGAAGAATACGTCGACACTGATGATTTTGCTGGAGCTATTGAAACCACCTTAAACGAAGCTTTGACATCTGACGAAAAGGCCAAATGGGAGGAAGCGATTCTTTCAGAAATAAGAAGTCTAGTAAATAACGATACGTGGGAAATTGTGAAGAAACCTTCAGATCGTAATATCGTAGGATGTCGATACGTGCTGACGACAAAGCTAAATGTTGACAATACTGAGAAAAAGAAGGCCAGACTGGTAGCAAAGGGATACAGTCAGCAACATGGCCTAGATTATAATAAGACATTCGCCCCAGTTGCGAGAATTGCAACTATACGTTTGTTGGTCGCCTTAGCTGTCGAAATGGGCATGGACATTGACCAAATAGATATAAATACCGCTTATCTAAACGGTGATCTGAACGAAGATATTTATATGAAGATTCCAGAGCTGCTAAAAGAAGGTTTAGAGAAACTGAAAAATGCAGATGGTGTTAATTCTGCAGTAGGCAAAAAAGCAGCAAAGATGCTTGAAGATATGAAAGCAGGTGGTGACACCTGTCGTCTAAAGAAATCTCTATATGGTCTCAAACAAGCTGGACGACAGTGGAATATAAAACTTGACGAGAAGCTGAGAGAAATGGGATTGAGATCTACGATAAATGAACCTTGTTTGTATCACAAGCGCAATAAAGGTGGAACAAATCTTTTTGTTGTTGTTTACGTAGATGACATATTGATCGCATCGCAAAAGAGAACGTATATAGATAAATTCAAGCAGGAATTGGCGCGGAGGTTTGAGCTTAAAGACTTTGGTCAAGCAACCTTCTGTCTTGGGATAGATATAAAGAAAGATGGCAACACGTATTTCTTATCACAAGAGAAGTATATTAAAGATATCCTGAAGAAATATGCTATGGAAAATTGCAATCCTATCCAGACTCCAATGGAGATTGGAAATCCTGTTATTAGTGAAAAAGAAGTACTAAAAGGGAAACAATTTCCGTACAGAGAGCTAATTGGAGCGCTCATGTATTTAAGTGTAGCGACTAGACCTGACATCGCTACCGCTACGGCAAAACTTGCGCGGTTTGCAGAAAACCCGCAGGAAACTCATTGGAAGGCTGCGAAGCGAGTTCTCCGATCCTTAAAAGGTACGATAACTCACGGTTTGGCGTTTAAGCCGACAGGGTTATGCATACAAGGGTATGCAGATGCAGATTGGGGTAGCTGTGTTATTGATAGACGATCGTTTACGGGTTATTCATTCATTCTAGGTGGCGCAAGTGTGTCATGGACCTCACACAAGCAACGGATAGTTGCAACATCTACCTGTGAGGCGGAATTCGTATATCTGAATAGTCTATTAAAAGAGCTAGGTTTATTGTGTAAGGTAAGAATGCATGCTGATAACTTAAGTGCCATTTGCCTTGCTGAGGATCACGGCATACATCATGCTAAGAGTAAGCACATTGACATAAGACATTTCTTTGTAAGGGATGTGCTACGCGATAATAAAGATATAACGTTGGAATATTTGTCAACTGACAAGATGTTGGCAGATGTCCTCACCAAACCTTTACCTCGCGTAAGACACGAAATACTAATACGTGCATTAGGAATGTGTGCGCGAAAATAAAGATAGATGCAATTCGTACTGGAGTTGAGGGGGTGTGTTGAAGATATATCACCTCCATGTAGTAATGTAGCCAGCGTTCTGCAACTGGCTAGATAGAATTGTCTATAGTTCACAGTGCTCCATGTTTTGTAATCTTACTTTCTATACCTTCCTAACAATATAATGCTTTACAATATTTTATGTGGTTTAGCTTCTTTATATCTGCAAACCTCCCCAACAGGACATAGAAGTAATATTTTCAATTTTTTTACCGACGAAAAAAATGGAGGAGGCTGTCAAGTCGACCGTCTATATTTTTTTATTTGTTATGGTGTACACTAAAATGTATTTTCGCTATTGACTTACCTATGATTTTAATCGCACAATGAAGTTAAATAGCCCAACGATTGCTAATTAAACTAATTATGTTAAAGTACAGTTTCCACATTATGGAAACTCATTAGCATTTTTTAAACACTGGCAGCAATAAAATTATAACATCAATCTTGAAAGGCTCATCTAACTAATATTATAAACGCGAAAGTTTGTAAGTATGGATGGATGGATGGATGTTTGTTACTCTTTCACGCAAAATAAACGGATTTGGATGAAATTTGGCACACAGATAGTTTATAACCTGGATTAACACATAGAATACTTTTTATCCTGATATTCCCACGGGATCGGGACTTATGCGGGTGAAACCGCGGGACACTGCTTGTAAAATATAAACATATAAAACTGTATCTTCAGTCCGCGACGCTGCTGAGAAGGTTGAACATGTTTTAATTTCCTTAAATCCAATATTACGCTTCGGTGTAAACGATGCCAGCGGAATATTTTGCAACCAATTTGCGTAAATGAATTAAAAGAAATATCATAATGGAATTTCCTTGTTCTATTTTATAAGCAATAATATTATCGAGTATAAAGTACAGTGTCATGGTGAGTAATATAAAATAACATCACGCCTTGTTTCCCCGCAGGGTTGGGCAGAGGTGTACTTATAGAACGCCCACATTTCGCCAGTTATGTTTAAGTTTAATGTAATAGGGGCGAGCCTATTACCATCAACTGGGCACAAATCCAGACTCAGGGCTGCTCCTGCCAGGGTTGCGGGTTAGTCCGAAAGGGATACCGGGACCTTGGCAACAGGCAACTGAAGGAACACGGGTGGGTTTTTAGTCAGTAAAAGTCTGACACGCCCTTCCGCTCCACCCAGAGCGGGAGAAGTCATTGGATAATTTCCTACAATCGAAAAAAAAAAAAAGGGCTGGTACTGAGTTTCAGATAGAAAAACCCAATAACACTTTGCCCATCCCGGGAACCGAAGCCAGGTCCTTACGCTCAGCAGTACGCTAGCCACTACGAGTAGACCAACGGGGCAGTATTAAAATTTGACTTTGGAGAACATACATGTAGGATGTTTAAATATGGACGCATCCTAGTTTTAAGAAATAATAATAAGTAGATAGATGAATGCTGCGATGAGTGAATGAGAGAGTATGTGAGAGAGAGAGAGAGAGAGATAGGGGGAGTGAGTTAAGATGGCGAAGGGGTGATGAAGATGTTTAAGATGTAAGAAGTTTAATAATTAAAAGAAGTCATAACTCAAGTTAAGTCTTTATTTTATCGGTCATCCACACCTCCCTACATAAATCTACATCGTAGTCATAAATCTCGAAAGCTTACATTTTCCATTTGCATTTACATCGTATCATACAAATCAGTAAATAATAATTGGTAGGTAATTGCTATGCGATTTGAGGGCTCTAAGTAAAATTAATTGAATTGCAAATTCACGTCAGTTCAATTATTTGATAATTGCCGTTCTTGTCAAAATTGATAATGATTAAATCATTATTCTATTATACCCATGACATGACGTCATGATATAAAATTATTTCAAGCTTTCTTGTCAATATAGAGCCACATCTTATAGATATTATACAGGCTGTAAGGGTAAACACTCTTGTCATTCAAACCATGGGTAGTTGACTTAAATTTAGAAATAAATGACCGAACACAACAAAAAAAAAACGTTATTTTCATTAAAAGATTTTAAAAAGTTTCTATCCGACACCGTGCTCTCTAGCGAAACAGCTGACTGACTGAGGGGGTCGCGCTTGCGGCCGGTCAGGTCACATCCCGCACTCCCTGCCCGTGTTGAGACGCAAGGTCGTTGCCCTAGCGCATAGGGCAACGAACTTACGTCTCTTGTGGTAAAATATAAATTAAAAAAAAAGAAAAAAAAAAGTTGTAATTTTCCATTGATTTTACGTTCTATAAATGAAACCAAACCACTGGTTGCAAAGATAACGGTGTTTACCCTAACACCCTGTATGTAAATTAAAGTCGCTTTTAGCGTGCTTCTTCTAAACCACGCAACAGATTTTGATGAGGTTTTCACCATCGCTATTCCGGAAGGTTTATGTTGGTGGTTATGGTTGTGGGGCTCTGTTTTGCATAGGGTCGCAGCATAATGCTGAGCGATAGCCGTTTTGCGTGGATGTGACGCATGTTTCCCCCAACCTTTTTTATTTTTACTTTGTGGTTATTTTCTTTTTTTGTTTTTTGCGTCATATTTACCGCAAATAAACGTATTTTCTTTCTTTCTTCTATATACTACTAACGTTAAATTAAAGTTACATAATAACTAAGTTTCGATGTTTTGTCAAGTCGTAAAAAACGTGCGAAGCGGGAGCTGGTCGCTCCCCAATAGAGCTGTTCGGTTTGGTACCCAAAATGTAAATGCTACTTCTATATTATGAATTTCAATTTCAAAACGGCTTTGGCTGTTCTGAAAGAGGATATCAATCAATCTGCCTAGCCTTTTCCCAACTATATTGGGGTCGGCTTCCAGTCTAACCGGATGCAGCTGAATATCAGTATTTTACATGGAGCGACTGCCTATCTGACCTCCACAACCCAGTAACTGGGTGATACGATACCCCTTGGTAAGACTGGTTGCCAGACTATCGGGCTTCTGACGACCCGTAACGACTGTCAAAGATCCGTGACTGACAGTCGGGACCAACGGCTTAACGTGCTTTCCGAGGCACGGAGGAGTCTCGATATGTAAGGATGGTCACCCATCCACGGACCTACCCCGGCAAGCGTAGCTTAACCTGACGGATCGACCCGTGCGGCAGATAATACTTAGCCACGAGCTCCTCACCTCGCCCAGCTCAACTGTTCTGAAAGAGGATAAATGAACAAAAATACCCTATGTAAATAAAAATGTATCAAAACGCAACCAACAAAAAATATTTTAAAAGACTGACGTGTTTTCGGAAAATACTTTTACTGGATGTATGTTCCGGATTGGTGCAAAAACGGCCTTACGGATGAAATTTGGCACACAGATAATTTATAACCTGGATTAACACATAGGGTACTTTTAATTCCAATATTTTCCGACATCCACGCGGGTGAAGCCCGGGGCTAAAGCTAGTCTACACTAATATTATAAAGACGAAAGATTTGTATTTTTGTGTGTATGTTTGTAATGAATAAACTCAAAAACTACTGCGCCGATTTCAAAAATTCTTTCACCATTAGAAAGCTACTATAATATAGGCTATAATTTATAAAAAATACACGCGGGCGAAGCCGCTGGCGGCAGCTAGTCTGTTATAAATGAATGCAAAGAGGACGCTTTAGGTAAATTACACATAACTGGACCTATAGTACACCTACATTTCGCCAGTTATCTTTGAGTCACATGTAATAGGAGGCCCCCTATTATTGCCAAAATAAATTATTTACAAAATAAACATAAGAATCTTCAGAATATAGAAACAAACTTGCCCCTAAACACTCTAATTGAAAGAAAATCTTTGTTGCTTTGACCTTGATAGCCATTTACAAAGCTTTTATAGCTCCTTAATGTTCAACCGAACAACCTAACAAAGAGATTCTTAATATGACCCATTAAACATTATGGGAACATTGTATTTACAACGATAATATAATATAAAACAAGTACAAAAAAATACCTCTTTTGAAAAACAAGTCTTAAATCTGAGATATTATTAACCTCAAGGATTCCCTTGAGGTTAATAATCTACATATTGGGATTATTGGACCTTTTGGAAAAAGGATATTTTGAAACTGTTGGACATTTAGGGAATTCAACATTCTAGACCTGAACTGTCTTTAGTTACTAGCTCTGCTCGCTTCTCGTTAATCGGGTGGCGGGACAGAAAAAAGAACCACCGAAGAAAGCTAGATAATTATCAGTTAATAAAAAAAAGGCACAAGTGATTATCTGTGTGCACACCGCACATAAATAATAGATGATGACGTCACTTCTAAAAGATTAGGATGGAAAAAGTCCGGCACTGTTTTACTTCTGAACAAATCCAATCTGTTGCTCTTTTGTTACAGACCTTCACAAACAGAAACTTTCAAACAAAGGAAAATACATTGTAAAAACGATAAAAGGAAATAATTGAACAGGTATCAGTTTTAGTTTCATGTTAAAACTGATGGAATGCAATCGAAGCCCTAAAGGAATATAACCAATGTAATAGCGAAAAAACCGGGATTCCCATCACACAATCAAGGTCCGCGGGATCAACAGTACATAAGCTCTGTTCCCTTCACGGGAAAATGGAAAAGCAGACAGCACTATCCGTTCCCCGCTAGTTAAGTCCCTTAAATACTAAAGTACACAAAGGAAATTAAAGTACTTTACTTTTTAAACACAGAACCTGTTGGCATTAACGTTGCTGATAGGGCATAAAAAATGAAAACTAAAACCTAGTGCTGGGCTATTTGTAGAGAGAAACGTGTTTTACGTGAAGGTATAATTACAAAGGCTTTGCTTCTGACATTTATTGCTCTACGAGTAAAAAGGTTGTAATGCCTTGTTGTTGCAGTTTTATTTATGCTTCATTTTTCCGAATAATACAAGCTACATCCAAATCGCAGTTATATGGCTATTTAGTATTTTTATGACGCCAAAATAGGAATTATTTAAAATTCACAAAAAGAGGCGCAGGCGCATGCATTGTACTGAAGAGTCCAAGAATATTTTAGCGAAACGGGAATTATTTTAGGTTCACAAAAAGAGGCGCATTAATTGTATTAGAGTGTCAATTACATTTTTAGGAAAGCAAAAAGGGGATTATTTGAGGTACGATTGATATAAACATGCTTATTTGTTATTAATCGGGTAGGTATCATATTATTATCACTGCTTTATTTTCAACACTGACTCGAAAGTACAGGTTTAGTAATTACATGAAAGCGTTCCTTGCATTTTAGATTCTGCTTAATGAATTTCAGCTCGTACATTGTAGTCATAATTCTACAGAGGGTTATTAAGATCTTTGTGAACATCTATTTTATGGCTAAGCTCAGCATAATGTGCATCTTCGTTAGTGTTCATACGGGGTACTATCGCTTAAGATAATCTTATGCTGTTACTAACAATGTTCCTTTATTTTAATATACATAGTTTACTCTGTTTCTGCTAGGAATAATATACAAACTTTATGCTACGCTGAAACCTGTGAAATATTCTATGATGAAGTATGTTTGATTTTTCACTTGTCACAAGTATTGAAATACCTTTTCCGTTATGAACTAGAAAAAAATGCCATTGATGTTAAATTCAGTGGACGCTATTCGAATAAAATGAATATTAGAAAATAGCGTACATATCTACAAAAATATCAATCCATAAAGAAATAAAATAAATAAAAATAGTTTCATTATTTGGCAAACAGAAACAAATATCGAAGATAAAATACACGAATGAAATTGATATCAATATACTGGTATTTACTCAGATCGAAATATGTACCTAGGTATAACTTGTTTTATTGTTTTTATTCGCTTACCTTGCAATATTTTTTTTAAAACTTGGACTACTCATATGAGTTGAGTATATATGAGTTGTAGAAAGATCTGGCAGGCAAGAGTTATTCCGCAACAAGAGAAAAACTATGAGAATTGCTTTTTTAAGTTTTCTAATCATAGACTGTTCCATCTTATGAGTCTGCTCACAGAATGTGGTATTGTGAGTTGAGCAGCAACAAGTACAAATCTAAAGAAAGAATCTCTAAAAGTAACAAAACACAGACGTACTCATCAAGTGCAGTAAATTATAATATGATGAGATTGAACAGTCAAAAACGTTATTTAAGAAACAAGATTATTTTCTCAAATGATAATACAGAAGTCTTAACCGATGAACCAATCACTACAGACAAAACAAACAGAAGTTTGTAGATATAAAAAGTCCGTAAGTAACTAAAAATAAACAAATAAAAACATATTGTAAAAAGCTCAATTGACGCACGGCCTCACGAGAGGCTCTCGTCCTTCCATATGAGAACGAAAAAACCCAGAGTGCTATTAACTTAAAAAAACATAACTGAATTTAAGATACGAATATAATCCGCAGAAGTTTCCATTCGATGTTTACGTATGGAATTTTTTATAAAGTGTGCGTCGTTTTACGACATATTACAGTTTTTTAAGCGTTTTACGAAATGTTAGAAAGTTTCAGCAACTTTGATACCTATTTAATAAAAATAAATATTAAAGTAGGTTAAAATATTAATATTTGTGGTTCTTTGACAGTCGTTAGGTACGGGTATTCATTAGCCCAAAAGTCTGACAACCAGTCTTATCGTATTACACAGTAACTTGTTTGTAGTGTGGTTCAGGAGGTCAACAGACAGTCGCTCTATGTAAAATACTGGTATTCAGTTGCATCCAGCTAGACTGGTCGCTCCATGTAAAGAAAGAAAGAAAGAAAGAAAAATATTTTATTTGGAACACGCACAGGAAATATAACAATAGAAACAAACATTAAATCTATAAAATCAGTAAAACAAGTAATAGAATAAAATAAAACAACGTGAAACAGGAAAAGAAAACCTGTGCGATGCCAAAAAAGCTCCTATCTCAGCCATGTAAAATACTAGTATTCAGCTGCATCCGGCTAGACTGGTTGCCAACCCTAACATAGTTGGGAAAAGGCCAAGCAGGTGATGATAATGATTGTCATTATTACGTTCTCACTTTAGCTAGTAAAGTATTGTAAAAACTCGGCCAGAGGCTAAGCATTGCCATACAACGTGGCAATGCCGCCAGTCTCTTGGGTACATTACCAATCGACACCGACACGGAAGAATTTTTAGACGCCATATTTTAGTTTGTTAGTAGATAGTTCGATATCAATCTGCCCTTTTCCCAACTATATTGGGGTCGGCTTCCAGTCTAACCGAATTCAGCTGAATACCAGTGTTTTACGTGGAGCGACTGCCTATCTGACCTCCACAACCCAGTAACTGGGTAATACGATACCCCCCAACAAACATTTACGACGTTGAGTAGACGTTTTGGTGGCAACTTAATGTTATTTAGTATAATCGTATAAATGTCATAAGGACGTTTACTCAACGGCATTAGGGCCCATTTTATTCAAGTTGCTAAGAGTTTCGTGTAACAGTCATATAAATACCTACTTAGTCGCATAGTAGTCATATACACGTCGGCGATTTGACTAAATATCATGTAATGATAGCTGTCGCGGCGTGTATTTATCACGTAAATTTAATATGGCGGTGTTTTTGACAGCTGAGTTAATATTGCATTTTTTCTTTGTTATTTGAGGTGATAAAACTATTTCATCAGTTGTAAACCATTGTGCAATCAAGTTTACTGAGTAATGTGAGGTAGGTTTGGAACAAATTTTTTATGCGCTTTTAAAACTCTAACGTTTTCACATATTTTATTAATAATTTTATTAAGTGACTGCGTTATATGACAACTACATAACTTCCCGACCTATAAACTGCGTGTTCATTGTAAATGTTTACGCCATTACAGTTGATTTAGGGATCAGTAATAAAATTACAAACGCTTAGCTAACTTAGTTCAAAGAATTTATATTAAAAAAAATAGAATATTTGTTTGCGTGACTTATAACTTAGTTAACTCCTCTCAGGTTCCTTGCTGGAACGCGTAATTCTTTTAGGGCCCGCTGCTCGCCCGACATCGCGCCCCGGAGGCCCGCCGCGTGTCAGCGGCTCCGGGTAAAACCTCAATATCTTGAGTTATACTTATCGCAGCTCGATAACGTAAAGTAGTTTGGATTCTTGAATAAACAGACCACATACTTATCTATATACGGTGAACGGATGAATACAATAGGATTTACAATAATACAATATTATCGTAAAGTGCGTGGTAGTTTATTTGTTCTTATGTTTTGACGATTTCTGTTAAAAATACTGTTTCTATTGTTATAAAATTTTGCAGGCAGTATTATGAATAGATAACGAATCTAAAAAAAATAACAGTTTGAGATAATAACAGAAAATAAAAAACAAAATTATTACGTAACTAGAGGTCATCTTGACCTTGATTTCAAGGACTGTGTTTTGACGACAAAATGTTGTTATTATGTCGTTATAGTAGTGAAAATCACTTACAAATTGATTCAGTTACACTAATTAATATTTAATAGTAGCTTCCCACGCTGTAAACATCATAAAACAAAGACTATTCACATAGTCACCACCACACTCAGTACTTTCACGGCATTTTTTTGATACGCTAATTTTGCACACTCAACTTATGTATTTTGGTAATATTATTATCACACACGATGTATAAACTATTATTAATTTGATTTAATATCACTTCACGACGATTACGGCAGTAATAACACGAAATAATTATTAAAATATGCACGGAGACCGTCCGCGCACACCCGCGCAGGCGCTCTGACAGATGACACTGTCAAACGTCAATTTTTATTTTTTAAATATTTTATTTTTAGTGGTGTTCCATGCACAGATTAAGCATTTAGTAGATTAATTTGACGTAAATATCATCCAACTCTAGAGTGCTACTGCCCATAGACACTATTAACCCGTATTTCAGTAGAAATAGAGATCTAAGTTGCGTGGCATCGACTGATGCATTTTATGCATCAGTGGGGCTTGATTGATGCATCGCGTGCATCATTAGGACTCAAGCGGTTAAGTCTAAATAATATTTAGGTAAACCCCACAATGATCTCTAATTATGCGGATGTTGATAAGTTTTTATCAAAGATGGACCTCATTGAAATGATACGCGCACATTTGAAATGGAAAACTTGAAATGTTATGTTACGTTCCTGGGATAATTAAAAAAATGAAACAATTTTTTCTTTCAACTACATAGTAATGTCATGGGGTCCCAACTCGAACAAATTATAATTAGTCTTGAAAAAAAATCATAGATGGCAGCATAATGTAACAATTATGAAATTAACAATTACTAAAAAGCGTTATACGGCAAATTTTGGCTATAGTTATATTAGTAAAAATCAAAACATCTTTGTTTAATGCTGATTTATGTATTTACACTCATAAATCTCGTATTTTCAACAAAAAACTTAAATTAACCCTTTTACTTCAATCCGAATCCTTAGAATGATAAAGTAGCTATCTGTTGCAATAGATGGCGTTTTACTAAAGTGATGACAGGTCACTTTAAACTAGAAACGTTTAGTCGTTTCATTAAGGACAATCAAACAACATTTTTTTTTATCTAGTACTTTACTTAGAAATATAAGAATTGAACGCCTAGGAAGAAAAAAAGGTAAAAAAGGGAACAAAAAATCCTGGAGTCTTGCCTTGTACCTAGGCAAGACTCCTAGATGGCGTTTTAAAACTACGGTCTCTGGCAATTAGTGAGTCGATGATGCTGCCATCTGTTAAAAAAATGGGGAAGAAAAATAGCCAGCTCAATTGCCAGACTTAGGGTGGTGTCATTTCTTTATATGGGATTGGGTATCTGTATGTAGTATTATAACATCTGTGTAGTATTATAATATCTGTGGTAATGTTATCATTAATCACTTCAAAACCGATCTCAAAGGACGTATTTTTTGCTTAGAACTAAAACAGTGCCTGACTTGACCTGACTTGACCTGACTTGACCTGACTAGACATGACTTGACATGACTTGACCTGACTTGACCCGACTTGACCTGACTTGACCTGACTTGAACAGACTTGACCTGTCTTGACCTGACTTGACCTGACTTGACCTCTTGAGTTGAGTAAATTGGTAGTTGAAAGAAAAGTAGATTACGCACCTTGCTAAAAGTGAGTTATTATGCACGAGGGTTATGTTGGTGCCCGAGCGTAACTTGGCGCTCGATGCAGCAATCTACTATTACTGCCTTTTTATATTACCTCCTTCATATAGATTTATTTTGCTTTAATGCAACTTGTGGAATATTAAAATCAATAGCCCACTTTTTTAATAGTCTCTGAATTCATCATTGTTGGTTGAAGTGTCTTCTTTATCAACACTATCTTCATTTTCGGATGACTTCAACTTCGAAAAATCAACAAGAGTCCTGAACTTTGGAAAATGAACTGCGGGGCACACTTGTAGTATTTTGGTTAAATTGATTAGTTAAATTTGCATTTAAATGTGATACGGAACCTTTCTTATTTTCCTCACTCTCAGCTTGAGCTCTCTTACTTTGTATTAAAGTACGCGAAAATTGTATACAAGGTTATTATAAACCTTTAATATGAGTATTAATTAAGTAGCGGTCGTATTATCATGTTTGTGATACTTTAGGATGTATACGGGTCGCACTCGTAATACTTATTCGAATTATATATAATGGTAACAAATATTACGTGTAAACAATTATTATCCGTTTAGCAGATGTTTAAAAGGTAATTATATGACAAAATGTACAGTTTTATGACGTTTATACTACGAAAACGTTTAGAGGACGAAAAGTTGTATAAGTAAGTTTTATAAATGTCGAAATAACGTCATATGACATTATTATACGACAAAAAATGTTTATGACTATTCGGACATATAATACACCAGTACATGACGAAGAGTTAAAATAATGACTATAAAATAAATTTAAAAAGACTTAAGGTCATATAAAAGTTTGATTATATGACAAAAATGTTTGTTGGGCCCTTGGTAAGACTGGTTGTCAGATTTTCGGGCTTCTGACGACCCGTAACGACTGTCAAAGATCCACGAATGACAGCCGGGACCAACCGCATAACGTGCTTTCCGAGGCACGGGGGAGTCTCAATATTTAAAGATGGTCACCCATCCACGGACCAACCCCGGAAAACGTAGCTTAACCTGACGGATCGACCCGTGCGGCTTTTATTACTTAGCCACGAGCTGTTTGTTTAGTTAGGTTAGGTTATTATATTTTAATTTTATATAAGAAGGTTATACCTACATATATTTTTATCCTCTTTAATTAAAAACTAAAGTATTCTCTACTCGACTCTACTTAAAATTCAGTAGATTCCTAAAAGACTGTTGCTATCAAACTGGATTAGGGACACAAAGGCAAATCCGGTTCATTCTTTAAAATTCTAAAATATTTATAAAACTCTTAAATATTTCCCCAGCTTTGCACCTTGCTAGAAAATCTCCTTATGTTCTCAGAACAAAATGTATGTAAAAGTTTTCTCGCAACAAACTCACAGGTAAAACTCTCATTGCATTTATGTAAGTGCAAAAAAACCCTGCATTCCAGTCCGTGATCATTTCCTCGCTGAATCTAAGTGCAAGAACTACTCCCGCAGATTTCTATCGGTAGCTATTCGAGCTCAAGTAAATTAGACCGTTTGCTCTTTTTTACTCGGCAAGTCCGTCTAATTTCGGTTAGTTATTCCCTTCAATACTTAAAGAATAACTGATCATCATAGTAATGTTACGAGATTTTTTTTTGCATTGGGAAACCTTTTCATGATGACGCTAGTGGCCTATTACAAAGAATGGTAGGGTACCTATGGAGAAGAAAGGGCAAGAAACTCCACTTTTAAATCAAAATATTGTTACGAAATATTGGTTGAGCCATTCATGCTAAAATTAAACATAACGTGAAAACAATGTAGAAAGACTTGTAGGTTAAAAGCGTCCATAGCAAAAAAAAAAAAAAATCGAAAAAAAAAAAAAAAAAAAATTAGTGTTGAAAAATATTGTAAACATTTTGTTCAGATAGATTTTAGACAGATATTATGTCTGACATAAAGTAGAATAGGAAAATCGAGAAATATTTTAATACTTTTTTATAAAACATATAAACCGGTCATAAGACTCGATCCAAATTGGTATGCAGCATAATGTGATAATTTGATTGACAGACTGAAAATAAAATGAAATAAATTGAATGTTACCAAACAGGATACAAATATGATAGCGACCGGATAATCATAAATAAAGACTATTTATACTTAAGATTATTTGCAATTAATATTATTAATTAAAAATTGCCTAATTGCTGTAAAATGTTTCGTTTTCAAAACGATACCAAATTGCTAATTAATTTGTAATTATTAAGCTACAAAATAATGTATTTTTATTGTCATTTAGAGTTTTCACCGGAATACCTTTATCATTAACGTGTTAACCCAATCGTTTTTATGTCTCTTTAAATAAAATAACAATTAACTGACAGCGGTTTCGAGTAATAATACCTATAGTAGGACATTTAACTTTAAAATTATGGAACAAATTGCTGGAATTTAAACTAAATGCTCAATGTTTTAGAGCTTATCATAAAAATACACCTGCTCATGCAAGTTTGAATATAAATCGTTTTCCTTATGTTACTTACTTAATTTTTTGTATAATCAAAGCTTTATTTTCATTCTAACGATTTCTATTAATTAGGTCTTATTATAAACCTACTAGCTGTTACCCGCGACTTCGTCTGCGATCCAGGATAAAAAATCAAATCAAATCAAATCAAACTTTATTTGTGAACATGGGTACATAAAACGTCTTAAAATATACATTTTTAGCGTGATCTCTATGTTCTACCAATGCAATTGATTATACAAATAATTCGTTTTATAATTTTAATACTAATAATAATGATTCGGAAACATACAATAATACATAATAATCCAAAGAATGATTTATGATTATATAAATGATTTCAAGTGTCTAAGTCAAATTTAATAAGTAATGTCAAAAATATCAGTGTCATAAATTATCATTTAAAAAATCGTCTATGGTGTAATAGGTCTTTTCGATTAGAAATAAGAATAATTTACTTTTAAATTGGCCAACATTTTCTACACTTCTTATGCATTTTGGTAATTTATTATACATTTTTGGAGCCATTACAAAGATGCTTTTCTTAAATAATGCGGTTCTAGATCCAACTAAATTTAACTGGTCTCGTCGACGCTGACTTGATACTCGGGAAAATCTATACATATTATTTTTAACAAACATACCTGTTTCGTATATGTATAAGGAGGGCATAGTAAGGATTTTCAAATTTTTAAAATAAGGCTTGCAACTGTCGGTGGTTCGCAGATTACAAATAGCTCTTATATATCTTTTTTGGCACTTAAATAGTCCTTGCCTGTGGCATTACCCCAAAATATAATGCTGTATCTCAATGTTGAGGCAACTAGACCATGGTATGCAGTTAAGACTGTTGTTCTATTTGCCGTTTTGCTTAACATATGCAAGGCATAGGAATATTGATTGAGTTTACTACATACTTTATCGATCTGTGTATGCCGTTTTAACGTGTTTTCTATACTTAATCCAAGAAATTTTGTCACATTAGTCTCATTAATAATTTTGTCATTATACACCCCTTTGCAAAAAAAACGGGCGGTTTTGATTTTTGTACATTATTGGTAATCATTTAGTTGTAAAGAGGTTTTAATAGCCAAACTCAAGTGCCAGTAACAACTGGCACTTAATAAAGAGTCTGGGTATAAAAAAAGTTAATTCCAAATTCGAAACTTTTGTTTAAAAACAATAATAATCCCGTTTTCCGTTTGTGACTTTTACTAACATTTTGCAAGTTTGCGGTTGGAAGGTTATCCTGGCAACTAAAACTAACTTCTCGTTATTTTTAGTAGAATAATTTATGCTCGTCGCATAATCCAGCCTTATTGTGACTTAAAAGTGATATCTTTGTGTCGATTGTAATGACACAAAAAGCAATAAGAGCTAGCAAAATTTTAGCGCTGCTGAAAGACGGGTGTAGCCAAAAATCTATATTCTTATTGATTATAACAAATTACTAGTCATTTATGCTAATGACATAGTAAAAATATTAATATTATCCATACAAAAGCAAATGACTGTTAAGGTGCCCGTTTTTTTTGCAAAGGTGTTAAGGTGTTAAGGTGTATTTAATTTTTAATACTAAGGAGGATTAGGATTTGGTCTTTGTTGGAATTTCATGATTACTGTCTTGTCTAAGTTTATTATTAAATTATTATTTTGCAGCCAATCTACGACCGATGTTATGTTAGAATTAATTTCTGTCTCTAGGGTGCTTAATTTGTCACTATTAAAAAGTAATGTGCTATCGTCTGCAAACATTGTCATTGGGTAAGTTGATGCTGTTGGAAAGTCATTAATATAGATAATAAACAGGGGAGGCCCAAGTACACTGCCCTGCGGGACTCCATATGATACAGCCCTTTGGCTAGATTTATACGTCATTTCGTTTTTTTTTCGATATTCTTTTAACTTTTTAACTATTGTTATTTGCTGCCTATTTAATTACGAAGATACGATTCGATTAAATTAGATATTATAAAAATTAGTTTATGTCCTTCTCCAGGTCATGGTCTACCCATGCGCCAAATTTTTCAGCCGTTTATGCGTAAAAGCAAACAAGTAACAAACAAACTCACTTTCGCATTTATAATATTAGTAAGGATGTTTTTTTTTTTAATGAAGCTCTCGTTAACTGTATTTTGATCAGTCAATGGAATATGCTACTAAAATATACACGAAATATTAAAATTACTATATTTATCTAAATATAGCTTTCAATAGCTTTTTTTTTAGATGATTAGACGCGTTTACGCTTTGAACTGATATTTTTATTAGAGAATGTTGCATTTTTTTTTTTGCGATTACCCCGTTTTGAGGAAATTGCAAAGAAAAACGGTTTTTGAACTAACTGGCATGCATCGGAAGTACCTCTCAAAACCTTTTTGACGTCATATCAAAGGGGGTGCTTCCAACTACGAGCTATTTTCCCTTTACGCTGAAGCGACGTATTCGAGGTTCAGTGAAATCAAAGTCTAATTTCGGTTTTATATTTGTTCGCGACACGAATACTACACTGGACTACTGGGTTGGGGTGAGTTTTTGTGCTATTTTAGCACCGGATCAATGACCATTCAGAGCTTTAAAGCTTTATGGACACGTGTTTTTTTAAATATTGTAATGAAAACGAGGATGTGCTCCTGACCAATTCCTAAAATCGTTCATTCCTCGATATTTACTTTGGAACAAACGCTTATATTACCTGTTGAAAAAAATGGAAACAACAAGTCCTACATTTATGGAAAAAAACAAACAAAGGTACTAAATAGAAAATCAACTCGCCTCTTTATTCGTTCTATAAAAGTAAACAGATGCAAAACCAATACAAAACAAGAAGACAGAGGATATCAAATAAGCTTTTTATTACTCGTATAAAGTCTGCTTCAATGGCGCACATTTACAACAGTTTCGCTTCATTACACGAAGTATTTTAGTTTTTGCTCCGTTACTACATAGTCTACTTAATTACATGAGCCATTTAGAGATTCCATCTTACTAGTCCGTCCAGAGGTTAGTGGTAGCAGGCGCTACTGCTAAGCATGAGGTCCTGGGTTCGATTCCCGGATCGGGCAGTTAGATAAGTGTTATCGGCTCTTTCCATCTGGAAATTCTCAGTAGCAGCCAGGAGCCAGGTTGATGACAATAGGCTATGATAATTATGGGACTTAAACTTGGCCAAAATGTGGCAGTGGGTGAGGCCGAAACTATAGTAACACCTCTGGCTAACCCTTATGGAAATACAGGCGTGATGTTATGTTATATTTTAATTTTTACTCCGTTACTACATAGTCTCATTAGAGATTCCGTTACTAATTCCTCCAGTGGTTCTAGAAGTTCGGATATTTGATGTTTGCAAGTAATTTTATGCATTAAGGAACCAGCTATGTTGTAGGATTCCTAGTTATGCGATTTAATATAATATGAGTTGGAAATTGCTTGCAAGCTTGAGGCGTCTGGATAATATTGCTTGGAGAGAGTTTATTAGTTGCTTATTAGGGTTAAACATTAAATTCTTGGCGGAAATCAATTAGCTTGCAAACTATCAAGGGACATTTACAAGAGATATTCAAAGAGATTTCTCAACATTTTTATTACCTAATTGTTTTGTGTCCATCGACGTATTAGCGTTACCTATGACAAGAGTCCAATATCTTTTAATTGGTAAAACCTTGCCTACTTATCTATCTACATATTAAGCCCGTAAATAGCCCACTGCTGGGCAAAGGCCTCCCTTTCCCTATTCCACACACCTCTGTCCACTGCCACTGCGGGCTAGTCCTTTCTGTAGAAGTCAAGTTCTTCCCTCCATCTTCGTCTTGGTCTGCAACGATTTCGTATAGATTTCGTATAACATATAATACAGGGTGTTAGTGTAAACACCGCTATCCTTGAAACCAGTGTTTTGGTGTCATTTATAGAACGTAAAATAAAAGGATTTTTTTTTTTTTTAAGAAAATTTCCTTTTTTCTACAAGAATATTTCACAAGGGCAACGAACTTGCGTCTCAACACGGAGGGCGGCAGTTGGCGAGGGCGGGCGGGGCGCGCGGGACGTTACAGTCAGCTGTTTCGCAGCTCTCTAGCGCGTATCCATGAGTATCGGGACAGTGACGGATATTTACTTTTTAAAATCTTTTAATGAAAATAAGGTTTTTTTTTTGTTGTTACTGGGTCATTTATTTTTATATTTAAGACAACTACCCATGGTTTGAGTGACAACGGTGTTGACCCTTGCATACTGTATATGCATAAATAATTATATAACATATGAAATACTGATTGGGCCCCATAATAATATGAAGATCTAGAAGCTGCAGAGTTAAAAAAATATAAAGCATATTGGTAAATTATGACTGAAATACTTTTCAGTTAGTAGTCACCTCATCTGACATGCATGCATGTCTCGTCTGGTATACATTATTTACCAATATGCTTTATATTTTTTAACTCTGTAGCTTCTATTATTAGTTTATATCCGTTGTTTAAGCCCGGTTTCTGTAAATCCGATCGAGCGTTTCAGATTGGTTGAGTGTAATAACAAGGGCCAATCGAATCACTTGTCACTCAATTTAACAACAGATTAAATTCAACAGGCTTTCAGAGACCGAGTCGAAATGGTACATAAATGTTTTGTCTATTCCATTTAAATGGCCGCTGGAATAATAAGCCGTGTTTAGACTGCGTATGGCGTTACCACAAAATAGCTATAGAAGGTTGGCTCCGTTTACTTCGAGCGAAAACAGTGGCACGCACACATAGATGCATACGTAGGTACAGAGATCTCAGACTATCTCAAACAAATGCCAGTCGCGAGTGCGTTTGTACTTAAAGATTCAATCAATCAACTCAGTCCACTGCTGGACATAAGCCTCTCCCAGGCTGCGTCACAACACTCACATGTCCGCCGCATCCAGTCTGACCCAGAAACCTTTTAAAGGTCATCAGTCCAACTTGCTGGGGGCATCACAGACGCGATTGCCGATACGCGGTCTTCACTCCAGTACTCGTGACATATGCTCCACCGGCCATCGGTCGCTTGTACTCGCTTTACGTGAAGTGTCTCAATAGTTAATTGATCCAGGCTTGACTTTGCGGAAATGCATTATAAAATACGATAGACATAGATATATTTCGTATCCTATTCCGGTTAACTATTCATTGAGATTTGGATTTGGATTTCTTACAGGGTTTTTATGACTCTTGAGGAATAGGTAACCGGAATAGGTTACTAAATATAATCTACGTCTATTGTATTTTTAGTGAAGTGTGTCTATGCGTGTGTGCATTATATGGAGCTGACCTTCTGTATCTATTCTGTGCCATTACCTACGGCTTATTAACAGTTTGCTATTAGAAATGTGGAGTCAGAATGCAAATGCAATTCACACCCAACAGTTAAATCCTTGTGCGTCAGAAGCTAGAATATAAGTAGGTTATAATGTGCTAGACTTTGCTTAGACACGTTTTTATGGACACGAATGATTTGAGTTTTTATTTTTATTTGTTCTGATAAGGTTAATTTTTACGTCACCAATGACTTCTTGATAATCTAATAGGTATCTACATACATACAAATAAATAAAATTGAAGTATATTTTTGCAATGTCAAAATAATAGCTTTTTACTAAACTAGCTCAAGCCCGTGGCTTAGCCCGCGTGGATGTCGGTTATTATATACTAAAACCTTCCTCGAGAGCCATTCATACATTGGTGAAAACAGCATCAAAATCGGTGTAGAAGTTTTTGAGTTTATCGGACGAAAGACAGACGCGGCGGAGGACTTTTTTTAAATCATATTATATTATGTAAGAATGCATATGAAAGTATATACGGTCCTACTTAAGCAGCTGGACCAATTTTGACGGGATTTTCACTGGCAGATATCTGATGTTATAAGGAGTAATTAGGCTACAAATACTTTTCAAAAAGAATTAGGTCAGCTAGTAACCTATACATATAACATCGGGTTTCATCTAAGAGCTACATAATTAAACAATAATTATAATTGAGTTACGTGAACCTATGTAACCTCCTTCAGCACTAACATAATTATTAACAATATTCTGAGAGTTCCTCGTAGTTAATAGACGGACTGAAGTTATGTTACTGTGGTTTGTGGTCGGCTATGTAGCTACTACATCAAGAGATTAGTACAATTAGCTTACCTTCCCAGAATATTTCCTTTCAGCAGATTTCTGACCGACATAACCATAATGAACTTATGAACTTCTTATGAACATTCTAATGAGGAGCTCGTGGCTAAGTAATTAAAACCGCACGGGTCGATCCAACAGGTTAAGCTACGCTTGCCGGGGTTGGTCCATGGATGGATGACCATCTTAACATACCGAGACTCCTCCGTGCCTCGGACAGCACGTTAAGCCGTTGGTCCCAGCTGTTGTTTGTGGATCTTTGACGATCGTTACGGGTCGTCAGAAGCCCGAAAGTCTGGCAACCAGTCTTACCAAGGGGTATCGTATCACCCAGCTACTGGGTTGTGGAGGTCAGATAGGCAGTCGCTCCATGTAAAATACTGATTTTCAGCTGCATCCGGTTAGACTGGAAGCCGACCCCAATATAGTTGGGAAAACGCTAGGCAGATTGTTTTGAATGTTCTAATGAAATGAAATTAAATGAAATTGTTTATTCTGTAAATGTTCTAATGTGTTTTTAACTCTTGAATGATTCCATCAATTAACATGGTCCGTGAATAACGCGGCTCAAAAGATCAGCATGACCTAACCTGCCGATAAAACTTATAATATCAAATCAGGACTATTATTCCAAAAAAGCTCCTACTGACAGGCGCGACGCGACACCGGTAGAGCAATTTCCGTGAACTTTCATAAAAATTGTTCCACCAGAGTCGCGTCGCGTCGTCGCATCGCACCTGTCTATGGGAGCCTTAAGATGGGCTCCAAAACAATTCAAAATACGACTCAAAACTTATACGACCTGTTCTCGCACTACTCAAATATTTTCCTCATAGCTTTTTGATTTTGGGCTAATTTGTAACAATTACCTACTAATTTTTGCTAAGTATCTAGGTAAATTATGAATCGTATCACACCGTCTGATCCTTTGACATCTTATTGAGAGAGTTTGAGAGAGATTGTTAGAGTTTGCATTAGTATCAAGACAGGCCAAGCTTTGTCGGGTAAAACTTTTTAGCTCCAAGTTATTTTCTTAGAAAGGTAAGTTGCCATTACATCTGCCTGTATCAAGTTACTTTCAGCTCTATTTATCGTGCTTGATATTGACATGTTATTGGCAAATTAAAGACAGAGCTACCTTCAATATTACCTGATTATTAGCCTTTTTGATATTGTTTCTATATACTGACTTATATGGTGCACCATTCCGTAGAAGTTGAGCAGCAAAAATCAACATTTAATAAACCACTTGATTTATAATAATTATTACGACATTCTGGTTTGACCCAAATAGTTGGTTTTTCCAATTTTTTCCTGTATATTTAAGAGCAAGAGTTCCACCCAGCAGGTTCGATTCATATTATGACACATTGACGTTCTCAGAACCTACATATGACGTAGCAAGCTTCCGTATAAACATTTCCGTGGAGGCAATTGAACGGCTTATTGGTTGATTCGCACGAATTTACACGCCCGAAACGATTCGACACTTTTGAATAATACTATTTTTTGAGCAATTGGCACAATTTTGAATTTTATGCAGTAAAGTTGGTGCTAACTTCACTGGATAAAATTTAAAATGTGACAATTGCCTAATAAGTGCCTATTTCTCGCCCACAAATAAATTAACATCGTAAGAAACAACTTAAAAAAAAAAAAAAAATTAAAGCTTTGCTTCGCCCGTTTCAGTTTTTGGCGAGTAAATTCGTGCGAATCAACCAACAATAAGCCCATAGCATAAACATTTTTAAAGTTAAATTATTTAAAGAACAGCACTTGTGTTATTTTTTTGTCACTTTTTATACTTGAAGTCGTGTTCTCTAGAATAAGGACCATTTAAGTTTAATTTAAAAGATGTGTCTGCTCGCATTTTAATAACGAACGCAGTTTATTTTAAAGTCGTTTCGAGATAATGCAAAGGGCATTACTTTTGTAAAGTTTGATTAAAAAATAGAGTTTCATAGGTAATTTAAAACAGATTTTTAAATTGCCTGTCTATAAATTGTGCTAAATGAAATAGTGATGGACTAGACTTTTACATTCCATTTTCAAAGAGTATTTAAATACCAATAATGCCATCTCAATAAGTCTTGTTTTCTGTTTTCTGTATTTTTTAAATAATAATTAAAATTATAATGTAATTGTATTGACATTTATTGATAAATTATTTCTGTTCCTATTTTACTTTAAATTGACATGCTTATATTGTATACATTGACATAGTTATTATTGTAGCCAATGACATTTGCTGTAAAATTTATTATGACATTTTCTATTCTATGTATTGTAATTTAAATGAGTTGACTTTAATTTGTAAATTTTTAAAATGAATTTATTAATATTACTAATGTTAATTTAAAATAATATTTAATTGAATAAGATTTGCATGCCCACTTGACGGCAAAACATGGAGAACTTACTCTATGACAACACCTATGTACATAACCCATGTTTGCAAAGGAATAAATGATTTAATGATTAATGATTATATTGGCAACTTGTAGCTATTTCTTAATACTCATGTAATTAGTTATTATTTAATCGTGCTTTTGTATGTTGTGCTGTCTTTTGTAGGTACCAAACGTGTAAACGTTTATCTATCTTATCTTAAAATACACTATTATAAATCTTCTTCAATCAATATTTTTGTTTTTGTTTGCGCATGCTTTAAATTTTGTTTTAAATTTATATTTTATTTAAATTGTGATAGTAATTATAATTTTGATTTTAATTTTGATGTTAATCTCGATGTTTAACTTCGATTTTGATTTTAATTTATATTTAATTTTAACTTTGATTTTGATTGTAGCTTTGATTTTATTCTTGAATTTAGTTTTTAAATTGTTGTTAATTCTGGCGTTGACTTTTATTTTGATTTAATTTTGGTTTTAATTTTGTTATACTGTCAATTTTGATTTTAATTTTGTTCTGATTTTAAATTTTAATAATATGATTTCGCCTTTAGTTAATATTAATTTAAATTCTGATTTTGATTTAATTGTGTCTCAATATTGTCTACCAATTCAGGGGTGGAGCGAGACAACCCCGACACAAGTGTTATTAACCACTTACTGGGGCTGTTTCATTCACATTTGTTATGTAAAAGTAAGAGACTAAATAAACAATTTTTTTTTTTTTTTTTTTTTATCTTATATGGTGTGCCCTGTATTTTGTGTGCACCCCAAATAAATGTTTTATCTCTCTAACAAAATGTAGGTATAATAAGGATATTTGAATCGATATTCAAATATCCTTATTATACCTATATTTTGTATTCAATTACATTGTACTGTTAGCATGTACCTAATGCTAATATACATTAGTCAATTATTAGGTAGTAGATTCCGCCCGCGGCTTCACCCACGTGTTATCTTTATAAAAATTATAGCCTATGTTACACAGTGATAAATAGCATTCTACTGGTAAAAGAAGTTTTAGAATAAGTGCAGTAGTTTTGGAGTTTATTCATTACAAACAAAAATATACAAATCTTATCTTTTTTACCCGACTACGGCGAAGCAAAAAGGTGGGTTATGATTTTATAAAATTTGTGTAGAAAATACCAGGTACTTTGTTAATTAAATAAATAAATCCGTTTTGCTCCATCTATCTCATTTTCATCTGTAACGTGGCCTTGGTTTATGAAAAGAAGTTGCAAAATCATACTCATTTCAGGCGAGAATGCATGGGCAGGAACCTTTTATTTATGAAAGCCTGGCGTTTTGATCGACCTTTTTATGCCTTTTGGGCGCATTTTCTACTCAATTAATTTAGGTGTGGGATAATTTATTAGAACCTGTTTTACACAAAAGAATACATTAAGGGAAGGGAATAATCTATTTATGTTGATTTCTGTACTCTTTTTTGTTTTTTTATACAACGTGCCGCTACAATGGCGACATTAATTTAACACACGGGTAGGGCTAGTGGCCAGTAAACATAAAAAATATAATAAAATAAAATAATTCG
The DNA here is from genome assembly GCA_947363905.1 of Lithophane semibrunnea. Classification (NCBI taxonomy): domain Eukaryota; kingdom Metazoa; phylum Arthropoda; class Insecta; order Lepidoptera; family Noctuidae; genus Lithophane; species Lithophane semibrunnea. The sequence continues at coordinate 10,484,046 of OX376197.1, read as the reverse complement.
TAAATTGAAAAATTTAAATTTTCAAACAAACTAAATAATAAAAACATAACCACAATTGAGATCACTCTGTGTAAAAGATTCATTCATGAAGCTACCTACCTGCCGGTCGATTCTGTAACCATCACACCGTGAAAATTTAAGTGAAGTGAGCGTGGAGTGAGCCGTCAGTGTCACTGAAGCTAGGGATGCCTAAGCATTACATTTACCTACAATCATAATCGAGATTTTAATAATATTTTAATTCTAATTCTATTGATAATATTGTATTATTTTAAAACAAATATTTAAGGGTCTAAACATTAATACCATTTAGGGAGGCTTTTAAATAAAATAGCAAAACAGATATTCAGTCAGAAACTCAATTTTGTTTTACTTACTCAATTTTTTCCCTAGACTAGTCCTTATAGCCTGAAACCATACCTACTTACAATAAATAAAATAAAACATTCAAAAGAAAATGCGCTTCGACAAAGATTGTTATTAAGAACCCATTTTTTAACCGACTTCTTCAAAAAGGAGGAGGTTCTCAATTCGTCTGTATGTTTTTTTTTTTTTTTTTTTTTTTTTTTTTTTTTGTGTGTATGTTACCCGATTACTCCGCCAATTATGAATCGATTTTGATGATTCTTTTTTTGTTTGGTAGGTCATGCTTCAGAGGTGGTCCCATATAAATTTTATTAATTTTGCTTGCGTAGTTTTTGAGTTAGCTTCAATAATTACGTAGTTTTCCCACTTTGCGATGTTGATGACATGTTAATTGACTCCGTCACATAGCAGACAACGGTATACGAATTTGTGTGGGGTAGTTACCACAACTAAAAAGTGAAAAATAAAAACTTTTTACAAAAAAAAAAACAACCGACTTCCAAAAAAAAGTGAAAAATAACTTTAATTTCGGAAGTCGGTGGCAAAAAACGAAAATTGAAAAGCAAAGACACCGACTTCCGAAATTAAAGTTATTTTTCACTTTTTTTTGGAAGTCGGTTGTTTTTTTTTTTGTAAAAAGTTTTTAAATTAATTTAACTAGCTGATGCCCACAGCTGGTTTCGCCCGCGTGTATATTATTTACTAAAACCTTCCCCGAGAACTACTCTATCCATTGGTGAAAACAACATGAAAATCGGTGCAGCAGTTTTTGAGTTTATCGCGAACAGGACGACAGACGCGGCGGAGGACTTGGTAATACTTAAATTTGGACTTTTTGTTTTTATAATATGGAGGAGCAGTGGTGGCCCAGTGGTAACGGCCAAGACTTACGAGTTGTAGGTCGTAGGTTCGAACCTTGACTGGTACTTTACTTTGTGTAAATTATTTCATCATCAAGGAAAACATCGTGAGGAAACCGGCATGTCCTAGAACCAAAAATTCGAAGACATGTGACATCTACCAACCCGCACTGGGCCTGCGTGATGGATTACGGCCCGCTCCCTCTCACAGAAAGGAGGCCTATGTCCCAGCAGTGGGAACATTATAGGCTGATTATGATCAACTATTAATATAATGTATCTCTTTAACTTATAATCTACTTAAAATACTTGAGCGAAAAAATCGTTGATAGCTAATCGCTTCCTCATTGGCGATGGAACTGGTGCCTACAGGGTGGAAAGTTGAAGCGGGCCCCGGAAAGTTATTTTTCACTTTTTTTTGGAAGTCGGTTGTTTTTTTTTTGTAAAAAGTTTTTATTTTTCACTTTTTAGTTGTGGTAACTACCCCACACAAATTCGTATACCGTTGTCTGCTATGTGACGGAGTCAATTAACATGTCATCAACATCGCAAAGTGGGAAAACTACGTAATTATTGAAGCTAACTCAAAAACTGCGCAAGCAAAATTAATAAAATTTATATGGGACCACCTCTGAAGCATGACCTACCAAACAAAAAAAGAATCATCAAAATCGATTCATAATTGGCGGAGTAATCGGGTAACATACACACAAAAAAAAAAAAAAAAAAAAAAAAAAAAAAAAACATTGACGAATTGAGAACCTCCTCCTTTTTGAAGAAGTCGGTTAAAAATAACTTTAATTTCGGAAGTCGGTGGCAAAAAACGAAAATTGAAAAGCAAAGACACCGACTTCCGAAATTAAAGTTATTTATCACTTTTTTTTGGAAGTCGGTTGTTTTTTTTTTGTAAAAAGTTTTAGATTGTTTATTTATACAAGGTTATTGGTAAAACACCAGCAACCTCTTGGAACAAATATGAAATCGCGAAAAAAAAACAGCTGTTCCGTACATTTATGTTCGCTTAACTCGTCAAAATGTACGGAACAGTTTTTTGTAGTTGTTTGTAGTTGTGTAGTTTTTTTTCGCGATTTCATATTTGTTCCCATAGTAATAGTTGTTCATAATGATGAGTACAATGACTCCTTAAGAGGTTGCTGGTGTTTTACCAATAACCCTGTATAAACGCAATCCCATGACCTAACCGCGAGTGTTGACAACAGGAATTTTAAATTACTTTGACAATGACATTGATTGAGATTAGTGTTAACAGATGAAAAAAAAAAACTACCTTGTTGATGGATTAAAAATACCGTGTTTCAGACCCAAAATACCGTAGACATAATTATTTGAAAAATACCGTGTAAATTATCGTATAAAAAGCAAAAAAAAGAACCATGAACATTCAATATTTTTATTCAAAATTATAATTTTCACCTTCTTATTTTTTTTCCACTTTCTTATTTTTTTTTATTTTTAATTTTGTCAAACGGACAAATTTTTTTTTTTTTTGTATTTAGTCGTGCTAGATTACTTGTGTACAATATTTTTGGGAATGACCACGCGGCGGCGGGCGTAGTGTAGTATGAAGCGACAAAAGCTAAAAATGCGTTTTGTTTTACCTATCGGCTATAATTTTATTAAATTACAGTTACATAAATTACACAGTAGATATTTAAAATTATCATAGAAAATTGCACGGTAGGGAATCTGTTTTTTAATTATTTTAAAATGGAAAGTGATCGTGAATCAGATGGTTCCGACATCAGAAGACAGGCTTAGGAGACATAATAGTGAAATTTATAAAAATGATCATGATCACATTGATCACACAGTTATTTGGTCAAATTCCGAGTATTTTATGATGTATGGAATAAGCGTTATTTTTTCAAACAACAATTTACCCGACTTTTTAAAATCTACCGTAATTTTAAACTGAGAACACCATAATCCATTATTTGGAGTTGGCAATGCTGTTAGTTCCGACTTTTCAGTTTTGCCGCCGTTGCCTTCAGTGATGCCAACTTAGAGTAATTTACCCTAGATTTAGAATAAAACTAATAGAGCAGGATAATTTTTGGGGTATTCATTTTTTTAGGTTATTTTAAAGTGGGTGATGGTGGGAGGAAAGTGGCTTGCGTACTTAAAGTACGCGGTCTTTAAGGTTCACGACCTTACTCGGCTCGCCATCGGTGACACACGTGAAGCTTGCTCAAAATTTCATTGTCAAATTGGCTCGCGCCTCGTGGCGATGACAGACGGGCGAGTACCTAAGCTCACCGAGCCTTAAGTACGGTTGCTCGTATGTCTATCAGCCCTTTTAGGGTAAGGTCTGTTTCAAATGGTACTGGGTCGTTCCAGGTTTTTCCTAAAACGGAACGAAACCGTTTTCCAGAAACGAGAAACTGTTCTAGGAAACAGTTTTTCAATGTATTGATTCGTCTCAACGGAGCCAAAACTACCAGTTTTCCTCGGTTGGTTCATATTTGTTCAACTAAATTTGAATTGTGTGTCCATATAAATAAGATTTATTTTAGATTAACTAATCGTTACTTCAAATCCAAATTGAGAAATATAACTTTTATGATGATTACTATTAAACCATAAAATTAATAGTCCAGCAATATTCATAAGATCTGTCAATTCAAAAAAGTTTCACGCACAGTATTCACCACCTTGAACCTATCAACCAGACGTTTGTAAAAGTTTTGAGATTGCACCAATTTTTTATTTTATTTTAGGGTATATTTTCAAATTATCATTGAATCTGGGGTAAATAAAATAAAAATGATATTACGAGACCAGGCAAATGGCAACACTGGTTGCCTTGCCACATGCCGCGTCAGTTTTGAGTTAAAGAGTAAAGTTTTTGAGTTTTGTTTTAGGGTGGTAAAGTTGCGAGTAAAGTTTGCTTTGATTAATTTCCGTTCTTAACTTTTTAATGATTTTAAAATGTATTTTGCATTAGTAGTGCATGATGTACATCTTCAACAAGCACAGATTACAATTATATACGACAGCAAGTGTTGTATCGAACATGGCGGTCCTAAACGAAGGGATGAAAATGCATACCTATCTACGTAATTAGTGCTTAAGTTTTCTGTTAGTGAGATCGAACACAAAAAGTGGCTCCTCAGTAGTGCTGAGCATTATCAGTGGCATTAACAAGCTCAAGATCTACACAAACTATGTCTCTGCCAGAAACACTGAAAAAGGTACATCAATGAAGTCGGGCTAATCCTTGACTGTTTTCGGCCGAAGAAATGACCACAGGAACAGTCACAAAAGTTTACGAAGGTTCATACGTTATCAATACTACTTGCTAACCTTAATGAGTATATTATCATTCCAATCCACTCAAGTTTTCCTTGCCAGCATTGCTTTTTATTTGAACTTCTAACAGGCTGTCCAACTTTGCTAGTATGAGTTATTGGCAAATTTAATCAGGCGGACTGCAGCCCTCAAAATGTTATTGCAAACATTATTGATCACTACTCTACATATGTGACACAAGCGTTTTAACATAGTAGAATACTAATGTACACAAATGTCTTTTTCAGGTGTATCTCAGAACTATGATCATAACTATACTTGGAAAATAAATGTGTATGCGAGTCTATAGTACCAGTAACTTAGTCTGTGATGTTTAGTGGGATAACCCGCTACAATAAAATACTTTAGACAAATGTAAGTTTGAATTTAGTACCTACTTTAATTAAGTTTGTCAGGGACAATAATTAAGTGTAATCGTGAATTTGACAGGTAGTAATATGACATTGGTTTGTAATGGTAAAAGTTTTTCTAAAGTAATTCAAACCTCAATGGATTGTGGTGCCATGGCGGTGCTTGGGAAGGTCCATGTCCAGCAGTGGTCGTCTTTCCAGCAGTAGGACAAATTAAGTTAACTAAAAAAAAAGGAATAGGCACACATTTAAAACAAGTGAATATTATTAATCTGATAGATATTCTACCTCTTAGCAGATGAGCCCATTTGATCCTGCCATTGCTAAGGCTTTAAAAGAATTGAAGACAATAAAAGAACACTGCCTCTACTTGATTTGATACCAATCCTGGTAAGTATTCATTATTTCACACACTATTTTTAATTGAGCTTGGAATTAAGAAATGTTTCAACTCATTGTACTCAAAATGACTGATTGAAATGAGTACTTATTATAAATATATCACACCGCTTTGAATTCTTATTGAGAGTACTACATTACTATACTGAAGATAGTGACAATATTATTACAGGTGGGTTAGTTGATTTAAAAAAATATAGGTACTCGGATGAGTGTAGGAATGAAATAACTCACATAGTAATAAATGCTTATTTATTTCCAGCGCTGGTTGGATGCGGTCCACACACATCCGACAAATGAACCCCGGGTGAGCGCTGGCTCAGTAACAAAAAAATGTATTCGATTTTTTTTGATGTGATACATGTGAATAAATTCTATCTATATAATTATTTATTAATGTACACACTAAACACATAATAAAGTAAAATACATAAACATTTATCATTCGATTTTTTCCAGCAGACCTGCGGCAGGAGTGTTGAATGACAGACATAGCATCAATTTACATCTATGAGACATAGACATAGTGTGTAAAAATAGTACCTATAGATACAGGAAAACAATTAGACTACAGCAACCTAAACACACATAATTTCATCAGCTTAAAATAAATACATGAATTATAATAATTTTAAGTTTTCTTGTTTGCAAGAATGATTGGCAATTTGTGTGTTTATGTAGGTAGGTATTAGCACCCCTAACTAGATTATTGATGTGCCTAAATATTTGGGTATGATAAAATAAAAGGTTTGTATCTTGTACTGTGGTGTGTCTAACAATCTAGATGATGGAATGTTACTTACTACCTTTGTGCTTTTTTCATTTTATGTACTAGCTGCGCCCCGCGGTTTCACCCGCGTAAGTCTCGATCCCGTGGAAATATCGGGATAAAAAGTACCTTATGTGTTATTCCAGGTTATGAACTATCTGTTTGCTAAATTTTATCCAAATCCGTTCAGACGTTTTTGCGTGATTGAGTACATACAAACACAAACTTTCAAATTTTTATTATTAGTAGGATTTAAGTACTTATTTATTTAGGCAAACGAACAATACACCATTGGTGTATTGTTCGTTTGCCTAAATAAATAGCAAACAGATAGTTCATAACCGAAAAAAAAATTATGACTGAGATTGAGAATTTTACGAAGTTGCTCAATCTCACCTTTCAAGTAAAACCCATTTGTTGTTTTAATTAGGTATTAAATAAACGGTTGGATTTAGATATTGAAATAATTAGATGATGTAAGTACCTACCTACATAACACTTATATAATAAATGATAATTCCCTATTTAGTAAGATTGAATGGTTACCTACTAGTTATTTACTGTTTATGAAAGTATGTACCTTTCTATATGGTGTATATGGAAAAGGTTTTATGAAGAAAAGCAAAGAAAGACAAGACTAGGCATTTATTTCAAGTAGGCTTGTCAGCATTGAGTTATGGTAATGAGAAAACTAGGTAGTTGCCCGTTCCAAGTCTAGGTCATCATGGAGAAGAAGGGCAAGAAACTCCAAGGCAGCTTGGTTTAAAGTATTGGATCAACACATATATTACTTTAGCATAAATCATTGTTACCTAAGTACCTATCACATTAATCTCTGGGACTATTTCTCAAAGTTATAGCAACTTATCAACGGGAAGAAACAGAACATGAATATTCCCTAATTAAATGATGACTAAGATTTTAATGAATACTTGTTTATTATGATTTGATTTATACACAATCGTATAGTAGCGCTTTCATCACTCACGCTCGGTGTTGCATTGCATTCAAGTCGTCAGCTGATGACAGGTTCAATCAAAGTTCAAACCATAATCAAACTTCTAAAAAACAACCTATGCTCAGACTATGAGGAGACGCTTTGTATTGTAGTAGCTGCATTTGGACATTGGTACCTATTGCATTTTCATATTGTTCCGAGTGCCCCTACGTGACCCGTTACATTCATAAGTTCATAGTTCATTTATTGTAAACAAAATGTAGGCAATAACAATAAACTGACTTTTTATATGACAAAAATGGTAGGTATGATTTAGACATTGAAATAAATAAAAGCATTTAAATACATAGGTAAATAATAATTATTATCTCTAAATACGAATACCTATACTTATGGACATGACCGCTAGGCATGGCTTCGATATATCAAAACGTAACTTATATCGGATATGTGTTTATTATCATACCATATCGATATCTAAATATACATAACCGTTTTCACAAAAACTTTATCGAGCTATGGCTTATCCAAAGCGCAACAACGAGAACGAACTACGAATAATATCGAATAAGTAATAACGAACAAAACGCAAACTTCACATCACGAGCGATATGACATCGACGGTTTTTATTCGCATTGTCTCTGTCTTACCATTCAATGTTTTACTGGCGTAAAAGTGATGAAGCGAATATTACGTAACTTCGGCTAGTGATTGGTTATTTGGTTAATAATAGTGCGTGCGTAATATCTATATCCTAACGCGCTAGCAATAAGGTCTAGTTTCTATTTATTTAGTTACAACAAATATTCCATAAGTTAGCAACTTTCCGGCGGCTACTCGATATCAGGGAGCAAATCGTACTACTGATATCGATATCTGAAAACGGTTTTCGATATCGATATGAAAACTGAATATCGGTTACATATCCGTTAGCAACTAAATACGAAAACGCCCATGTCTAATGACCGCTAATGACGGGAAAAACAAAAACTTCAGCGTCTAACGCGCATGCGTGACGTGATCACTTCACACGATTCTCCCACATCACTTCACCCGATTCTCCCACATCACTCCATCCGATGCAGGTGGTTGTCTTGGAAACCACATCACTTCGACGCACGGTGCAGTGAGCCTGTGCGCGTGTTGCAAATGTCAGTTGAGGTTAGTAAATAGTAATAGTAGGTACCTACGATGATGATTTGATTAATATGAAGGCTCTTACATACTAGCGCGATTCGTCGCGCTACGCGACGCCACCGCATTGTTCGCCGTGAAGTTTTCTCAGAAATTGTTTTGTTAAGGGGGATGCGCTAGGGTGGCCCGCGAAATTCAAATTTTCTTACGTTTTTTGCAATTTACAGGTCAGTATCATTCAATACACTTTCATGAACTTAGTGAGTTGTAGGTATTGCTGATTTTAATGTTTATAATTCAGTAAATCCATATATGTTACGAGCGCTAATAATATTTAGATCAACATACAGCCTGATACTGACCTGCAAATTGCAAAAAACCTAAGAAAATTTGAATTTCGCGGGCTACCCGAGCGCATCAACCTTAAAATTCGCGTCACGCGACGAATCGCGCCAGTATGTAAGAGCCTTTATGTTATTACCTATTGGCAACGCGTAGGTAGATATACGGTATATCTATCTCCAGATAAAGGTAACCTACAATAAAATAAGGTAAGTAGGTACATTTAATCCGCACGTCTTTTATAAATGACTTTTACTTAATGTTCCCACAATAGTTTCCTTTCCGTCGGCTAGCCACACTTCCCAATCACACATTTCGTTCCGAGTGTTGTCGTATCCAGTGTTTGTCAAATATGGATGAAGAAGACTTAGGTAGTTTTACTTGAAAATTATTACTTTAAATGGCAAAACGTGCGTGGTCAGCTCGAACTAGTATGAGATCCCAGCACCCGCGCGTTTTGCCGTTTGCCGCGCTCACAGTGCTCACACAACGACAACTTACTAAATGGACGCGAGCTATTGCGTGAGTTTAAGTTGCCCGCGCGCTCTCGCTTCAAGCAGCCCGCACGCTCTCCGCGCCATGCAGCCCGCGCTACTCAAATGAAGTTCCTAAGTATCTTGCGCCACGTCGGCCCCGCGTCCCCTTTTGCAGTCTGGCCAAGCACTGAATCTCTCTTCATATTGAATAGATTTGGGTTAATTACAACGCTGAACAACGTCGCACAGTCTTTACTGGACTCGATCCACAATCGCTTCTTTAAAAACATCGCGATTGGGTCATGGGATTGCGTTTATTTAAATAAACAGTCTAACAATGGGTTCATAATAACAAACTATGTCGCTTTTTACTAACTAGCATAAACGTGAATGTTTTATTTTATTTATTGTATGTAGCTACGTAGATACGTACTATACTAGGAAACAAAATTGAGTTTCTAACTGAATATCTGTTTTGCTAATTTATTTAAAGCCCACCTAAATAGTATTAATGTTTAGACACTTAAATACTTGTTTTAAAATAATACAAAATTATCAATAGAATTAGAATAAAAATATTATTAAAATCTCGATTATGATTGTAAATGTATTAGCTTGGGCATCCCTAGCATCAGGTGGGATGACACTGACAGCTCACTCCACGCTCACTTCACCTAAGTTTTCATGGAGTGATGGTTACAGAATAGCACTGCTGCTGGCTTACGTTCTATCGGTGAAGATCCTTTGTCGGCATAATTTCTAAGAAATTGCGCGGCTTTCCTTTTATTCGCCTACATATGATCCGTGACCCCGGCAAATGACCTCTTCGCTACAGTTCTTTAAGTACAGGTTGTTCCAGGATGGTAATTTAGAAAATTGTAAATAAATCAATAAATAATAACGTTTAATGAAATTTAAATATTTTCATAAAACGAATACGCGAAATCGTATACGTGTGTTAAATTAATGTCACCATTGTAGCGGCACGTTGTATATTTAAACTAAGGTTTTTTCACATACTTTTCCATCAATATGCGGGTCAGTGACAGCTCGGCCCGAGTTAACGGGGCCCGAATAATAAACTCTTTCCTAAGAAAATACTTTGTTTTTTTTTTAATATCGATTTTCTGCCTGACCGTACAAAACACCGTAATCGGGGGTGAAATATCTGTTATTATTATTTGGGTCCAGTTGGCTCGGGCCAAGCTGTCATTGACCCCAATATGTTTGCTTACGAACGAGCACAACAAAATTAAACTAGAAACAACCTAATAAATACTGTTCCTTTTTTATTAGCAAATCGTGAGTGTTTTGACATGTCGCCTCATTGTCTGTTTGTTTACAACCTTAACTCTGCAGACTTTATTAGGTACTCCTCTAGATCCGGAACTGAAAAAGTGGCCACGAAGGGTTCCGTGCCACCGCACAATATTTAACACTATTTTATTTAAAAAACATACTTTAGTAAAAATACACCTTTCCCGGGGACCCCCTTATTTTTTTTTACTTTATTTTTTTTGTACTTTAAGTATTTTAGGTGCAAAAAAGTGCAAAGTATTATAAATAATACTTTGCACTTTTGCAAGCAGCCGGCAATGGAATAAAAAAACTGTTTACTGTAATTAAACAAGCGGACGGGACGGCGCGGCGTCGGAGCGGTAGAGGCGTGCCAGGCGGCGTGGTTTAAAAGATACAGCCCTATGACAGACCGTCGGACGGACTGACAGCGGAGTCTTCGTAGGTACGGCCATTGGCAGCCTATGGGTACGGAACCCTAAAAACCATTTCAATAGTTTTATGTCACAAAAACTAAGATAGAGATAGTTTAGAAAATGTCCTTGACATTCAGTAAGTGTGTGTAACATTTATTAGGTTATAAAGATTAGGACAGAATGTTAGTAATAAAAGTTTATGTAATCTATTACCTACATCTTGCGCAAATGCTTAGGGCAAGATACAAAGACCGCACTAGTTAATGGTCATATTCTGATGAAATGCTTGTTCACATTGGCGAATATGTCACGAATGCGAATGTGCGAATAGCGGTAATGAAGCGAACGTGCGCGCGCGTTTGTGTGAGCGAGCGTGTGAGTGATGTGCGAATGTGTGTTGTGTTGTCGTGTGTATGTGTGTGTGTGTGTATGTGTGTATTCACTGTCTGGCCTTTCCCCTATCTTAGCTAATACCAGTATTTTACATGGAAGGACTGCCTATCTGACCGCCGCCACAGCCCTGTTCCCTACTGGGTAACGTGGTACCCCTTGGTAGGACTGGTTGACAAACTTTTGGGCTTCTGACTACCCGTAACGACTGTCTAAGATATTTGAATGACAGACGGGACCAATATGAACATTATTGGCATAATAATTCGGTGAAACCGATATGAACATTACCAACTTATCAATCTAACTTCTAACTATCTAACTAATATGATAAACGCGAAAGTTTGTAAGTATGGATGAATGGATGGATGGATGGATGTTTGTTATAATATATAATCTTTCACCTTAAAACTAATGGATGGATTTGGATGAAAGGCAAACAGATAGTTCATAACCTGGATTAACACATAGGATACTTTTTATCCCGATATTCCCACAGGATCGAGACTTACGCGGGTGAAACTGCGGGGCGCAGCTAGTAAGATTTATATTCGTATCTGTGAATCTTGTCCTTATAATTTGTATCCTTGACTTTGGATAAAGTTGGTCCTTTGAGCCGTGACGTCATTGTTATAGAGATAGTTCTGTTAAGTATCTCCTGGTTATATGTGTGGGTGGATAGAAGGGAGGTAAATAGCGGAGGTGCGTGCTGATTGATTATCTGGGACAATTATTGTCTACCTGGATAATTTCTTGTGTGACCTTACGTTGTTCATGCTCGGGGGAGCGCGTGATATAGTCTAGTTTATGGTTAAAGGCGCAAACTAGATAATGAACAAGAGATGGTAAAGGCTCCCGCAGATAGACGCGTCGCGACACCGGCGGAACAATATGCGTGAAATTTTCATTGAAATTGTTCAACGAGTGTCGCGGCGCGCCTTTCTGCGGGAGGCTTAAAACGAAGAATTTTAAAATTGGAATAAGTAAAAATAAAATATACAAAGAGTTTTCCTTAAGTTTTCATTTATTTCAAGGACTTGGACATTTAATAGACTTCGGTTTCGCCCTTCGCCATCTTGTCACACTCAAGACTTGCAGCTGCACGACTACTTTCTGTTCTGTGCTCTAGATCTATTTTCTTTTTTTTTTCTTTCTTTATGAAATTACTTTAATTATATAAAAAGCAAATAATCTTAGTAAAAAATATAGTTGATTTTATAATTACTTAATTTAAAGACTTATAATATCTATAATAATAATTATGTACAAGGGAAAATTATCAAAGAGCATCAAAAAATTCGTCCGCATCGCTGTCAACAGGAAAAGTTCCCAAAAGGCTGGCAGCATTGCCACATTGTATGGCAATGCTGATTCTTTGCCCAAAAAATAGGCCAGCCCTCTGGTCACGTGAAGAGTCGACCAAGCATTTGGCGATGTCTTGAAAAACCAAGTGGGCACTCGGACCCCATGGCCCTAGGGTTTCAACCCCAAACGGCTCGAACATATACGTCCCGATAAGATTGGAGTATGAGTTCACTCCCTTTCTTTATTATATTCGAGTTAATGTTTTCGAATGCACGTGTTTTTGGGATTAATAAATAAACGTATTTGTCTTTCTTTCGTTTCATTAAAGGAAAACGAAAAACTAAAATACTAGCTATTTTGTTAGACACTAGCTGCGCCCCGCGGTTTCACCCGCATAAATCTCGATCCTGTGAAAATATCGGGGTAAAAAGTATCCTATGTCCTAACCCTGGTCATGGTCTACCCATGATTGTGCCAAATTTCATCAAAATCCGTTCAGCCGCATAGAGTGAAAGCGTAACAAAAAAAAATACAAACACAAAATCATTATTTACACTTTATATTATGTTAAAAAATATTAGTTAAGTTCACAGACAAAATTCGGTAAATTATTCTTATTTCGACCTTTAAAATACGTCACTACTATCTTTGCCTATTTACGCAAGCAATAAAAATAAGTTTTTTAGTATTTTTTATTAACAGTTGAACTAGAAAGTCTTTGGGCGAGCGTTCTCTAGACCTTTCCAGTTGTTTATGACAGCCAGTCATGGTTTAGTGGATTTCAAGCGGCGTTTACGTCACAAAACGTATGTAGTTGGACGTGTAGGTGTGCCAAAGAGTAAAAATGTTTCGAAGTAAAAATCTCAGTTCCTAAAAATCCTTCTAAATGCCTACAGTTACGGCCCGGTTGGCTGGCACGGGTCGATCAGGGAAAAAAAGGCAATACGTTTATTTACGTCTAGGAGCATAAAATACGAAACAATAAATGCTAAGCTGCCTCTTTGGTCGCAAGCGCTACTGCTGACCATGAAGTTCTGGGTTTGATGCCCCGGTCGGGCAAAGTATTATTAGGATTTTCTCAGGAGCAAGCCGGAGTTTGGATTTCGGTGATGGCATTAGACTCGCCCCCCTGTTATAAGGAACTTAAATATAACTGGTGAAATGTGGGTGTTTCTTAGATATATAGGTAGACTTCTGCCTACCCTTCTGGGATATGTAAATAAAAACAAATGAAAAAATTGGGAAATTAAATGCGTCACATAAGCCATAACAGCTAATCGCTCAGCATGCGCCTTTGACACGTCATGCACGAAGTGCTGGTTTTCAGCCGAGTTTCTGCCTGCTGATTTTTTCGGCCCACTCAGATGAAAGTACACAGTACAGTCTCGCTTCTACACTCTTTTATATATTCTGTGACGGTACATACATCGTCTTGGCAGCGAGTGTAGCGGTCATTGGACCTACCCGCTCGCATCGAGTCAAGGGGACGAATAAAATAAATGAGGTAGCTGGTTTAGCTCGGCTAGCAAGTCCCCTAGCGGGCAAATATAAACAAAAATAAGCAGCTGGGACAGGCAAGAAACCGTAACGAATGTTTTTTTATTAAATTTAATAAAAACGTACTGGAATGGTGCAGTCCTGTGCTTATTTAAAATTCTTGACAGGACCTTGGAAATGTTTGAAAATGAATATTCTTAGAGTGTTTGTCTGTTGAGCGTAACTTTTCGAGTCATGGGCGAGATTTTGTCTTGTTTCTCATATTGAAGGACTATTGAAATTTGTTGGTATGTCATTTATTTATTTGGTACACCAAAAGCAGTACTTAATAGGAAGAAAATAAAAATGGTGGCATAATCAAAACAAAAACGTTATTATAAACTTATGAAAATATAAATAAACATTATGAATACAAAATAAAAGCAGAACTTAACAGGAATAAAAAAAAATGGTGGCATACTAAAAACAAAAACATTATTATAAACTTATGAAAATACAAAAATACATTATGAATACAAAATGAAGTAGATGTTTAAAATAAACGTAATAAAATGATTTTTATGCTGATAACTAAATAATCAATGTACTTATATGAACATTTTCATAGAAAGTATACCTTACTAAAGTAATTTGACGATATCTGTGATGCTGGTCCAGATACTCTCATTAGTTGAGAGTAAGAGATTAACTAAAGAGTATTTATTTACTCTCTAAGTTCCTTTGGTCTTCTGGTCCAAATTGCTTCTAACTCCACAGCCAAATCATTGCCAAACCGCAGCGAGCACGCAGTTTGATCAATGTTTGGTCCTTCTGAGATTAAAAGAAAGAAAATAGGTACAGTTTTTCAACAAAAACTAAAAGAAACAAAACAATTTTGTAAAATAAAAAGGCAAATGAATTGAGGCCATGTTTTTGCCCACCAGGACCAGTACAGAATATTATTTGTCTGTATTCGATTGGAGTTTGTTCTTGACTAAATGATAACAGCCGCACGGGTCGATCGGTAGCAAAACAGAAAGAATAATATTTATTTGGACACAGTTCATGAAACACAAAATACAAATAACAAAGTAAAGAATTTAAAAAAAAATGCAGGAAAGAAAGAAGGAAGAAGAAGAAGCTAAAGAAGAAGGTTAAGCTACACTTGCCGCGGACGGTTCGTGAATGGGTGACCATCCATTAAACACCGAGTCTCAGAAAGCACTAACGTGCTTTTTCCGTTGGTGTCGGCTGTCATTCATAGATCTAAGACAGTCGTTACGGGTACTCAGAATCCCAAAAATTCTGACATAGTCTTACCAAGGGGTATCGTGTTACCCAGTAACTGGTTTTAGAGGTCAGATAGGCAGTCACTCCATGTAAAATACTGGTATTCAGCTGCATCCAGTTAGACTGGAAGCCGACCTCAATACAGTTGGGAAAAGCCGGTAGATTGATTTTCGTGTATTTTTATTAGATTCGCACTGAAAGATAACATTAAAGTATTCAGGTGCGGATAATCCTATTAATATTTAATGAGCTCAACGATTATTTTGCACAAGCAGAATATTTTCATTGAAAGCGTTATAATATTCATGTTTAAAAATGGAACGCGAGCTAAAATATTCAAGCATAATCCAGCGTTAACACATTAGTGTTAACGCTGGATTATGCTTGAATATTTTTATATTTTTACTAAAACTTATGTTTTAGTGCTAAATATTTATATGTTAATTAGCTTTTGCCCGCGGCTTCGCCCGCGTGGATGTCGGAATTAAGGGTAGGTTTTTGAAAAACCCTAATACACATAATTCCTTATTTTCGGTTTATTATACAGGGTGTTAGGGTAAACACCGTTATCCTTGCAACCAGTGGTTTGGTTTCATTTATAGAACGTAAAATCAATGGAAAATTACAACTTTTTTTTAAATTTTATTATACCTAAATTTTACCACAAGAGACGCAAGTTCGTTGTCCTATGCGCTAGGGCAACGAACTTGCGTCTCAACACGGGCGCGGGGTACGGGATGTGACCTGACCGGCAGCGAGCGCGACCCCTCCCTTAGTCAGTCAGCTGTTTCGCTAGCAAGCACAGTGTCAGATAGAAACTTTTAAAAATCTTTTAATGAAAATAACGTTTTTTTTTTGTTGTGTTCGGGCATTTATTGTTATATTTAAGTCAACTACCCATGGTTTGAATGACAAGAGTGTTTACGCTTACATCCTGTATAGGTCTTTATATATATTATATTATTCGGTTTTTTATATATAGAGTATTAAGTATAAATACTGAGTTTCGAGTTAATCGGACAGCACGTTAAAATTCTTCTATACAAACTTTGACACCATGAATCCCCGTTTAGGGGGTAGTTTAGAAACTAAAAATGACAAACTTAATAATTTACTTAGATAAGTATTCGTGCCAAGTTTCAAGTCTATTAACTCAAGGAATAAGATTTTTCATACAAACGAAATCCCCCGGTTTCACCCTCATAGGGGTGGAATTTCGAAAAATCGTTTCTTAGTGGAAACTTACTCTTCATAAAGAACACACCCTCCAAATTTCATGTCTCTAGGTCCAGCAGTTTAGGCTGTGCGTTGATATCTCAGACACCCTTGCCTTTTATTTAAATAGATGTAAGGTGCTAAATATTAAGGATAGCAGCCAGCACCAACTATTTTATTTCAAAATGTATTCCATAAATGAATCCATGGTAACAGCAGCTTGCCCGTCGATATCCCTGCCAGCCTGTATGTTTTTTTTTTTTATAATTGTTTATTTACAATCCGAAGTTTATTCTAATATTAATAATTTCAATGCCATCCTAATCAATCATTAGGATGGCTGAAAGCGAGTTTGCTTGTTTGTTACGCTTTCATGCTAAAACGGCTGAACGGATTTTGATGAAAGGCACATGGTTAGACCATGATCTGGAATAGGACATAGGATACTTTTTATCCCGGTAGTACAATTCCGATAATGTCCTTCCTCCACGCAGGCGAACCCGCGTGCAACAAACAGCTAGTATTTTATACATTGGTCCTATAAGTAGCTAGATATGTTCTGAATAACAAAAGTCCAGATGTGTCTTTATTGTAACCATTTTTAACGTCGTTAGTTCAGCAAAGTAGTTGGTAATAGAGTTTCATAAGACATCATAATTGGTTGACTTTTATGTAATTGAAATAATTACTTGTATAATTAAAAACAACCGGTATAATTACGGACATAATATGGAAGTCAGTGGAATGGAAAATAAAAAAGATACTGTTTTGCTAACTTAATTACCGTGTTATAAAAATACATTGTACATAATTATTAAGTATGCAGGTATGTGACATATGTTGACTTTGGCTTCTATAATTTCAATGCGATTACAGCTTATTTTCATGGTTGTTATTGTGCGTAGTCAGTGATCCTTTCCATTATTCACCAGTGCATACGGAAATGAAATGAAATAGTATAATTCTATAAAGGACATATTAAAAAAAAAAAAAAAAAATAAGCTAGATGAGGTCGGAACAAACTCAGAGGTCGCTGTCCCTTTTAAAGTCCAGTCAAGAGCAGTGGTGGCCCAGGTGTTACGAGTTGTAGACCGTAGGTTCGAACCCAGATAGGTGCTTTACTTTCTGTTAATTATTTGATCACCACTGCACTCAAAACGGTGAAGAAAAACATAGTGTCCCAGAACCAAAAAAAATCGAATGTTGAAACAGGGTGTTAGTGTAAACACCGTTATCCTTGAAATCAGTGGTTTGGTTTCATAGATAGAACGTAAAATCGAAGGAAAAATACATTTTTTTTTTTAAAAGAAAAGCTACATTTTTCCACAAGAATATTTCACCCTACACACCCTACACAAGGGCAACGAACTTGCGTCTCAACACGGCGGTCGGCGGTTGGCGGCGGCGGGCGGGGCGCGCGGGACGTAACATGCCCTCAGCTGTTTCGCAGCTCTCTCGAACGCGTATCCATGAGTATCGGGACAGTGACGGATATTTACTTTTTAAAATCTTTTAATGAAAATAAGGTTTTTTATTTGTTGTTACTGGGTCATTTATTTTTATGTTTAAGACAACTACCCATGGTTTGAGTGACAACGGTGTTTACCCTTGCACTGTATGTGACATGTTATGTCTACCAACCCGCACTGGGCCCGCGTGGTGCATACGACTCACTCCCATTCACCGAGAGGACTATGTCCCAGCAGTGGGAAAATTATAGGCTAATTATGCTGATTGAGCAGTATGTACCCATTATTAACTTATCTTTGTAAAATTGCAAATTGCGTAAGCATGCATATAAAATGTGATACTTTGTAGGTGCACTTATTATTATATATAATATATCTTTCCTCTGGCTTTTCTGCAATATGTGGGAATGATTTCGTGAAAAGAAACCGAAGCTGGGGAAGCGCGCACCATTTGATTTGACCAATGAGCGCGTGTGGTGCTAAAGTTGGCCGCAACCCACTTTCCGAGAGATTGGTACTGGCAGAGTGTGCGTCTGTGTGATGAGAATGTCAGATGTTATTTTTTTGGCAGTGTTTTTAATTCAATACATAATTATGATTATGACACATACTTATTGTGAGACCTTACACACGAGATAGCCATCCTATCATCTTACTCAGAAAAGAGTGAAGGCAACTTCTTATCTACTTAATAAGATAAAAAAACTCTAGACAAAAGCAGTTACTCGTAAGTTCCGCGATACATGCCATATACCTTAAGCTGTACAGGGCCACGAAACTCATTTTATACTGCCAAAACATGGTACAACTACATAAAACAGCCATTTCTTCACACGAACAGAATATGTTTATGACACCTTCACACGTTTGACAAAATAAGCCTTCTTCAGCCCAGATGTGTCACGAATGTATGATAGTCATAAAAAATAATGCTGAAACCGTTCAAACTCCGATATTAAAACGACACGAGGACGGAACGTAGGCGACGTGTGAAGCCGGCTTTACGTGTCAGTTATTTGAAATAAGGAATGACAATTTTGAACGGTTATGTGATTTGTATATTGCCGCCATTTTTGGGTACCTACAGCCTGGTTGGAGTTCTGAGTAACTATTGTTATTTTAGTGAATTAATTTATGAAATTTTTACCGTTGAGCAGACCACAAAACGTTGGTAAATATTGATTTAATGTAGTTAATTGTGATTCTGTTTGCGTTTTCAATCATGTGTGTTACAAGAGCCAAAGGATTAAAAATCATTGTTTCCTTTAAAAACGTTTTCTCTTTCTAAGATTTTTAAAGATAGATACGTTTTTTTTAAAGATAGAAGAAGAATAATAAATGCGTTTATTGGCATTAGATAAAAAAATACCATTATGAAAACAGAAAGAAAATAATGCCTATAACGCAAAAAGGAACTCAAGTCAGCAATTCAGATGACAGCAAAAGGTATATCACCTGGCGCTGACGCCGGGACTCCACCAAAGCGGAGACGAGACGAGAGGAGATGTGTTTAAACAACCAATAGAATTTCGTTTTTCACACATCTCGTCTCCACTCAGCTTAAATGGATACCACTGAGCGGACATGTCTAGGGAATGCAATCTCGTCTCGCCGAGATCCCGATCTCGCGAGATCCCGGCCATATTTTACGAGATTGTATCTCGTCAAATTTCGTACGAGATCTCGCGAGATAACGAGATCGACAAATACAGCGTGACGACGTGTATTTCAAAGCGCGGCTGCGCGCGAACTGAATCCTGGCCGGCCGTGCGGCCGCGCCTGGCGCGGGCACAGGACAAGAGGGGTAGGCGGGCTTGCGGGGGACGAGGTCCGGCTCATTTTGCAAGGCGGCGCGCGTGCGTTTGTTTACAATTGCAACGAAATAATTAGTTTTGGAGACAGTTTTGTGTTTTAATTAGTTTCGCAGAAATATTACACTACAATTACAATACAACTAACTACCAACCATGTCAAAAGTGTACAGTGAATATAAAAGTTCTTTAGAAGTATGGAAACATTGTTTACGCGATCAAGATGGACTCACTGCAAAGTGCAAACTGTGTGCGAAGATTTTGAAAACTAAAGACCATTCTACAAAAGGCTTACATACACACTTGAAGTCTATACATCAGATAGATACTAAAAATAGTGTTGAGGTTGAGATGCAGGCAAACGATGGTGCTCCCGGGCCATCAGCATCAAACTCTTTGGCTTTCGAACCAGCTCCAGCCGAAAATACTCTTCAGCAAGAGCAACCTTTGCCTTTGACTGCCCCATCATCAAAATCAACAAAAAAGAGAAAAATTACGGATCATTTTCATAGTGAAGATAATTCAAAGGAGATGAAAGTGTCAAGGATGGTTGCTAAAGACGGTTTACCATTTCGTGTGTTTTGTACCTCGCAAGACCTGAGAGACCTTTTTAGTGCTGCAGGATACAAATTACCAACATCTCCTAATTCAATTAAACTTATGGTGATGAATTATGGAATGACCTTAAAGTTAAAAGTTCAACGTGATCTTGCTGAGCTAAAGGACGATAACCACCGATTTACATCAACTTTCGATGAGTGGACTTCGTCTAAAAATAGACGTTACATGAACGTAAATATACATACGTGTAAGAACAATAAAGCTGTCTTTTGGAATTTAGGCTTGATCAGAATATACGGCAGCATGCCTGCAGAAACTGCAGTAGACCTTTTGAAGAAAAGACTATCGGAATTTGGCCTGTCTCTCGACGATGATGTGGTCAATATTACGACGGATGGAGCTTCTGTAATGACCAAGGTAGGGCGTTTGATTAGTCCTCTACAGCAGCTTTGTTACGCCCACGGCATTCAACTGTCCATAATAGATTGCATATACAAAAAACAAGATTTGCCTGTGTCTGCTGAAGATGAAATAGATGAGATTCCGAACTTGCCAGGAGAAGAAACAGAAACAAACTCTGATGATGAAGATGATGTTTTTTATTATTATTTTCCTACACATGAAGTAGATTTGGACACTGAGTACGCAAGTATCATAAAAAAAGTCAGAAAGCTGGTCAAACTTTTTAAGAATTCACCCACAAAAAACGACTTCCTGCAAGTTTACATTAATCAAGAATTTGACAAAAATGTCACATGTCATCATATTTGTATGACGCAATCGAAGCAGAGATGTGAGCTGTGCCTTGCAAGCTGACGACGGTGCGCAGCGCAGACGAGAAGATGTGAGCGGCGTGCAGTGAGCGGCGCCGCTAGTTCCCCCCGCGTCGCACAACCCGCCAGTCGCTCTAGCCAGCACACATATCCGTCTAGCCAGTACACATATCCGCACAGCTTCGGTGGATACACCCTAGCTGAAAAATATTTCTTCTCGTCTCCGATTCGGAAATCTCTGCACATCTTCGCTTTGGTTGAGTCCGGAACTCCGGAACTAATTTTTGTTCTTATCTGTCCGAGATAATCCCCTTTTGGCCTTAAAAAATAAAAGAAACCTTGTTTTTTTTTAAAGTAAATCTGTATTACGAGAGTTCACATTTGACAAATGACAAATATAGAATGTAAAGTCCTTACGCTGCCGCATCCCAAACAAAATTATAAAAGCAAAATGATCAAAGTCTCCAATTGAATGCCTATTTCAGTGAATTTGAACCGAACATACAGTATGCAAGGGTAAACACCGTTATCACTCAAACCATGGGTAGTTGACTTAAATATAAAAATAAATGACCCCGTAACAACAAAAAAAACCTTATTTTCTATTAAAAGATCTTAAAAAGTAAACACTCGTCACTGTCCCGACACTCATGGATACGCGTTCGAGAGAGCTGCGAAAAAGCTGACGGCCGGTCATGTAACCCTCGCCAACCGCCGACCGCCGTGTTGAGACGCAAGTTCGTTGCGTGTAGGGTGAAATATTCTTGTGGAAAATGTAGATTTCCTTTAAAAAAAAAAAGTTGTATTTTTCCATTGATTTTACGTTTTATAAATGAAACCAAACCCCTGGTTTCAAGGATAACGGTGTTTACACTAACACTCGTATTGCGCATAAGCTTGAAAATATATAATTACTTTGAGGTAAGGTTGTCTTTGGTCTTTTTTTACAAATTGACGTCATAATATTATCTTTTTTAGTCTTATTGGAATTATAAAAGCAAGTCCTCGCTTCGGCTTCCTTCAAAAGACTTAAAAATACTTTTGAATATAACCAATGAAATATTCTTGTTTTGTAAAAGGCAAATTGACTACCAACATTTATCCACATATTAAAATCAAATATGGATGTATGTGTGTAAGGAATATGGTCTGAATTAAAGTTTGTAACCTGTATGATAATCCCGGTTTTAGTCCCGGTAGTACCTACGTTCCCGTGGGATTTTTTTCCGACTACATGGGCAAAACCGCGCCCGCAGGCAAAAGCTAGTAAATATTATAAATCACAACTGTCCTTTTTTTATAGTTGTGTAAAATGGCTATAAAACGGCAATTTGACGTAGGGTGTCAGCTTGCATAACTATTAATTTCCTTGACTGTATTAATTAGTCCCTTAACCAGATCAAAGCTACTATAATTATGAATTCTCTATAGTAGACTGCTACAATCAGCAGTCGGTCGGTGGGAAATACCATAATAACTTGACAGACTTGTTTTGATCGCCCTTTGATTATTTATAGTGTCGCGCTGCAAAAGAACTAAAACATACAGGCCAACTTTTTTATGCTAGTGTGCGTGGCAGGTACGTCTTACACTCGAGCCACGTTTCTTTGTGTTTTTCTAGTGTGTGTGCATTTAGTGGCTAACAGTTGGATGCTATTTTTTTCGACGTGTTCACAGCTTTGACTATCTATCTTGACATATTTTTTATAATCTTTGGTGATCCCGTTGTTTTTTGTAGAACCAGCGACCCACCCCCGCTTCGAACGGTTTTAACGACTTCCTGATTTCTTTATTATATTTAAGTAATTTTGGTGAATGTATTATGCTCATAAACCTTCCGAAATAAACATTCTCTAAATTATTGTGACCACTGCATTAAAATACACTGTAAACTAGCGGTCAGCCAGACACGAAAAGCCATTTTTTTTAATAATTTAGACATAGATCCTTACTACATACATAATTATATAACAAAGACATACATACATAATTATATAACAAGGACATACATACATAATTATATAACAAAGTCCTCCGCCGCGTCTGTCTGTCGTCCTGTTCGCGATAAACTCAAAAACTACTGCACCGATTTTCATGCTGTTTTCACCAATATATAAAGTAGTTCTCGAGGAAGTTTTAGTATATAATAGCACATATATTTAGTATACATAAGGTCATCCACGCGGGCAAAACCGCGGGCATCAGCTAGTTAAATATAAAATTGTGTTGATTAAGCAACACAATGTAGAGGGTTGGGCTTTGTTATACAATATTCGGTTTATTACTCTCACTGATAGATTAGGGCATTTTGGGCCGAAATCTTTACACTTTTTAAAATTAGGTATATAAAAATGAATCATGGTGGATCAGGCCGGAAGTTTAAAGTGTTACACTATATAGCGAGCTATACCTTCGGGTTCTTTGATGCTCATTAACGTGGTGTAAATTTTTCGTTGACAATCCTTTTAAAATGTACATCTTCGATTGGGCCTGATTAGAATTAGTTCTGATCCTGTTAAGGGGCAAGTGCGAACCCATTACTTATTGGGCGCCCAAGTAATAAATCAGTTCGTTACAAGAAACCAGACATCGACTATCGAATAGCAAGAAACAAGAGGTAAAGCGATGTAATAAAAAAAAATTACGAAATAAAAATGGCTTTTAGCGTTAAGACCGCCCATTGTGTTACACTCTCAGACCAAATAAAATACCAAGACAGAGCGCTGCGAACAATTAAGTGAAGCATGCCAAAACCACACATCCGCTTTGTGCATACACACTCACACGCACTTATTTACAACCATTTACAATCAAACTACACCTCACTATGTGCACACCCATACATGTTTACGAAACCACCCTCACGTCACTGTTGACAGCGCTTTGTCTTCGTTTTTTATTTGGTATAATTATGGTCACACTATTTCTTTCTACACTTATATCTGTAATTCGTATTACATAATAAAGACTATTCTAGTCTATTCTATTCTATAAAACAATAAGCAATACAGCATAATCAGCCTTGTAATGTTGTTCCCACTGCAGTGACACAAGTCTCCTCTCTTTGAGAGGGAGTGGGCTGTAATCTACCAGGCGGGTCTAGTGCGTATTAGTAGATGTCACATGTCCTACAACCAGATTTCTTTTTTCATCACCACTGCTCTTAAACTGCTGAAGTTTCAGGTGAAACCTTCTCCGTTTTGAGAGCAGTGGTGATGAAATTACTTACACAAAGTAAAGCGCCTGTCTAGATTCGAAATCACGACCTACTGGATTATATTCACAACGAATCAAAGTATTATTATAAAAGGTATTCTTTCTAAAAAAGAAATGGTTCGAATGGTTCGTTTAACTCTTATCTGCTTGTTCTACAAACAATATAAGACTAATATTAGTTTAGGGTTCATTTTTGAATAACAAGTTTTTTCAAATCTTTTACAACCTCTTTAGAGAAAACATTATCTGATATATATTATACTTTAATAGTGTTCGTACTTCACCTATATTTAGAGAGAGGCTCGTGGCAATACCAGCCGCACAGGTTAATCGATCAGGTTAAGTTAAGCTTGCCGCGGTTGGTTTGTAGATAGGTGACCATTTTTACCCCACTGCCCCAGAAGGAGGATAATGTTTTTCGAGAATATGTATGTATGTTTGTATGTATGTATGTAAGTATGTCTATTTCCTTGGCACGCTCTGTAGCCTAAACGGCTTGATGGATTTTAGTATACGAGGTGTCGTTAGGTTCGTTTTAATTGTGGGAGTGACTTAAGCTATAATTTTTTTTTATATATTTCATCTGCAGACAGAAAAAAGGGATTTTGTTTTTAAATACCGAGACCCCTCCGTGCCTTAAAAAGCACGTAAAGCCGTAGGTCCCGGCTGTCATTCGTGGAGTCTTTTACAGTCGTTACACTCTGACTATATCGACTCTGAAAATCTGACAACCAGTTTCTGACACCTGTCAGTTGGACCTTTCATCGGCCGGAGTGTAAGGTTGGACATTCACGATCGTCGTAAAAGCATTAGCAAGTTACAATGCATTGCAATGTAACTCTTATGTTGTTATGGTAAAGTATAAATTAGAATTTTATTATTGCCGAGAGTTTTTTTATAACTCACACGGTAATGACTTACTAATGGTTTTACGTCATTCTTTGATCGTGAAGGCGTTTGGTCAATTTGATGACGAAATACTTTTGAACGCAAGTTGAACGTAAGTAAATAAATAAATAGTTATTCATTAATTCAGTTTTTATTGATATTCTAATACACGTGTATTTGGTGAGCTGTGTAGTGCATATGAAATAGTCAAACAAGAAAAGTCAACACTTCTTTTGATTTATTGACCATCATTAGGTTTTACGTGTGGTTTCACTTGCATTACCCATCCTAATATAGAAAAAGGTTTATGTTAAAAAAAAAACAGACGCATTTTGATTTGTGATTCCCAAGTGCAATTTGGCGTAACCTTATTCATACCTAACTATGAGCTGACATTTTTAATAGAGGAATTTACATTCATAACATTTAGCCACTGTCAAAAATACTAAAATAATTAAAACCGAAGAAAATAATAAAAAAGTTAAAAATTACCTTCTAACAGTTTTATTTAAAACGGTTCATTTGACATTTCGTTAAAAAAAATTGCTAGTCGGTGAGACAAACAGTTGCCCTAATTTTATTCTTATTCGTTAAGATTCCTCCAACGTTTGAGAGAACAGACTGGAATTATCCAAAGGCGACAAGGACACCCAGTGTTTCAAGGAAATTAAATTAATAATGACAAAACCTTTTATTATTTTTTGTACTTATAAAATAAAAGACTGGTAAAATAATTTACATTGACTTGCTAAGTAATGTGGCGTACATTGCCCTTTAATAGATTGGGAAGTTGTAAATGACGAGACAATGGTTATGCGTACGCGCAGTGTTACGGTGTTGCTACCCACGAGCAATGCTCTCAGGCAGTCGTAGTGAGAATATGGTTGGCATTTGTTTGCTTAGGTACATTTTATTTTTATTGCTTGGCACCTTTTCCTCATTTATCACAAGCTGTACGAATGGCATACAACTTGTTATAATATCAAGAGCAGATAGCTCATAACTCATTAGGAGAGAGAGCAGTGGTGGTCCAGTGGTATCGGCCCCGACTTACGTCGTGGTTCGAACCCAGACAGGAAAAACATCGTGAAGAAACGGCATGTCCTAGAATCAAAAAATCGAATACAACCAACCCACATTGGGCCCGCGTGGTAGATTACAGCCCACTCCCTCTCGAAGAGGGGAGGCCTGTGTCCCAGCAGTGGGAAAATTTGTAGTCTGATTGCTTTGCTATAGGTTTATGCTAATCACGAGGAGAAAAGATTGACTCTTAACTTCTTAACACCTGTATATTGATGTGGAAGTTTGGAGAAAATCTAGATCTTTAAATAGAGACATTTGCGACATTGTTCTTCGCTATACAATTTATGTGAATACCCATCAGCTACAGCACAGCTGAAAGCTTACTAAATACAGCAGTAAGCTTTCAGCTGAGCTGTAGCTCAAATGAGCTGAGCTGAGCTGTAGCTGAAAGCAGCAGTAAATACTTCCGAACTATCAATAAACTCCGATCATTACGATAACGCTGAGGAGACACCTGCTCTTCTAAATATACAATACTGGCAGTTGCTCGCTGTTTCAATAGCATTGTGGGGAGCTGCTTTATGTTCTTGGATGAAAATGTATCCTATAATAACACAACATAACATCTCAACTGTTATCTCCGGGTTAGGCAGAGGTGTACCTATAGTAACACCCACATTCGTTATGTTCAAATTCCATGTAATAGAGGGCATGATGAGGGTATAATAGAGGGTCTATTACCATCAACCGGGTACAAATCCAGACTCTGGGCTGCTACTGAGAAATTCCTGATGGAAAAACCCAATTATACTTTGCCCGACCAGGTAATGGAACCCAAGACCTCGTGCTCAGCAGTAGCGCTTACGCACGCAGGCACATTAGACCAACGAGGTAGTAAGTATCCTATAATACGTATATCTAGGGGCTTATTACTTTATTTACCCGGACAAAAAGTACTCTCTGTGTAAATCTAGAACATCCAAATTGATTCAGCCGTTTATACGTACGTGACTGAGTACCAAACAAACATCTTCACAAACTTCCACGTTTAAAATATTGGTGAGAAGGATGAATAACTGAAAAACACCCAATTTAGCTTCCTCATAATTTCGTCTAACAGTCAGAATACCTACAAAGCTAAATACAGTATTAATTTAGCCCCTCCGAAGCAGTTACTGTAGCTATTTGAAATTCAATTCGCCGTCTCAAATTGGGTTCCGTGTTTGGACTTGAATGCTGATCAGTACAGTTTTGTTTGATAATTAATGTAACGTGTGCTTTGGAACTGACAAAATGTTACATGAAAGTCACAATATATTGGTCACTTTTGTTGAATATGTGTGGAGGATTTAATTAGCCAAGGTACTGGAATACTACCTATAGTATGCTTTTCGGTTGTTTTTTCATAATTATGACTCTATCAAAAAGATTACGGATTACGGGAGGAGTCAGTCACGACTTGGGCTTAGTTCTGCCATGAGAACCACATAGTATAACATAAGATACTATAACAGTCTAACAGGAGTTTTTTTTTTTTTTTTTGTGAATCATAAATTACTGCGTACAATATTTGCAGGTAAGTAGACTACTTGCGGTCAGGATACATCAACTCAAAAGTCAAACACAAAATATTCATTTCAATTAGAACAATTACAGTGTCTTTTGAATTGTCAATGAGTCGGTTAGTCACAAAGATGAAGCTAGTTGCCCATTTCAAAGCGGGTTCGGCGAAAAACGGGCAAGAAAATGTTCACGAACATGACTTACGGATCAGCACCATTCACTTCAACCATTTTGAAGGGAGCTAAGTTCAACACACACGCCTCCATAGGCAAGACATTTGAGTGAGTATGACGTACTCTCAACTACCTGGGCACATTCAAGTCTATGAAAGACGTACAGCAAATACAGTATTCCTATGTATTTTTATTTATTATGTATTTATATTAAAAAAAACCGGGGTTTTTAATTTTGTTTGTTAATTTTAACGTAAATTAAAATTAACAATATTTTACATTTTAAAACTGTATTTATCTAGCTTTATAAACATACCTTATCTGATTCAGATTCCAACGACATATGTTATGTAAACATCTCCGATACAAAACTTAACACGTATCATAGTTATAATCTCAAGTGGTCCCATTCAGGTATCGGGTTACAGACCACCCAGAAGTGGCTCCGACACGCGTGCGCAAAGTGCCCGCGCGGGCGCTGACGGACGAGAGGCTAACAAGGCATAATGTCCCTAGGATTACCGATTTCTGTACCAAACTATTGATCGAGAGCCTCTTCAATAAACTTCACAATTATTATTACAAATCCTAATCGCTACAGGGTTTCCTTAGCGGTAGGATATTTTGACTTACCTATTATTATTCAAAAACCGGCCAAGTGCGAGTCGGACTCGCGCACGAAGGGTTCCGTACCATTATCTTTAAAAACGGCAAAAAACGGCGTTTTTTGTAGAGTCTCCTTAAATATTTATTTTATTCTGTTTTTAGTAGGTATTTTTTGTTATAGCGGCAACAGAAATACATCATCTGTGAAAGTTTCAACTGTCTAACAATCACGGTTCATGAGATACAGCCTGGTGACAGACAGACAGCCAGCGGAGCCTTAGTAATAGGGTCCCGTTTTACCCTTTGGGTACGGAACCCTAAAAAGAAGGAAAGGTCAAGTGTTTTTCGTCCCAATTTCGAGAAGCACTCAAGTTGTTTTCCTTTTGTGGGTTGTAGTAAGTATGTGCTGCTACGAACAGTAACTAACCCGACCATTCGTAAGAGTTTGTTTGTATTTAGTACGAAAATGTAGGTACCCACTTAGTAGGGAGAACCAATATGTAAGTACAGTACTTCTAAAGGCTCTTACATACTGGCGCGATTCGTCGCGCGACGTGGATTTTAACAAAACAATTTCTGAGAAAACCACGGCGAACAATGCGGCAGCGTCGCGTCGCGACTAATCGCTCCAGTATGTAAGAGCCTTAATAAAAAATACATTATACCTAATGTAAATTACACGATAATAATAAATTACTTTATAAATTATATTTCCCACCCATTGTTATGTTTGAATCGGAACTTGAAAAACTTTTTGTCTTGATTCAAGAAAAACAAATGCAATCGAATAAGAAAAAAATCTAAAATAAAATTAGACACTAATTAATTATGCATTGTTCTGTTAGCCCATGTTTTTCAGAATAACTTTAACTTCCATCTTAAAACTCTATTATGTAACTACCACCTGACCTCTTAACTTTTATTATACAATACTTAAGATCAAAAACGACGATTTGATCATTGCCATCTATACAAGTAAATAAAATTGAAGTGTCTGTTTCTTATATCAGAATAACAGGTTTTTATTAAATGCTTAATATTTATGAAAGTATAAAAGGTATTTTTTAAAAAATGACAATTAAAAAAATTGCCTGTCTGTTTGTTCCGGCTTTTCTCCGAAACGGCTGAACCGATTTCATCGGGACTTTCACGGGCATATAGCTTTAGAAAAGATTTAGGGTCCACCGCGGGCGTAGCCGCGGGCAGCTGCTAGCTTTAATATAAAGAGGATAGTGTAATATCCAATTGTCAAATATTATTTGCCATCCTTAGAATGAAGCCCCAAGAGACACAAGATAAGTTGGGGTAATAAGTTATATATATATATGTTCCCAAGTTAACGGAATCAGACATGGACATAATAGTATTAGGAAGTTAGATACTCTAAGCCCTAAGGGACATAAATAATGTACAGGGATAATGCAGTAACGAATATAGTGAAACAATAGGTATATTAGTGAAACGTAAAGGAGGTACTACGTACCAACACATTTTTTTTATCTTATTGTACTTTTAAACTATCTATCAGGCATAGTTACTAAGTAAATAAAAACAAAATATTAGTAAAAGAATGAGTTTACTTTTAATCAGACAAAAATGGCTTATGTAAAGATAATTAAATGCTGTCTAATAAACAATAAATCCTGTATTAATGTAATAAAATAATGTTATGCAAATGAGAACGAATATAAAACAGCTCCGAGTAGTTGATGAAATACTCTTAATAAAAAATATTAGCAATAAAATATTTCAGTATTCACTCAGAAGAAGAGTCTATAACTAGTACAGAATTTTCAAAGCTTTGAAAACTAACTGTAAACAAAGTGAAAAATTTGCTTACCTACTGCAAGGAAAGAAATTCCAGAGTACAAACTTGTATAAAAAGATTTTATGGAACGGTACCAGATTGAAGCGTGTTTTAAAACTTAGAAAACAGATTATTGCAAGCTTGGCGCTTATAGGATTCGACGAATATAAAACAGGTTTTCTTTTAAACCTGGTTGACATGGAATTGGCAAGGATTACTCCTGCCAATACAAAGTTGGAATGTCGTTTTTGTATCGAAATAAATTGTACTTTTGTTGTGAACAAAACGTCCCCAATTTACCGTCGAATGACGTCACTGAAACCTTAATTATTAAAGGATGTTGGTGTATTCCTAGAGAGGCTTTTTTGACACTGTAAAGGCAAACCCCGCTGCCATCATTTTCATGACAGCCGTCACTGCGGCCGTTATTTAGCGGCCAACGCTGTCATAGAAAACCGTACCTTAACTGCTTAAAAACTGTTGCTTTTGGGTAGTCATTTCCTTATCAGTTATTAGATAAAATATTTGAAACAGGATTAACACTACACTAAGTTTTTATCTCGCTAGTATCTCTCAAAATATATATAGGTATATTATAAACGAACGTCTCTCAAATAAAACCACTAGAGGTCGAATTTCCGTCCAAAAATATCTCGTAAATCATGAAACTTATGAAGCTGAAATTTTACACGCAAGTAGCCTTTGCCCCTAAATGTACGCTTGATTAAGCACTTCAAATGCCCCTCATCTTTATGGTATACCGTGGCATCGGATACCGAATGTATGATAATTGGTACTTTATCACGGCTGCTGTTTGTACGACCAGTGAATGTAGGTAGGCAGGCTTAAGAGATGATGATTATAGCAATCTCATCTCAATGCCTGCATACCTTAATGATCAAACTATATCGTATCCATTTTAAATGTTGAGCACCGTTTTTTTTTTTTTTGATTGTGGACAATCATCAAATGACTTCTCCCGCTCTTGGCGTGTCAAATTTTTACTGACTAAAACCCACCCGTGTTCCTGCAATTGCCTGTTGCCAAGGGTCCCGCCCTTGGCAACAGACTTAATTCCAAGTTTTTGCTACGGCAATAGCTGGGTGGCCTTACAAAACATTGCCACTCTCCCCAATCAAGGTAAGATCGGAAAATAAACACACTGGGTCCAACTTTTCTCCCTTGATGGTTTCAGTTCCCGATCCTTATCCTAAAGACATAATTAACTTACTTACAACTTAACCAACAAGAAGTAGTATCAAAACCTATTTGGGTCACAAAAAGTTTGGATAACATTTAACAAGTTGGCAATCCAAGAGTAATTTACCGTAATTTGTAACCGCTTATGAGCTCTTTCGAAATAAAGTTACGACGTCGGTAAACAGGGCTGACAAACTCTAAAAACATTATATCTCCATTATATATTGCAGAGGCATTAGGAGATTCAGAAATATATCTGAGACACGAAGATTTTAGTCTTAAATTGATGATAGATTGATGAAATTCTCCATCGTGTTAAGTGAAAATATCTAGATCTAGATACATATCTATTTTTTCGTTTTTAAAAGTCGAATTTAAATATAATTAGATTTTCATTTAGAGCTCATTTCACAGTCGACAGAAAGATGAAGTCCTGTCTGCAATTTTCTGGCAGTTTTAAGTTAGCCGAAGCTACAAGAAAAATGATTATGTAGGTACAGATGCCACTACACCTAGAGCAAGGTTTTCATTTTAAGGATACGATACGTATGATGGAACATGGGGAAAACCACTAAAACCATCAGAGAAAGACGGATTTATAAAGAGATGTTTCTCAGCTATTTAAAGAAAATGGACTATTAATTTATACTTTTATCCATTACGGTTTTCAAGTGTAATTTATCAGGATGAATGTCTAAGGCCGCATTCGCGCTAAGTCCCCGCGGCCTGGTCTGGGCCTGGCCACCCGTAGATAATATTATCCTTGACTTGTTTGTATATTTTTACGTCGTAAAAACCAAATCTTCATTTTTGTGGCCATAAAGTAGACCGCCAGCTGAATTTTTATTAAACAAAGTACGTTCTCCGCAATTATGTTTAATTTTGAACAAAAATTTAATATTTCGATCTCATTATGGTTATTATGGATTCAAATATCATTAAGGATTAATTGGGTTTCGGTAAGTGTAGCTTTGACGTCATTTGGAACCACTCTAGTATTCCATAATTCGATAGCATTTGCATTTTCCAAAGCTAGAATATTGAACATTATTACACTTGTGATTATTATTAGGAATCATAATGCATAAAAGCTGTCGATAACAGCAATTTGATGGCTATTTCTATATGGTTATCTAATACCTTGTATTGTTGGGTAAAAGATATCTCTTTGTACCGGTATTATATGGAGCGGAAAAGAGATTATACTTAGTAAGAGGATAAACTGCCACATCCCTATTATGTTGTCCTCACATTGTATAATAAAATTATTGTTGCTTTGTAACTATAACGTGTCCTTCCAGGAATATGATATTTTATGATGGAATATGATTTTTTCTTTTCATCTTGCTGTTTGAATGATTATGTTTATTAATCATCCCTTTCAAGTAAATATCGACAAACCCAGGGCCTTCTCACAAAAACTTAGACACTTGTTCAACGCGTGATTAATGTTCATTTCATTTCTGTATGGAGTTTTATGTCAAACTCCATACAGAAATGTCATGTTAAAAGGTGTTTAGGCTAAATAACTGATAAACACCTTTTCCCAACTATGTTGGGGTCGGCTTCCAGTCTAACCGGATGCAGCTGAATACCAGTATTTTACATGAAGCGACTGACTTTTGAAAACTCAAAAACTCAAACTCAAAGCATTTATTTCAATTAAACCATTTACAGGCACTTTTGAATTGTCAAAGAATCGGTCAGTTAGTCAAAAAGTTGAAGCTAGTTGCCCATTCCAAATCGTAGATCTCTATGGAGAAGAACGGGCAAGAAACTCCAAGGACACTCTTTTAAAAATGGATATAGTTATTACAAAATCCAGGGTACAGTATTCTTGGTGCTTCTATATGTGAGAACAATGTCAAATGAAAAATAATCAAAAACAATTCAAAATGACCTCCACAACTCAGTTTACTGGGTAACACGGTAATACCTATTGGTAAGACTGGTTGTCAGACTTTCGGTCTTCTACCCGTAATGACTATCAAAGATCTAAAACTTAGGACTTTAACATCGCCCAGAGCGGAAGAAGTCATTTGATGATATCCCAACCTCAAGAAAAGGGACTTTAACATAACTGACGAAATATCGTGGGTGTAACCAGTATGGGGAATATTTTTTAAATTTATTTATTCATTTAATTCAAGCAACAGGACTGGTGTTCGTAAAATAGGTTAGTAAAACAACATCAACACAGAAACAATTTGTGATATCACTGCTGCAAGGTGACAGGCAAATGCACAATCTAGCCTGCTTGCTACCCTATGGTTGCATTCTGGCTATCCAGGATGCTATTGGTGCTGGCCCACACCCTTCGAAACAAGGATGCGCACCGCTTCCGCATCACAGCGCAAAGCATATAGACGTGATGAAAAAAAAACAATCATGAAAAGAAACTTGCATCTAGTGATTTCAAGCATCACTGCTGAGTATGAGTTCGGGGAAAATATTACTGGGTTTTTATATCTGGAGTTTCTCAATAGCAGCCCAGAGTCTGGATCCGTGCCCGGTTGTTGATAATAGGCTCGCCCCTTATTACGTGAGACGTCATAACTGGCAAGATGTAGGTGCACTATTAGGTACACCACTGACTAAACTTTCGGGGTATAAAGACGTGATGTTTAAAAAAAACGCTATTTTAGGGGGCTCAGGCCAAGTGTACCTTCATAAGTGCGTCTAGAATCCGAGCCTCAAGATATTCTTCAACAAACTCGCATCAGCGATAACAGTCTCATGAGAGGCTTGGCTTTGTATATTCACCAGATTTAACTACAAAAGCCAACAGATTTGGAAATTGAATTAATACTATGATTTATTTCAATAACTTAAGAAGCTATTTGCTAATTGAATGGTATTCAAAATTAGTCGGCTAAAAACTTAAAAATAGGTTTTATTTAAACCTTTTTTTTACTTTTTATATTGGATTAAGATACAACCTGACCTGAAAATTGCAAAAAAACGCTATTTTAGGGGGCTCAGGCCAAGTGTACCTTCATAAGTGCGTCTAGAATCCGAGCCTCAAGATATTCTTCAACAAACTCGCATCAGCGATAACAGTCTCATGCGAGGCTTGGCTTTGTATATTCACCAGATTTAACTACAAAAGCCAACAGATTTGGAAATTGAATTAATACTATGATTTATTTCAATAACTTAAGAAGCTATTTGCTAATTGAATGGTATTCAAAATTAGTCGGCTAAAAACTTAAAAATAGGTTTTATTTAAACCTTTTTTTTACTTTTTATATTGGATTAAGATACAACCTGACCTGAAAATTGCAAAAAACGTAAAAAAAAAAAAAATCGCTTTGTACCACTACGGGTCTTCCTTATATGTATAATATTACTCATTAGGTGTGTACCTACACTTTGTTACTCATGCAAAATAGGCGCCCGCACCGTAATCGGACGCATGACCAAACCGTGAGGATATTGGTGCCCCTTGCTCCTTGCAGAAGTTGCATTCCATCTTTGACTATTTCTGTGAATCTAGAATTTTAGATTTTAAAATGTGCTTATAATTAGGTAACTTCTTATTCTAAATTAACTTTAATAAAATAACGTAAAAATTCTTCCGCATCGCTGTCGACTGGTAATATACACAAGAGATTGGCGGCAATGCCACGTGCACAATGCTACACAGCTTACATTCTTAAAGATGCACACATTACATGAAAACAAATAGTACGTAATCAGCCGTCTGTCTTGTTCGCACATGGTTTAAGTTTTAATTACAATTTCAGACACAGAACGTAGAAAATGCGAGACACAATCTCATTACCCTGGCATCATATGGAAATAGCTGGGACCACAAAATGAGGCAATTAGTTTTCAAATTTGTGGGCACATAAGAGTAAATTAAGCGCTGAAGGAGCTCAGGAGATTTTGGAGAATCAGCGGTGGTGACGTGACTGACAATGTTTAATTAGCTAGAAAATTAAATAATTAAGAAGAAGGAGGAGATACAAAGTAGTGTTGCTGACTGGTTTCTTATTGGTGCTTGCAACACTACTGTTAAAAAATGTTTACAAACATTTTTTAAACAAACATTTGATCACTTGACTGATTTGATTGATGTATTAGTGTTCAATCTTTGTAATCATTTTTAACAGCAGCGTGTGAGCGCCCTATTATTTACAGAATAAAGCTTTAGATACATAAGGGCGTTTACAAATAACTTTTTTTTTGTTGATATTACAGTAAGAGTTTTAACTTCAGTTCAAACTTACCCCATCGAGCTAGTTTTTGTATTTTGAACTTTATTCCAAGCAATATAAAGTTCCTATGCTGTACTTACTTTGTTTTTCCTTGTCAAGAATCAAAGCTCAATTCTCGCGGACCTTCCTTAAACAACTTAATTCTCCATAAAGTCCAGCATCACATAAAACGAATAATAACTTGGAGTCATAGTCTTCCAAACGACGTAATCTTATTTGAGCCATTAAAGTCTTCGGCGTGAAACTTAATGTCTGAAAAAATACGTAATTTGAATAAGTGAGGAATAAAAGCATCATGGAGTGGCCCAGAGTGGCCCAGACTGGCCCACCTCGACAATAAATCGCTTAATGAGCGAGTTGTCTATGGAGCAATTATTTGTAAACAGAATAATCCTCCTTTCACATTTCCGCTATTAATTGTAGCCTAATTGCATGAACGAATCGCCGTTTTGGGATACAGCGAGTGAAACGGTTCTTTTTTGTTGTATTTAACACGCTTATGTGTTTCGGCTGTAAATGTTGCCGTTTTTGCGATCATTTACCCAATGAGACGGTTTATTTATTTAAGGTTTTTTTTTAAAAGTTACTGGGGTTAGTTTGGTTATTTATAGGCATGTAATTTCTCCAGTAAGACCAGTGCAAGTGGTCTCTCGTTTTTCCTATTCAATCAAATTGATACGATTTTTTGGCACAAAAAGAACGTTTTTTGAATAGCATATAGAATTGTGTGAAATATACTTTGCTCTGATCATGTTTCATCTTCTCGTTCTAATAATAGTCCTAAGTGCTCACTTACTGACAGAAATAATCTTTTCCCTTGGATTTAATGAGATACCTATACGTAAACAATTTCAATATATGGGTATGTTTATTCAAAAAATATTCACTTTACATCAATATTTGGAGGTATTTGACGGTATCAAAAGGACTGTGTGTGTAGATCAAACATGTTTAGGAATTCACTTTCTCATCCCTGTATCTCGGTCGTATTTGTCGATTTGTTTGCTTTTCATTTGAAATTCGAGGGAAAATTCACATATAGATCAAATATGAGGGGCAATACCTGTATATATTTATTCAATGCGCTATTCAATGAATTCAGATTTAACCTGTAATAAAACTTTTTTAAGTAGTTAAAGATCGTGTCACGTGGTTTGCTGAACCTACTTAGGATACAGGCCTACTTTATTCCATGGGGGGGTCTGCATAAATTGTCTTAGGTGCCTACTTATATGGTTACACGATGTTTACAAAGATAATAATGGTCAGTTTTCGTTATGTTCCCTGTACTGAACAACTCTATTTTCAAAAGCTGCAATCATTTGTAAGTTTTGCAACACAGACATGAAACAAATTTAGAACACATTCAAACTGGCATCGACAAATCGGAAACATGAAACAAATAGTATCAGCCAATGAAAGACAACCTCTTTGTACCACGATCTGTCAAATATCAGCCATCTTTACTAAAATAGAAACTAAGAGGATCTCAACGAACCGCGAAACTCAAGAACTCAAGTAATCTGATATTCCGCGTTCGTATTTCATTCGCTAATTAAAGATTTCAAAGTCCTAAACGCAATTAAGTAATTTAGTCACATAAGACGGAGCGGACATTATTCGGATCACGTAACATTCTTCATAACTTCAAGTTAGATGTTTGTGCCTTTATTAAATTAACCCTGAAAACGCTGTTCGTGAATTTTACTTAATCAAAAACATTGACATACGTTTCCTTTTAATATTTAGAGATGGTTTATTTAAAGCTCTATCGTTGACAATCAACACTATCTTAACATGGAATACAGGGTGTAAAAAGACCCGTCAGATAGCCGTCAACTACGCATCCTGTACATAAACTAAAGTAACATTGCACAAAAATAATTGCTGGGAAACGACTTTTATTTTTGGTGTGAAAAGTATCTGTTTATGGTAGGTCGCAACTTAACACACGCAAAACATTGTGTTTATGGATGCATGCAACGATTCAGGATTCGTAGGGGTATTTAAAATAAAGAAATAACATTTAAAACTTGCTTTCTTTAAAATCTGACATCTATGATGGCGTGATCACTTGCAACAAAGCCGTCGCAGTAGTCAAAAATCTACTGAGAAATAGTTTGGTTTTACTAGTCAGCGATTACTTGTCTGAATTCAATAACTTAGCCATTTAAACTACTTTTAGTCAAGTGGAATAAACCATTTTATGAATAAAATCTGTTCCGTTTTATACTAAACGCCATAAATCATTTCAAAAGCAATATGCTTATAAGCTGTTAATAATTGTCAATATCAACTAGTATTTTGCTATTACCTACTCCCAGTTCAGGCATCTGAAAGGAGCGTATTTGCTGCAGCATTTAATCCTATCAATGTACAATATTGCATGTATGAATTGCGAGCAAATCAAAATGTAACACTTATTCGTCTATGAGATAATCCTTGACGTTTCTTTGAAGGATAAGATCAGAAATTAAACTTAATTTCAATAACTTAGCCATATACACTGCAGGCTATATCGGTAACTCCGGTTCTTTTACGGATAGTTATCCGTAAGCAAGCAGAAGTGGCAGTGGGCTGGCCATGTTTGTCGAAGGACCGATGGGCGGTGGAGCAGACGAGTCCTAGAGTGGAGACCGCGTATCAGCAAGCGTAGTGTGTGACGCCACCCAGCTAGATGGACCGACGGCCTTAAAAAGTTGGCTGGGACAGACTGCATGCGGAAAGCGGAGTACAGAGTATTGTGACGCAGCCTGGGAGAGGCCTATGTTCAGCAGTGGACTGGGAGATGCTGCGACTTAGCCTATCGCAGTCTTCTTTAATTAAGGTAATCCTAACATTTACTGGTATGACTCTCATAGGATATCCTATTGATGAAATGGGAAATGGCTAGAGGCCTTTTTAACCGACTTCTTCAAAAAGGAGGAGGTTCCGATTTCCTTCTTTTTTGTATGTATGTTACGCGATTACTCCGCCAATTATGAATCGATTTTGATGATTCTGTTTTTGTTTGGTAGGTCATGCTTCAGAGGCATGCAAACTAAAATAATAAAATTTATATGGGACCACCCATATAAATTTTATTATCCACCCAGACGATATATATCTTAGTTGACTCCGTCACTGTTATTTACATAGCAGATAACGGTAAAAGAATTTGTGTGGGGTAGGTACCACAACTAAAAAGTGAAAAATAAAAACTTTTTACAAAAAAAAAAAACAACGGGCTTCCAAAAAAACACTAAAAAGTTATTTTTGACTTTTTTAGTGGTGTTTTTGGAAGTCGGTTGTTTTTTTTTTCATAATTTTGTACAAGGATCAAAAAAGTTAAAAACTGGAGACCTGTAGTCAGTATATTTAACTATTTTACACACTTGTTTTAAAAAAAATGTAGATTGAATTAGCAAATAATATTATTTTGCTATCAAGCATTATCTGCTAATTTCAGTTATTAATTACGTCAATTACTTTGAAATTGCTTTTGAATATCCTATTTAAAGCACATCTGTATTAAATTCGCAAGCTCATGGCTGTCACAACCGTAATATTAATGAAATTGGTACCTGCAGAATCTCCTTGCGGTAACACGACAATAATTAAATTGAAATATATATCACACTGACGCTACAAAATTTATGTGATGCCAATTTTGTCGCCCCCGTACCTACAAGGGACGCACGTAGCTCTCCGAAAACTGTGTTTGAAGTTTCATCTAAATGTGTGCATAATGAAATGAAGCTACAGAAACTTTGAGTACTTAAACTAAATGAACTTTGCATAATAACTTGGCAGAACTGAATTTTCCTTTAAGTGTCATGAATTAATCAGCACCTTACTTCCATCTTGCATTGTCTTACAACGTCGCCTTAAGAAAACCTAACGGGATTGTGTTATTTGATTCCTGAACATCTTGAACTCGCAAAACTTTTACTAGCTCCGCAAATATGTACATTGTACACATTAGGGTCCGAACACACGTACCATAACCACACCAAAACCATAACCACAACAACGACAACTCTTGGAAGGGCGCTAGTTTGTATGAGAATTAATAGTTTATTGACACGGACCTAATTTGACCGTCAAAATCAACTGTGTGGGCTATACCGACCACATCAAGGCCACGTCGCAGCTCCAACGCAACCACCACTCCAACGGCCGGCCAGATCGAAAACAACGATCTGCAAATACTAGCCACAACGTAACCACAACAACGACAACTCTTGGAAGGGCGCTAATTTGTATGAAAATGAATAGTTTATTGACACGGACCTCATTTGACCGTCAAAATCAACTGTGTGGGCTATACCGACCACATCAAGGCCACATCGCAGCTCCAACGCAACCACCACTCCAACGGCCGGCCAGATCGAAAACAACGATCTGCAAATACTAGCCACAACGTAACCACATCGCAACTACTAGCGACAACGCGACCACAATGCAACTACAAGAAGTTGCAGCGATACTATCCACACGTAACCACTGCTTACTTACAATTTGTCGTTACCAAGTGGTGTGTTACCGTTTTTCTACATTGTACTCACATGTATGATTCCAACATGAATGATGTAAACAACATATTGTAACAATATTCTGATTTAAAAGAGTGTCCGTGGAGTTTCTTACCCGTTCTTCTCCATAGGAACCTACTACGCTTTGGAATGGGCAACTAGCTTCATATTTTCTGACTGACCGACCCTTTGACAATTCAAAAGTGCCTGTAATTGGTTTATTTGAAATAAATGCTTTGAGTTTGAGTTTTGTGTTTGTGGTAGGTACGTGTGAACGGGTCCTTAGTTCGATTACATAAGTTTTGCCATCAAAGTGAATATCGTAGAAGGCGAATTAGTAAATTCCTTATTACCAATACAGAAGGTACGGCAGCAAAAAGTACTAGAGGAAGTTTTTAATGAACTCTTGTTTAAATATACATGACAAAGTTTCTATCTAAATCCCGAAAAAGGTTCTCGTACGATCGAGTTGGGTACTCCGTGATACTAACTGTTCTACTTTCGTCCCAAGTCAACATACCCGCCGTTAGATTTGGATCCTTTACTGTAGTCAAAGCTCAGGCCATATGAACGACCATGAACGACTCATAATTATTAGTAAAAAAATCTTTTCAAAAAGATACTTCGATTTCCAAAAATACAAAATACCACCGAACATAAAAGGAACCCATGAATGTCTTTAAAAAATAAAATCAAAGCATAGTAACGAAATACCTTTGTGAAAATCAGAAGGGACGTCTCGGTTTTATGAAAAAATCTCCGATTACTTATTGATTTTTCTGTGGCCCATACCATATTAACTTTAAACGCCTATTCACGTAACATAAGTTGGTATTATAATAGAATGAATAATGGCGAGTATAAAAAAAGAAAAAATCTTCCCATGCACACCCCCGATTTGTGAAATATATGCCTCTATTTCCCGCAACATGCGACGGAAGATGACTACTTCCCCGGAACAAGAACGTAGCAAATGCTGAACGCGTTTTATGGAAATAAATTCAAAAATTAAACGAATTTCATAAAATTATACTAGGTTTTTTGAATTGTATTATTAATTTTGAATCCTATTACTCATTAACATTATTAGAACAAATCGAAAATGCGTAGAAATTAGAGTTCGTGATGTTTTTCTACTGAGAATTTTAAACGAAAATTATAAGAATCATATGTTTCTGTTCCACGAAAAGTTTGGAAATATCATGTAGTTTCTCATATAGTTTTTATTTTATGTCTTGTCAATTTCATGCAAAATTACCTACATTTACGATAGGCATTCTGCTTTAGGCTCTTAACTCTGTCTGGCAGACAGCCTCGTCTGAGTTCACTTTGCACAATTCATAGATTACGTCGGGTATTAAATATAAAACGAACGCTTTCGGAGTTCAGCCAGCATGAATTAGTACAGATAGTTCAGTGCTGAGCACATAGATAAGCTAACCAGTAAGAGCCGTACAGTTTTACTACTTTGAAAATTTGGGATTTAGTTCTTTGCTATTTTTATGAGTGGCTAGAAATCTATCTGTTTTGACAAGGTTATCTTTCTAGCGTAGCTGAACTTTAATGATACTCGAGTTGGACTTTTACGCATTGATGCACGTTCTAACAATCGGTAAAATCTAAAAAAAAAAATATATTGTTAACTTGCGATTTGATTGTTCCATTATTTTATTCTTTAACCGTTTAGAATACCTTTACCTTAGTGCCTGTGTTTAAAGTTGTAAGTATACCTTTTACTCATACAATTTTAACTTACATTTAGCTTAATTTTAAATGAAAATACTTTAAAATATATTCCATATAACAGTTTTCATTGCGATGCAAATGAAACCATTTACAATGGCATTAAATGTTCTTGTGCCCAAACCATGGTAATACGATTAAGTTCAAGGTGTTTTATTAACTTTTAATGAAACTCGGTTGAGACTAAAGATATGTAAATCTTCCACTATAACGGGAACTAATGCTGTCTGCAAAGCCATGCTCCCCCGGTACACACGGCTACACATCAAGCTATATAATGTCCAGTATAAGCTGACCTCGCATTGTACGGAAATCCTATACAATGCGAGGTCAGCTTATACTGGACATTATATAGCTTGATGTGTAGCCGTGTGTACAATTGTATGATGGCACTCAATCTACCTACCGCATTTCGACATGTCTCACGTATCGGCAGTCTGCGTTCCAATCATTGAGCATTTCTGGTAATGTATTTGGTGCCAGAATTTACTAACTTACTTATGCGTTTGGCAACCTGTAGTGTTGACCTGAAAGTATCTCGAAATCCAATATTGGATACTCACATCAAGAAGTTGCACTTATTTGGAAATTTTGCTTATTTTCAGAGCCGATCGATGAAAACGATTCATATAAATAATTATTAAGGTGATAATGAAGCCAGAGCCAGTGTCTTAAGAAGCAGCTACGCCTGTTAAAAATAGGTAGTTACTTAGAAATTGCTCCTAATGCTCCTAATGCGGTTGCCCAGAAGTGTCTGTCCCGAGTTCTAGGTCGTGAGTAGTAGTATTTCATCACAACTGCTCTCAAAACGGTGAAGAAAAGCAGCGTGCGGAAACCGACATATCCTAGAACCAAGAATTCGAAGACATGTGACATCCAACAACCCGCACTGAGCCCGCGTGGTGGATTACGGCTCGGTCGCTTACAGAGAGGAGGCCTGAGTCCCAGCAGTGGGAACATTATAGGCTGATTTTACTTTATGCTTGGCAGATGGTACGATATAAACCCTTGGCATGCTCTTGCAAAGAAAGATGTTTCCTCCAAAAATGGCCACCACGTACTTTGTATGATTAAGTGAAGGACCTAATGTCCTATTTACAAACGATAATAAGATTAATAAGGCCCATTAGTACTTAAGTAGACATGAAACGTGTCAATATCAATTAGCAGGGTTCCTGTCAGAAGCTCATTCATATAAAATCTAGATTTAACAGGAACAAAGTGAGAAAAGAAGAAACTTCTAATGGATTCAATGAAATGAGCTAACTTTCACAAAGAAGGTAGAACCATGGAAGTATTTACTTAGGACTTAAAAGTTTAGCAGA
Organism: Lithophane semibrunnea; assembly: GCA_947363905.1. Taxonomy (NCBI): domain Eukaryota; kingdom Metazoa; phylum Arthropoda; class Insecta; order Lepidoptera; family Noctuidae; genus Lithophane; species Lithophane semibrunnea. The sequence goes on along the minus strand of OX376197.1, from coordinate 10,440,781 downwards.
AGATAACTTAAGCCTGTTATAAAATCTTAACTTATTCTACAATTGTTTTCATGTTATTATGTATAGATCAAAGAGCAGCTAACATAAAATGTTTTATTAACTTTTTTAAAGAAAACCGTACCGATGTACGTCGTCAACAACACGTAATAGTCATGTAATAGGATAAAAATAAATATACACAGGATAAACTAACAAACTATGTATTAAATGAACTAACAAACTGTTAAGTTATAAGTATAGTAACCGAACCTAACTGAAACTATTAACAAACTAAAGTACTAAAAAACAACTGTCGACTGGTAAATATAGACTGGCAGCATTGCCACGTTGTATGGTAATGCTTAGCCTCTGGCCAAGGTAATAGCCAGCTCTAGGGTCACGGGAAGTGTCAACCAGCCGTTTGGAGATTTCGTTAAGCAAACCATGAGCCCTCCGGCCCCACGGCCCGAGGGTTTCAACCCCAAAGGTTATTTAACACGTAATTAAATTATTTTATCGAGAATAATAAATATTACGCTTCACTTTTTATAGAAATTCTTTAACAAGATCGGCGTGTAATTGAATTAAATTAAGTTCTTCGTGCACAAACATTTTTAAACAACACAATAACGTTGGAGGACGTCTAAAGAAGAACATTGCCTGAATAATAGTTGCTATTCTTCGAAGAAATAACAAATTGAACGACAGCCACAAATCCAACTATAAATAGATCTTAAAACATGAGGCATTGGGTTGAAATTCACAAAGCTGTGTTATTTTCAAGAGAACTCAGGCATTATAAGCAACGAATCGTACGAAACCCCGACAAAATGGAGTTTAGAGTGCAAATTGAATGACAAAAGCTTGCTTCGTCAAATCAAGATGGATAACGGTGTCAGTCTCTTGTGTCTTAATGCAGTTGATGAAATTGCTTTGAAAAAAAGACTTACGCTAATTTGGAAACTGGCACCCGAAAAAAAATGCTCAAGTATCAAACAAACGCTCGATTTCACTTTGTCAGATAAGAGCTATCTCTGAGAATTTTCTTTGATAGAATTAACAAAGAAAACATGGCTGTTGATAATATCATTTTAAACGCTTAAAGGGACTTGAGGCTCAGTAATAACAGCCGCACGGGTCAATCGAAGCTACGCTTGCCGCGGTCGGTATCGTGGATATCGCGGTCGGTATATTACATACTAACCCCTCCGTGTCTCGGAAAACACATTAAGCAGTTGGTTCCGGCTGACATTCGATCTTTGACCGTCAGAAGGCCGAAAGTTTGACAACCAGCCTTACCAAGGGGTATCGTGTAACCCAGTAACTGGGTTGTGGAGGCCAGATAGGTAGTTATATCATGAAAAAACATATAACCATGATGAAACTTTTAAAGAATTTGTTAAGAAATATTCTAAAACTTTTAAAAGAGCCTGTTCCTCAGCAAAAGCCATACACATTAAAAATAAAATAAAATCTTCTGGAAATAAAATTAAAACAACCTGGAATATTATTAATTCTGAAACGGGAAGAACGACAGTACGGAATCGTGACTTCCATCTAAAAATCAATGATGTAGATATTAAGGCAGACGTGGAGGTGGCAACTGAGTTTGAAAATTACTTCACTAATATTCCAATTTTAACAACCAAAACTCTGTCATCGTCGTCCTCGACTTCTGCTTATTCAATAATAAAAGAATGTGTACCAGAATGTGACAAACTTTTTGAATTCACAATTGCTACTGCTAAAGACATTATAGAATCTTTTAACCCTTAATTCGACAGTGAGAAGTATACTGGACATGGACTTTGAAAAAATCTGCAGCATTTTTTTTTAACAATATTTTTTTTTTAATTTATGGTATAACTTTGTTCTGTCCTACATTATTACATAAAAAATAACTGTCAATGAGCACGTGCGATGCCGGTCTGTCGACGCCGCAACTTCAGGGAGGATAGGCGAGTCACGACCGCTCTCGGTAAGTCCCGATTTTTTTATTTTTTTTGTTCTAAAATAAATAGTTATTTCTTTTCTGTATATTCCGTAACGTATTTTTATTTGTACGTGTATACTAAAATCATAATATTACTTATAGATTTTTCGTTATTCTCTGCGAAACTTGCGTGTCCAGTATACTTCCCATTGCCATGTTTAGTATGGTTTTGTGATGTGCAGTATACTGGACATTGCCAATAGACAGACAACTAACAATTAGTATAATATTATGAACTAATATCTATATTATGTATGTTATATGTTATTTATGATACTTAACAATATTAATATTTACAGGTCTTCAAAAAAACATCGTGCCTCAAAATTATTAGCTTTAGTGCCGCCATATAACGCTCTATCGGACGTAGAAGGCCAGACCAGTTCAGATGAAAACCAGATTTGCAAAATGGCCAGGAAATTGATGATCAGATGCACCATCCATACCATCGTCATTGGAAAACCTGAATATTTTCGACAGCAACAATGGCAGTGACGATTCTTCTCCGACGAAATACCCAATAGCGAGCCAGAAGTCGAAAAATAACCAGTGCCTCTAAGACCAATTATGAGGGAAGTGTTAGCATCTACCAGCCAGGTAAACTATGATGTTATTCTCCGACCTTATCATCAATCCAGTCTGTGATGGACATATCACCGGCACCTAATTGTAAATAGGTAAGATTTATTGACCGTTCAGTTCTTTGCACTGCGTAGAGGTTTGTGTTATGGACTATATCTTAGAGTATATCCACAGGAAAATATATTTATGAAAATAAACTATAGGTGAGTCGTTGTTAGGCATGTCAAAAACAAATTCACAATCCTTAATTTCAGCCTTGTGCAAGAACTTGCCTTTTTTCCAATTGTAATTGGTTGTCTTATGCTTTTTTGATTTGACATGCCTAATGCGATAGCCAAATAAGTAACAATAATGTCATTTTAAATTTTAAAATTGTACAACTATAAATATTTTCATTATACACATGCATTTTATTTTTGTTTATTTCATAATTGCATAAATAAATTTTTTATAAAAATTCTCGAACAATTCCTTAATTCGGCAATGTCCAATATACTGGACATGGATATTTACAGTTACTTTATGGAGAACCTGGCAATGTCCTGTATACTGGACATGCATTTTCTCAAAATCCAGAAATACTAGATTTTTTTAATTATTTTTCCTGGTTTTAGGAACATCTAACGATGACAAAAGTGCATAAAAAAAAAAAACAAGATTTTTTTCTCTTGCCAGATTAAGGGTTAAAGAACTCGATGTAAAAAAAACTGCTGAACTTTGGGGATTATCAGTACATACCATGTCCTCAATAATTGATGTTATTTCACCCTTTTTGGCAATTGTTTTTAACTCTTGTATTGCATCTGGTGTATTTCCTGATCTGATGAAACTTAGCAAAGTGATTCCACTGTTCAAGTCTGGCAGCACAACTGATCCCACGAATTTTCGGCCTATTTCGATTTTACCTACGTTGAGCAAAATCTTTGAAAAATTAAGTTTTAAACAGATGTTAGGACATTTCAATGCACATAATTTACTCCATTTAAAACAGTTTGGTTTTACAAAGGGTCGTTCAACTACAGATGCGGGCGTGGAATTACTGAAGAGCATTTTCGAGGCCTGGGAGGAGTCGCAGGATGCTCTTGGCATTTTCTGCGACTTGTCCAAGGCTTTCGATTGCGTACATCATGATACTCTCATCAGGAAACTGTACCACTATGGTATGAGGGACAAGGCTCTCGACCTTCTGACTTCTTATCTGAACAACAGAATTCAGAGGGTCGATGTTAATGGCAAGAGATCTGCAGGATCTTCGGTCACCATGGGCGTTCCGCAGGGTTCAATTCTAGGTCCTTTCTTATTTCTCATTTATATTAATGACTTGCCTTACCACATAAGGGATAATCATAAGATCGTATTATTCGCAGATGACACATCCCTCATTTTTAAAATCAAACGCCAGTTAGTCAATTTTGAACAAGTTAACGATGCACTCTCTAAAGTTGTGCATTGGTTTAATGTAAATAATCTCCTCTTGAATGAAAAAAAGACTAAACTCATTAAATTTTCAACGCCAAATGTCAGGCAGCTATCTACCAATGTTAAAGTTAATGGAATATAGTTGGACCCCGTTGAATCGACAGTTTTTCTTGGAATAACCATTGACGGTAAATTACAATGGGGCCCACACATAGAAAAATTGTCAGGTAGGCTTAGTTCGGCCGCCTATGCCGTTAAAAAAATTAGACAGATAACTGACGTAGATACAGCCAGAATTGTTTATTTTAGTTATTTTCATAGTCTTCTGTCTTATGGGATTCTTCTCTGGGGAGCCTGTGCGGACATTAATGCTATCTTTGTTTTACAGAAAAGGGCTGTTCGAGCCATTTACAACCTAGGTCCAAGAGATTCCCTTCGAGAAAAATTCAAAGAAATAGATATTCTGACTGTAGCCTCACAATATATATTTGAAAACCTATTGTATGTACACAAAAACATATCAAAGTTTAAGAAAATGTCCGATATTCATAGTTTAAATACCAGGAATAAACACAATCTTGCTGTACATCGCACTCGTCTCCACAGAGTAGGCAACTCGTTCATGGGTCAATGTATACGCTTTTATAACAAACTTCCCATTGACATTCGAAACTTACCCATTAAACGATTTAAAAGCTGTATTAAAACCAAACTTTGTAAAAAAGGGTACTATAAAATCACAGATTATTTAGAAGACAAAAATGCATGGGATTGAGCTGCTCGCTCTGCTAAGCATTGTGACATTTTGAATATTATGGAAAGCCATAAAAATATACCTACCAGTTTTATATACAAATTGACATTATTGAATATTATATACAAAATGACATGATGATTACTTATAAGTATTGTTTTATTGTGAATGTGCGGACTATGTGGATATTTATTTTTCGTTCTGTTAGTTTTAGCGAAGGTCTGGCAATTTGACAACTTTATGCGACCTACCCAAACGTCCTTTCTTTGGTATTGTTCGTCGAGTCGTTGAGCTCCTTAAGTTCTGAGTTGAGCTCCACTATTACTGACAAATGCTTGCACTGACTGGACAGGTCCACTCAAATCTGTGTGGTTCTTTCCTCAAAAGACCATTTCAGACTCTTATCTACATGGTCCTCATATGGCCTGACCAAGATTATGTCTGGACTTTAAAGGAGACGGTGACCTCTGAGTTTGTTTCGGCCTTTCTTCTCAGAGTAGTCAGATAGGAAACGCCGACCTCATCTAGCTTATTTTTACAACTTTTTAATATGACGTGTAAAAGTGATTCCAATATCCTATTTACAGAATAAACAATTTCATTTCATTTCATTTCATTTCAGTCGCTCCATGTAAAACACTGGTATTCATCTGCATCCGGTTAGCCTGGAAGCTGATCCCAACATGGTTGGAAAAGGCTAGGCAGATTGATTTAACAGGGAAAGGCCAGGAAGATTGATTACATACTCCTTTTGGTTCGTCTGAGTTCATACATGGTCATATACGCACTCCGGTTGCGAGTACGGTAAAAATGGAGTGAGCCGAAAATACGACATCTATATCTATAATAACATAATTTTGAAACATTTCTCGGGCAGTCTTTTAAAAAGCTGCGACGTTTTTATGCCTCGCAAAGATGCGTTTGCGATGGTCTTAAGTCTCATAAAACTTTTTTTTATATTTTCTTTATTTATAGCATTGAACCATCATTAATCTAAGGAATAAAGATGTTACATTTTCCCAGAACAGTCGATGATTGACAAGATAATTTTCGTAACAAAAATTCATTGAACAGGCTTGCTTACGAAGTGAGTCGTCGTCACGACAAAATAAGTAGGTACGATGTTTTCCTTCACCGGTACCAGTGACACACTTTGGTACTGGCGCGGATCTATCGACCTATACTATAAAATCCTCACCGTGGAATCATAGGTAAAGAAGCTGGTGCTGAAGCTGGTAGCTGGTGAAGTGAGCTGTCAATAGTGTCCATCCCTAGTATAAAGTGGAATAATAGATCACTTCACCTAAGTTTCCACGGTGAGGATTTTACAACACAACTGGGGCTTAAAACAGTCACTTTGGCAGAATCATAATAGAAAAAGACTATGAATCATCGTAAAATGTCATAAATTATATGATCTGCGTGTGATTCATATTACGAAATAATTCATTTGTTTGACAGTTTTCTATGGAGATTCGTAAAATGGTCCACACATTATGAATTGCTTTTGTGTCAAATTACAGGAATTGCTAATGACAGCTGGAAATTCAGGAAATGAATTGTTTTTAGAGGAATTGCTTATGTGGCCGGTTTAGGGTCCCTGGTCCCACAAACTAGTGCAAAAGAGGCGAGGGCTGAACCACTTGGTCATCATGACATATCACGTAAAGCTTGATGATTAACTTAACATGACTAAAATTAAATAAAAAATCCGTCTAGGTTCAAGTCGGACTCGCGCACGAAGGGTTCCGTACCATTCCATCTATAAAAAATCACGTTTGTTGTATAGGAGCCCCCTTCAATATTTATTTGATTCTGTTTTAGTAGGAATTTGTTGTTATAGCGGCAACAGAAATACATCATGTGTGAAAATTTCAACTGTCTAACTATCACGGTTCATTAGATACAGCCTGGTGACAGCCGGACAGACAGACAGACGGACGGACGGCGGATTCTTAGTAATAGGGTCCCGTTTTACTCTTTAGGTACGAACCCTAAAAAGACTGCCAACAAGGCCACAATCTACTAAACCCACGTAACTCTTATTGAAATGGGACTACATTTAATTTAGGCATTGACTGGGGACCTGTGGGGGGGACCTGTACTCTTGCCAACTCCTAAACAATCTGCTGAAAACGTTTGCGGTACAAAATTGTGTACTTAACCGGTAAAAGTAGGTACGTTTATAATTTGCTAAACGACCTCTATATGTTACTTTTGTTTGTATTGACAGTCTTACAGCTGAATTTGAATTTAAGAGTCTCCGCACACGGGCCACCGGCCACAACCAAAAAACGCCGCCATATTTCATGTAGTTTTCATACATTTTATATGGACTCGCCGCACACGGGCCACACGCGATAGCCACAAATGCTGCGGCGTAAAATGTATGAAAACTACAGGAAAAATGACGGTGGCGGCGTTTTGTGGTTGTGGCCAGTGGCCCGTGTGCGGAGACCCTAACACGCACATTCCAAAATTGTGGGCTATTTTAAGGCCAGGGTTACACCAGCCTGGTTGAGCTTCAGTGAGGTATTATACCCGAGTTTGAAACTGTATTGGAACCGAAGATACACTGTCATTCTGTAACAACAACAGCCTATTTTGCAAGAACAATCGTTTTGCATTCGCATCAAAACTTTAATTTGGGATTTTGGTTTCCATATTTACATTTCACATTCATTTCCGGTAACAACGTTTATCTATTTTATCAAAGTAAAACAGTTTTTCAAACAATGTTTAACATTTGTTTGGAACAAAACGCTTTTGAAATGGATGCACACAATGTAAAAGCTTAAAATTACGTAGCACTGCTTGTGTTTTATAGTTGAAAACTTTTACAATTTGTCGAGTACACCGCCAAACTTTGACTATTTGTTATCACTTTTGGGATTTAAATACTTGGGCATACTTTGGAATCGTAAATCAAAAACAAAAAGGTATTGTTCCTGGTTCTAGAAGTACCTACCTTGTTTTAATGGTGCTGACTGTAAATGTAAATTAAAAAAACAAAGAAAATACGTATATTTGCGGTAAATATTACCTAAAGAAAGAACACAAACACAAAAAAGAATAAGTTGGGAAAAAATATGCGTCACATCCTCGCAAAACGGCTGTAGTTAGGGATTGTCTATGGGTGGGTATAATACTAAGAGGAATTGACAGCAGTAATTAAGAGGCTTACGTACTCAGAACAGAGAGGAGCTCGTGGCTAAGTAATAACAGCCGTACGGGTCGATCCATCAGGTTAAGCTACGCTTGCCGGGGTTGGTCCGTGGATGGGTGACTATCTTTACATATCGAGACTCCTCCGTGCCTCGGAAAGCACGTTAAGCCGTTGGTCCCGGCTGTCTTGACAGTCGTTACGGGTCGTCAGAAGCTCGAAAGTCTGACAACCAATCTAACCAAGGGGTATCGTATTACCAAGTTACTGGGTTGTGGAGGTCAGATATGTACATGTAAAATACTGGTATTCAGCTGCATCCGGCTAGACTGGAAGCCGACCCCTCGTACCTACATGCCACATCTAGTAATACATTTACTTTTACTTTAGATCCGTGTTTACTTGGTTGGTGATTAGTTGATATTCCCTTTTTTTTATCACTACCTTCCCATTTGTTATTATAAATTTACTTTGATCGTCATCTTTGTACGCTCGTAAACATTTTATGTAAACTTAGTTTCTCAGTAAGTGAATTATTGTTAATTCTTAATGAGGAATAATAAAGTTCTTAAACTATACATACCTGAGAAAAGGCTAGGCAGACGATGGGATGACGTACTCAGAACATTATGTTGTGATCACCTAATCTGGCGCGGTCCGGATGTAGTAGGCTACCTCAGGAAATCATACTGCATACATATGACTTTCCTAACATATGGCTGACCCAAATAGCCATATGATAGGAAAGTCATGTTCTGAATTAGATTAAAGGTTGATAAGAACAAATCAATAAAAATACTATAACAAAATATAATTGCCTCATTGGTCTAGTGGTCGCAAGCGCTATACTGCTGTGGCGGTATCTACATCGCCACATGCGAACTACGCATCGAAGACCTGACGTCACACAAAAATCCAGACGTCACATAAATCCTGCATCGCGCAATTAGAGTTTACCGTGCAGTGATCATATATACAAAAACCCAATATCAATCATTGGGCAGTTGCCCGCCAGACACAACACCCGTCTGGTAGGAGGATCCTCCCTTTTCTATGGTGGATGAGTGAACTTTACACCTGTTCCTCATACCCCTAAACTGCTGAGCGTGAGGAAAGGGCCCCGGATCCCCGAGATTCCCGGATCGGGTAGAGTGTTATTGGGTTTTTCCATCTTGAATTTCTCAGTACGGAGTCTGGATGTGTGCCCAGTTGATGGCAATAGGCTCGCCCCCAATTTCATGGGACTTAAACATAACTGATGAAATGTGGGTGCACTAAAAGTGTTTCCTTAACCCTTCGAGGGCTGCTCGAAGTTAGGTTAGGTTATAACAAAACAAAAGTATCAAAACTTCGACTTCCTTGATAACATGTCACAATAATTACAAACCCGTTGTCTGCATTGTACCAAAGATAAATTGGAGAAGCATCGCGGGAGCTTGTCGAAACTACTTATTGCTTGGCGAGTGCCCAACAAAGCAACTTAAATTAGAACAAATGAACTGAAATGTGGTAACTGTCTAAAGGGGACAATATCTATTTTTAGTTACTTGGTATAAAATGGTACCTACAGTACCCGCGGTGTTTCCGAATTCTCGCCCCTATTAACAACGACCTTCACAGTTTGAGTCACTTCTCAACTATTAGTTAAGCTACGGTTTCCTTTAAGTGTGGTAGCCGCCATATTGTGTCAGCAATTTACGGGCGAATGACGTCACTGAAAATTTAATCATGAAAGTAAGTTGGTGTGTTTTCCTAGAGAGCGTTTTTTGACAACGTGAAGAAGCGGGGTTTGACCCCGCTGTCATTATTTTTCATGACAGCCGTCACTGAGTTCGTTATATTGCAGCCACCGCTCTTTTAGGAAACTAGTGAAGCCACCGTTCCGACACAGTTCCGGCACGGTGCAAAATATTCTTTCATCACGTATGAAAGAATACGCCCTAGGACTTTAACTATTATGCTGGTATGACGCCCTGGTCGGGCGTTATTCCAGCGTAATAGTTAAAGTATTAACTTTAGATAGTAAATAAAATCATGTTCAATAACGTTAATAACTTAAAAAATAAATTACCTAGTTTATTTTAGGGTCAGTGCGTGTCCTAATTAAACAACCCGTAAAATACTTACCAACTAAAATTAAATAAATAAGCGTGGGAAGCTTAATTTATTGAAATTGCTCCGCTAAATAATTATTTAGGAAAATAGCAACTGGTACCTAGGCTACATTTAAAGCCTAGATATTAGACTTTAATTATTTCAAATAATTATTATACTACATAGGAATTGTAACAAAATAGGAGAAATGTGGTTTAACAGTCCCGAGCATAAATATGTCAGTTACAAAATTCAAAAGCTTTTTTCTCATGAGATGAGATAATAACCATAAAATATCTATCAATACTTTGCTTCGGAAAGCATGATAAGCCGGTGGTCCCGGCTGTCATTCGTAGATCTTTGACAGTCGTTAGGAGTCGCCAGAAGCCCGAAAGCCTGACAACCAATATTACCGGTCTTATTACCAGTATTACTAGATACTGGGTTGTGGAGGTCAGATAGGCATTCGTTTTATATAAAATACTGGTATTCAGGTGCATCCGGACTGGAAGCCGACCCCAAAATATTTGGGAAAAGGCTAGCAGACTAAGGAGAAAATTGTTTTTGAATCTTGCATAAGTGTTAAGGTTTTTCATCTATATAATGCACATCTGCCTATTACTCCGTGGAGTGTAAGCGTGATGTTTGTGAGTACATTTAAAGTACAAATAAAAAAGAAAAAAAATAACTGAAAAAAACACAAAAGAGGAACAAATCAATCATAATGCCGTTAAATAACGACGAGGGTTATGAAAAAAAAACAGTCTTTATTATGATTGCCAGCTCATCAGCGTCACCCGTAGATCACTCTTCGAGACACGATAAAATTGGATCAAGAATTGAAAATTTCTTGCCTCTTGTCTCCAATGAAACACGAACGTACTATTGAAAACTGCGAGTAGGCAACCAAGTTAAATTGGCTTTAAATCTGGGATGCTTTTCAATTTGCACGGTAACTGATGCCTTTTGAATTCATTCTTCTTAACTTCCATAAATTTTTAAAAACTTTTGAGACTATCCATAACTTTTATGATTGGACACGGATGCAGAATGTTGTTAAAAATTCTTGTGTAAAATAACATAATCCCATTTCAACAACTTTATTTTATGAATTCAATCATTTATTTAGAGTTTTCGGAAAGTTAATGAAAAATTTGAGTAATAGTAGACTAGCAAGTTTTTGAGCTGGAAGGAATAAACAATATTACAATAACGATTTCGCGTGTCGAATTATCGGCATCTTGAACCCAGGCAAGCACTTTACTTTGTGTAAATAATTTCATCACCACTGCTCTCAAAACGGTGGAGGAAAACATCGTGGGGAAACCGGTATGTCCTTGAACCAAAAACCCGCACTGGGCCCGCGTGGTAGATTACAGACCACTCCCTCTTGAAGAGAGGACGCCTGTGTCCCGGCAGTGGGAACATTATAGGCTGAATATGCTATATAAAATATAAAAAAGCTTATAGATACACATTACATATTCCTGTCTTTTGACTTACTTCCCACCCTTGTCATAAATTATGGTGGGGCCATAATTTATTTAGGTCAAGAAATTAATTCTTAGAGACCCTTTTTATAAATAAATATCCAGGAAACGTTTCAGTAATATGAGTGCCCTTTTAAGTTATCAATCAATAAAAAAATTATTTATATCCGTTCCATTCACCACTCAATCTAGTGCTCGTCCATTTATTTATAAATTAAATTAATTAAAATTTGTTACTTGTCTATTACAATATAATATTCAAACACCAGTTTGAGTTGGAACAAATTTATTTAGTCTGTCTAAATATTTAAGTTACTTAATAAAGTTTATCTAGTTGGTTTTAATTAAATTCTCACAGAATCCTCGTAACCTTACTTCAAACAAAGGTCATTGTTTAGAAATTATAAATAATTCGATAGGTTTGAAAAAAATCTGACGATAAAGTGTGAGTCCTGAATATGTTCCCCGGATTGGGAAATGTTACCAATTAAGTTTTTCTTTTAGAATTTCTCAATCAGCAGGCCAGAACCAGTATTTGTGCCCAGTTAAGCTAGTGTTTCGGTAGCTCTAGGTAGGACCTACTATTTCAAAATGAAAATACTACTTATTGCATCGATTTCCCTTCCTTCGTTTGCTGTTTTGATAAAAATATAATAATAAATTCGCTCTCATTGTTAGGAGGTTCCCTTATCTAAAGCCCAGACCCGATACTATTTTACTAAATTTTTTTTTATATTCTAATATTTAAATTCATATTTTAAAATAAACATGAAATAAATAAAATACGTTTATTTGCAGTAAACATGACGCAAAAAAAGAAAATAAACACAGAAAAAAATAAGAAAAAGGTTCGGGAAACATGCGTTACATCCACTTAAAACGGCCGTGGTGGAGTCGGCAATAATTGTAAAAATAATCGTTACAGTTAATGGTTTAATAGCGCAGAGCCTCGACCAACACCTCAGGAGGCTCTCATTGCGCGGCTGGAATTGATTCAGAAAACTGAAGAGAACTGTAGAAGCACGTATAGTGAGGAGGTTCCTTTCTCTAGAGCCCTGACCACCGGCAGCTTGGACCATGTTGCTGATGCCGATGGGCTACTATTTTTTATATTTTTAAATGTTTCTCATAAAGTTGTTTACAAAAATATTTAAAAATGTAAAAAAAATAATCAAAATAAAATAAATAGAATAATAATAATTTCTTTAATATCAAGCAACAAAGCTCCATAAATAAAATAAACAAGTTAAGCTTATAAAATAATAAACTAATACCTATTATCTACATATTGTAACAGTTACACGCCTCCCCTTTAAGACCAAGGCCAAATATTTTTTTTATATTCGGATAGATGATGACTTAAAGAATGCCATAAAGAATATTAATTTAAAAATCTAAAAAAATATATATTATATATTATAAATTCGCAAAATTACACGGGTATTCTGATTAACAACATAAAAACATTAGGACAACTAGATATTGAAGGTATACGAGCTGAAAAAATATCTTACATGATTTCTGTTTTGAATAAAACCCAATCCTTCCAAAAAAAATGGAAACTAATCAAAACAAAAGACTTTTCCGGTGACTGATGGACACGTCAGTCTTCGTTAGGGAAGTTTCAGGATATATCCTCAAAGAATTGGGTTACCGGCTCGTTTCAGGATGTAGAACAAAATAGAGCGATGTTAGAAAGGGACAGAGAACATTTTTTAACAAAATGACCTGCAAAATGAAAACCTCATCTTGTACTCATTTTATTATAAGTAGGGTCAATCTGCCTAGTCTCTTCCCAACTTTGTTGGGATCGGCTTTAAGTTTAACCGGATGCAGCTGAATACTAGTATTTTACATGGAGCGACTGCCTGATACTCCTTCGTAAGACTGGTTGTCAGATTTTCGGGCTTCTGACGACTCGTTACGGCTATCAAAGATGTAGAAATGACAGCCGGGACCAACGGCTTAACGTGCTTTCTGAGGTATATAAAGATCCCAGTCCCGGACCAGAAAAAAATAGTACACTGAAAAAAGGTCATTAATAGCATATTAAGAGCAATAAAAACGACAGCCTAATCGTTTACAGCCAATGAAGATAATAACCGAGATAAAACTCCAACCTTACAGCAAACTAATCCCATATTTAACTCTAACACACTCAAGGATGCAAATCTAAACACAGCTTCCATCTTGAAAACGGCTTCTAATTCTGAGCAAATCGCTCTAGATGTCAAGATAGCGCACAAATTCAATTTGCCGCCAATAGACGAAAACTTACAGCGTCATCCATTCCAATTGCCTTCATTCTGAGAATATTTAAACCAATTACTACGGAATTCTGACTTCGGTAACCATAATTTCGCTAATTAAACGTCTACGAATATCCCTCTTCCCGTTTCTTGAGTGCCTATTTTACTTAGTAGTTATAGTTCAGGTCAAGTTAATGCGAAACGTGACGCAAATGAGAGAAATAGCTTGCGTTGTTTGCTGGATATTAATTAACGAAACTTCAGAGGTGAGGGCCTATATTGTGCGCCATGTTTGACTTGCTTAATAAACAGCTACGTGAGAACCAAGTGATGGAGTATGCTTGCAATTTGACTGTAGAATTTACTCCAAGCGGAACAATTACTATAAGCTTTAATAATGCCGTGAAATAGAACGGGTTGGGTTTGATATTCCATTAGCACTATGCATAGACAATATTCTATGCATAGATTTCCTCTCACATCATCTCTTATCCTATCTGTCTACTTGGACGCGGAGTAATTTGTTCAAGTCGATCCAAAAGCCGATGTATACTGAGATAAGGACAAAAAACACGCTTTTCAATGGACAAGGGACATGATATTAAGCCACTTTACCGATTATCTCAACTAAAAGACGAGACCCAACATTTATTTTTATTTTAACCTTGTCTGCTCCCAGATAATCAAAGAAACAAAAGATAGCGAAAGTAAGTATGAAAAACGACAAAGATAAAGAAAAAACAACATCGGAAATGAGAAAAGATAAAAGGAGCGTTGTTTCGATGTTGAGTTAGCTAAGAATAAAATCTATTTCACCGCAAACATTGGTTCAGGAACCTCAATAATAAAAAATCTATTGGGATTTGCAGTGTTCGACAAAAATGCATTGTTAGAGAGAGCTGAGCTCCCACAACGCTATTAATTCCATTAAAGTGACCCACCTCTTATTATAATAGTTATTCCAATGACGTACTAATGAAACCCTAAGAAAATGTTTTTCGATAAAGAAGATCGTTTCAAGTCCGATTAAATTCTTGAAGTTTTTAAGCTGACGCACATTTTTTAGTCTGGGAAAAATTTAATATCGATGAAATTGATTTCAGCAGTTCCTCTTTTTTGTGTTTTGAGATTTTGCCTCGCTTATTTGTTATAGTAATTATTTTGGAATAAACCAAGTAACTTAAATTATAACTTATTTAAAAATGTTCAAGGATTTTCATCAGTTTCATAAACTATATGAACCAGTTAACGTCATCTGTTCGTTCGTAATATAAATGTTGTGAAAATACCGTTTGGTCGGGAATATTATTTTAAGTTAATCTCGTATAATTATGTAAGAAAATATAAATAGAAAGTAGGTCAATCTTATAAAGCTCAATACGAAATCCAATAACAAGAAAATGCTTTAACGAAACATCGTGAAAATTGGGCCAAGTCGACATGAATGAAGGAGAATCTGCGAAAGCCAAAAATTTCGCTTTTAAACGTTCGTGTCCTGAAACATCTGCAGTTCCCCGGAACCTTTAAATATGAGAGTCGACGCTTCGGGAAGTGTTCGCGATCTTATCTTAAGTATCTTGAAAATGGCGACTCGGTGGATTAAATAAAGGAAAGATTAGGGCCATCTGCGAAAATGGCCTTAATGCGAAAACATGATAATGGGTCGTTTATATTAGGAGGTATACGTGGGTTCACATGTGCGTAGAACATCACGCCTTTGTTATCTGGAGCGAAGGGCAGAGCTGTTCTGTTATAAATCCACATTTCTACCGATAATAGAGTTGACTCTATTATCGGTAGAAATGTGGTCTTGCCAAATATTGCCAAGAACACTTTACTGAAACTGGAGACCAATTCTGAACCCAGCCAACCAGACAATCGGTTTACCGATGCAGCACTAAAATCCGCATTTATATTCTTGATAACGTATCCAGACATATCGAACAGTCATTGTAACTGACGTTTCGCTCCGGGATTTGCATATTCAAACACATAGCTGTTTCAATAGCTGCACCTGCACTATACTATGTGAATTTCGTATGTGCGAAAAAACAACATGATACTAAACAATTCCTTTGAAACTTAGGTTGAGGCTAGACTAGTAAACCTTGCGTATTTTGAAATGCGCCGTTCACGGCCTCGAGCTGTGCGAGCTTCACCAGCTCCCACACTTTAAATTACAATCTGAATGATTTTGAACGATATTGGTAATCCATTGCTTCTTATGTTGGAAAAATTGGTCAGCTCAACGTAAATAACGCAATGTTGTTGAACTGTCAAAATGCTGTTGTAAGTGTGTTACGAAATTAACCCTCTGTTTCCGTCGGTCGCTCCGCAAGCCGCGTCGCGGTGACACGTTGCATGCTCTAAACTCAGACCAACAACTTTTTTTAATTTTATCAACTCAAATGAATTTTTGGTTACTTGGAACAAAAAACTTCAACGAATGACTGAATGAAAGCAGTGACATAACGTGAGAGGGTTGTCATAATGTGATTTCAAAATTTCCCATTCGATTAAAACCGATTTAAATTATGATTTCTTATTTCGAGTAATTATATTCCTGTTTTCTTTTTTTATGTATTTATATTTTAGATTTCCAAATAATACTGAATCTAAAAGTAAATGGATAGTAGCTATACGAAATAGCGACGTAAAATTTTTTGTTTTTGTTTCGGAATAGAAGTCCTTCTTAACAATCGAGTTATAGTACCATACTCAACAATATCTTACTCGTACAATATTATCCTACCCATACAATATTATTCCCCAAATTATAGGGAAAAACTTTAAAAAATGACAACCTTTTATACACACACATAGATAAAAAGGTGGCTTCACTTTTGATGTACGGGGCGCTCCGTCTTTCCTTTTTTGTTGGTCTAAGGCTCTAAACAACATCTTTCATTTGTTTTCTTTACAATCGCGGTCGCCAGACGCGTATCGCTTGAGTGTGTAGCTCGTGGCCACGGGGCAAGTTAGGCGCTAGAATCGGGTTACATTCGGTTTCATACAATACGAAGCGCCAGACTCGAGGGTAAATGGGTGAACTCAAATTCAGGAGTAATTTTGAACTACGCAAATTATGCTGGCACGTTGATTAAGGCTCACACTAATTTCCATTACACTAACATTACGTGCGGTACATGTTTTGACTAATAAAAGTTTTGTAAAAAGAATGATTGTGTTGAAAATCCAAGAGTGCGCTTTTATACTTAGGTAGCCTTAATGAAAACGGGCATGAACCCTTTTCCACTCGTCAAGGTATAGCCGACTCCGGGTACCCGGTGGCCATGTAAACCGAGTAAATTCATTCCGTGTGAAAGCATCCTTACTTGGGCACCGACTCAGTGCTAGCTAACATGCAGTCTAACCGTGTGAAAAGGGGCTTACGCACACATTTAAACATAGCAATTTCTTCCATTGACAACACTATTACTACAACAACAACGTCCGAATTCGAAAGCATTTGGCTTGCAACTGCTCGTGTGAACAAACGTTTAATGTAAATTAGATGTGATTCCGGCCAGTTCGATGGTTTTAGAAAATGGTGCTGGTTACGCTCTGCAGTAATTCAATCTTTTCCTAACTTTTAATATTTTTTATAAATCAAGAGAAGAAAGTTTTTAAGGCCCTTACATATTGGGGCGATTCGTCGCGCGACGCGACGCCGCCGCATTGTTCGCCGTGAAGTTTTCTCAGAAATTGTTTTGTTAAAATTCGAGTCGCGCGGCGAATCGCGCCAGTATGTAAGAGCTTTTAAGAGCCGCAGTTATATTCTATTGAAAAAATTAGCAGTTATGCTTTCCATTATTTCCATTAAAAAAACGACACCTAAAGCCAAGCGCACATTACAGCCGGGCCGCAGCGCAACGCATTTTCATACAGAAAAGTGCGGTGGGGCCCATCCGTACTGTGCTTTGGTACATAGAAAAATGTACGAAAGTGAATTGCAATGCGCTATGTTGCGGCGCGGCGGGTCTCGCCCCAATCTGCGTTAGCCTTAAAATGACGCGTATATTTACACTTTGACGGCCTGTGATATCTTACATAATTACCTAGTGCTACACTATAATTTTACTTTACTTTTTGAACAGAAATCCAGAAATTGACATATGAACTTATTGCTCCTGCAGCTGATACTAAGTTATTCAGTGGCTGAGTAAAACTTGAAATGTTCGAGTCACCGGTGATTTACCTCCTCTTGCCGTCGATAGCACTTTGCTAGCAAGACGTATGCTTTGCGAATTCAATGTTCGAAAGAGATTTTCAAGTGCTTTTTAAATTTTCAGTGATACTTGGACAGTACGGTTTATTCGTTGATTTTTTTGTCTTTTCAGTGCTAAAATGCAATAGACGCAGATATATTAACCTATTCCGCTTAACTATTCATCAAGAGTCATAAAAAATCCTGTAAGAAATCTACAAGTGTTTCACCTCTCAACGAGGCATCCTTAGGATGACGATTGACCAGTCGCGAACCTGAAAACGACGTTTTCAATCGTCAATCAATTTAATAAAATCTGTGGGCATATTTAGGTTGGAATGAGATGATTCTATGAATACTCAGGCATGTTATTTACGTTCAGACGATGTCATAGAAGCTTACCTATACCTTATTTTTTGTTTATGCTAAACCCGAAAAGGGGTCATTGTACTCATTATTTTGAACAACTTTTTCTATGGTAGCAACCCTGTTCCATACATTTTGTCGATCTAAGTGAACACAAATGTAGGGAACAGCTGATTTTTTTTCGCGATTTCAAGGTTGCTCCCATAGAAAAAGTTGTTCAAAATGATGAGTACAATGACCCCTTTTCGGGTTTAGCATAAACAAAAAATAAGGTTTTATAGTAAAACAGAACGAAATTTAATTCAATACGGGTTGCCTAGCCACATAAATAAACCAATTTCCTAATAAGTAGGTAAATTGGAGTGTATCCACAAAACTTAAGGCTCTAGTACAAACAGATGGTATGCTAAAACAACTCGTTGAAGACTACGTTTCATTATTGGAACAGCTGCAACAAATCCCAGTTTTAAATGCCAATAAAATCGTGGCCCTTTTTTTTTTTTTTTTTTGAGGGTGGGAAATCATCCAATGACTTCTCCCGCTCTGGGTGGAGCGGAAGGGCGTGTCAGACTTTTACTGACTAAAACCCACCCGTGTTCCTTCAGTTGCCTGTTGCCAAGGTCCCGGTATCCCTTTCGGACTAACCCGCAACCCTGGCAGGCATCGGTCCTAGCGGACCCCGCCAATTGTGCTGACATCTCTTTGAGGCGCGCGTGGAACACGACGCGCCATCGACCCGGGCCTGGTCCTGATCGGACGGCAAGCTACCCATTGCTCGCCGTCCGCAAGCCCGCGCCTATGGTGGCCGGGAATCCGCCTGGGATTCCCGACGCCCCGGGCGTCTCCAGCGGCGGCGGCGGTTAGGGGCGTGAGGGCGCAAATTTTGCCTCTCCCTCACGCGTTCCGCCTCCTCCTTCGCGAGCATTACTGCTTCGCAGAAGGAGGTGACTGCTTCCCATGCCCTCTCGCTCCGTACCATGGCCTGGACCAGAGCCGGACGCGAGAGGTCACCGCCGCCAATCGCCTCCAAGAGGACACGGCGGGGCTCCGCCCAAGCGGGGCAGATCTCCACCGTATGCTCCACCGTGTCCTCCGGGCGATCCACACAGTGGTGACACCCGGGCGTTTCCTCCCGCCTTATACGAAACAGGAACCTCCCGAAGCAACCGTGTCCGGTGAGGACCTGCGTCAGGCGGAACGTGAGGACGCCGTGGCGCCTCTCTAGCCACTCCTCAAAGAGGGGACTTATCGCCGCAATTGTGGCGTGCCCAGCACTGGGTTGCGACAATCGCACTCTCCATGCCGCCATGAGATCCTGCCGGAGCTCTGTCCGCTGAGCCGCGATTTCTCGCGGCAGCGGAGTTACGCCCCGGCGCTTCATCTCCTCGCGCCACTCCCAGATGTGCGCGAGGACCTTCGCCTCCAGATCCCATGGCGGTAATCCGGCCAGGAGGCTCGCCGCCTCGCGGGAGACCGTGCGGTATCCCCGGGCCAGCCGAATGGCCATGACCCTTTGGGACGCGTTCAACCGGCGGGCTGGCCGCAGCCTAAGGGAACGCGCCCACACCGGTGCCCCGTAAAGGGCCATGGACCGCACGACCCCCGCGTAGAGCCTCCGGCAGGAGGCGTTTGGACCCCCCAGATTGGGCAGGAGACGCCCCAAGGCAGCTCCAGCCCGGTCCAGCCTGGGAGCCAAACGTCGGAAATGCTCAACGAAGTTCCACCGGCTGTCGAGGACGAGTCCTAGGTACTTCATCGTCGACTCGACGCCGATGTGAACCCCTCCTACCGTAATTTGGGAACCCGACGGTGGCGCGTTCCGAGGGCCATGGAAACACATGACCTCGGACTTGTGCAAGGCCACCTCGAGTCCCAGCTGCCGGATTCTATCGACGATTGTCGCAACCCCGCGTGTCGCTAGTTCGGCCGCCGCCTGGTGCGACCTCCCCTGTGCCAGGACCAGCGTGTCGTCAGCGTAGCAAACTACACTGACGCCACTGGGGAGGTCGGCGCGCAGCACCCAGTCGTAACCGATGTCCCACAGATGCGGCCCCAGGACCGATCCCTGTGGGACACCGCACGACATCTCTCGCCGGTTCCACACTCCCTGGTGACCGGGGTAGATGACGGCCCTGTCCGTCAGATAGGCCTCGACCACACGACAGAGGTAGGTCGGCATCCGGTGGTACCGGAGTGCCTCCCTTATGCAATTCCAGGGCAGGGTGTTGAAGGCGTTGGCCCCGGTGGCTAAACGACCGCCCCCACCTCCGACTGCACCCGCACCTTCCCTACCTCCCCAAGCCGATGCTGAATGGCAAGTGGCCGGGGAGAAGAGGAAGGCGGCTAAGAAGGCAAGGGCGGCCAAGAAGAAAAAGGCGAGGCGGCAGCGACGCAAGGGGAGAAGCGTCGCGGATAGGCTCCACGCCCCGAAATCCGCAGCTGTAGTGATCACACTACAGCCAGAAGCGGCAAAGAAGGGCGTGTCCTATAAGGACGTGCTGGCAAGGGTGACAGAGGTGGTGGATCTCGAGGAGCTCGGTGCCGCCAGTGGCATCAGGCTGAGGATCGCTGCCACTGGGGCTCGGATGCTTGAGTTCCCCGGTCCGGCTGGTGGCTCGGCCGCTGACGCCCTGGCTGAAAAGCTCAGGGTGTCCCTAAAGGCGGACGAGGCCCGGGTGTCCAGGCCCACTAAGTGCGCCGAAGTGCGCATCCAGGGCCTGGACGATTCTGTGACGCAGGCACAGGTAGTGGCCGCCGTGATCAGGACTGGGGGGTGCTCTGCCGAGCAGGTTAAGGCTGGCACCATCGGTCCCGACTACAGGGGCATGCAAGCTGTTACAGTGAGCTGCCCCGTAGCGGCGGCCAAGAAAATAGCCGGGGAGGGCCAGAGGCTTTTGGTGGGCTGGGTTTCCGCGCAGGTAAAACTGCTGGAACCCAGACCTCGGAGGTGCTTCCGCTGCCATGTGGGCGACCACGTGGGAGCTAGGTGCACCTCCGAGGTTGACCGCAGCGATGCCTGCTACCGCTGCGGGCAGCCCGGTCACAAGGCCGGCACTTGCAAGGCCACGCCGCACTGCGTCGTATGTGCGGCGGCTGGCAAGCCGGCCGACCACCGGATTGGGGGTAGGGCCTGCGCTCCACCCGCCAAAGCCAGGGGCAAGGTAAGGCCCTCCGCCACCATCACCACCACCGTCGTCACTCCCGCAGCTGCCGCCACTGCCACCGCCGCTGCCGCCTCCACAACCGCCGTCGTCACTGCCGCAGCCGCTGCGGCAGGGCCCTCACATGGGTCTCGGGAGGGGGTTGAAATGGAGTGCCAATAATGGTCCCATTTCGCCTCCTCCAGGCGAACATCAACCACTGCGCCGCCGCTCAAGATCTGTTGCTCCAGAGTATGGCGCAGTGGTCGATTAATATCGCCGTGGTCGCTGAGCCGTACTTTGTCCCGCCCAGGGATGACTGGGTGGAGGACCTGAGCGGCTCAGTAACCCTTATTTCGTCGGCCGCCGCCGGTACCCCGTCCCTCGAGGCTGTCAAGAGAGGACGGGGTTGCGTGGCAGCACGGTTCGGGGAGATTGTCGTGGTAGGGGTGTACTTCTCCCCGAACCGAACTCTCGCCGAGTTCCACAACTCCCTTGCGGAGTTGAAAGTCGTCGTCGTCGGGTTCCGTTCCCTCCCCGTGCTCGTCCTCGGGGACTTCAACGCCAAGAATGTGGCTTGGGGTTCCCGGTATACGGACACACGGGGCAGGATGGTGGAGGACTGGGCTCTGGAGACAGGCCTGGGGGCCTAGACAAAATCCTTTTCTGTAAGCGTTAACGCCAACGGAAAGATCAAATTGTATGGAGTTGACAGCAGCAGTCACGTGACATCTCTAAAACTAATGTCAACTCCATACAATTTGATCTTTCCGTTGGCGTTAACGCTTACAGAAAAAGGATTTTGTCTATAGCCTCTGGTCGTCCTAAACCGGGGTTCTGTCCCCACGTGTGTGCGGATGCGGGGTGAGTCGGTGGTGGACATCTCGTTCGCCAGCCCCGCTCTGTCACCGCGTGTCAATGACTGGCGCGTCATGGAGGGGGTGGAGACGTATTCCGACCACCGGTATATCCGGTTTGACGTCTCCGCCCAGTCCTCGAGCGCGCCGGTCCGACAGGCCCCGAGTGGTCCGCGGTGGGCGCTGAAGCAGCTGGACCGGGAGCTCCTCCTGGAAGCCTCGATCGTGCAGGCCTGGGTGTCATCACCGGACAGGCCTGCCGACATCAACGACGAGGCGGAGTGGTTCCGGGAGGCCATGTCCAATATTTGTGACGTGGCAATGCCCCGGGCCCAGCCCGGACGTGCTTCGCGCCAGGTGAGCTGGTGGTCGCAGCAGCTGACGGCTTTGCGTCATGCGTGTGTTGCTGCGCGACACCAGTACACCAGGCACCGCAGGCTCCGTATCCGCCCTCCGGATACGGAAGCCATTGAGGCGGAGCTGTATGAGGGGTACAGAGCGGCGAAGACCGCCCTCCAAGCGGAGATCCTGCGGGCCAGGGCAGTGGACCGCGAGGAGATGCTGGAGACTCTGAACAGAGATCCGTGGGGACGCCCATACAAGATGGTACGGGAGAAACTCCGCCCATGGGCTCCCCCGCTGACGCAGAGTCTCCGGCCTCAGCTTGTGGAGGACGTGGTGAGCGCTCTGTTCCCTTCGAGAGGGGAACATACCTCCCCGCTCATGGCTCCGCCTACTGCGGTGCTTGATGCGGACCACAACACCGACGAAGACGACGATGCTCCGGAGGTGACCGAGGTAGAAATGAGAGTGGCGGTGCGAAGGCTGAATGCCAAAAACACCGCCCCAGGACCTGACGGCCTACCTGGGAAGGCCTGGGTCCTGGCCATGGAGGCTCTCGGGCCTCGACTAAGGGGTCTCCTAAGCGCATGCATGGAGAGGGGCCAGTTTCCACTTCGTTGGAAGACGGGGAAACTGGTCCTCATAAAGAAGCCGGGGCGCCCTGCGGACTCTCCGTCCGCTTATCGGCCCATCGTGCTGCTCGACGAGGTGGGCAAGCTCTTTGAAAGAGTAATTGCAAACCGCCTCGTCGGGCGGCTGGTGCGGGTGGGGCCGGACTTGGCGGAGAGCCAGTTTGGTTTCCGCAGAGGGCGCTCTACGGTGGACGCCATCATGCGCGTACGGGCCCTCACGACGGGGGATGCTGTGGCCCGGGGTGGGGTCGTCTTGGCGGTGTCTCTCGAAAATCGTGGCCCTGAGGGTAATTAATACAAAATGCACTTATGCAATAGCGATCCAATGTAATGCACTTCTGATTTCCTCTAAAAAGCTATATTACTACTTATCGGCAGCACTTTGCATTAAACTGTTTGTATCGAGGGCTGCAATACATGTCCCGCACGGCCCACTTGTGTCCAATCGATCTAAATAATTACAGCCAAACTAAAACCAACCCTATCTGTCCCTCTTAAAGTTTAATATCGCTCCAGCAAGAATTCGAATGGCGAGTGTTGCCGGTAAAAATGTTTTAAGCTCAAGAGGATGCTTCATACGCATTCCCCTACACTTTCTTTGAAACGGGTACATTATTTCGAGGTCTTAAAAGTTGGGTGCTTGCGTTAAGTACTTTTCAATGGAACTGATCGGAATATATTTAGATAGGGAACCAATGTGTGTCACTAGGATAGGATAGTGGAGGAATTTTCTTATAAGTTTTTTCCTTAGTATACCTAAAGATGGGATTACTGTCGAGTTTTTACAATCTCTCTGGCAAAACACAAGACGTTTTTCTGGTAGTGACGGAATTACCCATAACTTTGTACTGAATGTGTGCGATAAAAACTTGATTTAATTATAATTATTATCGGATTATTGGGAACAAAAAACAAATACATTTAAAGACAAAAAGGTGCAATAGTTAAAACGCAGTGGCGCAGCTACAAACGCCTGTCCCCTAGTGAGACGGTAGGTTGCTCCAAGACTAATATTATAACAAAGGTAGATATATTAAACAATTTTTGAAATGAAAACAAAAAAAAGGAAAGGATCGTGGGCAAGAATCTATGGTCGGCACACCCACGTCCGCCACGGATGAAACCACTGTAGTTTTGAAGACATCACTTCTCCCTTTACTCAGTCCAAGGCGCATCAAAATCTGTACCGGGTTTGTTTAGTTACGACAATGTTAGGTTAGGATATGTTAGGTATGTATTGGCGGCACACCTCGTTCCACCACAGATAAAACCACTGTAGTTTTAACGACATTACTTCTGTCTTTACTCAGGCCAAGGCGCATCAAAATCTGTCCCAGGATTATTCAGTTCTGACAATGTTAGGTTAGGTTAGATATGTATTGGCAGCACGGCGGTTTTTAAAAATACGAATTGATAACCTCCTCCTTTTTGAAGAAGTCGGTTAACAAAACAGCTTCACTGGCGAAACTTCTGTATACTTAGTACCTATTTTCACTCGCTTTCTGTTCCAAATACTTTCACAAGACATTTGCTGGAAACTTGTTTAGCGACATACTCGCCTTAATTTTCTGATCATGCAAATAAGTTGTCCTACTTAGGCAGACTAAACTTAGTAAACAATTTAGTTTAAGAAAGAGGCTGAAGTCAGGCTTTGTGATCATCTAAAACAAGGGGCAAACATGCTTCTATCTAAGCCAGTTTATTCGTTTCTGAGTTGATTTACACGATTACCTACTGACAAATGCTTGCACTGACTGGACAGATTTACTCAAATCTGTGTGATTTTTTCCTCAAAAGACCATTTCAGACACTAATCTATATGGTCCTCACATGATCTGACCAAGATGTCTGGAATTTAAAAGAGTCTTTAGAAGAGACTTTGACTCCAGAGTTTGTTTCGCCATTTCTTCTCAGATATAAAATGTCGACTTTTTGAAGTGAAAACTTCTTTAGGCGCGTTGAGCACTTTTTGGGTGAACAAAAATCATGGAACTCGCGTCATCGTCACCGAACACTTGTTAGGTGAACAAAAATCATGGAGCTCGCGTCATCGTCACCGAACGCTTGAAGAAATGAATGAATGTTAGGTACTTAGTTTTCACTTCTTTTGGCAGTCCCCAAATACTGCCCCGCATGTTTTATTTTTTTATATGACGTGTAAAAGTAATTCCAATATCCCATTTACAGAATAAACAATTTATTTCATTTCAGTTTTCAATAAGTATTGGTGAAAGAGGAAAGAGGAACAATTAAGGATTTTTGTAAGGATTTCCGCACAAATGAAGCCATACGATGGTAGTAATTTTAGCATGTGTATTGTACCTACAGTGCAGGTTACACATACAGAGCATAAATCACTTGCGCATGCTACATGCACTGTACAAGCACCATAAAATGCTCAGTAATGCCATGATGCTAGCTTTTACTGCTGTCACTTTAGCTGATAAATGTCTACTGAACAAAGGCGTCGGCTAGATAAAATAACAAAGCCTAGAAACATAACTCACCACCTCACATGGCTAGCCAAGCGTTATTAGCATCATATTTCCCAAGATATTATTCAGAACTCTTCAAATGAAAATCTTCAGAGAAAAACAATTTGAATCTGAGCGTTGAGCGTGGTCGGAAAGGCGCGGCCACATATCACGTTGTTTGGGAGAGAGCCAACGTAGTCGCGACCCGGTCGACTTCGCGTCACTATTTATTATGTAACGGACCAATCTTTGTTTTACGTTTTATGTGTTCAAGCCATACTCCCGTTTCGAAACCGCTTGTTTATTTACGCACCTTCAGATTTATAGCTCTTATAGTTTTGTGTGAATTGGACTGTGCGATGAATATTTATGAGGTCGCGAAACATTTTTCATTCATGCGGTTGAATATTTTATTTTTCGAGAGAATATTTAATAGACCTTTTTACCTATACAGTCAAATAATCAATTACTGTACCATCACAATATCCTATCTCATTTTGGAAAATAGAAAAATATACCTATAACATACCTAATTCTGCATCGCCTTTTTCCAACTCCGGGCTAACAGACTGGATACCATGTCATTTCAGTGTATATTAATTAACAATGCAGTAATTTATTCACCAATTAAGCGTAGAAAATAATATGCGAAAAGCGGTTAAAAATTGTAAAGCTTTTAAATTATTTATTGGCCGTAAAATTAACTGACGCGGTTCTCGGGCCCATAATTATATTTTAATGATATCATTTTTACCCTCCGTCAATTGAAAATTAACGCTTCACTTTCAGTTTTGTTAATAATATTAGTAAAATTAAAAACTCTATTTTAACGCACGGTCGCTAAAAGATATTCAATATTAGTGTGATTATGATGTTGATCTGAAGTATGTTTTCAATTCAGATCTTGGTTTTCCTGGGTAAAAGCTATATCTGAAAATATTCTTAAATAAAAAATAAAAAAATCTCCTTACGGAAAGAAAAACAAATAACGAAGCCAATAAGTTCTCATATAGCAAACAACAAAAATCCAATGAGCGAAAATTCACTGCATTTCGAAAATAAACCCAGTGAATTGGAATTACCAATCTCATCGCCGAATAGGTTTACCTTGAATAATTTACAAGTTTTTATTGGTGCCCATGAACTGTGTTTTATGAGAAAAGTTTTTCAGCGTATATTTGCCGCTAGCCTTTCACATTGACTATGTAGTTAATGTAGTAGTTCGTTTTCCGTGCGATATGATTCGAGTAAACGAAAATTTAAATGATTTGGCTACCATCGTAGACCGATCGATTTATAACAAAAAAATCTTTTGAGATCGAGTACATACTGAAGTTTTTTTTTTACTGTCTATTTTTTTATTTAATCATGTAATAACACTTACATAGACAATATAAAAATGAAACAACTAACTATTTACATTATATATATTAAATTAAATTCCTACTGGAGTTTGATTACTCTGTGATTTGTTGAGGCATCCAATGTCATAAAGCGGTCGCCTACGCCGTTTTTTGTAGGGATTCTGAGGGCCTAGACAAGTGACAATCGCTTCGAAAGCGTTTCGTATTTCTACAACGACTTTCAACAGGATTGATATAAGCTTTTCTATAGCTTATGTCAATCCTTTACATTTTTGCCTTTTCCATCGTCGTTGTCGCTGATAGAATGTCACTTTGTCTAGGGCCTCAGATTCAGTAACGTGTTTCGTTAACGCGCGTTTGGATTAATGACCGTATTTCGCATTTTAACATTTTTGCACGACAGAAGCAACTTAGTAGCAATACCTACGATATTTATTTTTCTATTTCCTAATACTTTTTTTTTTTACCTATTTACATTTTTATATATTTCTTAATATAAAAAAAAAACATTTGAAAATATAAAGAAAAAAATAGAGGTCTGCCGGTGTCGGGAGCAGGTCCCAAGCTACCGCTGGTTAGGGGTGCAGGAAACTCCTATTTATTATTATTATATTTCATTCAATGGCTATAATTTAAGGTTTAAAAGCTTATGGGCTTAAGGCCGGGACGTAACCAAAATTGCCTGTCTTCAATTTGATTTTTCATAAAATTGATAAGACTTAGGTGTAAAATAAAAATAGTATGAGTAACTACATGATATTTCCAAACTTTTTGTG
This sequence comes from Lithophane semibrunnea, assembly GCA_947363905.1. Taxonomy (NCBI): domain Eukaryota; kingdom Metazoa; phylum Arthropoda; class Insecta; order Lepidoptera; family Noctuidae; genus Lithophane; species Lithophane semibrunnea. The sequence continues at coordinate 10,412,900 of OX376197.1, read as the reverse complement.
TAACAGAAACACAAAATATTAAAATTTTCTCGATAAAAAAATATCACGAAGTTACCTCTAATTTTCACGTATTTTCGATTTGTACTTAAAATGCTAATGCCTATTATGATAAAAATTAGATGATTGTATGTATTAAAACAAGGCAAAAAAAATTGTGTAGGCTTTTTTTTTATTCCTTTTATTTTTGGTTTTATTACGAATCAAAGCTTGTAGGACTTACGACGTTCTTAGTTCGTGGAAGAAGCCATCTTCCGTCGCACATTACGGGAACTTCAAGCATATTTTTGTTTCACAAATCAGTCGGCGTCGCTCTGTTGAGACGAGAGGACTGCGCTCAAATTTTTTGCTGCGCTGAGATATTATTTATTTTCGTAAATAATATTTTCGTAATTTATCACATTCCACAAAAGAAACTGAGACATAGAAAACATGAAATAAACACTAAAACCACTTCCAAAACGAATATTACAAGAGTTATTGATTGATAAATAAATAAATACCGAGTCTAAATAAACATATAAAATTCAATGTTGATATTTGAAGACTCAAGATGACATACATTTTATTTGACAGATTTTTGACTGATATAGTAGCACGGAGTATAGAAAGAAGTAGGTACAACTAGCGCCATTGCTCTGTATTGCGGTGAATTTTCTTGCGGAGAAAATTTACAACATAGCCAACGAGCCCATTCTACGTTCATTTGAAAATTCGCACTGGAGATTAAATCTTATTGCGATTTACTCAGGATCCAAATTCGTTTACTCCCACTTCTTTTGACAAACTTCTTGTAAGGTGACCCTTAGACGAACAATTGGAGCGACTGACCGCCCCTAAATAAAACTTGTTTAGAATAATACCTTTATTCTTCGGTTATTGGTGTAAAGAACGAACTCGAACAGATTCCGTATGACTCCGGATTTTTAATTTGTCTGTCCGTGATGTCTTGTTTATATCTCTTTAGTTGACTTTTTTGTCGAAGTTGGGTTTTAGTTTTTACCTGACTACGGCGAAGCAAAAAGGAGGGTTATGATTTTGACCGGTTTCTATATATTTATCTATGTCTGTTCCCTCATATTATCTTCTAAAAGACTCTTCTAAGAGGTATCGTTGGAAGCTTCTTGATGGTCCGCTAGTCATATGAAGACACATTAAATTGAAAATGGCGCCCTCTATGTGACATATCATGAACAACAAAAAATATTTTTTAATCATACCATGTTGGGTATCAAATGAAAGGTTTTGATTAGCACATTTCAAAAATATATATTAAAACCCCAAAAAAAAGCAGCGACAATCAAGACGTATACTGCCATATGTTTATGTTAACGCGTGGGATGATAAGTGCCGCTTCACGCGCCGCCGCACCGTAAACAGAAAAAACGTCAGATGCGCCGCGTGACGCCACACTGCACGCGACGCGCCACGCCCCGCGTCTCCGTAAATGAGGCCTAAAGTTATAATGCAACTTGGCATGTTTTCAAAGCTACAAGTTCAACAGTTAAAAAGAGGGACCATACTAAACTTTCTACTAAGGGACTAGTTATAACAAGCGCCCGAGACGCGAATTTTGTACGCTGCGTTTCGGGCGCTCTATAAAATTCTATGAATTCCTATGTAACGAATTTTATCAAGCGCTGCAGTCTAAGCGAGCGCCCATGCCGGGTGCCTTTAGGCCTGCACATGTCGCAACTTGCCACTCTCAACTTGCATCTCCGTTGTGCGATTTACAAATAAGACTGGGAGAAGGTATGCCACGGGCATCGCTTCATCGAGAATTGCTGCTGTGTGCGCCGCCGTGATGAAACACCGGGTGTGACGTGGCTATGCCATTCGCGGGCTCCGCCGCAAAAAACGCTCCATTTCAAACAAACGCGTGTAAAATCGCGTCTCCGCAAACGCACTCATACAACGCCATATGTTTGAATTCAGTGCGGGCCGCGCCGCCCAAAGCCACGCGCGGCTCCTCGCGTCTCCGTAAATGAAACCTAACCGTGCCCTTGACGCTTGGACGCGAGTTCCTTTTTCACTATTTTTCCTTGTCATTTTCTCCGCATTAGTAATAAACTTAAAAGAAAAACGGTTCAAAAGTTACAACAAAATGTGGAAATCTTGTTGCGTTTGACGAGCGTCCAAAACGCGCCGGGCGCGCGCCCAAAACACAGCGCAGGTACTGATCCGCGTACCTCGGGCCCTTGTTATAATTAGTCCCTTTGGTACTTTGGCACCCATTTACAAAGATGAATAGATGTCAATTCTTTTAGTGGTGAAGCCGACAATCCTTCATTTATTTCTTTTGCACAGAACTCGGCCTCTTTTTCACATGTTTCAAATGTTTTCGAAGGGGATTGTTCGCGTTTGGCGCAGGAAAGGTTTTTATGACATATGCCATATTCGTTGCACTACAGTGCAAAATTCATTATACGAATATTATTTTTTACTTGGGTATCAGTTTGCACGATCCTCCAAAGAGAGAAATCCACGATATAGCATTATATTTATTATTTGGTAACATAGTTTTGCCACAAAGACGTCATTAGGTTCAAATTGTACAAGGTCCTAAATAAAATTTGGTAACATTTAAATTTGAACTTTTTCACATCAACATTGAGTTTCTAGTTCCAAAACATGAACATGATCCATAGTTCTGAATTCAAGCTTAGCGTATCGTATAAGCAAAATAAACTACAGAAGATTGAAATTCGATTTCTATAAACTCCAGACGAAAAGTTTCTGCTGGCGGGAAGGCGTTGTATTTTGTTTTCGTCGTGTTTAATGAGAGGGGTAGGTAAGGGTTGCGCGGGTGAAATATGATTTTTTGCTGTCAATACACGCCCCCTTAACAAATTCGCCCCGGTTTAATTTTTTAAAATAAAATAGAAGATTCTCAAAAATCGACTATCGACTATCGACAAACTGCTACCCTACATACAATTCGAATGCAACATTTATGTAAGGTTTTGCTGTTGTACCTATCAGTATCGCTCCAGGTATAACCTATGGATGGTTGTCAATTTTCTATCCCCGACAACCATCCATGTTTTGAATATTATTATCCGAATTTTGATCTCGGTACAAACAAAAATGAGTGAGTTCAACAAAAATGTGCAACATTTTTCGGATACATCTTTCCAGTTGTTAGTAAATTGTAGACTACCTGCACAGTGACTACAAAAATATCCACACTTTTTCAAAGGATTTATACAAATAAAAGATGCTATCTCTATATTAACAAAAAATAACCATTTGGCCTGTATACAATGTCGTAGTCACGTCTCATGTAAACTTTCGAAGCAATGTGTAAGCTTGAAATACAACTTTAATGCAAAATGTTTTCGCACCACCATCCATTGAGCATGAATGGTCCAAAATATAAATTGCTGTTTGAGCTAAAACTTTGCACACGTTCATAAATAAACCGCATCTAAACAAATATCCATAATAATTTACATAAACCCCGTTTAAAAGAATTTATGCATGTCACTTTTACTACGACATTTCATTAGTAATGCTTATTCATGCCAAATATAAAATCTATTTTCTGAAAAACATTTGAAATAATTGGCTAAGTGCGAGTTGGACTCGTACACTCGTTACGTATTAAGATCGAGCAAAATACTAGGAAAAAAATATAAGTGTCATTTAATTTATACGTTCATTTTCGAAGTGGCTATCCACGAAAACCTCTTTAACCCTTCAACGCTGTGGACTGTCAGTAACTACAATAAATGTTTACCTTCCATTTCGCAAAACGGCATTCAAACATGTGTCATGTTAGTTTTATCTGTGGCCTCTGTGACAACAGGCTGGGTTGAGTCTGAGTTTGTTTTTCATTACGCACAGGAATCTCATTTCGTACGTAATTAAACAGGACAAGTTATGACTTGCGCGTTCTGGTTTAAACACCAAAACATTTATGTTTGTAAATAATATATTTGTTTTATAAGTGACACGTGTCGGCTACAGAAACTGTTAGACTAAGGTATTTACTCGGCAATATAATTGCCAATGGAATCAACCGCAGTTCGTTAATGAGGTTCAAAGGTATATGCATAATCGATAATTATTTCCTCAGTGATAGCATTACAATAATAAGCTTTTTACAAATAAATAATTGCGTGTTACAAATCTAATAACAGTAATTGAGAGACTGATGCTGATGATTCGATTGATGTTTTTTTTTTCTTATGTTTATTCCACTAAAGACCAGTGGTGGCCCAGTGTTAAGGACGTGACTTACTAGTTGTAGATCGTGAGTTTGGGCCCAAGCAGGCATTTTACTAAAATTATTTCATCACCCCTGCTCTTGAAACGGTGAAGGAAAACATCGTAAGGAAGCCGACATGTCCTAGAACCAATAATTCGATGACATGGTGCGCGTGTTGGATTATGTATTCCACTACAGTTTACTGTGACAACAAACACTTTTCTTTTTATATCAAAATAGTTGCCAATATAAAACTTTATGGAAAATGTGTGCATCTTTTTTCAATCTATCGTGTTTACCATCGTTAAACTATGAGGAGTTATCATCCACATATTGTATCCCTTATCCCACCCATTTGAACCACGTAATAATATTTTATGTAAGCGTCTTCCCCGATGCAGTAATGGCCGTCGTGTCTACTTAATGGACTCGTTACCCCGAGATTAACTGTTGCTGGGAAATTGGGTCTTTACTCCTAATGGATAGATCTTGAAAATGCGGAGTTTGCATCTTCCGACTGAGATGCGGACGAAGCGTTCCACTGAATAATTGGATGATGCAATAGCAATGCTGTAATTGGTGTTTTATGGACTGTCAGTTTGACGTTCCGATTCTAGTTTTAAAATGGTTTCAGCAAATCGTGAGCTGAATTTACTAGATGAGACTGGGTCGTCGATTTATTTAATGCTATCGAATGAGTGTCGTGTCAATTTGGCGCAAACATATTCTTCCGCTTTAGTAGTTTACGATTCTGTCGATAAAATGAGACATGTTTGTCACCATGTTGATGCTATGCTGATTGCTGAGCCGAATTAAACATGAACCAAAAAAAAACAGGACCAGCCCATTTGAAAAAAAAAAATGTTTAGTCGTGAGTAGGTAGATCATACCATTCCTAACTTCGAAAATAAATGCTTATTACTTCCACAAGAGTTCCAAGTACGTTTTGTAACATTTCAGTGTTATTATTCATGTAGGTACGACTGTGCGTTGTCTCATTTGTGTTGCAGCCCAAATCCGAATATTGCCGCGATGTTTCTGGAAGATAAGCTCATTTCTTATCACGTGGGGTATGAGGGTAACATATGAAGCCATTACTGTCTCTCCAAGAAATTTGTCATTGAGTAGAATGATTTCATGTGTACGCAAATGTGTGGATGGTTTTGGGAACATAGGAGTTGTAAGTGATAGCTCGAAGAACAACAATTATTAATCAAAGAGAATACGCCTATGATGTTTTGGTTCTTCTGTTAGGAGAAGTACCTGTAGGACCATACGGCTATACAATAAGGCCGAGATCTATACTTGTTACTTAGCATTATTGGCTTAGATATTTTCCCGTCTCTATCTTGCACTTATAGTTCGCCAGTTGTGCGACAATTATAGGAATAACCCTTGAAATAGTTAACATTCAAATTATTTTCTTTCACATAAACCTACATGGTTCCAATTATTGTCGTTTCCTATGGAGTGTAAAAATTGCTATATTTCGGTTTTGCTCAGAATTTAAGAACGTGAACATTTTAAGAACTTTATCTTGACCTAAATTAACCGGTTTATTTGATGAGTGGTGTGTCGGTAAACGCGTTGCATCTTGTGAATACTTGTAAAGATACCGCGCTGAATAAAAACTGAACAGCGCGTCGAGTTTGTTTATCGTGCGTCCGTATAAACCGGTTTTTATTGCTCTAAACCGTTTAATCTGAAAAACCTTTATGTAAGACTACTCCAAAAACTGCTAAAAATAAAATGGTTTATTCGAACGAAACTTAAAGTAAAGGTTTTGCGTCAAGTACACAGTAACGGTTTGATTTAACTGGTATTCGAGCCTTGGATGGAACAACGTATTTGACGAACTGTTATTTCGACTTCTAAAAATGTTTATAAATAAACATGATTATATTATCCTGTGAATCTTTTATAACCTTCATCATATTTGTTAATACTGGAGGAATCGGGAAATAAAAATACTTCAAAGGAATCTTCGATCAAGAAAGAAATTATGAAATTCGTAATATCGAATGTCTTTGCCGACAGTCAACTAGAGGGGATTTCGAAATTCATATTCATATTTTCTGAACACCATTTTCCAGTAAGTAATTATTTTCTTGAGCAATGGTTAAGATAATATAAATATATATGTAGGGTAGTGAGGATGACCGAAAATAAAGACTTTACTTGAGTTATGACTTCTTTTAATTATTAAACTTCTTACATCTTAACATCTTCATCACTCCTTCGCCATCTTAACTCACCCTCTATCTCCCTCTCTCTCTCTCACACATACTCTCTCATTCACTCATCGCTGCATTCATGTTCTATCTACTTATTATAGGATGCGTCCCTAATTAACATCCTACATATATATAGCTAAATTTTCATCATTTTTATTTTAGACCTCAGTGGATTACACTGCAAAATGTAGTGTAGGTACACTGTACTACAGGTACACCTCTGCCTAACCCTTCGGGAAATACAGGCGTGATGTTATGTTACAGTATTTTTCACTAATTCGTATTATTGCATATTCTCACTTTTGTTCTTAAATCGGCTGAAAGAAGTTGAGTGAACTGAAGTGAGTTCTGAAAGAATGGAAAGAAATTTTAACCGTCGGAACTCAAGAGAAATCATGAATTATTCTTTCGTTCAAAACTTAACCCAAAGATGTACTAATAAATTTTAGTTTCAATTAACAAAATGAACCGACGTTGTAGAGGATATTATGAATATACGATAACTTCACGTTTCCATTAAATCATAATGACAATCAAATCAATCTGCCTATCCTTTTCCCAACTATATTGAGGTCGGCTTCTAGTCTAACCGGATGCAGCTGAATACCAGTATTTTACATGGAGCGACTGCCTGATACTCCTTCGTTATACTGGTTGTCAGACTTTCGGGCTTCTGACGACTCGTAACGGCTATCAAAGATGTAGAAATGACAGCCGGGACCAACGGCTTAACGTGCTTTCCGAGGCACGGAGGAGTCTCGATATGTAAAGACGGTCACCCATCCACAGACCATCCCCGGCAAGCGTAGCTTAACCTGACGGATAATGACAATAGAATACACAATTATACACAATAATTATACAATTTAGATAAGTTGGTCGTTATGAGTACCTAACTATTTAAAGACTCCTACGGCCTAGAATTGTAACCAGAATTCCAAAAAAGTATATACCTAAGTATGTAATAGGTATGTATTTGTAAGCGGAAAACGTGTGAAGGGATAGGGATTTGGTAATATCCGCCCACACCAAACATTTACTACGAACTTTAATATCAAATATTCGACAAAGAATTTATTATAGTCCTATACGAAAGTCATATTATCAGACTAGGGTTGTAACAGAACTTCGCCTCCACCAATGCCGAACTACCGCAAGAAATTGTACCTGCTCATCCAGATCTCCGCAACTTTTTAACAGAGTTGTTACGGAGGTGTAATAAAGAAAATCAGCTCCAACTAAGCGAAGACCTGTGGCGGTATCTACATCGCCACATGCGAACTACACATCAAAGAATTGACGTTACACAAAAATCCTGACGTCACATAAATCCTGCATCGCGCAATTAAAGTTTACAGTGCAATGGACATCTATACAAGAACCCAACATCAATCGTTGGGCAGTTGCCTGCCAGACACAATATCCGTCTGGTTGGAGGATCCACCCTTTTCTATGGTGGATGAGTGAACTTTACACCCTGTTCCTCATACTCCTAAAGACCCATTAAACTGATAGAAAAGTTCTAAGCTCTTTTTTCCAAATGTTTGTCATGTCCCATATCCCCGCCGCCGCCAGGTTCAGTACCAAGTAAGCCACAGTTTAATAAAGCCGGTTCATGAGCCATTAAGAAATCGCCACCACCTGTGACAAGGTTGCAAAACTGTGTTATGAATTGATTTTGATTACTAATAAATAAATCGTTTTTTTTTATTCTTCATTTTTTCGCCTCCGACTCCACCTACGTTATCATCCGCTTCCATGGCCTTCGTTACATCCCTAAATCATACATAGGCGTTTGACATCGCTTTAATAGATTAGAAACATGAGTAACATGTCTAATTGCTTTGTAACAATCATCTCGTTATAAACAAAATAATTTGATTCATTAAATTCTGCTTGATTACTCATAATATTTAATTACCTACTCATGAATGAAAATTTTAAGTGATATTGTTTTATGCCGTCCAAAACAAATTAATTTTACGGTTGAATTTGTTATAATTAAAAATTAATTAAAGCGTGATGAGATCATTTCTGTCGAATGTTTGTTGTTAAAATTCTGGACTGCCAAATCATAACAATACAAAGGTACTCGGTTTAATCCATTTTATTTTGAATATAAATGTTTTAAAATGGTCTTCTGTTAAAGTCAGCATCACGCGAGGCGTTAATGTATTCATACTACTAAATCAATTCGGTAATGAGTTAAAAGTTTGCGAATGTTTCATGTGCATGTTTAATAAACTAGTCTAGACAAATATACTGTGTGTATTCGTAAATACCTTTACAATTTTCACGATCGTCTGACTAAACTTACAATCGTATTTGATAATACATAGTTTGGCGTTAGCGTTAGGTAATAGGTACAATAGAAGATATTTAATCAAATGGTTATTCCAATAATAAATCACACTTCAAATATTATTTCAACAAGATATAAATGATGTTAATTTCTAAAACGTTTTTCTTTATACAAATCGTAGGTATTTAAAAACTAATTAATTCAATAAAATAATAATAAAGGGTAGACAGTCTTCAAGTAATATTTCCGCCCTCGTATTATTATAGTGTGCGAGAAGTTCAAATAAACAAAAAAATATTTCGAACAAGATGAAAATAATGTAAATTTCTTGAACGTTTTCCTTTAAACATCAGCCGTCGGTCGAATGATGTTTCTATAAAAAATCTCACCGTGAAAACTTAGGTGAGGTGAGTGATTCCACCTGATGCTAGGGATTGGCACTATTGACAGCTCACTTCAAGCTCAGATCACCTAAGTTTTCAGAATAGAAGAGATTTTTACAGAATATAACGACAGAAGTGTTGATATTTTTAATTAATTCCAAGCCTTATGTAGAATACTAATTCAAGAAAAAATCGCTCGACACTTTTCTTTTATCTTTTACATACACAATTATTATATCACATATTTTTCTCCCATCAGATCTCTAGTTTCAATATTATACATTCAAATTGCGAAATCCATAAAAACCAGAAACACTTTTACATAAAATTACATTACGAGCTCCTTCTTGAAATCTCTTTAACTACAAATCACGTCGTTCACTATTTCACACCAGGAGACAGGTTTTTAATCCATTTATCACTAAAATTAAATTCCAGATTTGTATGGAGCGAATGGTGTGCTGTAATGTACCTTTGGTCACGGACTAGGCGACTGGCTCTTCGCCAAGAGTGGGCCATGGCAATAGGATGCAGCGTCAAACAAATATGGACGAAGATGCAGTCGGAATTCATATTGCGACTCCTAGAACAGAGAGTAGTTTTGGAGATTTCAACTTTCAAGTAGGACGAAAACGGCGCAGATGTTTTGTGGACAAAGTTTGTCGTGAGTAACCGATGGTTGTCGTGCAAATACATATATATATGTATCTATAGTCATTTGTCTGTGTTGTTTATTGTTGTATCTTGCTAAATATTTAGGTATTTGCGTTTATCTTAATATTCGATAGACTTAGGTACTTATTATTTTTTTATTTTAATCTCTCGTACTAGTCTAAATCTTTCTAAATCTCTCATGCAATTATATTCTCTATGTAGCAGCTTTTCATAAACATTCACGCTTCATAATACATGACCAATCATTATTTCAGCCGAAAGCCGTCCACTGCTGGAGATAGGCCTACCCAAAGCACCGCCACTTCGATTGGTTGTGTGCTTCTTGCATCCAGTGGACTTCTGCGGCCTTCACAAAGTCCACCTTGAGGCCTTCCAACGCTACGTCTTCCGGTACACGGTCGCCACTCTAGAACCTTTTGGCATATACATACTTATAGCCTATGATATACATAGTTAAGTAGTAGGTAATAGTAAGCCTTCCAACGCTACGTCTTCCGGTACACGGTCGCCACTCCAGAACCTTTCGGCATATACATAGCCGGCCTTTGATATACATAGTTAAGTACAAAATTGCGCTGAACCTTTCAAGGAAATCATTTTAGATATTCCTATCATGAACTTTGAGGAAAAAGTTTTCCTTCTAGGTACGTGTATGTTATGACGAATAAGCTTATACAAAGAATTAGTGTCTGTATAAATTACTTGCTATTTTTACCCGACTACGGCGAAGAAAAAAGGAGGGTTATGATTTTGACCGGCATGTATGTATATGTATGTATGTTCATCTGTTCCCTCCTATCTTCTAAACCACTCACCACAATTTGTCAAATGAAGTAGGTATCGTTGGAAGCGTTTTGATTGACCGCTGGTTAAAGGATATGTGACGTCACATTAAATTAAAAACTGCGCCCTCTAGAGGACAGACAAATTAAAAATCCGAAGTCACACGTAATCTGTTTGATTTATGCCCTAACACGTGTGACTCCGGATTTTAATTTGTCTGTCTACGGTGTCTTGTTTATACCTTTTTAGTCGTAGTTGGTGTTTAGCTTTTTACTTTAATTTTTTTCTTATCAGATGCCTTATAGTCTTTTATTACACCCTAATAAAACAATTACACCGCAAAATCGTAGACCTGAAAACGGGTGAAACGCCTTATTGGCATATTTTTTCGCTTCAATAATAATTACGGAAAATATGTTTAAGAAAAGAAAAAATCTTAAAAGGAAAAATTCGTAGGTAAAAAAAAGGCTGCATCCATCTACATCTACATGAATACAGTCTTTACTATAACAAATATGATCACTAATAAAAATACATCAGTTCATAACCGTTTTACCCTCGCTGTATGCTCGCACAAATATTCGCAGTGCCGGCGACCTTTGACATTTGCACTTGTCCCGGTCTGTAGCGCTAGCGCCATATTTTGAGTATCCGAGTGTTTCAGTGCCTATTGAGTCACAGCTGCAATCCGTAAACTAACTAATTGGTTAGGTTAGAAAATAGGTGAAACTTGAATTGATGTTTTCATTTTCTTGGTCGTTTTAAACCTTAAAGTTATAAATTTAATTCGGAACCCTAAAAGGGCCTCTTTATTTTATGAAAACTTTCTACATGATTACTTACTTATGCTAAATTCATGCATTAGGGTATGGAACATAATTTACGACTATAAAATTGATAAGTTACTTCAATGAAATAGTGCCGATGAGTTGAAATAACTGAAAACCTGAAAACGGGTCATTATACTCATCATAACAAACAACTTTTACTATTTGGACCAACCCTGAAATCGCGAAAAATATCAACTGTTTTCGATATTTTGTCGAGTTATGCGAACATAAGTCTAGAGCACCTTACATTTTTTTTGGGATTTCGGTGTTTTTCCCATTGTAAAAGTTATTCATTATGGTGAGTCCAATAAACTCCTATGTTTTCAGTTATTTCGATTACACTTGCCTTTCAACTTTTCATTCATTGTACGGTAGCTGTAATTCCCTCACTATTTGCCTATCTTCATACCCGTGTCAGTTTGCAGCAGTATTCAGCACCTGCAGCGAAAGCTTTCCACCTTACAGCCATTGATACGCTTTTTCTGGAATTAAATCTGAAATGCTAATTGGTATTAGAGCGGTATCGATTCCGCTTTAAAGTATTTCTACGGACCATCTTGCTTCCCTGGGTTGTAAAATTCTATCTTTAGTGTAGTCAGTTAGTTTAATCAATTTTACTACACATTCAGAGAAAGAGAGACCTATCTAAATAGTTCCAATGTTTTAGGTTTCCGTACCCAAAGGGAGTCTTAGTAATAGGGTCACGTTTTAACGTGACCCTATTACTAAGACTCCGCTGTCCGTCCGTCTGTCTGTCTGTCCGTCTGTCGTCTGTCTGTCGGCTGTGATAGTTAGACGAGAGTTAAAATTTTCGCAGATGACGTATTTCTGTTACCGTTATAACAACAAATACTAAAAAACAGAATAAAATGAATATTTAAGGGGCTCCCATCTCTCATACAACAGACATGATTTTTTTGCCGTTTTTATAGATAATGGTACGGAACCCTTCCTGCGCGAGTCCGACTCGTACTTGGCCGGTTTTATTTTATATTTCTCGGTAGCCGCCTGGAGTCTAGATTTGTACCCAGTTGATGGCAATAGGCTCGTCATCTACTACATGGGACTGGCGAAATGTGGGTGTACTCTAGGAACACTTCTGCCGATCCCTAGGGTGTTCGGGGCGTTATGTTATGTATGTATTTATATAAAGTTAGCACTACTCGAGATTACTTCTATGTGAAACATTAGCTCTATACTGAAATCAGACAATTTTACTACAATTCCGAAAGATCCAAAACTATCAAGGCAGTATAACTCTATAAATATTTACTCAAAACAATCTTAAACTGCATTCTCAGATACACACTCGAATTTACGTCTAAGTTGAATGTTCCAACAATTATTCGGCTCGGCGGATTCGATTTAGGGAAAGCTCCCATGACTTGGCATACTTACAGGGACTTCGGTATTGGTGTATCCCACCCCTATAGCTTCCGATATACACCTGAACGCCGTGAGAAGGAAATTAAACTTTCTTTCTGTTCGTAACATTAGAAAAATTGGGTGTTACTACGGATTTGTGTCGGATTTTATTTCCCATGGGGTTACAGTGAACAGTAAATGGAAAAAAAGACTTTAGTTTTATCTTAGTAGGCTTCGAAAGTAAAGTCACTTTGTCCCGTGCTACTAACATAATCGTTTGCAGTTCAAGGTACAAAATGAAACTCAAACTCAAAGCATTTATTTTAATAAAACCATTTACCGGCACTTTTTAACTGTCAATGAGTCGCTCAGTTAGTCAGAAAGTTGAAACTGATCTGTCTGGAGAAGAAGAGACAAGAAACTCCATAGACACTTTTAAATCAAGACACTGCAAAATCCTGGGTACATTACTGGGTTGCTACGTTCTAAGAACATGTAATGGAATTGGAATGGGCAACTAGCTTCATCTTTTTGACTGACCGACTCCTTCACAATTCAAAAGTAGGTACCTGTTGAAATAAATGCTTTGAGTTTTGAGTATTTGATTTTTTTATTTTAGTGTAAGAACAATGTGAAAAAAAAACGCAAAAAATTATTAAAGATGCTCGCAGGACACTCACTTTTAATCCACTTTTCATCATTCAATATTGACCGGCTTTTAGAGTCGTGGCTTCTTTTATTCATAGTGAACCTCAAGTATCTAATAAACATAAAAATCTTATTACAACAACTATGTAGATTGTAGTGCACTTAACTCTTTCTTAGTGAATAAAGAACCAAGACGAGCGGTCCTCTTCTCATAAAAAGTCCCCGCTAAGTGTCTATTCAAATAACTTCAGTGTAGATCAAAGACCTCTATGAATAAAGTGAATATTGTTATATTATCATACGGTACGAAAAACGTTACTTGCTAACCGCTCTTACATCGCACGGTTTTGACGATTTGACCAAAACATCGATATTTCTTATAGATAAATATAACTTTAACCGTAACTCCGTAACGCACATAAACCTTCCGGTATAAATTCTCTAAACGATGGTGAAAACTTCATCAAAATCTGTGGTTAAGAAGAACAACGCGGACATACAGACAAACACGAAAAGCGACTTTAATTTATTTATGATATGTATTATAGATGGTATTTTCCAAAAGTGTGTGTTAAAAATGTAAACAAATGGGTCAAAAAACGTTCCTGCTGGTGCCAATTTGCAGTGCAACTTGCAAATTGAGTGCATTGATTTGATTTGATTAACATGTGAAATTGACAATAAGGTTAATTTTATAACCTCAACTTTCATCGATAAGTTTTCAATTACAATGTAATAATGGATATCAAACAATAATTGTTGAAAATAGTGTTGACAAATAAAGTTGAAACCTTTTATAGATAGATGAATGTATTCTAATTCCTTTCAGTGAGTAATAATGTAAGAATTTAACTTGAACATCTGATGAAAGTGGAAACAAACCATGTTTACAACGACATACAGTCAATAACTTTTGTAGTTTCGATTTGCATCGCAGTGCAACAGTGCATCAAACAGTATAATTCTTTGAAAATTGTTGAGCTGTCAATATTAAGGCTACAAAAGATTTGAATAAAAATTCGCACGAAAATCGAACAGAATTTGAAATTATTCATAGCAAAAGTTGTATAGAAATGATAATTTGAATGCAAAATGTAATCAAATCGAGCATACGCAGTACACAACGAGCATAAGTGCTTAAATATCACACGAACCCCATTTATTCCGGTGCAGTGTGTTTGTGAAAATTCAGAGATAAACGTACAAAACTTAGGAAGTGTTGTGCGTCCATTTTGAAAATTTATGCCAGTTTGCGGAACTACAAAAATATCTGGGCACCTCTAGCGAATGCTGGGCTATTATTTAGTTTAGACGTAAACGTTTATAAATTCACGGTAAAATGCTTTGTGATTTGAATAGTTTTTTGTTTCGTTATTAGTTGTTTTTTAGTGTTCGCTTATTTTCATTGTTATTCATAACCCTTAAGCTTTAAAAATTGTAGGTCTACTTACAGGTTATATTCATGAATATTGTAGGTACAGTGATGCCTTAATTTTATAGTTCACATAATTGTATATCTACCCAGTACTACCTAGATCTAGGAAAACGCCGGAAAGTCTCAAATTAAATCTAAGTTTTTTGTCTCTGCGACAGCGATCACTCAAAGGCACTGTAACCCATTTCTCTTCGACCGTACTTAGAAGAAGTCTGTACCTTTTTATTTTCCTTCTACTCCAACGCTCAGTAATAATTATTATTCCAAGATAGAAAGATATTTTCAAGCAGTTTTTGTATTACTTACGTCACACAGAACATGTCTCAAGATTAGGTACTAGGGCGACATAAAAGATTAATGGTTTAGACGACCTCAATTACAGTGCGGTATTCCTAAAGTATTTACTTGAGGTTTTTTAAGTAACATCAATCCTTCATGTTGAACAGATTTTTTATCTATCTTTCCATCTACTTTTAGATATTATAATATTTTCTGATCTGAAAATTATTCAATAGAACTTGAATAGGTAATTATTTTGTTCTAGTTTATGAATTTACAAAATAACAGTAATTTCCAAAAGAAATAAAGTAATTTTTCACTTTTTAGTGTTTTTTTTTTTTGGAATTCGATTAAGGGCGAATTTCACCAAACTGTTATACCGAGTATAAGTCTTATCCTGCAAATAAATTTTGAATTTTTGACAGTTTTTCCATACAAAAACTGTCAGACGATAATTTTATTCCACGGATAAAAGATATCTGACTTTGATGAAATCAGCCCTTGGCCAAAAAAAAAATAGTATTTTTTTTTTGTTTCTCAGTTTTTTGTTTTTCAGTAGTTGTGGTACCTACCCCACATAAATTCGAATACCTGCTATGTAAATAAAAGTGACGGAGTCACATAGACTAAGTGGAGAAAATACGTAATATTGAAGCTAACTCAAAAACTACGCAAGCAAAGTAAATGAAATTTATATGGGACTACCTCTGAAGTACGACCTACCAAACAAAAAATCATCAAAATTGATTCATATTTACATACATATAAAATAAACACAAAAAAAAACATACAGACGAATTGAGACCTCCTTCTTTATGAAGAAGCCGGTTAAAAAGAGACGCCCTTGAATGGAAATCTGTGTCTATTCATCCAATACCCTAAAATATACAAAACCAAAAAAACATATTTATTCCAAATAAAAATTAAATTAGAAAATATCCGAGAATCCACCTATAATGTTAAAGTTACTGAAAGTCTCGTACAAACTAAATAAGTGATCAATATGTTGTACCTTAAAAAAAAAAGTAAAACACTGGGATATAGTTAGATAAGTACCAATATTTTGCCTAGCTATTGATAGGCAATAGACTTTCAGCGTATCAACAGTAAAAATGATTTCTTTGGTAAAACTTTAACGTTAACTTAGCGAATTCTACGAATAGAATCTGGGGTCCATTAATAAAGTTCTCTGATAAAAAAAAATCCGTTTAACTTAAGATTCTAGGAAAAAGGCCACCACAAGAAACCAACCTTTCAGAATTTTAAGCTATACACTGTTCCACTTCTTATGCTACGGCTACACTTCGCGTTATCGCGAACTTTTCTTCGTGCGCTCTCTGTTGCTCGAGTAATCAAGGGGTGTGCGAGAGAGAGCGCACGAAGAAAAGTTCGCGATAACGCGAAGTGTAGCCGTAACATTACAGTATTTTATGCTTCCCTTCGACCTGAAATAAAAAAGGTAAGAAATTAATTATACCTACTGTAAAAAATAGAATCCGCATTGACGAGCTGCTCATCAAATTCGCTATGCAGATTGTTTTCCTAACTTCATTTGTTTACAGCCAAATTCAGTCCAACTGACGTTACGTACTCTTATCCCGAGATAAATCTAAATGTCACAACTCCAACAGTATTGTCCTCCATCACACAATGGTAGTCCTCATCCGATCCTGTGAGGTACTTGAGCCTACTCGCACTTGGCGATATGAGTACGTGCGCTGAATTTTGGCTGAATGTCGCTGCCGGCGTACAAACGTAAAGTTATGGGCACAACGAGACAGTTCGCATCGTGACACCAGAAATACTGGCGTGCACCGATTTTGCAGGACGGAGGAGCGAATTTAGTGCCATCTGTGTTTCTGTGATTCCAAATGCGTCTGTGTTTTGGGAGCTGTGAGTGTAATTTAGTAAGGTATTTGTCATTTTGTAAGCTTCTAATTGTAGAATCAGGAACGATTGTACATAAAGAAGTGGATAAAATCTAAACACGGTTATCATCAAAAGTAAGTTACTGTTCTTTCAAGACTTCTTTCTGACTCTTGTATTGCGGTACAGTAAGACAAAACAAACCTAACTAAAAATGATATGAAATTATCTTTTTCACCTGAAGCAGTAATAAAGATTGGAGGTTTTGTAGGTGCACTCAGTTCGGGTGGTGATCGGTTTTACGAATTTTGCCGATGCTACATCCAAGTTGTGTCGTAATGTACCTACATGAAATATCTCAGGACAGTTTTTAATAACCCATGTCTGTGCTCAATATTTTAACAGTAGGAAGTATTTTGAGGCTTAGGTAAATCTTCCGTGCTAACTTCGTGCTAAATAGCACAATACCGTTTTTCAAGATAATTGTTAGTTCTTTACAAATTATCTCTCAGTACACCTCATTTCTTACATCAACTATCTCCAATAAGTGCCTATATTAACTTTGATACCTAGCAGGGGTAGGTATAGGGTTATCGACCTTGCGATAACGAAGTACCTACGGCATTCCAGCATCTACCGAATTTTCAGAACGGAAACTTAGTACTGATAACTCAAAACCGATATTGGGTAACGTGAAGGGTAATTAATTATAATTATTATTGGGAAACGTTTCAAAACTTTGCTATGAGTCGATTTGAATATTAAAAAGAGTGTGAAAAAATGTCTAGAATGTAAGAAGGTAGGCAACCTGAATAGCCAATATTCTTTTTCCCAACGCATTAAATGTAAAAAAGTGTAAAACCAACCCGTATTTGTACCACTGCTGTACAAAGCCTGTTTTTTTTCGAATGATCACTGAATACGATTTGTTCCTTCAGCGTAGTTCATTATGTCTCAGGCAATGATATATAAAACTATAATATAAAATAATAAATAATAATATAATATAAACTATATAATAATACGTCATTGGTCTCAGGTGTGATATTAACATTATGTTTAACTAATGTTTGTTTTTTAATCCCGTAGATTACAATGAAAAATGTCAAACTCCAAATTGAAAAAACAAACAACAATCATTTGAAATGTCAAATTAATGTACCGGATTAAAAAATGAACTATAGCTCTGCTGCCCGCTTTTTTAGTTATAACATAAAATATGACACTCGGCAATACTGAAGAATTTTCGGAATCGAATATTAAAGTATAGATGGGTTTTCAATCCATGCTATTTTTAACCAATAACAAACAAAATCACAGGGTTTCACTACAATATCACCTTTATGTAGCCTCAATTTCATGTCCCTGTAATCTGGTAACCTCAGGCTTCCACCTCGCTCGTCAGTGTCCTGAAGATGATTAATGAGTTCAGTTCAGTGGAAGCTGTAGAGTATGAACTAGCCAATAAGATTGTGCTTGCAAAATAATGAAGAAAATTAATCCTAGATTTATGGCTAACGACTCGGTTACTGAATTGAGAATTTGAAGTTGAGAACTTGTCAAACTCTACTTTAGTATGACTTATTGTAATGTCTAGAATTCTTACAGCGGGTTTCTGAATTGAGAATTAAGCATTACACAAGGTACAAGCCCGCAATTTAAAATTTCTTTGCAAAAGCCTAAGATATTTTAAATTTTCTACTTTGTAGGAATATTCTAAATTAAAAATTGCTCCTGAAGAATGCGGCTGTAAGAATTTTAGACTTTTCTTCACGAAAGCGCAGAGCAAGGTCGTTATTTGCAAAATGTTGTATCCGTTATTACCTAAGAATAGAGTTTTAGCTTCGCTGAGTAACTTCAATATTTTAGCATGAACTTCAATATTTTATAATTAGTGGCTTTACCAATTTTTACATTAATTTGTTAATAGGTGGGTATAGGCTATCGTTAGAGCTTTATAAAAACAGCTCGAACAAAATACTGCAACTTTAGCGTCAACAAAGTTTCGGTGGCAGTCACAAAATACGATTTTACGAAGAAATACATAATAGATACACTGAAATTGCCTTTCCCCTAACGTCACACAAAACATTCATTATGAATGCACATTGACCCAGAATCCGTATGAACTTAGTTTTTTACTAATAAGTTCTAAATGATAAAAATAAATACAATGTTGCATTAAGTTTATCAAATCTATTTGATACCGACCTCCTTTGAATCATAGCTCATTAACTCGATAATTCTGAAAACTTAACTGAAGACAGTGACAGTTGAAGTAACGATGTCAGAGACGTTACTTTCGAACTTGTCGAAATGACTTTTAATATTTATCCGTACGCTAACGTTACAATCGCAACAGTAACCTAGCAACGATAAACAATCGTTGCTAGGTTACTGTTGCTAGATCTGCAATTGGTTGACTTTGGGTAGTCACTCTGCTGTCAAGTTTGTAGTTCTGGCTCTCAGGTTAGCCAACCGGTAAAGATATGAAATATAATTATCTTCTTCTATTACGAAGACATGACTTTGCGAGTCGGGAACCGAATAAACCCGATTTGCATTACACGGCTAAAATACGAACAGTGCCAGGTGGCTCATCAATTAAAGTCCGTGACTGTACATACGGCTACACATCAAGCTATAAATTTCCAGTATAAGCTGACCTCGCATAGTACGGAAATCCTATACAATGCGAAATCAGCATAAACTGGAAATATATAGCTTGATGTGTAACCGCGTGTACAGTCACGGAAAGAAAAGTA
This sequence comes from Lithophane semibrunnea, assembly GCA_947363905.1. Classification (NCBI taxonomy): domain Eukaryota; kingdom Metazoa; phylum Arthropoda; class Insecta; order Lepidoptera; family Noctuidae; genus Lithophane; species Lithophane semibrunnea. Next base: position 10,393,128 of record OX376197.1, on the reverse strand, counting down.
GAGCTCTGTAGGCTGAAATTACGCGCCCCTCCACTTAATTAGTATATATGTCTCGCTGGTGGTGGCGTGTGTGTTGGATCATTAAGTTCACTTCAAAATGGTTTAACTAAATGGTGCTGGTCCATGCGTCATGTTCGTGAACGGGCGCGGACGCCACGCCTTCAGTAGGAACTGGTCATCTCTTAGTTGCCACGGCTTATTTTTAATTTATTTTAATTTTTGAATTGTTTTTGTTTTTATCCTTTAACGTGCACGTCTTTTTTTACATTGTTCTCAAACGTGTAGTTTCAACATAAATGATGTAATCAATATATTGTAACAATATTTTGATTTAAAAGAGTGTCCGCGGAGTTTCTTGCCCGTTCTTCTCCATATGAACCTAGTACGCTTTGGAATCGGCAATTAGCTTTATATTTTTGACTGACTGACCCCTTGACAATTCAAAGGTACCTGTAATTGGTTTATTTGGAATACATGCTTTGAGTTTGCGTTTCTGCGTACACTACGTATGTGGCTAATGCGGTAGTGGGGCGCGTCGTCGACGAAAATTAAATTTCATATATTAATAAAAACCACAGTTAGGAAAAAAACATGAGGTTTTCGTTCCGCGGTTGCTTTGTACATTGAACATAAATAGAATGTACTATCGTACAAGTAGAGTTTGCGAATCATATCTTTTGTCTTGAGAAACAACGTTGCAACTTCGCAAGATGTAAATATGTGTGAGTATGGATATGTTTGGTGTGTGAGTGTGTATAATAAAGTGTCGTTTGGAGTTGTGCAGCATTATTACTGGCGCCGACTTCTGGATAGCACTCTAAACAATTGTTAAAGTTATAACCACGGCGCGCTGGCTACAGCTTTTCAGCACCACGGTCCCTATGAGGATAGAAAACTACGCTACTGATCGACTAATGAGTACAATCTGCTAACGAGGATAGTGATTGTTGGACAAAAATATCCTTAATGTTTCTTTGCCACCATTTTTCCATGTAAACTGCATCTACCTTTTTAGCTATAAAGCGTTTAACGATTTTAAACTTTGAAATAAAATGTAATATGAAAATTTTTACTTACACAAAAAAACTTCAATGAAAGCTTTACGTTATTTTCGCAAGGCGATTCATTAAATAATTAAAAGCAACGCCTGGGGAAACAAAATAAGAAAATAATTAAACCCAAATTACTTTCAAAAATCTCACCTGAATTCACGCAACAAACTTCATTGGTAATCATTTTACTTGAAAGTAAAGCAATGACGAAGTATTTAAAGCCCCGACTGTCTTTGCTGCCAAAACTGAAAAATCTATAGATACTTTAAGGACATCTCACGTGAATGAACACAACAAACTCCATTGACGTAATAATTACACATGAGAGTAAAGATAAGCGTGGCACTGTCACTGCCGGATACACACATGATTAACGACTGAACTTGCCACCCGGTGGCAAACTTTTGATGGACGAGGAAATGTTGCCGTCTTTCCCGAAGTCGAGTCACGCCAACTTTTTCATTATTAAGTTTGCTTTGCAATAATTTTTGTTAGACACTCTACAGGGTGTTAGTGTAAACACCGTTATCCTTGAAACCAGTGGTTTGGTTTCATACGTAAAATCAATGGAAAATACAACTTTTTTGAAAAACGAAATTCTACATTTTTCCACAAGAATATTTGACCCTACACGCAAGGGCAACGAACTTGCGTCTCAACACGGCGGCCGGCGGTTGACGGGGCGGGCGGGGCGTGCGGGACGTTACATGACCGCCCGTCAGCTGTTTCGCAACTCTCTCGAACGCGTATCCATGAGTATCGGCACAGTGACGGATATTTACCCTTTAAAATCTTTTAATGAAAATAAGGTTTTTTTTTTGTTGTTACTGGGTCATTTATTTTTATATTTAAGTTAACTACCCATGGTTTGAGTGACAACGGTGTTTACCCTTGCATACTGTATTAGGGTTTTGGTTTAATGACGCCAGTGTTATGAATGAACAAGCTAATCAATCTATCTGATTTAACGACTAAAGACTTTGATAATGTTGGGTCTGGAATCATCAGATGCAAGCAATATCATTTTTCTTTGGAAATGCAATACTTTTTTAACTGATTCCATGCTAAATGGTCTTCCTCGTCAAAGAATCTCCTGTAAATATTTTTCCAGTTTCTACTCGGATTTATCACTCACTGATCACTTTAGTTTGATATTCGTAATGGGTGGTTTACGCGCGAGCATCTTTCAGAATCCCGCAAATATATTCATGAGCAAGGTAAGGTTTAAAAGAATTCCAGCAAATGGCTGGAGATAGGTAGTACGCAAAATACGCGCTTTGGTACACGCACGTGGTATTAGGTAATACCGGCTGTTGTGCGCAACTCCACGTCAAAGCGCGTTTTTTTTTGGTTTGAGTTACTTAAATAATAAAAAATAAACGCCCAACCTCCTTTCGTATTTTTCCTTCGATCAACAATAGCAATATTGCACTGTTGATCGTAGTATTTTTCTTATATATTCAATTAGCCATATTACCTACTTATATACCTACATGCCCAATAGACTAATAATCTTGCAAACAGGAATCTGTTTGTAACACGGTACTTACTAATTACCAAACATCCTTTCACGAATATCATCGACACTCCTGCTACTAGGCATGCATGAATCCTGATTGGATAGTTACTCACGGCGAACATGAGTGGCCGTTTATTAGATTACGTAGGTACTGCGAGACAATACTTAACAGGCTCCATGAAGATTGGATCAATATTGGGACTCCCTTTGAGTGTAAGCATCGCATGTAGATAATTATTATCGATTAAGTTGGCACGCTTTTAGTAAATTCCTTAAATTGTTTGGAACAAATGTTTTCTTCACATGGTACAAGAATATAGTCGGAGGTCTGTCTTCGTTGTATATTCCGGTTATGTTTGGCTTATACCAAGTATAAATATGCGGTTATTTTTGGCTTATACTAAGTAGTTATATCCGGATACTTTTGGCTTATACGGAGTAGACATTTCCGGTTATGTTTGGCATAAACCAAGTATAAATATCGTGCTACTTTTGGCTTATACTAAGTAGACTTATCCGGTTATTTTTGGCTTATACCAAGTATACATACCCGGTTAATTTTGGCTTATACCGAGTACATATAGGTATCCGGTTATTTTTGGCTTATACTAAGTAGACATATCAGGTTATTTTGGCTTATACCAAGTAGACATAGTAGTACCTACACTTAGTTCTACAGTATGACTATTTGAACTCCATTACATATTTTAGGGTCCGAAAATGACCATGCATTACTGGTCTGTGTGGATCATACATGCGATGGTTACGTTAATAAAGGAGGGGGTTTTCATTGAGCCTACATTAATTTCATCCCTAATACTGAAAGTTTGTTACTTGCGAGGCATAAAAACGTTTTTTACGTTCCCGTTCAGGTTTGCTGAAGGTAGCCTTTTTATTAAAGGTTAACTTTATTAAGTAAGTCAGTTGGTACTAAAGTTAATTAAGTAAACGTATCTTGAGTTATCTAAAAAGGAGTTAGGGTATTCTTTTTCTTTGTTAAAAATTACGTATAGAAATTGTGAATAAATATCACATCATACAGGGTATTAAGTTAAATGAGGGACATAGGGGAGGGGGATAAAAGGGGGACTTAGCAACTAATCATAAAAAATAGTGACTTACTATGGGAGATTGGACGGAAATTGGAATTGTGAAAAAAACCACCTACTGCCATATCCAATAAGTTCACATTATTCGACAAAATGTAGGGGACAGCTGATTTTTTTTCATATTTCTGAGTTGGTCTCATTGTAAAAGTTTTTTTCACAAACTTAAAGTACGTTTAACCTAACATCTGAAAAAAAAATACACCAATAATTTTACGGTATATTAAATAGACACACACCGAGGTATCTGAAATTCAATTCCCGCCCGATCATTGCAATTCTATTTCCCAATAAACGGTACGATCCTTTCGTATGCAGCAGTCACCTTTTACCGTTTATAGATTAGAAAATTCAATTTGCTACAGGGTTTCCGTGTCCAACAAACATGTGAGGCACGATCGAGAGCGTACTCTACGAATGCGAGTGTAATCGATATTTAAAAACGATTCCGATTTTATACATTTGCATTTTGATATCGGTATGATTTTTCAATTTTTAGGTGAGTGCTGAATAGGCGAACGGATTTTATATTTTTTGCTTTAGATAGTACGCCTTTCGTGTAGGTTATTTAGAAAATTATGTGTCATGTATGTGAGTTTGTATGGAATATGCACTTTAAAATATTACCTACTCCGGATTAGAATTTATTTCTTTCTTTAACAATATTTAATACAAGTAAAATTACTTACTATATAAATAAATACAAAACCAAAAGGACACTTAGGCGTCGAAGAACTTTTTCCACACTGAATGGCAATTCTTTGGCCAAATAACAAGCAAGCCCTAGTGACATGAAGTGTCGACCAGTCAGCGAGAAGTTTCCTTAAAAAGGAGAGGCGCACCTGGGTCCCATGACCCGAGCGTTTCGACCCCAAAGTCTCAATTTACATTGCCGCGGAAAGGAACGGCAAATAAAAGGTCGCGCGGCTTCTGGAAAATTTTCGGGAATTCCAGCAGTTTGGATCTTATACAATTGACATTATATTTCATTTTGATATGTACAATAACGTTACAAAACCGGGATTCCAAATTGAGTTCCGTTCCGCGGCAATGTAATTGAGCCTAACGATTCAAAACTATAATATAGCTGTTGGTACATAATTATTTATTCAGATTAGAGAACTAAATTTTAATTTAAAAACAACTGATTTGGAAAAAATCTAGTGCTTATCAGAGGGGCTTAAAACGGTCACTTTAGCAGAATCATAATATAAAAATATTATGAATCATCGTAAAATGTCACAAACTGACAATTCATAATATGATCTGCGTGTAATTCATATACGAAATAATTCAAATAATTTATCTATTTGACAGTTTTCTATCATATGGAGATTCGTAAATTGGTTCACAAATAATTATGAATTGCTTATGTCAAATTAGAAGAATTGCTAATTGACAGCTGGAATTCAGGAAATGAACTGCTTTTTATAGGAATTGCGCATGTGGCCGGTTTAGGCCCGTCAATGAATTTGATGCTTTGCGACTTTGAAAAATTATATTTTGCTCTTACTCTTTTCAATTCAATCATAATCTAGGTACATTTGAATCCATCGATTACAATTTGCAGTAGGCAATACTGCAAATTGTAATCGATGGATGGGACAGCTTAATAGATTTGACGATCGAACGTGACATCATTCCCTGAATTCCATTTCATACCCTTGTGCATTATAAAAACGATCACGTAACCTCTCTTCTGAGTACAGTTTAATTGGTTATTGAACTAATTTTAAAATTAATATTCTAGTGGTTTTTGTTTCAAAATTATTTTTCACAGAAAGCAATTGACGATAAGACGGAGGTACATTTCCCTTAGGTGGGATTAAACAGTTAAAAACATCAAAATAAAAGTTGTTTACGTTAGCACCAAAGCGTAGAAATGAAGTGAAGCTCATAACATTTTTTTTATTTTGAGATCCTTTCAACCTTGTTTTAAGATAACGTACAGCTAGAACCCTATCGTAATACATTGCAATTCACAAATTGAACAGAGTACCAGTTTGTCATTCGGGCTATTTGCCCACAGTAATCTAAACAATAACCACGTGAAACACTGTTTAATTTAAACGTAACTTATCAATAACGAACTTCATTTCAAAGCAGTTTAATTCCAATAACCCTATTAGACAGATAGATAGATAGATAAAACATTTATTCAGTGCATATGCACAAAAATACAATTAAATAATAACAAATTACATGAATTCTATTCATACCGTGTACGTCAAACATAATTACGCTTAATGCAGACCAACCCTAAGCATGCTATGAATTTAATTAGTCGAGAATGATTCCAAGCCGCAGTTCCGTCTAGCAAGTGTCTTGGGACCACCGGCACTAAGACTTCAAACTAAATAATGAATGGATATCATGAAAATCGTAAGAATGCGTTGTCATTGTAACTCACGAATTCAACTAAATTACTATTCCTTTGCTATTCAGGCTATTTCACAACAGCAATCTAAATAATAACCACGTCAACCAGTCTTTAATTGAAACGTCATTTCAAAACAGTGGTCTCAAATAACCCAATTTATGCCGTACTCTATACCATCCGTATTTTACCCTCGATATGTTGCGCCTGAAAATTGTTTTGACAAAATAATATTATAATATCATGTAAGACACTCGGCAATGCTGGTAGCTTCCTAATGAAATACTTTTCGAATATTACTCCCTACATACAAACTAACAAATACCTCTTTATAATATTAGTAGAGATACCTCAAAATACACTACTTAACGCAGCCTAACCCTAAGCATGCCTTGAATATAATTACTAGAGAGTGATTCCAAGCCGCAGTTCCGTCCAGCAAGTGTCTTGGGATCACCGGGACTAAGACGTCAAACTAAATAATGAATGGATTAACCATGGTATTTGGCGAACGATCGATTGAGGGTTGAAAGTAGGTTGGGTGGTGTTTCATGGTTAATAAGAGGGGTTAAATTGAATTTTGATATAAAATATTTGAGTGTGTGGCTTCTTAGAATTAATTAATTAAAATAACTAACTAAATTAAATTACGACTGGCCTTTTTTGCACTATATTGAGATTGGCTTCTACTTTAAGATGTTACAAAATCCTGTACGAGCTATCCATTTACTTTTTCGCACTATATTGAGTATAGCTTCTACTTTTAAGATCTTACAAAATCCTGTGCGAACCTTCCATTTATAGCCCCCAAGATACAGGGGCGGACTAGTTTGAGGACCACTTAGTAGCAGCCTGGTGTCTGGATTTGTGCCCGGTTGATTGCAATAGGCTCGCCCCCTATTACATGGGACTTTAAACAAACGGCGAAATGTGGATGTAGGTACTCCTCTTCCCCTTTCGAAGACGACAGGCTTTATGTTATGTTATGTGTTTTGTAACAATGGACCAAACATCTTATTCTAATTACATGATCTGAGCAATTTTCAAGGATAGGTTTTAATCTTAGATATGGTTCAGGGAAGTATAATATTACGTAACAACATAACTATAGCACGTTTTCTTCATAAGACTAAGTTATTATTCCGTATTATTATACTATAATATTTCCTCATAACAATACATCCTTATTTTTCACTTCCACAACAACATTTTTATACCAAAATAGAAAAATGTTATCTCAAATAAGCTTAAAGCTAAGGCAAACCGAACGTTACTTTTAAACCAGGATAAACAGTTTATCCAGAATCCCAGGATGTGGGTAGCCCGCGATACCATTTCGCATGACTCGGTATCCGAAATATATAATGTTGCCACTAAAATCGGATGCCATTAAGGAATTATTAATTGACCGTTATTAACAGATGCTGCTTGCTGCCATTATCGTAATAATAATGGTGTATTAAATTTTCCTTTAAACTGTGAAAAATATTTTCAGGAGTTATTGATCCATATTTCTTCTGAAACACTGATGCAGGGTTTATGTTTTATTGGACAGTATCTTTAATTATGTTTTATGCAAAAATAGTAAAATTGGGATGTTTTGGATGACAGAAGGATGAACGAAGCCATCATTACGCTTCGAGTACCAATCAAGTGTGTTTGGACCACACCCTTTTTTTTTTGATGGTGCGAAATCTTCAAATGACCTCTCCCGCTCTGGGCGGAGCAGGAAGGGCGTGTCAGACTTTTACTGACTCAAAACCCACCCGTGTTCCTTCAGTTGCCTGTTGCCAAGGTCCCGGTATTCCTTTCGGACTTTCCCGCAACCCTGGCAGGCATCGGCCCTAACGGATCCCGTCAAGTGTGCTGACATCTCTTTGAGGCGCGCGTGGAACACGACGCGCCGTCGACCCGGGTTTGGTCCTTATCGGACGGCGAACTACCCATTGCTCGCTGTCCGCAACCCCGCGCCTACGGTGGTCGGGAATCCGTCTGGGATTCCCGACGCCCCGGGCGCCTCCTGCGGTGGCGGTTAGGGGCGTGAGGGCGCTTGGGCCTCACCCTAGGACCACTTTCTAGCACGGCGGGCTGTTCTGGGGCGGCTGCTGCAGGTGCAGAAAACCTCAAACGTCGGAAATATAACTTACTTGTAGCCATATTTTTAAGCCGTTTGGGGTTGAAACACTAGGGCCGTGGGGTCTGCCAGGGTTGCGGGTTAGCTGCCAGGGTTGCGGGTTAGCTGCCAGGGTTGCGGGTTCGCTGCCAGGGTTGCGGGTTAGTCCGAAAGGGATACCGGGACCTTGGCAACAGGCAACTGAAGGAACACGGGTGGGTTTTAGTCAGTAAAAGTCTGACACGCCCTTCCGCTCCGCCCAGAGCGGGAGAAGCCATTGGATGAAAAAAAAGGGCCGTGGGGTCCGAGCGCTCATCGAGTATTTCCGGACACCGCCAAGCGGTTGGTCGACTCTTCACGTGATGCGGTAGAACTAGGCCGGAGGTCTCCCTTAATTTTTATATTCTTTTTTTACTTGTTCCTTGTACATAATTACTATATTTTAGTGTTAGTGACACTAAAATATATTAATTATGTTAAATTTATAATTTTCCTAATATATTAGCTTGTACAGTTTAATTAAAGTAAATAATTGTATTGGAAACTCAACAAAGTAATTGCTTTATTTAACAAAGTGTGTTTTGAACACCCTCTGTTTCCAATCATGTTAAATCTGAGCTGTTATCGTATATCTTGTTTCTTCTGCAGAAACAAGAAAATAGGATATAGAATCAATAAATCTACACATAAGCCCCTTCCTCTTCACAATACACTCCGGTTTCCGGATTCGGTAGGTCCACAACAGTATTTCATTTATTAATATTTGTAATAGTGACAGGTTATACAGGGTGTTAGGGTAAACACCGTTATCCTTGCAACCAGTGGTTTGGTTTCATTTATAGAACGTAAAATCAATGGAAAATTACAACTTTTTTTTTCTTTTTTTTAATTCTACATTTTACCACAAGAGACGCAAGTTCGTTGTCCTATGCGCTAAGGCAACGAACTTGCGTCTCAACACGGGCGGGGGGTACGGGATGTGAACTGACCGGCCGCGAGCGCGACCCCTCCCTCAGTCAGTCAGCTGTTTCACTAGAGAGCACGGTGTCGGATAGAAACTTTTTAAAATCTTTTAATGAAAATGACGTTTTTTTTTTGTTGTGTTCGGTCTTTTATTTTTATATTTAAGTCAACTACCCATGGTTTGAATGACAAGACTGTTTACCCTTACAGCCTGTATAAAAGGGGTCATCTTATAATTAACTACAGGCACTAGTACTACACTACTGGTACTGTTCTTACTATTTACACCTCTTCCTAACCCTTCAGAAAAAACAAGTGTGGTGGTGTATATATATTTAAACTAGCTGATGACTGCGGCGTCGCCCGCTTGGATGTCTTAACAAATTATATACTAAAACCTTCCTCGAAAACCACTATATCCATTGGTGAAAACAGCATGAAAATCGATGCAGTAGTTTTGAGTTTATCGCGAACAGACAGACAGACGCGGCGGAGGACTTTGTTTTATAATAGGTATGTAGTGATGACGAGAGGTTTTGTGCATGTAGTCGTTTGCGAATTTTCGTACTACTACGAATTTTCGATTGCCACAGGTAGGTTGGTGTGAAGCAAAATACACCGTATTCCGGGTCATATTTTCGGGACTCATCTATGCCACTTTAGATTTTGATGAATCCTTTGAAATCCGGTGCTTTTCAAAATCAGCCTTGCATCATGTTATCAATTCGTTTGCTCTGCTCTGAATTTGGTAGGTATTATTCATACCTTTTAAGTAATATAGCTTCAAACTTAAGTTTAAACTAAGAGAACTTATCTTTAATATTTCCGTCGTCCTATCGATATGTCCTTAAAGACAATATACCTAGCACCTAGATAACATACCTATTCACCTAGGTAAATAATAGTCGTTTATGTAGTATTCTTATCTTAATTCAACTTATCTGTCCATTTTTATTAGGTTAACAGACGCTTCGTCTTACTGCATCAGCATAAGTTGAATTTTTATTAAACCCCACACATCTGTACCACGAGGTTATCTGTATTTATATATTTTATATATTTTTGTTTTGAAATATTTAAACGACGGCTTATTTTGATTTATTTTAATTTTTGAATTGTTTTGTATCGTTTTATCTTTTATTTACGGACTCTTTTAACCTGCACGTTTTTCTACATTGTACTCACATGTATGATTCCAACATGAATGATGTAAACAACATATTGTAACAATATTCTGATTTAAAAGAGTGTCCGTGGAGTTTCTTGCCCGTTCTTCTCCATAGGAACCTACTACGCTTTGGAATGGGCAACTAGCTTCATATTTTCTGACTGACCGAACCTTTGACAATTTCAAAAGTGTGCCTGTAATTGGTTTATTTGAAATAAATGCTTTGAGTTTGAGTTTTGAGTTAGAAGTCTCGGTTTATTTATCACAAGACAATCTTATTGCTTTAATCAGTGTGTAGCTAAATGTTTAGCTTTCAGTCAGAGGACTTCAGTAATTGGATGCAGTGATGAACTTAGGTATCACAGTCGGCATATCTCAGGAGACGACAATGAAATAATTTTGTTAAGTCTCCAGCAGCTTGAACTACATAGTAATTACTGTTGTTAATTTGATTGTGACGGTCGGCTCTGCTTAGTTCGCGCCCCTTAAGTACCATTTACCCGCTTGCCAGTGATTATTTTTTATATTACCGAGGTAGAAGAAATTGCGGAACATTGTGTAATGATCGCAATCTCAAATGTTTTATGTGTTGTTTAATATACGAGATACGAAAATAAAACAAAAATACTGAAACAACAATTTGCTTTAATGATATTTACGTACACATTATCAACCCTTGATAATTTTAACATAATGACATAACACAACATAAACATTCCACCACATTGCACCATATTCCGTCATTTCTGTTTAAGCCCCATGTAAAGGGAGAGAGCCTATTGCCATAAACCGGGCACAAATCTGACTTCACGCTGCTACTGAGAATCTAAAATCCCAGCGGTCGAAAGCCGACGAGATAGGCCCAAACATCGTGTCAAAAATAAACACAAGTAATAAAAACTAAAACCCAACTACGACTTAAAAGGTGAAGACAAGACACCACAGACAGACAAATTAAAAATCCGAAGTCACACGTAATCTGTTCGATTTATGCCCTAACACGTGTGACTCCGGATTTTTTATTTGTCTGTCTGTGGTGTCTTGTTTATACCTTTTAAGTCGTAGTTGGGTTTTAGTTTTTAATACTTGTTTTTTTTTTTTTTATTCTTTTGGGTTTATAATATATATATTTTAGAAATGTGCTCATTAAGCCCTTTCATTTGATACCCAACATGGTACGACTAAACCATTTTTTGTTTTAAGTTCCTCACTTTATGTCCTCTAGAGGGCGCCATTTTTAATTTAATGTGACTTCACATAGCCTATAACCAGCGGACAATCACGGAGCTTCTAACGATACCTCATTTGTCAAATTGTGATAAGTGGTTTGGAAGATAGGAGGGAACAGATGAACATACATACATACCGGTCAAAATCATAACCCTCCTCTTTTCTTCGCCGTAGTCGGGTAAAAATTAAGGAGCCGTTTAAGCTTCGCGTTGCAAAAACACACGTTTGGTACTACCTGTACCTACTCCGATAAATTGTTATCGGAGTAGGTACAGAAGTTATGTAACATTGTCGGAAAACTGACGGCAATTAAACGGAACTGGCATTAATTCGAATAATTGCTGCTCAACCGCTGTGTACACCGAAATATAACTAGCGAGATGTTACTCGGTGACTATAATGGTTGGTCTGTTTGAACTGGTTACGTGTGTTACCACAGTCTTGTTGTGGATGGCTAGTCCGTAATTGGCACGTTGAGTGATTTGAAGAAAATTAAAACGGCCACTTAAGCAATTCCTCTAATTTGACACAAAAGCAATTAACAATGTGTGGACCATTTTAAGAATCTCCATAGAAAACTGCCAAACAGATGAGTTATTTCATTATATGAATCGCACGCAGATCATATTATGAATTCATGTCAGTTTGTGACATTTTACGATGATTCATAATATTTTCCTATTACGATTCTGCCAAACCAGGTTTCTCCATACGAAAACTACCTTTTGGAAGGAGAGACTAGAATCAATTATATTTTGTTTTTGTAAATTTTGACGTTCAAAAGTGACGTTTAAATTATCCTTTCTTTGCCATTATCACACAGCTCTGTTTTGCTTAATAACTGAAAATAATTTCGCTGGAACAAGCGCCAGGGTTTTTTTTTTTTGAGGGTGGGAAATCATCAAATGGCTTTTCCCGCTCGTACGGCGTGGGCGGAGCGGGTGTCAGACTTTTACTGACTAAAACCCACCCGTGTTTCTTCAGTTGCCTATTGCCAAGGGCCCCGGTATCCCTTTCGGACTTTCCCGCAACCTTGGCAGGAAAATCATTTACCTGGAGCAAGCTCCCGAGCACATGCAAATAACTAAGTGGTTACGTTAACCATCCATTTTTTTTAAACAGTCCCACCAGGCCTTTTAAAACATATTTTAGAAAGGCCCGTTTGCACATATACTGACCGTAAGCATGTTTCGAGAACGTTCCCCGAGGACTCGCTCGTGACTGGGACAAAGAGCTTGAAATCTGGAGCACAACAATTTTTAAAAGTTTTCCCCGCAAATATCTTCTTTGTGAACGGGATCGGAGAATCGAGCGTGGGATTTTATTGAGAAACTACGGTTAGTTTGACTGCTGCTTATTGTTTCTTTTAAAAAAGTTTCCCTTTGAGACTTGGAGTCAATATATTCTCCTTTGTAGCGATCCCGCGAGATTCACGAAATGTGCAGGTACTTAAGAGAAATATTCAAAAATCTTTTGCAAAGATCTCCCTAATGGGAAAGCTTAACGAATTTGCTCCGCGTTTTTTGAAATTAGTCTCAATATACAAACTAACGCTTGGGGGATTTGTTTTATCTCATAAAAAATATACATTTAGTCAAACATACTTGGAAATTCGAGCATTATTTTGACAACTTTCTTCGAGATAATTTGAAATTGCGGTGGTCGTGTTTAGCGGCCAAATAAATTACTATGAGAACTCATAACTGTCGTGTTATTTAAAAATGGAACGATCTTTTTGGTTCAACACATGGCAACCAAGGAGATAAATTATCAAAGATTTTATTTGAATTACGATTTGGCTTGCAAATAGAGCTCTTTAGTAAAGACAAACGAAAAATTGATGCTTATTGGCGCGTGAAAAATTATCGTTTTTCGTCATTAATTCTGAATTTATAATTAACTAGCTTCCGCCCGGTCCTTCGCCCGCGTTGTAGGTATGTCGATAAAAAGTAGCCTATGTCCTTTCCCAGGACGCCATCTATCTCCATGCCAAATTTTATCTGCGGGGTAGCACCAACAGCATTTTGAAAATGATCGCATCTCGACCCGACTGTCCCATACAGGCACACTGGGTGGGAATAGTTACGGGGAAGATAAAATGATGGTTTTTCTTTTTTTTTTTCCATGAATAAATAATGTACCTACTAACATAGATCTTAAGAAAATTGTTACTAACACTTTATGGATACTGTCCGAAATAAATAAATTATTATTATTATTATTATTAAATCCGTTCTGTGGTTTAGGCGTGAAAAGGTAACATACAGACAGACAGACAGATAGACAGACAGAGTTACATTCGAATTTATAATATTAGTATGGAGTATGGATTCACTCAGTTTGAATTACCGCACATTATTTCAGAAAAGTATTATACAAGGCTCGGCCGCAGCCAGGCATGATAGGCTCACGTTATGTTCCTCGGCTTCGCCTCGGCCCACATTTTCACAATCATCGATGCCCCAGTTGCTGACCGCGCCAGTAATGTACAATAGTGAAATATTGCTTACAATTTGGGGGCTACATCTCCATTCATTAAAGTTTCTATAGACACTAGCTTTTTCAAAAAAGATACAAGAAAAATATCTTGTAAGTTTTGTGAAATGGTACTTTTTGAATTCTTATGCATGACAGCTTTCAGTAAAGAATTTCTTGTTTTAAACTTCAACTATCTTGAATTTAATCAAATTGTAAAATTGGAGCCTTTCTTCAAAGTATTATGGCCAGTTTTTATTTTTTTTAAATAGACACGGTTTGTTTAACAAAGTGCCAATTGCCAGATAGAACTGCTTTCACCTACAATCGACTTTTTTAGAGGTTGTTATTTTAAACCATAAAATACTGCGTGGCAGCAGAAATGGAATTGGCGATAGTAGGTACTTCCGTCAAAGAAATTCACCAGGAATTTTATATAAATCGACATAATATTTTCTCATGATTATAACCATCAAAGTCTACATCAGGGATTAATCTATGCCACATAGTTACTAGCTTGACATCTACCAACCCGCAATTGGCACGCGTGGTGAATATGGCCCACTCCCTCTCACCGAGAGGAAGCCTGTGTCCCAGCAGTGGGCACTTACATAGGCTGATTATGTACATGGTTCCTTGGCTGTGGCTAATTGTTGTGGTAACTAACTCTTTTAGCCATTTACAAGGGTAAATGGCTCAAGAGTAAAGGGTCTTTTGGTGCCGGAATGACATTGGGGGGGGGGGCGATGTTTTTAAACATTCTTGAAATTTTCACAGAAATTGTATTGAAAAAAAAATCAAGTAATTAAAACTAAAACCCAACTAACAAGCACGACACGAAACAAGACACCACAGACAGACAAATTAGAAATCCGGAGTCACACGTGTTAGGGCATAAATCGAACAGATTACGTGTGACTCCGGATTTTTAATTTGTCTGTCTTGGTGTCTTGTTTATACCTTTTAAGTCGTAGTTGGGTTTTAATTTTTATTACTTGATTTTTTTTTAAATTCTTTTGGGGTTATACTCGTAATATATATATATTTGAAATGTGCTCATTAAGTCCTTTCATTTGATACCTAACATGGTACGATTAAACCATCTTTTTTTTTAAGTTCCTCACTTTATGTCCCCTAGAGGACGCTATTTTTAATTTAATGTGTCTTCACATAGCCTATAACCAGCGGACAATCACGACGCTTCTAACGATACCTCATTTGTCAAATTGTGATAAGTGGTTTGGAAGATAGGAGGGAACAGATGAATATACATACATACATACATACAAACATACATACATACATACATACATACATACATACCGGTCAAAATCATAACCCTCCTTTTTTCTTCGCCGTAGTCGGGTAAAAACAAGATTGCGGCGTTAGTTCCGAGTTTGGCCACGTGCCTACTGATCTTTGTAAAATATAATTTGTACTAATTATATTTTACTAGCTTTTGCCCGAAGCTACGCCCGCGTGAAGGTCGGAAATCATACTACGAGAACGTACTACCAAGATAAAAACTATTATATGTCCTAGCCCAGGTTAAGATGGTTATGGTCTACTCATGTGCTCAATTTTATACAAATCCGTTCAACTGATTTAGCGTGAAAACGTTACAAACAAACATCGCATTTATATTATAGTGAGGATTTTGGACTAAGGAGTTACCAGCTGCAATGTTTCAAAACATTAACAAACCTATTCGAATCTATTTGAACTGTGGACCACTTTTTACACTCCCATTTTCAGGCTATGGATCGTAAAAATTCGTGAGACATCGTCGGATTAACAACGTCGTTGCGTACCTAGTATAAAATTCAGTCAACGGCTCGTATAAAAATAAAAGACAATTTTTAATATTGTTCTTAATTCTTTTGTTTTTATTCAAATGCGGTCTTATTCAATATGGCTTAAGAATGAACGGATGAGATTACACAGGTTGATTTAAAAGTCTATTTAAGATTTTTCTTTAGGAATTTTTAATAAAGATTTTTTCACGAAAATTATCCTACTATTTTCTTACATCTAGGTGCTTGTTCTGCACTGCATACATAATAATGAGCAACATACGTACGTACTTGACGTATTATCAATGATTATTTTATAACGCCGGCCGGTACGTATCAATTTCCCGGCTAATTTGGCAATATTTTTTAATGCTGTAACTGGAGATCGGGGCAGACTAAAATGGCCCAGAAAAAAATGTTGTCAGCATTAAAAAAAATTGCCTAATTAACCGGAATTAATTAGAATTAGACGGTCTTATCCCAGCACCGAACTTCACCCAACATTCTCTCAATTAAGGTGGGTACAACAAATATTAAAACAATCGCCAATGTCACATAAATATGAATACTATAATTCCTATTTGTATTCATCATTGTGAACAAAGAATTGAACAAAAACAATCACCAACACAGTTTGCATGAAATGATGTATTTGTATGATTGAATACAGTACTAAAATTATTTTATCGATGTTATTAAACCTCCAACTGTCATTAACGAGACACAATAGAATTTTAATTGTTATCGGCCATTAGAAGGCCAATCGACAGTTGAGCGGATTGAGTTAGGATAAAATTAAATAAGTATGTCAGATATGCATCGCTCAAAATAGGTCGAGTTTAATGAATCTTGACTCAACTTGCGAAGAGTCTTAAAAACTTTTGACTGTGGCTTCACTCCCGTGTATGACGGAAATTATCCCACGGGAACGTACTACGGGATGAAAAGAACCTCCTTAAGTCCTGTTTCAGGTCATGGTCTACCTGAGAGCCAAATTTCATAGAAATCCGTTCAGCCGCTAATGCATGAAGCGTAACAGACAGACAAACAGAGTTGTTTCGTATTTAAAATATGGATAACGCAACGTTATTATGTGCAACGAACTTTTTGCGGCGTAAATAACGCTTGCTTACGCAGTTACACTCAGCTGGCTTTAGAGTTCGTAGGTATTTAAAGAAAGAAATAAAGAAAAATAGGTTTGTTTGTCACAGAAACATGTGCATACAAAAAAATAAGAATAATCAGATTTAACAAAATAAATAAAATATAAATAATCAGCAGCTACACCTAATGACTGTAACAAGAAGGCAACCACTCAGCTCTGCTGTGCTAAGACCCGCAGCACAGCGCTGATTTTCAGTGATCACCCGAAAAAGGAAACGTTAGTATATTTTTGTTCTGAAGAAACAGAAAAACTAAAGAAAAGAAGAACAATATCTACCGTGTACAATGTAGAAGCCAATTACACAGACTCGAATGCAAGTAGGGGCTGACAATCTCACTGGCTATAAAAATAAATGTCCCACATTTACCCTTCACGGAACTACGGAGTTGTGTAGAGGAAAAATGCCTTTTTCCATACCTTTTTCATTCTAGCTTTTCATAGCAGGCTCGCTTTGTTTAATGTAATTGGTCATATGCTTGTTACGAACGCACTAACATATTTTTTAACGAAAGTTCATGTCGGGGTTGTCCTCAGCTTGTATAATAACCTCGGCTTGTCTACCAAATTGCTACTAATTATATTGTAAGGACATCTGTCACCCTTCTTGATATCTAAATCTAGAAGAAAAACAATACAATGTTAAAAACGTAAAAATATACATTTCCTAAAAGAAATAAAATACGTATTAAAATCCAACTCAAAAACTACTGATAATAACTTGGCCTTTATATAGGACTATGTAATCTGTAACCCTATGCTTTCAAATAAAAAAATAATTTTCCAAATCGGTTTATAAATGACGGAGTTCCAGAGGTAACAAACATTAAAAAGGGTCCATATTGGCTCAACTAAAGTTCTTTACCCGAAATTGTTCTTCCTAACGATTTGTAATCCGAATGATCACTCTTCCTAAAATTTTTCATCCTAAAGTTTTCATTCATACTATTTGCAGTGCTACCGGCGATGTTCATAACACTCATGTTTCCGAAAATTGTAATTAATAATATCATTAATGTAAATATATTTAAACTCCTACTGTTTTTTATCATAACGCTTTTATCCCTAAACATAATTACCATAATATTTTCACTCATACTCAGAAAGAAACATTTACCAAGTGTTATAAAAAATATATGTGGGTAGAAGATTCAGAAGGTCAGAGTGTCGTCTAGGACCGATTCGGTTCTGGCACTTCGCCGGCCGCTGCCGCGGCACGCTCACTTCACTCGCTCGGCTCGTGCGTAGTTGGTCACAGTCCTAACCTAACCTAACCTATGGTTCCCTTCCACAACGTTTTTACGACAAACGGTTAGTCGGAGACAAAAAACACCAAGACTCTTTTAGCCTTATATTTACGCAAAATTAATGTATATAATACTGATTATTATGAATAAAAGGAAATCTACACAAAAAGATTACATTAGCGCTTGGGCTAAGTCATTTGGTTTGCAAATTAACCCAACTAAATCTCAAGCCATGATCATAGGCAGCAGATTCGTTCGCAATGCGGTTGATGTTACATCTCTGATGCCATTATATCTCGATGGTGTTCGCATTGAATATACCGAAACCGCCAAAGATCTGGGTGTAATAATTGTCTCCAATCTTTCGTGGCGTGCCCAGGTCAATGAGGTTACTCGAAAGGTACATTTCTCTTTTCATTCGTTGAAAAGCCTTCAAAGTCTCCTACCCTTGAAGACTAAAATCTCCTTGGCACAAACACTTATCCAGCCGATTATAGATTATGCTGACGCCTGCTACCTGGATGCTACTGAGGAGCTATTAAACAAGCTTGAGCGCTTGCAAAACTTGTGCATTCGCTTCGTTTTCGGTCTGCGAAAGTATGACCATGTTTCTCACCTTCGCAAGGAATTCAAGTGGCTCCCAATCCGCCTTCGCAGGAACACTCGGATTTTGTCTCCTCTTCAACATTTTACACAACCCGTCTTATCCGTCCTACCTGCGTGAGCGTTTCCTTACGCTCGTCCTAGTGACGCACCGTGTAGATCACACCTTAGATCCCTCCTTAAATCTCATCCTCATAAAACTAGCTATTATTCTTATTCCTTCTCTGTCCATGCTGTAAGATTGTGGAACTCACTTCCGCCTAGTATTCGTGATTTGAAAACTGTTTCTCTATTTAAACTTCGTGTAAAAGAGCATTATCTTTCCTCTCAACTTTGAGTATTACCTATAGTGTATTTATGTTTATATATTTAAGCTTTATGTATTTATTTAAGTATATGTTAATTTTCTTGCGTATATGTGTAGGTATATTTGTTATTTTTAGTTAAGACTTCGCATATTCATGTTTTTTCTCTTCTTGTTCTCACACACTATTGTCTACATTTCTTTTTCGTTTCTCCTTTCGCAGGTCTGCTGGAAGAAATTTCTTAAGAAATAAGCAGTACCTTTGTACTCATATTTTAATTATGTCGTATCTTTTGTATTTTACTGTGTGTACATAAATAATAAAATAAATAAAGATATGACTTTGAATAATAGTGTAAAAGATGGTTATGTTGAGAAAATATATATATATAATATTTTCACTTATACTCAGAAAGAAACATTTACCAAGTGTTATAAAAAATATATGTGGGTAGAAGATTCAGAAGGTCAGAGTGTCGTCTAGGACCGATTCGGTTCTGGCACTTCGCCGGCCGCTGCCGCGGCACGCTCGCTTCGCTCGCTCGGCTCGTGCGTAGTTGGTCACAGTTCTAACCTAACCTAACCTATGGTTCCCTTCCACAACGTTTTTATGACAAACGGTTAGTCGGAGACAAAAAACACCAAGACTCTTTTAGCCTTATATTTACGCAAAATTAATATATATAATACTGATTATTATGAATAAAAGGAAATCTACACAAAAAGATATGACTTTGAATAATAGTGTAAAAGATGGTTATGTTGAGAAAATATAGGAAAACAAATAAAAGTATAATAGATGTTTATTGCTACTGACATTATGAAATTGAATGCTTCGGAATGATGAACATTAGAGACAGAGTAGTTAGGAATTGTGATTGTTAGGATGAAAAATGTTAGGAAGAACATTTTCGGATTTCCAATTATCGGAGTTGTAAATTTAGGTGAACTTTGGCGCACCCCATTAAAAATACAAGCGAATTGACAACCTCCTCCTTTTAAAAAAATCGGTTAAGAACTATTCTTTAACATTCTAGTTAAAATTTTTGAGACAAACACTTTATGCGCCATCATCCTTCAGCTTCGTTATGAATAAAGACATCAAACGACCCAATATTTTGTGCGAAACGAGTATTTTCAACTTTAAAATCGTTCGAATTTTCGCTATATTAACTCCGCGCGATTGTGCTAGGCGCACTAAGCAACTATTTATCGTAAAGTTCTCGACTATATTACTGGCACGGTGTAAAAGGAGTTTCGTTAAGTGCACTAACTCACTAGCCGACCAGAACCGATCCAGTTCGCAAAGTACATACGTACTTGCAAAACTACGAAGTTTTACTTCTTATTAGGACGTACTGGCAACATGAAACTATGTATCGGTTGGGTGGGGAAATACCTTGTTTCAGTGAGCTTCGTAAAAGGTTATAGGGAACGGGGATGGGAAGTACAGCCCTTCTTATGACACTTGTGGGTCTGGTAGCGTACATTTCAATGTAAGGTAGGTACAGTACCCAAGCATTCAAAAGCAATTTTCTCCTAAAGTATTGATATAAAATTGTTTAGTGTTATGAACATAGTATTCTTAAAAACATACTAAATAATCAAATATGTCTTTTCTCGAAGTTATAATCGTTATTTCACGAGAAAATCACTTCTAAGCTTTGCGTAAGTATAACGTATTTATGCTCGTGACTGTACCTATTAAAACGATGTATGAAAGTTAATGTTCTAAAGTGAAAATCTTCCCGCTGTTATGATATTTTGTACGCATTTAAGCCGCAGTGACTACAGAGTAAACAAAACGGTACATTTTACATCATCATCTATTCAGAACGGAAAGCCGCTGCGTGTCGCAAGTACCGAGTCGGTCAGGACGTGGCTCGCAAATCTTTGGATTAGAAAGAAATTAATGAACGCAGAAAAAACGAAAAGTCATTTTCTCCAAAAATCCTTACTTACTCGTAATATTATAAATGCGAAAGTGAGTTTGTTTGTTACGCTTTCACACTAAAACGGCTAAACGGATTTAGATGATATTTGGCACATGTCTAGACCATGATCTGAGTTAGGTCATAGGATACTTTTTATCCTGACATTCCCAAGGGATCGAATCTTATGCGGGTGAAACCGCGGGGCACAGCTAGTATTAAATAATACTGAAAGCTAAGATACGATACAACGAAAAATATAACGTAAAAAAGGGAACGCCAAATCAATATTTTCAATATCCTGTAGGTATACTTTTAGAAAATACTTAAGGAAATATCAGAAATCACTTCTGGGCTCTTCAAAGGCGCCTTGCGGTCCTAAAGGGCATAATAATCTTTCGGGGTCTTACTGCTATAGGCTTTTATTCGAGAAAATTTAATATTACGGCACATGGAGATGATATTTAGCGCTATTGAAAGGATAAAAGCTTCACAGTTAAGTCTCTCAAATGGCGCTAAGTGCATGTGTGGGAGTTTATTGATAAAGATAATGGTCGTAATTGTTTAGCTCTTGCGCATTTACTCACGTTGCATCATTTGAAAACGAAATTATGGTTCACGAGAAGATTTGAGAGTTTATAAAGCTGTTCTACATAATATAACTGCATTTGAGATAGTTGATAATGCTTGGAATTGTATGAATTTCTATATGAATTCTAATGAAAATACTGTACGATATACAGAATATTAACCTATGGCGCACAGACTTGGTCTTTGACTAACATCCAAAAGTCCAAAGTCAAGGTCTGCCAACGAGCAATGGAGCGCAGTATACTAGGCGTTAAATTAACGGATCGTGTTCGTAACACAATACTGCGCTCCAAAACAAAGATAGCTGACGTGGCTCAAAAGGCTGCCCAACTTAAATGGGACTGGGCAGGACATGTCTGCCGCATGCCGGAAAAACTGTGGGCCCAAATAGCGCAGAACTGGTGCCCTGAGACAGTGAGACGGGGTCGCGGCAGACCACGTAGGAGATGGCGGGACGAGCTGGATAGGTTCCATCAAAACTGGAAAGAGGACGCGCGGGCTCACGAAAGATGGAAGGAGTGGAGTGAGGCCTTTGCCCAGGAGTGGGACAGCGTAGGATAGGAAAAAAAAAATACAGAGAGAAAACCGTCTGTGAATGTGAGTCCAATGTAGGCTACATATAATACATGACTTTATTACTCTCTGGCAGTTTTGAGTATTTTTATGTGGCCTACGCACAAATGTCCTGCAGATCTGAAGGCCAATTCTCGTACTTAAAAACCGTTCAAAAATGTTGATAAATTGATTTTATTTTTGACAGATTGCAAATGTGATGTGAATGCGAACGTTCTTCAAAATTACGGGAATTGTCCCCCCTTAGGTAGCGTCGGGTAACGGGTCGTTGAGCTCCCAAAAATAAGGTTGAACTACACGATGCCATCTACTTTTAAAATATTGATAGAAAAATTGACGTGAAAATGTGTCCTAAAAGATCTACTTACAGAAATAAACATTTCATTTCAACTACCATCGCTACCTTACAATAGCTCGAATATTATATTATGTCAAGTAACAATAGTTTCACTTTGTGCGTACCTAAGGAGAATGTATCCTATTTACATAAGTTATGCACATACAACCTATCAATTCGAGTAAAGTAAAAACGCTTTATAAATATAAAATTGATGTACCTAGACTTTCGAGAACTCTTCAAATATACAGACAATTTTAAATATGCATTCAATAGCGCAAAGATTCAAGAGATATGTTGTATCATGAGACGCTTGAAACAATATTACATTTATGGTATGTTGAAATATTACACGAAGCGTATGAAAGAAAAAAAGTTGTTCATACGTCGTGACTCAATCGTAGAATTGATTTACTTTACACCAGAGTTATTTTCAATGCAGTCAGCCAAGCAGTTCATATACGATATTCTAATTTTTGTGTTCACTAAGTGCGAATTTCACCAATGAAACTGAACGCGATCAGCACATCTAAACCGTGCTCAAGAGCTGTCACAAAAAATAATGACACTGACAGCCCTTTTTTTTTTTTTTTGAGGGTGGGAAATCATCCAATGACTTCTCCCGCTCTGGGTGGAGCGGAAGGGCGTGTCAGACTTTTACTGACTAAAACCCACCCGTGTTCCTTCAGTTGCCTGTTGCCAAGGTCCCGGTATCCCTTTCGGACTAACCCGCAACCCTGGCAGGCATCGGTCCTAGCGGACCCCGCCAATTGTGCTGACATCTCTTTGAGGCGCGCGTGGAACACGACGCGCCATCGACCCGGGCCTGGTCCTGATCGGACGGCGAGCTACCCATTGCTCGCCGTCCGCAAGCCCGCGCCTATGGTGGCCGGGAATCCGCCTGGGATTCCCGACGCCCAGGGCGTCTCCAGCGGCGGCGGCGGTTAGGGGCGTGAGGGCGCAAACTTTGCCTCTCCCTCACGCGTTCCGCCTCCTCCTTCGCGAGCATTACTGCTTCGCAGAAGGAGGTGACTGCTTCCCATGCCCTCTCGCTCCGTACCATGGGCTGGACCAGAGCCGGACGCGAGAGGTCACCGCCGCCAATCGCCTCCAAGAGGACACGGCGGGGCTCCGCCCAAGCGGGGCAGACCTCCACCGTATGCTCCACCGTGTCCTCCGGGCGATCCACACAGTGGTGACACCCGGGCGTTTCCTCCCGCCTTATACGAAACAGGAACCTCCCGAAGCAACCGTGTCCGGTGAGGACCTGTGTCAGGCGGAAGGTGAGGACGCCGTGGCGCCTCTCTAGCCACTCCTCAAAGAGGGGACTTATCGCCGCAATTGTGGCGTGCCCAGCACTGGGTTGCGACAATCGCACTCTCCATGCCGCCATGAGATCCTGCCGGAGCTCTGTCCGCTGAGCCGCGATTTCTCGCGGCAGCGGAGTTACGCCCCGGCGCTTCATCTCCTCGCGCCACTCCCATATGTGCGCGAGGACCTTCGCCTCCAGATCCCAAGGCGGTAATCCGGCCAGGAGGCTGACACTGACAGCCCTTAAACGTAGTTTATGTACAGTCGAAAAAAAATAATTCTGACTCACCATAAGCTTATTTTCTTACAGACATTCAAATACAATTAGGTCGACATTCGCGTAAATATACATTTCCTTGGTAACGAATTTGTCATCTGCCATCTTTGTTATTTTGACGGTTTCAAACGATTTATCGTCTAAGTGGGTCATTATTCACTTAGCCTGACTGTACTGATCGTGTTCAGTTTCATTGGTGAAATTCGCCCTAAGCCTGAAGCCAACCATTGGTACCGCTCTAAAGGACCAATTCTATTTTTGTTAATCATACAATAAGTAGTTTAAAATGCTTAAAAATATTTGAAACTGAAACGTCCCAGAAGAGAGTAGGTACTCAATTGTCAGTTGTCTGCAAATATCCAATTATCATTCAAAAATAAGGCAGAAGAAAAATTACAAATATTTCGATCAAAATGTAAAGAATCGTTTTCCATATTATTTTTGTGTCAACAGTAAAAACAATTACTTTGCCCGGGGCGACAAAGTTCTTGACAAAATGACTGAAGTGTGATTGCAAATTATTTCCCGTTATTAATGTTTCTAAATGAGGGCCATTTTGTAGATGGATCAAAGTCGCCTCCGGGAAATTGCCGTCAATGTTGAGGTGGGAAAACGCAAGCTCGTTTTATTAATAGACTTTTCAATATAAGTTGCTGGTAAATAATTAAAGATTTATTAAAATAATAGCCTACAATTAATTGTTTTTCTTCTTCTTCTGCCTCAGAATTTTTTGAAACACATTTATTTTTCGTTGTTAGTGACGTTTCGCTGGTCTTTTAAGTCGAAGTAATTTTAACGCCCGATGTGAAATGTTTAAAACAATAATAATATTAACTTTTCAAGCATTCATTTTGGTTTTAATTTTTTATGTAAATGAGCTATATTCCGACAGACGCTATCCCGTCCAAATTTAAATAATTCATACAACATTCCCATAGAAAATGCACTTTAAGTTTTCCCAAAAAAGAACATGATTCGGACTATTACGAAGATGTTAAAACAAAAAATTTCCCAGTCACTCCAGCCGTTTTCAAGGTATACAAACGAACAGCATTTAATTTTAGATTTGCGATTACTATTTTTGTAGATCCTGGGCCATATTTGCGAACCGATTCTAGTTATTGAGAATCATTTAAATGTACGAAAAGCATTTCGTACATTTAAATGATTCTCAATAATTCAAAAAATTCCACATAATAGCATTCCACGGAATTATTTTATGACGGACGTGGAATATTCAACCATAAATATTAATGACCAACCACCACCAGCTGAATATTTTGAATTCCATCTTCACTTTGAACCGGGCCTACAAAGACAACGGAAAAACCTCCTTTGAACGAAATCAAAACTTTTTGTTTACACAATCCACGGAAACATTACCATGAAAAGGGCAGTTGTAACTTCCAACCATTATGTAATAACACTTCCCTTATGGCTTCCTTTTATTGGCAAGTTTAGCCAGTACGTGTTCCCGCATTCTTTAAGACCCACTAACCCGTGAAAAGTTAACGTCTGAAACAGGTACCAACCCTATCTAAATCGGACGTGACTTGTCGTACACTGAACGGAATATAAATTTTAGGTCTTAAACAAATCTGATCAGGTATCGAGTTGGAATAGTAAAACGGCGATTAAGGCTTGGTTTTCAGAGAATCGATTGTTAAAGCTGTCTTTTTGTCCGCATACGACTTTGGTCCTTTGTAAAGCTATGAACCATCTGTGTTGCAGCAATAAACCGAAATAGCACCCTATTTGCATAATGCACAATCAGTCAGAATTGGAATCGGTTGATGGAGACGTCTGTTGGTATACTTGCTGATCAGCACCCTAATTGCGTAGTACCCGATCAATCAGAATTGGTTTGAAACAAAAGTCTAATCCATTGCTTAAAAAGTACGAAAAAAAAAAACTGCTCCTATATAACTTACGATCTTATGAAGCAATGGATTTGACATTTTTTTCGAACCTCAGACCAACAAAAAAGGAAAGACGGAGCGCGCCGTACATCAAAAGTCAAGCCATCTTTTTATCTATGCGTGTGTAAACAGGGTTGTCATTTTTTTAAGTTTTTCCCTATAATTTGGGGAATAATATTGTATAGGTAGGATAATATTGTACAAGTAAGATATTGTTGGGTATGGTATTATAACTCGATTGTTAAGAAGGACTTAATATTCCGAAACAAAAACAAAAAAAAATACATCACTATTTCGTATAGCTACTATCCATTTAGTTTCAGATTCAGTATTACTTGGACATCTAAAATATAAATACATAAATAAAGAAAACAGAAATATAATTACTCGAAATAAGAAATCATAGTTTAAATCGGTTTAATCGAATGGGAAAATTTGAAATCACATTATGACAACCCTCACACGTTATGTCACTGCTTTCATTCGTTCATTCGTTGAGGTTTTTTGTTCCAAGTAACCTAAAATTCATTGTAAATTAAATTTAAAAACTATGTTATTTCAAGTACGTACAGTCACGGACTTTAATTGATGAGCCACCTTCAAACTTTTCAATTTTGCAGTTTCATACATTCACGAGATTACACGATTAAACACGAACTCAAATCGCAAGCTCATAAACAAGATGACAAATAAATTACTTTTAATCGGAAATATCCATAGAGGTTGACTTTATTAGTCAACCTCTATGGATATTTCCGATTATAGATTATATCGGAAATAGTCTTATCCATAGAGGTTGACTAATAAGTTCTTAATGATAAAAATAAATACAATGTTGCATTAAGTTTATCCAATCTATTTGATACTGACCTCCTTTGAATCATAGCTCATTAACTCATTAATTCTGAAAACTTAACTGAAGACAGTGACTGTTGAAATATCGATGTCAGAGAATTTCTCCGTACGCTAACGTTACTATCGCAACAGTAACCTAGCAACAATTGTTTATCGTTGCTAGGTTACTTTTGCTAGACCTGCAATTGGTTGACTTTGAGTAGTCACTCTGCTGTCAAGTTTGTAGTTCTGGCTCTCAGGTCAGGGTAAAGATATGAAATATAATTTTCTTCTTCTAACACGAAGACATATGACTTTGCGTGTCGGGAAGCGAATAAACCCGATTTGCATTACACGGCTAAAATACGAACAGTTCCAGGTGGCTCATCAATTAAAGTCCGTGACTGTACAAGTGAAAAATGATTCCGTCAGAATTTTTATGTGATTTTCTATTGTTTCTACAAGTTTTCACTACACAAGAAGGCATAATTCTATTTTTATATTGATGTTTACTAGACGACGACTCGTGACGTACTAGGAGCGATGAGCATAGTTTTAGTGTAGGTGTGTGCGTGAGCCTGTGTGTTTACTTGCAGGAGCATAGTTTTGTGGCTTCACTTTTGATGTACGGCGCGCTCCGTCTTTCCTTTTTTGTTGGTCTGAGTTTCGAACCAATTCTGATTGATCGGGTATTACGCAATTAGGGTGCTGATCAGCAACTATACCAACATACGTCTCCATCACGTGATAAAACTCGATGTTTGAGGATAAAACAAAAACAAACGGTCAATTTGATTGAGAGATACCCGAGGGATCAATTTTCAATTATTTCTGTTACAAGCACGCGGCCATATTGTTGGACATTTGGCGGGAAATTGTCTTGAAAAATGACTCCACATTCCGGACCCTCCCATCCTGCCTTTATTACATCAATATCCTGGGTTCACAGCGTGGCTATTCGTTTTAGGATAACGGGAGATTGGGCAGGTATGAACAATTTGAATCATCTAGATTTTCAGAATCTGCCCTTGTTTAGGAATTAAATAACTCAACATTATTATAATTTTTTTGACACAAATATCACAAACGCCCGAACTCGCCCCAAAATAATTGAATAGAAATATATTTTGATCCTTCAACTGAACAAGGGTCCAGGAAGACCACAATTACGCTCTCAGCTGCCACTTCACCATGAAATTAATCAACAGTCATTTCCTCTATAACCAAAATTTTGATTATCACGGTTTTCATTCTCATAGCCTCCGTGCTTGAATTCTCAGTCCAGTGCACTAAGGCTCAGAGTAAAACAGAATTCGTTAATAGATCTGGGGACGGCGACGGGTCAATTTGTTACTGACACTACAGCGGTCGAGCTTCAACACCAGAATTCAGAGTTTTATTGGTTGGCTTATTCGTTCCATCGCTGTGTAAGATAAATAACATATTTTTTAGAATGGACAGTTTAGTTTCGTGTAGCTTTTTTTCTATTTAGTTGCAACATCGTTAACGGTTTTTTAATTGACAATTTGTTACTGTCCTCGTTTGTTTTATACAAGTTTTGTAGGTACTTGTGTGTTTGTCTCAATTTATTTTCGGTGCCCGTTGAAATAAACTCACTCGTGGGTTATAAGAAATAACATAAGGAATACCTCTGAAGTGCGGGGTATTATTCAATAAAACGATTTTGGAAGTAAAACGACTTGTATTATTGCCTAAAATACAATGATATGGCCTTAAAGTTATTTATATGTTGATCGCGCGGAAAATTCTGTTTGCGCGATGCAGGATTTGTGTGACGTCAGGTCTTTGATGCGTACTCGCATGGTGGCGCCATACTCGTCACTTTCTTTCAATCTAACAGCAAAAACTGCGTCTACAACATACCTACTTCGCCTTTGTGATAACGGCCTTATCCCACGCTTACGAGACGCCAAAAGTCAAAAGTTTTGTATGCACATGGCAATGAGGCATAATGATCTAACGCCTTCTTAAGTAGTAAGAAACTAACTTCGGCGTAACCGCGCGAATCAAATTATAGGCATGTTTGCAACTACAACAGCCTTAACTACGTACTTAATTACACACTATTTAAACTTTGACGGCGACGAAACTTTGAAGGCAGCCATGTTGGTTACGTTCCTAGCTGAACTTAGGGAATATTTTTATAAAACTAAATTTAATTTTGAGTAACATTGATCTTGCAAAAGTACTGAGCAGTATATTTTTGTTAGGAACAAAGTGACTTGCAAAAATAAGAATAATAATGTATGTTTTGGCCTGCCTCGTTGATCTAGTGACAACAACCCACTAGTGTTGATTGTTGTTGTTGCGTGATCTAGTATCACAAACGTTATGCTTAGAATGAGGTCCTGTGATCGATTCCCGGGATGGGCAGTTTCATTGGATTATTACACCTGAAATTTCGTAGTAGCCGCCCGAAGTCCGCCCGATTGATGGCGATAGGCTTGCATGGTACATGGTACTTAGAAATAACCGTCGAAATATGGGAGTACGATAGGTGCACCTCTGCCTAACCTTTCGGGGAATACAGGCGTGATGTTATATGGTTGTAATTCAGCCTTATGTCAACGAAGTGTACTCATGTAAGCCTATAGACAAGCAGATTGGTTTGGTTCATTGCTACGGTTTATCGCAATCACCCTTTCATATAGCTCAGTAACTTGAAGGAAAGTTGGTCCATAGAGGAAAGGTATTTTCTAACCTCTTTAATATAGACCGACCTCAATAACTATTATACTGAAATTTGTCTTATTAGACTTACCATTTGTAACATCAGGCAAAAAGGTACGTTCGGTAACGACCAGCTGTCGGCATTCGGTACGTTCGTCCTTTGTTGCGGAAACAGCAAATTGTAGAAAAACAATACAAAAACAGCCCAAAATTGTTTCAGCACTTATTTCCGCGTTTCTGAGCGTTAAGTACCGTACATTTTTTCAATGCAACGCGCTATTTTACTGGGAAACTATTTATTTAAATGAAAGAACAAATTCGTGATGCATTCGTTTATCACTGAATTTACAGGTGAATGAGCCGAATTTGAGTGGTATTTTGTTTTGTTTATCTAGTATGGAATGCCTACGAGTATTTGTCGGGCACTCGGGCCTAAACGATCACAATGAATGCTTAATTGTATCAAATTTTAATGTGTTACTGAAATAATCAATTAAAATTACGACTACATTTTGATGTTTGTAGATTAAGTGCTGACTATAATTAGCCATGGAACATTTATAAACTTAGCTGTAGTATTAAAGATAGGAAATTTTTTAATTATAATATTGCGAATATGGAAATCTGGTACCTTTTATATTGATCTTAGCTTCTGAGAGCTTTTAATAAAAGTTTCCTTTCGGAACAAAGTTAAATTCAGTTTCTACCAATCAAGTCGAGATTCCGGGACTACATTAATCATCTTAACGACACCATAACTCTTGTGAAAGTTACATTTGATGGTCTGTTTTATTTCGCTATGCTTCAGATTTTTAGACCACTTCTTTTTTCCACTACAGTAGATCCTGTCAGCAAGCGTCCTCTTTATTCGGAGCGGCTGACGGAGGCGTCAGCCGCTCCGCCTCCGTGTGCGGTGCATCCTCTTAAGTACACGTTGCGTACGTGTGACCAGTTTGCCAATACAGGGTGATATTGTATTCATGAGCATCGTCCTAATGGGTCATTGTACTCATCATTATGAACAACTTGCACTATGGATATGGATCATACCTTAAATAGCGAAAAATCTGCTGTTCCCTATATTTTGACGAGCTATGCATATAGGTTTCAAAAACTTGCTTGAATCCATACTACCTAATATTATAAATTCAAAAGTAACTCTGCCTGTATGTTACCTTTTCAAGCCTCAACCACTGAACGGATTGCGACAAAAGGCAGGAGATAGATGGCATACTAGGGAAGGACATAGGCTACTTTTTATCGATATACCACGCGGGCGAAGCCGCGGGCGGAAGCTAGTAAAACATAAAATACAACTGGAAGTATATCTTTTTGCACCATTTCCGATTTGCATAGGCGCAGATAGTGTGTAAGAATAGCAGATAGTGTGTCTTACTTTGGCATACTACGTGGGTATTAGTATCGGGCAGGAATCGCAACAAAGATACGGCGTGCGGATGAAAAGTGCATGCCGCGACAAAGACTGACGCTTCTGTCACTGCAATGTCATAAGCAGAGTTTGAAGCACGTATCACACATTTAAAAATTTCATTTTGTCCCCTTCTTATTTAGTGGACTGTTGAAAAAGTAAAAAGCACGCAGTAAAGTATACATTATATTATTTCATTGGACCCTGAACGAGACACAATAGAAGTTTTATTTTTTTAACGCCAATGGGCGTTTAGTGTCCCTCAAAGTGATTCATGATACAATGATAAATAACAAACGCAAAACGCCCGGAACCAGAGGGGCAATTCTCGTAATATTTAAGAATGTTTCATTCTAATCTGTCAAAAATACAATGAATTTACCAACATTTTTGACAGATTGCGAATTGAATTTGAACGTTTTTTATGTAGGTACGAAAATTGGCCTTCAGGTCCCTGGAAAAGTTAAAAATAGTCCCGTGAGACAAGCTTTTATGTTTAATTCCAGTGCAAAATGTTGGGGAATTTGTTGGACCTAGCAATATGTTTCACGACGACACGCGACATATCCAATTTTCCGGCACTACTGTTGACCGTACAATGGTCCGGCTCCCTTTGTTGGTGGAATACTGCACTTGTGTAGCTTCGACACGGAAATTACGTAGATCCATGTAACGCGATGGTAACGTATTCAAAGTAACTATGTTATTTTCCTTTGATTGTACTAGTCCTTCTGGTAAGTAATGGCAGATGGGTTTGTTTAATGATTACGTTGCTAAAAATACATATATACATAAATAAATTCACGCCTTCTTCCCCTGGGGATAGGCAGAAAATACAGACCGCCTGACACGATCCTTACTAATATTATAAATGCGAAAGTGAGTTTGTTTGTTTATTTTAAATTACGCGTTCACGCTAAACGACTGAATAGGTTTGGATGAAATTTAGCACATGGGTAGACCATAGAATTCTTTTTATCCTTTTTATCTTTCTCTATCTATCTTTTTATTAAAAAGAATTTTTCAAATCCGAGTGGTAGTTCCGGAGGTTACAGGAGGTGTCTAAACATGATCAAACAAAAAAGAAACAGTTTTCTCAACTCATCATCATCTGCCTAGCCTTTTCCCAACTATGTTTGGGGTCGGCTTCCAGTCTAACTGGATGCAGCTGAATGTTTAGTTTTAGAAGAATGTTTAGAGTTTTCTCAACTCATACTGAAGTAAAAATTACACTAGCGGTCGTTGACCCCAAAAAGACGAATCATATATTTTTTCTTCTTTTTTAGATATCGAGGGCTGGGGCACCAATCCAAGTCACGCACCTCTGACTTTTTGGAGTCATGTGCGTATTGTATAATTATCACTTGCTTTAAAAATGGTGACTGAAAACATCGTGAGGAAACCGGCATGACAGAGAGAAAATTTCTCGACGGCATGTGAAGCCAAGTCAGAGGCCCACGGGCAGCTCTCATACTCTGACACCAGGTTGGTCATTAACCCCACCACAGGAAAAGAAAAAGGTCACGTTTGCAGAGTTTTGCTAACTAATTTTATTTGACCCTGTATAAGGAACTTTTGTGACACATTTCATGCTTGAAGAACCAGCGATTTAGGCGATGCGTTGTCTATCAGAGTGCGTGTTTTATTACGTAGATTTTTGATCATGGAAACTGAGTCTGAACAATTTGTACAAACTCCTAGTGGTGGAAATGTACCCAGCAGCGTGATTACAGCTCCCACGTCCTATGTTTATAGATATCGATGAATTTAGGACCCATAATAGGCTACAATAGCTGCATCTTCTATCACTTAGGCATACATTTGTCTATCCCACGCAGCGGCAAAGCATAGCCCGCTATTTCACTGTAATCTCAAAACCCAACGAATGAACAATCAGAACTTAAATTTATTAGCCTGAATACCAATAAAACCATGACAGTGAACAAATTGTTATCATGCTATTTCACCAGTTGACTGTTCAGACGTCAAATCTTCTGTAACAATGTTATTAACAACGCCCGTCCACGCTATAAATTAAACCAGCAACAATCTAGGCACCAAACTAATCCGATGCCACAAGCGAGTAAATATTTATGTCCCTTTCCGTCACCTCTTTGTTAGAAAAAGACAGATTTAAGACCACTGTTTCTATTCCCCTTTTCCGACAGCTTAAATGCTCACCATCCGCTTCACTTTGAATGAAACTCCTTAATCGCACCTGAAATAGACGAAACAAATAACGAAGAGCTTCTAATAATACAAAAAAATAACCGTTTCATCTCAATACGATTATCATGCGAATCAGAGTTATTTTTCACAAATCTGCATAAATAATTATCTTTACCTCCTTTTAATGTTAGGGAAACTCATCTATTAAAAGTAAAATACGATCTTCCTGAAAATATATCCGGCTAAAAAGCGGCGTGAATCTGAAAAGCTTTTTCGCTTTTAGATACCAACTTCGTAATTTACGACTTGATCTAAATTGAAGTGAGGTTCGGTACCTAAACTACACTCGCCATGTAGGGTAAACGGGTAATAAATTGAAAGTTTTGTAGCACCTACTTACATGCCCTGAAATTGGTAATCACTTCAGTGAATATTATTGACCCGAAGACTTTTTTTACCGAAGAAAACTCTTCAATAAAGCTCAAGGTTAGGATTGGTTCTTAGGTCAGCTTACATTAAAACATTTTCAATACATGATAAATGCTACCAGCTTAGTAAGATCCAATCCATCTTACTAATATCGCTCGCAATTCCTGAAATGTAACAATAGGGTTGGAACATACGTGCGGATCCATTCTGCCTCGTCATACAACTGATTCAGCAGTTCTGCGACTCCCAAATAGTTTGCGCTCAGACTTGGATGTACAAACTTAGATTGAACATCTAGCCTAAGCCTTATTGCTTCTCTTCTCTATAAAACTGAGCGATAGAATAGAACTGTTTCACGAAAATAATACAACAGTTCCGTTAATCAATAATACTTAATATTAGATTCTTCCCTTGGGCATCAATCGTAGGATCTTTCTCCTAACTAGCGTCGTCTTTCCCGAGAATTTGATTAACTTTCGTCCAAACACACGTATTTATTTTTCTTCCTGTCGCTTCTACTTTGTGTTTCAATAAATAAGAATATTCTATTGGGACTTCAGGTTGTTTTTCATATTTAGTCCATCGTTGCGGATTACGTATGATATATTGGCGTATTTGTTTACCTTCGAGGCGGTAACCCGGTCTGATGTAGTTATCATCTGGTATTATACGAATCGTTTGATGATTTATCCAGCTTTGATTTAACATTCTTTATGATCTTACATTATATACTGAAATAACATTTTGTATTCGTACGTATCCAATATTTGTTTAGACAAGTAATTTCCTTTTGATTTGTATTTTGTCAATAACAGTGACATTAAAGAAATACTTTTTAGGCTATTTATAAAATAAAAGATGATAAGAATGATGAAAAATTTAATGAAAAAGTATTGTATGACATTTCACGTCAACCACAGAAACATTAATTACCATAAACACGTTTTTATTTTGCAAAACAAAATAACTTTTTATAATCAAAATTATCTCTGGTCCTTGCAGCCAAACCTAAACAAACCGTAATCCCAAAAAACAACAAAACCCAAAATCAATCAAAACTAAGCCTGTTTGTCGCTCGAATAATCTATTATCACAAAATCCAAAGTAATCCTTATTTAAAGGAAAAATACTGAGCTTCAGTTCGGAAACATTAGCAAGTATAATTTAGAGTTAACTTTCAGTTCTGTGACCTCATGGTTACCGAGTGAGGTACTTTGACACTTTGTAAATTAATGTGGTTTTTCACTGCAACCCGTTTCTTGCACACAAATTGCGGGCTTAAGCATAACAGTAATATAAAGTTTCCCGGCACCAAGTCCCGTAAGCAGAGCCGTTTAATTGCAGACTAAGTTGTATGCAACTGAAAAGCGTCAAAGTTTGGATGGAGCTAACCTTTGGGATTGAATGGACCTTTGGAACGCGTAAAGTGTACATGATCGGGTGCGAGGTAATATCGCTTTTATGAACCGCTATGACGTTCAGAGATACAATCGGTGTATAGCTAAGTAACTGAACGTAGGTAATTTGACTGTCGGGACCGAATCAGCTAAGCTTTTCTAAAAGCTCATTCTGATGATATTTTTTATGATGTTTTTCTTGTAACCTTCCAATAAATACATTTGGGTTTATACCGAGATTCCTTCGTATTTCGGAAAGCACGTTAAGCCGTTGGTCCCGGCTATCATTCGTGGATCTTTGACAGTCGTTACGGGTCGTCAGAAGCCCGAAAGTCTGACTATTGCCCAGTAAAATACAACACATGTAAAATATAACATACTAGCTGCGCCCCGCGGTTTCACCCGCGTAAGTCTCGATCCCTTGGGAATATCGGGATAAAAAGTATCCTATGTGAAAAAAGTATCCAGGTTATAAACTATCTTTTTGCAAAATTTCATCCAAATCCATTCAGTATTTTTTACGTGAAAGAATAACAAACATCCATCCATCCATCCATCCATACTTACAAACTTTCGCGTTTATAATATTAGTTAGATTAGATTCAGCTGCATCCGGTTAGACTGGAAGCCGACCCCAACATAGTTGTTTGGGTTTCTATTCAATATCTCGGTATTTTTTTGACATAGTACCAGTTCTTGGATGAAACGGTATCATAAAGAAGTTTAAATCTCTGAAGTATAAAAACTTTTTACAAAAAAAAAACAACCGACTTCAAAAAAAACACTAAAAAAGTGAAAAATAACTTTAATTTCGGAAGTCGGTGTCTTTGCTTTTTAATTTTCGTTTTTTGCCACCGACTTCCGAAATTAAAGTTATTTTTCACTTTTTTAGTGTTTTTTTTGAAGTCGGTTGTTTTTTTTTTGTAAAAAGTTTTTATTTTTCACTTTTTAGTGGTGGTACCTACCCCACACAAGTTACTACCTGCTATGTAAATAACAGTGAAGGAGTCTAATAATTATATCGTCTACATAGACTGTGGGAAAAATACATAATATTGAAGCTAGCTCAAAAACTACGCAAGCAAACTTATTAAAATTTATATGGGACCATCTCGAAAGTATACCCTTTCGAACTAAAAAAGAATTTCTAAAATCGGTTCACAAACGGCGGAGTAATCGGGGAAAATACATAAAAAAAAAAAAAAAAAAACAATCATCCGAACGTAGTACCTCCTCCTTTTTTGAAGTCGGTAAAAAATTGATATTGATGTTCCCGTCAATCTCTAAAGTAATATTAAAAGAAATTTCAAAAGGTATAAAAGTTTAGTTTGCCCCAGAGAAAGGTAAAAGGGAATATAAATGTGCGGAAAGTTAAACCAATGTCAATCAGAGGCCGACCGGTGAAGGCCCGTTTGGGACATTAAATCAATAGAAAAGTTTTATAACAGGTGTAGGCAGGTACTGTTCCGACTTTTGGGACCAAATGTGGGTGTGTCAATATTACTTCATGATGTTGTAAACATTATAAAATTACTCACGCACGGGTACTTTTTTTATACATTATATTTATAGTCATATCTACATCTAAAAATATTTTTTTGAAGTGAAATCTTCCTTAGGCGCTTGTGCGATTTTTGGTATTGGTCCCGTCACGTAAAAAGAACGCTGGCCGTTTACCTGCGCACTAACCGATTTATCGATTCCAGCCTATTCTAAAGTACTAAGTAGTTAGTAAAGTACCTGTTATAATTCTATAATAAAGAAAATAACACTTATATCATCAAAACAATAGCCCTAATACTTTAGGATGTGACAGTGCCCGTGCGCAGACACATTCTCTGCACTGTCGCTCAGCGTTCTTTTTATTACGTGACGATATCAGACTATAAGAACAAATGTATGGGTTCGCGTCACTGACATGCTAACGTTAACAGTATACGCTATGAGTATATGACGTTATACAGGGTGTTAGTGTAAACACCGTTATCCTTGAAACCAGTGGTTTGGTTTCATATAAAGAACATAAAATCAATGGAAAAATACAACTTTTTTTTAAAAGAAAATTTACATTTTGCCACAAGAATATTTCACCCTACACGCAAGGGCAACGAACTTGCGTCTCAACACGGCGGCCGGCGGTCGGTGGGGGCGGGCGGGGTGCGCGGGACTTTACATGATCGGCCGTCAGTTGTTTCGCAGCTCTCTCGTACGCGTATCCATGAGTATCGGGACAGTGACGGATATTTACTTTTTAAAAACTTTTAATGAAAATATGTTTTTTTTTGTTGTTACTGGGTAATTTATTTTTATAATTATTTAAGTCAACTACCCATGGTTTGAGTGACAACGGTGTTTACCCTTGCATACTGTATTATTGTGTGTCAATGTGTTCAAAGTGCCGACAGATATGAAAACCAGACTAATGTTTGTAATTTTATTCACAAAATATTATTTTTTTATTTTTGAACTACAATTGATTTGAACATCCAAGAAAACACTTTTGTATCATAGTTTTAAGTTTAAACTTCTGTTGGTAGTCCTCATGACTGCCTATGTTTTAAAAATCACTCGTTCCTAGAAACTTCCAGCATGAGATTTTTATTTAAAATGAGGTCAAAAAGAAGGGCAGCAGTTCCTTCCTATCTGTCAGTAATCATCTTTTACCTCGGATTGAAATTATTCCTGTTTCAAAATATAATAAAATCGTTTGATTAGAGTTGTGACATTTAATTTAATTTCGGTCTTTAACAAAATTAAAACCATCGTCAAAGAATTAATTATCGGATAACCTTATTGTAATCTTTTCAATAAGACCTCGACCTTTTCTGATAATTTAAATATGGAATTTCATTAACGAGCTATTAAAATTCCTAATTTATATTTTTTAAAAAACCATTCCACCGTACTTTTAATTTATAATATGTTTATTAGATAAGATTAAATCACTTGGTTTTACTTTTAGGAGTAGTACTGTGTACATTATATAATGCGATTTAATTGTCGCGACTTGTTCCGGCTTGGAGCAAGTATTTATCTAATTAGTGACAATGATACAGTACGATACAACTTACATGTTAGCATCGGAAAAAAACGTAAAACCGATATATCCGAAATGAGTGCGCCTTCAAAACCAATCTTTATTACTGCTTTAAGTGAAAATGATATTTACGCAAACACAATAACTTGTAAAGTCATATAACCAAATACATAATTTTCACAAATTTTCAAACTTATGCTACATCTAAGTTGTGTCGTACTGTAATGAGATTTAGCGGGTACGTTGCCCAGACGCACCTAGTTCCGCGAAAACCACGGAACCATACAAAGTGCATATTTAATGAGAATATCAATTAATATTAGATTCGCTCAGGCCCTTAAGTATCAAACTCAAAGCAATTTCAAATAAACCAATTACAGGCACTTTTGAATTATCAAGGGGTCGGTCAGTCAGTAAGATGAAGCTAGTTGACCATTCAAAAACCTAGTAGATTTCCATCAAGTTCCTATGGAGAAGAACGGGCAAGAAACTCCACGGACGCTCTTTTAACGCAAAAGTTTTGATCGGGTGTCTGTGTACCATCTTTTAACAAGCCGGGTGTCTAGTGTCCTCCCAACGAGGCATCCTCAGGATGTGGATTGACCAGTCGCAAACCAGAACACGACGTGTTGCCACACCGAGCGATCCTCACACGTATCGATTTCTTACAGAGTTTTTTATGACTCTTGAAGAATAGTTAAGCGGAATAGGTTACTAAATCTATATATTGTATTTTATAATGGATTTCAAGTTCCGCCTGAATCAATTAACTATCTTAAATAGTATAATAATTAAAAAATATTTTGTGTTATCTCTTTTAAACTAGAAATTCATTTAATTTTACTACAAATGCTTGCAATTGCGTTAATGTTGATGACTATGGATCAATTATCTCGTATATACTACGTCCACGGACGACCATCGAATGACGATTAACGTCAATGACGCCGTTAGCCGTCAATTACAGTTTTATAATTGTTCATGATTTGCGACATTGTTACATACAAATAACCGTAAAATAGGCTTTTCCAAAAACATGTATGGACTTTAACTGATAACGTAATATTATTTAGGTAATCATTTATTGAAACCAAAAAATGTGAAAACCAATGGTGTAGGCCCCGCTCGCACTTAATCTCATAAGTGTCGTCATTGCCATTTTATGATGCAAAAAATCCTTTTTCAAATTAATTTTAATACAAATTAAGTACATTCTTCAAAATACTTTCCTTGAAACAATTAAAAGCCGCACTCCTGAACACAATTGAAAGATGGGGCAGGTTGTCGTTTGTTCAGTTTTAACAAACGACAACCGCCTTCAATTTACCGTGAAACAACCAACTTTACAAATTCTAACTCCAATCGCTTTCATGGACCTTGTCGTCTCCTTTGTATCACAATGATAAATGCAAATCGATTCGTAAGCGATCGGCCGTAATAAATTGCTGAGTTTAATAAATATTGTAGTGCTTTCATCTTTCCTTTGTTTGTAAAATCGTCGTTGTACAGACTGGTATTCTGTTGGTGGTTATCAAATTCTTCCCTTTATTTTTTAAGGCTGACGCACATATGGGAGGGCCGCAATGCGCTTTTTTTAGTATTGAAATGCTGTAGGTACTGTTACCCGATGCGACTCTAAAAGCCTTAAGATGACATTTTGCATTGGAGAAAAGGTTTTTCTCACATTAGCTAAAATACAATCGTCATGGCTATTATACTTCTTATAAAACTAAGCCTTATTTTATGCTGGAATATTCTTTCCAGTTTAGAAACATTTCGTATGGCGAATTTCACCAAACTTTTATACCGAGTCTATCCTGCGAATAAATTTTTAATTTTTGACAGTTTTTCCATACTCTGTCAGACGTCAATTTTTTTTTCACGGATAAAAGATATCTGACTTTGATAAAATTAGCCCTTAGTGTAATAATTAAAATCTTTAACAAATATTATTTAAAATTAAAAAGAAAATACCTATAAAAAATAAGAAATTACGAGCTTATTTGTGATCTTCCTGTGCGAGTTCTAATAAATACGTTTTATTTCTTTATCAAAAGGGCCATGATAAATGGTTGGGTTTAATGAATATTGTATAAAAAAAAATAATAATAAAAAATGTTTTATTGACATAAAAAGGTGTTACATTCTAATTTGAAGCCCTGACTCCTGAGCTAGGTGGAACCTGTGTTACAGGAGCCAGTGTCTTCACCCGTTTTTTGTTTAACTTAACAATTTATGCAATAAAATTAAAACAATATAAATTTAGTGCATGCATGCTTGCTCGTGAGTGGTTTATGTTTGTGTGTTTGTGTATAGTGCTTATGTACGTCTTCCTATTGTCTGGGAAACCGTCGCTGTACCGGTATTTGTTTAGTCTGTTAATTATTTACATCTTCCACAGTTTATTTGATTGATTGAAAACCTAATTGTATTTTCGCTAACCTAAGAAAAAATAAAAGTAGCTGCCAGCAATATTTTATTATTAAAAAAAATATGTTTTGAATGGTAATATTTTTTAGCAAGTGTGAACGCTATACTATTGGTTAAAGCGAACTCCTTTCGTCAATTAACATATTAGGTTAAAATTCTTAAAAGAAAATAAATATAAAATACCCAAAATAATAAATCATGCTGTTAAACTACGAACGAAACCACCAAGAATATGCATGAAACACAATTTATTGCCTAAATAAAAATAAATAAAATCTATCTTAACAAGAAGAAAGCTTCCGGCGCATCACGGGGAAGCTTAAAAGGTTGTCTGAATTTTAAGCCTCTTAAAAGCGGAAAATATCTTGAAAATGTTAAGATAACAGAGGTCACCGTTTGTTGGTTAATTACTGAAAATACTTTGCCTTTTTGTCTTCAAAACGTCTCTGTATAACATGGAATACATTTTCATGAAAATTCCAATGTTATAAAATCGTCAGATCCAAAGATTTACTGACACGGTGTGGGTTCAGTAAAAGTATATATAGGACAGTCCCTTCTGGGTATCATCATCATCATTTAAACCGAAAGACGTCCAGTGCTGGACTTAGGCGTCCCCCAATCTTCGCTACATCGATCGGTGTGGTTCTCGCATACAGCGGATTCCTGCGGCCTTCACAAGGTCATCGGTCCACATTCTTCTGGGTATATTGCAACATAACCAATATACCTATTCAATCTGTCAGTTTTTTATTCTAACACTATTCATGTTATTGTAGAAAAATAAGTTACAGGAAACTAAAATAGAATAAATCTTCTTTGAATTGGAGTAAAGAACTTCATTATATAGGCTGTCCCTGGTAGCATGGATCCAATCGAATGGGGCGTGGGCAAGGTTATTTCCAAACTTTTTAACCCTGAGAATGTCGGTACAATTTTTTACAGTTCCAAAGTTATTACCAACTTTCTATCATGGCTATCAATTTAATTATTTTTTTCAGGACGTCGTAGAGGAGTCGTCCTTTCCTGTGGTAATACTATTACGCAGCTAGAATTCATGTGTTCAATAACCAAAAACATTTACTGCAAACTTTAATATCTGGCAAAAAATTTACTCTATTTTCGCGCGATTTTCATGGGAAAGTTTCACTAGCAAAAAAAAAATCTCAGGGTTACAAAGTTTAGAAATGACCTTAACCACGCCCCTATTCGATTTGATCCATACTTCCAGGGACACCCTGTATAGTAACTTAATAGGGAATCACATGACTTAATTTGTTCACGTCTGTTGACATATAAATAAGGATTTAAATTCATACTAGGTATATTGAAATTCTAAATATAATACGGACGAGGCCATACAAATTAGTTTTTGAACAATACCGTTATCTACTCTACGAAATATAATCCTAATCCTAACTTAATATTATAAATGTGAAAGTGAGTTTGTTTGTTACGCTTTCACGCTAAAACGGCTGAACGGATTTGGATGAAATTTAGCACAGGGGTAGACCATGACTTCGAAAAGGACATAGGATACCTTTTATCCCGATATTCCCACGGGATCGAGACTTACGAGGGTGCAACCGCGGAGTTCAGCTAGTTTATTATATTACTAGCTACCCACTCCGGTGATTTACATGTGAAGACGGTATTTTGTTCACGACACGTTGTGCACATGAAATGATGATTGTCATGATTTTTGTCAGTTTGCATGTTTGTTACTCAATTTAACGGCTGACCGAATTAAGGTAAAATTTGGCTCACAGACATCGATGAAGTCAGATATCGTGAGGAAACCTGGACTTATGGTTTATATAGATAAGTCTAAAATCGCCAACCCATCTTGAGCAAGCGTGTTGATTGATGCTCGTGCCTTCTCTGTATGAGAAGAGGCCTTTGCCCTTCTTCTTCTTCTTCTTGCAGTGGAAAAATAATAGTCCGGAATTATTATTATTGGCAAATAGACAATGACCTGATGAAGGCCGCAGGAACCCGCTGGATGCGAGAAGCACAGAACCGGTCGAAGTGGCGGTGCTTGGGGGAGGCTTATGTCTAATAATGGACGTCTTTCAGCTGACATGATGATGATGGCGAGACCCAGATTAACGTATAAAAAACTTCCTCCGGGTACATGCACCTAGGTTAGTACCTACTTTTACTAGAATACGAGTGGAACCAGAGGGCCTAGACAATAGACAAGTGACAATAGCTTCGAAAGCGTTTCGTATGTCTACAACGATTTTGAACAGGATTGACATAAGATTTTTGATAGCTTATTGTCAGTCCTACACATTTTTGCCTTTTCCATCATCGTTATCGCTGATAGAATGTCACTTTGTCTAGGCCCTCAGAGGCAACAGCTAGTTTTGAATAAATACGTAGCGTAACATTTAAGTACATATGCTTCACTGGTCATCGCTCTTTTAATAGCCTGCATAATCTACACCAAGCCGTAAATACGAAACCCAAGTTTCTAAGCTTCGTTATAAGCTGCCTCAATTTAACTTTACCAACTAAGTACCAATTATGTTGTTGAGAGCTTAAGCTATGTTTCTGATTCGCTTGGTACGTTTCATTACAACATTCTACGTTCGATGGTATCTCCTAGTTTGAGACTATGCTGTAAATTATCGTATGAAATAAATAACTTTAGTGGAAACTATAAGACTCGTTGGTCTAGTGGTCGCAAGCGCTACTGCAGAGCATGAGCTCCTGAGAGAAACGCTTTCGAAGCGATTGTCACTTGTCTAGCAAGTGACAATCGCTTCGAAAGCGTTTCGCATTTCTACAACGACTTTCAACAGAATTGACATAAGCTTTTCGATAGCTTATGTCAGTCCCATACATTTTTGCCTTTTCCATCATCGTTATCGCTGATAGAATGTCACTTTGTCTAGGGCCTCAGGTTTCAATTCCCGGGGCGGGCGAAGTTTTATTGGGTTTTTCCATCTGGAGTTTCTCAATGGTGGCAGTAGGCTCGCCGTCTATTACATGGGACTTAAACATAGCTGGCAAGATGTGTGTGTACTATAGGTGCACCTGTGCCTTACCTTTCGGGGAATATAGGCGCGATTCTTTGACATGGTCTCATTAATACCTTAGAGTTATAGGATTAAAAAAAAAAACAAAGGAGTCCTTACACGATGTATAAACTAATTGACACAAAATACGGATAATCGAAACTAGAAATGGTAGCGAATGATGTTATCTAAAGCTTACAAAAGGTTCCTATCCGATTTACGAAATATTAGTATTTAATGTTCCTCTTCAAATAAATCCGTACGTCACGTTCGGAGAATGTCTCTAATACCGTTAAATAATAAGATTGTTTTTGTGATATACCTATACTATATCTATTAATAGATACACAACCAAAAAAAATGTTAGCCCCATTGGATTTTTTATGTCTTTTTTTTATTATTCTTATTTTCGTTGCCGAAGTCAGCATTTGAACTTAAGTAAAAAAAAAGTATTGGTATAGCCTCCTATTTTTTCATTTAGCAAACAATGCACCAAACAAATGTTTAAATAATGAAAAAAAATAACCTCCTCTTTTTATTGAAGTCGGTTACAAAAAGTGAATTACTTTCTTATT
Source organism: Lithophane semibrunnea (assembly GCA_947363905.1). Lineage (NCBI taxonomy): Eukaryota > Metazoa > Arthropoda > Insecta > Lepidoptera > Noctuidae > Lithophane > Lithophane semibrunnea. The sequence continues at coordinate 10,349,063 of OX376197.1, read as the reverse complement.
TCCGATACTTATTATATGGTGGCCAGTTTTATTTTTTGCTGCTAGCTGAACTACAGATACTTGACAAACAGATTTGATAATTTTTAAATTCCATTATTACCATTTTACATAATCTTCAGCTAACAGTCCATTAACCTTAATAAACATCTGAGGGTAATGCGGTAAACGCAATTTTGTAACCCCTCAATGTATTCACAAGGCTTCACATATAGGCCAAAGATAATTAAGGAAGACCAACAATCTCTCCAAGTCCGTTATCTCCGAATCAATTATGCACAAGGCCTGATAAGTTCTCCTGATAATTATTAATGGGGGTTTTGGGAGACACGTCACCCTTATTTGCATCGTAAATCATAGGGAATATATGATAATTACACTTCATATCGCCTCGAGATTTATTCGTGTCGTCAGTTTGATGGAGGGCCCGAACTTCGATCGAATTATGACGGTAGAGGAGTTTGTGACACGGTTTGTGTCTTAGAGCTGTCGGAAGTAAGTTGTCATGTGAGAGGTATTGTGACGTATTGTTTCTTGGTCCTATATTGCTTAGTTATAAAAAAAACCGGCCAAGTGCGATTCGGACTCGCGCACGAAGGGTTCCGTACCATTATCTATAAAAACGGCCAAACAAATCACATTTGTTGTATAAAACCGCCCCCTTAACAAATAATAGAAAATTTCAACTTCTAACTATCACGGTTCATGAGATACAGCCTGGTGACAGACGGAAAGACAGACAGATGGACGGACAGCGGAGTCTTAGTAATAGGGTCCCGTTTTACCCTTTGGGTACGGAACCCTAAAAATATTAACAGGTATTTTGCTCTTGAGTAAAATATCGAAGTCAATCGCCAAGCCACATTGGACACTAGCTCAGAGTATTAATTAACATTGAGACCTTCAAAACGAATACCTATGACGTTGGTAGGGAATAGGCTTTGTTTTATGTTTGTTCATTGTGTCGTGAATTTTAAGTGCTCGGCGATACGACTCCGCCACCACCACACCGTTAGTATTGTTTAAACTGTTTTTTTTATTCCATCGCCAGCTGCTTGCACAAGTGCACGCGCCTTATAATACTTTGTGGCGTCGAAGCTGCGGCGGCGGTGGCGCGGCGGCGGCGGCGGTGGCGCAGCGGCGGCGACGGTGGCGCGGCGGCGGCGACGGTGGCGCGGCGGCGGCGTCGGCGGCGTGGTTCTGGCGCGGTGGTGGTGTCGTGTTGCCGAGCACTTTTGGTAACTAATAAACGGTATACAGGAAGCAGGAGAAGAGCAACTGAAAAGAATATAGACAAACCTATCTACATTCCTGGCAGTTGCTTTTCTCATCCTACTCCATTCAACATCGGGTTCTTATACTTAAGTTAGAAAGAGTAAACTGTACCCACTCTTTCTAACTTATAGGAACCCGATGTTTCGTAGTGAAATAAGGGTTATTTTACAGTGTATATCTTTCTATACCTTCTAGCCTTAAAGGCTCTTACATACGGGCGCGACCTATCGCGCGACGCGACGCCGCCGCATTGTTCGCCGCCGTGAAGTTTTCTCAGAAATTGTTTTGTTAGAATCCGTGTCGCGCGACAAGTCGGTATGTAAGAGCCTTTATACTTCTGAGTACCGACCATACTAATTTTGCAGTCATTAAGTACATTGATATTTGATGGAGCGCATAGAGGGCATCGAAGCGCATTTTGCAATGAAATAAACGCTATGACGCGCTCCGTCAAGTGTGAATCGTTAATTACACGCCCTAATAGTTAGGTTATATTTGCTTGGTAAATTAGTAAGTTAATTTAGATATACCTAACTGGATGAACTACAGCAAAACTAACTCAAGTCAAAAAATAAAAATCAACTGTCTACCTATTGCGGTTCATGAGATACAGCCCGCTGATAGACAGATAGACGGACTGACGGAAGGACAGATGAGGCTTAGGAATAGGGTACAGTTTGGCACCCTTCTGGTTTGGAACCCTGAAAATATTCTTCAGTCGGAAAAATCCGACCGACTTCCAACCAACAATGGATCCATTCAGGGCCTGGAAGCATAGGAAATACGTAGGAATAGCTATTGCAGACACATCGTACGAATACCTTACACTCGATAATCAAAAGGGTATCCTCTTGACTACTGCTACAGACAATCCAACCACGAGAGCGCTCAAGTCATGATTTATCAATGCAATATTGTACGAGCACTGCAAACTGTCCAATACATTAATGTCATACCTAAAAACACTCCTTGTTGCACTCCAGATCGTAACACTTGCCTATTAAAGTCGAAAATCAAAGGACGGTGACAATCAGTTAACACTTTTTGGTACACAATCGGTCTTTGCCCAAACCTAAACGGAAACACATGGTATATAACTTCGCTGCAAACACTAACATATGCTGGCTAAACTATTCTGAAGCCAGTTTATGATTAAATTAGTAATTAATCTTAATTGAAGGTTGACGAACTTCTAACATGTCTTGGTAGTTGAGTCTAACAAGGCATTTCATATTTTACCAGCTTTAGATTTGTTGAATAAAATCTCGAAGGACTTATTCCAAATACTGAGGTAATCGTTTTTCATTTTTGATGTAAAGTGATTTGCAACACTTGACAAAATGTTAAAGCAATAAAATAATCCCTTTTAAAATAATTAAAGTAATGTAATGTTAAGAATGTGTTCAATACCTGCAGTTGAATTTTTCACTCTTGCAAAAGTCAAGAGGCTCGAGCTGGTAACCGAAAATAAAAACAAGACTGACTTCCTGAGAACTTGAAATAAAAACATTCTCCCAATGTGTACGGGATGAGGGTTGCAGAATATTTAGTAACTTATTTTCTCAATAAACTTCCAGAAGACTTGCAAACGTTATTCAAAATGAGTTCGAAAAGTTATAAGTACAAATCAAAAATTCAAAACGTTTCCTTACACAATTTTTTTCCCATTAATAATTATCATGTATTATAAAAGTTTTATAATGTAAGTACCTATCATTGCAATTATCATACTTTTTATAAAGCGAACGGTTCGCACGCACACAGATAATTGCACACTGCAACACGCACTGAGATATTTTCGTTGTAAGCCAAAAACTAATTATAAAGTATGTTTCGGAAGTTAAGAAATAAAAATAAAAATGTGCTTTCGATACTAAATATTAAGAAACGGACAACCAAAATAGGCGAAAACCTTGCCTAGCTGTGTTTTCTATGTGAGCATATTAAACTATGCGAGGATATTAGAGGACCAATTCTCTAAAACGTTCACATTGAAGTCGCAATCTGTCAAACGGAATTGGAAACGGAATTGGTAGGTTGGTACCGGGTGACTGCCGGCTTCTACTAGTAAAATGACTGGTTAATAATACTGCAATAAGACGTTACCACATATAGCAGTATAATTTTAATCTTACTTCAGTGTGGGAAAGAGATGGAGCTATACTAACATTACGGCCGATATAACTTGGTAATTCTGAACTTCGCGCAGAGGGCTGCGCAGTAAAATTTTTTAGGAACCAAATGGTTACATGAGGCGAGTGTGAGTGAGAGAACATGCGCGAAAGTTCGTTGAGCCTATGTTCAGAACTGCCAAGTTATATCGGCCGTATTGTAGATATACTTTAGACGTGGAAGCTCTTTAAAGCTACGGTTTCTTAGAGCGAGCGGTGGCCGCCACTTGTCAGCCGCGATGACGGCTATCATGAAAATGATGGCCTGCTCGTTTGATTTTACGGTGTCAAAAAACGATCTCTAGAAAAACACACCAACTTACGTTCATAAATAACGTTTCAGTGACGTCAATCAAACTGCCTTTCCTAGCCTTTTCCCAACTATGTTGGGATCGGCTTCCAGTCTAACCGGATGCAGCTGAATACCAGTATTTTACATAGAGCGACTGCCTATCTGACGTCCACAACCCAGTAACTGGGTAATACGATACCCCTTGGTAAGACTGGTTGTCAGAGTTTCGGGCTTCTGACAACCCGTAACGACTGTCAAATATCCACGAATGACAGCCGGCACCAACGGCTTAACGTGCTTTCCGAGGTACGGAGGAGTCTCGGTATGTAAAGATGATCACCCATCCACCGACCAACCCCGGAAAGCGTAGCTTAACCTGATGGATCGACTCGGTGCGGCTGTTATTACTTAGCCACGAGCTCCTCCGTGACGTTTCAGTGTTTCGTCATTAGCTAGTAAATTGCAGACGCTATTTGGAATCCACCTTGGCCACCCATCTTCTAGGAAAGCATAGCTTTATTGTTTTGTGCTCTTCAGTGAATACATGATAATTATTAGCTTGTAACCCATACACCATTCTAGTGTTGTCTGTCCTGTACAGTGTCTTGCAGTAAATCTAATAGATACATAGTATATTGACACAGCATCCTCCCCTGTGTACCTACAGACAGAGGCCAGGCAAGCTATAGAAATAGGGTCCTCAATATATAGACATAGGGTCTTCAATGTATAGACATAAGGTCGAGAATGTCAGCCTTTCAATTAGTAGCCGAACAATATAGATTGGATTACCGAATAATTTTGTATGTAGACATGTTCATTGGAGCGGTAATGGAGATATAGGCGACGGAAACGATGCCTGGACTGTAATTATGTAGCAATCCATACATTGGCTATCCTAAGAAATATTATAAATGCGAAAGTGAGTTTATTTGTTACCCTTTCACGCTAAAACGGCTGATCGAATTTGGATTAAATTTGGGACAGGGGTAGACCTTGACCTGGAAAAGGACATAGGCTACTTTTCATCCTGGGTCGTAGATGAAGTCGCGGGCAAAAGCTAGTTTTAAATATACGTAACGTACGTATACGTATGTACAGTCACGGACTTTAATTGATGAGCCACCTGGCACTGTTCGTATTTTAGCCGTGTAATGCAAATCGGGTTTATTCGGTTCCCGACACGCTAAGTCATATGCCTTCGTATTAGAAGAAGAAAATTATATTTCATATCTTTACCGGTTGGCTAACCTGAGAGCCAGAACTACAAACTTGACAGCAGAGTGACTCCCCAAAGACAACCAATTGCAGGTCTGGTGCGATAGTAACGTTAGCGTACGGAGAAATAATAGGTCTTTACCTATGAAATTGCCGTTCTACAGTACTGGCCATTTCAAATCAAAATAATTTTTGTTTAGCTAAAAATTCTAATTTCAAATTAATTTTATTTTAAAAACATTGCATTCTTGCGTGCGTGCAATTTGAGTTCGTGTTTAATCGTGTAATCTCGTGAATGTTTCATAATCAGCCTATAATGTTCCCACTGCTGGGACACAGGCCTCCACTCTATGAGAGGGAGTGGGCCGTAATCCACCACGCGGGCCCAGTGCGGGTTGGTAGATGTCACATGTCTTCGAATTTTTGGTTGTAAGACATGCCGGTTTCCTCACGATGTTTTCCTTCACCGTTTTGAGAGCAGTGGTGATGAAATTATTTACACAAAGTAAAGCGCCTGTCGGGGTTCGAACCTGCGACCTACAACTCGTAAGAATAAGAATAAGAATAAGAATAATTTATTTGTGAAACATAGGTAATTACATACAAAGATCTTAAAAATTAGGTAGTGCGCTATGTTTTGCCAATGGTGACATACAAATGATCAACATTTAAAATAAAAAATAAAAACGATTGATTGGTTAGGTCCTATTGAATTACAATGATACCTCTATTACATTATAAATAATTGTTTAAATAGGTACCCAGTTATAACGCATATTAGCGCGTGCATGCAAATTACATTTTATTACAATTAAGAGTCAATTTTATTTCATGTCATTTAAATTCAAAAGATTAGTATTAGTATAATGTTAAAATGTACATATGTCAGGATTAGATTATTATAGAGATTTGTCATCGAGAAACTCATCTAAAGAATAATAACATCTTTCAAGTAATAACCCGTTAAGTGTTATTTTAAACTTTTGCAATGGCATACATTTTATTTTATCGGGAATCTTATTATATACTTGTGGAGCAACACCAAAGAAGCTTTTCTTCATTAGAGAAGTTTTACATTTGACAAGGCATAATTCATTTATGTACTGGGCACGTATCGGTGTTCTCTTTACTGCACATATTTTTTTAAATAAGTGTGGATTTGTTTTTACAAATAATGCAGTTTCCAGGATGTATAAAGCTGGTAGAGGTAATATTTTTAACTTTTTGAAATATGGAATGCAACTATCTGTTGTTTTTAAGCCACACATTGCACGTAAACACCTTTTTTGCATCCTGAATACTAGTTCCCTATTTGTTGACTGTCCCCAAAAAATAACACCATATCGCAGAACTGAGGCGACTAGTCCATGAAAGACAGTTAACAGTGTGTCCATATTTACTTTTTTTGAAAGTTGGGATAGCAAATACGCAGATTTACTCAATCGCTTACATATTTCCTCCAAATGAGGTTTCCAAGTAAGTTTATCATCTATAGTTATACCTAGGAACTTTGTTTTACTAGCTTCTTCTATTTTAGAATTATCATAAGCGACATTGACTAGTGGTTTCTCAAGCCGTTGGTGAAAGTGCATAACTTTGGTTTTATTTAAATTAATTATAAGATTATTATCATTAAGCCAATTTATTATTTTATATAGAGAATTATTAATGTCATTTTGATAATTTTTTGGATTGTTACATTCTATAATGGCCGTGCTATCATCTGCAAAGAGTACCATTTTTTGTCCTGTGGATTTTGGGAGGTCATTGATGTATATCAAAAAAAGCGGTGGACCCAAAACGCTACCTTGAGGCACGCCATATTTTATGTACCTTGCGTCAGAGGTATAGGTGGTTTCCAATTTGGTTAAAGGACATATCCTAGAGATTTCCGTACATTGTAGTCTATCACTTAGGTATGATTCAATGAGTTTAAGGATGTTTCCTCTAATGCCATAGCCATGTAATTTTTCAAGTAGAATTTTATGATCCACAAAATCAAACGCCTTCGTCATGTCTGTATATATCGCACAAACATGATTTCTTTTATCGACAGATGTCATGACACTGGATAATAGGTCAAATAGTGCCATATTAATATTAACATTTTTTCTGAACCCCTTTTGTTCATTGCAAAATAGTTTTAATTTTTCAAAGTAAGTATAAACAGAATTATAAATTATTTTCTCTATTATTTTTGAAAATACCGGTATTTTTGCAATTGGTCTATAGTTTCTAACATCAGTTCTGTCATTTCTTTTAAAAATGGGCTTAATGATTACTTTTTTTAAACTATTAGGGAATATACCATCAGCAATACATAAATTTATGACATGTGATAGTGGTGGTGCTATAACTTCCTTGACATATTTAATGACTTTGGTTGATATGCCATCGTATCCGACAGTATTCGTATTCTTGAGGCTGTTAATTACTTTAATTATGTCATCATCTGCAACAGGCAACATAAATAATGACTGTGACGCCACATTTTCTTTAACCGATTTTTTTGTCGACGTACAATTCGTTTGTAGATTGTTTTCAACAACCTCAATAAAATATTTATTGAATTCATTGGCTATATCTATGGGGTGCGTTAAAATCAAATTATCTTTTGATATTGATATTATTGGTTCTTGGGGCAAGCAAAATTTTGATTTGTTAATTACTTGCCAGGCTGCTTTTGATTTGTTTTGTGAAACATTTATAAAATGGTTATTTTGGGCTTTCTGGGTTAATTTTATTATTTTCCTGTAAAGTGTGGAATACTTTTTAAAAGCTTGTTTATTTTTTGAAATAGGGTTAAGTCTATAAGCCCAGAGTAGCTGTCTCTGTTTCTTACTACATAATTTAATTCCACGAGATAACCATTTAGTCTTTTTACTAGTATATATAGTGACGTTTTTTTCCGGAAAGCATAAACGATATAATAACAAAAAGTCATCTTTAAAGTTTTCATAAGCCTCATTTGCATCTTTGGCTTTGTACACTTGCAAGAAAGATAAACATTTCAAGTGATTTTTTAATTTGGACAAATTACGTGCTGAAATGTCTTGTTTTTTAGTTTTCCAGAATTTTAGCGTACAGATTTTATTGATAGGTACTTTGAGTAACTGAGAGGTATGATCTGAAATAACTAGATCCATTACTTCCGCTTTGCATTCTTTTCGGTAAGAGTGTGCAAAGTTGTCGATGCAAGAGTTACTACCTAATCTAGTCGGTTCATAGAGAGCCAGTTTAAGATTATATTCCAAAAGAAAATTTTCAAATTCTAATGTAGTTTTGTTTCTTTTTATTACATCGATGTTGAAGTCCCCAGTTATAATGATATTTTTGTTTGTAAGTGAACGAATTTTTCGCAGTATATTGTCCAGTCTTTCATAAAACACGTTATAGTTAAATTTAGGTATTCTATATACGCAGACAATAATAATATTGTGAGATATCAGTTCTATACCACAGCACTCGAAAACACCGGTCACTGACTGTTTTGCTACATCCGTCAACTCCCTACAGTGTAATCCTATTCGAACAAATATACAAGTTCCTCCTCGTTTAATATTTCTCGAAAAGAAGGCAGCTAGGTAGTAATTAGGTAGATGCAGCCAACTCTCGTAACCTGTCTCAACAAAATGTTCAGTGATGCATACAACATCTATATTGATTCCTTTATTAAAAAGCTCTTCTAATTTAATTGTCAGTAAATCTGATTTGTTCATAAGTCCTGCAATATTTTGATGAAGAATATTAAGGTAATTACTATAGAAAAAACTGAGTTTTCTTTTGTGATTGTATACCAATCAACTCTGCTTGGTTCTTCTGGGAACAATCAACTTCTAAGTGAGTGCCACTAAAGGTGTGTTGTGTAAGTCGCGGCCGTTACCACTGGGCCACCACTGCTCTCTACTGGGCCACCACTGCTCTCTACAGGGCCACCACTGCTCTCTCTGTGAATGTTTTAAACTGCAAAATTGAAAACTTTGAAGGTGACTCATCAATTAAATTCCGTGACTGTACGTAGGAAGGAATAGAAAATTTGTGCAGCATAGGTTTTAATAGACAAAGCTAACAAATAAACCGTATTCAAAAATTCAATATGAATCGTTCCAATGACGAAATAATCAAATCTGGAATCCAAAAAAAATATCAACTCTGGAACTAGGCAGATACAACCAAGTTCCAGATTTGATTTTTTTATAAAAATAGCACATTGACCTACGTCAATAATAACATTAATGTATAAGTATAAAATGTCTCAGTTACTCTCCCCTACTAAATGTAAGGTCAGTGGGTCGTTGTGCGACAAACATTGGTAATTAAATCCTCTCTTTAATTTGTAACCCGTAATAAAAGCCCATAAAAAGCCTTATCTAAGATTATGTATTATGTATCCCATTTGTACCATCATAAACGACGGGAACATATACGGTTGGTTGGACTGTCTTGTCTTGCTGACCGGGGCACACGGTCAGCATACATATAGCAACATAAATTATTTCAATGGTGCATTTAACAAACATTGGTCATTGCATCCTCTCTTTAAATTGTAACTCGTAATAAAAACCCATAAAAAGCCTTATCTAAGATATGTATCTCATTTGTACCACCATAAACGACGGGAACATGGCCACACAGTCAGCAAGACAAGACAGTCCAACCAACCGTAGAACGCACACAAGACAGTTCTGGTGTAACCCACAACACTATCATCTGTCACCCTAGTAGAGCGTACACCAGCGAACTGATTCGACAGACCATTAAACCAGAGGTACAACCATAGAATAATAGAAAACAGAAGCGCCACACACGTATTTTCATTTGTACGTGAGCAGTCTGTTGCGGTCGTAATAATCAATCACGTACAATCTATACCAATCCAGTTCAAGCGGCACTCGTCCTTAGCTAAAACATAAACATAACATCTCGCCGGTATTCCCCGAAGTGTTGGACAGAGGTGTACACCTACATTTCGCTTCCCATGTAATATGGTGTACCAATAGTACACCCACATTTCTTGTCCCGTGTATTATGGTACGAGCCTATTACCATCAACCGGGTGAAAATCCAGACTCCAGGCTGGTACTGAGAAATTCCGGATGGAAAAACCCAATAATAGTTCGCCCGAACCGGGAATCGAACGCGGCACCTCATCCTTAGTAGTAGCGTTTGCGACCACTAGACCAACGAGGCCGTCTATATTGTGATGCGTAGTGTAAATGGTTTTGCATACCATTGTACAGAATCATTTTTTTTTCTAACAGACAGCTGTTCTGCTGGGGATTTTGTTGCGCCACTTCTTCTTCCCAGTTAAAGCACTAGGGAGTGGTTAAAGGTGGGGTTTTGGGGGACTGTCTTATGTAATTTTGACTTTCGAAAAGTGTTATTCTCAGCCTAGTTTGAATAGATGACTTTTGATTTTATTGATAATCGAGCGCAGAGCGACAATCCTGCATGTAGAGCGTATTTGACGCCTCAAAACTGTAGACATTAAAATGCGTTCGGAACGAGAGAATCGCTTCTATTCATTCTTATTCTATGACACAACCGAACTAGTATTTGTAACACGATTTATGTACCAGGCCGAACCTACAACCAGACTATCTGTTCCTAGTGTTAGTTATTAGATAACGTGCTGCCTACTAATCTTCTCGATGCTACTTGGAACCCTAATGTGGGTAATAGGAAGACTGGGGTATAATTGAGTTGATAGTATAGAACAGGGCTGGACTGTGATTGAACTGTTACTGTTGATATTAATTTTCAAAGGTTTTAAAGATAAAATGTTTTTTTGTAACTTTATTGATTACCCTGAAAATCGTGATGTAACTTAATAATATTATAAATGCGAAAGTGAGTTTTTTTTTTGTTATACTAAAGGCTCTTACATACTGGGGCGATACGTCGCGCGACGCGAATTTTAACAAAACAATTTCTGAGAAAAATACACGGCGAACAATGCGGCTGCGTCGCGTCGCGCGACGAATCGCCCCAGTATGTAAGAGCCTTAAAACGGCTGAACGGATTTGGATGAAATTTGGCACAAGGGTAGACCTTGACCTGGAGAAGGGAATAGGCTACTTTTATCCTGGATCGTAGACGAAGTCGCGGGCAACAGCTAGTTTTAAATATACGTAACGTACGTATACGTATGTACAGTCACGGACTTTAATTGATGAGCCACCTGGCACTGTTCGTATTTTAGCCGTGTAATGCAAATCGGGTTTATTCGGTTCCCGACACGCTAAGTCATATGTCTTCGTATTAGAAGAAGAAAATTATATTTCATATCTTTACCGGTTGGCTAACCTGAGAGCCAGAACTACAAACATGACAGCAGAGTGACTCCCCAAAGACAACCAATTGCAAGTCTGGTGCGATAGTAACGTTAGCGTACGGAGAAATAATAGGTCTTTACCTATGAAATTGCCGTTCTACAGTACTGGCCATTTCAAATCAAAATAATTTTTGTTTGGCTAAAAATTCTAATTTCAAATTAATTTTATTTTAAAAACATTGCATTCTTTTTTCAAACTCTACTTTTACAACATCTTTCCAAAAATAGTGTCGAGTAAAATTTTATCTAAAAATAATCGCCCTTGAACTCGAAGATCCACGTTCCTCAGCCACTCATAAACCCAGTTAATTTCAAGCCTAATAAATGTAGGAATTTCATCGAATGAAATCGATTCATCAACGTCAGACGTTCCAGGTATAAAATTTCGATAGAAATTTCAGCGCCTGTACAATTTCCTAGGACTTTATTTAGAGTATAAACGGTAAGAAAATTCAATTAGGTACTGAATGTTTAAGTAACAGGTGTAAGTGACGGCTGAAAGATATTGCCTCTACTTAGACATTTTTAGAGGCATTTTCTTAATCAGCCCCTCGTGTGGGGAAATGAGTTCTCGTGAATATACGAGTTCGCTCACTTCGCTTAGCAGGGGTTCCCACTATCTTATCTTACATGTAATTTTGCACACTTGATGTAAAACTACGTTCAGTTAAACCTTCATTAACTTTAATGGTTAGTTTAACCGTTTTTATTAAAATTGTCTAGATTTATGCGCGTTTTTATTGTAAGTAATTTTAAAACTTTGTATTAAAATCCGCAAGGGGCGGATTTTTTACATGATCTTGTTTGGTCGTCATTAGATAGCGATATCCATCACGATTGTGAAGTTTTGCCTTCTAATTTGAATCTCTCCCTCTAGAAGCTAGTGGCTAAGTAATAACCGCCGCACGGATCGATCGATCAGGTTAAGCTACGCTTGCCAGGGTTGGTCCGTAGATGGGTGACCATCTTTACATACAGAGACTCCTCCGTTCCTCAGAAAGCACGATAAGCCGTTGTTCCCGGCTGTCATTCGTGGAACTTTGACAGTCGTTACGGGTCGTCAGAATAAGCCCGAAAGCCTGACACCCAGTCTTACCAAGGGGTATCGTATTACCCAATTACTGGCTTGTGAAGATCAGATAGGCAGTCGCTCTATGTAAAATACTGGTATTCAGCTGCATCCGGTTAGACTGGAAGTCAACCCGAACATAATTGGGAAAAATCTAAGCAGATTGATTTAGAAGTTACGTCCTGTCTGAAAAAAATGAAAATACCGCCTATACACTTAACACCACGTGGCATGAACTCCGGAAAAGCAATCGCAAACATAAAATTTAACGAGGCAACCCAAACGTATTTTATAGCTTCTATTTAACCGCAGGAACAAAAAAACAGGGGCACCTCAGTTGCTAATATTTTGGTACGCATTTTCACTTAAGATAAGCCCCCTCCCCGGACCGTATTTCACAAGATTAAGTCGTCCCCCACACCCCCACTCTTTGTTTTAATCCGCAACAGATCCAGAGATAAATCGACCATAACTGGCTTGAAATCTTAGGCAACGCTTGTTCACAATGGGACGATAAATAGCACCTACTGTTGTTTTTACACTGACTTCGCGATTATCTGTGCGATTATTGCGAGTTGTTGTAACAACTTCATTTTTGTTGTTGTTGGGAATGATTATTTGTTCGTAAAACGAACAAAATATAGTCGTGCCGTCGGATAGGACTTTTTCATTCAATTTTTTTTTATACAAGCCTTATTAAAAATTATGAAAAATTAAAAAATTATGCTTTCTTTATTAATTAAATCCTTAATAATTCCCTCAGACACACCAACTTGGGTAAGTACTACTTAATTAACTGTTTAAAACGACATTGGTCCTGGCGTAGCTTGATTTCATGTTTTACTGATAAAGCCAGATTATTTAAACAGGTCATATGATCATATAATGAGAATTGAAAATAAACGATATTTTCTCTTACTGGATTTCCCACTGGATAGCAATCAAAGAGACGGCAAAATCCACTACGAATATTTTAAATCCACTTCAGACTCGCAAATACGAATTATCACCGCAATTCGATCGTAGTGCAAGGCGAAGGTGCGCCATGGGCGGTTACCGAGGAAGCATTTTGACAGAGGATTTATAGCTCTCCGGCTTTGAATACTAACGTAGTATAGAAACTGTTCGTGCATTAATGCATAAGGCAACGCTGCACAGCAGGCCAACGCACTACATAGCTTCGCTTTGTAGGAACATATAAGCGAGATCATCCACTGCTAGCCACCGCTCCGCTACTCGAGCTTGTCTAAAAAACAAAAGAACCGCGCAAGTAACATAAAGGTGTGTACAAACATTGAACGGCAAGAGTGCGACAGCAACAAGCGGCGTTTGCAGGACACATTCTGCCGCGCTCTAGTTAAGTAAAAAAAAATGTGCGGTAGGTAGACAGAATAAGCGTTCGCGCGCGGCAGTCGTCCAAGTTAAAGCGTGACAAGCCGCGCACGATTGCCGCTTTATGTTTGGGCACATGTAAACGTCGTGTTAACGTCTCCGTACACATCCTACGTAGCTGTGGACGGTCGACTTTACCTTTTAGACTCACGAACTAAACCTTCATACTGACTGAATGAATAATAAGCGACCTAGAATAAGATGATATGAGATAAGCCGTTATTCGACGCTTTATTGCATACTTTATTGTTATAAGCTTTTTCGTTACCATAAGAATAAAATGTATGGTTTTATGGTCGTCATATACAATAGGCGGCGAAAGGGCGTTTTATGTTTTTCCCATATCGTTCAAGTTCGTTTGCGATAACGGCGGAATCAATTCGTGAATCAATTTGGGATGTGACGACACTGGAAAGCTGTTAAAATGTGTGTGGGGAACATTGATATATATTTTTTGTATAATTTTTATTATTCTGAATAAAAAGTAGGGGGCGATACTATTCCTATTACCACTGCTACGGTACCACGGTGTTATTGATGGCAAATGTCTAACAAAAAGATCAAACTATACATCTTCTAATAATATTGCTTGAAACTTATCAGCCATTTAATAGTTTCACCCTATCAAACCCAAAAGACTTTTCAACTCAATTACGAAAACTACTAACTTTAGTTTTAATTAACTGTTGTCATTTCACGCCTTTGCCGTGTATTTCGGTCTCGGCCACGAATTGGCTACCCGCTGCGCCAAAGAGAATATTATTAGAGAAATGGAACGCGCCCTGCAACCTCACTTATAACACGGTGACGGAGACGCCATGATTAGTTTCTGGCCATAGGTATACAGGGCATGGTTTAAACAAGAGTATGCGAACATAAATGCGGGGAATAGCTGATTTTTTTCACGATTTCAGGGTTGGTACTATAGTGAAGTTGTTCATAATCATGAGTACAATGAATCCTTAAGTGTGTGTATAGCCTTTATTTTATTTTTTATAGTCCTTTATTTTTCCAATATTTTGAAAAACCTCATTCAAGTGAAACCACATAATTGAAAAGAGAGCTCACTTATCTTAGCATTCACAAACTTTTAGATTTAATTTTTTTTTTTATACCACTCTAAATCAGATTAGTTTCTATGAATTCTGAGATCTACATAGCCTTTTTCCACTTTTGTTGGGGTATTTTACCAATATTTTACAAGGAGCTACTGCCTATCTGCATGAATTCTCAGATATTGGGTCTATAAAATCACCCACAATCCAGCAGAAAAGTTCTAGCAAAGGTTGTACTTTTTTATCACGTTAATACTTGCGCAGGATAGATTGGTAACCTGCCTCGTAAAACCTGATTAGCTCACCAGGTTCCCCATTTTGAAAATGGAAACATCTGTAAAATTCTCGCATAGTTTTATGGTTATTTGTCCGTAATTCTGTATTGCAGTCCCTGATTACATTCCAGAGCAACCCATTTGGATTTGACCAATAAGCGAACGTGTCGTGTTCTGGAAATCGGAATATAGGCGATTGAAATTCAGTGCACGTTATATGGCCGGAATTTGGAGCCCAAATCCATGGGAGTGGACCCCGGAATTGTGGATAAAATGATTTATAATTCGTCATCAGTGCTGATGAATATATGGAAGAATGGAACCCTATTTAGGAAACTAACAACGCTTTCGTATAGAGGATGTAGGTACCTAAAGAGAGATCCCTCCGAGAATATACTTGTTTTGATTTTGATAAATATTTGTGGAGTAAGGGCTATCGGCAGCCTACTAGTTGCCGCTACTTTAAACCGCCAGTTTGATTTTTTTTCGTTTTCTATGCAGTACCAAACCGCCGAATGGAATATGTTCTAAGTACGGAATCTGTGAAAATTATGAGACGCAGCACATGGATAGCTGCGTCTGTCGGCAGCCGCCCAGTAAAGCAATAACAAGATAATAAGGACTTGTAAAAAGAGGAAGCAGCGTTTTGTCCATCAGATCCCAGTTATTTTTCCAATATTCATGTCTCAAACATTGCCTACAGGCAAAACATCTACTTAACAAATTGTTTTCGTAAGAAAATATCATTGCATAATGATTTTCGATACTTTCATTACGGAGTCACGTGTAATAGGATAGTCACGTGCCAGCTTGGGTTTTTTTTTAATATAGACGTAAAACAGTGTATAATATCTTACAATTTCTGCTCTTAGTAAAAAGTCAGGCTGTTTATTTATATCACATTCAATATCTTTCAATTTCTGCTCTCAGTCAAAAGTCAGGCTGTTTATTTATATCACATTCAATTTAAAACTTTACGAGAATTAATACGAACTTTTTACATAATAGGAGTCTCGAGAAAATACTCGTATATCGGTTATTAAGGTATTTTTTTTAAATGAGTGTTTTATTATTGTAGACAAGAGGTCGTGCTACAATAATATTAAAAGTTACCGAATTAATAATTTAGTAGATCTGTCTGTAGGATTTTTTGGGCATAATTTATAATCACAAGTTTTGTGTAAAGGAATTCGTTTCGAAAAACGTTTAGTTCTCAATTATTTTGCGAGAAAATATTGTTAATAAATCGGTATGTGTATGAATTTGCTTGTCACGGATTTCAATATTTGGCACACGCGTAAAAGACAAAAGTGTCTTATGTCCTAGTTTAGGGTATGGCCTACATACCCTATATTAGGAAATAGGACACTTTTTATCACATTTTCCAACATCCACGCGGGCAAAGCCGAAAGCAAAAACCCAGTACATAATAACCAAACACGAGCCTTCAAAACAATCAACTTTCAAATTAATATTTCTGGAGTGTAAAATTCCCTAATAATTCTTTACCGGAATTAATTTCTTTATCGACTGAAACTCCGGCGAACAAATCAACCGAGTAATTCGAATATTATCGACAACTTATAATGACTTTACGAACTTTAAAAGGTATCCGTTAACTTCATACTTACGCAAACATTTCATCAAAGTACGAAGTTTCTTGTATAGATAACTGACAAATGTTGTTTAATGGAAATTAACTCTGTTGTGCGTAGTTTAATTTGTCAAATAATTATTTACACTTGTTCAATTACGTAATGCCTCGAGTTTCGAAATTATTTTCCTCTAGCTAAATTATGTCGCACGTGTTATGATCGTATTATTTAATTGGTCTTATTGCTTTAGATTTTAATACTCATAGCTTTATTAAAAACACGTCTAGTTTCAATTAGGTACGTTTGAAAACTCAGTACAGATTTTGTTTGTATGATTTAAAATGGATAATCCAGTTTTAAAATGTTTGAACCTACTGAAAAATCTACTCGTGAAATAATAAAAAAATGTGTAAAAAAAATGAAATATTTTCGTCTGTGCTGAAAAATGTTACGGTTTTCATTATTTTGTGGTGTAGAATCAATTGTTCTTCTGTTAAATTAACTTGCTATTTTGTTAGCCGGCTAATATTTGAATCCATAGAGCAGAGGTGGCCCAGTTAGAACAGTGGTGGCCCAATGGTGACGGCCCCAACATACAAGTTGTCGCGTAGTTGGTCGTGGTTTCAAACCCACGCATTTCCTTTACTTTGTGTAACTAATTTCATGACCACTGCTCTCAAAACGGTGAAGGAAAACATCGTGTAGAAACCGGCATGTCCTAGAACCAAGAATTCGAAGGCATGTGACATCTACCAACCCGCACTGGGCCCCCGTGGTGGATTAGCCCACTCCCTCTCGAAGAGAGGAGGCCTATGTCCCAGGGAACATTGTGGGAACATTATAGGCTGATTATGATATAAAATCCTAGATAGAATCATACCTAGATTTTACACAAACACTTGAAAACAAAATAAATATGTAAACATATAATGTTTGAATTCGTAAAGATAATTAATAACCGGTCAGATATGCAGTCACTCCATGTAAAATACTGGTATTCAGCTGCATCCGGTTAGACTGGAAGCCGACCCCAACATTGTTGGGAAAAGGCTAGGCAAATGATGAATAAATAACCGATAAATAAATACTTCTTGGGAGCCTATCCATTAAATATCGAGACCCCTCCGTGCCTCAGAAAATGCGCCGTTGGTCTCGACTGTCATTCGTAGATCTTTTACAGTCCTTACGGGTAGTCAGAAGCCCTAAAGTCTGATAACCAGTCTTACCAAGGGGTATCGGTGTTAACCAGTAACTGGGTTGTGAAGGTCAGATAATCGCATAGCATCCGGTTAGACCAGAACCCGACCCCAACATAGTTGGAAAAAGGCTAGGCAGATTGATACAATATGTAAGGACCGTACCAGATGGCGTTCTATGGTTTCTGCGTACCCCCATGGGAAGATGGCGTGAGTTTATGTTTTATGCATGACGTATTTATTTAAAATTCTGTAAACCTATCCATCTCAATAAAGGCAGCAGTGTATTGTAAATTCTCTCTAGGGAACACCGCGATAATTAAATACGTACACAAAAAAATATAAACCTCGTACATACGAGTATCATACAGCCGAGCTCTTTGTTCAGACAAAATGAAACTATTGAACCTCTTTTTTTCAGAATTTCAGTTTTTCGTTAATTGACCGCCGGTTTACACGTGAACTGTCCTATTTTGTAAATATATTGCTCACCAGAGAACAATGTAGTGACACAAACTGAATAATTGGTTATTTTATATTTGTTAAGACTAGCCATTGGTGTCTAGTGGTCGAAAAACGCGACTTTTTTTTGTTTAGGTTGAGAAATCCTCAAATGACTTCTCTCGCTCTGGGCGGAGCGGGAGGGCATGTCAGACTTTTACTGACTAAAACTAACCCGTGTTCCTTCAGTTGCCTGTTGCCAAGAGCCCCGGTATCCCTTTCGGACTTTGCAACCCTGGCAGGCATCGGCCCTAGCGGACCCCGTCAAATGTGCTGACATCTCTTTGAGGCACACGTGGAACACAACGCGCCGTCGACCCGGGCCTGGCCCTTATCGGATGGCGAGCTACCCATTGCTCGCCTGGACATAGGCATCCCCCAAGCACCGCCACTTCAACCGGTCTTGTGATTCTCGCATCCAGCGGATTCCTGCGGTCATCACCAGGTCATCGGTCAACCTGGGAGGCCTTCCAAGGCTACGTCTTCCGATACACGGTCCTCACTCCAGAACCTTTCAGCGCGGCCCCATCGGCCATTTGTTTTGCAAGCATTTTCATACAGCTGACAAAGAATGACAGTTGTTATTTCAATATGAACAAGTTAAGTTGGTAATCAATTTGCTAAACAATTAATTTTCCTGACTATGCAACAAGCGTAATAAATTATCGAGCTACTTAATAATTCCAGGGTATTCTATACAATACAGAATATTCAAATAAGTATACGGAGCTACAAACAGTACTAAGTATAACTAAGTTATCTGTAATACTACGGCCCGCTCAGTACATTCAAAATATAGGTATAATAAGTTGTTGGTACATAAAATGTCCGAGAAACTTCAATACATTACTCGTGCTCACGCTTCCGACTTAATGAAAATCTTACTTTGCTTTCAAGTATCGGAAAACCTTAACTTAGTTCTCGTAAGAACTCCAAGTACATAACATAACATGAATCTATACATACACTACACACTAACGTCTGTACCGAAAGTATTTAATAAAAGTGTAAACAAACCTTGTTCAGGTCACATTTAGTCGGGTTCATTTAATAAATGTAAAATTTGTAAACTTGGAGTTCAGGGCCAATTTTACCAATGAAAGTGAACGCGATTAGCACATTTAAACCGCGTTCAAGAGCTGTCAACGTCATTATTGTTATGGAATTTTGACACTGACAGCTCTTAAACGTAGTTTAGATGTACCGATTACGTTCAGTTTCATTGGTGAAATTGGAACTACGTTATTAACATTTTCACTGTTATTACGCGTTGCGCCACTAAAAAGTAACACTGGTTTAGTTAACCTGACATTTGTTTTTTTTAGTTGGGAACATTGCAATTCAATATACGAACCATAAAATGTAATTTAAGTAATCCGACCAAAAATGAGTGATCGAACAATCAGCGAATCGGTGGGTTAAATATTTAAAAGTTAGGTTAACCTGTAACTCTTGGTGGCGCATAACATTATTATAGTAATTGAAAAATTCTTTAAGGCGCACTGCAAATTGGCATCCACAGGTACGTCTTCTGATCCATTTGTTTACATTTTCATCAGATACTTTTGAAACAGACCATACATTCAATCTGGTTTACTCCTGACTCTTTGCATCGCCGAACGCCATAAAAGTAGATTTTCGGTTAAACTTTATGCTTTTTTCGTCACACGACAAAAATCGAAATAGTCAAAAACAATAGAGTATAATTTTAAATGTTTCCAACAAAACAGAAACGGATTTTATTTAAAAAGTTCGCCAAAAAACAATGCAGTCGCTAACCACAGATGGTAAACCTATCCCTCGTACGACTATGTCTAAATTACGCTGGCTCGTAATCCAAGAAAATCTGGCCCAAGATCTTGATCAAATCACTCAATTCGCTTGGCCGAGAGCCAAATACCATAAGCCGGCTGATTTAGTACTATGTCATGAGGTTAGAGTAAATAAGTAATTTCGTCAGATTCTCGGTGTTGAAATATAAAATCGATATTGTTTGCTGAATGAATGGAGTACCTCGTAAATCTTGGTCGTACTACTATTTTATGGTGCCTGTAGATTATGGCCAATGTTGGCCACGCGTCAACCTCCATTAAAAGGTTTAATAACTGCTTTTATGAACCTACTATGTCAATGCAGCGATGGTTGAAGTGTCGCCAACATGGCATGTGCTAACACCAGGAAATATCAAGTACAAAATATGTCGTGCATAATTTTAATGTATTTTTAAGAACGTCAACATGCCTCGTAGCAACTCGTAGCAAGCGTAGCAGAATAATTTTGCTACGCGGCTACGAAGCCTACGCTACGTGATATTTGTGTTCCGTTGACTTGGTTTTGCGATGTTTCTCATGTTTTTAAATACGTATTCTATTCACAGGATTGTGTCGAGATTTGGTGTATGTTTAAGGTCTACGATCAGCGAATGTGTTAATTAGGTTTTATAAATGTACCTCCAAAACACATAGTTATTAAGGTTATTATAAAATCACTGTATATCTACATAATTACTCAAATGATCTTTTCGGAATCAAAATACACGAGTTTGAGTTTCCAGTGTACTCGAAAGATGGCGTTGTACAAATGACGCGATTTTCTGAATCGCGGTGTCTAGATCGATCATGACATGGGACATAGAATACTTCTTATCCCGGTAGTACGTTCCCGTGGGATAGTTTCCGACCTCCACGAGTGCGAAGCCGCGGGAAAAAGCTGTAACCTATAAAGTATCATCAACACATTAATTCACATTAAACCGCTCATCAACTGATATTTTTCTTCATTAAAACGGAATGTGTAAATCAATGCAACTCCATACATTTACAAAGTTCGTCGCACCATTACCACAAATGTTCAACTCCATTATATTGCTGTCATTGGAAATATTGAATTAATTTTGTAACTCGATAACGAGTGCAATAAATATTCGTTTCCGAACGCCCGATCGAGTCGCGCCTGCTTTATAACCGAACATAAACTTTGCAGTTGGCAACATCGAAAAGCGCCCATTGAATTATGATATTCGATTATGTATGGCAATATTTATTTAAGGAAAGCTGCAAATGGGAGTTTTCCTCCTTTGCGCTTATAGAAACATAATATTTATTGTCTGACAGCAATTTGTTTGTCGGATAATGGAAAAATTGTCGCTGGATTTTTCTATTGACTTTCAGTAACGAGCTCATCATATTGTTATGAACATAATAGCTTACGTATTTAACAGGAATATCGGCATGTTGTTGTTTCACTGCCTGGCAAAACTGTCTTTGTTATACTTACAGAAATAAAACAAGGATTGAGGCTGGAAGTACACCTCCGCCACGAAACCATCCTTTGAAACCGCAGTAGTTCAATACAAACTGGCTCGCGTCATGTTCCACTACACGAATCGGATGCGAGTAGCGGAACATTAGCGAGCAGATGAGTCGAGTTAGTTCAATTGAACTAATTGAACTACTGTTCTATTGAACTAACTCTATTACTGTATTGGTTCCTCTGCTATGGTTTCGGGGTGGAGGTGTGCTAGTGGCGTGATAATATACTTACAATACAGTAACTGCAGGTTTTAATAAATTGTCCATTCCCCACTATTCTTTCCTTCATTACAAGTCGAGTACTTCATCATCATCATTATTGGCGACGTTGTTCCACCCCTGCTGAGTATTGGCCTCCTCCTTTTTGTGCCATGCGACCCTGTGCGAGTCTCTTCCAGGTCTTCCCGCGAGCTTCTGTAGGTTGTCCGGCCTACTTGAATATTGTGGTCTGTCAACGCTACTTTTACCTGTTCTTGGCAACCATTCCGTTAGGGCTCTGCTCCACCTGCCATCACCACGTCTAGTTAAATGTACTCGAGTGTGTGTGTAGTCTGTAGTCGAATACTTACTTACTAGATTTTAAACGCTGACCCTTTAAATGACCTCAGTTGAAAAACGCTTACAACGCAAAAACAATTATTATTCTTCTGAAATTCAAACAATTGCGCAATCTCGACGAAAAGTCACGAACTCGGAGTTGTAATAAGCTGTTTCTACCTCATGAAGCCAAGTGGTAGTAATAGTGCATTAGTACCGAGTACCTACCCACGTTACTGGGAATTGCGCCATTTAGAGTTTTCCGCACTTTTCTTCCGGGAGAAAGAATTGCTTAGATTTTTTTTATGTACGAAAATGTTTGGCTTTTATATGTTACCTAACAATCCCATCAGAGCTAACTATATAACACATAACATCACACCTGTGTTTCCCGAAGGGTTAGGCAGAGGTACATCTGCAGTAAATCCACATTTCACCAGTTATGTTTAAGTCCCATGTAATAGGAGTCAACTTTTTATCTAGTCTGAATAAGCGACTTACAAAAAAATATCAAACATATTTCAAAAACTGATTTAACACATTCGAAAATCTCGTACTTGAATTATGTAAAATATATGATTATTATCACCACCAGATCTTGAAAATGTACACGAAAGCAGGCCCAAAACGGCACTTATAAACGCCTTACATTTTGTAAGGCTGAGAATTTCTATCAAAAATCCAATTATTCTCAAGCCCGCTATTCACCGTTGTGCCTATTGAAATCGTCACGACAGCGTGGATTATAAGGTAGACAGATAGATTTACTTAACCTGAAGATTGAATAAAGGTGCAGTTACATTGCTGCCCACAGCTAAACTGTGAACGTGTATGAAAATGTAGGCGTGATCCTGCACTGCGAACCTCTCCTTGGTCACGCTACGTACGGATTGTGGCTGGCAAACAAATGCACTTATGCAGTTAACGTGTGTAAACCTTTCCGTGCATATCCTATGCAGCAGGACCTGTGTCTTAAATAAACGTAACTACTATAAGTTCAAGGTTACGCACTATATTTTATGACGCCATAAAAAAGAGTTGGCAAAATACTATACAAGCTGTCGACATAAGGATAGAACCTTAACGGTTGTCAACTGAGCCTTTTATTCTGCGTCGTAAAAGCTGACTCTCATCACAATATATATAGAGATGGTAATGTGAGTAGAACAGGAATAAAAACGTTGAGTTTCCTCCTTGTTTTACAATATGACAATTTCTGTTGAATTTTTTAGGAAATTGGACAACAATGACGTTAAAACTGCTGCAAATATTATTCAACATTGAGCAACATTTGCAAAAAAGCGTTGTACGTGATCTTGTGTGTTTACGTGGTCTTGATAAAGAACCTTTTAAGTAACTTACTTACAAATCCAACTTGCCTTTGCAGTTCGGGTTGAGTGAGTGACGTCAATTTATAAACTCTTTTGCATTTCTACACTCTTGTTGGATAACTAGACTAGACTACATTTAGTGTCCATGAGAATTCGCGTTCATTAAATAGGTTTAATTTCAACAACCCTCATGGACTTATTTGTCATGCTCCCACCCTTATCTCTGGTATAGTTGGGATCGACGCAGCATTTCTTTTTCACCCATACACATCTATCAACTGACGTCTTATTCACCCTCTTCCAAACCATATCATCGGACTAATGTGATAAAACAAAAGAAAAACAAAAACGCAGTTTGTCCCACAAAAAATACGGGAAGAGTCCGGGTGATTTGATAGTACATTACACACGTGTGTATAATGCATGAGTCGATCTCAAGTATCAAGTATCAACGAGCGGGTTGCGTTGGCAGTTCGTGACAAACGTAACAAGTGACGTCGTTTGTCACTTCCTGTGCATCTCTGTACTCCTGGTACTCAGGAGTTATTCGAGTGATTTATAACTTTGTTTAAAGAATTTGAACGAGTATATTACGAGCAATATTAATAGCAATCCAATTCGGGCACTTATCGAAATAATATAAAAATACTGTTATCAATTAGTTAGAAAAACAAAACAAAGATGGTAATCGAAAGTAATTTACGTAATCAATTTAAACCCGTGCGGTAATTGCGTAACACACTATACAGATTAGCAATAGCCTTTAAAATGATTCAGATTTGATCGATGACAGTGACGCAATTAGGGTGCGGCGATTTTTTTTTAACGTTTTAGGTAGTGCGATATTTTTAGAGCGAATAGACTGAACTTCCATCAACTGTTGCATCACACAATAGAAAAAAACCCATTTTAGAAAATTCTATGACAAGTTCGTCCACAGTTTTTCTATTGAGCAGCCACAAAGGGATAACAACAATATTGTAGAATTCAAATCTCTAAAACGTTCCATTGAAACTTTGCACAAACAGAAAAGATTATTGAACAACGAAACAAATATAAAATATAGACGCAATCCAAAAGTGAACAAAGAGGGCTTATCTTCCCGCTTTACAAAGCACAGTTTTGTTCTTAAATCGGCGCGGGCGGGGAAAAATCGAAAAATAATGATTTACGCATTTACTTAGTAAATCACGCACGTTCTCTTGTATTCTGTTTGGGTCAATATTGATTTATTATACGCTGCCCAGTGCAAAATTGTGGGTTTGATTTCCAGACTGTGTTATTTGGTTTTCGTTTAAGAAGATCAACGCCTTTATTTTTTTTGCTGGCTGTAATGGCAATGGAATTTCTATCTACACTATTATCAGGATCTGTCCTCTAAAAACATTGACCTTCCAATGACGGACGATTTGTAAATTAATGAACACAAAAACTTTTTGCACAGTTTTTTAATAATTGTGCCTCTTTTTATCTTTCTGGCCTTTTCTCACAGTTGACCGCAGTAACTAAGCTAGGGTACCATACCCCGAGCAAACGTATCAGGTTAGGTTGGAACTGTTACCAACCACGCGCGGGCCGAATTGGTCGCAGTAACTAAGCTAGGGTACCCCGAGCAAACGGATCAGGTTAGGTTGGAACTGTGACCAACCACGCGCGGGCCGATTTGGTCGCAGTAACTAAGCTAGGGCACCCGACATCAAAGTTGCTCGCAGTTACTTGGCTATTTAGTATTTTTTAGACCCTATAATAATAGGAATTATTTCAGCAAAAAGAGGTACAATCATTAATTACAGTGTTCAATAATATTTTTAGGAACGCATAATGGAAATTATTATAGGTTCGTTTGCAGATATGCCATAATGAACACGTATTTTATTATCTACCTACACCATTGGTGTACCAAAAGCCCTGTAAGATCCATTTGAGCGTTACCGTTCATCGTACGCTTGTCAGTTCTGGGAACTTGGTAAGTAATATCGTGTGTATGAGAGATTCTAACATTACTTGCGACAGCTTTCCTATCTGAGATTTTAGCAGAAACCCCACACATTTTCAACAAAACATATTCTGGGAACTCTGATGTGTTCAGCACATAAGTATTTTATACCTTGTTTACATCGCGAATTAATTTTAAACAAGATTACTTTTTCTAAGCAACAGTATCTTGGTAGAGTGATAACAAACTTAAATGTAGACGAACGAAACATGGTAAGTATTAATAATAAATTAATTATTAAGATTTAAGTGGGTAGGTTCTTACGTTATTTCTACACTATTTCAAAATTGCAGGGCAACTAATTTATCTGAGGAAATAATAATAAAAATAATTAAATATGTTCTGAATTTTTTTGTTTAAGTTTAACAACTTCAATCAAAATCCTAACTGATATTATAAATGCGAAAATGAGTTCGTTTGTTACGCTTTCGCGCTAAAACGGCTGAACGGATTTAGATGAAATTTGGCACATGGGTAGACCATGACCTGGAGAAGGACATAGGCTACTTTTCATCCTGGATCACAGACGAAGTCGCGGGCAGAAGTTAGTGCTAATTAAAAGCATACTCATAATAATTATAGGATTCATATCACAATAATGCATTCTGCATAATGTGAAACGTAAATAACTGAACACTGTAGCTTTCCTTTTCCCCATAAACATAATGTGCCACTTACGCCACTAACGTATTGCCCAGATTGGTTGTAATTCGTGTTTTTGCCCACAATTCCCACAGCGGCACTATTTGCATTGTGCCCGAAAAAATCCCCGCAGAAACACATAAAAACATGTAGGTAACACGTTTTGTAATAAATAAAAAATGTCTGTACTCCTAAACGGTGGTACACATTGCTGGGTAGTTTTTGTGTTGTTTTTTATGTGCATGCTATGGAATCTAGTTTTTACATAAAAATAATGGGTTTACTAGCATCCTACTACACTAAATGTTACAAATATGTTTTTCTGTGGATAAAGGACCATGCTCACTAATCCTATTAGTCTCGTGGGATCAGTACCTGTTATCATGACCATCAATGATTCTGATGACTGTGCTAGTCAAAGGCTCGTAGACCAGAACCTTCTGGTCGATACAAAACCGAGCACTGCCATACGAGTATTCAGAATAGAAAAGTGACGGATCTGTAACTGTGATGGCGGTACTCCTAAGCTGCTTTGTCGCACAATGGATTATGGGTACACCGATTCAAAAAACGAACGAGTCGAGTTTCTATACAACCCTATTCCAGCTCCAAAAACACAAACGTGCAGCTTGCCCAGTTTTAGAATTTTATTTACCTGACAAGGTTTCGTTTTCGTTTAATATTTTCTGGAATCCCGCTGGAATGGTCTGGTTTGCCGTAGTTGCAATATACTGCAAGATCAACAGGTTGAATTGGAAACAAACAAACTATCCGACGAACTTTTATTATGCACGTTTTTACGCTGTTTAGAGAGCACTGAATAAAACAGCGGTAAATAAAGGCAGGACTGATTTGTGGAATTAACGCATACCACCAAATTCCCCAATTAGGTATTAAATATTATGTTATCATATTTATTTATTTTATTATTTACACGGTAAAATACTATACCATATAATTTTAATTTGAGTACAAAGGTACAAGGTTAAAATCATAATTAATACACGGAAATCATTTTTTTTTACTATTAAGTATAAACACATTGTTTATTATACTGATTGTGTGGGAAGTCTTACCAAGGGGTATCGTATTACCCAGTTACTGGATTGTGGAAGTCAGATAGGCCGTCGCTCCATGTAAAATACTGGTATTCAGCTGCA
Organism: Lithophane semibrunnea; assembly: GCA_947363905.1. Classification (NCBI taxonomy): domain Eukaryota; kingdom Metazoa; phylum Arthropoda; class Insecta; order Lepidoptera; family Noctuidae; genus Lithophane; species Lithophane semibrunnea. The sequence goes on along the minus strand of OX376197.1, from coordinate 10,321,716 downwards.
ATCGGTTAGACTGGAAGCCGACCCCAACATAGTTGGGAAAAGGCTAGGCAGATGACTGATTGTGTGGGAAAATTTTGGTCGCATTACAAATCTACGCACACATACAGTCAGTCACACACGTATAAATAAAGGTCTAGCATAGGTACCTCGGCCATTTTGGTTTGTTTTGGCTGAAGGTACCTACAGCGGAAGTATGACAGTAATTCACATATTAGTTTTGGGAAAAAAATAAAAAAATAATTAAAAATTACAAAAATCGATTCAGTAAACGATTCTGAACAAACCTTTTTACATGACTGCCCAAAGAGGAGTGTAGGTAATGTTTTCAGGGTTCATGTATTTTCATAATGTGCATTAATTCAGTTACTCATTGTATAATTTGATTTGTAGATGCAACGTTTTTCCTTATGATTGGAGTAATTATTTTTATACCTTTTTTTTTTTGTGGGTGGGACATCATCCATTGACTCTCCCGCTCTGGGCGGAGCGGAAGGGCGTGTCAGACTTTTACTGACTAAAACCCACCCGTGTTCCTTCAGCCTGTTGCCAAGGTCCCGGTATCCCTTTCGGACTAACCCGCAACCCTGGCAGGCATCGGTCCTAGCGGACCCCGCCAATTGTGCTGACATCTCTTTGAGGCGCGCGTGGAACACGACGCGCCATCGACCCGGGCCTGGTCCTAATCGGACGGCGAGCTACCCATTGCTCGCCGTCCGCAAGCCCGCGCCTATGGTGGCCGGGAATCCGCCTGGGATTCGCGACGCCCAGGGCGTCTCCAACGGCGGCGGTTAGGGGCGTGAGGGCGCAAACTTTGCCTCTCCCTCACGCGTTCCGCCTCCTCCTTCGCGAGCATTACTGTTTCGCAGAAGGAGGTGACTGCTTCCCATGCCCTCTCGCTCCGTACCATGGCCTGGACCAAAGCCGGACGCGAGAGGTCACCGCCGCCAATCGCCTTCAAGAGGACACGGCGGGGCTCCGCCCAAGCAGGGCAGACCTCCACCGTATGCTCCACCGTGTCCTCCGGACGATCCACACAGTGGTGACACCCGGGCGTTTCCTCCCGCCTTATCCGAAACAGGAACCTCCCGAAGCAACCGTGTCCGGTGAGGACCTGCGTCAGGCGGAAGGTGAGGACGCCGTGGCGCCTCTCTAGCCACTCCTCAAAGAGGGCAATTATCGCCGCAATTGTGGCGTGCCCAGCACTGGGTTGCGACAATCGCACTCTCCATGCCGCCATGAGATCCTGCCGGAGCTCTGTCCGAAATTATTTTTATTCCTAAGTTAGTACCTATATTGGGCAGTAGCGAACGGTATAAACACACCGCTGAAGGCTATTTCCACAATTGCGATATTTCATCTGGTTTTTACCGTATATTAATTGCCATACCTAACTGAAAAACTCATGTCACACTAAAACTGTGTCTCATGTACATGGATCGTCAACTGCAAATAGATGCTGTTTACACGGACTTCCAGAAAGCTTTTGACAAAGTGGACCATGAACTGCTTTTGACGAAAATAGCTTTCAATGGTATACGAGGTGATTTATTACGCTGGTTTGTATCATACGTCACTAATAGAACTCAGAAAGTGGTCATCAAAGGCTTTGAATCCACATCCATACATGTCACGTCCGGCGTGCCCCAGGGTTCAATTTTAGGCCCTCTCCTATTTGTTCTTTTTATAAATGACTTAAATCAATGTTTCAGATATTCAAAATTTCTACTATATGCCGATGACCTGAAAATATTTAGGAAAATTCAAAATAAAACGGATTGTACTTTATTCCAAGACGATTTGGATAGATTCTCGGCATATTGTATTAAAAATAAGCTAAAGCTAAACATCCTTAAGTGCTCGTCTATAACATTCACCAAAAATAAAAATACTATAACTCACACATACAACCTAAATAACGCCTCATTGCATAGAGTCCCTGTAATCAGGGACCTTGGGGTACTTTTGGATAGTAAACTTCACCTGGATCAACACATTGATAACATTATTAGTAACGCGTTTCGCATGTATGGATTTGTGATGAGATGCATGACCGATTTTAAACGTACTCGCACGTACATTCATTTATATAAATCTTTAGTGAGATCTCAGTTGGAGTATGCTGTAATGGTATGGAACCCCTTGTACAAAAAATACATAGATAACCTAGAAATCGTTCAACGTAAATTCCTTAAAGCCACACATTATCGTTGCTTCCGAAAAAAAACATCCTACATTAACTTATTGAAATATTATAAGCTAACTACTTTAAGTGATAGACGCACTTTTTTGGAAACTAAGTTTCTCTATGACCTGTGTAATAACAAGTACGATTGCTCAGAGTTGACAAACAAATTGTGCTATATAGTACCTAGAACTGTTGTGCGGCGTGGGGTGCGTGGGTGCCCGTTATTTGCAGTGTCTTCTTGTCGCACCAACGCGGGTGTCCGCGCACCTCTACGTCGTTTAGCAAAAAATTATAATACTCTTTTTTCAGAATTAGATTTGTTCTCTTTGTCAGCTAATAAAATTCGCATTGAGCTTCTTAAAACGATCGAGGGACCGGATGATTAACCGTGTCTCCGTATAATTATGTATACATTAGTATTATAAGAATAAGATTTGTTCATTTTTAAGTTTCATTAGTATTGTTGTTGCACTCGTGCTCTTCCAAATTTCTATTAGAATATGTAATATGTGGATAACGTAGTTGGTTACACACTGATATACCTATTTATAAGCCATTTTGAACTATGTAAAGTGTGTAACTGTTGGTTTTCCTTAATAAATAAAATAAAAAATAAAATAAAAATAAAACTGAAACGTACGTTACCGTATAATAATTGCAGTACATATCTGAAAACTGAAACACTGAAACGTACGATAGTAAAGTCTAATATTGACAGACATAGCGTATTTATTCTGTCTGCGATTTGTTTTATGTGAAACGTAATCCCCTGAAAAAATCTCGCCCGCAAGCTGAAATATTACCGTAACGCGGATACCTGATTTCTTTTTTAACATACTATCAATATAGCCCGCTGCTTCAAGTAGTAAGTTCATAACGTCTTCAAATAAAGATTCCTCAGTGCAAAACCGATTGCTTCTCACAGTTCCGAGTGGGTACATCTGTCATGTTAATTATAGGCAGTTCATTATACCGCCTCGCTGACTTCACCCACTCCTTTCTTTTTATACAAGCTGAATTGCGAAATTCTTTTTCCTTAGTATTAAATCTCTTCGTTAATTTAGATCTAGGCGGGACTCTCAGACTCATTCTAGACGGTAACGACCCTTCGGGGTTCCTCCGGGGTTCTTTGTAGCCACACTGCAAGCCATGGACATTGCTCTTTAAGGCATGCTACACAATTAGTCAGCTCACCATGATACGGCACCGCTGAGCATCAAAATAAAAATAAAAATAATATTATGTAGATAAAAAAGCCGAACAGCTTACAAAATTGTGACGAGCCGACCCGAACTAGATTCAGTGATTCCTGCCGATCGGCATGAGCCGAACGAAAGCCGAATTATGTATGTCAATTGCATCGGGTCGGCTTTGTTGTTCTACAAATGCTGCCGAATCGAATTTGTCAACCCAAACAAGTGTGTAGCACTACTAAGATGTAAGTACCTGCATAATGTACCTAAAGAGTATGGCTTCACAAATTTTCATAAAGTGTTAGGAGGAAGCCGATTCGAAGGTCGCTTCAGTACGTTTATTTTATCCATGTTTCCCGTTTTTATTGTACGATAATTGTAAATACATACATAGATACGCCATCACGCACTCATCACGCCTTCTTCCCATGGGGGTAGCAGAAACTGCAGATTTCCACCTGCTAATCCTAGATGGTGTCGTTGTGTAGTAACGAAGCAAAAGTAAAAAAAGTATGTAGGTAAGCATCGCCTTACATACTCCTTTTACTTAATTTACTTTCATACATCCATACATGGACGCCGGTTGCGAGTAGAGTGCGCTGTGTGTTTCAACAAATAGTTCCTATGCCATAATGTTGACTCCACTGTTGTAGAACCAAATACGAATACGCTACGCCGCTATAATATGGCGCTACCTTAATATTTTTTTAAAACAGTAGAGCCAACATTGCGGCAAAGGAACTATTTGATGAAACGCACTCCTACGGATGTTTTTAAAGAACATGACCAATATAAAAATAAAAAAATAAATTAATTAATTTTATTTTTTATAAAAGGGCTGAAAAAGCAAATGTTTTTTTATAGGATCATCGGCCTACTTAAAGAATTCCTTTGAGGCATAACTTACTTTGGTGCATACGTGCATACCTGACGAGTCGAGAAAAACGAGCACAAAAACTTGCGCCCTTTACATGTCGCCCTGGTAACATCGGCTTTCATAACCCTCCCTTGTACAAGCTTATGAGATTCCTGAATAAATTTTCGAATAAATTCGTTCAAACCAAGTCAGCCTCTCACAATGTTTCAGCTTTTGAATGACAACAGTAGATTGTAAAAGACGATTTTTTTTTTTTTCTGATCACTTTATTTCGTGGAATCTATGAGTGACGCTGTGGAAATCACCCGCTCGAAATTATTGATGATGATACATTTTACCATTTCTAATGCTTAAAAACGTACTTCTACTAAATTCAAATAAAGTTGAAAGTTTTGTTCATTCTTTTTCGTACACTTTTTTACACAACTAATTATTTGGCGATTTGTGTCGTCAGTCTGAAAATACGTAAGCACATTTCTTCTACAAGGTCCGTTTAGGGAGTTAATGAATCGAATAATTTGTTACAACGTAAACTAATGTTCTATTGACTTTGATTCCCTTTTCAGGGAACGTATTAATCTTGTTGGGCTGGAATATTCTGTAACATTATTTGTAAGTTTAGTAACTTTAACGCATAATGGATCCAAATCGTCGTTTTTTGCTACCGACTTCCGAAATTAAAGTTATTTTTCACTTTTTAGTGTATTTTTTGGAAGTCGGTTGTATTTTTTTATTTTTCACTTTTTAGTTGTGGTACCAATCCCACACAAATTCAAATACTACCTACTGATAGGTAAATAACAGTGATGGAGCAACTTAACACTTTTGCGGACAGTAAACGCCCATAGACGTAATAACAATAAAACTTCAATTGTGTCTTATTCAGTGTCCGCGAAAAGGTTAAAATATCGTCCATACAGATTAAGTGGAACAAAATACGTAATGTTGAAGCTAACTCACAAAATGCGCAAGCAAAATAAATAAAATTTATATGGGACCACCTCTGAAGCATGACCTACCAAACAAAAAAAGAATCACCAAAATCGGAGGCGTAATCGAGTAAAAACATACAAAACGAATTGAGAACCTCCTCCATTCTGAAGAAGTCGGTTAAAAAAATTTAAGAGACTAGACCTAGATACAACCTAGATAAAACTTAAAAGGGGCTTTAAAGGGACACATACACAATGTAATAATGAATTTGCCAGCGTATTTGCTGTGTAGGTAAACAGGCTTTGGTATGTAAAAAATGGTACTAGACTAAAAACATTTTAACATTAATAGTTTCTCCGACAAAAACATGACTTCAACTGTAGCAAAACAGGCAAAAGGCTTGTATCGAAATCAATTGACATTCCGAAATTAAATTTTAACCCACCACCGTACTGATAGTGGTTTTTCGGCCAGTCGCGTACAAAAACCACGATGACCATACTTTGATCCAACTATAAATAGATAATTGGACGGAATAAAGGACATCATTAAAACCGAAACTTACTAGCAATATTGTGCTACAAAATCATCAATTATTTTTTTCCCAAAAAACAAAATAGCAATATTTTAAACTGCTGCTGAGAATTTTCACCGAAAAACTCGATTAAAGTTTTACTTTTCATTAATAAATCATAAATGAAACGTTCCCCGATCATTAAATTTATTACTGCAATCCGCAATATAAGTGACCCATCGTATCTCACATTCATTTACTAATATTTAAATGTCCCTAGTATTCACAAAGCATTAACCTTCGTGAATCACCCACCCAATAATGTATTACAAACCCTAGATTGTATAAATCGGCCTAATAGCGACAAGGGTCGGGATTAAACGGTCTAAGAAGACATTTCTCTAATAGATATACAGTCTCTGTATAACCTCACAGTTTGAAGTCAGACCTTCATTGACGTTATAATGCAGTATTACAATATTCACAGTATGATCATAGATCAAGTATGTATGTATGAGTATAGAAGTGAAACTCTCGCTTTGCATGCACATTCTAAATGCCTACAGTTTCGGTTCAGAATAGTCAGGGTTGGCGCACGTTACTCAGGCCGGGCTCGTTTTTATTTCCAAAATTGACAACCCCCGTCCTAGGGGTAGTTAATACATCTACTTTGATTTTCAATTTGCTAGACTAAAATGACATTTAGTGTCGACATAAAAATAATCTAGTAAATAATGTAGTTACCGACTGACTCTTACTAAGGACCACTGAATCATTATCTGCAGGACCTTTATTTTGTCATGTTGTTTTTATAATATTAATGATCATGTATCGTGTGGTTTTTAAAGAAAAAAATCGATTGCAGCTAGGATTTTGGTCTAGCAAATTGAAAACCAAAGTTTAGGTTATTATGACAGCAGCATAATAGGTACAGTCAGGAAAATTAATAATAAAGCCGTTTCCTAAACTGTCAAAGTAGTGATTTGAATATCCGGACAAATTAAGTTGGTATTCAATTTGTTATACAATTGATTTCCCTCTACGCATAAGTGTTCTGTTTGTAGGTAGGTACAGTTTTCTTACTCTATGGTATGAGGTCCTCTCTAATATCATGCTTTAGGTACTAAGCCCGTCGAACAATATTAGGTTGAGTAATAATTAATCCGAGGGCGAAGTACTCCTTTGAAGAGACTTAGCACCCTGATGTATTTACTTGGTCATTAGTTACGTTATGTTAGGATTAAGAGGCTGAATTGAAACGTTAGATAACTAAGCTTCATCTTAATTAATGGGCAGTGATGTGTCCCACTTGTGTACTTTTGGTCTGTACGTAATTTTTGAAGTAAAAACTTCTTCGTAGGTTGAGCCAAAAATCGCTCAACCCACGAAGAAGTTTAGGGGGGTTAACTTATTATATTCGGTAGTGCTTTACTATAGAATAAAGATGGCGCTAATACCCGTTTTAAGTTTTCATTTCGGTCGCAGTCCCCGTGACTGCCTATTTTTAATTTATTTCTTCTTTTGTTATCAGTACAGTCACGACCCTAAAATACTTTACAATAACGCACAAATTAAAAGCTATTTTTAACCGACTTCTTCAAAAAGGTTCTCAATTCGTATTTTTTGTTTATCTGCGCGATTACTCCGCCAATTATGAATCGATTTGATGATTCTTTTTTGTTTGGTAGGACATGCTTCAGAGGTGGTCCCATATAAATTTTATTAACTTTGCTTACGTAGTTTTTGAGTTAGCTTCAATACTACGTATTTTGCCATATGTGGACGATATTTTAAGTTACTCCGTCACTGTTATTTAGAAAGCAACATTGTGTGCGAAAGTAATTATTTTGAATTTAATTAACCATCGTTATTGCAATAGAAAAAGTTTTTCTTTTTTTTCAAAATATTTTTTTAAAGAATATAAAGGTATAATAAATCCAAATGCACGGCGTCACGCACTACCGAAAAAAAATCGAAAAGATTCGCAAAAGATTACAGCAAACAAATAATTCCAGAGGGTACCAAAAGCTTTATATTTACCTACGCACGCCTGACTCGAAAGAGGTTTATAAATTCACCCCTTAAATAAACATACGAGGGAATCGACTTTTTGTGATTCTCTAGTAAACTACTGTCGCAATATCAACGAATGAGATTACATTCAATTTTCAACAATTTTGGTTCCCGGATTTAATAAACGGTATTTTGAAAAGTATCGTATTGGGTGCATTTTTATCGAAAAGCTATGAAAAGCGTTAGAGAAGTGTGTACCTATGTATATTTTATTGGATACTCTAAAATATAAAAACTCAATTGGCAAACTCAAACTCAAACTCAAAATATTTATTTCAATTAAACCATTTACAGGCACTTTTGAATTTTTCTTGTTGATATAATATGCGAATTATTGAGGCATTCAACATTCACAAATCCAGTCCTAGATTGTGACGAGTTTATTTACTTATTCACATAATACATACATCTCATTGATACTTATTTTACATACTGTAGGATGTCAAAGCTATTCGAGAACTTAACCTCATATTTTCAAACCCAATAACAATACACAAGACCTACCACAAAAAACATATTATTTCTTACTTTATTTTTTTCCACGACGTGACTACCTTAAGTTTTTAATTAGGGCTACATTCTTGAGTCAACGTGTCATTTACTCGAGCCTACGAATATATTCAACTTTGTGATTTTAATATCGTTATCCTTATTAGTTTAGGGTCCCACTAAAGTGGAAGAGACACCTGTCTCCTGTTACGAAAACATTTATTTTATGAGGTTGCTTCTGTCAATATTATTCCTCATTCAGGGCGAGTCGTTAGGGGAAAATTCTTCCATGATGGTATCGGAATGAAAGCAAAATAGAGTTTACCTATTATCTGATTCTAGGTTGACTTTTAGACTAGTTCATTGTGTTCGTTCACTACCTTATCCAGCTGAAAATTCAGTGCTAAAACGCAGGTCTTATATGCTTTTTTATCAGCTCCAAGTAAGTTTTCGTTTTGTTAAAAAATCTGTTGCAATTGTCGGTACAACACTGAGTAGGTAATCCATCTGCCATTTTACCAAATATCGCAAATTACTAAAATTAAATAGAAAACTTGAACCATACCTGAGCTTTTATTTATATAATAAAATCACGCTAAAACTCGGGATTTACCTACTCAGTAAGCAATCATAAAATTAAGTTAAACGGTCATCATTATCTGCCTAGCCTTTTTCCAACTATGTTGGGGTCGGCTTCCAGTTAAACGGTCTATAATAATATACATTTTATTTTTGTTATTCAAGAGAGAAAAATTATGGTATTCCTAAATTAAAATCACTACATCAGTTTAAGATAGCTGCACTCTTAATTTATCACAGACTAGAGGTGTAAGAACCTTAGCAGCGGTCGTCAATCTTATCCGACATTTAATTCCGTCCTCCGGTACTCACTTACGGGAACAATATTGTATTTGTTGCCAAACATAAAAGTTTAGTCGCTCCACATTTTTCTCTTCCGACCTAGAAAGCAAAGACGTACTTAGATAAATTTGGTCTGTTTCTGTGTAAATATTATTCGGCTCAGGTCTCCGGTAGCGAATTGACATCGTTTTTCTTGCAACTTAAACCGTTGGACGTTGTAGTCTTTTAGCGACAAAGTTTAGGCTGAAAATTGTTATCGAGTGGATAAGAATTTGTTTGTTTATCCACTTTAGTTTCTTCTATGGCCAGTTTTATTTTGTTTACGCATTGATAAACATGAGTTTCCTAGCTTCCTCCCACTTTTTCATCAATAAGATCAATTATTATTGATCAAACCGTTTTGTTTACTTTTGAAAGCAAAAGTTTTACCAACTATAGTTTTTTTTTTGTATTGATAGAGATGACATTCACGCGAATTCTGCCAATCAGTGACGGACGAGAAAGAGCAGTTCATTAGAAACACTCAGTGCTATCTTAGCGCTAAGAGATTTATTGTGACCGCTTGTCACTAATACCTATTTAGAAGACTTTTCCTATTAGGAGTTTCTTTCCGTCTTCCTTTTAATTAGAGTGATAAATAAGAATCACGCTAATTGACTCGCGTTTATTTTCTACTACCTTCAAAATAACTGGGGGTCAAGTCTACTAATTTACAAACGTGTCAGTGGTCTCATAATGATCAGTTTTGCCAGATATGCCATACAAAATCTGTCAAAAACTCATCATTGCGAGACCACTGACACGTTTGTAAATTAGTAGACTTGGCCCCCTGATCGAATATTGAAAGTCGGATGGTTTAAATCAATCCGAAACTTTATTTCAAGAATTAAGAACTAAAATAAGAATAATACATAAATAACAAAAGAAGGTTTAAAATTGATTAGGTTGAAAATTCATTAAGTATAGAAAAACAGACAAACAGAAACAATGTTTTATATTTTAACGATTGGAAGCTGCAGTCTTCCAAAAATAGATAAAAACACAAGTAAATATTGTAGCAGACGGCGAAACACGGAACAACGGTGAAAGCAGTAAGCTCAAATAGTCAATATAAAATATCTAGTAATCCAGTTTCTATGCCGTTCTCTCCAAAATTTAATATGTAATTTAAAGTAAGTATATTTTTATGTTTTATAATAAAAATAGTCAAAGGAGACTATTTTATGAGGATAGACTAATAAATTCAAAAAGTTTGATTAACTTTTGGATCTTTTCCTTTTTTTTACTGAAAACTATAAAAAGTACAGCATAGTTTGAATCTCACGCGATTTCCTTTTCCGTCAGCCTGCAGTGATTTTCAGTTATTCTTTCTATATTCCAACGGAGTGGCTGGATGAAAAGGTCTGAGACATAAGGCTTGAAATAATTCAAGAGCCTCGACTCGCAATGTTTTACCACATCCTACATCGCCTCTCGTATGTCGTTCCATCGGAATAAAGCGTCGAATAAAATGGAGACGGAAAACTTCTCATATAACTAGAAACTGGGACGTTCTCAGCTGATTTTTTCACGTTGTTTGAAATGAAATGAAATTGTTTATTCTGTAAATAGGATATTGGAATCACTTTTACACGTCATATTAAAAAGTTGTAAAAATAAGCTAGATGAGGTCGGCGTTTCCTATCTGACTACTCTGAAGAAAGGCCGAAACAAACTCAGAGGTCACCGTCTCCTTTAAAGTCCAGACATAATCTTGGTCAGGCCATATGAGGACTATGTAGATAAGAGTCTGAAATGGTCTTTTGAGGAAAGAACCACACAGATTTGAGTGGACCTGTCCAGTCAGTGCAAGCATTTGTCAGTAATAGTGGAGCTTAACTCAGAACTTAAGGAGCTCAACGACTCGACGAACAATACCAAAGAAAGGACATTTGGGTAGGTCGCATAAAGTTCTCAAATTGCCAGACCTTCGCTAAAACTAACAGAACGAAAAATAAATATCCACATAGTCCTCACATTCACAATAAAACAATACTTTACAAGTAATCATCATGTAATTTTGTATATAATATTCAATAATGTCAATTTGTATATAAAACTGGTAGGTATAGATCTGATCCATGCGTCATGTTCGCGAACGGGCGCCGTCAGTTGTGACTGGTCATCTCTTAGCTGCCATGGCTTATTTTAATTTTGATTTGTTTTTATGTTATAATTGCGGACGCTTTTAACGTGCTTTCTATATTGTTCTCACATGTATAATTCCAACATGAATAATGTAAACAACATATTGTAACAATATTCTGATTTAAAAGAGTGTCCGTGGAGTTTCTTGCCCGTTCTTCTCCATAGGAACCTACTACGCTTTGGAATGGACAACTAGCTTCATATTTTCTGACTGACCGACCCTTTGACAATTCAAAAGTGCCTGTAATTGGTTTATTTGAAATGAATGCTTTGAGTTTTGAGTTTGAGTTTATATCACATGGTTTTGATAGCTCGACTTTCAGTTTTTACGACGTAGAGTGCCTTTACTTCTTTGCGCTTATTTGTTCTTAAAATGAAAAGAATTGATAAAGCGCCTTTGTTTTCCTGCGAGACAATGACAAGCAGATATTTTTACAAAACTGGTATTTTTATATACAATTTAACATTATAGGTTTAAGTAAATGCACTCAACTTAAATATATTTTGAGCTGAGAGCGTTTTAATATGGCACCTAGTAATAAAGAAATTCTAAAAGGTGTGGATTTGCAAAGGTCGTGTGTGAGACCCGCATAGCGCACCGCACAGTTTCATGTACGTTAGAGGTTTGTTCGTTGTGTTGTCATTGTCGCACTTAAGGCACAGTCAAATACCTACTCACAAAAAATTACCTTGCACAAGTATACAAGAATATTAGCTCGTGCAATGGAAAAAGGATAGAATAGGAAATATATAGAACACTGTTTATAATTTTGTACACAAATTAACAGATTTAAATGTAGAAATTTAACATAGTGCGACACAGTGGGCGGTTTTATCGCTACAAGCGAACTTTAAACCACAACCAAAAGATTAGGCCTAGACTCTTAGTAACGTCATCATACAATTTTGTACACAATAAAATTAAGAAAACTCCTTCTTAAACTTGTATTGACCCAAAATTACGTTTTCAGGTACCGTAACTTAATTAAAATAACCTCAGGATTCATTTTCCTTTACTTGTGAAAGTATTGAGATTTCTTGATAAGAGAGAAATGATTGATGAGTTTGGAAAACTTCACTTTATTAGAAGGAACATTGAAAGGAAAATTACTAACTAACTGTTAGGTTCAATGATGATGATTAATCTTTCCAAAGGTATACCATAATACAGAAGCAGTGCCTTAAAATGATAACTTAGTTTCTCTGATATTACTTGGAGAATTCGAACTTAACCTACCCTTAAGGAAAAAGGACTCCCAACTATAAGGACCAACGCCAAAGGCCCACCGGATGCCAGTCCAGGCCTGTTTCATTTATCCAAACTGTTACACGAATGTCACTGGACCCGCAACGATATGCGAACGCTTGTTATATTCTAGTTTTTATTGAGGAAAAACTATTGTTGTTACAGTTGTGTTCACAAGGCTGAATGAACGAGCATTTTGTGCCAAAATACACATATGGTCCTATTATGAATGGAATGTAACCAGAAGTAGATTAGCTTTGTATTATGAGCGAATAAAGACGGGAACAAAATATCTTAAGCCCTCGTACCCACGTGCGACTTTTTATCGTGCCCGAATTTTCATCGCACTGCTTAACGCCGAGAGTTAACCGCGTCAAAAAACACACACTTGTATTTTCATCCAACAGACTGATTGTTTTTTGACGCGGTGGAATGCACGCTAAAGAGAATGTAACAATCCAAGATTCCACTGTAACGACTAGGGCTTTGCAAGTTGTCTGCTAGTAAGTGTAGAGAGATAATTGAAACCAGCACGCGTATCATGACGACCGCAGAAACCGGTTTTGTAGACGGAAGAATAGACAAAATGACAGATTGTGATCTGTCATTATGTCAATTATTTCCGAGAATTGACAAAGTCTTCTAGGCAAAACCCGTTTCTATGGTAGTCATGCTACGTGTGGAGTAGGGTAGTTTAATACATATAATTAAATAGGTAGAAGTAACCCAGCTAGGTTGCGGGTAAATGTTACATTACAGGCGAGCGCCTTTATGGATTCTCAATGTTCTCTTCAACACCAATAGTTGACAATCCAGTGCGCCATAGAACATCGTTGCAATAAAAAATCGTCCGTGCGTAACGGGCTTGGGTACTGTGGATAAATTTATTAGAATGATTTTCAACCACAAAACCTTAAGAAGGTTCTAGGGGATTGTCTTAGCTCAGCCTTGATTTATTGTTTACCTGGAAAAACCGTCGTTTGTACTGTGTCCCGCCTGGAAAAATATCTTTCGCTGTTGGCTTTCGTCCATAAACATTCGTCCTACATTCGTAATACAACAATTATTTATAAACAACAGAATAAACGCCACCAATCTCTTCAAAAGCATCAAAAACACTGTCAAAACATTGTTCCACGGAAGAATGATTCTTGACTTCCGCCTAATATTACAAAATATTTTGCAAAGAAACGTTCACGAGTGAGACTGCATTAAAAATTAAAGAGGGGAGAATGTTTTGGAAGCATAATATGATTTTTAAGGGGTGCTACACACATAGTCGGCTCGGCATGATCACATAAATATATGTTCGGCTAAAAGCTGCTCGGCGTAACTCGAATTGTGCCGAACCGACCCGAACATGATTAAGGTAGGGTAAACGCCGAATTAAATTTGCCGATCGACATGAGCCGAATGAAAGCTCAGTGAAATGTGTAGTAATATCTTCAGGTCAGCTGCAAAGTTTCAAGTCAGCTTTGTTGCTCAACAAATACTGCCGAATCGAGTGTGCCGACCCGAACACGTGTGTAGCACCCCTTATTTAATAGCAACTGAAGAAATTCGAGAACAGTTGGTGTTGTCACAGCAATTAAGGATTAATCCATCATTCTCATTCTTGCGCATCACGCTATGAGATTGACCGAAATATAAGCGCGGAATCTTTTGCCAGATTTTGTTACAGATAGCGACTTTTTTGTTCGCTCGTTGTTTTGACAGTTTTGTTTGCTAGGCATTGTCAAGTGGCTTCAGTAGATTGAGTTCAGATATTTTCTTTTCCGTATGGTATCACGCAGGTCAACCTATGACGTTGTTGGGTGGTTAACCAGGCTATTCTGTGGATGCCTTAATAAATTAAGGCCTGCAGCTAGGGCATAAAACTTATAAACTAAGCGACTACGTGTTAAGCGACGGCGCGGCGTCGCTGGCGAGGACAGCAAGGGACAGGTTGGATCGGATTAAGATATAGTATCAAGGATGTGCGCTATTTTGTTGGTGTGTGTCTGCATGAACCTGTCCAATATTGAAACTAACCTAAGTAATATTATAAATGCGAAACTGACTATTTTTGTTTGTTACGCTTTCACGCAATAACGGCTAAACAGATTTAGATTAAATTTGGCACATGGGTAGACCATAACTAGGAGAAGGACATAGGCTACTTTTTATCCGAGATCGCGGATGAACTCACGGGCAATAGCTAGTCCAATATAAATGGTAACCATAGTGTTTATTATTTTTTATCTTTAGGTAAAGTAGGTATAAACACTTGTTTCCAACAATTAAATTAACAGTAGGCAGCGCGTATTATTTTCCAATACCATCCAAGCAAAGAAGGACTTAATCTAATAACTTTGTCCAATGATATTACTTACATAAAATAATAATAAACACTAAATTCCTGAGCAAAAGTTAAACGCCCTTAATTTCGTCTAAACGTATTTTTCATTTACAAAAATAATAATGTCGAGAACACAAACACCGACTGATGTAATTAAAAACAAACTAAAAGTTTCATTAATTTATTGCAGTTTGTTTATTTCGGAATAATGCAGGAGTTAAGCCTGGTTTAGACATATTGTTTGAACAGCATGATTGTGTAAAAACTCACAGATGCTTTTATGTAAAAATAACTATAATTGCCAAACACAAACATCATTAATTAAAAAAACAAAAACATATTCATAAAATCACATCAAACATTAGGCATAAAAAACTGTCTAAGACTCTGAACAGAATTACCGGTTCATAAAATAATTAAAATGCCTCGAAACTCATGGCTGTATTTACGCAGTATTCGAAGTAATAACAAAAAAAAAAATTTAGCCTACGCCAAAAGGATTTTTTTTCCGAAATAAACTTCAACTCTCGAGTGCTCACAAAAACCGCCAAACACACCATTGACACATTTACAACTACAAAACTTCTACCTAACCGCAAAACTAACTGAACAAGCTCAAAAACCGAGAGATTGCTAGAGCCTCTAATTAAATGGCAAAGTTTTTCATCGCACGCGCTTTTCAGCGATGAAAGCGCTGCCAGTGAAACCGTTCGTTATAATTTATAACTAGATGCCTACCATGGTGGCGGTGGCTGTGGGTTAGTTCATTATGAAAATTATTTCCTTTGAATGAGTCGCTGTGGGTTGGGAATTGTGTGTATTATAATAGATTTTATCATTCATGAACATTATGATTTAAACCTAGTTTGCTTAAAAGTCAAAATAATGGTAAAAAAAATTTAAAACTTTACAAAATTACGAGCGTCAATGAGAACTGCAAAATTATCATTAATTATTTTCACAATCTATTTTTCATTTCACATTTTCCATGGCCCGAAATGCCCGAATAATTATATAAAAAAGCTCATTTTTTAATCTCTAAAGACATAGAACAAAGCTAAAATAAAACGTTAAAATTAAAACAATGAAAATCTCTGATTCATGTACAGTCACGGACTTTAATTGATGAGCCACCTTCAAACTTTTCAATTTTGCAGTTTCATACATTCACGAGATTACACGATTAAACACGAACTCAAATCGCACGCTCGTAAACAAGATGGCAAATAAATTACTTTTAATCGAAAATATCCATAGAGGTTGACTTTATTAGTTAACCTCTATGGATATTTCCGATTAAAAGTAATTTATTTGTCATCTTGTTTACTTTCATAAATTCACGAGATTACACGATTAAACACGAACTCAAATCGCAAGCTCGTAAACAAGATGACAAATAAATTACTTTTAATCGGAAATATCCATAGAGGTTGACTAATAAGTTCTCAATGATAAAAATAAATACAATGTTGCATTATGTTGCATTCAGGGCGGTTTTGGGGCTGCCACGCTATTGCAGCGCTTCAGGTATGTTCGCGTTGGCACGCACAGACTGTTTCTATGCGACCATGCGGAAGCGCTGCGCATTACTTGTGCGTAGAGTGCGGGCCAGCTCCAACACCGTTCTGGAAATGATAGCAAATAGGCTGGACTGTCCTTATATGCGGCACTGTTGTGACAGACAAGTTACATATAGTGGTGCATATAAGAGACTAAACTACTATTATTAATGTTATTAGAATTAAATTTTTGTAATTTATTGAATTTATTATTATATTATCATTATTATGAGTGTGATTGATTATGATGCATTAATGTGATTGGCTGCAAATTTTCAAATTTATATGTTATCTGATATGGGTCTTACCTGAAATAAATTTTATTTTATTTTTTTATTTATTAAGTTTATCCAATCTATTTGATACCGACCTCCTTTGAATCATAGCTCATTAACTCGATAATTATGAAAACATAACTGAAGACAGTGACAGTTGAAATATCAAGATGACAAATAAATTACTTTTAATCGAAAATATCCATAGAGGTTGACTAATAAGTTCTCAATGATAAAAATAAATACAATGTTGCATTAAGTTTATCCAATCTATTTGATACCGACCTCCTTTGAATCATAGCTCATTAACTCGATAATTATGAAAACATAACTGAAGACAGTGACAGTTGAAATATCAAGATGACAAATAAATTACTTTTAATCGGAAATAGTCTTATCCATAGAGGTTGACTAATAAGTTCTTAATGATAAAAATAAATACAATGTTGCATTAAGTTTATCCAATCTATTTGATACTGACCTCCTTTGAATCATAGCTCATTAACTCAATAATTCTGAAAACTTAACTGAAGACAGTGACAGTTGAAATATCGATGTCAGAGAATTTCTCCGTACGCTAACGTTACTATGCAGCAGTAACCTAGCAACAATTGTTTATCGTTGCTAGACCTGCAATTGGTTGACTTTGAGTAGTCACTGCTGTCAAGTTTGTAGTTCTGCTCTCAGGTTAGCCAACCGGTAAAGATATGAAATATAAGTTTCTTCTTCTAATACGCAGACATATGACTTTGCGTGTCGGGAACCGAATAAACCCGATTTGCATTACACGGCTAAAATGCGAACAGTACCAGGTGGCTCATCAATTAAAGTCCGTGACTGTACATACATAGAACAAGCCATACATTTCCAGTTTATACTGATCTCGCATAAAAGGATTTCCGTACAATGCAAGGTCAGCTTATACTGGAAATGTAGGTACCTATAGCTTGATGTGTAGCCGTGTGTACGAAATAATCCAGAAACCGTTAAGAAAACTAGTAAAGAATTGTTTTTCCTGGATTGTTTTTCTCAGTAAATAATGTAAGTTATTTCCTAAAAAGGTCCAACGCGACTACATTTCATTGTAGAAAAGTGAGAGCTTTAAACAAAGAGTGTCTATGTTTAGCGTTAAATCCTAACAAAACCTGTATGGACAAATGTAATCTATGATTGGAGCATCCTCCTCAAGGTGTCCGACGGATAACGATCACAGAACACTACTTGATTGATAACAACCGTCAAGAACTTGGCCGGAATCTGCCAAGTGCCAGCCAATTGTGACTCTGTAGCGGAAAATGTAATTTTAAATCTGTTTCGTGGTTAATTTAACGGTCTAGTTGGAGTTTATGCATAACTTACTGTCGCGGCGTTTGATTTAGTTGCTAATTTGGGCGGTTTTAGATTGATTTTGCCTGTTTTGGGAGCTTTTGCCGCTGGCACGACGGACTCGTTAGGTAAATTTGATTTTTGATTTGTTGAAATATTTGAAATTTGCCCTTAGCGATGCAAGTAATTGTAGCCTGTTATCATACAACCCCGTATTCGTCGTACTAAAAATAAACCTTACCTCCAACATCCAACAACATCAGATAGGCAGTCGCTTCATGTAAAATACAGGTAATCAGCTGCATCCGGTTAGACTGGAAGCCGGCGCTAACACATTTAGGAAAATACTAGGCAGATTGTTTGATTCGTCGTTAATAAAAATGACGCATCTCGATTTTTTTTTTCAGTGCTTAACACATGTTTCACACAAAAACTACATGCAATGTATGGCCAGCAACACAAAACATGTGGCACAACTTCTGTTTACATTAAGACGCCCATTTTGTATGTCTTTTCGGAACGAACTTTCGTTTGAACAACTATTATAGTGGAGGTGAGGAATCCGTGAAGATATTATATTATTTACGTGTATTTTCGGGTACTTTTTTTATATGAATATTAGATGAGAAAGGGTCACGTCGCCTCTTATCATGAAAGGGTGCCAGCTAAGGCTTATTTCGAGTGGATGGCCAATGTTTACTCATGTATTGTTCATTAATTATAAACAAATTTTTTGTCTTGATTACTCTTTACTATGACTACACTCGAGTGCAATGAATCCGGGTGACTACCTTAATATTTCTGAAACGAACTTTTAAAGTTTTATATTGGTGACCTGGATTCATTGCTCCCGGGTGTATTTCGACTATTGAGGCCAGCTTGCACCACCAATCACTAATGAACATTAACGAATTTAAAAAAACGTTTTGTTTCTTCAATCGATTGAAGATGACAGAGACAGAATGATGTTTTAAATAAGTTTAACGCTAAATTCATTAGTTTATATGTGGTCATGTGGTGCAAATAGGCCTTAGTATTCAAATCAGACTTTTACAGCTCCGATACTTGGCAATCGGCACGCCATTAGCCAGATGGTATTCCAAAGCTGCCTAAAAAGATAAAAGATACAAAGACCTTTGGGACCAGCACGAACCGTGGTAAAAAGTTTACCCAATCAGTAAGATTGGTAGCTGGGGTGATTAAATAGGTTTTTATTTTAATTTTATTATTATTAGTCTTTTAGATAGATTATTTTCTATTTTGTGAATGTGAGAACGTTGTAGGCTTATTGGACTGTAGATTATTGAACATCTTCTATTTTTGTTAAGTACCTGGTACTTACTTGTTGAAAGGCCTACACTGTCCTCCCTTGCCTACCAACACTGTAATTTGAAAGTATTATAAAAGCGAATTATTTTTAAAAGAGTAGGTAACCATGGAGTTTCTTGCCGGCGCTTCTCCATAGGAAAGGACCAATTTGAACACGTGCACATAGCTTCTGACGTTTCATAAGTGCCCATGTAGGCTTATGTGAAATAAAATATGCTCGCAAACGATACGACAGAAATATTATCAATCTGTTTCGCGATTTTCTTCAGAAAAGTCAGGTGCGTTGTACTCGTAACTGGCGTGCGTGTATGACCAGGGCTTAAGACGGTCACTTTAGCAGAATCATAATATGAAAATGTTATGAATCATCTTAAAATGTCACAAACTGACAATTCATAACACAATCTGCGTGTAATTCATGTTACGAAATAATTCATCTGTTTGACAGTTTTCTATGGAGATTCGTAAAATGGTCCACAAATTATGAATAGTTTTTTATGTCAAATTAGAGGAATTGCTAATGACAGCTGGGATTCAGGAAATGAATTGCTTTTAAAGGAATTGCTGATGTGGCCGGTTTAGGCCGCATAAAAGAACGTAAATGAAGAAAAAGGAATGTCTAAGGATCGTAGCAGGTAGCGCTCTGTACCTTCTGCATCCATCATCCGCCTTATTACCACTGTGCTCTATGGGAAAAAGGCGTCAGTTTATAATGCCATGTTTACTTTGTACGTATGTAG
Organism: Lithophane semibrunnea; assembly: GCA_947363905.1. Classification (NCBI taxonomy): domain Eukaryota; kingdom Metazoa; phylum Arthropoda; class Insecta; order Lepidoptera; family Noctuidae; genus Lithophane; species Lithophane semibrunnea. The sequence continues at coordinate 10,301,591 of OX376197.1, read as the reverse complement.
TACCTACTTACCTATATATTTTTCGCAAGAAAATCTAACATGACTTAAAATGGTCATGAGACTTTAACGAGGTATATACGATCCATTAACAGACGAACATAAACTAGATCACTAAATTTCGTTCTCCGAAGCGTTTCCACACTTTAAAGAGCATGCACTTACCGATGTGTCCGACGGGACAATATATTGTTCTTGTGGCGCGAGGAAGAGTATATAGTGTGATTCAGGAGACCTGACGTAGCAAATTATCTGTCCCACAGCTAAGTCGTTAGGGACGAACACTAAAAGTCTTTTAGATGCTCCAAAAGAGCATTTTATATAATTTGTTAAAAAATCACACGTTCAACTGTGTCTACGTCTTTGTGTATTTCGTGCTAATAATAATAATCCATTTATTTCAGGCCTACGTCACCTAAAATAAATGGATTATTAATATTAGCCCATAGACTACATATTTTTTAGCGGTTTTATCCGTGTAAGTCTAGTCGAATATCGGGATAAGAAGTATCCTATGTCCTATTGTTTATGATGTAATAATTCATAAAAATGGCACAGGGGTAGACCATGACCACGATCAGTGCCTAATTTTATCCAAATCCGTTACGCCATTTTAACGTGAAAAGTAAAGTGGTGTTCTTTTCTACGTTGCTGGTAACAACACGATCAGCGTTAAACAAATAAAGAGTTTCCAACCAAAATTTGTCGCGGTCGTATAAATTAATCTTGTCAGGTCTCTGTGCAATATATCAGAATGAGTATGTCGTAATACACCGCATTACGCGTCGTTTGTACGCGGTTTGTCTGACTGGCTGCCATTTTGAACGTATGCCACAACACTATTCGTTATAATACATTTGAATTACATACAAAATCATCAATTAATTTAATATGAGTGATTCGAGGTAGGTTCTGACGAGTTCAGATAGACAGTCGCTCCATAATGTAAAAAACTGTTTTATCCGGTTAGACTGGAAGCCGACTCACAACTTAGATGGGAAAAACCTATGCAGATGATGAGGTTGGTTTCGAAGCCAACTAAATTATCTGTGTTTACCGAAAAATTAATTTTATCAATGAGGTTGTTTGCAAATAAGCAGGAAGACCACACATTTTTTTTTTTTTTTTTGAGGGTCATCCAATGACTTCTCCCGCTCTGGGTGGAGCGGAAGGGCGTGTCAGACTTTTACTGACTAAAACCCACCCGTGTTCCTTCAGTTGCCTGTTGCCAAGGTCCCGGTATCCCTTTCGGACTAACCCGCAACCCTGGCAGGCATCGGTCCTAGCGGACCCCGCCAATTGTGCTGACATCTCTTTGAGGCGCGTGGAACACGACGCGCCATCGACCCGGGCCTGGTCCTGATCGGACGGCGAGCTACCCATTGCTCGCCGTCCGCAAGCCCGCGCCTATGGTGGCCGGGAATCCGCCTGGGATTCCCGACGCCCAGGGCGTCTCCAGCGGCGGCGGCGGTTAGGGGCGTGAGGGCGCAAACTTTGCCTCTCCCTCACGCGTTCCGCCTCCTCCTTCGCGAGCATTACTGCTTCGCAGAAGGAGGTGGCTGCTAGGAAGACCACACCTAAAGGTAAGAATTTACATCTGTCGTGCTATTCTGTAAAAAAACTCACCGTGAAAACTTAGGTGAAGTGAGTTTAAAGTGAGCTGTCACTCCACCTGACGCTAGGGATTGACAGCTCACTTCACCTAAGTTTTCACGTTGAGGTGTTTACAGAATAGACTGGAGGCTGGAATACCAGATTAATTGCCAGAAACAAAGCTAAAATGGTCCCAACTGAGCTGTTTTTAAACTTTGCTAGTTTAAAACTTCGTTATTATGCACCTAATTCCTAGTGAAAAGATAAAGCAGCGTATTTCGCTAATGTTAAAAGAGCCAATTACGAGAAATAGATGCAATTAGCTGTTTAATGCACGTCGAAAAAAAGGCTAATGTAAATTTTCTTGTTCGAGCTGTAATGGTACCTACACTTTCTGTTTTTTAAAAGATTCATTGTATGTTAAAGCTTTTCTCCTTGTGTTTCCCAAATGCACGTACAAATACTTTCGTAATTCGTTCATTCGTTTTCTAAAGTAAAACAAAAGAATACGGGAAGAATAGTATAAGTAGGTGTTACCTAAACGTGATGAAAACCTAAGGCCGCAGAGATTGTTATTAAATCAAATATCCTCCGTGAGCTGTTTATAAGAAAACACTATTCTGGTGCGAATAGGTTCGACATAATATCCTTATTCCGTATCTCGCAAACCACTGCCACGTCGTAAAAGCCGTCTCCTCGACGTACATATTCGTATATTACGAGCGATCCCGCCCCCAAGAGAATATTTTTCGTATATTTGCAAATTCTCGTATCAATAATACCGAATTCCGTTGAGATCTCGGGAATTGAGTGGATGGATTTCTTTTGATGTACAAATTTTTGACAAACTAAACGTTTTGGCCCGTTTGTGATTTCACCTGGGGCGTCAGGTGACTTTTTCTTTGAATTAGGTTTGTAGGAACGTCATGTGTGCTATTCTAACTAATTTATAAAGATGATTCTTAGTACAATTTATTTTATTTCTCGATAAACGATTTTTCTTTTTACATCCGCTGTCTTACTTATACGGGGACAAGGATCATTTTTTTTTTTAATAAACAGATCTGAAATAGCAGGTATGGTACAGCAGTATATTTTTCCAATCTTATTATTTCTAGGTACCTAAGACATTACGTTAATATTTTATTAAAATAGAGAGGTGTGCTATTCATATTTTCAAACAATAAATGTTTTATGCATGCGTTAATTATGCATAAAACTCCTGCATCAATCGAACATAGAATGTTCAAAATTCTCATTCAACTAAAGTAAATTACATTCTAAAGCCACATCACAAATAAGCCAGTTACAACCGCCCAGACGAATAGGTCGTAAGCGCCATTTACTGAATCGTAGTAATTTACGCCAATTTGTTGGCGCATTGAAACCCCAGTCATTATTAATCGAGTCGTCCTGAAATCAATGAGGCCGACCATTTTGCTCATAGTTCAACCAATAATGGCTGATAGTTAAATTGTTCTAATTTTGTCGATGTGGCACTTGGTACCTATTTATAGTTTTCATCGGAGTAGGTTTGATAATTTAATTAACAGTGTGCAAGATCAGGCTCTGAAAAATATGGACTAAGGCTTGACTCATGTCTATAGTATTCTTTATATTGCAAATGACAACTATTTCATACTAGCTGCGCCCCACGGTTACAGTGTGTCGTAGTCAGTTACGCGTGAGTCTCGATCCCGTGGGAATATCGGGATAAAAAGTATCTTATGTCCTATTCCAGGTCATTCCACCCATGTGTTAAATTTTATCTAAATCCGTTCAGCCGTTTTAGCGTGAAAGCGTAACAAACAAACTCACTTTCGCATTTATAATATTAGTTAGGATACTTATTAGGGTACTTATTTACCCGGAAAATACTGCGTCTCCCGTTCACAATATTCGACTCTGCTGCCCGTTTGGCATTTAAATGCGTCGCGTCGGTCACACTGCCCAACGCAATGCAACGGAGCGCATGTCCCGCGCCCTTAAATCCAGTGTGAACAACGCCTAAAGCTTAAGTTTCCTAAGAAAGCGGTGAACAGTCACACAATAATGGTAATCCAAATAAAGAGCGTTTTTTGGCACCTTAATGTCAAATATACTGGGGAAAATTACATATTTTCATGAAGGAACCGCTTTCCTAGTAAACTAGAAAATGCGAATTTTTTATTTATATCGGTAAGACATAAATATGAAATTCGCATTTCAAGCAAGACCATAGTTTACCGTGTTGCATAATACGGTATCCGCAGAATACCTCTTTGTTTCAAAACTGAAAATGTACCTACATTATTTCAATGTTAGACTCACGACAATCTAAGAAGTCCCTTTTGACACCTATAAAAATGCATTACGTAGCGATGAAAAAAAAAAATATTTTCTTATAAACTGATTCTCGAGACATAACGATTGAACATATTTAGAGAGTTTGTAATCGACTACTTATCTACATTGATTCAAACTGATTCTCAAGGCATAACGTTTTATTACAAGTACGAGAACGAAACGTCAAAACGGACTTCTTAGATTGTCGCGAGTTTAGTTTTACACATTACATTCATTAAAAGCAACGAAGCTCATTAGTACTTCAGAGAAACTACTACTTACACAAGTTGCAAACAAAATCTCAAGGTATGCAGTCACGTACTACGAAGCAAGTTACACCTTGCTCTTGCGCAATCTTGCAGATACTACGTGTGTTCATTTAATTTGCTCCGGAATTAATATTGTATGTTCTTGTGAGACTGTCGCGTTGGTCTAGTGGGCGCATGCGCTACTGCCGAGTATTAGATCCTGGGTTCAATTCCCAGGTTGGCCAAAGTGTAATTGGGTTTTTCTATATGAATTTCTCGGTAGCAGCCCGGAATATTTGTGCCTGGTTGACGGCAGTAGGCTCGCCCCCTATCTCATGGGACTTAAAGATATAACTAGCGAAACGTGGGAGTACTATACTATAGGTACACCTCTGCCCAACCCTTCGGTGAAACAAGGCGTGATGTTATAATATTGCATCTCAGATGTGAACTAGTAACTGCAATTTCAACGAGATCAGACTATTGTTAAGTACTCTCAAGAACCAATAAAGAAATTGCCGTAGGGGCAGGATGATGATAAAACTATTAACACTAGCATATTGCTATTACCTAACTGCAGATTTCAAGAATTCGTCCCGCCATCATGAAACATACTAAAAATGTCAGCTAATCAACTGCTGAACATCCCTTGCCCAAGTTTTCAATAACCAGCAAATAGGTATCTATAGTTCTGAAGTATCCTACATGGATTACAACAATTCGAAAAACGCAGTACAACGCTAGCGGCTATTGTGCCGCGGGGCCAAAATCGGAACCAACGTCGCCATCTCGTTTTGTCAATACAATTTCTGTAACACAATTTCACAACGGTTTATCAACAACCTCCTGTTTCAATGTCATCCAGGCATCAAAATATCCTTGCACAGGCCGTTCACTATAAGTTGTCCCTTGCCATTGTAGTGGCATCTACATCGCCACATGCGAACTACGCATCAAAGGCCTGACGTCTCACAAAAATCCTGACATCACATAAAATCCTGCATCGCGCAATTAGAGTTTTCCGCGCGATGGAGATACCTATATACAAGATTCCAAATCAATCTTTGGGCAGTTGCCCGCCAGACATGACACCCGTCTGGTCGGAGGATCATATATTTTCTATAGAGGATGAGTGAACTTTACACCCTGTTCCTCATACCCCTAAACCATCATATTGGCACCATTGCATATCAAGCTTAGTTCCAATACAAATAGAGTACAAAATGGCGACTGACAGAACAGTGCTACCAATCGCGACAAGTTGCTCTAGTCACTTCGCACAAACGTATTCTTTTAAATGTAGAATCATCGCTGGTACTTCAATGTTGTCAGCCAATAGCTGCAACAGTAATCCCATCCAATAATATATCCAGATTAGATCAAGCGATCGCATTAACAGTGTAATAAACTATAAAGATAACATCACTAGCAAAATCAATGCTCACTGGTTGGAATTAACTTAGTGCTGAGTTTTAATTTGGCATAATATTAAATATTTATACAGCTTGATTTTTGGTGCGAATAAATGTTGATGCCTCATGTTGATATTCGTATTATTTTCAAGGATCGCATGAATCAAGACTGATTTTTAATTCCTAGGAATTTTGGTCAATGCGCTAGAAAAAACAATATCTTGTTAGAAGACGAGACGAGAGAAGATCTTGTTTTTTCTAAAAAACAATAATTATCTTCATTCATCATACCTACAATGGAAAAAAAAATCCGTTTAGTGCTTGAGAGGTATGAAGAACAAGCTGTAAGGTTTACTCATACTCCGACCAGATGGGTATAGTGTCTGTTGGGCTACGGCCTGACGATTGATGTCGGAAAGTTATATATATGCTGATCGCGCGGTAAACTCTGCATGTGCTATGTAGAATTTCGCGTGTGATGAGTAGTTTGTATGTGGCGATGTAGATACCGCCACAGTCTATCTACGCTAAAGGACCAGCTATTTAGCACGTTTGAATTCCTGTTTTTTTTTAATTCTTTATGGACCTATTCTTGACTTCGATCTCGCCATAAGGAAAGCGATGGATAAAGTCTATGATGGAACGAGTGTGCCCAGAAGATTCCTGTTCACTCTTGATATTATAAATTCCTTTGGTAATTAGTGTTTGCTTTAACTTATGTATCGATCTAATATATTTTAATAAAATTGCTATCTCAATATAACATTATTCCAAAAAAAGGAACCGCAATTCGAACTAATACTTAGCCAATGATTTCTAATCGTAATCCAGATAAGTTATGAGAACGAGTAGAACATAGCTGGCTAAGTGCGTACTGCGTACTGTAATCCCATCAATTATTCTCAATCGCTGTCAGCGCCGAATCAAATGACGACTGTCGGTACCTAGGCCTTTAGACTTGGCAAATGTACTGGGAATACTAATTTACGTTACCTGCTTATAGTTATGTGCCAACAGTTACTACCCGATAAAAGCTAAACCTTGTGAAGTAATACCATAGTGTACGTAAATTAACTGCTATGGGGTCCGCGTGCGCACTTAGTCTTTTAAAACATCGCCAAGCGGTGAGGGCTGGCCAATTTTTTGCCAAAGAATCAGCATTGCCATACAACGTAGCAATGTTGCCAGCCTTTTGGGCACTTTTCCTGTTGACAGCGATGTGGATGAATTTTTTGATGCACAATGATTATTTCCCCCCCCCCCCTTTTTTATATACTTGTACATAAATTGTTATTATTATTTAAAGTCTGTAAGGTTTTAAAATTAACTTCTTGAAAATGGTCACCCCAATTTTTTTCGCAGAGCAGTCGATTGCGTCGATTGGTGGGAAGTGCCGTAGCTAAAAATTCTCAAAATGTGGGAGATAAATCACAGTAACTACCTAAGTAGATGATACACAGTAGTAAAAGTAACCTGAAGAAAAAGACGTTACTATTTGGAATATATTTTATAAATCGCGAATTTATCTCTATTTAATTTGAATAAAGCCAACTGAAATAAGACAGTTCAATTGAAAGTGATACTTCAAAATTACATTGTTACCTTTGCGTAACGTAAATTCATTTCGTCTTATTCAAATTCCTTATTTTGACCTTTAATCCCTATTCTAGGTTGAATAGAATACTAGCACATTATTGCCGGCCTGTTTGGCAAGGCCCTCTGTTATTGGTATAAATATGCCTGGAAGGTATTTAAATATCCTGGCTTGCTAACATTCATAGACCCAAGCAGTATAATGTGAGAAATTCCTACCATTCCTTTGTACACCTGAATATTGGCGGGGAAAAATAAAGATGGGTTTTTTTTTTTCATTCATTCACATCCCCAGTCTTATTCAGGTATTGATCACTGAAGATTCATTTCGGGCGTAGTTCAAAGGTGAGCTTTAATTAAAAACTGCGTTGCCATTATAATATATAGCGTTGTATTTTATTTTTATTCACTGAAACACAAAGATAGGATACACACTGTGTGTGTAGTTGTGTCGATGCTACATACCCTTGGTCTATCTATTAGTAACACAAGCAAGGAAAGATGGGCAAATATCAACTAGGTATGTCCCCAGGAAAAGTTTAAGCACCTTCTGTAACAAATAAGGGAAAAAAAAACATCCTAAAAGTTTTAAATCACGTGATTAAGAGGAATTAAACCAATTCCGTCCCATAAAACCCGCCTCTACTAACTAAGTCCAAGAATTTAAGATTCAATAAAACGTATAATTTGTTACTCCAAAGGTTTTCACCCTTTTAATGTCGAGAATAAAACATTTCAACATCTGACCAAGCAAAGGACTTAACGGGGGTGCTACGTTTCGATTTATAGTCCATAAAACGTTTCAACAAGCTGCAGGGGTTGCGTCGTTGTGACATTTATAGTTAGTCACTCCCCGGAGACCTACTAGTAATCTTCGATATTCCTATTTTTGTTCGTGATCTGTTCGCGGTCGTGGTAGGAATATGAATCGTGTGAAAAATTGATCTGAGCGAGTTTTGACGCAAGTAGTTGTGGGAGGGAGATAAAGCTTTTGACAATAGCTGCGTCGCTTTCACCCGTCTATCTTGAATCTATGACCTTATCCCAGTGTCCTTAGATTCTATCGACATATGCCGTCGTAAATGCGCTCCCGAAAATAATTTTGAATAAGATTCATTTTAAATAAAACCTGTAAAGTTGTAACACGGCTGCTGCGTCACCAGTTCTTACCTTGAACTTGGCTGTCTAGATCCTTCTCATCATACTTTTATCATTTACTACAGCAGTGCACCGTGCAAGTGTAAACCTTACCTGCATTTTTATTCATAAGAAGTACTAACTAACACTGTAATGAAAGTTGCCTACAGATCAATAAGTTTCAATTACGTCACGCATACTTCATGACCAACACGATGGAAAATGCTACTTGTACACCTACACGTTACTCGGTTATTACACACATTAAACATTTACTCCAAAAAAAATGGAACTTATTTTTCCAGGGACCGAAAAACTCGAACTTCGTTTGAATTCCTGCTAACCCGTAGTAACCCACAAACTTAATGCGATTAAATAAATTAAAACGTAACATTAACGTACGTATAAAAGGATCCTTAGAAGCGGAGACTCTTAAATTGACCTCCTTTTTATTGCTTCCTTATTTTGGTTTCGAAATTAAATAGGTACCTTTTTTTGCGTGTGTATACCCAGCTGATAGACAAACATAAAAAATGTATTAAGAACATTTCGACCGAAAATTCTTAACATCTGAAGGATCATGAAATTATCAGTAATAAAAAAATATATTAAGGTCCGCATTAGTCCGCTGTAAAATTTTATCTGTCGACTTCTCCCGATCTCCTTGTTGCCATAAAATTTATAAGACTTTCTTGACTTCCTTGTTATTGCCAGAGAATCCTGTTGAACTTTTGTGTTGAAAATGTTGGAAATCACTGTGCTATATCGCTTAAACGTAGGAAATAAAAATATATAGTCCATGATATCGCTCTGGTACGTAATACCAGTGCAGGAAAGGCTATTCCAGACATTCTGTATGTCTAAAAAGAACGGACGCAAAAAGCGTTCAGTTGAAACTAGCGTTTTCTAAAGGACATTGTCGGAAATGGCCCTAGGACCAACAAACATCTGACGTATATAATAAATAAAAATATAATTTAATAAACAATTTGCGAATAACAGACAGACACGGACATTCTGCGTTTTTTAATGAACAATTAAAAGAGATAAAACGATTTACGACTTAAAATAAAAAATGCTGCCATCTTTGACAATTAGATTTGACATGACAATCTCAATTAGTGATGCACAATCTTTAATTTCACACACATCGAAAGCGAGATTACTTGAGTTGACCACCTGCTCACGGATGTCATACGCATCCGTACGTACTTTCTTTTGCAACCTTTTTCGCTCTAGGATAGAACGCTTCTGTAGTGACTTGTGCGACGTTTTTATTGGTACCATACCTCCACCTTAGGTGGGAAAAGAATTCAACATCAAAACCGATTTTCATATCCTAATTCATGCATCCTAAATAATTCATCATCTTTTTCTGTACAATTACTACACATAAAAGCGTTTGTGCACTACCTCGTATTCGATTCATATTCGTAATTAGGTTTGGGGATTTTTTCATGATCCGCTTTTAAAAACACGAATATAATAATAAAAATCGATAAGAGTCGGCAAGAAACGCCACGGTCACTCTTTTAAAAACAAATGGATTGTACAATGTTTGCAAATGACAGTGAAATTAGGTATGAGAGCACAGTGTATCAACGAATCATATTTTCACGAATCACGAATACGAACTGAATACGATGGCGTGCACAATCACCCTAAATGAGATGCATTGTAGTATTTCAAATAGAATAACATGCTGGGTACTAAACAGTACCTATCAATTTTGATTAAAATATATCGATTCGAATCTAGTATATGGGCATCCCTAATCTTTGTCACGGCATGTCAATCAAGTCAACTGTCAAGATATTTGAAGTTACCTATTGTTGAATTTCTTCGTGGTCGCATTGCGTAGTGATTTCAATTTGCTTTTATTTTCGGAATATATTCGACGACCTTGCTATTTTTTACGGACTCGTTGCTTTCAACAACGTTTTACCTGGCTATGATAAAAGGACTTTGTGATCTGCTCAAACGACACCTGGAATTGATAACGGGTTTCGCAACGGACTGCATACGAAATGGAAAGTGGATATTGTATTAATTGTGGCTCTGCTGGTGGTTCCGTGGTGTTTGAAGATGACCAGATTCTTGCTGGCAAAGAGCAGATCATGCTGCCAGACATTATTCTGCACCATCTTCATGAAGAACTACTCAAACAGGAAGTAATCAGTTGAGTTGTGCCAATTGTGGCATTAATTTGACAGAGAAGACATTCTTAGCGATGCTGCCATTCTCAGTAGCAGCCCGGAGGTAGGATTTGTGCTCGGTTGATGGCAATAGGTGAAATGTGGGTGTACTACGTACTAGGGTTAGGCAGAGGTGTACCTATGTCCACCTCTGCCTAACCGTTCGGGGACTACAGGCTCACTGTTATGCTATACCATTATTTGGTACTTGAGTTTCGCAAGACATCAAAATAACGTCGTCCCGTCTGCACAATTTTTAGATAATATTTTAATTACCAATGTAGATATATGATAATCAATAATAAAATCTATAACGAGAAAATGTGTGTTTTTATTTGAATTCAATCTATCTATACTCTGGCGCGATGTCTACAAAATGCTATGCGATCTAGGTAAGATGAATTCCTACCAAAGGCAAAGTATAAATAATGACATCTAAAAAAACGTTAGTACAAAGTCGTTTGCATTGAAGTTAAATAAATATGTAAGTACTTAATTACCTACCTACCTATTTTAATATAAAAACTAGAAGATTTACCAAATAAGTAAAATGCTACTTTTACTTTATTTAACACCAAACAAGATAGGTAAGTACATAAGTACTTAAATGTTTTAAATAATCTCTTAGCTTCACTAGCAACCTGGGCAATAGAAATAACATTAGTGACAGGCATTTACTAGCATGTAGTTCTAAGTAGCCTACCGCGTACCTATTGAAAGGATTGTTTCTTAGTAAATATAACCTCAAAATCTTCGTTTTCTATTTAAATAAATTCTTCCTGCGAGTTGTTCGTCGTTAAACTTTGTCTTCATGGGCTTTTACATGTAATTTAGAACACGCAATAATTATCCTTCGCTGTTGGTTGTTGGGGCGAAAGATGTATGGATCCAGAACAATCTCCTTAGGTGAAATAAAATTGTTTCTACCAAATATTGTAACATTGTTGTACATTGCTATAATTCATAATATCTGGCTGAATAGCTTTTATTTGATAACAAAATATGAAAAAAAAAAACGGACGATTTCACGAGGTATTCCACTCAGAGCACTGATTTCAACAGCACTTGTTCGAACCGCACCTGAGAGCTTCCACTAACCGCTCTAAAACAAAATGTTGATAAGTGCGGTTCGGTGAAACAGTTTTATTATTTTCAGTCCCCGAACGGCACCTACGTAAAATATTTTTGTAGTGATGGGATATTTTTTTTTAATTCAAGGTTTAAATGATAATTGATTTTATTTCTGTTTATATATAGGTTTGTACAAACATTTTTACACGTCAATCACGTCGTCTTGGTTTGTCGTGTGTGTTTATCTATACATATTATTTTCCTAGCCTAATTATTTAACGACAGTCACGACATCCTCTTACGTATTCCTTTAGAAGAGCGACCCGGCTGTGATAAACCAAGTTGGCAGTTACTGCATTATTGATTGAAGTAGTTCCGAGTTAGTTACCGCCTTTTGGAACAGTGTAACGTGACACGTATCTTTGTGGATTAAAGCAATGCACAATGCCGTAACTTAAGCGAAGTTTTGTTAACTAACTGTCAGTAGGTAAAAGTGTGCGGGTTGTTAATGTGCAGTTGATTTATTAATACCTTCTTTTATCCATTTGTCTTTTGTTTTTCTTATTTTGCACGATGCTCTGCTCTACACCTATAGTATTAGAGAATCTATTATGTATGGTTTGTCTATATTGTCCAAAAAAAAAATGTATTACCTATAACTTACATTTAATACTTTCAGTACCTAAAATAGTTCGGTTGTCAGGTAGATAAATTGAATAAATACTGTATTAAACCCCAATAATTTTATAAAAAAAACATATTCAAACCTGTGTGAAAGAAGGAGAGGTATACCAAAGTTACAGAAATGCAATAAATAAACTCGGAATAAGTATTATTTCGCCCCACCGTTTGTATTATCACCTAATTCACAACAATACGTTACGGCCTACAAAGATAAGTGGCAAAGGTGAAAAATATGTTTTTTATTCGTCTCTCTTTGTGTAATCTGTTGGGGGCTTGGGGGCGTGGGGGATCCGGAAGGAGCTAATGAAATGGCTCGATGCTCGTGTGTTGTCGACTGTACATAATATATCGCCGGAGTAACGATATTAACTTGATTTTCTTTGAGTGTTTGTTGTTTTTATTTTTTTGTTTCGTGGAATTCAATTGTTTTTAATAGGGTCGTTGTATGGAGATAGATTTTGAATGCTGTTGCAAGAGTTATGGAGGATTCTGACATCATCACCACGCTTGAAAAGCAAATCAATGATCATTGTCATGTTGCCGATCCTACTGACAAAGTCAACTGCTTTTTACGACATGCAACACCACCAACTTTTCATAATTAATTGAATACTCATAAAAATACAGTAACTCGTATATACAATCATTAAGAATTTGACAAGAATCAAAAGTTAAAATCAAACTGAATCCAATTAAACTAAAAGCAAGTTATAATTTCCGTAATTTCTACTCGAGTACCCTTATCCAAAACTTCAAGACGTAATTCCCGAATACAAGATTAAACATCTATTATCCATTTAAAGGAAAGGCGACTCAAGTAAACAAGTTGAATACGGTACAAAGCTAAGCCCACACTCCTGACTTTATTAGGCAACAATGGAACAAACAAGTCAAAATACCCTCTTCCACAATAGCCATCCGGACTCCGGTAGGCTTACGATAACAACACAAAACCAACATAAGCATTCACAAATTGAGACAATAATCTACTAAGACGGGTTTCTTTAATTCAGTTATAAACGCCAAACGCCAGATGTACTGTTTATTGGCACATTTGTAAATGTAACGCTGTTTTCTTGAATTCAATTGACACATTAATTTTTGGGTTTGCTTTTTATGAGAGAGATGAGAGAACGGGTTTGTTTCAACTGAAATTCAAAATGCTGACAACGGTCAGCGGCATTATAACACGCTATCTGGGTTGCGTAATATTTATATTCGGAGGACTGGCCGATATCTGGAAATACGACCTTTGCGTAGTTACGCAGTTAGCTGTTATTCTTCTTCTTTTTCGTGCGGTTAGTAACTAGGAGTTTTTATGCCGTCCATGAGCCTCTGACTTGGCATCACATGCCGTCGAAAAATAGCCACTATTATATTATATTCGTTTATTTATATTCTTTTATAAGTAATTCTTAAATATTTCTTAAATTAAAATGATAATATAAAAAAAACATTGAAAAATACAAAAAAATAGAAGTCCGCTGGTGTCGGCAGCAGGGCCAAACTACCGGTGGTTAGGGCTGCAGAGACAGGAACCGCATCACAATGCGAGCCGTATCAAGGAGTGCTGCCTTCTGATTCAGGTCCTTGAATATATTATATTATTATTGATATTGATCTCTTTCTTAGCTTCTGCTACCAGGATGAGAAAATTAATCGTAAAATATTGTAAGAATATTCTTAAACAAATTAATTAATTCTTAAATAATTTATCTTAAGTTATTTGATTAATTAAATTTACCTTGTTTGATACAAATAATTTCACTTAAAAAAGGTTTATATCTAGTTTTTCAGCTTCCAACCAGCACCGGCTAAAGCCCAAACATCGGTTTACTTAGTGAACATTCCTGAATTTCAGTTCACTTTATATAGACACAGAAAATCACCCTAATAGTCCCTAGGGGCTAGGGGGGTAGACTTACTTTTTACCTTATTTAAATAAGTCTAAGCCTTCGTACTCTTTGAACATTTTCGTGCATAATTTTTCGGTACATTTTCACATCTCTTTGTACTAACTCACGTCGGGTTAATCACGTCGGGTTAATTTTTGCTAAAGAACTAATTTGAATGTAAACTTATAATTAGTCATTTTGTATTTTGAGTATTTTTTTCTATAGAAATTTAGGTATTCATACTCTGTTTATTATAATTAAATTAATTAAGATTTTAGCTTTATATCTAAAACCGGAATATGTAATGAAAATCTTTCTAAATTGAAAAAAGCTCGTTTACGTTCGTGCCCCGCGGCATCGTAAATAGTTACTACTTTACGAACGATGCCGTAAAAAACTTTGCTAAACCAGTAAAGGTAAATGATCCGTGTCTAAGTATACCTTAACTTGCTATCAATACAGAATTGGGGCGTTCGAAAACATATTTTCTGAAGGCATTATAAGTAAACATTCAAACGAACCTTATGAGAGCCTTATACGTTCAAGTAATTTGATCAAACAAGCTGGTTCAGTTTTGTCAAATTGGCATGAATGTGTGTGGGAAAATTTGATCAAAATGAGTTGCCAAATGTCATGAAGAAATATGAATTTTTATATTTCTATTTGATCCAACTGTTTGAACCAACCTGTTTGATGAAATTACTTGAACGTCTATGGCCCGCATTATGCACCTTTTTTTATTTAATATATTATGTACTAGCCTCCGCCAGCGGCTTCGCCCGCGTGGTATGTCGATAAAAAGTAGCCTATGTCCTTCTTCGGGATGTCATCTATCTCCATGCCAAATTTTATCGAAATCCGTTCAGTGGTTTAGGCGTGAAAAGGTGTGGGCACGCCACAATTGCGGCGATAAGTCCCCTCTTTGAGGAGTGGCTAGAGAGGCGCCACGGCGTCCTCACCTTCCGCCTGACGCAGGTCCTCACCGGACACGGTTGCTTCGGGCGGTTCCTGTTTCGTATAAGGCGGGAAGAAACGCCCGGGTGTCACCACTGTGTGGATTGCCCGGAGGACACGGTGGAGCATACGGTGGAGGTCTGCCCCGCTTGGGCGGAGCCCCGCCGTGTCCTCTTGGAGGCGATTGGCGGCGGTGACCTCTCGCGTCCGGCTCTGGTCCAGGCCATGGTACGGAGCGAGAGGGCATGGGAAGCAGTCACCTCCTTCTGCGAAGCAGTAATGCTCGCGAAGGAGGAGGCGGAACGCGTGAGGGAGAGGCAAAATTTGCGCCCTCACGCCCCTAACCGCCGCCGCCGCTGGAGACGCCCTGGGCGTCGGGAATCCCAGGCGGATTCCCGGCCACCATAGGCGCGGGCTTGCGGACGGCGAGCAATGGGTAGCTTGCCGTCCGATCAGGACCAGGCCCGGGTCGATGGCGCGTCGTGTTCCACGCGCGCCTCAAAGAGATGTCAGCACAATTGGCGGGGTCCGCTAGGACCGATGCCTGCCAGGGTTGCGGGTTAGTCCGAAAGGGATACCGGGACCTTGGCAACAGGCAACTGAAGGAACACGGGTGGGTTTTAGTCAGTAAAAGTCTGACACGCCCTTCCGCTCCACCCAGAGCGGGAGAAGTCATTGGATGATTTCCCACCCTCAAAAAAAAAAGGCGTGAAAAGGTAACATACAGACAAACAGACAGAGTTACTTTCGAATTTGTAATATTAGTATGGAAGTATGGATTTGTAAATAATCCCGTGGTAGACGTAACTGAATACACCTTCAGAACAAAATATATGTAAGTAGTTAGAAACGTATTTCTTGTTAAGAAAACTATTATAGGTATCGCACAAAACCAACGTTTGTAGGTATATGTTATAAAAACAACAGGAAACCGAACTATTGCGACGATCCCCCACATTTTCCACGTTCGGTGTCGATTTCCGGCCTATTTCGTACTCGAATAGTTTACAGTGAGCAAAACAAATGAAATTAATCTTCTGTGGAATACTTATATGATGATGTTATAGGAGAACTTTGTTTGTGTGGCCATTGAAATGGAAATTAGTTTTGGGATTGATTTTCGATTCAGTCTACGGAAAGATTTATTATCTTTTAGCCGCGGTTTGTCTCGCATACTAGGGAAACTAATTTATGAAGGTACTCGTATTTAAAGTATCTTTTCTGATATATCAAGGACATAGTCTATCTGTATGCCAAACAATTGAGGCTCTCAAGATAAAATAAATCAATCAACTTTGACATATTCAAACTATACGAGGGGTGTTCAATAAATAGTGAGAATGCGATACATTCTCCTTGGAAAGAAAAAAAAAAAAATTGGTAGGCAGCAAAACAATCAATTCTCTTTTGTTTTTAAAAAGTAGAAGTCATTTGTTTGCGTCGTTTCGGAACGTGTTCTGTTGGTTGTTTGTTTCACCAAGATAACGCCCCCGCGTACAAATCCAGAGTTGCGATGGCTGCTATTCAAGAAGCTAGCTTCGAATTGATGGCACATCCTCCATAATCACCGGACCTGGCTCCAGTGATGTTTACCGATTTTTGCGGTTAAAGGAACATCTCAGGCGCCAGAAAGTCGAAGATGATGACGCAGTAGTCGCCGTCGTACACGATTTTTGAAGGGATCAGAAAGAAGATTTTTTTAGAAAGGGAATTTATAGTTTTAGAAAAAAGTTATACAAATTGTATAACCCTGAAAGGTGACTACGTCGAAAAATAAAATAACATTTAATAACAGATAATTGCGTCATACTCATTCTCACTATTTATTGAACACCCCTCGTACATCTTGGATCAGACCTCAATATACCAAATCTTATTATCTAGCACAAACCGCTTCAAAACTTAATTCTGTCCAAAATAAGCGAACCCCAAATAATCTCAGTAGTGTGACTTTGCAAACCTATTGTCCCTTAGAGACAGGCCCTATATGACTAGGGTTATCAACCGTCCGGATTTAACATATCCGGCTTTTTGGCATCCCATCCGGAATTCCGGACTTTGTCAGGACTTTTGACTAAAGGGGATTTTTTAGAAAATTTAAATGATATATGAAAATGGAAAATTTAAAAACTAAATTGTCGTAGAAAATATAGAGATTCAATTTCAGAATACAACATAGTATACAGAGCAAGCTGAAGTAGAAATGGTTCGGCCATAGTAGCCGTAGAACCGATGACTTTTGGGGTAGTTCTTGAGAGGAGACCTAACAGCGTAAGGACCTCAAGCTAGGTGGATTGACGATCTTCGCAGGGTGGCTGCTTACCGAAGATCGAGACGGAGTGCGGTTGGAGAGGCTTTTCTCCAGCAGCGGAATGCTGTAGGCAATATTATAATAAATAATAATTCAATATGATGAAGAAATCATTCGGGTTTTTTTTTGCAAATCTCCGCCTTTTGATCAGGAATTTTAAAATTGCAAAATAGCAACCCTATACACAGCGGAATTCTGATCTACTCTGTCAAAGTGGCCAGTAATTTATGAACGAGTCTATTAAGCCCGCCCGTAATTAAGTCCAGATCCTGGACAAGTAACGTTTGCCTTGGGACGAATACAAATTTGTAACGTGTCGCCATTTCATAAATAGTGTGAAAGTTTGGGATGAATAAAGCGGGATCTTTATGGGTTAGATTTAATTTTGTTAGGGAAGAGAGAACGGAAATAAGCCACATTTCAGTTCTCTGGTTTCGAGTGTTTGAACTTATTTGAAGAAAATGCCTTCAAGGGTATCGATTACAAAAGTAATGCTTAATGCCGAGATCAAACGATCCGCGATTATGCGGACGGAGACGCACGGCAGACGACCGCAGACCGCCACGCACCGCGCACCGACGAACTTCCGATGTCTGCGATACCCCGCACGTACACCTTCCCACGGTGCGTCGTGCGGGCTCGCCTGTGTCCGTATTTATATATCTATGGTCCGTCCGCAATATGGCGCACCGTCGGATCACGGCATAAGGTTGCGGAGGTCTAAAACGGATCGTGTTACATAGCCGTCATTACTTTTTATAAAGTCCAGCTGAACCTTTGATAGGATTCTGGGAGAAGTTGTAATTTTACCCGCTACAATACAACGTTGTCAGATAAGGAAACTACGTTTCGATTTTGACGGAAGATACACGAGGATTTATCTAATTTTTTACGGTCATAGGGTTTCTGTCAGAGGAAATGTTGCTATACATAATGTTTTACTAATAACAGAAAGCAATTGCCCTATACCGGTGCTTATGGTATCCGCCATGGGCGCCATGTTTGCCCATTTCCGGCCCCCACCATCAATTCTCGCGATCATCATTATTTGTAGCGAGCGATGGGAAAGACTCATTCCATTACGAACGTTATCCTTTCAGGGAAATATACATTCAATAAGAGCTGTATGTGATTCCATTTGCCAATGGACTTTCCAATTAACCGCGAATTACTCTTAAATTTTTGGTTCAACGGATTGTAATAGGCTTCAACGACACGTGCACACATGGAATAATTCAACATTAATTTATTCTTAATAGTTATTTATGCAACTGTCATATAATAAGGGGTATTTTTGGTATTTTTAAACACTCATGTGATACTATTATCACACTAGGCTTCGCCTCGTATGATAAACCTAATACCTAATTATTTACAGTTGCATACTAGACTTTATCTACACCCATGTTATGAATCCTCTATAAAAGGTTCTTTGCAATACTAATATCGAACAAAAATGGCGCGATACGACCCACGTGAATTCGAATTTTTAGAATTCGAATAAACTACAAGTTTTTTTTTTAATGACTGTGCTTTGTTGGTGAAACGCGCCTGCATGACAGCGTTCTTTTTATAAATGAGTTGTATTATGAAATTTAGTACAACATTATGTTTGTACAACAACACACCCGTTTGGATGATATAATGGTTACTATGACACTGGTTGTTTTAATGTTGGCAATAAGCTAACTGTTTCAGAAACTTTTATAGAGGATTTATAGCATAGGTGTAGATAAATATTTCTTGTTACACTGTAATACTAATCTTATTATTCCACTACACAAGCTCAGTATAATCTCCCCGTCAGCATCTACGCAGTTGACATCCGACGTTCGCGTATGCCAACATGAATTCCGAAGCCGGTCCCAGAAGATTCGAACGAATAAATCAGTCACTTGATTTGTACAGAGATTGCAGAGGTTTTGTCTCACAAACGCGCTGGAAAAATTACCAAGTCAAGTGGAAATGTGACTTATTCGACGAGGGACTCGCAAAAATATGATAAGTTATATTATGATTAGGACCCTACACTTACCATTTATATTTGCTATTCCATTCATACAGAAGTGTACGTTTCTATCGAAGTGTTAAATACGAAATCCAGTCACAATCCGAGGGCTCATTTCTATATTTTTATACGGAACTCGGGAAATCGTTTCCGCTTGAATCTCTTTTAAATGTATGCAGGTCACGTCCTGTGTAAAGCAGGTTAGGGTCTGATAACTAAATCAAATTTATTCGCAAGAACATTCCAGGCGTTGCAAAGCATCCCCAACTTTTATAAGATGTTTCGAGTGGAATTTGACAACTTTTAATCAGATAAGAATAATAGAATTTTATGTAAACACGGAAAATTATTGTGTTCTGTTTGGTCGCAGTCGTACTGCGAGTGCCGATAACAACTTGTGCCAAACATACAGTCGAAACATTGTAGATAACAATTTGGTAGAAGCAGTAACAATATCGAGCCTTCAACTTTCTGTAATACAGAACGGTTATTAGTTTCGTGTTACGTGTATAATTTGCAAGCGACTGGTTTTTATTAGGCGCGTCAATGTAACTTTGTCTGTTAGAGAAAGTGATACATTGAATCGAATCAGACTATAGTTTCTAATAGTGTCTCCGTCGGGAATGAGATAGTTTGATACTGGTGCCTTAATTTTTTTTTAATTGTCTTCTATATCAAGTAAAAGGCACTTTTAACATGCAATAGTACTAAAAATGTAACGCCAATTTTATATGTACAAAAAATACCCGTAATAAGCTCGTTAGGTATTCCGCTATGCTATCTCGAATTAATTCCGGGCACGATGCAATTTCGAGTAGCCTCCATGATAGAGTGGTGCAATAGTCCGTGTAACGTGAATTGTTCTAAGTATTTTAAAGACAATGGGAACATTTTTAATGTGCTAGCCACGTGGAACTGATATACATAAGAAGCCAGTTTTAACTACTAAAAGAAAAAAGAAAAATATATATACATTCTCAACTCTAACTGCTTCAATTTCTTTCTGTGCCAAGATATCATAATGATATTATTTTATGTAAAAGGCATCTAGAGTAGTGCATTAAAATAGCCTACACGAGCAGCGATACCGACCGTCCTATGGGCAGTCTTACTGCAACCTTGCTTAATGATTAACATGTAATTTTACCACGGAACCCGCTTATAATTTGTGCCAATACGCAAGAAGAAGAATGCTAAAATTATTGAGGCAAAATACAGCAAAAGTTTTCTGAATACTGAGTGCATGTCCGGAGGCCTGGGCAAGTGGTGAAAATCCAAGCTCATGAGTATTTCAACTGTGTCCCTAATTTTGGCAACTCATCATCTGAGCGCAAGGTGGTAGGGCAGCGGTAACTTTTTAATTATCTTGCCATTTTGAATATGTTAAGTTAGAATAGCTACGCGATCGTAGCAAACTACTACGCCGTAGCCAAATGAGTACGACGCTGTAGCCAAATGCATACTACACTGTAGACTAATGCGTACTACGCCGTATTCGATGCGTACTACGCCGTATTCGATGCGTACTACGCCGTATTCGATGCGCACTACGTCGTAGCCCGTCTTTACCAAACCATAATTTAGAAAGCTCTTCTTAATCTCCCCTCTATAGTAACCACAATATTTTATGAGTACTCAGATCTTTGTAAAGCAATAAAGCAGTACACAGTTTATGGCCTGATAAAACCAGAAGCTAGCTAGCAACAAAGTAATGTGGGTCAAGATAAAACAAAACTATTTATTTAAGCCCAAAACACACACAGAGCGGGTGCGGGGCGGGAGCGGGTCGGGCGCGGGAGTACGGCGGGTATAATAATTTGTAATTCAAGGAATTATATGGATGTCAACACACAGAACGCGGGCGCGGGTCGGGCACGGAGCGGGCCCCGCGCGGAAGCCGCGCCCGCCGCCCGCCGACACAACAGCGCGGGGCGGGAGCGGGTCGGGCGCGGGAGTACGGAGGGTGTCATAAATTGTAATTCAAGGAATTGTATGGATGTCAACACACAGAACGCGGGCGCAGGTCGGACGCGGAGTGGGAGCCGCACGGGAGCCGCGCCCGCTGACACAACAGCGCGGGACGGGAGTGGGTCGGGAGCGGTTGTGCTATTCTGTAAAAATATCTCCGTGAAAACTAAGTGTAGTAAAATATCAAAGTGAGCTTGGAGTGAACTGTCACTGCCTTAGCATCAGTAGGTATCGATGACAATGACTCACTCCACTCTCACTTCACCTAAGTTTTCAAGGTAAGATGGTTACAGAATAGCAATGTGGGTGTAGCGGCGTTACATTCGTTGCAATACACGCATCGATGATATTCTGCATATTGATGTATTTTTTTATTAATGTCAAGAACCTACAACTTTTTCCATTTTCGCGTTCTCTAAAAATAATAATTCTTCGTCCGTGTCAGAATCACCCAACATTTTCAACCGCTGCCGTCTGTCAAAGTACAACCGCGCCTGACCCGCTGCCGTCCCGCGCCCGACCCGCTGCCGCCTCGCGCCCGCGCTCTGTGTGAACACGATGAACCGCGCGACTCACGCGATGAAAACGACCCGACCCGCTCCCGCCCCGCACCCGCTCTGTGTGTGTTTTGGGCTTTAATCATATGAACGGTTTGCTCGTCGCACTTGTTTTTGCCTACACCTACCAGTAGGCAAAAACAAGTGCGACCCTTTTTTGTAATCCGGCAAAATGTTTATCGATTCATTTAATCCCTTCAGGAACTGGGGCTCAATAATTTTATTCAATCCAGAATGTTCTGTTAGAAGTAAAACGTCTGGTGGTAGTAATGGCAATAATTTCTCCATAAGAAAGAGGTTTTTGTTTAACTGTGGACATTGACGTTTATTCCGATACCTTTAACCACTAATGCTACGGCTACACTTCGCGTTATCGCGAACTTTTCTTCGTGCGCTCTCTCTCGCACACCCCTCGATTACTCGCTGAGCAACAGAGAGCGCTCGAAGAAAAGTTCGCGATAACGCGAAGTGTAGCCGTAGCATTAGGCGCCCAGGCTTCAGTTGTTACCTAAGACTTCTTCAAAATTGTATGGTTGGGGTAACCATGGGGTCATCGTTTAGGTACCTATCACGGCCAATACCTGCATCATCATCTCATCATCTGCCTAGCCTTTTCCCAACTATGTTGGGGTCGGCTTCCAGTCTAACCGGATGCAGCTGAATACCAGTATTTTACATGGAGCGACTGCCTATCTGACCTCCACAACCCAGTAACTGGGTAATACGATACCCCTTGGTAAGACTGGTTGTCAGACTTTCGAGCTTTTGACGACCCGTAACGACTGTCAAAGATCCACAAATGACAGCCGGGACCAACGGCTTAGCGTGCTTTCCGAGGCACGGAGGAATCTCGGTATGTAAAGATGGTCACCCATCCACGGACCAACCCCGGCAAGCGTAGCGTAACCTGATTGATCGACCCGTGCGGCTGTTATTACTTAGCCACGAGCACGACCAATACCATGTGATATAAAATTATTATTTCTATGTAAAATAAACAGTTTTGTGATCAGGATTTACCTGGTCAACCATTGCAAACTTTGCTTTGTGTCAACTTTGTAAATGATCACAGTTATCTTCAACACTTCATCAGACCTGAAACACTGTGCAACTCATAGGTCTTTTTTTTTTGTGTCTTGTAAATCATCAAATGACTTCTCCCGCTCTGGGCGGAGCGGAAGGGCGTGTCAGACTTTTACTGACTAAAACCCACCCGTGTTCCTTCAGTTGCGTGTTGCCAAGGTCCCGGTATCCCTTTCGGACTTTCCTGCAGCAACTCATAGGTCTAAGTTTCTAATCGAATATAGAATAATGACAAAAAATAACCAAATTAATGTGTCCGCAAATAACCGAGTCCGCTATAGTAATTTCACAGCATGATGTGCACAATACGTCCACGGTTGCGTCCATTCAACTTAATAGCCACTTAAATTCAGTGAGCGCAGCAGCAAAATTACGAACTGTTCGCAAATAACTAGCGGGGACGTATACAGTGTTACGTGCGGCATATTTGACGCTTGGCTGAGATAAGCTAAAAGTTTATCTCTATTGCCGGTAAAAAATATTCCACAATTAAAAAAATAATTATAAAAAAAATATTTTGCAAAAAATTAAAGTAATAAAAACTAAAACCCAACTACGACTAAAAAGGTATAAACAAGACACCACAGACAGATAAATTAAAAATCCGGAGTCACACGTGTTAGGGCATAAATCGAACAGATAATTTGTCTGTGGTCTGATTATTTGTTGTGTGTGTGTGGTGTGTGTCTGTGGTCTTATTATTTGTTGTGTGTCTGTCAGATTACCTAGGTTAGGTTAGGTAAGTAAGTACCTAGTATTTATTTTTTAGAGGTACAATAAAATTATGCGTTCCGTAGGTACAAATATTATTTACATACTACTAATTAATTAAAAGAGGAGCTCGTGGCTAAGTAATAACAGCCGCTCGGGTCGATCCATCAGGTTAAGCTACGCTTGCCGGGGTTGGTCCGTGGATGGGTGACCATTTTCACATATCGAGACTCCTCCGTGCCTCGGAAAGCACGTTAAGCCGTTGGTCCCGGCTGTCATTTGTGGATCTTTGACAGTCGTTACGAGTCGTCAGAAGCACGAAAGTCTGACAACCAGTCTAACCAAGGGCTATCGTATTACCCAGTTACTGGGTTGTGGAGGTCAGATAGGCAGTCGCTCCATGTAAAATACTGGTATTCAGCTGCATCCGGTTAGACTGGAAGCCGACCCCAACATAGTTGGGAAAAGGTTAGGCAGATTGATTTACTAATTAATTAAAAATTGAAACATTTTTGTGGAAACAACAATGGTAAATGAAATGAAACGACTAAATATAAGAACAAAAAACATAGCACGCTTTTAACGCTGAGATAAACAGAATCGTATAGGTAGTTTCTGACTTAAACATATCTACATAAAGTTTTTATTTTGAAACTGTATCTGTACTCTTATTTGAAGAGCAGCTTCTTTAAACGGGAAAATTCTCAAAAAAAAACAACCTTGTTTCATTTAAAAACTGAAGAAATCCCCCATTGGCAATTAACAGGCTGCAAGGGCACCAAGAGATCCTAGAAATACAGTTATCTAATCTTCACACTATGTACACAAATCTGGTTTGATTCAAACAAGTGATGAAAGCTTCACCTTACGGATTGAAACCTCGAGAGCCTCAAGTTTGTAACGCCAGCTATGGTGAACAAATGGGCACCCCTGAATACCGCCAGTTAGCGGTGTGGTGCGCCCTATTCTGTAAAAATCATACCAAGAAAACTTAGGTATCATGAGTTGTCATTCCACCAGGGATTGACACTATTGACTACACTTGTCACTTTAAGCTCACTTTACCTGAGGCTTGAATTCCTCCTTCGCGTACGCGTAGCAACGCAGTAGGCGCCGCGGACGTTAGCGTCGCAGTATGGTGCTTATACAGTGTGATTCTATAAAATGTGCACATATCGAAATGAAGGATCTATGCTTAATTTTATCGACGGCAAAAATATTTAAAAAAATCTAAATATCTTTTTTATTTTTTTGTGGTTTTTTAAAACTGTGACCGCATTGTAAACGAAACGATGTAACTTTTAAAATAAATGATCTATCACGATGAAACAAACTCCGTAAGGATTGAAAGCAATCAGGCGTCCTCATAAAATGAAAATTGTGTGCCCTCAATTGAAAATAAACATGTTTTTTAGCAAAAATCGTTTTTTTTTTCATCCATTTTTACAATAATCGTACAATTTCTCAATAAGACACAGCCACCCAGCCAGCGTTTTAATATTTTTGCAAATATTAATATTTTATTTAATATTAATATTTTATTTAATAATTTTTCCCGTCGATAAAATTAAGCATAGATGGGTCATTTCAATATGTGCACATTATGAAGAATCACACTGTATAGAACACAATAAATATACGTACGCGCGACCCACGTACGCGACCGACAACAGCATAGGAGAAATTCAAGCCTAAGATTTTTACAGCAGAGATCGACTGATTGTCTTAACAATTGTATGTTTAGTTTGCAAGGACATTCTCTGAAAATGTAAGAAAACATAGAATAATTCCTTGAATTTGTATAAAATGTTATACTAAAATTAAATATCAGAAAACATGAATGGAATATATATTTATTTGCTATGAATGGTACAAAAATCAGTGTCTAGCTGACCTCGCATTTTCACAACAATTCAATAGGTAAACCTTTTAATAATGTAGAAAAATGAGAGAACCGGAGATTTAACAAAAACGAAAGGAAAATACGATTTCAATAAAACATAAAACGCGAAAATATGATGATAACATAAAAAATAGGTAGTACCTTAATGAATGACTTTTTGACAAGAAATGTTTTATTCTCGACGTCTCAGTCTCCAACCGGTAGTTGAGTCAGTAGTGGTTCTATTTACCCATATAATGGTGTATAATTTTCGATGCTGGCAGAGTCCGCAACACAGAATCATCATAGGGCATAATAATATAAGGAAAATGCATTAGTATAATAATCAGATAGTAGTACCTAGTACCTACTTGTATTAAAACAGCCAATTCTATAGCCGGCAATTTAGAACTACGGAAATTCCAAGATTATACAAAAATTGCCTAGAATGGGGCAATTTATAGTTGCCCTTGCATGTAAATCAAAGTCAAAGTCAAATCATTTATTTCAATTGGACCATTAATAGGCACTTTTGAATGAGATCTACATCCTATAAGGTTATAAACGGTATTCAAGTTAGATATAACTGGTTTGAAGCAAGGATCATAGTTTACCGTATAAGTACACAACACTAGCATTTCGCCCGCGACTTTATTCGCGTGGAGTTCTTATTTTCTCCCTCCGGGGTTAACGGGGTGATCGAATTTGTGTATCAAAGGTAGTTTTAGAAAATTAATAACTACGATCAAAATTATTTAGTTAGATAATTTAAGTATTCGGGCCAAGCTTAAAGTTTTTATAAACTATATCCCCTCTTTTTACTTATGTAGGGTAGGGAAATTTCGAAAAATCGTATTATTTGACTCAAGGATTATTTATTTAAGTACCAATTTTTGAGTTCACCAAGCCATGCAGTAAAATCGCCTTTTTGCCCTCTATTCAGTTTCACAAAAACCCAAATCATTTTTCTTTTTTTTCCATCAAATGTATGAAAACCGAGTTTCGAGTCTTCCATACAAACTTTAACACCAAACTCCCTTTGACGGGTAGTTTTATAAAACTGGTAATCACGATATTTATTATTTACGTAGGCCGTGTAGTAATAATTAACAAGGAGTGATCATCCCCTATAAGGTCGAATTTCCAGAAACAGCTAAAAGGAAGCCTTGTGGCAAAATTTCACGTTCCTAGTCCCAGTACTTTTGACTGTGCGTTGATATGTCAGTCAGTCAGTTTATCCACTCGTTCCACTTAAATCCCCTAGACCAGTCCCCCAGGGGACTATACAACACTCAATGTTCCACTATGATCCCCTTTGCTGGGGATTCTATAAGTACTAATAAGTGCTATTCCTTTAAAGTCCCCTCTAAATAAAAAAGCCACAAAAAAACAAAAATATGTAATACATATAATTAAAAATCTGTAAGAGGTGATAACTATGACATTAATTAACTTTTCTAAAATAAGTTAGATGTTGAAAAAAAAAGTATCAAAATCGTTGTACAATTTCGCAGGTTCGACCAGTGCAGCGTCTCGGTAGCGTCTTAGTTAGAATCGCGTTCACCTAGATAGTGAAAGACGTGGGTTCGAGTCCCATCTAAGGCGTTCGATTTTTCAACGTTTAACTTATTTAAGTATATTTAACTTTATTAACACAACATACAAAAATAAAAACTACTTTTCTACTTAAAAAATTAAAGTTTGTAATTCTACTTATTTAACTTAAAAATTGCAAGTTGTTTATCCCCAAATTATTATTTACTTCATCATTTCTAGAAAATGACCGACTGATATCTGCCCACTCAGCAATTTCTGTTGTGACTCTTGAATCCACTGATCTTTGAGTACATCTTCTGGTCTTCTTTGTTTAGCCATTGGGCGGCGCTCTTTTTTTAACGCATTCAAAACTTGTACCAGCGTTGGTTTACAGCCAAATTTTTTATTCAAATGGGAATGCCAGTTTTCCGCAACATTTGTAGTTCTGTGACGTTCGCCGAAAACTGACCATCTTCTAACACATTTTTCATTTTGTAACCAGAACTTCATATACTTTTGCAGTTTTTTAGATTTAGAATTATCGAGTAATTCCATCCTTTCTTGTAGTATGTATGACCAACCATCTTGTATAAGATTTATTGGCAGCAATGACAATGTTCGGCAAAGCAAAACGATGCTTCTTGTTACTTTTTGTTTTGTTAAACCGAGTTTTGTTCCCATTTTGTAAACGGCTTTTTTAAAGTAAAAATAGCAAGTCTTGACACACATAAATTTTCCCTCTGCTGAGGAGAGGGAATATTTTTTGTGTGCTTCCAAAGTCCGCATGAAAAACATATAATTGGGCGAATTGTGGCGGACATGATTGGAACGTACCATCAACCAGCACATGTTTTATTTTTGAAAGTAATTTCGGGGTCTCTATTTTCTTTGGAACAGAAAACCAAAATGCGCTGTAACCCGTTTTCTTGTTCATTTACGTAGTCACATAAAACGAAATCTAGGTGGAAATTAGGTACTTCTACCTGGTCTCCTCTACTAGAAGTATACTTCTGTACATCGGCACTCTTATTTCTCAATTTATAAAGACCGCTTTTCATCGCCTTGAAAGATGGCATATTCGCAACCCAGTTATACCCTTTTGATATTATAGGATCGAAACATTCATTGTAAATAGTCGGGATCGGTCTAAATTCTTCGCTTGTTACTTTATTTCTGCATTCCTGTTCCGCCAAGTAAATTTCAATTTGCTCTAAATTTTTAATACACGACCCTGCATGTTTAGTTCGCCGCACTATTGTACTGTCCTAAAGATAAACAAATAAGCTTAATATAATTTGACTAATAAATAAGAATTAAATAAAAATATATTCTGTACCTTAATGGTTACATAGTCACCACATTTATTTTTACGTCAATCACTGCATCGCCACAATACTGCGCCGTTTTTGTTTTGGTCTGAGGTTTATGTAAATTTTTCTTTTGTGGAATTTGTAACCATCGTGTAATAGCACTTCGCCTCTTCTTTGTATAATTTTAAACTCTTCAGACATGAAGTTGAATATATTATAAATCAATTAACTCAATTTAATTTCTTATAGGGTGTTGAATATATTTTATATATCCCAATAAAAATTTATCATCTATCGATAAATGTCAGTCAATGTCAATGTTATTCTTGTCCAGCCAGTGCTACATTGTAAATAGGTTTCAATTCAATAATAAGGTTTGTGAACAATTAGGGGATTCAAAAGAAAATTACAGTGTTATTTATAAACACTAGTTAAATTTTAATCAATTGCTAAGCAATTGATTAGCGAAATCTTTATTTATAAACGCTATTTAGCGCTAAGAGGTCGCTAAGCAATTGATTAGTAGCTGTCAAAATTAAACACCACCGGTCCACTGTTAAGAGGATGCTAAGAGGCAAGATGGCGGATTTTATTTGAATCAGCTGATTGATCCCATAGGTATATTGTGTGCTTCGAGGGAATTTTGATCGTAATAACGAGTTGTGCCTTAGTAAATATGGATTTCGACAATCTTTTACGGGATTTCAGAATGACGTAGAAAGATTACATAATTTTGAAATGCCGCCCGGCGGCGGGAACTACACCTACAAAGCTTATTTAAATCCACTATGAGGATGATTACCTAATAAATAATATTCTTCATTCGAATTACAAAATCATGATTAAAAGATTTCTGGAAACCTCAGTTAGGAGGAAGCTCAGTAGGTGTTTAGATTTGAAGAGAATCGAGTTCGTGAGGAAGCTCATCGGAAGTTATTATCCAATGTGTTATCCCATGTGCCCCTCATCTTATTGAGCCAGCTCTAAGGCCCAGAACTAAAGAAAAGCTACGTTGTGGCGGTCACATAAATAACAAGAGACATTTTATGGAAAATAATTTATTTTGATACATAATAAAGCTAATTTTTTGTTCTAAATTAATTATTATTGATTTCAAAAATTCTTCCTACAAAGACATGGGTGCCAGTCTTTTCTCACGCCACTCGTATTCCTCATCTTTTTCACGTAGCATGGTCTCCTCCCTCATCTTTACGAGGTTGAATAGTATTTGTGCTAGGTGCTAGTGGCTTTCATAGCAGCAGTCAAACTTGTACCTGTAAATAAGTACATGAACTGTGAATAAAAGATACTGAAACCCTGCAACAGCAATAGGAAGTCATATAAAACAGACACAAGTATCTGCATACATTTCCAAAATAGTATATTCGTTTAGGCTTGTAGCATGAAAATTCATAGCTACTGCTTTCACATTCATTTGGTCAGATTACATTGGTTTACATAAGTAAGTAGATATAAATTCAGAGATAAATACCTTTTCCAGATAACTCCAATTTAATGACGCTTATTATTTTCATTGATATACCATCGCAAACACAATTATATAAACTTATTATACGATTTTATTCAAATTCTAATTTTCGTAATTTTCCGATGAAATTGTTGACTTTTGTCTGTCAAAGTCACGACAGATACAAAAAGGGTGGTTTTGACAACTTTTTTCTTAAAATTCTGCTTTATAGTCGACTATTTTGATTATTATCTGTGCCGAACGCATATTGTTACCTCTATTTCGTTTCGCAACTAATCATTTGCTGAGTAGTGTTTTTAAATAAAGAAAAGATAATCATTGATTAAGAGCTAATCATTTGCTTAGCTAAACAGTCGCTAATTAGTGATTAGCGAGTTTTTTTATAAATAACACTGTTAGAGTTTTATATGATCCCCTAGGGCATCGTAGTGGAACATTGAGTGCTGTGTAGTCCCCTGGGAGACTGGTCAAGGGGATTTTAGTGGAACGAGTGAGTTTATCCACTTATACCTATACTAAAAAAATTGATTATTAATATTCAATAAATTATTAACTTACCATCTTGGCCATCGTGCACGGCAATACAAAAGCTGATGCAAAAGCAAAAATTAAACCCAACAATATTACAATTTTCATTTTTGTTTATTTATTACTTTTAGGTACCTTTTAACCGTGTCGGCGAAGCCCAAAAGGAGGTTTTCATATTACATTAGTTTATATATTATGATCTAGGCATGTGACCAATTGTAAACACTCACATTTCATAATGTGACTGATAAAACATTATAAAATAAATTACCATGGTATTATATTTGTTTGACATTATACTATAAAAATCATGTTACTCAATTTTAGGACAAACTATTTCTACCTATGGTACAAGTTTTTCCTTATATTATACATATAATGATATATATTCCTATGGAATCAGGTTAGTGTTAGTCCTAATATGAAGA
Source organism: Lithophane semibrunnea (assembly GCA_947363905.1). NCBI lineage: Eukaryota > Metazoa > Arthropoda > Insecta > Lepidoptera > Noctuidae > Lithophane > Lithophane semibrunnea. The sequence continues at coordinate 10,270,676 of OX376197.1, read as the reverse complement.
CGGTTCTTAAAGTCTTATATAATCGATGATAACAAGCTCATTTACAAAAAGCAAAATAATAAATACAATTTTACTATAAGAGTACTATTTATTTCCACTTTCAGTAGGGTTTCGATGCAATAGAAATGTCCCAATCGAGGCGCCTGGACTTTCTAAATATTTTTTTCCCGTTATTTCTTTTATCCGGGGAATAAAATTGACGTCTGACAGTTTAATTATGGAAAAATTAAAAAAATGTCTATCTTTGGTTCTATATTTTAGTTTTTTGCCACCGACTTCCGAAATTAAAGTTATTTTTCACTTTTTTGGTTCTTTTGAAGTTGAATGTTTTTTTTTTGTTGTAAAAAAGCTGACATCACACCCGTAGCTCGTATAAATAAGCCAGGCCGTACACTTATACGTATCCATATCTTGAAAACTACTGAACCAATTTTGATGAAACCTGCACTGTTCCCTAAGTTGAAGTAATAAGTGTAAGCCAATAAAAAAAATGGTCAAGATCCGATAAATATTTTCGGAGAAATGCGTCTACAAACATACATACATGCAAACATACGAATATACATACATACCTACACCTATACAGTTTTGTATATGTGTTTGGAAGCCATATTAGATTATCATATGTGAATATATTGCAGTTCCAATAATATTACATACCTATGTACCTATCGAATTGATAACATCATTCTTTTGAAGTCGATAAAAGCTGTAAAAAATTCAAAATGTATTCGCAGAATAAAAGACTTATACTAGGTATAAAAGTTCGGTTGAATTCTATGGTTACTGGTTATGGTTGAATTCTATGGTATTAACCATAGATTTAGCAGCATCATCATCATCATCATTCTCCTGCCCTTATCCCAATTTATTTGGGGTCGGCGCAACATGTCCCTTTCTTCCATACTTCTCTATTAGCCGTCATCTCGGTAGTCACCCCCTTTCTAGCCATATCATCTTTCACACAGTCCATCCATCGTTTCTTTGGTCTTCCCCTACTCTTATAGCCATCGACATTCATACCCAAAACTTTCCTCACAACATTTTCCTCATTCCTTCGCATCACGTGCCCATACCATGACAACCGATTTCCGCACAATTTTTCAGTCACCGGTGCCACTTTCAGACTTCCTCTTATACATATTATAACCATAGATTTAGCAGCATTATGGAGAATTTTTAATTTGAGGTGGCTCTACCTTCCTAGATGATAGGATTTGTCCAAAGGCTTACTATGTATTTTGCAACCAAAAGGCTCTCTCGGAATTCTCAAGAAATTCTACTTTCAACGCTCTCTCTATCATCAACTTTAATATTACAAACTGGATTTCAAATACAAAACTGAAATCTACTCGAAATATGTAGATATTACCTTTCCCGGAAATACAAACAAACATCTATTGACTTAAACACCTACTTAAGGTAATAAATAGTGTCTATTATGCCGGATCCCAATAACAGATTTCGCCAAGCATAAATCGTAGACAACCCGACCGTTATTCAGCTCCCGGTATATTGCCTGCGGAACATAGCTACGAATCTTAAAACAATGGAAAATGAACTCTCATCCGTTGAGATAAGGTGCAAGTCCAATGCAACAGAATACCGGTAGTTTTTAACGTGCAGTTTCATAAATCGCATGCCGTGAGCATCACGACGCACACAAAACAAGTCTCACAAATTGCCTCCTGACATTTCGACGTAAAAAGTTGTGAAAATGACTTATTGCTCTGGTTTTATAAGGTCGCTGGATCGCTGTACGAAATGCCGTGGCTGTGCAATTGTCGCGATCAAACAGTGCAGTTGGCAGGCTGCCTGCTTCAAACATTTGAAATTCGAATAAACGCTGATACGCAGATTTTTGGTTGCCAGTACTTGACCTCGTTGTTCTATGATTCAGAAAATAGAAGGAGAGAAATCCTACATGAGCATCTAACACAGTTTGCGGTTTTGGTGCCACTGCAGTAATAAAATGGTAAAATGTTCAGATACAAAATACATAGACATAGCAAAAGTTTAAACCTGGTTTACCGGCTCTACGACGCTATAAACCAAGCACTTATTGTATTTACCTACTTTAAAATCTAAACAATGAAGTGTTTCATTTAGCTTTAAAAGTGGGTAAAAATGGCTTGCTGTCTTTATTTCATCTTAATTGATTATTTTATGCTATCATTCATTATCAGCGTCATCATCATTTCAGCCGAAAGACATCCACTGCTGGACATAGGCCTCCTCTGAGCACCGCCATTTCGACCAGTTCTGTGTTTCTCGCATCCAGCGAATTCCTGTGGCCTTCACCAAGTCAGCGGTCCACCTTGGGGGATGCCTTCAAACTCGGTCACACAGAAAGACTTGTTTTATACTACGTGCCTTTAGATACGTAACGTGTGAAAAGAAAACCGCATTAAAATCCGTTGCGATTTGGATTTCGATGTGGTTATCGCCATTATTTAGCTATTTATTCAGAAAGGTTTATGGGTAGGTGTAATAGATTAATTTATATCATGGAAATCACGATTTTTTGTGCGGACTGCGGAGCGAGGGCGGATCACTAGTCAATCCTTACATATTATAAAACAAAGTCCTCAGACGCGTCTGTCTGTCGTCCTGTTCACGATAAACTCAAAAACTACTGCACCGATTTTCATGCTGTTTTCACCATGGATAGAGTGGTTCTCGAGGAAGGTTTTAGTATATAATAACCGACATCCACGCGGGCGAAGCCGGGGACATCAGCTAGTTATAAATAAAATCGTAACTGCACGCCTGTATTCCCCAAAGGTTTAAGTATTATAATATAATATACCTCTTTGAAAAATATAGATACCGAACTTGTCTGTTACGAAAAGTAGATCTCAAATTGACAATACGAAACTGTAGAGTGCTTTTCATCAAATAGTTCATTTGCAGTAATGTTGGCTCCACTGTTCAATTAAAAAAAAAACGGACCTAAGTAGCGCCGTAGCTGCGTGCCGTATTCATATTGGTCCTACAACAGTGTAGCCAACATTACGCCTTATGAACTATGTGATGAAACGCACTCTAGAGTGCATTGACAAAATTAACCAACAGATACCCTTCTCCGTTAGAAACCAATAGAAGATCAGTAATAATCTGTCATACATTGTGTATGACAGTTATGACACCCACGAGCAAAAATGACGCATGAAACGTGAATTTTTCAGAAAATTCACGTTTCATGCGTCAAAAATGTTTTCTCCTAGCCAGTTTTATAGTGCTTAAAAAGATTTTCCATCATCAACAGTTACTTACAAACTTCGAAAATGGCCTTCAGAAATGATCGCATTGAAATATTTTGAAACATAAAATTTTTAAGATTCCCGCCGAGATTTTACGAGAGTAGAGATTACCATTTTTATCTAAAATCTTATCCTGCAGGCGTAACATGAGCACCGTTTTGTCGACGGAAGAGTAGACAAAAATGACGTTTCCTGTAGACAGTAGACAGTACGAGGCGGCAGCAAAATAGAAAGAGTCAACTGCACTTTTTACGAAATTCACTCTTTTACATAATTCGACTCAGAATTCTTGGTTTTGTCATAAGTTTTATTGGTTGTCAACTTTCTTCGGAAATAGTCTACCTACAAAAAGACCTAGACAAAGATCGTTAGAAATGAAAGACAAAATGACAGATTGTAGAAGGATTTCTACGTTGCGATTTCAAAAATGAAGAAACGAACTGTCACTTTGTATAGAAAAAGCTATGTCTATTCTTCGTAGAGATAGAAAGCGCCATGCTACGCCTGCTGAGAAGGTATTAGATATAAATAAAAGAAGGAACAAACATCATCATCATCTGCCTAGCCTTTTCCCAACTATATTGGGGTCGGCTTCCAGTCCAACCGGATGCAGCTGAATACCAGTATTTTACATGGAGCAACTGCCTATCTCACCTCCACAACCCAGTAACTGGGTAAGAAGGAACGATTTCGAGTCAGTCACTTTCTCGAACTTAACCTCAAAATATGAAGTAGGTAAATGGTTAATAAATACGAATTGCGGAAATCCATGTAAAAAATAGTTAGCAATATAGGAAGAGCATTGAATTCTCCTCCAAATACACTAGGTTTGGTTGTGACAGCGGACTTTTTGGCTTGGTACAGGGTGCCCTACATTACGAGGCATTCTCCTTTGAACAATTTGCGTAGTTTATGTTGTAGCGGTATCTACATCGCCATATGCGAACTACGCATCGAAGACCTGACGTCACACAAAAATCCTGATGTCACAAAAATCCTGCATCGCGCAATTAGAGTTTACCGTGCAGTGGATATACAAGAATCCAATATCAATCATTGGGCAGTTGCCCGCCAGACAAAACACCCGTCTGGTCGGAGGATACTCCCTTTTCTATGGTGGATGAGTGAACTTTACACCCTGTTCCTCATACCCCTAAAATGTCATTTTTTAAATAAAATACTCTCAATTGTTCAAACTTTTTTAAAAACATGCACAATATGCTCATTTTGAGCATGTCACTGCCACCCATTAAGTCTTATCACCTAGCTTCCAATCAGCCTGTATAATGAAGAGGCTTTCTATCCACGTATTTCTATACCTATATATAATAATAAGCGCACATAATCATAGCGAAAGCTGTTTTTTTTATAACTAACAACTGTATACGTATGATATTATACCTATGCGTATTTTACGCGCGTGGTTAGGCGCAAAAAACACGTCTCGACTGGAAAATGTATAATTCAACTTTGTATGATGTTTCGTCCACATGCATAACGCAGACAGGGTTTCAACTGTTATAATTATCAATATAACACCTCAGACTAAATAAAAAACCAAGACAGAGCGCTGTCAACAGTGACGTGAAGCCGGTTTCGTAAACATGTGTGCTCATATTTTGGTGTAGTTTGATTGTAAATGGTTGCCAATGTGTGCTTTTGAGCGTGTACGCACAGAGCGTTGGTGTAGTTTTGGCATGCTTCACTGTATTGTTCGCAGCGCTCTGTCTTGCTTTTTTATTTGGTCTGAGTATAACACCATGATTTTCACACCACGCTCATGACACAAACACAAAAATTTTACTCAAATTTTCAATCACGGAATAAATCACTATGCACTTCAATTCTTTTACATTCTACTGTAGGATGTTATTTATTATTGGAAAAACACAACACAAAGGCGCACAAACGAAAATAACATTCCCTAATTCAATAAAATAATTCAACAAAACACACGCCATTTTTGCAGCATAGAAAATAATACTGACTGAAATAAAAAGACATTTCAACAGGAATTATGGACAGATTAACAAGAATGTTTTTTTCATTTAGTTCGACCATTATTTTTTAATCTAATTGTTCTAGTATTTAAATTTCTAGTTTAATAGACCTTACCTAATGTAATAGTTGTTGGAACGAATTACTGTACCTAAAGTTAGAATAAATATGTAAAAATAATCATATTAGATAACATAAAAGGCAGGGCAGCATGTGGTGAGCTGTTGGGCAGTATAGACGCAGCAATAGTACGCAGAAATGGAAAAGCGACGCGCCTGCGTCTTGTCTTTTCTATACGTTTTGTCGCGTCTGCGACGCGTCCTCGTCTTACGTCTTTTCTGTGTATCCCGCCCCTAGCAACCCCACGGACCCTATCTCCTACCTGCTTTTATTGGCCAGCTGGAGTGAACACTGATGAGGAACAGAGCTCCCAGCTTTTTCTTGCTTTTATTGGCCGGCTTGAGTGAAGATTCGCAAGAGCATACGTGGTCGGAGGCAGGAAATATTCCAGTAAGTTTCTGGTAGGGATCTTGACCTTCTTCATTATTAGATACATGGGTATTACAATAATGTAAGTTAAGGGTCAAAAGTCCATCATCATAGGCATGTCGTACATATCTCTCCTTTAGAACATAACATTTGTTTACATAATAGTCTTGTTTTACTTAACAAACACACACACATACATAAGGCCATAACTTAAACCGTTCCATTCCACAGCAATAAAGAGAACGTTATCGCCTTTTCAAATAAAATCGGCAACATATATTTTACAAAGAACATTTGGAGCTGTAAAGCTAAATTAATTGTGATAAAAATCAGATAGTCGGGAACCACGTCACGTAAGGGTTGAGTAGGGTATTTCCGGGACTCCGCAGTGTCCCATGTCTCGAGACACATCTTTCGTATTATTTGAGAAACCCGTACTTGTCGTCTTTACCTTAACGTAGCAGTAACTTTGATGAAAGTTAATTAAGAGTATGTATTTGTGGGGTTGAATAATTAAATACATTAAGAAGTATGTACCAACAACTTTTATGAAGTGTATTTATCACATTTTTTATCTTGTCTCCAGATCTTATGGACCGATAGATAGAAGTGAATGTGTAGTATGTGCACCCATATCTCGGGAAGCGAGTCTATTGCCATAAACCGAAATTCAGACTCCGAGCTGCTGCAAATTGTAAGTTACCCTAAAGCAATACGTCAAAGCTATTCAGGATATTAATTACCTAACCCAAACTAGCCTCAGGCACCACATACATAGTCTCTTTTGATGTAATCAAGGCATTCTGAAAGCGTTTGCCAAAATTCATTCAGTTTTCGGATCAGATAAAGCGAGACACTGACAAATGATCGACCGAACAGAACGGTCGTCGCTCGCGCCCATGCTTACAGGATCCAACCTTCCCCATAAATCTACTTCGAAAAACTCAAATTAATCTTACTAGGGGATGTTTAGCTATCACTCTAAGATTCCCGGCTATTCCCGAACCCCCTAAAGTCACCGTTCGAAGGGAGATTTATTGAATGAAATTGAAAATTGTCTCGATTATCTGTCAAGGATTACTTAGCTTGAATACGTAATCGCTGTAGGGGATTACTCAGAAATCAGATACATCATTTCAAAAAGGGTTTTCATAAAATCTTATGCCATCTCCACAAAATGTTTTGAATAGTGGCAGACTTTCAAAAGCCGACTTTAAGTACCTAGTTCTCGAATACAAAGACAGAGAACACTTCAGCTAAGTGGTGTTTTCTGAAACAATTCGCCTCTAAAATGTATATACACCTGCAAGTAAAATAATGTAGACTTCACAATAACTTAAGTGTGAACACAACACAGTGATAATGTCAAAGTTACGAACTTATGACATGGGCCAAAGTTACAACACCTTACCAACTTTACCGGGTGGTTCGCGTAAACTTTCATAAAGTTGTAAAAGTAAATTATGTGTAATTATTAACTTCATTCCGCTTAGGTGTGCAAAATGTTGTATTAAGTTACTGGCAACACTGGAAGTTTTAACGTCTCACTTTGTTTAAAGCAACGATTATCGTTTGGAGTGCCTAGCATGTTATGATGAATAAGTGATGCTGTGTTGTTGTCAACTAAGTTCTCACCAAGTTTGTAACATTCCGTCCCTCTGGCTAATTCACTGACTACTTAATTCTATTCTGTGTAATAATTTATGAAATTATGACGTACTCGCAGACCAAAAGTTTGCTGATGATAGATCAAAATTCAACTCTTTACAATGTGGTTCCTTACAAATAATGAACACCTCTTTTAACACGTGGATTTAGTAAAAAGTAACTTGATACATGACCGACCTGGGGGCCTACCACCACCGCTTACAGCAGTATTATTTTAATCTTACTTCGTGGGGGAAAGAGATGGAGCTATACGTCCTGTAGAGCTTCATCTCTTTCCTACACTGAAGTAATATAGACAGAACAGGCAGTAGCCCGCCTGTCTAATTAAAACAAGAAACTAATCTTATCATACGCATCTTCTTATCAAAAGTATCGGCCTTTTGCCAACTACAGTAATTTTGGATTCCCCCCCCCCCCCTTTACTATCATACTATCATTGAAGCTCATGTGAAGCTCATAATTTTTTTTATATCCACATCCCAAAAAAATCTAATTCAAATTCATCCATAATAACAAAAAAAATCTAATTCAAATTCATTCAAATATCCATATTCAACATAATATTTAAGATGGGACATGACTTTTAACTGGCATGTTAGTAGCAGTAATAAAAGACTCGATCTTTTATGTCCACTGGAAAAGATCCAAATGAATTATGCATTTTCATTTATACATATTTCATGAAGACTATTTTTCATTGTAGGGATGCTAAGAGCACTTTTTTTACTGGATAGAGTTGCAGATTAATTTTTTGTGGTACTTACAATATGGTAAAATTATGTTCTTGGGTTTTGTAAATCCATTCGCAATACACTGCCTCGTTGGTCTAGTGGTCGCAAGCGCTACTACTGCTAACCATGAAAGTCTTGGGTTCAATTCCCGGGTTGGGTAGAGTTGTTAATGGGTTTATCCATCTGGAATTTCCCGCCCGGAGTCTGGATTTGCACCCGGTTGATAGCAATAGACTCCTATTACATGGGACTCAAACATAACTGGCGAAATGTGGGTGTACTATAATAGGCACAAGACTAAATAAGAAGCTATAGGTACAGTCACGGACTTTAATTGATGAGCAGGTTGCTCATCAATTAAAGTCCGTGATTGTACTTTTCAATTTTGCAGTTTCATACATTCACGAGATGACACGATTAAACACGAACTCAAATCGCACGCTCGTAAACAAGATGACAAATAAATTACTTTTAATCGGAAATAGTCTTATACATAGAGGTTGACTCATAAGTTCTCAATGATAAAAATAAATACAATGTTGCATTAAGTTTATCCAATCTATTTGATACCGACCTCCTTTGAATCATAGCTCATTAACTCGATAATTCTAAAAACAACTGAAGACAGTGACAGTTGAAGTAACGATGTCAGAGACGTTACTTTCGAACTCGTCGAAATGACTTGTAATATTTATCCGTACGCTAACGTTACTATCGCAACAGAAACCTAGCAACGATTGTTTATCGTTGCTAGGTTACTGTCTGTCGGAAACCGAATAAACCCGATTTGCATTACACGGCTAAAATACGAACAGTGCCAGGTGGCTCATCAATTAAAGTCCGTGACTGTACACCTCTGCCCAACCCTTCGTGAAATACAGGCGCGAAATTATAGAAAAGTGACATATTAATAAGATATTATATAATACGTCACTTTTCTATAATTTTGAGGTCTGCAGGCAAAGCTGCACTCTTGAAGAGATTTTTCACTTCCGACAATTATTACGCGAATTATATTATACACATTAAAATTACGCATCAATTTCGTGGAACCTTTACGATAAGGTTTAATTAGGTAACAAGAAAAGGTTAGAGCAGTGACAAGCGGCGTGATAAATTTTACTTTACCATCTTACCAATTTCACGGAGGCGAAGATTTCTGTCGTCGTTAACAGATAAGCCTAAAACACGACGGTATTACTTAAGATGACAGATTTTATTGCTATCTCCTTTCATTTTTATGACACGCAGATTTATTATTCGCACAATGCCCGGAACGCTTACTTATTCTTTTTTAGGGTGTCGCACCTCAAATGAAATAATTGAACCCATAAAACTCACTTCTTTGTCCGTCTGTCTGTCTGTCTGTACTGTCTGTCAGTCAAGACCCTTTTTCTCAGTAACGCGTGGAGGTACAGATCGATTCAAACTTAATGGCGGCTCGGAAGTTAGCTTTTAGCTGCGCAGTACCCCACCCCTCACTCCCGCTGTCACATGAAATTGTTACTGCGCAGCAACTCGCCTCATGTTCCGAGCCGCCATTAAGTTTGAATCGAACTGTATCTTGTTGTAATTAATATCAAATACGCAGACCTACGGTCCCTTGGAGAGGAGCTCTAAAAAATCAAGCTTTGAAGTCGACGCAATAAAAAATATGGCCACTTGTGCGACATTATTTTGATACTCGCAAATTAATCAAAACCATAGGATACTTCCCGTTGACCTAGAATCATGAAATTTGGCAAGAAGCAAGTTCTCACAATACAAGTAAAGGTAAGAGTCCAAAAATCGTTAATTTGTGGTTGATGACTTTTTTTTTTCAATTACGTACTTACATGATGAAGTAGCTGAAGCAGCGATTGTTATGTTGTGTGTAATTGTTGTAACTGTATCACTAACATATTTGTAAGTTTATTTTATTGTTACTAACACTATGAGTCTCATTGTTACTCGTAATAAAGAATTTATTTATTATTTGCAGTTAGAGAATTGACCATGACATTTATCGATGTATGGGAGAACATGTTTTTCAACTACAGTGTTAAGTTTGTTTTTGGAATAAATTCATCCCGTCATAGTACGTGTTCCGACATCTTCGCGTCGACTACAATCACAATCTCTAGCATAGAAGTCAGACCCCTATAGTAAAGCTAAATGTAATTTGTTAATTTTAGTAACGTGACAAGGAGGGTAATGTTTTTATGATTTGTGCGTGACTAAGATGCACGATGCAACCTCGCCGAAATCCAGCTTACAGAAACGCATTAAAGAACTCTTTAGACTGATCAACGCTCTCTACACACTACAAATTGAAACCATAAAAATTACTAGACATCTAAAACTCCAATCACGTCAATTCGCAAACCTATCACAAAGTGTTAAAACAGAAACCCAAACCAACGCTTTAGTAAGCTCCTTACGTGACTTAGGAGCCAACAACCCGCGTAAACTTCCAAGTTTAAACAACTACCTGCCTTAAATACCTGTATGTACAGTCACGGACTTTAATTGATGAGCCACCTTCAAACTTTTCAATTTTGCAGTTTCATACATTCGCGAGATTACCCGATTAAACACGAACTCAAATCGCAAGCTCGTAAACAAGATGACAAATAAATTACTTTTAATCGGAAATATCCATAGAGGTTGACTAATAAGTTCTCAATGATAAAAATAAATACAATGTTGCATTAAGTTTATCCAATCTATTTGATACCGACCTCCTTTGAATCATAGCTCATTAACTCGATAATTATGAAAACATAACTGAAGACAGTGACAGTTGAAATATCAAGATGACAAATAAATTACTTTTAATCGGTAGTCTTATCCATAGAGGTTTACTAATAAGTTCTTAATGATAAAAATAAATACAATGTTGCATTAAGTTTATCCAATCTATTTGATACTGACCTCCTTTGAATCATAGCTCATTAACTCAATAATTCTGAAAACTTAACTGAAGACAGTGACAGTTGAAATATCGATGTCAGAATTTCTCCGTACGCTAACGTTACTATCGCAACAGTAACCTAGCAACAATTGTTTATCGTTGCTAGGTTACTGTTGCTAGACCTGCAATTGGTTGACTTTGAGTAGTCACTCTGCTGTCAAGTTTGTAGTTCTGGCTCTCAGGTTAGCAAACCGGTAAAGATATGAAATATAATTTTCTTCTTCTAATACGAAGACATATGACTTTGCGTGTCGGGAACCGAATAAACCCGATTTGCATTACACGGCTAAAATACGAACAGTGCCAGGTGGCTCATCAATTAAAGTCCGTGACTGTACCTACACTATTGTAGCGGAATAATGTAACTTAGAGCGCTGTCACACTGGCGAATTGCGAGCGTATTTCCGAATTAGTTCGGCACGTGTGCGTAGCAAGATCGCAAGATCACCGCATGTGCGTAGCAAGATCACCGCATGTGCGTAGCAAAATCACCGCATGTGCGTAGCAAAATCGTCGCAGACGTCGCTGCTTGTGCGCAACGATAGCGATTTATGCTGGTATTAAAACGCGGTGTACACATAGCTTAGTCACGAAAAATACACTGCAAGCCTTAAAAAATCGCCTCCCTGGAAACACGCTCGCAAAATTGCTAGTGTGTTAAAGCCCTTAGCGTGTTCTAGGTTTCTAACAATGCTAAGCAGTCACAGTTTCCTTTAATTAATTTTAGTTGTAGACACAATTTTAAAGTTTGACGCGATTTGTTATAAGTTTGGAAGTTGAGGCGTGTGTGACACACAACGGAAGAATCCGGCATCGTCTGTGGCAGCAGCAGATAGTGACTTTTTTTTTTGGGTGGGAAATCTACAAATGGCTTCTCCCGCTCTGGGCGGAGCGGAAGGGCGTGTCAGACTCTTATTGACTAAAACCCACCCGTGTTCCTTCAGTTGCCTGTTGCCAGGGTCCCGGTATCCCTTTCGGACTATTCCGCAACCCTGGCAGGCACATCCACACCCTGCTGCCGCACCATAGAGGTAGCCTCACTTTACAAGGTTGTGTTAACAGTTTGGTGGTGAAATTGTGGACTACCAAACTGAACTTCGACAAACCGTACTACGACAAGATTTTATTTCGACATTACAGCACTCCGACACGTCTTTATTTCGACAATACTTTAGTTCAAAATACCTTAAGTCCGACGCTACTGTACTCCGACAAAACGTTATTTCGACACGACTTAACTACGAAATGATGCGACTTTGACGACATACTGCTTCGACAATAATGCTAGTTCGACATGATTCAATTTCGCGGTACTCCACTCCGACATGCTGTACTTCGACAATATCTTAAATCGACGTGATGCATCTCAGACACGATGATTGAATTAGCATCGTGTCTGAGATGCATCACCTCTCGGGTTAAGGTGTGCGTTGTCTACCAGTGAATGAAAGAATTTAAGATTTTTATTAAGACAATGCCAGGCTAGGCTTTTCACGTGGATATCGTGTAACCGCCTTACTAATAAACGTTGTATAGCGCCTGTATAGTTACACAACGCTTTGTCTTCTTCTTTCAAAAGTCAAATTACTTTTGAAAGAAGAAGACAAAACGTTGTGTATACAGGCGCTATACAACGATTATTAGTAAGGTGGTAAGTGTATTATGGATAATTATGTTAGAAAGTCAGGCATGTCGGAACTCATGCTTTTTGTGGTGGTTTATGATACAAGAAAAACTGATACAAATATTTGGGAGGTATTATTTTATTACAAATGCTTGATAATTATTATCAAACAATCACAACATTTAAATATTTAAACATAAGAAATACCTAGAATCTAGATAATAAGAAAATATTAGTAGCACAACCTACACCAAATTCTTTACATAAAAATATCGAAGAAACTACAAGAGAACCTTACTTCTGTTCTTTCTGTTTCATTTTGTTCCCAGAAACCTGCAAATGGAGTTATTATTTTGTGAATCTTCAATCCAGAATACACTAGATTCAGGATAAAAACGGCTCGAAAAATAAAGCAACGCGACCTTATGTTGTACGATCAAAATAGAATAAACACCAATGACCAATATAATATTATATTTTTCAACCCCATTGCACAGATATTATAATACTACGTACAGATACCCAATCCCATACAAAGAAATGGCACCACCCTAAGTCTGGCAATTGAGCTGGCTATTTTTCTTCCTCCATTTTTTTAACAGATGGCAGTATCAGCGACTCACTAATTGCCAGAAACTGTAGTTTTACAACGCCATCTAGGAGTCATGCCTAGATTCTACGCAAGACTCCTAGATGTTTTTCTTCCTTTTTTACGTTTTTTCTTCCGAGGTGTTCAATTTTTATATTTCTACGTAAAATACTAGATTTAAAAAAAATGTTATTTGATTTTCCTTAATGAAACGACTTAAACGCAAGTTGAAAGTGACCCTGTCATCACTTGAGTAAAACGCCATCTATTGCAAAGAGCTCTCGACAAAATGATTTACAGATGGCTACTGTACCATTCCAAGAGTTCGAATTGAAGAAAACGGCTTAATTTAAGTTTTTTGTTGTAAATACGAAATTTATGAGTGTAAATACATAAATCAGCATTAAACAAAGAAGTTTTGATTTTTACTAATATTACCTCAGCCAAAATTTGCCGTCTAACGCTTTTTAGTGATTGTTAATTTCATAAATTGTTACTTATGCTGCCATCAATGATTTTTTTTCAAGACTAATTATAATTTGTTCGAGTTGAGACCCCATGCCCATTGCAAGTTTTAGTTTAGAACAAGCTAAGTGCCCGACGAGATTACCCATAAAAATTACGAACTTCCATACAATTTTCATCCCCAATTTGACCCCTTTATCCCTAAAAGGGTTAAATTGGGGGAACTTTCAAAAATTCATCTTTAGTGCTCACCTTCGTTATAAAACCAACTATTATGCAAATATTCATGCTTCTAGACCGTTTTAGGCTGTGCGTTGTCAGTCAGTGAATTTAAGATTTTAATAAGTAAACTTAAATATTTTTGACAAGCGAATTTGTTTTTACATTTTCTCCGCGGTCATCGGACTGTTCTAAACATGACATCGCAAAAATAGTTCAAAAGTTTGTGAATAATTTATAGCAAAAAATTATGTATAATGCATGACATTTATTACAAATATTTAAAATGTCATGCATCCTTCACATAATATTTTTTTAAGGAAGAATATTAATGTACACGTACCTAAAGTATTACCACGGCCAGTTAACCAATATGTTTTTGTTTGTAATTATCTGTCTACCTACAGTATTCTTGATGAGAATATATAAAATGGAAACTATTATCCACATTATGTAAACTCATCACATCAGTCCGTAATCAGCAATCTTCGTGGCAAACGTAGGGAAGTTAAACACATGTTACAAAAAAAATACTGTGATGGGCTCACTCAAACAACAAAAGCAAATCAAATCACTTGTTATTCACAAAGTTTCATCTTCCATACTCCATAGAAAAGTACCTACCCCACGTCTCAATCACATTGTTTTCTACTCATATTTAGCGATTTTTTGAGATACTTCTCTTTGCTGGCAGACGTGGTGCGGCATTTTTGAGCCTTCTCCTTTATGTGTTGATTATTTGTCTTCACGAAACGGGGAAGCCCAAAAATTCAATAGATTGTGTGGAAGATATTATATGCCTAGAAAACCGGTGACTACTAAGAGATCGGCAAATAATTCGGAATAAAGATGGTGAAATGATCGAAATATTTAAGAAACCTGATGTTATTCTGGATATTTCTAAAACGTACCTAAACTGTCGGAGGAAGAGGTAATACGCAGAGCTCCAGTAGAAAACTCCTGAGTTCCAAAGCCGTTGGCATCGCACGGCAACATGGAGCCCTTTTTAACTTGCTGGCTATCAAGCGTCCTATCTTGAGCACCGCCTACGAAGAGTTTGAAGGTTTAGTATCAGCATCGTTTTTACCTACAGAAGACATTTTTGGGAGACACATTTGGCAGGGTAATAGGCAAGGCTGTTGATAAATTACTTTAAATACTTACAGACCGAGTAGGTAGCGGTAATGTTGGTCGGACGTAAATTGGCGTCAAACCTAACAGCACAGACAATGGCACGAACATCTTCATGATATTGAAAGGCATTGCGGCAAGTAGCATTTCTGCAAGTAATAAAAATACAAAATTACGTTCGAGTGAAGATGCTATACAGGGTGTAAGGGACAGCCCTCCGCAAATTAACAGGGGGCATTCAGCTCCTTATTTTAAATCACATTCCACCGAAAATATTCAGAAAACTGTACTACTCCTTTATTTCAATGTAAAATTACATTCTCTGTACCCAGCACTCCATTTATGTAAATAAAACACCTAAAATAAAAATAAACCAGCAATGGATGTTAAAATACTCGAATGCCGACCGAAACCCTGAAATGCTTGAAACCCCCGACGCGGGGAGTGCGGCTACGCGGGTTTTGCCACGGTAACGATACATTGCGCGTGAGGTAATAATACAAATCAGGTTTATTAGATTCCCAAGACGTTCCTGAAATAATTTCGTGTACCGATCGTCTTAGTGTGATATGCTGAATTCATCCCATCAGTCTTCGGAGGGCTGTCCCTTACAGCCTGTATAAATGCTTAATAAAACCAATATCTATTTTCACTTACCAGGGTACAATCGGCATCTGTTCTTAACAGATATTGAGAAAATGGGTTTCACAGCGGGATAAAAGTCTTCTGTCCGTTCCCAGACTCGCAAAATCAATCCCTCCGTCGGACCCTCCACATATAACATCACTGTGTCTCCTGTATCCAAACCGAATCCTGTCAACAATTCCGCTTTACTCTCTGTTTGCATCACTGACTCGTTTATTTCTACTATTTGATATATTAGTGTCATTATAGCTTCGCAATCACTAATAAGACAGTATAATCTAGAATATCTTATAGCGTCTGACTTAGGTTTACACCCAACGAGACCTAAAGATACTTCTATAGTCATTTGTGCCTCTAGTATGACACCTGGCTGAATAATTAATACACGGTTAAGTTTAGCTTGCACTGCATTTATATCGTTTGTACAAACTCCTTCACGTTCCAATGGCACCACAGATACTTCAGGAGGATATAACGGAAACTCTCCTTTGACAGATCCATTAATTTTTGTTAATGCTCTTACATCAATCCTTGTTTGTGCGATCAGAATATCTACGTCTTGATCAGGTATTGGAGGTGGCACGCCTGTGCCAAAATCATGATCTGCTTTGTCGTAACCAAAAAATTTTGACTTCATTGCTATCGGTGGAGGTATCCTGATTCCACGAATCTACAATCATATAAGCAAAACGTAAAAATACATGTAAAACTAAAAAAAATCGACATAATTTCCGGCAGAATCCTGATTCCACGGAGCTATAATCACAAATGTAACATGTTAACATACATACAAAATCATATTAGCACGAAACACAAAAATCGAAACGTAAAAATAATATCAAAACAGTCGGTACCTCGAGTACTAGTAGGATCGGAGTGTCATAAGGGTTTTCAATCACTAACTGGTTGAGTGTAGCGATAGGATCGAGACGAGTGAAGTGCGATTAGAATGAAGTGAAATGTGTATTTTTTGTAAGTATTTAGGTCTTGACACCTTTACACGTAAATTTCTAGTCAATATTTTAAAACTAGATGGTGCTGGCATTTCCCGACACAAACTCAAAGAGGTCTCTTGAAAACTCCAAACATAATATTATTAAGAGAGTCTAATATGGCAGGGCCATATCTGAAAGGGTTTTTTGAAGAAAGGGCCATTGCAGGTTTGAGTTAACGTGGCCCGACAGATGACATGCATGCATCAGCCATCGTGTAGCTCTATCCTATTTCATTTAGGGAGTTCAACGACTCGTCACACAATGCTACCAGAGCAGGATTTTTTTGTAGGCCACATAAAACTTACTCAAAACTGCGCCAGACAGTTATAAAGTCATATGTATTCTATCGAACACACTACTCACATTCAGTTGGTTTTCTCTTTAACTATCATGGACAGGCCTCTAATCAACAGTGGCCTCTGCTATACGCTGATAAACATAAATTATCTGTAAGTTAATTACCTCTACTCGAAAAGGCTCATCCAAGAACGTAGCCATGACATCCGATGCCACAGCACTTGGCAGTGGTACCGAGTGATGATCATTAAAATTAACCTCAGTTCTGGGTTTCTTTGTTTGTAAGGGTTGCTGTTCTGAATTTCGTTCTTCTTCACTGATCGTCCATCTTGTATAAATGTGTGTAAATCTGAAACATAACTCTTTCAGGTGCACTAAAGAAAGAAAACGATTTATACTATATATCCCAGTACTTAATTTCCACCTCTTCTAAATGTGGCACCACAGATATAAATATGTCTACTATGACAGTCAATGCAGTGAACTCGTCGAAAAAAGTAGTGTCCTACTGTTAGCCGCTAAATGCACGCACACTAGAAATGCACAATGATATAACGTCGCTGTCACGCATACCATCCTAAAAAAGTTGGCCTGTTTGTACCTTTTCTGTGACATACAAAACCAATTAGAAATTTATATCCAAAATCGGATTACGCCAAACCGGATTTTACAAGAAGGGCATGACATGACACACTTTTAGTCCAGATAACTTTGTTTGCCTGAATAGCCATGCAAAAATAATTTACTTGGCCCGACTTTGAGGAAATATATAAAATAAATGTCTGTCTTCTTTAAGATGAACCTAGACAGCAAGAGCTAACTACAATAACACAACGTCGTCGGCTTGAAACGAGAAAATTACCTATTTTGCTTCAAATGTTCTATTGGAACATCAGTGAGATTGCAAACATTTACAAAGAAAACTGGGAAGTCGTCTTGCGCCGGCAGATTTATGCTGCTAATCAACGCTATCACTTCTCCATGTCCAGGAGGACAGTCCCCTGTTGTTACAAATGGAGTAACTCTTCCAATTCCTAAAATTAAAATATATTTTGGTACACATTTAAATCATGCTACGCAACCTGTAGGTTGGCAAAACGATCTACAGAATCTACAATTACATTATCTTGCGAACACAAACAAAACAATCAGTTACATTAAGACAAAGCACTTCACACCACTAATATTTTAATCTGATCTACTCTTGGCATTATAATTACCCTAGACCTACATTAATAATTAATATTTATCATATGAGCCCAAACTCGAGCGGCTTACTTGGACAATCCACCTCATAGCACCATCATCACATCCTCGTTACCAAGGCCAATCTATTGGACTTGTCAAAACGAATCATATCAGCCCAAACATGGGCGGTTTACCTGTAGCCACTTAAAAATTCCAGTGTCCACTAAGCCCAATCTATTAGATTCGTCAAAACGAATCATATGTATACATATACTAGTAGGCAATGAAGAGTTCTACTATCCACTTCCTAGCTCCATCATCAGACTCTCGACACCAAGGAGTTGCGAGTTTCCAAATAAAAATTCCCACAACATCAAAACTACAAATATTGTAGCAAAAGTGGAACTCCCAAAAGAACCAGTATTCATCATCCATATTTTGCGCAGAATTTGTAGAGTTAACACTTTACAAACGGGCAGAGGGATATATTGATAGAGATATTTTGAACACATGTTTTTTTTTTACTATTTTGGATTATTTTTGTCAATGATGTATTCAGCAGTGCTTTATGATTTCCACGCCTTAGCGTCAGCGCACACCAAGAGATATGTACAGTTACAAAATTAAATACACTTTGATCGTCCAACTTGATGCTCGACCATGCTCGAGCTTGTGTGTTCGTGTATTTAATTTTGGAATGTATGGAATTGTCATAAGATTCATTTTTCAGTAGTCTCAGAAAATGCTCTGCTCTTTTCTGCTCTTAGTGTGCGCTAACCCTTATCTCTTGTTCTATTAAATATTGTCGGTTCCAGTTTTTCGTGGTTTTCTATCTACACAGTAAAACAGAAATGTAAAGAAAGTACCAGCTGTGATCCAATCACCGGGTAACTTGATTTCATATTGTACTTTTTCTTTGGCAGACTTTTTCTTGATTTCTTGTTGAATTTTTTCTTTAGCAGGCTTTTTTTTTATATCATTAGTTGATTTTGTCCCTTTTACCAGTTTACTGATTACTTCTACCTTTTCGTCTTCTTCTTCTTCTTCCTCCTCTACCCGGCCATTTAAGATCAGATCTTGTACTTGGTAAAGTGCTGCATCTTGATGCCTTACGTCTGTAATGTAGGATCAGTTCCATGAAACCTTCGGACAAGGCTCTGTCATAACTAAACCCTATCATGAATAAACAGGATAGAAGTTTAGACTGCGGGTATCACACCAGCAACTGTTGCCCTGTTTATTCATTCAAATATACAGTCGGAAACATAAATCGATTCAAATGTTAAAATTCATCAAGTGGAAAACAGAACCTCAACATCCTGTAGATTTTAGCCAACCAAACAAATTATTTATTCATTCGGGTACTTAAATTAGAGAAAATTAAACAACACGAAAGAAGTAATTCATTAGCTCATAATAATGTATAATTACAATTATTAACCTTGAACTGAATACGGTGTATCGAACAATCCATCCATATACGAGGTCGGGATATAACTCACAACGAGTAACCATATCATGTCTTCGATATACTTCTTTAAAGGATACTCCGCCTCTACAACTTCGGCGAACTGTCGACGGTCACCGAATCGCAGAGGAGGCAGGTATACTTCGGTAGCATTCCCGATTTTAGAACTGAAGAAAAGTGAATACTTACAACTGGATATTTTTTTAGAAAATCATTTATCCCTCTCCTGTTTCCTGTTTTAACCTGAAGGGTTAGAATCTTTGCCAGTGAAATCTTGTGGCATAACAAGAACAACATTGCCTTAAGGGGGTAGCTCTTGGTGTTGTATATGGCGGGAGCAAGGTAATCCCAAGGCTCTGCGTATTTTCTATTCTATAATATGAACGAAACTGCTTTCATACTTGGCGCTAAGTGCCCCAAGTCCAAAATTTGGAGTCACGATTGCCACGAAGGTGCACAGGTCCGTCACTCTTACAGGAAACGCGTGACGTATAGAGAACGTCAGCCATCTTCTTTCTAGAAACTGCCAAGAGCGAACCCAACCATAGTTGGTTCCGCAATACACCTGGAGGATCATGAGAAAATATCCAGACATTAAAGTCTTGTTATTATTTCAGTTTGTCAGAAAGAAAAAGAGTTTTGTCAATATTTTTTCCTAAGCCTTCATCATTCATACAGAGATATAGAGACATGCGTCGAACCAAGTAGGTAAATTGGGATGAGGGCAGGCGAGGATCAAGATAAGCCAAAATATTGGCATTTTTAAACACACCCCAATCCACTTCAACTTGTTCAAACTTTTTTTTAAACATGCTCAAAATGCTCATTATGAGCATGTCACTGCCACCCATTAAGTCTTATCACCTAGCTTCCAATCAGCCTGTATAATGAAGAGGCTTTCTATCCACGTATTTCTATACCTATATATAATAATAAGCGCAATAGAAAATCTTGGCTTTCTCTTGTAATTATTTTAAAATATCAATCTATCAACTGTAACATTTGCTGTCACCTTCGCAACGTGCGGCCATATCACCACATCCACATCAAAGGTCTGTCCTGGATACAATTGGTATGAAACTTTGACCCCTTGAGCTGGCTGCTCAAGGTCAAGCCATCCGTCCTTGCAATCGTGCCAGATATCGATGCCAACCACTTCTATCACAAAAGTGAGAGTGAAGGCACTTGAGCTGGATTTTAGTTCGTTTAAGACTGGTTCTCCTTTAATCGGAGACTTCTTACTCATTGTTACCAGAGATATAAAATCGATGATTGTAACTATATCCCTTGTCGTTAACATATGCTTTCTTTGTAATTAAGAAAATTATGTTTCTATTTTGACGTTGACGTCGTTCGATTGCAAAAAAAGAGTATACTAAAGTAATAGAGGTATTGAAAATCAATTGACTGATCTAAAATTGTCTTTGCTAAGTTTAAATCATGGAATTAGTAAGATACAGAGTGTTAAGATACCCGTGACGCGATTGCTGCCAGTCGCCATTTCGAACTCCAAGCAATGGTGCCAATATGATGGCAAGGGACAAGTTATAGTGAATGGTCTGTATTGAATACTAGATTGTGTTTCATCAAATATGCCGTAATGTTGGCTCTACTGTTATAGGACCATTACGAATATCATAGACAGACAAATACGCTACGCCACTAAAGCGCTACTGGTCCATTTATTGTAAAATTTTACAGTGGAGCCAACATTACGGCAAAGGAACCATTTGTTAAAACGCACTCTAGTTCCATAGCCGTAATGTCCTGTCCTGTCCTGTCCTCCACTGTTAAAAAACGGACCTTTTAGTTCCCACAACAGTTCAGCCAACATTACGACCTAGGAACTATTTGATGAAACATGAAACTCACTATAATTCAAAATAAACATTCTGAAACATAAACAATAAAGATTTTCTATGTAGGTAGGTATGTCTCCTTGCCTCCTTGCTTTTGTAAGCATATTCAACCTATAATTTTCCCACTGCTGGAACACCTGCCTCCTCTCTTCGAGAGGGAATGGGCTGTAAATGCTATAATGTACCATGCGGGCCCAGTGTGGGTTGGTAGATGTCACAAGTCTTCTAATTTTTGGTTCTAGGACATGGTTTCGTCACGATGTTTCCTTTCACCGCTTTGAGAGCAGTGGTGATGACATTATTCACATAAAGTAAATCCCCTGCCTGGGTTTGAACCCACGACCTCGTTTGTCAGGTCCGTTACGACTGGGCCACTACTGCTCTGCATTCGAGAATTCGTATTCGCAGCGTGATGCTGAGCTAGTTCACCGTGTGTGTGCGTAGCAAGATCACCGCGTGCCTTTAACAAGTTCGCTGCTTGTGCGTCATCCCCTTCGAATCTAACCTGTCCGTGTCAAGGTGCTTTATGTTCCCGAGCTAACTTCGGCCGCTCTGGGACTGATCAGTCGATTGAAAAAAACTGTTTCGATATTTTGTATACATGAGGTGTAAAATATCAATCACATTAAACTAAGTAATATTGAGCAATAATTATAGCTAGACAGTCATTTTTTTTTTGGAAATCTGTTAGTACCTATATAAGATTTTTCATTTACGGCATTTAAGTACCCGTTTCGGTATGTTTGTATAATGTTATGTATATAGGCCACCTCTTCCTCGTTAGTCTAATGTTCGCAAGCGCTATTGCCGAGCATGAGGTCCAGAGTTCGATTCCCACTATTCCCAGGTCGGACAGTGTTATTGGGTTTTCATCAGGAATTTCTCAATACTTAGCAGTCCAGAGTCTGGATTTGTGCCCGGTTGATGGAAATTACATGGGACTTAAACATAACTGGCGTAATGTGGGTGTACTATAGGTGCACCTCTGTCTAACTCTTCGGGGATAGCAAGCGTGATGTTATATGTTATGTAATGGGAACTATGTCCATATAAAAGCAGTTATAAGAAAACGGCAAATGTGTGAGGTAATTTTTTATTCAGAATGCACAATATACAAAACCATCGTAACATTATGTAAACAAAAGCAAAATAAAATATATGTATATTAAAATATTTGAAAAATACAATTACCTATTAATATCGAACACTTCAGGAAAACCCAACTTCGATTATTTCTTTTTCCAATTGATCTTCGTTTTGCTTACGCTACTTTGCTGCTTCTCTTCCCTGAGTTCTACTGCAACTAAAATTTCAATTCATAATTACAATTCTTACATATTATAAAACAAAGTCTCTAAGACTTTGTGATATATATAATAGGTCTTTACCTATGAAATTGCCGTTCTGCAGTACTGGCCATTTCAAATCAAAATAATTTTTGTTTGGCTAAGAATTCTAATTTCAAATTAATTTTATTTTAAAAACATGGAATTCTTTTTTCAAAAGAAGTCATTTGTTTAATGATTAGTGTTATATTTTCATCGTATTTCAATCTTTTTCGTCATCATGGATACGTTAAAAATTCGAGTAATTATGGAATATGAGTACCGTCGTGGCAGCAACGCGGCACAAGCGGCACGCAACATCAACGACGTTTACGGAGCTAACACTACAAACTAACGCACCACCTGTTATTGGTTTGCTCGCTTCCGTTCTGGAAATTTCGACCTTAAAAATGAACCTCGCGGTCGTCCGAAGACTTTGGTCGACAATGACGAATTAAAGGCGATTGTGGAAGCTGATGATACACAATCTACGGCTGAATTAGCAGCAGCTTTCGACGTTAGCGTCAAAACAATATTGGTCCATTTGCGGCAAATTGGCAAGGTAAAAAAGCTTGAGAAATGGGTGCCCCACGAACTCAATGATCGCCAGCGCGAAGTACGCGTCGAGGCGTGCCTTGCACTGCTCAACAGACACACAAATGAAGGAATTTTGAACCGCATTGTTACCTGCGATGAAAAATGGATTCTGTTTGATAACCGCAAGCGCTTAGCAAGTTGGTTGGATCCTGGTTCAGTACCTAAACAATGCTCTAAACGAAAACTTACCCCTAGAAAAGTGATGGTCACTGTTTGGTGGTCTAGCGCCGGTGTGATTCATCACAGCTTCTTACCAAACGGGGTGGGCATTACTGCAGATGTGTACTGTGAAGAACTGAACACAATGATGGAGAAGCTGGCACATCTCCAACCAGCATTGGTCAATCGCTCGTCTCCGCTGCTCCTGCACGACAACGCGCGACCTCATACTGCACAGCAAACGGTCTCCAAGTTGCAAGAACTGGGGTTGGAAGCTCGCCGTCATCCGCCCTACTCACCAGACCTTGTGCCTACAGACTACTACTTTTTCCAGAATTTGGATAACTTCTTGGCGGGAAAAAAATTCAATACCCGAGAGGCAGTACAAAATGCCTTTGAAGAATTTGTTGCCTCCCGTCCAGCTGATTTCTTTAAAAAGGGCATCAATAAACTGCCACTGCGTTGGCAAAGATGCATTGATTGCATGGGTGATTACTTCGATTAATACAAATAAAAAATACATTAAAAAAATTCGTTTAAATTTTTTCATACAAAACGGCAATTTCATAGGTAAAGACCTAATTAAGATATTAGGATTAGGATAGGAAGGATAGGATAGGATTGCTTTTAGCCAATTTTTACGCTGATAAGCTTTGTAGCTTTGTGTTGCATTGTTGTTTGTGTGTTTGACTCCTCCATGCCTCCGAAAGCACGTTAAGCCGTTGGTCCCGGCTGTCATTCGTGGATCTTTCTTTGACAGTCATTACGGGTCGTCAGAAGCCCAAAAATCTGACAACCAGTCTTACCAAGGGGTATCGTATTACCAAGTTACTGGGTTGCTGATGTCAGTATAGCTGTTGAGAAAAGGCTAGGCAGATTGATTGAAGCTTTGCACAAACCTGGTGTTATTCTGGGCATTGCCGAAACATGAATGGGCAGAGGCCGAGGTGCTACGCAGAGCTCCAGTCTAAAACTCTTAAGTTCCATAGCCGTTGGCATCGTTTGGGAGCTTGGATAGCTTTTTAACTTGCTGGCTACCAAGCGTCCTATCTTGAGCACTGCCTACAAAAAAATACGAATAATTTAGCATGCATTGATTATCGTTTTACCTACAGAAAAGGCGGCAGGCTAAGAGACAAGACTTCTGATAATATAATAACACCAGCCTATGAAGCAATTCATAACTAACCGAGTTGTAACAGCGTGGAATAGACTCCCAGAAAATGTTGTTACGGTTCCCTCACTGAACTGCTCCAAAAACCGATTAGACAGATTAAATATCTCCAAGCTATTTGAAACACACGCATCAGCTAATTTGCTGCTAGTGTGTCCAAATAATAATAATAATAACCCCACCGCCGTATCTCTACATTGACGCCGTGGTGGGGCTTGCGCGCTCCGAACTCTAGGTCTGTGCCGCTAGAGTTTACTTTGCTGAAACAGGTCCAGGGTGAGGAGCCACACCAAGAGAGATACAGAAACCCCCAGGGCAGCATGTGGCGAGCTATTGGGCAGTAGCGACCCCACGGACCCTATCTCCCGGGAGAAGTCTTGTTCCTCATCTCTTTGTTGTCTTTATTGGCTGGCTTGAATGGAGATACGCAAGATAAGCCCCTTGTCGCTACGACACTTTGTGCTGGTGACCGTTTTCGTGGGCCCATTACTGAGTGTGCAAGTCACCCCATGCCATTTTATCTGTGTATTTTATAAACATTGGTCAGGCAGGGGCCATAGTTCAAGATAACCAGTTCACTTAACCAGCCAAACCCATAATCCAATATCTTTGTTTCCATATCCTGCAATAGTCCGACACCAATCGGGGGTTGTCCTTGGCTTCACTTGCATAGTGCATCGTGTCACGAGCATTAATCACCACGCTTGCTCAAATTCCAGTAGTTCTTCTATCTTCTATCTACGTTTCCGTGCTAGGATATTTTCCGACATCCACGCGGGCGAAGCCGACAAAAACAAACACAAGCTAGTATTAACTGTAGGTAAGTCCAGGTTTCCAAGCGATGTTTTCCTTCAGCGGTATCCGTAATTTCTAAAATAAACTTAGAAAGACTGGTGATAAACAACTTAAAATACTTACAGACCGAGTAGGTAGCGGTAATGCTGGTCGGGCGTAAATTGGCGTCAAACCTAACAGCACAGATAACGGCACGTACATCTTCATGATATTGAAAGGTATTGCGGCAAGTAGCAATTCTGAAGTTAAAAAAGTCATTACTACTAGGGTCTTGCCACAAAAACTTAGACACTTGTTAAACGCGTGTCTAGTGCCAGTTTTATGTCAAACTCCATACGAAATGTCGTGTGGTGTTTAGGATAAACAACTGATAAACACGGTTTTCTGGTAATAAGGCTTAAGTCTATTTAATTAAGTCCTTGTTTCTAATAAAACACGTTAACTGTTGGCACAAGACTGTCGTTTTAAAAAAGGAACACAGACACCCAAACAATCGATACTTAGTACTGCATAGGCAGATAGATGGCGTTAGTAGTATCTAAACTAAATTATTTTGATATAAATATTATATTCTATCAGTTTCAAGTTGATATTTTTCCACTTAAACGATTATCAACTGTTCATAATAATTGTCATATTAAATATGCTTGAATTTGTGGAAGCCGACCCCAACATAGTTGGGAAAAGGCTAGGCAGATGATGATGATGATGATATGCTTGAATTTGTAGAGCCAACTGAACTTGTATCTGTGTTTAAAAGCGGGGCTCGTGGCTAAATAATAACAGCCCCACTAGTTAAGCTACGCTTGCCGCGGTCAGTCAGTGGATGGGTGACCATCTTACCATACCGAGACCCCTCATTGCCTCGGAAAGCATGTTAAACCGTTGGTTCCGGTTGTCATTCTTGGATCTTTGACAGTCGTTACGGGTCGTCAGAAGCCCGAAAGTCTGACAACCAGGTTTGCCAAAGGGTATCGTCTTACCCAGTAACTGGGTTGTGAAGGTCAGATAGTCAATCGCTCCATGTAAAATACTATTATTCAGCTGCTTCCGCTTAGACAGGAAGCCGACCCCAGCATAATTGGGAAAAGGCTAGGCAGATTGATCTGGGTTTAAAAGTAGATCGCGAACGCAGTATATTATAATTTTTTGTAAAGAAGCTATTGTTGTAAATAAAATAAAGATAAATTTTCACTTGCCAGGGTACAATCGGCATCTGTACTTAGCGGCAGTCGAGAAAATGGGTTTCACTGCAGGATAATAGTCTTCTGTCTGTTCCCAAACTCGCAAAATGTGTCCCTCCTTTGGACCTTCCACGTATAACATCACTGTGTCCCCTGTA
Organism: Lithophane semibrunnea; assembly: GCA_947363905.1. Lineage (NCBI taxonomy): Eukaryota > Metazoa > Arthropoda > Insecta > Lepidoptera > Noctuidae > Lithophane > Lithophane semibrunnea. The sequence continues at coordinate 10,243,702 of OX376197.1, read as the reverse complement.
TCCAATGCGAATCCTGTCAACGAACTCTCGTCACTCTCCGTTTGCTTTGCCAACTCATTTATTTCAGTTATTATACGTAATAGTGTCATTATAGCGTTACGATCACTAATAAGACAGTATAATCTAGAATATCTAATAGCGTCTGACTTAGGTTTACACCCAACGAGACCTAAAGATACTTCTATTGTCATTTGAGCCTCTAGTATGACACCTGGCTGAATAATTAAGTCAGGTTTAACAGTAGCTCTCACTGCATTTACATCGTTTGTACAAACTCCTTCACGTTCCAATGACACCACACATACTTCAGGAGGATATAACGGAAACTCTCCATTGACAGATCCATTAATTTTTGTTAATGCTTTTACATCAATCCTTGTATGTGCGATCAGAATATCTACGTCTTGATCAGGTATTGGAGGTGGCACGCCTATGCCAAAATCGCGATCTGTTCTTTCGTAACCAAAAAATTTTGACTTCTTTGTTATCGGTGGAGGTATCCTAATTCCACGAATCTACAATCACATAAGCAAAACATAAAAATGCATACAAAACTATTTATCATTTTCAGGAATCACAAAAGTCGAAATAGTAAAAATAATATCAGTACAGTCAGCACCTGGAATCCATTTTCCATCCATTTTTTATTTATAAATCACCAAATTAAATGCTAGTTGTGTTGCATTCAGTTTCCCAGAAGTGATCAGAGTGACCAGAGTGTCACAAGGGTTTTCACCCTTGTGACACTCTGGTCACTCTGATCACTTACTTAATTGAGAGTGGAGATAGGATTGAGACGAGTGGAGTGCAATTGGAGAGGCCTATGATCAGTCGTCTGCTATGATGAATGAATTAGCGCAGACCTAAAATACTGTCGTGGCAGCGATACTAAGAAGAAGCGTAAAAACCACAATTACCTCTACCCGAAAAGGTTCATCCAAGAACGTAGCCATGACATCTGATGCCACAGCACTTGGCAGTGGTACCGAGTGATGATCATTAAAATTAACCTCAGTTCTGGGTTTCTTTGTTTGTAAGGGTTGCTGTTCTGAATTTCGTTCTTCTTCACTAATCGTCCATCTTGTATAAATGTGTGTAAATCTGTAACATAAACTCGTTCAAGTGCACCAAAGAAAGAAAACGATTCATACTATAAAACCAAGTACCTACTTCATCTTAATTTCCAACTCATCTAAATGTGGCACCTAATCCAAACGTTACCTGTGACGTACAAAACCAATCTGCAACAAACGAACATCCGAAGTCGGATTGTACAAAGAATTCATGGGCCACACTTTTTATTTCTGAAATGTCCCTCCACTAAACTGAACCTAATCAGCACAAGCATAGGCTATCTAATACATGTTGGGTTGCGACGAGAAAATTACCTATTCTGCTTCAAATGTTCTATTGGAACATCGGTGAGATTGCAAACATTTACAAAGAAAACTGGGAGGTCGTCATACGCCGGCAGATTTATGCTGCTTATCAATGCTATTACTTCGCCAAGACCCGTTGGCTCCCCTGTTATTACAAAAGGAGTTACTCTTCCAATCCCTAAAATTAAAAGGTGTTTTAGTGGATATTTAAAGTAAATAAAGGGATATTGTAGGTTGCGTAGAGCAAACCTAGCTGGCGAAACGATCTTCAGAATCCAAAATTATGATTCTGTGAACTCAAACAAAACAATTACTTTAAGACAAAGCACTTCACAGCACTTATAATAATTTAATTTATCTGCCAAGATCTCTTCCTGGTATTTGAATTCATTACAATATTTCTCAATGTAATTAAATTTGATACAATATCAATTCAATCTTCCAAAGTACCTCTTTACAATCGTGAGTGAGAGGGAGCTAATTTCAGAGTTAATTCCACATGGGTTTACTTTTGAAGCACTCATAAGGAATTTTTGAAGTCTACAAGATATCTAATGGGGTCGTTCGACCTCTTCCTACTAACTAAAAATTGATTCGAGATCCGAATTGACGTAAGTTAGGTACCTACTTGAAAAAAAAACACGTTGATCTGATTTTTACGCCTCATCTAGTCTTGTTCTACAAATTATCCGTCGGCCCAGGTTTTTCGTGGTTTTCTATCTACGCAGCACTAAGTAATGTAAAGAAAGTACCAGCTAAGATCCAATCACCGGATAACTTAATTTCATATTTAATTTTTTCTACGTTAGGCTTTTTCTTGATTTCTTTGATTACTTGTCTCCCTTTTGATGGTTTACTGTCTACTTCTGCTACCTTTTCTTCTTCTTCTTCTTCTTCCTCCTCTACCCGGCCATTTAAGATCAGATCTTGTACTTGGTAAAGTGCTGCATCTTGATGCCTTACGTCTGTAATGTAAGACCAGTTCCATGAAAGTTTCGTACACTAACTACTTATTACTAAACACTACTTAACAGTGATACTTGCATTCTGCACTTCTAGTATGTTTATATATTTAAACATTTAGTATAGAAAAAAATAATGCATCGATTAGGTAACTATATAATCGATTCAAATTTAACCTACCACGCTTACAATTCTTCAGAGAACAGAATCCCAAGCTTCCCTGTAGACTTCAGCCAACCAAACAAACCACTATTAATTCTCGCAAATTAGGGATAATCAAACAGCACGAAAAATAATCATTCATTAGCTCATAATAAAGCAGAATTACAATGATTAACCTTGAACTGAATATGGCGTATTAAACAGTCCATCCATAAACGAGGCCGGGATATAATTCACAACGAGAAACCATATCATGTCTTCGATATAATTCTTTAAAGGACACTCCGCGTCAATAACTTTAGCGAACTGTCGGCGTTCGCCGAATTGCAGACGAGGCAGGTATACTTCGGTAGAACTCTCGGTTTTTGAACTGAAGAAAAATGATTATCAATTAAAAATAGACTAGATATTCTTTATGCAAATCCTTTAACAGTCTGTGTCGTCTGTGTTACCTACAGGGTAAGAATGCCAGAATGAATGGGTCAGCACAATTGGCGGGGTCCGCTAGGACCGATGCCTGCCAGGGTTGTGGGTTAGTCCGAAAGGGATACCGGGACCTTGGTAACAGGCAACTGAAGGAACACGGGTGGGTTTTAGTCAGTAAAAGTCTTACACGCCCTCCGCTCCACTCAGAGCGGGAGAAGTCATTGGACGATTTCCCAAACTCAAAAAAAAAAAAACGGTAAGAAGCCAAAAGATTTCACTGGCAAACGCCAGTGAAATATTTTGGCTTTTGGCTTAAGAAACATTGTTTTAAGTCACAAGATTTCGGCTACCCCATAGGTAGTCTTTGTGTTCTAAGTATCTACGATACGGCGGTAGCTAGGTGCAAGGGGACACTTGGCGTGTTTTCTATGCTATACCATGAACGAAACTGCTTTCATACGTGGCGCTAATTCCGGAAGTTGGGGTCACTGTTGCCTCGAAAGTGCACAGGTCCGTCACTCTTACAGGAAACGCGTGACGTATTGAGAACGTCAGCCATCTTCTTTCTAGAAACTGCCAAGTGCGAACCCAACCGTAGTTGGTTCCGCAACACACCTGGAGGATCATGAAAAAATATCCAGACATTAAGTCTTTCTAGAAGGCGAAATTATATATTTTTCGAATATTATCTTTAGCTTCATCATTCGATGATAAATTATGGCTAGAAACAGGTACAAATTAAAGGTTTATGGAAGAATTTTAAGACATGCGCCGAACCTAATTATGATTGGATGGGCTGCGCTGGAGGTGGTTAGGCAGGTAGCTTAGTGGAAGCTGTGCTTGTGTGGAATTAATACTTTATGGCTTTAATCTTAATCAAATATCAACACAGCAAAATTATGAACCAACAAAATATATTCGGGTAAACAATACCAGCTCATCAACGAATCCAGCAATCAATCAATTAAGAACCAAAAGTATTGTTGTATTTAGTACAGCATCTGCCATTACGCATTATTAGAATATGTCCCAGCTGCCAATCGTGGATCGTTGATAGTCTTTAAGAATCGTCAGAAGTCCGAAAATCTGACAACCAGTCATAACCAAGGGGTACCGTATTACACAGTAACTGAGTTGTGGAGGTCAGATAGGCAGTCGCTCCATATAAAATACTGGTATTCAGCTGCATCCAACAGTGAGACAGGAAGCTGGCCCAACATACCTAGTTGGGAAACGGCTAGGCAGATGATAATGAACGCTATCAACTGTAACATTTGCCGTCACCTTCGCAACGTGCGGCCATATCACCACATCCACATCAAAGTTCTGTCCTGGATACAATTGGTATGAAACTCTGACCCCATGAGCTGGCTGCCCAAGGTCAAGCCATCCCTCATTGCAATCGTGCCAGATATCGATGCCAACCACTTCTATCACAAAAGTGAGTGTGAAGACACTTGGACAGAATTTACTTTCGTCTGTGAATACAAATTTCGGTCCTTTCGTGTCTCCTTTTGGTTCTACTTTCGGCGTCGTCTTATTACTCATTGGATCCTGATTCCCGTAAAAAAAGCTTCTTTTGTACAAAAAAAATAGTCTTCTATCAAGTTCAGATACATAATATTTTGAAATTGACTTGGATTGACTGATCAAAACAAACAAAAACAGCTACAAAAAACACTATTGTCTTTGCCATAGAGATCTTTGCTACGATTCAAATTTAAAAAAAAAAACACATTACCTACCACGTACTAATCGGTAAATAAATTGCAACTTCAGAAATCATGTCTCTAGTAGATAAGTAACTAGGTAAGCATCTAGGACTGCCCAACTAAGTAGGTATAGTCAGCCCATTACTTCAAAGGCTAGGCAGATGTACCTATTTTGGAATAGGCTTTATTTTAGTATTGTCTGACTTACAAACTTAATCTAAAGCTACGGTTTCCTAAGCGATGGTCGCACTTAACTTGAAAACTTGATTAATTAAACAATATTTATGAAGACGAAAACTGTTCTATTCATCGTATTCAAAAGCAAACTCGAGTTATAGAGGTAGTATTGAGGTAAAACCGTGGGAGTAGGGACCCCCAGTAACATGAGACAAGGGCAATAGTAAGTGCCTATCTATACTAATTGTTTTGTTTGATATTGGTGCCGATTCTCTTGTCACAAATTCTCTAAACTAAACTAAAAATCACCAAAATTTAGTTTATTCCTGTCAAACGACGATTTCCTATTCCGAAAATAGACTAAAGTGACACAACTTAACTATAATTTAGTTTGACAGCACTAAGATGGCACTGAGTTTTAATTTAGTGAAAATGCTATTCTGAATTTGACGTTTTAACCAAAATGTTTGTTCTATATCTAAAATCCTCTAACTAACTCTGACTATTTTAAATCACGATTAAAAATGTGTGGAATAAAATTAGATGTCATGAACTAAAATTCAAAACAAACACCTCGAATTCAGTTGCAAAACGGTACTGTATCTTTTTTTATTTTCTTTTGCTTATATCTCGAAAACGGTGTGTCCTATCGCAAAAATAATGAAAATTTTGACCCTCTTTGAAACCCACAAACCCGTAATATTCAACATGTAGGTAATTTTTTTTTTTTGTTTTTTTCCAAAAAGTGAAAATTTCCATATAAAAATACGTCGAGACGGCCACATAGCGCGCATCTCCGGCTCAAAAAAAATCACGTGGTAGGTAAAAAATCACTTATAATTTTAGTTGTGTCAAAATAATTTTTAAATTTAGAGATTTTTTTGGCAGAATAGCTCTAAGATTCTCATAGTAAAAAGTAAGGAATTTTAGTGATAGTTTAGTTAGTTTAGTTCGGTGTACAAGAGAATCGGCACCAGTATAATTAATAATAGGTATATTACTGACACGAGTCTCGGGACTAATTAGGAAAACATATTTAATCAAAATGATGTGAACCTACTTCATTTATAAAACATTAGGTATGCATAAATACCATTGTCTTGAGTCGAACCGCGGTATCTAATAATGACTATAACACTATGTACAGTCACGGACTGTGCCACCTTCAAACTTTTCAATATTGCAGTTTCATGCATTCACGAGATTACACGATTAAACACGAACTCAAATCGCACGCTCGTAAACAATATGACAAATAAATACTTTTAATCGGAAACAGTTTTATCCATAGAGGTTGACTAATAAGTTCTCAATGATAAAAATAAATACAATGTTGCATTAAGTTTATCCAATCTATGTGATACCGACCTCCTTTGAATCATAGCTCATACTCGATAATTCTGAAAACCTAACTGAAGACAGTGACAGTTGAAATATCGATGTCAGAGACGCTACTTTCGAACTTGTCGAAATGACTATTAATAATTCTCCATACGCTAACGTTACTATCGCAACAGTAACCTAGGTTACTGTTGCGATGCGCCCTCCGCTCCACTCAGAGCGGGAGAAGTCATTGGACGATTTCCCAAACTCAAAAAAAAAAAAACGGTAAGAAGCCAAAAGATTTCACTGGCAAACGCCAGTGAAATATTTTGGCTTTTGGCTTAAGAAACATTGTTTTAAGTCACAAGATTTCGGCTACCCCATAGGTAGTCTTTGTGTTCTAAGTATCTACGATACGGCGGTAGCTAGGTGCAAGGGGACACTTGGCGTGTTTTCTATGCTATACCATGAACGAAACTGCTTTCATACGTGGCGCTAATTCCGGAAGTTGGGGTCACTGTTGCCTCGAAAGTGCACAGGTCCGTCACTCTTACAGGAAACGCGTGACGTATTGAGAACGTCAGCCATCTTCTTTCTAGAAACTGCCAAGTGCGAACCCAACCGTAGTTGGTTCCGCAACACACCTGGAGGATCATGAAAAAATATCCAGACATTAAGTCTTTCTAGAAGGCGAAATTATATATTTTTCGAATATTATCTTTAGCTTCATCATTCGATGATAAATTATGGCTAGAAACAGGTACAAATTAAAGGTTTATGGAAGAATTTTAAGACATGCGCCGAACCTAATTATGATTGGATGGGCTGCGCTGGAGGTGGTTAGGCAGGTAGCTTAGTGGAAGCTGTGCTTGTGTGGAATTAATACTTTATGGCTTTAATCTTAATCAAATATCAACACAGCAAAATTATGAACCAACAAAATATATTCGGGTAAACAATACCAGCTCATCAACGAATCCAGCAATCAATCAATTAAGAACCAAAAGTATTGTTGTATTTAGTACAGCATCTGCCATTACGCATTATTAGAATATGTCCCAGCTGCCAATCGTGGATCGTTGATAGTCTTTAAGAATCGTCAGAAGTCCGAAAATCTGACAACCAGTCATAACCAAGGGGTACCGTATTACACAGTAACTGAGTTGTGGAGGTCAGATAGGCAGTCGCTCCATATAAAATACTGGTATTCAGCTGCATCCAACAGTGAGACAGGAAGCTGGCCCAACATACCTAGTTGGGAAACGGCTAGGCAGATGATAATGAACGCTATCAACTGTAACATTTGCCGTCACCTTCGCAACGTGCGGCCATATCACCACATCCACATCAAAGTTCTGTCCTGGATACAATTGGTATGAAACTCTGACCCCATGAGCTGGCTGCCCAAGGTCAAGCCATCCCTCATTGCAATCGTGCCAGATATCGATGCCAACCACTTCTATCACAAAAGTGAGTGTGAAGACACTTGGACAGAATTTACTTTCGTCTGTGAATACAAATTTCGGTCCTTTCGTGTCTCCTTTTGGTTCTACTTTCGGCGTCGTCTTATTACTCATTGGATCCTGATTCCCGTAAAAAAAGCTTCTTTTGTACAAAAAAAATAGTCTTCTATCAAGTTCAGATACATAATATTTTGAAATTGACTTGGATTGACTGATCAAAACAAACAAAAACAGCTACAAAAAACACTATTGTCTTTGCCATAGAGATCTTTGCTACGATTCAAATTTAAAAAAAAAAACACATTACCTACCACGTACTAATCGGTAAATAAATTGCAACTTCAGAAATCATGTCTCTAGTAGATAAGTAACTAGGTAAGCATCTAGGACTGCCCAACTAAGTAGGTATAGTCAGCCCATTACTTCAAAGGCTAGGCAGATGTACCTATTTTGGAATAGGCTTTATTTTAGTATTGTCTGACTTACAAACTTAATCTAAAGCTACGGTTTCCTAAGCGATGGTCGCACTTAACTTGAAAACTTGATTAATTAAACAATATTTATGAAGACGAAAACTGTTCTATTCATCGTATTCAAAAGCAAACTCGAGTTATAGAGGTAGTATTGAGGTAAAACCGTGGGAGTAGGGACCCCCAGTAACATGAGACAAGGGCAATAGTAAGTGCCTATCTATACTAATTGTTTTGTTTGATATTGGTGCCGATTCTCTTGTCACAAATTCTCTAAACTAAACTAAAAATCACCAAAATTTAGTTTATTCCTGTCAAACGACGATTTCCTATTCCGAAAATAGACTAAAGTGACACAACTTAACTATAATTTAGTTTGACAGCACTAAGATGGCACTGAGTTTTAATTTAGTGAAAATGCTATTCTGAATTTGACGTTTTAACCAAAATGTTTGTTCTATATCTAAAATCCTCTAACTAACTCTGACTATTTTAAATCACGATTAAAAATGTGTGGAATAAAATTAGATGTCATGAACTAAAATTCAAAACAAACACCTCGAATTCAGTTGCAAAACGGTACTGTATCTTTTTTTATTTTCTTTTGCTTATATCTCGAAAACGGTGTGTCCTATCGCAAAAATAATGAAAATTTTGACCCTCTTTGAAACCCACAAACCCGTAATATTCAACATGTAGGTAATTTTTTTTTTTTGTTTTTTTCCAAAAAGTGAAAATTTCCATATAAAAATACGTCGAGACGGCCACATAGCGCGCATCTCCGGCTCAAAAAAAATCACGTGGTAGGTAAAAAATCACTTATAATTTTAGTTGTGTCAAAATAATTTTTAAATTTAGAGATTTTTTTGGCAGAATAGCTCTAAGATTCTCATAGTAAAAAGTAAGGAATTTTAGTGATAGTTTAGTTAGTTTAGTTCGGTGTACAAGAGAATCGGCACCAGTATAATTAATAATAGGTATATTACTGACACGAGTCTCGGGACTAATTAGGAAAACATATTTAATCAAAATGATGTGAACCTACTTCATTTATAAAACATTAGGTATGCATAAATACCATTGTCTTGAGTCGAACCGCGGTATCTAATAATGACTATAACACTATGTACAGTCACGGACTGTGCCACCTTCAAACTTTTCAATATTGCAGTTTCATGCATTCACGAGATTACACGATTAAACACGAACTCAAATCGCACGCTCGTAAACAATATGACAAATAAATACTTTTAATCGGAAACAGTTTTATCCATAGAGGTTGACTAATAAGTTCTCAATGATAAAAATAAATACAATGTTGCATTAAGTTTATCCAATCTATGTGATACCGACCTCCTTTGAATCATAGCTCATACTCGATAATTCTGAAAACCTAACTGAAGACAGTGACAGTTGAAATATCGATGTCAGAGACGCTACTTTCGAACTTGTCGAAATGACTATTAATAATTCTCCATACGCTAACGTTACTATCGCAACAGTAACCTAGGTTACTGTTGCTAGACCTCCAATTGGTTGACTTTGGATAGTCACTGCTGTCAAGTTTGTAATTCTGGCTCTCAGGTTAGCCAACCGGTACAGATAAGAAATATAATTTTCTTCTTCTATTACGAAGACTTAGACTTTGCGTGTCGGGAACCGAATTAACCCGATTTGCATTACACGGGTAAAATACGAACAGTGCCTTGTGGCTCATCAATTGAAGTCCGTGACTGTACCTAAAAGGGTTTAAGTCCTTTTATTTTCAACTGGTAGGTAATCGTAATGCGTGTAGATACAAAAATAGGTACCTACGATACTTTGACCCGTATTTTACAGGAGCCTTTAGGTTACAGGTGTACCGTACTTATGGAATAGGTAGGTACAGTCACGGACTTTAATTGATGAGCCACCTTCAAACTTTTCAATTTTGCAGTTTCATACATTCACGAGATTACACGATTAAACACGAAATCAAATCGCAAGCTCGTAAACAAGATGACAAATAAATTACTTTTAATCGGAAATATCCATAGAGGTTGACTAATAAGTTCTTAATGATAAAAATAAATTATACAATGTTGCATTAAGTTTATCCAATCTATTTGATACTGACCTCCTTTGAATCATAGCTCATTAACTCAATAATTCTGAAAACTTAACTGAAGACAGTGACAGTTGAAATATCGATGTCAGAGAATTTCTCCGTACGATAACGTTACTATCGCAACAGTAACCTAGCAACAATTGCTTATCGTTGCTAGGTTACTGTTGCTAGATCTGCAATTGGTTGACTTTGAGTAGTCACTCTGCTGTCAAGTTTGTAGTTCTGGCTCTCAGGTTAGCCAACCGGTAAAGATATGAAATATAATTTTCTTCTTCTAATACGAAGACATATGACTTTGCATGTCGGGAACCGAATAAACCCGATTTGCATTACACGACTAAAATACGAACAGTGCCAGGTGGCTCGTCAATTAAAGTCCGTGACTGTACCTACTACTACGGGCCGGCTTGGAACTTTCGGTTAGTTCTTGTTTTAGTTTACTACATAATTATGATCAAAAAGTTTTCAGCTTCGGCACATTTCATGTCAAATCGTACCTAATCAATTTACATACTTACCCTAAATATCTGTACTTCCTTAGGTACATTTTATAGGTAATCAATATAAGATCCTGACTGTGTTCTATGCGAAAGATACTCATTACCAAACACCTTGTTTGATAAGTAAGTGTCAATATTTAGTTTAATTGGCTTTTTCCGAGCTTAATCTATTGAATATACACCAGCAGACCGGTTATTTTTTTTCTCATAGCAGGTTACATTACAATACAATCGTGTGATCACACTGTTAAAAAATTGCTTATGCCAGCTAAGGCGGTTATAAAGAGATTCAGTCGTAACCGCGTCTACGTTTGAAGCACATCATCCTATATTATTGCCAAGTAGCATCACTCTACGGGACATAGTTAAAACTCCGTCGTTACAGCACCGATTACAAAAACATAATCAATTACGTTGAAAAACATCTATAAAAAAACTGATTAGTTTTATCGTTAGTCGAGTGAAAATTTGTTTTTGTTTTCATTTAGTACATCTCTACGACGAAAAAAGTGAGATTAAGGTTATGTCATGTCATTTAATGTCAAAAAACTAAATCAAAACCGGCGTTTATTTACATTTACAATTTCTCAGTTCTCAAAACTACGAAAATGTCTTGGAAATTAAGCAGATGTGTTTTAGATAAGACTAAGTATGTATAATAACCGTAGCTATATTTAGAATTGGTAATGTTAAAGATTGTATAGATTGATGTTCATTGAAAACTTACAGAAATACTAAATCAAAATTATCGCAATGGGGTTTCCTGGTGTCCTCAAGATCCATTCAAAGCAACGAAGTTCCTACAAAGAGTCGCCCAACTGCCGACGGTACTATACAGTCTACCTCAACGATCGATAACGCGGATGTGGAATTCTTTTCGAAACAAATGAATGACTGGTGGGATCCTGATGGGAAAATGGCTCTACTACACAGGATGAATATAATAAGGTAAAAAAAATCAATCAATCGTTAATATCATCATCTGCCTAGCCATTACCTAGTTTGTGGTTGGCTTTCAGCTTAACCGGATCCGGTATTACCAGTATTTATAAGGTGAATACTAGTATTTTTACCCAACCCAGTTACTGGGTAAGACGACTCGTAACAACTGTCAAAGATCCACGAATGACAGCCGGGACCAACAACGTATTGGCTTTCCTAGGCACAATTTTTTTTATTGAATTTATTATTTTTATATTTACAGAGTTCCTTTTATCAGAGACGGACTCATATCTACTGCACAAAGAGAATTGTACCCACTCAAGGGTAAAAAGATTTTGGATGTTGGCTGCGGAGGAGGTATCCTAGCGGAGGTGAGAACCAAAAATAAAGTCATTTAGCATATTCTTCTGTAGATTCTGTAGGTTCAGTAAACCAAAATCTAATCTATCAAAAATTTGCTCATTTTTTATTAATTTTGGCTGTTAGTATTTCTCTTTCATATTATTATTAGTCTCTTAGTAAAAGTTATTTATTTTCATGAGTACTACACTCCCTTAATGTATGTCCATTCTTTTACGTGCCTTACAGTAATGTCACTTGTAGTTCTAAGGCCGCGGCCTAACCGATGTCAAAATTCATACAAACGATTGCGTTCATCGCGAAATCGCGCGACAATCGTCTTTGATTAGGACGCAAAGTAAAAGACGTCACTGTACCCAGAAACAATGAGGTGTAGAGTAAATTTTGTAAACAATTATGAGAAAAACCTAAACAATTGGTATAAATTATAATATATGATTACAAAGGAAACCAAAGAACAATAGTTAGAATAATTTAGTAATAGAATCAGGCGTGTTACTAACGCCAACAATAACAATGATTAAATGAATAGATTAACAGACAATTATTATAGCTATAATAATTGTTCAGCTATTATAGCTATAATAATTGTTATTTTTGTGAATAGAAACAAAACTACCTTTACACAAAAATTTTGTTTTAAACATAAAATGAAATAATCTAACAAGTCACCATAATTATTTAAATCAAAAACAGTTTTTTTGGTAATGAATAAGTCATATTTTACTGGGGTTGGTGGCAAGTATATTATAAATAAATATACAAATATTAAATAAAGTTATTATATTATAAAATATTCCATTTTCAGGGATTAGCAAGACTTGGAGCATGTGTAACGGGAATCGATGCTAGCGAAGATCTCATCCGTGTGGCCGAAAAACACAGACTTGTTGACCCTAAAATAAAAATTAACAAACCTGATTACATCAATGCTACTATAGAAGTAAGTTTTTATGTATACTATTTCAAAATATTTTATATCACATAAACCTAAATGGGCACTTATATTCATATTTCTTTTGCACTTATGAAACATCAGAAGCTAGTTGCAAAGTTCAAATTGAAATCACAATCAGAGGCCTTAGACAAAGTGACATTCTATCAGCGATAACGATGAAGAAAAAGGCAAAAATGTATAGCACTGACATAAGCTATAGAAAAGATTATGTCAATCCTGTTGAAAGTCGTTGTAGAAATACGAAACGCTTTCGAAGCGATTGTCACTTGTCTAGGCCCTCTGGTTTCCTAGAATTCTAATTTCAACTATTTACTAGTGTTTTTTATGGCACAGGATATTATTTCAGATTTCTTACAGTTGTAATGGCAATCATATCATTTAGTTTAAATAAGTATCATTTATTTTTAATAATTTTATTTATCTTTTATTATAAATTCTCATATATTTTGTGAATCTGAGAATGTTGTACTGACTGTAGATTTGTAGACCCATTTTCTATTTTGTTAAGTACCTCATACTTGTTGATAGGCCTACACTGTCCTCCCATACTTATTAACACTGTAATTTGAAAACATTGTAAAAGCCATTTATTTTTTAAAGATTACCTACTGTGGAGTTTCTTGCTGGCTCTTCTCCATTGGATACTACCAATTGGACCCTTGCATCTAGCTTCTGACGTTTCATATGTGCCCATGTAGATTTATGTGGAATAAAATTATGAATGACTAGCTTCCGCCCGCGGCTTCGCCCGCGTGGTACGTCGATAAAAAGTAGCCTAGGTCCTTTCTCAGGCTCTAGACGTTTTGTGTACCAAATTTTCGTTTAAATCATTTCAGTAGTTTTGGCGTGAAAGCGTGACAGACAGTCAGACAGAGTTAATTTCACATTTATAACATTACTAGCTGCGCCCCGCGGTTTCACCCGCGTAAGTCTCGATCCCGTGGGAATATCGGGATAAAAAGTATCCTATATGTTAATCCAGGTTATAAACTATCTGTTTGCCAAATTTCATCCAAATCTATTCAGCCGTTTTTGCGTGATTGAGTAACAAACATCCAAACACACAAACTTTCACATTTATAATATTAGTAGGATTAAGGATATTTAAGGTTATTTGCTAATCCATTGCTTCAAAAAATGATAATATGAATGGTATAATATTATGATATTACATATTAATAATTACCAATCATAAATCATTTTTTCGAGAAAGGAGGACCATACAAAATGGTCCTCACGCCCAATAACTACCACACCTATGTCATTGGATAGGCATTTTAATATAAAGCAACAACTACTATGGCGGCTCATTTGAAATCGCTGTGCGAAAAAAGTTGTGGCGATGTCACAAATGAAAGGAAGACCATGAATTTTAACACTTTTAATACAAATTAATCAATTTATCAAATGCTGAAAATGAGTCCCTTCCTGTTGAATACAAAGTCGAACAAAATTTCACATCTAATGTTAAAATTCACGGTCTTCTTTTTATTTGTGACACTTTGTTATTTAGAAAAAAATAATCCTTATGATGAAGCCTTTCGATCGGTATGATAAAGCTAGAGGGTGATTATTTTTCTCATGTAACGGGTTCGATTGCCGGGTCAACCATGTAATTATTTAAATATCTGTGACTGCATTTTAAATTGTTTTTTAAATTCAAATAATGTTTTCTTTCAGTAAAATGTTCCATCTACAATATTCAAGGTACTTTCCCTCCATGTAGCATATCCGTGGGATGCCCTGTATATATAAAAATGAATCCCTATTTCCCTTGGTCACGCCATCACGCGTGAACGGCTAGACCGATTTCGCTAATTCTCTTTCTGTTTTGGTTGTTATTGTCAGGAGAAGGTTCTTATGAAAGAAAAAATTAAGAAAATTGCGCGGAAAATTAGAAAATTTAAGAATAATTAACCACCATATAAAATTATTTCTAATCTAACCTTAGCGCTTTGACAATATAAACTTTGACAGGACAACGTCTGTCGGGTCAGCTAGTCTTATATATTTGATTAAAAAAAATTCTCTTCCGGTAAAACATGGGTGAAGATCGATCTTACTACCCGAGTGTGATTCCCCACACAATTTAGGTATTTTTTGTAGTTCACAACTTATGTATAATGTTGTTTTCTCTTTCAGGAGCATGCAGAAACGGCTTCAAACCACTATGATGGAGTAGTGGCTTCAGAAGTCATAGAACATGTCCAAAACCAGGAATTATTTGTCAAATCTTGCATAAAGGCTGTCAAACCCAGAGGAAAATTATTCTTCACGACTCCTAACAGAACAAGACTGTCTCAGTTTGTAGTCATATTCCTCGGTGAAAGTGTACTAAAATCCGTACCTAAAGGGGCCCATCAGTACGAGAAATTTATAACGCCTAATGAACTCACATTTTTATTAGAAAGAAGTAAGTATTTGCAGTCTTCCTATTTCATAAAAAAATGAAGGTGTTATCTAGTAGGAGAATAGGTTTCCTGGTGTTCCTGGTCGAAAAAGTATTTTACTGCTACATAAATACCAAGGGTATTTATATGTTGAAAGTATTTATTTGAATAAGAATTAATATTATGTTGATAAAACTCCTTCGCAAATAATGCATTAATTACGAACAAAAAACCACCATTGATTACCATAAAAAAAAGGTTATAGTGAGTCAATCTTAAAAGATAGACAAATGCTGTCGTGGAGTTTTTTTAGAACTTTTAAAGAGGAACAATTCCATCATACATGATATTTGCGTAACTTAAACCGTTTACGCAGCGCACGCAACGGAAGCTCTCAAAAAGGAATAATTTTTCCCGTCATTGCAACATTTTTCATTTATGTTTCGCTCCTATTGGTCGTAGCGTGATGTTATATCCAACACAAAAATATATTTTCAATTCCAACCTGTAATTCCTGAGATTAGCGCGTTTAAACAAACAAACTCTTCAGCTTTATAATATTAGTCTAGATTAAAGTCGCTTTTCGTGTTTGTATGTCCGCGTTGTTCTTCTAAACCACGCAACAGAATGATATTGACGACGTCACCATCGCTTAGAGAATTTATTCCGGAAAGTTTGCTTTTAATACGTTAATATTAAAGTTACTTAGAAATAAATCTCGAGTTTTATGTTTAAAAGTATTGTTTCTAAAGCGGTCCCTAGAGGATCATGTGGCATGACATGCAATTCTTGGAATTGCATGTCATGCCAGTTTTAAGTTTTCACTTCTGTCGGCAGTCCTGCAGGGCTAACATGACAAGCGCGAGAACGCTCTTTTTGTCGTTTTGTCGAAATTTGTCGTCGATTATGACGTCATTCTAATCCCTAACATGACCGTTATGCACGAGTATAACCGAAAAAGGCACTTTGACATTTCTCTATCTCGTGACGAGCTACCGATGTAGCAAATTATTAAAAACAAAACATTTTTATGATAGCAACATCAGCTTGGTTCGGTTTCATTCATTCGATTTTACGCATGGAATTAGTATGTACTATATTAATTTTACGTCCACCTCTTTTATAACCGACTTTTTTTATTAAAATTAAATATTTTTCCTGTGCATGCCGAAATTAAAATACTAATGAAAATTAATAAAAATTAGTGGCACAATATGAGTTTGAATATCATTTCTTTTTCGATAAGTATTGTTGTCATAAATGAAAAAGAATAGATTACGAAACGGTTAATACGTGGATAATAATGCCAATGAATTAAATTTCATCCTGTATACTCACTAAATAATCACCACAAATGACAAAGGGGCCAATGATCGCCATTTGATAAAGCGAAGGTTGATATTGTAACAATCACCATAAAACCCGTGTTATTGCAAATTTTGTTAATCACCACACTTGCCAAAAGGACTGATGTTCAGTTAAATATGCAGCTGGAGTTGATTTCGCTATTATAACCACAAAAGACTAATCGTAGTTAATCACCATCCTATTATGTTGCGAAGGTATGATACTGCCATACAGCCATAATCCCTAGACTTCACTAATCACCATAATTGCCAAAGTGACTAGTTATTACTGAAAGTGATGCTCATCTACTTAATAGTGCTCCCCTCCGCCACAGTTTCTCTCGTGGCTGCTGAAAGGAACTTTCGTTCCAATATAGATAGTAGTTTAAAACTAAGTTTTTTCCATTATTATATATTAAATATTATATTGCAAAATAAAATTATGACTAAAATAAGAACAATTTAAGAAACTGGAGTTATTATGGAGATTTTTTTTTTTTTTTTGGTATAATAATTTTGTCTACTCATCTCGTCGTAAAAATCGACGACGAGTAAATGACAGAAGAATCGGAGATTATCTCGTGTTTAATTGTCAAAAGTCGAGATATCTTGGGTGTCATGTTAGGGTTTGTAGAGAAAACATCAAGTTTGACAGAACGAGTCGAGTATTTTGTATGGCAGCGCTGTCAGATAACGAGAAAAGTGACGAAATAGACAAAAATTACTCACTCTCGCGTGAGTAGTTGTCGCGTGTGTCATGTTAGGCCTGCAGGCGTGTATCTGCCAATTTTTTTTTTTTCAGCGGTCTGACTATGAAGTATTAATGCCATCATTATTCCACTGCGAAAAAAGGATGGTGCTAGCGGTCTTGTATAGCTCTTTCTCTCACTAACACTGGAAAAGTGGTGGCATTAATACGTCGTAGTATAGGTGCTGATCTTCATTTTCATTTATTTTTTACAGATAATTGCCATGTGGAAATGACCTACGGCTTAACTTACAACCCTTTATCTGGCAAATGGGACTTCGCGCAATATCAAAACCTAATGTATGCTATACAGGCTGCGAAGTTGAGTTAATTTCTGGTAAAGAAGAAAGGGTTATCTAAGAAATACTCCGAATATATTGATGGCAGTCAGGAGGATTGGTTTTATGTATTCAAAGTGTTTTTTAGTGTGGAAATAAAGCTGTTGTGTTATAATTTGTTGTTTATTTTTGTCAAAGTTTTTCAAACATAGTATACCTACTTACTGAAAATATCGTTTTCGTGGTACTTACTAGCCAACCATAATGGTCAACCATGTCTGGGCGCTGTGACTGAACCGCTACTTAGATGAACACGGAACCCATTAGGTTCAAAGTGAATGAATGGATGGCCACCTTTAGCAAATATCTTGGACGCCTATAGGCTTTGTTAGTTATTACTAATGTTAAGTTGACTGATGGATTGAAGAGTCATTTTTATCTTTAAAATTTCATCAAACTTAAGCGCCAATGGCTATACTTGTTTTCAAGAACCAATTCATACTTTTTTGTGTTTTAGTAAGATATTTTTATCATAGACCTCTGCAAAAATGGACATCAAATCTATTGTCATAATCAGAAACATGTTAATCAACTACGGCGAGATTAAAGTGTACCCATTATCTATGAGTAACAATGACTTTGACGTAAAGAAATCAAAGAATATCACAGGAATACCTACAAATTCGAAAAATGTTTTGGATACTATGAAATAGACGTATTATTATAGCTTTTAAGGGCATAAACAGTGATAAATTTATACCATGTCACTAACCAAGCTCTTAAAAGCCCCGATAAAACTGTTTTGGAAGGATGTCATTACATTTATCATCATTCGACGGTATGACCTCGGCGGTTAGTAAAGTGTTCAAGTAACTTTAGGACACCTGAATTGTAACACCCTTTTCTCAGGATTTTTAATGTGGTAAAGCAGATATCAGACTTCACTTTTTGTTTTCCGTTCTTCACTTTGTTTCACTCTGAAGTAGGTAAAACGTCTGAACACAAAATAAAAGTCTGATAGGGTCTGATAGTCTAAATCTAAAGGGCAATAGCGCACTAGCGGCCAGCGAGATAGATACCTACCTACATTAGTATGAAATCGACAAGGAGCACGCGCCCAGCGGTTTCACCCGCGTAAGTCTCGATCCCATGGGAATATCGGGATAAAAAGTATCCTATGTCCTATTCAAGGACATGGTTTACCCCTGTGCCAAATTTCATCCGTTGAGCCGTTTTAGCGTGCAAGCGTTACAAACAAACTCACTCACTTTTGCATTTATAATAATAATATTAGGTAGTTTAGATTAGCTTACTTAATATTTCTAGTTCTCGAAGAAAGACTCCGGTACATAGCAGTAAAGCCAACTGCTTCTACATCAGTGCTACGTCAAAAAGTGTGGCATTTGTTGGACTTGCCCGATTTTTGCGAAGAAATTATTGTGCTCAAGTCAAACAAAGATGTTGTGATACCCCTGTTCGAATTGCGGAAGGGCAATGACCCTCAACATCCGTACATTCTTGAAGTATTTCGGCCCGGCACTCGAATGCAAGGTGAGTGGAGTACCTACTTATTTTTTTTTGCTTTGTGGGTTCTCTTATGTGACTTTTCATAAATTATGTAGGTAGGTATTTTCTATGTTTATCTTGCACATCATGTCCTCGGTGAAGGAAAAAATCGAGAGGAAACCTGGACATAAAGGGGATGCCCCAGGGTAGCCCGCGAAATTCAAATTTTCTTACGTTTTTTGCTATTTGAAGTTCAGTTGCTTTCGCCTTAATATAAATCTGAAATCGACAACCCGTCTTAACCTAGAGTGGTGATCAATGCTCGTGCCTTCTCTGTATGAGAAGAGGCCTTTGCCCTGCTGTGGGACAAAATAATAGGACGGTAGTATTAGGTATCATTTTAGTAGCGCCCGTTTTAGTAGTGTCGGTTATTATCTACTAAATCTTCCTCGACAACCATTCTATCCATTGGTGAAAATAGCATGAAAATCGGTGGAGTAGTTTTTGAGTTAATCGCGAACAGACAATAATATGTAGTGATTTAGTATTCATGTTTTATCCTACAAATAAGACTATTTTTATTCTGCAATAAAAATAGTCTAAATGATGGTGAAATCCACATCGAAAGTCCGTTGCGTAGTTTAAACGAACAACGCGGTCACACATAGGCAGACACGAAAAGCGACTTCTATATTATTATGTTATCTAGGTAGGGTACATATATTACGGACTTCCTGAGTAACGTGCCTTAAGCGTGCGGGCCATAGACGTTCATGTACACACGGCTACACATCAAGCTATACATTTCCAGTTTATGCTGATATAGCATTGTATAAGATTTCCGTACATTGCGAGGTCAGCTTATACTGGAAATGTATAGCTTGATGTGTAGCCGTGCGTACCTAATCGTTTCCCACTCACAGCATTCATGCCAATTTGATGAACCAGCCTGTTTGATCAAATTACTTGGACATCTATGGCTTTTGTCAGTTATCGTAGTAGCGGGTTCGATTCCCGTATCAGTACAAAAACTTTCTCCTATATAAATTATGGAAATCTCTGTGCTAGCTAAAAATTTACTAGTTGTTGCTCGCGACTTCTGCGATCGAGGATGAAATGTACCCTATTTCCTGCTCCGGGTTCCAAGCTATTATCTGTCGATATTCATCCAAATTCGTTCAGCCGTTTTAGCTTGAAAGCGTAATAAACCAAACTGACTTTCGCACATACCTACTAATATTATTAATTCGAAAGTTACTCTGTCTATCTGACTGTCTGTATGTTACCTTTTCACGCCTAAACCACTGAACGGATTTCGATAAAATTTGGCAAGGAGATAGTAGATGGCATCCTGGGGAAGGACATAGGCTACTTTTTATCGACTTACCACGCGGGCGGAAGCTATTTTATAATATACTTAGCTAGGAATAGGATGAACTTACCAAGAAGCACTGGGTACATTCCTTTTCCTATTGCAGTAAGAACTTCGTACTTAAATAAAAAAAGTGCTAAATGATTCATACCGCACTGCGTATGACGCACATTATTTGCTGAGTAAATTATCACCTTGAACATTAACAATGAGTACCACTTACCAAATATTCTATGTACTTACAGCCTCACCGGCGGTTCATAACATTATGTTGACCATGGGCAATGGCGACGATCGGACACAACATGTAAATCGAATAAAGCCCACTGAAACGGTATTTGAAAACATCAGGCAAGATAATAAAGTCGACAATTTGTGTGGTTGTACATGTTTCAGTAAGTATCATCATTCATTTACTTACTGAGATGTCGTGGGGGTGACGGGGCGATTTGATTCAGTTTGCGTCCAGCGCTCGGTGTGGTAACACGTCGCGTTCTGGTTTGCAATTGGTCAATCGTCATCCTGAGGATGCCTCGTTGAGAGGTGAAACACGTGTCGATTTCTTACAGGGTTTTTATGACTCTTGGAGAATAGTCAAGCGAAATAGGTTACTAAATATATCTACGTCTATTGTATTTTACTGAGATGTCTATCAGCAGCGGGGTAATGGCGTAACACACTTAGCCCAGGTTCGTACGGGCATTTTTTCCCGCAGAGATATTTTTACGTCCGTGCGACCTAAAATGATGATTGATCTCAATGGGTTTCATTTTGGTAGTTCACACACGTTCATTTACGTTTTTGAGTTGTTGTTGTTTTCAAACTGATGAAGCAATGGATTAACAGTATCCTTAAAAACCCGAGAGTTTTGTTTGTGATTGAAAGTGTGTTACGCTATTAAGGTGCTAAGTAATGTAGATATAAGTAGTCAGCAGCAAAAGTCGATTAACACTTCAGTTTTCTAAATCTTAATTATTGAGCAAAATATTTAATTAGGTACCTACTTACTTAATAACAAAAAAAAAAAAAACTGAAGACATAGGTACACATACAGACATGTGACATCTACCAACCCGCACTGGGCCAGCGTGGTAGATTACAGCCCACTTCCTCTCGAAGAGAGAAGGTCTCAGGCCTGTATCCCAGCAGTGGGAACATTATAGGCTAATTCTGTTAGTTAGATTAGAAAGTGAAAAGTGTCACTTAGCCATTTTAAAATATACGCTTTCCAATGAACCAGTGGTGCCATACTAAAAGGGCATTTCTATTCAAAGGCACGATTGTCATTATAATGTAAGTCTGTGTTCCAATATGTATGCATGGTCATGGTTTGACTGACAATTAAATGCTTAACTGATTGCTGATTAGAGATTTCTATTGAAAAATTCTCCATGGCAGTCTAGTAGATGGATGTCTGACGAATAGCAACTGTTTTTTTCCCTATTATCCACACATTGTTGGCAACAACGTCGCAAATAACTGTCAGTTATACTTTAGGCTTCGTTCTCGATATAAAATTTACCATGCAGCTTCCTCACGCCAGTCGACAACTAATCGCATCAAACGAAGCCCTTCGTATAATAATGATCGAATTTCACAACAGGTAAGTTCGTTTGATCACTTAATATTTACCTGTTTTGATTAATTTGGCAATATTACTTTTTAAGGAAATACGAAATATGGCTAGACAACTGTGTAAAATATTGATTATGAATTTCAGAATAAACGCAAGTCAATGTGCAAGACGCAAGTCAAGTGATGCGATTGAGTGTTGATAAGTAGGTAGTTCATTCAAGTTTCAACCAATCACAGCAGGTTAGGCGCGCTTGACAATTTGTTAGCTAATTTTTGTGTTGGTTTTCGACTTTCGGTACTGAAACCGGGCGTTAGAGCCGCAAGTGATATTAGTTTTGTTGGTTAAACCTTTCTTAAAGGGTGAGATTCCGCACCGCATTTTGACTTTGTTCGAACACGAACATTATTCTTATGTAAGTAATTAAATAATAAATATTCGTATGATCGCTTAGCAAAGTAGGTAGGTAGGTACCTACTTACCTAAAGTCAAAGATGTGTGAATCTCGCCCTTGGAGACGTCATGCTCAATTTATTTAAGATTTGAGTTCGGCGCAGCATGTATTCTTTTTCCATACTCTATTAGTCGTCATCTCAGTATTCACCGCCCTTTCTAGCCATGTCATCTTTCACACAGTCGGGACCGAACTTGTGCAAGAGTTATCTTTCAGATCAGGGGGCCTACCACCACCGCGTACAGCAGTATTAATTTAATATTACTTCAGTGTAGGAAAGAGATGAACTCTACATGACGTATAGCTCCATCTCTTTCCCACACTGAAGTAAGTTAAAATAATACTGCTGGAAGCGGTGGTGGTAGGCCCCAGGCGTGATATTCATCTTGTAATCTAACTATGTCGTTATTATTTCCAGCTCAATCTACACTATCCAATGAAACAATGGCTTTGAATAAACTCCACATTCCAGTTAACCAAATGCCACCGCATCACTCCCTGCTTTCAGGATTCAAAAAGTCGGACATATCGTGTCGTATTTCCAGTACCTCTTTGTTCAAACTAGGTGGCAGGAAAAGTCGCGACAATTTCACTAATATTCTGTTAAAAATACAAGGTGATCTGTCTACATTGAGCAATAAATTGTCAGTCTTAGAGAAGAAGCTGCCGTCGGCGTGAATACGTTTTAGATTTTAAAATTAATTAAATGCAAAATGATTATCTTCTCACGCTGTCTTTTATTTTGGGGATAAAATAAATTTCGAGTGATTCGTTCATTATTTTTTCATTCCATGTTCACACGACACCGACAAAGGTTCATCAGCTCAATTCTTTTCATTTCTCCATCATTCGGATCGTTCATCCTTGGATCGGTTAACTAATGAATTCTTTTTCCAGTTGTTTCATTTCGTTTATACGTTTCACTTCGAATAAAAGACATAAATGAACAAAAAGTTAAGCGTCTGATACCAGCTTTGGGTACTTCTGTTTATCTGTATGTGTTTAGAAAAATTTTAAAAAATAACTGCAGCAGTTTGAACACAAATTATTTCAACGGATACGATTCGGATGATGAGTTGTAAAACGAACGTGCTAAATAAATAAATCTATATTTCAAAAATTATAATTAATTAACAATGTAACAATATTTATTATACATGGTATAAAATTGCGCTAGCTGATTATTATTTACAGTTATCAGTTTTACACTGGTTATGTACAAAAATAATACTCTGCCGTTGGGGGTATTATTTGGACTAGTGTAACTATTTTATAAAACTAGTTTATGTGAATAACATCACCTTTGTGAACCATACCGAGTATTAAACCTTACTAGTCTTCCCGTGCCCTTATTAGTACACTAAACACAACCCAAGTGTGTATTCAGTACGAAACATAAATCTGCTAGGTACTATCGTGGAAAGCCATAACTACCCACCATAAGGACTATTCTGGCTTGCAGCGCTTGCGCCGCTATAGAATCCGGGCGGTAACAGATGTGGTCATCTTGTGCACGGGATTTTGTTTTGGAAGTGGTTAATTATGAGTTTCCGCGATGGACAACTGGCCGGAGCGCACGCGCAACTAATTAACTAATTAGTTATTGAACAAAGTTGTTTACCGGTTAAGGTACCTACGTATCGAATTTAGTTAGCATGATTGTGTTGCCGATATAATATCTGATGCAATGCAATTTCGTGATCATCGTAATGCATAATTCATGTAATTAACAAAGGTTGTATGCGCTTTAGCGATATACAGGACATATAAAATGTTATTAAAAGTATGTAACATTATTCTGTACGTATTTGAAGTTCATAATGAATTATACCTAGCAAATGATTCTATTGGTTCTTGTCGTATTATGCCCATATCTTGTAACGCGCGCCAAATAGCTTTACATTCTAAATAGGTCAATACAAGCTTCTAGTGACTTTGTTCGGACTTACAAATCCCTTTACCATTTACAAAATTGACTAATGTTTGTTATTTAAATGAAAGTTTAAAATGTAGGTTTTGGTATAAACTGTAGAAATATAATAACACTAAAGACCAGCCAAACTTGAGGTTTAAAAATGAGCTCCTGAAAATGTTCGTTGAATTCTGAAACAAACATGAAAAATTATAATATACACTGTAGTGTAAACTCATAAAACAAAACATGATTAATGTGGGACCGAATAATTATTATCGTGCGGTAAATAAACAGTAAAAGTTGCGAGCGACTCAGATTGGGACACTGCAACCTTCAATGAGTGCAAACAAACTTTGAATTTAACCATCACAGCTATATATACAACCTTTTTGACAGTTTCGTAATGGCTTATGTTTAAAAAAAGAACTCACCTGATATTCGAGGTTGTACACACTCTGTACGCAACACTGGCTCATGATAACAAACCCGCACATGCGATTTTGCATGCCGAGTGCGTATTCTATGCTACGGATCAAATCGTTCGTTTTCAATACTAGCAGCGCCTGCCTATCGACGTGCTCTAGACATTGAGTAACATAGTGCAAAATGTTTGGTAACTCATTTTGGAATGTTGATTTCTGTAAAAATAAAAGATAATTTTGTTGAAAGTTATACAAGGTTTATTTTTATGGAAGGTACTGTGAAGGGCAGCAAACAAGTTTTTTTTTTTCCTTTTTTGACCTTTGTATTAATGACATTATGAAGTTATGAATAACAAAGTATTTATTTTGCTTATTCTGTGTATTTTTAGCACTACAATGACTTGAACAACTGGTTCGCAACATATGTGTTACCTACTTACTTAAATTAAATAGGCTTGCAACTCTGCTTGATCATTAAAATTTAGGAAATGAGTTGAGTAAGTACGTAAATATTATTTTGTTGTTCTAATATACTTGCCTCATCCGACGTTGGTTTAGTCCGACCAATCCCTTTCATGATAGAGTCCCATGGTCTCCCCGTAACCATACAAGCAAACAATCCATATAACTCCTTGCGTATCCCCAATGCTTCGGCGTGGATCCTCATCTCATCTCGGTTCCGATCAATTATTGATAGCCATAGTTTTGAATAATGATACCTAAACCTTTCTGACAATTGCTGAAAGAAAAAGTATATATTCAGGCTTCGGATGAATACTATGGTCATGGTGCCATAGCTTAAGCTGGGGACAGATCTAAGTGGAAACTAATAACATCTGTATATTTTTCGATTACCTATGTTCTACAAATAAATATA
This sequence comes from Lithophane semibrunnea, assembly GCA_947363905.1. Lineage (NCBI taxonomy): Eukaryota > Metazoa > Arthropoda > Insecta > Lepidoptera > Noctuidae > Lithophane > Lithophane semibrunnea. The sequence continues at coordinate 10,217,879 of OX376197.1, read as the reverse complement.
GGCACCTATTTGAATTTGGAAAAGGCAACGTCGCGTGCACGTTGCCTTTGCGTTGCGTTCGATACGATGCATGAGGAAGTGCAAACGCGCGCAAAGTTTTGCCGCGTATTTTCGCAGTCCTACAAGGCTAGAGCTGTGGGCACTGAGCGGCCGTTTACTAAAAGGCCGCCGACTTAAAGATTTTATTTTTAAATCATATCTGACCGTCACCTTGTTTTTAACTTTTACATTCAGGTCACGTAATTCGCGATATTATTATGGTCAGTCACGAGTTCCAGTCTAATTAATATTTATTCATAGTACCTATTTATTTATAGGTAGGTAAATATATCGCCATGATACCTATACGTCAATTGGTACTTTGCCAACTTCACGAAAAAAGTTCCTTCCATGCCCAGTCACGTTTTTATTGTTGAAGAACATTTACGAATTACTAAATACCAGCTAAAAACTACATCTTCCTTATTATTTTGCCATTCAAGCTATATGTGTAGGATATGCCTAGAATACCTTGGTACAATTTTATAGCAGACCTTAAATGCAAAATGAATGAAAGGCTAACAAAATGGAAACTGAATTGAGAAAACGGACTAAACTAAGTTGAAGAAAGAAATGAAAAAGGAAAAACGGCTATCTTTTTACTACTACTACCTATGAGCGTGTATTCTGACGCCAGCAGCACACACGTCATATTCCGCTACTCGCATCCGATTAGAGTAGCGGAACATGACGCGAGTCAGTTCAATAGGGAATATGCATGTGATTCAAATATGGGTCAAATATTTTTTTCTATAAACTATGTTACTTCAGAATTATGCCTACATCAATATTTTTGAATAAAATTTCTTTTTGAGCGAGAAATTAATTTTTAAAAAGTCCCAAAAAACTGTGGGTAATTCAAATACTTGAAAAGGCTAAGAGCGGATGTGACGTAACAATCCGGAATAACAATCAAAATGTCAATGTCAAGTCAATCAACAAGTGTCAAGTCAATGTCAAACGCTCATAGAAAAAGGAGTTTTTGACGTTGACTTGACAGTTGCTTGTCTGTTTTCACGAACTGTGACGTCACCACACCAAGCGCGCCAAATGGAGGGCGTTTAAATAGCCCGGATCGGTTGGATATTTTTAAACATTTTTTTAACTACTTTAAATTGCTTTTTTGCCGTCGAATTTTTTTTTACTATTATTTGACGATGTAAACTATCGAATAAAAATATTAAAAAAATACATGCATATTCCCTATTTAACTATACTTACTCCATTTGAAATAAGATTAGACAATTTAAATAAACCTTTTTTACAGTCCGTTCAACCGATTTTGCCTTCTATTGCGTTGGTGGCATGACAAATGGCAGCTGCAGTAGACAGTAATTGGTATTGTTAAACCTTTTTTGCTTATAAGCCATCCTTATGCCTACCATATAGAAGTCAAAATCGGTTGATCGGACCATATAAAGGTTTGTTCAAATGTCTAATCTTATTTCAAATGGAGTATTATACGTACTGCGGTTTCGCAATGGTTACGTGGCGGAGGTGTGCTACCCGCCTGAAAGTGGGCAACGTCGCAAATAGATGTCAAATATTTCGATGTTTTGATTAATTTGGAAATATTACTATATGAAATATGGCTAACTAACTAGTGAACTGAAATATTGCTTATGAATAAATAATAATAAGTAATTATATCGTAATGGTAACTCCGAATATTTAGTAAAATGTAAAAAATGGCTTTTTACACCTAAAACGGTTACATCAAATTCAGTGTTATAATTGCAATTCAGTATTAATATTCTAGTTAGTTAGTAAGCTAGTATAGTATAATAGTATTGTATTGTATTGTAACAATATTCTGATTTAAAAAGAGTGTCTGTGGAGTTTCTTGCCCATTCTTCTCCATAGGAACCTACTACGCTTTGGAATGGACAACTAACTTCATCTTTCTGACTTACCGGCCCCTTGAAATTCAAAAGTGCCTGTAATTGGTTTATTTGAAATAAATGCTTTGAGTTTGAGTTTGCCATATTTCATATTTCCATACAGCATATTGCCAAAATAATCAAAACAGGTAAATATTTGACAGCTATTTGCGATGTTGCCAATTTTTAGAATCAATGCTCTTAATACCTATTAGTTCTCGTGAAGTAGTGTGGTGTATCACATCTAGCCCATAAGTACCTGTATGAAACACTTGGTTACAACTTACAGCATACAAACCGTGGTCCAACAAGTAGACGGTAACATCTTTGTCTTTTGGATCCCTGTTTACAAGTATATTGCCAGGATGTGGGTCGCTGTGCACAAAGCCACTGATGAAGATCATGTGTGAATACAGGTCACCCAGCTTTTTGCAGAGGTCATATCTGTTGATTCTGTGCTCCTAAAAGAGAATAAACTAAAATTAAGTTATTACTATTAACAACTGTACAGTTAACAAAATATGTAATTAACCAGCGGTGTGATTGCGTAACACACTTACAGTGCTTTTATTTTGACAGTTCAACAACATTCATTGCATTATTTACGTTGTTGAGCAGACAAATTTTTTAAACTTGAAGCAATGGATATAAAAAAATGGCAATATCCTTAACAATCATTCATATTGTGATTGAAAGTGTGTTACGTAATTAGGGTGCAGGCAGCTAACTTTAACAATTAACATTTCTTTTTGTGAATGTGTTCTGTATTTAAATCTTGGACATTGTTCATCAGTGTTTTATGTTAAAAGTTATTATGCAAGAAATAATTATTAATTTTGTCTATAGAAAGTGCAACAATGTTAATTTCTTAGCTTGTTCCTATGTCTTTTGTTGACAAGGGAAGACTATTTACATAATATTTTATATTCATAATTTGACTTCTCTATTGTGTATGATGAAATATTTTAACCTTCTTGTGTATTTTTTTTTTTATGTAAGTACTTATGAAAAAAACTATTTAGGTCAAGGTTATATCTAAGATTCTAAGAGCTGATTCATAATAAGTAAAAATGGACATAGAAGGTCATATGCCATATATATGCCATACAATTTGAGTACCAAAAAGCAAGTGAAATAAATAGAAGGAGTAATTTAAGCAGCCCAGCTTCAGTTGGCTTCCAGTCTAACCGGATGCAGCTGAATACCAGTTATTCACATGGTGCAACTGCCTATCTGGCTCCACAACCCAGTAACTGGGTAATAAGGTACCCCTTGGTTAGACTGGTTGTCAGACTTTCGGGCTTCTAACAACTTGTAATGACTGTCAAAGATCCGTGAATGACAGCTGGGACCAACAGCTTAACATGCTTTCCGAGGCATGGATAACTTCCTACTAAGGCAACTATTGCAAATCATGTGGTGTTCATACTTACGTCAATATACTTTAAATCATTTACTTGACCACCATTTACATACTCCATGACAAGAACCCTCTCAGTGCTGTAGTCCCAGAAAATCTTTGGCACCTTCAACCATTTATAATTCTTAAATAAGTCTGCTACTCTTTCAGCATTATGACCCTCTTGTACGAAATCCAATTCCTTTGCTATATTTCTTTTAGTTTCATCAATGAGCCATTGCATTTCAAAGTCAGGGAATACCTTTGACATTGTTGTGATTATAAATTCCATCCATTTTAAGTCTATCTTTACATTATCTCTTACAAAGTAATGTTGAACTTTGACTGCTACCTCAGTGCCATCTTTCAGTTTAGCTCTGTGTACTTGGGCTAATGATGCAGTGCCTAGAGGTTCAGGGTCAAATTCATCAAATAAATCTTTGGGCTAAAAAGTGAAAATATTGTGCAATAATTAGATAACATTCTGAGAAAAAAGTAATATAATTTTAAGCATAATAAACTTATGATACTTACATCCTGTTTCAAGTCTTCTTTGATAACTTTATACAGCTCTTCCACAGTATTTTGTGGTGCATCTTTATGCAATATTCTCATTGTCTTCACATATTCAATGGGCAGCAGGTAGTCCAACGCACCTACATGCTGCCCAACTTTTATGTACACACCTTTATTGGCTTTACATAGCGTGAGCAATTTCTCTGCCCCAATTTGATGAGCTTGACTCTTGACCTCCAAATATTCTTTCGAGCTTCTGTCCCAATCTTTGCTGTACAGCAATGATTTATACGTTCTTCCTATTTCCACAGCAGTGAATGCTGTCCTGGAGAGCCTAACAATCGCCAAGGAGTCGTAATCACCATCCTGAAGTTTTACAGCAGCCGTAACTGTGCCGCCAATAGCAACACTACCATACAGTCCATACTTAACTACCCGTGTTAGTTTCGTCGAGAACATGTTTAATAACTACTATTTGCAACGTATTAGTCACATATTACTGTGTAAGCCACTATTTTCTACGTAGAGATATTCGACAGCGCATGCAAATAGAACGTGAACTACGTAAAGTCGCTCGTGATCGTGAACTGACCAATCGTATCAATCCAATGTCATTGGTCATGTCACGAAAGTCACTGTCACTGTCAAAACTGTCCACAATTGTCAACTTGGCGGCTGGGGTGAGGTTGGCACAATGATAGGCGATTTTTTTATTCTAAAGTTGGCGTACTGTACCCTAGTCTGGTGTTGCCAACTAGAAGATGGAAAAAAAATCGTTTCTTGTGAGACCTTTCTAAAGTGGGTGACAGACGTGTGTACTTAGTACGCGATTTTTAAGATCGCGACCTTACTCGGCTCGCCGTCGGTGATAGACGTGAAGCTTGCTCAAAATTTCATTGTTGGATCGCCGATGAGCTTACTCAGCGGTTTTAAAGACCTCGGTGAAGTTAGCCGCATGATTTAATTATTATGAACTTTTGTTAATGCTAATCGTTAGAGAGGGTTAGAGAGGAAAGAAAAATCGTTAGAGAGTAATTAGTTTTTATGTAAAAACAATTTTAATTTTTCGTGTGAAGTTGGCCCCCCTTCCCGTAAAAATGGACTTAGACGTAATTTTATTTTTTTAATCGTTTGCGAATCGTTAGAGAGAGATTGAGAGTTACACAAAATCGTTAGAGAGTTAATATTTTATTTGATATTAGATAATTTCTAAGGGCGTGACGTTAGCCCACCTCTGTGAATTTTGCCCCCGATATAATTATTCTCAACTTTTGTTAAGGCTAATCGTTAGAGAGAGTTAGATAGAAAAGAAAAATCGTTAGAGAGTAATTAGTTTTATTTATCAACGATTTTAATTACTTTTGTGACATTGGCCCCCATTCCCGCAAAAATGGACGAAGACGTAATTTTTTTTTTGTATAGTTTGAGAATCGTTAGAGAGAGATACAGAGTTAAAAAAATCATTAGAGTGTTAATATTTTAATTAAAATTAAATTATTTCTGGGAACGCGTTTTACCCTAGGACCTGAGCAGGTTAAAATTTTGAAACGTGCCTCCTCGATAGGGGATAGGGGAAGGAGGAGAGGGGGGAAGGATTAGTAGATCCCCCACTCCCCCCTGCCGGAGGTACAAAGTTTTTTTAAAATGATTTTTAAATATGACATCTCTTATATGCTGGGGCCACACCAACAGATTATCGCAATAGACGTTAACCGTGGGTGTACTTCACCACGACTTACCTCGAGAATTTGTCAACGGCATTTACATTGGCGTTTGACGTTGGGTGATTGATAACTCTGGTGGCGGCATTTTAGGCAGATCAAAGAGATTTACCGCGAGAATTATTGCATTGAATGAAGCGGCCACACTTACATTTCTCACTGTGCTCCGTGAGCGCGAGTAGTACCGTGAGTAGTAGGTACTACTGATCAGGGCTTGAAAACGATACCAATTCACATTAAAAGTAACGTTAAGTAACGGTATTTCCGTAGAGATACTTCGATATCGGTACAATTTGGTAGCGTTACTTAGTAGCATAACATAATAATAACGTTACAATTTTTGGTAAAAATTACCGGTATTTTTAATGTTATTGTAAAAATAGCGGTAAAAAATTATCGGTATTATTTTGTTATTTTATGCGACGTTGCCAGCCCGTCTCAAAGGCGGCCGCGGCCGGCGTGCGCGCGCGCCCCTCTCACTCTCACACGCTGTCGGCGCTGTTGCCATTTCGTTTGTCGTCTTCATACCTCTCACCGCTCACGGCAGTCGAACGCGCTTACAGAACACGGTGGACCAACCAACCAATTATATTCTCAAGTACAAGCACAACACAGAATAGCAATGATAAGATAATATCTATTAAACGCGCAAATAGTCGTACGGCAGTCTTAGCGTCGATGCAATCTGACATTCTTTTGCGATTGGACGAGAGCGACGGTAACAAAACTAATTATAACGATAAAATTATCGTTACCTTAGATTTTAACGTTACGTATGTTTAACGGTAAAATGTGCCAGATATACCGTTAAATAATATAACGTTATTTATTAGTTAACGATACCTGCATCAGAAGGCTGTAACGATACCATATTTTTAACGGTATTTCAAGCCCTGCTACTGATACATGACATGATGCAGAGGAACGTTATAGTTTTGAGTGGTAAAGTTGTGTATTTGATCAACGATCATTTAACAGTGATACCTGATAAGAATACGAAATATTGTTGATAGTTTCAATTTGATTCGGTACTTATAGTGCATCATTTATGCTCAAAACACACAAAAGGTGGGTGCTTGTCGGGAGCTGGTCGGGTCGTTTTTAACCCACCGACGGAAAAAGAGGGGTGTTATAAGTTTAACGTGTGTGTCTGTATGTTACATCGTAGCTGCCAAACGGCTGAACCGATTCTGATATTTGTTTTTATTTTGTTTGAAAGGTGACTTGATAGAGTGTTCTTAGCTATGATTCAAGAAAATCGGTTCAGCCGTTTGAAGATTATCAGCTCTTTTCAAGTTGATGAATGGATGTGAGCATCTTCCATAGGTCACATCGATTCGAAAGGACATGTCCAAAAATGGTTTTTTATTATTCAATAATTCTAACCAGGATAAGTTAAATATATTTGGATAGACATCCCAAAAAGTAGTAGCTCTAAATGTATCATGCATTCTTAAGGATTACCAATTTTGATAAAAATCGTTTTTTTAATTTATTTATTTATTCTAATCTTATGTACACACAGTAAAATACAAAATAGATATGACATAGTTAAAATATGAGTACAAAGGTACTGCTTATTTCTTAAGAAATAATTAATTAAGTGTTAATTTACTCCTAAAACGAACAAACTTTTCTAATTATCTAGGCTAATAAAGTGAACACACCCCAGAAAATAACAAACTTTTCAAAATTGACGCATGGTACTGTCATTACAGTCAATCGATCATTCTTTTTCAATTGCCATAAAGAAAGAAAAAAAAATATTATGTTGTAAAGAATATGACAATGCAAACAAAAATTCTAATCAAGTTATTTACTTTATTTCAGAAATAAGATGAAATGGGATATTTTCAGTCAAAAATGTGTAGCATAATTCTTTTAGACCTCTCTTTAGATTATAGCTAATAAGAATCTATAAGTGCAAGAAGTGCATGTTTCATTCAGCATAGTCCACAGGCTTAGCAGGAGTAAAATGATAATAGTACCTACTGATCAAGAACATTTTTTTAATTACGATGGAGAATTCCTGTTTTATGACTTAGAATCGAGATCGGAAGTGGATGAAAAGCCTTTCGAAAATTATGATATTTAAAAACTGAATAATATGCTTTGAATGCAAGTCTTACAGATTTTTTATGAAATATAACTTTTTTTTTAGTTTTAAATAATGATTTATTGATTTTCTTCATTTTCAATGTTTTCTCTTATTAAAATGCTGTCGAGAAACTGAGCAGGTGGAGATATATAATTTTGATGCTGGCCCATCCAAGATACCAGACAATAATGTAATACACTCTATAACTATAGTGGTGTGAGTCCTCTGATCAAAGCTGTCTCATGTGATGACGAAATGCCTGGTATCTTCACTAACTTCTAGGTACAGTAAAAGTACCGTTTGGCTGAATATGTTGCCCATAATAAGAGCGAGCCTGTTTAATCTAAAACGCGTTCTCAGAAATAATTTAATATCAATTAAAATATTAACTCTCTAATAATTTTTTTTAACTCTCTATCTCTCTCTAACGATTCTCAAATTATAAAAATAAAAAAATTACATAAACGTAAATTTTTGCTGGAATGGGGGCCAATTTCACAAAAGTAATTAAAATCGTTGATAAATAAAACTAATTACTCTCTAACGATTTTTCTTTTCTCTCTTACTCTCTCTAACGATCCTCTAGCGATTAGCATTAACAAAAGTTGAGAATAATTATATCGGGGGCAAAATTCACAGAGGTAGGCTAACGTCACGCTCTTAGAAATTATTTAATATCAAATAAAATATTAACTCTCTAACGATTTTGTGTAACTCTCAATCTCTCTCTAACGATTCGCAAACGATTTAAAAAATAAAATTACGTCTAAGTCCATCTTTGCGGGAAGGGGGGCCAACTTCACACGAAAAATTAAAATTGTTTTTACATAAAAACTAATTACTCTCTAACGATTTTTCTTTCCTCTCTAACCCTCTCTAACGATTCTCTAACGATTAGCATTAACAAAATTTCATAATAATGAAATCGTTCGGCTAAATTCACGGAGGTGTTTTAAAGTCCGCATACTTAGCATGACACACTGGCGAGTAAGCTCGCCGAGCCTTAAGTACGCGTACTTGCTCGCACGTCTATCACCTCTTTTACTTCTACTTAGTCTACCTTAGCACCTTAGCTGCACTTTTTTTTTGGATAGGTATAGGTACTTCCGAGATGGTCCCATTGTCATCAAGGTCAGTATTATAGGCACAACTATAGTGATTTGGGTATTTTTTATAACAACTCGTGCAGTTGCTCTCGGAAAGCACCATTTGGTGAAGTGGAACTGAGGATGAAAACCACAGATGGCCACCGGAACTACTCAATAATAAGTATTTCACGGGTTGCGGTTCGATTAATTGCTCATAATGTATATGGTGAAGTGGAGCTGATAGTGAAATACCAGGAAAACTCCTCAACGATTAACGTCCCTGCATCGGGAAAAGCAATATTTTATAAACGGTGATGAGCAGTTGACATTAGGATATTGTAACTTAAACGGGTGACGGCGAGCAAGTACGCATACTTATGGCTCGGCAAGCTTACTTGCCCGTCTGTCATCGCAGCGAGCCGCGAGCCGCGAGCCAATTTGACAATTAAATTTTGAGCAAGCTTCACGTGTGTCACCGACCGCGAGCCGAGTAAGGTCGCGAACTTAAAGACCGTGTACAGTCGAAAAAATTGAATTATGACTATTTATGACCCACCATAAGCTTATTTTCTTACAGACATTCAAATACAATTAGGTCTACATTCGCGTAAATATACATTTCCTTAGTAACGACCTTGTCATCTGCCATTTAATTACACAGAGAATTATCTGTCCCCATCTTTGTTAAGAGCTTTAAAAAATATACAGGGTGGCAGGGACATCGACGCGCAAACGTCGTGAAAAGGTTACACCTAATGCCATAAATAAAATTACGAAAGTCATTCATCTCGGAAATGGAGTATTGCTAACAACGCGATCGAAACGAAACGCTCCGCGGATGGCGGGCGCGCGCGCTACCTAACCTACACACACACACACACACAAGGGAGTCGCGCGCCGCGCCGCCGCCGCCGCCGCTGCCGGACGAACGTGAACGTACCTACGAAATATCGCCTAACGACAACATTGATAGGTAGGTACCTACCACATAAAATCATGTTTAATTATTCTTGATAACCGGTGGTAGTTACTTATTTAAGTACGTACCCGTTATGGAATAAAACTAGAGTCTGGCAAACGAAAGTTGATCCTGAAAACACGCGCGAAATTTAAAAAAACAAGACTGTTTATCCCTGTACATAATGCGATATGACGTGTTGATACCTGAATTTTTATTTTATTTAAATGAAATTAAGTTTCAATTATCAACACGTGTTCTCGCACTATGTGCAGGGATAAACAGTCTTGTTTTTTTAAATTTCGCGCGTATTTTCAGGTTCAACTTTCGTTTGCCAGACTCTAACAATAAGCTTATTCCCATAAAATACCGATACCGATGAGGATTGATAGCAAAAAAGATGCTTGGTAAGAACTTAGCGATCCCGTAATGTTCAATTAATGAACTTACTTTAATCTCGCTCATTCCTAATGAGATGGAGTTCGAACACATACAAACACACACGCAGAGAAAATTTCTTTTGATTTTTTTTAAACTACGTAAGAGACTACAAATTCGCGACAAACAGCACGCCCGTTTGCGATCAATGAAATCTAGGAACTGCTAAAAATCCGATAAAATCGGCGAAATGCAAAAGACATGTACTTTGCTGAACTTTCTTTCAATTTGCCGCACTTGCTGCCCATTCTGTGCCTACAGTGCATACACCGAACACAGATCAACAAAATGATAGAATGTACAAACACATTTAGTTGTACCTACTTACCTACTCACGAAATTAATTGCGAAAATGGATGTATTTTTTTTATGAAACAGTAAATGACATTGCTGAATTGGATTCAAAACTAAAATTAATTTTGATTAAAAAAAAATATCGAAAAATTGCGTGACTATCAATACACTTCTACACGTATTTTTTAAATCTTCTTTACTTAAATCGATGAAGCTTTAGAAAAATAATTATCCCCCATAACAGCCCCGGATCTAGGGGTGGGCAAGCCGGGGCCTATGCTCCGGGCGGCAAGTTCAGAGGGCGGCAAAATTCACACTTTACAGACGAATGGACAACTATCATCATTTACTTAACTTTGACCACAGAATAAATAGTAGTACAAGTACAGAAATTTCACTCTTGTTTTACTGTGGCCATCGCAATCGACCGATACCTAGGGGCTTAGGTATTCTACGCTTCCTACTACATCCGCAAGCTATGAGCGAAGTGTTAGCAAACTAAAACTAATTATAAATTATTTGCTATCTTCTATGAGGCAGGAATGCTTATCGAGTCTTTGCAATAGCGATAGAAAATCGAATTGAACAATAGCTAAATTATGACAAAGCCATAGATTTATTTGCAGAACAAAAAGCTCGAAGAGTAAAATTGTAATTTTAATTCAATTCACAAATGCAATATTTGATTTTTATTTTAAATCCTATCCTGTGTTGTTTATAAAATATATATCCTACAGTGTAGGATATATATATATCCTACAGTGTAGGATATATATTTGAACGTGTATTGACTGTAGGAGGTACACATTCATGTCTATACAGGGTCTAAGGGTAAACACCGTTGTCACTCAAACCACCATGGGGAGTTGACTTAAATATAAAAATAAATGACCGAGTAACAACAAAAAAAAAGTTATTTTCATTAAAAGATTTTAAAAAGTTTCCATCCGACCCCGTGCTCGCTAGCGAAATAGCTGAATGACTGAGGGAGGGGTCGCGCTCGCAGCCGGTCAGGTCACGTCCCACGCCCCCCACCCGTGTTGAGACGCAAATTCGTTGCCTTAGAAAGGGTAAGAGTATAAAATAGTATTGTGGTAAAATGTAATTAAAATAAAAAAGTTGTAATTTTCCATTGATTTTACGTTCTATAAATGACACCAACCACTGGTTTCAAGGATAACGGTGTAACCTAACCTAACCTAACACCCTGTTTATCTGTAAATAAATAGGCTTAAATAAATTATAAAGATAGGTAAAAATAAATATAAGTGGGCGGGGGCGGCATTATCAGATTTAGCCCCGCCTAAAAAAAATTGAAGATCCGGGGCTGCCCATAATGAATCTAAAATAAAAGTAGTAAATGGGTCTTTCATTTAGGTAGATGATTAAAATGCCTCATGTGACGAGTCTGTTAGATTCATTGGGATGTCGCATAGCTTCTTACGAGACCCCTCGCCGCCGCGGTCCATTTGTCGGCATTTGAAAGAGAATAGGGCACCGGACATCCGTAGGTACTAAGCCAGTGTTGACCTCGCAAATGAACTTTAGCAAAACAGCTGATCAGGTAGCCCTCTCGAGTTTTATTTACATTGCTGTTTTAAGTGAAACAAGTGAATTTACAATTTTTTTATTAAAAATCTCATTGGGTTAGATAGAAATAATGATTTTATACAGTATACGGTAAAAAAACTTGCAGAAAAAAACGTAAAAATTATGAAAAAGCCGACGAAAAATTTCACCGCGGGGGGTTCCAGAATCATGTACATACTGAATCCATGGTAAGCGGTTGCACGTCGATGTCCCTGCCACCCTGTATTATTTGACACCAATTTCTGAGTGACTTTTTGACTCCTTGTCATTTTATAATAGAAAATGGTTTTGAAAAAAAAAATCATTTGTTCTGAGTTATAGTTAATTCCAAAGAGTTTGGATTCAAAATATGTATATATAATATAATATTTATCTAAAATATTATCTATTGCAGTGCTGACAAATGTTAAAATTGCATAGATCTCCTATCCGTATTGACATAGATTGCTTAATATTTAAAACGTCCTAAGTGCGGCATGCACTGTAAAGGAGGGAAATTTTTGTTATTTTGACGGTTTCAAACGATTTATCGTCAAAGTGGGTCTTGATTCACTTAGTCTAATTGTACTTTAAGTACGCACGTCTATGACCCATTATAAAGCAAGAAATAAAAACTTTTTTAATAAAAAAAAACAACCGGCTTCCAAAAAAACACTACAAAGTGGAAAATAATTTTAATTTCGGAAATCGATGGCAAAAAACGAAAATTCACAACCAAAGAAACCGACTTCCGCAAATATTAGTTGGCTTTTTTGTCGCAGTTGGGTTTTCTTTTTTTTTGGGTTTCTAATTGAAATATTTTTGAAATGTGCTAAAACCACAAAACCCTTTCATTTGATACCAAAAATGGCATCATAAAAATAAAGGGAGGGCGCCATATTCAATTGAATGTAACGTCACATAGGTAGCCGTTATCCAGCGGACGATCAAGACGCTTCCAACGATACCTCTTTTGTCAAATTATGATGAGTAGTTTAGAAGATATGAGGGAACCGATGAACATACCGGTCAAAATCATAAACCTCTCTTTTGCTTCACCGTAGCCGGGTAAAAATAGAAGATTGTAAAGAAATGTGAATTACGAATATATGAGTAATTACATTCATTATGAAACAACTATCTAGGTGAGTAACGTAGCGTTGCTACAGTTTGATTCAGACTTAATGGTGGCTCGGAAGTTAGCTACTAGCCGCGCAGTCCCCACCCCTCACCCCCGCTGACACATGAAAGTGCTACTGCGCAGCGACTCACCTCATATTCCGAGCCGCCGTTAAGAGTATTATGACTATTTCGTGAAAATGGGCCGATTAAGAGCTTTTACATTCAAAGTTCAAAGTTTTTACCATGCGATTTTTGGTGATAGGTACAACAGGGTCTTAAAAATATAATATTGGCTCTCAGAAATCTACCCTGCATGTTAATGGCATGGCATGCATTTTTAATGACAATATTATTAATTTCGTTGATAATGCGGATTGTCCCCTATCCGGATGGTCTAAATAAATGCCGAAGATCCGCAATTGCGGATGCGGATGCGAATATCCGCAACATCCCTGTACAAAAGCTTGTAAAGATTTCCATTGTTATTAACGTACTACACAATAATTATGGCGTTTTTTTGATAAATGATAAAGGTTACTTACAGTTTTTGTAAACAAGTTTCGTTCTTTGCCAGCTAATGACATTTTCCGTGAGTCAAGCGATACCAGCGACACCCGTGGCAAAACTTGTCAGTTTATTCCCATTTTTCGTGAGTATTTTTATATTGCAACTTTAGTAAATTGACGCCATTTTTCTTTCGCGTCAGTGTTCCGCTTCCGTTGACAGATTCTTTTCAGACTAAAACCTCCGAAAATGAAGGCTAAAGGAGAGGTGAGTCTCGTAATTTTGAGCAAAATATATGTAAAATTTGTATTAAAACGAATAAATTTAGTCTACAAATTCTAATCAATACCAGAAACATTTGAACCAGTGGTTAAAAAGTGATAAATTCGGTATGAGTGAGGCGTACACGTTGTCGGTGCATCCCGTCCAATAATTTTACTGGATACTTTATCGTTTATTACTTGTGTGAATAAATTCTTATTCCTCGTTCAGAGTAATACAATACTCAATATAATTTTCTTATCAACGCTTTGCGGATGCACTTTTATTGACACATAAATAGGGGTGCTTTTAGGTTATGTCATGTTGTGATGCCGTACGTTCTGAATCTCGTGTTTCAGAATTCTTCAAACAAATAGTTAAATAGTGGTTCGAAGTTACAGTACAGCAAGTTTTCAAGATTTCAAGTAATAAAAGACGTTTTGTAAAATTACTAAGTACAATAAGCATGCGCTGATATGTAAATATCTGTTACAGTTGAAGGAGTATGAGGTCATCGGCCGCAAACTCCCTTCGGAGAGCGAGCCCAAGCCTCCTCTATACAAGATGAGGATTTTCTCCCCAGACCAGATTGTGGCTAAGTCCCGTTTCTGGTACTTCTTGCGTCAACTGAAGAAGTTCAAGAAGACCACTGGTGAAATTGTCTCCATCAGGGTGAGTATATCTACCTACCCTTAATATTGCAGTGTGTTTATGGAAAGTCCAGTAGTGTAGCTACCTTGGGGCTAGCCGGGGCAGTGCCTGGATTCCTCAAGCTCAGGGGGCCCTTGGAACCAGACCAGTAAACCTTATATTGAACTAGCCAAAATACAACTATATAATATACAACTTCTAACTATGGACCATTCATCTTGTTTGTACATAAAAAATTAAAAACAATTTTTAAACTGATAAGTTATGTACATAGGGCCCCCAGTTGTTTTTGCTATATTAAAAATAAACTGCTGAAATGCATCAACTAGAAATCGTGTAAACATTGTCACAACTTGAGTTCTTGAGCTTTCAAACATCAAAAAAAAGATCAAACCTGGGGATCTATCAAATTACCTGGTAGTACAAACAGCTGTTTAACGCATTGCCTGCTGAAAAAGGCTAATTCCAAGAGCTTGAATACATTATGTTGAGGTTAGGCTTGTCAGTCTTGAATATTGATACAGAGATCTGTCTCCAGTTTGCATTTTATGTGGAATTCATTATTCACCAAATTAATGATTTGGTGGGAAAAGGCTAGGCAGATAATATAATGATACTCATGGCAATGGAAAAAATGTGTACTAGAAATATTATTGTACCACAATTTTTGCAGATGATTGTCATCAGTCTGACCTTTTCCAATTTATTTAGGACTGTGCAGTATATTGTTTTCTCCCATTGTTCTCAATCAGCCATCATCAGGAAAGAAGATGATTGTTTTACAAAATCCATCCACATTTTCTTTGGTCTGTCTGAACATAATTGAATATAAAATTTCAATTTTTGATGACTTCTGTCTCCTGTTAAAACCAAAATTTAGATTGCTTTATGACAGGACCAAGTTCCAAAATTATGGTCATCTCTTTATTCAAAACCAAACATTATCAATTCCAGGAAATTCCCGAAAGGAGCCCAGTGAAGATCAAGAACTTTGGTATCTGGCTGCGTTATGAGTCCCGCTCCGGTGTTCACAACATGTACCGTGAATATCGTGACCTCAGCGTCGGCGGCGCCGTCACTCAGTGCTACCGCGATATGGGAGCCAGGCATAGAGCCCGTGCTCACTCCATCCAGGTAACTTATCACATTCATTATCATTTAAGCGGCACATCACTTGGAATATTTCTCGAAATATATGCCTAGTCTTGCTAGTCCAAAATATACCTTATTTTCGAAAAAGTTTATTTTTTAATGTTTGGATGAAAAAAGTAATGTGAATGTTTGCAAAAATACGCCAAGTGTAGTGCCAGCTTTAGGCCTAGTTCCTCTGACAGAAAGCTGATGCGCGTTATCTTGCGCTGCACTTGAATGGTATATTACCTAGTATTTCGAGTGTGCGTCAACAAATGCTCGTGCATGGCCGTGTGCTTCAGAAACGCGCTAAAGCTTGCGTCGTCATGGGAACCTGTCTAACGCTAGCCACACGTAACGATTTACTTACGCAAGCTTAAATTTGATGTGTGTGGCTAGCATTAGATGTTGTAGGATAATCTGCTTGAATATAATTATGGTAAATCTCAATTCATGAGATATGTTGCACTTTAGGTCTTCATCATTATGTGAATAAATTGAGATCTTTGAAATGATCCTAAAAAAGTAGGTAGGATGAAAATGGATTTATTCCAATCCCAGTTAATTAATATGGCTGATTTTCACAATAAATCCTTACTTATTGATTATCCAGCAACAAAAAATATTTGTCATTTGTAGTATTCTCCACACTGTTATGTTGATGAAAACAGTGTAATGTTTTTGATGTAAGGAAAATGCTTATGGCCTATCCTTTTAAGTTGTATTTAAGAATACAGAAAATAAATAGTGTCCTTATTTGACTGATCACATTTCTGGATATTTTAGATATTGATAAATAAATAAATTTAGGTTTTTTTTTACTGCAAAGTAACTACAGCTCTATTAGTACAATGAACCTATTTTTCTGTATCTTACCTGTCAAGTGGTGCATGTTTTTTTTATTGAATTTTTATCAATGATCATAATCACTATCACAAGCCGATAATCCCAAACGCCACAACAATAAATCCCAAATCCTAAATAAATAAACAATCCTTTATCCACTGAGAAAAATCCTTACATCTTTTAGGGAACTAGGAAAGTGTACATTCATCATCATTCACTACATTTTTCTTGTTGCAGATTATCAAAGTGGAAGTTATCAAGGCGGCTGCGTGTCGCCGGCCGCAGGTGAAGCAGTTCCACAACAGCCACATCAGATTCCCGCTGCCTAAGCGTGTGCACAACCACAAACGCCTCAACACATTCGCATACAAGAGGCCCAGCACCTACTTCCTCTAATTTTATTATGTATGCAATAATAATAACATTAAAATCCACATCCTGATTTGGGAACAAACTCGATTTTTTTATTTAAAATAGTTATGTGGGAACAAACTCTTTTTTACGTAGGTCACAGTATGTCTCGGAGGTGACCTTGAAGTTACCTACGGCCACTCGAATATAAACCTTCCGTATTCGTAACTGCTGCTGCAAACTTGACACTGTTGCGCGACGTTTCGGCCGTTTTCTGTGAAGATATAATACTGTGCTTAGGTTATCCTTCATAAAACCGCAGAAGAGTCTTGGAGACCGTGTACCGGTGAGCGTAGCGTGTGACGCCCCCCGCTAGATGGCCGACGACCTTAGAAAGTGGCTGGGACAGACCGGATGTGGAAGGCAGAGGACAGGATTTTGTGGCGCAGCTTGGGAGAGACCTATGTCCACAGAGTACATTTTTGTATCCTATGTCCAGCAGTGGATTGCGATAGGCTGAGTTGATTGATCCTTCATCAGTGGTCGGAGTTTTTTTCATTATTTCTGACTTAGAAGTGTAATGATATTTGCGAAAAGTTATCCGTTTTAGGACGCAACTTACGAAACTAAGACCCGACTAAATCTGTGACTTGGCGAATAATTAGCGACAAAATTTGGGAGAAAACAAATCTTGACTAGGTGCCCTAGCTTTTCAGATTCAAATTGGGCCAAGCTGGGGAGATGATCCCCAGATCGGCCACCTATAAACTTTTCTAGCTTTTGAACCAGTGACCGACAAATTCTGATATTTGGAGACTTTTTTGTCAAAATTAAAACCGGATGGTGGTCATGCCAGTGTTAGTCACACCACTGAATTGGCCCGCGTAATACAAATATGTATTAAGTACACGTGTTTTATAATCATTTATAGTAGGTATACACAAACATGCGGTGCGGTTCCAGCGGTACAGAAAACCTAAGGGTTTACTTTACACGAACAACTACTAGGTAATAAAAATAAACAAGGCAAGTTGCATATAAAGTTTTTATTGGCAATAAGGATCGCATATTAATAAATAGACATCGAGTATAGGTACAGAAGATTTGAAAATAAAATTAAATATACCTACGAAAATTCGTAACATAAAAGTCAATTTAAAAAAATACACGAGTTCAAATGCGTCTAGATTTGCATGTATCGCACGTATTTCTCTATAGTAACGACGACCCTGAAACTGTAGAAATGCTTTAAAAAGCAGAAGTCGTAAAATGAAATTAAAAATGTCACCACGAAAACCTAAACATACCTAGCAGCAGCGCCAAGGCTGAGGATACATTAGGCCGCGACGCGACCTGCGACACATGAGCGATTAATCGCTCATGTGACGACACACGTCGCGTGGCGGCCTAATGTATCCTCAGCCTAACTGTTGTCATTTTCCGCTAGAGGTAATGTATGTCGTGATTTTTCAAATGTTTTATACATAGATGTTTTGTCTCGAACTAGCTGCGCCCCGCGGTTTTATCCGCTTAAATCTCGATCCTGTGGGGAAATTGGAGATAAAAGATACCCTATGTCCTCCGGGTCATGGTCTACCCATGTGCCAAATTTCATCCAAATCAGTTGTCGTTTTTTTTTAGCTTGAAACCGTAACAAACAAACAAACACTTTCGCATTTATAATATTAGTTATGATAAAATTAGTTTTCCTTTATATTAGGGTTCCGTACCCAAAGAGTAAAACGGGACCCTATACTAATACTCCGCTGTCCGTCCATCTGTCTGTCTGTCCGTCTGTCACCAGGCTGTATCTCATGAAGTTAGACAGTTGAAATTTTCACAGATGATGTATTTCTGTAGCCGCTATACCAACAAATATTAAAAAACAGAATAAAATAAATATTTGAGGGGCTCCCATACAACAGACGTTTTTTTTGCCGTTTTTATAGATAACTAGCTGGTGCCCGCGTGGATGTCCGTTATTATACTGGGTGTTAGTGTAAACACCGTTATCCTTGAAACCAGTGGTTTGGTTTCATCTATAGAACGTAAAAACAATGGAAAAACACAACTTTTTTTTTTTAAAGAATATCCACATATTTCCACAAGAGCAACGAACTTGCGTCTCAACACGGCGGCCGGCGGTTGGCGGGGGCGGGCGGGGCGCGCGGGACGTTACTTGACCGGCCGTCAGCTGTTTCGTAGCTCTCTCGAACGCGTATCCATGAGTATCGGGACGGTGACGGATATTTACTATTTAAAATCTTTTAATGAAAATAAGGTTTTTTATTTGTTGTTACTGGGTCATTTATTTTTATATTTAAGTCAACTACCCATGGTTTGAGTGACAACGGTGTTTACCCTTGCATACTGTATACTTAAACCTTCCTCGAGATCCATTGGTGAAAACAGCATGAAAATCGGTGAAGTAATTTTTGAGTTTATCGCGAACAGACAGACAGATAGACGCGGCGGGGGACTTTGTTTTATAAAAGGAAGTTACGGAACCCTTCGAGCGCGAGTCCGACTCGCACTTGGCCGGTTTTTTTAATAATATTCCAACTAATTACAAGATTATAGAAAAATAATTGCATAAAAAGTGGCAAACATACAGACAACCACACTAAATGCAATTTAAACGCTTACACTTATTTATCTCCAATATAATCCCAGTCATATAAACTTTCCCTGTATGAATGTCTTTACACACTTCCCTCTCCTAACTATATCTACATACATACTTATTACATGTTAATATTTTAAAATGCCAGTACATTATGACCATGCTAAGTCCTTATAAAGGCCATCCCACACCGTAACGACACGACACCAATTCCTCGTATCGTATTCAATATGAAACAATGTCCCGGAACACGTATCGCAAAAGATGTCAGGCGAAGTCTGGCGACATCAAAAATTATGAAAAAGGTTGTAGATGTCTGGCGATGTTGGTCTACATTGCCTGACTTCGCTCGACATCTCTAACGGCACGTGTCGGGAGACATTTGTGCCCCATCATACATAGAAATGTGAGCTTTACATCGTATTACGAACAGTATAATTTTCAATAACAAGTGAAATTCTTGTACGACGCCTTGCTGACGCCTCGACCACTCCTTCACGATATTGAAACAAAACTTAACTCCGTGTTGGAGTAGCGTCGAGTTGCTATGGTGTACGAAGGCTTTACGGATTTAATCTAGTGTCGTACCTATCCTAAAAAAGATTTCATTTCAATAGTATTAACACATTTATTACGTGATGCTTATCATATTTTATCCTATGACAGAACTAATTTAACACATACTTATCCTATGAGAAATGTATGCCATAATAACGATAATTAAAAATAGTCTATGATGGTTGACAACGTTCACAAATTTCATAAATATAATGATTTACCCATCATAAGGGTCTTAAAGGTCTAAAAATGTTCTAACCGAAGTTGGCCACTCAAATGGGAGTAAATGAAGTTTCGATGCAAAATCTCTTTTGCATACTATATAGTTATAATTATTTATTTCATTAACAATTTTTACATTGTATCGAAATGTATTTAAAAAAAATTGTTGTGTTTACAAAGTAAAAATTGAAATTGTAACTTTAATTTCGGAAATCGGTGTCTTTGGTTTTGAATTTTCATTTTTTGCCACCGACAATTTCTACTTACTGTTTTTTTTTGGAAGTTAGTTTTTTATTTTTTAGTTGTGTTACCTACCCCAGACAAATTCGAATACCTCTACCTGCTATGTAAATAACAGGAACATAATATAACATCATCCACATAGACAAGTGGGAAAAATACGTATTATTGAAGTTAACTCAAAAACTACCCAAGTTATGTCAATAAAATTTATACGGGACCACCGCGCAAGTTTCCTCTACCAAACGAAAAAATAATTTTCGAAATCGGTCCAAATATCGATGAACATACTTACATTTCAAAAAAATTGCATTAAGTCGAACATAGAACTTCTTCCTTTTCTGTAGTCGGTTAACTAACACAACATGAAGACATATAAATAAATAAAAAATACATATAACTATATGATATTATATTTTATGCATACATGAGGTTCCAAAAGTAAAAAATTGAAAAAAGTTTTTATTTTTCACTCTTTAGTTGTGGTACACTGGTACCTACCCCAAACAAATTCGAATACCACTACCTGCTATGTAAATAACAGTGACGGAGTAACTTAAAACATCGTCCACATATACTAAGTGGGAAAAATACGTAATATTGAAGCTAACTCAAAAATCACGCAAGCAAAGTTAAAAAAAAACATTATAAAATATATGGGACCACCTCTGAAGCATGACCTACCAAACAAAAAAGAATCATCAAAATCGATTCATAATTGGCGGAGGAATCGCGTAACAAACAAAAAAACATATAGACGAATTGAGAACCTCCTCCTTTTTGAAGAAGTCGGTTAAAAATAATAACAATTGATTTATATCAAAAATAATTACATAAATTCATTTTCTAAAACATGCTTGCCATTCAGGGCGTTCCCATTCACCAGTACTACTATAATATAGTGTATAGATAATCATCCCAGTGCTAATTTGCTGGATTCGTTTTCTCCTCTACCTGTCGTTATTTCTCTTGACTAAGTTTATTTTGTATCTATGTATGTATCGAGTTATATGTATTATCTTATGTTGCACCTGCATTTCTGTCTCTGCATCACCCTAAGGTTGAAAATGCCTCAGGCATTAAGTCCGCCTTTGTACATTAGTATTTTTACTTGTGCATAAAGTTTTAATAAATAAATATAAGTAGCGTCAATACTCCACACAAAAAAATATTTCCATCCAAAAAAAAACTTTATTTATTTCAATGTATGGAGGCTTTACCAGTAACAGCTGAATTTGATTCACATTCAAACATTCTAAAAAATTAATTATTTTTTTGGGTGTGAGTATTTTTTTCGCAATATGCAACAAACAATAATTTAATCTGCCATTAAAACGTAAGTCTAAACATCGAAATACAAAGAAAAAAAAAAATGGGTTTGGGGGGTTTTGTATAGGCATATCTCTAAAGGCTCAAGACTTTAAGTGCCATTTTCGCGGCAGCCCGCTTCGCTTGAGACTTGTTATGGCCAATACCGAAGACTGTGTGTTGTCGGTCGTTTTTCGTTATTGTCACTCCCACCCTTATTTTTGGTATGTCAGGATTAACGACTTCCGCTTTCCTGAAAATAAAATAAAATACTGTTGTAATATGCTCAGCAAACTAAGATATTTATTTTAAACTAATTGTGCATAAACATTTTTTCCTAAGTAGCCAGTTACTACTTAGGAAAAATTGTTTATTGTATAATATTTGTAAATATGCGAGCACCATGTATTTATCAACATAATTAATTAATCTATCATTGATTTAATTTAATTTTTCATACTTTGTACCTAATGTAGTATAGTAATTTTATTCCAGGTACATCGTCTTCACACATAATTATAATTAATGTATACAAAATATTGTTAAACATTTTAAAGAGGAATTATGGAGTTTCTGGCCCATTCATGTCCATACGTACGATAATACCTTTTGGAAGTGGTATCTAGAATCAATTCTATTTACTTGTACATTATGACGTTTAAAAGAGTGCCAATGGCCTACCTTCCAATGAATTTTTAGCGGATAAATTATGAACGGAAACAAGTCTAACGGAATTGACGTCACCAAGATTTGTTCAATTGATTGACTTTTTCATGAAATCATGACATTTGAGAACTTATAGAGAGATGTAGAAATGATTCTAATACTGTAAATACATATTTGTTAAGGTCGCGAATCATATTTGATCAAGATAAAACCTGACAACGACTTGCAAATTTAAAAAAAACCTAAGATAATTTGTATTTCGCGGGCTACTACTGCGGAATAATCTTAATAGCTAGACGCTCTTGCGGAGACAAAGGACATAAATAAGATAAAGCTACTCTTGCCGGGGTTTGTCCGTGGATGGGTGACATATTTACATACCAAGACTCCTCCGTGCCTCGGAAAGCAGGTAAGCCGTTGGTCCCGGCTGTCATCCGATCATCTGATCTTTGACAGTCGTTACGGGTCGTCACAAGCCCGAAAGTTTGACAACCAGTCTTACCAAGGGGTATCGTATTACCCAGTTACTGGGTTGTGGAGTTCAGATAGGCAGTCGCTCCATGTAAAATACTGGTATTCAGCTGCATCCGGTTGGACTGGAAGCCGACCCCAACAAAGTTGGGAAAAGGCTAGGCAGATTTACTGAAGCTCACTAATGATTCATAATATTGTCATATATCTATGACGCCTAAGAAATAGGAGGGGTAGGTACAGTAGTGAAATTAATAAATAAACTCACCCAAACGAAGGGCACGCATGAATCTTCTCGTACAGTATCTTGACTGGCTGTTGCGGTATGCGGCTGGAGAAGGCATGTATTTCCTTGTTCATGATGCGGTACACCACCTTCCATACCGCCTGGAGGTTGCCTCCGCTGTCCAGGAAAATCGCGCCGACCAACGCCTCGAATATATCGCTGAGGACCTGTGATACCACATTTTAGTTTTTTAATAGGGAATATGCATGTATTTTTTTAATATTTTTATTCGATAGTTTACATCGTCAAATAATAGTAAAAAAAAATTCGACGGCGAAAAAGCAATTTAAAGTATTAAAAAAAAAAAAAAATAATATCCAACCGATCCGGGCTATTTAAACGCCCTCCATTTCGCGCGCTTGGTGTGGTGACGTCACAGTCCGTGAAAACAAACAAGCAACTGTCAAGTCAACGTCAAAAACTCCTTTTTGTAGGAGCGTTTGACATTGACTTGACACTTGTTGATTGACTTGACATTGACATTTTGATTGTTATCCCGGATTCTTACGTCACATCCACTCTTAGCTTTTCAAGTATTTGAATTACCCACAGTTATTTGGGACTTTTTAAAAATTAATTTCTCGCTCAAAAAGAAATTTTATTCAAAAATATTGATGGAGGCATAATTCTGAAGTAATATAGTTTATTAAAAAAAATATTTGACCCATATTTGACTCGCATGCATATTCCCTATTAGTGGTCCGAAGTTAAATAGTAGATTATTCACCAAGGGGATAAAGCAGTGTCTTATGTCTCGGGCGCTATATTGAATCCGAAGAGGGATTCAAGCTCACCAAGACGAAGGCACATCTATCTCTAAGGAAAACTTAGATTTGATGCTACCAACTGCATCAGACTACTTTAATAGTGAGCTTGTTTTGAATTTTTTAGTTGCAGTCTGTTTTTTTTGTCTACCTGTTGTTTTATTTTCACAATCTTCTCCTCAATCTTGAGCAAAGAGCTTGCGACTAAGTAATAACAGCCGCACGGGTCGCTCCATCAGGTTAAGTTACGCTTGCCGGGGTTGGTCCGTGGATGGGTGACCATCTTTACATACCGAGACTCCTCCGTGCCTCGGAAAGCACGTTAAGCCGTTGGTCCCGGCTGTCATTTGTGGATCTTTGACAGTCGTTACGGGTCATCAGAAGCTCGAAAGTCTGACAACCAGTCTTACCAAGGGGTATCGTATTACCCAGTTACTGGGTTGTTGAGGTCAGATAGGCAGTCGCTCCATGTAAAATACTGGTATTCAGCTGCATCCGGTTAGACTGGAAGCCGACCCCAACTAGGGTAGATGATGAATCGTCTCCTCAATCCTTTTATTTAAAAACCGCCATTTTGATTTTATAAACACAAAACCTAGCCCATAACCATCGAGGAACCTAGAAGAGTCGAAAAACACTTCATTAAAAAAAAAAAAAAGTTGGTGCAGTACCAACCTTAGGAACTTCAACATATTCAGCAATATGACATTCTTCTTCGTCTATCAGATAGAGAACGTCTTCCACGATCTCATGATCTCGTTGTTCTTGATGTTCCACGAACATTATGATGGCATTGTCTAAACATGGATTTAGTTCGGAGCAGAGGAATCTGAAACATAGTATAGTCTTGTAGTTGAAAAATCCAATAAAACTTTGACCGACCTGGGATTCGAACCCAGGAAGATCATGCTCTGTAGTAGCGCTTGCGATCACTAGACTAATGATAATGAGGCAATCAATTGATATCTTATAAGAAAGATATTTTCCTTTACGGCATTGTCATTGTCAAAGAAATTTGCACTTGTAGTTGTCGCTCATAAATAAACATTATGGCCCGCTATAGAATCTAATTTAAAAACAACGATGCAACTTTTTTAAATTAAATGTCAATTCGTTAATTTAAGTACTATATTGGTACTCAAATTTACGAATCTGCAAAATTAATACTGATATTTAGATGTAACTAGTCAAAAATTATGTTTTCTTGTGTTTTTATTTAGAAAATTACTTTTTTATTAATGATTTAAATGGAGATGAAAATAGAAAAATCTGATGCTAATATATAAAATAAAAAAAGTAATTTCTAGTTCATTACTTACTTATGCAGTCCAAGTTTCACAACGTATGACGCAAATGTCACGTTGTTGACGAGAGCGGATCTAAGGTCCGTCATTTCACCAGGTTTTAGCTCTCCACAGTTCTCAAATATATGCGACGTTATTAAGAAATCCAATATGGCGTCGCCTAGGAATTCTAATCGTTCGTATGAACGGGTCAATCTGTTTCGGATGTATGATGGATGGGAGAGCGCCTAAAAATAGAAAACATAAAGGATAGTGTCATCATTGGAGAACATATATTATAGGAAGAGTCAATATAATTGAAACAGCTCGGATTCTCCATAAATTTGGTTCTAATCCAGTCCATCCGCTTTGGTTTTAGGTTCCAGTCAGCATACGAATTTACTTACAACCTCACACCTTTGTCTTATTGTTAGAAACTACAGAACGCCAAGTGCTACAATCTTTACAAATTAGATAAGAAGGCAAAACTCTAAAACATACACTGACCGTTGATGACATTGGTCAAAAGGAGTATTTTGACCAATGTCATCAAAGGTCAGTGTATGTTTAGTTAGGCATTGTCTTGATATTGAGAGGGAGCGCAGGGCTTTAGCGGTCAGAGGTAATATGCTGGCACGCAGATTCTTCCGCTGCTCTGAACAAGTAAAGATATCGTTGTTTAAGGCGTATTGTCAAAGCTTTTATACGGCGAATCTGTGGGTCAGTCACACCAAAAGATCGCTGGATGTCCTGCGCGTCCAATATAACAACATCTTCAGGATGATGTTGGAGCCTCCTCGCTTTTGTAGTGCATCGGGGATGTTTTTCAATCAATCAATCTTTATTTGTGGACACAGGTATTACATGTTTGCGCTGTATCGCATTGATGGCTTTCATGCCATCATCCGCAAGAAAACTGTATCCCTGATCTGCAGAATGCGTGGCAGCTGCAACGGAATTCTGAAGACTGTAGCAGATAGGATCTCTTCTCCTCTGTGGAGATCCTTTATTAAGAGGGTAATTTATGTTTTTTTTTTAATGTGTGTCCTTTTTTTATTATTGTTGTTTTTGTTTATATGTTAATTTTAAATCGGAATGTATGGATCTAGCTATCTAAATTATTTTTTTTTTTTAATTGTGTATTTATGTAGTATTCTGATTCATCATCATATATCCTCCTGTCATCATCCCAATTTATTTGGGTTCTTCTTCCATACATCTCTATTCGCTGGTTAATTATTTGGATTAATTAGGCCTAGTCCGCACTGCGACTTTCGCGCCATTTTTAATCGCAATGCGGGCTTATTCATATTTAAATAATTAATGGGTAAGTCACTACTAACCTCTAGCAGGAAGGACGGGTCCTTGAACTTGTAGTTCATAATTGTCTCCACATCAGCTCTGCAATAGTTTAATAGGAAATTGACGTTTTCATCAGTCGCTTTACCCTCTGCGATGACAGTCGACACTTGTCTGTTTAAATATTCTTCGAAATCATCCTACAATAAGTTTTATTTAAGTTAGCACGAATATTTCACGATAAATTCGATATCAGTAACGATAATCATTAAATTAAAAATAATATCAGTCGGTTTGTATCAATGATGCAAGATTCTTGGCCTGTGGCATTCTAATAATATTGAAGCCACAAATCAACATAATTATTATGTCACAAGCCACAGGCAATAAAATCGCTCCATGGCTTTATTGTATTTTTATACAAATTGTTTTTTGTTAACACAATGAAATCATCACTTATGTAAGTTTTGACTGTAGGTCCTCATTATAAATGACATACCTACTTAACAGAATTATAAACAACATCATTATGATGTCTACCGAAGGAATAAAAACCTTAAAAATTAACGTTTTTATTGAAACATCCATAGCTAGTATAGATGTTTCTAGAGTTCGCGCCAGCACGCAAGTCCGATAGACGCGGCGCGGCGTCTATCGGACTCGACGCGGTGTCTACGTCATTGCATCAAATTGCATTTAAAAAAATGTAGTTCCACAATTTTCCGCCGGACTTCAGCGGTGGCGCGGACTCTAATTTATTACTTTTTTGTTTATATTTGAGTTATTATTCATTTTTCACATACCTCTGGGGGTATGACCTTCATCCACTCAATTATTTTGACGGCACCTGTCATTCCGCCGCTTAGAAGGTAGGTACCGATGAGCGCTTCCACGCAATCGGCAACCGACTGAAAAAGTGGAAGAACAGTATTAATTTAGTTTAATACTTGCTGATTTATATTATAAAATACTAGCTTCCGCCCGCGTGATATGTCGATAAAAAGTAGCCTATGTCCTTTCTCAGGCTCTAGACTATCTGTCTACCAAATTTCATTTAATGCGGTTCAGTAGTTTTGGCGTGAAAGCGCGACGGACAGACAGACAGACGAGTTACTTTCGCATTTATAATTATAAATATAATTATTTGTAATATTTATACTTATTAATTTATAATTATAAATTAGTAAGTATAAATATAGTAGTATAATATTTGTAAGGATTTCTACAGGTCCAAGGGTGCCTATCCGGGGTTGGGTACCCTGGATAGGCACCCTTATCTCGCCATACAGCGCCAGACCTCTCAAAATAGACAATAATACAAAATATAACTATGTATAATGTCATTGGACGTAACGATTTAACGATATCAGCAAGTATATCCAGATGCTGAAAACGTGTAGTCTATTAAATATTTTTTTTTTATTATTGATATAATTAACTATCTCAATGAAGTTAAGCGATCTCTATCTGATAGTGCCGACTACTCGAGATCTCCTAAACCGCTATAATAATGTCTAGCAGATCTAACTTTACGTCAAACCGTTGATTCTCAATCAAGAGTTTAGGTGTCAAAGGGGTTACATAAATGTCATAGACCCAGAAACGACTCTTGGCACGTGGAAAACGTATAATTATTATCTTAAACGGCAAACTCGGGCACGACGGGCAATCGAATTAATGTCAGCGCCCCGTGTCTGGGAGGCACGTGTAAGCTTTATAGTTCCGCACCAAATCGCGTAATGGAGATTATCATTTAGATAATTTTGTTTGTCATGTAAAGAGGAAATTTATACACAGTAGATATAAAAAAAAAAAAAAATAGCACCGATGAAATCGTTGAATTATACGTTTATTTTGTTTAAAAATTTAAGAATATTCAAGTACCTAAGTAACACAATATTATAATGCCTTTTCCATACTGTCTCGTAATGTTAGAGGCACTTAACTTAGCACACACAAAAAAGCTGTTTTACATACTCAAATAATGAAGAATAATGTAAATACGGGTTTACAAGTTAAAACTATCTAATTAATCATACAAAATCGAAAATTCAACTACCTACATTTGCAAAGTAATAAAATGTGTTTGAGATAATGTCTCGGCTGCGGAACCCATGGTCCGTGAAAAGTGTGAAATGTATGAATCAGAGTAGTGGCTAGTGTACATAGTCTGGTTAAAATGTAAACAGTGTTTTAACTAGAGTTCCGTGAACTCGGAAATTATGCAAGAGTTGACATAAAATAATCTTGTTTGACATTAAGTAAACATTGTATGGTTCATGTTTGAACAAACTTACATAGTAGTACTTATTATTTTCAGTTCAATTTAATGTATTGAAATGAACATGATTAATATAATAACTTTTCCATAAGATCCTTTTAATTATCTATGCCATAAATGTATTTACTATCTATGGTGTTTCAGTCGGTTCTTTTTCGAAAATATACTTATAGTATAGAGATTAGGGAAACGCCCATAAACTTTTCAGCTTCAATTAAAACTTTCAAAACTAAACTCTTAGATCAAATATTGTTGTTTATTAGTTTTTCGACGCTTTATTGCTTATTAGTTTTAACTCCTTAAAACTCCCAGTAAAATGAAACTTCGCGCGTGATTGTCAGATTTTTTGTACTGGGCCATACCTGGGAACTTACTGGTTACGGAAATAATTGAAAGTGAAAGTGCCAGCTTTTTTAAAACTTTTTGCACGAAAACAAGGTTTTAAATGTTATAACTTAACTTAAAATAATCCACGGCCCCTGTACCGCTGCGTACAAACAAAAGTAGCTATACAGAATGCGTAGTTGACGGCTACGTGATGGGTCTTTTTACACTATATGGACGGCACCGCCGAGACCTGCCCAGAAAGAGGTGGCGAGACAACCTGGACACGTACCACGAGGGCTGATTCAAGGTAGCGCGGGAAAAGAGTTCCTTGAAAGACTTTGGGGAGGTCTTTGCCCAGCAGTGGGTTCTGGGACATAAAGGGCAAAAAAAATAAAAAATTACTCATCTTACCTTGTCAGCCACAGCCTGCGAATGGACGTACAACTGCATAGCGTTCTGCGCGCGGCCGTTTGGTTCGATTTCTGCGGCGCCATCACAGTCAGTGTATCGTTCCCGTACCATGTCCATGCTCTCCTTCGACAGCTTGCCATCGAGGACTTCCGACTGCGGGAATTGCACGCCAATCAGGAATATCGGCCGGATCTGGAAAGAATTACCGCTGTTAATATTTAGGTTTAAAGTTTTTATTACGAGTACTTACTTACCTAAGCTTTTATAGGTATTTTAGTCCCCTGTGTTATCGTGATGCCATGACGAGGACGTAGACGTCCACGATAACATCACCACGTTAGAAATTATAAAAGGGTCAGTGGATACGAAACGGGATGCTATAGCATCGCCTAATCAAGCCTTCCGACATCAAGGACCCGGTGGGATGTGGGAGTACATACTACTCCCGGTAGGGGAACACCTTGGGACACCTTAAGGGCATTGTCCTTGAGGTAAAAATTCAGAAAGTTAAGATCCGCGACTCTCTTAAGGTCACTGACCTTGACCTCAGGATCATAAAATAACCACGACGGGGATAGCAGGGTCTTCCATCCCTGACGCCTTGATAAAAGAACCCTTCGACATCGTTTTCACGACAACCGGCTGGAAAAAACACCAAGATGCTTTTAGCCATATATTTAGGTGTTATATATGATATAATCTAGAAAAAAATTAATTATTTGCGAAAATAAAAGTTATTTTGGCAAAAAAATATTTCCTCAGTGCCCGGTTACGTACACTCCAACCGGGCGGCAACGTCAATTTACTGTGTTATAGCGATTTTAGTATACAGACAATAAGTTGGTGCTTTGGTGGTAGTCAATTTCCTTAACAATTAATTTGCCTGACTTAACATTATCCTGGTTTATATTGTCTTTTTATAATGATAGGTATTTTAGTGTTTATACCTAATAGTTACGATCAAACAATAATGTTTTGTTAACTCACTTACAACAAACAAAAGTAGGTATTTCATTTCCGATAGTTATTTGTAGGTAACTCGAGCAAGATAACTTTAAGAATTTTTAGCATATGAATCGTATTTTTTATTTATATCCAAATACGTGCTAAATAATTCATTTGATATCATGTCTTGTAGTCGGTCGATGTTAAAAAAAAGGCAGAGACGATGAGGTTATATTTCCGCGTTAACATTTTCGTCCCAACTATAACATTAATTCAATGAGGCTACTAATAAAAAAAAATGTACATAAAATAAGAATGTACTTATTAATTCAGTATTTAAGGTTTAGGTATTTAAGGTTTTGATACATCTTTTTGCATGTATGTTGGGCTGATACGTATTTTTGTCTATTTCGAGGGGTCTGGCGCTGTATGAGATACAGGACTTATCATAGTTCGGCCGCAGATGCTCCCATGTTATATACTCCCAATCCCAAGTACTAGCCTATAAGTATGTGTAATTTGTTGTATTATGTTTGGTGAAAAAAAAAACCTTGCAAATTACAGTTTAATTATTCCGTGCTCTGTGTTTTTTAATTGCGCAGAATTTGGTTCCAGCTTTGAATAGACGAAGATTAACGCACCGCACGTTTCATAAATCACTTTCTAAATAATGAGGAAAATGCGAAAACATTTAATTATAATTAGTAGAAGTCATCGACACTCGAATTCCATTTTTTTTTTCATAATGTAGTAAACCCCGCAGTCATAACGCGACGTAGGTAAAGTTAAATATTGCTTAATAAGTACCTACATACCCAAAAAATAATAATGAAATGATGACAAGGAATAAGTCGTTATTTTCTTACAACACTACCCTCATTTTATGCAAATAATAAAATAACGACCCTTTAAAATGTGTCATTCATTTTAAACCCATGTTTAAATTAATTGATGGGACTCAAATATGACCTACCCACATGCAAACGTCACTATTAACTATACGAACACCTTTCTTAACTTAAAACTGGGATAAGAACCTGATCAATATCCCAGTTGGATTGAGAACTTCCCTCTGTAACTCCTTAGGGTCTACATAATTTATTCATTTTATAGTAAGTACTTATGTATAAGGGTCAAGGCCGGGGGTTTGTCGGTTGCTGGTCGCGGGTCGCTTGTCGGAGCGGCGAACTCGAAACGTCGCAAGCACACTATCACAGATTCACAATATGATTTCGGTGATCACCGGCATCGCACGTGTCATGAGCGAACAAATAAAATACGTATAAGTTGTGTGATCGATATAACTAGATAATATATATTTTTTTCACTTATGTGGGTGGGTGTTAAGTGTTTTAAGTTTTAGCCTGGAGTGTACTGAATTTATTAAAAGTGAGTCATTTGATTAATAAGTATCTAATGTTATGCAATTTAATGAGTGAAAGTGTTTTGCACAGCTTCGATAAGGAATCGACCCACATTTTTAGTCGAGACTGAAAATAGAACTAAACGTACAAAATCGATCATAAAACACCTAAAAAAATATATGGTAACGTCTACGATATTTTAATTCGTGCTGTAATGACGCTACAATCGATATTATTATTCTTAATTTAACATGGAACCTCAGACCAGATAAAAAACCAAGACAGAGCGCTGCGAACAAAACAGTGAAAAATGCCAAAACTACACCTCCGCTCTGTGTATACACGCTCACACGCACGCATTTACAATCAAATTACACCTCACTAAGTGCACATATGTTTACGAAACTGAACTGGCCTCATGTCACTGTTGACAGCGCTCTGTCTTGGTTTTTTATGTAGTCTGAGCATGGAACTTACATTTTGCAAATAACTTTAATATACGGGTTACATAAGTTGTAGATAAACATGTTTAAAAATATTGTAGACAAACTTATGTTAATTTATAAATTACAAAAGAAAAACTGGTTATGTTGGTTGTTAGATTACTTGTAATAAATAAAAAGAACCTTGTGATATTTTTAGAAACGTGTGTGTAGTATGATAACAACATTGAATAAGTACTGCTTAAAGTATTTTCCTTTTAACATAAATATACTCAACAGAATAGGTAAATTTATCTAAAAAGTATTTTTGTCCTTTTAATTAAGGTTTTCAGTTATCTATATATAAATTTACACTTAGACAAAGTCATCTCTGAATTTTTTTACAAGCTTTATTATCTTTAGCAGGTGAAATCTAATCAATAATCGATAAGTAAACAAAAATAAGCCATTCTTTATTAATTTAATAGGTACCTATTACATTAATTAAACATACATACATACATAATCAGCCTATAATGTTCCCACTGCTGGGACACAGCCTCCTCGCTGTGAGAGGGAGTGGGCATTAATTATAAAAAATATTATTAAAGGACAAAAATAATAGATACATAAACTCACGCCTTCTTCCCATAGGGGTAGACAGAAATTACAGAACGCTGCCTACTACGATCCTTACATACTCCTTTCGGTTGTTACCGTTCTTATCATACACGCACGCAAAAGTAATGATACCTATTTATCGTTTTTTTTTATCCATATACCTTGCCATAATTTATCTTCATGATTCTACTGGTGGCTTGCTTCTACACTCCCGAGCCACCGTGCATTTCCACTTTAGGTATAAAGGCCTCAAACATCAAAATAATAAGTGTGTCAAAGAAAAAGTTTTTATGTAGTCTTGAAGCCGACATACTGGCCGTCATTTTGGTGTACTTAATCATTGTTCCGAATTCACGACCATTTAAAAAGTTATAGACCCTTTACAAAATATATTGCAGGGTGGCTCGATTTAGGAGTCCGGGAGTGTATTTAAAAGCAACCATTCAAATGGTAATGGTTGCTTAAATACACTCCATTTGGCACATTTGTTTATTTTAACAATAAATAAAGGCCCATTACTATGTATTTAGTAAAGGGAACGTTGCAGAAACTACATTTAAATGCATACGACATATTATGTCCAATGAATTACATAGATGCAGACACGCACCTACATACTAAATCATTGTATTACAAAAAAAAAAAGATAAGTCATTTAATTATTCTTAGTATTAGTATTCTATTAAGCGTAGGAAACCGTAGTTCTTCATAAGTAATCAATTTAAGAAATGTTAATTTTCGACACCAGATGAGCACATTAGGTGCCGTCTTAAAGATATAATAAAGATATACCAAACAGTCTAAAATTTAAACTGTAATGCATTTGTTAATTACATTTTCTCGGACTTCCGTCAAACCTTGAAATTACTTATATTGCAGTGCATTGAAAAAAGGCTGCGGATTTTCTTGTTATGCATTTTAATCAGAGGTCATGTTTCACATTGTGGATGTGTACTTATATAAGTAGGTGCCAATTAACCCTAATATTTATTTTATTTATTTTCAGATGAAGTTATTTCTTTTATCGATGTTTGTAGTCATAGGAGCTATTTTTATTGGAGTTAAGTTTGTGATAAATAAAGTACATGACCTGCCAGACTTAGATCTTCAAAAATGGTGGGGAACTGGCAGTAGGCCCGAAAAGCAAGACGAGTCTATAAGACCTTTCAGGATAGACTTTAATGATACGGTAAATATAGGAACTATATTAATACTGCACCGCAAAAAACTCACTCACTCATATAATAACTGTTTTTAAGCAAAAAGAAACACAACATGAGATTTAAAATAAAAAAAGTCTCGACTTTTTTTTGCTGACTCAGCTAAAATTAGAGCTTTATAAGAATCATATACCTAATTACCAACTAATAAAATTACTAATTATAAGAAACTGAATTATATGTTACTCCAGTACCAAAATTGATAATTTCTGTACTTATTTGTATGTACATAACTTGTTGACTCACATTTGATTAACCGATGACCAACCACTAAGATAAATTGTATTAAAGTACTTCTATTACAGATGATCTCAGACTTGAAACAAAGAATAAAAAGCAGACGGAGATTGACGAAGCCCCTAGAAGGCATACAATCTGAGTACGGTATGAACACGGACTACTTGGAAAAGATTCTGACCTACTGGGTTGATAAATATGACTTTAAAAAGAGGGCGGAGCTGTTGAATAGGTTTCCTCATTACAAAACGAAAATACAGGGACTGGATTTACATTACATACACGTAAAGCCTCAAGTAAATAAAGGCATTGAAGTCCTACCACTGCTCATGTTACATGGGTGGCCTAGCTCGTCCAAAGAGTTCGACAAAGTTATTCCAATGCTGACGACATCGAAAGAAGGATATAACTTCGTCTTCGAAATTGTAGCTGCAGACTTACCCGGTTACGGGTTTTCCGAGGTAAGACAAGCATATTTTCATTCACAAAAACGAGGCAAGTAAATAACAACGTATTTATACGTGTAAATCTGGTTATCTCGACCGACATCTTCAATACAAAGGAAATGTTACGAAAACCAGTTTTCATATATTTATAGAT
This sequence comes from Lithophane semibrunnea, assembly GCA_947363905.1. Classification (NCBI taxonomy): domain Eukaryota; kingdom Metazoa; phylum Arthropoda; class Insecta; order Lepidoptera; family Noctuidae; genus Lithophane; species Lithophane semibrunnea. The sequence continues at coordinate 10,182,865 of OX376197.1, read as the reverse complement.
TTTAACGTAGGTACTTTGTAAACACAACTAAAGAGGAACACAATGGGAGTATAGAATGGTCAATTAATATGAACTCGAATTATAATACAGACATTTCCATATTTCGAGTCGGGAGGCGTTCAAATGGTCCGCAGTGACCGGTGACTAATATGACAATGGTATTACATAAATCCTTGCATTCTAATTTGCTGGTCATCTTCAAATACAGTGAGCGTTAATCGTGTTATGTTTTGAACCGACCTATAAAAGGAGGAGGTTATCAATAGGGAATATGCATGTATTTTTTTAATATTTTTATTCGATAGTTTACATCGTCAAATAATAGTTTTAAAAAAATCGACGGCAATAAAGCAATTTAAAGTACTTAAAATTAAAAAAAAAATATCCAACCGATCCGGGCTATTTAAACGCCCTCCATTTGGCGCGCTTGATGTGGTGACGTCACAGACCGTGAAAACAGACAATCAACTGTCAGGTCAACGTCAAACGCTCCCTTTTGTAGGAGCGTTTGACGTTGAGTTGACACTTGTTGATTGACTTGACATTTTGACTGTTGTCCCGGATTGTTACGTCACATCCGCTCTTAGCTTTTCAAGTATTTGAATTACCCACAGTTTTTTGGGACTTAAAAAAAAATAATTTCTCGCTCAAAAAGAAATTTTATTCAAAAATATTGATGGAGGCATAATTCTGAAGTAATATAGTTTATAAAAAAAAATATTTGACTCATATTTGAATCACATGCATATTCCCTATTCGGATGCTTATACTTTTTTTTAATGTATGTCCGGGCGTAACTCATAATATACACGGATTTACAACATTCTTTTTTGTTTAAAAGAGTATAAGTACTTCCGAGATGGTCCCATTGTCATCAGGTCAGGATCTGATGATGGGATCCTGGAGAAGTCGAGGGAACTCTTCAAATATTATAGGCACACCAATAGCGATTTGGGTAGTTTTTAAAGTAACTCGTGCAGTTGCTCTCGGAAAGCACCATTTGTTGAAGTGGAACTGATGATGAAGACCACAGATGGCCACCGGAACTACTCAATAATAATTATTTCACGGGTTGCGATTCGATTACTTTAATATGGTTGCCAAGCAATTTATGCTCGTCACAAAGTCACAATATATTGGTGAAGTACCAAGAGAACTCCTCAACGATTAACGTCCCTGCATCGTAATAATCGTAATAGGTGATGAGCAGTTGACATTAGGCTATTGTAACTAGATAAATTACAAATAGACCCACTAAAAAACGAGAAATGAGTTTTTTTTTTTTTGTAAAAATGTTTTTAGAACATATTTTTGTATGTACTCGTAGTAACGATAGTACGACGAGCAATATCGAGCTTCATTCGTCACATCTAAGAACATTTTATTATTACTTAAAATTATCACATTATTTATATGATTTATCATAGTGTTTACATTATATGCTTGGGCATTTAATAATAATAATAATAAAAAATGAAGAAACTTGGGCGTCAAAGCACATTGCCATATCAATGTCATTAATATCTTTTAAGGGTGCTTCATATTTTTCGGGTTGCTATGATTCGGTACAGCGAGCGGCAGAACCGGGTATTATATTTTGCCGCCAACTAACGTATATCACGCCTTTTAGAGGAGTTTGCGTTCTGATTTAGGTAATGAGAAACATCATCTATGTTTAATTTTTTACAGGGAACGAACAAACCAGGTTTAAACCCATTGCAGATTGGAATAATAATGCGCAACTTAATGTTGCGACTTGGTCACAAAAGGTTCTACATTCAAGCAGGAGACTGGGGTTCGCAGTGCGCTACACATATGGCTACTCTTTTCCCTGAGAATATTTTGGGGTAAAGTACCTTTTTTATCTGATGGTCACACTTTCCTTAATCATTTTTAGCCGATAACTGAAAATGCTGTATTATTATTTGGTATCTTATCTTAGCGTGGTAAAACCAATCATATCTTGTACCTATGTTTGATTTGACAATAAATTTAATCCAAATACTTATATAAGTACCTCCCTACATGATTTCTATGTAGAATACAGAAGCAATTCCAAGTGAATAAATTCTAATATAAATAACGGTACAAGGATCTTTTGGCGCGTGGCCAATGTCTGAACTAATGCTTTTTTTTTTGAGGGTGGTACGTTATCAAATGGCTTCTCCCACTCTGGGCGGAGCGAAAGGGTTCCTTCAGTTGCCTGCTGCCAAGGTCCCGGTATCCCTTTCGGACTTTCCCGCAACCCTGGCAGGCATCGGTCCTAGCGGACCCCGCCAATTGTGCTGATATCTCTTTGAGGCGCGCGTGGAGCCATCTTGTTCTTTCAATACAATTTATGTGACAATGTCACATTTTTTTCCCAACAATGCCCAATGTCATTCAGGACCCAAAAGATCCTAGTTGCACTCTAGACTAGTTTAGAACTCATTTTCAGATGACTTTGTCATAGTAAGAAAACAGACACCTGTGAGTAACAATAAAAAATTAATTAACCTGTATTTTTCGAAGGGGTAGGCAGAGCAATATGCACTCACATTTTCACACCAATTGTGTTTGAAGTCTCATGTCAAAGCGAGCTTATCGGGGGGGCGCACATCGGACGGATGATGCGTCGCATAACGTCGGTCGAGTAACGCCAGATCGGACAAGTAGATAATAAAGCATTCAACGTTACACACTCAACCAACGATGCGTAGGTTAGTGCGTCGAGCGTACTAACTGGAAGTTAACGAAGTAACGCCCGACGCATCTTCCGTCATGTGCCACCAGGTGGCATGCCCTTTTAATCACAACCGACCAGGTTGTGATTAAAAGGGCATGCCACGAGTGCCACACCAAAACCATCGAGGTAATTATAATAATTATAATTTTCCTTTAATTTATCCTTAGTTTATTATTTCCATAATTTTTCAGATACCACTGCAATATGCCACTATCTTCAAGACCAATTAGCTACATAAAGTTACTGATTGGATCCCTGTTCCCAAGTTTGATAGACTCAGATCGTCCCGAAAGAATATATCCCCTGAAGAACCATTTTACTTACTTGATAAGAGAAAGTGGATATTTTCATATTCAGTCTACGAAACCTGATACGATTGGTATGTAAGATATGTTTTGTTAGAAAAATGTTGCCACGCACAAATTTCTCTTGTATCGTGGATGATTTTAAAAACACTTAACTAACCCTAAATCCGGTAAAACTATCTGAAGGATAATATTTTTCCCGTGTGAAATTTGAAGCTGCTGCAACATTTGGTAGTTACAGAAAACAAAATGTGCAAATAAGTTCTTAGTCGGCCAATGTTCATAATATAAACAAATAAATCAGACCTTGGCAATGACTTTGGATAAAGCTACAATACAGTTTGTTTAAAAATAGACTACACATGTCTAATGTTTGCATATTGATAATATTGCTAATGTAAGCATGTTAACATAGTTTTTAGCCATAATATGTTAACTAGACTGCGGTCAATCGACGTTCGATATTGATAGCCTTAAAATATGTCAACTGTTACGTCATGTTTCAAATTATTGTATGTTGTTTTAAAACTTACGGGATTGCTGGAATAGTTTTGGACGCAAACGGAACCCCTATTAAGAGCTGCACGCTTGCAAGAGTAAATAAAATTAATGTCTTTACAGGAGTTGCCCTCACCGACTCTCCAGTTGGTTTAGCAGCGTATATGATGGAGAAAATAGCAATTTGCAGTAACAGAGACCAACTGGACACGCCCCATGGAGGATTGGAAAACCTTGATATAGATGACGTATTGGACACAGTGACTATTGCGTGGGTAAATGAGTGCATTGTCACTGCTACGAGACTCTACGCGGAGGGGTTCTATTATCCCGAAATTAGTGTTGTCCAAGAGTAAGTAATTTTGAAAACTTATCCAATCTAAATTCGCCCTTGATAAGTTATCCTGTACTTGAATATACAATCTTAGATAATTTATATGTAAGTATTGCCACTTAATCAACTATTCACTTTAGCGTTATGCAGGTCCTGAATAAATTTCAGTTGCAGTAAAATTTGCACTTTGTCATGAAAGCCATTGAGTTTGTATTCCCAAAACTTGATGAATCTGAGATTCTGACTTCAAATACAACATTGATATGTCTACAACAAATCTTTGTTACGGTTGATTTTTATAGACATGACAGGTGCCATTCGCTAGCAAGTAGAGGTTTTTAACCTAGTTTAAAATCTGCCAAATCTTTAGACTTTCATTTAAGTAAACCATTCCCTAATTTTCCATTTCAGCATACCGACTGAAGTACCAACAGCTGCAATCAAATTCTTATATGAAGTCGCCTATCAACCTGACTGGATACTAAAAGACAAGTTCCTGAATTTAGTAAGATCTACCTCTTTCGACTTTGGTGGTCATTTTGCCGCGTTACACACACCTAAGGTGTTAGCAGATGACGTGTTTGCTTCCGCAGAAGAATTTATCAAGTTCCATAGTACACTAAAAAATAAATAAAAAAAGTATTGCGGCAATTTAAAAAATTACGCTTTGCGTCATTTACTGACACGTATAGTACAGTCAACAAAAGAGTTTTCTAAGCAGGTAACATCTTTCCGCACGCTGTCAATTTCATTATTTTTGTTTGCTTAATAGCCCAGTAATTGGGTAGTTTTACCTGGATTTTTTTTCCGGGAGTTTTGAAAATTGGTCATTTTATTCATTTTGACGTGCTCTTTTCAAATTTTCGCACCGCCATAATGGAGCAATGGTGAACGAAAACACGTCTTTGACAATATATCCTTTCCGACTCATTTTACATTCAGGGACTGAAATGGTATGATCAATACGGGTATTTTCGGGTATTTTTCGGTTACAACTATTTTTTTTACAGATGTTTTTAAAGGTTACCTTAATTCTTAAATTGAATACAACCAGTATTAATACCGGTTACCGAAATAAGAATTATCTCTATCTTCACGTGCCGTCGGCATTAGTCAAAGGGTGCGCATCGCCTGTGTGTGTCAACTGTCACAGAGTCGAGGCTACCCGCGCGCCGGCGAACGCCGACCAATCACGGCGTAATAATACTAATGTAATTTTTCTCAAAAAATCGGCTGATCCCTACATTTATGTTCGCATAACTCGTCAGAATGTATGGAACAGCAGATTTTTTTTTTCGCGATTTCTTTGGTCCCATAGTGGAAAGTTGTTTATAATACACCTTATATTGTTTGAGCTCAGGAGGTGACCACGTCAATTGTAGCATTCTTTAGGTCTCAAAGGTATAAGTGAACGGGCACTTAGGACACTATCAAGTGGGACATGGTAATTATAATAGTACATTAGACCAGACTTCGGCCATGGCGGCCAATCTCAGCGGAGACCTTCGGCGCGGGAGATATTATAGTGCACAAGTAAGGGCGCAGATACAGGTGCACTCTCTCTTCTCTCACTCTCATAGTCTAATGGGACGGCAATCCGACACGACCGGAGAGAGATCAGGCAGGCGCAGGGCCAATAACTTAACGTGCGTACGTTGTGACTGGCTGGCCAAAATATCAACAGCCTATCAACTGAGATTTAACTGCAGATTAAATTCGAAAAATCAGGGGTTTTACTCTTTTGCGATCCGAGTTTGTAAGGATTCCTTATGTAAATACGAATCCCGTAAGTAATATTTACATCATATTTTGTAAGTTTCCATGATAAGTATGATAACCGCTAAGTCTTTTGTAAACGTGGTTTAGAGATTCCAATAAGCGATTGTAAGATTTTAAACTTTTAGATTTTAAAAATTATGTACATACTAGACATAAGTAGGGAATCAATGACAATATTTTGTTTTAAACAACAACAAAAATTATGAATAGAAAGAAAAACAATTAAATGTGACTATTTTTATTCTTCACTGATGGAATCGTGTTCTGGCAAAACTAGCCACGCAATGTAGGTCACTAGGATGGATCAATGATAAAAAAATTGTTATGGTGAAAAAATCAAATTGTACTTACATATAAAGTAAATAACTTCTAACTCAATCGTATAGTTTTTAATTTCTCCATCGTAAATAAGCATGGCTATTATCATACCATGAATATTTTTCCCATTTCCATGCCTCATTGGTCTCGTGGACGAAAGCGCGACGGCTTAGCATTTGGGCATTGTGTTATTGGCGTTTTCCAATACGATTTTCTTCGATTCGATTTTTTTCAGTTGTGGACAATAAGCTCGCTCCCTATTACAGTTCGATTCAAAATTAATAGCTTGGAAGTTAGCTACTCGCTGCGCAGTACCCCACCCCTCACCCCCGCTGATAGATGAAATTGTTATTGCGCAGCGACTCGCCTCATGTTCCGAACTGCCATTAACGCCGAACTGTACATGGGACTTAACCAATGACATTAAAAGTAAAAAAAATACATACAGGCGAACATATTATAACCTCCTACTTTTTTCGTTTCATAAGAAAGAAGTCGGATAAAAAGAGGTAGATTAAAGTCTGTTTTATTAATCTTGTAGACTAATTTGATATATCAAGTGATTGTTGTTTGTTTTTCAATTTGGAGTTTGACATTTGCACCTGTCAAATTAGTCGACGATGTTAAAAACAGACTTTATGTTGTAAGGGTAAACACTCTTGTCATTCAAACCATGGGTAGTTGACTTAAATATAAAAATAAATGACCGAACATAACAAAAAAAAAACGTTATTTTCATTAAAAGATTTTAAAAAGTTTCTATCCGACACTGTGCTCGCTAGCGAAACAGCTGACTGACTAAGGGAGGAATCGCGCTCGCTGCCGGTCAGGTCACATCCCGTACCCCTCGCCCGTGTTGTGACGCAAGTTCGTTGCCCTATGCGCTAGGGCAACGAACTTGCGTCTGTTGTGGTAAAATGTAGACTAACAAAAATTTTAAAAAAAGTTGTAATTTTCCATTGATTTTACGTTCTATAAATGAAACCAAACCACTGGCTGCAAGGATAACGGTGTTTACCCTAACACCCTGTAAATGTCCTCCGCATGTGGGACGAAAAAGCTTGGCTAGTTGGCCAAGTTTTATTAGTCTTGTGTCTTTTTCGCACCTGATTGTTACGACATCCTACTTCCGCTGTCTTACTTGTCACCTAATAGTGTGACACTCTGCCGATTTTGAAGATTGAATGGTGGGATGGTAACCTATCTACCTCTTTTATTTACATAACATAACTTCAGGGAACACAGGTGTTATGGATAAAACGCTTTATAATAATTATTGACATGGACTAACCTGTTTTTCGGTAAGGAACTCCTCAACCTCGCGCGGCGCGAAGAATCCTGGCAACATAAAATCTTTTCTTGGACCGAATTGCTCTATCTTCATGCGACCTGCTAGGTTGAAGCGCTCGCCAGCGTAGTACAAATTCCTAAAATGAAATATAGGATTGAAATATCCTCATCAGTAACCTCGACCCCTATAGAATACACCCTAGGGGTTACAATGAACTCAATATATAAAAACTGAGGTGACATACACAAAGTGTAGATTTTGAACTATTAAGGCAAAAGCCGTATAGGGATTAGGAGGATTTATGCGTTGTATTACGGTCCGCCCAAATATGCGTAATATGCGCAACCTTTACTGTCAACTTGTCCTGTCCTGCGAATCGGCAAAAGTAGCGTGCGATGCCAGGTAGATGGACGGACGAATTTAAATAGGCGGCTGGGAAAGACTGGGTGCAGAATTAGGTTTTGTGACGCCACTTAGGTCATTCTTTGCCCAGGAGTGGACTGCGGTAGACTGAATGGATTGAATTCATTTCGGCCGAAAAACGTCCACTGCTGAACGTAAGCCTCATCCTAAGATTGCCACATCGACTGGTCTTTTTCTCGCATCCAGAGGATTCCTGCGCCCTTCACAAGGTCAAGGTCATCGGTCTACCTTGTGGGAGGTGGATTGATAGATTGAATGCATTTTTCATTAAAACTTGTAAGATTTTTTTATCATTAAATTTAATAATAATATTAATAATTACCTGTTACTTATAAGTCTGGACTTAATGTTTGTTAGTTGTCCTTCATTAAGGGTCGGGTACTTGTGGTATAAATATAAGCTTGCAGCGAATTTCAAGAAAGAGTCGCCCAAGGTCTCCACGCGTTCTAGATCGAATGTATCGTGAGATTTGATTGTTGTCAGTGCAGCTAGAATATCTCGCAACTCTGGTCCTTTTCCTGTAGCCGTTTTTCTAAGGAGTTCTATTTGGTCATTGTATCTGTAGAGGCAATAATGTTATTAGAAAGAAAGAAAGAAAAGAGATTCTATTTCGTCGTTGAAATAAACACTTTTTTTATTTTATTTTATTGTATCTGTAGAGATAATAATGTTATTAGAATGGGAATGGGTTTAATGAAAAAGATGTTTGGAATAATTGCTGTACTTTAGGCGTATTTCCAATCCAAGATACTTTTTATTATGTTTTTTATAAATATGACCAGGCAATTTTTTTTTTGAATTTATAAATATAAATATAGTCGTCACATAGTCGCCTCCATTTTGTAAAGTTCTGCTATATTTAGCGCATTGGCACGGACTATAAAGTATGGGGAAATCTTATGCCATAGTACTAAGGGACTTGACCAGACCATGTATATAAGGTGTATGAATCCAGACGACATAATATGAATAGATATTCATACACGAAATATTTTAAGACGGCATTCATTCCCGCAAAAAAAAAAATCTGCTGTTCCACAACCATTTAGGTGGAACAGCAGATTTTTTTTTTGTTCGCATAACTCCTTAAAATGTAGGGAACAGCTGATTTTGAACACATGATAAAAGTTGTTCATAATGATGAGTACAATTACCTCTTAAAATATTTCATGTATGAATAGATACACCTTATATGTATATGGCCACAAACAACAAATAATTGTTTCAAAAGTCCAGCAAAGTATAACAAATTGCGGTACATACTTTGGGGCTCAGGTATAGCGTTACCCAGTAATTGGTTTGAGGGAGTCAGATAGGCAGTTCAGTGTAAAAAATACTGATATTCATCTGCATCCAGTTACACTGGAAACCGACTCCAATATACATGGTGTAAGATGACCCATCACATAGTCGTTTTATGCATTCTGCATCAAACTAAGTAACATTGAACAAAAATGATTGCTGGGAAGCGATTTTTATTTTTGGTGTTAAAAATCTCTGTTTACGTGCATGTAATGGTACAGGAGTTCTGGGGGTATTTTAAGTTTAGTTATAACTTTAAGACTTGTTTTAGTGAAAAAAAGTAATAAAATGTTGGAACCTCGACCCTCAACATCTGTTACTAGACATGGTCCAGTACAAAAAAAATATCACAAGGATGGCTGTACAAGTGACTCTAGGCTACGTTAAGCGTCTTTTTACAAGCGTTAGTTGAGAAAAATGTAGGCTGATGATGATGGTACATACTTTGCGGGTGGCGCAGAAATAGCAGCGGCGGAGTGTCCATAGACGGTATGCGGCGGCGACCTGACGTGGAAAGGCGACGTGGAAGCAGGGTTCACCGGCGCAGACACGAACTCGTCGTAACATTCCACGTCCATTACTGTCACTGTAGACAGGTTGCGGTCTATGTCAATCGGCTCCATCTTCTCCTGTTGAAAGTATATGATTATGTAGATTATGTTCCACGCTCACCTCTCTCGTCGGTGCCCGTGCGGAGCGGACGTGTTTTATGTTGTACGAGTAAATTCTAATTTTGTTATAAAATACATTATTAAATTTCGTCTTGAAGCTTTGCCCGTAAGATGCGGCAGCAATATGTTTCGGTCTTGAGGGATTGCAGCGGGAAGGGCTGGCCAACGGTGAGTCAAGATTTATTAAAATCTCGAAAAGTCGCTGCCTGGCTTTTGATTTGGACCATAGTCACTGTGATAGGTTATTGATTCAGGCGTGTCATAAAAAAATACGTACAAAGGCATTGCTTATTTCTAACGAAATATCTTCCAGCATACATGCGATAGGAAAGTAGATAAAAATATATGTAGACAACGTGTGTAAGAGTACAACAAAATACTTACTTATATACTTATTTACTTATTTATATACTTTTAAAATAAATATCACTACAATATATATAACTAACTTCCACCCGCGGCTTCGCCCGCGTGGTATGTCGATAAAAAGTATATGTCCTTCCCCGGGATGCCATCTATCTCCTTGCCAAATTTTATCGAAATTCGTTCAGTGGTTTAGGCGTGAAAAGGCAACAAACATACAGACAGACAGAGTTACTTTCGAATTTATAATATTAGTATGCATTACAACGTTATATTAAATAACCTATGCAACTACGACGAAGTGGCAAGATGCAGGATGGGACGGAATTGTAACCAAAATGATAAAAGTGAGCCGCCAGTTCCTCGTACGGAGTATTTCCGAGATCCTTAAAGAAAGCGATAGTCCCATCACAAGCGTGGAGACAGAGGCAGTGTCAATAATTACAGACCTATATAATAGGGGCTTACTCTTCTTAAAACTAATTTTAATTCCAATCTAAAGCCAATACAATTCCAATGTTAATTTTGCAGTCACGTGATTCGGTACTCTTGAAAACAATATTGTCAACATTGGATTGAAATTGGGATTGCCCCGCGATTATTTTGTTACACGTGAAGTTAGCTATGTTACGGCCCGCAATAGTGGTGTTCAACTCATTACGATAAACCACTAATAGGGCTTTAAAATGCTTTATCCTTTAAATAAGAATGCTAATAAATAAATATGATATAAACAGTTGTTTAATTGATTGATTGTAACATATTAAATTCATTTGGGCGTAAGAATATGATTAAAATCATGAAAGGACCATGGGAAGAAACGTCCCCACCCACCAACACGCTTGAGACTAGTGTCATTCGAAGCGTCTGGTGGGTTCGATACTTTTTTACTATGGCGACATTTTTCAAAAATGTGGGGTTTTCCTGGAATATTACTTTTTTTATTCAATATTAGCATTATTTTACATTTATATATTTTCTTAGTTTGCACTTAAGAGGCATAGAATATAGCGACCTAAATATGGTTCTCATTCATGACAACCTTTCTTTTTATCAGGGACCATTTTTTTTTTCTCTGATACCTTTTTTTAAAGTTAGGTTCGGTTAGGTTATGTTTGGTAAGGATAGGTAATTATAGCTTAGGTTAGGTTAGCTAACCGAAAAGTTTAGGTTAGGTTAGGTTAGCTAACCGAAAAGGTTAGGTTAGGTTAGCTTCTGTGCGCTGTCAACGCGGCTCTACGTGGGAATCGTGCGATCGATGGCCCTTTACGGGGCTCCGATCTGGGCGGCTGACCTGACGGCCGGTAGTATCGCAGTCCTGCGCAAGCTGCAGAGAGCGATGGCCGTCAGAGTCATCAGGGGGTATCGCACGATCTCCTACGAGGCGGCTTGTGCACTGGCCGGATCCCCGCCCTGGAACCTCGAGGCGAAAGTACTCGCGTCATCGTATCGGTGGCGCGAGGAAGCGAGAGTGCGGGGTGAGCAACCGATGCAGCGACACATAGAGCTGCATCGGTCTCAGCTTCGCGAGGTCTTGGTGGCGGAATGGCGGGACAGGCTTTCACGCCCTACCGCCGGCCTCGACATCATCGAGGCGGTCCGGCCGGTGCTCGAGCGCTGGCTCGGGAGGAGGCACGGCTCCCTGTCGTTTCGGGTGACGCAGGTGCTCTCGGGGCATGGTTGCTTCGGGAAGTACCTGTGTCGCATAAACAGCGGACGGAGCCGGACGCTCGGTGTCACCACTGCGTCGACTGCCGGGAGGACACGGCGCGGCATACGCTGGCAGAGTGTGCCGCTTGGGAGGAGCCGCGCCATGCCCTCATCTCAGAAGAAGGCAGTGACTTGTCGCTGCCGGCCGTAGTCGAGTCGATGGTCGGCAGCGAGGAGTCCTGGGACGCAGTGGTTTCCTTCCGTGAGACAGTCGTCTCGCAGAAGGTGGCTGCGGAAAGGGAGAGGGAGATCTCTTCCACTCACCCGGCCCGCAGCAGGCGCACCGGGCGTCGGCGGAGGGCGGTAAACGCCCTCTTCCAGCCCCCCTAAATGGGTCCAGTGACGACGGACTCGGGGACGTCTGTCACCCCCTACACATCAGGACCCGAGGTGGCGGTGCGTAGTGTTCCACGCGCGCCCCTCTTAGACGTCACGGGGGGAGTCAAACACCTCACTCCTCGGGTCACGGGGGGGCCCCTGACCCGAGGAGTCCCGCAATGGCGGGCCAGTCTGGGGTTGCGGAAGATTTTTACGTTCCCGTGACCCCCGGCGAAGGTGTGAGCTGGAACACTGGGGTGGTTTTTAGTCAGTAAGAGTCTGACAGACCCCTCCGCCCGCCCCAGGGCAGAGGTCATCCATGAGGATTAAAAAAAAAATAGGTTAGGTTAGCCGTTTTTTTTAAAGTTTTTTGTACAATTATCCAATCACAAGAATACACAAATGCTGTTCATCATTGAGGCGTTCCATTTGACCTTCAAAATCCAAGATCAAATTATCACTGTTAGGTTAGGTGAGGTTAGGTTATGTTTGGCAAGGATAGGCAATTGTAGCTTAGGTTAGGTTAGCTAACAGAAAAGTTTTTTGTTATTACAAAAAAACCCCATTGATTTTGCAATGGAGCAAGACAGTAAGTCTTTCTCGGGATCCCTAAAAACATATTGACACGTATCCTATGACTGTTGGAGGGTGGGGACGGAGTCCATACAAAATCCCCCATGGTCCTTTACCATGACTTTGGCTGCATGCGGAAGGGTCGTTGCCTATAAATACTACAAAAAAAATTAGGCGGCGTGCGAGTTCTCCAATTTCAAAAACAAAGTCAAGTCAACTGGTTTTAGAAAAAGTGAATTCAAAATGCAAGTTTGTTTAGCTAGTTCATTAACGTAAAGATATCGATCGCGTGTGGTTCTTTTTTAGTAACAATTATTTATTTTCCGTTAAGTTACTAATATTAAAGTTTTATACAAGTGGTACCTAAGTAAATAAACAATATGTTAACATAGCAACCATATGTTCCTCCAATTAGATTTTGGTAACTCGCACTCGCATAAAAAGACAGTGCCACTAAAACCTGCAAGAATTATACAAGTATTAATTAAGTTATAAGATCTTCCAAACAAAAGTCATAATAAAAATATCATTGATAAAACCACGGGATAAAACTAAATTAATGACAACATACGTAAGTACCTTATGGTGATATATCACTTCTTCTCTTAATGTTTTCATAAATTTTCTCAAAAAAATCCTTGCTCGTTCTATAATTTGCTTTAAATTCGTCTTCATTCATAGAAAACGCTTCGTCCTTAAAACGCATCATCCGACGCTCATCTCGTCTTTGTTTTAATTGTTTTTTTATGGGAATTACGTAAAACACTGTATATTAATGCGAACCCTGCCATGTTATATACTTATTACTTGCTGAAAACCACATAAAACGCAAAACAATTTCTAAAAAGTTACACTTTTGTTATTGGAAAAATCCCAATCAACAGACAATCCCAACGCAATACTGGCACAATAGACGGCTGTCAAAGTAAGTCAAGAGTAGCACCCCAAGCCCGATCCCGATTCCACTTAGTTCCCAAAAATGGACACGCAATTCAAATACAATTTGGCGCTAGCTTCGAACTCAAGAGTACGAAACGTGAAAATTCCAATGTCGATAGATCGGAATTAAAATCAAGAGTAAGCGCCCAGAGCTGTCAAAGATTTCGGAAAAAGTCCTTAACAGTTGTCTCGTCAACTTTATGGAAGCACATGGCATTTTATCAGTTATCAAATACGGTTTTCGTAGAAATAAATCCTTAAAGGGCGCTGTTGCTGACTTTGTTGATAGTGCTGTAAACGTACTTGATATAAGGTCTAAATGTCTGGATGTTTTCTTAGACCTATCTAAGGCATTTGATACTGTCTTCGTCCCTAGTCCCTATCCTGTTGTCTAAATTAGAGAGGATAGGAGTGAGGGGTCAAGCATTAGCAATTTTTAAGAGCTAGCTCTCTGATACGACATATTGTGTAATAATTGGCTCATACGTCAGTGTCGAACACTCATTGTCATTTGGAGTTCCCCAATGCTCAATTTTGGGACCCCTTTTCTTAGTAAACAGCCTATGTAATTTATCCATCCCATACTGTCGCTTATATATAGGATGGGTGACTGGTAATTAGTGACCGATACATAAACACGTGACTTTACTCATAATTATGAACAACAACTTACGTCCCACGGGAATTCCTTGTTGAGCCTCTTCTGTTGCAATTGGTATAGGGACTCTTTCATGGATAAGATGCGACGCTTTCCACCATCATCATCAATAGGATTGTTTATCCTAAATAAATAAAATATATTTTCAGCATATGCACATAATATAACATCACGCCTGCAATCCCCGTTGTGTTAGGCAGAGGTGTATCTATAGTACACCAACATTTCGCCAGTATATAAAACAATGTGAAAGGGAGCCAACATTACGGCATAGGAACTATTTGATGAAACGCACTCTACAATGACCTTTTGACGCCTGAATGACATTGGACGTTTGTTGGTAAACACTTAAAATGTCGACGTGAAATTGTCACAAAAATTGTATTGACAAAATGAGATGGCGGCGTTAGTTCCGATATGCTCACAGTCAGCGGCTGATTAAGCGTGTGGTGTGAGAAGAACATAATCTTACCTGTCTACTGATGCTATTTGGGTGGGCTCCTCGACTTGGGCGAGAAGTGAGTTAGTAGCGATTTGTATGTTGCCTTTTATTGGCTGCCAGTCTTGCACTGCAAAGAGTTCAATATTAAAAACAAATTACGACTATGTAATCTACCTATTTAGGATGTAAGTCCTCTGTCTGTTCGTAAGAAATGCTTTCTATACGTATTAACATATTACTATTAGGTTCCCACCTATGAAATTGGTGTTTTGTATGGGGAATTTTAAAGAAGTTGCATTTTTCATACTAACGTTTTCTTAATTTTTATAACAACCATGAACACTACTGTTTTAAAACTTTTATGCACTACTGTTTAAAAACTAAGATAACGTATGCCACTTAGATTAAACGACAAAAATAAGTTTTGCCTAAGTTAAAAAAAAATAGTGGTCATTTCTGCTAACAAAATGAGGAGTCATTTTTAAGGTATTTTTGATGTTAAAAAAACTATAAGTAATACGGGTTTTTTACTATTGGTAGTTGTCTATGATGGTCATTATTCGATATAATACCAAGCAATTGTAAATATTTTAAATTATAGAAGTGACGAGGTTCTCTATTAGTGAGAAAAAAACGCCAATTTCATAGGTGTCAGTAGGTCACCCAATATTTTACAGTTTAAATAATTTAGCTTATAAATAATTAGTTCTCTAGTCAATCTATTGAACAGAAATTGAAATACTACCCGAGGGGCAATTCTCGTATTTATAAGAACGTTCGCATTTTAATCGCTTGGAAACATGCTGGTTTTGCTCCATAGGACGATTTAGTGTCTGGACAAAATCAAACTGATAGCTAATTTAGTTTTTTATTTTATTATTTGTATGACATAGACTTTTTATTAGTTTAAGTAAACTCACGCACTGACTTATTAGTACTACTTGTAACAATGTTAGGACTATTGTAATATCGTATACTTTTACAATCTTTGTAAATATGTGAGCACCATGTATCTGGTAATTAATTTATTAATTATTGCTCCATTTATAATTCTTTTTACCTTTTGTGGTACAGTAATCTTATTGTAGGTGCATCGTCCTCACATATAAATTATATAATTGATGTATACAAAATATTGTAAAACATTTTTAAAAAGAGTAACGGTGGAGTTTCTTTCTTGCCCATTCTTCTCCATACGAAAACTACCTTTTGGAAGGGGCAACTAGAATCAATTCTATTTCTTTGTTTTGACGTTCAAAAGTGCCATATATGTGCCTATTTGAAATAAATTATTTGACTTTGACTTTGAATCTCAGTCTCAATCTGTCAAAATTCCTGTAATTTACCTGCATTATTGACAAGTATTTGACGTTGATTGTCGCTGAGATGAGATTGCGTCTAGATTTTGAACGTTTTTAAATACAGGAATTGCCCTCCTGTGTATGTTAGTATTGTCGGCATTGTAAGCAAGCATAGTGTGCGGTTAATGAAAAGTTTACGTAACAGTCAGCATGTTGCAGGGTAACAGAAACTATACCTCGAAAGCTACCAAGAATCGCGGAACATACGTGGGGGATTTCCCCTGCGCATGAGGAATCTATTTTGTTTTTATGACGTCACTATTTGGACGAGTCTGTATACTATAATGTTTAGATTACACAAGATTTTTTTACAAGCATTCTCAACAAAAAAATGGACGTTCTTAGATGATAGCCGCGTTGTGGGATGCACCAAGCGCTGAAATGTTACCAAAACTAAAGCAAAAACTTACTTGATATATCAGGATGTTTTTTATACTTGCCTTTTTTTCGGACCGGGGTTCCGTATTTAGTGCTCTCGGCTATTTCTACGAGCAATTCGTGAGCTACCAGCAACATAAAGACCCTGGAAGAAAACAATTTTTGAACAAAGAGTACTTTATTGGTGGTTGGTGGAACTGTAAGGTCTAAGTCTGGCTAGCTAAGACCATCTGATCGTTGTTTCGGCAGTTAAGTCTTTGTAACTTTAACGGTAACATGAGTAGGTAAAGAGAAAAAATATCATGTGTTAATCATCCAACTGCTGGACATAGGCCTCCCCCAAAGACCTAGCCTTCGCTGTCCACATAAAGATCATCTTCATGTGTTTGATAGAGTTTTGAAAAAAAAATCAGCTTTCTTCATTCAAAAATTAACTTAATAAGTAGGTATATGATTTAATGGATACCTGTTTTGTTTTAGCGTGAGCCTTTGATAAATATAGAATTTACCTGTGGATGATGCTCGGCAACATAATACCCTTGTACCAAAGAACGCCGGGGTAGTCGTATTTCACACAGAACTCTGCAACGAATATTTCCGCAAAGCCCCTGTTGGTCTTATCGTCTCCTTGGGAAGCCGACACCAGCTTCTTTTGTTTGTCCGTCAGTGACTTAATGGTAGCCGCTCTGGGCAGTAAGCAGTTCATTCTTGAACTTATGTTGCGGACCTATGAAAATAGTGACAACATCAAAACGAAAAAATCGATTTACTACTTCGTATCCCCAAATCTGCAGGCTTAGCGAGCTACAGATAGTGCAATACGCGAAGACGCGCCCCACTCCTCGATTACTGTACAGAGGGACATAAGCTTTTCGATAGCTTATGTCAGTCCTATTCATTGTTACCTTTTCCATCATCTTTATCGCTGATAGAATGACACTTTGTCTAGGGCCGGAGTGGGGCGCGTCTTCGTGGATGGCACTATCTAACTAATATTATAAACGCGAAAGTTTGTAAGTACGGATGGATGTTTGTTACTCATTTATTCACGTAAAAACTACTGAATGGATTTGGATAAAATTTGGCAAACAGATAGTTTATAACCTTAATCCAGGTTAGGACACATAGGATACTTTTTATCCCGATATTCCCACGGGATCGATACTTACGCGGGTGAAACCGCGGGGCGCAGCTAGTCTATCTATATTTCAGTGTTTTCCTATAGCTGCAGGTATACTAGTGAATGGTTACGTTATGCGGGCCGTAGGCCGATCAAATTATTTGAACATCTATGCATTACGTATTCAAAGGACTTACCTCTAATAAAGGCTGTGTTTTCTCACCAATAACTTCCAATTTATATTTATCAGCGTAGTAATCAGCAAACGTCAAATAGGAATCCGAATCGAATTGCGATTGCGGTGTCATATATTCCAGAACATTCGACACTATGTACCTGTAAAATAAATGAGACAACCATTTCAAAACAGGGGAGAACATATTCGCTCAATAAAATTGACATTATTGGGGTTATGACATTAAAGCCATCATTGTTTCAATAAGTAACTAAGTAGGTATTAATAATGTAGGTAAAATAAGAAATATGTAGGTAGGCAAAACATGGACGCATAAACCACCAATTTTTAAATTTGGTAAAACTGTGTTGTCTGCAAATAAATTATTCTTATTCTTTTTTCTAATTAAGGACAGAGATATTGTTATACAGGACGTTTTCGTCAGTCACCAACATCTTTTTGCGAAACGGAATAAAGCCGATTTTAACACGGCCCCTGAACGGCAAAATCGATCGTACAACTAACCCATGGTTACTGTTAGAAACTCACCTGTCTGGTAATACCCTATACCAGGGTGTGACGACGCAATTCTTGTAGTTTTCTGGCGTCACTTCTATTAAGAGCCTCTCCTACAGAACAAAAACGTTTACAATTAATCTTCAAAGTCCGCCTGTATAAGATCGGGTATACTTTCGGGGTTTTTTTGCACGCTCGTTTGATACACGCGTTATTACTTATTACAAAGGTAAGTGCGTGTACGCGCGTTGACAAACATCATTGTGAGTTAGAGTGAGATAGTGATCAAACATGAGCCTACCAAATACACTCTTTGATTGTGTCAGTCAGCAACAAGGCGGATTGGCTGATCACGGTCACCGCCAGTAGTGCGAGATTTTCATTGTGACGTTTACGAGCGTGCAAATACGAGCATTTCCACACCAAAAATACATGTAAAAACGTACTTTCACAGAATAATAAATACCTCATAAGAAGTTGGTTGGACTGGTTGTATGAAGTCATGTGTGGTCATAACATTCCAGTCTATGTCGTATCCGTTGTCATCCTTCACGGGCACGACGTACATACAGTTGACTTTTCCCTCGAAAACTAAGAACTTTTTAGCAATAGCTAGTACTTGCTCGAATAGGAAGTAGTGGAATCTGGAATTTAAAGTGATTTTAAAACGTTGTGATTTTTGAAAACCATAAAATATCTACCGAGAAAAGAAGTGGATATTCAGTGGAAATATTTCTCAAACAATTAAAAACTTGGAGCCTTGTTTCAATTAGATAATTTTTCTTTTAATTTTTTAGTTTTATTTTTTGAAGTCTCCAAAATGTGGAATTATTTTTAAACTACCTATATTTTCCACTAAAAAGAAGAAAAGTTTCCAAATAAGTACACAAAAATAAAACTTACTGTTTCACCAACTGGAACATTTTCGCATTGAGCCGAATAACGGCATAGTTCACTTCGATGGAAGTACTAACTTCCCCAACAGTCATGAACATTGGGAACTCGCACAGTTTTGGCAACGGTTGCTGGGTCAAGAAACCATATCCTTCGCTTTGCTGAAGAAGGTTATACAACGCTTTCTCTCGAGAATCTTTAGGTTCTTCGAACGCGGTCGCTAACTTTATTATGTGTAAATAGTATACATCACCGTCTGGTACACTGTCAAGGACCGATGGGAACTGAAAATGAGATTATTACATTATGATTACATTCATCAATCGATAGAATTGATCAACGTTGCTTGTTACGTCAATCAATCTGCCTAGCGTTTTTTAAACTATGTTGAAGTCGGTTTCCAGTCTAACCGGATGCAGCTGAATACCAGTATTTTACATGGAGCGACTGCCTATCTGACCTCTTACAACCCAGTAACTGGGTAATACAAAAACCCCTTAGTAAGAATGGTTGTCAGACTTTCGGGCTTCTGACGACCGCTACTAGGAAACTGTAGCTTTAGAGATTGAAATTAAAAAGACATATTTATTTGATAAAAAGATACAAAACTAAAACCCCAACTCCGACAAAAAAGTCAACTAAAAAGGTATAAACAAGACATCACGGACAGACAAATTATAAATCCGAAGATACACGTATCATAAGTCGAACAGTGAGACTCCGGATTTTTAATTATAATAAATAAAATGGGGTTATAATATATATTTTTTTGAAATGTGCTAATTATGCTCTTTCATTAGCATTAGTTCGACTTTGTGTCCTCTAGAGGGCGCCATATTCAATTTAATGTGACGTCACATAGCCTATAACCAGCGGACGATCAATACGCTTCCAACGATACCCCTTCACCATTTCCCAAATTGTGATGATTAGTTTAGAAGTAATATGAGGGAACGCATGAACATACATATCATATATATATATATATCCATAGCGGTCAAAATCATAACCCTTCTGTTTGCTTCGGCGTAGTCGGGTATAAACGAACCTGTATTCTATGCTTCCGGATCCGTTTCTTTGTGCCTGGATGTGGCACATCGGAGTCTCCATTCCCTAAGTCATCGCTACGCCAGTTCGGGAAACAATTCTTTACATCTGTGTCGTCAAAGTCTACTGCACTGTAATGCAATTTAATTATGTTAGCATGTGTAATGAACTTTGGAAATAAATAACTATTACTATTAACGTTAAAGTTCTAAATACAAAAACTGATTTTAAATCCGAGTCTAAGTTGTTAATTTTGTATTAAGAACTTTACAGATGTCGAAATAGAGTTCAAAATACAATTACGGGATCAAATTGTTTTATATAAGACGTGTCGCATTTACGGCCACATAGTGTTATTAAAATGGAACGTACGTGTAGCGGATGGGTAGCATTGTAATAGCATCCAATTCTCCTGCTTCGTACAGTTTAATACAAGCATTTAGTGCAGCCGATCGTTTGGCCGCCTTCAGACTAAATTTAGGCGCTCCCTGTAAATTAAATAGAAAAATTACTTTAGCATTCGTAGTGATTGAGGTATTACAAATACCTAACAGAAATATTGTAAGCACCGTAAACACAGGAAAAAAAGTTGCGCAACATTATTTCAGTAAGTTTCATTAATAGTGATATCATTACAAGCTTTATCTACACCCATGCTATAAATCCTCTATAAAAGTTTCTGAAACAGTTAACTTATTGCAAACATTAAAACAACCAGTGTCATAGTAACCATTATATCATACAAACAGCTGTTATAATGTTGTACTAAATTTCATAATGCAACTCATTTCAAAAGAAGAACGCTGTCATGCAGGCACGTTCCACTAACAACGCGCAGTCATTTAAAAAAAAACTTGTTTATTTTATTAGTAGTTTATTCGAATTCTAAAAATTCGAATTCACGTGCTTCTTATCCCGCTATTTTTGTTCGATATTTGTATTTTGATTTTGATTTCTATAAAAGGTTTTTTATAGAAATCAAAATCAAAATATTTTATTTCACATAAACCTACATGAAACTTCAGAAGCTAGGTGCACGGTTCCAATTGATCGTTTCCTATGGAGAAGAGCCGGATAGAAACTCCATGGTTACTCTTTTAAAAATAATTGGCTTTTACAATATTTTCAAATTACAGTGTTGGTAGGCATGGGAGGACAATGTAGGCCTTTCAACAAGTACCAGGTACTTAACAAAATAGAAAATGTTCAATAGATCTACAGTCCAATAAGCCTACAACGTTCTCACATTCACAAAATAAAATAGAGGATTAGAGAAATAATGAGATATTAGAGGATTCATAATGAGAAATAGAGGATTCATAACATGGTTGTAGATAAAGTCTTGTATGCAACTGTTAATAACTATGTATTAAAACACTCATGTGATACTATAACAGTTGCATAAATAAATATTATTTTTTGCGTCACTACTTCCCAGCTAAAGCACTAGGTAGTGGTGAAGGGGCCAGGGCGAGCATTTTGGTAAAAGACTTTGATTTTTTATAAAAGCGTATTTTATAACATACTAGCGGCCGGATGTAAGTACAAAATTCCAAATCATTTTCTAAAATAGTAATTAGGAGCTTTTTTTCCGAAAGTGGGCAACGTCGCAAATGGATGTCAAATATTTCGCTGTTTTGATTAATTTGGCAATATTACTCTAAGGAAATATGAAATATGGCTAGACAACTGTCTAAAATATTGATTATGAAATGCAATAAATAATATCGTAACACCGAATATTTCGTTTTAGTTGTAAAAAAAGGATTTGGAAACTTTCCAAATGCCTTTTTTTACACCTAAAACAGGTTACAACATAAATTCAATGTTATAATTACAAATCATAATCAATATTTTAGACAGTTGTCTACCCATATTTCCACACAGTAATATTGCCAAATTAATCAAAACAGGTAAATATTTGACAGTTATTGGCGACGTAGCCAACTTTCAGAATAAACGCTCCGGTTTGTAAAAACTATAATAACATACCAGTATCTCTTCTTTAATCGGACAGGCAATAGGCATAACAATGGTTACAAGCCTCCGCTCGGTCCCACTTTGGTCCATTTTCGTTTCCTGAATCCACATTGGCGTTATGACAGTGAACTGATCGTGTGGCAATACTGAACAGTATCGGTTCAGCAGACTTATGGCTGATACTGATGATAAGCGACCTGAAAAGACGTCATAGGTATAGGATTAATAGACAAACTAAGTATACAATTGAGATAAATGACAAAAAATCAGATGAGATGGTGAAGCCATTTATATCTCGTTTCGAATTTGCATTTTTTGTCAAGCGGAATCCGTTGTTTATTACTCGTACATAATTATATCGATTAAAACAAGGTTAACACAGCTTTGGAGCTTTAGAAAATGATTAGATATTTACTCCGAAATCTAGGAGCTCACGTTTAGCAAATTTATAGTCGACCCTCTAAACCTTGTTATGGGTTTAGGCCCACCCTAAGGTTAGATATCAGTTGCTCGTCATAAAAAGTTGACTTTATTTTTGCTTTAAGGCCTGGACTCCACCAAAGCGACGAACGAGTACGAAGACGAGAGGAGAGGAGATGTGTTGGAAACAAACAATAGGATTCAGTTATTTACATATCTCGTCTCGGCTTAGCTTCAGAGGATATGGTTAAGCAGAGAGGAGAGAAAATCCTTACAAATATTATAAATGCGAAAGTAACTCTGTCAGTCTGTCTATCTGTCGCACTTTCACGCCAAAACTACTGAACCGATTTAAATTAAATTTGGTTCACAGATAGTGTAGAGTCTGAGAAAGGACATAGGCTACTTTTTATCAACAGACCACGCGGGTCAAGCCGCGGGCGGAAGCTAGTATCTCATATTTGTTTAGCGCAAACAACCAGAGATGTGAGCTGTGTCTCGCAAGCTGGCTACGGCGCGCAGGGGAGACGAGAGATGTGAGCTGCGTGTGGCGAGCGGTAAAGAGTAGTAAATGTAATTGTGTTATTTCAATAACGTACCTCCATGTGGTGAAATGTATGGGGGTGAGTCTTCATCTTTGTAGAGTTGAACGTTGATTTCGGATGGAGCCGGCTCGTTGCGATCATCGGTATTACCGATCAGTATCTAAAAATATGTCTTTTATAAAATACCTAGCGAAAAAATAATCAGTACTGTAAGTAAGTATTGATTCTAGAATCTAGATGATAGTTATTTATTTAAAAAAAAAAACTGTAATTTCAACAACTTAGAGCACAAAACACTGAGAAAAGAAAATGCAGAAAAATAGCAATTTCTCGCATAAAATATAAAATGTCTTTGATAAGTACTTTTTTTTTGTAATTTATGTTTGAATGGCTAAATGCAACGATTAAAATATTTAAAGTTCTTTTTACTAAAGACAAACCTATCGAATAACAAAAAATCTTTTATCTACACCCATGCTATAAATACTCTCTAAAAGTTTATGAAACAGCTTATTGCCAACATTAAAACAACCAGTGTCATAGTAACCATAATATCATCCAAACGGGTGTTATAATGTTGTACAGAATTTCATAATGCAACTCATTAAAAAAAAAAGAACATTGTCATTCACGAAGCGTTTCAGTAACAAAGTACTTGAAATTTAAAAACAAAACACATTCGAATTCACGTCGTACCGCGCCATTTTTGTTCGATATTGGTATTGCAAAGAAACTTTTATAGAAGATTCATATCATGGGTGTAGATAAAATCTTGTATGCAACTGTAAATAATTAGGTATTAAAACACTCATGTGATGCTATTATCACACTCGGCTTTTCGTGTTTTAATACCCCTTATTATATAACAGTTGCATAAATAATTATAATAAGAACTCACTAAGGAACAAAATTAACCAAACAGTTTCTTACCCTCTGTATAAGTTGTTCAGTATGTTGGAACTCTTTATAATTTTTCATGAATTTGTTTTCATCTGCTCTGTCTACTAATATCACATAGCTGGATTCAGAACTCCTTGCTCGCCCTAAAATATTTACATTCAATGTAGTGAGGGTTGCATATTACTATACTAAGCGTCGAGACTAGTGTCGGTCATAAAACGTGCGAGTAGGACGGCTAATATACGGTCTCGATCCCTCATTTTGTGACCATGACGGCCGCGAACGTTTGCGTTCAGTACAGTGCAGTACCGGGCCCTCGCGATGCTCCTGTTGTAAAAGCTACGAAAATCGATGTTATTAATGATTCTTTACTACTTTTAAGTTGGCAAAATGGTGAAAATAAGATTGTGTTATATATTGGTGTCAATACGTATAAATACCCATTCATAATTGAAATAAATATCCCACGTTGACACGGCGTTGAACTGTACGATATTTTACTGTAATTTTCACACCACAAAACAGTATTTGTATTTGTTATTTATACAGTATTTGTTATTTATATTAAGCTACTCAAATGTATTAGATTATCCAATGTATAGAATTAATATTGACATTGTTTTTTATTTGATTTACGTGTCACGCACGGCTTATAATATTTTTTCTAGTATGTAGTGTAACCAACAATCAGTATAACTAGTTTAACAAAAGATTATAAGTCTGGACTTTAAAAGAGACTGCGACCTCCGAGTTTGTTTCGGGCTTTCTTCTCAGAATAGTCAGATAGGGAACGCCCACCAGACTAGCTTATTTTTAATAATATATGACGTGTAAAAATGATTCCGATATCCTACTTACAGAATAAAAAAAATCATTTCAATAAATAAACAATGTTTTATATATAATCGTAAAAATTCAGAGTATGTATGATGATTTAAACATAATATTCTAATTGGGGTGCTTGGTGGTGTGCGTTACTCTTTTTTTTATGAGATATAGGTCTGCTCTTGACCTCAATCAAGATAGCTTTGTCAAGATGTGGCCGACGATGGAGCGAGCAAACCTATTAGGTGCCGATTCACTTCAGCTTTAAAGGCGTTAAGGTTGTAAGTGCCCGGAAATACAGATGCTGGCAGTGAATTCCACAACTTGGCTGTGCGCATTATAAAAGAATTCTCAAAGCGCTTGGTCCTGATAGTAGAGATGTCTACCAAATGTGAATGATGACTTATTTATTTATTTATATATACTTTATTGTACACCACAAAAATACAATAACGAAAGGAAAAAAAACAAACACTACAAAATATACAATGGGCGGCCTTATCGCTTTCCGCGATCTCTTCCAGGCAACCTTGGAATGGACAGTGATTTGCCTGGACATAATATGGGGCTGTCGTACGTGCAAATAATAAGTTACCTATACAATATACTAAAATAGATACACATATACATACATATCCTAAATAATAGATACATACATACATACATACATAGGAAATAAATAAATAAGCAACGAAAAATAATTGAAGACTATAGATAATTACACAGTTACGAAGACAAGATCACAACGACAAGTAATGTTCCTTAACGAGTCTTTTAAACTCTATTAACGACTGCGCGCGTTTTATTTGAACTGGCAATGCATTCCACAAGCGAGCGGCCTGGACGGCAAAGGATTTGTCGAGGAAAGTTGAGGAATGCATTGGCATTTTAAGCTTTAAGTTATCCGATGACCTTAAAAATTTTGTGTGGGAGTCACAAAGAAACTGGAAACGATTTTTGAGATAGACTGGGGTGAAAGAGGAAAAAAGCACATTAAACAAAAGGAAAAGAATATGAGCATTCCGGCGAAGGCGGATTGGTAACCACTTCTTCTTATACAAACCTTTACTTTGTATATAAGATCGGTACTCCAAGGGCGGGTCGTAACGCAGTACAAGCAAACATTGTGGTATGTCTATGCCTTCTTCTATTACACTTGTCGATATTAGGCAGTTGAGGTCACTGAAAATGAATAATTTATTGGTTAGTTTTCAATGTATGAATAATTTTCGTTTTTAAGGTGTTTATTTTTTCAATATTGTAACATTGTTATTATGATCTTTGCTTTGGTGTTCTTTTTTTAAAATATGTAGTTATAAATTATGAATTTTATTGAGTGCCTTTTCACAGCTAAGTTGGGGTCCAGTTCCAGTCTATTCGGATGCAGCTGAATACCAGTATTTTACATGGAGCGACTGCCTATCTGACCTGGCGCCGTATTATGAAGTATTAATGCCACCATTTTTGCAGTGTGAGAGAGAGACGGAGCTAGACTAGGCCGCTAACACCATCCCGTTTTCGCAGTGGAATAATGATGGCATTAATACTTCATAATACTACCCCTGTACAATCTAGTTATTGGGTAACACGATACCCCTTGGTAAAACAGGTTGCAGTGATTTTAAGACGTTTTCTTAAAATGACGATATCAAATGCGATAATGCACTAGTGAAAATTCAAGTTAAAGAGCAAAAACTTACTTGTTCCTAAACTTTAGTAAAGCTTGTTGGCTTGACTTCTTGACATAGTATTCTTCCCTTGTGTTTTTCAACGGGTTCACGTTAAATCCGACGACAAAATCATGTTTGAGGAAGTCGAATTCCTTCGGATTTGAGTCCTTTACATCTTTCAAAAGGTTGAACAAAACTTTCGCTGCGAATCTTTGTTTTGTGAATATGATCGCCGAAAGCGGTTTCCTTGCCTTATTAACTTTAAGTGCGACTAAAAAGAAAAAAAAAAAAAGAATGTGTGCTTGAGTTAGAGCCAAAGACAGATGCCGCCACATTTCGGCTTCAGTTTAGCGGCGTATAATGTCACAAAACCGTCATATACTTATGGTAATGAGTTTGTGGCGTATCTACATCGCCACATGCGAACTACGCATCGAAGACCTGACGTCACACAAAAATCCTGCATCGCGCAATTAGAGTTTACCGTGCAGTGGACATATATACAAGAATCCAATATCAATCATTGGGCAGTTGCCCGCCAGACACAACACCCGTCTGGTCGGAGGATCCTCCCTTTTCTATGGTGGATGAGTGAACTTTACACCCTGTTCCTCATACCACTAAAAGTTAATGTGATATAATAGAGTGCATTATTTGTTATCGTACAGCCTAACAAATAGTACCATCATTGTAGCCGTTATGTGGCGGCTTGCTTTAAGAAATTAAAGGTAAAGTTTATTTTTATAATGTGCAAAATAATTATGAAAGTTAAAAGAATAAATATATTTACCACCCGGAGTGTTCAACACAGTTGGACTATATTCTTTCAATATATTCAACATAAGCAGAACTTTTTCGGAGGAAAACTTAATTATTCTATTGTACCCAGTTTCCTTCTCCATCGCTTGTAATAAAACATTTCGTGCGCTGCAATCACAAAGAGTAATTAAAAATAATTGTAAAAAGATATTGTTCCAAAAAGTAGCCGTTCGTTTGATTTTAAAAATAAATGTTAATTGAATGCACATAGAGCTGTAGCAAAATGTCATCAGTCTCATGTTGAATTTCCATTATTTAAATCTATATGAAATGATCCGAGGTTCAAATTGAACTGTATTACGCTACAAGGTTTAGTAAGGTAGACAGACTGACTGTGAATTCATCGATGAGACTTATTAACGACCGCGTACTGTACTCTCATATTTATTAGCAGATAGCAGAGCATATATGCCTATTTTTTTTTCTGTCGTAATTTCGTATCAGCCTGTTGCATCGAGCATGTGGGGTTAGATTAAAATGTAACTGGTATTCATCCCACTTAGTGTTTTACATTGTCATATTTTATCCAATAAACACAAATTTATACACTTGTACCTTCCTCATGAATCACTCCATCCATTGGCGAAAACCGTATGAAAATCCGTTCGGTAGTTA
The DNA here is from genome assembly GCA_947363905.1 of Lithophane semibrunnea. Classification (NCBI taxonomy): domain Eukaryota; kingdom Metazoa; phylum Arthropoda; class Insecta; order Lepidoptera; family Noctuidae; genus Lithophane; species Lithophane semibrunnea. The sequence continues at coordinate 10,154,951 of OX376197.1, read as the reverse complement.
TTGAGTATATCGCGTTCTAACAGACAGACAGACGCGAAGGGTGGACTTTGTTTTATAATATGTAGGTACTATATTGATACTTACTCGACAGCACGTGTTATAGCAATTTTATAAAGATTTTCTTCTTCTTTGGTTGTCGCTTTTCGTTTCAAGCGTTCTAACAATATAATATAGGCGAGTATACCCAGAGCGCCGCCGTAAATGCCCAATTCTTCTAAAAACATTATCATGGCAGCTATCATGTTTTTCACTGCTTTTACGAGCTATAAAATAAAATAATGTTTTATTTTATTAGATGACAAACGATAAATGGCTAACAGGTAAGGCACTGCCGCCTTATCTGTAATACTGGAACCATCAGACGTGCGTTTTCATCTGAGAAAACCGGTCAAGTACGTGTCGGACCACGCACAGCAAAAGGGCATACTATTGATACTATCGACCGCAAAAAGAAATTTGTAGTTTTCGAAAAATACTATGACAAACAAAGTTATTTCTGCAGTTGTAACCGTAAATATAGCATATTATCTCAAAAACTATTGACTTTAATAGTAAAGTCCCTTAGAAACATAATAATTTTTAATTATGGGATTAAACAATACCCCACACGCCTACGTGCATTGACTCTTTTTCTTACGTCGGGTGCATGTATGGGGAGTGCTACCCCTAGAGATTGTTGTCATTGTTTCACTACACCATTGTTTAGCGGTGCATAGAATACACAATCTATACAATTTTTATCGATGTAGTGCTAATAGTCTTAAGTGTAAAATGGTTGTCTAATATCCGGACGCACATTACGAAATTCTAAAGTTTCCGTTTTCGCCATTTGGCTAAACCCAAAAAAACTAGAATGTCTTATGTTCCTGTATTTACTAAAACTGGAATGTCTTATGTTCCTGTATTTACTAAAACTAGAATGTCTTATGTTCCTGTATTTACTAAAACTGGAATGTCTTATGTTCCTGTATTTACTAAAACTAGAATGTCTTATGTTCCTGTATTTACTAAAACTAGAATGTCTTATGTTCCTGTATTTACTAAAACTGGAATGTCTTATGTTCCTGTATTTACTAAAACTAGAATGTCTTATGTTCCTGTATTTACTAAAACTAGAATGTCTTATGTTCCTGTATTTACTAAAACTGGAATGTCTTATGTTCCTGTATTTATTCCAGCAACAAAAATAAACCGAAACGCAACATTGCTGAAACAGGTAAAGTACATACCTTGATAAGCTTCTTCGCAAACAGTTACAATTTAAAGTACTTATCAAAGAAAAAATTATGATTTAATTACATTAATTGCCACTTAGCCAACTATCTACTGTAGCGTTAAGTAGTCAAAGTTGATTTTTGAGTGACTATTTAATTCAATTGTAAACAGTCAATTACCTTCTTAGGATCTGCAGTAATGTCTTTTTGCCATTTCTTTAGTTGAATATTGCGCTTTGCAGTAGGATTAGGCAATGTGACGTCCATGATGAGATTATGGACCTCCATCAACATTTCCACTACTGTCTTAGAGACAGCAGACGGTGACAAAGATTTGTAAAGTTGAACCAACTCGTTAGGGTTTGTCGAGTAACTGAAATTGGAACATAATATAATGTAGTTTATACAACACAGTTAATAAGTTGTCACCGCAGATAGGAAACGCCGATCTCATCTAGCTTATTTTTACAATTTTATAATATGACGTGTAACAGTGATTCTAATATCCTATTTACAGAATAAATAATTTCATTTCATTTCATTTCAGACAATACAGAATTATATTCTTAAACTTGCAATGTTATAAGTTTAGATTGGATTCGTTAACATAACCGAGTTTATCTATTCAATAGTGCTATTGGTTCGATATCTTAACTCAATGCGTTTCTGGACACTCGGTTAAGGATGAAAATTGCTTGATCCCGAATCGCTAATTTCAAAATCTTTGAATCAATAGCCATTGAGATCTTAAATGACGATCTTAGAAACCGGGGACATTATAAGTGTAGAAAAAATACATACTTTAAGACTTGGCCCAGCTCATCAACTGTGGCAATTGTGGCGTGAAAGGTTATTTCCAATTCATGGAGTGTCTCCTCAACCTTCCCCGTCTTCACATTTGCATTTAGAAGTGTCGCCGTTAAACCTTAAAAATAATCACATTCATCTAAGCAGATAGTGCACGGCCAAACAACTTCAACAGCAAACAAAGGATAATTAATCAAAATCAAGCTATGCTAGATGGTTGTATCTTTTATCGTTTTTGGTCAAAGGAAGTCATTGTCTATTAAGTGTTGATACAAAAGCAGTTCACAGAAACAAGCCATCATGAATGATAAATATTCCATATACATAATGTATTACCGAGAACTCGGGGCTGGTGTGATTTCGGGCAGTTCGCGAAATGTTTCATAATGATTCGCATGGGATGGTCTACCACAGCGTGGTGGCATTCGTCGAATATCAACAGGTTAATATCTTCAATTTTTATGTACTGGTGTGTTAACATGTCACTTAGAATCTGGCTTGTCATTACGATAACCTGAATAAAAGTGAAGAATATAAAATAAATAAACCCTTGTGACACGCGCGGATCCACCGTTGTGGGCACGGTGGGCATGCCCACAACCCTAATTGAGGTCGATAGGCTGATGTACACTGGACACACACACATTTTGTGCGACCATATAACCTTGCGGACTTACAGCAATATGGTTTTGATATTTAATGTATCGATCGTGAGCGACTCCTAATCCAACGTGACCACAACCTTTTTAGAGGGTTGGATCCGCTCCTGAATCGTGTCGTGACCCTGACAGATTACTTAAATGTTTTTGTGGCAGCCGAATTCCTAATTGGCATGAATGCTCTAATTCATGCCTCGAACTGTCTCTTAGAATTTGGGAGTAAGAAGGTAGGGAGAGTTATCAGATGTTTTTATTGCAGCAGTTCAGAGAATAGGTAGTATATCGACCACCTTAGTTATGTCTGCCAAACAAATAGGATAAAAGATAAAGATATGATGTTTCAAAACATTTTCATTTGTATAATCTCTAAAACGGAGAAGTATATTACCTGGTGGTTTTCCAATTCAGCGTCCCATTTGACCTTATCCCAATAATCTACTCCATCTTCACCGCTGTAAGCGCCGACACCAGTCACAGCACACAGCTTCTCTATGACTTTCTTCTACAAAAATATATGAAAAATTTCAAGGTAGGTTCATAAACTAACATGTTTTCTCATGGGTAGGCCGAGAGAGAGTTGAACGCAGGCTCATGGACTTGTGTATTCTTCCCGTCTTAACTTATGGTGCACAGAATTGATCTTTGACTAACATCCAGAAGTCCAAACTCAAGGTCTGCCAACTAGCAATGGAGCGCAGTATACTAGGCGGTAAATTAACTGATCTTGTTCGAAACACAAGACTGATGAAGTATTAAGACTATTATGAAGTATTAATGCCACCATTTTTTCAGTGTGAGAGAGAGACGGAGCTAGACAAGGCCGTTAGCACCATCCTGTTTTCGCAGTGGAATAATGATGGCGTTAATACTTCATAATACTACCCCTGCGCTTCAAAACAAAGATAGCTGACGTGGCTCAAAGGGCTGCCCAACTTAAATGGGACTGGGCAGGACGTCTACCGCATGCCGGACAAACTGTGGGCCCAAATAGCACAGAACTGGTACCCTAAGACAGACGGATTAGATGGTGGGACGTGGTAAGTGTTTTTCACTTTGTGTTGGTTGGATTCCCAAGTAAAACAAGCGACTTTTCAACATTTTTAGAAAAACTCGAATATGTTGATAGGTGAACGAATTTCTTTTAGGGCTATGGAAAACATTGATAAAGAACTCGTCCTAACAACTGAAAGGTTTTTCGATTGATTTGCGGTTGTACACACGGCTACAAATCAAGCTAAACATTTCCAGCATAAGCTGACCTCGCATTGTATAGAATTTTCGTACAATTAGAGGTTAGTTTATACTGGAAATGTATAGGTTGATATGTAGCCGCGTAATTTTATTGTTACAACAGCATTAGGTATTCATCCACAGAACATTTTTTTTTAAATAGCATCAAAGTGTATTACGTAAAGTTCAAAAGTGAATGAAATGAGTTATGCATATCCTTTGTGGCTTATCGTAACGCATTTCAAAACAAAAGCGCCTTGTTATGGTTACGACTTCTTGTTGAATCATAGTCATTTATATTCAGTTTACTGTTTAAGAGACGTTTCAAGCGTTTCATTTGAATTGGTTATTAATTATTGCTTGTTTCACTGTCACTACACTAACCTAGAAAGTACCTATGTGAAGTTATCGGACACGGTCTCATACATACGGTTGACTGATTATTATCGGTTCCATTAAATTATCATACTTTCCAACTGTTTACCAGGGAGCATAATAACATTATTTTAGGGTGCTTTTAAATACACAATACCTACTCAAGCATCATTAACTGTGCCTCATTAATCGAGACTTGATAAGTTAAAGAAGAACTTCGCCTAACTAGATAACTTTATTTGAATCATTAGCTAATAAGATCTTATCTGAGGACCTCAGAAAACGGGCCTTAGGATGTTACTTCTGACGAATATATTTTAAAACGAATTCACTCTAAAACTGAAAACATTAGAGATTGTTCGAAAAGCCAGTGCTTATGTTAATTGCACTGGCTGTTGGATTTGTTGGAATTGGATGATTGAGCATGACTGCCTGATGCCGAATAATTTGTGCTACATTAGTTACGTACAACTACAATGTATACAACTACAATGGATTCTTGTCTTATAGGTACACAAAGAGAAGCGGTGACGATAACGAGTATAACGATCGTGATAGTGATGTTTGGGCGAGACTGGACCGATGTAATATTAATAAGCCACCATTTGTGCAAGAACATGCAATTCATTATCCAAGTTGAGACGCTTTTGCCCAGTCATACGCAAAATCCAATGTTTAATTTTAAGATCATGGTTAGGATGACGCAATATCGAGTGCAAATGTGCAATGAGACGCCGCGGAAGAGCGGCGCGAATAGCGAACTGCGAGCGGCAAAGTGACAGGTCTGAACACGTCACTGGCCGGTCACGACATAAACTGACACGTAAGGACGTGTGTCCCGACTCGACCTAACTCTCATACAAACACGACATATTCGAATCCTTACTAAATATTAGGTATAAATGCGACAGTAACTGTGTGAGAGTAACGTGTGTACTTCCGATGAAATATCGGAAGTACACACGTTACTACAGGTACACAAGTAGACCATGACCTGGGCTCACCTGGTATGGGACATAGAATACTTTTTATCCCACTAGTACGTTCCCGTGGGATAAATTTCGACCTACACGCGGGCAAAGCCGCAGAAAAAAGCTACATCGTGTCTAGTTTTTAAATATATCAAAAATCAAAATCAATCTGCCTAGCCTTTTCCTAACTATGCTGGGGTCGGCATGTCTAACCGGATGCAGCTGAATACCAGTATTTCACATGGAGCGACTGCCTATCTGATCTCTACAACCCAGTTACTGGGTAACACCATACCCCTTGGTAAGACTGGTTGTCAGACTTGGGCTTAACTAGGTACCCGTAACGACTGTCAAAGATCTACAAATGACAGCCGGGACCACCGGCTTAACGTGCTTTCCGAGGCACGGAGTGGTCTTGTTATTTAAAGATGGTTACCCATCCACGGACCAACCGCGGAAAGCGTAGCTTAACCTGATCGACCTACCCGTGCAGCTGGTATTACTTAGCCACAAGCCCATCTAATCCATTCTATTCCACAAATGATTAAAAAAAATACTGAAGGGACATAAGCTTCCCCTTGCGGACCGGCGGCGGCGTATGATCGGGGTATGAACGTAAACAAAGCAAAAGTAGTATGATGTAAGGATCGTAGCAAGTGGTGTTCTGTATGTAGTTTCTGCCTGTATGATGCCACTGATGTATGGATTGCCACAATTTCTGTTCCAATAAGTATAACACTGAAGTATAACATACCTGCTGGATAACCAACGGCACAGTATTGACCAGGAAGAAAGTTCGTTTCCCTCCTTGTCCCCATGGTTTTTGCAGCGCTTGACGGAATTTTTTGATAAGACAGATTGCAATAAATGTCTTCCCAGAGCCTGCAAGGGATTTTCATGCTAAAAATCTTGTTTCATTTTTATTTAAATTGCATAGTTGCTGAAGAAACCTGTTGTCCATATTTTTAAGAGGAAAGCTTTAATTTTGTTTAAGTAATAGTTATTAAATCATCATTATTATTGGCTTAGCACAGTCTATAGCAGAAGATGATAGTAGGATGAAACTATATTATAGTTATAGGATCCGAAGTAAGATCGATCTTCAACCATCTGTTTACCAAATGAATTATGAATTATTTTTATCACATACTAGCATGCATGCCCCCTTATTTTTTTGGTGAGGGTGGGAAATCATCAAATGACTTCTCCCGCTCTGGGCGGAGCGGGAGGCCGTGTCAGACTTTTACTGACTAAAACCCACCCGTGTTCCTTCAGTTGCCTGTTGCCAAGGGCCCTGGTATCCCTTTCGGAGTTTCCCGTAACCCTGGCAGGCATCGGTCCTAGCGGACCCCCCAATTGTGCTGACATCTCTTTGAGGCGTGCGTGGAACACAACGCGCCTTCGACCCGGGCCTTGTCCTTATCGGACGGCGACCCAATGCTCACCGTCCGCAAGCCCGCGTCTACGGTGCCGGTGGCCGGGAATCCGCGTGTCCGTTACCTCAGCCAGATGTGGTCGAAAATGGTCATTTGAATCTTATAGATAATTAGTTTTGCGGCTTCTGTAATTGTTGCGCACATTTTTAAATTTGTTGCGCTTATAGTTTTTTAATTATTTCACAAAAACATTTCCTGCTGGGGTAACGTTACCCCAGCCAGACCTTTTTCTTTCTAATGGGAATATTTAAATAAATACTAGCTATAAAATTAGTTGTCTAAATGAAGTAAATGTTGTGCCTTATTTTGTATTTGTTCTTTCTTCGGTTGCGAAGTTATTCGAGATTTTGCTGGGGTAACGTTTTTGGTTTTGCTAGATCTTTGAAACGGTTAAGCGGATTCTTATCATATTTTGTACAAGACTTCTTTGGAATTAGTTTAAATTTGTTCTGCAATAAAAATACCAAAATAATACATATCTTAAAGGTTATTTCATTAAATAGAAAACACTTCAATTGGTCCCAGCACTCTCAATAAGAGGTCTAAAGACTTACTTTAAACATTATTTTGAAGCTTGTAACTGCCTTCAAATGTATGTGATGTTTCATTAGTATCCTGTAAGTATTTAACAAGTTATGATGATAATCAGTTCTTCACGAGCACGGTCATGATGCACGCGGTGTTATTTGGCAACTGATAAGCCTGTATATGGATATATGAACTGAATGTTATGTCAATTATTAGTTGTGTAGTTCAGTTGTATATCAGTAAAATTTCAGCGTAGTACATTGGATAATTAATGAGATAATACGATTATAGTCATTAGGAAGTGAATGACCGTGGTAACCCGACCAAGTTTAAGTGGTTACGAAAAAGCGAAAACGTAGAACATTATGCTATCTTTTGAAATGTTTAGTATAATACACTTTACAATTTCGGTACAGACGCGTACACTGTTAAATACATAATAATATAATAATATCTGTACTATGAAAACATTATTATTATCTTCCAGTTGCACATACTTATCAAAAATCACCGATAACACGTCGTTCGACGGGACGCGGGAGGGGTGGGGTGAAGGGGTAATTCATTGTTTGCATAACGCACCAAACATGCTCCATAATTACATAATTCATCTTGTAGAGTGCGCGTGCGCTTCGGCAGTTCCGTTTCCTGTTTTTGAAAATATTTATCGAGTGCGTGAGAGCTATTATAATAATAAGTGTGGCAAATTACTGTTAATGTGGAGTGCTTCTATTGATGATCATAATTATGGTGCGTGTTGCTTGATGAATTCACGAACAAGGTAAGCTTGCATAATGTAACTACAGAAATAGTAGCAAAATTATTATTAATATGTACATGTTGTTAGGTACCTACTTATCTAAAACTGTATTTTTTTAAGGCTTAAATATTTGAATTTAGGAACTTACTTATTATTTTCTTTTTTTTCGTACTTAGTTATTACCTAGACTGGAATTCTCGACAGTGATGACGACATATTTATCCTTCGATACATAGTACTTATAAAACAAAGTCGCTTCCCGTTGTCTGTCCCTGTTTGCCTGGATCTTTAAAACTACGCAACGGAATCTGAAGCAGTTTTTGAGCATTTCACTACATTGTGATGTCATTTAGTATTACCATTGATCTGTGATTTTAATTGATATAAGTGGGTATTAGTAGTCATACGTAAGTTTAGTGTTAACTGAAAAAAAACATTGTATAATTATTTATTGTCTGTGATCATTACACATTCCAATATTGCGTATACCTATTTAAATAAAAACTGTAACTGTGTACTGTGTTTACTGAAATCTATCATTTAAAAAAAAAGTAATAGAAAATTCAAAAAAGCAAAATTACTATCTGCAATTTTAATCTGTGATTGTTTTTAAGTATAAGTTTATTAATACTTTAAAAGTTCAATTGAAATGATTATTTTACCTGTTAATAAAAATTCTTTAATAAACATGTAGTTTTTTTTAACACTTGTGTAAATGTCTGTACTAAATTTGTAACACTATCCTACATATTTTAGAAGGTAGCATAATATTCTGCGTTTTCGCTTTTTCGTAACCACCTAAATTTGGTCGGGTTACCACGGTCATTCACTTCCTAATGACTATAATCGTATTATCTCATTAATTATCCAATGTACTACGCTGAAATTTTACTGATATACAACTGAACTACACAACTAATAATTGACATAACATTCAGTTCATATATCCATATACAGGCTTATCAGTTGCCAAATAACACCGCGTGCATCATGACCGTGCTCGTGAAGAACTGATTATCATCATAACTTGTTAAATACTTACAGGATACTAATGAAACATCACATACATTTGAAGGCAGTTACAAGCTTCAAAATAATGTTTAAAGTAAGTCTTTAGACCTCTTATTGAGAGTGCTGGGACCAATTGAAGTGTTTTCTATTTAATGAAATAACCTTTAAGATATGTATTATTTTGGTATTTTTATTGCAGAACAAATTTAAACTAATTCCAAAGAAGTCTTGTACAAAATATGATAAGAATCCGCTTAACCGTTTCAAAGATCTAGCAAAACCAAAAACGTTACCCCAGCAAAATCTCGAATAACTTCGCAACCGAAGAAAGAACAAATACAAAATAAGGCACAACATTTACTTCATTTAGACAACTAATTTTATAGCTAGTATTTATTTAAATATTCCCATTAGAAAGAAAAAGGTCTGGCTGGGGTAACGTTACCCCAGCAGGAAATGTTTTTGTGAAATAATTAAAAAACTATAAGCGCAACAAATTTAAAAATGTGCGCAACAATTACAGAAGCCGCAAAACTAATTATCTATAAGATTCAAATGACCATTTTCGACCACATCTGGCTGAGGTAACGGACACGGAATCCGCCTGGGAATTTTGCCTCTCCCTCACGCGTTCCGCCTCCGAGCATTACTGCTTCGCAGAAGGAGGTGACGGCTTCCCATGCCCTCTCGCTCCGTACCATGGCCTGGACCAGGGCCGGACGCGAGAGATCATCGCCACCAATTGCCTCTCCACACAGTGGTGACACCCGGGCGTTTCCTCTCGCCTAATTCTACACAGGAATCTCCCGAAGCTGCCGTGTCCGGTGAGGACGTGCGTCAGGCGGAAGGCGAGGACGCCACGATGCCAGGCATGCCCATGCCTTTTTTTTGTTGAGAACCTGTGGCGCTCACACAACCACTTACCAAAGTTTTATCACAATCTGTCGAGCCATTTTCGAGTTTTTGCGAGTCTAACGCATCCCAATTGATTTTTATTTAAATCGATAATATTATACTTATTTGTTTGTAAGTTTTATACTTTCAATTGGAATCTAAATTATTTGAAAGATAATAGAGGAAATTAAAAAAAAATATTCAGGCAACCCATTTGCAATATATTTGTACTTAAACAAATTTTATTTGATAAAAATATTTTTTATCCAGTAAACAGGTGGATGAAGATCAGTCTATTGGTACCAACTATTAAACAAAAATAAGAGGCTTATTTATTTAAAATAGGTATCCCAACAGTTTAAACATTTTACATTAATTAATAAAAGTTATAGGTAGAAAAACAGTAGGAAAATGGTCAATAAACACAAATTTTAATTGCTAAAATAGTTATTAAAATACTGGTAAGCGGTCTGTATGGTCTTTTAAAACACCTAATAATGAATAGGCTGGTCTTTGCTAAGATTGGTCACCATAGCCAAAATTAGGGTCTGGAGGACAATTATTTATTATTATGTAGATAAAGTAATAAACAAACCTGTTGGTAAGTATATAATTGTGTTATTATCTGTTGCAATTTCTTCCAGTTGAGCTTGGTAAGGCCTTGCCTTTAGCTGGTCACTTGCAGCTGCATCTGGTCCCTGGCTCAAATCCATCTTGATATTATCTATGCAAGTAAGATTCCGTTTAAATTATGAATACTTAGCTTGTTTTTTTTTTTAATTATGAATGCAGTTTCTTTTTAGCGAAAGCTGTGATGCGTCAGTATTGAGACATATTTTGTCAAAGTGCCTTAGCATAGTTTTCTAAAAACAGAACAGCGATCTCAATCTTACTTTATTAAACAAATATTTGCATGTGGCTGGACATAGTAACAGAATCCTGTGCATTTCTTCAAGAAATCACTTTGTAAGAGTATTTGTTTGAAGAAATGTAATTATATTATGTAGGTATTTACATATATAAATAAGTCTAGTGGTATTTACAAAATTTGACAACGTAAGTATAAATGTTTATTGGTTTTTACATAATATATATTTATTTATTTACCCACGTATAAAAAAAAATGACATAATGAAATTGTTAAAAAATCAATACTAAAAAATACACAATTCTAGGATTCACTCTCATATTAATTCAATGCATTAGACTCAGTGGAGCGCTAATTTAGTAAAATTGTGTAAAAATAATGAAATTCATTATTACTGTTATTTACCGGCGTTTTAATGTATAACACTTAAAATTATTTAATAAACTGTTGTTATACCTGGGCCAATGGGTGATGCAACTAGTATTTCATCAAAGTTAACAATAATTATGGTTTACCGTGCACTTCACTCATACTCACTAGTTCTGAGACTTCTGAGTTCACAAAGTACAACAAAATATTATTTTCCCTCTCTCTAAAGTCTAAAGACTCTTCCACCTTTTGTTTTTAATGCCAATGCACAGCCCAAGGGCTACCATACTCACGAGTAAAAATTCCCGAAATTTGCCCTGTGAGAATAAAAAAAAAGAATTATTTACTACACAAACAGTACTTGCTATAAAATACAATCCATTGTATATTTTTTTACTGTGCGTTTGCACTGGCGAAACATTCACAATAATACCTACCTGTTGAATACTTGAAATCTCGAGTTCCTGTCAAAAATTGTATGGAACATTGATATAAAAAAGGAATTTTCAACATATTTTGTCGTGAATGTTTCGCCAGTGCAAACGCAAAGTTATTCAAAATACGATTAAACTTAAAAAACGGAAAACTATTGCAAACTACGTGCAGGCGACTTATTTCAGTAATTTTCCCAATTAAATGGTACTTTTCAATTATGGCATCTCTGGCTGATGCCATTTTACGTTTCGTTTGACGATTTGTATTCTAGCTTCAGATTTTCATGCCTTATTTCATGATCTTTCCTAATTGACTTAAATAAATATTATGCCAAATTTTATCATGGAACAGATTATTTTGGACTTGAACATCTACTGGATCACAATTATGATATTTTATAATTGAAAGGTTCAAACGGAACGTATTAATATAATAAAGTGGTTATTCCCATGTCATAGAGTAGATATTATACGTCATGCTACGTGGTCCAAGCTCAATGGGTCCAAGCCGTTATATTAGTATACCTACATTCCTTTAGACTAGGACCTTTCATTTCAAGTTTACATTCCTTTAGACTTGGACCTCTCATTTCAAGTTTCTACATAACTTATTATTCCTTTATTTCATTAAAAATTACATTTTTAATTTCATAAAAAACATTAAAAAATAGTAACCCCATCGGCATCACCGCTCAGGTAAAGAGACAGCCTTAAATTGACATAATACCATCACCAATCTGTAAGCCCCAGCTTGGTTAAAAGTTGTAGTGCTTTCTTCACTTGTCATAGCAGATTATACATTCTACACTCGCGACAATCTAAGAAGTCCGTTTTGACGTTTCGGTCTCGTACTTGTAATTAAACGATATGCCTTGAGAATCAGTTTCAAGCAATGTAGATAAGTCGTCGATTACAAACTCTCTAAGTATGATTAATCGATATGTCTCGAGAATCAGTATTTTAGAAACGAATATTTTTTTTCATTGCTACACAAAGGGTTTTTGTAGCTGTCAAAACGGACTTCTTAGATTGTCGCGAGTCTAGTTTTCTAATTTGACAGATGCAAATGTCAAACTCCAAATTGAAAAAACAATAAAAAATCACTTGAAATGTAAAATTAGTCTACGAAATAAAAAAAACTGACTTTAGCCCAGATAAAAATTGAAGGCTAGCATTTTTTAGATCGCCATGGACTCGCAACGAAGTTACAACACCGTAAATAAGCTTTAAATACATAAACTTAGCAAAAACTTTCGATCATTCGTGCATTATTGATCGAAGGAAAAAACTACAATAATATCAATGCGACAATGCACACTCAATGCAGCTTTGTTTGTTCGTCGGTTTCTTCCCATGCATCGACAAACTACAAACATAGAGTATACATAAAAAGCTAAGTCTTGAAGTAACTATTAGTTTAGTCAAATAGCTTATTAGTTTAGTCATTAGCTTTCACAATATTACTTCCACAGCTTCCACTACAGAACACAGTTCTCATTTTGCTATCTTTTCTTTTGTGGAAGTGTGGTGCATTTCCCCAAAATTAAAAAAATATTCTGTCGAAATCTGACTTTTAACTGACATTTTTGAGTACTGAGTGACAGCTAGCTAGTGACATTTGTGAGATAAAGTGTCAAATTCGACAATTGAGAATTTGCGTGAATAATTGTTTGGTTTCCATAAAATGAAACTCAATTCTAAAAAACGGCTCCTGCCCCTGTACTCTAGTTTATTACTCATTATATTTACAAGTGCTGTGTCGCCTGGTGGTAAATTCATCTTTCTGTTGTTGTAGGTTATGTATGTATTATCTGGGTACTAATAGGCGTTTATTATTGTTTATTTTACTGTTACAGCTAATGATTTACACTTCTATGATGGCGTTTCTACAGCAGACGTTATATTTGGTGACGTGTTTTTCGAAATATTAGATCCCCCTGAACTTAGGTATTCCTATAGGATCAGACCGGCCAAAGATTTTGGTACACCTTTCGTAAGTATCATAAACTTATTGAAAACGTTGCATACTGTAACTTAAAATATAAGTTGAGTAAGTATTAATTAATCAGTAAATTTTTCAGAATGAGAGTATACAGTTCCAGGATGCTCGGTTGGTACCAACTGTACCCCTGCATAGTTGCTCTGATATAGTAAATCATGATGATATTGTGGGACAGATCGCACTGTCTGAAAGAGGGTAAGTTTTGTGTTCATATATTATTTGCACCTTAGAAAGAAAAACTAAGGAAATAGGTATTTAATGGCTGTTATGTTATGCCACGTTCAACCATGGGAAGTGTTTTATCTAATGTAAGAGAGTAGATAATATATTCCTTGAGCTAATGTTGATAATTACTATTAGATATTATTTTGATAATTATAGTTCCTTATCCATAGATTTGTCTTGAAATTGTTTTTTTTCATGTAATTTTGGTTTTGTTGCCTATTTAAAAAATGCCTTTATTTGTAGAGTTTGTATTATTTAATCATTTTCTATTATGTGTTTTTCAGGGAGTGTTCCTTTGTGTTCAAGACGGCCAAAGCACAGCAAGCTGGAGCAAGGGCCATTATTATAACAGAGTCCGTAGACAAATGGGATGATTCCCTTGATCATCTAATAGAGATGGTTGATGATAAGTAAGGTCTTTTATTTCATTATTTTAGTTTCTGCTTTCTTAATTCTTATAACTATACTGCATTTTTATCTGTAACTATTAAACTACAGCAGTAAAATTTTAATAACCTTTTTTACTGGGCAACAATGTTGTTAAATGCTTAATACCATCATTAATGCTAATTTTAATTGAATTTTGAGCTCCCGAAGTAGGTGCATTTCGTGTTTCAGATTCTTTTATATATATATTTTTCATCTTATTATATTTTTCAGAATGGAGGTAGACGTGAACATACCGGCAGCTTTTCTTCTTGGTCGAAGTGGCGCCACAATACTACGCACATTAAGAAAATTAAAAAAAAGCTATGCAGTGGTCAATCTGCCCATAAACATGACACATGTGCCAATTGGTAAGATGAACCAACCACCTTGGATTTCATGGTAATTTTGCACTTTCTTAATTAGACTTACATAAGTAATTAGTGTTTCCATTGTTATGTGAATTGTATTTTCATAACTCATAAAAATAATGTTTTGTGTTTGTATGAAAGAAACATGGACTATAAAATATTAATGAACAATCAAGACAACATTTATTGTTCTAGTGATTAGCATGTTCTGTTCTATTTGTAAAAGCAAATTCTTTCTTTTATTCAATGTACAGTGTTCCTCTAGTGTAGCGGAAAGAAAGAATTATTTTACAGGGGTATGCCACTATGCCAGTTGTCCATTCTTCTGTCTATGCCAGTTGTTCTTTCTTCCTTATATTTTGGATTTGAAATTAAGGTATCAGCTTAAAATGACCTGCGATTTTTTATTTATTTATTATAATTTGCTTATTGATTTTCCATCTCAGGTTGATAGAAAAATACTTAAATATAAATACATTCAAAGAGATTCATGAAAGTGTAAGTACACACTTTAGATTCATTAATTTTCATTCCGAGATTTATTGTAATTATTGTATTATGAATATAATTGATAGTGATATGCTCTGACTGCAGTTTTGCAACCAAAATATAAGTACAAATTTATTATTTGTAAACCTGTTATGTAGTTATTAGTGGGTACTTTTGTACAATGAATGTATAGTCCTGTTGTGTGGTTTCTCACATAATTATTATTATATGAAACAGTACTGTCAAGTTCGAGAGAAATTAAAAATAAAAAAAACCCTTGAATGTTGGTGTCAAGCTATGATGTGAATGTTAAGTGTTATGTTATTATTTATTTGTTTCGACTTACTCTCGGTTTTTGAATTGAGAATTTGAGGTTGAGAACTTGTCAAACTCCACTTTAGCATTACATAAGGTGAGAGCCTGCGAAATTCAAGATTTTGCCTAAGAAATTCTGAATTATTCGGGCTACATTGAAAGTAGAGTTTGCTAATTCTCAACTTGAAATTCTCTAATCAGAAACGTGATATGTTACTTTTTCGCTATCTATATGGCATCGGCCGTGTTGATATCATAGTATGTAAGCCTTTGACAGCTATTATTTCTTTTGTGCTGGACTGCTTCGTTGGTATAGTGTTCGTAAGCGTTACTGCTGAGCCATGAGGCCCGTGGTTCGATTCCCAGGTCGGGCAAAGTGTTATTGGGATTTTCCAGTAGGAAATTCTTAGTAGCAGCCCAGAGTTTGGATTCGTGCCCGGTTGATGGCAATAGGCTCGCCCCCTATTACATGGGACTTAAACATAACTGGCGAAATGTGGGTGTAGGTACCTACTATGGATACACCTCTGCCTCACCCTTCGGGGAAACAAAGCGTGATGTTATGTATGTATTTCTTATGTAAATATGTATGCTTAGTAATGTATTTTTTATTTCTGCATTGCTAACATCACCTACTTATTTATTAACAAAGGAAGAATTGTTAGGAAAAAGTTTAGTTGAACTGTTATTTGACTCAAGTAAATGAGAATGGTATGTAGCTAAAGAATTATACCAATGATTAAACTTTGAATTATTTTACATTTTGTTAAGTGTTTGACAATAATTGTAATTTCATTGTATCTTAACCATTTAAAGGTGTTATGCAAGACAGCAAAATGTAAATAAATAAGACATTCGATAAGTTAATTTATTTTTTAAGGACATAGAACTAATCTACCTACCACATTAATTATTTGAATTTCTTTCAAAATCGGTATTCTTTCATAATTTCCTATGCAAATAGGACTTACTAACTAAAGAACATTTGATATTTTTATAAATTGTTACCATGTGAATTGAATTGATTATCTGATATTTAATTCAAAAATATAAAATGAGTCATCTCATGTAATTCCTAGCTTTAAATTTAAATTACACTTTCATCATGTAATTCCTAGGTTTAAATTACACTTTAGCTTTTATTGTCTGGTCTACATAAGTGCAACACCATGCAGTGGTATACTCAAGAGTCGACACAATATGTAGTAGAATTTAAAAACTGTTTCCAACTTATTAAGAAATGTAAAATAAGTTCAGTGGTGACCAAATTGGTTTTATGCTTTAACTGATTGAATTAGCAGCCAGTTTATAAGAGATTTTGAGAAGATTTCTTTAAAAAAGAATGTTACTATTTTTTATTAGTTCAACGTTTGATGGTAACGTGTGGACAAGCTCAAGATTTTATTTATAAGGAAGTACGTTACCCAAAGCTTGCGGCTGAAAACGCACTTGTATTTATTGTCATTAGTTGCAGCTGAGATTTGATCTAAAAATGTGCAAGAAAATATAAACCCTGTGATAAAAGATGTTAACTGTAAGACTAGGCAACTTTCGCAACTAGTGTAGGCGTTTTTAGAACGTATACGCGACGCTAACGCCACGACATTAGCGAAGCATCTACGCAACTGTAGATTGAGTCCCATCTGGTTACTCCCAACATTGTTAAAATTACCATGATTGATTTGTTATTCTGATGCTTTTCATAGTTTTGCTAGTCTGCTTATAAATGTTTTTGTTTTTATTGCGCTTTAGTTTCTGTGCGTCGTACTTTTACTCCATTATTAATGAATTTTTACCGACTTCAAAAAAGGAGGAGGTACTACGTTCGGATGATTGTTTTTTTTTAATTTTTTTTTTTATGTATGTTCACCGATTACTCCGCCGCTTGTGAACCGATTTTGAAAATTCTTTTTTAGTTCGAAAGGGTATACTCTCGAGATGGTCCCATATAAATTTTATTAAGTTTGCTTGCGTAGTTTTTGAGCTAGCTTCAATATTACGTATTTTTCCCACAGTCTATGTAGACGATATAATTATTAGACTCCTTCACTATTATTTACATAGCAGGTAGTAACTTGTGTGGGGTAGGTACCACCACTAAAAAGTGAAAAATTAAAACTTTTTACAAAAAAAAACAACCGACTTAAAAAAAAACCCAAAAAAAGTGAAAAATAACTTTAATTTCGGAAGTCGGTGGCAAAAAACGAAAATTAAAAAGCAAAGACACCGACTTACGAAATTAAAGTTATTTTTCACTTTTTTAGGGTTTTTTTTTAATTTATTCTAGAATTGACGTGAATGTGATGTGACATTTAAACACCATTTTTTTTTCCGTGGGGAAATCCTCATGAATACCCTTACGTCTTGGGAGACGGATGGTTATGTCGCAATTTTACCGACTAAGGGATCTCGCACACTAGACGGCCACGACTCCGGCCAGTCGTGGCCGTGTAGTGGTATTGTATGGTGTGCGGCTAGTTGGCCGTTGCGACGAAGTGCGCGATTCGTATCGGTTTGCCTGGTCGCTGCGACCACTAGTCGTCGTGGCCGTCTAGTGCTCGAGATCCCTAATACCCCACTATTCCTACCCATGAGTCGGGGGGCCTCGGGGGCCCGGGAGATACTTGTACATTCGCCGCACCCCCGTCTACCTTCTCGAACAACAAGGGCTTAAAGCAAAACTTAAAGATTTTTTTTATGAATTGGCATTCAAGTGTTGTAAGCTCTTTGCTGTTCAGTAGTTGATGTATTAAGCTATCGTTGTACCTAATTATGTATTAAAATTTGTGTAATAATTAATAGTCACCTTTTGCTTCAGGATTTTGTAAATAGATAAGTTGATATGCCGCCAGGCAGAGGTGGCGTGAAAAAGTTATTCGCTTCGAGAATATCTATCGAAGCACTCGGTCAATGACCTTTTATAATGAGGATCTCATTGTAAATAACTACATTTAATATATTATTAAATATTAAATTAATCATTTATGGCTTTTGTAATTTATTGTGTGAAGTATTAAAACTTGAATGCTCGAAATGAAAGGCCTTGTTATTATTAATTTTGTTTACACAAGTTCCTCAAACAAACTTATCTGTGTTTATGGTTTCTGGCTAGATATCGGCACCAAGCAAGACAAGTGTAGCATACCTACTCCTTTGTGTTACTAAAGGCACTGCGCGGTGAATGATGCAACTGTCGAGACACAAAGACAAAAAAAAAAAAACGATAAGAAAATGTTTAGAAAATGATATATCTTGAATTGTTCAAGGCATTTCTTTTCTAATAAACGAGTAAGAACAAGAAGAGTTGAGACTTCCTTGGTCAAATCAGAACGTTGCGGATCCAAGTAAAGTACAACCTGTACGGCTGATTACGATAATTCCGATCTATCGACCTTAGAATTAATTTACATTTAAACATCAGTTAATTCTCTTGATAATGCTATTAGCGCCACGCAAGATCCTGCTGTGAATTATTGACTGAACTAATCCGGATTGATCGTTCATGGACGGTTAATTATTATACGTCGAAATACCTGCAAGAGATCGACTTTCAATGAATACCTCATGGACAATTCAATGTGGATTAGTTCAGTCAAGTGCCGCTCTATAATATGTGGCGCTAGTGGATCTATCGACTGATTTATTTCCGACTTTTCGAATGATAATTAGGTTAGATTTTTATTTACTTATTTTAAATTTTCGCATTCAAATAAAGGTACAAAGACGGACTTAATGCTTTAGGCATTCTCTACGAGAGATTAGATGGCAGGTGCTCTGTTTTTATTGGTCGACTTTTATAAGAGCCAGATGATTATAAAAAAAAAAAACATGTCCTGTTACATTATTGATCTTTATTTATTCAGAATAAGTGCAATGCGGTCGACAGTGTTAGTAACAAAATATATGTTAGTACTTAAACTTAATAATTAAAAAAGTAACACACGATCAATCATAATCCGTATAATTTTGGAGGATATTGCTAAACCATTGCTTCATATGTTCGAAAAATTTGTCAGCTCAACAACGTAAGTAACGCAATGAATGCTGTTGAACTGTCAAAATGAAATAGATTGTGATTAATCGTTTGTTACGCAATTAGGGTGCCCGGTGCAGGTCCTATTTGTAAGCGCCCACATTAGCGGGCTGTGCGTCCAGGCACTCCGGGCAATTAATCTGCCTAGCCTTTTCCAAACTTTACTGGGGTCGGCTTCCAGTCTAACCGGATGCAGCTGAATACCAGTATTTTACATGGAGCGACTGCCTATCTGACCTCCACAACCCAGTAACTGGGTAATACGATACCCCTTGGCAAGACTGGTTGTCAGACTTTCGGGCTTCTGACGACCCGTAACGACTGTCAAAGATCCACAAATGACTGCCGGGACCAACGGCTTAACGTGCTTTCCGAGGCACGGAGGAGTCTCGGTATGTAAAGATGGTCACTTATCCACAGACCAACCGGCAAGCGTAGCTTAACCTGTTGGATCGACCCGTGTGACTGTTATTACTTACTACTTAGCCACGAGCTCCTCCGGGTCCGGGTAGGTACTCCGGGCAGCCAAACAAATTGCGGCGGTAATAAAATTGACGCAGAAAATTAAATCAGCTAACGATCAGTCTTACGAAACTGTTTTATGAAATAATATCACAATGGAAAAAATCGACATTGATATAAAAAGCACCTAGCTGCAGAGCAAAAACCAAAAATGACACATTCGCGTGTCATAAGCACAGCATGCGATCTGAGTATTACAGGTGTTTCAATATTGAACAAACCCAGATATCTCGTGCAATGAAACATGAGGCTTTTATTTTTATTTAGTTAATGGAACGAACAGCTGAATTAAGTATTTATTATTGGCAACTTTTGCCGAGCGAGCAGGTGTGACATAGTAGCGGCACAGGCTTGTTTGAACTTTTGCGGTTTTTTTGCCCTCTGTCAAAGGTAAAAGGACTACTACCTATATAAGTACTTAGATTGATAAGTATGTACAGTCGAAAAAATTGAATTCTGACCCACCATAACCTTATTTTCCTACAGACATTCAATTACAATTAGGTAGACATTCGCGTAAACATACATTTCCTTAGTAACGAACTTGTCATCTGCCATCTTTGTTATTTTGATGGTTTCAAACGATTTATCGTCAAAGTGGGTTTGACTGGCTGTACCTACCAGAAAACTTGACCGCTAAAATGCTAGGAAAAAATAAGTGCAAGATGTGTAAAGTCTTCTTTTGGCCAGCATAATCTACCTATAATGTTCCCACTGCTGGGACACAGCCCTCCTCTCGATGAGAGGCTGTGGGCCGAAATCCACCACGCGGGTCCAGTGCGGTTTGGTAGATGTCACATGTGTCTCGAATTTTTGGTTCTAGGATATGCCGGTTTCCTCACAATTTTTTCCTTCACCGTTTTGAGAGCAGTGGTGATGAAATAAAACACACTGTAAAGCGCCTGTCATGGTTCGAACCTACGATCTTCGCGGCCGTTACTACTGGGCCACCACTGCTCTTCTTTCTTAATTCTAGCTGAGGTATGTTTTAGCTATTAGGTACCTACCTACGTAAACATGACCTACTTTGATATCAACTTTTAGTTCAACGTAGGTAATTATCTTGTTAGAATCGGTATGACTAGCCCAATCATCGCATCGAAGATACATACTGTAATTACCGGGGTAATTACTGTAAGTTACAACTACTTAGTTAAATACCTATCTACCTACATTCTGCGTATAGGTAGGCACCTAATGTTATGTGCGTGACCGACGCGACGATGGCATATAACACCGCTGTATTTATAAATGATGAGGTTATCAAAATTTTATAAATTGTACCTATATGGTAGGTAGAGAAGAAGAAGATATAGAAGGTACGGTCCGCAACGAAAGACGATTAACACTCACATTTACTTAATATTATAATAATTAATAATCATCTAAGTAAATTGCACTTAAGTACTTCAGTAGGTACCTATCATGTTGATAAAAGTTTCACAGAGTCGTAAATAGGTACAGTAAGCCGCACATCTGTGGTGAGAAAACCAGTATAAAACTATTCTATTGAAATTCCGTACTACGCTATGTTAGGGCAGCTCAAGGTCAAAGTGTTACCAACGACGCGACGCGCAGTCGACTGTACAATAATAGGTAATTGGAGGAAAAAAAATCCTTCATTTCTTTCTCGTATGTGACAAGAAGGTAATTTCCAATTGGTTAGAATATGAATAAAGAATATGAATATCTTTGTTACTTAGAGCACGTAGGACTAGGTAAGTACCTACCATAAACAGGTGCAGATTCCTATTGATATTCATTAATGATTATTTATACGTTATGGTGTTCATTACCATTGGCAACGTCGCAATATGTGCGTTATTACAGATAGTAAACTACCTACAAATAGGTTGGTAGGTACTCTTGATCCATAGGTAGGGCCAACCCACTTGGATAGGTAGGATATATTATGATTCAAGAGATTTTTTTCTACATTTTCTGATAGGTTTAGTAGGTAAAACATGCAAATAGTAGGTTTTTAATAATCTAAAACCAAGCTTTGATTGTGATACCTAAGTAGGTATGTACCTACCTACCATTAGGTATATCGTGATATTGGAAACCTGAGTCGTGATACTATTTTCATGGAAATAACTACGGTACGGTCTACATAGGTAACGTAGACCGTACCGTAGTTATTCCCATGAAAATAGTATCAAAAATCTTTCAACATTTTAAATATACCAATTAATTTTCAGTTTAGTTACTTACTTACTGTTTATGGCAAACGCACAGATAAGTCTGTTGATCTGTATTTGAAATGTCTTGCAAATGCTACACTTCCACAGTCTCGCTCGCCCCTCGCAGACGGAATCAAACATTCAAAGATATCGACGTTCCTTCCGCCAGTTTGTCACGACCTCTTGTTGGCCAGAAACCTGGTAGGCATAGTCCGCATCAAAAAGATGATTCATCATCGACAAGAAGTCATTTAATTGTCTACAATTTGTGATGCATATTTTGCATAATACCTACCTATCTATATTTAGTGGCTACACTACACATTGATACAAAATTATAGAACAAAGATAGTAGACAATTAAATCAATTCTTGTCGATATCTTTTTGAGGCTGACTGTACCTACTTCGGTAAATTATTGTTAACTAACTTAGAGATAAAAGTGTACAATTTTTAAAGGCTTTTGTTTCTGTTGTATTGTAAGGGTTGATGTTGATGTGTGTTTTAAATATCGTGTTAATTACTTATTGCAATTACAAGGATTTGCGAGTAGGTGGTGCGAAAAGTAGAATGTTCTCCTCGGGGATAAAGGTGTCTTCGCCTTGGGCGAGCTTGAATCTCTCGCTGCACTCTGGAGTCTACCTATGTCTTAACGTAGTCTTAACTCTCGCTTCGCTAACTTGTACACCTCCTAGAATAGTAGAATCCTTCGTTACTTTCGGGATTCAAAAAGCGCCCTTGACATGAGTACACTGCCTTATCCCCTTAGTGAATCGTCTATTATTAAAGAGACACTGGTTTATTCTAATAATGTTACCTAATAGTATTCTGATGTATCATACATCATGTTTGTACTATCAGGGGCCATACATGATGTATGTCCCTGCCAAGGTGGACCGAAGACTGCATGGTGCAGGTTCCGGGCGGGAATCTGGTGGTGGACAGGTTGTTGTCTCAATCCTTGGGCGAAGGCTTATTGTCAGCAGTGGACGTCTTTCCGCTGAAATGATGACTGTTGGTACTTTAATATTATTATCATTTAGTTTATTTCAATAGAATCGGGCCACTCCAATTCGGTACAGAAATTGAACATTATTGATCCATCCTTACCTAGGCGCGATAACTTCACGCTTTACATAGGCGTGAAGTTATCAGTAAAATATGATTAGTTCCGGTGAACTAGGTGAAGTAACTCGTGGGTGGCCTAATTATGATCGTCGTAATGTTTAATAGGTAACTTGGTAGGTGCCCTATAGGTACTTAGGTATAAGGTATCTAAGGCAAGGTAGGTATTGTACCTACCTACTTATTTTGCGACAGTCCTTCTGGGTGACTATTGTGCGTGGGCCATGGCAGCGGTCGGTGGTTATTCCGACAGTTTTTTCCCCAATTTTTTTTGAAGAACAGTTCCGTATATTTGAGTATTTTGATGTCCTCAATTTGATTGTAAATTGAAAGAAGCATGTATAAAAGGACCCCTTCAACCATAAATATTCCTCCCTAGGGAATGAATAACATGAAACAAACAAAGTTTTATGAAAGGTAGGCAAGTATTTGAATATTACATACAGCGACGTTGGCGATACTAAATTATCCGTCACGAAAAGTCATGGTAAGTAGGTTTTCAGTAGGTTGGTACTTAAATTTTTATATAAGTAAGTACTAAAAATTACATTAGGTTTATGGCGAGTAGAGAGGTACCTAGTGGGGAAAAAATTATGAAGGAGCTCGGAGTTTGACTGTGTGCCCCATTCATGGCAAGTAGACTCACCCCCTATTACATGGGACTTAAACATAACTAGCGATATGTAGGTGTAATGTAGGTACACCTCAGCCCTTCGTGGGTGCTATAGGCGTGATGTTGTGTAAAATTATGTTTTGAATTTAATTTTACACTTTAAATAAGTTCAGGAAGGTATATAGTGCTTGGTAAATATGTACTTATTTACGTATTTATAATGAAAAGGCAGTAGACGACATTCGTGACAGAAATATTGTTGCGTGTTCTAAGCAGTAAAAAAGTTAAAACAAGCGAGTGAAAAGTACTGTTAAAGACGTTATCAAACTAGAACAAGTGTGAGTAAACTTAACTTATCCACCATGGGTGTTGGTACAATCACCTTTTACTGTTTTAAATGGTTCTCTATTGTGTTCCCTAACTTTTTTATCCATAATCTAAAGTGCCATATTTTTTTTTGTCATAATCATCATTTGTCCGAATGATAACTTGCCCGAACTTACTGTCACATTTTTTTTTTTGTCATAATCATCATTTGTCCGAATGATAGCTTGTCCGAACTTACTGTCACATAATATAACATGCCATAAAATTGAAATCCCTAAATACAGTATGCCCTAAAGTTTGCCATAAATATTACAATCAATAATATACAAAAGACTTAAAAACCGTTTTCAATAAAACTTATGTGTCCTAAATTCAAATTAATTAATATTTATCTATCCAATGTTGTTATCTATCAAATGTTGTTTGCAGCTCAATAAAACAATTAATTGTGAACATGATGTGGTATTTATTTCCCAGTAAGAAGCATGCAAACAAGCATACACCATGCATGCAAGCAAGCATGCACCATGCAAGCAAGCATGCAGCATTCAAGCGAGCATGCAAGCAAGCATGCAGCATACAAGCGAACATGCAACATGCAGCAAGCATGGTTTCTGTCACGGCTCCGGCGCTGCGGGGCTCCGGCGGTCCCACGCGAGCTTATCATCGCAGATGGTTACAACCACCTGCTCCTAAACTCGCGGGCCGCCTCGCCCATCCACGCCTACGCGATTTTAAATTACACTCTACGGGTAGGGCATACAAGACTGCGTGATTAACAGCGATTCGTTTCTGTCACTAAAACCTAATTTTTAGCTAATGTTTTAGGACTAACAATTTTATTATGAATGAACATTCGGAATAATACACATTTTAAAATACAATACTTACGACATATGACTTTATTTCATGCAAAATTAGGAGATTCAATTATTATAGTACTCGATATTATGACATAATAGTTTTAGAACTAAAGATAATTATATAAAACGAAATTTCGATTTTTTTATCATTATGGTTACTGAAGTTTATACCAAACGTGTTATGGATAATGATTTTCGGACAAACAATTTTAGGAGAAGAAAGTACCCTATAGGTAATGTGTTGCACGCCCTAAGAATTGGAAAATATGATGTTAATTTGCTAAAGTGACACATGCAGATGAAACGGAATACTTAAACTAATTTGAAATAAGTAGATTTTGTAAAAAGTAGGTAAGTACCTAGCAGTACCTATAAATTTTATTCATGTTTTTCATTGCCCGTAGGTACATTTGAATTTGAACTAATTGGGTACATACATATGAAAATAATTACCTACATTTTTTGTAGGCTTTGGTATATATACAAAACATAACCAACCTAACCTTATTAATTTATCATTCATAATAAGTTTTTTTTTTTCATTAAGTAGGTACTCTACTTACCATCTGTTATACATAAATAATACGATAAGCACATAGATATACAGACCTAAATTATAGTTTCAAATAGAATATAAAAGTGGCCTACCTACGTAGTCGCAATCGATGTTCCTTTGTCTATGGCTCGTTATTTGTGGGAATAGACACACATGGTCCAATCAACGTGTATTCTTCACTTGTGGCTCATTAATAGGTAAGTGTATTTGATTGGCTGTAATTTAACTGTGTATTAATATTTTAGTACCTACCTGGCCATCGATTTTTGCTATTGCTTAAGGATATCCTTACATATTATAAAATAAAGTCCTCCGCCGCGTCTGATTGTTCGTGATAAACTCAAAAATTACTGCACCGATTTTCATGCTGTTTTCACCAGTGGATAGAGTGGTTCTCGAGGAAGGTTTTAGTATATAATAACCAACATCCACGCGGGCATCAGCTAGTGTTTTATAATTTACTATTATAATTGTTAATATAAGATATAAACATCCGCATTGATAACCTCCTCCTTTTAGAAGTCGATTAGTAAAGAAAATCGAAACACCTGGAAGTTATAGATATAGCTGGTGATAAGAGAAAGTGTGACTTCTGCTAAGTATCAGTGGAAAGGTGATGGACAACTACCCATCGAGGCATCGAACCTATGATTAGACGGTGCAATTTTATCAACTCTGAACCTAACATAATTGGCCGAAATGACAGACAAATTGCAGTTCTTGTCTTTAATGTTCTCGTGAAAGCTTATTTCGTAATCTAGAAAGAAGGGTCCCTAAGCCCTATATTTGCTATATTTACGTCGGTCTTTATGTTGAGCTTACGATATAAGTAGTAACTTATATAAAAATCAGAATATGAGTATATATTCTGGGTTCTGTTTGCTCTGAACACGATCAGCAGATCTACTGTCAAAGCTCATGATGGCTGTTGTGGTTTTTTGTATTTATTATTTATTACTTATTAACACATAACCATTCGTAAACTTTATTTTTAAATAATCTAGTGTTTAAATTTTTGAGATCATTTGGTAACTATAAACGTTCACACATTGCAAGGCAGCTTTTATTATATTTAGTTAGTCTTGGAATCTCGCTTAATACGAGCCTGTTGGGGTCTCGTCGGTTTCGGACATTAACATCATCTGCTTTAAGAAATAAATCCTGATTCTTCCTCACAAACATACATATCTCATAGATATAAAGAGACGATAGCGGTAACAAACCAAGTTTTTTGAATACAGGTCTACATGATTCGTGTGGTTGGAGCCCGTAAATTGCTCTTGTAGCTTGCATTGTTTTTGTAGCTTGTTGAATAGCTTAAATTCTTCAAAACTCTGCTTTGAATCCCTGTAATTGACCATTTGACCAATAGTCCTTTAGCTCAAGTAGCCATTTCTACAATTAAATCAAAAGCATCCACAGTAGTGCTACACAAGAATCAGTTTAAGGAACCAACAGCTACTCTCTAATAACTTCTGCTATCACGGGTCATCAAGCGTACGATAAAATCTAACCGCAGCAGTATCCAAGTACATAAGTTTAACTTAGTACGATCGATAATGACTCCTACGGTACATGCGGGCTCATCGCGTATGCGCATGAGTATCATGTAATTTGAATAGATGCGCCTGAACAGGCTTGAACAAAGGATAATCAACCGGAAGCGATAAACAAACGGGTTTCGTACACAACGTTGTTGGAAAGAAAATTAAATGATGTAAGTACCTAGTTTTGCTGGTTTCATTATAATTGTGACATGTGCTTGATAGACCCCAGGGACCACCTTGCTGATAGCTAATAATGTTGAGCTGTTGTCTTACTTGCAACCATGAATATTACTCCAAGGATTATCTAATCACATACTTTTTTTTATTAATAGCCAGTGTTGTTCTTGGCAAGAGCCTCCTTTTCAATAATCAATTCCCGACTTTTGCCTTAAATCATCACTACATACCTAATTCTAAAACAAAGTCCCCCACCGCGTGTGTCTGTCTGAACGCGATAAACTCAAAAACTACCCAACGGATTTTCATACGGTTTTTACCAATGGACGGAGTGATTTGATTATTTTGACTGAAATCTGACGGTGATTGTTGAAGATGTCGAAAAAAATCATGGCGACTGGGAGTATTACTGGCGGGGGCTGCCTAAACCAATAGAGTTAGGTATATTAAAACAACGGAATTATTCACCCCCGGGGATATTTTCGACATCCACGCGGGTGGGCTGGCAACAGCTACCTATTTGGAATACCAGAATGATTTTGCTGTCGCTCCATCATCAAAACAAAAATAGAAATGAAATGTATTGGCACTTTTATGGGTAAATACTTAATAAAACAGTCTATGCGATACGAGTGACGATATTTAAGTGCGTCCGGCGCACCTTGGACGATCAGTTCCGCTACCAAACTAGATGCCTGACAAACCTTTTTACCACGGCATTAGGTATCTATAGTATCTTGCACGTGCCCACACGACAAAGAAGAAGAAATAAGTTTTTTTCCTTCCTACAACATTTCATTCATGGCTAGCCTCAAATGGTAATATACCAAATGCTACCAAATGGTAATATTCCCCAAGTTTTGATTATCGTTAATCAAAACTTGGGCAATATTACCATTTCCATATTTATATGGAGAACTTTTCTTATGAAATGAAATGAAATGAAATTGTTTATTCTGTAAATAGGATATTGGAATCACTTTTACACGTCATATTAAAAAGTTGTAAAAATAAGCTAGATGAGGTTGGCGTTTCCTATCTGACTACTCTGAGAAGAAAGGCCGAAACAAACTCAGAGGTCACCGTCTCCTTTAAAGTCCAGACATAATCTTGGTCAGGCCATATGAGGACCATGTAGATTAGAGTCTGAAATGGTCTTTTGAGGAAAGGACCACACAGATTTGAGTGGACCTGTCCAGTCAGTGCAAGCATTTGTCAGTAATAGTGGAGCTCAACTCAGAACTTAAGGAGCTCAACGACCTACCATATACCTACCACGATGCTACCATAGACGGGCGTTCCTGCGTGCGCTCGGTTACCCCAAGGCTTCCTTAGATAAGTCCTTACTTGCATCTGAAAACACCCAAGGGAAATAATGGACTGGTTTCCGAAGCGACAAACTGATTAGAAAATTTAATATTAATTAAGCTTTTATAGGGCTCTAGATGTGAGCAGCTTTAGTTAAAATAACTTTAAAAATCGTAAATTGCTGTAACATCACATGTCACTTCATCCCATACAGGCATTACCTACATATGCACGTATTGTATATTTATACGTTATTTTACCGTATCACGCTCTAATATTCTCTGCGTTTAGCTTCGTACAACAATGGCCGCAGTCACGCCCGTCGATTTCTCTACTGCGAACAATGTTTATGTAGAAAAAAACTGTTTGCGCTTCAGTGGTCAAGCGTAACGGACACGGCGTGTGCGCAGTGCTCTATGCGCGCCATCTTGGATGCGCGGATTGGGTTGCGCGGCGCGGCCCGAGCGCATACCGCGAACACTTGGAGTTTCATTGACTTGCTGTATCTACTGTTAATGTTAGTCAAGGTGTTTTTGCCAGAAAATCAACATAATATTATAAAACCAATTATCAGCATGATATGTAATGACGTGACCGTCACAAAATCTTAACTTAGTGGTGCTAAATTCTCTGTTCGTTAGTTTCAATTGCAGGGCACAAGCTTGGGTTTGTACGCCTCAACTTGACACAAACCTCCTTCATATACAATCTTCCTATTGCCCAGTAAAATACAGGTTTTACCTCAAACTCGGTCTGTGACTAAGGAGTGACTAGGACCAACAAGATGATCAATCAACATCATCATCATCATCATCTTATAGCAATCCACTGCTCAACTCAAGCTACCAAATACATGATTTCAATGGCACAAAATCTTGACTAAATCGTAATATTATAATACAGAATCATAATATTGTTTCCTTATTAAAGGCTTGCTTCATAATCCAACAGTGCAATACAGGTTATACAGGTGGATTTCTGTCGCAATTAGATGTAACATAGATACTTTAGCGCGGGAGCTGAGCTCAACATAATCCACTTAACCAATTAGTTGAAGTGAGTTAAAAGTGAACTCGTTATGATTGTTTTAATATTTCATTTTAGAATTAAAAGGTAGCTATATAATTTAGTAGTAGAGTTATGCTTTTTAGGGTTCCGTACCCAAAGGGTAATAAAACGGGACCCTATTACTAAGACTCCGCTGTCCGTCCGTCTACGTCTGTCTGTCTGCCCGTTTGTCACCAGGCTGTATCTCATAAACCGTGATAGTTAGACAGTAGAAATTTTCACTTATGATGTATTTCTTATGCCGCTATAACATCAAATACTAAAAAACAGAATAAAATAAATATTTTTTAAGGGCGTATACAACAAACGTGATTTTTTTGCCGTTTCTATAGATAATGGTACGGAACCCTTCGTGCGCGAGTCCGACTCCCACTTGGCCGGTTTTTTTTCTCGTGGCACGTGTATTGTACTGTTACTGGAGAATATTTTCCGAAAGGTCATTGCCTCGTTGTAAAACCAAGCTATTAGTCAGCCTTGCAAGGTTTATTGTTGGTTAATTTCTATTCATCATGCTGGGCTGGGGTTGGTGACTGAAAAGCTAACCTTCTGGAATCGGTGACGCTACCGCCTGCCTACCTTTGGACTGGACATTTATGTAAGTAATCCAAGGGGTATCGTATTACCCAGTTACTGGGTTGTGGAGGTCAGATAGGCAGTCGCTCCATGTAAAATACTGGTATTCAGCTGCATCCGGTTAGACTGGAAACCGACCCCAACATAGTTGGGAAACAGGCTAGGCAGATGATGATTTATGTAAGTCATCTTCGTCAGAGTCGTATCAGATCTTGCCAGGGTTTTTTCACGTCCCAATAATAGAAACATTGAACAAGAATAGGTCCCAACACTAACTCAACATAATCATTCTCTTGCCCTTATCCCAATTTATTTGGGATAAGAGCTAGAGAACAAGTATTTTTTTCTACACTTCTCAATTAGTCGTCATCTTGGTAGTTACCCCTTTTCTAGCGATATCACCTTTTACACAGTCGATTCATCATTTCTTTGGTCTACATACCTAAGCTACTCTTATAGCCATCCACCTAGGATATAGGTTTAAGGTTCCAACACTTACCATACTGGACGTACCTATTTACAAAGTTATTTCACTAAGTACCAACAGATTGTACTCTTAGCCATCCATCTAGGATATAGGTTTAAGGTTCCAACACTTACCATACTGGACGTACCTATTTTCAAAGTTATTTCACTAAGTACCAACAGATTGTAAAGTTTTGTCTATTATGAACGACGGCGTAGTCAAATACACATCGTGTTATTTAGGAGGGGTTAAAATGTATGAATTGTCTAGCAGTCGAAATTAAATACCAATAGTTTTTGTTACCAGTAAAACACTGAATGCGCCCATCATGACCCAGTTGATGCAAGTTTTGCGAACGAACGATAATCTTGCTAATTGGCTCCCGGCCCAGCCGAGAGGTTTGCTTCTAATTGTTTGGGTAGCACGCAAACGCGTTTGACTCAGATTTCTAATTGTTTCTCTTAGCAGCCTTTAGTCTCAAGGCTTCTGTAATTTACAATAAACAATGGATCATAATAACTCAAATGATTGATATTAATATACAGCCTTCATCGAAATCTAATATTTGTTTGTTCTAAGTAATTCGAATATTTTATTATACTTATCGTGAGAACTGGTTAGGGGTTCGTGCTCGTGGCTAAGTAATAACAGCCGCACGGATCGATCGATCAGGTTAAGCTACTTGCCGGGGTCGGTCCGTGAATGGGTGACAATCTTTAGTCGATCCATGTAAAATACTGGTATTCAGCTACATCCGGTTAGACTGGAAGCTGACCCCAACCTGCTAAAGATAACGGTAGATAGATGATGATGATAACTTATCGTTAGAAAATACAGTACCTAGGGTGGCCGTAAATATAGCACATAGAATTTTACACAAAGTTGGGCTTTGAAGATCGTTGGTGAGAAGAGCGGTGGTGGCTGCCACATGGCGTCTGCAATTAACCCGATAATGACGTCACTGAAGCGCTATTTATGAAAGTAAGTTGGTGCTGTGTTTTCCTAGAGAGCGTTTTGACAGCGTAAAGTCAATCCCCGCTGCAATTATTTTCATGATAGCCGTCTGCGAACGTCGACTAGTCCGCACCGGCCACAACACATGCACGGCCCGCAACGGAATTTGGTTTGTTTTGCACTGCGTCAACTATCGGAACCGCATACACCGAGCGACAAGTTCATTTCTTCATACAAAGCAACCCAAAATCCGATGCGTGCATTGCGTGTTTTGCGGGCGGTGCGGACCAGTGGACGTTCATCTTAAGTAATAACTGTGTGACAATCACTTTCTTAAGCACGATGTGTCATATTTACTCCCTGGTTTATTTATTATAGATATAAGTGCTTACTGACGTAATGTGTGTACACTTGTGTCTCCCAGAGGGTAAGGCAGACATATATTGTGGCATCACTTTAAGTGCTCCGATGACAGCCACTGTCCCATGTGGTATGCTAGTCTATGTTTTAGAAGCTTTATTGAACTCAGATATTGAGGTCATACAAAAATATGTTATAGAATCTATCCCGTAGGATTTCTATTATGTAGAATCTTACTTTATGTATATTTTCTCTTCATCTTTTTACTGTGAAATATACTTAAAACATTAAACAAGTTAACACTCAAATATATGTATAATATTATGTAGGTACATATTAAAAAGGGGAACAGCTCATTGGCCATCAAAAAATTCGTCCGCATCGCCGTTAATGGGTAAAGTGCCTTAAAGGCTGGCAGCATAGTCACGTTGTATGGCATTAGTTACTCACATGTTTTTGTTTCGCTTTTCAAATACCACAAAATCATGTAACAAAACATATCACAAAAAGGTAACAGAGTATTATCCGAATAACCCTAACAATAAACATGATCCTTCAACATAACCCGTTCACAAAAAGCTCTCACATTCGATCGCATAACGTTTTTGTAAATTAACCCAATAATAAAAAGTGAACCTTTTCCACGTTGCCAGCTGTGATCCTACCCCACGTGGTGGCTTCGTGCAATAATAATGTTCTACTAAACCGCGTATAGACAGGTGAACTGTTCTCAATTTGGCGGTTTCGATGTAACTGTGACCTGAAATGTGTTTTAACAAAATTGGTTTTCAGTAAATGACAAAGATATTTTTTCGGTACTTACTGGATTTGTTGTGGAAACCTTCCCCAACAAACTTCGAACCTCACTCAAGTGAATGGACTTGTTTAATGCGTAATTCAAATTGTCCACAACCACGGCCACCGCCTCTGTCTAAATTACGCATGATTAGAGACCGCAGATATAAACCAAGACACCTATCGAGTTGTCAATCGGTTATCATGATAAGGGCATATGATGCGGAGGAATTTGGATGGCTATACGAGTAGGGGAAGACCAAAGACACGATGGATGGACTGTGTGAGAGATGATATGGCTAGAAGGGGAGTGACTACCGAGATGACGACTAATAGAGAAGGATGGGAAAAAAATACGTGTTGCGCTTACCCCAAATAAATTGGGAAAAGCGCAACAAAATGATAGCATCGATCGAGTTCCGAAGTGATATTTTGAAAATGAAAACAACTGGTGACCATCAACCCTGTAGAGTTCCTACAAAAAGACAACGCAATAGCGGAACGTCAGGTTACCGACACATTTAGTCACTAAATACGTTAACTTTTGCTAATTTTATTCAGTCTCTAGAGAAAAACCTAAAAAAGACAAGGAACGCTATAGCGTATGTGCTAGCAATAATATCTTGATCCCTAAAGCACAGAATGTCATCGTTTGTATGCCAACGTCTCTATCGTTAAAATACTGTATTCAAACATGGTTTACTGACAAGTGTCTCCCAAAGATATAACATCTAGTTGTTCAATACAATAAATTAAATTCAAAAATTTTTTATTTATAACTTAGTCAATCGTAGGCTCAGTCCAATCCTCCGGATGATTTTCCTTCTGATTATTTAGTGGACTTTATTTTTCAGATACTAACATCAGTAAACCCTTACTAAAAGTAGTTGCTAAAATATTCAAGTTTAATTCAAATCCCAATCAGCAAACAATATTAAGAAACCCTGTATAATTTTGTCATAACAAAATGGTAACACACCGAGTTCCCATCCAAATGGACGAAGGTCGTCGGAATCCATTTTATCTTGAACATTACCAACATGGTTATTCTTCAATATTTATATAAAATGTAAATTGTTCAGGGGCCCTGGGCCGTGACTGTGTTATATACATTAACGTTAGAGACTTGTTTTTTCGTATGAAAATAACGTGCTCCGTGGAGGGTACTATACAGCGTTGACGTTAAATTTTATTCTTTTCTCCGGTTTGTTTAGCGGATAGAGTTAAAATTATTTCTTAGGAGAATTTTTATTTCTTCCGAGCAACATGCTTAAGGTTGCTTTTTCGTAATAGAAAAGACTGACATGTTTAAAGGCCTATACTTAGCAAGAGTTACTACGAGTAAATAAACTAATTAGATTTCTACTTTCCATTCTTTCCAAACAATCTTTCATAACATTGGGTAAGTTTACTATTGGACTCAGTTTTCATACTAGAAGTATTGAGTACTGCGCAAGAAATCTAGAAGTGACGTCATTTTCACCTGACGCCTAGAAAGTAAACAGGCGATCGAAGTATGATATCATCAGAGTTCAGACAGGTAAACACTTCTGATTCGAAGTGTCCATGAAACTAGAATTTGGGTAACATTTTATTCTTCTACTACATTGGAAGATAGGAGTGCCCGTTTCCTGGCCAAAGAACACCATACACAGGAAGACGCAATTACCCAACACTCATTTAAATAGGATAATATATCGGTAATATTATCGCTCGGTATAAAGTTACGTGGATCATTATCATAACAGTACAACAAAGCACAGTAAGTTCCGATCCATTGGCCGCTCACAAAGAACAATAAACCATTAATTTGAAGACACTTTATTGCTACCATTAAAACAATGCATTGCGACTACTGTGTGTAGTACAATATACCCTAATGTTATTGTTCTGTTGCGTGGCTCTGCTAGCTCAACTCTATGCGTGTAGGATTGTAGATAGTATTTCACGTGACTCATCACTGCAGTAAAACATTCTCTAACTTTAGACAAACGGGCATTTCTGTACTTGCTACTACATATTTTTCCAATAAAAAATTTCGCTTACGGTGAAAGCTACGTAAGAAACTAGTAACGTAAGAAAATTTTAATTTCGCAGGCTTTTGCTATTTACAGGTCAGTATCAGGTTGTATCACGGATATCGGCCGTGTCAAATATTTATTTATAGAATTATAATCCTAAAAATCATCAGTACAACTCTCTAAGTTCATATAATCCTATTGAATGACTATTTCATGAAAACATGATAATATTGGATGATTATTTTAACTTGAGGTTGTTGTATTGCTGAATCTAATGATTATAATTCTGTAAAGCCACATTTGCTACGATCGCGAATCATATTTTAATCCACATACCCAACCTACTGACCTGCAATACCTTGGCGCTTAAAGACTTGAAGATGAATAAAGATTTGCGAGAGTGTATGTATCTTCTCTCGTTTCGACGTAAGATCATCAAAAACAGGTCACACACAACTTGCTGTTATTTCTACCATCACTATCGTGTATTCTTGTATTTTTTCATACAGGCTCATGTTGTAATTTAATTGAATGAAAAACAACTCCAAGTATCACCTTCTGAGTATTTAAGTTAGTTTTCAGTCCATCTACATGCTAACTTATATTTACTACTTATAAATATGCAACTGAATGCCAACATTTCACACGTGCCGAATGCCACCTGACCTCTGCAAGAAAACACAGGGGATACCGGCATGCTAAGGTTACATAATATATGTACATGAAACACAATGTTTGTAAGTAAAATATCTTACCCCAAGGGTAAAACTAGGGCGCTTCAATAGTTTATTTATACGTATAACATTGTGCAGTGTTCAAATGTCGCCGTGACCGCTCAACCTTGAGGTTGTCGCGTTTTTATTGTCCTGTAGAAGGTTGTAGGCTTATGGAGTTACTGTGTATGCCTGTACAGTATTTTTGGAATATCACGGGGGAGTTTATTGGTCATATTTCGCTTTTATTATAGTTCTAAGTTCTATGTTGGTTTGGATATTGAGAATGTCACCCTTTATACCCTAATGTAAATGATTTTGCATACTTTTGTATAGAATCAATTTTTTCTAACTGAACAGACAGCTGTGCTGCTGGGGAGTTTGTTGCGCCACTTCTTCTTCCCAGCTAAAGCACTAGGAAGTGGTGAAGGGTGGGCGTTTTTGGGGGACTGTCTTATGTGATTTTGACGTTCGAAAAGTGCTGATTCTCAGCCTAGTTTGAATAAATGACTTTTGATTTTGATTTTAATTTTAGAAGGAAAAAAATAAGGTGTCGTAAGCATGTTATTACACTGTATATCTACAATTATAGCTGGATTATAATGCAAGGTTCTTTTAATTTAAACCAATCACACACACACTTACAAACGAAATGAATCGTTTAGCATTTGACGTCAAGAGAGTATACCTGCTACCAACAGATGACAGAGATGCGTAGAATTCGTAGCGTGGCGTAGTCTTCGTAGCATGGCGTAGTCTTCGTATCATGACGTAGTCTTCGTAGCATGGCGTAGTCTTCGTAGCGTGGCGTAGCAGGTAATCGTCCGACTGCTACGCTTGGCGTAGAGTCGTAGTTTTCGTTTTCATTCTGTATATTGGTGGTTTTTCTATTGGAAAGCACAGGATTTCTATATATCCACATTAACCGAGATATGTAGACAGTTAAGGACTAGAGGATCTACTAATCGTAATCCTAACTAATATTATAAATGCGAAAGTGAGTTTGTTTGTTACGCTTTCACGCTAAAACGGCTGAACGGATTTGGATGAAATTTGGCACAGGGGTAGACCATGACCTGGAAAAGGACATCGGCTACTTTTCATCCTGGATTGCAGACAAAGTCGCGGGCAACAGCTAGTAAGTTATATACAATGAATGAGGGCGAATGCAAGATTATGACATGTCTGTACAAGACTTCCTGTTGTTCACTTTCATAGTGACCGCTTATTATCACTGCTACGATTTTACTTTCCTTTTAATGTCATGTGTTCCTACTTTCTACACTACCTTGCTTACATTCAAGTTTTCCTCGCAAAGTTTTTTGACCTTTTCAGTAACTTTTGTCAGAGAAAGTCTATTGCACTGCGTGTCATCATCTGCCATCTGCCTAGCCTTTTCTCAACTAAGTTGGGGTCGGCTTCCAGTCTAACCGGATGCAGCTGAATACCAGTATTTGCAATGCGTGTAGAGAAGTAAAATGTTTTTATGAATTTTTTACCCCTGATTTTATCGTAACGATTATTTTTATTGCTCTTAATTATGCGTTAGAAAGTAAGTATTAATCTAAAAGGGAACGTTATTATAATAAAAATGTTTATTAATAATAATCACGCAAAGCGAGGTCATTTGCTTTCAGAGAAGTGACCGCAAGAACTGTTTCTTTTATATTTTTCTTTTATTTAACAAAGAAAATGTTAAAAAACATAAGAAAATGCTATAAATTGTCACGCTATGCATACAGAAATAGCGGTTAATAAAGAAAACGTGGTCAGGTCAACCATACTCCGTTTTGATCACAATCTTGAAACGCTACAGAAAAGCTTTTCTTACAAAAGTAGTATAGAACAAACGTTTATTCTTTAGTTTAAACGTGCAGCTATATGCGAGTTTTTTAATTGTAGGTACGCAAATAGAAATAATAGGATCCTGTAACTCATAATTATAATTACTCTTAAGTAAGAATACTCCAACTTATTACTGGGAGTAAAACACTTACTTAAGCTTCAGTTACTGTAAAGAATGTTAAATGTTAATAGCTTAATCCTAACTATCCTAACTAATATTATAAATGCGAAAGTGAGTTTGTTTGTTAGGCTTTCACCCTAAAACGGCTGAATGGATTTGGATGAAATTTGGCACATGGGTAAACTATGACCTGGGTTAAGTAATAGGATTCTTTTTATCCCGGTAGTACCTTTCTGTTGGATGATTTCCGACCTCCACCCTGCTAGCTAGTTAAATATACTTTTAATCAAAATGTTGCCTGTTTGTGTCAATGCTCCGAGAAGTAGTTCTTTTTATTTACTTGTTTATGTCCAAGTTGTAAGATATCAAACAGGTTGTCTAAGGTGGGTATTACACTACTATATCCATGATCATCGATCTTTGAGTCATAGATATAATGAAATTGTAAAATAGACATATTACGGGTATATATAAATTACACTCTCATATTATATCATTAACCTATCTACGAAGTTTACAAATTACTCATAATATGTCATTTTTACAATTTAATGATATCTTTGATCATAGATCTATGATCATAGGATACGATACGATAGTGTAATACCCCCTTAATAATAATGAAAAAGTGTCATATCAGAAGACTTTCCCGCAAGAACTTGGCAAATGGTACAACTAAGAGA
This sequence comes from Lithophane semibrunnea, assembly GCA_947363905.1. NCBI lineage: Eukaryota > Metazoa > Arthropoda > Insecta > Lepidoptera > Noctuidae > Lithophane > Lithophane semibrunnea. The sequence continues at coordinate 10,116,715 of OX376197.1, read as the reverse complement.
TATCCCTCTACTAGACCCGCTAGTGAATAAAAGCGAGATGGTAAATAGAAGAAACCTAGATCCAGGCTAATATTCTAGTAACCGACCAAGCTATTTACTAACATGAAGCCACAACCTCCAACACGACTGAGTCCCTGTTTTATCGACATCACCCTCCAACAACTTGTCAAAAGGGGACCAACTGCGCATGTGCACACCATCTGACAACTCTGACATTTTGAGGCACGCTTAGAAAATCACTGCGAAGCAATACACCCTGAAAATAGAGCAAAATATTATCTGCACCACCATCAAATCTTTCTAAAAGTGCGTCGAACATACCGCCCAGGTTTCCACCTCGCCTTGCTTGTCACAGTGACCAGTAGATACGTAAATTCTGTGCTTGTTTGTAGGTGGGTTCCCAATGTAATCTAAACAGCACATCGCCATAGCCCGGACAAAATATGAAGTGAAAATAACATCGAAAGCCAACAGTGATTCTTAAGAATGTTAACAAAAGTGAACAGTATACCGACTCCTCTCAGCCAGCCTTGAAGGAACTGATCATTACCGCGGCTATGAGGCATGGAAACAACATGTTCAAGTCAAGCAAGAAATGACATAACAAAAAACACGATAAATCTACTGTAGTGACGAATATTCGATGACTTAGCATATAAAATAATATCAAACAAACAAATACATATCATAACTGTGCCTGTAGAATAATATATAAAATATCCCTTATATTTACCGTAAATTTATGAATATTGCATTATACCTAAGAGCATTTTACAATATTTTGGCGATTTTGAATATTAATTCATTATACGGAGAAGAGTACCTTATAAGTGAAAACTGAACTGAATCTTGAACTTCTACAAACTACCTCTTTTTGGAAGAAGACATCGTTTGGTGAGTAAATCTTATTACTAAGTAGTACCTATTATATATATAGTTGTATAAGTATACGTGATTCATTCATGTGTTTAAATGGATTGCCATAGGTAATTATATTAGTACGAGGATTTTCGATATCTACCTTGAGCTGTGAGTAGGTGCTGTAATACAGTTTTCCTCGCGAATGCGGAAAACTATGATTTATATGCTTAAAACATCGTTTATTGAAAAATTGCAGCGCTTATTGCATTGAGTAATGTCTAAAAGTCACGCTTATAGAAATTTCAATGTTGAAAGACAATTTTAATGTCTTTCTAATTGTAATCCATACTAATAATATAAATTCTAAAGTAACTCTGTCTGTCTGTATGTTATCTTTTCACGCCAAAACCGCTCAACGGATTTCGATAAAATTCGGCAAGGAGATAGATGGTAACCCGGGGAAGGAGATACCACGCGGGCGAAGCCGCGGGCGGAAGCTAGTTTATTATAAAATAACTTCTTCCCGCGACTTTCTCTGCGTTTATCAGGATAAAAGTATCATGTTCTAACCCAGGTCATATTATGGTCTACCCATGTGCTAAATTTTATCAAAATCCGTTCAGCCGTTTTAGCATGAAAGCATAACAAAAAAAATCACTTTTGCATTTGTAATATTAAGTTAGACTTCATCATTATCTGGCTTGGTTCGTATAGTCGACCTTGTAATCGCGCTACCTCTTTTGTCAAAAACTCCCAGTAGGTAAATTGAAACTTCACTAAGGTTGAAACTATCAATTTCTCATAATTAAAACTGGATCTTGTTTTTTGAAGTGCTAGTGCCATTAAACCTTAGTGTGATACAGAAATTGCGAGGTAGATTGTACATAGTACCTAGGAAGAGACGAACTGATGATCGCGGCTACGCGTAAACGTTCACTACTAAAAAAAAATTAAAGTTATAAAAACTAAAACCCAACTACGACTAAAAGGTATAAACAAGACACCACCGATAGACAAATTAAAAATCCGGAGTCACACGTGTTAGGGCATAAATCGTACAGATTACGTCGAAGCCGACCCCAACATAGTTGGGAAAAGGCTAGGCAGATGATGATGTCGGTGGTGTCTTGTTTATACCTTTTAGTCGTAGTTGGGTTTTAGTTTTTATTACTTTAATTTTTATAAATTGTTTTTGGTTTTATAATATTTTTTTTTTGAAATGTGCTCATTAAGCCCTTTCATTTGATACCCAACATGGTACGATTAAACAATTTTTATTTCCTCCAGAGTCCGCCATTTTAAATTTTATGTGACGTCACATAGCATTTAGCGGACGATCAAGACGCTTCCAACGATACCTCATTTGTCAAATTGTGATGAGGGGTTTAGATGATACGAGGGAACAGATATATATACATACATACCGGTCAAAATCATAACCCTCCTTTTTTCTTCGCCGTAGTCGGGTAAAAATGGGCTATAACATGATTGGTTAAAATCATCACACTTGTAATTTTTTTTTATGTAACCTAAAGTTTATTTATTCCGGCGGCGGTGTAGAGATTAAGAAATTCACTGAAATTCCACATTTTTTATGTAGCTTACGAAAAGCAAACATTTTAATCCTGTAAAAAACATCGGTAGTCGGGCATCATTATTGGTTCCTCATAATTATATACCTAGCAACTTATTTTCTATTTCTCAATCCTTCATTTAGACAGCTCTACTTCATTATCACTGCAAAACTTTATCACTGTCGAAAAAATGACAAACGCTATAATTATAGCAGTGTTTAACTCCGGTAAAATATCGCTTTCAAACCGTTACAATATCGCGTTGCGTACATAATGTGTATTTACCGAGTCGTTTCCTTGATGGAGTGAAAATTTGGGGTAGTGACGGGAAGCCACACAAAGGTGAGGTAAGACAACATACACAATTCAAATTAGGTTTTTCCGTGAAATCGCCTTCGCTGTAATTTGGAAATGTTTGGAAATAAAGCTATTTATACTGCAGTTGTTATGGTGTAGTTGCTATGGTATCTACAATGTGTTACTGAATGAATATACATTATGCAAGTAGTTTGTTCAGAATCGTTTACTAAATCGATGACTGTAATTTTTAATATACTAAGGTGATTTTTTATACCAAAAATAATTAAAAGTAAGTACGTTAACTACATTCACATTTCCGCTGTATAGCCAAAACAAACGAAAATGGACGAAGTGCCTACTACTCCAATTTTCTCCCACAATCAGTAAAACCAAAGGAGATCATCCATTTTGGGCTAAATTATGCAAGTGCCGGCCAAATAAAAAAAAAAAATATTCCGTTAGAACATGTTATTCTCTTCACTTTTCACTATTGGGCCAAACCTGTAGGGCCAATCCCTGCGCTGTTATACGATTTTGAAAAATACTGTTTTCAGTATATTTACCTAGCAATACAGGGTGTTAGGGTGAACACCGTTATCCTTGCAACCAGTGGTTTGGTTTCGTTTATAGAACGTAAAATCAATGGAAAATTACAACTTTTTTCTTCTTTTTTTTAAATCTACATTTTACCACAAGAGACGCAAGTTCGTTGCCCTATGCGCTAGGGCAACGAACTTGCGTCTCAACACGGGCGGGGGGTGCGGGACGTGACCTGACCGGCCTCTACCTTAGTCAGTCAGCTGTTTCGCTAGAGAGCACGGTGTCGGATAGAAACTTTTTAAAATCTTTTAATGAAAATAACGTTTTTTTTTTGTTGTGTTCGGTCATTTATTTTTATATTTAAGTCAACTACCCATGGTTTGAATGACAAGAGTGTTTACCCTTACAGCCTGTATATACCGTTGATCATCTAGCAATTATAAAAACTTTCACAGAAACTGAGCAATGGTTAAAAGAACATAACTTAGAAATAAACTTAACTAAAACTAAAATATGCCAATTCAGAACTTACCAAAGAACCCCACTAAATCTAAATACACTAACCCAACAAACAAAATTAGAAGAAATAAACGAATTTACACTTTAAGGCCTAACACTGGACACAAATCTAAATTGGAAGAAACATATAGAAACCACAAGAGAATAAATAAATAAATATTTTGTAGCGAATATAATAAAAAATAATGTAATTAAAGTAATAGCTTGAAGTAATAAAAAATGAAGGGAAAAACGTACTTTTTCGGAATATAGCTTTTTTTTTGTTTGGCACTTTCACCTCTCCCAAAAATGTATGGACGGTGAATTAATTTCCTTTAATAAATATACAATGTTTTATAAATAATAAATAAAAATAAAAAATTGTAAAAATTCAGTTTATGATTAAAATAATTTGGGTTTTTTAACTGGGTTGCTTGATAGTGTGCGTAACAAAGAACATAGGTATGTACAACATGTTCCGGGATTACCAGAACATGTTGTACATACCTTTCTTCTTAATCGACATGTTAGTCCGTAATCAGAATATTAAAAAAATGTTTTCTGATCAATCCTAATTTTCGAAACTTAGCGTTGGACTAGAAGCCGAAGCGTTTCTAGTCCAATCTAATATTTGGTACATGGTTGGTTCACGTACCAATAAAATATTTCAAATATACGGAGTGCTTACCAATCAAAGTCATACTTAACATACATATGTACTTGATAACCTCCTAATTAGACCTCTTTAAGTCCGTCGCGTGTGGAATGAAAGGCATGAACTGTTTCAACTTTTTATTTGATTGGAAGAATGTTCTCGAATAAAAAATACTTCAACAGCGGTATTTGTGGGTTGACTTCCAACACTCGTAGCTGCTTATCTGCTAATCCTACGATTTGTCAACCTATTTACTTGAAAGTCTAAAATAAACAAGGAATTTATAATATTTCGGCGCCTGTTCACGCTGTAGAAGAAAGTAAATCGCAGGATTTTGGAGTTTGTCTGGGTTTTACATAATAAATTCCAGCTTGTTTCTTTTAACTTATACAATGTTACCTCTACGTGACTTTTGAACGTTGAAACAAAATAGTTACACAATATCAATTTTCTAATGAATCAATATCTATATGTAAATATCTGCTATCTGGTTTCAAGGCAAGCACCTTGAAACCTTATAGTAGGTAAGCAGTACCCTTGGTTTTAACAAATACATCATCCATAATACTATTATTTGATATCGTAAAATAATCAATAGAAATGGAACGGTTCATTAGTAAGGAAAAATTATGAAAATGTCGTGAAGAGTTGTCGTTATCATATCCATCGCGAATCAATTAAGTACATAATTAAATAAATGAACGAAATTGACGTTATTATCTAAGAAAGTAACTTCATAAATATAAAGGAGACTTATTGGAGGATGTATTACGTTTTCTTATGACACAATTTCCTTCCTCGTGAATTTTAAATTGATAACGACGTGACGCCGCTTCAATCGCACTGCGGGTACTTTTACGAGCAAACAAGAACGTTATGTCAATAGCAGAAAACATTAGCTATTTCCCCTATAAAATGTTGACTGGAATGGAACACACCGGGGCGCGGTTCGCGTGTTCACAAGCGCTTGCGTTTCCCTCGCATGCTGACGGTACCTAACCTCTATAGTGACTGCCTACATTTTTCCACATTTTAGTACACAGGTAAGCAATTATGGATATTGACGTTCGTGCTTTACTATATTTAGGCTTTCAAAGAAGAGACCGACTTCTGTGTACCTATTGTATATATAACCCAATTAATTCCTTTACTACATATATAGGGATTACTTGCTATACTCAATTCAGTAGATATAGCGATAGTATTGGGAGTTGTTAATGAAGATTTTTTGATAAAGTGGTAACAATTTTCGTGGAAGCATTTCCGAGTCATGTGAGGCTATTCCACGATGACCTATAAGCTGGCCTTTTATAACACGAGGCGCCTCAAAGGCTGTAGGCACAAGTGTATACTGACATAGGTAGTAAGACCAGTTTGTAACTGTACCTATTATGATGATGGATTTGTCGCGTCTGTAACATTTTTATCTAGTAAGATATGAGAGCTATTGTTTCTTGAGATTGGATGTCTTATTGTTACATAGGAATTCAATATCTTTCAGTTGGGCCAAAATGATAATAAATAGGTTAGGATTCATTGTTTGATATGTCGGTGCTTACCTATTAAATGCTTTTTGCAGTTTTTCCACCCCTAAATCAGATTGGACCTCTACTTTAACAAAACAACAATTGATCGAGGCATAGAAAATCCGGAGTCACACGTAATCTGTTCGATTTATGCCCTAACACGTGTGACTCCGGATTTTTAATTTGTCTGTCTGTGGTGTCTTGTTTATACCTTTTTAGTCGTAGTTGGGTTTTAGTTTTTATTACTTTAATTTTTTTTAACGTAACGGGAACTAACAACTTTTATCAAAGTTTCGGATTGTTTTAGTCGCACTCTGTATAATTTTCGACCCCAAAAATTCAACTCAAAGTTTGTCTTAATTGCAACACCTTCACGCGCTGTGGTTTTTAGGGCTACAACATTTGGATCTCAGCTTATACCACAAGGGAAATAAGCACTATCAAAGGCCAAAGAAATATGTGGTATATCTGTATGCACTAGTTGCAAAAGCAACGTGCGTTGAATGATTTAATACAACCCCGCTATATGCAGTCAAGCAAGACGATTGTAATTTATGCGGCAGAACTATAAAATACACAATGATGATCGGATTCTGGACATAGAATAATCTTGATGTTTTGTTTATGTTTCTGTAGCCTTATAGAATAATTCATGAGACGGTAGTTCGACGTAAGAATGCTTCTGATCGATTAGCCTTCGCAGGCTCTAGTTAAGGTTTTTAACTCAAGCAGGTTTTCCACGACATTTTAATACCCTATTTCGTTCACCTTTGCGAATGAAGATTCACTGTAGGGACATCGAAGGTAAGGTACAACAAAAAGAGGATGCATCAATGTACTCGTCGAAAAAGTAAAGAAAACAAAAATATTCGAACAAAAGAGAAACAGGTATAGACGTAGAAAGACTGATTAATCACTTTTCATGTAGTTTGGCCAAGCATAAGTCACTTAACAGGAGCACACACTGTTAACCCAACTCTATCGACGGAAAGGTGACGAAATACTCAGACAGCTACCGAAGAACATACATGAAAGATTTAAAAGTCAACATCTAATCTCTTCACCACCCTTGATTGACTGGTAGAGAATGCCTCAGGCATTAAGTCCGCCTTTGTACCTTTTTTAGTGCGAAAAGTTTAAATAAATAAATAAAGTCATACACCAATACAAGGAAAGTTTTTCAAAGTAAACTATTCAAGTAGACCGAGCCAGTAAAGAACCCAGGACCCCTCACAAGACCATTCAGTCGTTGAAACGGTAACCAAAAAGCAAGTAAGCACTTGATATTGTACAAGAGCGAAGGCGCGGTCGGAGGTCCGTAACGCATCAAAGAGCATCCTAATTGTCCGGTTGCGATTTCGAATCCGGCGCGGGCGCAGCGTGCCGTGACGTGCCGACAATTCTATCTATTTGTGAAGCAATCATTTCATAAACCATTTCGTTTTCTACTGTCTGGTCTAGATTGTTAAATTGTAGGTTTTTTTGACGGAGAATGGTGAAAGAAGCGCGGAATATGGCGCGGAGCGGATCTTCTAAGGAATTTGTTAGATTATGTTCAAACAATGGTTTCAGATTATTTATCAAACAAGTCTTATTTTGGTGAGGTTAGGTTTAATACTTACCTTTAAAAATACTTGTAATAACTGTCATTTTAAAATGATAAAGAAGAACCTTTAAAAATACTTGTAATAACTGTCATTTTAAAATGATAAAGAAGATTATGAAATCAAACCAGATCAAAAATATAACACGATGGACAACCTGTGCGAGGCTGAGCTGTAGTCTGTTGTAGGAGCAAATGTAGAGACCGTGTTTGTGATTCGATTGGTTGGACCAGGCTCAGCCAGCAAAAAGTAAATTGTTAATCACAATTCATACAAAAGGTAGGGGTATTGTTTTACCCAATTACTGGGTTGTGGAGGTCAGATAGGCAGTCGCTCCATGTAAAATACTGGTATTCAGCTGCATCTGGTTAGACTGGAAGCCGACCCAAACTTGGTTGGGAAAAGGCTAGGCAGATGATGAATTCATACAAAAGGTATATTAAATAAAATTACAAAATTATTCAAAAAAAGTTACAGTTATAATAAAATGCTTGAAAACGCATGAACAATAACAAGCGCGCGCGCATCGCACAATAGATCAGCGGCCATGTCGGACGCGATTTCATTTCCGGCGGAGCGCGCGCGCCGACCCGTGGGCCAATTTCCGGTGACACTATGTACCAACTGATTGTGCCATTATTGAATTGGGGTCGAATTATAAATCATTTCGCGATTTCACTGCCCATCGTATATTGGACGAGCATTGATTAATTTTGTTAAACGATGATCGTTTCATTGACGTCAAATAGGTTTATGTTGATGCAAGGTTGTATTGATAGGTACGGGGTTCAACAATTAGAAGAGAGGGAGGAGTTTTTATGCATTTGGCAATTACAATCTTAGGAATTTTCTGGGCTTTCCGCCCTGAAAATTCCTGAGAATTTTTGACATTGTTTATTCCGATCAGAAAATGCAGGTGGGATTTAAAAATCTATCTATATGTAACCAGGCTATGTTAAAAGCCATAATGGTTCCGTTTTTCCTTTTAGTAACTATTAAACTGGTACCTCTATTTAATGAAAGTCTAAAGACTGTCCTGTTCGTGACGAAATAATTGTTCAGATTTTTACGTTACAGGGAAGGTTTTCATGACGCATTTTTCTATAATAATGTTATATCTGATATGAGTCACGTAATAAATAAATGGGCAGCAGTACATTACGGTAAATAAATGGTTAATTTTCATAAATAAAATTGGTTATTATTTTTGTTGCGTGCGCGAGTTGTATGACAGATTTTGAGATTTGGCGTGTTGCACGCAGCCGCGCCGTCTGTCGTACGTTGACATACGATAAAATGGCGTTTCGAAATCGGCCATACAGTCACAGGTTATATTGTACGAGGCAAATTCAGGAGCGAGCACGTCCCCAATATATCTGACTATTTTTCCCTGAAATGTGTTCACTTTGTTTATTACTGTTGCTCTGAAAATGTGTGAACATTTTAGCGATATCGGATTGCAGATTGACTGTATGCAGTACCAATTTTATATTGATGTCGTAATTGACATCGAATTTATTGCATTTTTTTTGTGCTTAATGAAATGGCTGTTAAATATTGAGATCGAGCTGAATCTGCTGAATGAATGTAAATAAACTCTAAATGATTTTATTTTTTTGACTTGTAACTATTAACCGAAATATAATTTGTTTAATTGTTTTTCTAGTATCTAATTTTATTCACACAGGTCTATCGAATTTCGATGCGTTTTAGGTTTGTTTAGTTCTAAACTTGAAAATCGTTTACCAGATTATGTTCTGGTAAACGATTTAGTTGCCTACTGCCTATAATGGCGGAGAGTGAGTAATTTAAAAAATAATATAAAAATAATAATTTATTTTAATTTATCACATTAGAAGGAGGTATTAGTAATAAAATCCAAAATCTGGAACAAACATGTTGTAGCATCTAAATCGCGATAAACGGAGAAAAACTGCTTAAAAATATGAATTGTTCTTTCTAGAGTTCACACAAATATCGATACTTTTGTGTGCATATCTATGTCGGTAGTAATAAAGCGCTAAACCCATTCTAAATACCCAATAATCGATTAACTGCAGCAACGATTCGCTGAATTCCCGCCAGTAAATATCAACAAAATGTTTCAGGTCAGATTTTGTAATTGTTTGAAAATATCGATATTTCGTTCCAATCGCATATTCGAGTAACTAATTACTGGATACCTATACCTACATAATATGGGTATAGGTATAGGATTTATTTATTGAGTTATTTACTTTTTCTTCTAAGATTTAGTGATAGTTTTGGACATTTATTTATTTTTACATATTTATATTTCTGAACAGAACAAGAATATGAAAATGCTTGTCAGGCGAAAATATGCAACATGGTTTGGGTGTAACGAAAATGGTAAAAGCGCTCGGCGAATCGCGCCAGTATGTAAGAGCCTTTAATTGTAGTTATTTAGTTCTTCACCTACGCCGACGATATTTTTTATAATGACGTCAGCAAAGTGAAAAGAATAGAATCCTTGGCATATCGACTGATTAAATATTAATGTGGGAATGAAAGTTGTGTTTTTCTGCTTTTTTTATAAAATTTTCTTTCTGCTTTTGTTATTGACAGTTCTACAAACATATGTGTTTCCTACTGCCGGCTTTCAGTATTTTTATAAAGACCTTGTACTTCTATTATTTTGTACATAGAAATATTAGTTGATTGACTTTCTGATGAACTATTCTTAACCGGATAGTCTCTGTGTCTTGATTATTAAAGCGCAATACAAAATTCATGTAGACAAATTCTGGGCGCTTAGGTGCCATCCTAAAGTAATCACGCACTATTACCTACTAATTTGAAAGATCGTTTAATGTAATTCATACGTACTCACGCGCACACCACAAAATGTAATCTTATTAATTATTACCAAAATAAACACGCCACAGCATAAAGAATTCAGTGTAACTTGTCCGCTTTCTTGGTCAGTGTGCGTGCGGAAGGCAGTTTCTCTGTGGCAGTTACCGACACAGAATTTGTTATAATAACGGCCGTCCAGGGTAAACTACCTTTTATGGCATCAATTACTAACATAACGCTTCTGTAATTTCACCGAATGTGTGCTTCTGAGGAGTTAGAACGGTCCAAAGGATCCGTAGATAATTGAATATACACAACTTACTTATGTAATTGCCATGATTATTGTAATTAACGTTTTTTTGTTGTTTTTTGGAACGAAACTGGAGTATGACGAGTCCATTGCTTGGCTTGTGTAACTTTAATCAAGTACAGTAAGACTTCTACAAACACAACAGGCGAAAACAGTAGAAGCTCTTGTAGAAAGTTCTAAACGAATATTACTGTAATTATAGTAGGTACTAACAAAATTAAATTTGAATATATTATGGAGCTCGCTAGCTCCACTTCAGTTTATTAAATAGACCAGCTACTATTAGCCTAAGTAAGTCTACATCTAATATTAATGTTCGACGGCTACATTGAATTGTTATTCAACCTTCAACTCCAAAGCGGAGCCGTAGCACAAACCCTATAATTTGGTAAATACGCAGCTAATACCGACTACCGTACGTCTGTCCATAAACGTTTTTAAATATTAAAACGCGTTCTATTTCCCGCGCGTATATTTATTCGTGTGTGTTTGCATGTGTGTGTTGGCGTTGCAATCCACGTTACAACCAACAAATACATAAAACATACATAATAAGGTACGTTTGTGTGTGGAGCGCGGTCGGCGCCGCCGCGGCGTGTTGTGGGGCGCGGTTGCCATGACAACGCCCGCACCCCTTTCCCACACCCCCACAGGTTTCAGCTGACCCGCCGACCTCTAGTGACGAGTCGTAACACTGTCAGTGTTATAGGGATGGGCAATGGTAACGTTATCGATTAGTTTCGTCTTTAGTTATTCATTCGTTCTGTGATTTCGTTTCTTGGTGTGATTTTCTAATGGATTTTTTACTATTGTTAATCTTTGTAACCTAGCTAAAGTTGTTCATTTATAGTTTTTGCCCTGACAAAAAAACAAATCGTAATGGTTTTTACACAAGTATGGTAATTTACACAAGCAATGGGTATTTACACAAGCTGTGTCATCGTATTACTTATCCCATCTGATATCTTGTCGAGGTCTAGTGAAGATTGCTAATAAAATAAATATTTTTGAGTTAGTTTTTTATGTAAATAGAAATAGAATATCCTAATAATCTATTTTCACTCCCTTAAAAATGTATATCCAAATGCAAGTTTTCGTATTTACGATCCCGCATTTCCATGGAAATCCTATTTTCAGGCAAATGTAGCAAAAACATTCAACAAACCATTACAAAGTAACATTAAATTCATATGTATCACAAATATTGCACTACAAATGGTTACGTGACAAAATAACTGTAACTATCGACTGTTTACCGTTTTCTACCGTTACAGGTTATCGACACTTTTCCGCATTGTCCCTTCCCTACAGGACCAAGTCTAGTCTAGTTCTCGACGTCCTCAGCTTTATGAATACTTCAAGTTTCAGGTGCTTGCACATCGTACACTCTGGGCCAATAAAACGTAATGCCCCAAAAATCCACGGCTTACCGGCTTAGAAAAGAAAATCCTAGTTTGAGGTCATGTTTTAAAAAGTCTTGTTGTATTTCTTGGCCCGACGTTGTTGCTCGTATTTTTAGCAGATCGATAGACTCAGTAATGACTTGATTCCGTGAACGGTATAGCTAAACTAATGCTATTCTATTGTACGGGTACATCAAATGGGTGGTAATAAAAATACTGAAAAATATTTCAGGAACTTAAAATTTAATATTCTTTGCTGTTTGTTTATATAAATAGGTTACTATCAAGTTTAAATGCGATGCGGTAACGATTTGTTACCATAGTAACGACGATAGTTCGTAAGAATGGGATTATGTTGCCTTGCATGATCCCAAGCAATATTGACTTCGCAATAAGTCGATATATTTTATATTCCATGTGTCCTATGGGGGATAAAAACATGAGACATGCATAATAAAATTTTAATACATTTAAGTACGGTACAGGGTAATTTTGTCCACCAGTGCGGAGTACGACCCGATATTTACTTTCAACGGCAAATGAGTGTTTCACATCAACATCAAAGGGATGATTATTATGGAGTTGCTCTTATTCATGCAAATTTCTTTATGCGTGAATGTACATCTATGTATAATTACTTATTGAAACTTTAGGTATATTTCATTAATTGTCTGTAAAAGTACCTTTCAAGGCGGTTAGTATGTGAATGTAATGTCTAAGTGTGCAGGGATTTCACTATAGCATTTGCTGTAACTATAGTAGGCTAAAGAAAACAGGATTATTTACAACTTTTCTGCAGTTACCACACATTGAAATAAACTTATCGGTTTAACCGATTGTCGAAAAAATTAAAGTTATAAAACTAAAACCTAATTACAACAAAAATTTCAACTATAAAGATATAAACAAGACATCACTCACACACAGACAAAAAAAAAATCTGGAGTCACACGTGTTAAATCGAACATATTACGGTGTACCAGCGGACGATCAAGACGCTTCCAACATTATCTCATTTTAAAATACAATAGACGCAGATATATTTAGTAACCTATTCCGCTTGACTATTCTTCAAGAGTCATAAAAACCCGATTTCCGCAAAGTCACGCCTGAATCAATTAAATATCTCATTTGTCAAATTACGATGAGTAGTTTAGAAGTTATGAGGGAACAGATGAACATAAATACATAGCGGTCAAAATCATAACCCTCCTTTTTGCTTCGCCGTAGTCAGGTAAAATAACCTGTCTATTTTATGGCATATCAAAATATTGTCAAAAAACCAATTTAATTTGTCACAGAGCGCCGTCAAAGATTTTTATACCGGAACGAACAAAAATATTGAAAAATGGTACAACAACAAAGACATTGTTTCCCTCAATGGTTTGTATCTACAACGCAATCGCAGTTGCGTCGCGTTCTACATAAAAAATAAATAAAAAAACGGTGGCTTTTCAAAGGACTTTTCACACACAAAAGGATAATTTCGCTTTAGTTTCCATTATGTGCGACCGCCATTGTAGTCCGTGGTTTAAACACACCAATTTGCAAATGCGCCGCTTTTAATTTTACCTAATTGACCGTTTTACGGTGGCTCTGAAGGCCTCGTGAATGTGCCACGGGCCCCCCGGCTAGTTTTGTCACCGCACTCAAAGGGTTTGACCGTAAAATGTAGCTCATTATATGGCCATCCTACGAATCTCACATTCTCCGGAATAAAGCCCTGAGAGGTTAAGCAACAAGTCGAGATATTTGCCCTTGTCATCAGACTGTACATTTATGGTATGTTTAGAATGCGTAATGCGCTGAACTAGGTAGGTACCCAAAATTGGGATGACTTTTTACAGAATAGGAGTTCGTGAAGCTTTTGAGAAACCTCGCCATTCGTGTCATGTCTTGAAAAGTTTAATCAGAATGCAAAGTTGGAAGCAGCAAGCTCAGCGTGCACTAGAAGTTGCCTGGCAGGGGTTGAAACTCCGAAAGGGATACCGGGACCCTTGGCATCAGGTAACTGAAGGAACATGGGTGGGTTTTAGTCACTAAAAGTCTGACACGCCCTATCGCTCCGCGTCCCTGAGGTTCATTAAATGCATTTTAAACTACAATCTGAGTCTTGGTGACTTGTATATAGGTACTAGCGAATTTTTTAGCACTAGTAATGCTACTATTCAACTCACCTTCGCAACCTAATGAAGCCTATAGTCCAACAAATTCCGCGCCGATACTAAATAACTCAATTATTAAAAGAAAAGGTCGAAAGTAACATTAGGCTGGCGCTACACCGACGATACCTACGTAGAACTTTGTGCAATACTTTTATTGTGCAACTAGCTGCGCCCCGCGGTTTCACCCGCATAAGTGTCGATCCCGTGGGAATATCGGGATAAAAAGTATCCTATGAGTTAATCCAGGTTATAAACTATCTGTTTGCCAAATTTCATCCAAATCCATTCAGTCGTTTTTACGTGAAAGAGTAACAAACATCCATCCATCCATCCATCCATCTATACTTAAAAACTTTCGCGTTTATAATATATTAGTTAGAGATTAGAGATAATATTGAACCACCTTTGCACCCTTTGCACTCAAATGATCAATTATGTTATCACAGTAACATTGACGGCTCATAAGCGTCAATGTTTTCGCGTGAGCAAGATTTGCTTGATTTGATGTGATTTGTTAGTGTTCCGTCATTCCGTGAAGTATGTCAGACCAAAATTTGGCTGCACCTATAGTGTTGCTACTTGTGGTTAAATATAAAAAAAAGAAGAAAATGGTCGAAAGAGGGGTATAAGAAAAGGCTGTACTTAATATACTCACGATCATGTTTTAAAAGACTTGGTGCTAAATGAAGAAAAGGATTTTTAAATTTTTGAAAGATTGGATTTGCCAAAGTTTCAAAACTTGTTAAAACCTATTGATTGAGGAGAAAAAATAATACAATGACTTTCAAACCCGGGATGCCATTTTTATGAGCGTGTATTCCTTGTTAAAGCTAAAAATAGACTAAAAAAATGTTGCGCAATACTTCCACTTGGTGCAATGGGAAAATATGGTGCATTAAAAATTTAACTCGCTCAAATGTTTGTTTAATTATTGCGCAATCTTCAACATTAACCCTAAAAACATTGCGCAATTCGTGATATTGTGAAATAGATCGTTTAGGGCCCGCCTTAGTAACTTTACGTGCATATAGTAGCGGTTATGCATAACGTAGATAAACCAGATGGTTATCGTGCGAACAAGTTGTGTCAACACCTATCTAGCTTAATTAACTCGTTAGACTTAGTTAATGTTCTTAGGCGAGTCGGTAACCTGTCTACATTTATGCCCTACAGTAATCTTCAAGTCCAATGCAATTTTTGTTTGGTTTAGAATCTTTAAATAACGCGTTTGTCCTATAGGGGTTTGCAGACACTACAAAAAGCTACGTGTTATGATTCTCTTTATATTCAAATTATTCTTCTTTAGCTTCGTCCACGTTCATACAACTAAAGGACAATTCCCGTTATTTTTTAAGAACATTCGTATTCTAATCTCAGTCTCAATCTGTTAAAAATATCAGCTATAATTTACCTTCATTACCCGACTGCTCCAGAAGGAGGTTAATGTTTTTTAGAACAAGTTTTTTGTCATTAACCTCCGAAAAATCGCTAATGTACTTGTATCGTAATTTTTGGTGGACGCGTGTGCCACCCGGTCGCTTAGAGTTGATGATGATTTTTGTTGTCGCTGAGATGATCGCAACTTGATTTTTAGGTAATAGGATATAATTAATTCTTAACTTAATAACAAGAGAAACTTGGAAAGCGCTCTTCCGCTCTCTTCCTATTTTAAAATTTGCTGTGCCCGACAGGGTCCATAATTGTTTCTATTATTTTTTATTTACCACCGATTTGATTTGATTTATAGTTTTTAAGTACGAGAATTGGGTTTCTGGTCAAACACGCGCCAATTGCAACTTACACATCTGTCATTTTGGCCTGAGTTTATGTATGTCCTACCTATAGGAACATTGGTGGAGATTGGTGTCTGCAAGAAGGGTGTTTTGAAATTGAAGGTAGATAGATTTTGGGGTATTGAGGTCAATTTAATCGACACCTAATCCTTGTCTCTTCGCTGTCGCCGCTGTCACGCAAGGAAAAGTCATAGACAATTCAATCAATCAACTAAGCTTTTCTCTACTAAGTTACAATACGTCTCTGGGTTTTCTATCTTCTTGATATAGCTAGTCCACTGACAGGTTGGCCTAATAATTCTTCAAGATACGTGTACGAATTTCGTTCTCTTCTGGCTAATCTAACTATGGATCTCTCTCTCCCAATTATTTTTGAATTCTTCTGAGATGATTTATTATCCAGATCTTAGAGCATTATGGAAGAAAAACTGTGAGGTCTTAAGTATGACAGTAAAGGTTCTTAATGTAATTTAAATAAAGTTCAAATTCTGAAAAATACGCCTTTTTGACTACGTTGTTTATTGATGGGCCTCACAGGTTCCTTCCGGACGTTTTATCTGGAAAATTATACAACAATGATCACAGATAATTAATTATTATTGTTATCATTCAGTCTGAGCATACTTTTAGCCTTACAGGAAATTTTTTAACTTACTAGATGATGCCCGCGTCTTCGCCCGCGTGGATGTCGGTTATTATATACTAAAACCTTCCTCGAGAACCACTCTATCCATTGGTGATGAAAATCGGTGCACTAGTTTTTGAGTTTATCGCGAACAGAACGATAGGCAAACGCGGCGGGGGACTTTGTTTTATTAGGTCTACCTATGAAATTGCCGTTTTGTATTTTTTTTCATGTATTTTTTATTTGTATTAATCGAAGTAATCACCCATGCAATCAATGCATCTTTGCCAACGCAGTGGCAGTTTATTGATGCCCTTCTTAAAGAAATCAGCTGGACGAGAGGCAACAAATTCTTCAAAGGCATTTTGTACCTCTTTTGTTGCCTCTCGGATATTGAATTTTTTTCCCGCCAAGAAGTTATCCAAATTCTGGAAAAAGTAGTAGTCTGTAGGCGCAAGGTCTGGTGAGTAGGGCGGATGACGGAGAGCTTCCAACCCCAGTTCTTGCAACTTGGAGACCGTCTGCTGTGCAGTATGAGGTCGCGCGTTGTCGTGCAGGAGCAGCGGAGACGAGCGATTGACCAATGCTGGTTGGAGATGTGCCAGCTTCTCCATCATTGTGTTCAGTTCTTCACAGTACACATCTGCAGTAATGCTCACCCCGTTTGGTAAGAAGCTGTGATGAATCACACCGGCGCTAGACCACCAAACAGTGACCATCACTTTTCTAGGGGTAAGTTTTCGTTTAGAGCATTGTTTAGGTACTGAACCAGGATCCAACCAACTTGCTGAGCGCTTGCGGTTATCAAATAGAATCCATTTTTTATCGCAGGTAACAATGCGGTTCAAAATTCCTTCATTTGTGTGTCAGTTGAGCAGTGCAAGGCACGCCTCGACGCGTACTTCGCGCTGGCGATCATTGAGTTCGTGGGGCACCCATTTGTCAAGCTTTTTTACCTTGCCAATTTGACGCAAATGGACCAATATTGTTTTGACGCTAACGTCGAAAGCTGCTGCTAATTCAGCCGTAGATTGTGTATCATCAGCTTCCACAATCGCCTTTAATTCGTCATTGTCGACCAAAGTCTTCGGACGACCGCGAGGTTCATTTTTCAGGTCGAAATTTCCAGAACGGAAGCGAGCAAACCAATAACAGGTGGTGCGTTGGTTTGTAGTGTTAGCTCCGTAAACGTCGTTGATGTTGCGTGGCGCTTGTGCCGCGTTGCTGCCACGACGGTACTCATATTTCATAATTACTCGAATTTTTAACGTATCCATGATGACGAAAAAGATTGAAATGTGATGAAAATGATCACTAATCATTAAACAAATGACTTCTTTTGAAAAAATAATTCCATGTTTTTAAAATAAAGTGAATTTGAAATTAGAATTCTTAGCCAAACAAAAATTATTTTGATTTGAAATGGCCAGTACTGCAGAACGGCAATTTCATAGGTAAAGACCTATTATAATATGTGTTCCTCTATTTACTTTAACGTTTTATCCTTATTGATGCGATATACCCAATTTATCTATTGACTGATAATGTTATTATAGACGCCCCTCAACTTTTGTTTGGATGTTATCTGTTATAATCTGGACGCTCTGCGATATATATCCGATGGTGTAGACTTCGGATCAATAGGATAAGCCGTTACTATAACAACCCCTTATAGATAAACATACGTTGAAACTGACTATAATTTTCACATATTAACTTAGCGGTTTATGGGTTTATGATATTGATACGGAATGGGTAACTTGCTTCGCCTTTCTGAATGACCGAGTCCTTTAACAATTCAAAAGTGCCTGTAACTGGTTTAACTAATGGAAATAAATGCTTTGAGTTTGAGTATTTTATTAACGAGTAATTTCGTGTGTTTTTTTAAATTATTGATTTTTCTTCGATTATCATCATTCAGTTTGTAGATTGCTAGGTATTCTTTAATTATTATTTAGTAGACATCTAAAATTCACCCTAATAAATTAAAGTTTAATCATTTATAAGGGAAGAACACTATCTTTCCACTTCGTCATAGTTGTGTATGTATTTATTTCGATATTTATATTTATGAAGTCTATGTATATTTGTATGTAAGTGTATGATCATATTATTTGTTCTAGTTTATTAAGTGAATTGTTTTGATTATATGTATTTTACTTTCTCTTGAATTTTACACATGGTGTCTGCATATTTTATCTACTTTCCTATCGCAGGTGTGCTGGAAGAGATTTCTTTAGAAATAAGCATCACCTTTGTACGTTTTTTTCTGTTCTTTTCTTCTTGTCTGTTTATTATGTGTGTACATAAATAGTTAAATAAATAAAAATACAGGCTGTAAGGGTAAACAGTCTTGTCATTCAAACCATTGGTAGTTGACTTAAATATAAAAATAAATGACCGAAAACACAAAAAAAAACGTTATTTTCATTAAATGATTTTAAAATGTTTCTATCCGACACCGTGTTCGCTAGCGAAATAGCTGACTAACTGAGGGAGTGGTCGCGCTCGCGGCCGGTCAGTTCGCGTCCCGCACCCTCCACCCGTGTTGAGACGCAAGTTCGTTGCCCTAGCACATAGGGCAACGAACTTGCGTCTCTTGTGGTAAAATTTAGATCTAAAAAAAATAAAAATAAAGTTGTAATTTTCCATTGATTTTACGTTCTATAAATGAAACCAAACCACTGGTTTGAATGACAAGACTGCTTACCCTTACATCCTGTATATATATATACAGTATACAAGGGTAAACATCGTTGTCACTCAAACCATGGGTAGTTGACTTAAATATAAAAATAAATGACCCAGTAACAACGAAAAAAAACCTTATTTTCATTAAAAGATTTTAAAAAGTAAATATCCGTCACTGTCCCGATACTCATGGATACGCGTTCGAGAGAGTTGCGAAACAGCTGACGGCCGGTCATGTAAAGTCCCGCGCGCCCCGCCCGCCCCCGCCAACCGCCGGCCGCCGTGTTGAGACGCAAGTTCGTTGCCCTTGCGTGTAGGGCGAAATATTCTTGTGGAAAAAGGTAGATTTTCTTTTTTTTTTTAAAGTTGTATTTTTCCATTGATTTTACGTTCTATAAATGAAACCAAACCACTGGTTTTAAGGATAACGGTGTTTACACTAACACCCTGTATATACATTATATTTTTTTAATATATGTTCGGCGCCGATTCAAAATTTGTTACTTTAATTAGTTTAGGAGCTTAGTTACACTAAAAGGTTTACTTTTCGCTTTTCAGTAATTTTTTCGTCGGTTTAATTGTTGTAAATAAAGTAATTCTTTTTGGCACCTCAACTACTTAATCAATATTAATGAAAAAAAAAATGGAAGAAAGAACCGAAAAAGATAGAAACCGCAGGCAGCAACTAGTTATTTATATTTCCGGTCTAATCTTATTAGGAAACACACTAAAACCCAAAACTAATATCCAAAGAGCATAATCGTATTATAACACGTT
This sequence comes from Lithophane semibrunnea, assembly GCA_947363905.1. Classification (NCBI taxonomy): domain Eukaryota; kingdom Metazoa; phylum Arthropoda; class Insecta; order Lepidoptera; family Noctuidae; genus Lithophane; species Lithophane semibrunnea. Next base: position 10,096,576 of record OX376197.1, on the reverse strand, counting down.
TTACGTCAATATTACACCAGTAACAGGATACAAACGAATAATGTATGTGGTGAATGGATGTTACTATTGTGGTTCGATTTATCTAGGAGCATAGGGATTATGTTAAAGTAGCGCAGTGCGCGTAGTGCGCGTAGTAGCATATTTATTATTTTAATGAACTTATGACGAAAAAGGAGGCGAGATGACCTGGACGCGTACCGTAAGGGCTGGTTAGAGGTCGCACGGGAAAAGAGTTCCTGGAAGGACTTGGGGGAGGGCTTTCCCCAGCAATGGTATCTACAGTAAAGGCTCGAGGCTAAGTAATAACAGCCGCACGGGTCGATCCATCAGGTTACGCTTGCTGGGGTTGGTCCGTGGATGGGTTACCATCTTTACATATCGAGACTCCTCCGTGTGTCGGAAAGGACGTAAAACAAAAAAAAAACCAACTTATTATTGCCTCGTAAAAAATAAAATGACGTAGTAGGTATGGTTAGAAATCGTGGCACTATACCTAATAAAAAACAAGAATTTTTAACGTAGCTTTTCTACTATTATATTCGCATTTTAAAATATTAGGTTGTGAAAATATACCGACACACAGACAAAGGTACTTTTCTACCTGTATTATTGATAGACTAGGAGGGATTTATAATCTGGATAGCCCGCCCACTAGAAGTAGGTAAGTACTACAAACTTCAGTTTAGCTTCTAAAATCACTAAAGAGAGTATTTACTTTGCCTTCAGGCAATAACAAACGATACACCAGTACGATAAAAACGAAAAATTGCGGGCTTGCTCGTTCCATCATAGACCTCATCTATCGCTTTCCATCAGGCGAGATCGAGGTCAACAGCAGTCCCATAACACAATAAAAAAAAAAACTTATTATGTTAAATGGTATTTTTAATGTAATTTGTGGAGTCATTAATATCTTGTAACGTAGTTGCGGTGGCAAATTGTAGCCTTTAACCCCGCAATGCGGCTTGGGTTTTTTTGACATTTATCATATCGCACCGGAATACCGGCCCGCCTAGTCTTAATAGGCTTTTTGGAACATTACCAGGTTTCTGTTTGATACGCTTAAATGTGTCTACTACACACCTGTGTTACATACAATGGTACTGTATTGGATTATGTGTGAAAGATTTTATTCAGCATTTTCTATTTTGTTTTCCATGCTATTTCTATATTTAAGAACTTTGTGTATGCTATAAAAATGAATTTGAATTTGGGTCGAGTAGGTATTGAGTTTAGTATGTAACAGTTGATATATTTTTCGCAATTTGCGATGTTGGCCCCATAGAGATAGTTGGTCATTTTGCTGGTCTGCACACCCTTAAATATGACCACACCTGTCTGTCTATTTTCCGCGGGTATTTCGGAATATCTCGTTTCCTTAGGGTGATTTTTCCAAAAAAGTGACCGTCTAAACCCTGAGGGACAGACTCCTGAGGTTATGCGTTGATAATAAGTGAGTCAGTCAGGTTAACCTTAATACATTTAAGAAGGAAACCGGCATGTCTTAGAACCAAAAATTCCACCAACCCGCACTGGGCCCGCGTGGTTGATTATGGCCCACTCCCTTTCGCAGAGAGTTGGCCTGTGTCCCAGCAGTGGGAACATTATAGGCTAATTATGGTGATATTTCACGGATAACAGCCATTTACCTGGAAATACCCAGGTACCGAATAATTGTGCTTTTTTAAAACTTAAAACCGCAAAAGTAACCCACTGGAAATAATTCTAGGAAGCTTTCAGTTCTTGTTTATTCATTTTTTCAATAATGAAATACTCAATTATTTATTACTTTCGTTACCTACATAAAATTGCAAGAGCCCAATTAATATTGTGCAATATTAATTAAATAATTTCGCATGAAATGATACAGTTGCAATATGGCGTCGGGAATGAAGATATGAGTGAAGCCAAAAAAAAATGGGATCGATACAGTTAGTTTGATAAACTTCTTTTAATTTATATGATTAATCGATATCTATACACACAAATTGAAAGCTATACACTCAAAACATAGTAAATGATTGATATAAGATAAATATTCTTAACATTTTGTAAGTTCACTTGGTAATTTCGACCCGTTAGGTAACAAAACCCGAAGGAAAGACGAAGCTCATAGTTGCGTTAATAACCTCAACGAGTGGCTTTTTCTTAAGCTCGGATATTAATAGGCTGTTACGAACTAACAGAGTCTGAAGTCTAGAAAACTCCACGGCGAACGGTAGAGCATAGAAAGTAGAAATATTTTTCCCTCCTCCATTGTATTGCGGTTTATTTTTACTTCAGTCTTGTATCTGTAAAAATATTTTCTGCTTGAGTTTTTCTAGGAATTTAATTATAAGTTTATGTTGTATAAAAATAGATAAAATGGATTTTTAAACGCCCGACTGGATTTTTACATCGTGAAAACATCTGATACCTCCATCTGATACCTTTACTAACGAGTGGCAGGTTTCCTGTAAAATTCTAAACTGTTAACAATATTTTATCAAGAAAAGTTAATTGGAAAATAGGCTTAGGTAGGTTTATTTCCAGGGTTGCAGGAAAGTCCGTGAGGGATACCGGGACCCTTGGTAACAGGCAACTGAAGGAACACGGGTGGATTTTAGTCAGTAAATGTCTGATACGCTCTCCCGAGAAGTCATTCGAGGATTTCCAACCCTCAAAAAAAAAGAAGGTTTATTTCGCAAAGTTTGTAGTTCAGCTTACACCCGTAATATATAATATTAATGTAAGTAAGTATAATTTTTTTAAAGAAATCGCGAAGTTAAAATTGACGACACAAACATTGTCCCCCATTTTGCAGCTTTACAATAATTCAGATATAATTCTCTTGATCCTCATAAAATAAAATAAAAGTCAAGGGATTTTCTGTTATTCTTTCATTTCGGGATCAGCGCGGATTCAAAAACAATATTATTTTGAAGACTAGGATTGCAATTAGTAGTCACGTTGGGTATTTTTACAGTGTTACTGAAAAAAGAAAACTAGTTAAGAATATTGCGACTTTTATGTGCAGGGTGTAGTCTAGACTCAAAGCACCCTACTTATTTGCTAGATTCTAGACTAAGGGCGCGTTCAGATGTGGGGTGTGACTGCGTGCATTCTCGTCCTTTGAAGTAATTTAGGCCACTTTGCACTGCAAATCACAAAATGCATTTAACGCTAAACGTATTTAAAACATCATTCTGTCTAAGTCATCTTTAAACCGTTGACACAAATAGAACGATGTTTAAAATTTATTTGGTGCTAAATGCATTTAGTGGCCCTTGGTGTTTGACATGACGTCATTACGAGTGCTTGTGAATTTGGGACCTTGCTACGTCGAAGCAAGCCGTAGTTTGAATATAATTAAGTCACCTTAGCCGGTTAATGTTCTAAAAGTAAAAGCGCTCCGAAAGGTCGAAGAAGGTCTTTATGGGAAAATATAATATCTCAATTTGAGTATTGTTTTTTTTTTGTTGGGATTATTTAGGATTAGTTGGGAGCATTAATAAATTTTTTTGACGTAATTCCAGCTTGTTTCAGAAGAACGATTTTCTGATTCAATTTATTTTGCATGTCTTAAAAATATCCCAGTGTACCTTGTCTTCAGACCAGAATTTATGTCAATTTCAATTATTGAGCTGCTGTCAAAGTGATAAAGGGCGAGGTCTAATCAGTCAATCATGTAATCTGAGATTTCGAATAAATCCTCTTTTTAAATGCTTCTTGCTATTCTGAGCACAGCCTTATTGCTACTCATATTACTACCATTACTTTGTGAAATTAGGTTACGGTTAAGTAAGCAGCAAAAGCGTAGTTTAAATAGAAATATTACGTTTTTATTCGCACTTTGTGACTTCAGACTTCTCAGTGACTAACTTTAACCTGCAGCTTCCACTGCGTAGAATTAAATAGACACTTGGTTAGTAGGTATACTGACGAAGTAAATATTACTCTACATGATGCTAAGTATATTTCATTTTCTTTATCTTTTCGTAAAAAGCCGACTATTGTTGTAGCATATAATGCAAACATTTTGGTCCCACTTACTTCTCCAAACTGATGATGACAGTTGACCTAAGTCTAATTCAAAAAGATGATTTAAAAAATTATATAAACTTTATGTTCAGTTTAAAGCTGAATTTAGGTTGATATATTGCAAGGCTTTATTAACAAAACACATTTTGACGACCACGTTAATCTTATATCAATTCTGCATATTTCTCCTCGTTGATTAATAAAACGGAATTATTTTGAAACAAGTAGGGCCTTGTAATGGGTGTTAAAGTAATGTTTCCCCAAGAAACAGTGTAGCCAACATTAATAAAATTCCTCAGTCAAGAAACGCGAAACTTTTTTTTTACTCTAGTTTTCTCCCAGCAACGAAGCATTTTTTCTCCCCAACTTAATAAACGCAAGAAGAATTTAATAAAAGCGTCATATTTTGAGTATCACTTTTTTGTTTCGCGCGAGATAAGAATATTGTGTAGGGGCTGGACTAGTGGAATTGGGAATTTAATTGTTTCGGAGTCGGCTGGGCAGGAAAATGGAAAACAAAAAGTTGAAAGGAATTTTAAAGTCATTCAAACATACATTTATTAATCTGTTGGTGACTCACTTAATTAATTAACAAAACATTATCTTTAATACAATAGATGATGATATGATTTGAAATAAAAGAAAATAAATTACTTTTCTAAATAACTCAAAACAATGAAACAAAAAGAGCCAATCAGAAAGTGTCACGATCTTAAAATAATCGTGATAGTTATTCATTGTGTTCGAAATAGTTGAAATTATTATGAAATAAAGTGACGTTACACAAACAAATTAGCTTATACTAATTGCCTAATAACTGAAAGATACAAATGCTTGATAAGCAGCGAGGTCGAATCATAAATTCAATGAATTTATTAATTGTTTTGGTACGGACTTCAACAAATAAACTTAATTATGTAACGATTTTGAAACGATAATTTCATTACATAGGTATGTACATGTTATTTATTTAATATAATATTTTAATTTAGAAGTAATATCAACGGAAAAATTACACAACATATTATATTAGAGATACTATATGGATGAATCGCGTGCAATCTATTTATCACAGCTCTGGCTTTTGCTATTTGAAAATCAGTATGAATGAGGACTATTATGAGATCTGACTTAATCATAACATTCGTATAGCTGTCTAAAATAATTTGAATTTACAAACAGCTGTGTCCCTATTCTGGCGTGAACGTCGCCCGTCTAACGGGGATCACATTCGAGAAACTTTTAAAAGCCGGTAAGCCTCGGCTCGCTACGAACGAAATCACAGCCTACTAAAGTATATTTCACCCTTTTGACGACACATTATGTACATTTGCAGCGCGTAACGACACGGGCACGGCTCACAATTTCCATTAAGGCGCGCCGTAATAGGAACAGCCTAAATTTTAAGCGTTATGTTCAAAATTCGTCTTTAAGCCGTTGTCAACTAGGTTGAATTTTAGTTGGGGTTTGGACGCATTTCTATCCTAAGCACACTGGTCTGAAGCCGCGCCCCGTGTAACACATATCGAATTAGCAAAAGGACGGTATCTTACTGCAATTAGCTTCAGCATATTAGGAGTGCCCAATTGTCCGCTGTGCCTTTTTGGTGTATCAACGTGCCCAAAAATTGTGGGGACTAATTTGGGTCGTATCTATGTTATGCACGACATCCTGTTTTTTGATGACTAGTTAAAGCATTCAAACGTGAATTCGACCTTCTTTGTTTTAGGATTGACCACACACACATATACATTTTTTTTATGTTCACTATATATGTATGTTGATATTTTATGCTCTGACACCTCGCTGCAGTAAAATGAAGGCTGATTAAAAGTGGTTGAAACAGGAAAATTGTTCTGTTGACAAGACTTCGTTTTCTACCAGCGGACTACACCACTTTTACCACAACTTTTTAGAGTAATTTGACAATTTGGCCATAGGGTTGCTCATCGTAACATACAATCATAACAGACAAATTATGGGTGTTCGACCGTTTTGCGGATCACAAGTAAAATTTTATATTTTGTTGGAATTTGCTATAGAATTAAGAATAAAAATGGAAACAACTTATTGTTCTACTTTAGGATTCAAAAAGTTTCAAAATGTGTGCTTTGAAATTGTTTATTTTTGACTTTGCAAAAGTCAGAGCTTGAGCAACTTTTCCCGAATTAAAAAAAAAGACGTTAAAAACGTCTTATTTAAAAAGCATTTTTAAGGATTGACTTATGTTTGTGTATAGAAACGAAGTTTTTGGTAGGTAAATACGGTTTTGGAGAGACTCTTTTTCTCCATTGTTAATAAGTTAACAATAATGCTAGTATATCGCTAAAATGACTGATCCTGTGTTTTTGGCATCCAGCGGTGACCTTCTTTCGACAGAATGATATTGATGAGTGTACATATATATACTGAGTAACAAAAATTAAAATACAAACCAAAAAAATCGCCTTTTAATAACAAAAAATATATAATTAGAAAAGGTTTAAAAATTCAAATTGACTCTTCCCTAAGTGGATATATTAGTAACGAATTAAGCTGGATCTGTTTATCCGCCGAGGCACCGACGAGTGTAATTATTTATTAAAATTATTACCATACTCGACGCGAGTTGCGACCGTTTCCCTGCGTATTAGCTGCTGCGAAATTCTCCGGATGAAATGTAGGAGGTCCATTCATCCGACCCCATTTTGAGGATGAGATTTTTATTTTACCCACTGAATTATGCATTATGTTTATTACAACGTTAATGTTCATATGCATACGCAGGAAAGTTGTGTGTAAAATGTGCGTGGGGTGTGAATTTATTCATTTGTAGCTGTTTCTGTTTTGAATTTCCGTTTAATTTGTTTAAATTAAAACTGTTGAAGTATCTGTTTCTGAGGGCAGGTAAAGGTTGTCTTCTTAGTCTTTCTTCTTCTTCTACTTAGTCCTTCTCCTCGCCATTTTTAGCAGGCGCAGTTTCAGTCATTTGCAATGACTGTCAGTTATAAAGGTAAAATAAAATCTTTTAAAAAGCTTTGTAAAAAAGATTCATATAGTATCTAAATCATAAATCAGTATCCTGTTTTTATTCAATTGCCAAATCTGAAATAAGAAAAATCTTTCACATGAATTTTCTAGCTGTAGTTTTTCCTTACAATGTTTTCTTAACCAGGAAAATTCTTACAAAAGGAAATTGTAAATGCTAAGCAATGTGTCTCCATATTTGAAGGGTTCTATATGTAAAAATAATATAATGTTTCTCGGAAAATTTGTATTATTTACCATTTAGTCATTTCTTGGATGTACTTAAAAGGAGCAGTGTGTTATTCAAGTTTGTAATGCTATAATAGAACTTATATGTTAGATTATACGACATACATACATGAGTATGTCGTATGATCGACTTATATATATATTCTTCGACGTATAATGTAACTAGTGGTCGCCCAGTGGTCGAAATTCAAACATAATTCATTTAAATTTTACGCTGTATTGTAAATACTAATTCCATGCTGTCCTGTGTCAAACTCATGGTAAAGTGTCTAAATTTTTCTATTTTTTTAATGTATATATAAAAATATTAGAACTGTACCAAATTTCATACTCCTCTGTCCGCGTAATTTTCGTAAAAAGGGGTACAAAGTTTTTGCTTCACGTTTTAATAATATATATAGAAGACTAGCTGCGCCCCGCGGTATCACCCACGTAAGTCTCGATCCCTTGTGAATATCGGGATAAAAAGTATCCTATGTGTTAATCCAGGTTATAAACTATCTGTTTGCCGAATCTCATCCAAATCCATTCAGTAGTTTTTACATGAAAGAGTAACAAACATCCATCCATCCATCCATACTTACAAACTTTCGGGTTTATAATATTAGTTAGGAAGGATGTATGGCTTCTTAAACTATGTTATCATTTACATTGGTTGTATATAGGCAGGTAAGCTAGCAGGCGCCGAGTGCTACTGCTCGGTATTCTCGCTAGTCACCTAGATCCAGGCTTTAAGGAGTGACAGCAGTGCGAAATGTGGGAATGTTTGCCTAGCCCAGTATAAATACAAATATACTCAATATCTGTATTGGTTTGGTCGAGTAGTTCCTGGTAAGATAAATGCTGTCAACACAGGTTTATTGTCACTGGTTGGCTGAGATCAGAGGGTAGGCTTCCTGAGTAATTTCAAATAACCAATGCCTGCATTTGTGGATGTAAGGACCATTTCAGCAGTGGGGCATATGTCCCACTTTTGAGAGATGTTAATCTTTATACAAAGAAATAGGTGAATGATATTAGTCTGCAGCACCAACTTGTAGGCAAATAACATGATGCTGCAATCACGAAACCGCTAACTGTAGTGATTATGGGTTTACCTGCGTAGTACGCTACAGAATGGACATTTATGGGCCAACCTGTTACTCCAGCTCTTAAAATTTAATCACAGCTAATTATACAGGATGTTTGGCATATACGGGTGAGACAGTGTCTAAGCAATTAACGTTATGGTTACCATACACAAAGCGTAGACCGCATTATGTCGGTGACACGTCGTTTTCGGTGACAGAATATTGTAACAAGTTCATTAAAGCTGGCTTTGGTTTTCGAATATTTCACCACATTTTATAGTATTGGCAGCTCTATCAAATGTCGGTTTTGTTTCTATTAATCTCGGTGCTGTCAAGTTTGTGTTATTGATTAATATTATTTGTATTTTCCGTTTCATCGGAAGTTACAAAGTTCGAGGCTACACTCCATTATGGGTTTTGGTACCTTTTGAATGAAAAATAATTTTCACGACCAATTCTTACTTAAACAAAGTACCAATTTAAAATATATTAAGTATTAAAATTTTAATATCATTAAAAAGCTTAAACCCATCATGAACATTGCTGAAAATCGCCTGAATAATATATTACATACTCTGCTCTACATAGGTTCCAGCACAGCGCTTCATGTAGAGCGGAGGCCTTAAATTTAATCTCTTAGTAGAGCACATCACATAAACGCAAGGAAAAGTAAAAGCCCTTAAATAAGAGAATGAAAAACGAGCAAGAAGCTCTCGATAAGCGTTTTAATCTCTTTAAGTGTAGCTGCAGATGGTTATACAACACGTAGACACATGTAGTAGTAGGTAAACGTGACAGTTTGCTGTTAAATATACTTTTAACTATCTAAACTGATATTACTTATTTTTATTTATTTCCTTTGGAACATTTACAGCTAAACAAAACAGACTATGAAATTGAAAATGTGACTGACAGCCAATTAAAAGTCTTCACATATAATTAACTTACATACGAACTCATGTCTTTTTCCCAAGGGGGTAGGCAGAAACTACAGAATGCGACCTGCTACGATCCTTACATACTTATTTTGCTTCGTTTACTTTTAATTTATAGTACATTACTGTCGCGGCCAGCAATTAGGGCATTGATGGAAGATCGTGAAAATGTGGGCCGAGGCGAAGCCGAAGCACTCATACGTGAGTCCATCAATGCCTCTGTGTGTTGCCAATGTCTTCTTTACTTTAAACAGCTATATTTGCAAGCCAAATCGAATTTTAAATAAAATCTTTGATAAGTTACCTCCTTGGTTACCATGTGTTGAAGTAAAAAGTTCGTTCCATTTTTAAATAACACGACAGATATGAGTTTTCATAGTAATTTATTTGGCCGCTAAATACGGCAGATGGATTTTCATAGTAACATTGCCGGCCGCATAATTATTTGTTTTTGATCACTATAGCAATTTTGATTTATCTCGAAGAAGGTTGTCAAAATAATGCTCGAATTTCCAAGCATGTTTGAGAAAATATTATTACCTCTATAGAGGTAAAATTGTTTATTTCTAAGAGATAATTTAATCTCTGAAAGTATCTACTGCTCAGATTACAAATAATCTTTCGCTGATAGAAAGCTATACTATTGCGGAGTGCCTTAAAGCTGTGTTTCGTGGTATAGTTGACACGTGGACAAAGCCGATGGCAGAAGCTGCAATACAATAATCTAATAGTTCTTGAACTAAACATCATAATAGGTGGGTATTCTAGGTGCTTGCAAGGGAGTTGCAGTGAATAAATAACTTGTGTAATATGAAAATGGCAAAATAGAAACCGTACAGGGATATATAATTTATTCACAAGTTCAAATAATTTTATTTTGAGTAGATACCAGTACTTTTTCCATAATACGCCCAAAGGTCTGTTCATTAAATTTTACGCGCTCGTTTTGTTGTAAATCATCGTATAAATCACTCAATAAATAAATATACAAATAAATAAATAAAAACTATATAAATAAATAAAACTAAATAAATTAATAACTATACTTAATAGCATGCATATTAGCCACGCGCACCAAAGAGTTCGAGCCGTCGACTAGTGCAACCTTAAGACAAAGAAGAAAGAAGTCGCATCATACTGCAATAATTAATTAGCACTCAACATCTAATTAGCTAACCCATTAAGAGTGAAAACTAAGTTAGAAGCACCCTCTTCAGAATACAGAGAATATTCTCTTGACCAGATTTGCTAAGATAGTTAATTGAACACGACGTGTTGGCACGCCGAGGGCCGGACGCAGAGATCCGCCACTCGGCGTGGCAACACGTTGTGGTCGGGTTCGCGACTGGTCAATCGTCATCATGAGAATGCCTCGTTTACAGGTGAAACACGTGTCGATTTCTTACAGGGTTTTTTATGACTCTTGAAGAATAGGTTACTAATAAATATGGTCTATAAGCTGAATAGGTTACTAATAAATATGGTCTATTGTATTTTTCAGTAGATTTTTTGTAAAGGCAAAAGTATGCGGACCTAAGGACCAAATAGTAACATCAAAAACAATGTTAATAATTGTTAATAGGTACTGTTTGTTTCTACGTTAAACATTACAAAACTACGTAATCACGCGAGGTATCGTGCTGCCGTATCAAAAATTCAATTATAAAATTCGCCATATCCCGTTTGCGCATTGCAAAATTTACTGAATGCCAACAATTTGGCTACGTAACCTAGGTGCATTACATTAATTTCTAGCTGAAAGCTGGGGCATTAATTCGCGTCTGCCTCCACAGGGAAACCGCAAAATACTAGTTCCGTACTTCCGTTGCTATTCATAATAAAACCGGTGCAGGCCGCTAAGTGCTTCAACATCTGGGCGCAACGAAATACTATTATGATGACAAAGACCGTGAAATACTACCGCTGTTAACGCAGCCTTACTGATAAATACTGTATATTGTTAATTAAAATTGTTCGACATCGGAACACTAATGGTTTTATACCGGCTTGAAATAAATTGTTACTTTCGGATGGATAACCCGATGTTGCTGGTTATCGAATTCGTATGAGGTGTAGCTCCAGTAAACGTCATAAACAACAACTCACTCACTCACCCTTACTCACTACTGTACTCATCATTATGAACAACTTTCACTATGGGACCAAAACTGAAATCGCGAAAAAAATCGCTGTTCCCTAAATTTAAGTTGGCATAGTTCGTCAAAATGTAGGGAACAGCTGATTTTTTAATCGCGTGTTCATAATGTTGAGTACAATGACCCCCTAACAGGATGCCCATGAATTAAATTTCATCCTGTATATATAATATATTATTCTATTAACGATAAAGAGTTCTCAATTTAAACTGTTTGAAGATATTATGAGTGTTTCGAAATTGCAAGAATACATGATATACAATATTTCTTTAGGCTATGAAGTGAATGTCACTATTGATTGGTCCTTCGATCCGAGTACCACACCATCATTAGCGTACTTACGTCATAAAAGGCAACATAGACTAAGCTATACGCTATTTACGATAGAATAAAATTTTTACTTCATTTGCATGTTATTCAGTGACACATTCCATTTTTTACTAATAAACAGAGCATGATTAAGATAAAGATTTTTCAAACTTGCCTGAATTTCTTAGAAGTCCCAAAAGGGTCTTTCTAAATTATTCGTGCTACGTAATATGGGTTAAAATAAAAGATATTAGATAAGTTATCCTGTTATAACTTTACTCTGTACTTATACTTAAAGGGAAACCTTAAAAGTCTTTAGTCATGTGGTATGAGGCAAGAGCTAAACGAATATCTAAATTAAAAATATGTATTTTAAGAAACTTTTTGCTTGGTAAGGTAATTTTTTGCTTTTCTTTTTGTATTTCAACACTAAGGCTTGCTAATTCGTCGTATACTTAAAATAGCAGCCTTAGCCGTAGGGCTGTTTTCGGCCAATTTTTTTGGTGGCAAGAATGAGATGACAATCACAACATTATCCTATTGATGATGGCAATTTAATGTTATTTATATGATTAAAATTAAAACTTAGGCCAATTATTTCGACATGCAAATAACTGTGGTTAGCGTAGGCAAAACCTAATGGAAATCTACCCCAAAAAGGCGATCACAAAAGCGAATCGTTTCACAATCCTATTATAAATTAACGTATTTAATTTTCATACCAGACCGCGCTTATTACTTCAGTACATTAGTCGCCAAACCCGAAGGCCTTTGCTTCTTTTGCTCTTTAATCAAAAAGGCGATGCTCAACGGAACGCGGCATGTTATTCTGAAAGAGTATAATTTATTACGTTTGCTGCTTCAGCCACGAATGGCGTGGAAAAAACTTCTAAAGTCTATTACTTACGTAATGTTTGATAAACTGATGCCAATCTTTGGAAGTAGCTAGGTACTATTGAGGAGACATAGTTTTGTTCAATCTTGAAAATGCAGACTCATTTTGTCATGAGTGAATCGTATTGATTTGAATAGGATTTGGTTTTCTTATTCGGTTTTAAAACTGATTATCGGGACCCTGTCAGCGTATCGTTAACATTTCTAATGGTATGATCACCTTTGAGCGGTTCCAGATCCCATTTGATCTGGCTTATGGATCACTCAATCTGCCTAGCCTTTTCCTAACTATGTTGGTCGGCTTCCAGTCTAACCGGATGCAGCTGAATACCAGTATTTTCCTGCCTATCTGACCTCCACAACCCAGTAACTGGGTAAAATGATACCCCAAGGTAATCCTGGTTTTCAGACTTTCGGGCTTCTGACGACCCGTAACGACTGTCAAAGATCCACGAATGACAGCTGGGACCAACGGATTAACGTGCTTTCCGTGGCACGGAGGAGTCTCGGTATGTAATGATTGTCATCCATCCACCGGACCAACCCCGGCAAGCATAGCTTAACCTGATGGATCGACCCGTGCGGCTATTATTACTTAGCCACGAGCTCCTCCGATTATCACTATTCCTCAAAAACTCTCTCCAATGTCTTAAACTGACATTGATACTCTGTCCCTATAATAATATGAACGGCGCTAATTGACCGAAATTATGTTAAATGAATATCAATTTGATCTAACAAAGCAATTGAAAAATAAATTATACATCCATTTTATTTCATCCAGTTAAAAATAAACATTTTGGGAGAATGAATTCAAAATGGTAAATAACGTGCATGAGTGTTTTTATTAAAAATATGTTGCGGAAAACTATGAACAACATTTGGAAAATATTCCACTCGTTTTATTTGTAAAATGTTTTTTTTTTTCTACATTGCCGACAATTTGAGACTATTTCTTTAATTAGGTAATTAATAACGACTACAGTAGACGAAGTCCTAAAATAGAAGAAGGCGTAAAGTCCTTATTTCTTTAAATAGGCACTTATGTAGACGACATAGTGGTGGATAGAGTTTAACTACACAATTTTTCTGGTTTTATGGATGCTGGTGTTTAATGCTACGTCTTTCTTCCAACACAGTAACTTACATCTTACCTGAACTTGACAGTCAATCTGCCTAGCCTTTTCCCAACTATGTTGGGGTCGGTTTCCAGTCTAACCGGATGCAGCTGAATACCAGTATTTTACATGGAGCCACTGCCTATCTGACCTCCACAACCCAGTAACTGGGTAATACGATACCCCTTGGTAAGACTGGTTTTGTCAGACTTTCGGGCTTCTGACGACCCGTAACGACTGTCAAAGATCCTCGAATGACAGCCGGGACCAACGGCTTAACGTAGGTACTTTCCGAGGCATGGAGGAGTCTCGATATGTAAGGATGGTCACCCATCTACGGACTAACCCCGGCAAGCGTAGCTTAACTTGATGGATCGACCCGTGCGGCTGTTATTACTTAGCCACGAGCTCCTCTGACCCCTTACCTGAACTTGACCTACAGCTGTAATATTTACAATTACCGCAAAACACATCTGCCAGTCTCATCACTTACGCAAATTAAGAGGAAGTTAGAAGCAAAGCTTTACCATTCACTGCTAAACAAGTTGTGTAGATGTTGATAAAGGTCCCATATAAATAGCTACAACGTATCAAAAGACAGTTAATGGATTAACCTCATTCCACTGAGAACATAGGACTCCATTTTGGGTTGTATGGTATTACCGTCCAAGTTAACCACACGACCTCGTAGTTCTATTGATAAACAAGAGGCCCATCGAAGTAGCTACTAATCCAACCGTTGACATCGAATGGTTCTGTATAGAGCCCCGTACCACTGGCGGAAGGAAAAGGACCACTGAGGTGTGTGATTGACTTGCAGACTGTGACAGCCGTGTAGTGTTGTGTTTGGGTGTTTATTAGTTGATGCTATTGTTTTATTTTTACATCTTAACGTTGTGTTAGTTTTGTAAATAAGTCTTTTTTCTAAATAAGCCAATACTCAGTCATAGTAATGACGTTCCTGGATCCTTAATATTTTCGATTTCACCCGTTTGGACCCTTCACAATTCAGTTTTAAATCTTCCGGACTTGTGATTTCTGGTTCTTCGAGCCCAATCTCTAAAAATAACTTCGAAACGCTTTTCAACCACTACTGTTTCATGAATTCATTTGATTTTGGATCATCAGTTAATAGTAGATTAAGCTTCTTAAATGGGAATGGGCGAAACAGGGACACGCTAATGAAATAAAACAGTATCAATTTTCATCAAAGTTCCTACAACTGCATGTAATAAACAAGCACTCATTTTCACTTCACTTTATCCTGTATCGTTATACAAGGGGTCCATCAAAGTTGAGCTAATATATCCATTGAGGCTGAAGTGTGGTCAAACTGACCTTTCTGGATAAAGTCATAAGAATTCAGTGAGAGGGAAAATTGTTAGTAAGGTGTTCGATTGGCTTTAGTAAGAAGTAACTACCTATAGTAACACACTGCCGGGATGTTTAAACCCAAGATGTTATTGCCTTTCGCGGTCTTACCGCAGCTCATGAAAAATTTAGAATCAGAATTCTGGTACGAATTCGGAATAAGCTAGGCATTCATAGTTGTTGTAGTAAGGATATTCTCAATTTGTTTGTGGGAATGAAAACCGTCTATTGTTGGAGGTTTTGCAAGTGTTTTCAACCGGAACTGGTGTCTTCTTGTTTTTTTTATTAAAATTCATTTTCAGTTGAATTTTTTTTTCTTTGAACGGTTTTCCATCCTATCAAATTATTGAGTTCTGCGGATGCAGTGTCGATCCAAATCTACTTTTAGGTGAGACTTGCCAAAATGTTATGTTTTGATTCTATCGAAATTACAAATATTGCCTTTAAAGCTCAAGTCGTTCAAGATTTTATGAAAGACGAGATCGTTCAGCCAAAGCGTTCTCGATAACGTTCATAGGTAAGTGTGGCTCAAGTTATAGTGCGCGCCATAAACTAGGGTCGAAAGTTGTCGGCGTTGGATCGATACGAAGGTTTACTCATCCGCGGACGCACGGACCGGACACATCGCGTGCCACCTTTAATACAAAAATATCGATTTTTCCACAAAGCCGCGTCACCGCAATCAATATACCTTTCCGCCCCGTGCCTAATTACGCCCGCCTACATCACTCAAACATCCGTAAAAAGCCCCGTAATCATGCTGCCTGTGTACACTGATGATATCCACCCTGAAAAATAGCGCACACTGAATCATTGAAAGCGCACAGGAAAACGCTTCTTTGTAAACGTTTTATTTAATTTTCCCTCCATTTACTTTTTATAATTTCTGCCGGGCATAAAAAACGATCCGCCGCCGCAGGAAGCGCGCATACACGCGAAGCCAGCCATATCTGGACGCACACAGGGATAGGAACACCTGTCTCGGGAACTGAAAGGTGTGCTCGAGCGTGTGCGAGCGAGACAACCGTATAGGAGCCGCGGGCGTACGACAGAGAGGCGTTATGCGCGCGCAGCGTGTTGGCACGCCCGCCGCGCGTCCCGCTCGCTCGCAAGTCCACCCGAGAGCCGTCAGTCTATCGCGCGCAGAGGCAGCGCTTGTACGTGCCGCCCTTTGCTCTGACGCGACCGACGCAGTGTCCGTAATCGGTGTTCGGAAAATTGTGCATGTGCGTTTTCCGACGAATGCAGTGTGTGTGCTTGTGAGATGTGCTATTGTTTTCTAGGTAATGGAGACTCTTGTTTGAAAAAGGCAGTCGGATGCAACGTATTAATTGATGCACTTGTTGGCGCGTTGTTAATTTTACTTTTATATTATTTCCAACAGAGGTACTTTCGGAAAAGCTGCCGGTTTATTAGCAAAATAGCTACAGTTACTCTGCAAGTGAATTTGCACATAGTGGAGCATGTTATCAAAGTTTTGTTAAAGCGCGCAACTCTTATTAGTCACGATATGAATTTATGATCCTTTAATTGTTTGCGCCGCTTTAGATAAGGCCACTGTTGTTAATGTTTGCCACTACTTTTACTTGCAGAGAAGCTAAAACTTATCAGACTCTTACAGGGATTTTTAATAAAATTCCTATAAACTGTAAAAAATAATAAAAAGCATGTTATATTTAAAGTAAAGAATTGTATAAATGTGATTGAATGAAGAACACAATATGTTACTTAAAAAGGAAAGACTTAAGTATTTCTGAGAAAATGGGACTCGAAATGAGAAACACGCGTAGTCATGTCATTCATGTGATACACAAAAGTCACAAAAGCGAGGCTCACAACAATAGCAACGTAGAAATTACTGCCAAGTATCGACAGCGGGAGCACTTTCTGAAACCACGCATTGTACTGGATCCAAACAATGAGGAAATACATATTTAACAGTTACTTATCATACAACTAACTCAATTGATGCCGTTGATAAATTACCGAATGACCGAAATAAATTATAACAATCGAACTGACCAAATTCTATGCATCGATGAAATAAAAGTTTGTTCCCATGTGAAAACCATCTGAAAAGTAAAGTATCAGGCCTTGCCGAAGTATACTTTTGATTGCAAAATAAAAGAGCAAAACCAAAATAAAAACTGTATCAATAGCTGTTGATATTTCATAATGAAGAGAAAGCAACTTGTGTAATGATTTATTGAATGGTCAGTTTGGCTATAATGCAACACAATTGCGTGACGAAGAAAAGAAACTAGAAAACTCAAACAATAATACTCTTGAAAGTGATTATTCGCTGATTATTGTTGCTCTGGTGGTTAATAATAATCATATTAATGGTAACTACATCGATTTATTCCACGAGGAAAAAGTTAAAATATTACAAGATATTTCCCGATATTATGTGTTCAGTGATTTTATCATTATAATAAAGGCAAATTTTACTACACTAAATATTGCTAAATCGTGCGCCAAAAGACCGGCTACGATGAATAATTATCGAACTGTATTTGAGATGTAACTGCTGTCGATAGCATTCTTTCGCAATATCAGTTTCAAAAGCCACAAACAATGGCTCTTGTTACAAAGATTTTGCATAACACGAGTTAGCGACCAGCGGAGAGTTTGTTAAAACTTTAACAAATTATTTGCATTCAAATACAGTGGCGTTTGTGAAATGAGTTGATGTAAATGGATGACTTTTTTCACGGTTGATGGTCACACAAATGCAAGACAGACGAGCAAACTCCCTAGCCACGGTCGAATACTCGTCAACGTCGTTAGATAGACACGTACACCCATGAATAATGTTTTCGGAGACAGTGACGGAATCAACATAAACTGACATCACATACAACAAACTTGAAGATAATTTTTGGACTCACCGTCAAATATTTACAACTATTCTTCAATCTATTGTGAAGAAATAATGATTAATGTTGTACACCGTGACGTATTACAAAACTTTAACTAATTGATCCCAATAAATGAAAATGACCTCTAAAATAGCGGCGTGACCATTAGACTCCCTACCATAAGAAATGAGAGGTTAATTGAGTTAATGGAAGTATGCTCCGCCGTGGATTGAACTCAAATTACATTAGGCGTTAGAACTTTGACGGATAGGCTGGTTCAAACTTTTAATAAATCGATAAAGTTTTTACTGATGGTTCTATTTGGACCAATTCTGATAAGCAGCATCCTAAAGGTAATATCCAATAAGATGGACAGTCCACTGGTGTGGAGCCTCACCCAGAGGACTAAGTCTCTCTTAGTTATTAGGTACTAACATAGTTTTAAGCTCATACTAACAATATAAATGTAAATTTAATTTAATGCAATGGTTCAATGGTTGTCTGAAATAAATAAATATATATATATATATATATATATAAGAACAACTGATACAGCCCAGAGTCGAGTAAAACATTAACTTACGTGGTTGATTGCAGAACTGAGTGAAAGGTTGCTCGTGAGTCTATTTTCTTTCGTTCACTCATAAATGTGTGAGAAAATAAACAGTTGATGTAAACTGTTTTTCTCAGGTTCTCATATCGGCATGGAAAAATATTCTCAAGTAATGCAACCGTAATCACATTATGTCTACAATGTTAGCTACATGCAGGTTGCTTGTGCGCAAATTGCCTATTCGTTATTTGAAATTAAGTACATTTTCACGGCTAGTTAAATTGGTAAAGATTTTGTTGGCAGTGTACCATTTCATTTTATTCAGTCCTTATTTTCGTTTGCCACTCTGAAGTAATATTTTAGCTGTAATTGGCTTCGCCCGTGATCGTGCTTCTTGGATGTTCGATAATTCCAAATTATCTCCCAACTTAAACGCGTTCTCCACGGGTTTAATGTTGCCTTTATTATTTCAATCCAATATATTTGTATTATGAGCGGTCTAATTTCAATGATCATTCAGTATCGGTTTTATCGATTACGTCTATATCTGGAAATAGTATTTACTTTTCAATATTTTCCTGCTCAAAATAACTTATGTGTTTATAGTTAAATAGCATTTGTAACTTTAATTTTTGTACCTCACGCCTTAATAATTCAGCCTAAACACGTGTGGTTATTGGAAACAAAGTAATTGGAAGCTATAAACTTTGAACATAACTAGCAATATGGCAGCTATGTGCAAAATCATAAGCCCTCTCAACATTGACACTCACTGGATTAATTTCAGTGCCCTCAAATAAAGTTACAAAACATATAACGTTTTTGGGTCAAAGTCAATGTTTCAAAATTTATCTGTTCATTCAGAGATGCTATATTTGCATTTCTATTCTAAAAACAAATATATGGGGACGATGAAAATATATACGTCTGTCTTATTTATAATGACTCACTGAAAAGTGCCTCGGGTTTGTTTATCATTTAGCTTTTTTTATCAGAGGTTCTGATGTGTTGTACACTTTTTCAACATCAGGCACGAGTATGCCTTCCATTACATTTTTTCCTTGTTAATCTATTTTTGTAGTAATAAGTATTTGGTTGTTGTAATTACTGCGCTGACCATTCCGAATGGTGGTAGACTTACCAAGGTCTACTATTGTGGTGGTTGCGTCACTTCGTGACATGACTATGCTCTATAAGGGCGGCTAATAGCCGCTTGTTAAATTAATTATAGCCGTACAAAATATAGATTGATGTGTTCCAGTCACACTTTTGTAACCTTTGCAGGTATTATGTTAGTAATAATTATGTTTGTATGTATCGCCTTCATGTTAGAAAAGGCGAGGTACTTTGTTTGCGACTCATTCGGAAGTTTTACGTCCAGTTAAGACCACTTTGTGACTAATAGGAAATTGTTATTTGAACCGTGGATATTAAAGCGTTCTTGATAATCATGTTTCGAAAGTTTTGTATTTCTTAATAGTTTGCTAAATCAGCACAGAATTCAAAGCAGACATTGGTCAGGAAAGCGAAATAGAAATTGATCTGTCCTTTTGAAAGGATAAAATACGAAATAAAAATCATAACAGACAAAAATCAAAGGTAACAGTCGCAACTGAATACCTGGTAAGAGACATCAAACCGTCGCATCGCGTGGCGCATAGGTATAACATAGCTTTGATAGGCTTTTCGCCGACTAGCAATTTGTTTTGTGTGTTCCGGAAAGCGATCGGATAGCATTGATTTGCAATAAAAAATATTGCTTTGTCACGATTTCCGCGGTGAGGCCTCTTTCACAATAGGCTGCAGTGCCCGCCGCGTAATGACGAGCGAAAATGTTACCAATAAAAATGGATATTTATGGAATTTAGGAAAACATGGATATCCACAGGTGGGCGATGTGATACGTGTGATACTAATTACAGCTCCAGTTACGCCACACGCATGGAAATCGAGCAATCGGATGAAACGAATAGAATTATGGAAATTTGGAAAATTTTAAGCAATTTCCAATGCCTACTACATAGTTTTGACAAGCCTCATTTGTTTATTCTCTCCATTTTTCATCAGCATTACGACGCTTGTAATGCTACAGCTCTTCGTGAGACGTTAGCAAAAGGAAGTACTGAGAAGACACTTCGTTTTCTATTTCGTTAACATTGTCGGTGGAAATCCAAACTACACTCACATGATTTCAGATGACAATGGATGTAGTCATGGAAATTATTAAGTTTTAACCATGGCACAACATAATATTGGACGTTTCTTTAAAACCATAAAATAAAGAAAGAAGGAGCAGCCGCCTCGTTCGTAGATTCGAAATAAAACTGGAGCGCTGGTTACAGACATCACTTTACAGCAAATGTAAATATTTGCAGTAATAAAATCTATTTAGGTGATTAATTCAATGTAGCATGACGTGGTTTCTACCGAGCACTGAGCAACAACGTCTCAAGCGAGCTGAAAAATGTGCAGAAAAACCTTTTAAACGATCGAATTGATGGCCTACCGTGTTGAGTTAAAACAACCAAACACGATAGTTCGCTATTTTAATTGTCAAAGTCAATAATTTGTTATGTGCTATGCTTTTGAGTTTATTACATTTTCTTTTCATTACTACCGAGTCGTTAGTTAAAATTAACAGTTAAGTACTGTATATTCACCTGGTTAAAAAGAAATCACAAAAATCTTTTCGACAGCTTCGTAGCACGCTTTTGGTTTCCATATTACTTGAAGATCGAAGACTAGACATTATGCTGACCAAAGCATATATGTCTCTATCATAGATTTCTAGTTCTTGTGCCTGAGTGCCTGAGTCTTCCTAAGTCAAACTGTCGGGTCTAGCGCAAACACGTTCCTGGCAGATGGCGCTTAATGAAGATAATCGCGCGACAGCTGATGTCACCGTCTCGTGAAAATTTCATTCTATAAACAGGTGGTCTGTGGGTGTTCAGTATTTCTGATCCTAAATGGGTAAATAAGCGCAATTTAGGCCACCGCTCCGCCATCGCGCCAGGGCCGTCGGTCTGATTCAACACTTCGTTGCGGCAATTAGATTCAATTTGCGGGACGCTCTGCTCACTATGAATATGGGCCCGCGTGTAACAAAGGTTCATTTCTCGTGAAATTAGACTGAATTTTGTACGAAGAGACGCTAATTTCCACTGTAAATGTAACTAATTAGACACCATTGTGGAGAAAGTTCTTTGCACGAATGTTTTTCGGCGTAATTCGTTTTGCGAAGATATTGTGGGAGAGAATGTTTAGTAGGTATGTTTTAATTACATTATTGCTACAGACCGGATGGGAAGGTAAAAATCATTATAAATAGCTGTAGCTCGGTCTGTGTCCTGTCCAAATTTCATTACGCGAATGGCTCCATCGGTCGTCAGGCCGACGATGTTAATTGAATGGACTTGTTTTGTTAGCCACATTCATGGAATAGCATTCAATTGTTCGTCGATATGGTTTTCGCTATAAACAATATGTAACTGAATTAATGCACATTATGAAAGTAGTTTGTTCAGAATCGTTTATTGAATCGGTTTCTGTCATTTTTAATATACGTAATTGTTTATCCCAAAAATAATTAAACCTTCGATAAGTAGAAACACTTCCACTGTACAGTCAAAACAAACCCAAATGGACGATTGCCTAGATTTGTAATGTGACCACAATTTTCTCCTACAATCACTAATAACTAATAGAATAAATAAACAATGTTTTATATAAATTAATAATAATTCAGTTTTTGTTTATGAATTCCGGGACACGTAGTAGATATGCCTTTTAAAACTGTAAGTACATCTATGTGTCAATCTATGATTGATGATAATGCAGTTATTCCTAGTTCCTACCTTTTAGAGAGAACCAGTAATTTTTATTACCATCTCACTTTAATTCAACGGCTCGTGATGTCACTAGCCATGTAGCCGGTTTATGCTGACGATGCTAATGCTAATTCTTCACTAAAATATTGGTCATAAAATTGCTATTACGTTAATTAGACTTGCTCACTCTTTTTGCCAAGTGGGACAATTTTAAATTACTTTAAATTTGAATCGGCCAGTGCAACTATTAATCTAATGAAAACTGTGTCATTTTGGTCATTTACCTCCAATAAATTAACTTGATGTGTGTAATATAAGTGATTAAAATCTTGAAATTTACGTCATCCGGGTAGTAAACTACTAGGTAGCTGTCGTGTTAGTGGGTAAGGCCTCGTTATCTTTCTAACAACTATATTAAACACAAAATCTATTCAAATTCGCAGCAGGATATTCTTAAATGGTTTTGTGACATTTATATCTTTCCTCCGAAAGTTCCAAAAATTATCTAACTGTCCTTCAAAAAGTTGGTAGGGAAAAAATGTCTGTAATATCTACCTCCACCGGAAGAGGAAAACTTTTCCTTTTTTTTACCTCCGCGAAAGTAAAATTTAATGAAGTTACCTTCGACCTGTCGCATAATATACGAGTTGTTTTTGTCAGTTTTGCAAACTTGGGCCACCACTACAACTCAGGATCCTTGCGAGAGCCGCCCCAGCCAACCCAACTATTTCTTTGTGCCCGACCCCATAGTTTTCAAATTAAATTAAAGGAGTTTGTTGAGGCAATATGAATACTGCGCATTGACCGCAGGATTTAACTTTAAGGTTAGGGATAGGTGCGTAAGGGTAATTATTTAACGAAGATTAAGTACATAACGAAAGTTTTGCTAACTAATCTAATAAGCACTAATTGGCATAGAGTATGGTTAACAAGTACTGTGATCACATTATTCGCGAAATTTCAACGGCTTCCGTCGTAACTAAATATAGTAAGAGAATTGTGTAAGGTTTAATATTAGAACCGCGGAACACGGCAAGTTAAATCGCGTATTTATTTGATCACTACGGCGAACGAACCGAATTAAACGGCGCGCTCACTTCGCACAGCGCGCTTATTGATTTTACTCCGTTATCAATAATGACGTTACCGTCCGATCAAATAATTTATTCACGGTATTTAACATCGATTAATAAATTGATGACATTGTATACTCGCGCGTAATGTAATTTATATGTGAGATACGTATCTTGAATGGCGGGGGTGGGGCAGAACGCACAGTAGAACTACGTACGAGTAGTACAATAATAGTAGTATAATAATGTGTTACCTACCGCACAATATTGTTATCGCTCATTAATTGAGCGATTTTAATGAGGCTAGTGATTATTGCGATTATTATTAGAATTTAACTCAAAATTGTATTTGTTTCGAACGACGATATTCTTGGGAAAAGCATTTATCTACGGAAAACTTGACGGATGGGTTGCTATGAGTCCCATGCATTTCATTTACCTTTTTCCAGACCAACTATTTTGTACAACTAGCTTTTCCCCGTGACTTCTTCCGCGTGAAATTTCTCGTTCCCCCGACCCACCCCGTCGTATCAGCGTCGCATCGCCTGTCCGTGATAATACTTTGTTTTCGCTTTGCGTTCTTTTTTCCTTTTTTCTTTTGCTATATAACAAACCTAGCGTGATATTAAATACCCTTTATAGCCTTCCTCAAGAATTGGGCTATCAAATTCAAAAATATTTTTTCAAATCCGACTCCTAGTTCCAGAGATATAAACAAACAAAAAACTAATTCTTCAGCTATATTATAAAATGTGGATAGGGAAAAGTTGGTCCTTCCCCTTTAAATAAAGATTTTACGTAGAATGTTTTAAGTTCTTATTTTCTGTTTTTCTCATATCCTACAAATGATACCACTTGTATTCATCACAATTTGGCTTACTTAAACTTAAGGCAGCATCGTCCTATCTAATACGACCCCGACAGATACCCGAATATCATTATGATTTGTCCAATTCAATCTACTTATCACTTATTCTGAACTTCTACATCCCGTAGGTACAAAGTCCCGCGCAAGTCCGGGATCTCGCCGGGACTTAGTAGTTATAACAAATGGAAACTGTAAGAGTTGGCCGGGACTTATTTACCGACACCACCGCAGCATAAATACACGAACGGATTAAAGTATTCAGCGAAGTAGGAAATATTGCGCAATGGAGTTTTCTGCGCGTATGTACTTTTCACATATTACACTCTGTTTGTTTTAAGGTATTCACTGGCCTAGCGTTTGCCTGTAATGTAGCTAATAGCTCGAATTAAATAAACATGATTCTAAATCTAAACCAAATATAAA
Organism: Lithophane semibrunnea; assembly: GCA_947363905.1. Classification (NCBI taxonomy): domain Eukaryota; kingdom Metazoa; phylum Arthropoda; class Insecta; order Lepidoptera; family Noctuidae; genus Lithophane; species Lithophane semibrunnea. Next base: position 10,071,843 of record OX376197.1, on the reverse strand, counting down.
AATAATATGCGTATATTTAATTCATCATAACGGTACAATTTCGTTCGCAGGCAATTTCGCAAATTCGTTCGTATTTCTATCTACAGCTCTGTTGTATGTTGAGCCCGGTCTACACTTGTAACGTGATACAATTCTCGATAACGAACGTCAGTTTTCAACTCTTCATGTCTGTAGCCCAACCACTACCTTTTATCAAATGTCAATCTAAAACAAAAGCGAACGCAGCAGCAATACATAAAGTGAACGCGCCATTGAAATGTTCCAAAGTCGAATTTTGGCCGTTATACAACACATAAATGCGACCAGTCAGTAGCCACCCTTACGTTGCGTGTTTTGTACTGGTCAGATGTTAAGATAAAATTCACGTTTCAATATGTACAAGCTTTAAATATATTTGAAAAGTTTGACGACAGTATTGCTGCTTCTTTGTCAAAGGAAATGTTGGAGAAACTGAGAATACAAAACTGCTGTCGAATGAATGAAAAGTTGTTGTTGTTGTTGTTGCTTTTATTACTATCGGCGATTGTCAAACACGATTTATAAGTTTGCCAATAAATTGAGCTATGAGTAAATAAATAGTAAAGTAGTAAATAATATTGACTCAGTATTTAGTTTGAGTAGCTTTTTAACTGGATACTTACTTATCTTAGACTTGAAATTCTGATGTGAACAAAATTTAATAATATTTAAACTCCTAACTTTGAAGTCCGTCTGGATCTTTTCAAAACTATAGAAGCTTGTATTCAAACGATGATTCTGTAAATAAGATCTATTTGCCATCCTCAAAGGCTAATTTCCACGGTTAAAAAAAATATTCATTGACTGGTAATAGATGAGTCACGTCACGAGTTCACGACCGGCGTTTACTATATTATGTCCTCTTGAATATAATGTACTAGCTTTTTTCCGTGGAGGTCCGAAATTATCCCATAGGAACGTACTACGACGACCGTAATAAATAGTTTCCCATGTCCTAAGCCAGGCCATAGTCTACCAAATTGCCAAATTTCAAGCGTGAAAGCGTAACAAACTCACTATCGCATTTTTAATATTACAGTTCGAATTAGGATAACTTTATGCACTTATTTCTCCACTGTCGTCTTCGTTTGCCTTCTGTTTGATAAGTAAGTCAGTAAGGTCATTACGATCTATAGATGTGCCGAATATGGAGTGCAGTTTAGTCCAAAATGTGTATTAAGGACTTGTGATTCAAGTCTACTAAAGCTATCGAACAGAATTCACTTCCATTCAGAACACAATTTGAGGCGGTTCTCCTCAAATTATGTGAATTCGGGGGCTTGATTTATTCTTTTTTAATTGTTATAAAGATTTTCTCAGACAATTTACATTGTCCAGCAAGTAATTAGTTTACAAAATAACATTGATAGTTCACACGTTTAGGGGAACACAATTAAGTCATTTTGCGGTCGTGAGGACGGAATGGTCAAAAAGTACGTTTCGAAAACCGTCGTTACAAGTCTTTGTTACTTTTGTCGGACAAAAAGTCAACTCGTGAGTTTGCGTAACTTGAGAGGAACTATGTTATTATCAATACCAACTGGAGACATTAAAAAATCTCGGTCTCGAATGGCCTTACTTTGTCCGTACATCATTGTAATTTGGAAGTTGGACGTATGATCGCTTTTGTGAAGTACGGTTTTTTACTTTAGATACCAGCTCGGCTTAGTCACGGAGTTGAGGCAAAAAGCAGCCTTGGCCAACGTAATGATCGTACACGTGATTGTTACATATTAAGACTGTGTCCGGTTTTAACTGCGTTGGTTAAGGACACGATATAATGATTTCTGAATCTTTAGATTTTTAGTCTATTTACGTTTTGTTTTGACGACGGCGACGGAGATAATGATGGAGTCATTCCTCAATAATTTTTTGGTCCTTTGATCCCAGCTCGTTCCTGAGCCATTGATAACCAAACTCTTAAAGGAACCTAGTCGTCTAGCACTTGCTCGTAGACCATAACTACTAAGTAAATGACTGTACTGATATCATCAGTCTAGTCTATAATTTAGAAGATTCTAGACGTTTCCTGCGATGACTAACCGTTTATATGGTTGACTACGACCCACACAATTGCAATCGGCACTCTTTGACATATAAAAATAACTATTTTATGCAGTGTAAATTGTGTCGTATAGCGTTATGTATTAGGTGTAGAATGATTTAATCGGTAAAGCAACAATATTTTAGATAATATTTGTGGAACTTTTTTATATTGAGAAGATCAGAAATATGTCATAACGTAATAATTGTTACACGAAAAACGCCTTAGTTCGCGTTCCGAATACCTTATCATCATCTGCATAGCCTTTTCCCATATATGTTGGGGTCGGCTTCCAGTCTAACTAGATGCAGCTGAATACCAGTGTTTTACATGGACCGACTGCCTATCTGACCTCCATAACCCAGTAACTGGGTAATACGATACCCCTTGGTAAGACTGGTTGTCAGACTTTCGGGCTCCGAATACCTAGTCGTGGAATAATCCCAACCTACCAGGGGGCCAAGTCTACTAATTTACAAAAATTTACTAGTGTCAGTGGTCTCGCAATAGTGAGTTTTTGACAGATATTGTATGATTCCTTGAGCTGGGAATTAACTTCTAATTTTTCAATGAGACTACACCAGGTACTATAACTATTTTACTCCTTGTCATGTTCATCTTGGAAAAATTATAACTAGGTTTATTTTCTTGATTTTTTACTAACATAATAATGTACCTAATGTTTTTTTACTAACATAATATGTAATGTGATAATTAACGTTTTGTTTTGTTAAAGTACTAAGGAGTCTATAAAGCCAGTCATTAGCGTTATTGTTATAGAAATGACCGAACAAAGCCGTAACCAATTATTCAATATACGCCTTTAGAACTATTTACAACGTTACTATAATGCGTTCATTTTATTTAAATGATCTGCATAGCTCTGTGAATGCGAAAATTCTTTACTGCAATATTTTCTACAGTACCTACCTACTTTTCATTTGCTCCAGCTGCAGCTGTACGAGTATAAGTACGTAATTTGGGAGCAAAAATAATCTCTTTAAAAGTAATGAGGTTGTATGTGATACAAATACCGTTTTCGATGACACTTATCGATCTATCAGAACGGTACAGCACCATATAGGAAGACAGTCTTAAGAGATTGTCTCCCTAATTGGTGCTTACAATTCGGAAAATATGTGTATTGTGCCTTCACTGAAAATGTAAAGAAAAGTGTATTTCATGTGCGTTGCATCACTGCCTTTATCCCAAAGCGTTTATTGTTTTTCAATTTGTTAGTCTGAACTGTTAAGTACCTTAAATATGTTTTCTTTTGCTTTCAGGAGTGGTTTACAAGTAGAGGATCAATTAATACGAATGAATACAAAAGTGCTACGGCGCTAAAATAAAAACATTCGCAAATAGCTGTCCTTTAACTATCTACATTGATAAGTCAATTAATATCGCGTACCGCAACGAGCGTAGTGTTGCGCCGTTGTCGATACGTTGACATCGATCCCGCGACGCGTCGCGCGCGGTCCCTAACCTGTCGCTGCCATAGTCGGTGCTCGCCAGAGTCACGTGACTCGGCCGGCCCGCCCAGCCACAGCCGTGGATAACCTCGGCCAGAGCCCCCTTCCGGTGAAGAGGCTGCACGAAGCGCTGCAGAGTGCGCAAGTGAAGCGCCAGCGGCTCTCCCCCCCGTACCCCGCGCCCCCCGCGTCTCTCCACCCTATTCACCAACTCGCTGTGCACCAGCACATCAAAGTGCAGCAGAGCATAGTCCAGCAGAGCATCGTGCAGCAGCACCAGTTGAACCTGGCGCATCAGTCACTGCAGAACCTACAGGCGCAACAGAGTCTGCAAGCTCAGCAGAGCTTACAAGCGGCTCAGAGCCTTCAGGCAGCGCAAAATCTGCAGGCGGCGCAGAGCCCTGCAGCTACGGGCGGCGCAGGCGCGCAGCAGGCGGCAGGAGCGACACAAGGCGCGCTGGTGCCGCCGCAGCAGCCCTCGCCCCGGCCCGCTTCGCCGCAACACAAGAACATGGAGCTCGCGCTCTGCCAAAGCATGGACTCCGTGAACACCGCCACCACTGAGGAAGAGGTTAGTAGATACTCCTCTCTTTCAACAATTAATGTGTCAAGTCTAATAAAATTGTTACCAGAAAAAACATTTAGCAAACATAATTAATTATTGCCGATCGCTGCGACAATTGAACCCGTAATCCGGACCCTTCTAACCTTTCATTTTCACGGTTCTCGTAAATTAACAATAGAACTAGAACGCGCCAAATTCCCCTTTCGAAGAGGACTTAATGTATCGTTTCGCTTTAGCTATTTGTCATCTTACAATTGTAAAGTAATACCGAAGAGGTGCGGCGCCGTAGCTGTTACAATGGTGAAAACGTTCGGATATACAATAAGCATTCGCTAACACAATAAAAGGAAATTTTCCTCGCGACAAAGGCGGCATCGAATCGAAAGATTATATTGCTTTCGACTATCATTATATTTTAGTCTTTATTTGTTCGGAGTTAAAGATCCAATTTGAAAATTGATATCGATATTATAACAGCAACACTACGGGCCTTGCGGCGCCATGTCACTTCCGGACAGAGTCGCGAGTTGTTTTCTGCGAACGCCGAATTGGGGTTGAAATAATTGATTATTATATTTGCACGTTTGTCAACTCCATTGAAACGTCAAAATATTTTCACATTTCAAGGAACCTTCATAATGTTTTAACAGTATTTTTACGAGTAAAGAAAAATTGGAAGTCGTAAAATAAAATACTGTAATGAAGAATACACAAACTTCAATCTCGTTGAAGTAAAGCTTGGATGTTTCTAAACCATAACGTCAACGAAATACAAAGTAACAAGCACAACCCTAGAGAAAAAGCGATAAAATCCTTAACGCAAACTAGGAGGAGGCGACGCGACGAGAGAAGTGGCCAGCGGTTGTGTTAGCAGAGACAAATAGAGTAGATGTCGCTTCACCGCTTTCAGCCGCTTTCCTGAGCGGACAGCTTTATAAATAGCTTGTTTTATTGTTACATTATCTTGTCTTTTAGATCCTATGCATTAAACCAGGGATACTTAGTAATGTGTAATAGGGAAGATTAGATAAGTGCGCTTGAAGAATTTCTTGGAAGATCTCGACCTAATCTAAGAATCTAATGCACCGCTGCATGAGAAATGCACATTCGAACTGCTAAGATAAATTCAGTAACAGCAATAGTACTCGATTCGAAGCAATGTGACATTTCTGTGTTCCAGATGCACCAATGTTTAGATTCCGTCGTATAATTTTATACCTGGTAAAAATAACTAAATGATCTGTACGACATTCTTCAGAGTATGAGTCGAAATGAATAACTGGTACAGTATCAATGCAAACATTTATTTTGCGTAGCGTAATGTTGGTTGGTTCCTCAAGTATTATGTAGGTAACGTTTATTGCATTTCATTATGTTGTAGACATAACACTTTTACGTTTTAGTGGAAAAGTCATAAACTTTCACTACATGCATTTGCGCTTACATTTATGATTTTCAGTAGGTTGTCATGAGTGTATTAAAAGTTTTTTTGATTCTTGTCTTCAGTGGACTACACTATTTCGACTAAATTAATTTCTTTATTTTGCTTCCACATTATCTGTATTTTCCGTTCCATTTACCCGACTCTCAAGTTCCCAATAACATTACAAACCCAACGACAATAACCACAACACTAACCAACGTAGTTAGTGAAACTTTGTTCTGTACGTTTTTGTGTAAATCCTTTCCATAATGAATCCGCCAAATAAATACTATTGTCCAGTTTTCATTGTTTGGCAAGTTAGTGTTGATTTCCCACTCCGCTTTGATGTGAGTCCGGTCGGCGGAGCGAGGGGCTGGTTTATAAACAGGGTCCTCTGCTCATGTAGCGTGGGTGCATTCATTCATGCGGTTCACTATCTCTTGTACTAAGTTATTATACACAAGTGCGATTTGTGTAGCGTTCTATCATGAGTCGTTTGCAGTAGGTATTGGATATTTCAAATAAATGAAAATACTAGCCATAACGAGAATCGATGCGATTAGTGTTTTGCAATTTTTTTTCGTATTGAAAAATCTAATGACTGTCTCGTTGGTCTAGTGGTCGCAAGTAGCTCATGTTCAGCAGTAGCGCTTGCCACAACTAGACCAATTACCAGGTCGGGCAATGTGTGTTTTCCATCTGGAATTTCTGGAATTTCTCAGTAGCAGCCCGGAGTCTGAATTAGTGGTCGATTGATTGCAATAGGTTCCTCCCTATTACATGGGAGTGGGACTCTTGGAGAAATGTGGGTGTACTATAGGTACACCTCTTCCCAACCCTTCGGGGAATACAGTGATGATATGGAAAATCAAATCGGAGGATAGTCAACATTTATAAAAAATATCCTGCCATGTTTTATTCTATCATAGAATTTTCGATACGTATTCAGAGATATCGTTCACACATAAAACTGAAACATACCTAATAGAAGCATCTATTTTTATATCGGAAAATGTCTTCCTTTCTTTTGCTTTTGTTCAGTCGTCGTGCGCTCATACAATCGCAATCGAGTTTGACGTCGTTTTGTGTGTAATCTCGGGGGGTTACCGTGAGCCCGGGATGTCGGGAGTACGGGAGTGCGTTCGTCTGGTACCAATGGCGGCAGACAGGGCGATGGCGCCGTCGGGTCTACCGCCCGACACCATCGTCTATTTTTACTCAACAATCGTGTATAATAAACTTTTATCTGACGATTTTTAATGCCAGCCAGACCGGAACGAGGCTTCGCGACCGGATACATTGATCAATTTAACATTGAGTACCTATTGACTGGTCATGGATCATTTGGCTTGTTAAGCTACGCGGTATTTTTTATTCTCCATTTGATGATATGGTGATCTAGTAATAGAGCCGTCTCCTCATTCAAGAACTAAGCGAAACGATCAATAAAACGGAACATAAACCAGTACACTGTAATCACGACGTCACTGATACCATCACACATGTAACTACAGAGCGTTCTCTATCTTCTATCCAAACAACTTCCATAAAACCTCGACTAGTGACAAAAACACTTATAGCTTCGTATTTTGTAAGCATGATAAATGCATCGATCGTTTTCCCCTTGTATCCGGAGCGATCGGGTGACAAGTCGGGTGATACGTAGTCTGCCGGCCCTCGCAGACAACACCGCTACGGCTTCCTGAAACCTGTAACTACTTTTTGTTCAACGGTTCGTTCACTTTTGTCCGCGAAAGTTACGCGACGCTACAACTTCCCCGAACAACGTGGCCAAAATATTTACAAATGCTAATGTACGCAAATATTTGTTTGTGTTTCGTTGGTGTCATTTGCCTTATTAATTCACACGTGTTAGCTGTCTGAAATAGTCTATTATTTAGTTTCAAATGCTTTTAAATACCTGGGTAAAGCTTGTCAATTCTGAAATGACGCGCCCCACTTCCACATTTTACGCAGACGGTAATGCGGTATTGCGATAGTGTGGCGCGTCATTTCAGAATCGACAAGCTATACAATAAATAATACACCTTTAACTTCTTCTAAACTAGAAGATATACATTTCAGATTGTGAACTTCAGTCTAGGTAAGCATTATCTGCGGAAGTGCCAACTCTCAACTCTGTCACAATAAATTTAATGAAAGGACACTCATAAACATTATTGTAGGAGACTATTTGTATTTCCCGTCGGCCGCCCGTCTTCAATAAAAACAAAGCGAGTTTTTCATTCCCGTAGTATCTTTCTCCGACAGTGGTCAAAGAGATTGGGTTTCTTTTAAATAATTGGGTAATTTTGATGTTGAGGCGTCAATTGGGCAGTCCAATTTAAAACTTTGAAGAAAAGATTTCCAATTTTATAAATTATTTGTTTCAATAGAATGTAAACGAGCATTTTTTTGCTGTGCTAATTTGAAATTACAGTTTTTATGAAGACTGGTTTCTGTGAATCCGATATAGATAAAATTCGCTGTAGAGATACCAAACTATTGTAGCAAAATGGAAACATAATTTCAGTCTTCTATCATTTTTCGAAAGCAAATATCTTCATCGTCTTTTAACATTCACTTCCAGTCTCAATATCGTGTTACACATGAACTCCACTTTACCCATTCGTTCGTGAGTGGTTTAGAAACGTTGCTTCGATCGCAGACCAATGTGTTAGTAATCTGAATCCCTAATGGCTCCAATTTCTTCCGAAGTGTATTACATAAATTTACATACAGCTCGATTACTACACAGTTACAAAGCTATTCCATTTTGCGCGTTGCCTATTCCCTGAAACGCGCAATGAATTAGTCTCAAATACCCTCAAACATCGGACGAAACTCTCTTATTCCCTTTGTGTTTTCTGAAAACCTAAATTACTTAAGTAAATTCTGACAGATAAATTACTACCAGGTCTCCACAAAAGATAGATCGGTAAGGTCCCACAGTAAATTTATTTCTTCGTCAATATGGAGATTTAGAGATTTAGATGTTTTGTATCCTTTTAATATTTATGTCCAATTTTACTGCCGTATTGTATTTTATAATATCCGATACGAGCATAATAGTACATATTGACAAAAATCAATAACCTGTAAGCTGGAAATAAACAAGTAATAAAGATAAACCCGAAAAGTCGAAAAGAAAGAAAATTCATATAGACGATATCACTTTCGTTCTTGAAAATCCTTTAAGTATCTGCCAATAATACGCAGATCGAGGGAACATCTCCATGGGAACTGAAGAGAAAATTATTACCTCGCTCGAGTTCAATCGCGGAGACATTCTCTCCCGAACGATTTTAAGAGAAGAATTTCCGCAGAGTGGAATATAGACACCTCGACCGTTTCAACAGTTTGTCCACCTAATTTGTTCGTCGGCGCTCGACTGTAAAAACAAATAGCTGCTCCCGCATTTCCCCTTACAGAACGATAAAGATAGATATATTCTAACTAAACGGGGAAAAAGGAGGGATAGTTTTCCAAGCTTCGCGTTTACGGGTCGCTTCAATGAGCGATTGGTGTTTACGTTCAAGCTTTTGTCTAGTTCAGTTGGAATCTTGTTTGCCGGGCACTGCAGAGAGGTTCTTTTGTCCATTAACAGAGTAATAATTAATCGAGCTTTATCTAATGTTCGTCGGTTTGAGTTACTCGCAGAAAACTTTTAATTGAATTTGTTGGTCGATTTTGGCTTTTTGACGGGAGCGTGTAAACGGCTTTAAAAAATTTTTTAGGTAACGCTTTGTGAAAGTTTTTAACCTGTTTGTCTAACTTCATAGAACTGTCAAAGTTCTTGCTTGCTGTTTGGACTTCATTTCAAGATCGTTGATAATGAAGGACGCTCAAAAATATGATTACAGAATACGGACGAAATGCGAGAAATGTTTTAAAATTTTTGTGTTTTCATATCTACATTAATCAAAATTACGATGAAGCGGTGACAGCGAATATGTTTAGGAAGTTTAAAAATAGTTTAGCAACATTTCAAAAATTAATCCGACATTACCATGCGACAGCTCTAATCGTCGCTATAACTCACCAATGACACTTGGAGACGGCTACGTTTAACGACAGCGTCGGCTTTATAAATCAGAGCACAGCAACAACAAGTTAGGTCAACTCAGCTGAGTACACCGGACTGACCGCGCAAACAGAGATGTTGCTCATTGAATAACTGTTTTCCAATGCGCTGAGCACAGCCTCTCTATCGCTTTTGCACCTCGGATTACCGACGATCGTCCGTCGACCAAAGAGAGCAAAAAGGTCTCGTTTGATGTTTAAAGCCCAAAAAGGAAATTTAAAACGTGAGGGTTAATTATCCGTGCAGTTCCATGCGTCCGGCTTTATATCGGTCTAGCGAATTTTCGTTTACACGATTTTGAGGAATTTTCATTTAGCGTTTATTTTCCAAATTACAGAAAAGTATTTCGTAACACGGCAAGTTGTATTTATTTTTATGCAGCACTTTACAGGTCGCTTATTTTAGTTTAAATGTGTAGAAGTATTTATTTTTAACAAGCCATATCGGCGTCCGCTACCAGCAGCTATATGCTACTTAATGTGAGTGAAGTAATTAAGAGTAGTCGCAGTAGTAGGTATTTATCGTGTATTGTGCAACCAACTTGGCTGCGTGCCAAAATGGACGCACCCTAAAGCTTTATGAATCCTAGCAATGTATTAATTCACAGAAATTGTTATGCACAGCCTGATAAATGTATCATCTAGTACAAAAAAGCATGCAATTGTTGCTCTCACAGACGTAACGACAAAGCTACCGAGCGAGTGTCGAACAATATGGGCGCAAACCGAATGGACCGTGGAAGTATAATCCAGAATGCAAGACGAAAATCGACGCCCGCATTGTGAGCGGAAAATCGAACTCGAATGTCGCAAGACGAAAGGCTCTTTGTGCGCAATCAATGGGCCCTCGATTGCTGATAACTTTCTTTGAACCCCGGGAAGTTGGAGTTCGAAACTGCTAGCCGGGCATATATTTAACTCTTCACTTAATACTATTCCGTACTTACTTGTACTTCAGAATAGTTCTTCTTTCTGAAATACAACCGTTCCGAAAATACATTTGTATGCGTATTCCAATAGAAAGAAATTGTTCTGAATTTTGGTCACGTTTAAATTCTTCAAACTTCGTCCTCCATTGTGGGGACAAAATGGAAAGTGAATTTTTAAATGAAGATATTCTTTGCTCAAAATAATTTGTGAGAAAGAATCTGATTACATAATTAGGCTTCTATTTAAAAAGTTTCAGCGTAATGTGTTTTCAGCAGACAGAGTTTTGGAGTTTTCTAGCCTTGAAGATTGTCTTATCATTTCAATAATTTTAGCTGACGAAATTAAATTTGTTTGTAAGGTTCGGAGTAATCAAGGGGAGTTCATTATAAGTATGTTTCGAAGTAACTCTGGGGTAAGTTTTGGTCTAACGAGGAGCGGTATCACGGCGCCGACATCGGGGGTTCGTGTTCAAACAGGGAGCATTAACGCGGGCAATAATTCACAATCTTCTTGTTACTGCACAAATTAAGTTCTTGGCTGGTTGCGGTCACGTGCGGGGTCGCCTTGTTTGAAATACGAAGGAGCTCATCGGTCGGGCTCGTTAAGCGTCGGAGCGTGCTTTTATTACAGCGAGACGTGCGCCGCGGACGCGCGACTCTTGAATATTAAACGTATCGTACGCCATCGCGCCACTGGGTCATGCATATTGTCCTGCACCAATAATAATCGGCACGGAACCCGACGCACTATTCGATGTGCGGTATTTAATCGCCTCCCCCAATACAGGTGGGCGACACTTAGTCATGTAATATGAATAGAAGGAAGATTATATGCAGCTATTTGAGAGATGCTATTATTCTCCTGTCTAGCACGTGAGATGAGACATGAGTAATTATGAGCACTTCTTGCAAAGGATTCGAACAATAGGGATGGTTGATACTAAAATTTGTTAAAAATAAATAGACAAGTAAACCAGTCTTTATTTTTGTCACCTATGTTTCTTATTCTGTTCGGGGCGAGTAGGTGGCCATATTTATTGCCGCATCAGAGGCGTTAGGCAGATCGTCAAGGGTGAAACCCTGGTGAAGAAATTTTGAATATTAGCATTGATTATTATTATATATTGGGCATAGTCTGTTCAGGATAGATAGATAGATAGATAAAACGTTTATTTGGTGCACACAAAAGACAGCACAACATACAAAAACACGGTTAAATAATAACTAATTACATTAATAAACAGGAGCATTGCACTCGCACTGGATGTTGGATAACCAGTTAAAACGACAAAAATAAAGGTTAAAAAAAACCGGGCTTGTTATTTCTGGCTGTTGGAAAATTTAAAGATTCCAGAGAAGAGATCTCTTGACATACAGAAACCTACTGCGATAATGTGTACCTATGTACAGTCACGGACTTTAATTGATGAGCCACCTTCAAACTTTTCAATTTTGCAGTTTCATACATTCACGAGATTACACGATTAAACACGAACTCAAATCGCAAGCTCGTAAACAAGATGACAAATAAATTACTTTTAATCGGAAATATCCATAGAGGTTGACTAATAACTTCTCAATGATAAAAATAAATACAATATTGCATTAAGTTTATCCAATCTATTTGATACCGACCTCCTTTGAATCATAGTTCATTAACTCGATAATTATGAAAACATAACTGAAGACAGTGACAGTTGAAATATCAAGATGACAAATAAATTACTTTTAATCGGAAATATCCATAGAGGTTGACTAATAAGTTCTCAATGATAAAAATAAATACAATGTTGCATTAAGTTTATCCAATCTATTTGATACCGACCTCCTTTGAATCATAGCTCATTAACTCGATAATTATGAAAACATAACTGAAGACAGTGACAGTTGAAATATCAAGATGACAAATAAATTACTTTTAATCGGAAATAGTCTTATCCATAGAGCTTGACTAATAAGAATTATGAAAACATAACTGAAGACAGTGACAGTTGAAATATCAAGATGACAAATAAATTACTTTTAATCGGAAATAGTCTTATCCATAGAGGTTGACTAATAAGTTCTTAATGATAAAAATAAATACAATGTTGCATTAAGTTTATCCAATCTATTTGATACTGACCTCCTTTGAATCATAGCTCATTAACTCAATAATTCTGAAAACTTAACTGAAGACAGTGACAGTTGAAATATCGATGTCAGAGAATTTCTCCGTACGCTAACGTTACTATCGCAACAGTAACCTAGCAACAATTATATATCGTTGCTAGGTTACTGTTGCTAGACCTGCAATTGGTTGACTTTGAGTAGTCACTCTGCTGTCAAGGTGACTCTCAGGTTAGCCAACCGGTATGAAATATAATTTTCTTCTTCTAATACGAAGACATATGACTTTGCGTGTCGGGAACCGAATAAACCCGATTTGCATTACACGGCTAAAATACGAACAGTGCCAGGTGGCTCATCAATTAAAGTCCGTGACTGTACCTATAGGTACCTATTTCTCTAATAATGAAGAGCAAATTATTATACAAACAACATCGGCAACATTAGTGTGCCAATGTGAATAGTTTATCGCTAAGCAATACAATACTAACTTTATTTCAATGCTACATCAGTTATAACTGCGATACACGCATAATAACTAATTAAATTGTTTATAACATGTCGTTCATGATTAATTGCATCAGATATTTATTGTCTTTACGGCGGCCGCGGCGAGCTCGTGGCTAAATAATAACAGCCGCACGGGGCGATCGAAAGTTAAGCTACGCTTGCCGCGGTCGGTTCGTGGATGGGTGACCATTATATTCGAGACCCCTCCGAGCCTCGGAAAGCACGTTTGGTCCCGGCTGTCTTTCGTAAATCACAGTCGTTACGGGTATCGTGTTACCCAGTAGGTAACTGGGCAGTGACTCCATGTAAAATACGGGCAGTCAGCTGCATCCAGTTAGACTGGAAGCCGACCCCAAAATAGTTGGGAACATTTTCTGTTGTAAAGTGCGTTTGTGTCTAATCATCGCGCTGTACGGTACAACATTTAGTTTACGTAAGTAATATGATACCTCTGATTCAGAACAACTAAGAAGTTTTATACATTACATAATTTACGAATACGTAAATGTTTTATAAGTTTTATACACTTCATAATTTATGAATAGGTACGGTACGTAAATGTTTTATAACGGGTGTAAAAAGACACTTAACGAGGTCGAAAGTCACTTGTTATTCCCGTCATTGTGATCATTGTTTTTGTTCTTGACCATACCTGGGAACCTTCTGGTTACGGAGATATTGAAGGTAAAAGTTCCAACATTTTCAGACGTTTTTTAAAGAAAGCAAGTTTTAAATGTTATTATTTAATTTCAAATACCCCCACGAACCCTGAACCGTTGCATGCAGCCATAAATAAACACATTAAAAATCCGGAGTCACACGTAATCTGTTCGATTTATGCCCTAACACGTGTGACTCCGGATTTTTAATTTGTCTGTCTGTGGTGTCTTGTTTATACCTTTTAAGTCGTAGTTGGGTTTTAGTTTTTATTACTTGATTTTTTTTTGATGTACAGAATGCATAGTTGACGGCTATGTGATGGGTCTTTTTACACCCTGTATAGGAGCCATAGTCTGCATAAAACACCCAATCACAATGTTTAATGCTTTTAGAATAAAATCAGCCGGTCTATTCTATAAACACGTCACCGTGAATACTTAGGTGAACTTAGCTGTCAATCCCTAGCGTCTGGTGGAGTGACAGCTTACTTTAAGCTCACTTCACCTAAGTTCTCACGGTGAGACTTCACTACTGAATGTCATTTATCTGTTTTGTTTATGTTAAAATAAAGAAATTACAATATCAAAATCAATCAGTTGGGAAAAGGCTGTATAGGCAGATTGATATTTATTGTCTTTGCGAATTGTGAAACAAAATTCATCGTGGGATAGTCGAATGTAATAAATACTATCCTTCGATTTCGATGCACACACATTCGCTATCGATATGCGTATCGAAACTTATTACAATAGATAATATTTATTACATCGTCTTACGCAAGCGCATATTCAATTAATGCATGATAAATAGATTGGGGAGCGTTTACATCGGTTTGTAGTTATACAGTCAGCCTCAATAACATGTATGTAAGAATTCATTTTCAGTGTAGGTAATATTTCTGATCAGGCAACGCAAATTTATTATTAATCAATTATTTATTGCATTGTTACTTAGGTGTAAACTGTAAGTAAAAAAACAATTGCTAATTAAATAAATAAATAGTTTTGGCATGATATTATGGTTTTAGCAGTCAACAAAAATAAGAACCTAAGTAGGATTGTGATCATTCACAATCCTTAGGTACTTATAGTCGTCGCGTAGTCAAGCGGTGCATCCTTGCATCATTCTTGTCATTAGGGACCCAATATGCAGTCGTATAATGATATACGAGTGCACTACCGTACAAGTCTAGTAACTCGACCAAGTGTAAACACGCCCTTAACTGCTCCAATGTTAATATAATTAACGCAACGAAGCGCAACAATTAAAATGCACGATGCGTCAGATTCGATCAACTTGCGATGATCGGAATGAGGTCACCCAGCGCATTGTCTTTATTTATTATTGTTTAGATTACAATTTACTATATAACTAAGTACATAATACATCTGTACTGTTGTACATTTATGTATACTGCCTTGTTGGTCTCGTGGTCGCAAGAGCTACTGTAAAGCATCAGCTGCTGGTCCTGGGTTTGATTCCCAGGTCGGATGAAGTAATATTGGGTTTTTCCATTAGGAATTTCGCCGTAGCAACCAGGAGTCTGGATTTTTGCCCGGTTGGTGGCAAGCCTCCCTGCCATATTACATGGGACTTAAACATAACTGCCGAAATGTGGGTATACTATAGGTATACCTCTGCCCAACTCTTCGCGGTAATAAATGTGGGTATACTATAGGTATACCACTGCCCAACTCTTCGGGGTAATAAATGTGGGTATACTATAGGTATACCTCTGCCCAACTCTTCGGGGTAATAAATGTGGGTATACTATAGGTATACCTCTGCCCAACTCTTCGGGGATTACAGGCGTGACGTTATGTTATGTTGTAATACATCTCAGTCGTATCTTTGCGAATATTTTAAAACTAGAGCATTCGGATTCTAGAGTAAGTTTGTATTGAATTGCATTATTTTGCGCTTGAACGGTTTCAGGAAATATGTTGATGTAGATACTTTTGTTGCAACATATCAGCGACTGTTGAAATACTTCCGAATTGGTAAATAAATCAGTACCGATATGACTTGGAAAATCTATAAGTGAAATCGTATGTAAACAGTGAAATTTAAAATCACTTTTGGCATAAATATGGCTATAAAACAAAAATAATTGGCTATGGTTAATACTGAACCTGATAAAACAGTAAATCAAACAGGGTCTTTAGTTATTTTAACCAAGTTTAATAGCATAAGCTTGTAGGTACTTATCACACACAGAAGAATAAGCACATTTAGTAAACTATTTTTTTTTAAACCAACCTTTCAACACACTTGTCATGTTTCTACCCGGTCAAATATTAAAGAAATTAATCCGAAACGAATTGGCATGGCATGAGTATCGTGAATCGAATATAGTTTGAGAATTAATCATTCTAATCTATAGTAAAGTTGCGATGGGAACATGGAATCCTCCACATGGCGATCCCCTCACGTACCATCTACCTGTAGGTACCGGCAGGTATACCTTTCGGTAGTATAGTTTACCGATCGGTATACCTGTCGGCAGTATAGTGGGTTATCTAAGAGCTAGGCAAACGGGAAGTAAAAGCGCTGTGGTACACTTTGTAGTATGTGTGTTTAGCAATATTTATTTAAGGCAAGGTTGATGTTTTGTGCATCGAGTATAAGTTGGATGCACTACTCGTATGTAATATATAAAATTATAGGTATTGTAATCCCAATCCTAATTCTAACTTCCTAAATAAATGCGAAAGTGAGTTTGTTTGTTGGTTTGTTTGGTTGATTGTTTGTTACACTTTCACGCTAAAACGGCTAACAGATTGGCACATGGGTAGGCCATGACCTGGATTAGGGTATAAGATACTTTTTATCCCCATACTCCCACGGCATCGAGAATTACGCGGGTGAAACCGCGGAGCGCAGCTAGTAACAAAATAAAACTTATTTCTAACGGTTTTAGATTTGTCAGTCATTACGCTGACTCTACGCCCCTGCTCTTTCACAATCTTGAATATTTTACTTGAGTTCATAAATTTTTTAAAATATGTGTATGCTCCAGATTCATAAATTCTTTCGGTCCTTCAGATATTTTGATTTGCTGCCAACCCTCTAATTTTCATTAGAAAATGAAAAAGTCTCGTAATATCCTTTCTGAAAGTGCAAAGCAAACATTATTCGCCGCTGTAATCTCCACAAGGAAATTGTTTTATTCCTTGCACGTCTTCAAAAAGTTATCCCGAATCAATTTGAGGAAATCGCATTTTCATGCACGCCGAGCTTAAGTAAACCGGAAAAATAATGTTAAAGTGAAAAATATTCAATTTTAAAACGACTTTAATCATGAACGATTTGTTTAAATTAAAATATTTGTTTCATAAATCAGCAACAGATGATAAATCAATTTCCGAAAAGGACGATACGGTGCGGAGGCGTCATTCTTCCAAATATAATGCATAATAATGTCATGATTCCGTCTCGGAATAAGTGAGTTTGGCAACACTGAAGGTGTCTCGTCCAATCCGGTAGTCATGTGTGGACAGGGACACAAGCCACAAAAGGTACTATGATTTATGGCGACGAGGGAGTACGAAGTGCGGACGCAGTAACATTAACATTCGCACCGCGCGTCTGTCACTGCGTTTGTAGTCTTATATTGCAGGCGAGGTCTAGTTGAGTCATTATTGGGATGTAATCGCGTTACTTCGATGATTTCATGCTACGTTTGGCCTACAATAATGTTGCTTAAGTTTTCCATTTGTGTATTTAAATTGGCGATGGGGCTGTTCTTTGAATAGGGTTGAAGTAAATAATTATGACGTATTTCCTCCCTCAAATGGAGACTAATTGCGACGGAGCGAGACAGTTTCTACTAGATATTCTCTAAAAATTATCTGGAAAATGAAGCTTCCTCAATTTCGTAAGGAAACTAAAACATTTTAAACATCAAAGTAAGATGCTATTGTTTAATTGATTGGTAGTTTACATTACGGAAGACATAACATAAATAATGCGAAGTGTTTGTTTTTGATATTTATTGGGATAACGGTTTCTGTTTTTTATGAAGATCTAAAGGTATTATTTTTAGAGCTTTCAAATGTCAAATTGTTGTGTTTTTTTCGTTGGCAAATGTCAATTGCTAACTGAAGCGTAATTATAAATTGGTGGGTAGTTCGATTAACGTTGGTCGCGCGTCGGCACGATATTACGCGACATCGCGAGACAGTTGGCGCCGTACCAACGTTGTGTCGTTGACTGCGAACTGACCATTCGGTTTTATTTTATGTTCTCATCAGAACCTTTATCGGGTAAATTACTGGAGGGAGACGAAAGTACCTAATTCCTTGTAACGATTTGGACTTTTCTACTGAGTTTATTAGGAAAAATTACATGAGTATCTCTAGGTACATCGTATTCATGATAAAGCTATAGTCATTACCGATTTCCCAGTAGCAATTTGCCAATTCGTCATGTTATTTTACAAATAAATAGGTGTGAATCTGTATAAATTGTTGTGAACCTATATTTCGAAACGAAAATGACAGAGTTATTCGAAAGGAGTTAGTTTTTAAAAGGCCAATTTCCATTTCACTAAAACGGCAAATGAATTCGTGGAAATTCATGAAAATATCTGTTCTAGTGATCGGTGAAAGGTGCTTATTATATTTTGCATGGAAATTGTACACCATTATTTTATACTGTACGATAAAATATATGACTATTTTACCGCGTTATCGCTCGTAAAATGGCATTTTATTTACTAACGAGAGTCCAACTAGTGCCGCGGTTGTTATTAAACACTATATCGTGACGTCACATCAATGCAACTAAATCGTACAAACAAGATTATCTTTCATATCAGTTAACCCGCAAACGCAGCGATGAATATTAAATTCACCTCGTTGTTATCAATGTGTTTGATTCAACCCTCTCCACATAATTTGGGAGCGGATTGAATGAGGTAAAATAATAACGAAAATCTGAATACATTGGGCATGTTTCGTATGCGGGCGGAGGCTTATTATGTAAATGCGACCCTCATGTATGTTGTTGATAAAATTGCAGGCGCCTTACGGACTACACGCTCCAAGTAGTAAGCTATATAGCAGAAGTTTATCCGTGCTGACCGGAGGGAAGTAGGGTGGGGTGGAACACGCGCAGACATCCAGACGACAGACGTTGCACAAAACGGTCCGCGAGTTCCTTGAGTGCTTGCTTGTGATACTTACGTCTCTAAAGTGTATGGGAAATAGTCAGCCAAGTTCGATTTTACACATCCTTTTAAATACAGAACACTGCCATATACAGGCTGTGAGAGTCATCCATGCGTAAACTGTCACCATGAATTCAGTACATAATTCTACATAGACCTTTTTTAAACCGACAAAAAATTTAAATGCTGGCAGCATTAAAATATTTTGTCGGTTTAAAAAACAAAATCATCCCTTACATCGTACATATTGATATTGACCCAGGGGCGCTCCATTTACTGGAATTCCAGAATCATTAATTAAATCGGTGTCTGCGAACAGTATTGTCAGTCAGCTACGCGGCCTGCGATCTCGTGTGTCCAGCGGTGCATCTAAAATTTCCCACATCGCGTAATCGAACCTGAATATGAGCGCATAATTGCTTATTTGCCTCATTTCGGATTCATTCGCGGCTGAAGTACGTGGTATGGGTAAATACGTTCGGATACAGACGTAGGGTTACGAGTGAAATTCGCTTTTGTCCCAGTTGGGGTGTAGGGTTACCCCTTCGTGGGATTACAGGGTTTGTTACATAAAATACAGCGGTAAAAGAGTTTAGAAGGGGATGGTTTCCATTTATGTGTAGGTAATAGCGAGAAATACAGTTCGATTGGTGTAGTTACCTAGTATTGCCAACCTCTTGAAAATTGAGTGGCAAAGTTCTGAAAGAGCTCGAAGAATCTGTGCCAAACAGATCGGTAAATGAACCGATTGACACTTCTAAATAAATCTCCAATAATTTTCCAATTTTAAACGTTTATTTAGTTCTTTTGTTTACCACACTAACCATTTCCTTTTTTTGTTTCAGGTAAGTGCATCGACAACTGAAACAAAGGATTTATTCGAGTATAAAATGTAATTAGCAGGTTGACACTCAACCCTATGCTGGTTAACGTGTGAGGTATGTCCAGTGAGCAGGCCAACCGGCACTTACTCAAATGAGAAATTCATTACAAGCGCTGTTTTTGCAGATTTCGGTTATGTTCATAAAGCCGACGGTGCAGTTTGCAATACTCTGCATACCCTTTGTTTGTTCTCTTAACACTAACTTGCTCTGTGTTCACAATTTCAAAGCATTAGCGTTTTTTTTCTGCGGAGAGGTAATTACGCGTTCGTCGGACTAACCATACTTTGCAATGTACAACGTTAATGCTTATTTTCGTAGCCTTTATTAGTAACACAAGCATAGTTAGTAGCCGTGACCGCAGAAAAGAATAACATTCTATAATAAAATTACGTAAATATTTGGGGAAAATACGTTTTCTAGAATCGTTAAACTTTGCTCCGATATCTTCTAGTCTGATGTAGATGCAGAGTCAGACACATTATAATAAATTAGTTTGTGAATACGCAAGTAGTTCCATGCATTACTAATTGAATGAATGAATGTGCTTTTGTGAATCAGAAAATAGTGTTCTTGCCAGATATATATTTCAGCAGCGATCAGCCTCTTAGTTATTTTACTGGTAAGAAATGGGTTATGCACGTCGTTAGAAGAACGAGTGTATTGTAAATAACAAGCATGCTGCGTTTAAAACAACTTGTCGATTGTTAGCCTGAATGTTTAGACAGTTTGACTGAATTGATGGCGAATTCTGTGCGAACGTCATTGCTTTTAATTCGACTTGATTGCAAGACAATAGATTTCATTTTGGCAACGTCGGCGTCGCGTCACCAAACTACTTGGAGTGGGTTAGTACGGTTACACAATCGACTGAACCACAATTTCGCATTAGTCCTACTAAATGTTTAACTAACTTTTATTCTCTCCTTTCATGGTCACCTAAGTCTTTGGTTCCAAAAAAACAAAATTATTTAAAAAACAAATAACCCGCCTGCAAAAACGCATAACTTAAAAGAGAAAAACAAGCATTAAAATCTGTACAATTTTGGTATTACAGGCGGGGAACAAACAAAAGTTACACCATATTTCAGGTTATTGGTTTGTTCCCCGCCTGTAATACCAAAAAAAAATCCATCAAGCCGTTTAGGCTACAGAACGTGCCAAAGAAATAGACATACATACATACAAACATACATACATACATATATACATACATACATACATACTCTCGAAAAACATTACCCTCCTTCTGGGGCAGTCGGGTAATGATGTTTGCACTTATAGATAATATAACAATTAATTGTCTGTGCTCTACTTAAATAGCACGAAAATACATATAGGTACCTAGACGAACCTATATGTAATTTCAAATTCAACACCTATCTTTATTTGAAACTGCTGTAGGCCTAAAACGGCCACATTAGCAATTCTTCTAAAAGCATTGCATTTCCTGAATTTCCAGCTGTCATTAGCAATTCCTCTAATTTGACACAAAAGCAATTCATAATACGTGGACCATTTTACGAATCTCCATAGAAAACTGTCAAACAGATTAAATATTAAGTAATAAAATCGCACGCAGATCATATTATGAATTGTCAGTTTGTGACATTTTACGATGATTCATAATATTTTCCTATTATGATTCTGCCAAAGTGACTGTTTTAAGCTCCCTGGTATGTGATCAATTCCTCGACCTGTCAAAATTAAATCTGTGCAAGACATGTAAAATGCATCTCAATCAATACTTATGACACTAAATATTCAGACCTGACAGACAACATGACCTTATTGTTATTCTGACATGTTTATTTCATTCAGGTCCTTGACGAGTTGTAAATTGATTGTTTTTGTTTAGTCTGCTTATAGACGTTCTGATTTCGTAAACAATGCCAATCTTGGGCAGTTCCTTTAAGCCCTTTGTACACATGCGTTTTTCTTGCCGTGAAAAACAACGATTTATTCGTCATCGCCCCGCGCTATTACTTCTTTTTCGCTTGGCGTTCTTTCTTTTTTCTTTTTGCTTGGCTCATAAGGGTTGTAGCGTGATGATAGCCCATAACCTTCCTCATGAATTGGGCTATCATATGAAATAATATTGTTTCTAATAAGACTGGTAATTCCAGAGATTAGCGTGTTCAAACAAAAAAACAAACACTGCAGCTTTATTATTAGATTAGATTACGATTCTGAAAGCCAGATCAATTCATAAGTAGCCGTCAGTTCTTGTGTTAGCTGTTAAGAATGATTGATCACAATAACATTGACTAGACAACAGATGAAATTAACGCTTTCAGAAATCGGAGGCTAGAATTAGGAGGCCTATTCTATTGCAAATGTGAGATAAATTAACCGTTTCAAAGTCAAATAATTTATTTCAAGAAGGCCATTAAACTGCATTTTTGAACGTCAAAATGTAATGCTACGGAAACCATTTTTTTCGTGCGCTCTCTCTCGCACACCCCTCGATGTCTTCCTGAGCAACAGAGAGCGCACGAAGAAAAGTTCGCGATAGTAAGAAGTGTAGCCCTAGCATAACAGAAAGTAGAATTTATTCTAGTTACCCCTTCCAAAAGGTAGTTTCGTATGTTTTCAAACCTCTTTTGTTAACTTATTTTAATGGTTATTATTTGGTTAACCAATCACTTTAGCTTAGGTTCTTTAGATTTGACAGCCAGTTTACTGATAAAGGTACGGTGGTAAAAACTCCTGGCTCAGCAGTGGCTTCCAACCATTAGAGCAAAGAGGTAGTTTAACAAAGCCAAGGTGTATTTGTCGGTATTAGTATTAGTAAAGGCAAGATTAGCACATATTATGAGCTCATGTACCTATGTGTGAGTCTATTATGTTATACAAGTAAGGGATACACAAAGTTTTGTATGCGTCGCGTATAGCTTGAAATATTGGGACATCGATGTCCCTTCCTCCGTCCCTTGCATACTAATGCAATTTGCAACACCGATGTGCCTTCTGGATCTTCTTCTAGTATTGATTAGTTTGCTATCTATTGGTTAGTTAACATAACATCACGTTTGTATCCCCCGAAGGGTTAGGCAGAGGTGTATTTATAGTACTTACCAAATTTCGGCAGTTATGTTTTAAGTCCCATGAAATAAGGGTCGAGTCTATTGCCATAAACCGGGTACAAATCCAGACTCCAGGCTGCTACTGAGTAATTCAACTGATAGCTCTTGAACGCGGCTTAGATGTGCTGATCGCGTTCAGTTTCATTGGTGATATTGGCACTGATAATCAACAGGTTAAACTGCCTAGTTCGCAAGTTCTCTATAGTTTGATGTAGGTAGCATTCGGGTGTAACTTAAAGGTACAAGCACAGGTACAAGTCCGTAGTCGACTGCAAGCAGCAGCAGATGACGTGTCACGACGACCCTACTGGTTTCTATGTATTTCTATAAAATACCGTGCCACAAGCTACGGAAGGTACCTCTATAGAAAATAAAACCAGTAGTGTAAAAATAAGAAATATCATGTTCTCAAACATGCTTGGAAATTTGAGCATTATTTGGAGAACCTTCTTCGAGATAAATCGAAATTGCTGTACTGGCCGGCATAGTTTGTATGGAAAACCATATTTGTCGTGTTTAGCGGCCGAATAAATTACTATGGAAACTCTTATAAGTCGCGTTATTTACAAATGGAACGCACTTTTTACTTCGGCACATGGCAACTAAGCAGGTTACACATCAAGGATTTGATTGAAATGATTTGGTATGCAAATAGATCTGTTTAAAGTAAAAAAAAAGAAAAGAAACAAATGAACATAATTATATTGGCGCGTGAACAATTATCATTGTTTGTCATTTATTCTGAAATTTATAATTAATTTACTTTGTTTGAATTTCCGTGCAAGCCTTGGCTACAACCAGGCATTGATGGACTCACATATGTATGCCTCGGCTTTGCCTCAGCCCACATTTTCACGTTTATCCATCGATGTCCCTTTTGCAGGCCGCGGTAGTATGGTACTATGTATTTGTTATCTAAGCCAAAACACACTCGGCGCAATTACATTCAAAATAATCACATTCTTTTACTGGAAACACGTTCAAAAGAACAGCCATTATGTGCCATGTGTGCCGTTTACGAATTCCACGGTATATGACAATGCATAACTACAAACATACGCTGAGACGGACGTGTCTGCTTGAATGTTTCGCAATCGTTGCGAATTCAGCAATATTGCACAAGAAAACAACATTGTACTTGTAACAATGCTCTGGGAATCTCGACTACCCCGTGAAATATTACCGCGCTGTTCAGCAAGCACTGAACAAGATGGCGGCTTAACATATTAATATGTTCGCTTGCAGCTTAGACTAAGACAGCTCGAGAGCTTTAAAAGCTTATGTGAGCTCTTTTCTTTGGATTTAGTGTTGCTTAATTTAATTTATTTTGTAAATAGCTTGAAGTTTTTTGAAAAGTTACTTCAGTCGAGCTAAGATTAGCATTGGTTACAGGGTTCTTAAGTTCTTAAGATTATAAATAAGATGCAGAACATTGACATCGTTTTCAAATTTTTTAAGTCTTATTTGCACAGGCTTGCACTAATACCCATTCAATGTTACAAAATAGGGAAACTGGTTGAAAAAGTAAAAGCCCTATAACATAAAGTTAGAAAAACTGATGATAAAAATGAGTTTATAATAACATTTACACCAAATTCAAACGTGTGAGTTGATTTCATATTGTTTGTCGATAACAATAAACAATATTTTATATTGGGTCCCCTAAAGAACCTCGTCACTTCTATGATTTAAAATATTCATCAATTGCTTGGTATTATATCGAATATTGACCATCATAGACAACTACCAATATTAAAAAAACTCGTCATCCACTGTTTTTTTTTTAACTTAGCTAAAACTTATTTTTGTCGCTTAGGTACTCTAAGTGGCATACGTTATTTTAGTTTTTAAACAGTAGTGCATAAAAGTTTTAAAACAGTGGTGTTCATGGTTGTTATATAAATTAAGAAAACGTTAGTATGAAAAATGAAACTTCTTTAAAATTCCCAAAAAACCAATTTCATAGGTGGAGACCTAATAATAATCATGAAGAATGTCAGTTTCCCTTCGCTTCGGTGATTGGTATCTCAATCCACGCGACCGTATGTCGCGGCACTCGGCAGTAAATCGCCACGGTCCAATGAATGAATTGACACAATAGTGAGAAAAAAACACTACGTTATTCAATTTAGATTTCAATCTGTTTCGACCTTACGTTATTTGAAGTGTTATTAGCGCTATTTGTAAAACAATGTTGTTACAACAAAAGATATAATTTCTATGTATAGTTGCGCGTGAGACGTTTTGTCTAGCGCCTAACTTTGACGTGATTTATGTGTCAACAGTTTTTCACATGACTTTGTACAAGTCACGCTACTGCTGAGCACTAAATTGCATGCTTAATTACACTTTATGGCATACTTAAAAAAAATATGTAAGTTTATTAATATATGAATGTAAAATAAAAACTATGCTTAGCTATCTTAAATCAACTTACCTAAATGCCATAAACCTACATATTTATGAAATTAAATGATTTGTGAAGGTCTCCATAATCAAGTTAATTAATTACAATGAAATCCTAAAATCGCGTTCTAATTAAAAAATAAATTAGTTGTATGAAATTACTATCAGCGTTATGGTAATATTAAGGTGCGGTCACACAGCAGCAAACAGGCGAGCGCTGTAAAGGCGCGGCCACACGCAAACGCACCATTAGCTCCTCTAACAATATTTCATACGCGCTCATATAATATGTAAGTGACGTGTCCACATTTATGACACTTTGTTGGGCGACATAGAAAAAATATCATTTCGTGACAGAATTATTTAGTGTGAGACGTGTCGTAAAGAAACTGTTTAAACATTTTTTAGTTTTGGGAAAATTTACTGCTTCGGTGCATGTATTTATAGTTTAAATGACGTCTTTAAATTGGATTTCAAAGGAATAAATAAATAAACAGTTAAAATGTCCGTGTTCGATTCGAGAAATTCGATGTTTATGTCCTGTGTCGCAGAGTTTGTAAATGGTACTTTAATGTATAGTTAAAGGTGTTATAAACTAGTTGATGACTGTCAGAAGTCAATAATTTGCCACCGTAACTTAATTTTTATGACAAATAAATAACAAGACATTAATTATTATTTCAATATTTAAATAATCTTGATATACTGTAATGAAATATAACTTAAATGTATTATTAAGATTAAAAGCTTTTGGAATCAGATGAATGGAGTTGTTTTTTTTTTACGGTTTTAATCTTAAACTTTTAGATATTTCAGTTTTTAGCAAGTTCCGACTTATAACACTATTCATTTTGCCACTAAGTAGTGTGCTTACACTGTTCCCATTAATATAATAACATAGGGACTAAACAGATAACTTATTAAAAGGTTAATGACGTAGAAAGCAGGGCTTGCCGAGGGCTGGCCATACGAGATAATCGCTACACACCCTCGGACATTTTCCTTGTGCCCGAGGACCCAATTTATGGGAAAATTCGTTAAAACATTTTGATTTAATTATCTTATAATTCATTAGTGATCTTCGCAAAATTGGAGATCAAAAAGCACATATTTTCTCAATTATAAGAGGATTTGTTCCAATCATTAGCAGGGACAGTTCAGTATGGGATTGGAGCCATGTTATGTCTGATAAGCGATTGACTGATGACTGTAGTAATGAATCGGGTGAACTTCAGTTCAACTGAGACGTTCAACGTGTACCTGACAATGATAGATCACGACCAACTTTTGTTGCAAAGTTTTGCCACTCATTAACGTTCCTCGAATCGGTCATGCACAACTTTATTATTTGCGAAATCTTCTGTACGCTTTAATAATAACCTCTAGCTAGCCTCTATGATTAAGTAATGTATTATTTCGTTAATTTGCCGTGCCTATCTCTTCCATCCTGTTCCAAGTTACACAGCTCATGCGCGGTTTCGACACCAAAAGTTATTATTTGTGTTTAGAGGCCCACGTATTGTTTCGAAGCGGTTACAAAAGTTACATTACGGTTTATTGATCCACTGATAGCTTATCGCTCACATTTATCTCCGCCCCGATAAGTATTGCATTGAAATAATACTCTTTAGCATATTGCCTTTATATTATGTAGAGTATGTGTTCATTTTCCATTGTTTTGTGGAAGCCGATAGTGCAATCTACCTATTGTTAATCCAGTATCTTTTTATCATCGGAGCGATTGAAGAAAACTACTAAAAGCCGAATTTAATTAACATAAAAACTTTTTTTACTAAGTCTACGTTGCTACGAATGCTCTATGAACACGGAAACTGTGACGCGAAACTGGAGCGAGGCAAAACGACAATAGCGACGACTAACTCAAAAGCCAATTTTTTTGAAATGCATAACGCGAACGGATGAAAAGTCACAACACGACTGTATATCAAACCGATGCGTATCTACCCCCCTTGAAAAAATCTAATTCGAAAAAATAATGTCAACGTGTGAATGGAACGGTGATACGTAACGCGTGGGTGTGAAAGAGACGAAGAGCTATTGTTCTACACCTGCCAGTCGTCACCTGGTGCGGGGTCTCGTCCATATTTGATTAGCTTTTTTCGGGGTTGTAGTCCTAACTATGAATGTGAGTGGCGAATTGAATTGTTTGGAATTTTAGAGCACGATATTTTTGATACAGCACTGGCCGTGTTCACGATTCGAATGTCGTATGTTGTGAAATTAAATAAATTCGTAACATGCTGACATATTTATATAGGTACAAAGTTATATTTTTATAAAACATAGTTTGCCGACAGCCAAATTAAAATATGACATAGGTATTAAATCTATATTTTTTTTCATGGACTATCATTTATAACACCACTAAGTTTTTTGGATTTTTTTGGAAAAAATTGTAAAGATCCCAAAACAGTAAAGGATTGTGCAATGTAGAATTCCGTAGGCCAGAGAAATTACTGTTAAATGCCACTGTCAAACTGTCAAGACTCACGATAAGGCTTTAGAGTAATTGTTATGAATACGTTCAGCCCTAGGGCGAACCACCAGCTGAATGGGACCTTGCTCTGAACCGGTTGTTTATTAGCTTACGGTGAAAATTCAAAGTGTTTATTGTTACCGAGCGCTGGCCGCTCGCCTTTAAAGGTCGCATAATTTAAGTAGCTTAGATATGCACTAGCTTATTAAATAATTGTATTCTTGTAATCGATACTTACCTTATAATAGAAGAATTTATCGATCCGTTAATTATTTAGTTGCAAGTTCTATTTACCTTAGTAGGTAGGTAGATACAGTTCTTTTGATTACATTTTTACGAGCTATTTATCTGATAAAACAAAGTAAATAAACAATGCTTATTTTATCTCCTCATAAAATAACTAGATATTGCGCTACTAAATCGTCGTTATGCTTATTTCCCTTGCGGAGTAAGCAAAGCGAAAATGCATTCAGGCTGCGCCCGTAATTTTTGCCAGAAATATAAAAAAGTGCATGAAAATGTGGAAGCTTCTTCTTTTTATTGGGAAAACGAACTATGTTACAGTCAACACAAATATTCTAAAGCCTGTAATTCGTTGTTTACACAATAAAACTTGAATTACTCGTCTGTATTCATTTAGTCGTTTGAACCGTCCGTAATCCAAGCCAACTGAGGGGCCGTGGTTCACCGCAGGCGCTCGCCGACTCGCAACTTTTGCCCATGACCACTGTCAAGTTGGAGCGCCGAGAAATTATTGGTTTACACAGAAATTAGCTTAAATACCTTTTGTTTTTACTTTGGCAAGCCGCACCTTGTTCGTCCTATCTAAGGTTAACAGGGAACCACATTTCGGGTGACTGAAGATAAGCCGGTGAAATACGGGTGGGCTGTCTTGTCTCACAATTTATTCGTATCTAAATGTTTTTCTACATACGCTGTGTTGTGTGTGCATTTATTACTTTTTCTTGGAATTGTTACGTTGTTATATTTTGTAGCTGCATGGGAATTCAACGTTAAGATTTAAAGCTTGCAACAGTAGTTTGGAAAGCTATAGCTAACTTGGAACAGCTCTAGTATTTAAACGTTTATTCATAGTCATTATTATTTTTATGCAAAACAAGTTTTTCATTATAGTACTAAATAAATCACTACATAAAAACAAAGTCGTCCTCCGCCGCGTCTGACTGTCTGTCTGTTCGCGATAAACTCAAAAACTACTGCACCGATTTTCATGCTGTTTTCACCAATGGATAGAGTGGTTCTTGAGGATAGTTTTAGTATAGTAGTTTTAGTATAGTTTTAGTAGTGGCATCAGCTAGTAGTAAATAAGTTATGAATTTCAAAGGTTCAGCAGTCCATTGCCCCTTGTTGAAAGCCAGAGCTCTTTAAAAGATATCTAATTCATTATGGCGCCTGCTCCATTACAGCAGAAGTAATCTGATACTGAATAAACTATCTCAGTCCAAGAACTAATGGCCGTCGAGACATTCAAATATCCTTTGAAATAAGTCTCTGAAATTATTCACTTAGGTCGGTATAATGGTAATGACGCCTAGTTGAAAAAACCGGCCAAGTTTGAGTTGGACTCGCGCATTAAGATTCCGTACCACCAAAATAAGTATTAACGTATTAGAGTTAAGGGCTGCTAAAGGCTCCTGCAGACAGGCGCGATGCGACACCGGTAGAACAATTTCCGTGAAGTTTAAGAAATTGTTCCAGTAGAGTCGCGTCGCGTCGGGTGAGCCTTAATTCGTTTTTGGAAAAAAAACATTTATGTCGAGGTGTTTGTTGGGGGTGACTTTGGGGTTTTTTTTTATTATTTATTATTTTTGCCATGATAGCGGCCATAGTTATAACTAATTTATGGCTAGCTACTACGACTCTACAGCTGTAGTTGGGAAATGGGTTAGCAGATGACGATGATGATGAGATACAATACAGCCCACTGTCAGTCAGACAGACTGACGGCGTAGGCTCAGAAAATTGGTCCTGTGGGCACCTGTTGGTTACGGAACCCTAAAAAGTACTCTTGCAGCATCTCGAAGTTTCATTACCGGTTTTTTATGGTTCAATGTCACTGAACCTGAACCTTTTGTATTATTTCCTCTTCCCGAGTCTGAATAGCCTCAGAGAGAGTCAAATTTATTTTTGAAGACACTTTAATGGCGGTTATAATTTGTTAAACGTTCTAGTTCTAACGGCAAGTTAGTGGTAAAAGGACTTATTGCTTAAGGGACTTACGGTTAGTCCTTTTACCCATAAGTCCTTTTGGGGATGCTTACTGAATATTGTACATAGGGCCTTTATCTCGTGTGGTTACTCACTGTGTGTAGTGTGGTTGGCATGAAAATTAGTGTTGGCCTATGATAATAACATATCATATCACATCACCCCTGTATTCCCCGAATGGTTATGCTGAGGTATATCTGTAGTACACCCACATTTCGCCAGTTATGTTTAATTCCCATGTAATAGGGGGCGAGCCAATTGCCATCAACCGGGCACAAATCCAGACTCTGGGCTGCTACTGAGAAATTCTAGAATTTCTTAGTAGCAGCCCAGAGTCTACCGTGT
Source organism: Lithophane semibrunnea (assembly GCA_947363905.1). Classification (NCBI taxonomy): domain Eukaryota; kingdom Metazoa; phylum Arthropoda; class Insecta; order Lepidoptera; family Noctuidae; genus Lithophane; species Lithophane semibrunnea. The sequence goes on along the minus strand of OX376197.1, from coordinate 10,041,416 downwards.
ATCTAGATATCTAGATCTAGGGCTATCTATATAGAAAAACCCAATAACACTTAGCCCAATTGAATACCCGGGTATTAGTCCCAGGACCTCATGCAGCAGTAGCGAGCGCCTGCGACCAATAGACGAACGAGGCAGTTAAAATCATTCGAAAATTAAATAAACTTTTTATCAGAATTTTCCAATCTTGAATGTAACTCATTAGCAAAACAAGTGACAGTAGAACCACATTATGTCCCAAGTTAACGTAATATTCAAACTCTGTCTTATTATATTAGAAGCTTAAGAGAAGTACGGCCACGAGAAAGTACTGTAAGTGAATTCCTTATCTCCGTGGCAAGGTTAATTCAACAGGCCTTGGTTGGGAGTACATAAGTATTCAGCGCTTGGCGAATATCTCCTCATGATTGTGTCAGGCCTAATTTAAGAACCCTCGGGGCACATTCCCTCATAAACCAAGCTCTTCATAGCATATGTATCTTATTTAATCCAAGCCTCGAAACTCCTAGGATCTAAGTACTTATGTACCTACCATCTTATGTATATCGATAAAATATGCTATGTATTATTATTCGTTCCCGCACGTTATTTGTAAACTCCCGGCAGAGTTTCGTTGACCGGAAGTGCTTGCGGGTGGAAGCGCGGGATTTGACCGGAAGTTGTGCAACCCCCGGGTTGATGTGTTAAGCTTTAGTACAGGGGCTTAACTGAGTTATTAATTAATGACCGCCGGCATCCGGCTCCTATCAAATGTGCCAACTTTTTATACCCTTTTTCATTCCTCATATTTTTATATTAAAACCGCAAAGAATTTTAATGAAAATACGGGTTATTTTCACAATGAGTGTTCTAGGAATTTATTCTTTCTTTTTACCTGCATACAGCAACAAGTGCAGGCTTTTTAAATCCCTAAGAGCATGTAGTTTTTGTGCCAGCCTTTTTAGTTTAATGCAGAAACTGTTACGTTGAGTCATAATTTTATTTGAATAATATTAAATTGTGTGTCGTTTCGTTTTAAGGAGAAGTTAAACCTTTACTGGGCAGTAAAAAGCATCCATTATGGGTGGCTATAATTTTAATATTTTAAACGATCAGCTGTTGCCATACCTATCAATAAAGCGGCTATGTTTATGTAAAAGCGGGGTCGTTGGCATTCAGGGGAGGCATATGCGAAGTCACCTGCCGGTCGCAAACCCCTGTAACGATGCCCTCCCCCGACGTGGAAATATTAAATGTTACTTGTTTGGTAACTTATGTGGGTTCTGTTCACCTTCGCTTATGTGGGGATGTCTAGCGTATTTTTTTTTAAAGATTGTAATCTTGTAAGTTACGTTACTTGAATCGAGTTGCAAACAAATTCGGTCCAAAGAGGCTGTAAAGAATGGAACTGTTTGGCCTACAGATAATTTCCGAGATAATTTTTAGGAAGTATTTAGCTGTTGCGTCAGTTCAGTGAATATAATAAAAGTTTGAACAAGAAGTAACACAGGTTTCAGTAACAGCGGTGACATCACAGTCATCACCACATAAGTGCTGAACACACAAGATAACGCGTGGTCGTAAATAAGGCTAATAATTTATTGGTATTGTGTAGGCTAACCATTAGAATATCAAATTACTAACTGCGAGCAAAATGCTAAAATGTTTATTGGCACTTTACTTAATCATGCACAAAGTGGAAGCACCTATTTTGTGAACCTTACTTAATTTCATTTTGAGCGTCTTATTTCTTCAGATTTTTTTCATCATTCTCCGTCGCAAATGGTGTTAATATCCTGTTTGTTGTTAATACTCCATTATGGCTGTTATTACCTAAAGTAAATACTAATTTGGTCTGAATTCACATGTTGTTTGTAATTGTATAGGTCCTGTAATTAGTGCTGCTAGCGCAGACACGATCTCCCTAAAGGTGTAACATTGGCTGTTGGTATTTTACGTAAATTAAACAGTTCAGTGCTAGGGTTGATACTGGTTATCGTGGGTGGCAATAAGCGCAACACCTGGCAAGTTCCGTTCAGTTTTAACGATCCCCCAAATAAAGGAAGTTTGCACCAGACGGTGGTCATTGGCTCGGCTGATTGAATAGATAAAGTGATAAAACCCACAACGAATTTGGGGGACTGCTAAAGTAAAAATTACAAACAAAATACTGTTAGCACCCCTATTTGGGGGAATGGTAAATACTTGATCGCTGTTAATGGTCCGCAAAGAATTGGAATAAAGCAGCAAATCACTAAATGTTAATTTAAGCAGGGTTCAGACACACGATTGATTTTTGGTCGAATAACAATTTGTTTGATGTTGAATTTGAATTGAATGGTGCACAAACAATAAAGTTTCACACACTAACAAACTGTCACACGATTTGATATCTATACCACCATTACGTTGTTTATTGTTTTGCACCGCTCATGAGATCTAGGCTGTAACCATAAACGCTCCCGCAGAAAGGCGCGACGGGACGGCGCGCGGCGCGACACTGGTGGAACAATTTATATGAAAACTTCATGGAAATTGTTCTACCGGTATCGCGTCATCGCGCCATCGTGTCAAGCCTGTCTGCGGGAGCCTTAAGTAAAATTTCTTTTGGAACTAAAACTAAATAACACTTGACCATGGAAGATAAAAGCTCTGACCAAACTCTGTGCGATAGCCAAACTAACTTAATTATATTTTTTTTTGGTAGCGTTTTGTTTCAATGAAATATTATATCAGACATGCGAACATTTCCGTAATAAGAGAAGTTCTTAAAGCAAGTTAAACCAGTGTAATTCGTGATCATATAACGTGCAATTACGTAGGAAACCGATAATACTGTATTATGTTACAATATCCATCACGATTTAGCTGTGAGCAATAATTAATCATAGTGTTGTAATCTTAATAAGATGAACTGCAACATTACAGTAGTATTTGGTAACAAAAAAAACTGATATAAATAGAACTGGTATCAATATCAGTTACCTACATGTTGGTCAATAGAGCGCGATTTCCCGTTAAAAATAATTGTGTTATAATGTTTGCTGTTATGATTAATTTTGTTAATCGTGTTGTCGATAGTGGCCTCTATAAGAGGAAATAATGTTGCTGTCGCATTTAGCTGTCGTTGGGCCCATGTGTTATTTTTCTGGTATAAAATGAATCCTAGTGCATATCTCTGCTTTATTGGAGTTTAGCGTAAAATAGTGACCACTAGAAATGATTAAGTAGTTGCAATGGGTTACATCAGCATGAATGTTAAATTGTCCTCATAGCAATTCAATTAATCTTTACCGCAATCCATAATGTAGAAAGGTGGTAAGTATAAATTAATTGAAAGAATTATGGACCCTGTCGTGCACAGCAAAACTTTAAATAATTAGGCAAGAGAAAGCTTGTTACTACCTAAATACTTAAATGATTTCCTATGTATCTGTTTATTTACAACAATTAATTTTATAGAAGTAGATACAGTCTACTGTCCTCCACTACAAAAATAGGAATAGATAAAAGGAACATTAATACACGATGCTAAAGATTCACGCCTACTTACTCTAAAGTGACGTAGCCAAAGAGGAATCTTACCAATGCATAAATCGTGAAGCGATACAAGTTTTCAGAGAGATGCGTGTCAAATAATTTTATGCTAACCCATGATATAATGTTACATCTGATGCAAAACGTTATGGGAACTAGACACGCTCGCGAACATTCGTACATCGCTGAATAATTATGTTCGAGGTAGACAAAGAATGGAAGAAACAGAAGGTCAAAACTATCACCGATCCAAAAGTAACGATAATGTACGCGATGACATTGAGATCTCACAAATGCTCCTTACAGCAGTTACTATTACCACTGGGAAATGTGACACGACGACGATGGAATTATCCAAAAATTATTTCACCCCTCAGACGCACCTCACAAATTGGTTAAACGCAAACTCTACCCTAGTTCACGCTAGGGTGAAAAACATTAGCATTGCAAACAGATACAGAGGTAAAGTAACATAATATTATTATTACTAACAGTCCCTATGTAGCTACTGCCAAAGCTGGAAAAATTGTCGTCACTACGGTAGAAAAAAAAAATGTTTATGTTTCTTTGGATGCATCGGTTCATTATCGGGAATGCTCAAAGTAGGCCTTCTGTTTCTACCATATTTCGTGGTAGTGATTCACCGAGTGAGTTCACTTCAAGGTCGACAACTACGTACACGGCGGTACTTAGTTCAGGAGTTATATATTATGTAGTACCCAAGTTTAAGCTTTAATCTTTGATCAAACACGCCGAAGGAAGAATATCGGATACCTCGACATTGAGTAACTGAGAACGTTGGCGAAATTATGAAAATGTTACCTTAATTAGTACCGAATCGACTATTACACGTGAAAGAGTTACTGAGCAAAATACAGAGGTTTTTTAACGTTCTTACTTACTTCTCAGAAGATGATAACAGGAAAATAAAAATAATCTCAGAGTGGGCGTTTGTTTCTTTATATACCCATGATTAAGAGGGCTGGTTTTCTACGACTGATTATAGGTTTTACCACAATTTTGGCGTTAGGAACTAGCCTCTCTTCAACTGATACAAGTCATCACTAAGCTCATAACGTTATGCCATCTCAAAAACAGTTAAAAAATAAAACCGAAAAAATAGTTGCCTTGTGTTAAAACAGAGTAAAATCCTTGCAGTTTTTAGTACCGATTAGAACTTTATCTCAAAAATATAGCTCAAAAAGTAATAGCGTTGCCCAGTTGTCCATTGTAGTTGACTACTAAAGAATTCCATTACAACATTGCACGCCACTTCAGTTCTTCGTAGAATAAAAAATAAACTAAGTTAATTGGAAAGATGGTGTGAAAGGTAACGTCCATTGTTAGGTAGCTCGTCATGATATTCATGTCCTACGTGTTAATGAAAACGAGCTCGTGGCTAAGTAATAACAGCCGCTCGGGTCGATCCATCAGGTTAAGCTACGCTTGCCGTTGGTCCGTGGATGGGTGACCATTTTCACATAGACTCCTCCGTACCTCGGAAAGCACGTTAAGCCGTTGGTCCCGGCTGTCATTTGTGGATCTTTGACAGTCGTTACGAGTCGTCAGAAGCACGAAAGTCTGACAACCAGTTTAACCAAGGGGTATCGTATTATCCAGTTACTGGGTTGTAGAGGTCAGATAGGCAGTCGCTCCATGTAAAATACTGGTATTCAGCTGCATCCGGTTAGACTGGAAGCCGACCCCAACATAGTTGGGAAAAGGCTAGGCAGATTGATTGACGTGTTAATGAAAATGTGTATCTTGTGTAGTCTAATTATAAATATAATGTGCAATATTATAGACTTATCTTGTTGAATGAAAATTATTTCTTTCTCTGCTTTTAGATTACCTTCATGAAGTTGTTTTTTTTTTCAGTTGACTTTTACGATCTGTTTAGTGGCGATTAGAAGAAAATCTCTTACAGAGTTACTTATTATTTATTTGCGAGCTTTTGTCTTCGAATCCCGTCGAGTGATCCACAAGACTTACAACTGTAGTTTTCGGAAACAAAAAGACTAATTCGATCGGTCACAATTTAGACACATAAACGACAAACTGTCCAATTTTCAGATTTATAATATCATTAATATCTATGATTTGTTTGTCTCTACTCCGAAGATTAGCTTAGTAGCAGTCTGCGAGGAATACATTATATTTTTCTAAAATTAAAAGTGGTGACGCCAACATTTATACAAGACTACGGTGGCGACAGAGGTAACAAGCCGCGTGATGGAAAATATCAGAGCAATTTTCATAATGCTGCATCATCCAGTTATGAAGCTAAAAGGCTCTCAAATGAAGTCGATGCGACTGCCGTCGATAGTGAGAAATCGTAAACTGTCATCGTTGCATATTCGATGATCTTGGCAATCGATCAGCCATGCATATAATGAATCTTCAATTATTTGCTTAATTACAAATCACTCTCTCTCTTTTGTCTACTTACAGTTGCCAATGAGACTCAACATCAAGTAGACTCATTGGCTACTAAAGAATTATCTTCAACGTAAAAATAACAGACATCGAAACGAAAACCCATAAAATCCAATTTTGTTTTGTTTCAATAATTTGTCAAGACAAGTAATGCCATCGATATTGAGAATTTTGAATATAAATAAGGCGAGCAGAAAGCTTTTGCTCCCAGTAATTGATGAAAGACGATTTTATTTTTTCGCTCCAACCCTCGAGGAGTAGCTGTCTAATATTGTGATTTATCGACTTAAAGTTATGAGGCGTGGGGTGCTCTCACAAATAGAAATTATTTACGAATAAAATTTTCTTTATTCCCTATATCCTCGGTCTCTACAGTACCTTCACTGACAGCTTTATACTTTCCAAAGAGAATCTCTTCAATTTTATCAAGAAGTTGCCATCCCAATGCTATATTACAACGACTAGTTAAAACTTTCATGCAAGGTACAAAGTTCGTGAGGGACTTAACTTTCATCTGCATGTTCTAGTTGTTGGGACGTTCTGAAAGAAAATCTTCTCAAAAAGCTTCTTTACGAACTTTAAGCTTTCAAAAGGTCTACAGAATACCCAATTTTCAGTTTAAAATACTCCAAACACGAGAAAATAATGGAGGAACATTTGAATAGCGATCATGCACCAAGTTCGTTATCTTGTCGGAAATGTTCGTAGTTTTGGGCCTCGTTTCACGTTCAATGTCGCTCATTTGAAATTCGAACAATGGGTCACAGGCCAGTGTCATAATCATGAGAGTATATGGAACGACAATGAAGTTAAAATTAGATTCACGGGGACGGAATCTGGCGCGGATTATCTAAATTGGGAGCGATAGATTTATAAGTAAGTGTCTATAGCGCAGTAAATGGAGTGGCGAGGGGCTAGCTGAAAATGGACCGAGAGGATCGCTTCATTATTATATTAGTTAAGGGTCCCCAATAGGTGATTCCCAAATAGATTCTGACGAGGCCTCTTGTCTTCAGTTCGTTAAAAATAAATTCACAATAGTAACAACAGATCCTATCGTATTTTTTTCGGCTTGAAGCAAAGGATCTCTTTGACATAGGCTCGAGAGATGCAAAATATAGTCAATGCGAAATTCATTACTTAATTTTTTCATCACATAAAAGTTAAACATTGATTCGGCGCGGCCGATGGCTGCATCGTTTCGAGCTGTTTGTATAATTATAAATGCGTTGGTACATATTTTATTATATATTTAGCGAGCTTCATAAGCTACGCGGTTACTAGACGCGGCGCATGCGTGGTTATGTTTGTTTGCTCACTCGCGTTTGTTTGTTTTAGTAAAAATTTATAGCGTTTCGTGGAGATTCGCCACGCTTGGGACGCTCCTGCCTTTGAACTGCTTTACGTGTTTGCACCGAATATGCATGCGTCTCTTTACTTTGTACTATTTCTTCTTACTGCCTCGGTTATTGCGCTGTGTGTACATTAGCGGTAGCACATATGAACTAAAAGTCATTGCGGACGTCAAAGTTATTTTGTTCATATTTATTTTTTCAGTCGTCTAACATTACATTCGCTTGTTAATTCAGTTTCGGAGGCAGTCCAGCCGCTCCTTATCACCTGCAAGTCGTTTGTGTAAGTTTGGTGAGAATGTTTAACAAACATCAGGTTTAGTAACATTCAATTTACAATGGCGTCGATACATCAGCCACGTTATTGTGTAATAAATTACACACAGACAACTAACCGAATGATCATTAATTGCCAGATTATTGCCAGGGAAAACAATCAAATGGACTTTAATAGTTAAAATATTTTCATTAGACCGCCCATTTAAGCCGTTGGAATCACCGTTCATTCCGATTTATGCACTGTTATTTTTATGGCTGCCTTTGTGAGTTCATTTATTTGTCTCGGTTTAGGGTTGCGTCCAATTAAGAGGTATTAATTAACAATTAGTACCGAAGAGACAGAGATCGTGCCAACATATTTCCTTGAATATTTATTGCGGGACTTTTAACAGAATCCATTTATTACAATTGTACCGAATAATGTAAAAAAGAAAATACCAAAGTATTTTTCACCTTTCATGCTTCCATCCTCGCAGACTTCAAAGGGTTTTAATGGTCGTGACAACGCATTGTGTGATAAATATTATTATAATGAAAATGTTAATCATTAAAAATAATAATCACCCCTCGAAATAATACCCACATTTGGTACAAATATGAATTTACATAAACATGTGGACGAAAAACCTCAATTAAGTGCTATAATCCCTGAGATAAAGAGACATAAAATTAAAGTACGTTATTAAAAAGAGTATCACCGGCCAAATGGACTCGATAAAGCGAGGATATGATGTCCAGCATATGGCGGAATGGCGGCTTAAAATTAGTGTAGTCGCTAGGCCCACTCCCTTGAACACTTAATGGTGGCTATTAGCATTTAGGCGACAGCTGTAAATTAAAAGGAAGAGCAGGGTCCCAATAAAAGAATACCTACGAGAGTTACGCTAGAATGTTTTATCGTTATCGAGTTAAGTTAAACACAATTTGCAATTTCGCGTCGTTCGCCGGCTACATCCTCTGTCGATAAACGTCGCAGTCGTCTGGCACCGCACTGTTTGATATCGTTGTGGCACTCAAACTAAGTTTTATTTCAATGGTGGTAATAACCATTTTCCAACGGCAGTAACGCTATATCGGCGTAGCGCAGGTTACAGGTTGTCACCATACATTTGTCGTATTAGATAAAGCAGTTTTGCGAAAACAACTAGAATCGATGATTTATATAGGGACGATGAAAATAAGTTGGAAAGCAGATACTATCATATTATTTAGCTAAAAGCGTTGCGTTTTGTAACAGATTCCTGTTAAAGCTTCAATCAATCTCCCCCAGATTCGTCTAAGCCTATACGCACTGCTTTCCTTGTGAGGGTGTTCCCAGTTCTCCATTATGTTCCAGCTGCCTTCTTCAGGTTCAAAGCCGCTTATTTGACTGATATGCAATATTCAAAGCCTATTGTTTCTAGACTGACGGTTTGTCAGAGGCTTTGTAACATACGGAGCGAAGGCCCAGGGGGTAACCTGGTACTTACTATGTTTAGACTAGCCTTGTTTGGATTGTTTTCAATAAATGAGTTAGACAAAAACAAAGATACCTAATAGATAAAGAATATAATTTAAGAATCATTATTCTAGAACGCCTGTGTACACGGTATATAAGACAGTTTGATGATTTTTGGGCAAAGAGCAAATAAAATGTTATCTTTGTTTATTTTTATCAGCCTTCCACATTCGAGGCCTGTTTCTTTCAATTCCGTGGGTCCCGGTAATAATTTTCATTTCACAATGACAACGCTGAGCGCTTTTGATGTTTATTTACGCCAAAAATTCCGCAAAAAGAGACACACGCGTCTTGACAGTTTTACGGACGAAAAATCCTTTACATAGCAATGAATACGTAACAGTGTCCCCTCGTTCCCCTCGTCTCATTCTCATCAATTGTTTCTCATGTTTGTTTGTGTTTATTCTCCGTTGCTTGTTTTCATAACACACTGTCTGTCTTTGATGGCGCTGTGTTTGTACAGTGGTTGGATTGCTCCGAGAACTTATGCTTGAGACACCGAATTTTCCGAGTGTTGGCTGAGGAACGATGTTTCTCTTTCTGCGTGTTCGGTTACAATATGTGTTGATATTATTGTTATGAGTTATGACAGCCAATATTGTGGTCGGTGTTGAAGACTATTCTTAGCTTTTGGGACGTAATGAATGAAGACAAAACTTATACTGTACAGACAGTAGGTAAGCTTGTTTATAATAAACGTTGAGCTAAAGAAAATAAAATGTAAAGATGCTGGAGCAATGTTTTTACTTCAACAACTTGACTTTCTCACTGTTATTATGATTTTAATAATTAACATTTTACGGGCAACGCATGCTTCTTCGAGTGGTGCTACAGTGCGGTTGAGTTTGAAGTTCAGTGGGCGCGCTTTAGTTTTACAAGCCCGTCTTTTCGTTCAGTGGCTTGAGAATTAAATTTTGGTTGTCAGTTTTAACGTTGGTGAATGGAGTTGTAATTGAGCTTTGAACCTGAAATAGCGTAATGAGCATACTACTGTTCAGCATGTTTTTTTGGATGGAAATTTACTTGAATGAGAATGAACGGCACAAGAGAACATACACAACATACACAGATAGACATACCTACGTTACATGGATGATTTTTTTTTTGTATGTGATGTCCTTGCTGGTGTAATCTCGTTCATTTCAACACGAGGCAGCTCTTCATAGGTTAGTCGTTAAGAGACGACCGTCGCGTCACAGTATCCCAGCGTAGGTTGATGTAATCATTACCTATGTTTTTAAAGAGCTGCCCACTAATGCAACGTGCCGCTGCGCACCTACTACGACAAGATTAAATTTATCTCATTAATCATGAACAAGTATGACATCAATGTCTTTGTCACCTACTCAGCTTCAATCTGCATTATTGTTCATAATATATAATGTCTCATTAAATATTCGCCGCAAATTATCTGCTTACCAAATTGTTAATCCTCTGAGCATTATGCGCTCGGCTGGCGTTTGGCCGACGTCCACCACATGAATCTTACTGACTCTTGTGTTCTTCGCTTTGTTAATCCATTGTTATTTATAAGTTTTGTGTGAGCACTAGTAGTGTTAGGAGATCCTTTAGGTTTTGTACATCGCAAATTAATGGAATTGCAATTAGTTTTGTCTAGTAAGATTTTTGTGTAGCTATCATCTCTTTTTCTTGACTTGTATTGTGTATGTATTCCCTGAGTGTAAATATACAGTTTTTGTATTGTACTCAAACAAGGCTTTGAACTATCTACGGTTCATCGAAATAAGCAATTTGGTCGACTCTCGAGCATATACAAATTTGATTGTTTCAAGAACTTCGCCTTTAACTAGACTGACAATTTATCTCCTACCGTTTCTCTATGACCATCAAATACTGGCTGAGTATAGAATTACCCTTAAGGTTAAGAAGCATAATTGATGTAATTATAATTAGTGGAACACTCTTAATTGTACAGGACGGACGTCGCGTTTTATAATAAGAAGAGATATGCACAATTATCATCTCCGGTAAGGTGCCGCTATGCTGTTAATAATAGAGGGCGATGTATCGTGGGTACAAACACATTATGAGAAAATACAGAAGGCCCACTGCAAGTAGCAAGTAGGTAGTAAGATATTGCATAACATTCTGAAGCTATAGTATAAAGTCAGAAGTGTCAGCGTCAATTTTTGTCGTACCCAATTAAATGACAAAGCTTTGACAACCGAAAGACAAGGCTCCTTTCGAATTACAAGAATCCAGAACTATGTAGACTTCCGCATTGATGACCGGCTGTAAGAGAATCAACTGTTCCGTCATAGACTTGGTCTAGCGAATTAACTACATTTATTGTCTCTATTTTTTGGAGGCTCACTATTGAAGTAAACTGGGATTGTGTGAGTGCTTGGATGGGTTCTAATGGATCGTTCAAAACTTCGCAGTCTTTGCCAAAGCTTGTCTACAAATTGTAACAAACAAGTCTTCTGTATTTTATTACACCCTGGTACATACTGGTTGCATGGTTGCACGCTAGCTGCTCACTGAACTTGAAGCGGAACGTCTGCTCGCATGCTATAGCTTGCACAGTTAACTTTGTGCACACATAATAAAATATAATAATCGTAATAGCAGTATACCGTTAATGTTAAAGCTTCAGGTAAAACTGAGATACGTGGTTATGAAATGTGGCTATGGAACTATTTGATTACATGGTTGTTAGTGGATTCTGGCTGAGTAGTCTGGCTGTGTAGTCAAGTATTTCACTGAATTACGACAAAGTCAGTTCCCAAACAGGATGTGTAGGTACACTGGGAAGTTTACTAAGCTAAAATAAACGAATCTGAAAACCAATCGCGCGCTATTTATAGAATCCTATTAATTTCCGGAAATATGATGGATGGGAGTTTATAAAATTCAGAGAAAATAGATATCAAACATTGAGAAATACTAAACAAACTAAAATAAACCCAATTTGAATGGAACGTATTTGGCTATCGTGTTTAAGTGAATCGTTCGTTCGTCTTTTGACTTGAAAAAGATTTTGTACCCAATAGTAAAAAATCTCGCCGACATGATTTTCTTTAAGGTTGTAAGACGTCGTAAGAGTGATGGCCGTGGTCGTGACGAGAAAAAAATACAAAATAACATCGATTTGTCTCGGATGACGAGCACTAGAGCAGCCGCAATACTCGTCGCGATTGGCTGCCCGTCCGGTCGTTGACTCAGCGGGAAATATTGCTGTTGGTCAGATGCTCTCATTGAAATGACAGAAAACGCGGCTATCGCGCGTGCTGCCAGTTATTTACAGTTTATTTTAATTAATAAAGCCTTTTTCGTTAATTTATTACTTATTTATGCTTATAGTTTCCCTGTTTGTTGTTTATGTTTGCTTTCAGAAGCTTGATGTTATTTATTTAATAATTCATGCTTGATTTGACAAGCAAGAAAGTTATTGTTTATTAACGAAATGACGGACAAATTAATATCATTACTTTTAGAAATGTAATCATTTGCAGTGCCCTTACAGGGTGCATGTCTAAATATACTGTGTCATGAAATTTTAATGCATGCCTACAAACCAGTGTACAACATGGTAGCAAATAAATAAATAAAGTTCTTTTATGTATCATGCATGTCATCATGTGTGTTAACGGCCTAACCAAAGAGAGATAGAGAATAATATAGCCATCTAATATAACGTCATCACAACTCTACGAAATCGATGTAAACAATAATAATCATGTTTCATTCTCGTAACATACAGTTCGACACGCATTCTCTTTAAAGTTTACACAAGCAAATCTCCTAAGATATGTTTTTGTGTTTTTCCTTATCGTAGTGCACTTTTCCAGTATTCTCAGGCGTCTGCGGAGTAGAATCCATCAAAGGATTATACGGCGAGGCGGAGGGAGGGTGTCTCGGCGTCCCGATCGGTCTATCGTTATTTCCCGGGATGTGGAATAAATTATCCGCCACTTAACGCCACCTCGAAGATTTCACATACCTACCCAACGAAGTAAACGAGTTTAAAATTATGCTATGTGATGTTAATGTACAGTAAAAGCGGAGAGAATTGGAGTAAAGTAACTGTGTTAAATATCGTCAGTAAAAGTTCACGATAAAAGAGAAAATTCAATCTGAGTAATTTCTCTGTGCCAAAAGTCTTAATTTACAAACAAACAGCGCGCTCTTGTGAAACCTTATATCTCTTCAGCACTTCTCGAACTGTTACGTCATATATTCTGAACATCACATAATTTATTGTTACGATATTTCATATTGTTTGATCATAATCAGCGATGACGAGATAAACTGTGAAGAATGGAGATGCGATTGTTACGTGCAGTCATAACAGTTCACCGTTCGTCGTGTAGAAGCGAATCGCTCGGCAAGCAGTCGCGTTTCAATCAGTGCAGATTGAGGGCCGCACACAGTGGCAACGGGGGGATTATAGAATGCATGACGCGGCAACATTAGACGGAGCCCGTCATTTCATACAGATGGAAATTGGATGTGGCTTTAATGGGAACGAACTCGGAACGTTTTTATAAGTAATTGGTGGATGGTGGCAATATTCAGCGTCAAGTATATTTGGGTTTTGAGGACTTAATTGGTTTCTCTATCTCATTTGGGGTATCTTCTTGGTCGTAAGAGATTAGTGTTTGGATTTTTCCTCTGAGTTTCTTTGGTTATCAACTTATCATACTGCATCTTCGCTATAGAGAGCTATTTTCCATTGATGTACGATAGTATATTCTATTTCTTGAATATTTGAAAATTCATCAGTACTTGTTTGTTTACTATGTTTTCGAAATTGTGTGAAGGGATGCGACAAAGATATGAGTAGTGAGTTATGATGATCAGCTGCGATATACGTCATTACGCGCAAACTAAATTTATCCAACTAAATCGAGGAATGAGTAAGATCATGGAATTGTTATTACTAGAGTATACTGGTACAACATTCGAGTATACGCTCCCTGTCTTCAGAAAGCCAACTCGGTACTTAACACGATCTAATTTCCAATTTGCTTACAACTCAGAGTTGGCGGAAGATCCTTTACGGATTTCGTGGTATTGCAAACGGGTGCATTAAGGAAATACGTAGGAATCTCCAACTAGTTTCAAAAGAGATTCTCGTTCTGAGTGCATAGTTTCTGAAGAGTTTGTATGAGACTTTCCATGATTGTGTTCAATTTCCATAACATTATTCAGAATCTGTGAAATTATTTCGATTCACCCATTGTTTCTCATTCCGGATGCGTCACATTGATTATGTTATTGTATTTTTACTGAGTGTTATTATTTGATCTCAGAAAATAACTCGTATAGTGCCGAGCAGGAATGATTAGTCTGTTGATGCGTCTGTGATATTTCGCAGAGCTCGACATCGTCTCGACCGCGACGCTACGAAGCTGTCACAATCGTTCGCTGATTACGACCTTCCTCTGTTAGCAATTGTGTTCCGATCAAAGTGATTCCGATCACAAAGGGTTATAAAACGGCGGCGTCACTTCGCAGGGCTTGGTACCGTCGTACCGATTAATTGTACCTCCGATACGTTCGTGACACGATTGTTTGTGTCTAAATAATGCGAATCCAATCGCACGGAATAATAGCACTCAATGTGTTGTCTAGTTTTAGTGATATTGAAATGTGTTTGCTCAAAGTCAATTTGGTTAATGATTATTACATTCAGTGCTTTGTCCCACTTTCGGTTGGATGTGAGAAGTATTTGGATATGAACTTTTAGTTGAAGCGGAGAGAGACTGTCTAATTAAAAAGTTAATGCTATAAAGTTAGAAAGTTCCGGTAAGCCAAAACGATTATTAAAACCATGAAAAAACTGTCGTGACTACCTAACTAACGGAAAAATTTGTATGCATATTATTAACCATGTAATAAACTGTAAAAGGCGTTAATTAGTAGCAGTTGTTCGTTTTTAGGCCACGTATCGCATTACTGTATGCAATTGACAGCAACAGTTTAACTCTGCATAGTTGGGCCGCGCACCGTTGACGCGTAATTAAGTCAATGCAATTCGGTGCGCGCGCGCAATGAAAGTGAGTGGCCACTATCGATATGGCACATGGAACGCAACTGCTATGTATTAGAAATAGGGTTGCTGATGTTCTTAATTATACATATAGGTACTTACTATTGTTTATTTTCATTGAACGGATTGTTCTGTCGATCCGTTGTCCAGTGGTTATTAAATATCTGTCTATAAATGGAGTTATAATATTGCCCAGATTAGCTAAACCACGAGGAAAAAAACAGGATAAATATAGGTAAATAGCGGTATTATTATGCAATGTTCATCGGATTAGGGGTACCTTCTACCTACTACATAATTTCACAATACTCGTATTAGAGATTCTCTGCCAACATTTCACTAAAAACAAGATCAACATTTTCCTCAAAATATATTAGCTCGAGTAATTTTTTAAATCCTGGGTGGGACAATCCTGACGCTTAGACACGCACGCCACGTCGCGTCGCACGCGCATTCTCTTTTTGTAAAGTCTACTGCCAATGATGTACTAAGAATGCATCCATTAGTTGTTCTTTGTATGTCAACTGCAATTATACAAAGTTATTTGGATCCAGTTTGATTTATCCTCGCAAGGGCAAACCTGTCATGAGAGAAAAACATGAATATGAATACAATTTTTTTTAAATTCTATTTTATTACAAATCAAGGGAATCTCGCAAAAACTAAATAGACAGTATATATATCTTTGGCATAACTTATGATAAATATATATAGGTTCTTTTCTTACGTATAGAAAAAGCAAAATACTTAAACCATATACTTGAAACCATATCGCAACGAAGATATTGTCAACAATCTGCATATTAGCGCAGAATTCTGCGTCAAATGAGAATAATCTGAAATTATTTTCGCTTCTTGTGAATGAGAGTGAAAGAAGAACACTCTGTATCATGAGACTGACGTAGCCATTTGATTTAAAAATGTAAACATACAACAGAAGAGCAATCGATAGCGATTGCTCTTTTAATAGTGGGTACACATGTCATGTGAAACGTAACATAAAATGTAACATTCGATGTTACGAACATACCGTTCAAATATTATGTAATGCATCATGAAATGTAACACGTTGAACCAAATCCACCTAGTTGTTCTGTTACATTTTTCATATTTGAACCCACCATAAGGCTACCATAAACGATGCTACATGGAGAGACAGTCGAAACTGCGCCAGGTAAGTATGATTCAATCAATCATCATCAATCAATCATCAATCATATGATCTTAGGCCATAACAGTCACACACAAGACGGAATTTGGTCAAATCAAAATGATCTGTAAGTAGAACTGGCCACCTATCCTCTAAAAAGGATCTTATCACATACCTTGACAATATTGAGTAAGAAAATGCTGATGATGATTTCGAGTTGTAGGTCGTGGGCTCAAATCCAAGCAGGCACTTTATGTAAATTATTTCATCACCACTTCTCTCAAAACGGTGAAGGAAAATTTCGTGAGGAAACCGCCATGTCCTAGAACCAAAAATTCGAAGACGTGACATCCGCCAATCCGCACTAGGCGTGGGTGGTGGATTATGGCCCACTCCCTCTCACAGACTGTGTCCCAGCAGTGGGAAAATTATAGGCTGATTATATAAATGCTGATGACGATGCCCTTATTCTGAGGGTGTGACGGATGGATGATAGTGAGTTACTTACGAGACTTTCATTTCTTTAAAGCCCTGATTGCCTCCCAGCACAGTGATAACATGGAACATCTAACTGAGTTACCCAACTATGTTGCCAACGGTGAAAATTTGCCGGTCGGCGACGGGAACTCATGTAAGTGCCGTTAACGAAACATATTAGAAATTAGTTGCGTTACTTGCGTTACTCACCCTAATCGACGTGTAGGAAGTTACACTATCACTTTGATGGTTACAGAACTTGCGAATATGCGTGTTTGTTTAAGTGACGGAGTTTCAAGACAAACGACATTGTTTAGGAGTTCAGGTGCGGCTTTAAAGTAAAGCGAATTAACAGTCATCACTCGATGAACGTGAGTGAGGTGGCTGTAACGTAACTTTAGAGGATATTTTATGTGTTGCTAAAAATACTGAGGGCTTAGAGCTTAAGGCTTAGGGCTGGAGTTTTTGTTATTTTTAGCTAAACAATGTTTTTACAGTTTATTATTTTAAGCTTAAAAATTTACGCACATAGTAGCAGCATTTTTTTTATTGTTATTAAACCTCCGTTTTAATTAAGATCAGGAATTACCTACCTACTCCCTGCTCATATAATATTGCTTACAATTAAGTGAAAATTCGTGTTCAGTTTACATTCACGACCGAATGAACTGCTCGATTCGTCGTCGACGCGGGCGCCAGCATTTCAATTTGAGAACGTCATTTAAACTACGAATGTTACTTTGACAGTTCGCGCAGACACTACACCGAGGAGTTTGATTGAATTGAACTCGTTGTTTACGTGTTACGCGATATAGATTAAAGTGGTGACTGGTGTGCGAGGGTGGCGGTAATGTGAGAACGAAACCAAACAAACTAGGTATTTAATTAGTATGTGTTCTGTTTGTTTTGTAAACATCTGGCCCTTTTTTTGATGAAATTCGTTAGAGATAGTGGATACTTTATTTTTGATTGTTATATTTTACTGATTACCTACAGCTGCGGAAAAACGGTCTGAAACTAAAAGTGCTGTATAAGTTTCTCGGTACACGATAACGCAACCTGTTACTTATACTCTACAAAGTTACCGTTAAAAGCATTCCAGCTGCATTACATAAAAGATGTTATCCCGGAAAAGATACACTGAAAGAAAATTATGAATAGTTCATATTTTAATCGCGCGTGCACAAAAGCTGTAGCAGCTCCGGAAAAGGCTATTACAAATAGAGGTGAAGTAATGGCAAAGGCGAAAGATTGCGTGTGTCTCTTGCACGCCATTTTGTTCAGTAATCCAATAGTGGGGAAAAGATAAAAGCGAAAAAGATAAAAGGGGTGGTTTAATGGAATTAAACAACGACGGGAGGGGGAGGGGAGGAGGCTCGTCGCCGCGGCTTGGCCGGTGCCGTAAGCCGGACTTGTGGAATGTCTTTGTTGGGATTGTTTTATTATAATTTTGGCTCACGACTTAATTTTTTCTTTGTTTTCTCGTGACGATTACAAGCGGCTTTCTTACTAATCCGCGGTTTTATATTTCTTAACATTGTAACATAATTTCTTGATGAGAAACTATCATATTACGTCTTGAAAACTGTCAATAACAGTCGCAATAAAATATAATTACGGGTTGTGCGACAATAATCGATAATTAACGGCTAAGTAACAAGGCAGGTGTTTATTATAACATGGAGGATAAATTCGATTAGCATCCGTTGTCTAGTAATCGAATCTATTTTAAATAATCTGCAGGGTATTGTCTGGGTGTAATAAAGTGCGTAAGTTGGTATTTATTCTGAGTGGATGGCGGGCTAACTGCTCGGCGGCCGGCGATTAGTAGGTCGATTAGCAGGCGGCCAAGAAGCGGCCGCGCTGTCGATATTCGATTATTTACGCAGGGCTGGCAATTTGCAAAGTATTTTAGCAAAGTAATTTATTTATTTTAATGATAAAGTTCAGATAGTCCTGCAGCACAAGAGAGTACCTAATCAGAAGAATAAAAAGTATTTGATTATAAAAAAAAATGTACTTATTAGGTATTTAATTGTACTTAGGTACGGTATACATTATATACTTACTTACACTATTATATAAATATATAGGTATTGTATATCTAAGAAAGTTATATACCGATATAAGTTCTGCTTCGATTTGGGAAATATGAGGTCCTTTTATTTTCCAAATCTAAGCCGAAGGTAATCTTGTTTTGTTTATAAATTGTAAGCATTGTAGTATTTATTACGCAACTATTTAATAAAGAGGATTACAGATTAACTTAAAGCATCTTCTACTAAATATTTACGAAGGTATTAGTATTAGGTAGGTAGGTACTGGGGTTGTTAATTACAAAATCAATCAGTCCAAATTGTACTCTCGATTCAAGGAGTAACAATCGATAGCGTAATAATTGCGTGGATAGCTCATTAGTGGAAGAGCATCGTGTCGAGCCAGTAACGCGTCATTTGCACAAATTGCTTGGGAACTATCGCGATTAGTGCAAATTGCTCGGTTTGCCAAATTGTTGGATCTATGGACCTTTGAGTAGTAGGATGCCCCGATGCCCCGAACCCTGTGATAAATGAATTGCTAAAGCCAACATTAATTGCCCCCAACAAAATAATTAAACCGCCAAAATGTCCATTAATTCTCAACCTGTAAATATTTTAGCACATACATAATTAAAATTAATTAATTTGTTCTACATTTTAAACTATTTAACACTGCCATTATGAAGTTATTGGCGACGACGTAAATAGTGGTCATGAAATATTGGTACTTGGTAGTGAAATATGTCAACAAAAACGTTATAATACTCATCGTATCGATAAACGCGTCGGTTTGCTTTTGTTCGCGGCTCCCCCGCGTGGATCAAAGAGTCAAAGTCAAATCATTTATTTCAAATAGGCACATAACAGGCACTTTTGAACGTCAAAATTTACAAAAAATAATAATAATCCAGGTTATAAACTATCTGTGTGACAAATTTCATCCAAATCCGTTCAGCCGTTTTTGCGCCAATTCGGAACATACACAAAAATTCTTCGTAACAATGGATACATTATTGATTGTGGATTGCGGAGCAGCCTTGTGGGATGCACCTGTCTCGATCGCTCAGCGCCAATGCGCCAACATCTGTCGAGGGCATGCACTTTTATTTCTTTCCTTGTTTTCCCTTCCTAATTGCATAGCAACAGCCGAACTCAAACAGTCATCGCATTACGATACTTGACGATGTTATACGACAACGACTTTTTTCAAAAAACATTTGCCTGTCATAGGACGTTATCGAATATTTTGATCGGATTAATTATGTTATTGACGAGAAAAAGGAAATATTTTTTGTTACGTTTTATGTAATACATAGATTAAATAATCTTTGTTATTTCTGGAGTTAGTTAGTTTGTAAGACTTTCTAAACCAGTCTGAAGCAGGTAGTGTATATTATAGGAGTAACAAGACCACCTGTCATACATTAGTATCGTAACTGTTCTATGACTGCCGCCTCTTAAATATAAGAGGTGTTATGATACTTATTATGATGGATTGAGATATTTATTCTCGAATACATAACATCAGGCCTGTATTCCCCTAAGGGTTGGGCAGAGGTATAATAGTACATACACATTTTGCCAGTTATATTTGAGCCTCATGTAATAGGAGCCTATTGCCGTCAACTGGGCACAAATCCAGACTGCGGACTGAGAAATTCCAGATGGAAAAACTCACTAATACTTTGGGTGACCAGGGAATCGAACCCAGAAGCTCATGGTCAGCAGAAGCGCTTGCAACCAACGAGGTAGTTTTTTCCATTACATCCACATTTCCTCTATTATAATTATTTTATTTAAAATTAAGAGGAGTTAGTAGTCGACAAGCTATATTAATTTAACACTTTTGTAATAAAAGTACGATTTGATTTTAATAAAAACTTTTCTCTTTTCAGGTAAGACTCCAAGATTTATTTTAGCCGTAAAATCGACTCTACAGGAAATCTCTTGTCGGAAAATGTAAGTAGAATATAAAGTAAATAACTATCTAACGTCGGAATATCCACCTATTTAAATGATTAATATTCTGAAATTATTAGCTTCACAAAAACAACGCGTAGTGTTTCGAACATTCAGTTCGCAAGTGAAATGTACGCTTCAATATTTATAGTTAGTTATCTCAATAATTACATTTTATCGCCCACAGTGAAACTTTTTAGTCGAATTTATCCGAACAAAATTCACAATATTGCGAAATGTACTCGCTTTTTACTGATGAAGCAAATTTAATATTCGGCCGAGACGGCTGTTATGATGGCTGAGGGGGATCGAGGGGCGCGGGGCTTTCGAGGAAAATGGTTTTCTCCTACTACGACCCTGTATCAATCATTGTCTTTTTCATTTTATCCATCTACATCTCGTTTTGTTGCATCTTACACCTGCTTTTAAGTATTATTACACAAACACACACGACCCAGAAAATCCGCTTAACTTACCTACAAAACTAGTCTATGGATTATTACCGTGTTTTTAAATTGTGCATGAAATGTTGGACCGCAGGGATAAACGTTCTTACCTACACGTTAAATTTTGATGTGAAAGGTATATCCCATCGTCAACCTGTTCTATTTGCATCCCCTTTGTTTCCGATAGGACCCGCGTAGCTTGCCACTCGTCCCGTTTCTTGGAATCCCTGATAGTAATTTATTTTCCCTAATTGCGTAATTCCTGTTAATCCCGGTGAGGAATTTAATTTAGGAAGCCAAATGTATTTTTCCCTTTTTTGTTTCCTAATTTATTTATCTTATCAAACATCATTAATTAAATCGAGATTGCTTGTAATTGTACACCATGATTTATTTTTATCGCGATTAATATAAAAAGAAACAAAAATAAATTTAAAATTGGAACGTGGTGTTGCCGAAATCGGAAATTGAATAAATAAGAAAGTGACGTTCGGAAATTAGCTCGAAGAGCAGTTGAATTCGGTTCGGGCAACTCGAGATCCATGACCGGAATTGCGTCAATCGGTCGAGTTTCTTAGAAGTTTGTGTAAACTGAACACTGCACGTATTTCGGTTTAACATTCGGTTCAGGTAACTAGCGTACTTTGCGCGTAGGATCTATCTAATTATAACTCTAGACATAGTGCATCTATTATTACGTGTAGTTAGCGAACATTTCTCGCGACATTTCAACAAATAAATAAACAGAACGGCGAATATTTATAAAGTGTAAAATGCGAATGTATGTCATAATCGCAATAAAACTAAAATCGCACGGCATACATTTGTGGGGTATTGAATAAATCTATTTCATATCTCAATATACATGGCTGAATCTTTCGTCAGCTGCCTTTATTGCTTACATCTGATCTATTTCTAATATTATAGTGGCACGGGTGACAGCGTCCAAGTATGTCGGAGGATCGGGGTGTAGTGTTGAATCGATACGCGGCGTGCACACCCGATCGTTTTTCGTACATGTGAGCTGGATTACCCTCCATAACGTCTTGATGTCGGACATCTGCCGCGTGCCCGGACGGCCCCGACCACATGTTTTTATCGTCCGTTTTTTAACTTACGATTTCCGAATTGACAGATCCGATTCGACATTTTTATTTGAAATAGACCCGTCCGTTACCTCGGACTTGGGGTAATTCTTTTTTTAAGTTAACAGCTGGCGTAATGTGGCGTGGTATTGTTTCTGTTGGCTCTCTGCATTAAGGTTTTGTTTTAGAAAGTGGTCTTACGGTAAAACAAAAATCGTTTTCTGTACAGATTATTTGTCATGCTTGACTTCACTTTTAACAAAACCACTACCAGCATAAAGTAAACGGATGTAAGACCCAAACCACATTAAAATAAAACGGAATAAAACGCCAGTTATTGTTATTTTGATGAATAATAAACAGGTTATAAATAAATTTTACGAACTATTGTTCTAAAACGTGGCAGTATTAACAGTGCTAAATAGCGGGCGACACCGGACCGTGAGATTATACTTGCTATTATACACAGTGTAAATGCAATTATGTCGAATGATATACGATCGAGAGTGGCACGAAACCGGTGCGTAGAAGTTCCGCATACACTGCTTCACTGCTTGCAACGCTATACGACTTACGATGCGTTTATAATGGGAAAATAGACCCGGTTTTGAATAGCCCGTTAGTTGGTCTTGTACGCTTTTTTTTGCTACAGTTTTGTATTAAATTTTTCCATAGTGGTACTGATGTTAGGATTGCGTTATAAAGTTATGGGTTTGTTTACACCCGCAGAATGAAAAGGTAATGCAATATCATCTTTTCGTAACGTCCTTTTTTACCCAAAATTTTGGCAAGTACTTGTTCGAAAAATAATAAATGTAAGGGCCTAACGTTTTTATCGCAGAATAGATGGCCGATAGGACCGAAAGTTTCTGGAGTGGCAACCGCGTGCCGTAAGACGTAGCGTTGTTAGGCCTCCACAAGGTGGACCGATGACCTGGGGAAGGCCGCGGGAATCCGCTGGATGCGAGAAGCACAGAACCGGTCGAAGTGGCGGTACTTGGGGGAGGCCTATGTCCAGCAGTGGAAATCTTGCGGTTGAAATGATGATGATGATGACGATGAACCTTTTCATTCCTCGATTGTACACGCATTACTACGTGTACAGTCAACAAAAGGATCGTCGCGTCAGATACCTATGAGCTCTATATTTGTATAGTATGAGTCACTTTAATGAATCGGGTCTAAGTTTTACAAAAATAAATACAACATTCTTGTGAAGCTTCCTCTCGTTCTTGCCTCGTGTTTATGAAAGACGACATTTGTCATAATCTTTCTAAAAAAGATTAAGCGTTATTGTACCGTAAAAATATGTCTCTTTTATTTTGAAATAAATAGTTTGATTTTTTTTTTTTTTTCATCATATAAAAAAAAATGATTTACTTTTCTTTTTATCTTTTTCTCAAATACTCGCGCCTAGTATTCTTTACATTCATCAAACCTAATGTGGTGCTTTGAACTATATAACTCAGAATCAATAGCTGAAAACAGTCATGAGAATAATCTATAACAGAAATTTCTTGCAATAAATAACAATTGTTTGAAGATATTTTCTATAGGTACCGTACCTAAACTTAATATGTTTTCGAAATTTCATCAATTTTTCTTCACAAGCACCATACATATAGGTAGGTATTCTTTTTATCATTATGACAGTCTGTTTTGGTAATTGTTAGAGGCATTAATCTACCTCATAACATTTTAATAAAATAAACACTATCTTCTGAATCTGCGGATTTATTTTGCTAAATACTCTCAAATCCACTCAAATCGCGCCGTTTTATGATAAAACATGAAACCACGACGATCCGCAAACGTTATAATAATGTGAAATATAACTGTTAACCGCAATAAAATATAATGTAATTCAACATACATTACTCGTTTTGTTAATACTTTATGTAATAGAAATATCATAAGCGGCATTGGTCAGCGAAACGCAGCTCGAGCCACAATTTCAACGTTCAAAATCTGGACAACGTCCAACTGTGCTCAGGTGTGAGAAAAACATTTTAATAATATTTATTACACCTTTTAAAACAATTTCGAGTGAAATTTAGGATAATTTATGACATTTTTGGATGCGAGATGCATATATTTTATTTTCCATGAAAACACGTTAACTTTCAGTTGTGATTGGCGCATACGCATACCAAGGGATTATTTGGTACGTACTAACTGACACGATAATTTATACGTATAAACAATTTATCCCTTCTCTCCGTCTTAGAATATCCACGAGTCTTAACACACTTTGTACCTACGTAGTTTTAATTTAGAACTTTAACCTACTTTTACTGAATAACAAGGATCTGGCGAAGCTTATTTCTTCTGGAACCTGCTGATAGTTTTACCGATTGTTCGTCAAAGCTGTGCCAACCTCGTTGTAAGCTCTTTTTAACCGACTTCTTCAAAAAGGAGAAGGTTCTCAATTCGTCTGTATGTTTTTTTTTTTTTTTTTTTTTTTTTTTTTTGTGTTTATGTTACCCGATTACTCCGCCAATTATGAATCGATTTTGATGATTCTTTTTTTGTTTGGTAGGTCATGCTTCAGAGGTGGTCCCATATAAATTTTATTAATTTTGCTTGCGTAGTTTTTGAGTTAGCTTCAATAATTACGTAGTTTTCCCACTTTGCGATGTTGATGACATGTTAATTGACTCCGTCACATAGCAGACAACGGTATACGAATTTGTGTGGGGTAGTTACCACGACTAAAAAGTGAAAAATGAAAACTTTTTACAAAAAAAAAACAACCGACTTCCAAAAAAAAAGTGAAAAATAACTTTAATTTCGGAAGTCGGTGGCAAAAAACGAAAATTGAAAACCAAAGACACCGACTTCCGAAATTAAAGTTATTTTTCACTTTTTTTTTGGAAGTCGGTTGTTTTTTTTTTTGTAAAAAGTTTTTTCTTTTCAAATTCAGAACTGTCCAATTTGTAATCTGGTTCTGTAGTTTCGCTAGGTTGGCAGGTTTTTATTTGTTAAACGCATGTTTTGGTTCAAGAGGGACTATTTTGCCAAATATCAGTTCCAGTGTCTGCCAAAGTTATGAAAATGTGTGTTTACCCATTTTCATAACTTTGGTCATCAGTAGAATGTTCTTTAAATATGAATGGGTTGTACAATATTTTCCCCGTTACTCCATTTTAATTTACAAGCGATCCTCTTTTATCATAAAAACAATACTTCGTTTACCTTCCTGAATTTCAATTTCTGTCTTGTCGGAAGTAAAGTTGGGCTTTTAGCTTTTAATGGTAAAAGTATTTAAGAGACAAAATTATTTTGACACTCACGGAAAAATAAGCATGATTATCAAATATTTCAGAAGATATTTTTATGAAGAAAAATATTATCTCGTTATATCTGCATCTTGTTCTTAACTGAGTGAATTCACGCGACCCACGGCTATAAAAAGTTACGATTTAAGTTAAACAAGATGAAATTTTCCTTGTAATGTCACTTCTCAGGCTAATATAACTAGAGCCCGTCCCAACTTGTTTTAAGAAAGACAGATTTTTAGATAAGGTTGGCAACTTTTTAATGGCTACTGAATCTGTTTTCTTTTCCTCGTATTATTAAGTACTTTGTGTTTTACCTCTAATTATGATGGAGAAATTATGCGACTGATCACATAATTAAAGGCAAAATTATTCTCAGAATATTGTCTATACCTAATAGAGCTTGTTTGTCAAAGTTTTAGGAACTCTAAAGCCAAGCTCGTGGGATTAAACTATTTGAGAGCTTATTGTAGTAAGCACATGAGAGCGACACGACTAAACATGCTCTATCTGCAGTATTTCAGGGAATTAGCTGTGTAGTTGGAATTTTTGTAGATTCTTCGAAATCACTGCTAGCATGTGCACTGTAGTTAGTCCGGTGTTCCCACCGATCCTCATTCACGATCTTTATTCCATCCATTCCTGAAAATATGTGCTCTTTTGTCAACGTAGTTGGTACAGTTTTTCTTTAAATTTTTCTGTCTTGCTGTAGCTTAAATCCGTATTCAACTTTTTGATTTGACCAGGGAAATCAAACAATGTCTTTTCATTAATTGTTGGTCGAACCCGGATTTATCAAATCACAAATGTATCCAATTCCAACACACGTCCTGTATCTGGATGTATACTACTTATTACACAAAACACCAGTGTTAGTTACCATAACTCAACATTACGAGAAACAAGACAGTCAAATTGGCTAAGTAAATAACACCGTGAGCTGTTTGACAAATTGTACGTTGGCTCTATTGGCCGTGGCCGTTGGGGCCAACATCCAAGTGTTTCCAGCCACAGCCCTTGTGCATGCTGAACATAAGTTCGCTATTCTCACGTATGTTGAAACTGAAAGTTATATTCACATAGTGTTCGTATGTAGTCAGTCGTTCGCAGCCACTGTTGTTTGTAAACGCTGCGCTGCAAACTAACTAGTGGTTGCTGTCTGTCGAGGTTTTCTCATAAACAATATCGATGAATTTGTCATCAACTTACCGGAATTCCATATTTGGGATCTATAGTACAAAGAACGCAAAGATTAAGAATATTTGAAGGGTTTTCACTTGATCAAAAAATGTTATGAAAATGTAGATTATGTTTGACAGTTCGTTATAAAATTGTGCAAATTCTGCGTCCCCAATTTAAACCTCCGATACTGTGTTTATTACAGTGTCATGATTTCATGATCATAAAATTTATATTTCCATCGGTCGTCAATCATCGCTAGTCAAAACATTTCTCGCAGTTCTTTATTACAGAATTAATTTCTAATGGGAAATGCGAAAGACGGAGGAAATTCTACCTTCAAGCTAATTTAATTAAAATTTTTGTTTGTCCGTTTAGTGAAATATTATTCCAATATAAAACGTAATTAAAATCGTCCATCATTCTTGTTATATAAATCTAAAAAGTATCTTTGTCTCTAAAATAAAATTAAAGGTACTCAATTTTAAGTTTTAAACGTAAAGTCCCCCAACTTTCCTTGGTAGTGAAATAAAAAAGCTCTTCTTTATATAGATAAACGGATTCTTCTGCCTTGCGTATTTAATATTGGCATTTTCCAGGTTCCGCTGTCCAATTTAATATCCTCCTGTTCTTCGAGTATTTTAAATCCACATTATCTAATCATTGGTTGTGACAATCAGCCTTCAGGACCATGTTCATTCGTATTAACATGAATAAAAATGTAAATGTAATTCATCCAAAATTCAAATTACTGTCGAGAATGAAATTTCGGCCAGTTCATTGTTAGAATATTTTTCTAATAGTCGTAGACAACGTCTATCGATAAGTTTGTCGCCGTCGTCGGCGCGTACGGCACTAGTCGGCCGGTGCTTCCCACGGCACGGTTCTAATGAGCCGTGTTGTGTTGAGTAACAGAGGTGAGGAGGAGGGGGGCGCTTTTTGAATAACTATTCGCCAGCGTCAAATAGATAATTAGGCGTGATTTCTTTTTGTCTTGCTACGTATGGGTCATTCGTGTTTGAAGAGTGCAAGACCATTCTGTATAGACCAAAGTATATGAGTGTTCCTTTAAAGTAAGTGTAGCCTATTTAAGGCTGTACTCTTTATGCAATAGTAACCTCAAAATAGTCATTGAAGTTTTGGGAGCACAAAAGAGTTCGAAGGTTACCAGTTACACTAAGCATCCAACCTATGATAAAATATTCATAAACACGAAGATTCTACGATGAAACTCCAATGTTCCAAAATGATCTTTCTTTAAAACAACATTAATTTCCAACAACCAAGTCCGTTCATTCACCGCGTCAACTCCGTCTGAATAGAACCCATCCTCATTTTAAGACACTGTGACCGTTACAAATTACGTTGTTCAAGAAATACCTTAAAAATGTCAACCGGAAAAGCAGCCATAAAAGCACCACATTGCGAAATAAAGCAAAACAAGTGCGTCCTTTGTTTGGCCGGGGCATGTTGACTGTTCCTTATCCACTATCGCCTGAACTAGAACTCTGCCGTACAACGACCTGACTTTACTATGGTAACTCGCTACACAATCCGATTTGTCAACCTTTCGAGCGATACTGAGACAAAGCTTTGAAACCATAAAATTTGAACAGACAGTTTACTGCTGCTAGCTGCATGCTTTTTGAGTGCTAAATTTTATTTGCCAGTCTATTCATGCTGGTCGTTAAATCAGTAATTATGCAGCGATCTTTAAATTTTGTGTCGTACTTAATCTTGATTGTTTTCAGTCTTTAATAAAATATCTAGGTAACCTGGATAGTTTTATGCGAGGTTTTACCCGCCGCATCTTCAATTTATTCAAATGATTTGAATACAATGAACAGGTTCTTCGCTAAGATTGCTGCTACAAAAGAGATTTGACCATCATTATGAATTGTGGGCAGTTTAAGGCTTGGAACTATTAGTTCGAGTGTTAAATCAGAAGCAATACAATAGTAATGGTCATGTAACTTTCTCGACCATTGTTCGTTCTTGCGGTGGCTATGTCGTTGAAGTGATTACGCGCATCTTTTTTCTTTTTCTCAACTCTATTTGATGCATTACGGCTGAAAAAGAAACATTATGAAAGGTATTTGATTTACCGAGACCATTTTTTAGCTTAACGTGCTTTAAACGAAGAATTGCAAGAAATTGGAGAATAACAGCATTTTGCTGTTTTATTAGTTTGAAAGTTTGGAGAGGTCTTTCAATGCTTCAATAAAGTATTGTGTTTAAATAATTGCTAACAAGGCACAGCCAATAGCTTTAACAGTCTAAATCTAGCTGCAGATTGGTTCAAGCACACAGAAGCCGATACAATAAATGGACGTTGAACTGTTGCAACGTCTGTATAAAAGATTCAAATAACAATAAACAGTTTAGAAAGTGCTCTAATGATTGATGTGGTCTTCTTTTTTTGAGAAGGCATGATGTTGAAACTTGTTCCACGGAGACGTACTCGAGTGCCCCGGAGCATGACGATTAGAGGTAGTTATTACTCTGCCTTGGTACTCTTGGCCGTAACATCGAGATACAATGATAGTAATGTCATGTAATTGTGACTAGTAGGACAAGCTGTGGTAAATATTATGGTATGCGTGACGTTGAAATGCCTGCGTTATATATATCAGGTACTGTTTTTTTTTAGACCAGACTATGTTTTCTAGCTATGTTTTTTTTAGCCTAAGGCTAGCTCTATATTTTATAATCAACAGGTTAGCCTAACTACTAAAATAATCGCTATGTCGCAATTTCACACAGTTTCTGTACCTGCGTCCCAAAATATGTAAATTCTTAACGTTATGTTTTAACATTATTAACTTACTAATATCAGGCAGATTAGGGACGGGCGTAAAACGGTAGTTAGTTGATATACGAAGCAGTTACACGAATACACTGTCTAGTAACTAAAATCTTATACGTTGTAGCGGTTGACGTGGAGTCTTGGACCATGTTAGCAACGTTCCTCGTACACTCTACACCTCCTACAGTCATTTTGCTCTAATGGTCTTGGCTGACGTATGTAACGCGTAGAGAAGGATCTAAATCCTCAGCAACCACACACGCCATTCCCATCCTTATTCAAATGCATTAAAACATATACCAGCGTACAAGAAAATTTAATAATTATACCCTTATGTGGTTGAACGTACGTGCAGGTACGCCAGTTTAGCCAAGTTAAGACTTGCGACGCACTGTTTAACTTATTCAGATTTGAATATCATTTACGTCTTTTCAACTGCGCCGCTTTGAAATAAATCTTGATAAAACTAACTTAATCTTGTAAAAGGAAGTTGTTTATGTAAACGGTCGTTGTTGATTTATAAATTGTGTATTTGATGATTGAAATACGATACCAATAAACGTTTAGACATTAATTAATAATGGTGATAAATAATTTATAATTGCTGTAGAGTGGCTTGTCTGATGTCTAAGCTGGAATGGACATGCTCTGAGGAAATTTGAGTTGAAAATTTCAATAGATTGCTTGCCTGTACAGCGCAGACTATTCATCCGCCGTCTTCAAGATGTTAGCTTTTACTATAAGAGTCGTGTTCCAAATCAGAGTTATGCTGCGCTCGAGCTCACCTTACTTACTTACCCGTATTTCCAATAGCGAAAGGAGATTAGAATTCTGATACCATTTCTCTTATAACTGAACCTCTTTGCAGAAATGTAGATAATCTGCTGATATTTTGTAGTGGAGGTACCTAAACTATTTAGTTAATGTGATTTTGTAGCCTTTGCTGGTGTATGGTCTGTACTGGATTATACCTAGGTATAAACGAAAATGTCACTATGGTTGACGAAAGCAGAGATATATGGAAGAATATTATAAAGAGACGTAGGTACTGCGCCGATCCCAAATAAATTCGGATAAGGACACGAAGATTTTGATGATTGAGGTTAGGAACAATATTATCTATTGGTTGTTAAAAAGTTACAACATCCTATCTTTGTTATTGAACCAACAAAAGAGCGAGAATTTTGTAAAACCTAGTGCTCATTAAAAAGGCTTGTAAACTAATTTTACTCCACAGCGCGACCAAGGTCTCTAAGCGCATTACACAAATTCAACATTTACTTAGTAGCTAATTTATTTAAATATCTAATTACTTGCGTCGTGAGAGGCAGCCGTGACTTTTCAGATTTGCCAACATTCCGTCAAACCTTAACCAAGTATTCAGGATGGCTGGTGCCCTCAGAGTTCCCTTATTGTAAGGTGAATTCCGTTAACGACCGTGACTTGTCGGTTTATTGTTCTTTCTCCTGAATTCCTGATAATGACTGATGGCTTTCTCTCTATGTCTTTGTTCGAAGTTGACACTGACGTGAAAATGTAATCATGGTGCGGCGTTTGGCCAACCGCGGCGGATGTAAACAATGAAAAATGTATTGAAGTTATACAGGACGGGGCAATTAATTTCGTGGTAGATATTTATAACTTGCGGGAATGAAATTTCGGGTAGCTGGAGTCATGCTGTTCGTTGTGAAGGTCGTTCTGTTGTTCTATGTGAAGTAGCTTCATAAAGCTTGTTTAATGAAACTATTATTTCCCATGGTTGTTATTATTATAAAAGTAGTAGGCTTTTATAACTAGCGTGTTTCCCTGATTGTGAGATATCTTGTAGCGATAAAACATTAATTCTTGTTTATCTATAAATATTGTGTTGTTGTAATTGCCTACGGCAGTTATTTGGTATGAAAAGTGGCAAAATTAAAGAAACGGTACTTCGTGATTCGTGCGCATTAATATGTGCGTAACTGTTACAGTGTATGTCTTTTTATTTACGCTTCGTGGCCTGCGCAAGCGCTACTGTGTGAATTCTGTGTAACTTTCTCACTTTTTGAAATTACGAGCTAAATCCTAGATTGATTCAAACGTCTTTCCAAATCTGTACATTAACTAGAGACATATGACTCAGTAATTCATGTAAGTTATTTTATGAGCGGTTAATTAAGTTTTACCAAATAATAATATTTCAAGTCGTGATTTTATCTTAACCACGCAGATATGAAATATTACAATTCTTACTGCGTATTATTCCAGACAATTTCCTTTTTTAATTACGTGTGTCTGGAATTTAGCCAGTGGCTGTGAGGGATTAAGAAGTGTGTAAAATTGTTCTCCCAAAATATGGTGGATGTTTTAATTTACTACATACACGCCACTTTAATAACAGTGTTAAGTGAACACTTTGAAGATCCCCTTTGATATTCGTAGAGCTTATGATTTATTATTCAACAGCTCTACGAAATATTCAATTTCTAAATACCGTTTCGTTTCCGAAATGATTATCCATTTGAACTCAAAATGCTCTTCTTATCTATTTTGAAACTATTGTTTTTGTCATCAAAGCTGCCGTGGCGTACCTATTTATATTCTCAATTCTAAATTACAAATTCTCGTTAATTCAAGTACCTACTTAACAGCAACTTTTCTCTTCAGTTTTCCTTATGCCAAGTTCCTTAAATTACTTGATGTTACAAATCAATGAAACCTACTTAATTCAACAACTTAGAAGTACGAAATTAATTCTTATGAAGCCAAATAATCAATTTACCCGGTAAGTCAGTGTTCCAATTTTTCAACAAGACTTTCGCAATTTCGCAGCTTAACCGTGTAAAAGTAGGTAAAGACGTCTCGATTGAGAATAGAGAGATTAGTTGAAGGAGTAACGGGACTGTGCAATGACAAAAACAGTACCAATTAACTTTTTTCTTTTTGCACTTCAGACACAAGTATTTCAAATCGCTCGGAGCATTCCGTCCGCGAGAGCGTCTTTAGTCGTGCGATTTGCTCTCGATAGGGAGAGATCGATTCGCTTTGCTCGTTTTATTCCGATTTAAATTGTATCGATGCTAGAGGCGATTAAGGCTTCCGTGCTTGTAATAGTGAATGCAGTGAGAAAAGAAAATTAGTTGTTGTAGAAAATAAAACAACATTAGTGAGAATGGTTGCTACTGCACATACAAGTATTAGTAATGGCCAATGGACTATTTATTTGTTACTAAAGCCTTAACAAAATGTTTTGACCGATCAAATTTTAAATTATTTACTGCATTTATCGATTCCAGTCCAGTACTCCCCGTTCACACGAATTACAAAATAATCTCGTGTGTATTGAAATATCATTGCATTGGAAGCATGTCAATACGAAGTTGGACGCACAGAAAATGAATTCAGCTTTTGCGGGCGACAAATGAAAAATTTACAGCCGTTTATTTGGTGATATTGGGGATTTCATCGGCCATCGATTGCACCTACGAAAGAAGAGCTTATGTAATTGAATTCCATTTAGTACGGATAAATCTACCACAATATGCAACATGTTCAGTATTTTTAACCGTTTAAAATACAAATATTTCCAGTGAAATAATTAAGTGGTGAATAGTATAAGATAATAACCGTAATTAAAAAAGATACAAAAATTTCAAGGCTCCGTCATCTTTAAGAAGTAATTTACCTAATGAGACATTTTAATACTCCCAAAATGGTTTAGCCCGTAAAACATTTTACTCTTGAACGTGGCAGTTTAACGCTAAGTCTAGCTGTTACTGTAAACTTAAGTTCAGCCGTTAACCTGATCGTAGTACAATATAAATAAAACAACCACTAAGGGTGCCTCACGTACACAAAAACAGGTTTTTTCATGTGTTTCTCACACACCCTTTAGATAAAGTCGTAGACTTCCGTTCAAAGTTAAACAATATGTCAATCTGCGCTTACTACGGTGAGTTGGTTTCTGAACGTCTTCCGAACTATTAAGGGGCCTTAAAATGACGCTTCCAGCAGAATGGTTCATGTTTTCTAGCGGCTACTGTGTGTGTTTAGATAGCGGATTGATGGATATGGCATAATGGGCTTAAAGAATTTGGGAGTTTAGGATAAAATAGAATTGGCTGCCGAGAAGTTTTAGTTTTACAATATTTTAGTTTGTTTCATGTAAAATAAGTAGCAATTATCAGCTAGTATTTATAATAATTCCCTATTGATGAAATATTACACATAGAAGTTATTAACGACTGTAAGAACTGTGAACCAATATAAAATTTATATGGCTACATAAATCATTTTGACATAATTCGTCCTCTTTTGTCACGAATTTCTTTATAGAAAATGTTAATATCCAACGATTAAGCAATAAGCACGTTTCGAGCGTCATTTTAGCTTTCAAACCGCGGACAATGTAGTTTACAGTTCACGACGCAGATGTTTAAAAAGAATCAACAGTTAACAACATCGTAAAAAAGGTCGGGCGTAAACAGCTACCGTTGAAATACAGTCACTCTTGTTTCTTTATTTTTTTTCTCTTCTCGCTCTTCACACTTTATAGTTCTATTGCTGAAGATTTGTAACACGATGTATCTGCCACATTGTAGGTTGTTTCATTTTTTAAATTATATGACGTAAGTATCATCAGGGTTTTGTGGCTAAGTACTAACAGCTGCAAATGGTCACCCATCCGTGAATCGACCGCGGCGAGTGTAGCTTAACCTTTGATAGCAAAGGTTAAGCTAGTAGTTGGCAGTCGTTACGGGTAGTCAGAAGCCCAAAATTCTGACCACCAGTCTTACCAAGGTGTCGTTGCCCAGTATCATTACCCAGTTGGGTTGTGGAGGTCAAATAGACAGTCGCTCCATGAAAAATACTGGTATTCAGCTGCATCCGATTAGTGATTTCTGCTAATCGGATGAAACGGCTAGGTAGATTGACTTTGAGGTATCATCATCAACCAGAAATAAAACGTCACACTCGGTAAACACACAGTGACAACTAAAACCATAAAACCGACGCAGTAAAAGTAGTAGATGTAGTCCCTATAAATATTAATGAGAAGAGCTTACAGATTTTCGCGTCATTACACCAAAATTTACATTTAAATCTACATAAAAATAAATGGATAAAGACAGTAAGTCTGCTACGCGCTAACGTATCTCGTTACTTTGTTTTAGTACAGCACAGTCGGATAAAAATGAATCTAATCAGTTTGAGTGCACTGCATAAAACGTATCTGTGCACCGTCACTGGATTCAGATGCTGCAGCATTTTTGGGTTCAATTTAACAATTGTGACAGAACAAAATAATATAGTAACCCTGAACTGGATATAAATATAAAATATATACATAGAATGGTATAAATATTTAGGGCGGTTAGCAACAACGCGGTATTTGAATCTACATTCTACGATAATATTATTAAAAATAAAATTTTATGGAATTTTTTGTTGGAACTAAATCAATTTAATTTTTCTTCTTAACGACACTTTTTTTTGACCACCATTATTCTGTCGTTAGGTAATAATTAATATAATTTTATGTTTTATTCATTTATCGTTTACATGTAGATTTTAATAAACAAATTGTTAGGCGGTAACAACACTAACAAGTCATCGTAACATGAAATATGGAATCCAAGCATAACAAAGCCATTAATAATAATGAGAGATAATTTTAAGATAAACAGGTAAGTCAATTTATCAAAATATATTCAAAATTAAAAATCCGAGATGACAATAAACAAGAAATAATAAATTGCTAACATGTGTAAGTCTAAGCTTTTTTAGCTGTTTATCATTTGTAGTTTATTAAGCAAATTCTACGTGTTTTGGGAAATAATCTGACAGCAGCCTGCATTCAAACATCGCAAATGCATTCCAACGATGAAAATGAGTGTGCAAACACATACGTTTCGTATTGTAATAGTTTCAACCTTAAAACCTGACAGGTATACTCTTAGCAATTTAATTAAATTACTTTGATCTCTTTACACTACACTGTCTTTACACATTAAATTACTTTGATGTCTTTACACTAAGAGTGATTCAGTGCAGTTAGACCGATAGTCAGTTATTCTGGCAGAGTCAGGTCTAGTCAGTCTAAGTAGTGTTAAACAAAAAAGACATAACAAAATGTTTAGATAGATAGCTGGCAACGTTGCCACATCGGATAACTAAGTTAATTTTCTGGCAGAAGTGCCAACATATTTTCACTAAGTGATTATTTACCGAAATGCGTTACATCCACATTTAGTTTAAAAGTGATAAAATCTTCGCTTGTCTTTTAGTAACTTGTAATACTCGACTTAGATACAGGGTTCTACCAGTAGGAGGTCGATTGGGCTATATTGATGATTTCATTTTTCTTTTAACTATTGATTATTTTAGGTATGCTTTGATAAATGATATCTCATTGCTTTGCCATAAAATGTAGCTTTTCCTAATCATTATCTATTAGGTATGTTTATGATATTTCACATCGAAAACCTTCTCTTGATTATGCATTGGCTGCAAGTGTTACCGCTTGTTGTGGTTAATTTTCACATTGCCTCGACAATGACAATCGTAACATATTGTTCTGTTTCACGTCTCATTATCATCAAAGGGTACTTAAATAGTTCCTATAATCAATTGGTTCGCAATAAAATTAAACATCCCACTCAGACCCACATGTTTAAATAAATCTGTCACCGTTGGCGTAAGGTGCGCGTAATTTACGGGTTTTAGTGAATGTGGATAAGTGCGCGGGTGTAATAGCAATTGGTTCTTATCAAATAAGATTTGTATTAACAGTGTATCAATCGCATATCTTCCACCGATCCGCATCCAAAACAAATAGTTCGCAAGGCTGCTGACATTGCCGTTTGCCAAATAAATAAAGATGATCAAAGTGTTCAGTTTTCTTTTGTAATAAATTGGTATGTTTACTGGGAGCCAGTTGGCGCAATTAGTGTATCGCCTTCAACAATATTACGTTTGGGGCTCTAATGACAGCCCATATTTTAGCCAGACCTTGTTGACTCACGTGGGAAGACATTATGATTATTGTGATTTATACCTGTCTGTATTTCCATGTCAAAAATGAGTCCAACATTACAAATTGTAGGTAATTAACCATGTTTTTTTTTCTGTTTCAGGTAATAAAACAATTTCATATAGTGATATAGAGCAGTATGAGTGCCGTAGAGGTGAGTAATTTTCATCAAATTAAAATTTACTAGGGCGGTTTCGCACGTCGCGCAATTGACATAAGTGCGGTCTATAAAATATTTTCTGAACTTCAATCCCTGGGGGACCAGGATGGGGTAGAGTAGAGTATGCTCGCGGGCACGGCTGCGGTATCGTAGTTGTTTATAATTTTGATAGTTTGCTATTGCATGGGGAGTTCCTCGACCTTGTTTTGACATGTCTATCCTATTGATTTTCCTGTTGCGACAAAGCTGCAGGCCCTATATCATTTTTATTGCTCCCGGAGGAGCAGGCGTCGTGCGACTTTCTGTCCGTCCGCTCCCGGCACTTACTTATGTATTTTTTATTACGGTTTCGTATGTCTACGACGATATTAATCTCTTTTCGTCGAATCTACTTTCGTTCACAATAAAAATATTCTCGTTTTTTATTTCAGCTATTTTTACTTGATCAAATGTTTTCTTTTGATGTAGTGCTATTTTCTCTACATTAAACTTCTTTTCATTTATAAATCGGTTCACTAAAATATTATTAGGTCCTAAAAGTTTAGTAGTAAGCGAGGCATGAAAACTTCGTGGAGCGTTTAAACAAACTAATTTATTTTATGGCGTTTGGCTGCTGAAAACAATATTATAATTAGTTATTCAGGTGCAAAATTCAAATAGCTAGCTGTTATAATAGTGTACTTACTAATTTTAGTTGGAATCTAACCGCGCGCAGTACGCGCTACATTTGAAACTAATGTTTGAAATGGTTAGAAAATGTAATTTAGCAATTATGAGATTTAAAAAATGGAAGTATCATATGAAGTTAATTTGAATATGACATAAGAGTGGGTCGGACGGACGCACAACCGCAGCCGGGCCCTCTATCTGACAGTCATCGGATATCTGACAACATTATGTGGACGGAAGTTGCATAGTGTACAGTTTCACTTACTGTAACCATGGCCCGTGGTCTCGATTTCACCACCGCGTGGATTGGACCGTGTCGGTTTTGTGAGCTCGCTGATTGAGTTTCAGATTAAACTCTTGGACGCCAGTTGTGTCATTCTTTTGATCTTACTACAGATAGCCAGCAATCCAGCGGTATTGAATTTTAAAACTTTCAGTCCACTTACCGACTTTCAGAGTAGAGGTGTGCTTTTTATTATTTTATCCATGCAAGTTTTTAAATCCGCTGATTTAGCAAAAAAATTCTTTTTAGTTTTCATCTCGTTATTTCAATGAGAATTTGTGAATGAATAAAATGAAGTATGACTTTATCTGCTCATGCATGTTCCATCTTTATGTTTATGCAACATGCAACTATTCACATTTCATATACCTACGCGACACGTGTCTGCCGATGATTGTTTTCGAATACTACCAGTCTGACTCATCAATGCTTAGTCTACACTCTACAGGTACACTTTGAATATTTTGAATAAGGTGGTCTTGCCATGACGTCACGTATATACTACTCCTTGACAGGAAGTCAAGGATATTCTAAGATCTGATAATTCAGCAATATGTTGCTACAACAGTGATTTGCATCAATTTATTCATTTGTCATACTTGTTCGAACATTGTTCGAAGCTAGAATACTAATACAAATCTAGACGTTGTTACTATGAGCAATGTTTGCACTAGACCCACAATCATTATCTTCTTTATTTAAAACATCGTCGTTATCTAAGATCGTGTCTTACCGCTAGATCTAAATGATAGTTGTTAAGATTAACCTGAGATTAATCTGTGAACTAGATCAGTGGTTAACTCCTAGCTCAACGGCGGTTCTCACGACATTGGATAAAATTACTGTTATTTGCCGCGCTCCCGCCTCTGCACACAAGATAACATGATCATAACAATATACACATAGCGACAATACGTTATAACGTTTGTCAAACTACTTACGAGCTCGTAAACGTTTACTGAGACGATAATACCTTTGGTACACGGTAACCCGTTTGAAGACAACAATGATAGTATTAAATTACAAGGTACTTTAGTTAGACAGACAAAACTTTGCATAGACAGAGATCCAAAGGAAGTTTGTGAATGTATCTGAAACACATTTATCAATTTCGATGTATCTATAGTGAAGCTTTGAGAGAAACTTACTCCTCTATTCATAAATCGCTCACATTTGAGAACTGAAGTATTGTTTTGATAACTCCGAAGGTACCTTCTATCAAACACAAGTTTAAAGTCAGTAAATGTATGAAATTCAAAGATATAAGTAACGTTTGCGTTTCAAAAGCAATGCAAAAAATTACATTCAATTAACTAGTCCTTTTAGGTTTCTAATTCACTTAATTCTCTTTGAATATGAACATAAAATTCTATAAGAATAATTAGTTTTTAATAAAACCAGCCATCTGTTAACTAAACAAATGCAAATGTAGCTACATATTAGTTAATGATATTAACATTGAGTTGTTTATACTAATTGAGACTAACAAGTTTATAATACTAGTTTTTACGAGCGGCTTCGCTTCTGACGCATTTTTTACATCAGCTAATATTTACTTACAAGTGGTACGTATTGCAGATGTTTTCTGAGAACACGAAGTTTATTATCAACAATTAAAAAAATTACGAGAATTTGGACAAAAGGCAATTGTGAAATATAAAGTTTGATACTTTGGCAGGTTTCAGCTTGAGGGGGATTCTGATAAATATAAAGTACGTAAATGCTGTTGTACTGGGAGAACTTCACTTTACTTACCTATTTTGTTTTCCAGCAAAAGTTATTCGATTGGATGCTAAAAATACCATTTCACCACCCCTTAGCTTCAAATCTCAGATGTTTTAACGAAGGCTTTTCATTAGTCCACCACAAATAGATCGTTCTCAAGCCAGTTAACTCAAGGTACCTAGATTGTTCTGAGAAACAGTATCAACAGACTCTATATCGGTACACCACAGGATCGAAACACCGGAACCGCTCCACAAACTAGCTATCATAAGCCTGAGGGCGAAACGCTGACCTCGGCCCAAAGCGTAACTATTCAAACTCGTCTTCCGTACACAAAGCCCAAAGACAGCCTTGTCGGTCAACAAGGCAGGTTAGTACCACCTACAGCCTCAGAGCCTCCTCAATTCTCTTTCGTTTACATACTAATCGCCTCCAGAGCCTGTGTCACGTCACCAGTACGCAACTACGATCGTGTTATGTCTTACTGACAAGGACAAACAAGCCGGCCATCTACATAGATATCTGTATCCACGCCATTGTAGTCGGTAGTCCGAGAACAGTGATTATGGCGCTTCGCCCAAGGCCGGCCATTGTTCTAAGCTGAATTCTTGCACGTAATCCTTATGTTGTTGTTTGCTTTTTTGCAACTGTTCATCATCTCGGGTCAGTTGCGTTTGTTTTCGATTATGCTCATTAATTTATTTTGAGAAAATCTTATTAATTCGTCTCTCATTGCCGTCGTCGTTCAGGTACAGAATACAGATACATATATCATGGTCATCAGCTTTTCCTTCCAAACCTTTCTATGTTGTGCGATCTCTGGCCATCCGTAATTATTTTTTGTAAATTGATATTGTAATAAAATTGCCCTATTATATATTGCCCCAAACTTGCAATCATGGCTGAAGTTGCGTTGCCTACCCGAAAAAATACTTATATTTCATTTCCTAGGCACACAGAGAAAATATAAAGCTATATCTACAGGGCTTCATTCCGGGCTCGGAAAAATATTGTGTCCAATAAATTGTGGTGGAATCGCCCCCTTCACATGGGACCTAATACTGTCATCGATGAGTTGTAGCTTTACGGCGGTTTGTCTAGCCTTGTGGGGATTTGAGCCTGACGGTTGTATTATATTAAAATAAATTACAAAGGTTATTAACCTGTAGTAATAGCATCGCACATAGCACAAAATACGACTTACAGCAGAGTTATGATAGGAAATTTCAAGCACATGTACACTCGTGCAACGTGAAGGTTTGGCAATTTTCCAATACACATGAAACTGTCACCTTTTCGACCTATCATTTGCATTCACAGTTCCGTGGCTTTTTATTTTGCGTATGTGCATGTGCACGTGTCTGATAATTTTATTTTCCTTTCGAGGGTTTATGCTGAAGGGAAAGTACGTATAATTTTTGTATAGGAGGTCAAATAAGGTAAGTACATACAATTTAATCCTCAGCGTAACAAAGTTTAATATAAGTGTAAAAGCCAGCGCAACGGGCGCCAGTCAGTTCCCTAAACTTTAACTTCTTTAATAATTTACAAACTTTCAAGATTCAATATTAAATCGTGTTTCGTATCTCTTTGATAACAAGGGATGATAAATTTAAGTCAATATTAAATTTTATTGAGTTTACAGTTGTTGTGTTATGAAGTAGGTACTGCTTTCATCTTTGTGTTCAAGTGATACGATATTAAAATGTAAACTCTTAGAAAGTATTTCAACGATTCGTGAGAAATAGCTCTTTGTAAAAGGTTCTGCTCATCTAAAATAAAATATTTAATTTAAGATTGAAACGTGACACCTTATTGTTGAAATAAGCGTTGTTTGGTTGTGAAACTTTGTTCTATCTAGGTAGTAACTTTTGTAGAACCCAATTAATTAAGAGTTTTAATTAAAATTTTACAATTTGAACAAAATGTTTTACAAAGATGATCGAACGGTTCGTTTTAGGTATCTGTATCATGCTTCACGAATGTTTTATTTACAATAAGGAAAACTAATAAAAGCTCTAAGAAGGCAGTCATTGCTTCTAACATACCTACCTTATGATTTCAGTTGCCTCTGTAAGGACTGGAAACTGATCCCAAATTCTCAACTTACATACATTTATTTTTTGCCTAGCAGGCATATGTCGCATTTGTGAACTGTCATTTGCATAGACAATGTTGACAGCACTACGTAGTATTATAATGTCTGTGACAGCACACAGGTAGGTGATCGGAAAAATCTCGTGCACTATTAAAAGTGCAACCGTTTATTTCCTCGACTGAACACGTTAGTAGTGAGCGGTGGCGGCCCAATGGTAACGGCCGCGACTTACGAGTTTTAGGTCATTGGTTCGAACCATGACAGGTGCTTTACTCTTTTGTACCTATATATTATTTCATCACTACTGCTTTCGAAACGGTGAAGGAAAACATCGTGAGGAAACCGGCATATCCTAGAACCAAAAAACACAGAAAAGAGGCCTGTGTCGCAGCAGCGAGAACATTATTGGCTAGTTAATTATTAATTAGTAAATTATTAAACTCCGCCACACATTTCCGTTACGTCACGTCTCATCCATGTTCACTCAAGTCCTAGATTCAAACAGACCGGATAAACAGCTAGGGAATAATGGGGAATAAAAAATTCAGCGCGCCACTG
Organism: Lithophane semibrunnea; assembly: GCA_947363905.1. Classification (NCBI taxonomy): domain Eukaryota; kingdom Metazoa; phylum Arthropoda; class Insecta; order Lepidoptera; family Noctuidae; genus Lithophane; species Lithophane semibrunnea. The sequence continues at coordinate 9,999,398 of OX376197.1, read as the reverse complement.
ACCAACAACGGTACTGCGACAGTAGTGGTGCGGAAGTGGGATCGTCACGACTATCCACGTTCAGTTGATCCGGCACGAATATTTGATGCCATCCTTGTGTAATGTGCGGGTAAGACGGCGTTACGCTTACGGAATTGTATATTAGAATGGGGAACTAGGAATATGATGCATGGACGTTAATATTCGTCGTTACGATTGTGTTAGTTAGATTAGCGGGTTTCTCGGAATGGACGGAAATGTTATGGCAAACGTTTCTCTCCATCCAGATTCTCTTTAAAAGATCGCTTTTAGCGATGAGTATGTTAACTTTCTTCTAGTATATCTGTAATTCATATATAACTTAATAAAGAGTATTCTATTCTCTATATGACTCCAGATTCGAAGGTCTGGGAATCTTCGAGAAGGGGGTTTCACCAGCCATGCAATAATACCAGGCTTAGAAACGTAGGTGTCCTTATAACATTCAGGTCCGATTCCTAAACTGAAATCATTTTTGTAAGACACAAAATGACTAAACTATTGCCCAGAAAAAGGATACAATATGTTGGAAACAGATGACGCTTTCACGTTGATCAAAATGACAAAATAAGCACATAAGATTAGCAATAAATATTACAAAATACATTGTATTCTAGGTAATCCAAGTATACGAAATGTCCAAACATTTAAGCACACATCGAGGCTCATAAGCTCATAACTCAACGCATTGTTCTGGGGCTCCGGGCACTCCGGGACATGACTGGGAATTCGAGAAATACTTGGCCTACAGTATTGTCTAATCCGTCTCACTGTCACACCCCTACAGAGAAAGGATTTAGTCAATACGGGTAATAGAGAAACTGACACATAGGTACTTGCGCCTTGATATAGGTAACCCACATTCAGGTCTAATTTGATTGTACGAGAGCCAAACTTATGGACATTGATAAATTTATTTTTGACTCTTGGAAGCTCACAATTTCTGACACGTGTTTGTTGATTATTGGGTGATATGTTGATGTAAATTTGTGGTTTTATTATCGACCGAGCGAGAGAAGCGTCTTTGCTTAAAGTCTGGAAAAAATTTCTTTCCTCTGTCAGTTTGTTGGTACTCCTTTATAAGTCGTATTTTACAACCGATCTGGACGAAACTTATCATACTAACAGGTTTTACGACTTTATAGATTTTTTTTGTCGTCGGGGATTTTTGAGTAGAGGGGTATTTCCTCCAAAAACCGGCAAAAAGGGGGCTACTGGATTTATCTCCGCTAAGGCGGATTTCATGGTTCTTTTTTTATTTGAAAAGTAGTAACTTTAAGTTGGTCTCTTAAAAATTTGGTGAAGATCTGATGAGGATCTTCGGCGTGATGAGCAGAATAGCTCCTCAAAATGCAGTAAAACTACTAGGTAGGGATATTAACTGTCGAAAAAAAGTTTGTGCTCGCGGCTCGCAAGGAACTACTAGTATTTATTTTGTGGTAAGATTTGTTCAGGGTTTACTTTTCTACGAATCATATTTTCTTACTGCCTCTCTACACCTTCAAATGGATCTTTTCCATAGATTCAGTGGTTGCGCTGTGCATACCCAAACAATCTGATTAACAGTCATGGAACGCTTCAAACAGACATAAAACATCTCCGTATAACATTAGTTTGATCAAAACTTTTCCCCAAATTCTTAAACAGGCGAATACAACTCCAAATACGAATACATTTGTGACCTGACATGAATGTAATTAGCCCACACCTAAAGCTTTTACAATAATGTATTACAAAGGTATTCTTTCCGCACTTTTGTCACCTGCCTGCCGGACGGACGCGGACGGCCGATCGGCCGGACGAACGGTCGACTATTTGCATGCAACGACGCGCGACCACCGGAAGGGGCCGTGCCCCCAAACTGCTCGCTTCCGGCGTTACGCGACCGTCGATCTACTGTCGTCAGGTGCTATACCGTGCCTCCTGGTTATAAGAACCTCTTCCATTTTGAATGGAAAAATGGCGAAATATTAAGAACAAATCTTACTATGAGACTTAATTGTTAGGTGGCTCTTTGATATACTTATTTCGAAATTCAGTGATTTTTTTTTAAGATTATACTCTTTTTGTTATCATATAAGATAAGGGATATGTTCAACAAACAATAAGGTACTAGGGCTGATGTTAAAAATTAAATTATCAATTAACTTAACTGAACCGAAAGTCAAACTTCCCGTTTATTTGAAAACTATTTCTCTAAATCTTTATGTTGTTTATTCTGCTATTATTATTACCAAGGCCACCAAGGTAAGCAGTAACAACTTAACTAATATTATCTCAGTGTAATAGCATCGAGATTATTCCATTTAATCTCTCATTAGTATCAAACCAATCAGATCATCTTCGACGAGACAGACTACTCGTACTGTCCTTTAATAATTAATTGGTATGTGAATTTGATAAGCTTTACTCTAATTAAATTCATGATTTGTGTTTTTTTTCAATACTTATGCGTGATTTTTCGTATTTCGGGACTTTATATAAGTAAATAAATTCTTGTATAAAACACAGAATTCCACGTCTATAAACGTCGTGTCTTTTGACGTCTCCTCGCGTCTTTTTGCATCTCACATTTATAAACCTACAATTTCAACATTCTCAACATGATTTTTGTCACAGCACTGTGGTTTCGTAGAGACTATATATTCACATAATGACTGTAATTTGCCAGCTGCGTAATTTGCTTCGAAAAATGATCCCACAGTGTACTTAGGCTGATGGCAGTGGTTAAGGCTGAGTCTCGAAGTGGGGCATTAGCTGAAGTTAAGCCGCGCACACACTCGCGGTGCTCGCCTCGGCTCGCCTGTTGCGCAAGATGACATCCGAGCCACAGATTAGCATAACGATAGTGCTGTGATACATTTATCGACAGTTTACTAAATACGGTTGTTTATTTTTAGCAATTTGGACATAACTATTTGGGTAGATCTGTCTTCAGATTTTTTTATATTCGTTTATAGACATTTGAAACCCTGCAGAGTCCTGAGCCTGTTTATGAACAGTACCACTCTTCATAAACAAGAAAATCAAATAACGTATATAATAATGTATTCACAGACGTCCATTGTAATTGAAACTTGCATTTAATTACACCGTACACGAACATCTCGTTCTAAACATTAGCAAATTTTCCCTACAACGTTGAACTTCACAAATAAATTGTCTAAAGGAAGTAATGCAATTGCAGCAATGTATGTAATAGCATTGCACAATGCAAACGTTTCAACTAAATACCGGGAACGCAATTTATTGACTCTTGCTGTATTTCCTAAACACACTTTGTTGTTTATGAATGTTCTCCTTCAAATTAACTGTTCAAGTATTATGTTGCGTCGGCAAATACCTAGATCTTAGCGTTTATACTATTCAGTCAGTTAGCATTTGATACATTTATTAGAATAAAAAACTGGTGGTTTTTGCAATGAAATATGGCATGTGGAATACATTTATAACACAAAAAATTCTACCTACTAGCAAAAGTTTTAAAAACAAAATATTGAAGTGTCAATTTATAGTAATAAAACTAAGAGAATTGTCTGTTTGCGTATAAATACGCATTAAGTCGTCAATTACAAACCGGAGTATAAAAAAATAAACTTTATTAGCAATAAAAAGCGTCTATCGACATACAAACTGGGTGGAGTGTGTCACTAGTGTTATATTCGAGGTCGTAATGATGTGACATGACGGAGTGCGCATGATTCACCGGTGCACGTCGGCGTGCGCGCGTGCTCCTCTACCTACTACGATGTAAATGTGGTTCAGTGTACGCGATCATGTTTCTGGTATAGGATCTAGTAACCGGTGATGGCGGGTATGCATAACAATCTGGCATATTTCTTGGCACTTTTGGGGAGAATGCATATATGACTTTCTCAACAATTTATTCTAGCATAGACAGACCATGAGAAGGCTTGTCCTTAAATTAACATTTTTGAAAACTATCAATATAGCGTCACGCTGTCTAAACGGGTCTCTATCCAACATAGTAGGTATAGCTTTGAAATATTTTTTTTGAGTATGCGTAGTTGCAATAAATAATGTATACCTAAGCAGAAATAGAAGTGGTAACAGGTTAACAATCTGCCGCAGTTATTATACTTTTTAAATTGACCATTGTTACGAATGTTCCGCGCATTTGAAGTGTTACGCCACATTCTCATTGTCGTCACATACTTGACGGATATCCTTCTACCTTGTATGGAAAAAAAGCTTTTAGTATTATTATACCAGGACTTAGTTACCTACACAGTCCTACAATCCTTCTAATAAACTTTGCATCTGATTGCAAGTAAGAAAATTTACTGGTCAGACTATTAATTATTATTAGCCTTCAGGCAAGGTAGACTATTCCGGCAGACTATGTGTTTTGGAACACCTCCCAGACTAAGGCCGTTGAAAACTGAAGAAAATTGTAGCAGTTAAAAAGTCCGACATTAGAAGTCAGGATGAATTATTTTAATTCTAATGTGTTAACCACCCATCAGCGATATATTATAATCGTACCAACCGGATATTTTTAAATTTTATTTCGGACAGTATTTTGATGTGTTTTCGGCACAAATTTGATCGCGACGCGACGACACGGGAAGTCATAAAATGCGGGACCGCGCGTGTCGCGGGACTCGCTGACATAAAGTACGGTCTCACTGATGCGAATATTCCTTCTTGTTAGATCTCTAAGTGTTGTCATAAGTTCCGATTCAATTAATTCGTGAGTTCCGTGAAATGTTTCCGCGTCATAACTTTCAAACAGAACGTCTTGATTGTATACGTAAGTGTTTGTTTTGGTCGTGTTTGAGGTTATTTGTGTATAGGTAACGTGATTACATTCTTCACTTGACTTGTATTGATATTATATTCTAGTCGCTGTAAGTTGCATTCACTTATACCTTAACATGGACATGGGTGGTATAAGAATGTGTACAAACACAGTGTTAAATCCCTAAGTGTTGTCATAAGTTCCGATTCTATTAATTCGTTAGATCCGTGAAATTTTTCCGCGTCATAATTGGTTGTTAAATTGTTTGTTTTGCTCTGTGTTTTAGATTATCTGTGTATGCAAATATCATGAAATGGAAATTTTCCAAGGCATGTTTTAAAACTAAAATCAGTTAGGTTCCTGGAGTTTAACGTCAGCCAACGGGTTAGCTTTATCCGTGCCAAAACTATTTAATTAACCCTGCTTTACCCTCTACGTGTCAGTGATTTTAACTTTTGTTTTAGCCATTTATTTCATAACGTTTATAATATTATGAGTGGACCCGCTGTTCAGTATGTAGTAGTGAGAGGGCTCTTATCTGGTCTAATTGTGTCCCCGATGACAGAATTACGTCGATGGGGATAATATGGATCTTACGTGATATCTGTTCAGATATTTTTAGTGTTTTACGTAATAATCATGATTTTCTGGCTTGTTTTCAGAATTATCAAAAATTTCTTGAAATTTACATATACAATAAAAACCAAACGATTAAATTCGCATGATGAGTTTGTGTACGGTTCACGACCGTCGAGTAACGTTTAGACAAAAAGATAAATCATGTTAAAATAATAACACAGTTTCCGAAAATGTGGCCTTAATTAATATTTTATGCTAAAATGGAACATAATGCTATGTAAAATTCTGCGTTCAGTCGACCACAACGACCGTCTTTGGCACGGAATAACAAAAAGTTTGAAGCTTTCGGTAAAGAGACTTTTTGCATTTTTTTCTGTTTAGTTGTTTCCATCGGTTTATGAAATAAATTCAAACACAAAATAAATACGTTAGGATGTTCCAATTTGTGCTGGAATATTCTAGATTTAAATGTTTTATCACGTGTTAATTTGCTAGTGAATTCTCGTACTTTGTGTCATTGCCGCGTTTGCAGATTTCTCGAGAATGTTTGGTAAGCAGTCAGTTATAACGGCTAGTCGTCGGCCTATTTTCCAGAAAACTCGTAGGTAGGTACCCTAATAATCTGGCGTCGAATCCTCATTAACGTGTGTCCTGACAGATATATTATCAACAAGGCATTTATCGGGCAATACACACCTACTCGGTGCAAATAATGTCTGGGAACCGTCCCATATGATTTATGTGCCGTTTGATGTAGCTTCCAAAATATTATGAGCAATATAATACGAAATCTTTGGTTTTTCCCGTAATTTAACTAATCAATGATTGAAATTTCCGGCATCCAACTGTTTTCCTGTTATATTTTTTTTGTTATTAGAATCAAATTTGTTTTCTTCCTTGTGTTTTCCTTGAGGTTTGACGTGTTTCTTATTAATCAGTTTAAATGTAAACTAATTAGGGTTAGGTATTTACGCTGACAAACTGACGAAAAATTGACTAGACAGTGGCACATTTATGACGAAAAGTTGAGACAGATATAAGTCAAAACTTGATTTGGATTTCCTCTGAGTTGGACAATTTTCCCGAAAGCGTCTCAGTAGGCAATGATGTCAGGAATTTACGGTCTGGATTTTACGATGTACCGATATTTTAAAATAATCCGTCAAACAAGCGAGAAATTGATTGGTTATTAATCTAGGCTGCAACATACAATATTGAACATCAGTTTACCCCTTCTGGCTTTCATTGCCGTTTGATTTAAAAATAGAAGCAAGAGAGAAAGGCTTTGAATGATAAATATATTTTACAATTGTAGATTTTTAATAAACCTGTCAGTTACGCTGACATCTCGACAGCGAGTTAAAACCCGGATAACTGCAATGATTCCAGCCGGACGGGTTGTTATGACATTATCAATCGCGCGACGGATCGCAAACTACAGCGGAGTAAGCCGTGCATTGTTCATCTGTCCTCGACCGATGCTGCGGACTGAGAGTATGCATATGTAATACGGGAACACTGGAAATGGTGAAAAAGTATTCGGAATTCAAGTAACCGGCGCAATGTGGGGCTAGTCGCGCTCGCCGGTCACAACTCGACAATGTGTGGAGCGATTTGCAAACACACGCCCGCTGTATGTAATCGAAACGGATTTTATTACGAGCAACACGCGAATGTGACACACTTTCAAGTTTCTTAGTATATAGGTACTATGATTTAGAACGTTCGTATACCTACTATAGCTGGCTTGAGTACGCTCGCGGCCCACCGATGTAAGAGGGCGGCATTCTTTCCCCGTTACTCAAGTCCATGATGTTTTGTCAAGATAAAATATATCTCTCTTTTATCAGCCGTTTCGCAATACAATAATGAAACCCCCATTTAGATTTATTCAGAGATTCTTGTTTGATGCGAACAACAAAAAATAGAAGGTAGAAACAGGTTAATTTCCTCGCTCATGGGTTGCCCGGATAATAAAAACGGAACACACTCATTTTGTTTTCCTTTGGTGTAGTAATGAAGTAATTATGGATAATTAATACGTGTGTGTGTTATCTGGTCAGTAGGTAATATAGCACTTTTGTATAATATTTTCCCTTCCAGTTGTTCTTTTATCAAACATAACTTACTAACAAAGAATCATATTTCTGGGCGACTTTTGGAAACACAAAGTTACGTCGTATTTTTGTTTGCTGAATTGCTTTCTTTAATCGACAAACTGTACACATCAAAGCAAAAAATCGGTTCAAAATTGCATTCAAAGTTTAACTAACATTTTGTGGTAGGTATAGTGCATATCGTGTGTAAATGCACAAGTGTCGACGCATCGGTGACACATTCTCGATGGAACACGGCGACACGGCGACACCGCGACACGGTCCTGCAGTTTTGTGCATTGCGCACTGATTTATTTGTGCCCGCATACCGATCGTCGCCTCTGCATAGAATAGTCTCATTTAAATATTTTATTTCAATGCCTACTACAGCTTCCTCGATTTACATCGGTCAAACAACGTAGATAAAATTATAATGATATCTTTTATTAAAATATTTCCGTATTTTTGTGGCAAAATCGGTAAATGAAATAACGAGCATTGGCAGTGACGGATGTCAACACTAAAGCCAAATATAATTTTCTGATTTGTTCTGAAAGAGATAACATTATTTGTCGCTCGATTTTACTCTGTGGAACCCCATACAAATGAACTAAAAATCCGGGCAGTTTTACTATCGAAAGCAAGGTTTTTCAACACTGTTATTAGCCCATACCGGATGTTCAATACGACAGGTGGTTTACCGATAGCTATTCTTAAGTCATGACAATATTATATGTCTAGCGATCGTTATCTGGGTCATTTACTAGATCTACTTTTCGATTGTCTTTTTCACTGCGATATAATGTTGGCTATCATGATCAGTGCATATCAGAATCTAATTTAACACGTGCATTACTCGATGTTTATCTAAAGTCATCTATACCATCTGAACGCATTACATTAAGAAGCTTGTGTTAAATTTAAACACAAATAAACACTTACACCTGCAGATAGGTACATTATACTTATACCTCGTACCTATGTAATAACGATGATAATCAGATTCACATTGCCGTTATGTTTGTGACGGTTTAGCACATTAATTAGGATTATTAGCAATTATGGAGGTGGTAAATAGCGTCTTTGGCTTAGTGACTAACATGGCTCTGAATCCTGAAGTCATGGAATCGATTTCATACATTATTGCAATCGATATTTTGGCTATAGCTCAAGATTCAATAATGGCCAATTTCATATTGTATACGGATGCCTACCGAAATTCCGAAACTGTAAGAATACAAAAGAGTGAGGTTAATTAACTCCGCGAAACTATTTAATCTTTAAAAATAAATATCCAATAACCCGCATGAATACCTACTGCTAATTAGCAGCTTCGAAAGTTTGAATGAAGAACAATAAGTCTTCCTGCCACCGCAAAATATAATAGGCAGGGGTGTGTAATCACTGCACACGTCAGCCTCACTTCAATACACATCCGACTGGCGGAGGGACAACCCTAGATTGATTATATCATCCCCTTTTCCTTCTTCACTCCTTTCGCCCCTTTTTGCGTATCACCGTAAAGTAAAAAGGGCCCAGTTTCAATGGTAACGTCGAACGACACATTTATCATGGTTGTAATGAATTATCGGGAATTTTCCAATAAGCCTCTCTCAGAAAGCTGTGTTGCTACGATAACTCCTCTATTCCTGAAATTCACGATTTGAAATCCAATTTGTTAGAGTATTGTTGATATAAATAATAGATTTTACCTATAAATGTACTTTAATACTCTTGATTCATATTAACTTTCATGAAGCTTTTCAGTTTTTCCTCAAGGTTGACGATTTCTCGTCTGCTCCACTTCCATTTAAACTTCTTAATCTTCTTCATTGCATTTGTACACTGTCATAAATCCTAAACCTAATAGTTAGGTATATGATGTCGATAGTATAAAGAGTCCAAAATTGAATCTAGTACTGTATTCAGTTTCAAATCCTACTCCTCTGGTTTGAATGACATTTTGTCCAGTCCATTCATCTTTGAAATCCAGCTAAGACATGAAAAGCAATAGGTACACATTCTGGTCCCAAGTTTGTTTCTTGGCAAGACATTCCTGATCGGATACCTTAAGGTATATTAAAGTCTAAATTCAGCTTTGTGAAATGGATCACTCACTTCAGTAAGTAAGGAAGGAATGCTAGATATCTGAATCGTTGAATGCGCTGTTCTATAACTTTATAATTTGGAGTACAAAACAAAATCTTACGAGAGATGGCTAATAGACGAACTATGGTTGGTTGTAGATCTCGAAGTTACTTGAAGTGGTTGTTATAAGTTAGAGATGGGAGAATAGACAACTGTTGGGACTAAGTAGTTCTCAACTTATAGGTACTATAGAATAAAAGATGAATTGTAGAATACTCCAGGAAGATGAAAATACTGCCATGAAAGATATGACTGTTGAAAATACACAACATGACCAGATGACTTTGCGTGAATCTGCTGCGAATTTATACGGATTTGATAACGTGACCAACGAAATTATTAATTTCATTATTCCAATCAATAAGTAATACGTAGAAACAACTTGTACAGAAAACTTTTCCCCTAATGAAATAAGAACTTTCAATACGATTTGACATTTATTAAAGCTTGTAAAAATAGAAACGTACATCGACGTCAACTCTGACGTGGCGCATTAACCGATTACAATTTTGCTTTTTAACAAATTGGATTTTTATCTGCTCTATCAACTGAATTTGTGTATAGCAAATATTGTACATGATGTATATAACATAAATGTTAAGTTAATGTACATGTATCGAACATTTACGATGGGAAATAAAATCATTCACAGTTTTATGGAACAGGAGCTGGTGAAAATTTTATTTCTTGGTTATATTACACGGAAATGTCGTAATAAAAATGTCGCATCAAGCTATACGGCACGCATGTCTTGCTGCTACACCGGCACATCATTAGTAGACGCGTAATTAGTGAGTACAATTTAAAGAGAAACCAAGCTTACAAGATACCTATTCTAATGATGCTAGTCGTATGTGGTCGCTTGGGTGGGTTGCTTTTCTTTGATAGAAATGGGTGAACAGGGTGTACCTAGACTTATGTTTAAGGTTTTAAACGTCGAACGCAAAATAGGTCCTACTATATAATCTTATAAAGGAATTAAAGTAAACAATGAAGATTCCTATCACCTTTAATATCTCATCATCACTGTAAAAAAGTTTAGATCTGTTTAGTGGCATGTTACAATAATTGGAAATTTTCTGAAAAATGTTTACCAAAATTGTACCCACATTTAAACTCGCTTCCAACAGCTTATATCCACATTATCAGCTCCACGAAAATTGTTAGATTTATTATTTATAGCTCATGCAGCGCTTTTTGCTGAAAACCGTGCAGTTGTTCAGGTGATAAACGGGACATAAAATGAAACGTAAATCATAAACTGCTATAAAATTAAAAGCTATTAAAGCGGCTGGGAGAACGTAGCCAGTTCATAACAGGTGACTATGGGTGAATGGTTGCTGCTAGTAAATGATTTTAGACACGTTCATTGCTTGTTTGCTGTTTATTTATGTTATTAATTTCAAGAACTTTGCATGTGAATATCAAACTAATTTTAGTTAGTTAAATTATTGGGTTTATGAGAATAATAAACATCTATAACTACGTTTTTGACAGTGTTCCTACACTCAGTGCAATAATTTTATGAGAGATGAATTAAAAAGCATGATAAATTATGTCTAATTAGATGAAAGAAATAAGATTCGAACAAGAACTCTGTGAAAGTTCTCAGCATCTTAGATCATCAAAATTCAGCTCCAAATTAGTAAGCAATAGCCTACCTATTATTTATATGGAGCATGCCACCTCGCAAAAAACATATGAATACTATAACTAATCATCAGAACTCACGGAAAAATCAGAGCACATGTCTCAAAATACTTGTATTCGCGGCGCGTATTTTCAGTCTTGTAAAATCCGTTTTTTTGTCGCCACCAAATATTAGATATCAAGTCGTGCTACGTGATGCGACTGCTAAGCGCGACTGTCGTACGCGACAATATCTGCGTTTATTCCGTGACTGAACTGAACACGATTGTTAGACCTGTACCCCTATTCTCTAAGGTCATATCGTGCAAAACAACCCTCGCATAACTCAACATTTGTAACATTGATCTGCGTAATCCAATAACTTTGTTGAATCATCGCCATTTTCATTTTGCTTTCATCGTTTTCGCATTTGGCAACATTTTCAGCACACGTTTCAAATATTATAACACAGGCAGGTATAACAATTCATTGCAACAATTTCCATTTCATTGAGCTTTGTTTTCCCTGGTCTCGCGATATTGTGCTGAATTATTGAGCACTTTCCAGTCATGAAATTATTATAGACCGAAATCAATATCTAGGCCATCGCTACTTTGTATAACATTGCTCATCGAATTTTCATTCGTTACCGTAAATCCATGTTTTTATGTCAAAAGTCTTCCACGTTAAAGCCCGTGAACCGAGACAAATGTAATCTCGCAAGATTTCAACTTTACATCCACGCGAAAACATCAGATAACAATTTTTTGAAGTTACTGGATATTTTCGCTTGAACGCATTCAGGAGGACTGCAAAGAGAGGCAAAGGTAAAGAGTGACGTCACGCAGAACAGAATGTCATGTTACTTTGACCTTTCCTGCTTTACAATAACGTACAATGTCTCAAAAATGAAACATTGCCGCCGGCAAAATTATTTCTTTGCGAAATATCTTAAGTTAACAAGGAAAACATGAAACTTCTGTCATTTCCTTTTGGAATTTGTATTCAGTAAGCTTTTGAAATGAATGGGGCTTCATACTTTAATTTTTCGTGGTCTTGATTTTCCTCTTGTAATTTATATGAATTTCGTATATTGGCAATCACTGCGGGGTACAATCGATCACCAGCTGTAATACTTTATTAATTACCTTTGGAAAGACGGACTTATTCAGCCTCATCACAGCATCGTTCGATCAGGCTAATCAGCTCGACCCAGACCAGACCCCTCGACTCTACTCAAAGTTACAAAAAATAGTGTTATAAATATGCCAACTTGTTTATATTCAAGGCTTCATATTTATAGCTATAATCACCATGTTAACGATGTTCTAACGCAGTCCTGCATTCTAAGTACTATCACGTGACAGCGCACTTGAACTTGTAACCCCAAAGCTATTAATAGATACAGGTGAGCTCAATGCAGTGTACTAGGCCTGTAGCTATAGGTAGAGGTGGCGTGTATACGAGATGTCATCTCATCTGTGCCCGCGGCGACAAAGCATCAGGCAGGTCAAAGGGTGGGGGCGGCCGCATTGTTAACTTGCGACTCACGCTGAAGGGCTTTTGATGACGACACTTGCCTCGTACACGTCACAAGCTCAACTTCAAAAAAATGTATTTCAACAGGTTTTTTTGGGGTATAATAGTGAAAGCCTCGACGAAAGTTGAGAAGTATGACAACGAGATAAAATAATTTTGATTCGTTTTCTTTGGGGTCGGTTTTGTTTACCTACATAGAAATGTTCCTTGTCTATTTTATCAGGAATTTTACGAGAACATTTTTCCGTATCTACTTTCGGCTGTGATCAAAATTGGGCATACCTATCCTGAATGTTGTACGCTTGTACGTCAGTTTTATTTTCCGCGTTAAGCGTACAAAACTCTTATCTCACTTAAAGTATGTTACACTTAAGATATCCTTAGAAAAGATTTATGATAAGTATACCTCTTTTCCTTTACCAAAAAAATCATCCAAAACTGAAGATCTTCAAAACCCTTCTTGCACAAAAGCCCTATGTGCCCTCAGCTACGCACAACCCTCTAAAGGGTGAAACCAGGTTACATTCTAAAGGTGCTATTTTTCACTTTATCAAAGGAAGACACCCTTCCTTCCTGTCCCCAATGAAAAGGTCGAAAAGGGAACATGCTATAAAACACTTTTTTTTCTTGAAGGCTAACTGAACCAATGATTCAATGAAAGATGGCAGAATTATTCACATAATTCACAAACTTTAATGTAGTAACAGTGGATAAATGTTGAGAAATATTCGGCGATACATTATTCTTTGAAACTTTTTTCTAAACCTACACGTCTATTCTTTTGTATTCTGACCATTATTTTTATATCTGGGCATATTCCTTGTTAAAAAAAGTCTAAGTATTTATCAAAGTGGTCTTAGTAAATACTGACTGACATTTTAAAACACGGGTGGCAAAATTGTGCTGATTCAATCGTACTATGCGAAACCTTAGTTTCCTAGATCTAGATATCTCTGGGAGTCCTTCTAGCCTTCAACCTTTTAGGGTTCAGAAGAAGAAAATAAACGTGTTTATTTCTTCTAAAACTATAACCCCTTGATATTCAAGTTATCAACAATATCAATTGCTGCGTCTATTTTCGCAGGCGCTGAATAATTTCCCTCCGTAGTTTTAACACTCGAATGGAATCCAACCGCAAATCTGTCGTCAAACTGCGCCCCATCTCAGGACTAGTTTCAATTCAAACTTAGTCTCAGTCTGAACTAAAGTAGTATTCTTGTGAAGGCAGGATCCTGAAAGCGGGCGCGACAGACGGATCTTGACTCGCTGAAATTAATCCATCTTCACTCTCAATAGCAGCGGGAAAATTTATTAATGTCGGTACTGGGAACACGATGGGCTACTTCCGTACTTACACGAGGTTGTGTAGAAGTTTTCTAGTTGAAAGAAGCTTTTTTGATTCTTGTGTTGAAAGGCTGCGATAGCGAAAGACCGAAAGATACGATGGTTTAGCTAAGTAGGTATGCTATAATATTTCATCTTATCAGTAATTGTAGTATGGTAAAGAACTTGCCTTATCTGAGTAACTTGACATCCTATAATATCTACTTATGAGGTTCACATTCTTATTACGGTAAAACCAGTGCCACCTTAGTCTGCTGAAATTTATTTTATTATTTATTGAAATTTATTTGATTTACCTACCACATAACAAGAATATTTGTGACCGACTTGATGATATTTAATACATTTGAAATGTAATTAAATATTTTATGTTACGCAGCAGTCTTTGAAAGAAAATGCTCTTCAAGAGGATTGCAGAAAACTTATTTGACTGTTGATGTAGTCTCGAAATCTTTTCAAACTTATTGAGGCGACACTCCTCAGGAGGTACGCTGGTTGGTGGTTTTACTCATCTAATAGAAATTAATAAAGTTCTATCTTTAAGAGGTATCTACCTACTTTAGAAGATCTTAAATTGTGTATCTCAACAAATTTTATTAGTGTATATTAAACCAAGTTTTAAAAGTAGATAGGTCCTATATCTATTTATCAAATAGTCATTCATACGTAAGCCCCTGCAGCGGCAAGTTCGCTGCATACAAATGCAAACAAGTTGCTCAATAAAGTCGAGCAGGCGTTTAGACGACACCGCATCTTGTGTTCCAGCAATTTATATAGCGAAAGGACAGTTTTAAATAAAATGTTTTATGAACGTCTATAAAATGTTTTTAGTGCAACATGTGTTTACTCTTACGTCGTTAATCCAAACTTTGTACAGCAACGCCGGTTTATGGGAGGAAAGTAAATATTTATGGCGTGGCCTCATCTGTCATCAAGTATTTAAGTAATTTTCCGGCTCACCCCCGCTTCTAATCAGCTAGTGCTTCGAGGCCGGGTGCTTTCCCTAATTTTCACGACACCCTATTAACCAGGCGCAAGTTATTGCTCACTCCCGAGGGATAACAGCCTGGTTGCCATGGTAACAGGCACTTGTGTGCGTTAACACGCAGTTTTCTGTTTGTGTGGGTGTGAAAGTTGTAGTCTGCGGTTCTAGAACTTGTGGATTCTTATCTATCGGTTTTTCGTATACGGCGCTCAATGTAGTTTGATAGTGAAGCCGGAGATTAACCGAGCTGCTGAAACTAGGTGAGCGTCTAGAGCGGTGGTATCGTTGGCTGAAAGTATCCTATTTCATCGAGCATTATTATAAAGATTCTTGATCTTAGGAATTTCCATCCATTGTTTTATCGTTAAACTTCTCATTTTTTTCTAGTTTTATTTTTACGTCAGGTTATCAATCATGATTTAGTACGGTGTGTCTTAACATTCATAAATATCTTTTATAAAGTTTGCCGCAAAAAATGTCCGTAGTCCTTGCAACTGTCTCTGGAGCTATGTAATTTATAAAAAACCTATCGGCAATAATGTTATGGTTGAGACGATAAAATTCGCATTAACACTATTAGCAATCTTGATCCCAAAACACTCTGAAATTTCACATAGCTTACGTAAAGCCCATGTATCTTCAGCCCCGAAGCTTCAGCATTCAGTGATGGGATCAAGACGATTCGAGTTCAACACGAAGTAGGCAATATAACGCAATAGGGCGGGCCCCCGGGATTGGGGTGTATCGTAAGTGTTGATACGAACAGTTTTGTGTCCTCCCCGTGTTGTCGGATAATATGTGTTGCTGACGTTTGGGCCGCTCTAACCAGAATTTTTTCACCATTTTCTTTAACGAATACAAATAAAGATTCGCTTGTAGAGCTTAATTCTGTTGACAAAGGTTTGTCGTTCTTAGTGTTTGTTATAGATTCTTGTAGTTACTCTTTTTTGCTCTCGGAATTGTTTATAAGTACTTACCTATTACTTATCTACTTTTCCTTTTCATTTTATTTCTAGCATAGCGTGGGTAAGTAATTCTACGTTTCAATTAATTATTACAATTTAATGAGATTTATTCTGAAATACAATTTGAATGTTTTACTCGACCGCTTTTAAAAGATGTTATTTACTTAAAGTGTTTCTTTTGTATCATTTTACGCCAGTTACCTGTACCTGTTCGCTCATTTGCATATTAATCTATATGGTTATGCATCGGTAGGTACCTTTTCGCATAGCATTATTGGTAATTACTTAATGTCTGAAGAGAGTTCCGCAAGGTTCGATATTTAGCCCTTCTTTACCAGTAAGTATAAGACTTTCATATTAATCTAAACAAAATCAATTGACAGTGTTGTTTGCAGATAAAACTAACGGACGTGCAAAATATAGGTATCTTAATTTTCTCATCCCTAGCATCGTGATGATTACCAAGTTAAGCAAAATAATTTACTTCTACAAATATAGCAATAATTAATTTCAAAATCAGTGAGCACAGAAGGGTCAGGTCAGGTTAGGTCTTTAAATCACACCAATTAACCCAGCCATACACATTTTAGGGTAAGGTCACTATAATAAAAGACGGACGATCGAATAGTTCGTAAAATTGACGTCGCTCACTGGCTCAGATTTGAAAATTAGGGTTGGAAAACTCCGTTCGACGTTATCCATGTCCATTAGAACAACAGTCCTAAGCAAACATCGGTTGTGTGTGGCCACCCAGATAAGTGTTGCTACGCCATCTATGTTTTGTAATTAGAAAATCGTATGTGTGAGTGAATTTATTAATACCTACTAGCCGCACGAGACGGTGTGTTGTTGTAATTTTAGTGATGACATGATTATTATTCATGAGATTAGGAGCTCGTGGCTAAGTAATAACAGCCGCTCGGGTCGATCCGTCAGGTTAAGCTACGCTTACCGGGGTTGGTCCGTGGATGGGTGACCATCTTTACATACCGAGACTCCTCCGTGCCTCGGAAAGCACGTTAAGCCGTTGGTCCCGGCTGTCATTTGTGGATCTTTGACATTCGCTACGGGTCGTCAGAAGCTCGAAAGTCTGACAACCAGTCTTACCAAAGGGTATCGTATTCCCCAGTTACTGGGTTGTGGAGGTCAGATAGGCAGTCGCTCCATGTAAAATACTGGTATTCAGCTGCATCTGGTTAGACTGGAAGCCGACCCCAACATAGTTGGGAAAAGGCTAGGCAGATGATGATTGATATTTGCATTCTGAATAATGCAGAAAATGTAGTAAGAGTAGGTACTTCTACTACTTCTACTCTACTTCTAGAAAGAACTACCTGAGACTTATAAATACGACCACCAACCTCAATCGGAAATCAAGGTATTGGGGATCCTCATACTTATCCTTATATTGGACATTTGAGGGCTGACGGAACCAAAACTAGTTAAAATTCTTTATCGTTCCGCTTCATAAGTTCGAACACAGCAACATTAATGTAACCTCTTAATTGATATGAAAACTGGAATCGTACACTTGTTTACTTTATAAAATTAAGTCTCATATGTAAATGTGGAACGGTAGATGTATAGTTCGTAACTAAACACTAGAGTTTTGGAGTCAATGGTGCCTAAGCCACAATCTCATTGTTTTCTTATTTAATTATTTACTGTATTCGCCCACGACGTAAATGATCGAAAAAACAATTGTATGGACTAAGTTGTCTGAAATAAAAGATATTTTTTTTTAATAACTTGCTTCATTGGGAGTCCCAACTTTTAATAAAACAATACAGTTTATTCTAGTATATCCGGAGGAAAAACCCCTTTTCAGGATCATTTGCTAGTAATACAGAGGTATCAGGAACAGGGTGTAAAGTTCAGTCATCCTCTATAGAAATGGGAGGATCCTCCGACCAGACTGGTTTTGTGTCTGGTGGGCTACTGCCTGACGATTGACGTCGGGATGTTATATGTATATATGCTAGTCGCGCAGAGTAAACCGTGCTTACTCGATGCAAGATTTTGCGTGACGTCAGGGTGATGCGTCGGTCGCATGTGGTGATGTAGATGCCGCCACTGTAGCATGTTGTTGGATCCCCTAAAAACTTTTGATCGTGAGGTAACAACATATTATGATTCTCATCGTCTATTAGAAAGTTTAGAGTATTGCTTATCCCGACAAGTAGCAGCAAATCGAGCATATTGTAGCAGTACAAGTGCCTATAGATACCGTCGCAAAAAATTACCGTTAACCAATTTCCGTAGTGGCATTTAAGCACATTACGACCACATTCACCTGTATAACGAGAAGCAGTCAGTTCATGTCTCCATAAGAGCAACATCACAAACGACAGGAAATAAATGACGTCAAATAGCACAAGAAACGGTAAAAATAAAATAAAGACTTAAAGACCGTCATATTTCAGTACCGAGGAGCTAGATGGGAGGAGGGGTGCATGACCTCCACATTTCCAATAGAATTCTCCGCCATGTATGAAATTCACTGAAATCGTTTATACAGTAAGCTTCATTACTTCCGTGAGAGGCATCTATTTTTGAATATTCCATAAGAAAAATGTGGTGTGGAACGTGCCTCCGTGGCGCTGGCGTAGTCTGGGCCTTTCATATGAGTTCAAAGGCGCCGCTCCCGTCTACCGAGGTGACCAATTATTACGTCACTCTATGGGACATGGTGGGGCTTTATTGATTTTTATTACGACCGCTGTAATATAAGTCGCTAATGTTACACACAATTTAACAAGAACTAGGACAGTTGTGCTGTCCACATTATTTAATTAACGTGGCTACGCTAACGTAATTTGTTACAGCTCTATTTTAGTTTAATGGGTATGAAATCATCTTGTTTATTTTCAAAGAAGTGACATCAGAATTTGTGTCTCTACATTGTATCCAATTTCTTCTGCTCGTCCATATCGTACATGCCTAATTCCACCATCAAAAGGTGTTTAAACTGACATGAAGTAAGACAAACTGCGTAAAAATAAACATAATATCCTATCTGGTTACCCTCCACGCAAGTTTGTCTGACAGCGCTACACAAAACGCCGCTTTAACGTTGACTCCGCAAATATTTCCCATAAAGCCCCGACGGAACCCGGGAAACGTGGCCCGAGTGAAATATGGACGTCCTAGTATTGCCATTCCGTAAAATGATTCGTGATTTACGCGCCGTGCTTTTGATACATGAGCGAGATTTGCGTCGCAGGTGACGGCGGGCGGCCTAACAGCACCCCGCACTCTCATCTCGAATTGAATTGTTGTTCTCAAATTGAATGGTGCGTCTTTAAATAAATATTGAACTATTTCTCACATATTTTCTATTGAAGTGTACACCAAGAGATAGATGTGGCACAATTTTGTGGCAACTCTTATTACGAAAGTGTATTACGGATTTATTAAACTTTTCAAAACATGTTTGTTACGGAAAGATGTTTGTGCAAATTGAAACTTTTGACACAGACAGCCGTCTTTGCTCCATATCCGAGAAGTATCCCTGCTGTTCTATTACTGAAATGGAACTTTGGTTAAAATAATTCAATTCTTAACTGAAGTATGTCCTATAAGTACTGGAATAGTATAATTAACCATATAATAATTACATCTACAACAGTACCTATCTTCATAGGAATCTCGTAACTGCTAAGCTTGCTAAAAAGCAACCCGTAAACTCATATCAGTGTAAGCTCTTATTTACTCGGTGTTCCAGTACTGCCCTACTGTTAGCCGTCCCTAAGGAGGACAGACGCGGCGGTGTAGCTAATGTACGCGCGACCGCAGCCAGCCGTGGTACCCCGACTGTCCCGTACACTGTACAATAAGCTGCTAAAGCGAGGGGACAACGAAGAACACACACTCATGCTCGATGTACCACGACTAATATCAACTTGTACCTATTATGTTCTTTCCAAAAGGGTGAATAAATCTTCAGGGAGTATCAATAATGGAGCATCGTAGCCAAGTAGGCCGTCACACTGTCGCCCATATGGTCCATATTAACCTGAAACTCCCTTTTGATTTCTATACCGCCGAGTGGTGAATGTCACCAAAGATTGTATCAATAGCAAAGTTCTAATTTTGTTCGTCTGTATTATATTATACTTGTTTGTTATGTCTGGCATTGTCTGGCATGTGATGTCTAAGTATACGTGTGTAATATGATCCAAAAAAATCCGCCACTGGTTTGTGCGAAGTATCTTTACAATTTGCTCCAGTTTTCGACGACCACGTGAAATGAGAAAAGCGTATTCCCCAATGTGGGAAGGACAGCGTAAACCTTTAATGAAATTGATCAACTTTTAACTTTTTCTGACTTTGAAATTGAGATGGACTAATCCGCTCTACATCTACTCATCGTACTTTTATACTATTTGTTTTTTTTTTTTTTATCTGATTTGTATTGTGTGCCTCTTAGTCTGTGCTGAATAAATGTATTTTCTTTCTTTCTTTATTTCTTTCTCTACTACCACAATGATCCATATTATTCAATTCTAATCACTTCAGATTGAACAACACTATAGAATTAACTGACTCGAATTAATAACTAGATATTTAATCAAAGCAAACTCACGTTGGCATACATTTGCCTAAACAGTTTGCGTTTCAAACCATGCCCTGATGTGTATCTAATATCAAGCTATCATTACAACCGCAAAATTATGCCGTCGAATTTCTGGGAAATATCGAAGTGGGTCAATAAACGTGGTAGATAGTTTCTGTAATAACATTTGTCGCGGAATTTGTGGTGGGGTCGGGGGTTGGTGCTCGTGGGGGGTTGGGGGGTGTTGGTAGCCGGAATCAATCCACTCACGTCAGGTCCGTTGTCCAATCAACTGACACACACTGTTCACTAGGGATCAACGGGCGACGGGCGCGAGTGCCCGCCATGTACGAAGATAAAGAAGGTTTTATTTTTCACGTGTCGGCCGCAGCGAGACGTTGATAAATGTCGGTGGTTAATTACGTGTTGACGTCTTATCTAAATTATTTCAGACGTAGGTAGGGCTGTACTAGAAGTGCACTGTCTCGGGAAATGCGATTGAGATTTGAGTTACCTTGCATTTTTTTCTTTTACTTCATCGCAAATAAATGAATGATTTAATTGTGTGTCTGCTAAAACAATGTAACAAAAACTAATGTCATTTTTCTTTCATTTCAGGTAAGTTCCACAAAGACACCTCTTCAAAATCGTCCTATAATCAAACTTCGAACGGAATCTGTCGGTAAGCTATTTTTAATGAACCCACAAAGTACGTTAAAACAAATAACCATTGACTTCCCTCCAAATAAAAACTAATCACTTTTCAAAAATAAAATAAAGTATGTGGCACACCAAAAGGTTTAGTAGCTCCGCGGTGTCCTCAAATAGCGGGGCCAGAACGAGCGCCATCGTTGTGACAGCGACTGAGTGTAGCTGTCCCCCGATGCGGCCGAGCGGCCCCCGCAAACAATTAACTGGCCCCAAACTACACAGACTACACACTAATAGAGATTTTGAAGAACTAAATGCGGAAATAGAAGGTTAGAAATACAAAGGAAGTTGCCCCAGTTTTTTGAATTGACATTTTTTAATAGTTCTATGTTGATATTGCAGTGTGTTCATAGTGGAGTTCTAAAAATGTTAAAGTATCAAAATTCTAAACCGTTTTCAGTGCAAAAAGAGGAGAAACTAAATTACCTACTGAATATCCAAACAAGAACAAGCAAACTTTTTCCATTTAAAACATTAAAGTACACGAAAATTTCATCTCGACCCCAAAACCAATATTTTACATCTATACCCGATCGCGACACGAAAATAAATTCAAGTACTGTTTATACACAATAAGGAGAGTAAACAAGCCATGTCACCCCTTACACAATTCTGTCAGTTGACCGGATGACAGGTCATATCCGGGGCCGGGCGGTCAACCGCCGCCTCTGTCGATTCTATTACACTGTGCCCGACAGATTGAGGTGGCCGCGCTACGCGTAAACTGACGTCCATTCTATTGACTACTAATAAATATTTTTTCGCCATGAAATATTAATTTACAATGTAGTTTTACTCACATAGCCGAGTTTAACGCGTTGTCATTTTCCAACAAATGAAAGTTATCTTCATGAACTAAAAGGGTCCTACATGGGCCTTTCAGCATCAAACAGTTCAGTGCAATGAGAAAACCAGAAATTCTGTTACGAATTAATGATTGAAGAATGATTTTTAGTAATAAATCAGAAGCCAGATTCACTAAATATCTAGCAAGGAAAGTGTTGCCGATAACGAACAGATTAATCAAGCTAACAATAGCACTATGTCTTGTTATTTCTTAAAAAAATACTCTAGAATAAGAATATTCGGTCGAATAGACACATAACATCACGCATGTATTCCCCGAAGGGTTAGACAGAGCCTAGGTGTACCTATAAAACACCCACATTTCGCCAGTTATGTTTAAGTCTCATATAATATGGGGGAGCCATTGCCACATCAACCGGGCACAAACCAGACTCCTGTTTGAATAGAACACAGTATATAAAATTGGGTTCCCTAACCATTTGCATAAAATTTTAAGACATAATATAACATGGCATACTTTTGTTTATCCTAACAATATTTACGCATAATATTATTTTCGCCTATCACCAAACGCATAATTATTTTAAGCATAATTTCACGAATCATAATAGTATATAAGCATAACATTCAAAAGCATAAATATATTTACGCATAATGACTTTAAAACATAATTTTTAAACGCATAAGAAATACGCATAATAATTGTCTCCAACAAAATTAGACACTAAAACATATATAATAACAAGTACAATGACACTTGAGAAATTTTGTGTATGAATAGATACACCTTATATAGCTTCTAGTCGTTTATGGCACTTCGCCGGCCGCTGCCGCGGCACCGCTCGCTTCGCTCGCTCGGCTCGTGCGTAGGGGGTCACAGTTCTAACCTAACCTAACCTAAACCACCTAACATTAATTTTGTAATAACTACGTAAAAACAACTTAACTTTGTGTCCGTTATTCCAATATTTTTTTATGCCTTAACACTATTATGCTAATAGTCATTACGCCTAGTAACATTATGCGAATTCAAATTATGGCAAAACAAATTATGCAACAAAATAATTATGACAAAAAAAAATATGGCAAATCATTATTAGACCAAAAAAAATATGCCTAAATCGTTATGCCAAAGAATATTAGGAAAAAATACATTATGCGAAAAAAAGGGGTCCCATAAAATTGTCAGTAAAATTTACTTTACTGACAATTTTATATACTGTGTTCTATTGAATAATGATAGGTAAAAAATGTTGTGAATGATACTCGTAGGTAAAATAATATCTATTTTATTTTAACAAAATAGATATTATTTTACCTATTTTATTACAATTTCACTCAGTTCATTATCATTTTATAGGTTGGGTCGATAAAGCCAGGGACTAACAAGGTGCAATACATTTATCAGTTAACAAGGCGATAGCAATAAATTCAGCTGGTCTCTACACTAACGCCTCGCTACGGATAAGAAAAATAACAAGTTAGCCTTAGAACAATGCTCAAGTTCCAGAGACTGAATTAATCTACTGAAAACTATTTTTTTTTTAACATGGAATTATGTAGAATCTAGTCTTGTTTAAATTTTGTTTACCACAAAATGATTGATGTTTACCCACTTAGTCGTTTCTCATAAAAGAGTTATATTTGAAAATATGATGAAATATGCATAGCTGCGACTCATTTCCGACTCTAACATTTTGACGACAAGACTATAAAACACAGCAACGCGACAGACCACAAGCAGGATTTTCCTTAAATACTGTCTCAAACAATGACTAAAATAAAGGGTAATTAATCCATAAAATAGATACTTCCAAGTAACGAGTTGCCGTTAATGTTTCACTTTACGTTCGCAAACCTAAAGGGAACAATAAAACATGTGAAATAAGACTGCGGAGCAGAATGGATGTAATAAAGAAATAGCTGGGAAGCTTCTCGCGAATAATTCCGAATGTTCGACAGAATAGTCACCCACATGCCTTTCGTACATTTATGCATATACAAGGGCGACATGAAATATTTTCTCACCTTTTCACCAAAGAGGTCGACTGGGTTAATACTCTTTTGTGTGCTCGTAATACCACTTTGGGATCGAATACAGCAATTCATGCTCGAACAGTTTACTCCATGTTAAAATCCATGATCCTGTACACACATTCAACTCAATTAAACTTTTCCTACAGATAACAGGGCCGCCATTGATAGCAACAAACGGTTTGTTCGATAGCCATCGTTTTTGTTTTGTGGTGACATTTTCTTTAATAGGACGGTTTGTTTGCTTATATAAGTTAAACTGAAGCTTTGTTCTACTGTGGCGGAAGACTTTAGTTAGTCTTTTCCCCTATAATTTCATTATTAGCACCAATATCCTCAGTTTGCTTTCGTTTTAATGCGTTTACCTTTTGGTTTTCGTAATGAATGTCAATTATTATTCCAAAGTGCTTACTCGCTCTCCTTTTTACTCTTCCGAGTCGACTGATATTAATCATGACTTACCGTTCATATTTATCTTCAAATATCGGTCAAAAATATCGCTCCCTTTGTTTGAAAGCAATAAATCGCAGCCCTATCTCTTGAGCTGGACATTTTTTCTACATAATATCTTAGAATTTATATCCTATTATCGTTTCATTTTCGAATAAGAAACAGGCAATTTATTGAAATTTTATTTATAGTGTAGTAGTGTAGTACTTATGACGCGATTTTGGTCTGTTTTAGGGACATTGTTTTCGATTTTCCTTCAGGAAAATCCCGTCAAGTCAGGATTTTCCTCTCCTCCTCCGCATGTGTCCCCAAAAATCCTGTAACTGGACAGGATTTGGGCAATATTCTAATATTCTCTTCATTAGTTTTACGATTTAATTCAACGTGTTCCACTTTTAAGTGACTTCTTTTGCTGGGTACTTAAAACCAGCTACAAAAGTTTACAGCTTTAAAACAAGGTTGCGGCACAGATAAAAAAGGTTGAATAGTTGTCTGCGACAAACCCTATATCAAGTTTATAGTGTGTTTCTACATAATACCTACGTAAGTCCCTTTACATCGTGCACTGATTTGACAGATACGTACGCAAATGACTTGTTGAGTGGCTGACTCTAGCCCTACGCTGAGTATACCGTACCATTCTCCAATAATATTTAGGTAATTGAGCGTTAATTATTGATTGGAATGCCCTGTCAATCTGTGGTTGATTAATTTGAGGTTAATAGGCTGACGCTACGCCAGTCAAAATTTAGCCTGATGCGAAAATTCCGATATGTATTTGATTAACCGTAATGGAATTTAGTTTGATATTTACATTAGTGGAACATGTGAAATTTAGATATCAGGTTTAAGCCTAATACGATTTTATCTTATACCTGGCAAAGCTAGGCTTTAACTAATAGGCTTTGAAGGGTGAAAATCTGTCAATTTTCCTCGCACAGGAATGCTAAGCTTAGTAACTTGTTCCATAGCAACAGCGGCTTTTATTCCAATTATGTATTATCTAGATACATTCACTTCGATATATTATGAGACACTGAAGTATACAAATATTATTTTATCGAAAGCTTTCACACTAAAGAGCAACATTCCCAACACCCCATCACTCTAATAATAACAGATGCTGTTTCATGGTTCCTCAAATAAAAATATTCACCTAAAGTCCTCTGGTTGATGAATGTAGGGTCTCAGCAATGAATAATGGGCGTCGCTTAATAACGGCGGCGTAATTGCGTTATCTAGGCGCCAGGGGGCGGGGGAACCTCTGCTATCCATAACTGAGAACTCATAATTGTCACCGGCAGACGGACGAGTACCTCTGCCCGGAGTTATGGTCGACATGACGATATGTCTCATTGTAATTAGCTGCTTGTTATTAATAAGGCTTGAAGGGCTTAGAAGGAGGATGTTTTTGGGTCCAAATATAACATCAGGTCCGTTTTTCCCGAAGAGGTAACCACAGGTATTTACTTACTTCCTTACTAATAAACGTATTATATCAGGTGAATTACACACCGATTTCTCTCTTTCAGTCGTTAGTAATTTGACTTTCGAAAGAAGAAGACAAAGCATCGTGTAACGATACAGGCGCTATACAACGTTTATTAGTAAGGAGGTTACTGTATTAGATATCCACATTTCGCCAGTAATGTTTAAGACAGTTTGTATTACCATCAGACGGACACAATTCCAAACCCCGGGCTGCTTCTGTGAAATTCCTATTTGAGGAACCTCAAATATTCTCATTAAATAACGATTAATTTCTACTCATTCAACATCGATAGGTACCATATAATTAACGTTGCCTTCAGGCACCACTGTACGCGACACATAGATAACAGTTACAGTTCCGCTAAGTATATTATTAAAGATCTGGGAAACACACCTGCATGTTTCGCGGAATTTAATACGCCTCCGCTGTTGAGGCTTCAGGCGATTCCATCTAGTTCTGTCTGAGGGCCATTAGTGTGTAAATATTACACTTAAGATACGACACACGTACATTAAGTTTGTATAAAGTACGAAATCTCGACATAATTCATGAAATTTGTGAACACAGTTCATAAAAACACTGTTAGTTCCAAACTCTATTCAATTAACTGAGGTCGCTAGAGGTTGCGATTGTGCGAATATCTAGTGATCTAACTATTGGAACGTCTGCTTAATTCCACCATATAAGATAAAGAAGATAGAATGCCCCGTCTCGTTTGTCACCCTAAAGAGTGAAAGAGACGAGAAGAGAGTTAAGAAGTGCCGAAGAACGCAATTGATCACGCTAATTCTCGAAGCTTTGCGGAAAAAAATGTCGACAATTTGTCACGTTATAACGAGCAGTGGATTCTTAGGTAATGTTTTCTTTGAAGTGAAGACGGCGATTTTTCTTTATTACAGTGCGTGCTAAATAATGGTTATATTAAATTGTATGGTACCTATGCACTATTATGTAAATTACTATACCTGACATTTGGTGACAAAATCTGGACATATTTTCCCATTTTGTCTTCCGGCGAACGCATATGAAAACATATGGTTATTGTTCGCCAAACTTTAATACTGATCGTAAACTATCACTGAAGCTTTTAAATTCATGTTTTGCCCACCGGTTGTATTAAACAATATGCATTTCGGCTTCCAGCTGATCCGTTTATACTGAATTATCAGCAGTGCTATCGCAGCACTCTGAACCGAATTTCCTAAAAGCAGATTTTGCCATGTGCAGTGTCAGAACATTGTATTAGTTAGCTTGACATGCCGAGCAATTGAAATTGAACTCTATCCAGCTAAGTGAAAGACGATTTTAATGTCGTACCGAATGCTAGTTCACGATCTAGGTGCGTTCGGGTACCCTAGTAGGTGGATGAAATATGAAGGCACAAAGGAAGAATCTCATTCCGTTCGTGCCTGAAGCGTTGCTCTAGGAGCGGGAATGATGTTGGATATTGAATGTATGAATGAATGAAATTGTACAAAGCAAATGAAGTGTATAGTTAGGTTACTTGGGCGCTGAGCATTGAGTTACAGAGTTTAATCCGCAGTTCATTTATTTATACGTTTCTCAATTTCCACAACGGTAGCAAACGAGTATTTGCTACCGTTGTGGAAATTGATAAACATTTACGAGTTCAATTTAGTAATTCATTTTTTGCGAAGTTTCGTATTGATACCAAAATTCGATGTGTAAGATAATTTATACCAAGACAAGACTTTAAATCAGTACCTTTTACAACCCTGTCAATAAAGAAACAACAGAAAGTAGAAGTGAATCGTAAAAACAACACTAATCTGGATGTGTCCCCAAAAAATCCCGTACCGAAAGTGCGCACCCGGCGTTACACCGAAAATATCGTCTGTTTTGATTTATGTGCCTTAAAAGCGGCCCTTGCTCCGTGCCTCGAGTTATTGTTTTTCCCCTTATGAAAATGGCGTATTTTTCCCACCCGCGGTCCACTGCCGAGCAAAGTTTCTTCGTGATTTATTCACCATTAAAGTTTATGTAGCGAAAAGCGAAAATATTGTATTTTTGAGTTTTGACTTTGTTCATAATTCCACCAGATAATTTAATTAAATGAACAAGTGGATAATTTGAATAAACAATTTATAAATAAGGACGAGGGTATGATGCCTTTTAAATGAATATAACGAATGTAAAGGGATCTTATTAATATAAAAACATGAGATGCAAAACAATAAGTTATCTCCTTGACCAGTCAATATTTTCGATTTTCCAAAACATTTAGTTAATTTTAGACCTTTTTAAAAGCGCGCAAGTTTAGTTAAAACTGAAGCTATTATAAACAACTTCAATACTTTAAAACAACATGTGGCCGTTATTAAATCACGCACCATATTGCAGAAATTTCGTTGAAGTTTGTCGCCTATAAAATATTTTATAGCAGCAAAAAATAAAGCGCACTATAATACGAATTTAACGGTACAGAGACACATTCATAGTCATGTAAAACGTTTAATGGAGGAAGAATGTGTTTGATACTTATGATTAATTTTATAATGCCGCCACACCAGAGCAGGTAATAATTTTTGAGTCATCTGTCAGACTTCGACAACCTTTACCGGTCACCCCCTTATTAATTAACGTGGGGTAAAGTTATGCCAAACGTAAATGTCGGCAAATGTATGGTTAATGTGAAGGTTATACTGGACAGAACGTTACTCCACATCACATCTTCCATTCGATCATCAAACTGCTCTTTAACATCTTTAAGAAACTGATGCCTTAATCTTATGCAACCATCATAATGTTCTAAAATTACAGCATTCCTTTAAACAATTTATCTTCCCCTTGATTTTCTGAAGCAGACACATACCACTGCTTGTCCCTGTTCAAAGGTGATAAATTTGACACGTGCCCGTCAATCGACGTATTTTCATGTAATTTCAGTTGAATAATACTGTCACTCATCATTAGGACTCATAATAAATGTTCTGAATGATAATAAATGACGCCCAGTAAAACAGGTTACGTTTGAGAAACGAAAAATAATTGTATGTTCTTTTTGTGACACTTTCAATCTTTCTTATTTTACAGCTCTGAATTTCTAGGAATATACCACAAATTCTTAAAAAAAACTTTTTTTTCTGACTTACTAATTCATTAAAAAGAAATTAGCAAAATACCTAATGCTCTACTGCTGAGAGCTTATTCGTGGCAAGCATGCATTCGGAAAGTGAAACAGAACACTCGACAAGTTGGTTTTGGTCCAACCCTTTTTTGGCTTCACACAGCAGAATAATTGGGTCTTTTGTGGTTTCCGGCAACGTGTGTCCCGTAATGGGCTTGGCTTTTTGTGCCTTTGAGCCGCTCTACTGTCTATTGGGCTCTTTACATCCAACATTGGCTCCTTTACTTTGCAGAAAATATTTGCTAACGTGCGGACGGGCTCTGCATGTTGGCACACGAAACTTTTTTGTATTTAACTTTACCTAAAAAATATTAACATTCATATTACTGAGACAAAGTTAAATGTGAATATAAAGTAGCATCCCGCTAAGTGTTTTACTTCGTTAAAGTTAAATCTTTATCAACGGTGCTGATGGTAATTTTGATCTCCGAAAAGAGAACTTAAAATTGTCTTTTGAAGTAGATGTTTACAGTTTTTGTACGTGAACACCTTGAAAGTCAGGGAGCCTCACGCTATGACATTTCACGGCAGCGATAACTTTTTAATGCCAGCGTGTTCGTACACCGTCAATCATTCTCGTGGACACTAATGACCTCACTTTGGTGACAATAACATTTCCATCTAAATTACGTAATAAAAAACAAGTAGAGGAAAGTTCATTAATATCATAAACATTTTCGTTTCCCTCCCCTCAGTGGCGGCCTTGTTACAGTAGCCTCCGTGTAGATAAGAGCGCACTGGCTTTCCGCTGCCGGAGGGCTGCTATCTAATTCTCTCTTGTTATGATAAATGGTTAACGCATTTCCTAAACATTGATGTATTATTCTACGTTTAACATTCCATCTAAATTACTTGAAAGCTTTTGTTCAAATCTTAGACATTTCTCGAAGCCGATGTTTATACTAATTGCTTCTTTGGAGGTTCGAAACAGATTATCCAGATTTTCTTTTGTTAAAAGAGCACGAAACTCAATCTAGTTTTGTTATTTTGGCATTGACATTTCGATGTCTATTTTTTCGGTTGGAAGGTGGAGCATAGGTATGGTCCTTTCAGTCGACACGACACGACATATCGCGTGATGCGCGCGCCTCGCCGTAATTACGTTACATCAACCAAACAACAGGGAGCAATAACTGTAACCCATTACTCCACGTTCTAGTGAAAACGCGCAAGTTTGCGTTAATGCCGCTAATGCCTCTTTACGCTGTAAAACGGTGGTGGCTTTTATGCTGTTCGTAAGTAACACGATATTTTGACGCGGTATATTAATAATTGAGTAAGTGCTTGCGCAGAATGCACGCGCGGCTGCTTTGGAATTTTGACCAAAGTAAAGTGTGACATTATCCCAAGAGGATATAGGTAGGATAACCTGTTTACCTATATAGTTACTTACTGTATGTAAACAGGTTATAGAAGATATTTAATCTCGCGTAAATTGAAAATGATCGACATGAAAACTTTTCTTACTATAGTTTTACTACTGGTGAGTGCTAGTTAGCGTACGCCACTTACGCAAACCTGAGCCCTATCTACCTAATTGCACTGAATACAAACGCATCGAATTCGAAATAGTGTTGTACCATGGCCTTACCTTAATAATAATTTTCGAGAGTGGTTTAGGCTTAGTAGGCTTATTGTATAGTCCAGAAGCCCGAAAGGTTTCACCTTTTTAGTCTGGATACGAATTCACCAATATTACAAATTTTTGGGTCTTCGACTGCAATTTATAGTTATTTTCCAATTTAGCCCAAATGTCGTCTGACAACTATTGCCACTGTACTGCATGTTGTTAACAGCCAACATCCTTGGGGGATCGATAATGCTGTAATCACTATGCTTGGCAGGCAGATTGGTGGCCGGCCGATGTTATTAGCACATAGATGAATGCTGCCCATCCTCATATAATCCCCCAGTCGTATATTACAACACGGACTTGAAGTTAGGGGAGGACAATGTCATAGATCTCTCTCATGTGAAGTATAGATTTATTATTAAACTAAAAGCAGGGCACTATACAGGGTGTAAGGGACAGCCCTCCGCAGACTGATGGGATGAATTCAGCATATCATACTAAGACGATCGGTAGATACTTGAAATTATTTCAGGAACGTTATGGGAATCCCATAACCCTGATTTGTATTATTACCTCAGGCGCAATGTATCGTTACCGTGGCAAAACCCGCGTAGCCACACTCTCAGTGTCGGAGGGGGCGCGCTCGAGTATTTTAACATCCATTGCTGGTTTTTTTATTTTAGGTGTTTTATTTACATAAATGGAGTGCTGCGTACAGAGAATGTAATTTTACATTGAAATAAAGGGATAGTAACTGAAAAAATTATAAAAAAATGAAAAGTTTCCTGAGAAAATTTTCGGTGGAATATGATTCTAAGTAAGGAGCTGAATGCCCCCTGTTAATTTGTGGAGGGCTGTCCCTTACACCCTGTAATCATTCCAAAACTTTTCTAGGCTTTCCTTCTGAAAATAAATGCATAAAAGTATATATTTTTTATGTACTAGATTATGAAAAAAAAAATCTTAAACATTTTAGTTAGCTAATTTACTAACCTGTTCTTACCAATTGTATAAATTCATGAAATAGCTAATACCTAATACAAAAAAATCTATAATACTAGCTTCGTGAAATCTTTATAAATTTTAGTCTGTTACTCAGTGATAATATAGCATTCTACTGGTAAAACAATTTATAAAGTCGGCCGTGTAGTTTATGAGCCTATTCATAACAAACAAAAAAAATACAAATCAATCTCTATAGAATATAGATAGTTATACATTGTAAAAGATAATAAGCACCCATAAAACACATTCTAATTCCCAACGACGTAAAACGTATACCTTTAACAGAAATGATTATACATATTGTCTTTGAGGCATTACGTGGCTAATTTGTAGGTTCTATATAAAGAGGTATAATTTGAGTAGTCGCCTTGTTTGTACCCGGTCGCTAGGTGACTGAACGACAGGTGGATTATGTCCCGTGCTATATCGATTTTACCTACCACGTAGCTATTTCTACGGTACTTCATGTTTTATTATTTCATAAGCTCGATTTGTAGCTTTGTCGTATATTGCTGTGTATTTTCAAAGTGGCTCAAGAATTCAAATTGGTTTTGGTAATGGGAATGGTGTTGGTTTGTTTCGCCTCAAGTTTATTTGAAAAATATTTGTAGCACAACTGTTTAACATTCTATGGTTAGTGTTATGTTGCTGTAAACATAACCCAAAATACTAAGTACTTAGTATTTTCTAAAGATATTAGCCTGTTCCCGTATTATTTGAATAGGTAATCGATCTCGTTCCTAAACAATAGTGTTCTGGAACAAACAAAGTATTCCCTTACATACAAAGCCTCTTCAATCTTGAAAAGGAAAGAAAGGTACCCATATAAAACATATGTAGCATATAAAGCTGTAAAATGTACAAGACTCCCCATCTGTTATCCTCGAACTGTTAGCTCCGCGGATAAAAACAATAGTTACAGTTCATTCGGCACGACAAGGGCATTACTTCCACGCTCTACACTTGCGGACAAAAACATTCACTATTCCATTTTAGAGGTACAATATTTTTGTATTGGCAATTTAGATAAATATTTTTACGTCTTTTTTTAAAGTTATAAGTTTTACGGCAAGTATTTTGTGTTGCACGCGATTTTAATAAAAAAACATTGCATTGCGTAACGTTATTTTGTATCAAAATCATGTGCACCCGCAGAAACTTAAATTGAAGTAGGCGCTTAGTTTGAATAATGGGGTATTAATAAAACTAGTTGCTCACTTATATGCTGCTCGGTTATTAGAGACATTTTTCACACCTTTTTCATACAAAACTTGCGTCATACGAGTCTACTTTTTGGAGCGTATTGTTACAAAGCGATATAAGTCGAGGTTTGAGGCTCGCATCGATCTCGGCAAGTCCCTCTAAGCCAGCCTTACAAGGGTCGAGAGAAATAACCTTCGAATATTTTGTAACTAGCGTTACAAATACGCTGTGCCCATTTTTATGCTCGTAAGTATTGGGACGGAATAATAGAGAGATATGTGACTATTTTTAGACGGTATTATTTCAGTTTTTCCGGGCCAATTTCACTTTCGATGAAAGATAAACAGAGGTGAGGATTTTTTTATTACCAAATGGACTATTTTTAATGTTTATATTACTTCAAGATATTCCATATATTTTGGTTTGAAATAACGAAATTCCTGGACAAGTGCTTCGAGAGAGGTTAAATTATTTTAACAAGTTAAAAATTATTTCATTCGTTTTCTAAATCTACCCATAACAAATAAGGCCATCTACCCGGTTTTATTATGTACTAACTTCCGCCAGCGGCTTCACCCGCGTGATATCTTTATTAATTATAGCTTTTGTTACTCAGTGATAATATAGCAATCGATAGGTGAAAGATTTTTTGAAATCGGTCCAGTAGTTTTTGAGTTTATTCATTACAAACAAAAATACAAATCTTATCTCTTTATAATATTAGTGTAGATAACTAAATCACATCGTTCTCTTTCACCGTCACTAAATTAAAATAAGAGTCCAGACTGAGGTAGAGCATGTTTCGCAATCCGCTACAATACCTACAATTTCACAATCATCGATCTCGCAAATCCGACGTAAGCTGCTCTTGTGACTCTTAGGGGACGAAAGGTACGAGGGGTGAGAATAACAAGACTATACCACTCTTAAAACAAAGGGAATTCCAACAATATAAATACAGTTAATCACACACGCAAAGGAATGTAACGACACCCTTAAGGCGCTCCGGTAAGAAATTACCCCAAGTAGAGCAAATCAGGCCGAGATGAAGGGCTGACGCTGACAGAAACGTACACATGAAAGCACCTGTGGCCACAAACTCGAATTAAACTACCTACGCTTATAACAATTTATGTATACTCCCATATAACTGCATATTACGCAGAGGCAGTTAAGCCGCGGGTTTTCTGAGATGTTCTTAACATGCTCGGTAACGTGTGTAGGTGTACCGCTAAAGTCAGATGTATAATGCCGCCAAATGAAACTCTTTACACTGGTGAAGCCCTTGGCGCCCTCCTAATAATATTAAAATTTATTAAACTTGATGCTCTTTTAATAACAGCTGGTTCATACGAAACTAATCTTAAGTGATATAGCACTACAGTTTTCGGCGTAAACTTACGAGCAATTAAATAGACTCACTTCAATATTAGTTACATTGTAAAAGTTAAATAGATATATTTTGAATATTATAGCTTGATGTTCCATTAATTTATTTAAATAGAGACATGATTTAATTATTATTTCATGGAAATTGTGTTTGAAATCAAAACTCTTCATTTATTACATTCTAAAATGTGGTTTATGTGCATACCTACAGTAAAAAAATTAATATTAAACAAACGATTCGTCGAAATACACAATACAGCGCTGTATAATTATGGCAGCTAAATAAACATAAAGACTACGCAGCTAATTAAAACGAGACCGGTAAATGAAATTAGATTAAACAGCAGTCCTCACTACCAACTACCACAACAAAGCCTCGAGGAAATATATAAGGAGCACCCTTTAATCTGAACGGCAGTGTATAAGTATTTCGAAGAGCTCTTTTGTTTCCCGAAGTATTGTTGCTCGGCTGCCGATCTGTTGTGTGAAAAGTTGGAGCCAAGTCGGCCGATTGAGGCAAGTTTCAGTGAAATCAGACAAGTTACATCGTATTCCTGGCGGCTTTTCACTTCCAAGTTGGCTGTTGCGTGACGTTGATGCGACCCAAGTTTGTTCTTTATCCATTGAGACTTTAATTATAGTCGGAGGAAACCAGAATGCTCCCCTAATGGATGTTGTGTGGTTATTTTGAGTTTTGTTAGTTTACTGTGTGAAATTGAATTTTATTAAGGAGTTTATGGATGACTCGTTCTGCGACCCTAAATACTAAAATAAGCTTAAAAAGACCCTTTCTAATAACTAATAATGCCCGAGTAAATAATCCAAGATAATCAGGCCTAAAATATTTTTTTCTGCTGTATATGGAAAAGCCGTCAGCTGTTTAAATATTATATTAAAATATAAGTTAAAATAAAATTCTAACTCTAAAGATAATATTATGTTCTACATTTCCAATAAAATTTCAAACAATATCGTAATATTCTGTTCGTGTTTTCGCGGCCAATCAGGAAGAGTGCTGCTTGCCATTTGCCCCACCTCAGCTACGCCCATACATTATGTGATGGCAAAAAGCCTTCTTCCGGTGTTTATTTACCTACACGTACATTAGGTTTTTGTGTCGCACCTGAAAACGACATGAAATTCAGGCCTGAAATACATTTTTGTAATGTACGATAGCGTACCTACCTTTCTCTACTGAAAAGAGTGAAAAATAAAAAGAAAAACCAACTTCAAATGGCGTAATATTAAATTATAAAAAAAAAATTAAAAAAATAATCCTTATTCAATAAAATATGTTATTTATGTTATATCTGAAACGGTGTCTGAATTCGACGCCTTGTAAAATCAGCGTCATGAAATTCCTTTTGATAAATGCCAGAAACATACACACCCTTGGTGTGGGTTCCTTCTGTATAAAGTCATTTGAAAATATAACTTTAGTTTCCATACTACGATTGGAGCCCACCGCCACCGTCAATTACATGTTTGAGGTTTTAAGCCGGTTAAAGAACCATTGTTGCTTGTAGATATTTTGTCTTGCACAGCAAAATATTCGATTACCAACCTTTTCCCCAAACAATAATGTAGGTAGGTACTACCCACCGATTCATCACAATAATCTGTGCGTATATGAGCTCAATCTAAAATTTATATTGTCAGTCGATTGTTAGCTTACGATCTGCGCCACCATTGTCCGACCGTGTCCAGTAATAGCGGACTAAGCAAACAAAGTGTAATCAGCATCATTTGCATACGCACACAATATTGAATGTGTAACTAATCATTGCAGGCTAATACATATCATATTGTAATTGATTGGCAAATTAATTTTGACGTTACACTGTATTTGTTTATAAACAATTCCAGTGTTATTTTCCGGTGTTACCTGAGAACGTAACTACGAAATGTTTTTGCTCTTTACATTTTCTCAGTTTTCCTGAAAACACGCAAGTCTAAAATCATGTGGGATGTAAACTGAATTACAATTTAACCCCAATAGCAAATTAATAGGCTGCTGAGAATAGATGGTCCGATAATATTATAATTGTCGTAGTATTAACGATAAATCGCTTAGCAAACGTTAACCAGGACGCTTGACAATAAATAATCAGTGTCGCCCACTAAATTATTTTAGCCCATTAGCACGACAGAGCCGACACAAATTAATCACGGGAATGACAGTGAAGGCGTTCAACACTTTCCTGAAGCAAACAGCCCAGAAAAGCGGCACGATGTAATGTCAATTACGGTGAAATAAGGTGCTAATAACTTGGCTAATGTTTTTCTCCGTGGCCCGTAGTCTCTCTGAAAATAAACCTATATTGATTCATATATCCCTAATGCCCATATTTATATACAACTCCATAACAAAAGCTTCTTTAGCATCTTGTATTTTTAGATTTTTTTTAATAATTTAGGACGGGGTTGTTGGTTTATGATATAAACCGAAATTGATGTGCCTCTAAGTGACAATAACATAGAAAAAGTAGGCATCGTCGGGACACATCGCTCTTTATAGATAAAAGTTAGCCTCTGGGAATGATCTGCACGGAGAGCAGTGAAAACAACTGTCTTTAGGTAAAGTTGAAGACAAATCACCCGTGCGATATGGCGTCTGCGTCATCTGTCACTATCGCAACTGTCAAACTGGCCTGCTAAATCGATCACGCGCGAACTAATATCGAAGTTGTGCCGACAAGTCACGCGATTTGGGCGACCGGAGGCCCGACTAGTCGTACACGGGCAAACTTTTTACGTGCACCCGGTACTACGGCACACTTCGTTTTATTGGATGTTTCCGTGCAAAGTTGGCTCTGTCGTCTTTTTACACTCCTTGAGGAATCGACGTGATCTTTGAACAGTATTTCTGAAACTACAGTTTTATGAACGGCTATATTTGTCCCTTATTTCGTGTTGTTTGTACTAAACTATCATATCGTTATCAACTGACTACTCACTTACCTAATTAATGCCTACAATGTATTAGGCTAATAACCTTAAATGACGTGTAATAACGAATTAATAGACCGTAATGGGTAATATATTATGAGCTAGCAATAGGCGATTGGTTGACAACGACGATTTACGTTAAATACGACTGTAGTAAACTCGCACCTTTTTAATGTTTAACTTTTCCGTCCTAAGTGGTGGTTTTACTTTTTGTAACCGAGACCGAGACACGTCCAATTAACTTGAACCGACAATTCCGAAACATCGAAACATAATTGTTTCCTCGTTACATTAATAATAGGAAACAAGAGTAAGATTCTTGTAAGACAAAAAAAGGGAGACGACAATATAGGATTATCCCGCCATGCGATGAAACAATAAATAATCTTCACGTCCAATATAACACTAGCTCGAATATGGTGTGAGAAAAAAAGACGTTTATATTTATATTTTTATATCCTCCAGCGACTCAACAAAGCACTTGTGTAAAGGTCTAGTGAATCTCGGGTTTCGTCGATGTTTGCCGAAGGATATCCCGGGACAAACGAGTCCGGGGCTGGCGATCCCGGGATCATGGCCGCGTTTAGGGACAACAATAGCGATGGAGGCACCCTGATACCACGATATATATTATCTTTGTTGACACCACATCATGTAGGTCGTTTTTTGTCGCCAATTTTCTCATTGTTGTTGTAAAATAACTTTAGTCCCGGGAAATGGTGTTTCTTTTTGTAAAGTAAAAGGATTTAGTTACGGTTAAAAAAGTTATACGTCGTCTCTTCAATCGTGTCCAAAACGTTTGTCCCTAAAAATGGGAAATTCTATCCAATTTTTGCTCTTTGACCTTTTGTGACAATATTTTGTGTCAGGTAAAAGAGATGGAAACTGATTATATTTTTCAATATAAGGCGGTATGTAATAGTTACGTACACCTCCGTACCTACCCATTGTGTCTCGTTCTGGCAGCTGTAAGAGCAAGGTTACATTGATCCGATCACTTAGTGTTTACTGTGAGAGATTTGCAAACATCCTTTGTGTGCGAAGCCGAGGTGATAATACTCGCAACCATTTTTGGTCCCTTGCACACAATAGGGTACACGGGGTATCATTCAATCAAATGTCCGTTTTATAACCTGAATGCAGAATGATGTCATTGACATATACACGTAAGGGCAACAAGATACCTACTGTTAGCCGAGAAAGGGAATTCTGCCTTTTTATGTATGCCTCAAGTTCAGTAAATTAACTCATTGTTTTATTTAGTACGGTTATTTACGTCTAGTAAGAGTATCTTTAAAAATAAATGATAATATATTTATATTTGGTAGAATCCCTTTGGTAAATCCATGTTCATGGCCACCCATATTAGTCGGTAATTTAATATAGGATATAGTTAATTTGTCGTAGCACCTACTGGTACATGACCATACAATTAAAGCACTTGACCCGGACACACGCATGGCCCGTATGACGCCAGGTCAATGAAGATCGGGTCAAAATGTTTCAACCTCATTACTGCTTACATGCTGTCACATACACACACCACACACACACATGCTGTCACATGTTGATTCATAATGGAATTACGTTTTAGTTTTATTATTTCAAAACTCCGTGAAATTAATTCTTCGATTAAAAAATAAAAAGTGCAAGTTTTAGGTTAAAAGGTTTTGCTTATAAAAAGATATACTTGAACAAGATTTTGCCAGCAGCGCGTGAATATACTAAAATTAATAAATCAAACTCCAGCAAATCCTAACCTAACATAATTTTGTTATCTCTACCTTTGAAATCCTTTCATGCGAACGTTTATGATTTAAGAGATTTCTATCTTTTATCAACGTTCTAAGTACCTATTTTATTTAGATACAAATCTTGATGTTATTAATAAGAAAATTGTATATTAATGAGTCTCCTTTGTCTGTTTCAGGTACTGTTTATTATCTTAAGTCCGTAACGCACGGGTGAGTTAGAGAACATATTTCACCTCTACGCTCCGTTGCCCCGCTAGCCCTTCTGGAGCACCCTCCCAAAAATCTCATTCATAAAAGATTTTCGTATTATTCAGCGACGTATTCACAAAGTTATGCCCCTTAAAGAAATGAAGAAGAATATTCTGTGTTTGTACTGAAAAAATGTGTATTTTGTGAGTTGTAGATCAAAACAGCGGTCTCCTCCCTGGAGTCAGAGAAATATTAAAATATCTGTACTAAGGGGACGAAAACACACGATATAAGAAAAGATGAGGCGAGCTCAATTTTGCCGATTCGATGTCCCCAATTCGTTTGCTGAATTCTTAATAGCGCCTTGGGGTCGGCTTCGGTAGGTAATCGTGACACTTTAGTATTTAATCCGCGTTTGCCACGCGCCCCACTGTGCATCCCGTATAACTTGAATTTAATTGAGAACCGTTTTATTAATTCTATTTAAATTAATTTAGTTTTTTTGCAATTGGCTAAGTTGGAGACCTACTTACGCCATTTCCACGTTTTCCTTGGAACTTATACGTTTGCTAATCTTTTAATTACTTCTTACGGTAACTTTATCAGAGGGGTGGGCTATTCTTAGAGGCAGTCTAACTTTGTTCCGTACCACTCAGTAGATTATAATGATTTACATTTATAAATCAAAATATGTGTACTTCATGGAAGATAATATTAAATATATCACTCAATCAACATATTGCTCACAGAATAAATAAAATATGAGCAAATTTACCGTGTTTCTGCGAAATATTCAAATCCCGGGCTTACATATTTATGAAAATTATTTGTATTGAAATAACAAAAGTGCTCGATACTGTTCGAATGAGTATAATCCAGTGCTTAATTGTGGATTACTATTGTTGATTAATGTCATTTTGTGAAAATATCACAAATAATCTATTGGAAAATAGCAATCTAAGAATAAATCCCTATATATTGTGATGATGGAGCCTGTATTAACTGTTATAACAATTTTCTTCGTGTTAATAAGCCAATTTTGAGTAGATATCATTTTCCAGAGGTTCATACGTTTTCTTACCTTACCTACGTTTCCATCTTATATTATGCTGAACTTAAAAGATCCATAACGATAACTCAATGTGTATTTAGG
Organism: Lithophane semibrunnea; assembly: GCA_947363905.1. Classification (NCBI taxonomy): domain Eukaryota; kingdom Metazoa; phylum Arthropoda; class Insecta; order Lepidoptera; family Noctuidae; genus Lithophane; species Lithophane semibrunnea. The sequence continues at coordinate 9,958,921 of OX376197.1, read as the reverse complement.
CCTGCGTACTTATCGAATCTGTAAGTCGTGTTATAAAAGTAATTTATTCAGTTGACTATTTTTCTGACAGTTTAAGTGCATCCCCACATCTTCACCGGTTACCTGTCACAAACAATGCTTATTTAATTTTCAACAGATGTCTGCTTTGTGTTGCTTTTATCGGAGAAAATGCAAAACACATTGATCCCGTTTAAAATCAGCTCAACCTGTACAGAAAAGCGTACGTACTAAAGCAAATTATAAATTCTGCCGTATAAATCTCCACCTACTCGCCGGTTTACCGTCCGTTCTAATTCCCGACGCCCCGTATAATTGATCTACATCGTCTCCACAAGATAATTTCGTTCCGACTCGATCCCGTCCTATCGCTTGTCACTGTTTTATTACCTACCCTCTGAGCGCGGATTGCGGGAACTTGCGGAAATGTCATCGCATTACACACTTCAATCTGTTGAGTCTACTTAGAGACGCTTTGGAATAGAATACCTGCGTTCAGTTGAGAATTTTAAATTGGAAATAGATCGTCTACGGGATTTACATTTTTAATCACTGTCAGCATTATTTTGATTCGATAAAAATTTTGCCAACAGACTTATCTTTATGTTCCCATGCGTGCGGCGATAACAGCAGCTAAAACAGAAGTAGGTACTCGGTATCAATCGTAGGTTTCATAACAAGGGTAAATATGAACAGCCATAATATTTATGTATGTGCCTACATTTCTAGTCTCCAACAATATTTAAACGTCGTATTATTGTAAGCATTAAATACACAGTCATCTACAGTAGTGTATATTGACTCCCTTCATAGCACACAACAACGTGTGGGTACCATTTAACATGTTCTGAGAATACAATTAGTATTTCATTTGGAGCTGCGCGAAGATTACAAGACGAGTGGGAGTACTTACTACAATATATTGCTTCTGTACGAGAAGATTTATATAGACACGCTCAAACATAACACTCAGTGTGTAGCGAACAAAATGGAGTCTTCGCGTGACTGCGTATTTAGCCGGCACTGTTGAACTACGATCATCGACGACTAGACTTGAGCCCAAATTTGTTCACTCAAAGTTATACAAATAAGTTACGAGTCTAAGTATTGAGTCCATAAAAACTAAGCACGATAACGATGACAATGTACCAGTAATAAAGGCAGAGGTTGAGTCTTTAAGCGGGGAACGAAACGACTGTCGTTGAACAGCCTCCACTACGCCTAATTGGTCTTACGATTACTACCCTCGCACCAGGCATTTTAAACAAAAAGCAGTTTAAAATACGCAAGCGTAAGGTCTGTATTGCAAAAAAGCGTGTTAAAATAAAAGCCTCCTGGAGAGCCGTCCGCCCTTTTTCCACGTGCTCGTTGTCAGTGTAATTGATCGTCTCTGGCGCTGCGAGATAATTCCGCTGTGACGTGATCCGCATTGTTGTGACCGTTTTATTACGCCCTCACTGCTTCCGAGATGCAAGGGAAATGCAAAACAAACAGACGTTAATTGGACCAGATATGACTCAATATACCATAGCCCCTTGCGACATTTTTTGGATGTGCGAGTATAAAGAAGATTTTTACGCGCTTGACAACTTTGTATGCCACATGAAACCCTCATTTACATAAATTATACGGAGATCACATGAATGATGGTAGGATTATCAGGAGGGAAACCACATACTTATAGATCCGTTCCTACTGTTATGACCAAGATACGAACTTTTTTGGCAACATTAAGAATTTTTCCCAAAGTTTAAAGCCGAAAGTATGATAAATGTTGCACTGAATGATTTACATTTTAAAGAGTTTTGCCCAAAGAAAGTTATAATCTTAATTAAATTCTAATATTGCAAAATATAAGTAGCAAATACTTGTTGCTAGCTTGTAAGTTCCAATCAACCAAATTAATCATTTCGTGGATCATTGCCTAAACCCTTTGAGGCTTCCTTTATTTCAGTAACACGAGCAGAAACAATTGTCTTTGAGGCTGAATACAAAGTTCCTCCGATTGAATTAATTCAATTGCTCTGTTTCATCTCGCGAAAACAAACGTTAAGGTGAACATTGTACACGACTCTCGTACTTCTTAGTCTGCCAACCTTGATCAACAATACCTTCAAACAAGTTTGTTATAGGTTTCCCTTTACATACAAGGGTTTCAATAATACTACCATTAAGTACAAATTGAAATACAATACTTACAGCAAACTTTGTTTCTGTTTTAAGATCCAATACTGAAGCATAAACCGAATGAAGCCATGTCTAGATTTTTATTTTAACAAAACGTACTGTATGTATGTACAGTCACGGACTTTAATTGATGAGCCACCTGGCACCGTTCGTATTTTAGCCGTGTGATGCAAATCGGATTTATTCGGTTCCCGACACGCAAAGTCATATGTCTTCGTATTAGAAGAAGAAAATTATATTTCATATCTTTACCGGTTGGCTAACCTGAGAGCCAGAACTACAAACTTGACAGCAGAGTCACTACCCAAAGTCAACCAATTGCAGGTCTAGCAACAGTAACCTTTTTTTTTTTTTTTGAGGGTGGGATATCATCCAATGACTTCTCCCGCTCTGGGTGGAGCGGAAGGGCGTGTCAGACTTTTACTGACTAAAACCCACCCGTGTTCCTTCAGTTGCCTGTTGCCAAGGTCCCGGTATCCCTTTCGGACTAACCCGCAACCCTGGCAAGCAACAATAACCTAGCAACGATAAACAATCGTTGCTAGGTTACTGTTGCGATAGTAACGTTAGCGTACGGATAAATATTAATAGTCATTTTAACAAGTTCGAAAGTAACGTCTCTGACGTCTATATTTCAACTGTCACTGTCTTCAGATATGTTTTCAGAATTATCGAGTTAATGAGCTATGATTCAAAGTAGGTCGGTATCAAATAGATTGGATAAACTTAATGAAACATTGTATTTATTTTTATCATTGAGAACTTATTAGTCAACCTCTATGGATAAGACTATTTCCGATTAAAATTAAATTATTTATCATCTTGTTTACGAGCGTGGGATTTGAGTTCGTGTTTAATCGTGTAATCTCGTGAATGTATGAAACTGCAAAATTGAAAAGTTTGAAGGTGGCTCATCAATTAAAGTCCGTGACTGTACCTACCTAGTCATCTACAGTTTTCAATAGTTGTCGGTTGGTCTATAAAATAATCATTAAATATTTACTGGTTCATCATGTGTGCCATGTAGCGTGCAACAATTTTTTGCAAATCTCGCCAATACAGGACGTGTCGGGGTTGCGCGGTGGTTTCCATAAATTATTACAGTGGAGGGTTTATCCGAGATAAAATTAAATTCACCAAACGCTCGTCCGTCGGAATTACATCCGCCAAATTACCGGTCATTGTGGCACGGACCCGTTGTTGTCCCCTCGATTATTCCCGATGACGATTGTCACGCCAAATATTGATATAGATTTGCACTTCATTTCACCCCAATTCGTTTGTTTTCGTTTCATCACATTTTGAAAACAAACATTCCAGTGAACTATGAAATCTCCCCACTCTACATCACTGCAAAATATAATTCAAATATTTTGAGTGCTAACATTTCACCGACTGTAGATTTAAATATAGTATTGTTATCAAAATGTTATTCTGTGAAGCCATATTTGAAAATGTAGATTTGAATTTGTCCTCCGGCTCTGCAGCATGTTGCGCACGATACATATCTCACTTTTCTAAAACTGACACTTGTCTAGATAATAATTTCAGTGGAAATTGTGTTAAAATCGACGCACCAGTCTTGCTTTTAGCCAAAATTCAGCGACAATAAGTCGATCAAAAACATCTGACCGTAAAAATCCACTAAATTACATTAGGAAGAAAAGTAAAAGCTCTTCCATGAACTTAAAGTCATTTCAAGTTAAAAGAACAAACTTGAATATAATTTGTATTTGAGTCAGTTCGCCTCAGTTCACATCGCGTCGGCGGCTCCCAACTTTGTAACTGTGTAGCAATTATAATAATGGGTTACACATAAAGTAAATTGGGTGGAAGTTCATTCGATTGTTAGTACAAATGTGTTCTACATCGGAACAGTATGCGACCCACATAATTCCTTTAGAGGTGATCACACCAGATTGTGGAAGTTTTATATTGCATTTGTAGGAGTTAGTGGATGGATGGCGCTTCAAATTTGGATGCAAGTAGCAGTTTTAGAAAACCTCGCGCTTATTAAAATATCCACTCTAAAGAAATATTCATTAAAACAGTTAAATTAGGTATGCGTCATTTGTAAGCGAATGATTAACCCTTCAAGAATCGAAACACTCATAAGCTTACATGGCATTCGTTCCTGTTATGATTTATAAGTTTTCATCGGAACTTTGCAACGCTCAACGCACAAGGGAATTATTATTTATGACTACAACACCTGCGACAGGACGTGGAAAGTTTCCTTAAAAGTCTCACTCGGCTGGCTTGGGGTAATGGGGGGAATAAGTCTACGCTCCTCGCGCCTAATTTGGCAACCCGAGGCGCGGAATTTATAGGGGTGGGGCTCTACAGCTTGAAATATTCGAAGGCTCCACTCGACCGTGAGTTATGAATGAATCCCGTTAAAGAACCCGGAAAATTTCTAACGGCACGCGTAACGGTTTTGACATGCTACGGGATCACTCACGTCTTATTACCAATATTGTCTCTATTTTATGTTAAAACGCAATTCGTAATAATGTATTTTCCTGCTTCTTATATATTAGGTTTACCTCTCTTTGCATGTCGAAGGTAATTGAGCTCATGAATGTTTAATTTACGCAAATGCTCATGTGGGCTTGAGTACGAAATTAACGATACAATGAGTTCGAGTGATGCTCGTTTACTTTGCGAAGATTGTAGCACAACTAGAAAATGCAGTAAGAAGGCGAAAGCAAACAATCAGCGCTGGCGAATGGAATATAAAAAAAGGATGAGCTTTAATGGGCACTACATCGGTAACAGCCGCACGACGCGGCGGTCCGCATTCAAATCTGTGTGATTTATGCGAAGTAATCGCTTCGGCGCTCCTGCCTGATGGAAAACTGGAGAAAATGGCAGTCTATATTATTTATGAGGGCTAGACTGCGTTTAGTCCGTTGGTCAAACAACATGCAAGAATAATAAATGAGCACAGGAACACACAAACTGAATACAAGGTACTTGAATTACGGATGGACCCGACATCGATTTTTGAACAGGAATTTTAGATCGAAGTTAAACATTTATAAGATGGAGTGCTACTGCGGACACAGTCGACAGTGGCTACAAATTACCGGTGCCATTGTTACAACAAAACAGTCTGCTCGCTCGCCTGCGCGGGCTATTATGCTTATGAAACAAGCTTGCGAGTGTCCTAGCCATAAGTTCTGATTCTACTTACAACCATTTCTTTTATTAATTGTGCCGGGGTCGTAAAGTTTCAAGACGAAAGTTGACGAACGACCAACTTGTTCGCAGTTAGTGTCAACTTAATAACAGAAGTTGGTTAAAAATATGTTCGGCCGTAGTCTCGAAGCCACTGTTATAATAATGGTGGAACACTAAACTACCTTAATACTTTTACGTGGAAACTTCAAATTGAATTTCCAGTTGTGTGAATATTTCAGGAGCCCACTGTTGACTTTAAAACATTGTTTCCTCGGCCCGCACATAACATTTACTACAATGAAAACATGTGGTTTTACTTTTACATAAAATTCCGAACAAATTAATTATAATGTAGATATTATGTTGGGTTTAATTGTTATTTGAACAGAATATATTTTTAGGATAATGTTTTTGTATTATCTGCTTTGTACTGTTTTGAAATAGGCAGAAAGCCGAATTACAGTAGAAAGACATTTACTTATTAGGTTCAAAATACTTATAAACATTATAAATACTCCATTGTGATGCCTGCCGGTTGGAACTCTACATGTAGAAGCTAGAGTTTACAAATAAAAAAGATAAAGTATCAGGTTAAGAAGGTAGAACATTGAATCCCTACTGGCTAGTAATTTGTAGATGTTCGCGTAATGTACCCGATTTTACTCGTACATTTTCCCTCTAAAACAACTTTACAAAGATTATCTATAGAAAATCGAGTCACGTATCGGCATTGCAGGCGTGAAGGTACTTGTTCGCGATTGGGTGAAGATCCATCGACAAGATAGAGGAGACCATACATCGAAAACAAAAATTGAAATAGATTAACTTTCATAGCCTTTGTACGTGATCATTATTGTCCAGGCCCATTTTTCCTAATACAAAAGCATAGCCACGTATTTTTTTTTATATTATCATTTTGCCTGTGTTTACATTACATTTGTCGCATTGGGTGAATACACCTGTAATGAAAGTTGTAAGGGAGATTAAAAACACAAATAAATACACTCGCACCGTAGAAGAATAAATTCAGGGAAACGGATAAAAAATATTCTATGTCTTAATCCATAGCATGGTTTTTCTATGTGCTAAATTCTATTTTTAAAAGGCACGATGGGATTGCCTATTAAGATAAAACCCCAAAACAGATAAAGAGGAAAATATTTTATTTTTTTGTCCGTCCGTTCAACAATTTTTGTGTGAAGTAGTAACAAACATACAAACACCTTCACAAACTTTCAATTTATAATAAAGGAAAGTGGAATGGGATTTGGAGCTCCCGAGAGTTGAGACGTAATTTGGTAGAAGCCTATGTGCAGAAGGAGACTTCTGGCTTAGTCGATTGATTGATTGATTAATTATTTTTGTCTAATGGAACAACGTTCACTGAAGGAGTTCAACCTGTTAAGTGACATCTAACTCAGAAGATTGAAACCCTATGTAAATCGAGTAAGACTATTGATTTAATGAATAGATTAAGTTGCTTGATTGGAAACCACGACCATATGGAAGTATTTCTACTTTATGAACATAATGAAGTACTAGGATGTGAGTGTTTATTTTATTCTCAGTCATTTGATTGTGGGATTCCCCGTCTTGGCATACAATTTTAAGCCATAATATTGTTTGGCATAACACTTTCTCATAACTTTTATTAACATAATAATACTTTGGCATGATAATATCTTGGCCTAAGGTTAGCATGGTCATTTATGTTAGCATAATTTTTTAAGGCATGATATGTATTGTTCTATAAATCTTAAGCCATAAATATAAACATTATTTATACTAACGATTAGCAAATTTTTGTATGACAACGTTTCATTTGGTAGAATTATTGTTATGCTGATTATTATAATGACACAAAACGGTTGGGACATTTATCATTTGTCAAACATTTCAATCTTAGGTTACGATGGGTTAGGTTAGGTTAGAGTATGTCAAACAACGCACGAGCCGAGCGAGCGAAGCGAGCGTGTCGCGGCAGCGGCCGGCATAGTGCCAGAAGCGAATCGCTTTTGTAAAAGGAAACAGTTAAGTTAGGTTAGGTCACATTAAAGATAAAGTAAATAACACTCAGTCACTGAGCAATCTTCAATACACTCACCCATTTTAATTGAACTCTACTTGAAATTTGGCATTTTAAAAAGTATCGTTATGAAAAGCAGACCAAACGTACAGTTGGTAACTGTGAGGTTGGGAAATAAAACAAAATTATATGATACTACGGCAAATGATTATTCGGCGAAACGTTAGTTGCCAAGTGAAAATCTGGCAAACAATTTTCGGCGAAAGGGCAGAGAACCGAATTTTTCAGTATGTAGTGTTTTTATCTCGCTTAAATTTCGAAAGACGGTGGCAAAAACCAAAAATACTTTTGTATTTTGACTTTTTTTTTTGTTTTTTTTTGTTTTTCCAAAGGAGTGAGTTATATTAGTATTTATTATTTTTATTCCAAAGAACATTATGTGTAAATATCATTATGCTTTATAAAATGATGCTGCATTATTATTATGCATTATTTATGGCAATGAACATTATGGCAAAACATTTATGCCTAATAATATTATGCGTAATAATATTATGCGTAATGATCATTATGCTGAATTTCGTTATGCCAATGTAAATTATAACAATCTATTTTATGCTTAACATTAATAAAACTTTGATTGTATACGTTTCAACATACAAAGTAAAGAATCGTAAACGTTATATAACCATACCTTCATTTCTACGAACAGTTATTTGCTACATTTCCTCCACTTTACGTGCAAAGGCGGGTTCCCACGAGCCATTTGGCAATCAAGTTAAAAATCGTCAAAGCCTCTGCATTTACAGTGAAGGTGAAACGTTGCATTAATTACCGAAGCCCGATAGAGGTGTATACACCAACAATGTAGTTGCACCATCAATAAAACAAGTGACAGGCGCACAGGGCAGCCACACGCCAGCTAATTTTCATACTAAACGAACGGGTGCATTATTAAAATGTGCCGTGACGTGACAACCCTCTCGACCTGGGCGAGCATTTAAACTTGACTCGGTAACTGAGCTGTTAAGTATTTAAGGTGTTTGCTTCAGTGGGGTACTAGTTTATGGTAGCTTGCACCTTCAGCGCGGAGCCGTAATGTCGCTGTAAATTGTGTACTACACAATGTTGGACTCGATATAACTTGTAATTTAGATGCTCTATAATAAGCTTCGTCACTTTCTAGTAATCTATGTTGGTTGGGTGCTAATAATGACTTGAGACTTCCATTTCATGACTAATTCTAATAACACATACATACATACATACATAAACTCACGCCTTCTTCCCATGGAGGTAGGCAGAAACTACAGAACACCGCCTGCTACGATCCTTACATACTCCTTTTGCATCGTTTACGTTCATACATCTGGGGGCCACGTCTACTAATTTACAAACGTGTCAGTGGTCTCGCAATGATGAGTTTTGGCAGATTTTGTATGGCATATCTGTCAAAAACTGATCATTGTGAGACCACTGACACGTTTGTAAATTAGTAGACTTGGCCCCAGGTCATGCACACACGCCGCGCCGGCGCCGCGCCGGTTGCAAGTACTACGCACCTGACCTTTCTGAAGCACATCACCAATAAGGTCACTATATGTCCTCTTAGGGTGTCCTCCCGGCGTTTCCACTCATATCTGCATTGTAAATACCTTTTGTTAGTCGCATTTCATTCATCCTCTCAACATGACTAAACCATATAAGCATACCTACTCTTTTAATTGTTTGACAAACCACTGATTTAAACCGGCAATTCTAATAATACAAATATTAAAAAAAAACATTATATCTTAATCACAATTAAGATTAAAAATAAATCACTAACAAATGCCAACGATTAAATTCAGTTAAAGCTTAAATAGTGGTTAAGATAGTCATTTTTAAATCCTAAAGGAACTATAAATTACTTTTCTTTCGAAGTTGCACTTAATTATGAAGATTTAAAAAAAAAGTTCGGAGCAGGAAAAGTTCGAAGCTCCACCAAACATAGCATGTGCTAACATACCTATCTATAATATTCCCAAACAACTTACAAACAACAATTTAACACTTAGTTAAAAGCTTTCGCAGTCCGACTCACGAGAGAGTAAAACAATACATTCTTCAGGCGACTCTCACAACTTTGAAACAACTGCCTTTACTCTTGACATGTTTGCGCCATCCATCTAGCAGCCGTATTTTCATACTAGCTGAGAGCAGGTGTCAAAACTAAGGGACGTTAGGCTAATGTATGCAGATTGCATCTTTCGCTACTCCAGGCAGGTTGGCTGCGCTACTCTGTACACTACTTGCATTACCGCATTAGCTTACGGTACTATATTTAATGCTCTATTGCAGCGCTTTTGTGTTTTTTTTCTTCTTGCACCTGCCTAATTACTTGCTTTTAGGCTGTGCATAGTTTATAGAGTGAAATGGAGATCGTTAATTTTGATTATCATAGCTGAAGCTTTCTCTAAATCCTGCCATAACTAGGTCATTAGATACATTTTTTCACCACACTTTAAAAATATCGGTCCATGTAAGATAGGTAGTGGACGTAGTGGGATTGTGTAGCTAAAAATGTTTTGTTTTAACTAGTAGCCACCCCCACAATAGTGGGAAAGAGGCTAAGCAGATATATCACTTTAAAAATATGGAATAGGTACTACTAGAGGATATATTATTTTTGGTAATTCCATACCAGACAGTTAGTCTCGGACTCTAGGTTAATAAATGTATTCTCAAATTAATCAAGAATAATCAAACTAGTAGGCAAAATAATTTCCCGACTGTCAGTCATAGTGACTGTATGCACAGAATCCATAATAACTTACGTATTCTGTCAAAAATACACAAGTTTGTAACTCGCAAACATGTTATGAATATTAGAAAACATGGCGCATTCATGTAAATGGGGTACATAAGCTAGACACCACGACATTCAAAACAATGTTACAAAATTTAATTAATTGTATAATTTCTCGTTCAACATACTTTTGCATATAACCACCGTCTCACAAAGACATTGTATTAATTAAATTCATAATTAGTAAGCTACTGTGACAATAACATTAACGTTAATATTTTTGGTGTAACTGAAAATTATTTTTAAAGTACTTGACAATAAGTGGACCCTCGTTAAAGGAATGAGATGACTGTGTAAGCTGATTCAAGTGACCCACAGTCAAATGGAAAAATTACAGTGAAAGCTTTTCTTTTGTTCAGATGATTGCAAATGGAAACCTCTAACCACAAATACTCGCATTTCAATTAAACAGAACCTTTCAACATTTTCTTAACATAAATCCTCACCACCTTTGCTGAAATCCCTTCTGTCTATACAAAATTAATTATGCAAACAATAAAAATGGATGTACAACAATGCGAGCAGCCAGCCAGGAACTCTCGTGCATGTTGAATGTCTCATTATGGACATCACAACACAACCCTACGATCATCTGGTGCTACTTAATGATTTCGTTTTCACACATGCAGCTGAATTTAGAAGGGACATAGGTCGAATTTGAATTGATACGACTTTTGACCGCAAAGTTACCAAAATTTTAAAGTCACTTTTTATTTTCGCTTTTGAAAGTAACCACGCGATTATCTCAAGGTATAAAATCAACAAATTCGTGTGAGTCCTGATATCAAGTGCTTATTAATACGATCGTGAAGAAGTCTGGTCGTGATGAAACTGTGTTCGACCGTAGAAATTTTAAATGTAACATCTATCATCACTATCAATCTCCTTCCACTTGATTACATTTTACGATGACTACTAACTCAAAAGTAACTTTTCATTTAAAACTTCACCTCTCGACCATCGCCGAAACAAAGCTGATTTAAACCCAAAATTAAGTAATACTATGGATATTACAGTATTAATTTTAAAATTCCCGTCATACAAACAAGTGGATCGCAAACACAATTTACATTGACACTGTCAGTAATCACAGCTTCTGATTTTAATTTATTGGATATCGATTTAATTGAGTTTAATCTTGTTCGTATTATTACATTACCTTTGCACGTCATATTTAAATAGTTGTTTTTAAATGACGTCATTATGAAAATGAGTTAAATGAACATTTGACTCATCCGTTTCATACTCAGCCCGTTTATTACTACATCTACTTTTTCTTATATTTTCAATACTGTTATTTCATTGCCTGAATACTTGGTGGTACGCTTTGGTAGGTCCGCTGGCACTTCTATCTAATCCTTTATCCAAGTCTAGTGAGAAATAACTTTTAAAATCCTCTCCTTGAATCCTAAATTCTAATTTAGAAATGGCAATTTAATAATGATATTATATTGACTCCCTAGTTATCGACTTCTAACATTCATTAGGATAATATGGTTCATAGTTACCTTAGCTAGATGAGTTTTAATCACTATTTAGCTCTACACTTAGTGAGATATCCTTAATACCTCTCATATTCTAGTTTTCAATTAGCAGATCTGACGTTTACTATCCTCGAAGTAATTGCCCCAATATCTCTCTCACCTATACGTAAAACGTATTGTCGTAATAAAGGTTTGAAAATAACATACGCTCCAAAGAAATTGCGTCTCGATTGGAGTTCCTTTCTTAAATATTAATAAAAGCGCCGGAGCACTTTTGAGACACTTTCGAGAGTAGAGACGGCGTGATGCATATTTAAAACAAAGGAGTTGAGGGGGACCTGCCCACAGTGTCCCTCAATACGTATAAGGTGTAAATGGCACAAAGACTGTTCTTAAATTAACATTTGTCTTCAATGCTTACGAGAAAAAGGTGGTGTGGCCTGCAGGTTGTTATACATATATCTATTCTTTTCTACACCTTTTGAAATTACTACATAATTTTTCAGTCATGATTGAAAACTGAGTATAAGCCAACTCTACATATATGAGGATTCAGCTTTCTCGTCCAGATAATATATTTTCAGAACAAATACCTTAAATCCTAAATACTACGTTAGACAGAGTCACACAAACTAAACTAAGACGATAACTTACAGATTTAAATCGTGGTGTAATCCTCGTGACGTGCAAGGTCCACACTATAGTAGAAAACAGAGCTCGTAGCAATTTATCTCAAGATAAATCCGACCACGCGTAAGACACCTGTCAGATGGCGGGACGGGCGCCGTCTTGTCTCGTCTCGGCGAACAGCTCGGGTATTAGCTCTCGGGGTAAATTAGAATATTTCCAACATAAATATAACGATAATTAACGTTTAAACAAACCGAGTTGTTGGGATAAATTTTGTCAAGTTGTCGTCTTGTGACTTTATACCTTGTTTTCAGTACAGGCTGTGGTTCTGATGTGTTAATAAGAAATGAAAGCTTTGATCAGGATATTGAAAAGAAGTTATTTGTTTTGGAGACATTGTTTATTTCTTGTCCTTGTTTCAGTTCAATTAAGAAACGTGGTTTCTTCAGATTTTTATCTGTCCCGTGTCAAACAAATCTGATTTTTATGTTTTTAGTCTTATAGTCCACAGTTACACATAGATATAAAACTTTCGCCTTCGAACCTTCGTGGAAGTTTCTGGATTTAAAGGCGCTCAGCGATAACAACTCACCTACTTTCAAGTATTACGCACACGTATTCTCCCTTCGGGACACGCGATTCCAAGAGGCAATAAATGAATCCTTGGCGCTACTTACACGGAATAACGATTTGTTGATCAATTGTTAAACGTGCCAGCGAAGAAACATCAAAAGATTTCACTTGAAACAGGTAAATAAGAAGGCGCATTCACAATACTCGCGGTTTATGAATCTTGTCTCATTTCCTGACTCAGATCCAATTTGCAGAATTTAAGATAGTGCAAACATATTAATTTAGCGAAACCATTGCGCTGTTGTGTGTCTCATTTGTACAAAGGATAGCAGAACGCCAGTGCGCCGACTCGGGCGTTGCAATTTGTCCCGAGATAAATTCAGCCGTAGACAGATGTCGTCTGTACCAACCTCTCGCTTTTTATTAATACCGTGCTATTGTTTTTTTTATATTAAACGAGGTACGATCAAAAATAATATCAATTAAATCCGTTTTCAAAATAAAACGAATCAATATTTAAGATTGAGAGTCCGCGTTCATTATTAACTTCACGCAAAATTAGCACTTTCATTGTCAGCAGTTTGTGGTTTTTTACTGAAACATTCATTTCAACACAAATACCGGCAGTAATCGCTTTGTCGGTTTCTAAAATAGCTTTACAACCATTTTCTAACACTTCAAAGGAGGTCATTAAATGTCGACAGACGTTCATATAAATTTCGATTTCCGAGACGTGCGCCGTTCTCGGCTGCCACCTGGCAACTGTCAACATGAACTGCCAATTTGAATTCGAAGTCGCCTAATTGGCCGACAGCTCGTTCCAAATATAAATATTAAAGGTCGAAAACGGATATCGCGTAACGAGGTGGACGAGGGATGCTGGAAAGGGTCGCAGCGTGAGTGCCTGATCGCCGCGTGCGATTTTTGCACACCGAGTTCACCCGTGCGTCAACTGGAACATTCGGATGCAAACAATCGCGGAATTTTAATACCCCGATATCCCTTTGAGTTTTATTCATAAACAAATTGAACTAAAATGTATTTTACTGTGATGATGATGGTAAACATGTCATAGGTAAGCCATCCTGCAAAGTTCTTACGTTTCGGCCCTTTTTGGTATAAAATCGGCAAAAATTCACCTTCACTAGAAAATAATACATGTACTAAAATTCCTCTTTAACTGTACATAGAACAATCGCGTCATCTTAAAGACAAACCTTTCGTGGATCCTTCAAATTACGTACCATATGGTAGCGTGATATTTCACATAGGCCGGGGTCCGAATAGGTAACCTTTCCGATTCACTGCGACCACCGCTCGTAAAATAGGGGGTGGTATTCTCCAAGTCATGAATACGTTAGTTCGTTGGGGCGGGCTGGTTTAATAGTTAAATAGGCGAGCTAGAGAGAAAGGGGTATGTAGTTACGTATGTCTAAGACACCCCCTGCCAAACTCCCTCGTTTAGCGTAAAAACGAAAATAATCGTGTTTTATTGGTATCTTTTTAATCAGATACTAACTACAAGAATAGGTTCATAAGCTCAACGCAAAACATCGATGAATCAGCCACGTATTTAATAGACATATTTATGGCCGAAATGTTACAATGCAAATTAGACATTGTTGTCTAAATATTTCTAAAACAATTCATTCCCAAACACCGAGTTCAATATACATGAAATCTTATACGTAATCAAAGTTTAGTCGATATGAACTAATTGTAAACACTCGTAGCCAAGAGATCGGAATGCGTGAGTGGCATCCGCAAACAAACCCTTTTGGGAGCAGTTCGCTATCGAAATTCTATTTGCGAGGCCAGAGCGGGCATACACACCCGCACCCGATGAAGATTCCCGACTCCTGCTCAAATATTGTATGCTAACGCAGCGATTTGAATGCCGCGAGTCCTCCGAGCAGATCTCGAAGTACTTGCTATGGACATCTTGGGAAAACCCTCACCAACTACCACTACGTACTCCTACTATTAACTTTTATACAAGGTGGGTCGATTTTTGTCGTGCCTGTATCTGTATCTATACCCCGGCGTTAATACTAAACGAGATTCCCTATAATATACGCACGTTTTTCTGCGGCACTTTTTTATGCTAAACCGCCCGTTACGTTTTACGAGTACATTACTGTTTACGTGTGAATAAATATAGTTCGTGCTATGTATACCATGTTTCTATTTGCATCCTACCTACAGGTAGAATGCAGGAAAGTTAGAAATGCAAAGAATTTTTCAAGAATTTAAATCTATACAAATAAAAAACAATTGCCGCATGTATGAATCGGAAATATCACTGGAGAAAGATACATGAAATTCACCCGGGCGATGCCGGGCATGAACAGCTAGTAAAGGATAATAAATGAAGAAATGTTTTAGACAATAATCAAAGTCAATAAACTCTCACGGTGCATGGCTCAACGGAGAATCTATTTGGCTGCAATGGATAAGATAAAAGTACATCGTAACAATAGAGAAATTGAGACAGATAAAGTTCAAAGTGAAGTCGAGTTGAAAAGAGAGGAGCCTATCCTTAATACTAAAGCTGAAATGAGCGAATAACAGGGAATGAGAGAGGCTTATAGAGGAGTTTAGAGTGTTGCAGAGTCGCAGAGAGCAGTGGAGTGCGCTATACACGCGTTCGACACTCGCGAGGTGGCACTTGTATGGCTACCTAGGCAGACGTTGTTATCGACGATTAATGAACTTTTGTTACCTGTAAATCTTCGTGTATGTCTCGACGTTCTAGTTTATATTTGTATCCGTCTTTCGTTATTTTTACGGATATAGACAAATGTCAATAAGATTACGAGGTATTATAAATTTAAAAGTTGGCAATAATCCACTTATAATAAATTTGTTGGTATGAGTTAAACAAAATCATAAAGTTATGATATAGAAAGTAAATAAACGATATAAAGAGCCAAGGAAAACACCGCAAAATCCAATAAAAACTCGTTGCCCAAGTGGACGCGCTTTTTATTAAAGTTTTTAAAGACTTTTCCCTTATGTAGGGAATTCAAATATGTACGTATCCTATGCACATAACCACATACAGAGATTTTCATTTGAGAGTTTTAAAGAGTGGCTTTGACTGCAAACTCAGTTTTATTTGTATGTTCATTTCACTTAGT
This sequence comes from Lithophane semibrunnea, assembly GCA_947363905.1. Classification (NCBI taxonomy): domain Eukaryota; kingdom Metazoa; phylum Arthropoda; class Insecta; order Lepidoptera; family Noctuidae; genus Lithophane; species Lithophane semibrunnea. The sequence continues at coordinate 9,942,853 of OX376197.1, read as the reverse complement.
TCATTTAGTTTAAAATAACCGTTGAACTAATTAAGTATTAATTCGTTGATATAATGAGTTTTTAATGAAAAACATTGCGTTCAACGAATTTCAAGAAACAATTTAGTAAAGAAGTTTATCCAGTGTATACAGGTCGACGTTCGTGTAGGGTGAAATATTCTTGTGGAAAAATGTAGATTTTCTTTAAAAAAAAAAAGTTGTATTTTTCCATTGATTTTACGTTCTATAAATGAAACCAAACCTCTGGTTTCAAGGATAACTGGATACACTGAATAAATTTCTTATAGTAAATTAACTAACAAACTATTTAAATAAAAATATAAATATATCAGTTGATATGGAAACTACAGCGAGTTTCCTGAAAAGCTTAACATGTGTTTCAATAAAATGGTATTCTAAAAAAACTAGTTGGGCATGGTTCATCAATGATAATTATCAATCACGAGAAGTGTTACTCTGAAAAACCGTAAACACTCACTGGACGAAAATGTCGTTGTAGCCAGAATCATCTAACAAGCGTATTATGGCATTTCCTAATTACGTGCACGCATTTAAATTTCAAAATGATGAGAATACTATGTACTTGTACCTAAGCTATGTCTTCAGATAATTAATTAATTCATTACTACATTTCAACGTATTAAGGATAAAATTGGCATGGAAGTTATAACTTTTATCGTAATTTCCCTAAAGACGGTATGCTGCTCCATGGAGTTTTGGGCGAGCTTATGCCATTTATCGGGGCCCATTCCAAACGTCGGACCCATAATGAAAATTTTCTCACAGAAAATCACAATAAAACTGTCGACCTAAGAATTGAGCTGAGGACTTCTCTCCCACTTACGACCACCAGATCTTAGAAAATGTATTGTTTCTAAAGTTTTCGGTTAAATTGAATACTATTTAGTATCTAACCAAATATAGAACTTATAAATACAATTTCAAGCGTTGTTAGCACAGCCAGTGTTAATTACCCAGTGAGATTTAGAGCTTTCGTGGAGGTTATGTATCTCCCGTTATCTGCTTAATTGCCTTACAAACTGTTTTAATGTAATTTCGTGCTACAAATATTTGTCACTTCTAGTTAAAATAACATGCGGTTTGGGTTTAAGTTATGAATTCATGGTTAAAATCATTAAATTCAAACTTGCCAAACGGTTTAGAAAATAACTACGAGTATAGTTGGGCTAAAAATAAATGCAGTTCAATTTAGAAATTCTTCCAATGACATAATAAAACTGGAAGACAAAAGTTATGGCGATGCAGTCAATCAAATAAATAATGATAGTCGAAACGAAATAAATGCATTCTGCCTTCGAGCTCCGTTCACATAAACAGCACCCAGTTCGAGCCGACACGCAAACGAATCGAGTGCCAACAATAAACACATTCGTTACCTGAAAACCCACTTAAAACAAATACAGTTACAGTTCCTTTAACGCGTGTGTAGGACACAAGAATCCCGCAAGGCAGAGCCCGGCCCATCTCATGTGAATGATGCCGAGTGCTCGGCTCGGCGTTGTTAAAACTCAAGTCGTGTTGAGTCGCGCTCGCTAATTGTGCTTCTAGGTGGGGCAAAAACCTCCCCCCACTCTGCCTAGTGCTCTACACTTCTTGTTTCGGAGACTTATTGTACGGAGAGAAAAACTTTATAACTGTTGACATTGAGCTCACGCTCCGTAAGGTCCGCATGTAAAGGCAACGGCCTTTTTTTTAATTGTTTTTTATTGTTCGTTTCTTGTCGTCACCTCATTAGTGCTAGAGTTCAGCTGTATTCTAGAAAACAATAAATCCCATCATTTGCCTACATTCTTATCATCTCTATCAAAATCAACCATAACAGAAGCTCGCCTTACTTTTCGCCTAATTTTGGAAACATTCAGGCTGCCTAACGTAATTTACGTAATCTATCAATAAGTTCCTTAATGATTACAAATTGATGCTAATATCACTTTTTGCGTCCCAAAATGTTGCCAGCAAAACTAATAAATGCCGGACAAGTATTGCTAGTTTAATCGCAGCTGCACGAAGCGCGGGCGACAAAACCAACCTCGGATCCGAACCACAACAACCGTGCCGAAGTTTAATTCAATCGGTGTGCCCCAGTGAGTGTTGGGAGGGTGGCAGGCTGAGGGGCGCGAAGTCGGGTGCCAGGGGTGCGTGCGGGGCGGGAGAGGAGTGCTCGCGAGGCGGTGTTAATTACTACTCATGTGGCAGGCCACATATCGCGAACTTTGGCGCCCAACGTGGGGCTCCCGCCACCGTATTTATCTTTTAATGTCAGCTGAGGGGGCCTTGTTTAATCTTGTTTGTTAACAATGTGGGATCACAGAAAAAGTTTTATTACTAAATTAGTTTTGGCCATACTTGATTTCATTAAATTATAAATACTTCCGGAAAATAAAAGATAATATTTTAAGTAAGTAAAACACACAGTTTACTCTTATTGCGTCTATATGGAATCGCTAAAACTTAAAGACCTAGATACATAATAAAGTCACGTAAGCCATCTTTATACCTGACACGAATAGCTATATTTACATTTAGACCAAAAAATATAATCAAGAAAAAATTCTATATTAAACACGTCCACAATTTCAATCAAATATTCCAGCTGTATGCCGCGTACTTGCGTCGGATACCTCAAACATTCCCGTCCCTTGTTAGAAGACAGCGAGTTCCGAGACATCTCTAGGAACGCAGCCCTCTTTCCACGACGCTTTCTCATGTAAATTTTAGAGATTTCCTCCCCAAATTCGATATATAAGTTAAACGGTACCAGAGAGCTTACTTGCCCCTTATATGTCAACGCTAACATCTGACAGAATTTTCTTCGACGTCGTCTGGAGCTCGTAAAATATGACTTAATCGTTTTCCTACTTCCATTATACATGGGAGGAGAAGATAAGTACCCAAACAAAATGGAACTAAACTTAAACGCATTTGCAGCACTTGTCGTTTTGTTGGAAGTTATGCCTTGCTGAGAAATTCTCTACGTCCCAAATTCTTTTGATTTGCATAGGACTTAAAACTAAAACAGAAAATATGCATTATTATGTCTCCTCCTATTGAAAACAAACTCAAACCATCACATATACCGCATAACATTAAATATATTTGGCGCCCAACAGTGACTGTCCCAGTTTGGGCGCGAAAAATATAACTAAGATTTTTTTTGTTCACGTTAATAAAATATATAATGGTTAACATAAAATGGGCGGTTTGAAAATTGAAACATTTATAGGCTCTAGGCGAATCGATATCGAGCAGAGCGCCTCCGTGGGTCCATCGACATAAATTCGTATTAGTGCCACCTCAGATCGACTTTACGACGCCTCAGGCGTACTTATTGCTTCGTCTAGTTATTTACCCGACACGTTAAATGTTTAATAGAAATAAAAATAATGTTATTTAATGTGTTTGGCGGGCGAATAGTTGTTTGAACCGAAATTCGAGTATGTACTTGCTGTATTTGTCTTTTAGTTGTCAAATCCTAACGTATTCGAACATTAACTTCCGCCCCAACTCTCAAACTACTATATTTTATACAACTATCATAAATGTAGATTTCCAAGTTCTTATTCCCGGAAAAGTACTAGTACATATTTTCAAATTATTTTACCTTTAAAAATAAAAGAAAAAGATTTTAAAAAAATATGCAAACCACTTGCTTGCACATGCAAAACACGCCAAAAAGAAGGGTAATGCGCCAAAAATACATAAACAAGATTTTTATCTAAATGAGGTTTTATCTCGAATCTAATACTGCATTCATTGCTAATGCTATATACAAAACTGCTTAACTGCTTATTATTGAGGTGAGTCAGTGAATAGCATTCGTTTGTGACGTAAACAAACGCAAGTTATTACAAGTGCTGTTATTCAAGAACAAATTGTTTTGAACTGCAGCATCGAAGTATAAAATAAGCATCAGGCGATTATTTGTCTACCAGTTATAGGAAATTGAATTTTGAGTAAGATGAACATGGTAGTAAATAATCTACCGTTTCGAGAAGTAAATAAAAGTATGGAGTTCATAATTTCCAAAACCGCAACATGATGTAAAAAATTCAATAGTTTATCAATACATGGCCGTTAACATTTCAAAAAACATCGTGCAGACTTACACAAAGCTATGAATAGGATTACAAACAGGCACAGTACAGTATAACAAATTAATATCCCTTAATTCGCCTGTCAGATTTAGGCCGTCCACTATTCAACGTTTTGAACAACAAATATGGCAAGACATCGGTCGGTGCGAAATTAAGTGAGTTTGTTAAGTGTAAACAGGGATAATCCTTGGCTTGACTATGATTAGCATATCGCGGCAGTCGGCGTTCGTTCCCGAGGGGCATCTGCAATTTAAATCAGGGACTTGGACGGCCCGGGCCCGCTCCTTAGCTGCGTACTCGGAATTTGAGATTTACTACGATTGGATGATTTGGGGTTCGATTTTCTGCTTGTTTGGACTGATTGAATTCGCTCTTTAAATTGACTCATATAACTGATGTGACTCTCAATCTATTATTGTGTTGACCGCGTTCCAAGACATTTTTGATCAATGTATCATGAAGATATTTGGTGTGGTAAAGCGACGTTTTTGTTTCCCTCTCAATATTGGACTTGCTTCCGCAAACATAATGTTTAAACCGCAGTGAAGAGGTTATCTATCTTCGCACAAATTCTATAGTTGTGGAGATTAGAGCCATCAATCAGATGGTCTGAAGCGGTTGCTGAGATACAGCTATCGGTTTGGTGCAAGTTATGAGCAGTGGCCGGTACTTTCGGCTGCAATAAAAGTATTCTATGAGATAAACTTAGTGTTTGCATGGCACCAGTTTAAACTCAAGCCATAAAGTACCAAAAGTCATCCAGATTTTAGTACAGATATACAACATTTTATAAAAGCCTTGGGTCTTTATTTTATTTTGTATTACGTATAGGTCTAGTAAGAAAGATTTACTCACAGTTCCAGCAACATTTTCGTACAGCAGCGATGTTTAATGAGGCCTGAAACAAAACACTTTCTTACAATTTTTCCAACTGATAACCGAATTACTCAATTTCTTGGCAAAAATAAAAATGTTTCGAATAAAATATGATGGTATACGCCGTTATTTATCGACGTACATTAACTTAAATATTGTACCAGCTCACAATGCCGTGCGTCCACAGATATATCTTGTGAAAAATTGCCGTGGATGTAGACGTCGAGTGGAGGAATTTCTTCCTCCCCCCAACCTCAGGAATAAAGAATTTAATCGTGGCCCTATAGGAACTTTTGGCTTTACTTGCTACAAACTATACCTTGCTCCATAAACGATTAAATGTAACATCATTTGGAATGTTGTTATGAAAGTCATATTTTATGATCGGCTCAGACTATGTAAGGTACCTTCCGTAGTTTTGAATGAAATATTAGTTTAATTTTTAGCATTAAAATTCACTTCGTCAGTTTTTCTTGCTCCGCTTCATATAGATTTGACATTAGTATATTCTAGTTTAGGTAACGTTTACTTTAGTTACCTCGGCATCTCTTGTTTACAAAATCTTATCAGAAACAAACGACAATGTACAAGATGATTATATTACCTTCCCATGCAAGTTAGTGAAAGCCGGTAAGACAAAAGGGATGCTATAATGCCCACGGGCGATGGGCTACAAAGCCATTATTATTAATGCAATATACCCCTGTGTCGACCCAAGACGACACAAGACGTTATTATTGTACAGGAATTCAATTAACACCTTATTCTCATGAAATAAATCTTTAATATGCTAGCAGCTATGGGAACAACAAACAATAATTTGTAAATTAAAATGAAATATTATCATCTTTTAGAAAAAAGTGTTTGGAGTTTTTTCCGACTGACACAGGACAAAAACATCAAAATTGGCGAATAAAGTATCTTAAGCTACTTTATCAAAGAGATACACAGTGCAAGTTCCAACGCTAGATTCAATTGAGGCTGGTAAATCTAAACCGTACAGGAAGTTGGGCCCAATCGTATCCTCACCTGCACACGGATTTGAAATTCAAATAGGATGAGACAAACCCAGTTTCCTTGTAACCCTGTATGTTTATCGTTGCCAATAGTTTTCGTCAGAGACACCCGCAAGTCTGTTCCGGGCCTTACAAAGGGATTATTTCACTTTGATTGTATAAACAAATATAGAATACGAAATCAAAGAAATGTTAACTCTCACTATATCTATCTTACCGCTGAACCTTTTCAGTGAAGTACGTACTCGACGTACTTGACTCTGCTCGTTAATTTAATAAAATGGAAAATTTTAATTGCTAGCGACCCTCTCTTTGGGGTTCCATTAAAATAATACCACCGCGCTCAAAGTATGTTCCTCTTGAGGATAATATCGCAAGAAAGCCTTAAAGTTGCAATGCCAGGTGTCATAATTATTTTTAAACCACATACATATTTAAATAGCTATAATAATTATGATTTTTTACATAATTTTGCAGTGAATTTGACTATCCACAACATTTTCCAATTTAAAGGCTATGCCACAAATAACTAAATCACAATTATATTATGTAAAATTGTAAATAAAACAAACCATGCTCGTAACTACAGAAGCTAAAGTGGCTATTGGGGCGGTACAAACATGCGAGGCTTCACTGACAAAGGGCAAAACAAACAAAGTCCCCATCGTTCAGGTAATTTGAAAGGTCAACAGCGAAAAAATATCGCATCATTAGTCGTTTAAAGGTCGTTAAAATGATATTATCCGTGCAATATAGCTTTATAATGATCGATCTATCTCGATATGGCCCTCCATTGTTATTGAAGTGAACAGGGACGATTAATTATCCATTGAACATAATTTGGGCGGACCAGCGGGCCACTGCTGTAACGGACCGCTCCCTCCAATTTGAATTGATATCGGCTGTTGTCTCTTCATTATATGTATTATCTTTGGCGATTATTAAATTACCCAAATTCTACCTTTAATCAAAGTATAACAAGCAGAAATACTACTTTATCCAAAAATAAGCTGATCAAAAGTTAATCTCAAACAACGCACAGAATATTACGAAAAAGTTGACATTTAAATTCACGAAAAGAAGCGAGAAAAAGTGCGCAAACTATATTATTACAACGAAATAAATACTTAAAAAGAAGAATAATCGTGCATTGAGCATTTAAAATTAGCAAATTCTTTCGAGATTCTTAGCTATCAAAGGAAATAATAAATTGTTTTCCACCCACCTCCCAACAAGTTTTGTCTGCTTTAAAGGCGAAAGGCATCTTTATCGCTGCAAAACTTTTTCTTCCTTGTGTAGAGACGGAGAACCCCTTTTAATGAAACTTAAACCGGCCGTCTGCAATTTAGATAAGTATCCTACTTGCCTTTTAATTAAATATAGCTATTCATCAACTATGATTGTACGGCTATTCTCTTGAATAAGTTCATTCTACAAAACACCACATTCAAGAATATTTTCGCAGAGTCCTTAAGTTGTTTTTATTAACATACAAAATTCCTTCTTTATGTCTTGTCCTAAATTATTAAGTTTACACGGTCCATTCTAATCAGAAATGTTATTATACTTGTACATATTTACTTGGCTAATTTGAATAAAAAATATACCCTGCAGATTAAAACTTCCACAAACTTCGGTATTTACTTGATGTTTTCACTGTAAATCGTCTCCCCTGACTTGTTTTCCAAGATATTTATAATCAGCGACTTTCCCAACTTAGTGTCGGCGACGAAATATCCTTTTAATGGTCGGCGGAGTGTTGGGTCGTCTGCAATTTAGATTAGTCCTTTAATTAAATTAACATTATGATCCCTATCTCAGCGAAGCAGGTGGTCGGCAATATTGCGCAGTTGGACTCTTTCTTTAGTTTCGTTTCTACTTTTGCTCTTATACCGAATATTTTATTTAGATTTTGTTCATTTATCGATAGCCTGGGAGCTGTTATTTGAGTACTAGAATAAAACTAATACCAAAAGGATGACTGCCTATGTTATTGTTGCTCTCGGGTTACTAAATGAAATAGTAGTGGAAATCTAAATTTTATTTAGTCGCGTGTTCACGCTAACAACAAGAACTAAACTAAACTTGGTATATAAATCTGAAGGCGCATGTGGTCTTCAAGATGATCCTTTTTCATGACTAGTCGTAAATTTTCTTTTCCAGATATATTTTCGAAGCGAGTACCTATTAACTAAAAGGTAACATATTGATACTTAATGTACTCATATATCTACCATAGAAGTATTATATCCTCGATCGTATTTCTTGCAAGTAATCCCCGAAAAGAGGGCCAAGTTATTAATGATAGTGGTTAAATAGACGTTTTTGCGCCCCCTGGAGGGATTCCATAAGAAAACCTTACTTTGGGAAGAGACAAAGGGTCGGGTGAAGTCATTAATATTGTGATATCAGCGGATATTGCTTACTAACTCACTTAAAAGTGAAAAAAATGTTAGTAATACATTATAAATAGATCTTTAATTAAAGGAAAGTTGAAAGATTCAATCAAAGTTGGTGAAATACTATCTAAAAGAGCTGGTCAAGTTAAATATTTGAAGTGTATTCAATGATTTCAATTAGTTGGTATATTCCGCCTGTTCGTCGGGCAGCTCGGCTCTTTTTCTCTACTTTTCCAGTCTGTTTGCGTTCGTTTTATCTATTTTCCTAGTGCTACAATCTTGGCGGCCCGGTCAACCGAAAAATTAGAAATATCTCTATCTCAGTCAATCGTTCAATCTGAGGGAAACGTTTTTATTTCAATGTTTATTTGAGGGAAACGCATTATAACGCTTAAATACAAAAGCACTAACCGAAAACCATTACTGGAATGTATAATTAGAGTAAATACCTAGTTAGTTGTGATACATATTGTAAAAAAAACAGATTAGTAAAAATACATAATTATTGTAAAATTATAATTAATAAAATTGTATACGTATTTATTTTTCAGACATCTCATAAGTCAGAAGTTACGGAAATCTTAATAAAATCTTATTAGTTACCATTAAAATCTCAACTATGTATAAAGATACAGACACGTAAGTAAATTCAAAGCCAAAGCAAACCTCCAACCTGACATTGGCCTAACAATTAGTAAATAAATAACCCAAATAATAACTCCACGAACTAGTATTTACACACAAATTGCCTTAGTTGGTTTCCCTGGGCAACGTCCGTCGAACATCCAGTCCGACCGGGATTCCCCACGGCTTCGATATCTACGCGGCCCTGTTAAACTCGTGAAATATTGCCTCTGACATTGACGGCTCGAAGAAAAATTGCCCCGAGAAGTTTCAGCACTTCATTTTGCAAAGTTTTCACAGTTTGTTATCGGCACGCTCTCAGTTATTGATTTAGGTTTTTTTTCTAAGTTTATTGCCAGTTTTGAAGTTGAGCGTGTGGATTTGAAATATGAAGTTTTTTAAACAGTTATGTATTGGCGGAAGAATTATAATGAGAGTATCCATGTCACTGCAGAAATAGTGTAATAGCGTGGAAATGTTAAAGTTCGATACCTATAAATAGCAATGAATCCAAAACATGGCTTTAATCCAATCGGTCATCCTGACTTCGTGGAACGACAGCTAATTCGAATTGCAATACAAAACTAGCCGCTAGAAAACAATGCGTCAGCACTGGTTTACTTTTTCATCCGGCAAACCGTAAAAGGAGAAAACAAATGAATTGCCAAAGTTCTCGTTAGAGTGGATAAAACAAAAGTTAACCACCGACTTTCTATTCAGCGCACCCGCTGTTTCAATCAACTACAAACCTAAATCGAACAACACGACTTTTGGCTACTGTTGTTCCATACGATGATGCAACCAAGTGTAATTTGCATTTATTTTAAGGTCTTTATGAAAAACTTCTTATTATGTGCATCGACTTCTTAAAGATTCGATTAGTTGGAAGAAAATCAATAGCTACTATGGAAATCCTAACAAAAAATTTATACGGTAATTTCAAACAAACAGAAGTTTGTTTATATTTTCTTGGAATATTGTTTGCATACACTATACCGGCTTTTTAGTCAACAATGGCTTCGAAAGGACTAAGACGAATCAACAAAGAGTAGATACCTAGTCCAAAGCGAATCCTACAGGTACCATTCTAACAGTCAGGTAAAAATAAATGGTTGTATTTCACTGTTTTTCTTTTATTGATATCAGACGCCATGACATTTAATTTATATTCCGCTTTGTACTGATTTCGAAGGGTGGAATCGTTTCTGTGTATCTACTTTGTGAATGTTTGTGTGTGGAATTGAAAATGATACGTCCTCACATCGCAGGCAGATGGGACACGTATTCGATTTCATCAAGCCCCTGGTTTTTGGCCGTTTATATTGTTTGATATTGACATTTTAATCCTTTACTTTACCGCACATTTAGTATATCATAAAGCATATTTCAATATAGTTTATAGCCTAGTGATGTGACCGTTACACTGCCAAGTTATAGGTCTCGAATTTAAACCCAACCCGCTCCTCTGTCTTTTCGGGTTCATGTGCTTATTGTATTAATATCACTTACTTGAAAAACGGTGAAGGAAAACATCGTGACGTAACCGGCATGCCTGAGAGATATTTCTCGACGGCATGTGAAGCCAAGTCAGAGGCCCAGTTAGTGACTAACCTAGTTTCAGAGTTTTAAAAGAAGAATAGAGTTTTGAAAAAAAAATCACCAATACTATTTTATGCTGCCTTGGGAACTAACAATCCGGAAAGTCGTAACGAGAACATTCTGCCTTATCGTTTCCTCAATAAACAATTGTTTTTTGATCTTCTATTTTTATTCTTTTTTCATACTGGAAAGCCACACACAGCTTTTACACTTTTTATTCTAAAACGGTTTCCATTTTGTATCAATATCCCATTTATAATTTTGATCGGGCGTTTGTTGACTCAACTCGCTGCCGAGGGTTGTATTCGGTATAGGTAATAGTTATTAATCACACTTGGTAAACATAGTACCTACTATGCGAGATTGCACGTTGAAAGTTAGGTAGGTACACACTAACGTATGATAAATTCGCTGTGCAGTGCCCCGGGCGTTTCCGCTCCAATCGCTTCGGATGCACGGCCGTGCGATCGATCGTGTGAATACACTTTTATCCGTATTTTATTTTTATTTTCTTTTATTTATAGGCTCTGTTTATTGAATGTCAACATAGCCCACTTGCTTTCCAGGTTGCCGGGTAGATAAATAAAATATGATAAAAATAAAAATCTCTTTAATATTTTTCCACGATGTAATTTTTTTTTTAGTCTCGGTTTTCATTGCAACCTATTTGCTATATAGAGAGTGGTTTAAAAGTTAGCTGTAGAGAATCACTTTTAAAATTCTTATACGAACATCGTGTTATAAAATGACTTCCCTTTTAATTACTACCTACCTACACAAATCAGCAACGCTAACAATTGAAATGCATTTTATAAAAGCTATGTCTTGATAATTTAACAATATGCGTCAGTGAAAATAATAAATTTATTTTGAAAATTCTCGAAGCGTCGAATACAATCGTCTTGCCAATTCGAACGCGCAATTACTATTATCACATCGGGCAACACTCGTAGGTATTAAATTATATTCGGACGCGTGTCGAAATCGGTGACGATTTTGTCGCACTACGACGACCCCTTGCTTGTTCAATTACCAAACTGTTGGGCAGACCAGATTTCGTACAGTCAACAACGTAGCTATGACAGTTGACGTCATTTAATCAAAATAATTGGGTATTGATACCAATGGTACCTATCGGTTGAATATTTTAAGATATGAACATAATTTAGAAAAAAAAGATAAATAGGTAAAGACATCGGACATAACATGAAAAGCTACACATTGAAATCACTTAATTCGTCAGAAAGAAGAACTTGCTTTTTGAGCATTTGTTCAATTTCATTGCACAAGTTTAAAGTGATGACTAAAGCACCTATAAAATTTTAAATTCTACGAAAATTCCATTTGGTTGAATGTAAAGGTTACACCAAATAATTCAAATTATTGCAAAACAAAACTACTTAGATAAAACACTTACATGCATTGCCAATTCACACATGATTAGGCACCATAGCTTGCAACTACCCATTGTGGAGTGCACTGAAACGCTCCACATTCCTCTTTGATTACTCATTCACGATTCTACACTAATACGATCATTATGTGTTATGTTCAACGCATTACCATATCAGACGATAAAGGGTCATTTGGTGTGCAGGGCCGACGATGATCACCATGTTTCACAAACGGATGATAAATGGTAACTGGTAATAATCTTGTTAGTTACAGCAATTTAAAAAAAACTATTGCCAATTTCCTGGAATAATCCGTATACGTTTTAAGAATCACAGGAAGCCTAATACAGTATTTAAAAAGGGCTAAATTCGCGGCACTATTTTCTTTTGAATCATGAGTCGCCCGCATGCGGGGCCCGCAGCTCCCGTAAAGTTAAAAATGTAGGAAAAATATGTTTAGCTACATCTGCGGTTACTCCGCATCAACTGCTTGCGGGCACGAGGAAATCGAGCATCATGTCTCTAATACATACTTTATCATATTTAAGAGGAAAATAATTTATTTTTTGCGGCCTGTCGTATTAACGTCAACTCGAGATGGTATCGGTCTCTCTGGACAGATCAAAATGTTCGTCCCACTTTCAGAACCGTAAAGGCGTAAAATTGAGATAAGCTCAAAATAGACCACTTATACCACGCTTCCGTTTTCAGAGCGATAAAGACGAAGCTAAGACACCGAGATATTTTCATAGAAAAATTTCATAAAACAACGTAAGATACATACAAGTGGTATCATCAGAATAAGGAATTTAAGTAAGTACATATAGTAGGGGCAAATAGGATTCCAACTAAAATGATTTTAAAAATACATTTTCAAATAGAGCTTTTCATTTATTCCGAGTTCACTATAATCCTAATCGTAACAGCCCAACGGCATCACTTTTAACGTAATTACTAAAAAAACACAGCGACATCTATTAGGTACATTAGTGGACTCGCCTTTCATTCTCTACCATGCAGTATCGTGAACAGAAAACTGTTATCACAGCGCGCAAACTTTTCAGTGTATGTGTTATTCGGTAAAATTCCCTTTCTCCCATCTCGGCCGAGTATGAAACATAACTCAATAGTGAGCGTAGGGATTCGGGGGCAACCGAGTGTAAAATGGTCGACATGAAGGGGCATTTTCAAACTGACCGGACAGTCGGCCCGGGCGCCCCACCCTGTGCCTCCCTGAAATATGTTAGGTGTGCCGGTATTTGACGTTCTTATATCCACACGCCGTGCTTTTAATACAAGTGTTGGATCGGCATTCATGTTTTATTGATTCTTTGACGGAATTCCTTGATAGTGTCCCTGTCTAGATATTTTATATAACACGTACGCTGAACGAATCTTAAAACTTTGACAGATATTTTATTGTACATATTTATAAATAGACTTGTTTGTCATGAAATTCCTTTGAACTTCAGACCCTCTAATATTATAAATTGTATCAAAGGAGGCAAGTTCTCCACGTGCCACTAAAATATGTGATATTCGATGCCGCATATCAATTTCCTTAGAAAGTTACAAAAACGTAATTACTGTTAAAAAGTCATCAGTAAATAAATGTCCTTTTAAACGGTCACCGAAAAAAGTACTGAGGCTTAAATTAAAAATCCTACTAATGTAAGCGTAAACGTTACAAATTGTTAGTCCACAAATGGTGTTAAGAAGCTCGTTCTCTCTCAATTGACTTTTACAACTTCCGAATGAAGTTCAGAACTGATACAATCTACCTTCTACAAACTCTGTGCAAAATAATACTCAAAAGACAAAGTTCTGCCATTATTTCAGCACTAACATATTTCTTCTTTATCCCTTAAATTGATTTAACTATATCCGAGTTATCCTTCATGCTAGGAAATTCAAAGTGACTGCATATAACAGAAACAGATATTTATTACTCTCCCGGGATCCAAACTCACGACTCCCGTGATAGCTACACCGAGGATGCTGTACCTACGTATCTAACATAATCTATACTGATTTATTTTATATTTCAAACTAAAACTCTTCCAACATTGCAGGTTTTATTTTCTTAGCTTCGAGAAAAATGTTCGATAAAATGAAAATGATCTCTAAAATTTTCTAGCGTTGAAAATTTTCCCATAAAATCGGGAAGATATAGTTAACATAGTTAATTTAATTATAATAAGGCAGCTTCGTCTAAAGCTGGTGACTTCCTTCGATCAATAAACTTATCTTTGGTCAACTATAGGTAGTCTACATGACATTATTTAGATAAACGATTGATTGACATTTTCATAGGCGCAGTAATTATGTTGCTTTGTAAAACATTCCTACCATTATACCTATGACAATTAAGTAGGTATCATAAATATTAACACGCCAAGGCCATATCAACTCGTTATTAGAAATACACAAGCACTAGCACTTATTTATGTTATCATTTCCTACGGTATGCCGCAATATTAAAAAATGACGCTGTAAAAATATCGCGTTTCGCCGAAACGGGGAATTCCCGTGCATTCAACCGGAAAATAGCCGACATAAAGGTCCGACATTCTGCCACTGACCGGGGCACAGATGCCGATAAAATATATACGAGGACCGAAGACCTCCCTCGCCGCAAGTGTCCTAATGTTGATAAAACCTGATAAATCAACACTCCCCGGCCAAATATTATGCCTTCAGATCTTTATTTGCTAGAGCTGCGTCACGTTCCGATGGCTTTTTTATGGCATGGCAACATTTTATTTTATTTTTGCTATAGTTGTAGCCAGCTAGGATAGCACGATATCGCATGATGTCAATAATTCTACTTAATATTAGGCAAAAGCAGAATTAGTGAATTGTTTTATTTTTAATACTAATTATAATGATTATATTCAGCTCACTTTTAGCACCTAACGAGTGTGAAGATGCCTAATATAATGCCTGTTTTAATACTTACAACTAACAAATAATTGATTAACGTATAATATAATTCAGTTAGCTTCCATTGTTACAACAACAATAATTTAATATTCCTTTCAACTAAGAGCTTTGGCTATGATTGTGTAGGCGTGGATAAACCGCCGCCGTCCACAATAGTTCAAAGGTTGCCTTCAAACTTTGTAACCGTCTGGATTTAGACGTCCTTTCGACCCAAAACGCCTCGGCTAGTTAGTTATTGTCACCTAATTATCTGTCTAAAAAGTATAAGGTAATAGGAAGCGCACTCAGACGCATAAATAAAGTGCGCAACAAGATGGCGTCAGCGTCGGCGGCGGTCGGTGTTGCCAGCAATTAATCTCCATTTCCCGCACGCGCCAAATCGCGCCGCCATTACTGGCTCTGTTTTATTTCATTAAATGGACCCGTCGAATTAATGCGCTGCACCGTTTACAAAACCGATGAAAGAATCTGAAAAAATCGGCATTGAAAGTTTTCTATGCCTCCTTTGTGGCTGTTTGTGAAAATTGTCCGACATTTTCTTTGTTTATTGAGGAAAAATAGCCTGTTAAGTGTTCCAGCGACTCTTTTGATATCTTTTTGCGTTGTTTTCTGAATCAATTTGAACCTATAAAGTTTGACGTGAATATTTCGTCTCGTCTCGTTTTTGTTCTGCTAACAAAACGGTTTGTTGTAAATATACTTAATACTTCAAAATACGCTCTCTTTAACAAATAATTGAATCGTCAATCATTCTGTACCTAACGGTGTTAATCGATTTTCCGGTCTCCATTTCTTTTTGTATACTTAGTTATCTTTCATAGTTAGAAAAGAAATACAAAGTCTAAATGCTCACGTGGAATCAATACATGCGGAGTCATTAGGCGTTTGTAAGCCAAGTTTTATTCATACATTTTACGAAACATGGATTTGCTCTTATTTTTTTGTAATTAGTAATAGCTAAAGTTTCTACTCCGTATCTATCTACTTATAAACAGTATTTGAATTAACTGTATTTATATTAACGAAAGCTCCATTAGCGAGATTCTTTATCAGATAAAACGTTTCTCATATGTTTCACAGTAATACAAGTTCGTAAAACGTTTATACAAAGCTATTAAACCCGAATGAGCTACATGTAACCAATTCCCCTTCTATAGAAAGGCAATGCAATAAAATAAAACATTTCAATGGACGTTGTATTGTTGCAGGTGCGAACACTGTTCGTCAGTGGGCTGCCGATGGACGCGAAGCCGCGAGAGCTCTATCTACTGTTTCGAGCGTACGAGGTATGTTCGCAATTAATTACTTTATTTGTTACAGCTACATATTGTGAAATAAATTGGCTAGAGTCGTCTATTTTGGTGTATGTGTCGTTTTTGGGTGTTATCTGTCTAGACATGAGTCTATTTTGAGAACTAAATATCAATGTCAATAAATAGGTACTTGGTTAGTCTTCTAATTAATTGCCCCAAGAAAAGCATATTTTATTTGCTGGTGTAACCTCGAAACACAGAATAATATTGGCCTGTGTAAAACTTCCTTACGAAATATCCAACACTAATAGAAATGTCAAAATATTTATCTAGAGCAAATAAAAACGGGAAAGCACCATCGTCGTCACGCGACTAGATCTCGATTCGGATTACTGTGCCGTAAATATCAAATGTCATGCTCCGATTCGTAATATTCGGATTGAATCGATTCTGTTTACCGATAAGGGGGATTACACTCGATCCTCGGCTGGTACGGATGGCACCACAAACATAAAGGTGCCTAAAGTTAAACCGGGGGTTAGTTTTAGTGAGGGTATCGCGTGACGACGCGACGCCGCGCCAGGCACCAACACGTACCACCTTTTTTCGGTAGTTTTAAACATTATTACGTCTGAATAGAATTTAACTGCGACATGAATGACACCGACGATTCTAGCAATTTAATAATGTAGTCCCATCTAAAAGTTTCACCAAACATTACACTCGTGGGGAGAACTTTTGATAACAAAGTTAAAATAATCATTGTAATTTTGTTTGTACAGGGTTATGAGGGTTCTCTGCTAAAGGTTACCAGCAAGAATGGGAAAACAGCTTCGGTGAGTTTATACAAATAACATATGCATATTAATTTTATTGTGTATAAAGCTACCGTGATTTTGTAGTTCGTGAGAAATATTTCCATCGTCCAAGTATTTTTTTTTAATGATATAATGCTTCGTGCCATAACGCGAAAGGCGGAAGCTTCGATACATGTTAAGCCATTTAATGCACCAATTTCGTATTGAACTAACAGCGCGTTATGTGATATTTTGTGGTATCTCAGTAATACCATAAAATCTATGTGTTACATAAAAAATAATATGTAACATAAAATATAATGCGCTATATGGTACATTTTCTTGCAGCCGGTCGGTTTCGTCACGTTCCACACGCGAGCTGGCGCAGAAGCAGCTAAACAAGATCTTCAGGTTGGTATTGTCACAAAGTCTCATAGCTCTAGAATTTATCCTAAACCGCTACTACTAAGCATTGAGTTTGACCCAATATCTCAGCGAATGTTCAAACATTATTTGCCTCAGCATATTGGAGCGAACTCAATAAATATTTTATCCGTAGATAACTGACAGATAGAAAACTTAATAAAATCTTACTAAAATGATGTTATGTTTCCTAAAATGCGGAAAATCACACAATAACAAAAAAAAATCCACATACACTACAACGCCTAATCAGTTTGAATGGCTTCAGAACACAGTATGATAGGTAACACAAGGGCCGCAGTATCTCAATGAAAGACTGAGATATGTCCTAGGTATTCGAAGCTCAATATTATGCTATTGTAAATACTAAAACATGTATAACGCACGGTGTTACTAAACCTCTTCTCATCACATGCCTCAAACACAGCCAATGAGCACTATAGTTAATATTCTCATTGTAGACTTGGAATAACATTTTCCTGACTCGAGTAACCGCATCGTAAGTTATGCTAAACCCATGCACATACAGAATAGACCACGTCGGGTCATCAAGTCGGTGTCATTGAGCTGTGAGGACCGCCGCGCGACGCCGGACTGTGACCGATCATGTTACGGTGTAAATATGATGAGCAATGCATGTCACTGTTTGACAGGTTTTGATGTCACATCCCGAGCACTGTGTTCCGTCACCTTAGCAGGCGCAGGCGCGGACCTCTCGATTCTATCAAATGTATCCAATGTAGAGACAAAATTGACGAACCAATTGCTATGTCCGAACCCTCACACAAACTGTCCCGTTTAGGCTACTTTTAATGAAATTGATTTTTGGGATTTTAATGGTTAATGATGATGTTAGTAAAAGATGTCGAAGCAATTCAAATAACATATTAATTCCGACGCCCTCCCAACCCGCTATCGTTGGTCGCACCCAGCGGTCGCTCGGTACCACTGGGACTCGCGGCGCCGACCCTTCCATCGTCATTATATCGGAGCGCCGCACCGCTCGCGGCTGTTCACAGCAGGGCGTCCGGTTCGACCCCGACATGCCGCAAACGATTCGGCTGGAGTTCGCTAAAAGCAACACGAAGGTCAGCAAGCCGAAGCCGGCAGTTGCCACAGCCGCGCCAGCTGCACACCCCGCATTGATGCACCCACTCACTGGACGTAAGTACCGCCGAACGCACACACCGCCCGGCGCTCGCTCGAAGCCCCTACACCCATACCGTACCTCTACTCACTGATAATATCGCACGACCAGTCTGTGCCAATCCTTACACTATAATGCTCGTATCCTCACTAGTGCTGCCCGAGCGCTAGGCTCTAACAGGGTGTAAGTAGGCACGTAATGGGTACCGTCGGGCGTCGAGCAAACGCGAAGGGCAAGTATCTGTGACCGCTTACACGTACCACGCAAGGCCTAGCTCCGCGAAGCTATTGATTGATCTGTCGGGTTCTTACCACTGTTGTCAACTTTTACATGTTTTCATGATAACACTTTCATGATGTTTTTTATTTATGTTGTCATCTACTACGAGATCATACCAGAACAGGTATTGGAAGAATTAATATGGTATCAAAACCTTTATTATTTCTTTATAATATTTGGAATACTTATATTCTCAAAAACTAAATATCGTACATTAAGAACCGTGAAAACATGTTATAAGCACATTGTAAATAATAATTTTCTATAGCAGTATTCTAATATCACATTCATAGTTACGTCGAACATTGAATTCGTTAACAAACTGACACAGCTTCTTTGATTGTAATGTGCGCTTGGTGACGTTGTTGTTATGGTGGACAGACCTAGCGAGTCCGTTCTTCCCGGGCGGCGGCGAGCTGTGGCATCACCCGCTGGCGTACGGCGGCGAACTGCCTGCGCTGTCGCACGGACTGGTGCATCCCGCCATCCACCCACAGATGGCGCCAGTTCGATCCTACCTCTGACTAGCTGCCGCCGATAGGCCACACCACGTATGTTACCTTCCAATTCTGAGTTGCTAAAATAGTCCACAGTTTAAGGGTCCACAAAAGGGGTGACCCGGTCAAGACACAAGAAAGTAATGAGTTTTAATTGCGTCTCACCTCTCTCTGTGTCGAAACCTTTTATGCTGATTATGCCTCTCATAACATTGCACAATGCTTTCGAATACTTATTGCTTTCTGTTGTTCTGTACTCCAGTAAGTGCAGATCTTACCCTGACAAAAAGCTCATCATCTCAAAATATTGATAGCTAAAAGTTTAAGTTATTTGTTTTACTTATTTTGACTGTGTATTAAAAATAAGAGCAGTGAAGCATTTTGCGTTCTATGTAATTTAGGTAAATACTCGACACATTACACAGCACGTTTAGACGGACCTTCTGCACTATGCACGTATTTCAGAAACTCGTAGAACGCAGAACGCTTGACCGCTCTATGTCTGTGCGGTTTCTTATGTAATTCAAACTTTACTAGGAGTTTGGACCTTATTATCATGGTAATAATGTCCAGACCCCCCTGACGCTGGGTGCGTGCGTCCTGCCCGCGCCCGCGTTGGGCTCGCCGGGCGCGGCGGTGCCGGCTCACAGTGGCCCACCCTCGCACCCCGCGCACCCCGCACCTCCCTGCTCGACACTCTTCGTCGCTAACCTCGGACAGTTCGTCTCAGAACATGAACTAAAGGAAATTTTTAGCAGGTACGTCCACAACATCATAACATTACCCCGTATGCAATCGTATATGTGCAAAACGCTTCATGTTTTCGACTGAAAATAACAATTTATACAGTCCAATATTGAAATATCTGCAGAATTTCAAATGATACAATAAAATAATATTTCCAGTCGAAAAATAACACGATGTTATGTGCATGATCACGCAACACATAAGGTACCTAATAAAACATATGAAAGCATTCGAAAATGTATATGAAGTTAATAAAATTTAACTTTCCACAGTGCATGTTGCACCGAAAATCACAATGTCGTCCACGTTATACATTATTGGGTTATAATTTTATGTTTCAATTTTGGCTCTACTATGTCTCAGATGTCTCACACAAACTATCTGATTTGAAAAGAAAATTCCAAAGGAAACTCTATTTGGTTGAGCCACATCGTTTGTGTGAGATCTGAAGCCTGCACCCGTACCACCCTAAGCATGACGAACGTCACTATATCTCCACAGTTGTCACAACTAGTCGTACGCTAGCACTATAACACCACACAATATGAGAGCCGTGAATATTACTTTTTATGTCGTACGTATCGTGCCGCACACACCGACCGCGATATTTATATCCGCAGCATAAAAGAGGATGACAAATGTCGCACTGTTTAGTTTATATCTCTTAGAATTTAGAAGCACCATATATAATTACAACATTGCTTTCTGAATAAGAATCACAATCCATAACAAACATTGTTCAAAAATGTGGCATTCTCTGAATTTAGCTGCAAGCATCCACAACATTAGGTCAGTCTCAAAGACACACAAAGTCATACTGAGGGGGTACGAGTGGGCACAATAGAGTATGATGGTACAGCTGTCCGGGGTTCTCTCGGCTGCGGCTGCTGAATGGTGGTAGCGGCGGCGGCAGTTCGGGTCCGGTGGCCTTCGTCGACTTCGCTAGCGCGTCGGACGCGGCCGCTGCGCTCGCTCGCCTGCAAGGCGCTCTGCTTCTCAGCTCTGAAGGCGCCATCCACCTCGAATATGCGAGGCATAAGATGGCACACAACGGCTGGATTCTCGCACATGAAGTATGCACGTGCACTATGTTTAGTTTTGATACCATCTGACTGATATTCTCTAAGTGTCATGTAGGGTCTGTCAATATAGTCAACTACTGACTTGATATTGCATCCACGTTTGTAAAGAATTGAAAAGCATCTGTCAAAATCACTTTTAGCATTTTTGTTGATGACTATTATATTTTTCTTATAAATAAATATAGTATGATATTTAAACTCTGATGATGACAGATTCATTCCAAACAATAAAAAAAATACTAAAAAGTATATTCTTAAGTGCTATGTGTTAAATTCGATAATTCTTCAGCTCTCATGCACAAGAATTCAAGACTAAAGTGTCATGAGCGTCGAAGTGATCGACCCTACTAATGTTTCACCATGCACCTCGCACTATAGAGTTACATAATGCCTGCTAACTCGTAAGAATTAGAGAACGTCGCTATCAATGTTTGATGATATACTAACGTGTGTTGTGTTACGCAGGGAGCCAAAGGCGGAGAAGAGGGCGAACAGCATTAGTTCGTTCGTGGCTCTCGGTACTTGACAACCAGCTCACTGAGGGACGCCTGTCGAGATCCTCTGCATCGCATCGGACCCGCCAGGAGACCGGGCAGCACATCACTCATCCCTACGTCCTCACTAGATGCTCTGTCTCCTCTTTTGTTATTATGTTCCCTGACTCCCAGCGTCAGAGGTGTGGTGTTATTTCGTTTATACCAAAATTAGCAAGTGTTAATTGTATTATTATTAACATTCCAGGTTTATTGTTTACTGTTCATGATATATCATTATTATTTAAATCTATTAATTTCCTTTAAATGTAGCCTGTTTATTTAATATTATTATTCAATTTATCGTGTAACATAAGATTTATTTACAAGTAACTTATTGTACGGTAAAGTTTGTATATTTGTTTTTACAAGGCCGATGTATACAACTGAGAGGATTTGTTATGAATATAGTGTATTACCAGAAATTAAACATTTTAGGATATATCTCATTCGAGTAAGCTAAAAACCAAAGGTGCCCTTCATAGAAAGATTACGTTTTGTTAAATAATATTTCAAGTTGAATGATTTAAATGAAGTTGTATGTAATAATACGATACTTTTGTTTTAGCCTCGATAATGTTAGCGTATTTAAATGAATTTCATGACTATTTCAAATTATATTTACCTAATACTTTCTTAGTAATGTTTATAATGTTCAATCACTCGTTGTCGCGCTGGCACTCTAGTGTTGGTCTTACTATCCTTTCTATCTGTAAATGAATTATTGCAATAATTATAATATTTGAGTAGGATTGTGCGATAGGACGGGAAGCCCTTGGAGCCGCTTGTCGAGTGTAACAGAGCGCTGAACGCGAGCGTGCGCACGCATCTCCTACTTACTTCACACTGACCCGTTCAGTTTGTTTTGACCCTTCCCCACTTAGGTGACTACCAAATTTCTTGTGCCTTGCGAAAAAGAATCCTAAATTTCGATTTAACTCTAACTTTGTGGTTTCACAAGTTGGGGTGTTTATTTGGAAGTTCTGCATTGTACCAGTTCGGGTTCCCTCACTCTTCGCGGTTAGTATGCGATGCGACACAATCGAGATCAGTTCAGTCTTGTCTCTTGTTGCGAGAATTTAGCCTTGGCCTTATGAGAGTTAAATAATTAAATGTAATCATTATATTAATTAATATATAGCTATAATTAGCCGGCGACGTGCGCGCCGACGCTGAATAGTGAAACATTATTCTACTATCTGCATGCTTTGACGAGCTTTTTGGTAATAATCTAATTTAAAATTTAGTAGTTACTTTTATTGTGTAATCGTTAGGTGAATAATATAATATTAGATAAGGGTATTTATTGTAGACAATCAGCATAGTTACATTACTATTTAATGAAAGTTATTCATACATAATAATGAAACAATGTAATGAAATTTAAATTTACTGAAATGTTAGGATTAATCAAAATGAAGATTAATATATTTTTTATTTTTAGCTAGTTGACTATCGCATACAGAATGAATACTTAGTTACCTACGTGTCGACAAAATGGTGACGACATAAGTACACAACAGTGCGAGATAGCAATAAACCAAAAATGAAATATTAATGTTATTATAGGTATTTAGTGAAGTATTCTGCTGATGTAAACATGTAAAATTTACAAAAAAAAAGTAAAAAAAAATCCCTGCTTAGGCTATATAAATAAGGTTTTGGATATTTGGGTTCCAATGTTGACGCGACAGAAATCTATTGAGGTACTCGCGCGACTGCTGTCGGTCGCCGGCCAGAGATACCGCATGTGAATTCTTATGAAATCTCTTAGTCAATATTTAATAGAAATTTCGTCAATTTTTGACTTAGCAAAATTTTATACATTGTTTATAGTAACTGTAACTTCACATCGTACCGAACGTCGTGGCGTATAGACCAAAGATAAAGGATTATACATAATTTTAATACTAACCTCAGACCGTACCAAACTTGTATTTTGTAGGCGCATTGTACTGCAATGTTTAGTGGACACGACAAATTGATTATTTTAAAATCAGAGCAGTTTATGCAGAAATGATTTGTAACGGACCCAAGATGAGGCTGATGCTGCGGTGATACACGAGGACACCTAGGATAGGCATCTTATTGTACTATTTCATTGTTACCTACTTTTGCTAATGTTGGAGACGAAAATATCAATTTATTAAATCAAATATACAATTAGATTCAGTTTTATACCCAAGCCATTATTATAAAATGAAAATCAATCATTAATATGTATAACAATGTTTTGTGTCACATGAAAACTCCTGACAATTCAGATTCTCTTATATATTATTAATTATTCATTGTCGGTTATAATAATTAAGCTAAGTCAATGTTCACTTATTTAATTCGATATATAATGCTAATTCGTGTGTAAGTAATTGTGTAATAATGTAGTAGTGATCTCCCATACCTTCGGCGAGCGGCGTCCTCTGGCGCATACTAAAATACAACGAAAAGTTTGTTTGTTCTTTTCAGTTGTTCTAAATGAGTGTGTCGATGGCTTTATTACGTCTATGACGATCAATGTTAAGCTCTCTTCAGACATATGTGTATCACTCTTTGAAATCTCTATCATAGTTTTAATGTTTTGTAGAGCCATCGATGGACTTAATGTTCTGGTTAGCGACGTCCGGCCGCCTGCCATGCTGTGCACGCACTATATCACGCGAGCGCGCGGCACGGCAGGCGGCGGCATGCGCGCGGACGCCGTCGCCGCCATGATTCCGTCCAACAACCTTAGATAGCGAGTAAGAGACGTCCAGTGGCTGCGGACACGGCTACGTCACCTTTGCGGGACTACTCGATACATATCATCATGTAATATTTAATGTGTAATTAGTAATAAAAAAGCGGTTTCATAGAGACGTTTATTCTGTATTCTCGTCTACTACTTATAATGCAATCGGCTATATGTCACGCTAACCTACTTTTGCGTTTCCGACATACTATATTATTCGCTTCGCTGTCATCTTATCCTTTCACTTGGATTTATCTCCACTTCTGATTAATTTAATTTCTAAAAAGTTTATGTAAACAACAAAAAGATATTTTCTTAACGTTTACTGTGAAATCGAGTAGATAGATGGTGATCGGATCGTCGTTGTTTATTATAAAGACGCGTGACATTGGCCCGCATGTGATAGGGTAGTATAGGGGTGTAGCGTCGCCTTGCAAGTTAGGTTAAGTGAAGCGGTATCACACAAACGCCGTGCATCGGAAACATATCAATTCTGTGCCCCTTAATAAATTTAGTTAAATACTATTCTAAGAGATACAATATGAATAGAATAAAGAAGACAAAATAATCGGAGTATCAAATACCTGCTAAGTGTTGTTTTCGTACGTTAATGATAATATCGATTAGATTGTGTTTAAACGTGAATCGTACGCATAGTCCCCGAGTAGTGTTGCGCAAGTTTCCATTTGTTTATCGCTGTAGAGTTTGTACGTTACTTTATTGTTATTTTAGAATATATTAACATGGCTTAATTACCAAATTACTTTAACAGATCGCTTCGTATTCAGTATTAAATGACATTTTATTTTAATTTCGGTGACAAGAGTTAGTGCGTTGCTGAAAACTTATTTGTATATCGAGCAAAATAAACCATACAAACTATATAGTTAGTAATTAATTGTTAGATTTGTGTGACTTGGATTATTTAAATGCTTTTAGAGCAAAGGTAAAGTGTTATTGTGGTTTAAGAAAAACATAATGACATTGTAAAAATAGTGATAAAATTAGCTTAATTATCATTATTACAACTTTTATAGATGTTCATTACTTTTTCTTTTCTTACTTCATGGAGTATTGTGGCATTGGAGACGTCATTGTTAATTCAAATAAATTTGAGCTCATCCTCAATCGAAGTTTTTATTCATCTGAAACCCTGTCTGCGTCAGCGCAATACTGAGCCATGTAGCTACTGAGCCACTGAGCTACTGAGCCACTGAGCTACTGAGCCACTGAGCCACTGAGGCACTGAGCCCCTGAGCCACTGAGCTACTGATTGTCTCCAAGCACGTGTCGAGAACAACCGTAACAACTAACGTATTCAGACAGTAACTAGGAAAATGTTTTATAGATTAGCCCGTAGGTAACAGATCTTTTATTAACGAAATAATATAATCATTGTTTTCTTGAACGAACTTATGTTCAATATTATGTGTCTAATAGTAAATAAAAATAGTACTTTTATAGGTGTCTAGTTTAGGATAACTGAAATTAGATATAAAATTGACAGTTGAGCTTTTAAAACGTTGCTTTGTAGACATGTCTGCTTTAGTGCGTCATTTTGTAAAACGAATTCGAGAAAAGTATATCAAAATAAAATGTTTTCTTCAATTTAGTTTACAGAAGTGACGCAGATACGATAAAATATAAAATCTCTTTATTTCGATAATAATTATTGCAATGTTGTATTTATGTTATTATTAGTTTTAAAGCATTATAGGGTCCAAAGATTGGGAATAAACATTATGTGACAATTAATGGTCTTGTTTCTTTTACTACGGACATGTGACCGACCTCGACCTCGACTGACTCGACCTCGTTGGGGTAGATGGAATCCGGAAGATTTGAATCGTAAATTGAGCACGGCTTACGCCTTTCACTGGGTTAAGCTAAGACGCTAACTTTGAAATAGAATAACTGCTATTTCATTTTGAAAAGTGATGAAATAGTTATAAAGTCAACATAAAAATGTTGGATCATAAATTCTAAATTTTATGTGGAGCTCCAAAATTGCGGCACTAAAGTAGTTTTTAATGTCAACTAACTTGTTTAATCTAGTAACAAAGTAGGTGTGCAGAGCGTCATTGGGGAGTTAGTAATTATTTAGACAGTCGAAACTTGGCATGGCCTCGTTCTGCGGCCCCGGCCAAATTAGTATGAATATCATTAATATCACATTAGCTACGACCGACGTACGTATGCCGGTTGAAATTGCGTTAATTTCAGGATGGATTTAAACCGGATTTCCCGTTAAACTAGTAATGTTTTGTAAGAACCAAGTGGACTAATAATTTGGCAAGAACAATAAACACGCCCATGCCAACAGATGCAATTTTACAACTCAGTTTTAAGTTCGTAGCATTAAATTTTAATAAAGCAGTTAAAATGAAATCTCGTAGCACTTTCGTAGCAAACTGCTACGAAACTCGATATCGATAATTCGCTACGGACACAGGGAGGCTGCCTCCACACAATAATGTTCACGTAGACGCTCATTCAATGTTCCTAATAATGATGGAGCTTTTGTTTACAAATATCGACCTGCGGACTTCAAAGTTTGGTATGCTGATATTTTTGACTTATGATATGCTAACAATGCTAGTAATATCTCAATAGTTTCAAGGGATAGTATTTCCAAATTCGATATTTCCCTATGGGTGAATGTTGCTACTTTCAACGAAGAACAAATGCGAAGCATCGGTGAGATGGTGAAGGCAGCGATCGTAAGTATTAGAAAAATGTAGGTAAGTAAATAGATGGAAAAAGCCATAATATTGGCTAAAGATAATACGTCACAATGATTAACTTTTGCTTGGAATTTCAATATTACGTGGCCTAGAGCACTTATGTTAGCACAGTGCCTTAGAACAAACAAATTCTATAATACTAGTATACAGTGCTAGTAAGTAGGACAATGGGAAACAATACAGCCTTATCAGCCGCTGCTGGGCACGGCATCCCGATGTGTGATACAAGGAGCAGTTGTTATCACTTACTACGAGTGATAAGTATGAGGATTGGTGATCGCAGACCATACATGTAATATTCTGTACAGTAAGGATCGGGGCTGCTACCCATTCTCTTGGCAGAATATCATAGGCACCTTTTATTGCCTTTCATCGCCAATCTGTGAAGCTGTGGTGTCGCCACAGCTTCACAGATTGGCAATGAGCTAGCTTTTACTGAAACTCACATAAATAATTTTGTGAACACATTACGCCTGTGGTCACAAAAAATACGTAACTAAGGCTTAGGTATGTACCCACATACTATATTGTACTACTAGCTAACCCGACAGACGTTGTCCTGTCTTAATTTTCTAATTTTCCGCGCAATTTTCTTAATTTTTTCTTTCATAAGAACCTTCTCCTGACAATAACAAACATAACAGAAAAAGAATTAGCGAAATCGGCCTAGCCGTTCACGCGTGATGGCGTGACCAAGGGAAATACGGATTTATTTTTATATATATAGTAGTATGTATTTAGTCTCAGCCTGCACATCAAATTATAGTAAGTACACAGTCGTAAGAACGTATACTTATATCGAAATCTGGTAATGCTCATGAAGTTTTAAATAAGGTTTTAACCGGAGTGTAGTAATGTGAATAAAACAAGTTGTGCAAGCCACCCTCTGGCGGTTATGTGCCCCTAGAGAATCAAGTTTAAAAGGACTTGGTGTTCTCAGCAAATTGCCTAGGTTCTATTTGGTACACTCGGTAAAGCTGTTTCATGGTATGTAAGAGCCTAAATTATGGTATTTACTATGTAGTATGTGTAGTATAATGTACTAAGTAAAAATGCTGCTTGAATTAATAATGTGTCTGAGTAAATAGAATAAAGATCGATATTTGAACATTTTGTGAACCATTTTCCAAATAGGACGAGGGAAGATAAGTAGGTTCTTGCAATCATTTTACTTATTACAGACTACCGTGTGATCCGATGGATCAGTATGCACAAATCTTAGAGGTACAGACATTCTTTCTAGGAAGCCTGCACTCAAAGATTTTGTTTAAAAAGCCAATGATTTAATACAAAGAATCTTGAAAATTCTATTCACATTGGAGTTCAGACTTATCGATCTGTGCTCGTGATGCGTAGAAATAAATAGCAATCTCGTCGATCAAACAGAACATTACTATCACACACACTACATCAGCCGTCTGGTTTGGCTCATGCGAATCATCCCGCGTACAGGTGATCACACTCTCGGGAAGCTGCGGTAATGACTAATGGCACTCAATTATACAATATACGCCGGCTTGCACACTTATTTTTGATAGGTAGATTGTTGTTTTTGATAGGTTGATTGTTGTGTTTGATAGTTCTGTTCTATCTCTCATCATCTGTGTAGTCTCTTGCAGCAAGTGTAAAATGGCATGAAAATCTGATTACAATCATGTTTCTAGATCGCAGATCAATATTAAAAAGTTAGAAGCCACATGTTTTATACCAAAGTCGTACTAATAAAAGCAGGAACATTAATTGTTTATCAAATTGGCACCCTTCGCCAATTTGCCATGTTATAGCTATTTTACACAACTGGCAAATAATGACAGTTGAGATTTAAATGTATAAATAAGTACGAACAATTTATATTGGTAGACACTGCCATAAAAAATTATAGTACACGAATAGTCAAGGTCTGACATTTAATTAATCACTAATCTGAGTAAAACCTATAATCGTTGACAACGGAAGCGTAAGCTCATGATTACAAAGATTTAAATCGTAGATTTGCCCTCACCGTACTTAGTTGTCCATACTGAGAA
Source organism: Lithophane semibrunnea (assembly GCA_947363905.1). Lineage (NCBI taxonomy): Eukaryota > Metazoa > Arthropoda > Insecta > Lepidoptera > Noctuidae > Lithophane > Lithophane semibrunnea. The sequence goes on along the minus strand of OX376197.1, from coordinate 9,913,630 downwards.
AAGCGAGCTCACACAATAACAATGGCGTCTCCATGACAATCAAATCAAGTCTCTGCAACACTGTTTTTGTGTGAGGTATCAAAACGAAACAGAAACGCGACCATCTTTTGACGCGGAAGGGCAAATCTACGATTGAAATCTTTGCATGATTACAAACCGCTGCTTGAAACTCGAGAGAAAATGTTCAAATCAAATGCCACTCTACAACTACTTATTACTTTTCAATACTTCCGCCATTACTGGTGAAATTGATGGAACAAATTATCTAAAGTACACCACTCCTAACGTATGAACATGCTACTATACTAGTGTATTCCCTGAAATGATATTGGCGCGAACACAAAGTATTTTGTCTGTTTATAATTATCGTAAAGAACTGATATTCAACAGATCGTAATGTTTTTGAACGAGTGATTGAACTAGTGTTTAGAACAAATCTGGAGTTGATATCATCAGCAGGTGTAGCATGAGCACCGTTTTGTCGACGGAAGAGTAGACAAAAATGACGTTTCCTGTAGACAGTAGACAGAACGAGACGGCAGCAAAATAGAAAGAGTCAACTGCACTTTTTACGAAATTCACTCTTTTAAATAATTCGACTCAGAATTCTTTGTTTTATCATAGGATTTATCGGTTGTCAGTGTGATTTTGACAGTAAGGATAGAAAACTTTCTTCCGAAATAGTCTACATATAAAAAGACCTAGACAAAGATCGTTAGAAATGAAAGACAAAATGACAGATTGTAGAAAGATTTCTACGGTGGATGTCAAAAATGAAGAAACGAACTGTCACTTTGTATAGAAAAAGCTATGTCTATTCTTCGTAAAGATAGAAAGCGCCATGCTACGCCTGCTGAAAAGCTCGTGGCAAAATGGTTCTACAAATATTTTGCAATAGATATTATATCAAATGTTTTTAGTCAAAGGCAGGTCAAAGTTAATTTAATATTACTTTAAATTTCATTTAAGTAATTTACAAAATTCCTGTACTCGAAAAGGAGTTATTTATTATCATATTCCATCCAAAATACTTTTAGGCACACCGCCGATGAGGAAGCGACTAGCAACGATTTTCTCGCTCAAGAAACGTACAAAAGATTGTAGGTCCCGTGTAAGTAAATGAGATAGGTACATATAGGTACTACTAGTTCGTAGACTCACGCTTGGTACATACAACACATACCGGCGAGTACTCGCTCGTCACTCGCTGTTCGTCGCTCGCCAACTCGTTTTTAGTTGTTAGGTTAGCCTCTCACGTTTTTAGTCTACTCGCTTCTCGTTAATCGCCGGCGGTGGATCAGGTGCCGTATGCTCCATCCTTACTTCCTTACTTAATATTATAAATGCGAAAGTAACTCTGTCTGACTGTCGCGCTTTAACGCCAAAACTACTAAACCGATTTAAATTAAATTTGGTACACAGATAGTCGAGAGCCTGAGAAAGGACTAATTTTATCGACATACCACGCGGGCGAAGCCGCGAGCGGAAGCTAGTATTGAATATACCAATACCAAAGCCATAGTTCATATCGTTTATAAGTCTGTGATATAACACGTATGTAGCAATACCTACTATTCAAATCAATCAGTTACAATTACTCCGAAAATCAATCACGATTCCAAATGTATTGTTAACACATGATATTGCTGTTAATATTATTATTCCTAGAATCAAATTAATGCAACGAAAAAGTATGCATGTGTGACTTGTCGCACTTGCGCTATAAATAAGGAAAACATGAGACGCCTTTGTTTACATCTTTAGATTTCATCATTATCGCGCTGTTTGCGCGATAATGATTGTAGCAGTGTATTAAATAAAAAATCAGCTGTTTCATTACATTTTTCCATGTACGTATTTGAAGATTCATGATGGGTTTGGTTTACTTGGAATTACTTAATAAAACAACGGAGTAGTAATATTGTTACGCGGCAAACCAGAGAACTTAGATCTTGACACAACAGTCATTTGTCATGTTTACAGAATGTTTGCATGCACATTATGAAATTACAGAATGTTGCCAATAAACACATTTATGAATTACTTAACAGTATTGTACTTTTGTATGAAACAGCAGATTTTTTTTATAACCGACGAAAAATGTCTACCCTACGGGGTCTAAAATTTCTAGCATAAGTGGTTTAAAATCATGTGTTGAATAATAGTAACAGTTTGCGCGTCGATGTCCCTTACACCGTGTATTTTCCATCCTCCGGAAAAACAATTTCCTGCGTTTTAAGTCATGAAAACAGAAACGAGATTAAATTGTCTAAAGATTTTTTAGGAATACTTTTGAATGTGTCCGTTGTGGCAGGAGTTCCATCTAATTTAGTCTTATCAGCTTCATTTACAACGTCGACGGAGTCAGACAGTTTGTTCCAAATAAACTTTTTACTAACTTGGAAGCTGGGAATTTCTGAAGAATCCTTCCCGGAGACGATTCCATTGCTAAGTGATAGAAGAATGTGGTTGGTACTTGAATGGTTCCCAACTTGCCTGTAGTCGAAGGTAGTTCTATTGTGGTACCTTTACGTATGAAATTACTTGTTCATGTTCTTTGTTGTGTAATATTTGGAGTACAAAAAAGTATAACTTAATAGAACGAAGGTACTGTAAGCGGAGTGTCATGTTTTTATAAGAAGTAATTACTTGGTTTCTTTTAGCACTATATATTCTATGCCTACTGGTACGCCTGGAAGGCTTACTTACTTTATTTATTTTTTGCGTTGTATTCTATTTCTCTACACCTTGGGTATATTCATTCGTTTTTCAGTAATATTACCCTATTACGCATCTACACAAACCTATTTTATCCGTCCTCTACTTTTACTCACAGCTGCATCATTCTTCTAACCACGATCACCCCATCCTTTAAAGCAAGAGAGTTTCAAAAAACCGAGCATTAGTAGTATTAGTACCGACAGACAACATATAACATATTTATAGCCAGCTATACGTGCTGAATATTTTCACAAGAGCAACTGTAAACAGAGCGATGATCCGATAAATCGCGTATCATTTCGGTCTCTTCGACATGTGAAAGACACATCCCAGATGTTCAGATGTTTCTGTGAATGTTGCCACATGAAAGGAGTGCCCTCTTTTCGTTTGGCTCATCTCTTGGAAAATTTGACGTTTCAATTTTATTAATACAAACGTCCTTTGAAGAAGTGGACGTGTACGGATTTATTCTTCAAGATTTTCGTGTTTCGTTTAACGTATTTTTTAAAGAGGCCATGTCACTTTACCCAAATATATGTTACCTACGTTGTATACAGTATGCAAGGGTAAACACTGTTATCACTCAAACCATGGGTAGTTGACTTAAATATAAAAATAAATGACCCAGTAACAACAAAAAAAAACCTTAAAATTTTTAAATAGTAAATATCCGTCACTGTCCCGATACTCATGGATACACGTTCGAGAGAGTTGCGAAACAGCTGACGGCCGGTCATGTAACGTCCCGCGTGCCCCGCCCGCCCCCGCCAACCGCCGGCCGCCGTGTTGAGACGCAAGTTCGTTGCCCTTGCGTGTAGGGTAAAATATTCTTGTGGAAAAATGTAGATTTTCTTTAAAAAAAAAAGTTGTATTTTTCCATTGATTTAACGTTTTATAAATGAAACCAAACCACTGGTTTCAAGGATAACGGTGTTTACACTAACACCCTGTATATTCTACACAGTACCTACGTAAAGCAATACTGAGATTAAGCTACGACAGCAACGAACAACGCAATGAAGTAACTCAAAAACTTCAAACCGATGAGGAAGATGCCTTTACGGAAGTTGATTCAACATCAATAAACCAACTGCTCGACTTCGAAAACTCTAACACGTACTTTATAATACTTTCTTACCGTGTAGAATATTATACAATAACTTCAACAAGCAACAACAAGTTAACTAAAGAGATAAAAAGTTGCTCTCAAGAAGTAGGTATTCGTGTGCACTATTCCACTTTTATTAGTTTCGGATCAAAGCTTACAAAACGCACACATTTTAACCGGTGCACGCTGCGGTGTCGCAGGAATACTCGATGTTTATTTTATTTTTATAACTCTACTAGACCATTTAAGGGGATTTTAGAGCTAGGCAATAATTTTGTTTGGAATACCAGCTAAGGACATGGGTCATCGATTTTCTGATCGTGTCGTATCTCAGAAATATATGTAAGGGTTTTAAACATACTGTGTTATTATTATTAGCAATTAGTATAAAATGCAGGTAATCATATATATATTTTGGTTTGTCCCGAAATTCGTTCGTAAACCGTAATAGAATTTTATAGTTTTTGCTACGCACTATTGAGTTGTAATGCCAACATTATGAATATTTATTACTCAAAAGAACATCGTAGACAAAGCTAAGACATAAAAACGCAGCCGTAAAAAGTTATGTCGAGATTAAAAATCTAGTTTATACTCATACAAAAATATTTTTGATATAAAAACGGCACGCATCGCAAGAAGCTGCTTTCGGGTGTAATTCACAAAGTTTATTCATAAAAGTTTAAAAGCAAGCATGTTTAGTGCACGGTATCCGGAGAAACGGAGTTAAAGTTGTATTCCTCGACGAACTATAAGGAACTCTCTCATATGTCGTTGCTTATTTATTTATTTATTGGCCTATCTACAATTGTTACACTGTTCAACCAATTTGAAAAGACAAGTCAACATGCAAGCCAAGCGCACAATATTAAGCGATAGACTTACTTTATGAAAAACATACCGCTGTAATAGTCGACGTGTCGTAAAAAAGGTCAGGGTGATACTGAAAAACGGAATCGAGAGCGTGTTGAATTTTTTATCGCGGCTTCTATCTTGTAAAGCGAGTGTTATAGCGATGTCTTGACTCTTTACATAACGAATCGCACGCGAGGGAGATTGCTCCTACTAAATTTAGAGGCGTTTAACTTGTACTGTTTCGAGTCCGTAAATCTTTATTTGCATGCTGAAACAATAACAATCCGGCCCTTCCCGCTGATTTAGGATCTGTCTATCGGTCGGTAAGTACTTCTAGTCTATCGGATTTCTAGGAAGTTTTTTTGTAAATGGCGCAAGGAGGCAACTACATCAGAATACTTTACGAACTATGATTTTAGTTTATTTCAATCAATAAGATACTTTTTCTTTCGCTAATTTCGATTTCGCACCTACTGAGTGTCGATTTTCCCGACGTGTGATTTCCTCTTAAAGAATGCATTTACTTATCTTGTGTTTTCAACTTCTCAAACGTGCTTTTCCGATTTTCCAGCGAGCGAACCACTTTCCACTTCAAACTTTGAACACTAACGAGCTTTTGGTAAATAACATTGTCATTTACCATTTGACGGGCGAAATATTTTCGCTACATCATAATTCACAGGCAACCTAAATAGTTTGGGTTGTCGGAATAAATAAGGGTTACGTGGCGGGTCGGTAACGAGTAATAAATTACCGCGGTTATGGTGACTACATCAAAAGGGAACCGTTCCAAAAGAATCTGCCGACACCTCATAAAGTTAAGTGGAAGTGACACGACCTAATAACATTTTGCTAATTATGTGAACTTGGTCAGCGAATCTGCTGACGTGTATTTTTGAGATTATTGAAGTTATTTCTTTACATGAAAAGTAAGTAATAACCTGCAATTCATCCAAAAAAATTCCAAGCGATCATAGTGAAAGTTAATTAAATGCTGAGCTGAAAATATGAAAATGTATAATTCCACCATAATACTGGTACTCAATATTGGATTAATTTAAAACAAAATTGGAACATAAAATACAGGAAACGTAAAACGTCCTTCCATTTTCGACTTTTTAAATATTCAAGGAAAACGCGGCTCACGTGAGATTTTATTTTAAATTCCGAATAACGTTGGGGTTACCAAGCAACAACTACACAAATCAACTTGAAACTAAAAAAAAAAAACAAAACGCGAGGTTGCGATGCGGTCGGCGAAATCGGGGTTAACGGGAACGGTTTGTTTACATGTTTGGTCGGTTTTCGAACTGGAGAATTGCGGACCACTGCATCGGGATGTTTTAATTACCGACGTTTGTTTTACAATTCATTAACCGTGTGGATATCTGTTTTTGTAATGGAAATATTTTGACATTTATTTCGTATTCATATTTAAATTTTGTGTACCGCAAATAGCAGTGTTTGTGTTCATTATCATTCTTTAATTCTAACTATGAATAGGGCATTTTTTATAATAAGTATGATAATACAGCCGTAATCTGCCCGATTCCAATTGGCATGTCGTATAACTAGATAGATGGAGATTAATAGGTTGACATCCTCATAATGCCATGCCACGTGGTCGGCTTCCAGTCTAGTCTGCGTCGGAATATCAATGTTCGCAGCGCTATTTGCCTCCCGCAACCCAGGAAATACACATGGAGTTATCGAAATAGGCTATTACTAATAATAACCGATCGCGGAAAATTACAGTTCTACTGCATAGGAAGGAATGTTGCCAACGAAAAAAAAAGGCATATGAAATAACAAAGTTCAGGATCCTAAGACCAGCCGGTGCCGGGGTGAAATGTGGTGGGGTGCGCGCACGAATATCAAGTAGCGTGCGGCATTACCCGCGCACGGCACTACAGCTCCGCACGTGTAATGGCGGGCGTGACGTCACGTCCGGATACGGCACAACGCGGTCTCAGTCTATATCATGAATTACATTACCCACCTACGGCATGCAAAAGTGGAACATTGCCATTGCCTCATTTCTAAAAAAAAAAACAATGTTGGCCGCACCTTTCCGTCATCATTTCAGTAAAGCCTTGTCCACACTTTAAGTATCATTTTGGTGTTTCAGATCTCCTTTGCGTGACACCGCCTTTTATCATTATCGTTAGTTTGTAGCGATCATGCGAGTAACATTGCGTCAAAACTCTACTCTACTCTACTACTCTACTAGATTTGACGCAAAATGACTATCTATGATTATTTCTATAATGATACGAGGCGGTGCCACGTAACGTATATCTGGTCACCAAAATAATACGAGTGTGGACTGGGTCTAACGTTTTAGCGTTCCGAAATCTACCTACTATTAAGAATTTGTAAGGCACGTGCGTCAAAGGAGCTGTAAAACATCTGGGAGTGCTCGTCTTGCGAACCAACAAACTTCTTAAATATTTCTTTGTGTCTGCCAGCGAACATCACTAGTGTGGATTACTTGCTTCCATAAGTTTCATATTGAACAAGTTTGTGCCCTTGTAAGCTTCTAAGTATAATAGATATACAACGAAGAAGAAAATTAAAAAGAAATGCACGTTTATAAAGTTATAAGTAGGTACTTCGAAAGGTACAAATGGTCTATCGTGAATAATCTAATGTTGTAATTGACAGAAAGGTACAATGCGGCCGATATATTTTAACAGTTCAAAGCAAAAATCAGCGACTGTACCTTAAGATATTCTTCTGCGCCGCTTAGCTTCTGCGTTGCGAATTCGCACTTTTGTGTGGGAGCCCCAAATGGTGACATGAGGCGGGTGTGAATAAGAGCACATGCGCGAAAGTTAAATGCCTATTTTCAGATCTGCCAAGTTATATCTGCCGTATTGTAGGTATATGCGCATTTGGACAAGTGGCATTTTAAGTTCAGAAATGTTATTAAAGACTTCGAACAGGAGCGAAAACACCTGTCACTTGCAGATGTTTCATAAAACTACTGAAATAAAAACCACTACAATAAAAGAACATTCCTCTCAAACTAAATCTTTAAATTAATATACTTAACATACACCGCAAAAACGGACTCTCCAATCGTAACATTAAGAATTTATTCAGGTAAATCTGGGTTAAACTTCTTTAATAATACTCTCCGTCTAGAATTAGAAACATTCGTCTCATAAAATACAAAAATGAAAACCAATCGGAACCAAAACCCACACTTTAAAAACTACTTGTAGGACTTCATCGATGATAATATTAGCGTATCATTAAAAACAACAGTCTAATCACTCCGCAGCACCGCACTGTCTGTTTGTACTCCTCAGTAAATTGTTCGCGAACAGCGAAAAACAATAAATACACTAGCAATTGGTGGAGTCTCGAATAACGTTTACTTTTCGTTTTGTAAAAATTGCATCGGCCGCACTCGCTTCAACAATTTATTGACACTGACTGAGCTTAGAAAAACAAAGACTGTCTGGACCTTTCAATTTTAAATAAGTATTTAGAGACGGAATCATAAGTTAATAAAGCTATTGGGAATTAACTGGGATTAATTAATACGTCAAAGAGAATGTTTAATCTGAAGATGTATAAAATTATGATTCATTCATGCGATGCCGGGATCGGATCTGACGCAGCACTAATTAGGAATCACCCCATTCACGAGAGAGTCACTTTAAGATTCTGTTTCAGCGTCAAACAATGTTCTGTGCCACTTTCCCTTCTTTTCTTCATTTAGCTCTTTCATTTGTGGGAAATGAAAATGATATATCTTCAATTTTTATAGTATTTGCATTTTGCACTGTCGGCAATTTGTAAAATCGCAGTTTTAATCATCGAAATCCATAGAATTAATAAGTACTTGAGTTAAATTTCGGCTAGAAGTAGCAATATAGAAAAATAAAACCTACTTGTAGAATTATAAGTTAATCTTCTTTTATTTTAGGGTATTTCCCGGATAAGGTCCGCAACACTGGTAAAACCTACGTGACCGGTCGGAGGTTAAGGGCTCCGGCGCCGGAGGTCGGACAGCGGCCGTTGCGTACAAAACGTATGGAATAATTTAAAAGAATTGCCGTAAGCTTGCCAATGGGAATTATTGCGAGATCTGATTGTCTTGGTGTGATTTATAGCCTGTTTTATCATTTTTATCTTTGGTTTTCTTTGGAAGGCAAAGGTATGAAAACATCGTGACGAAACTGGCATGTCCTAGAACCAAAAATTTTCAAGACATGTGACCACTACCAACCCGCACTGGGCCCGCCTGGTAGATTAGAGCCCACTCCGTCTCGAAAAGTGGTGGCATGTGTCACAGGAGTGAGAATATTATAGGCTGATTATGCTATGCTTATGGTTATATTAAAGTAAAAGTTTTTATGAATATTTTAAAAGGGAAAAAATTTGATCTGTTACAATTTAATCCAATATTATAAGTACCTATCTATAATTTGATTTTATGTTGAAAACCACAAGTTTCAACACACAAATTAATATCAATATGTGTAGATATCGGTCTCCCAATCCTAACTAGTCTTATAACTAATATTATAAATGCGAAAGTGAGTTTGCTTGTTTGTAACGGCTGAAATTTAGCACAGCGGTAGACCTGGAGAAGGACATAGGCATGAATTCCATAATTCATTCCAAGTTTAATTTATAGTATGCCCATCATATCTTATATAATATATAAAAATAAATCCCTATTTCCCTTGGTCACGCCATCACGCGTGAACGGCTAGACCGATTTCGCTAATTCTTTTTCTGTTGAGTTTGTTATTGTCTGGAGAAGGTTCTTAATAAGAAAATTGCGCGGAAAATTAGAAAATTTACAGGACAACGTCTGTCGGGTCAGCTAGTATCTATATAAAAACACAACGTTAAACTTCGAATTACTTAATGTGTACATCGAGTTACTTATAATCAAAGGTAGCTATCGGAAAGCTATATTAAAATATTCAGCTTTCCATTAGGATCAATTAATAGAGCTCGATAAGTAAACACATGACATGCACTGGAATATAGCGTGTCCCATTTAAACTCCTACATTTTGGGCATCGAGCTGATATCGATTTGCATTGATAAACCAATATGTGCCTTCTATAACAACTATAAGGTGCAATTTCAAATGCAAATGTAGTTTGCTCCCCGGTACAACGAGCTCTTGCTAATTCCAATTCGCATGTGGCGATGACGGCAACTTTTATTTTTTGGTACTTTCCTACTGGAAATGTAGAACTATGAACGTTTAGAGTTGTTGAGTTAGCTTCTTCCAAACTTTTGTCGCTAACGGATTTATAAGTTTCGAGGGCTTCAAATAGGTATTTTATTCCAGCAACCGGATGCTGAATTTCTGAAATGTGGAATTGTTTCGAACAAAAATTAAACCATTTACCTTTTCAGGAAAGTTTATAATGACCCTATCAACTTGTGATTGCTAATAATTAGAAATATTAACGATGCATTTCTATTCAGATTACCAACCGAGATTTTTATTGCTTGTAAAAATAACACTCATTTAGATTACCTACTATCTAAATCAGCCAAAATGATTAATTTAACTGATCTCCGCCGTCAATATAAAATAAATAACAGATAGGTACATGGAAATAGACTGACAACCCCATCCACTGGGGGCACGGTAGTGCCCCCGCCAAGACAAGCCAAGCGAAGCGCTAGGAGGAAACTATCTACCTTTTCGAAGCGCTTCATCGTTTTTTTGAACCCTCATAACTTGGGTTTTCGATATTTCCCTAACAGTCATGTCCACCTCTAAACCTTCTAACGCCGCACAGTGGTCGCGCACAGGCACGGAGTTGTGCGCAATCGGCCCTCCCTAATTACCGCCAGTAAAAACTAATTGCAAACGACGAGCGCACCCCGCCGGGTAACGTATTCACAAATATTGTGATTAATGCACTGTTTGCTCTGACTACGAGAATTAGTCGGGTTATACTTCAAAGGGATTGCTCGTAGACCAAAATTAATGCAATAATGAATCTTGGATAGGATAGTTGTGCGAGATGATTTGTGAATGAAATTGCGGTGGCTGAATAATAACAGTAGATACTGCACTGGAATTGCACGCTTTTTGATAATGAATAAACAATAACTTTTTGGGATAGGTTGAGAAGACCCTAAGTTGACCAAAACTCAAAGAAATCGGGATCCGATGAAACCCCTGGTAACGTTGTCCCGAGGTTGTGGCTAGCTAGGTTATTTAGTACATACCTAAGTATTAAAGCTGATTAAATCCTTTCATGTAGATTTTCTAAAGTGCAGAGCATACACAATTTACACTCCAGGGGTTACAAAACCACAAATACTCAGTTAATTCTAACGGTTTAATGCATTAGCGTAATTTATACGAAGTTCTACCTCAATAGTTCTTTTTACACCTGAGTGCTCCACGGAACGTTTTGTTAAACATCAACAAAACACGAGCAGTTTTTGTATTTTCTTTGCTCACCTAAGGTTTCCGATCTGTATAAGTAAAACCCCACGCAGAGTGAATGCTTTGAGAAGGAACATCAAAGAACGTTACCACATAAAAACGGATTTTCCCAAATGAATACTTATAAATGTTTACATAAAGAAGCTTACGATGTTTTCTTTTTAAAGATAAAGACGGCTCAGATTAGATAAATTCCAGCTGTAATTTATTTTATCAGAAAATGTGATGTTTTATGAATACTAAGAATACTGAGAGTTCGTTTGGCGCCTCCGACCACCGATTGAATCCCCACCGTGTAAAGCTAGTGATAATCGGAAAAGGTTTTAAAAGGATCCGGCCCTTCCCTTATCTTCAGGAGGCTAGAAAAGCTCGGGAAATAAAGGAAACATATGTTTTGTACTTAAGTAACATCCCACGAACACATTAGACCATGGATACTAATGGTAAAGGGTGATAAATCTATAGGTATATAGGTATACCTATACTATACTTGTTTTTGCACACTAAATCGTATTACTTAACATTTTCAACATGTTCAATGGAATTTTAATCGTATTATATAGCGGCCTCTTCAGATAAGGATTGTATTGATTATCTTAAGTATTTATAAGGTTCTCATCTGCCATCTGCCTAGCCTTTTCCCAACTATATTGGGGTCGGCTTCCAGTCTAACCGGATGCTGCAGAATACCAGTATTTTACATGCAGCGACTGCCTATCTGACCTCCACAACACAGTAACTGGGTAATACGATACCCCTTGGTAAGACTGGTTGTCAGACTTTCGGGCTTCTGACGACCCGTAACGACTGTCAAAGATCAACGAATGACAGCCGGGACCAACGGCTTAACGTGCTTTCCGAGGCACGGAGGAGTCTCGATATGTAAAGATGGTCACCCATCCACGGACCAACCCCGGCAAGCGTAGCTTAACCTGACGGATTGACCCGTGCGGCTGTTATTACTTAGCCACGAGCTCCTCTACTCTATAAGGTTCTATAAGGTAGAACTCTATAAGGTTCTATATGTCTATAAGTACCTACTGCTTGTTGGCGACTTCACAGCATTTCACCCAGGTTTTTTTTACGATTTTCTTAGTAACTACATAAGAAGGATTATGAAATTGAAAAATTACTTTCTTTTTACCCCAAAGAAATATCTAAACCTTTGGGTAAACATGACACAAACCTGTATGAAAAATACCATCACAAAAATGACACAAACCTGTATGAAAAATGCCATCTAAATTATCTAATTAAACAAAACAGAACTTATTATGCGTATCATGACTATACAAATTTGACACCCAATGTTGAGTTAATTTCATTCGAGCCGGTAATCCGTCGGCCGGCAATAGGTACGACTGTGTTCGTAATTAAAAACAGGTGGTCCCGCATGTACCTACGAATGATTAAACGGTGTCCACCATTTTGTAGACGAATCGCTTTGACAGCCAAATTGTTGGTCACACAAAATAAGCTTCCACGCTTCGGTAGATTTCAATTACGTTAATTTATGTTTGTAACCTACATTAATATTTGGGGACGGTTGCATTAATGGGTTACCCTCTTTTCTGAGGGTAACCCGGTATTTTAAGGGGTTAGGATAGGGATATCTCAATTATTGCAGGTGACCAACGGTACCTACATTTTGATATTAGGATGATTTTAAAACGGCTATTTATCTTCTAGCTGATTTTTCGGTGTTTTTACCTGTATTTAAGCTAAAGTTGCGTAAACATCTGTTACTGAAGTGGATATGGCCCTTATTAAGGCTCGTGTAGACTAGCGCGACTAGTCGCGCGCCGTTACAATTACAACGGTAATTGTTCTACCGTGAAGTTTTCTCAGAAATTGTTTTGTCAAAGTCGTGTCGCGCTGTCGCATTGCGTCCGTTTGCGAGAGCCTCTTTTTCATCACCTAAATTGATTAAACATCCATAACTAAACACGTGCTTCTCTGCAGACCACCACAAATTAATATTGTAATTTCCAGACGAAGAAAATTATAGTATCAGCGCCATCTTGTTACCCTACGCACACTTACACAATGTAAATGTAGCGTAACGTTACGCAGCGCGTAACCTACACCATACCTACAACTATTAGCAAGTGAACCTCAACTTGGTAGTAGGTAAACGTACAAGATACACACGGTTAGTTTACAAACTTGCTACTTTACAGATTTACTTAGATACATAAGCACATTTATTTCAGATTTGCTAGACATAACTGTAAACTTTAAAACATAAGCATTGTTAATAGGGAATAATGTTGAAAATCTTTGTATTTTCTAAGAAATCTGAATTTCAAATTAAGCTAAAACACGAATAACTATAGCTTATTTTTATTAATTAGTGAAATAACTAATTTTAGGTACCCACAGGTTTCTATTCGTATATAGGCAATATTAATCAATCAGCCGTCCATCACATTCCATAGTATCTAATTAAGCACCTACTGTGGATCTACCCTTCAATTGAAATACTTAACACGTGTTACACTAGTCAAGGTCAACAAACCTACATCGCATCGGTGTAACATAATTAGAGTTATATATTTTTAGGATGTTAAGTGTCTAGGTACTCATCACTAAAACAACTGTTCTGTACAAAAATGCGACCTATCTACCTATCATCTGTTTCATAGATATTTTCTTCCCGATCATCGAATATATTTCCTTATTCAGTTGGTCACAGGACTCCTTTGAAGCCTTTAATTCGCTCAAACGCTGATTGAGTTTGGGCTCTTCGAGGCGAGCACAAGCGTTGCGAATCATAATAATGATTAATATCTATGAAACAGCTGTCTTTTCTCTAGGCCTGTTGCCGTAATAAATGTGTTGTGCATATTCATGACCTTTTAAAATATTTTAACACATACTCAATCTCAAAGCCTTTATTTCAATTAAATCATTTACAAGCACTCAGTAAGATTAGGCTAGTTGCCCATTCCAAACGTTCCTATGGAGAAGAACGGGCAAGAAACTCTGTGGACACTCTTTTATTACAAAATATTGGTAACATAATCTGTAGTGAAATCATAGGCACAATACAGATAAATTATTTATTTATTTATTTATTTATGATAAGCACACCAACAGCACAGTCACTTACAATTCAATTAATTAGCATCTAAAATAGGCATTTCAGTAACCATGCAAATAACAGGTATGCATGACATTGACGTGTGAAAAATTAGAGACAAAGGAGAACATTCAAAAAGTGTGTTTAGCAGACCTTAATCTAGAACACTATAAATCAAACCAATTAGAGCTAGACAGACGAACACTCATCGTACTGTTTAAATAGGGATGGGGGTTTATATAATACTACTATTATTGTTAGACGTAATATATAGTTATTGTGTATGACAAAGCAAAAGATTTTGTGTAAAAGTACAGCAGAAAAATTATCCCTTCACCTTTTACAAGCGTTAAGATGAGTAACTCTGGCACAAAATAAAACTCCATACCGTGTGGACCCGTAAAATAAAATGGCCGGATTTTTATAACATATTGTGTGGACGTAAATCCTGACACCTGGTTATGAGTTACAGTCCTGTCCACGGTTTACAATGTTTCTGGGAATTAAATTACCCTAGTATAGGCGTCGTGTCCATTTTGAGCAGTCCCCGCCAAATGGAATAGGTTTTATAAGTATCTGTGGGAATGATACTATGACAAACTAGTCGAAAACAACCAAAAAATGTTTAAAAGGAAAATATGCCCATTATTCTACGTAGGTATTTTTCCCCTTTTACTCATGTGTTTTTTTTTGTACTTTCTGAAATACCAAAGACAACGAAGATTATGAAAAAAAAACCTCCTCCTCGTCCTCCTGTATAAACGACACGTAGGTTACCATAATAAAGAAAGAAAGAAAAGAGGTGCCATATGTCATGATTTCATGAAAGAGTCATTCAATGCACTTACATGAACTTGGAGAGTTGTATTGCTGATTCTAATGTCTATAATAAATTCTGTAAACCCGTATTTGTTACGGTCGCGAATCATATTTAGATCAACATATAAACTGATACTGACCTGCAAATTACAAAAACGTAAGAAAATTTGAATTTCGCGGGCTACCCTGAAGCTTTCGCTTTAAGATTTCCTCACGATGTTTTTCCTTCACCGATATCAGTAATGTCTAAGATAAACTAAGAAAGTATACATGAATTAAAAAGACCCATTGCTACTGCTCGGATTTGAACCTGCAACCTCGTGCATAAGAGGCTAGGCCTTAACCACTGGGCCATCACGACAGGTAACCATGGATTAAACTGATAATTATGATAAACATTTTCTATCCCCATAAAAATATTAATCCTGCAATAAATTAATTTAGGCTCTCTTGTAATCTATGATAGCGTGCGTGCAAATTCATGGAATTAATTACGAACAGCTAAAACCAACAGCTTTTGTATAATACTACCATATGTCCGCGGTTTCGCCCGCGTGGTGGTTGGAAATTACCCCACGGGAACGTAGTACTGGGATAAAAAGTATCCTATGTTATAATTTAAATTATACATTCAGGTTATAATCTATCTCGCAGTAGCATCCAAATCCGTTCAGTAGTTTTTATCCTCACAAACTTTCGCACTTATAATATTAGGATTATTATACACAGGGTTATTGGTTATTATGTTGGCAATCCATTAAGGAGATGTAGGAGAGTTGTCAAATTACTCGAAAATGGTTGGCATTGGCATAGAGGTCATCAGGGGTCATTTGGTTGCAAATGACCTTTCTTACATCCCCTTAATGGATAACCGCCGTATAACCAATAAACCTGTATATTTTAGTACTAGCTGATGCCCGCGAAGATGTCGGTTATTCTATACTAAAACCTTCCTCGAGAACCACTCCATCCATTGGTGAAAACAGCATGAAAATCGGTAGTTTTATTATAATAGTTTTTGAGTTTATCGCGAAGTGGACTACAGACAGACGCAGCGGAGGACTTTGTTTTATAATATGTAAGGATAATTATAAAATTAGTAGGATTATAAGTAGGAAGATAGTAGGATTTCACAAAAAAATTAATCAATTAAAACAACATACAGTGTTGCATAAAAATACATACTTACGTCCAGTAAAAATAACATGCAAATGAAATAAGCTTTCAAAAAATATTAACGTAAAATAAAAGCACTAAAATATAAATAACACCGACATATTTTAAGCTTCGTCCTACATTCATACATCAATTGGATTTCAATACGACATCAATGTTGATTGCGGCCGGCAAGTTTTTATTACAATTTTAAAAGTAAACATCAATGCATTGGGCTTTTTTATTTCGATTTAAGTTATACTTTGTTTATTCCACATTATGTAGAGGTAAATAACTGTTTGAAAGTATTATTAAATAGCTATGCCTCCAATGCCTAAACTAAAAAAAATACAATACCGATCAATCTGCCTAGCCTTTTCCCAACTGTGTTAGGATCGGCTTCCAGTCTAACTGGATGCAGCTAAATACCAGTATTTTACATGAAGCGATTGCCTATCTAACCTCCACAACTCAGTTACTGGGTAGCACGATACCCCTTGGTAGGGTTTGTTGTCACTTTCGGGTTTCTGACTAATCGCACTACTTACAATCTTATACTTGAGGTAAATTCACGTAAGAAACTTTGAATTTCGCGGGCTCCATTTAAGAGGAAATAGGGTCAGTCATTTCTCCAATACAAAAAGTCATAATTCGAGGTTCGGCTCTCGTCTATTTCCTCCTCCAATATTGGACCTTTTTGAAAGATATTTTATAAATTGAATAAGAAGGATATTTACTGTGCCGCTATGTTTTTCTTTCATTAATAGTTGTCAAATTTGTACAATAGGCATAGGATGACAGCGGTCTAAACAGTCAGTTTTGAGCATTTTCTGAGGGTTCTAGTGCTTCTACAGATAGGTATCATCAAAACGGAAAACATAGGGGCATAGAAATAATTGATATTTATTTTACTGTAAAAAATCATTGCTGTAAAAATCATTGCTGGTCATCAACCAGAGAGAAAAGGCGAGGAAGGCGAGAGCGTTTGTATGGAGAGGGGACCGACCCTATTTCCTCTTAATGTAAAGTTTAACAAGTTACAAGATCTCAACTTCAAATTCTTAAAACTAAATCTGAAACTGGCTGTAGTAAAGAGTCGCTTACTCAAAAATACCTCTTTCACTATATACTGTTCCAACTTCAAAATCCGAAAACTAGCCAATAACAAAAACAAATGAAAAACAACTGTCATTTGTCAACATTACTTCCGTATTACCGAAGTCTGCATTCTTCATGAATTCGATATCGACATAACTCGAAGTCTATATAATATATATCACAGCATGACTTACAGCCAAACTACTTATTTACAGCGCGCCTCGTAAAAGAAGTTTGTGCGATCAATTCTGGCATAGCGTGCATCAACCCCTTTAACGATGGAGGGATGTGAACATGTTTCAATAAAACTATTAAAGTTGATATAATTTTAATATCGGATGATACCCCGCTCTACTGATAGTGAAATTGAATTTCATGTGTAATTTAATTATGCAAATTGTGAAAATTACCATGGAAATACCTACTTGAATTGTATAACGTTATTTTTTATTTTACTTTCGAGCCCTGTATTTCATTATTTCAGTAAGATAACATCCACACAAGACTATGCTTAGATCGGGCGCCCCTAATTAACCTTTCCACATTGAATAAGCCTCATTAGTGTCAACTTACTGTGACACAATAATTAAGTATAGCAACGATATTGTTTATCTGAGTGAAGACAGACATTTGCCTTTTGTAGGACAATACAGATCTTGATTTAGGTACTGTAGACAAAACAAAAACGGTTTTCGAATATTTCAGTAGTGAGCTTCGAGATAATTACTAGCCATTTAGAGGCAACAAGCCGTGTGACCGAAAGGGTTTCCCATCATCAAAAATTACAAACTTCCATACAAACCTTCATACCCTATTTACCCCCTATAGGGGGGATGAAGTTTCAAAAAATTCGATATAACTCTTGTGCAAAGCTTCAGACTTCTTCTGCACCAGCGGCTTAAGCTGTGCGTTATCTGTCAGTGAATTAATTCTAGATTTATGAGGTTATGCGACAGAATAAGTATTGCATTATCGTCCTCCATCTATGTATTGCCGTCCCCCATATTCCTGATACTTTGTAATTATGAACATGGCCCATCACGTCCCATGTAAGTGGAGCGCCAACATTCACCACACGTAATCCCTTAAGCCGAGTGAAGTGCATTACGTAATTAAACAATATGAATGCGGTAAAAACCAGCCACGAACATATTCAGTATACGAGGATTATTTAAACATGGAGTCAATATTATAATGTGTTCTTTAAATTTAATTAATCCAATTAAGGAACTCGTCGTTTCGGAAAATGTTTGACTTTTAAGTAGAATTAAAAGTTTTCAGTTAGGTACTGAAATGGAAATTCTATTTTCAGAGAGGACGTAGAATAAAAACAAAAAATAGAGTTTTTGAATTTTAGTAGAACGGTAGTCCTGCTTTGAACTATTAATAGCAATGGATAAATTACCCAACAAACATTTTTGTCATATAATCAAACTTTTATATGACCTTAAGTCTTTTAAAAGTTATTTTATAGTCATTATTTTAACTCTTCGTCATGTACTGGTTTATTATATGTCCGAATAGTCATAAACATTTTTTGTCGTATAATAATGTCATATGACGTTATTTCGACATTTATAAAACTTACTTATACAACTTTTCGTTCTGTAAACGTTTTCGTAGTATAAACGTCATAAAACTGTACATTTTGTCATATAATTACCTTTTAAACATCTGCTAAACGGATAATAATTGTTTACACGTAGTATTTGTTACCATTATATATAAGTCAAATAAGTATTACGAGTGCGACCTGTGTATACAGGTCGCACTCGTAATACTTATTCGACTTTAGGATGTATATCCTAAAGTATCACAAACATGATAATACGACCGCTACTTAATGAATACTCATATTAAAGGTTTATAATAACCTTGTATACAATTTTCGCGTACTTTAATACAAAGTAATAAAGCTCAAGCTGAGAGTGAGGAAAATAAGAAAGGTTCCGTATCACATTTAAATGCAAATTTAACTAATCAATTTAACCAAAATACTACAAGTGTGCCCCGCAGTTCATGTTCCAAAGTTCAGGACTCTTGTTCATTTTTCGAAGTTGAAGTCATCCGAAAATGAAGATAATGTTGATAAAGAAGACACTTCAACCAACAAGACTTGACTTCAGAGACTATTCAAAAAGTGGGCTATTGATTTTAATATTCCACAAGTTGCATTAAAGCAAAATAAATCTATATGAAGGAGGTACTATAAAAAGGCAGTAATAGTAGATTGCTGCATCGAGCGCCAAGTGAGTTATTGATGCACGAGGGCTATGCTAACACGAGTGCATCAATTACTCACTTTTAGCAAGGTGCATAATCTACTTTTCTTTCAACTACCAATTTACTCAACTCAAGTCAGGTCAAGTCAGGTCAAGTCAGGTCAAGTCAGGTCAAGTCAGGTCAAGTCAGGTCAAGTCAGGTCAAGTCAGGTCAAGTCAGGTCAAGTCAGGTCAAGTCAGGTCAAGTCAGGTCAAGTCAGGTCAAGTCAGGTCAAGTCAGGTCAAGTCAGGTCAAGTCAGGTCAAGTCAGGTCAAGTCAGGTCAAGTCAGGTCAAGTCAGGTCAAGTCAGGTCAAGTCAGGTCAAGTCAGGTCAAGTCAGGTCAAGTCAGGTCAAGTCAGGTCAAGGCAGGTCAAGTCAGGTCAAGTCAGGTCAAGTCGGGTGAAGTCAGGTCAAGTCTGGTCAAATCGGGTCAAGTCAGGTCAAGTCAGGTCAAGTCGGGTCAAGTCTGGTCAAGTCAGGTCAAGTCGGGTCAAGTCTGGTCAAGTCGGGTCAAGTCAGGTCAAGTCAGGTCAAGACAGGTCAAGTCAGGTCAAGTCAGGTCAAGTCTGGTCAAGTCGGGTCAAGTCTGGTCAAGTCGGGTCAAGTCAGGTCAAGTCGGGTCAAGTCAGGTCAAGTCAGGTCAAGTCAGGTCAAGTCAGGTCAAGTCAGGTCAACTCAAGACAACTCAACTCTACTCAACTGAAACGGAGCCGGAGAGACGAGCCTTAGTAACAGGGTCCCGTTTTACCCTTTTGGTATGGAACCCTAAAAACAGTGAAAACTTTACTGCACTGTTTTAGTTCTAAGCAAAAAATACGTCCTTTGAGATCGGTTTTGTAGTGATAACATTAATATGTAGTTGAAAGAAAAAATTGTTTCATTTTTTTAATTATCCCAGGAACGTAATTAACATTTCAAGTTTTCCATTTCAAATGTGCGCGTATCATTTCAATGAGTTCCATCTTTGATAAAAACTTATCAACATCCGCATAATTAGAGATCATTGTGGCGTTTACCTAAAACAAAAATATTATTTAGAATTAACTAAGTTATAAGTCACGCAAACAAATATTCTATTTTTTTAATATAAATTCTTTGAACTAAGTTAGCTAAGCGTTTTTAATTTTATTACTGATCCCTAAATCAACTGTAATGGCGTAAACATTTACAATGAACACGCAGTTTAGAGGTCGGGAAGTTATGTAGTTGTCATATAACGCAGTCACTTAATAAAATTATTAATAAAATATGTGAAAACATTAAAGTTTTAAAAGCGCATAAAAAATGTGTTCCAAACCTAATCCTTTAATCAGTAAACTTGATTGCACAATGGTTTACAACTGATGAAATGGTTTTATCACCTCAAATAACAAAGAAAAAATGCAATATTAACTCAGCTGTCAAAAACACCGCCATATTAAATTAACGTGATATAATCTGTTACAATATAATTTCGTTCAATGTGAGCATCATCTTTAAATGACAATAACACAACGATTACATTATATAAAAGTCATATTGTGTACCATAACTCGACCCGAAGTCGAATACACGCCGCGACAGCTATCATAACATGATATTTAGTCAAATCGCCGACGTGTATATGACTACTATGCGACTAAGTAGGTATTTATATGACTGTTACACGAAACTCTTAGCAACTTAAGTTGAATAAAATGGGCCCTAATGCCGTCGAGTAAACGTCCTTATGACATTTATACGATTATACTAAATAACATTAAGTTGCCACCAAAACGTCTACTCAACGTCGTAAATGTTTGTTGGGTTACCTCGTAGCCAGTCGTAGCAATCTACGAAACCCAACGGGTGTCGTAATAACCAGGTCTAGGCTACATTTGAACGTCAGCATTTCTAGGAACGCATTCAATAATAATATACAGCTGACTTTAACATTCCGTTCATGGAAAAATTGAACAAAAAGCTTGGAATATTACCTACCTACGACCAGGAATCATTAGGGCACCTCATGTTTGCCGCCATCAACTGTGGTGTGGTGACCTAGATTCAGCACCTACTTTGTAGCGTAACATCTCTAACAAGGCAATTACTTCACACTTATCCACTGAAAGTGATTTCGAGTTGGAAACAAAGTTCTTTGGAGAACATTGGAGCCAGACACAGGTGCAAAACTTACTGTAGGAGTGTAGGTACTCAATCAAACATCAATCTAACGTTACGAACACGTCCATCCTCGTTACTGGAGGAAAAAGTTTTTAATTAGACACTCTGTCTGTTTGCTCACTAGTTACGTTCCGGACTTCCTAATGTACTCAACTAATTGGAGTAACGCGTAAAGTGGAATCGAGGTCCGGAGGTCAATAGCCAAACTTACAAATATCTCTTTTTGTTTGCTCTCCTAACGCGCGGTAACGTTTACTTGTACGTTTACCAGCTTGTAACTAGGGAATCGGTTCGCTTGACTGAACTTGATTCAATTGAAGACATCAGTAAGAACGTTGCCAGTAATGTTGACGTTTTCGTATTACGTTACGCGTGTCTCTTGTAATGACAGTCATGGTCGAAAAGTCTGCCCTTAAAAGCCGACACGTTTTTAGGGGAACAGGGGTGAGGCATTTATTAAAACTCGCGTCTGACATTCCTGCTCAAATATTGTAACAACGTGTGTTCTGAATTAGCCGGCAATGTGTCGAGTTTATAATAACTTTCCGAATCCCGTGTTAGCGGCACGCGTCGCTCTCGGCTTACTTAACTTAAATTACAGCAAAATTGTTGTATAACTATGAACCAATACATGCGGTATTTTATGAAATGGTACACCTGCTTCCTATTTCCTAATCCTAATCCGAACTTATCCTAACATATTATAAAACAAAGTCCTCCGCTGCGTCTGTCTGTCATCCTGTTCCCGACAAACTCAAAAACTACTGCACCGATTTTCATGTTGTTTTCACCAATGGATAGAGTGGTTCTTGAGGAAGGTTTTAGTATATTATACCCGACATCCATGCGAGCGAAGCCGCGGGCATCAGTTAGTAATATTATAAATGCGTAAGTACGTTTGTCTGTTTTTTTGTTTGTTACCTTTCACGCTAAAATGGCTGAACGGATTTGGATGAAATTTGGCACAGGGGTAGACCATGACCTGGAGAAGGACATAGGCTACGTTTCATCCTGGATCGCAGACGAAGTCGCGGGCCACAGCTAGTAGCTTATAGTTTACAAACCATGAATATAACTCACTAACTATGTAAGACCGCGTCTAGTCTTATGTTATTAACGTGTATCACAAAACAGGAGCTGAATGAATAGATTGAAAGTTAATTATTTAAGTAGTCGTAGCGCAAAGTTCTAAAGATTCTTGTGCATAAACTTCTCGCTCTTAGAACCTAGCCTGGCACATACATAAATGTGTATAACTACATGTCGGCCCATTGTTAGACAAAGAAATTATTTAGCAAGTACTCCTATTTCAGGATATAAAAAATCCTGCAGCAGCACATGTGATGAGTAGGTATACATTACACACACAGCGCCGACTCAGTTGCTGAATTTTATACAGTAAATATTGCCTGAACGTGACTTCTGCAGTGCTCACACACACATGCGGCCACATTACGTATGTACCTACTACTCACTATATACATTGTTCTTGTACGTTTTTTCACCGATATATATTCAAAGCTTCGCTGTTAAAACATTTTTTCCATACATCAATTGTGTAGGTCCTGAACAGTGAGACACGTATTTTTGTTCTATTTTTTCAACGGCCACCAAAATAAGGTTTTATTCATGAAGCCGGTGACCGATGCGGGATCGTTTTACGATCGTCGATTTGCAAGTGTCTGGTTCGATTCCCGATGCAAATTCTTCCGTTTTACTGCCACACAATAAAACCGCTCGCTTTCATAATACATTTTCTTATAACCCAGACGCCTCTGCCAAGAAATTTATATTGGTTTTGCAATTGTTATCAGATGACATGCCACCACATCATGTGAGGTTACGAACTGCCATACATTTGCTGGTTCTACGAATTATTGGTAATTCAATATCAATATTGAAATTTGATACAGATACTTACAAGTAAACCTACGTCAGAAATTGTTCGTTCAGTACCTCTCAGAGAATCAACAATATTACACAATATGCTGGGACCGCAGACTATCATTATACTCCACAAAAGATGAAGTGGATGAGTATTCAAGTCCTGACCACATGTGGTGTCAAAGGATAATGCACGCTACGAGAACGCAATTTAGGCGGTCGCAGTCGGCCCCATGTTGGGCGCCATTCGTTCCTCTGCATGCTAATAAACTCGAAACTTTGTAATGCTAACTTAACTCAGGTAAAACGTTGTTTTTTGAATGTTTTATACGAGTTAACTATGTATTTTCAGATTCTTACTTAAAAATATCCCGCCATTTTAAAACCAAACATGAACTCACGCTGTAACTAAGAATGATAAAGCAAAATTTACCATAAACGACAATAGCAATGGCGCACGAATAAAATAGTGAAATGAAAAAGCTAGACAGGAATAGCTTGTATTTTATTCACGAGCCGCCAGTAAAGCTATCAGACATGTCCAAACTTCGCTGAGTGCAGCTTGCTTTATTTCCGTTTGACCTGTCCCGTTCGACGCTATTCCTGGAGCAGCAGGCTGCACAGCCTAGACATGTTCATTTCACTGACAAGCCGAATGCAAGTCCTGACAGCGCCGCTGCAGCGACACGTCTCTGCACTACCCAATTTGAATATTTAATTGCGATTATTTAAGCACAACTCTGACTAATTTATAAAGCAAATTGACAGTTCTAGTGTAGCTCGCACGCCACTAATGGGAAAGGTTTATTCCTGGACATTTCCGTTTCGAAATGAATCAATTGAATTTTAAATTCGCCACATTTGCATATACGTTGGCGACCGGCTACTTTACGATTGCCGACCAGTTTCGTATTCTTTGTTTGGTGTTTTATTTTGTGCATTTCCGAGCGAGAAAGGCACGTGATACGGTCGCGCCCGGCTCGCTCTTGTCTCTTTTCATGAAATATTTTCAGCTTGACATTCTACAATTTCAATTGAATATTTCTTCGAGACAACAGTGTTTGTCAAAGTAACGTTTTGTATTTTAGCGTTTGAAGGAAAATTTCAATTTGCTTCCTTTGAAAAGCATAGTTTAGTCTCGATGCGCTAAATATGTTGACCAAAAATTCGCTGTTGGATGTGTCACGAGAGACACATATAACGCGACAGAGCTAGCTCTAACTTAAACTTAACTTAGATGTAGAGCCTCCAGGGGACCGCATTGAAAACCCAGGGTTGACATTATATACGCCGGGAAAACAAATTCATTGCGAGGAAACTGTATTGAATCATTTTGTTAACCTTTTATCCGCCGGTTCGTTTTATGACCAACTATGAAACATATAATACGAGTAACTATGCATTACTTATTCAACATAACCTTGATGTAGTTAAGACTAAGTTACAGTAAGTACATAGGTATGTCTTTTTATATAGGTAGACATAAAACAAGCTAATTCGAGAGCCCTTGAAGAAAGTCTCAATTGGTCATTAAATTTTCACGGAACAGTCGCTAGAACGCATAAATATTTGATGATCAAGTTTTAAGTATACTTATATCTCCAGTCTTGAACGCAGCGACGTCTAAATGTCAAACAATCGAGTGAAGTTCGACGCGTACCGCTTGTCAAGATAAAATCGACTACGCACTTCGGCCTGTTTGAATGACAGATAGATTAAACTTTCACGTTCCCTTTACTTCGATATTATCAAGACATAAATAGAAAATACCGTGTAAAGTTATCAGATAATAGAATATTGTTAATGTTTTTAGAAAAACCCATGTCTTGGGTGAACTGAGGTAGGTATGTCTATCCAGTTCACATTAGAGATGGGTCGTAACAGGTGAAACACGATATCTGTTATCACTGTGACTGTGACAAAAAATAACAGATCCAAATATCTGGTATTAAATCACAGCCTGTGATTTTTGTACGGACGATAAATACCTACGTATCTCAATCGAATATCATCTTTATTTCTTTTGGTTTAAAGTCGAAAATCGTATCTATCTGTTATAAAATAACAGCCTGTTATTTTTTGTACGGATGATAAATACGTATATACCTCAATTGAATATCTTCTTTATTTCTTTTAGTTTAAGTCGAAGATCGTATCCGAAGTTTTATCAGTAACAGCCGCGGTAACAGTCTTGAGGATTTGTGATTATTTTTATCGTTAGGAGCAATTGCTATCTGTTATTTTTTAATATCTGTTATTTCTATCTGCGACGATAAATACACCTCACTCATAGTTCACATGTGGCAATACATTGGTATTTTTATTTTCCTCGGAACTGATTCTATTCTGACAATAGCTGGCTCGTCGGTTTACCTTATTTATTATGCTGTGCCATTGAGAGGTAAGAAGTCCTCGATTTCAAAGGCCAGGTAGTATCTATTTTGAGCACTGAAATAAAATGAAATAAAGGATAAAGCCTTGTGATCCGTACTTGGTTCTTTACCTGTATAGGTAATAAATACTAAGAATATCGCGACATTTTGCCCGATCGATCGGTGAAGGTAAGTCTAATCGGGTGGTATGGTGCGTGAATAGAAGCCACAATAATAGCCCACAGGTGAGGGCCACCTGTGGGCTATTATTGTGGCAGATTCTATCCTATACAATTGATTATAAATAAATAATACACAAAAATATTTTTCCTCCATTTCCAATACATTCATTAATTAAAGCAATAATAATTAAAAGTGTACATTGATAACCTACGATATAGGCGAGCTCTAATATTCCAACCGCAGTTCATTCATCGGAAATCACCGGAGCGCGAAAAAGAGCTGAATGTGTGGGTCCGGTCGAATAGACACCGCGAATGAAAACCCTCTCAATTGAAATGTTTATTCAAACACAATGGGATATACGTACTCAAGGCTACACATCAAGCTATACATTTCCAGTTTATGCTGATCTCGCTTGGTGTAGGATTTCCGTACAATGCGAGGTCAGCTTATACTGGAAATGTATAGCTTGTAACTGTACGGTGTACCTGTGTAAGAGCTGCCGGAACTACCGGGAATATTTTGGAGCCGTTTGTAAGTAACGTTTAATTTATTTTAACGTTTATTTTAGGGTAATATTTAACCGATCCTGTAAAAACTTATTGCCCTCACTATAATGTACGCTTTTGTAAATTTAATAACCTCTACAAGCTTTTTGGGAGCTTTTTGTTAATAAATGAGCCTCTTTTAAATTTTCGACCAAACGGGTTTTGTTAGCTATGAACTGACACCAACCATCTGCGAGCGGAGTTGGTCACAGCTGGCTATTTAGTATTTTTAGGACCCCCAACTAGGGAAATGTTTGAGTTTCACAAAAAGAGCTGCATTCATTACATTAAAGTGTTTAATAATATTTTTAGGCAAGCAAAATGGGAATTATTTGAGGTTCAATTAAATGTATGACTTTATTATAAATGTTGACTAAATTGGTAGACAAAATCTTTTTTATAAATTGTATTAATGGCCATCGCTCAATTTAAACATTACGAATTTATATGGAAGAACATTCTTATTAATTCAATGAGCACTCGTCTAATATATAACATTTTCCATAATGAAGTCACAAGGAAATTGATAACAAAATCATGCAATTCATTTAATCAAAACAATATCCATCAAAAAGCTAATAAGAGTCGACTCGGCTGACCAATTAGTCGAGTGAATTTAAATTAAGAACTCGACTGAAGCCGCGCCGCCGACCAATCGGCCGCGTAATTTGACAAGTCTTTAGATTCGGATCAAGAATTTCCTTAATAATATTGAAAAGTAACTTCTTACTTTTCTTGTGTTTCTTGTGCTTCTTACTTTTCTTTTGTAAGTTTATAAACGTTGCCATTAAATAAAGGACTTCTTTTTTGTTTGTTTCACACAAATACGACGAAGTTGGCGTGTTTTCTTCGGCGTACTTTAAATATTGAAGCGCTGTAAATATTTTACAGCCCAAATAGTTTTTTGTACGGTTCCGTTTGCTGGGAGTAATTTTAAATCGCATAAAAACTTTACTGCTCTGTTTTCGGTCTGGTTTTTAAATATTTTATTTGAATCGACGACTAAGCAACAATTCACGCCCCTGTCTAATTTTCCTTTTCAGAGAAGCGATATTATAAGAAAAAAACCGAATAGTCGCCAAAAATAACGTTATAACAAAAAATAACGACCTCATTATAAAAATAAAATATTGCCCCATAAGGTAAAAAACCTTCTCGATTACCAATAAACTGCCTATATTTACAGGTATGGTACGGAGTATCGAGCCTATAAAATGTTGCCTGTACGACAGACGAGCGCGGCGCCTTCCGAATATTATTTTAATTACGTGGTTGCTAAGATTTAAGCGACGATGCGCTTAAAATTTACCGCTCTAATTAAAACTATAAGCTCAGGAAGCTGATAACGATGTGTGGTACCATGTTATAACGTTTAGCCATCATGCGTTAACTTGAGCAATATTCATAATCGGTTCTTGATTTTGGACGGTTTTTTTGTGACTAAATAAATAGCCGCCATTCTACAGATTCGTTAGTTGGACTCGTTGGTTGAGTCGGGTAATGAACGGTCCCGGGGAAGAAAAAATAGGAAATTGTGCTAATCGCTGTTTGGCAGGTGGTTTGGTTATCGCAGTTTTAGGATGTAGGTAATGATTTAATTTGGTTAGGTAAAGAAAAAAGAAAGAATAATTTGACCCAAGTTAAGGGACCACAATATTCACAGAAAAAGAAAGAACAGAATAAAAATAGTATTGTGCGTCTCACGGCTGCGCCAAATATTAGTTCAGCATGAATTGGCATTGGCATGGCCAACTAGTGCCTGACGCTTGTTTTCAACTGGACCTTCTGATACGAGGACGTCTTACGGTTGTAAATCAGCTACATCTAACAATGTTGTTCCCATTAACATTTGAAAAAAAATTGTGTTACAGCCTTGGAATTTAGAATTAAGTTAGTTAACGCAAAACAATTTGTAGGTATTGAGAAAACACTTCTAAAAGCTAAATAAATAAAAAATGACACAGTTAACTTCCATTATTTTTCTTGTGAACAGAAAAAGCCAATCACAACCACCGCCCATCTCAAACCTCGAGTAAACCTGACTGGCGTTTAATTAATTCATTTAATTTGACAAAAAGACGATGAAATAAAAAAGTGAAAATCGCCGACACAACGGCGTGCTAATGAAATGTAAAGATAGAGTTGTTCAAAGGTTCCGGTCATCGCACAATCCCGTCGCCAGATGGCTCTTCCGTACACCTAATTTCCTCACTTTCCCGCTCACGACTTCTTTGCTAATTAAGTAACTAGCTCGTGATGGTTTAATAAAGGTTTGTAAAAAACGACACTTTCTTTCACCTCCAAGTATCGGTGATAATTAGTTGAGCGCGTCAGTTCCACGGAACGAGTTCAGAAAGCTATTGGGTTTTATTTAATTACTCCGACCGGGTTAAACTCGTGAATTAATTAAATCTGGAAATAACCTATTCGTTCACACAAAAATACTCTATTTTACCGTAAAAATAACAGAGTATTTGTATGTATAGTAAGTACGTTTAAGTAAAAAGAATTCTGTTTACATCGCGATGGCCATTCTTACCAGCCCGCGTGTATGCGTAATATAAACACATAAGCAAAAGAGAGGAGGAGTCAAGTGGATATTCCACAGAAAAGAATAAAAAGTTACTTGAAATGGCCTAAAGCAACGAACCGTAAAATAGTCTTGTGTCCGTTTCAAGGGATCTCCGCAAAAACAGACATATTTCACGTGAAGGGATAATGCCTTACAGTACTTGTTTCGTAGTTGACATGAATTGAGGACAAATCAATTTGATTTGTTACAGTTTTATCGTAAGTATTGTCTATTGTATTACATACTAGCTTACCTGGCAATCTACTATGACATATACAGTGTGTTCATTATAACTTGACCCGTGGCCCATGACGTGATGGGTAGCACTGAAATTTGCACCTATTACGTCCATAATCAGATATTTCACTAATCAATTATTTCACTTATCACTTCATAGTTCCAAGCACTACTTAAAAGATTCACATTATGATGGATTGACATTTCTAAAAAAGTATAATGACGGTTCGATTTTCGTAGTATCTATCAATAATAATTAAAGGTTTTGTGTGGTTTATTATCAAACATTTGAATAACTTGCTTATTTATAGAGTAAATTACCAGAAAAAAAAAATTCAGTACCTAACACTTTTTTATGTAAAAAGAAGCAACTGTTCGATTGAAGCAAAAAATATAAACTAAACTATTATCTATGGTTTTCAGTCTGATGTGTGTGTACCTATGCTTTGTTTTATGTGGATTACTTGAATGTAGATGCTTGTATATTGCTAACTAGATTTGATGTCATGACATGACACCTTTGTCCTTGTGGATTTCGTACTTTCCCCTACGAGCTTCTACATCCCTCCACCCTCTAAAAAGGATATAGTTTTGTAAAATTATTAAAGTCAACTATAACAATCTTTATTACTAATTACTTAGATAAGTATGTATTTAGGAATTTATTAACCATAGGAATGAGATTTTTCTTACAAACTTTATAGTATCTCCCTTTTTCACCACGACAGAGATTGATTTAAAAAAATCATGGTACTACAGTCTAGAGATGTTTGTATTGGATTAATATAGGTAGGTACTTAATGTATATAATAAAATAGGATAGAATTGCATGCACTCTTATGTACCTACTATATATAAATATGTTATCAAACATTTGAACGCAGTACAAAACTTAGTGCTTGTAAAATATAATCTAATCTCTTAACTTTAAAGACACTTCACTGAAACTAATCACCATCTTATAAAGCTATTAATAAATCAATAAACCAGCCAGCAGGGTTTATTGATTGAGATTGAGCCATTTTGTCTATTCTTCCGTGGACAAAACCCGTTTACACGATGGTCATGATAAGCGTGCTGGAAAATATGTGATAATCGTCTGTGAATGTGAATTAGTGTTAAACCATCTTGTAACTGTGAAGGAAAACAACGTGAGGAAACCGGCATGTCCTAGAACCAAAAAAATCGAAGACATGTGACATCACCAACGCACTAGGCCCGCGTGGTGGATTACGTCCCGCTCCTTCGCACAGAGAGGAGGTCTGTGTCACAGCATTGGGAACGTTATAGGCTGATTATGCACCTTGTAATATAATGATGACGACGTTAGTTCGGCAACATGGCTTTTAAAAAAAAACATTGGTCATTAGAGCGACTACCTCGTCTAGTGGTAGCAAGTGCGACCGTGTGAGGGTCCTGTGTTAAATCCTCCGGTCGCGCAGTGTTTTGGGCTGTTCATCACGAACATCTGAGCAGAAGTCTGGAGTCTGGATTTCTGCCCAGCCGGCAATAGACCCGCCCCTTTTTATTAGGTACAACTAATGAAATAGGGGTGTCCGATACACCTAGGGGTCAGTGGGTTGTCTTAGAGGAAATGCCGGCGCTAGTTTGAATAATGTAACTTGTGTCTTAAAAGATCTGCTCTATAATATACATTATTTCATTTCATCATTACATCGTTCCATTTAATTTCACCTCTGTGACTCTGTGTTACCTTACTCATCAATATGATTTTGGAACTCTTCAATTCAAAACTCATAATCCAGATTGTAGACTGTAGATAAGGTTTTAAGACAAATTTTATTAGGACGGTTCTGGGTTAATACATTTTGTAGTGGAATGGTTATTAGTTATTACATCGATCACTTTTTAATGACGTGGTGGTGGGGGCCCACCGTGCGGTGGGTGATGCGGCTCGTGCGGTGGATGGTGCGGTGGGTGATGCGATTCCGGACCGTGTCCTGGGGGATGACCACCTGGGTGGTGCGGCGGCGGTGGTGGCATTTCTAAAACAAAATAAATTGACGTTTTTATATCATGTGTAACTTGTAAATCTTGTAGATTTAACAGGCATTAGAGCGAATGTGGACAACAATTGAAATTGTTGAAAGATTTTTAATTCTCATCACCACCGGCTTGTATTTCACAAATTCTACTAATAGTACTGCAGTTTCTAGAGTACATTTAGGAAATAGGTCCTAAGAACGTGTAGGACCGAAATTATTCAAATCAATCAAATAGAAGAAGTTCATAATTCGACTGTTTTTACATAGAAAAAAGTGATATGGCTTGAAAGAGGATACTACTCCTGAGATGATAGCTAATAGATATATATGGAAGAAGACATGCTGCCCCTTGGGATAAGGGGCGGAGAATGATGAATGAACTTGCTTGGTTTTTGGTGTGCACCATTCACTTCTTTTAAAGTAAGTATATTTAGTAGGGATATTATATTAAATTATGCAAATCCAATAGATAATTCACAATTAAATAAGGTCCCACGTTAGAGCCAGCATATTACCCGCAGTTTATCGGGCTCAGTTCCAATTCTAGGCAATAAACTTCAAACTTTTGTAACGTGGTGGCTTGGCGGGATATTTTGTGAACATACATTAGAATTAGAGTGTGCCCTGATATGAGAGCCAAGTACCGCCATGGGTGTTTATTATACCAAGAGAAAGCTTAGAGCTAAGTGGGAATTACTAGAAAGAAGAAAGAAAAACGAATAACAAGAATTTAATCCTCATCCACTGGAGCCATGTTTATTCTGAAATGCGATCGATTTTCTTTCTTTCCTTTTTCTTTCTTTAAGAATTAGTAATAACTTTAAATAATGAATTAGTAATTCCTTTCGCTGTTGTAGTATAGACCTTGGAAACCTTCTCATTAATAATAGTACCTAGTAGTATATCTCATTAATAGTAAACCTAGAAGCTAACTCAAAATTTAGACTAACTATGAACTTAGTTGATTTGTTTTAATATCATGAGGTACATAGACAGAAATATACGTCGTCGGTCCGTAGAAAAATATAGCCCCAAAATCATAAAATTACTTACTTGTGTTGGTATTGGAACTAAAGTTTTTCACTGAGTATATATTCCTGCGTGAAGCTTATCGTTACTTTTGTTTATTACTAATTAAATTGATCGATGAATATTCATATATACTGAGTTGGAGCACTTTATCTGCACCATCGCGCGGGGGAATTGATGTCTTTATCTTTAACAAGCAATACAAATATTGTACCTAATTCACGTTTTTCCATATCAGGTACGCCTAAATTTAGGTACGACTGTCAACCATATTTCTTTGAATCATATTATTCATCATTTCAGTTACAAGACAAAGTAAAACTCAGTTATTGGAAACCACAAAACAAGAACAAATGAAACGGACGGAAAACCCCAGAAGAACAAACTGTAAACAAAAACGAAATAGCTATTACAAAACATCCTTTTTGAAAATCGATTGGGAATTCCGCCCCTTCTATATCCCAACAGGAAAATTCCATTTTCCAAATACAAAACTGGGAACAGACGACACAAACCTAAATACCTTGTAAGTAAACGAGGCGCAATAAGTAAATAGCATTTTCTGCTTTGAGGAAATTTCAAAACAAACGGTCTATGAAAAACTCCAAACAACTTTTAACGGATTGCCGTTTTACTGACGAAGTAAAATTAATATTTAGTGGCCTATCGCTTACAATGAACCTTGATAGTTTGTCCTTAGTTCGTTCAATGAAATGTTTGTGGACTCTTTTTCTAGAACGTTCATCGGTTTTATTTTTTCTCTTAAGCTCTTTTACCATTTTTTCTTAAAGAAATTAATTTGTATAGTCCTGACGGGAAAGGATTAGTCCAGAAAACAACTCTTTGGAAATTGAGCAAAATAAATCAATATGCAGATGAGTTAAAAATGAGAATTTGTAAAGTATCATTAGCACAATTTGTTAGCAAATAAAGCGCTTTGCATACATAAATGAAACGGATTTAATCAAATGCCACATATTAAATATTCCAGTTCACGTAATAAATGTGAGCTTCATAATATATTATATTAACGGAAATGGGAACTGATCATTATTAATAGATCACCGCTAATTAAAATTAATCAGTTTCACTGAATTCACCGTGACGTATCAATATAAACTATGTATTTAAAAAAATATGGCCATCGCTAAAGCGGTTCTTATACATAGGTATTGCAAATATATACTATTTGATTAAAATGTTTTGTCGTCATTACATAATTATAAAATGCGGGCATTGTAGCTTAGTATAGATATCGCTTTGTATATTTATGTTGTAGGTTGGTATATTATGTCGCAGGGTGATTTGATTGATTTGATCATTAGAAAATAGTGAAAAAAAATCTGCGAGCAACTTGAAAATAGCACTCGCCGGGCGCTATCACGGCCTCACCGCTCGTTTTGTTCGCTCAGCTCGCGCGCGGTCGGCCACAGTTCTAACCTAACCTAACCAGAGTAACCAGTAACTTGGAGCTTGTGGAGGTCAGATACGCAGTCGCTCCATGTAAAATATTGGTATTCAGCTGCATCCGGTCAGACTGGAAGCCGACCCCAACAGGAAAAGGCTAGGCAGATGATGATGAGCTTAGTGGGTAACCTGGGAGGGTTTACTGTCCAGGGTCCGACAGGGGACGCATTATGTGTAACTTGTGTTCTAATGTGGCGTTAATATCTAATAACATGCTTGAGTCACTCAGTAGGTACTCTTATTAAAGTAGCTTCAAGAGTGGCGATACTTATTTAATTTTATTTAAATTTTACTTCCGCATTGAAGTACATTTAAATAAAATCACACTCAAGCATGTTATTAGATATTAACGTCGCATTAGAACACACGTTACACATAATGCGTCAACAAATCAGAATTACATTTAGGTATGCGTCAACAAATCTCAAGTGTCTAGCCTTCCATATCTTTTGAAATGTTTTGTGTTTGGTATTACCCAGTACCTGAGTAGCCCCTCAACATTATCAGCCCCACACCGTACATTACTTAAAGATAAAGATAAAATCATTTATTTGCTCAAACATGAGTAAAATACATACTTACAACACAAATTGTCAGCATGCAAGAGATGTTAAAAGGAAAGATAAAAACAGATCATCATGTTTGCCTTAAACAATGGCATGCAAATATTAATAAAGTAAGTTATAATGTCAATCAGTCTAATTATTTAAAAATGTCATGATAATATTAGAAAATTAAAAATAATAAATTAGTAAATACATGGTCAAAATCTCTCATCTAAAAACTCATTTAAATTATAATATGCTTTATCTGCTAGAAAATTTATAACTTTCTTTTTAAACACTACGTCAGTTAACTGCTTCCAGCTTTTAGGTAGTTTATTATAAATTTTTGGAGCCATGCAAAAGACACTTTTCCGCATAAGTGACGTTCGATACTGATGTAGGCAAATTTGACTATTGTCACGTCTATTACGTGGAAATCGATCTGCCATGCGAGAAAACAGATGAGAGTTGGACCTTAAGAACAATGCATTTTCTATGGAATACTCGATGGATATGGATACAATCTTGGAAATACTCGAAACGTGCTTGAATGTAAGCTCGCTTATTCTAGAAGCAGGTTTGGTATGAAAAGAATTTCAATTCAGGTAGGACATGGTTTTTGACCAAATTTTACGCTTATAAATATTAAAATAACATAACGCCGGTGCCATAGGTGCTTCGTACACCCTTCGTCAATTGCGTTTAGGTCGCACTTAACTAGTAAGGGCTTTTTTTTTTTTAGTTTGGGAAATCATCCAATGACTGTCAGACTTTTACTTACTAAAACCCACCCGTGTTCCTTCAGTTGCCTGTTGCCAAGGTCCCGGTATCCTTTTCGGACTTTCCCGCAACCCCGGGCAGAGAAACTAGTACGGGCTGGTGTCCGCAACTTCACGTCAGAGCAGTAATAATACGTTTTAATGATATCATGATTCCAGTGCGATAGACAGAGACGAAGCTATAGATGTCGGATAGCACCATCCTTTTTTCGAACTGGAATCATGATGGCATTGATACTTCATAATACGGCCCCAGGTCACTCGTAATAGGGGGCACAAATCTGGGCCGGCTCATTGCCATCAAATGTTTACAAATCCAGGGGCTTTGCTAATTCCTAATAGAAAACCTGTTTATTTAGAGTATTACACTAGCTTGCGCCAGCTTGCAGGGCTTGTTCCCAGTAAACGCAAGTTGATTGGCTGTTCATATTTTTATTACACTTATTGGCTTATTTAGGGGGTTTTATAATAAACAGCTTATTAGTGCTTTAACGGAAAGGGTAAGACAAAAATAGTTATAATTTATTCACATACGCAAAAAATTAATAGGTCAGGTTTAATAAAAAATATAGGTAGGTATTTATTTTATGTTTAAAATTTATTTATTTTTCAACAATTAATAAACCTTAATAATAAAAAACGAAACGAAAATGAGCAATTTTTGTTTAGTGCAATAATTAAAGTATGAAGAATTAAAATCAAAAGT
The DNA here is from genome assembly GCA_947363905.1 of Lithophane semibrunnea. Lineage (NCBI taxonomy): Eukaryota > Metazoa > Arthropoda > Insecta > Lepidoptera > Noctuidae > Lithophane > Lithophane semibrunnea. The sequence continues at coordinate 9,877,617 of OX376197.1, read as the reverse complement.
TGTCCAAAAAAATCTTTCAGTATCATCATCTGGGCGGCTCCTAATAATTAACAGTTGAATCTTTACTGGCATTTAATTAAATTACCTACGGCAACAGTTTCCAGTTTAATTTAAAAACAACATTAACATTTTTATCTTCATTCCTGGGATCTTAATTCACTGTGAAGTCAGCGATTAACTTACGTAATTAAAAAGAAAATTTTCATAATAAGGCACTTAGTCTTATTTCAATATAGAATGTTTTAATGAAGTAAGTAAGAACGGTCAATATAGGGCCCATGAGTTTGGCACCTTCTATCTCCAAGTAGGTGGGGGTGGCCCGTGGTGGTGTGGGCCACCATGCGTGGGTCCATGATAGTGCGGATCATGATGGGGTGGTCCGTGATGAGGCGGTCCGTGATGAGGCGGTCCGTGATGAGGTGGGCCATGATGAGGTGGGCCATGATGAGGTGGTCCGAAATGAGGCGGTCCGTTGTGGAGTAGACCATGGTGAGGTGGTCCATGGTGGGGTGGACCGTGGTGAGGCGGTCCATGATAGTGCGGTGGCCCGTGGTGGTGCGGTGGCGGCATTATATCTGAAAACAAATTGTCACCCGGCTTCCTGCCGTGCTAAAGTAAATTTATTGGGTATATATAAATAGGGAAAGAACCAATTAAACCATTACCTTTTTTACAAAGTTTATTGTAATTATATAACACAGGTTTACAAGAATTGTGGCAAGCCACTAAAACACTAGAACTTTCCCAACCTTTAACCTGGTATTAGCCTCTAACACACCCCGTCTCCGTAACAAGGTGTGTTAGGAGAAATACAAGCATGAGATTAAATATCAACAAGCTCAAGGTCGCTTGTGAGGATCCGTGAGATGAACGCTTAACAACTTCTAGCTCAATCGAATAATAAGTGACCTTAAATATGGTTGTGCTCATAAGAGAAATTATAACATTAGGGGCAAAGCACCCTGAGACACAACCTAACACATGAAATTTAGAACAACTGGTTTATAACCTAGTTTACTACACATAAGCCTAAATCACTTGGAAATGACCTTCAAAATGGTCACCTGGGTATCACTCTCAAAGGGTCTACTACAAACTTGCAGGTGTTAACTGTCCCTCTGTTCACGACGGACTCTCAGTTGACGTCAGTTGACGGAATCAAGTCCCTTGGCATGGAACCACAGAGAAAACTCTGGGTTCCCACGTACACGCGGCCTACGGGATCCGTAAGGAAAACGATGACGCTAATCGTTACCTGGAGCGGCGACACTTTCCTGGACGAGCTACCGGATGGTAAGGCCTTCCAATATACGGGGATGGCCACACTGCCAGCACTCGTAGGATCTAACCTCAAAACTGCCAAAGCCCGGGTCAACCCAGCACACTGCCCGCCACTAGTCGGGACTAACTGCTATTTCACCAGACCACGGGACGGCACCAGGGCGTCACGTCCTTCACGTTCGCATCAGTTCAGGCTAGCATAAAAAGCCAGACAGGTTCGGCTACTGAAACAACATCTCTGATATATTTCCAATAAGATTATTTGCCGAACACAGTCTAATCATCACAGAACTGGTGCCTCTCGAATAACATACCTGTTAAAACTCCATCATTGCGTAGCGTCACCAGGATCGGGACGGAACACCCTTCTCGTCACACACGCAGGACCAAAGACCTGACTCCTCGATATCGACCTTCGAGAAAGTTCTAACCACAGACTAAAAACCGAATTCTTTGACAAGTGACAATCCACTTCCGAAACCATATCATAAGAATTAAATTTAATTTATTGGACATTGCATGACTATAAAATTTGGGTGATTACATCTGAATGTTAATAAATTTTAATTCCTTAATTAACATCTAATTAATTATCCAAACCCAAAACAACGATCCGTCTCCAGTATTGAGAAACTCTGGAGCTACCTAGCTCCACCGCTAGATGTCGCCTAAGATGTCAATTTGCAACGTCACAATGCCCCTCTTCCCACAAAAAAGGTTTTCGCTATGCGAAAAACCGCACACCGCCCTCGGTGTTAAAACACTAAAAATGAATCTACTAATTCTCAAAATAAACTAGAGCGGAAGAGTGCTAACCTACTTCTAAACTGTATGGTTAGAAGCAAGAGGGGACTAAAAAAAAAAATGTTAATATTTTTATATGTCATATCATAAGCAAAAATCAATCCATTATAAAACCATACTGCCAGGATCCATATTCTACCTACGAACTTCCTACAAACCGGGCATAATCCCCCCCCAATCTGTCATACATCCCTAATCTTACCTCTCTTTCAATCAGTAGCAACCTGCATCCATATCGCAGGAAGTCACCCCTTACATTACCCCCGAATTCCGTCTGTGTACCAGTGGAACTCTGCATTGTTACCAAAAAACATAACGATCCTCCTGGAGAATATGTTCTGCGAGCAGATACATAATAAATTGGACAATAAATGTCCATACAACTCACCAGGCAGGACGTATTCAACCTTCCCAGAAGTAAACCTTCGGAAAACAATGGTGAATGGCTTATTTTATGAGTCACCGGCCGCTCAAAATGCGATAAGCAACTAGTGCTATCTAACTGAAGCTGGCTTCGAATCTGATAAACAACTTTGTGCTATCAAATATAAAAAAAAAACTCACCGATACCATAATGCTATCTCGGTGAAGACAAAACTAAGTAAAGGCTTATTTTAGGAGTTACAACCCGCTCCATTACAAATATCTTACCAATGCAAAACTATCGGTGAAGACAGAAATAAGTAAAGGCTTATTTTATGAGTTACAACCCGCTCCATAACAAATATCTTACCGATGCTACTATCTCGGTAAGACAGAAATAAGTAAAGGCCTATTTTAGGAGTTACAACCCGCTCCATAACAAATATCTTACCGGCGATGCATCAATCTCGGTAAAGACAAAACTCAGTAAAGGCTTATTTTAGGAGTTACTAACCGCTCCATAACAAATATCTTTTCCCCTGTCTGGCTTAAACAGTGCTGTCACTGATTTGTTATATTTGTAAATTAATGCCAATAGACACTATCAAGACGACTGTGAAATAAAAAAATAAAAAAATGGGCAACATTGGATTATTTTAGTAAATTTTAATATCCTTTATGTGCCAACTGCCTAATGGTTTACCATTTAACCCTACAAGCTCATAAATTAAGGGTCATCCCGTAGAAGGAAATGAAAATATACTTTCTCTAAATCCATTTTAATAATGGTTTTAACTTCTAGAGAAATAAAGAATTTACTATTATTTAATGTGAGGCAATGTTTTCCTTCACTAAATGTCACTATTCTGATTCACGTTTCCGAACGTACCCAGACTTAACCTCAAACGTCACCGTGACAATGTCAATGTGATTTAAAAGTTATTTCGCAATGAATGAAAACAAATGTTGTTGTATTCCAGTGACTGTAACACAACTGTAATAGTTATTTGGGAATCCTGACTTGATCTATAAAGACTATCGTTTAGGTAACCAACCAGTTGTCATAAATCTTCTATGCTTTCCAATAAAGTCATAGTTACTATTTATTCATAAACTAAGTTATATTTCCCTGTAATGCACAACCAAAAGAAAAAATGATAGTTATTGATACTGTTATTGTGTCCTTGAATAACCTCACAAACCAATATGAGCTACAAAGTTGTATTTTCAAATGTGAATTTCAAACAAATAAGTTTGCAATGTTTTACAAACAAGAATTAACTTATTATAAACAGTTCTTTTACCAAAAGTCCAATTATACTTATCATTTAAACCAAGAGTGTAATCTTATAATTCACAAACTTCTATACTTTCCTAGTTCAAAAGATGCCTGAGTCATTAACCTTTATAACAACATTTGCAACATAGGTAATTAAATATTAAAATTTACCACAAACAACTTGTCCAGCCTCTGTGCTGATCAAATAAACAAAATAGGTTAATGACATAAATACACATCTACACCTTAACGGTTCAAACAATAGAAAATGTGTTCTGATTGTGGTGCGTTGACCACTTGAAACTTAAAACTTAAAAACTAGCCTTAAACTAATACGACATTCCGTCAACTGAGCGTATTGAGTGAGAGAGTGATACCGTTATTAATTGTTCACCTTATATAATCATATAATTATATACCAATTGGGAGCCAACTGTTCCCCGTATTCCTGCCGTGCTAAAGTAAATTTATTGGGTATATATAAATAGGGAAAGAACCAATTAAACCATTACCTTTTTTACAAAGTTTATTGTAATTATATAACACAGGTTTACAAGAATTGTGGCAAGCCACTAAAACACTAGAACTTTCCCAACCTTTAACCTGGTATTAGCCTCTAACACACCCCGTCTCCGTAACAAGGTGTGTTAGGAGAAATACAAGCATGAGATTAAATATCAACAAGCTCAAGGTCGCTTGTGAGGATCCGTGAGATGAACGCTTAACAACTTCTAGCTCAATCGAATAATAAGTGACCTTAAATATGGTTGTGCTCATAAGAGAAATTATAACATTAGGGGCAAAGCACCCTGAGACACAACCTAACACATGAAATTTAGAACAACTGGTTTATAACCTAGTTTACTACACATAAGCCTAAATCACTTGGAAATGACCTTCAAAATGGTCACCTGGGTATCACTCTCAAAGGGTCTACTACAAACTTGCAGGTGTTAACTGTCCCTCTGTTCACGACGGACTCTCAGTTGACGTCAGTTGACGGAATCAAGTCCCTTGGCATGGAACCACAGAGAAAACTCTGGGTTCCCACGTACACGCGGCCTACGGGATCCGTAAGGAAAACGATGACGCTAATCGTTACCTGGAGCGGCGACACTTTCCTGGACGAGCTACCGGATGGTAAGGCCTTCCAATATACGGGGATGGCCACACTGCCAGCACTCGTAGGATCTAACCTCAAAACTGCCAAAGCCCGGGTCAACCCAGCACACTGCCCGCCACTAGTCGGGACTAACTGCTATTTCACCAGACCACGGGACGGCACCAGGGCGTCACGTCCTTCACGTTCGCATCAGTTCAGGCTAGCATAAAAAGCCAGACAGGTTCGGCTACTGAAACAACATCTCTGATATATTTCCAATAAGATTATTTGCCGAACACAGTCTAATCATCACAGAACTGGTGCCTCTCGAATAACATACCTGTTAAAACTCCATCATTGCGTAGCGTCACCAGGATCGGGACGGAACACCCTTCTCGTCACACACGCAGGACCAAAGACCTGACTCCTCGATATCGACCTTCGAGAAAGTTCTAACCACAGACTAAAAACCGAATTCTTTGACAAGTGACAATCCACTTCCGAAACCATATCATAAGAATTAAATTTAATTTATTGGACATTGCATGACTATAAAATTTGGGTGATTACATCTGAATGTTAATAAATTTTAATTCCTTAATTAACATCTAATTAATTATCCAAACCCAAAACAACGATCCGTCTCCAGTATTGAGAAACTCTGGAGCTACCTAGCTCCACCGCTAGATGTCGCCTAAGATGTCAATTTGCAACGTCACAAAATGTCATGTTAAAAATATGAGTACGAAAGTTGTTACTGAGTAGGTACCAAATATTACAATGCGTGAGCAACATAGTGAAATGAGAAGAATAATAATTGTAATAACGTGTTTGGTTTTCTGGGAATTACTGACGAAATCTGGATTAAATTAGTTTTAATTTCAGTATAATTTCCTTCAAATAATTAATAACACTTAGCCTGTGCTTCTGAGAAATACCAATTACTTATTTATTTGTGATATTTTTGCTTAGTGTTTTTGTGTCTAGAAATTTTCGGAAGTCTTAAGGATCTTACATACAGGCACGACGCCACCGGTATTGTTCTGCCGTGAAGTTTCTCAAACATTGTTTTGTTAAAAGTCGCGTCGCGCGACAAGTCGCGCCGGTATGTAAGAGCCTTTATTTGTATCAATACTGGGGAAAAGACCACTTCAATACTCTTGAAACACTACACGTTTAAGAGATACTAATGCGCAGTAAAGTATGCTGCTGGCGTTGCTGCACAACTTCGTCGCACCTTATCATCCAGTAACGACACCCACAGAAACAGAGAGGTGGAGAAGTATACTGCTCCGACGCACAATTTTATGAAAGAAAGACACAGTTTTGAAGGACTTACGTGAGTTACCCATTTTAAGCACGAATGGCTGACCAGTAAGTAGGTATTACCTGGTTTTACACAGAAATACTTCGGCTGAACACAACCTAATGAAGAAAGTTCAAAAGAATATATAACAAAAACTCACTTTTGATAAATGTACTTTTAAATAATGTTAAGACAACTTGTCGGTACTGTATCAGCTTTTCAAATATTAATTAATACTTGCATACTCTTTCATATACCCTTAATAAGTACCTGCGCAGTGTTATCTCGGTATATTGTGGTTTTATCGTGTTTCATCGATATTCGAGGAACCGATAGCGATTTTTGTGGAAACATTCGATCACAATTAATATTTATTTATTTATTTATTTATAGTTAATTAAAACGGCACAACACCAATTACATTAATTAACATAGAATTGCATTACATTGATATGTATAATTTAAACTAACATGGAACAGTGGACTTCCTTGCATACTTTCTCTCACAGAACACCAGACAAATACGCATAATTTTATACCATTCATCCGCAAACACATCACATTCATCATTCCCTAATGAGCCGGTATAGACCAAGTAGGGCTAAAGAGCCTCTTCTCATATACAGAGTAAGTAAGATCGCGAAGACTAAGGCCCGGTTGCACCACAAACCACTAAATATTTATGTTTAGCACTAAACGAATTTAAAACATCGCATCTACATCACCACATACAAACTGCGCATCACACTGACGTCACGAACAATTCTGCATCGTGCAAGCTGAGTTTACCGCGCGATAAGCATATATACAACATCCCGACATCAATCGTCGGGCCCACCAGACACAACACCCCTGTGCTCGGAGGATCCTCCCTTTTCTATAGAGGTGAGGTGAGTTTTTGAGGATGGTAAATCATCAAATGACTTCTCCCGCTCTGGGCGGAGCGGGAGGGCGTGTCAGACTTTTACTGACTACAACTCACCCTTTCGGACTTTCCCGCAACCCTGACAGGCATCGGCCCTAGCGAATTTTGCTGACATCTCTTTGAGGCGCGCGTGGAACACAACGCGCCGTCGACCCGGGCCTGGTCCTTATCGGACGGCGAGCTACCCATTGCTCGCGCAAAACGAAACGATAATATGGAAAAGTTTTAGGTGAAATGAAATTCGGTTAAATATTTATCTAGGTAAATAGGTAACCACCTTAATGCTATCAATTATTTGAAGATGACAGAGACAGAATGATGTTTAAATATATGTATTTAGCACTAAAACCATTTAGCAATTTGTCATGCAAGCGGGCTTTAACCAATTCATAATGTAAGTAGCTAAGAATAACCTTCCTAATCTAATCAAAAAGACGTGTTAAGATTAATTCATGAAACCACAACATTATTTTTATCTGTGGTCAAATTACAAATGGTGTAATCTGTAGATCCAACCAAAAACATAAATGTGAAATGGGAGCCAAATTCAAAGTGTGTCAACTAAAAGTGATCCGTAAAATCTATTTTCACATACAAGTAGCAAGATTGTGTTAGAATGCATTTCTTTTGTAACTTAATTAGTTACACTTGCGGATAAGTGTAACTAATTAAGTTACAAAAGAAATTAAGTTACAAAAGTGATGTCAGATCGCTGAGCCCGGCGTTGTAGTTTGTGTTAATATTGGTTTTCGAAGTTCTATAAAACAACGTGTGCCGTCGGGGAAACTCTGTCAGGAACAAGTTCAATTCAATTGAATTCAAATCTTTATTGCATATCTCATGTGTGACAAACTCTTAAAATGATAATTACAAAGTTCATATGGACCCTGTCGGTTTCTTCCTCACGTATGCTTTAATTAATTAATTTTCGCAGCCACTATTTTGCATATACATTTTGACCTCACTATCCACTTTGACCCACTCAGAAACATACTTAACGTATCGGTATAAGTACGAATTTTTATATTTTTCATTTATTTATGGGCTTCTAGCTACTGCGCAAAATGTATTCTATACATTGCCTAGGTATTATATAGAATACCTGAACTATACAGATTACCGGTAACAAAATACGAATGAATATCACCCACATGGCGCAAGGGCGATATGCACGGGAACCTCACCGGTGCGGGCGGCGCGATTTTTTTCGTCTTGTGGTGCAGCTCCGACATCATGTACAGGAAGCCTAAATGTCACCTCAAGATACGGACTATGACTATATTTCCAAACCCTGAAATCCCTGTGACCCCGGACGCGCCGCACTCCTCTTGCCCGCCTCGCGGAAAACTTAAACAGCCAATGATTAACAATTATTATTATTGGTTGTCTAAATTATATTAAATAAGCTGGTACCTAATATACAAAACGATAAAAGCGACCTTTTTTATTGGAACCAATTCTCCTACAAAAGAAAATATTTTAGCTATTATAATTTCGAAAGGCGCTAGGTGTTAATAATCGATTACTTTTTTTTTTTTTAATCCTAAAAAAAATCTGTTTTCTGATTTTTTCCTTTGTATACACACAATTATCAAGCTGGACGCCAAATCTCAACTTTCTGGGTCATCTGGAAGTGGGTCAGGTTTTTGATCTATAGGTAAGGTATGTCAGTCAGTGATAAAAATGACGATTTTTAGACGTTGGTATCTCAACAACCGTTTGAGCTGTATTTATGAAATTTGGGGTTCTAGTTAATCTAGGGGGTATTAATAAATAAACCAAGTTTCATGTGTGTATGTTAAATAGATTTTGAGTTATTGAGGGGTGAAAAGTAGCTCCAAATGGTTCATGTATATACACACGGCTGCTGCGTCGCCAGTTCTTTTCTTGAACTTGGCTTGACACGCGGCCGCGTGTCTAGATTAATCCTATACTTATACGATTAAGGGCTGATTTTATCAAAGTCAGATATCTTTTATCTGTGGAATAAAATTGTCGTCTGACAGTTTAAAAACTTGATATTTTAAGAAATTGTGTTTTGAAGACGAAAGTCTTGTATGAATAGTAAGCTTTTTCTTCTATGACTTTCGCATCCCATTATAGTATAGAAAGCAAGTGTTGGCTAAATGAAAAAAAACTGAATTATGGAATGGAATTATTTTGTTCCGGAAATATAAAATGATTTTTGCCTTGGAAACATTTTCGAGCACTACCAACAGCTGTTTCGTAATTGGTGAAATTCACCTAAAGGACTCATGTTTTTGTTTGAAAATGCCGAATGTGCTCTAATTATTATTATTTAGAATTCCCAAAGCGGGGTTTACATTATGAAACCAGTGTCGTAATACAAAAGGTTGACGACTGTTCTATTTCTGGCTATAACTAGGTAAATTGGCTACCTAGCTACTTTTTTAATCGTCTGAGCCTAGCACCGGGTTTTTGAAAAGTTGATAAATTCAACTAACACGCAATCATATAAAAAAAAAAACAATTATTTCAGTCAACTAATCTGACTGAGCAGATAACATGAGATATGACAGCGTGTCAGTTGAAATTATTAGATTTTTTTAAACCGGGTGCTAGTTAGCTATAGCCTCAAAGAGAACAGTAAAGCTACTGTTTCACGTCTCTAGTTACATAATGTAAAACTCCGATTAAGTCAAAACACCGTAAGCATATCCACATGCCTATTACATTCAGAATAGACTTGAATACAACGAAAACGTGCTTTGTAGTACCTACACGATGTTACAATAGGCCCTTGTCAATAGGTGTCGCTGATTGGACAGACGGATTATAACATACAAAAGCTTCATAATCTGGTAGACTGGCAATATTGTTTGCGACTAGCTTGGTGATTGCGTCTTCGATATAGAGTAGCTATGTCTATCAATCAACCTATAGGTACCGTATAGTACCAACCAATCAAGTTGCCAATCAAACGATTATCGGGAGGACCTGTTAATTGGTGTACGTTTACCTACAGTTACCATCATAATAATGCCACATATAATTATATAATTGATGTATACAAAATATTGTAAAAACATTTTTAAAAGAGTAACGGTGGAGTTTCTTGCCCATTCTTCTCCATACGAAAACTACCTTTTGGAAGGGGCAACTAGAATCAGTTCTATTTCTTTGTTTTTCACGTTCAAAAGTGTCTTTTATGTGCCTAATTGAAATAAATTATTAGACTTTGACTTTGAATTCATAACCTGCTATCCATTGTCCAATCCTTTCACCCTTAGCTGACCTCCTCAACCTAACCGATTAAATAAACTGGTACCAACGTCTATGTTTTGAAATCTGAAAATTAAATAACAAAAAAAAATATTTTGGATGTTAATATAGAAACCTCTCTATTTTGTGTGATTTTCGCCCAATCTGCCCTGCTTACCTATACCTACTTGGAGATCGTCAAGTAATCTTCGTCGCGGTCATTCTGATCATTAAGTACGACTACATACATCTAAACTTTTCTAGATAAGAGATGCGTCACGACAGAAACATCTATAGATATTTGTCACAAAAAAAACACCCGTATTCACCAAGTTCCGTTTTCATTAGAAAATAGTCCCTATTACTTATAAACTGAGTTATTAGTCATCAACGTCACGTTGTCGATATCACTTTATCAGCTCGTCTGATAAGGACCTGCGCAGCTTATGAAAAATTCGATAAATAGGTACAACGATAGGACCCTTATCATTCACTGTTGATTTTACCTGCAGTAAACAAGCTATTTAGCAAAACTATTGTTTTCTTTGTGAACAAAAGGAAGTAATTTAGTACAAGGTAAGGAACATTCATTAATAATTAACAACTAATTAAGGAACATTTATAAATAATTTCATCACCTCTCAAAACGGTGAAGGAAAACATCGTGAGGAAACCGGCATGTCTTAGAACCAAAAAATTGAAGACATGTGACATCTACCAACCCGCACTGGGCCCGCGTGGTAGATTACGGCCCACTCCCTCTCATAGAGAGGAGGCCTGTGTCCCAGCAGTGGGAACATTATAGGCTGATTATGTTATACGTATATATGTTTAAGGAACATTTTCCGTTGTTTTTACTCTTAATTTCAAGGACACTGTGAAAATTTGTATGGAAAGTGGTCTATGAAGCAGTAGAGATATTGTCAACAATGTTTTGAAAGTGCAAATATTCACAAACAGTTGTAAAATGACGTCTTCAAATCGGATCCGACAATTTTGAGACAACTCATAGTGGTTCCTAAACCAATTTAGCACACTGATTCATTAAGAATTGCCTTAATTTTTTAAAGGAAACGACGATGTGGTCGTCCTTATTCGATTTATTTTAAAAGTCTTGTTTTAAAAGTCTTATTTTCCCCACTTTTTACTGTTTTCCATCCATCGATTATTTGCCGATACATAGACCTACTAACACAGCATAGGTACGTGAGTTTCACACAATAATTGGTGACGTGGCGACACGAAGTGGGTTATCATCATGTTTATCGGTAGTTATCGTTGCAATGTAACTTTTTACTGTTTGAAGCTTTAGCAAGAACTGTACCTCCATCAACCTAATACACAGTACAAAAAACTAGAATTGTTTAAATTAACCAACTGTTTTCTTCAAGTTATGCCGCCACCACACGGTCGTCCATGTGGGCCACAGTGCGGGATGTTCTGTACGCCGAACTGCTATTACCGCTGTCGAGAGGTCCACTATTATCACCCGCCGCCGCCGCCTCCGCCGCCGCCGCCGCACCACTATCCGCATCACCCACCGCCCCCGCACCATAACCCGCACCATCCACCACCACCACCACAGTACCACCCGCCGCCACCGCACCATCCACCACCACCCCCGCATTATTCACACTGGAGAGTCCCGCCCTCCATGCCTCGCTAGTTCCTGGAAGCCATCAGGCGTTACCATACACTCTTATAGAAGGTCATATTGAACGAACACTGTCATGCGATTTTGTACATGTTCGTACCAACTGTTAACTGTGACCTGCCCTGAAAATGATTATGGTAAATTAATTCTGATCTGTGTTACTCAACTCAACTTGTGGAGGATAACCACGCAGCAATTCTTGCTACCTCGATAACTGCACTGTGATGGTTTTTACCTTTTTTACCTACCTACAACAAATTCTTTGGAAGTTGGAATATTGAGATCTGCATACTTATTGACTTTTTATCTTTCTAAATTATTATTTATCTTATCGTAAACGATAATGTTGAAAATATGTACTTAATTGAAGTACAAAATATACTCAATGTAAGATTTAATTGTTATCAACACTCAAATAAAAACATTTACGAAAATAAAACATGTATTATTTTTCACCACACTACAACGAAATTAAAGATGGCGTTCCAGACGGGATGCAAAAAGTTCCACGTGTGTTTAGAATTTAGGAAAAGGCAAAGAATAGATAGTCTGAGAAATGGTGATTTGATAACTACAAATATCTCTCTCCAATTTCGCAATCCAATCGTGTTTAAGCCTCCTTCATAGACTGAACTTAATGTAATAAGTTCCTAAGCAGTTGATTGATTGTGCGTATTACAGAAACACAGAACTTTAACAAAATCTGTCTGTAATAATTCAAACAATACAATAAACATAGCTATCAATGAGATTTCCAATACATAAACAACGCCTACTTGTTAATTCTAAATCAGAACAAAAAAAACGAACGGCTCTTTTTCTTCTCCGCGCCTATAATCCTACTAAATGGAATCTACCCAGAGAACGATATTACTGCACTCGATTATTTCTCCAACACGCAGCTCACAGATATAAAATCAATTAGAAGGCAACAGACAGAAACACAAGTCATTATTTCATCGTTTGCTCTTCAATGCTATGAAGGGTAATAGCAAACCAAACAGCGCTCTTATTAAGAAAGTTTTTCTTCATAACAAGATTACGTTCGCCAGATGTGTTGGATTGTGTTCGTATAAATGTTGGGAAGAAAGCGATACTATGTTGCTATATAACTTACTTTGTAATCTTAGGAAGTTTGGGTAAAAAATCTAAAACTTTTTATAGTATTTTCGCGTAAGGTGATGCCGGGGGCAGTATATTTTAAAGTCTATACGAAAGGTTGTGATTTCTCTTTCAATAAAACTCAGCATTGTTGCTACCTATACCCCATTTGAAATAAGATTAGACATTGAAACAAACCTTTATACAGTCCGTTCAACCGATTTTGACTTCTATACCGTAGGCATAAGGATGGCATTAAAAGCAAAAAAGGTTACACAATACCAACTGTCTACTGCAGCTGCCATTTGTCATGCGACCAACGCAATAGAAGTCAAAATCAGTTGAACGGACTGTAAAAAAGGTTTTTTAAACGTCTAATCTTATTTCAAATGGAGTATAGGTAGTTTGACACAAACTTTCTTAAAAATTAACACTGTTTTTCACAAAAGACCAATCGTATTTATGCCAATGGTAATTTTATAAGTTCTAGGTAAAGGTAAATAAAACAATTTGAACAATATTAATTTTCGATAAACGCAGGGTAGGTACAGTCACGGAATTTGATTTATGAGCCACCTCCAAACTTTTCAATTTTGCAGATTCATACATTCACGAGATTACACGTTAAACACGAACTCAAAACGCATGCTCGTAAACAAGATGACAAATAAATTACTTTTAATCGGAAATAGTCTTATCCATAGAGGTTGAATAATATAAGTTTTCAACGATAAAAATAAATACTATGTTGCATTAAGTATAGCCAATCTAATTGATACCGACCCCCTTTGAATCATAGCTCATTAACTCGATAATTCTGAAAACTTAACTGAAGACAGTGACAGTTGAAATATCGATGGCAGAGACGTTACTTTCGAACTTGTCGAAATGACTTTCTCCGTACGCTAACGTTACTATCGCCACAGTAACCTAGCAACGATTGTTTATCGTTGCTAGGTTACTGTTGCTAGACCTGCAATTGGTTGACTTTGGGTAGTCACTCTGCTGTCAAGTTTGTAGTTCTGGCTCTAAGGTTAGCCAACGATTAAAGATATGAAATATAATTTTCTTCTTCTAATATGAAGACATGACTTTGCGTGTCGGGAACCGAATAAACCCGATTTGCATTACACGGCTAAAATACGAACAGTGCCAGGTGGCTCATCAATTAAAGTCCGTGACTGTACGTTATCAAAAAATTGTACTGCATTCACAAAGTACTAAATGGCCCACCTATCTAATTGCGTAACTTATTTTCGTAACCGAATAAGACTAATTTGTTTTATTTTGACAGTTCAACAACATTCATTGCGTTGTTTACGTTGTTGAGCAGATTTTTTTTCGAACTTATGAAGCAATGGATTAGACGTTTGTTTCAAACCGATTCCAATTCTGATTGATCGTGTATTACACAATTAGGGTGCATGTCAACAGAGTCAATTATTGCTGCTCAAATGAATACAAATATATTCAACTGACAAGCGGTTGATTGTGTACCTACAAGGCAGTTATTCGAGGATTGGTTCCGTAGTAATATCAATAGTACAGTAGGCCGCACGTGGTAATTGAGCTTGCCTACCGTACCTAGGAATGCAGCTCCCAATCTGTTTCATATAAGATCCCTTTGTAACAACGCAACTTTACTACGCCCACGGGCAGTGCAGTCTGGCTAGCTATCGTTTAAAGAGAACTTTTGTAGTTCATATAATTGATATCTGTTGTCTGTGGTCTCTTTTCTACGTAGACTAATAAAGGTGTTACTAAAAGAAAATTGCATGGGCTCCACTCCTACATTCGTTAAAGCCAATACGCTTCCCTTTTGTTCATTTTTGTCTTTCATTCGGCATCTTTCACTCGAAGTGAAACGTCTGAACATTAATATGTGGGTGAATCAAAAGTGAAAAATGACTTAAGTGAACCGATCCAACGATGTTGGATTTTGGCACTCGGCATCTTTCACTCGCCTACCGAATGATCTAAAAATGAAATGAAAGGAGCAGATAAACGATTAATCCTATATATTTTTTTGTGTGAAACAGTTAGAAACAAAAAAGAACCTTCACGTGTGTAGCGTCTGATATCAGCTTAACAAGAAGTATTTTTTTAAATATCACAAAAGTACGTAGAATCGCTGACTATTTTTTTATACGTAGGACTATTGTTTATTACTCTTATTACTCTAATGACTAAGCTTTGTCCTTAGTTTGAGTAAACAACAAATTCCGAGTACTGGAATGCTTTATCTACAATTATCGATACTGAATACTAATCATGAAAACAAAGCTATATTTGAAATAGCATTGATAACAAAAACAAATACTACGCTTGTTATTTGCGACGGATTATACAGAATACCATTAATTAAGGCGCATACAAAGAAAACTTATTAAAATGATATTGTAGTAACAAAATATCAGGCAAACAAAACATCTTAGATCCAAAATATCTCAGCGAGATTGTGAGGTCTTGGAACAGGGGGCTTAAAATGTCACAAACTGACAATTCATATTAAGATCTGCGTGCAATACATATTTCGAAATAATTCATCTGTTTGACAGTTTTCTATGGAGATTCGTAAAATGGTCACAAATTATGAATTGCTTTTGTGTCAAATTAGAGGAATTGCTAATGACAGCTGGGAATTCAGGAAATGAATTGCTTTTAGTGGAATTGCTAATGTGGCCGTTTTATGGCCAGGGCGTTAGAATACTGCCAGGGTTGCGGGAAAGTCCGAAAGGGATACCGGGACCCTTGGCAACAGGCAACTGAAGGAACATGGGTGGGTTTTAGTCTGACACGCCCTCCCGCTCCGCACAGAGCGGGAGAAATCATTTGAAGATTTATTAAACCCAAAAAAAAAAAAAAAAATGTATTAGAATAAGCTCGAAGCTGAGGAAAAGGTAAGCTGCACTCGTGTGATCACCGTAATTATAAAAGAAACGAAAGACAAGATGACAGATTGTACAGTCCTTCCACAGTTATTTTACCTCTGATAGCAGCACCCCAAAAACAACCTTATTGTAACGAAAGATTTCTACAGCACGATGTCAATAATGAAGAAAAGGAATTTCACTTTGTATAGTAAGAGTTCTGTCTATCCTTCGTAGAGTCTACTCTACGAAGGATAGACAGAACTCTTAGACTCTACTCTTGTAGAGTAGACTCTACGAAGGATAGACAGAACTCTTACTATACAAAGTGAAATTCCTTTTCTTAGATATAGGAGTAGTATTGATACGCGTGCCGATGGAAAGCTATTTTTTTTAATTCTTCTAACCGCTCAAATATGGAAGATCGACACAGCAACGTTTCCCGAGCGCACTTACTATGCAATATATTTTATCGCCCACAATTTAACCGCGCGAGTAAAGTCTCGGGAAAGCTAACTTTGCGCAAATGATATTATGTTCTTACTACATAAGTACGTAACACGCAACACATGGTAGTTTGTGCAGCATGTTACATTGGAAACTGTTTTTATGATTAAAATATTTTCGTTACTATAAGAAATATTTTGTGGCTATACAACGTTTTTTTTTTTTTATATCCTGTAACTCTAGGGTATTAATAGGACCATGTCAAAGAATCAACTGTCATATGATTTTTTTTTTCCGTTTTTCATACAAAATAATTCGACAGTTATGGTATAAAATAAAAATAGGCAAAAGGTCGACTGTCATCCGCAAGGTACTTTAATAATACCGATTTTGTTATACGACCAAAGCCAAGGCCAAAGTTTAATAACAAAGCTACAGCGCCCATTAAAAAATAATACGACGTTTAAAATTTGTAAGGATTACGTATGACCCTGTGCTATAACAGTAAAACTGTTTATTATAGCTGTGTATCGTTTCACTCCTCTCTAAGCAATAATGTTCTCGGAAAAAGTGAGAACGAAAAAGTCCATAAATATCACATTCGCACACAGTTCGTTACACGGCCAAGGAAACGGAAGAACAATCTTAACTCGCGGAAATTTCGCCCTCGGCTTATTCAGCCAATGTTTTTTTTTATCAATACGTTTAAGAAAGAATATCCCAAAGATTGTTTTTTTTTTGAAAAAGCTGAATATTTTCATAACGATTTTAATTTTTGATAGAACATAGAACAACACACAATGTCTAAAACAATTCGTCGAAATAAAAATCATCACCACGATCAAATTCAATGGAGCCACATGTTCATGATTAAGGAGACAAATTAATAGTCCCACTGAAATTTTATCAAAGCCTAACACAGGTGCATGCTGCTGCCCTTACTTCTGACATAATGCTCCTGCCTTGCCTTACGAGACCCAAGGGCAAAAAGGGCACTTTTGTGACCGGGAACCCGTGCCACTAATATTATCCTTTATTGTTAATCGATATACAGTACACACCAATACGTTTATTAAAGGTAGGATGAAACGATTCCCGGTTGGCACATATTTTCGGACACAATTGGGGACAATTTTTCTGGGAACCTAATTTCCAATAATTCTGACCAAATCTGGAAACTGACAGTCTTTATAGAAGCTTGTCCAGCAACATAAATCATGGTCAAAGAAGGGCAAACAGGCGTAAATCACCTTTAGGTATTCACATAGCAATGTGCGTCTAATTGAAACGTAGAAATTACTGTGTGTGAAACAGGCCCAGATTCAAAAATAATAATTATTCTAAACATAAACAGAAAAACTCGGAAATACAGAGTTGAAATATTACTATATTGATTCTATTCCGAAGAATCAAAACTAAAAATTAATTCCACCCTATTAATAATTCAATTTAACCGACACGTAGTTAATATAAATTGACGTCCAACATCACCTAAACACTATTTAACTGCCCAATAAATTGTCAGTTGTGACCTGAATACGTCGAATCTATGTAGTGTGTACGCGAAGTTAATCGCCATCAATCGGGCGAAGGTAGTGAGCTACATAAATAGGTGCACATGTAACATCACTTTTGAACGCAGTCGGATGCTGGTACGTGAGTTACGGTTATGGCGGTCCCCGGCTCAGTTCCGGTGGCGCCCTCTACTACCGGCTGCGATTGAAACACGCCCCTTAAATTTTTATAGGCCTTTAATAAGAAATGAGCTACGTTTGGAAAGGTATGCCTGCTTAACAAACAAGCTGAGTCTGCGTTGAAATTGGTTGGTGTGCGCCTGCTATATTAGATGTTGAAACAATTATATTCAAAAGCGAAATAATAACTTTTTATAACATCGTCTCCTCAGTGACTTCAAGTATTTATGAATTAAAAAAAGGGTTTGTGTGTTTTGTCATTGAAACGTACCCAAGCGGTTTGTATGTATACTGACATCGAAACTTCGAGTAAAATGTCATTCCAAAAGGTTTAATCCGACTCCACCGTATAAGGCATAAATCCACCTCACATCGTGAGGGTTAATAGTAATAGGTATGCCAGCATAGCACTTCATGCCAATTCGTTCACAGTATAACACTTGTTATGATTACATACATAAAAATAACAATCTCGCAAATATGAACAATACCCCGCTGGGCCGTAAAGTAATCTCGACATAAGAAATTAGAACATTACTTGCTATTGTCGCGAGAGACGCATCAAAATGAGTTCCCTCACGTTCCTATTCAAGTAAATTAAATTTTGATGAAATCGCCGTAATGACTGGGGACGTTATAAATTTAATATTTCGTCAGCTTGTCGACGTGAAAAAATATGGGAAACGTCTTATTGCTGCGTTAAATTAACATTTATATAATAATCAAAAGATTTGAATGGGAAGCCCGTAAACTTGTGTTATGCTTGTTTGTTTGACGTCTGGAACGGCTGTTTATATTTCCTTTCACGAACATTATCTTTCTGCGTAGACACTTTAATAAAAAATAGAATGCATAAAAGTTGCTACGCCGTAGGCTGTAGAGTCTACGAGTGCTACGAAGCTCTACGATGCAGGTAATCGGCATCCAGCGCATTTCCGGTGATTATATCTACAACTCAAACACTATTGAAACGAGAATACTTTATGCTGTATTTTCTTTGTGAAGTGATTCCGATCGACATCGAGATTTTTTCGGACCGATTTCCAATTTCACGAGATCTCACACCCTTCACATTCTTTAAAAATATTTTCTGCCGCAGAATAACCGGATTTTTCTTGCTTCAAACTGCATAGTGAAAGTAATTGCGCCCGAAAAATACCAATTTCCTCGGCGTGCACATGACACCTAATAGCGTCATCGGGGAAACGAGAATTGGTTCACACACTTTTTCTTTTTAAATAACCGACGAGCCTATGAACACAACGTGTAACAGAATAAAGTTTTGATAGTTTGTTTAGAATCTACTACTGAATCAAATTTTTAATCTGGTAAGTATTAATTTTTATCAAAAAATACTTGAGCTCGAAAAACAAGAAAATCAAAAATAACTCAAGCGACGCCAAAACTGTTAAATAAAACAGCTCGTTATTTTAAAATAACTTAAGCTACGCCAAAACTGTTAAAACGGCTCGTTATTTTAAAATATATCAAGCTACGCCAAATTGTTAAATAAAACGGCTCGTTATTTTAAAATAACTCAAGCTACGCCAAAACTGTTAAATAAAACAACTCGTTATTTTAAAATAACTTAAGCTACGCCAAAACTGTTAAAACGGCTCGTTATTTTAAAATAACTCAAGCTACGCCAAAACTGTTAAATAAAACTGTTCGTTATTTTAAGTGTGGACATAGTTGTATGGAACAAAACTGCATAACAAAATAAAAGTAATTTGACAAAATTAATCATTAATATTCATACATTCATAAGCCTTCTTCCGATGGGGGTAGGCAGAAACTACAGAACGTCTCCTAATACGATCCTTACATACTCCTTTGGCTTCGTCTAATATTAGGTATAACATAACATCACGCCTGTATTCCCCGAAGGGTTAGACAGTGGTGTACACCCACATTTCGCCATCGAATCGTCAAATACGGGAGAAGCCTTTTGCCATCAACCGGGCACAAATCCAGACTCCTGGCTGCTACTGAGAAATTCCAGATGGAAAACCCAATAACACTGTGTTCTTTGGCCAAAGAATTAGCATTGCCATTCAACGTGGCAATGCTGCCAGTCTTCTGGGCACGTTTCCGGATGATAGCGATGCGGACGAATACTTCGACGCCTGAGGGTCGCTTTTAGTTTTAGTTTTGTTAATTATTAATTCCATAAAATACAGTTTGCCCGACTTGTGAATCGAATTTATAAAAGTTCCTACTGTCAATGTCAATGATGACGGAGTCGACGTCGAGTGGAGTGAAGGAAAATGACTTAGAATATGGGTGTTAGCTTAATTATGTAATGATAGGTACCGCCGAAAGTCGGTCACGGCATTTGGTTCGTAAACTATCGAGACAGCATATTGGTTTAGAAATAATATACTGTTACTACGTACCTAGGTAAATAACAGACACGGTTGTTGATATTTTATTAATTGGTTTAGATAGAAATTTAGGCTACAGTAATTATACCCAGTATTGTAGTCCGTTTTGTTCTGTAGATATCATTATAATTAACGTGGTCTAATTCATGTCAGCACTAAATAATTAATTTTAGTAGGTAATATGTGTTACTGTTTATCCATAAAATAGCGAACTAATCCACCACCTTATTTTCCCTTGCGGCCTTTCTTTATTCCACGAAACTTCTCTCAACACAACTTGCAATAAACAAACAGGATATGAAAAGTAGCCTCATTTCGCTATAAAATGCATGTAAGAACCAGTAATTTCAGCTGCGAGAAGAAGCAAAAAGGATCACGGCACTGCGCGACCCCACACTTAATTAAAAACTTCACAACAGGTTGCTTCCCGCTGTGTTCAAGGAAAAACGAACACTATTGCAACCCTTCTTGTTAATACACCAATCCATACGTATACTATAGCTCCTAACTGGTAACTCAGCCATTGTGTCAAACCTCACACAATCAGTTTGATCAGTTATATCACATATTTAAACAAAGAGACGTCGTCCAACAAAAACATCCGAAGTGGAGTCCCTATTTTAGTTGGCTTTACAGTGCAAGCCAACTGTGTGTTGGTAAACTACAGCAAATCATGGTATGAGATCTTGCTATTGACGGATATAGACTTGACAGAGTATTCGAATTCATCAGCGGTATATTGGAATACGAATATTTTAAAGCTGAGTTCAATGCAAAGTGAAGTTTGAAAAAAAAGCGCATATACATAAGTTAGAACTACAAGCTGCAAAATGGAAATAAAGCGTAGGCCCCCGCGTAGGCGCTCGTGTAGGCGCCCGCGTAGGCCGCCCGCGTACCGCCGTAGCACCCCAATGTCTACGGAAGCGATTGCTACCACGCATGTTTGCTACTAAAATATGTATGTAGATATTATACTCCAAAAGACAAATCATACTATACAAATATGAGCGTAAACATATGGAATTAAAATAACGGGAACCATACAGTTGAATTTATTAAAGCTTGTAAGGAACAACAAAGCGAATCCGGTATGTTATTGCGGCCCGTTTCGATGCAAAATGCCGCTTGGTTGAAATATGCGACACCAAAATGAAATCATAAATTCCGGTAAATATGAAAGCAACGCGAGAGGTGCATCACAATGTTGTCCTGCCGCCTTGTAATATGCGTGCTCTTAGGTATTGCTTTTTTTTATTAAATCTGCCGACGTTTGTTCGATTACACATACAAGTAAAGAGACAAACTATACTCATAGAGTTTAGGTTCTTTGAAAACCCTTGGTCTGTTATTGTAGCGTTATCTACAAAAGAAAAAACCCACACGCTGAGTTCGAATTTCTTCTTTTTTTACCAAAAAGTGCAAAATATTTTCCGAACAAAAAGAGCGCCTCGTAAATAGCCTTTGAAAAGAATCGGTAAGGAAGTTAGAAACATTAATTAAATCAGTAAAAAATTAAGAGAGTTATAAAGCTCTTAAAGTTTCAGTCAAGGCATGCCCTTTTTCGTAAGATGAAGTGGGATTGATAATGACCAGATCTTTGAACAATATTAAATGTGGCTTCTGCTTTTTATCTTATGAGGTACGTTTTTTTTTCTTTTTCCCTTTTCTTTATCTTGCAATCAGTTTACAAAACTATGAGCAGATGAGTTGTAGGATGATCAGGCAGGGAAGAGTTATTCCTCATCACTCTCTCTCTTCTCTCGGTGCCCCTCTTACTCACACTCTCATATCTACATAAAATAAGCGCTGTGATACCTAAAGATCTTAACATTCACACGTTTAAAAAAATTACAAAAAGTTGGCTTCTCTCACTGTCATACAATGATACTGAGGCTTTAGTGAGTTAGCAGAGCACCAAAATCTACAAGCAAGTCATTCACACAAAAACCCACACCTGCACCTCACCAATACACCCCACTCACATACACACACACCCCAACTCACATAAACACCCCCACACACACACACACACTACAACTTTATTTAGAATTATTTTATTTTTACCAATTCATTTTATCATATCTTGATAGTTCGCTAATTATTAAGAGCTCTGTCCAGTTTCAAACATTCTGTAATATAATTTAAGCTAACGCAAACATGTCTCTATTTAAAAAATTAAGAAAACGCAACTCAGGCCCCCAAGATACAGGCGCTGCCTAGTTTGGGGACCACTGTTTTAATTACTATGTTAAATATTATAGTTACAGTAAGCATGCAATATTATTATTTTTGAAACTTACTTTGTAACAATGGACCCATAAATTATTCTTATTCTTATTCATCAGGAGCAACTCTCTTATTATTCAAGCAGCTCTCTACAAGTTGTCTAATTGTAGAATGATGCGTCTTTTTAGTCTGCTGACACAATCTGGTATTGTGAGTTGAGCGGAAGGAGGTATGAAATGTCACGTAATACATATTACAATAGACTTAATAATTTCTCGATATTTGCTATTTCATTTTTTAATTCCTCTTAAATGCTATAACATCATGCCTCTATGTTTTGGAGGGTCAGGTAGAGGCAGTTTAGTACACCCACAATTAGCTATTATATACCATATTTACCTTTGAATTTTATGTTTTTATTTTAGTCATTATGATATTGTTACAGGCTTTTGGTAAAATGAACTTTACATGTAAAGTGTCATGTAATAGTATCTAGCCAATTGCCGTTAACCACGTACCAAACAACTTTCTGAGCGGAATGAAGATTTTTTGCCCTTTTTTGGAAATACCCAAAGACACTGACCTCATCCATAACAGCGGCGCTTGCGACAACTAGACTAAGTCAAAACCTAAAACATCATCAAATCATTTCCCAAACTACAACAAATTAATTACACCGTACGAAAATCGAAATCGTGCTTCATTGCAAATCAGATCTGAAGGAACCATTTTCATATTCCCGAGATTATAATGTTCAATATCGCTTGCGGTCAATACCCTCCTTTGAAGCTTACGTAGCGAAATGGATGTGGTTTCAGTGACGGACATAATTGTCCCGTGGAACAGTGATATGCGATGGCAAACCGCAATGTAGTGGTCGCAAGCGCCGCCTCGCTTGCGACTGGCATGCAGAACTAAATCTTGGAACTTAAATTATGTTTTAATTAAATGTTACCTGTATATTTTGGATATGTCGGAAATTTAAATATCAATAAGTAAGTTCGACATATTTGAATACGATTTAATTTTATAATATGATAGCTTATTTTTTATTATCTTTGACTGTCGTTACGGGTAGTCAGAAGCCCGAAAGTCTGACACCCAGTCTTACCAAGGGTATCCTTATTACCCAGTAACTGAGTTGTGGAGATAGGCAGTCACGCCATGTAAAATATTGGTATTCAGTTGCATCTGCTGCTGTTAGACTGGAGGCTGACCCCAACGTAGTTGATGATGATTAAATTATTCTTATTTTAACTCTCGTATAAATAATAACTATCTCACTAATCACGGCTTTGCTCTAAATAAAATGAAGGGAAAATGGACCGGACCGGCCCACGGAGAGACCGGACCACCGGGAAAAGTCCCGGTATGCCCTATCGTATAAATTAAATTAATATGATAACAGCATATTTTCCCAATTTCCTGCTGGACGTTGACGTGTTGCTTTACCACTTCTTTATGTCTGATTCATCGATGATTGTGAACCGGACACTATTACAGATTATTTGTATGAAACATAACCTATACTTTTACTATTCTAATAAAAATGTATATCAAAATCAAACTACTAACTTTCTTCCCAGAATCCAAAAGTATGCCTTTCGAAATTGCTACATAATAATTATATATATATATTACTTACTTAAATCCTCGACATACAAAAGTTAGTACCTACAGTTTGAATTTCTGTACTGCAAAATCTCATAAAGATTTATTAAATTCCTTGCTCGAAAGAGCTGTGGCTTCCACTTAAAATTTTAATAAAATCATTTTTCACACCTTACCTTCAGAATGTTCGTAACTATAAGCTAACGTTTCATGAAGTCTCATGGTTGTTTCTACACTTTTAGGTACTACCTAACATGGATAACAGTGAAACAAGCTTGCGTGTTAGTTAAGTTAGCTAACTGAAAAAATGAGAATATCTTGTCTGATGGTTGTCCGTTATTACAATTATCTATGACAATGTCAAATGTCTCTCAAATGTCAAATACCAAGTTTTTCGTCATAAATATACAATAACAATGGTGGAAACATTTGGAAAGCAGTAAGCAAGAAGGCACAATTTCAGTAAGTAGTCTATCGCATTAATATTATGCAAGAGGGCAACGTTCAACACGTCCGTAGCCGGGACTGCGCTGTGCTACAAATGCGAATCTAATGCCACTATAAATCGTTCCCCCTCTCCTGCGCATATCCCCACCCTCGACCCACTCCCAGAGCTCCAATAAGTAGGAAAATGTAGCGTGAATTAGTATCGATTAGGAACCGAGCATTTCAATCTCAGCCAATTCGATAAACTACAATTTCCATGTGAATATATTTTTATCGAAGGCGCTTAGTTCATTTCAGGTGTCGGGAATGAGTTCCTTTTTATATCCTGGCGTAACAAAATACTTCGCTAAGTCGGGTAAATATAATTTGTCACTACTGAATGGAAAGAATGGGAATAGGAACGCCTCAAGACTTTTAGCAATTTATTAAAGTGCCCTGAGATACTAGGTATAATAATAATAAAGCCTAAGTTAGATATGGTACTCTAAAAAAAGCTCAAATGGATAAATTCAGGCCTTGATATGATTTATTTAAAAATCAATTTGAGCTTATAGAAATACCCAATAGGTAGTAGGTACATTGACAGATCAAACTGATTTTCAATAAATATTAAAAGCCTCCTGGACACTTCTCCGGTCCGTACACCTACCTAAAAAGAAACGCAATTTTCAAATAAAGACGTTTATCAACACACCTTTACTTTCTACATGAATAATAAATAGAATTTATGAAGCATCTGAGGAAGAGTATCCGTTACTTATACAGGTAAAATATTGAAATAAGGCGAGTACTTAAATTATTTTATTTAAATTTCCATCACAGCGTTCTTAGCTTCCTAAATAAGAAAGTGTAGGGAGATGTACCGGTCTCGTTACTGCTTCAAGACGACCAACTAGAAGCCCGCGCATTCCGCATACATTACTGAGAGAGTGCGCTTTCTACTAAATTAAATTTTGATGGCTGCCCGGATAACGCTGAGTAAGCATTTTTTCATAACAGTCATCCTGAAATTGGATATTCAAATTATATATTTTCAGCGAACTAAAGTATAAAGCCGTATTACGAAGTTAGAACTATTCTCTGACATACTTTAAGAAACTCATCAAAAACGGTGATTTGTTCTTCCATAAAAACTTTCATGCCCGTTTTTTTATGTTTTCTAATCCGCAATGGATAAGTTTTAAAAAGCACTACAAAGTAAGTATACAGGGCGTCCAACGGATATGCCACATGGAGGGAAAGTACCTTGAATATTGTAGATGGAACATTTTACTGAAAGAAGACATTATTTGAATTTAAAAAACACTGAGAAAAATAATCACCCTGTAGCTTTATCATAACGATCGAAAGCCTTCATCACACGGATTATTTTTTGCTAAATAATATAGTGTCACAAATAAAAGGAAGACCATGAATTTTAATATTTTTAATACAAAATTAATCAATTTATCAAATGCTCAAAATGAGTCCCTTCCTGTTGAATACAAAGTCGCACTCTTTTGATTATTTCGCTGCCTGTCTATTTTTCGATCTTGTTGTGGTGGATATTTAGAATAATACGTCTAATTTCTGCTTGTAGCTCGTGGACTCTTTCATAGTGGTTCTTGTAAACTACATTTTTTACATAACCCCATTAATAAAAATCTAACGGGATTAGATCTGGGGATCACATCAAATGTTAAAATTAATGGTCTTCCTTTTATTTGTGACACTATGTTAATTAGCAAAAAATAATCCTTATGATGAAGCCTTTCGATCGGTATGATAAAGCTACAGGGTGATTATTTTTCTCATGTAACGGGTTTGATTCCCGGTTCAGCCATGTAATTATTTAAATATCTATGAATGCAGTTTAAATTGTTTTTTAAATTCAAATAATGTCTTCGTTCAGTAAAATGTTCCATCCACAATATTAAAGGTACTTTCCCTCCATGTGGCATATCCGTGGGACGCCCTGTATAATATGAATAACAAGAAATACGATGCCAAAATCCCGAAGGCCGTATCAAAATGTACAATTGGACGGTCTCGCACAGGACCTTATAATGTTTATTTGAAATTTAAACGGCAAGGATGCAGCCGGGATGCTGCGTCGAGACAGAACTAACAAGTTTCTCAGAAATTAATGTGGCGCCTTCAGCTAAGTGTAGTCGTCCACTGATTATTTAGAAACGATAGGGGGGGGAAGCTTCGATCAACAACTAAACCGACCTAAAACCCTATGTGTATATTTTGTTTTGAAAAATGTCATATTTTACCCGATGTTTTAAAAAAAAGTGTTTTTCTTTTTGATAATGTGCATTTTGTTTGTACGGAAAAAAAAATCTTCAATTTTTAAAATTTTTCTTTCTTTCAATAGTAAAGAAGATTCGATAAGTAGGTACTTGGAAACTTTTATATAAATTATATTGCGATTACCTATTGAAAAAAACAATTATGAATCCTACAACGGTATATACATAAACGATACAATCAATAAAAATGTTCTTCAAGGTTGCATGAAAGTATCATATCAATAAATATTTCATCGTTTAGTTAGAATGATTATTTCAAGAGGCCGTAGAAATCAATAGATCCGACGTTGTGTATAAAAAAAAAATATTTTACATTTCTAAACTCTTACTTATCCTGTAGCACCATTTATCTTTAAAGTTTTAAGAATTAAAATCTGCTGGAACTAAAAAATAAATTAATCTAGAAAATACGTATTTTCTTGGAAAAATCTCAGTTTGTCGTTTCAGTTTTCTCAGCAATCCGACGTCAGTGGAGAACGGGCCGGAAGGCGAAAATGTCCCGCTGTAGTCGGCACTCGGTGCCACAGCCTAATCTTTATCCTCGAACAGTATTGCAGTGTTCAGTTAGCACTTCTGCCGCGCCAGCTTATTATAACTGCGTATTGCCACTCTGTGCCTAGCCTATGTCATAATTGTGGAACTAAATGTGTGAGGAGTGTTCATGCGAATATTGAAACTTATTACGCTTTGTGGTTGTGGAGCGACCAACTCCTCTATTAGAGACTTAGACATTAACACATGTATTCCTGCTTATTAAACTTTTACTGATGAAAATTATTTTCCGCTTGAACAGTTTATTTATTTAGGATCTTCAACAAAATACATGACACATAAATAAAGGGCAACATCTGGAACAGTTGGAGAGATTAAATATTATTTTTGGCCCTAAATTATTATCCATAAATCAAAGCTCCACACACCATACATTCTTCAAATTCGAAATAAACTCAAACTATAAGCATTTATTTCAAATAAACCAATTACAGGCACTTTTGAATTGTCAAGGGGTCGGTCAGTCAGAAAGATGAAGCTAGTTGCCCATTCCAAAGCGTAGTAGGTTCCTATGGAGAAGAACGGGCAAGAAACTCCACGGACACATACATTGCTTACATTTACATCATGCTGAAATTGTACATGTGAATACAATGCAGAAAAAGGTGCACGTTAAAAGCGTCCGTAATTAAAAGTAAAACAACACAATTCAAAAATTAAAAATAATGCATCAACAACAGGTTTTGTAAAACAGCGGATTCCACAATCCATCTGCGACATCAATACAGAGTACCGCAACCAGTATATTAAAGAACTTGGGCGACTCCGTTAATTTCCTGTCTTTATTCCAGAGCTGAGCGCGAGAAAGGCCAATTTAAATTAGTTGTTTCTTTGACTGTAGATTGATGAAACTGTCGCGGGCACCGAGTTCAATGCTTGAAATGATTTCCTTTCAAACTTTTGGAAAAGGTTGCTTCATTATTAGAAACCAAATATAAACTTGTTCTGACTCAAACAATCTTAAATGACGTTCCATTCTTTGACAACCAAAATCTGCCTAGCCTTTTGCCAACCTTGTCCGGGTCGGCTTCCAGTCTAACCGGATGCAGTATTTTACATGGAGCGACTGATCTACCTCCACAACCAGTGGGTAATAATACGATACCCCGTGGTAAGACTAGTTGTTAGACTTTCGGGCTTCTGACGGACCGTAACGACTGTCAAAGACACTGTCCACGAATGACAGCTGGGACTAACGGCTTAACGTGCTTTCCGAGGGCTTGGAGGCGTCTTGGTGTGTAAGGATGGTCGCCCATCCACGGACCAACCGCGGCAAGCGCGGCTTAACCTGATCGATTAACCCGTGCGGCTGTTATTACTTTTCCACGAGCCCCTACGTTCCATTCTTTAAGAATTAATTTCAAATATTATCCTGGTAAAAACATACCTTGTTGAACAATAATGAAATAGCCTAAAACCATTCCATGCTGTAGGTAAAGTGGGGAATTACTCAGTAAATAAATTGCTGGATTTTTTGAAGGCTTTGCGCGTTTCCGTGATCAATGGGGAGGCTTTGCAGTTTGTAATGGGAGAATTTAGCCTCTCATTCTATCGCGTTGGTATCGCTATGTTTCATCTCTATCTTTGAGTTTGAGGCTATTTCAAGAGGTCGCACAGCCCATAAGTAAAGTAAAACAAAGGGCTGTCAGTTCTTGTTAGCAAAGATTTCGGTTGTTTTTACTCACTGGTTTCCTGTCTAATTTGATTGATTCGGAGTTCTCTACTGAAGGTAAATAAAGTACGAGGATGGAAATATGTATTATAAAGATTCTGGATCATCTTATTTATAACAGCTATGTATTAATGACAATATTAAATGTTAATGACATTCAATTAGCCAATAGGTAAGTGACAAAATGAGATCCGAAACAGTGCACTCGATTTAACTAAAAGCGTTCAAAAGCGGAACAATCAGAGCACATATCAAAACGATGACAAAATTTTGCATTCGTTAACTTTGTAACATGCAATATCACTTTGCAATACCGTCTAAAAGCGTGGAATAACAATGGCTGCATTTTTAAATGGTTCGAATGGAGCGATACATTTAAGTTAATTAGCGACTTCGGGTGGAAATAACCTGGGCTATTAAAGATTCAGATGGCAAAGTGCAAATCGGTGTCGCTGCATTCACCGATGCATTTAGCCTGCCGCGACTGGACAGGTCGGGGCTGTGCACACTTACACATACCGTGAGCCGTCTGCTCCTCAAATAGACGCGCCGGTAGCACGGGAGCTGGTGCCTCGACTTGTGCATACGTGTTAATGGTACGCAGCCCCGGATCTTCAATTATTTTTAGGCGGGGCAAAATCTGATAAAATTCCGCCCCCGCCCACTTATATTTATTTTTACCTATCTTTATAATTTATTTAAGCCTATTTATTTACAGATAAACAGGGTGTTAGGGTAAACACCGTTATCCTTGAAACCAGTGGTTGGTGTCAATTATAGAACGTAAAATCAATGGAAAATTACAACTTTTTTATTTTAATTACATTTTACCACAAGACTATTTTAAACTATTACCCTTTCACCCTATGCTCCAAGGCAACGAACTTGCGTCTCAACACGGGTGGGGGGCGTGGGACGTGACCTGACCGGCTGCGAGCGCGACCCCTCCCTCAGTCATTCAGCTATTTCGCTAGCGAGCACGGTTGCCTACCAAAACTGTTCGATACAGAACTCCAGTTGGCCAATGAAGTCAAGTACCTCGGGGTCATTCTAGACAGTAAGTTAAACTGGAGCAGTCACTTAGACAACAAGTTAAACAGGGCCTGCATCACCTTCTGGCAGTGCAGGAAAATGATAGGTAAGAAGTGGGGCTTATCCCCCAAAATCATACTATGGCTGTACACGGCAGTGATCCGCCCCACGATCGCGTATGGGGCTGTGGTCTGGTGGCCCCGCACCCAGCTAGTGACAGCATCTAACAGACTTCAACGCATGCAAAGACTAGCCTGCGTGGCGATCACGGGCTGCATGAGGACTACTCCGACTGCAGCGATTGAAGCCATGCTAGACTTACCCCCGCTCCACCTGTTCATACAGCAGGAAGCGACGATGGCAGCGGTGCGTCTTAATGCAACAGAGCTCTGGGGTAAGAGAGTAACACAACACACCGCGCTGCTCGAGGGTCTCAATAACGAGTTCCCCATCACGAAAGCCATAAATGATCGGATACCCAAACAATTTATCTTTGATAAAAAATACAGAATCCAACTGCACGAGGATCGCCACTGCGAGGGCTTGCGTCCTGCAGAGCTACGCATATTCACGGATGGTTCCAAAACAGGTAGTGGCACAGGTGCTGGAATCTTCTCGGAGGACTTCAACATACACATAGCCACACCATTGGGGGTCCACAACACAGTTTTCCAGGCCGAATGCATGGGTATTTCTCTTGCCGCTTCAGCCATCATGGCCAGGGAAGTTAAGGACTACTCGATACGAATACTCTCAGACAGTATGGCTGTTCTGCAAGCGCTAAACAGCCACACTGTTGAATCTGGGCTGATATACGAGTGTCACCAGCGCCTTAACCAGGTGGGTAACCTCAATAATATAACCATTCAATGGATCAAAGGACACAGCGGCTCACTGGGCAATGATGCCGCCGACGAACTTGCCCGTAGGGGGTCGAGCATGGCACCGGTGGGGCCTGAACCCATTGCGCCACTCCCCTTCGGGTACCTACGCTCTCTGGTAAGGAAACGCACTAGGGATCAACACTACAAACTATGGTTGGACCAAGGTGACTGCAGGCAGGCTAAGGAGGCACTCCCTGCCATCGATAGCCGCCTCACGAAGCGGGTGCTCCGACTAACGAAACAACAGCTGCGAACTGTTACAGCAGCTATAACTGGCCATGGGTCTTTTAATAAACACCTCTTTGCCATAGGAGTCACAGACAGTCCGCTGTGCAGGGCCTGCATGGAGGACGACGAGACAGCAGCTCATGTACTACTACACTGCCCGGTGGTTGCCACATACAGGGCAAAGTACTTCGGTAACCCAGGTACCCTACGTGAGATGGTCAGTGACACCAAGGCGTTGCTGGCCTTCTTGGAGGAGCTGGGGTGGATCGAATAAGTGATTTCCCACCCGTACGCAAAATACGCGCTTTGACGTGGAGTTGCGGATACCAGCCCGTATTACCTATTACCTATTACCTAGCGAGCACGGTGTCGGATGGAAACTTTTTAAATTTTTTTAATGAAAATAACTTTTTTTTTGTTGTTACTTGGTCATTTATTTTTATATTCAAGTCAACTCCCCATGGTTTGAGTGAAAACGGTGTTTATCCTTAGACCCTATAGACATGAATGTGTACCTCCTACAGTCAATACACGGTCAAATATATATCCTACACTGTAGGATATATATTTTATAAACAACACAGGATAGGATTTAAAATAAAAATCAAATATTGCATTTGTGAATTGAATTGAAATTACAATTTTACTCTTCAAGCTTTTTGTTCTGCAAATAAATCTATGGCTTTGTCATAATTTAGCTCTTGTTCAATTCGATTTTCTATCGCTATTGCAAAGACTCGATAAGCATTCCTGCCTCATAGTAGATCGCAAATAATAATTAGTTTTAGTTTGCTAAAACTTCGCTCATAGCTTGCGGATGTAGTAGGAAGCGTAGAGTACCTAAGCCCCTAGGTATCGGTCAAGTTGCGATGGCCACAGTAAAACAAGAGTGAAATTTCTGTACTTGTACTACTATTTATTCTGTGGTCAAAGTTAAGTAAATGATGATAGTTGTCCATTCGTCTGTAAAGTGTGAATTTTGCCGCCCTCTGAACTTGCCGCCCGGCCCCGGCTTGCCCCCCCCTAGATCCGGGGCTGATGGTACGTCATCTGGGTGTGGTGTGGGTTTGGTTAGTCAATGAAGTTTTGTTTTGATTAGCATAAGAAACAAGTATTAATAAAACGAGCTTTTTTTCATACCAATATTTTGTAACCGAGGCTTATGTAAACAAATATTATAGCAAATTACATATTTTCCCCGAAAGTTAACAATTAACTCACTAACAGACGACTGGCACTTTATGTTATTGTTGCCTCACTGTCAAATCAGTAGCGAATTCGTCACACTAAAACAACAGACACTAAAAGATCGCCAAAACGCGAGACGACAAAACGCAAGACACACTAAAAGATCACCAAAACGCGGTCACACTAAAAGATCCAAACTCCTGAACTACAAAGGTAGAATCCAGACTACACTGAAAATAGCGACCTGTAAACGTGAAAATTGATTTTGACACATAGCTCTATATCTGAGCTGAAACTTGGAAAGCCTCTTGTATAATGCAAAACCTATTTCCGGAATTTACCTGTCTGCCCTCAGAATATGACAATTGAAATATTGCTTCTCCATTAGCTGGCAACGCTCTGGTAACGCTGGCAACACTACTTTTAGATTGGCTGTAGAACTTCAATTTAAGACTTAATTGGAAGGTAGACATTTAGACAAGTTTATTTTTGTGCTAGCTCGTGTCTGGATGGGAACTGGCTTTTGTTTAAAGTTGTAGAAGTGATTCGAAAGCCATTTTGCTAAAGATACCTACTGTTTTCGTGTTTGCTTTTTATTTTATACTATTTCTCTCGCCAGATTATACTTTTTACCACTTCTGATTTCTAAAATCAAAGTCCTAATAATCTTCCGTCTAAAATAAATGATGATATTTGAAGGCAAGCGAGACTTTTTGTTTTCTTTGTTCAGGAGAAAAACTCCGAGAGAACTTTTACAAAGTTTCCAGCTGGGGATATTTATTTAATGACCAAGCTTCCATTTCGCCAAAAATGTTGAAATAGATGGCTACTCAAATAAATTGAAATAACCAATTCAAACTCTTATAACAGGAATGGGACTAAAAAGTTTAATATTATCATAAGATTTTTTTTTTATATAGTAACTAGTGGTTATCCTTGTTAGTACACATATTCCTACGCATAAAGTAAATATATGTTCAAATTATGTGTACCTATTGTATTGTACCCCGTGAATAATAAAGTACAAAACAAAAACTTCTCAAACTCCGAAACCGAAATTGTTGCAGACATACTTGATGTCACATAAGTAGAGACAGATTCCGTCGACAAAGTTGGTAAAGATGCAATGACAAAATATTTAGGCGGGGCGGCTCGGGATCGCGGACGCGGTCGGGAATCATTGAATGTTTCCTGCTTTCACAACTTCACCAGCGATCTTCCAACGAACAAGTCTTGTTTTCATTGGTTTGTTGTACTTCACCGCGGCTGACGTGCCTTTCCAAACTTCCCCGTTGGGCGCGACTCGAGTGAATACTCGATACATTGTACAATTTGTATCTCGTGCTCGCCACTTTTGTACTCGTGTTACGTATGGCTGAACTCGGGGCAAGATTTCTGTTCATCTGTCAATCTGTGCTTTTAATTTAAGTAAGTACTATCTTTATCGTGTCCAATTCTATTGTCTACATTAAATTCGTCTACAAAACTTGGTGGGTCGCTAGCCTGAAACTAAATTGGCTACAAACTTATTACAAATATATTAATATTAACTAGGTGTAATAATAGCCTATGTATCTTCCATTAATTGACATTAAGGGCACCTACCAAAGTTATTTCAACGTATTGCTATGTCGGAAAACTTGACTACAACCATAAATTAATAACTAATCTACCATTAGTCCATTAACTAGGCAACTGGCTTGGAATCTATTGTCCGAAGGCTGGAAGCGATCAATGTGAGGTTTGCTTGGGGGGCTGTGAAGTTAGATAATTAATTACGGCACCATAAAGCCTTGGTTTCGGTCGTTATAGTGCCCAGGAGCGTCGTAGCCAAACTCTGGCCATACAATACCCTATTGAATCTAGGTAATACGTTTTTGAATTACTAGCAGAATGGATTAGCGGCGGCAGAGGGGACGCGTACAGGAAATTTGAAGAGCGTCGGCAACACAAGTTGGATTACCGAACGATTGATTTATAGGAAGCTAGTGCCTCATTCAATAGACTAGAGGAGGTAGATTTGGCTAAGAGGATCAGGAACCGTACTTTGCGAGTAAAATCGCCATTTACGTGTCAGGTACGTATTGTTATAGAACATTTTAGTGAATGATCTACTAAATGCTGCAAATGTTTCAAAAATACTGGCTCTTTACAATAGTAACTCATCTCAGTTCTAAGTGACATAAAGAGCGACTAATTAGCACCTAATTACTTCTGAAAATACATAATTATATTCATAAACTTAACTACATGCACTTATAGGTACTTAAGTGCATGTTTAATATCTAATGAGAATAACTGCAGTGTTTGTTTCATTTTTATTCTGAAGAAATTCACCTTGAATATTTAAATACGTGTCAAATGGATAACCTCCTTTTTTTTAAATCGGTTAAAGATATGACTTGTGAAACGCTGAAAAACACCGATTTATGAAACAAATCATTCGGTTCTTGCGATTTTCCAACATAAGGTATTAAAATATAACTTGGAATTAAAAAAAATCTAGAAAAAAAATACCAAGTGATTTTCATTTCAATTCTTCGTGAGAAAATGAAAGAATCAATTCATCAATCATTGAGGAGTAATAATACAGACAATGTTTTAATTTAATTCAGGTGGGAGTCTAATAAGTGAAAATTAAAGAGCGATTGATCAATCTTAGTGAAATCTGCAGTCAAGTGTCGGTGACTGAGCGCCGGGAAGTGTCAATATCGATAGAAAACGTTCCAGAGTGGAGTACTGTCGGAAACAGAAGGTTACACTTTTTCATTTTATTGTGTAGTAAGTTATACGTAAGTAGGTAATATTGTTCCGAACTAATTTTTTGTTTGTTTATTCATTTTGTTACAACATGAAGGACCTAAGTGTGTAAACTGATTCAGATATAGCTATATTTTTTTGGCTAGTATTTTGAAAAGCCATTAAATACCTAATCAGACAATAACGTAAAACGATGCTCAACGAAAATATAGCAAATACATTGAGTTTGTTAACTTGTAAAATATCTATAATAGCTAGTGAATAAACTATAGAAAAATAAAAGCTTAGGTACTAGTAAAACTTACCATTCAAAAAATAAAACAAACGGAACTCAACTTCTTGTTTACGAGGAGAAGCTTTTATTTTATTACATTTTCAAACTCCATGTTTTACTTTTATCTAAGCGAAAGTTAATTATGAAAAAGACGCATTCAGGTCGTTCGAAGAAAATTTTGTTATATTTAGTCAGTGAACATATTTAAACAGAAATTAAAAGGTGGCAAGAGGAAACGGGCCGGAGGCAAATGGCAGCGTGCTCTATCTACATCGTAACGAAATTAACTGGATACTACCATCTAACCTCTGTTACCCCCGCTTGTGGTACTTAATGCTATAACCGATTTTCATAACAGTGTATAAACTCTATTTATTCCAACCAGGCATGCTTAAGCATCTCCGTTTATTTTGAAGATGTGTAATAAAACCTCGGCCTTATTTACAGACTGTAAAGTTGCTATTAATTAGATCTCAGAATTATTTAAAATCTTCCTCGATTTTTTGTTAGAGTTCAACTGTTTCCACTTAACTCGGTATTTAAAATCTCTTATAAACAGTAATAACCTACATTAGCAATTACAAGTATTAGCAATGAAATCAAAAAAATCTTTGCAATACTTTAAAAATGAATCACTCTACAAAGCTCGCAGAAGCTCTTCCCTCGTCTACATCTCTCTTCATTAATAATGCTCCTTTAATTAATGTTCCATTGCTTTGTTTAAAGAATTAGCAACTATATATACTTTATAATACCTGGAACGTGCTTTTGAATCTTAGAAAATGTGTTTTTATAAAGACACCTGACGAGAAAAATGTTACCCTATCCTTGTTTGTCTACTTCTACCCGTCTTTATAGCTATGTGAGAATAAATATTAATTAACTTCTCGTCGTAACAAGCTACGAAGCTCAGCCACGACGTGTGTATCATGTTTATTTACACAGCATCAGCTGAAACTTGAATGAAAAAAAAACTTTAATTAAACGAGTCCTAGGTACCTTGTGAAATTATATTATTGCAGGCTGAAAAGTCTGAAAACACATTAATTTTTAATCAAGTGGAGTGCAGCTAGAGGTACCTATTCTAGCTCGGAGGAATTGACAGGGCCGTGGGGAAATCAACGCGGTTGCGACATGCGAACCAAGCCTAATTCAACTTTGTACCTACGTCTAAACGATCTCGACGTCGCCTCATTTTAATTGCTTTAAATACGCAATGCTTTGCCAACTATGTATGGGTCGTTAAGCGCGTACGTAAACGATCCAGCCAGAATTCCTGGCGATATTATTAACGGTAAACTTAGTATTGCTCAGACATGTACCTAAAGGTGACATTGTACAGCTTAAATAAATAAATAAAATTCATTTAATTCAGATAACTAGATCCATACATTCCGATTTAAAATTAACATATAAACAAAAACAAAAATAATATTAAATAGGATACACATAAATAAATTAAAATTAAATTAAATTAACATTAAAATTCAAATTAAAAATCAAATCATTAAATTACCCTCTTAATAAAGGATCTCCACAGAGGAGAAGAGATCCTATCTGCTACAGTCTTCAGAATTCCGTTGCAGCTGCCACGTATTCTGCAGATCAGGGATACAGTTTTCTTGCGGATGATGGCATGAAAGCCATCAATGATATACAGCGCAAACATCCCCGATGCACTTAACAAAAAAAGCGAGGCAGCCCCAACATCATCAACATGTCAATCTGTGAATAGTACTATTCAACTTATAAATATAATTTTGTCATAATCTGATAAAGTATCAGAGTAAGGTAAAGCACACAACATTAGTTTTCCTATATTTAATTTTAATAAGATGTCCACACCATCCACTATATCCTTTTTGGTAATACCAGTACTATTACCTAAAAGCAAAACCATTGTAGAATAATTATCTAGGTTTGTGTTTGCAATTCTTTTAATCATTTGTTTGAAACTTATGTTATGATAAAAAGAAAAAAAAAAAGAAAGAAAATATGTTTATACCATGCCCCCTCTAAAAAGCTTATTTTATTCACTGAAAACAGTGAATAAAAAGCACTTTTAATCACTGTTTTGGTGTTTGAATTTAGAACACCAATTTGTTCGAACTCCATCTCAATGATATACAAACTCCTATTTGATTTGATTTTCGAACAGGAGTTTAGCATTAGAATTAAAACTGTTTTGTGTTCTTTGCTGTCATTAGTAAATGGGCGCTATTTTAAATATTGTAAGTTGTACGAACAAAAAGTTTAGGGTTACTTAATAATAAATCGATTGAAAATGTTTTCAAGTGATGAAGATGTGTTAACACCTGAGTTTATGAAAGAGAGGGCGGCCTATATAGTAGAAAGCTTGCTAACCAACAAATCACGGCTGGTTTACATCAAAGCCTACGATGAGTTTGAGTGTGAGTTTGTTTGTTTGTTTGAGTAAATGGAAAAATGAAAATCAAGCTGACCACATTTTCAGAGTCTGTTTTCCTAACTTATAATAATGATTTGTCGAAGAAACAGAAGTCATCGACCTTATGGAGTATGTATTCTATGCTACGGTGTAGGTTCTATAAAAACAAGGCATAAAATTGACATAACAACATACTCGAAGTTGCATGTTCTTTTTCTCGCAGTCATGGTATAAAGTATAGTATGCAACTCTTGAATAAAACGGATTTATATCGAGGGCCATGAATCGCTCGCGTCGTTCAGGATTCTAACACTTGAATCACTCCCTATGGTCGTGATTCAATCATCATGAATCACTCCCTACGGTCGTGATTCAGTCGTTAGAATCCTTCACTTGCTCGTGATTCACCTATGGCCCTCGCTTTAAATCCGTCCTTTATTCACTAATTGCATAATATACTATTATTTGCGGCAAACATGACGCCAAGAAAGGACAAATATACGAAAATAACAAGTTGCGGGAAAATATGCGCCACATTCACGCAAAACGGCCATCACTCAGCATAATGATAACTATGATTGGTAAAATTATGGCTAAGGTAATTGAGTAACATTTTTCCAAAGCCAGAACCTAATTCGTCACAGAAAAATATAGATTTATTTTTCTTCTGTGTATTAACACAGGTCTCTGCTGGAAGAGCCAACACCGGCGGAGGCAAGTCAGGCTGAATCTGAGGAGGTGGTGGTTGGTTGGCACAG
Organism: Lithophane semibrunnea; assembly: GCA_947363905.1. NCBI lineage: Eukaryota > Metazoa > Arthropoda > Insecta > Lepidoptera > Noctuidae > Lithophane > Lithophane semibrunnea. Next base: position 9,838,852 of record OX376197.1, on the reverse strand, counting down.
CTGCATGAGAGATTATTAGTCAGAGACTCATACCTCTCAGCGTTGCACTTCACCAAATCCAGTAGTTCCCCAGCCTCAAACAAGCGCTCACTTAATTGTTGTTGTGAAGTCTCATATTTTTCAAAAATATCCTAGCTTAGTATCAATGTCATACTTTTCCCTACATTCATCTAACTCGACAGTACAACTATTTAAACTTTTTGAAAGTATGACACGTTCCTTTCTAAGGGAAAGATTTAATTTTAAAAGATTTTGCTTTTTAATAACTTTCTGTGACAGTTTTATTATTTTCTTCAATTTAATATATTTCTTTAATTTATTGTGACTCATAACAATAGGACATAATGGTATGGTATCGTCACCAGTCAAATCTATTGTTATAGCTGGCTCACACACGGATTTTAACTTGCTGCCTACCAAATCATTAAATGGGTTATTGGTGTTAGTGACCTGTTCACTGACTTTGACAGACTCTGAGAGAGATAGGGCCTTATGGGCTTCACATAATTTCTGTTTAAGTTCTGAAATATGGTTCAAAGCCAGTCCATGGGTGTCACTGCACTCTTGGAATGTTGACACTTGATGTTGTAGTTGACTGTACTGGTCCGCTAAGTCCATGTGTTCTATGTGTAGCTCAGCCAGCTCATTTTTGAGGGAGGTGTTTTTAGCGATAATGTTCACCACTTCCACTTCACTGTCTTCTCTTTCCTGGAGCAGTTGTTTACATTCAGCTCGAGAAGCTTCGAGATCCTTCAAGGTAACTCTCAGTTTTGCTTCCATCTCCTTGATTGTAGCTCTGCGGGTCATCATTTTGGAGAGATATTGTCAGTCACCTGGAATGTGTAAAGTTATGCAGCTAAATAACAGTGCAAGAAAAGATGTTCTGATATGTGAATAAGTAGGAGGTAGTTGGGGGAAAAGTAATTAAAGTAATTTGATGAGAAAATATAGCATAAATATAGTTACATTTAGATTTAGTTAATTAGAATGATGATGATGATGGGAAAGTTCAACAGAAGAGAAATATTATAGAAAACACTGTTTTACTTGTAAAATATCTTATAACTAGCTAAGTAGGTACAAAAGTCTTATTTTATGTAAACAATTTGTGACACATTACAGGATTATTAAATACAATTTTTTGTAGTAGTAGTAGCTCGTAGTGAGCTTATTTTGTATAGTAAATTATGTAGTGTTTATTGTCTGGGCGAATGTTTTCGTCGTCGATTTTGCTTCCACTTGTTGTCAAGCAAAAGGAGACATAAACCGTGCCAGTGTGTGATGGACGTACCTCAGAGACCTGAGCAGTATTTTGTGGTGTTCTGTGGTCTGTAAACATCAACTACAAAAACTTAAATAAAACAAAATACTCCCCGGGATCATCTTCGATTCCGGGGAGTATTTTGTTTTATTTAAGTTTTTGTAGTTGATGTTTAAGTTTTATTTAAGTTTGAAATCCGTCACCGTTGAGGTGTTGAGTTGACAGCCGGTTTTAACTCCTTTTTGTACGAAGTTTTCGCGACAAAAAACACTGTATAATCACTGGATATAATACTTAGTATTTAGGTTCGACTGTATTGCACTAATTTAACTTAATTATAACACTTTTAATAATTTATTAACTAATTATCCTAGAGACCGTTTTTTTGACGACCGGCTACCAATGTTACCAGCCTAAAAAAAAGATTCCGATTCGCAAACATTAACATCTTCCTTAGAGCAAAGACTCAGCAACAGACGGTGATGAGTTTAGGGATTTAGTAGTAGAAACGGAAATATCTGAAAAGAAATTCTCAAAGGCCTCGGCGACTTGTGAGTCTGATTTTATTATGTTGTCATTAATAATAGGTATTTACCTATGAAATTGCCGTTCTGCAGTAATGGCCATTTCAAATCAAAATAATTTTTGTTTGGCTAAGAATTCTAATTTCAAATTAATTTTATTTTAAAAACATGGAATTCTTTTTCAAAAGAAGTCATTTGTTTAATGATTAGTGTTACATTTTCATCGCATTTGAATCTTTTTCGTCATCATGGATACGTTAAAAAATCGTGTAATTGTGGAATATGAGTACCGTCTTGGCAGCAACGCGGCACAAGCGGCACGCAACATCAACGACGTTTACGGAGCTAACACTACAAACCAACGCACCACCTGTTATTGGTTTGCTCGCTTCCGTTCTGGAAATGACATGACCAGTGGGACTATGGGCGCCTGCATAGGTGTCGAAATCAATGTGCAGCAAATATTGTTTTATTTTTGCAATTGTTGTATTCTACAGTTTCCAGATAAAAAAGTTTCACGAGTCTAAAAGATCAGGAAACTGAGAAAAATAAAGATAAGTATTCACTAAATAACTCTGCTTTTCGATATGAGATGGCGTTAGGCGTTGTGGTTATCGAGTTTAAGACAAGTTTTTGACATTAATTGTCGCTGAGATGAGATTGCGACTTGAATTTGAACGCTTTTAGTTATGGGAATTAGGCAATCACCGCCGCCCATAGCAGGGTTTTTGCTGATGCGTTGCCACCCTTTCCCCAAATAAACGCTGCTTTATTAAGTTTTGCTGGCTCACATGCAATCGAACCGCTGTGTCAGACTTTATACCTGCTGTCTTGTTGTTAAATAGTATTGTTCCAATGTAGTTTAAGTACATACCTGATTATTTAACCACCGGACAAGTCTCGCTTGCAGGGGTAAGGTTGGCATTGAAATAATACGCCTTTGAATCCGCCTTACGAAATATGCCACAGTTTATGCACCTCATCATAATATTCATTTAATCGAATCGTAGAGCAAAACGATGAATCCTTTTTATATAGCAATGGTAATCAGGCTTTGAAGATATCAGTTCATAAAGAATAGCAATGGTTTTTAGAAATAGAACACAAAAATCAACAGTACACAACGAACTGTAAACACAACGTGACGCCAAGATCGGATGTGCAAGTAGGGATGGTGAATGGCGATCTGAGATCGATAAACGATACTCGATTTTTTCCCGAACACTAAAATCGAAATTATTTGACTGCCTCGTTGGTCTAGTGGTCACAAGCGCTGTAGCGCTGTACCTACCCGGGAATCGCACCCAGGACCTGAGCATGAGGTCCTGGCTGCGATTACCGGGTCAGGCAAAGTGTTATTGGGTTTGTCCATCTGGAATATTTCAGTAGCAAGTGTAGTCCGGATTTTTGCCCGGTTGATGGCAATAGGCTCGCCCCCTATTGCACGGGACTTACAACATACGAGGAAATGAGGGTATAGGTACACCTCTCCCTTCAGGGATTAGAAGCGTGATGTTATTTTATGTTATTAAACAAACACAGTTACAAAGGGTATAATAAAATATCAATTCAGAAATATATTTTTTGTGAATCGATTTTTCATGCTTTGACTCGAATCGATTAATTGGGTATTTTATGGAAAAGATTGCTCCCTTAATATTGCCTTTGATCCCGCCACTAATGTCAAAAACATTGTCAAAGAAATAGCAGTCCTTTATACACAGTGATTACCTATTATATGGTGTTCGATCTTCACAAATATCAATAAAAACCTAACCTGTAGGCGTGTAAATAAATCAAATTAATTATAAACAAAACATGCATTATAATTATATTCCATGTCATTTATTCTCTTGATCGAAAATAACTCGTTCTTAGTTTATTTTTCCTATACTATGTGTAGCTTATTATGGTTACCGGATGGTTATAGATACAATGGAACGTCAAATTCGGAAAGTACTTATAGAGTACGATTCATCATTATAGTTCCTATGCCGTAATGTTGGCACTTTAACAACGGACCTATTAGGTGGCGCCGTAACGTACAAATGTTCGTCCTACAACAGTGGAACCAACATTACGGCATAGGAACTATTTGATGAAACGCACTCTAAAAGAAAAGCGGATAAGGAAGAGGTCGTGGCTATGGAGGTGCTCTTGGCTATGGAGGAGCTCTTGGCTATGGAGGAGATCTTGGCTATGGAGGAATTCTTGGATATGGAGGAGCTCGTGGATAAGGAGGAGCTCTTGGCTATGGAGGAGCTCGTGGATAAAGAGGAGCTCTTGGCTATGAAGAAGCTCTTGGCTATGGAGAAGCTCTTGGCTATGGAGGAGCTCTTGGCTATGGAGGAGCTCTTGGCTATGGAGGAGCTCTTGGCTATGGAGGAGCTCATGGCTATGGAGGTGCTCTTGGCTATGGAGGAGCTCGTGGCTATGGAGGAGCTCTTGGCTATGGAGGAGCTCTTGGCTATGGACCTTCTCGTTTCACTATTAATAATATTCCAAGTCGTTTTAATTACATTACTACTGTTTTTAATCTTCGAACTCAAATACTCTATTAACCGAGATCGTCTTGGGAATAAAGCTCTTGGCTATGGAGGAGCTCTTGGTTATGGAGGAGCTCGTGGATAAAGAGGAGCTCTTGGCTATGGAAGAGCTCTTGGCTATGGAGGAGCTCTTGGCTATGGAGGAGCTCTTGGCTATGGAGGACCTCTTGGCTATGGAAGAGCTCGTGGCTATAGAGGAGCTTGTGGATAAGGAAAAGCTCTTGGCTATGCAGGAGCTCTTGGCTATGGAAGAGCTCGTGGATAAGGTGGATAAGGTGGAGGAGCTCTTGGCTATGGAGGAGTTCTTGGCTATGGAGGAGCTCTTGGCTATGGAGGAGCTCGTGGATAAGGAGGAGCTCTTGGCTATGGTGGAGTTCTTGGCTATGGAGGAGCTCTTGGCTATGGAGGAGCTCTTGGCTATGGACCTTCCCGTTTCACTATTAATAATATTCCAAGTCGTTTTAATTACATTACTACTGTTTTTAATCTTCGAACTCAAATAACGTGACTTGGCCATACAACATTTTTTTTAAATAATTTTGAATAATTTTTAACATATAAATTAAATTCAACGGTATCCTTACTCGTAGGTCCTTTCACTGTACAGCTCATAAAGCCTTGTTCTACTTTTATGAATACCAATGGTAGCCCAATCACTGAAAGATACATTACTATTAACCGAGATCGTCTTGGGAATAAAGCTCTTGGCTATGGAGGAGCTCTTGGTTATGGAGGAGCTCGTGGATAAAGAGGAGCTCTTGGCTATGGAAGAGCTTTTGGCTATGGAGGAGCTCTTGGCTAATGAAGCGCTTGGAGATAAGGAGGAGCTCTTGGCTATGGAGGAGCTCATGGCTATGGAGGAGCTCTTGGCTATGGAGGTGCTCTTGGCTATGGAGGAGCTCTTGGATATGGAGGAGCTCGTGGATAAGGAGGAGCTCTTGGCTATGGAGGAGCTCGTGGATAAGGAGGAGCTCTTGGCTATGGAGGAGCTCTTGGCTATGGAGGAGCTCTTGGCTAGGAAGGAGCTCTTGGCTAATGAAGCGCTCGTGGATAAGGAGGAGCTCTTGGCTATGGAGGAGCTCTTGGCTATGGAGGAGCACTTGGCTTTGGAGGAGCTCTTGGCTAGGTTGGAGCTCTTGGCAAATGAAGCGCTCGTGGATAAGGAGGAGCTCTTGGCTATGGAGGAGCTCTTGGCTATGGAGGAGCTCTTGGCTATAGAGGAGCTCTTGGATATGGAGGAGCTCGTGGGTAAGGAGGAGCTCTTGGCTATGGAGGAGCTCCTGGCTATGGAGGAGCTCTTGGCTATGGAGGAGCTCTTAGCTAGAAAGGAGCTTTTGGCTAATGAAGCGCTCGTGGATAAGGAGGAGCTCTTGGCTATCGAGGAGCTCTTAGCTATGGAGGAGCTCTTGGCTATGGAGGAGCTCTTGGCTAGGGAGGAGCTCTTGGCAAATGAAGCGCTCGTGGATAAGGAGGAGCTCTTGGCTATGGAGGAGCTCTTGGCTATGGAGGAGCTCTTGACTATAGAGGATATCGTGGCTATGGAGGAGCTCGTAGCTATAAAGGAGCTTGTGGATAAGGAAGAGCTCTTGGCTATGGAGGAGCTCTTGGCTATGGAGGAGCTCTTGGCTATAGAGGAGCTTGTGGATACGGAGGAGCTTGTGGATAAGGAGGAGCTCTTTGCTAAGGAGGAGCTCTTGGCTATGGAGGAGCTCTTGGCTATGGAGGAGCTCTTGGCTATAGAGGAGCTTGTGGATAAGGAGGAGCTCTTGGCTAAGGAGGAGCTCTTGGCTATGGTGGAGCTCTTGGCTATGGAGGAGCTCTTGGCTATGGAGAAGCTCTTGGCTATGGAGGTGCTCTTGGCTATGGAGGAGCTCTTGGATATGGAGGAGCTCGTGGATAAGGAGGAGCTCTTGGCTATGGAGGAGCTCGTGGATAAGGAGGAGCTCTTGGCTATGGAGGAGCTCTTGGCTATGGAGGAGCTCTTGGCTAGGAAGGAGCTCTTGGCTAATGAAGCGCTCGTGGATAAGGAGGAGCTCTTGGCTATGGAGGAGCTCTTGGCTATGGAGGAGCACTTGGCTTTGGAGGAGCTCTTGGCTAGGTTGGAGCTCTTGGCAAATGAAGCGCTCGTGGATAAGGAGGAGCTCTTGGCTATGGAGGAGCTCTTGGCTATGGAGGAGCTCTTGGCTATAGAGGAGCTCTTGGATATGGAGGAGCTCGTGGGTAAGGAGGAGCTCTTGGCTATGGAGGAGCTCCTGGCTATGGAGGAGCTCTTGGCTATGGAGGAGCTCTTAGCTAGAAAGGAGCTTTTGGCTAATGAAGCGCTCGTGGATAAGGAGGAGCTCTTGGCTATCGAGGAGCTCTTAGCTATGGAGGAGCTCTTGGCTATGGAGGAGCTCTTGGCTAGGGAGGAGCTCTTGGCAAATGAAGCGCTCGTGGATAAGGAGGAGCTCTTGGCTATGGAGGAGCTCTTGGCTATGGAGGAGCTCTTGACTATAGAGGATATCGTGGCTATGGAGGAGCTCGTAGCTATAAAGGAGCTTGTGGATAAGGAAGAGCTCTTGGCTATGGAGGAGCTCTTGGCTATGGAGGAGCTCTTGGCTATAGAGGAGCTTGTGGATACGGAGGAGCTTGTGGATAAGGAGGAGCTCTTTGCTAAGGAGGAGCTCTTGGCTATGGAGGAGCTCTTGGCTATGGAGGAGCTCTTGGCTATAGAGGAGCTTGTGGATAAGGAGGAGCTCTTGGCTAAGGAGGAGCTCTTGGCTATGGTGGAGCTCTTGGCTATGGAGGAGCTCTTGGCTATGGAGAAGCTCTTGGCTATGGAGGAGCTCTTGGCTATGGAGGAGCTCGTGGATAAACAGGAGCTCTTGGCTATGGAGGAGCTCGTGGCTATGGAGGATATCGTGGCTATGGAGGAGCTCGTGGATAAGGAGGAGCTCGTGGCTATGGAGGAACTCTTGGCTATGGAGGAGCTCTTGGCTATGGAAGAGCTCGTGAATAAGGTGGATAAGGTGGAGGAGCTCTTGGCTATGGAGGAGCTCTTAGCTATGGAGGAGCTCGTGGATAAGGAGGAGCTCTTGGCTACGGAGGCGCTCTTGGCTATGGAAGAGCTCGTGGATAAGGAGGAGCTCGTGGATAAGGAGGAGCTCTTGGCTATGGAGGAGCTCTTGGCTATGGAGGAGCTCTTGGCTAATGAAGCGCTCGTGGATAAGGAGGAGCTCTTGGCTATCGAGGAGCTCTTAGCTATGGAGGAGCTCTTGGCTATGGAGGAGCTCTTGGCTAGGGAGGAGCTCTTGGCAAATGAAGCGCTCGTGGATAAGGAGGAGCTCTTGGCTATGGAGGAGCTCTTGGCTATGGAGGAGCTCTTGACTTTAGAGGATATCGTGGCTATGGAGGAGCTCGTAGCTATAAAGGAGCTTGTGGATAAGGAAGAGCTCTTGGCTATGGAGGAGCTCTTGGCTATGGAGGAGCTCTTGGCTATAGAGGAGCTTGTGGATAAGGAGGAGCTTGTGGATAAGGAGGAGCTCTTTGCTAAGGAGGAGCTCTTGGCTATGGAGGAGCTCTTGGCTATGGAGGAGCTCTTGGCTATAGAAGAGCTTGTGGATAAGGAGGAGCTCTTGGCTATGGTGGAGCTCTTGGCTATGGAGGAGCTCTTGGCTATGGAGAAGCTCTTGGCTATGGAGGAGCTCTTGGCTATGGAGGAGCTCGTGGATAAACAGGAGCTCTTGGCTATGAAGAAGCTCTTGGCTATGAAGAAGCTCTTGGCTATGGACGAGCTCTTGGCTATGGAGGAGCTCTTGGCTATGGAGGAGCTCGTGGCTATGGAGGATATCGTGGCTATGGAGAAGCTCGTGGATAAGGAGGAGCTCGTGGCTATGGAGGAACTCTTGGCTATGGAGGAGCTCTTGGCTATGGAAGAGCTCGTGAATAAGGTTGATAAGGTGGAGGAGCTCTTGGCTATGGAGGAGCTCTTAGCTATGGAGGAGCTCGTGGATAAGGAGGAGTTCTTGGCTATGGAGGCGCTCTTGGCTATGGAAGAGCTCGTGGATAAGGAGGAGCTCGTGGCTATGGAGGAGCTCTTGGCTATGGAGGAGCTCTTGGGTATGGAGGAGCTCTTGGCTATGGAAGAGCTCGTGGATAAGGTGGATGAGATGGAGGAGCTCTTGGCTATGGAGGAGCTCTTGGCTATGGAGGAGCTCTTGGCTATGGAGGAGCTCTTGGCTATGGAGGAGCTCGTGGATAAGGAGGAGCTCTTGGCTATGGTGGAGCTCTTGGCTATGGAGGAGCTCTTGGCTATGGAGGAGCACTTGGCTTTGGAGGAGCTCTTGGCTAGGTTGGAGCTCTTGGCAAATGAAGCGCTCGTGGATAAGGAGGAGCTCTTGGCTATGGAGGAGCTCTTGGCTATGGAGGAGCTCTTGGCTATAGAGGAGCTCTTGGATATGGAGGAGCTCGTGGGTAAGGAGGAGCTCTTGGCTATGGAGGAGCTCCTGGCTATGGAGGAGCTCTTGGCTATGGAGGAGCTCTTAGCTAGAAAGGAGCTTTTGGCTAATGAAGCGCTCGTGGATAAGGAGGAGCTCTTGGCTATCGAGGAGCTCTTAGCTATGGAGGAGCTCTTGGCTATGGAGGAGCTCTTGGCTAGGGAGGAGCTCTTGGCAAATGAAGCGCTCGTGGATAAGGAGGAGCTCTTGGCTATGGAGGAGCTCTTGGCTATGGAGGAGCTCTTGACTATAGAGGATATCGTGGCTATGGAGGAGCTCGTAGCTATAAAGGAGCTTGTGGATAAGGAAGAGCTCTTGGCTATGGAGGAGCTCTTGGCTATGGAGGAGCTCTTGGCTATAGAGGAGCTTGTGGATACGGAGGAGCTTGTGGATAAGGAGGAGCTCTTTGCTAAGGAGGAGCTCTTGGCTATGGAGGAGCTCTTGGCTATGGAGGAGCTCTTGGCTATAGAGGAGCTTGTGGATAAGGAGGAGCTCTTGGCTAAGGAGGAGCTCTTGGCTATGGTGGAGCTCTTGGCTATGGAGGAGCTCTTGGCTATGGAGAAGCTCTTGGCTATGGAGGAGCTCTTGGCTATGGAGGAGCTCGTGGATAAACAGGAGCTCTTGGCTATGGAGGAGCTCGTGGCTATGGAGGATATCGTGGCTATGGAGGAGCTCGTGGATAAGGAGGAGCTCGTGGCTATGGAGGAACTCTTGGCTATGGAGGAGCTCTTGGCTATGGAAGAGCTCGTGAATAAGGTGGATAAGGTGGAGGAGCTCTTGGCTATGGAGGAGCTCTTAGCTATGGAGGAGCTCGTGGATAAGGAGGAGCTCTTGGCTACGGAGGCGCTCTTGGCTACGGAAGAGCTCGTGGATAAGGAGGAGCTCGTGGATAAGGAGGAGCTCTTGGCTATGGAGGAGCTCTTGGCTATGGAGGAGCTCTTGGCTAATGAAGCGCTCGTGGATAAGGAGGAGCTCTTGGCTATCGAGGAGCTCTTAGCTATGGAGGAGCTCTTGGCTATGGAGGAGCTCTTGGCTAGGGAGGAGCTCTTGGCAAATGAAGCGCTCGTGGATAAGGAGGAGCTCTTGGCTATGGAGGAGCTCTTGGCTATGGAGGAGCTCTTGACTTTAGAGGATATCGTGGCTATGGAGGAGCTCGTAGCTATAAAGGAGCTTGTGGATAAGGAAGAGCTCTTGGCTATGGAGGAGCTCTTGGCTATGGAGGAGCTCTTGGCTATAGAGGAGCTTGTGGATAAGGAGGAGCTTGTGGATAAGGAGGAGCTCTTTGCTAAGGAGGAGCTCTTGGCTATGGAGGAGCTCTTGGCTATGGAGGAGCTCTTGGCTATAGAAGAGCTTGTGGATAAGGAGGAGCTCTTGGCTATGGTGGAGCTCTTGGCTATGGAGGAGCTCTTGGCTATGGAGAAGCTCTTGGCTATGGAGGAGCTCTTGGCTATGGAGGAGCTCGTGGATAAACAGGAGCTCTTGGCTATGAAGAAGCTCTTGGCTATGAAGAAGCTCTTGGCTATGGACGAGCTCTTGGCTATGGAGGAGCTCTTGGCTATGGAGGAGCTCGTGGCTATGGAGGATATCGTGGCTATGGAGAAGCTCGTGGATAAGGAGGAGCTCGTGGCTATGGAGGAACTCTTGGCTATGGAGGAGCTCTTGGCTATGGAAGAGCTCGTGAATAAGGTGGATAAGGTGGAGGAGCTCTTGGCTATGGAGGAGCTCTTAGCTATGGAGGAGCTCGTGGATAAGGAGGAGTTCTTGGCTACGGAGGCGCTCTTGGCTATGGAAGAGCTCGTGGATAAGGAGGAGCTCGTGGCTATGGAGGAGCTCTTGGCTATGGAGGAGCTCTTGGCCATAGAGGAGCTTGTGGATAAGGAGGAGCTTGTGGATAAGGAGGAGCTCTTTGCTAAGGAGGAGCTCTTGGCTATGGAGGAGCTCTTGGCTATGGAGGAGCTCTTGGCTATGGAGGAGCTCTTGGCTATAGAGGAGCTTGTGGATAAGGAGGAGCTCTTGGCTATGGAGGAGCTCGTGGATAAGGAGGAGCTCTTGGCTATGGTGGAGCTCTTGGCTATGGAGGAGCTCTTGGCTATGGAGAAGCTCTTGGCTATGGAGGAGCTCTTGGCTATGGAGGAGCTCGTGGATAAACAGGAGCTCTTGGCTATGAAGAAGCTCTTGGCTATGAAGAAGCTCTTGGCTATGGACGAGCTCTTGGCTATGGAGGAGCTTGTGGATAAGGAGGAGCTCTTGGCTATGGAGGAGCTCGTGGATAAGGAGGAGCTCTTGGCTATGGTGGAGCTCTTGGCTATGGAGGAGCTCTTGGCTATGGAGAAGCTCTTGGCTATGGAGGAGCTCTTGGCTATGGAGGAGCTCGTGGATAAAGAGGAGCTCTTGGCTATGAAGAAGCTCTTGGCTATGAAGAAGCTCTTGGCTATGAACGAGCTCTTGGCTATGGAGGAGCTCTTTGCTATAGAGGAGCTAGTGGATAAGGAGGAGCTCTTGGCTATGGAGGAGCTCTTGGCTTTGGAGGACCTCGTGGCTATGGAGGAGCTCTTGGCTATGGAGGAGCTCGTGGCTATGGAGGATATCGTGGCTATGGAGGAGCTCGTGGATAAGGAGGAGCTCGTGGCTATGGAGGAACTCTTGGCTATGGAGGAGCTCTTGGCTATGGAAGAGCTCCTGAATAAGGTGGATAAGGTGGAGGAGCTCTTGGCTATGGAGGAGCTCTTAGCTATGGAGGAGCTCGTGGATAAGGAGGAGCTCTTGGCTACGGAGGCGCTCTTGGCTATGGAAGAGCTCGTGGATAAGGAGGAGCTCGTGGCTATGGAGGAGCTCTTGGCTATGGAAGAGCTCTTGGGTATGGAGGAGCTCTTGGCTATGGAAGAGCTCGTGGATAAGGTGGATGAGATGGAGGAGCTCTTGGCTATGGAGGAGCTCTTGGCTATGGAGGAGCTCTTGGCTATAGAGGAGCTCTTGGCTATGGAGGAGCTCTTGGCTATGGAGGAGCTCTTGGCTATGGAGGAGCTTTTGGCTATGGAGGAGCTCTTGGCTATGGAGGAGCTCCTGGCTATAGAGGAGCTTGTGGATAAGGAAGAGCTCTTGGCTATGCAGGAGCTCTTGGCTATGGAAGAGCTCGTGGATAAGGTGGATAAGGTGGAGGAGCTCTTGGCTATGGAGGAGCTCGTGGCTATGGAGGAGCTCTTGGCTATGGACCTTCCCGTTTCACTATTAATAATATTCCAAGTCGTTTTAATTACATTACTACTGTTTTTAATCTTCGAACTCAAATAACGTGACTTGGCCATACAACATTTTTTTTAAATAATTTTGAATAATTTTTAACATATAAATTAAATTCAACGGTATACATACTCGTAGGTCCTTTCACTGTGCAGCTCATAAAGCCGTGTTCTACTTTTATGAATACCAATGGTAGCCCAATCACTGAAAGATACATTACTATTAATCGAGATCGTCTTGGGAATAAAGCTCTTGGCTATGGAGGAGCTCTTGGCTATGGAGGAGCTCGTGGATAAAGAGGAGCTTTTGGCTATGGAAGAGCTCTTGGCTATGAAGGAGCTCGTGGATAAAGAGGAGCTCGTGGATAAGGAGGAGCTCTTGGCTATGATGGAGCTCGTGGCTATGGAGGAGCTCTTGGCTATGGAGGAGCTCGTGGATAAAGAGGAGCTCTTGGCTATGAAGAAGCTCTTGGCTATGAAGAAGCTCTTGGCTATGGACGAGCTCTTGGCTATGGAGGAGCTCTTTGCTATAGAGGAGCTAGTGGATAAGAAGGAGCTCTTGGCTATGGAGGAGCTCTTGGCTTTGGAGGACCTCGTGGCTATGGAGGAGCTCTTGGCTATGGAGGAGCTCGTGGCTATGGAGGATATCGTGGCTATGGAGGAGCTCGTGGATAAGGAGGAGCTCGTGGCTATGGAGGAACTCTTGGCTATGGAGGAGCTCTTGGCTATGGAAGAGCTCGTGAATAAGGTGGATAAGGTGGAGGAGCTCTTGGCTATGGAGGAGCTCTTAGCTATGGAGGAGCTCGTGGATAAGGAGGAGCTCTTGGCTACGGAGGCGCTCTTGGCTATGGAAGAGCTCGTGGATAAGGAGGAGCTCGTGGCTATGGAGGAGCTCTTGGCTATGGAGGAGCTCTTGGGTATGGAGGAGCTCTTGGCTATGGAAGAGCTCGTGGATAAGGTGGATGAGATGGAGGAGCTCTTGGCTATGGAGGAGCTCTTGGCTATGGAGGAGCTCTTGGCTATGGAGGAGCTCTTGGCTATGGAGGAGCTCTTGGCTATGGAGGAGCTCGTGGATAAGGAGGAGCTCTTGGCTATGGTGGAGCTCTTGGCTATGGAGGAGCTCTTGGCTATGGAGGAGCTCTTGGCTATAGAGGAGCTTGTGGATAAGGAGGAGCTTGTGGATAAGGAGGAGCTCTTTGCTAAGGAGGAGCTCTTGGCTATGGAGGAGCTCTTGGCTATAGAGGAGCTTGTGGATAAGGAGGAGCTCTTGGCTATGGAGGAGCTCGTGGATAAGGAGGAGCTCTTGGCTATGGTGGAGCTCTTGGCTATGGAGGAGCTCTTGGCTATGGAGAAGCTCTTGGCTATGGAGGAGCTCTTGGCTATGGAGGAGCTCGTGGATAAAGAGGAGCTCTTGGCTATGAAGAAGCTCTTGGCTATGAAGAAGCTCTTGGCTATGGACGAGCTCTTGGCTATGGAGGAGCTCTTTGCTATAGAGGAGCTAGTGGATAAGGAGGAGCTCTTGGCTATGGAGGAGCTCGTGGCTATGGAGGATATCGTGGCTATGGAGGAGCTCGTGGATAAGGAGGAGCTCGTGGCTATCGAGGAACTCTTGGCTATGGAGGAGCTCTTGGCTATGGAAGAGCTCGTGAATAAGGTGGATAAGGTGGAGGAGCTCTTGGCTATGGAGGAGCTCTTAGCTATGGAGGAGCTCGTGGATAAGGAGGAGCTCTTGGCTACGGAGGCGCTCTTGGCTATGGAGGAGCTCGTGGATAAGGAGGAGCTCTTGGCTATGGTGGAACTCTTGGCTATGGAGGAGCTCTTGGCTATGGAGGAGCTCTTGGCTATAGAGGAGCTTGTGGATAAGGAGGAGCTTGTGGATAAAGAGGAGCTCTTTGCTAAGGAGGAGCTCTTGGCTATGGAGGAGCTCTTGGCTATAGAGGAGCTTGTGGATAAGGAGGAGCTCTTGGCTATGGAGGAGCTCGTGGATAAGGAGGAGCTCTTGGCTATGGTGGAGCTCTTGGCTATGGAGGAGCTCTTGGCTATGGAGAAGCTCTTGGCTATGGAGGAGCTCTTGGCTATGGAGGAGCTCGTGGATAAAGAGGAGCTCTTGGCTATGAAGAAGCTCTTGGCTATGAAGAAGCTCTTGGCTATGGACGAGCTCTTGGCTATGGAGGAGCTCTTTGCTATAGAGGAGCTAGTGGATAAGGAGGAGCTCTTTGCTATGGAGGAGCTCTTGGCTTTGGAGGACCTCGTGGCTATGGAGGAGCTCTTGGCTATGGAGGAGCTCGTGGCTATGGAGGATATCGTGGCTATAGAGGAGCTCGTGGATAAGGAGGAGCTCGTGGCTATCGAGGAACTCTTGGCTATGGAGGAGCTCTTGGCTATGGAAGAGCTCGTGAATAAGGTGGATAAGGTGGAGGAGCTCTTGGCTATGGAGGAGCTCTTAGCTATGGAGGAGCTCGTGGATAAGGAGGAGCTCTTGGCTACGGAGGCGCTCTTGGCTATGGAAGAGCTCGTGGATAAGGAGGAGCTCGTGGCTATGGAGGAGCTCTTGGCTATGGAAGAGCTCTTGGCTATGGAGGAGCTCGTGGATAAAGAGGAGCTCGTGGATAAGGAGGAGCTCTTGGCTATGATGGAGCTCGTGGCTATGGAGGAGCTCTTGGCTATGGAGGAGCTCGTGGATAAGGAGGAGCTCTTGGCTATGGAGGAACTCGTGGATAAGTATGAGCTCTTGGCTATGGAGGAGCACTTGGCTATGGAGGAGCTCTTGGCTAGGAAGGAGCTCTTGGCTAATGAAGCGCTCGTGGATAAGGAGGAGCTCTTGGCTATGGAGGAGCTCGTGGCTATGGAGGTGCTGTTGGCTATGGAGGAGCTCTTGGCTATAGAGGATATCGTGGCTATGGAGGAGCTCGTAGCTATAAAGGAGCTTGTGGATAAGGAGGAGCTCTTGGCTATGGAGGAGCTCTTGGCTATGGAGGAGCTCTTGGCTATGGAGGAGCTCTTGGCTATAGAGGAGCTTGTGGATAAGGAGGAGCTCTTGGCTATGGAGGAGCTCTTGGCTATGGAGGAGCTCTTGGCTATGGAGGAGCTCTTGGCTATAGAGGAGCTTATGGATAAGGAGGAGCTCTTGGCTATGGAGGAGCTCGTGGATAAGGAGGAGCTCTTGGCTATGGTGGAGCTCTTGGCTATGGAAGAGCTCGTGAATTACTAACAATGAGAAAGAATAATGAAATAACTACGTAACCTGCAACAACAATAGATTACGCAAGCTGCGTCAACCTGGCACAACAAGAATATTATCCGAAACTGAATTTTCAACCCTTACAAGATACAGAATCTTTTGAAAACTTCATCAAGAGATTGACATTGTTCTTTATAATGAACAGAGTAATGGATCCAAAGGCAAGGGTTCACACGCTACTGGCAACTTGAAGCCCAGAGTTACATCAAAAGATTTACGATTTATGCTCACCAGAAGACCCATTGAACAAAGAATTCGATGAATTATCGGATATCAAGTATATCAAGTGATATCAAGGATATCAAGTGAATACATTGACCCAAAACCTAGCGTTTGGCATCTACAGCACAAATTCATTTCAAGGATGCAACAACCGACGGAACCAGTCGCGACATACGCTGCAGAACTAAAGAGGCTTTGCTCAAACTGTGAGTTCAAATGTCAACATTGCAAGAAGTCTACTTCAGACAACTTCTTATCGTTGCAACTCATACGAGGACTACAAGATGGCGAAATACGATCAAGAATTCTGCAAGACAGAGATACCCCACCGTTTTTTAAATTAGTGCAGATCGCAACGTCAATAGAAATGGGAAAAGCAGAAAATTGTACCATGGCTACTGAAATTAAAAGAAACACTGACGGAATCAATAAAATTTCACTTACGAATAGACCAAATTTTCAACCCTCGCCTACCAACTCTAAGAAAAGGCCATCACTTACAATCAAGGATTTGAAAGGGAAATGTTTCCGCTGTGGTAAAACCGATCACCGAGCTAATGAGTGTGGTGCCATTAAATCAGTATGCCGAAAATGTCAGAAAGAAGGACACTTAGCTCGAGTTTGCTTACAACGCAACATTTATACGAACCAAGTCGATGACACCTCTAGTAACATCTCTGTAGAAAGCATTGGTGAAATCAACATGATTAAAAGTGAAATTCAAGAGCGGTACCTAGTTTCATTATCCATCGAAAATAAAAAAGGACAAATGGAATTCGACACTGGCGCTGCATTATCGTCTATGTCACTAAATCAGTACCAAAAATTAAAAATAGAGAAGAAAATATTCAAAACTGACATGAAACTGAGAACATACACGGGTGAAGTTATCAAACCTACAGGAGTAGCATTCGTTAATTGCAACTACAAAACCAGTTTTTTTATGGAAAACTGTACATCATTAACCAACAAGTAGATCCAATATTTGGCCGAAGCTGGATGAAAGAGGTAAAAATTGAACTAGCCGACCTGCACATGTTACAATCCATGGAACCTACAAGATTGGACGACTTGCTTGAACAATATACGGACAGTGTATTTAAAAATGACTTGGGGGAAATACCTAATATGAAAGCACACTTATATCTAAAAGAGAATTCTCAACCCATTTTTATTAAACCGAGACGCATTCCATACGCCCTGAAATCAAAAGTAGATGAAGAAATTGAACGTTTATGCACACAAGGTATAATCACTAAGATAGATCATTCAGATTGGGGAACTCCTATTGTTCCAATTGTGAAACCAAATGGGAATATACGGCTTTTCGCAGATTACAAAGTTACTTTGAATAAAGTTATAAAAGATGAAAAATACCCAATTCCTATCATAGAAGATATTTTCGCAGAGATGAACGGAGGCCAGCTATTCTGTACATTAGACATCTGTCAAGCTTACTTAAATATGGTTATGGATGACGAGAGTGCACTTCTACAAACGATAAGTACACACAAGGGAACGTACAAGGTAAACAGGCTAATGTTTGGAGTTAAGGTTGCCCCAAGTTTATGGCAAAAATTCATGGATAAATTGTTACAAGGAATAGAAGGCGTGAAATGTTTCTTCGACGATATTATTTTACAAGGATCTTCAGAAAAAGAACTACTTAAACGACTAAGACAGGTTTTACAAAAACTAAAAGAAAGTAATCTACGAGTGAATAAAGAGAAATGTCACTTTTTCAAACACAAAATAAACTATCTCGGCCATACAATTGACAAAGATGGACTTCACGCACTTCACGCTTCACGCAATTGAAAGAGTGCTAACACACTTTGACGCATCCAAAACGTTGATATTGGCAACAGACGCCTCACCTACAGGACTCGGGGCCGTCTTATCACATAGGCTTCCAGACGGATCAGAACGTCCGATTGCTTTTGCATCAAGATCTTTAACGAACAGTGAAAAGAAGTACAGCCAAATCGACAAGGAAGCTACATCGATTTATTGGGGCCTAAGAAAATTCTTTCATTATTGTTATGGCCGGAAATTTACCCTTGTGACAGACCACAAACCACTCACATCAATTTTTCATCCCAATCAGACCTTGCCGGCCCTTAGTACAATGCGGTTATTCCATTATGCTCATTTTCTATCCGGATTCGATTAGGAAATCGAATATAGAAGGTCTTTGAACCATTCCAATGCAGATTACCTTTCAAGATTCCCTGTTGAAAACCCTAAAGAAAGTTCCATCGACCAACATTGCGCTTTTCAAATACAGCAGATCAACATATTAGAAGTCCGTCCTAACATAATAGCTCAAGAAACAAAAAAGGATCCTGAACTACAGCAATTGTTACAACACTTACGAACTGGTAGATCGCTACGAGAACTTGGTTATCAGGACAATGAATTAACCCTTCAAGACGAGTGTATATTGAAAGGAACCCGAATTATGATTCCGCAGACCTTACGCCCACGCGTTCTAGATGAACTACATGCTGGGCATATGGGCACTCTTAAGATGAAATTATTAGCCCGTAGTTTTGTTTTTTGGAAAAATATTGATAGAGAGATTGAGTATAAGGTAAAATCATGTAGGGCGTGTCGCCTACAACAGAACGAACCACCAAAGGCACCCTTACATCATTGGGAAGAACCAACAGACCAATGGCAAAGAATACATATTGATTTCGCCGGCCCTATTTCAGGACAATATTTATTTATTCTAGTGGATTCAGTCACTAAGTGGGTAGAGGTCATACCGACTAAGACCACTACAAGTTTTTGGTGCATACAGAAGCTGAAGGAGATATTCTGAAACATATACTGATACCTTTTACCGGAGATATTCTGATACCTTTGGAATACCTAATATTTTGGTGTCGGATAATGGGCGACAGTTTACTGCGCAGGAATTTGAGAGTTTTCTTAAAGAAATTGGAGTTACACACAGGACATCCGCCCCTTACCACCCCGCGACGAATGGACAGGCAGAACGCTTTGTTCAAACTATAAAGAGAGCCTTACGCGCAATGGAGGGCGAGAGTGACTGTTTAAATGAGAAACTTCTAATTATCAAAAATAGACTGCGGCGCAACCCTGGCCGAAACGGGCTTACGCCTTATCAATTAATGTTTGGGCGAGATATGAGGACCCATTTACATGTAATGTTCTCAGATAACCCACATAAGTCTAATTCAGGGAAGGATAAATTCCTAACTAAAGTACTAAGAAAATTTGCTACGGGGGACAGAGTGCAAGCCCGAAATTACTCAGGTCATAAGAAATGGAAATTTGGAATAATTTTACAACGGATCGGTCTCCTCCACTATGAAGTACAAACGGATGACGGTGTAGTATGGAGGAGACACATTGACCAGATCCTGCCAGCTTCGCGAGTACCGGATCCTAGAATGGTGGCGGAGGACTGATATATATTCAGCCTTCGCCTTCTTGTTTAGAACAATAACTCCTTGGAAACAAGGTGATAGATGAGAAAAAAGGGAAACATCATCGTTGTGTCATTAGTTGAAAATTATTAAACTATGTATTAAACTAATGGATATAAACCAGTAATTTATTTAACAGCTATGAAGAAGCTCTTGACTATTGAGAAGCTCTTGGCTATGGAGGAGCTCTTGGCTATGGAGGAGCTCTTGGCTATGGAGGAGCTCTTGGCTATGGAGAAGCTCTTGGCTATGGAGGAGCTCTTGGCTTTGGAGGAGCTCGTGGCTATGGAGGAGCTCTTGGCTATGGAGGAGCTCGTGGCTATGGAGGATATCGTGGCTATGGAGAAGCTCGTGGCTATGGAAGAGCTCGTGAATAAGGTGGATAAGGTGGAGGAGCTCTTGGCTATGGAGGAGCTCTTGTCTATAGAGGAGCTTGTGGATAAGGAGGAGCTCTTGGCTATGGAGGAGCTCTTGGCTTTGGAGGAGCTCGTGGCTATGGAGGAGCTCTCGTCTATAGAGGAGCTTGTGGATAAGGAGGAGCTCTTGGCTATGGAGGAGCTCTTGGCTTTGGAGGAGCTCGTGGCTATAGAGGAGCTCTTGTCTATAGAGGAGCTTGTGGATAAGGAGGAGCTCTTGGCTATGGAGGAGCTATTGGCTTTGGAGGAGCTCGAGGCTATGGAGGAGCTCTTGGCTATGGAGGAGCTCGTGGCTATGGAGGAGCTCGTGGCTGTGGAGGAGCTCTTGGCTATGGGTGAGCTCGTGGCTATGGAGGATATCATGGCTATGGAGGAGCTCGTGGATAAGGAGGAGCTCGTGGCTATGGAGGAGCTCTTGGCTATGGAGGAGCTCTTGGCTATGGAGGAGCTCTTGGCTATGGAAGAGCTCGTGAATAAGGTGGATAAGGTGGAGGAGCTCTTGGCTATGGAGGAGCTGTTCGCTATGGAGGAGCTCGTAGATAAGGAGGAGCTCGTGGATTAAGAGGAGCTCTTGGCTATGAAGAAGCTCTTGGCTATGGAGAAGCTCTTGGCTATGGAGGAGCTCTTGGCTATGGAGGAGCTCTTGGCTATGGAGGAGCTCTTCGCTATGGAGGAGCTCTTGGCTATGGAGGAGCTCGTGGATAAGGAGGAGCTCTTGGCTATGGAGGAGCTCTTGGCTATGGAGGAGCTTGTGGATGAGGAGGAGCTCTTGGCTATGGAGGAGCTCTTGGCTATGGAGGAGCTCTTGGCTATGGAGGAGCTCTTGGCTATGCAGGAGCTCTTGGCTATGGAGGAGCTCTTGGCTATGGAGGAGCTCTTCGCTATGGAGGAGCTCTTGGCTATGGAGGAGCTCGTGGATAAGGAGGAGCTCTTGGCTATGGAGGAGCTTTTGGCTATGGAGGAGCTTGTGGATGAGGAGGAGCTCTTGGCTATGGAGGAGCTCTTGGCTATGGAGGAGCTCTTGGCTATGGAGGAGCTCTTGGCTATGCAGGAGCTCTTGGCTATGGAAGAGTTCGTGGATAAGGTGGATAAGATGGAGGAGCTCTTGGCTATGGAGGAGCTCTTGGCTATGCAGGAGCTCTTGGCTATGGACCTTCCCGTTTCACTATTAATAATATTCCAAGTCGTTTTAATTACATTACTACTGTTTTTAATCTTCGAACTCAAATAACGTGACTTGGCCATACAACATTTTTTTTTAATAATTTCAAATAATTTTTAACATATAAATTAAATTCAACGGTATACATACTCGTAGGTCCTTTCACTGTACAGCTCATAAAGCCGTGTTCTACTTTTATGAATACCAATGGTAGCCCAATCACTGAAAGATACATTACTATTAACCGAGATCGTCTTGGGAATAAAGCTCTTGACTATGAGGGAGCTCTTGGCTATGGAGGAGCTCGTGGATAAAGAGGAGCTCTTGGCTATGGAAGAGCTCTTGGCTATGGAGGAGCTCGTGGATAAAGAGGAGCTCGTGGATAAAGAGGAGCTCGTGGATAAAGAGGAGCTCGTGGATAAGGAGGAGCTTTTGGCTATGATGGAGCTCGTGGCTATGGAGGAGCTCTTGGCAATGGAGGAGCTCTTGGATATGGAGGAGCTCGTGGATAAGGAGGAGCTCTTGGCTATGGAGGAGCTCGTGGATAAGGAGGAGCTCTTGGCTATGGAGGAGCTCTTGGCTATGGAAGAGCTCGTGGCTATGGTCGAGTTCTTGGCTATGGAGGAGCTCTTGGCTATAGAGGAGCTCTTGGCTATGGAGGAGCTCTTGGCTATGGAGGAGCTCTTGGCTACGGAGGAGCTCTTGAATATGGAGGAGCTCTTGGCTATGGAGGAGCTCGTGGCTATGGAGGAGCTCTTGGCTCTGGAGGAGCTCTTGGCTATGGAGGAGCTCGTGGATAAGGAGGAGCTCGTGGCTATGGAGGAGCTCTTGGATAAGGAGGATGATTTAAAATTATGTAAATTAAATAATTAATTATGAGCAATAAAACTAGTACGTCATGTTTTTTCTGTTTATAATTTGACACAAACAAAACCATGACAATGTAAATTAGATTAAGAAGAATACAAAAACGAGTATTTACTACATACCCCCACTTAATCGAATAATCTAAGAACCCTATAATTAATTAAAACCCATGCCCTTAACACATCTTAAATGTGCTACCCGTCCTAGGGCCTTTGTCAAAAAATCAGCGTTCATTTCTTGTGTTTGAACATACCGTAAATCTATAATATTTTTGGATACAATTTCTCTAATAATATAATAATGATGTCTTGTATCAATATGTTTGGTTCTATTGTGGTGAATAGGGTTTGATGCCAGTTTTTGCGCCCCTTGACAGTCGTTATATATAATAACTTGTCTTACCTTGCCACTAACTTCTTGCAAGAGTCTGCGCAAAAAGATAACTTCCCTGGTTACGGCAGTCAGGGACATATACTCCGCCTCTGTTGAAGGTAACGCAACCGTTGGCTGTTTCTTTGACTCCAATGAAATTGGTCCTCCAGCCAGTTTCACAATATAGCCTGTATACCAACGGCGGTCAATTGTGCAGTTGGCCCAATCGGCATCAGCGTATGCAGAAATATATTCGCCAGTCTTCCTGTAGACAATGGAATAATCTATAGTACCCTTAACACCAGTGCGTTTTGTCATAAGTCATATTAAACTGACTCAAGTAACTTGTAGCAAACGCTATATCTGGCCTAGTGTTAACAGCGAGGTACATCAGGCAGCCGATCAAGTTCTGATAAGGATAATCAGGTTTCTCACCAGTTCCAGATTCCAACTTACTGCTCGCTAAAGGAGTATCAAACGTTTTACACTGTTGCATATTAAAACGTTTTAATAAATCAAGTATAAAAGTTTTTTGGTTTATTTCAACCATCCCATTATCATACTTTACATTAAGAGATAGGAAATAATTTAAATTTCCCAGATCTTTTATACCGAAAAATTTTCTCAAGTCATATTTGACTTTGTCATATGTCAAGTCAACTTTGTGCAACAAGACAATGTCATCGACATAAACAGCTAGTATAACTAGTTCAGACGAACCAAAAAGTTCCGTATATATTCAAGACTCTGAGGAGGTTCTACTGAAACCCAAACCTAAAAGAGTTTCATTGAGCTTTTTATTCCAAGCTCGCGAAGCTTGCTTCAACCCATAGATGGATTTCTTCAGAAGACCAACTTTTCCATCTTCTTGTGTAAATCCATGCGGCTGTTGCATGAAAACTTCTTCCTCTAAATCGCCATGAAGAAATGCTGTATCCACATCCAAATGCTTCAGCTTATATTCGTTCTCAACGGCAAAAGCTAACAGCATTCGTAAGGATGAATTCCTCACCACAGGAGAGAAGGTTTCATAATAATCCACTCCTGCCTCCTGACTGTAGCCCTTGGCAACAAGTCTTGCTTTATACTTTACAGGATTTCCTAAAGCGTCTCGTTTCAATTTGTAGACCCATTTACAAGGAATAACTTTCTTATTTTTAGGTCTGTTGACTAAAAACCAAGTTTTTCTTTCTATTAAGGAATCATACTCGTCCTGCATCGCAGCAATCCAACTATCTTTATCTTCTGCGTGCATGGCTTCTGAGTAGCTAGATGGATCTTCATTTATTACCTCTTCCGTACAGGTCTTGTACAACAAGAAATCTGGTTTCTTCCGTTCTCTCATTGGATAGCGACGTTCTTCCACTGACTCACCGAGAACACTGTTGCTTTGTTCTACTTCTACATCTGAAGCATCATGAAAATTATCAGGGGAAACGTCACGACCATCCATGGAGGTGCTTGCTGTAGGAACATTCACATTAACTATCTGTTCAACAGCATTGCAAGGCTCAGCGCTCAATTGTAATGGAACTACCAATTCTTCTTGGCTATTAGAAGATGCTGAATTTTCTTTTAAACTTGTAAAAGAATTTTCAAAAAATACTACGTCTCTCGCTTTAACTAAGCGACGTGGGGCTTCAGAACTACGAAAAAAGTAACTATGGACATCATCAGTATATCCTACAAAAATATGCTCCGTAGATTTGACATCCAGCTTCTTTCTTTGACAATAGGGGACATGAACCATCGCACGACAGCCAAAAACTTTTAAATGTGATAGGTTTGGTTTATTCCCATACCACATTTCAAAAGGAGTTTTATTTTCGAGTGCACGATGAGGAGACCTGTTTTTCAAATAAACAGCAGCTTGAACTGCATCTTGCCAATATATTTTGGAAAGTTTACCTTCAGCAAGCATACAGCGCGCCTTTTCAACTAGTGTGCGATTTACACGTTCAGCTACGCCATTAGATTGAGGGCTATACGGAGTTGTCGTTTCATGCTTAATTCCTTTTGAAGTCAAATAATCTCTCATACCTTGGTTCACAAACTCAGTCCCGTTATCAGTTCTGATAATTTTAACTTCCTTCTGCCTTTCCACTGCATTCTGAAATTCACAAAACTTATCTTTTGCTTGAGTTTTCGACGAGATAAAAAACGGAAAAATCACTCTCGAAAAATCATCAATAAAAACTAAAAGATATTTGTTTCCTTGAAAAGAATCGTGTGATATCGGACCACACAGGTCGGCATGAATCAGTTCCAACAAAGCAGTTCCTCTTTTAAATGGAATTGACTTGAATGGTTTTCTTGACTGCTTGCCTTCCAAGCAATGTATACATGGTTCATTGTCTACCGTATCGTAAGACACACCTATAGCCTCACCTTTTCTAAGCTTATCCATACCTATACGGCACAAGTGTCCTAACCGCCTATGCCAAACTCCGCAATCTGACGTATCAAGGAGCGCATTAGAGGCAATTCTCTTAGGAACATTTACAGTATAATTTAAAGTGTACAGCCCACTATTTACAGAACCACGTGAAATAGCTTTTCCAGTACAAGAAAAATTTTCATAAAAAATACAACCATTTTTATCAAAAACTACATGCAAACCGTTTTCACAAGCTTTCCTAACGGAGAGTAAATTGCAATTCAGGTCAGGCACGGCAATAACACCAGTCATTGTTCCTTCTTTACAATCGTTAGTAGAAAAAGAAATATTACCTATACCTTTGCAATTTATCTTCTCTCCATTTGCAACCGTTACAGTATCATGACTACCTGCTTCATTATTTAACCTTACGTTCTCCAGGTAATCAATATTATGGCACATGGGATTGGTCGCTCCAGTATCAATGAAAAAAGTGGTACTCTCTCCTTCGACAATATTGAGCGCTGTCTTCAGAGTAACATTTTTTACTTGCTTATCCTTCTCGTCCTTCTTTATAGGACAATCGGGCCTTTTGTGACCAGGTTCACCGCATCCATAGCATTTGATTATTCTCTTCTTCATATTTTTGGAAGAAACTTTACCTTGAGATTTCAGGGCGGAAGTTGTCGGTTTGTGCTCAAAAGCTTGAACGTCTACAGTTTTCGAGAACTCATTTAATAGCTTACTTTTCACCAATTCACTTGTAATCTTTAAGTTGGAATTTTCCAGAGCCTAACATAACTAAGGGATCGTAGCGTCCTAAACCTCCAAGCATAATGGCTGCTAAACTTTCGTCATCAATCTTCTTCCCAATGTCAGCTAAATCTTGGGATGTACTTACGATTATGCTTATGTATCGCTCAACATCATTATCGAAGTCAGACAAGTTGTATCTATACAGCCTACGCTCTAGGGCCAATTTTCTGCCCATTCCCTTATCTTCAAAAGCATCTTTAAGAGAATCCCATGCTTGCTTGGCAGTCTCAGCGCTCCGAACATGTGCGATTGCGCCTCCGTCGATCGTCAAACCGATCTTGGTTAAAGCTCTCTGATCCCTTTTATTTGCAACAGAAGGCTTTTCACCTGAGTAACCTTCTATGGCTTCCCATAAATCCTCATGCATCAAATACATACGCATTTTGAATTTCCAGATACCATAGCCGGTTCTTTCACACAATGGTTTTATTGAGCTCAACGACATACCCGCATGTCCACACGACATTTTACTACTTTCTCACTGTTCGTGCTGATAACGAATGATGTAAAATTATGTAAATTAAATAATTAATTATGAGCAATAAAAGTAGTACGTCATGTTTTTTCTGTTTATAATTTGACACAAACAAAACCATGACAGTGTAAATTAGATTAAGAAGAACACAAAAACGAGTATTTACTACAGAGGAGCTCTTGGCTATGGAGGAGCTCTTGGCTATAGAGGAGCTTGTGGATAAGGAGGAGCTCGTGGCTATGGAGGAGCTCTTGGCTATAGAGGAGCTTGTGGATAAGGAGGAGCTCGGGGCTATGGAGGAGCTCTTGGCTATAGAGGAGCTTGTGGATAAGGAGGAACTCTTGGCTATGGAGGAGCTCTTGGCTACGGAGGAGCTCTTGGCTATGGAGGAGCTCGTGGCTATAGAGGAGCTCGTGGATAAGGAGAAGCTCGTGGCTATGGAGGAGCTCTTGGCTATGGAGGAGCTTGTGGATAAGGAGGAGCTCTTGGCTATGGAGGAGCTCTTGGCCATGGAAGAGCTCTTGGCTATGGAGGAGTTCGTGGCTATGGAGGAGCCCTTGGCTATGGAGGAGCTCTTGGCTATGGAGGAGCTCGTGGATAAGGAGGAGCTCGTGGCTATGGAGGAGCTCTTGGATAAGGAGGAGCTCTTGGCTATGGAGGAGCTCTTGGCTATGGAGGAGCTCTTGGCTATGGAGGAGCTCGTGGATAAGGAGGAGTTCGTGGCTATGGAGGAGCTCTTGGCAATGGAGGAGCTCTTGGCTATGGAGGAGCTCGTGGCTATGGAGGAGCTCTTGGCTATGGAGGAGCTCTTGGCTATGGAGGAGATCGTGGATAAGGAGGAGCTCTTGGCTATGGAGGAGCTCTTGGCTATGGAGAAGCTCTTGGCTATGGAGGAGCTCTTGGCTATGGAGGAGCTCTTGGCTATGGAGGAGCTCTTGGCTATGGAGGAGCTCTTGGCTATGGAGGAGTCCACACGACATTTTACTACTTTCTCACTGTTCGTGCTGATAACGAATGATGTAAAATTATGTAAATTAAATAATTAATTATGAGCAATAAAAGTAGTACGTCATGTTTTTTCTGTTTATAATTTGACACAAACAAAACCATGACAGTGTAAATTAGATTAAGAAGATCACAAAAACGAGTATTTACTACAGAGGAGCTCTT
This sequence comes from Lithophane semibrunnea, assembly GCA_947363905.1. Classification (NCBI taxonomy): domain Eukaryota; kingdom Metazoa; phylum Arthropoda; class Insecta; order Lepidoptera; family Noctuidae; genus Lithophane; species Lithophane semibrunnea. The sequence goes on along the minus strand of OX376197.1, from coordinate 9,812,231 downwards.
GGCTATGGAGGACCTCTTGGCTATAGAGGAGCTTGTGGATAAGGAGGAGCTCTTGGCTATAGAGGAGCTTGTGGATAAGGAGGAACTCTTGGCTATGGAGGAGCTCTTGGCTATGGAGGAGCTCTTGGCTATGGAGGAGCTTATGGCTATAGAGGAGCTCGTGGATAAGGAGAAGCTCGTGGCTATGGAGGAGCTCTTGGCTATAGAGGAGCTTGTGGATAAGGAGGAGCTCTTGGCTATGGAGGAGCTCTTGGCTATGGAGGAGCTCGTGGATAAGGAGGAGCTCGTGGCTATGGGGGAGCTCTTGGCAATGGAGGAGCTCTTGGCTATGGAGGAGCTCGTGGCTATGGAGGAGCTCTTGGCTATGGAGGAGCTCTTGGCTATGGAGGAGATCGTGGATAAGGAGGAGATCGTGGATAAGGAGGAGCTCTTAGCTATGGAGGAGCTCTTGGCTATAGGGAAGATCGTGGATAAGGAGGAGCTCTTGGCTATGGAGGAGCTCTTGGCTAGGGAGGAGCTCTTGGCTAATGAAGCGCTCGTGGATAAGGAGGAGCTCTTGGCTATAGAGGAGCTCTTGGCTATGGAGGAGCTCTTGGCTATGGAGGAGCTCTTGGCTATGGAGGAGCTCTTGGCTATGGAGGAGCTCGTGGCTATGGAGGAGCTCTTGGCTATGGAGGAGCTCTTGGCTATGGAGGAGATCGTGGATAAGGAGGAGCTCTTGGCTATGGAGGAGCTCTTGGCTATGGAGGAGCTCTTGGCTATGGAGGAGCTCGTGGATAAGGAGGAGCTCTTGGCTATGGAGGAGCTCTAGGCTATGGAGGAGATCGTGGATAAGGAGGAGCTCTTAGCTATGGAGGAGCTCTTGGCTATAGGGAAGATCGTGGATAAGGAGGAGCTCTTGGCTATGGAGGAGCCCTTGGCTATGGAGGAGCTCTTGGCTATGGAGGAGCTCTTGGCTATGGAAGAGCTCTTGGCTATGGAGGAGCTCTTGGCTAGGGAGGAGCTCTTGGCTATGGAGGAGCTCTTGGCTATGGAGGAGCTCTTGGCTATGGAGAAGCTCTTGGCAATGGAGGAGATCGTGGATAAGGAGGAGCTCTTGGCTATGGAGGAGCTCTTGGCTATGGAGGAGCACTTGGCTATGGAGGAGCTCGTGGCTATGGAGGAGCTCTTGGTTATGGAGGAGCTCTTGGCTATAGAGGAGCTCGTGGATAAGGAGGAGCTCTTGGCTATGGAGGAGCTCTTGGCTATGGAGGAGCTCTTGGCTATGGAGGAGCTCTTGGCTATGGAGGAGCTCTTGGCTATGGAGGAGCTCTTGGCTATGGAGGAGCTCTTGGCTATGGAGGAGCTCTTGGCTATGGAGGAGCTCGTGGCTATGGAGGAGCTCTTGGCTATGGAGGAGCTCTTGGCTATGGAGGAGCTCTTGGCTAGGGAGGAGCTCTTGGCTAATGAAGCGCTCGTGGATAAGGAGGAGCTCTTGGCTATGGAGGAGCTCTTGGCTATGGAGGAGCTCTTGGCTATGGAGGAGCTCTTGGCTATGGAGGAGCTCTTGGCTATGGAGGAGATCGTGGATAAGGAGGAGCTCTTGGCTATGGAGGAGCTCTTGGCTATGGAGGAGCTCTTGGCTATGGAGGAGCTCTTGGCTATGGAGGAGCTCGTGGATAAGGAGGAGCTCTTGGCTATGGAGGAGCTCTAGGCTATGGAGGAGATCGTGGATAAGGAGGAGCTCTTAGCTATGGAGGAGCTCTTGGCTATAGGGAAGATCGTGGATAAGGAGGAGCTCTTGGCTATGGAGGAGCCCTTGGCTATGGAGGAGCTCTTGGCTATGGAGGAGCTCTTGGCTATGGAAGAGCTCTTGGCTATGGAGGAGCTCTTGGCTATGGAGGAGCTCTTGGCTATGGAGGAGCTCGTGGCTATGGAGGAGCTCTTGGCTATGGAGGAGCTCGTGGCTATGGAGGAGCTCTTGGCTATGAAGGAGCTCTTGGCTATGGAGGGGCTCTTGGCTATGGAGGAGCTCTTGGCTAGGGAGGAGCTCTTGGCTAATGAAGCGCTCGTGGATAAGGAGGAGCTCTTGGCTATGGAGGAGCTCTTGGCTATGGAGGAGCTCTTGGCTATGGAGGAGCTCTTGGCTATGGAGGAGATCGTGGATAAGGAGGAGCTCTTGGCTATGGAGGAGCTCTTGGCTATGGAGGAGCTCAGCTCTTGGCTATGGAGGAGCTCGTTGATAAGGAGGAGCTCTTGGCTATGGAGGAGCTCTAGGCTATGGAGGAGATCGTGGATAAGGAGGAGCTCTTAGCTATGGAGGAGCACTTGGCTATGGAGGAGCTCGTGGCTATAGAGGAGCTCTTGGCTATGGAGGAGCTCTTGGCTATAGGGAAGGTCGTGGATAAGGAGGAGCTCTTGGCTATGGAGGAGCTCTTGGCTATGGAGGAGCTCTTGGCTATGGAGGAGCTCTTGGCTATGGAAGAGCTCTTGGCTATGGAGGAGCTCTTGGCTATGGAGGAGCTCTTGGCTATGGAGGAGCTTTTGGCTATGGAGGAGCTCGTGGCTATGGAGGAGCTCTTGGCTATGGAGGAGCTCGTGGCTATGGAGGAGCTCTTGGCTATGGAGGAGCTCGTCGATAAGGAGGAGCTCGTGGCTATGGAGTAGCTCTTGGCTAGGGAGGAGCTCTTGGCTATGGAGGAGCTCTTGGCTATGGAGGAGCTCTTGGCTATGGAGAAGCTCTTGGCAATGGAGGAGATCGTGGATAAGGAGGAGCTCTTGGCTATGGAGGAGCACTTGGCTATGGAGGAGCTCGTGGCTATGGAGGAGCTCTTGGTTATGGAGGAGCTCTTGGCTATAGAGGAGCTCGTGGATAAGGAGGAGCTCTTGGCTATGGAGGAGCTCTTGGCTATGGAGGAGCTCTTGGCTATGGAGGAGCTCTTGGCTATGGAGGAGCTCTTGGCTATGGAGGAGCTCTTGGCTATGGAGGAGCTCTTGGCTATTGAGGAGCTCTTGGCTATGAAGGAGCTCTTGGCTATGGAGGAGCTCTTGGCTATGGAGAAGCTGTTGGCTATGGAGGAGCTCTTGGCTATGGAGGAGCTCTTGGCTATGGACCTTCCCGTTTCACTATTAATAATATTCCAAGTCGTTTTAATTACATTACTACTGTTTTTAATCTTCGAACTCAAATAACGTGACTTTGCCATACAACATTTTTTTTTTATAATTTCAAATAATTTTTAACATATAAATTAAATTCAACGGTATACATACTCGTAGGTCCTTTCACTGTACAGCTCATAAAGCCGTGTTCTACTTTTATGAATACCAATGGTAGCCCAATCACTGAAAGATATATTACTATTAACCGAGATCGTCTTGGGAATAAAGCTCTTGACTATGGTGGAGCTCGTGGCTATGGAGGAGCTCTTGGTTATGGAGGAGCTCTTGGCTATGGAGGAGCTCTTGGCTATGGAGGAGCTCTTGGCTATGGAGGAGCTCTTGGCTATGGAGGAGCTCGTGGCTATGGAGGAGCTCTTGGTTATGGAGGAGCTCTTGGCTATGGACGAGATCTTGGCTATGGAGGAGCTCTTGGCTATGGAGGAGCTCTTGGCTATGGAGGAGCTCGTGGCTATGGAGGAGCTCTTGGCTATGGAGGAGCTCTTGGCTATGGAGGACCTCGTGGATAAGGAGGAGCTCGTGGCTATGGTGGATCTCTTGGCTATGGAGGATTAGGAGGAGGAGGAGGTCTTGGCTATGATAGAGTTCACGCAGAACGTTAGGAGCTCTTGGATTTTTTTTTTCTAGAAATTAGAAAAGTTCTTTGCCGATCGGTGTTTAGCCAAGATGTCCATCTTAAGCTGCTCTTGATTATTTTGGCACCACTTCAAGCGACTTTTAAACATTTTACGCGACTCAAGCATTTCGTCATAAATAACGCCTGAAGAGGGCCGGTTGCATGCTATCCACGTTCCGAATCTAAGCCTGGCCACCGAATGAGCCTCACGGACATGTTTATTCCACCCACATAATCTCCTACCCCTATTTAATTTTGAATCACGCTTCCCGCTAGACCCCACAGCGGCACTACTCAAGGTTTCCACAATATTGTTATACAACCTATCCAATACAATTTTGTGGTGATCCAAGCTGCACCCACGACTGCATTCCGTGAATTCGGTGGGAAAATCAATGACTCGAAACGCATTGTTACATAGATCATGGTAAGTTTTTATCTGTATTTCATCTCTCCCATACAACCGAGTCACGCCGCACGTCCCTCGTCACCAACCTAGGCCGAACCACATTTATGTCACAACTAACAAGTAAAGGTAGATGATCCGACAAGTAAACATCTTCTATAACACGTACCCTGACTACAGTTTGCCTGGCCGACAAAGATACGACACAGTGGTCCAGCCAACGCCTGCAGCCATGAGCCTCGCTAACAAACGTGTAAGTATTAGTCTGCGTGCCTGACTTTTCCCAGTCGACACAGATCCACGACTGATCCGAACAAAAGTTTATTAATTCATTACAAAATAATTCGTGAGGGTGAACATTAAAATCACCTAAGATAAACAAAGTTTTCAATATTCTCACTACTTACGATTGCACTTATTTCACCCAAAACCTCCGTCATGATCGGTAGGTTATCCAGAGAATCAGTCGGCATATACACGGAAAAAACAATAATGGACCGACCGTCACATCTGCTCGTGTAGCTGACAGTCGAGTGCTGGCACACGGCACTACTTGTAACATTATCAAATATACCCTTTCTCCAGAGTATGGCAACTCCCCCATGAGGTCTCCCCTTAAGCAAGCATTCAGAAGTATCTACAGCAGACTTACCTGTATATTCAAAATTATTAGAAATGGTTCCCAATAAAGGTATGTCATGGGGAAGCAACCACGTCTCCTGGAGTGCTACCAGATCAGCCAATTCATAAATGTCTCTTATATTGTAAATAGACCTCTTTACCGATTTACAATTAAAGCTAATTAAATTAAAACAGTGTTTATGATTTAAATCCATACTGATACAATAATTAACTTGCGTCCTGTTTTGTTTTGTATATAAACTGCACGAAACGCCTGAACGCCGTTAGGCCAAAAATTATCATCTAGGTATAACTCTAAATTACACTTGGAGACATACAATTTATAAGCATTATACTTTTTATTCTACTTAATGTTTATCTTTTTTAGAGATACAATATCATTAGTTTTTTCCTTTATATAGTTAATAATGTCAATTTCACACGTCTTTACTAACATTCGAGATAAAAAGTGGGACTTTTATATCAGCCGCTCTAAATTTACCTTCAGGCACAAAATACACTTATTTAAATATTAAAATACAGTTATTTAAAACTTAACGGCAATCTTATTTACTAAACTTTGAACTCACTACTTTGAACGAACTAATGAACTCTCGTCAACCACCCAACCGACAGTTCCAGGAATTTTATTATGCTAAAGTATGAAGCCTACGATTCCTGGAACCATCAGTTTTAATACAATTGAAAAAAGTTTTTCTTTGAGCAAGAAAACTAACTAAACAGTTTTTCTAAACAACCTAATATCAATCCTTCATTAATAACCAATATGTATATCAAAGAACTTTCTACATTATTACATATTCTCCGAATATATTGATTTGAATTCTTGCAAATTTTCATGAAAAATGAACATTGTTTTCGTTGTGACTTGTACGAGTATAGCACTCAACACCGCTGTCTTTTCCCAAGACAATTGGTTTAAAAGCATCGGAAACATGACGCTTGCGAGTACTTACCTACATTATTTCTACCACTTCTGTTTATCATAGCCGAACATACCTACATTAAACATTTTTTTTAGGCAATTTACGAACTGGAACATTTTTATAGTTCATCACATTTTTTCATATTTTTTTTGCGGTCTGGTTACCCTTTTCAAGTACATATTGTGCTTGAACTTTTTGGCATTAATAAACTGCCCAAAAAAGTGAAGATGTATTTTTCACAACGGATTAGTGACCACAGAAGATTGTTTTCTGGAAATGTCATGACCTTTTCCGCCTCAACTATGACGAAGGCATCTTCCATGTCTTTGACTTAAAAGCCATAACAGTAATTTTATGTTAAACTTAAATTTTAAAATAAACATGGCCTAATGCTTACCTTACAACTCGAGGACTATCTAATCTACCCTTCAGGCTTATTCCCGAGAACTTTCAATTTACGTTGAATTGAATAATAGGCACATATAACTCGGAAACACAGGTGTCACATATAGGTACAGTCAGGGACATTGACTGTTAAGCAAATTATCACCTTACATTTATATACCGTGTCATGGGCATTTGATACAACTGTCAAAGAATGACAATTAGAATTGTATACTGCGTTCGCAATTTATTTGCCAAACATGTAAACAAACACGAGTTTTAGGAAAACCAACTGTAATGCCTACACATAAGGTTCAGTTTGCGCTACAACTTCATATTTTTTATGACTTTTTCAACAATACTAGTCAGTCTAAAATCTAACTTTATTTACACTGTCATAAAGTTGATGTTTGTTCAATTGATAATAACATCAATTGGAAACAGGGATTTAAATAAATAGACCTTACATACATACATAAACTCATGCCTTCTTCCGATGAGGGTAGGCAGAAACTATACAACGCCATACATACTTCCTCCTCCTTACATACTCTTATACTAGTTTAAGCTGTGATTTGAATAAATGGACAATTAAAGTTGGTAATCAATCGACTTTACTTATCAGTAGAGCAGAATATTATACATGTGCTATATTGTGGTTGCCAATCTGACGTACCGTAAGGCTGGGGCCTTATCTATATTAGGCCTATAATTGGATATTGACATAATTGAAATTATGTATAAATTACTGATGACACACAAACATGGATCATGCCTTACCTCGGAATATTGGTATATTGGCTGTGACTAGATATTAATTAAAGCCTTTCAAATTTTCAATCCTCCATTAGGCGTCTTTGTTCAGCGTTGGATGTTAAAGGATCGATTATGAGATGGAGAACTAACAAGTAATGCAGTAATTGTTATCAAAATCAAAAGTCATTTATTCAAACTAGTCTGAGAATCAGCACTATTCGAGATTTCCAACGTCAAAATTACATAAGGCAGTTGCCCAAAACGCCCTTCCAACTATAACATTCACTTTAAGTTTTAGATGGAATTGAGATGGTAAGTTTCCTAGTTTCATATACATAGGGTATCTACTAAAATCGTGGTTGTTTTTACGTATCAGTTTAAACGTAGGTATAGGTAGGTACGTTAAAGAGCAAAAAGTTTAAGCAATTTCCCCACATTCCGGGCGCATGTCACCTTTTGAACTATCATAGTAGCCTTTTCCCAACTATGTGGGGGTCGGCTTCCAGTCTAACCGGATGCAGCTGAATACCAGTATTTTACATGGAGTGACTGCCTATCTGACCTCCACAGCCCAGTAACTGGGTAATACAATACCCCTTAGTAAGACTGGTTGTCAGGCTTTTGGGCTATACCTTTTGAACTATAAGGTACACAACATATTATTCCTTGACTGTATATTAGTACCTAATGGAATCCGCACCCTTATTACCAGGTCGAATAAATTAAAGGCGAATTAAGTACTAAACGCGTAATTATTTCTATAGTTCAATCTACATTTATTCATCATGACGCGCTCTGGGGGCCAAGTCTACTAATTTATAAACGTGTCAGTGGTCTCACAATGATCAGTTTTTGACAGATATGCCATACAAAATCTGTCAAAAACTCATCATTGTGAGACCACTGACACGTTTGTAAATCAGTAGACTTAGCCCCCTGGTCTCTATTATTTTCTAAATAGGCCACACTGAGAACGAAACTAAATTTGTTTAGCTTCGCTCATGGAGCTACCGCGTGTTGCCTACTTCTGAGAACTATGAACTGACGTATGAAAAGACGCGGTAGCTTAACCTGAGCGAAGCTAAACGAACTCGGATTCGTTCTCAGTGTGGCCTGTGCTTTATACATGCCATCAAGTCATCGACTTATAAAATATTCGTGGAGGTCGGTTATCAATAGCAACTGGACAAAACCTCCACAGTACCTAGTTCCCACTGTTTAGTTTTAGATAAGTCAAAACTCTAGCCAAATCTACCACCATATCTGTCCCAGATATTGGTCTCGGATTTGAATCAAATTTGGCACATGGGTAGACCATGACCTGGAGAAGGACATATGCTACTTTTATCCTGGATCCCAGACGAAGTCGCAACATCTAGTTAATAATAAAACTCTAGAGATCTTCGTACAATTTCATCAATGTACCATATCAATAAAACAGTTGAATCAGTTCAATCACTCGAAACAGTCTGATACAAAGTCCTTAAAGTCAAAATTAAACAATTGTAGAATGGAATGCAACCCTTTGTGGAACATTGCGGCCACGCTTTGAGCCGAACCTCGGTTGAACGGTCCTGTTAAAATATTCCACTTTCATTGAAAACGTTCAATGGAAGGCTACTTTTTTTCTTTCCATTTGTGTCTTCAAATTAAAGTTTTCGGACTGTTGGTTTCTTGGTCTGTAAAAATATGCTCAGTATTTATACAAGGTGGAGATGACAATAAATTAAACTGCGTATATCTAATGCCGTTCACCGTCTGCATACAAAAATTCAATCAAATTATATCCAATTTTTTTTTTTCACTACAGTTGGTCAAAGTTTACAAAACCCATAGTCGACCCATCTAATCATCCACCCATCGACCCATCTGTGGCGGCATCTACGTCGCCACATGCAAACTACGCATCAAAGACCTGACGTCACACAAAAATCCTGACGTCACATAAATCCTGCATCGCGCAATTAGAGTTTACCACGCGACTAGATTCCGACATCATCAATCATTGAGCAGTTGCCCGCCAGACATAACACCCGTCTGGTCGGAGGATCCTCCCTTTTCTATAGAGGATGAGATAACTCTACACCCTGTTCCTCATACCCCTAAAACTACCATTCATTTAAAAAAAAAACACTTTTTTCAGGTCCGATGCTAGGATTTATTTGATAGTTCCAAAATACTCTTATATAAATTAGTATTGTCAGTGTTTTCATTTGATAATAGTTTAATAGTCTCCACTTGTATATTGTTACAAAAACAGTGTACAATCCATTAGGTGAACTATTTCTGAAAAGTTTCATTTTTAGATTTAAAGAATCAATCGATCTCAAGAAAAACATACCTATTCCTACCTACTTAACTCTATACAACTATATAGAACCTCTAGTAAGAAAAACAAGTTAGTCAAGTGGAACTTGTTACTTCAGTAACGAGAACCTACATTTACATAATGTGTAGGTGAAGTCAAGGAAATTAATAGTTAAGCAAATTGACTACCAACTTAAATTCTCCTTAGGTTGATTGAAATCACAACTGTCATTCTTTGACAGTTGTGTGAAATGGATATATCATGGAGGGTATATAGGGAAAGGCTGTATATAGGGATAGCCTGACTATATCCATGATCTACTTACTTACATGATCTACTTACATACATCTACATTTTATTAATTAACACAGCCTATACTCATCCATTAAATTCTAACAATGCAACGTCTGATTGAGATTTCCTTTTGTTCGAAACTGCGTACGAGCACAATAAATTGTGGTAGCAAATCAGAGTGGGCCCAGAGAATTGCCCAAGAATCCGTTTTAGTATCCTGCGGTCGGAGTGACAAGGCTCGGGTTACGTTATAGCATTGTTATAACTTACCCTAATGAGACCCTTTATGTGAACTGTTTGGACACGGTTTCTCGAATCAACTTTGTTTCAATGAAATACTGTTGTTTTCAGACTCGGAACACGAGCTGCAGACTTATTGTTATGGAGTTGAATATACATTTAATTTAGCTTGTAAGTTTAAAACTTATGTTTCATACAGAATATTTAATTATTGTAATTTGGATATTTACTTCTGAACAAAATAACGGATTTAAACGGACGGTTTTAATACGGATTTTAATGGCATTAATATAAATGCGAAAGTGAGTTTGTTTGTTACGTTGTGACCTGACCGGCCGCGAGCGCAACCCCTCCCTCAGTCAGTCAGCTGTTTCGCTAGCGAGCACAGTTTCGGATAGAAACTTTTTAAAATCTTTTAATGAAAATAAGGTTTTTGTTTTGTTGTGTTCGGTTATTTATTTTAATATTTAAGTAAACTACCCATGGTTTGAATGACAAGAGTGTTTACCCTTACACCCTGTATATGTATAAGTTTTAGTAAAGGAATCCAGCCGTATTCAGCTGTCAAAGTTTCAATTTAAACATCTACCTTCAATCAGGCATTCCTTTGACGATGTATTTAAACTGAAACGGTACCTACACACCTACATTTGGTAACAGATGTTGGGTAAAGTAGCTACCACTACCATGTACAGTCGGCCAAAAAAGTCATCTACCGCTACAAGATTGGAATCCGTTTAACCCGTCATGAAACAATATTTGCAATTAATTACTATATCTATCTAATTGAAGTATAGTTATATCATGCGTTAGGGTAGGTTCCGTACCTCAAATGGAAAAAACTTGGCCGGTTTTTTTATCGTTAGAAATCTTTTAATTTGCTAGGAAATGTTGTCAAAACTGATAGACCACTTTCTTGGCCGACCGTACCACCGTAACTACCATGTCAAATGTCAGGGGTAAATTTAAATTGGGTACATGTTGGTCTTGCCGAGTCGTGAGGGTCATTAACACCGTCATCACATAAACCGCGACCATTTCAAATGAGTTGACCCAGAAGCCACATATGAATGAGAAACCTAGCTACGAGCATTTATAACAATGCATTTGTGTGTGTTTATGTGTCTACTATCTATTTAAAAATTAGGCTTAATTTTACCCTGATAATTAAGTTCTGAAATTTAACGAATCAATCAACCTAGCTATCTGGGATAAAACTATGTTGAGATCGGCTTCCAGTATAATCCCTTGGTAAGACTGGTGGTCAGACTTGGGCTTCTGAAGACCCGTTACGACTGTCAAAGATCTACGAATGACAGCCAAAACCAAAACCAGGTAGCTATAACGAATGAAGCCTTGCTAAATGAGAAAATGCATGATTCCGATAACAGTTTCCTTTAAATCCGCTTTTACAAAATTCACTTACGTATCACGAAAATGGTTAGGACAGCACACTCTCCCTCCCTACCGACGCCCCGTGTGCCCTTTCAATATCCTATTAATATACGGTTCGTCCATTACGAAGTAACCTTAAAATACTCATCCACTTTGAATCAAAATACTCACATCCATTTTACTCAGAACTTTATATAATTTCAGCTTATTTATTGGCAGGAATCCTGCACCAAAATTCACATTACACATTCAATAAAAGTTCCAACCTTTTATTAACTTTGACGCCATTATTACGTAGTTAATAGTGGATCAAAATGGCATCATTAAAAAGTTTAATTAAGCTACTCAGACTTTTCAATGATATTTTAACGATCCTGCATTAACCTTGAACAAACCATGTTATTTTAATTAAGTAGGATCCCTAACAGACCCCTTAACATCGTCGAACACTGTGAATGAAGGGATCTCCAATAACAGTTTACGAGGAGTCGGCACAATGAGTCATCAGTCACATAAAGCCGGTAATTCAACCAGGACGTCGCCATGTTATCCGGATATAACGTAGCAGCTAGACTAGCTAGTGCTACACTAGGTACGTGGCGAGCGAGTGGCAGGCACTAATCGCACGTCGTCAATAAACCGTAAGCTTTGAAACTGTCTGATGACCGAATACCGGCGATTAGCTGCCGTCACTTTATTACGCAGTGACAGTGTTCTGCATATCTTAACTTTGCCTTTCACCCTTTGATCGGATCACTGGGCTCCAGTTTGTTCAATTAATAGCTAACAATCATACTAGGATTGTCAATTAAATCAGTAGAAAGCGCTTTAATCCCGGTCGGATACTGGACACAATTATTCATCAGTAGAACAAAGCCGGGTAATCCGACCATATTGACCGGTTTGGTGGCGTCGGCGTCGCCGCACCCCTTTTGGTTGTGTATACTCGCCCTTATTTGCTATTCAATAACGATAATGACAGTAGGTGTCCACCGGACGTGGCTGACCATCGCTAAATTTACTTTTACCCAAATATTTCCTATATACATACGCGTTGGCACAATTTCATTACTTTCGTACCTACATACCTACCAATAATAATGTACGAAGTACTTAAGGTAATACATTATTGATTTTCAGAAACTCTCTTTTGCCGATAAGAGTTTTCAGTTCGTCTATATAAACTTTTAAAGAAATTAAGTCAGATTATATCCCTATTTATCCAAGGATTTCGTAGAATATTTTCCTTGATGGATTATACGATTGGTAGCGATTAGGTCTGACATTTTGTAGGCGGATATTATTGGATAGGGAAGCAGATTAGATAAAATTCTGCCCAATCTGTACTGTACCACACTTTACTTAAGCCGATTAGTGGCAGGTAGGTGTCTGGGCTTTTATTTATGTTTAAGTGCTATCACTTATGTAGAAAATAACTCTCTACATAAGTGATAGCATGAAGTTTTTGTAGAAGACGCTTCTCGTAAAATACTGGCATTTAGATGCATCCAGTTAGACTGGAAGCTGACCCCAATACTTCATCATCTATCTAGCCTATAGATAAGTTTCACTTATGGAACAGCGTGCACGCATATTGATTCCAGACTGGGAAACAAGCGTGCACGCTATTACAACTTTCAAATGCAACAGTGGTCCTAGTATGTGATAACCCACTCACTATGAACACTCTATGACTGCAGCAACTGAAAGTTTCAGCACTACGGAGGATTATTTTACTTGCACTTCAACCCACTAATGTTTTATAGCAATGTCAATGTCATTGTATAAACTTCATACACATCAAGTTCGTAAAACTAGTTTTAGTTCTAGCATAAAATTACGAGTGTAAAAAGATGTTATTCCTAGACGAATATGTTATACGAGAGCTATCTTCACACAACAGATAAATAAAAAATAACTTCAGTGATACTCTAGATGTACTTCTAGGTGGAAGGCTTTCTAGCAAATGGCTTTAAAAATATTTCATTTCTAGAATTGTTTCGAGTCAGAAATAGCGCCAAGTGACAGTTAAACTGATGTGTTCTGCTCTGGAACTGGGAACGGTACATTTATTAAATGTCTCGCCTTAAAAACAGAACAACTAGACTAGACGAACTCATCCGAGGAAGTGATAAGCCTGAGTTTTGGGTAATCGTTTTAAGATAGAATACTCTTTATTATGTACACCATAAAAATTAGACATAAATTAGAAATTTTACATAGGGTGACACAATGGGCGGTCTTATCGCTAAAAGCGATCTTTTACAGACAACCTTTGGATGGATTAAAGTAAGAAGGAGAGACAATACTGCAGGTAGTCAGTGATGTACCGTTTACATATACAATAAATACATACACACATAAAGCATTATCTTATCTATATAAATATATATATAATATATACATAGTTAGATATATATATATATATATATAACAATAAACATGTTTAAGGAGAGAGGAAGTGTTTTTTCACCAGAATTTTAAAAGTGGACAAAGATTGAGCACGCCTAATTGACACGGGCAAGGCATTCCATAACCGTACTGCTTGGACAGTAAAAGATTTGTCATAAAAACTGGTGGAATGCATCGGCATCTCTAGTCTCAAGTTTTCCGATGACCTCAGGTATCTAATATCTTTTAAAATAATTAGAATATTCAGGTTCATACGTTTTAAATTGATTGGGTTTAACTATAGTATACTACAAAACATTTATTAATTGGTTATAAAATAAAAACGAAGAATTTAAAGAAGAAGTGGGTAGGTACCGATCTGTAGTTTTTAGAGTTTTTATAATAATTGAAAACTTCCAGTCTGAGTTTATTGAAATATGATTTTAAGAAGAAAAATCTACTACAGAAAGTTGTAGAGTAGTTCCCAACACATGTAATAGATATATTATAACTATGTTCTGCCATATGTAGCAGGCAGGACCTACGAAGCAAAACGTGACTAGACTCCGAAGAAATTCGATTGCTCGCGCGGTTGCCCCGGACGATCATCCCGAATCAATTTAAGATTAGATCTAAATTTCACATGAAATCGATACTACGTTTAAGTTTAAAATGAACATGTGCTTAAGGTTTTAGTAATAAATTAGTGTTTCAACGCTGTGTGACTTGATGTTTATACTCCACCAAGACGAAACTGGACAAAATGTAAAAAGTGTTTAGGTACATTTTTTGTCTTTAACCTAAAAACATCAATAGTCATATTCCTAAGGCCTGAATTCCTTTTACGCTGATGTCGGTCGCGTACGTCGGTCGCTCGTGCTTATATACATTGTGTTCTATATAGCACCACACTGCGACGCTGACGTCCGCGGTGCGTACTACGACCGTACGCAACCGACGTCAGCGTAAGAGGAATTCAGGCCTAAGGAAACGATTTACGTGTTCATGACTGATAGTTTAGTTTTCTTGGCGGAGTAGTATTTTGAATGATTCAATCACTCGGTTTCTAATTGAGAATTTGAAATTGAGAACTAGTAAAACTCTACTGTAGCATTAAATTCAAATTTTCTTAGGTTAGGTTAGGGTTACGTTTTTTGCAATTTACACGTCTGTTTCAGGTTGTATGTTGATTAAAATATTATTCGTGACCGTCAAAAAAATGGCTTTACACAGAATTATACCTAATAATAAAAATCAGTTGCAAAAAACATAAGAAAGATTTCGCGGTCTACCTAAGCGCATCCCCCTTAATGCTAAAGTAGAGTTTACGCTTTCTTCTTAAGGTGACTACTTTGATGTAGATCGCGAAATTGAATATAAGATATTCCAAAGAAATTGAGAGTTTCGGGCTTTCACCTTTTTTTTTCTTGTCAATTGAGCCGGTTTCGACTATTCTGTCAGTGTCATGTTGAGAGGGCAGTGCCTTACTAATGCTAAAGTAGAATTTGACAAGTACTCAACTTTAAATGCCGAATTCAAAAACTAGCTGAATATCAGCCTAGTACGACTCTGACGTAGGTAACTTAACCCGAATGCCTGGTCTTTTGAGACAACGCAATAAATTATTTCTACATTATGATACCTACCTAGTTGAACATTACATTAAACTTGTAAGTAGGTATACCTACCTACTTACAAGTTTAATGTAATGTTCATGTAATTTGATGTGCCTACTTACCTAATGTACATTAAGTTTACAGCTGGCTTGTGGCTAGTTTCGTGGTTAGAGTGTCATTCGCTTCAGACTGCTAGACTTTAGCAAAACATTATTATGATTATAAACCCTGTTATCGTTATTTATTTATAACTATAAGTATACAATATTTATATTCCAATACCTAATAGGTATTTTAAGATGTCTGCCAGTCGCTGCCCAGATATTCGATGGTTTTTTATTGAGACAAATTCTAGGGCTCTATGTTGCTATACCAAGATGAAAGTACACACTAGTTGAATTAATAAGTCACTGTAAATACCTTAGCTTAAAAGATGTTTACAGTGACTTATCAACAATTCATTAAAAAAAAATGTTTTATAAATAAACTAGCGACCAGCTCCTGCTTCGCACGCTTTTTACGACTTGAAAAAGCATCGAGATTTCTTAGTTATATGTAACTTTAAGAAGAACAACGCGGACATACAGACAAATACGAAAAGCTACTAATATGACTGTATAGATTGCATTTACATATAAGACAGTTATTTGCGTCCATCCTAATTGTAATTAAAATAATCCAACAGTTTGTTTGACATAGAGACGGTTGGTTAGTCGACGTCATGTCGACACTTCAGTATCAACTTAATAAGAACAAAGGGTTCCAATATCCATTATAATATCTGAACCAGCTGTTTCAAATTAACCCATAACTGTTTAATTAATTTTCATCTCGCCAGACCCAAGGGAGTTATAGTGCGATGTCAAGTTGGCCTATATTTATTATAGGAGTACCTACTTATTGAATATATTTTGCGTAAATGAATTAAACATAGAGCCGCGTGCAATTTATAACATTTGTATCGAAATTTTCATAAGATAAAACAGTTGGACGAATATGCACATTCAAAGTTTTCATATACTGACCATATCGACCGGTTCTGTGCTTCTTGCATCCAGCTGATTTCCACGGCCTTCACAAGGTCATATGTCCACCTTGTGGGAGGCTTACCAGTTCGAGGTCGCCACTCCAGAACCTTTCCGCCCTATCAGCCACCCGTTCTGCCCAATGCCACATAGGTTTGGCAATTCTTCGGGCTATGTCGGTTACCTTAGTTCTCCTACAGATGTTTTCATTTCTGTTTCGATCATACGGGGAAAATCCAGGCATAACTCCCTTCATTGCTTTTACGGTAACTTTCAGCCGTCTACTAATGAAGCCCATTGTGAGCGATATTAATAGAATTTGCTAGACGAGTAGTAGATCGTTTCTACAATCATGTTACATTGCATCAACACACTCATGACTTATAATGACTGCTCGTGCCCCTTATCTTGGTTCAAAAACTATTCATCTAATGAGTAAAGAGATGAACTGTATGACCTAACGACCTATTAATGGTCAGGATCATTCAAAGATCACGCGTTACCTTCTTTAGGTATATGTGATGATCACGCGACTCTTATAGTAATCGGTATGCTGCATCTTTTATACAGTATGTCGTCATTTTAGGTTATATTTCGGTCCTTCCATATCTTCAAGCGATGCATCGATCATTGGTATAAACTAGTTACAATTTAAATACATTGACATCTGAAAACGTTCATGAACATTATTGTTTATGTATTTTTGTGACATCATGAGTAGGCTAATCTATATGTAGTACCTACATACCTATTCTTCAAGACATTATACATAACTCAATGCTCAGTTGGTATTAGTTAGGAAGCTACTTCGTATTGGAGCACCTTTTTAGCAGATATTCAGTAAGTAAGTATGTTACACCACTACAAGATCCATTTCACCCCCAAGCCCAACAAGCAAAAAATATAAATTCTACATACATCTATCCTGACTAGCATCCTAACTGCGTAATCTAATCTGAATCATTTTGAAGGACATTTCATTGCTATATATTCGAAAAATTTGTTTGCTCACCGACGTAAATAATACAATGAATTTTTTTGAAAGTCAAAATGAAACTGATTTTAATTGATTGTGTGTTACGCAATCAGGGTGCAGGCACAGGCACCCCAAAAACTTCACATTGGCAACCCTTTTCCGAATCATAGCCCAATTAAACGGTCAAAGCATTTAATCTAGTGGCAGTACATACCTATAAATCTTTGTAACATATACGGTTTAAACCCCAGGTCCCAGGTGAAATCCAATCGGATTTTCCTGCAGCATTCAAAAAATCTCAGCTGTATTTCGAGGTCGGAATTGCGCACTACGTTAGAGCCCCGGGCCTAAATTGAAAAGCATCATCGTGTTTACATACGCACAACGACCTACTAGCAAGCCGAGTTCGATTTCAATGGGGACAGTGCTTGTCAATCGTTAACGAAGTATTAGACTACCTGCTGAGGATTTCCAGTGGACCTAGTCTTTAGATAGTTTTAAATAAGTGGTAGGCAAGCATAATCAGCCTATAATGTTTCCACTGCTGGGAGACAGGCCTCCCCTCTGTGAGAGGAAGAGAATAGAGGTACCAAAAGACGAACTTCATATTATGAAGTACTAGTTTCTTGGCAGGTAGGAAAACACGCAGGTAGAAGCATGGAAGGGAAACATGCATGCGCATGTACAATTATTGCTCTTTGACTGGGCTTTTGTTCGTGTGACGTGTCAGAAAGCAAACAATAGGTAGGTACCTAAATAATGTTTTTTTTATGAAATATGTTACATAAATAACCAAGCTAATCATTTATACATAATTACCTATTTCAAAATAATTAAGAATGGCATCTAACTCATTGCAAATGACAAAAAAACTTTTATTTCTTACCGCAGAATATTTCTTTTTCAGACGACAAAATTAGGGGTCCCTTAAAAGCCACGGGCGTGAACGCAAATCCGATTTAAGTAATGAAACGAGACTAATTAAAAAGTCGGAAGAAAAATTATGAAATAAAACAGGGCTTTATCTGAGAAGCTATTTGTTTTTTAGAACTTAGGTGTTATAAGTCCAGATTTTCGTACTTATAAGACCTTTGTCCATTAAATAAAAATTTCCCGTCTTTACAAATTCTGGCCTGGAAAAATATTAACTATACTAAAGGTACCTACCTAAGTTTTTCTCTTATCTTTTCGTACATTAGTTTCGTTTTAGAGTGAAACGAATATAAAGACAGTGAGCAGTTCTTCATGGTGATATTGATGATGAAAATACATCGAGAAAAACTAGCTGTTGCCCACTGTTTCACTCGCATCTTATGTAAATTACTACATGTACATATAGTAATTTACATAAGATGCGAGTACTAGGTATCCTTTACGGTAGGTATAATCTAGGTTATGGAATACCTAATGGTTATGGTCTACCTGTGTGCCAAATTTCATCAATTCTTTTCAACAATCGCTTTAGATACCTACCTGTTACGAGTATATATAAAGTTACTGATTAACCGAATTTCGTAGCTGACCGTACCTACACGCCTAGCATGACCACCGTAAACAACCACAATCTGTCATTTTGTCTATTCTTCCGTCGACAAAATCCGTTTCTACGTGCTTGTGTACCAGCAACTATGTAGTTTAAATTTTAATATGAGCTTAACTACTTATTAATAGCTAGCAAGACCTTCTATTTAATTGTATTCCACTACACACGCAGCTAGAATTGCCTGTTATTTCTGCATAGAAGTCTTATCACCCTCTAGGTAAACTAGCGTGCTAACACAAGCACATAAACTAACATAGCTGCTTTGAGCTATGCGTGATTTTATGTCGTGACCTTACTGAATCGACGGCCCGCCGACGAATTACAGTTGAACAAGGAACCTATAAACGCAAAACCTTTCAAAGCCGTCTTTCAAAGGTGCGTGCGTTAGATCGCGTGTGGCCCTGCCTTTACGTAAATGCCGCCTATAACAATATAACTTGTTCACCTTGTTTTGATCTCGCCGAGTAACTTTCGATCAAAAAACCCCAAACTTATAAATCTGTTTCTGATTTTAGTTTTTTGTTCAGGAATAAATATGATATCCGTGTCTTGATCTACCTACTCAGTGTTTAGAACCAAACTTCGTTATGGTACCTATGGAATAGGTCGAAATATCTTTGTAGGTAAAAAAAGTTCGGTCACACGCACACCTTCTTTAGAAGCCGCTCCATCTTGAGTATGGTACCTACCTACCAATGGCTGCATGTAGATTAGCCACGTCACTTTTTTTTTCTATTCTACTACTTAAAAATAAGCGTTTTTCATGAATATCTAAATAGGGCCTAAACCAATTTATCTTTTAACAGCGTAAATAACTTTCCATGATTTATTCCCATAATTACTCGAACATTATAGCGAGTTTTTTTATCATAAAAGTTCTTTTACATTACCTACTAGTCATTACCCTGTTTAAACGAACGAAACGGGTATAATCTAGCGGCGGCATAATTTCAGAAAAAATAGGAAAAGCTTTAAAAAAAACCAAAATGGTCGGTAATCGCGGTAATGTACACGAAGGTTTGTCACGCAACAAGAACTTTCATGTAACGACTGGTGATTTATTTTATAAAAATGAAATAACAATCCCTGGCTTACCTACCGCCACAATTGAAAGTAATAAAATCCATTAAGGAGGAAATGATTGATGATCGCCGTGTTATATTGAGTGATTGATAAGACTTCGATTACAGTAGGTACCTACCTAACAATATTTTAGCCTCAACATATTTGAAAATGTTGCGCGCATTTTATTCTTCGTAAACTAAAACTAAGTAGGTACCTTCAAATCCCAGTATTGCACGTCGATGTACCTGCCACCCTGTATTTACCGTAAAGGTACTTCAAGTATTCGTGATTTGGTAAATATATTTAAAAACAGGCAGACAAACGAAGTCGTAACATAAGGGTTACTTTTTACCATTTTGGTACGGAACCCTAATAAAACAAATACTGAAAATTCACTTACCTACCCGTGTCCCTTCCGCCAATTGAGAAACATCGAAGTTGCACTTTCCCACGCATCCACCAGCTTTTTTTCTTTGAAAGACTTTATCTAGCGAAATTACCGTTTTTAGCTCATTATTTTAGTGCGATAATCCGTACAGCCTGGTTCGGAATATGTTACTAATTTAGTGGCGAGTAATTTATAAACGATAAGTAACTCACCAAAACTCGTACGGACTACGGTTGAGTACAGTGCCTATACACAAGTTTAGTGATAATTTGCAAGATGAACAGGCTGCAACGCAATAAAGTGAATGATGCTGATGAAGTTTATGGTAATGGCTATTTTAGAAGAGGTGGATGAAGAAATTGTAATAAACAAAGAAAACAAAGCCATGGGTACGCCGCAGGAAAATGGAGATGAACTAGGAGCTACGAATTTTATTGTCTTCTGAAGAAATTTACAAAAAATTAGCATTAGAAGATCCCAAAGAATACTTCAGCGAAACATTTTTGCGGCAGCTAATGAACTCGACTAATCGAATAATGAACTCGACAGGTTCAGACTTATTTAGCCGATCATCCAGTGAGCAGTGCAGTGACGCATGGTAGGGGGTGCTACTCGCCCGAAAAATAGAACAAAATGGATTGACTCGACAAAATTTTTGTTGTTCAGACATTATATATAAGTTACTAAATTACTCGTCACTTTCATGAATTGCTATCATAGCCCGAACCAGGCTTACAAACGCGACTAACAATATTTTTCTTTTTCTTCATTGGACCCACCCACCTTAAACGTGAAAATAAATAAATTATTTTAATGTTAGTAGGTATTCAGGTATTCGAAGACTAGGGATAGGCGCTTCCCTTACGCCTCTCCCCCACAGGCCCGTTTTTACCGCGCGAAAATAATGCTAGCGTTATTGCGATATCTGTTTTCAGTACATTTTGTGTTAGGACGGCCACGAAGTTACACACTGCTGCGATAATAACGCCGCAAGACGCGCGTTTCTCCGTCTTGCGATATTACGATATGCGTTCTTAGAACATTTTGTTTTAGGACGTATGCGATTTTACGCACACCTGTGTTACAATGGCGCAACAAAAACGCACCTACGGTGGAGAACACGTTAGAAATATCGCACGATAAATACGCAGCTGTGTGCAAAGAACCGGGACGCATTATCGCAATAACGCTTGCGTTATTATCGCGCGATATAAACGCGCCAGTGGGGGAGGGGCTTTATTTTCACGTAAATTTCAATCGAGCCAATAGGTAATAATATGAAGGTATAAATTAATATAAAACAACGTTTCGAGTGTAGATCAACAATATTTATTAGTTAAATATTATCTTCGTGGTAAAACCTGTGCTTAGAACTATTATCATTATGGATTTAAAGAATATTGTTACATCTAAATACAATCTTAAAAGTTCTGCTCAATTAACATAGGTATTATGCGTTTGACAAAATAGATTTCCTTTATATTTTGTTACAAAAATATGTTAAATAAGTCTTAATAGATAATACTTCCACAATATACAGATAGATATTCCGATTTGAAAGAATTGAACACGCTTTATATAATAAAAAATATCACATATTTCATACCAGAAAAGTGTCACACAATGTTACATGCACTCAGAATTCATTCACATACAAAATAATAATATTGATTATTACTATAATGTATAAAGTCACAAAATATGTTAATAAATGTTAACTTATTACTTAAGGATATTATAAGTTTTATTTAATATCGATTTCACTATTAATATAATTCAGATGTTACGTTTTATAATTATCCCTATGCAAAAAGAATGAAGACGGACACAAACTAGGACACCTACTAACCTTATTATTAATTCTTATATTACACCAAAGAATAATCCTACAAATTCATAAAACGAGCTACGCACAACACGCTTAATAATAATGGAATACAGCAGAAAAGATTCAAGATGTTCAATATGAGAAAATGTACGTTTTTAAATAGGCTAACCCAGTAAAATCTAGCTCCCGTTAGAAATATAGGTTACATATTGAACGCTGCTTCTTACAGCACTTCCATAGCGAGACTGGCAATCGCCAAACTATCTTACTTAACTACACGAACAAACCCCTTGTAGTAGTAAAACGCAAGTCACAAGAACTTACGGTTATCAGAAATCTGTTCTGCATAACTTAACCCCGCGAGACTCGTACGCATTGTGCGTCTAAAACACGTGAAAATAAACGTGTATAATGTACTCCATGTAAGCTTAGAGCTACGCAATTAATGTGGTCATAGCATAGTAAAGCGTAACTCCTGCAAGCAGTTTCACATAGAAGTGGGCGACCAGAAATTCATTTCGCGTAGTTCTGAAGGTTTGGGGCGATAAACTTGAGGTATCGCGGGTTTTGCTGGCGGAGTCGCTGGATCGTGAGACATACTGTTGATCGTCTCTTTCCTTTTAGGTGAAGGACCCAGGTTTTCTACTGATTCCGCAAGATGACCTGCAGAGAAAAACCAGATATTAGTTTAAAACAAGTAGCTGTACATGCCTGTGTGACCGCATTGTTCTTCTAAACCGCTCAACGGATTTTGATGCGGTTTTCACCAGCATTTAGAAAATTTTACCGTAAAGTTTCTATGTATAATACATAAATTTATAACTTGATATAGTGCAGAAGTCTCGATGTTTTGACATTTTTCTAATAATTAATACGTAATTCAAGTCCAAAAATTACTCGATATCCATGCACCTATATTATTGTCTGGACTCATTTCAATGCATTGTCTTTTGCAATGTGCAACATTCAAAACAACAAGAGTGACTCAATTTACAATAATTATAGAACCCTCGTCAAAATCGACATACCGTGGGTAAGCGTGTGAACTTCAAGACTGTCTTCCTCAGCCAGTGTGGAGGTTGAAGTGGCGAGGTCTTTCTTCAAGCCAAGCAGTGCCATAGACAACCACGAGCGAGGCGCACTAGCGTCCTCTACCGGTTCATAAGGCGATGTGAAGAAACTGTAACAAATAAACAGTAGTAATTTAGTTTTGTGTTATTTTTAGTCAAAGAAAATGAGGGGCTTTATTGGGATATTAATGGTGAAGCGAATATAATTGTGTCTATTATGGTGGTGATTATGCTAGTAAATAAATTGTTTGCTCTGATTACAGTAAAATCTGATCAATTGGCATTGAAGATTTCCCTAGTTATTAGGCTCCAGCAATAAGATGGCAATCACTAAACCTAATATTAATAAAGAAAATCTAATGTGTGTCTCCGCACTGTATAAAGACTAGAGGGGCAAATACTGCTCGGACACGGTACTGTGATACTGATTGACCTACATACTTGCAGATTTCCACGCTACATTGCGATTCCCGCGAAGTGATTGGCGGCCGAGATAAACTTTGTTTTTCTGCGTTTTAATAAGTTAGAACCTACGGAAAATGTTTCGGAACTTTCCTTGAATTTGCACAAAACGAATGCCGATTGATTTAATGTATTTGCGTTATCAAATTAGGGCACTGTTGCTACGACATTTTATTTATGTTTCATAATAATCTTATCACCGAGTATTCTGCGAATGTACCCGAATGCGAATTTCAACATTTTAATACAAAATAACCTTGAAATTAATCAAAGAATAAACAATTGTATGTCGATAAAAGTTCATAGGACGTTTACCCAGTCAAAACGAAATAAACAAAAGAATATGTATTAATTTGCTATGAATTCGTCTGGGACTAAATAAAAACCAGTTCAACCAAGACTTGTAGATAATTAACATAACCAGAACAACGGCTAGGAACACTCTGACAAAGGCGTCTCGAAATAAAATCATGTACAAAAAAACCTTTGTAACCCGTCCATGTTTCAAATAAGTCGAGACCAAAATAACAACGTTGTATTATTTTAACATGAATTACTTCTCCATAGAAACCTACTACGTTTCGGAACTGGCAACTAGCGGCATTTGGTTCATATGGTTATATTAATTGGTTTATTTAAAATAAATGCTCTGGGTTTGAGTTTGTTATGTACAAAAATATAAGTACGTACCGGTTGCCGTTCATTCTCCTGCGGCCGGTGGGACTTCCGGGGGGTGAGTGTCCGGGAGTGGCGGGCAGGCTCTTACTGCCACGCCGGTGCATCAAGTTGTACTGATGCAGCTCAGGAGCCACCGCGTGCTCCTCTTCGGGAGAAGCCACTGTGAAGCCTCGAGACGACTTCGATGATATTATTTGATTTGCGACCTGTAATGAGAATAAAATAATTTGGATTACTTATTTATTAGATCTATTCCTATAGCCAATTATAAGAGTCAAGACTATGGACACAATAACCCTACAACTAAGTTTATTGATAATTCGTCTGTCGTCACTACAGAATAGGTATTATACAGATGTTTAAAACAATGATCTTCATGTTTGTGTCCACATTATATTTAGTCAAGATACCCTGATAGCGCTGCTATCTTTTCAAAATAAACAGTTAACTCTGTTTACTTGCCATTTTAACACTAACTTATTTTGCTAACTAAAATAAATAATAATGTATATAATACAGAATATCTGAATTCAGACCAATCACCTACAAAATGATGTAATAGCTGCGAATATGACTAGAGGCTAAAAACAAGTAGGTTTTTGATAAGAGCTAATTAAAAACATATTGCGAATCGCTTGAAGGAGTTATGAAACTGCTCGCGCGATACGGCGTGGTACACGGACCCCTCACATAGATTAAAAATAATCAACGACGAAAATTGCATACAATTTTCTTTAGTAGGTACATAAGACTGGTTCAGTAATGTCATATTCTCAAACCCACGAGTAAATTAGTCGTGACGTATTTGCTTTCTATTACTACAACAATATAAAACGTGTTTGAGCGCAAGCATACTAAATTGCTAATCATGAAAGTCAATAAAAGATAACAACAGCCAATGTGATTCGGAAATCCCGGTTGCCATCGTATAGATATATTTATATATATTATAATGTAGGCGTAGAATAAATGAATAGTCATATGACTATCATATTATATAGTTAGTCATTATAATATGACTATATTTTTTTGGCTCCTTTAACTCTTATAATATAAATCCGTACCCGGGCTTTAAAAAGTCACATTGAATTCTAGAAAGAGACTCTCACACATGTGTAGAAGACGATCTAAAAAGTCGAAACTCGATGTTGTTGTTGTTGATATATAATGTCTTCTACTGTTTCTTTTTTACAAGTTCACCATGTAGCACTTTGGAAAATAAATGTTTTTAATGTAACCTAGCTTGGAAGCCGCTGGTGTTTGTGATACAATGTTTTTTTCATTAGTACAACGATACACTCCTTTCTGGAATGTTCTATTTTAACTTGGAAAATTATTTTTGTGAACCGTAACTGTGTTTTTTCTTAAATAATTTGTATATAATATTTTATAATTTTTACGTCTCTTGACATTTCTCGGGACCCTGGGGTCCCGGACATTTGGAAGGCGTAGATAATTCGCAGAGGCCCGTTAGATGTTTTTAATTAACTGAGGCACGAACCGACGATTATCCCTGTTCGCACTATGCAAGTGCACCCAAGGACAACCCTCGGTTGGTGTAGGACTATTGCAGGATATGGAAACAAAGATATTGGATGAAAGGTTTGGGTGGCTAAAGTGAACTGGTTATCTAGAACTATAGAAAAAAACTATGGCCCCTGCCTGATTACTGTTATATATAAAATACACAGATAAAATAGCAGGGGGTGACTCGTACACTAAATAATGGGGCACCGAAAACAATCGCTAGCACATAATGTCGTAGCGACAAGGGGGGCAACATGTCCTGAGGTGCTTATGACGGCTATCAGGACAATTCCGGAAGTACGGTCAAGATCTCTACCAGCATGTTACTGAAATACCTCCCAGTACGTTTGCTTGATCTCCACTCAATCCGGCAAATAAAGGCGAGAAAGAGGTGGCAGCTCTGTGCCTCGTCAGTGTTCACTCTGGCCGGTCAATAAAGGCAAGCCAGAGATGAGGAACAAGACTTCTCCCGGGAGGTAGGGTCCGTGGGGTCCTACTGCACAACAGCTCGCCACATGCTGCCCTACTGGTTTCTGTATGTCTCTTGGTCTGGCTCCTCACCCTAGACCTGTTTCGGCAAATACCGGCACAGACCAAGAATCCATAAGAGCGTGCAAGCCCCACCACGACGTCAACTTAGAGATACGGCGGTTGGGTTATATTTTATTATTATCAACCGTTTATTTCATCAGTCGCTCAGCTATTAGCTACCAACCTTGACAATTGAGGTGCCGCATGCCGCGCCCTCGCCTTTGAATCCGTCGTCGGTCCCCGCCGGCTTTGGCTTTGAAGAAACTGGGTTCACTGGAAATAAACAAACGCAATCAAAACAACGTTGCAATATGCAATAAAATTCAACACACGATGATAACATTACGTCATTTTATTTGTATGACACGTGACGTGGCGTTATATTTATTACAAAATGGAGTCAGCTTGAACAGAAAGTTTTAAGTACAATCATAATTTGTTGGATACAATATTTTAAGTGTCACATTGGTGAATAACACAAGAATGACTACAACTTTACTAAAAATTTATTTGAATTAGTTCTACTTGCAGGTAAAACACCTACAACTCCTTTATTAGGTACATTTAGCTTTCGCCAGCGGCTTCGCCCGCGTGATGTCTTTATAAATTATAGTCATGTTACTCAGTGATAATATACATAGGTACTTAGCATTCTACTAGGCCCTAGGGAACGAATTTTTAAAATCGGTCTAGTAGTTTTTGAGTTTATTCATTACAAACAATAATATATATCAATATTAGTGTAGATTAAAATATGTACTTTAAACACAAATGTGGCCGTGTACCGGCCAATGCCAAAGTCATTCGATAACCTTATGAAATATACAAAGTGGTCTTACCAGCTGTGTTGATTGGTGCAATGCCGTGGAGCACGTCTTGGCACGGTTTCGTGTGCTTCGACCAGTCTTTCTCCTTGATTATGTTATAAGCTGAGGGGGCTTTGACTTCGTTGGACTGCTCAGCGAACACTTTTGGTCCTTCCTGGTCTAGTCTCGGCTTCCCGAACAACACGTCAGTTCTGGGGTATCGGATGTAGAAGAATGAATCCTCTGGAGCCGGTGGCGATGCTGCGAATGGTTCGAACTCCCTGCAGATAAAACAATTATTATTGTGAATTATAATATTTATTACAACACCACTCATCGGATTAGATAACATAAGAAATGTACCATAACAAACATGTTATAATACAACAATGGACAATTATTGTTTAAGAGTTTGATATTATTGTCGGTCAATCTGAAGGCACTCACGATAAAATGTTGTTGAACTGAGCCACCATATTTCTCTTTTTGTACATTGTTACAAGTAGGTACTTTCAAATAAGTATTGAATTTAGTTGCCGCACAGCACTTGGTCAAAAATCACAGAATGATGCTGAGATGCAAGAAAATTATCGCAAAAATCTGTTGACAGTAAATTGTGTAAGAGATATGATACGCTGTCCGCTCTGTGCAAAATAACTAAAACGTTTGGCTCAAGTTTTCCTTTTTATATACCCTAGAGCTATCTCTCGCACACGAGTTCACGATAAGTGTAGGTACACAATGATACGTCACTTCGAAAATAAGTGAAATAACAAGCCGCCGTGACGTCACGATAATGGTAACCAATAAGAGCGCCTGATTAGCGCACTCCCCTTCTACAAGAATACATCACGAGGAATGGCATGCGCGGCTGCGCGATGCTGTAGAGGTTAAAACCAGAATCCTAGAATAGCACAGTTACTAGCTACGTACTTACCTATAGATACATCTTGGCACATTATAAAATGTTGATTCTATCTAGATTTCCACGAAAAGAGATCCCATGACGAAGTCATTTACATTGGTAACGCAATTTTTACGAAGAGGGCAGACTGGACTTAAAATAGAAGTGGGCACGACACGACAGAAGCGCTAGCCAATATCCGGCGAACCAGGACTACATTAGCTAGCTATATTCATGTTAGAATGAATCTTTATTTAGACAAACACGTACAACTTGAGAAGTAGGTAGGTCTACAGATCATTTACGGTAGCAAAATACTATTCAAATTGATATTATTCTAAAAGATTTCGTACACGGGGTTCAAATAAAAATGTCAATGAACCTTTCTAGAGTTAAAACCTTTGCCAAAGAACGCAGAGCCACTCGCCAGTAAAGGCTAAAATATAATTTGGAATATGTATGCCACAAACTCAAAATATAACCGTTGCGTATCTAAACTGAGATGCAATATATGTAAAGGTTAGTTAAATAAATAATTTCGTTTACCTTTCTGATAACAGAAAATATTACGTAGTGACACAATAATTAGTGTAAAATCTTCTGGCTATAAAAAATAATGCTCAGGCTATCTCCAAAACAAAGTAATTCGGTATAATGTATAACACAAAGACCGATAACGCTATCCGTGTGGGCAAGATTACAAGAACAAGTACCACCTAAAGTCTTGAAAAATATTGACATTTTGATTAAAAAGTTCGAGATATTTTTGAAAGTTACCGGTGTTACCGACCGGTGCACCCTGCTACTTAGGATTTATTATATTGATCTAATAATGCCATTAAAACCAAGATCACCATGTATCTTTCACAGAATTCTATCTTAGTATCAGTAAAAGCTCCTGTTCCTTACGCCGCTTGTAATAAGGTTCAATATACTTTGTGGACTGTATGAGATAATAAAAATACGTGTCGTCGATTCAATGTTTTAATGCAGACTGAATAGGCATGGTAATGAGTAGAACATACCGCCCACCAAAAGGGGCTTGACACTTTTAACAAAAATAATTATTGTAAATAATTTGTATGCATTGTAAATACTTAAGTGTTTCTTAAATCAATCTCAAAATAATTGAATAAAGGTACATTTACAACATATCAACAAAAAAAACTTGTATTTCTATAACAATTTAAATAAAATTACTTCAACATGCCTTAAATTATATAAATTAATCATCTTTACTATTCACTGGTAAAAAACATAACTTAGTGATACATCTTTTAGTAACATTGTCCCCACTTTTCACGCTGTAAACCCTGGTAACGTTATCTAGTCCAGGATGCTTTGTCATAATGCGACCAAGCAACCACTTTCCTGGCGGCAGATTGTCTTGTTTTATTAAGACAATGTCATTAATTTCAAACTCTTTCCTGTGTTTTATCCACTTTGGCCTCTGTTGTAATCTAGAAAGATATTCATTTTGCCATCTTTGCCACAGTTCTCTCAACAGCCTCTGAGTATACTTCCAGCGAGATAAATGGTTTAAATTAACATCTCGCATGTCGGACGTAGGAACTACAATAGGGGCTTCTCCTATTAAAAAATGACCAGCTGTCAAGGGATTGATAGTGTCGACGTCATGATCATCTACAGGACATAGAGGGCGTGAATTTAGGCAGGATTCGATCTCACATAGAAGAGTTGTCATTTCCTCATAGGTCAAGTTCATTGTTAAGATCCTTTTCATATGGTACTTCAGAGACTTCACACCTGCCTCCCACAGGCCACCAAAATTCGGGCTGTAAGGCGGGATGAAGTGCCATTGTGTGCCGTCTTGCGCCAGAGAATCTGCCACTTTACCCTTGAACTCCAACTTAGCATTATTCCATGCCTCTACTAGATCCTTGTTAGCTCCGATGAAATTTCTACCCTGGTCGCTCCATAAATGAATGCATCTGCCTCTTCTGGCGACGAAACGTCTGAAGGCTCCAATAAAGGCTTCCGAGGTAAGGTCACCGACCAACTCAAGGTGAATGGCCTTGGTACTCATGCATATAAAAGCATAGCATATAGAAATATAAGCCTTCATGGTTCTGCCTCCTCTTCCCTTTGATAACAGAACTGTGTATGGGCCAGCAAAATCTACACCACTGTGTAGAAAAGGGCGTGATGGTGTAACTCTAACACGAGGAAGATCTCCCATTATTTGGGTCCTGGATTTGGCTGACACTCTTGCGCAAACTAAGCATCTGTGTATGTGCGATTTCACCGCATTCTTCGCTTTTATGATCCAGTATTTGGATCTCAAATAGCAAAGCATCAGCTGCACACCTCCGTGAAGTGTTCTTTGATGTGCATCGGCGATAATAAATTTACTAAGAGTGTGTTTACTATCCAAAATAATAGGATGCTTATTATCATTACTAAGGTTGGCGTGTCTAAGCCTGCCACCAACTCGTAGTATTTTCTCGTCATCTATGAATGGATTCAATGATTTCAGATGACTTTTCTGTTTCACTTGCTTTGCTCTCATAATTGTTTCTATTTCTTCTATGAAACTTTGATTCTGCGACTTTCTTATACATATCTTCAAAGCATATTCTAAATCTTCAGTAGTGATATCTTCTAGAATATTATAATTCTTTTTAAAATTTAAAAATTCTGTAATGTTCTGTAAATGTTTTCTGTAATTCTTGTAAATTAGTAAAATTTTCCATATTCAAAAATTCTCTGTCTTCTACTACTTGTACTGTATTTAACAAAACCTTTACTTGTCTTGTCTCTAAATCTGTTTGACTTATATTTGGCCTTCTAAATTCCATATTTCTTTCCAAGAGAAACTCTGGGCCGTACCACCATAATGAGTTTTCTTGCAATTCCGATATTGTTGTGCCTCGTGATGCAACGTCTGCTGGATTTTCTTCAGAATGGACGTGGTACCACTGACTGTTGCTCACATTTTCTAATATTTCTACTACACGATTCGCCACAAAAGGCTTCCATCGATTAGGCTCGCCAACAAGCCAGGACAAAACTATAGATGAATCAGTCCATGCGTAGACTTGTGTGGATGGTATTCTCATTGCCTCAGCAGCGTGATGTATCAACTTTGACAAAAGTACTGCTCCGCATAACTCCAGACGAGGCACAGATATTGTTTTCACAGGGGCCACCTTGGTTTTCGCAGCGACAATGCTCGTTTTGATAGCTCCGTCTGAATCTATAACTCGAGAATATACCACTGCTGACATGGCGTGCATGGATGCGTCGCTAAACCCATGAAGTGTGATATTATGCTTGGCGGTACTAAGTGTATTGAGCCATCTTTTGATCTTGATTCTATTGAGATGGTTTAGGTCGTTTCGAATATCAAACCATTGCTTTTCTAAGTCATCACCTACATGTTCGTCCCATCCAATGCCTTGTAGCCACAACCTTTGTACGAATATTTTCGCTGTAATGACTACGGGTGCGATCCAGCCGAGGGGATCGAACAGTCGTTGTAAATCAGCTAGAACTGACCTCTTTGTTGTGAGTTTTGAAATAGGTGGTAGTGTCAACGTGTACTGAAATTCATCATCACCTAAATTCCAAGCTATTCCTAAGGCTTTAACAGTTCCTTCCATTTTAATATCTAAACTTGCCTTTGCCGATCTGTCGTTGGGTTCGATGGATTGAAGGAATTCAGCATTGTTAGAGGTCCACTTTCTTAGTTTAAACTTGCCTTTATTGAGAATGGTTTGTAATTGTTCGCTAATCTCAATAGCTTCTAAAACAGTGTCGCAGCCAGAAATGAGATCGTCGACATAAAAATCTTCTTCGATCATTTTGCATGCGACTGGGTAACTTCTACCTTCGTCATGTGCCAACTGCATAAGAGTTTTGATGGCAAGGTATGGTGCCGAAGCGGTTCCAAAAGTTACTGTCAGAAGTCTGTAGTCCTTGACCTCATCAAATGTAGAAGTATTCTGTGTCTGTCGCCATAATACTCTTTGGAAGTCAAAACAGTCTTTAGTGACCAAAACCATCCTATACATCTTCTCAATGTCACTTGCAAAACAAATTTTATGTAATCGGCATCTCATTATGATACTCCTTAAATCTTCTTGAAGGACTGGTCCGGTCAAAAGTTCGTCATTGAGTGATATTCCGTTGACACCCTTGCAAGAAGCGTCGAATACTATTCGTGTCTTGGTAGTCTCCTTTTCAGTTCGAACAACTGCGTGATGTGGTAGATACACTGAATTGTTAGGAATTTCTTCTACTGATACTTCTTCCATATGTCCCATTTTAATATATTCTTCTATCACTTCAGTGTAGGCCCTTTTCAATTCTTGGTTTTTATTCAATTTTTGTTCTAGGTACTCTAATCTTCTTAACGCAATGCTTCGCGTATTTCCTTCTACTGATTTAGGATTATTTGTTTTGAATGGTAGCTTCACGATATATCGTCCTTCTTCGTTTCTTTTATAGGTTGTTTCATATATCTTCTCACAAAGCTCTTCATCTTTTGTTAACCTTCTTGTTTTGTTTGTATCTACTTCCCATAAGACCTTTAACATATCGTCAACTTCTACCTGATGATGCATGACGATCATAGATTGCTCTGGTTGTGTGTTGTCATCTATTTTCCCAAATAAAATCCATCCAAGACTGGTTTTTTGCGCGCATGGTGAACCTGGAGGACCCTTCATGACCCCATTCAGTAGTATTTGTGCGTACTCTTCATGACCCAAAAGCAGATCTATTGTGGTTGAGTTGTAGTAGTTAGGGTCAGCTAGACTAAGCCCTGTGAGGTGAGGCCAGTCTTTTACCCTTATTGTTGTTTTTGGAATCTCAGTAGTCAGTTGTTTGCTTATGACGTAAGCATCAATCTTGAGGTTGAATTTCGAACACCTTGATAATACCTCGACCTGAACTACTTGCTTGATTTTCGACTTCATAGAACCCATTCCTATTATGCTTCCTGTAACTGATTGTCTTTTAAGCTTCAATGTTTGAGCGGCTCTTTCGGTAATAAAACAACTTTCTGATCCGGGGTCTATTAGCGCCCTCAACACAGTAGTGTGCCCATCTATACTTCGTATTAAAACTACTGCCGTCGCTAATAGTGCAATTTTCTTTCTTTTCCCGGTGTAAATTTGTGATTGTGACGTCATCACTGTATTGACGCTCGTTTTGACTTCTTCTCCACCTTCTTCTTTGTTTTGCGTTGTTTCCTTCGGCTGAGTTTCCTTACTTGGTGAACCTTGGGTAACTGTGGTTGTTCCCTTTCGATGAAGAAGTGTGTGATGACGTTTTCGACAGAGTCTGCATGATGTGGACAGCCTACAATTCTTAACGGAGTGTCCAGGAACCAAGCAATTAAAACAGATAAACTTGCTTTTCACTACTTCATATCTTTGCGTCGGTTCCAATTTTCCGAAGTCTTTGCAATGACTGATTGTATGGTCACCCTTACACATAGAACATTCATTCTTTTCAGCAGTAGAAATATGCAGCGAACGTTCTCGAACCTTTTCTTTTGACGAAGTAGGTGAAATCAGCTCAAGCGTACGAAATCTTGATTCTAAAAACTTCATTAATGACAATAACGTTGGCAGCGTATCACCGTCATTTATACTGACATGTTCTTCCCACTCTTTATGTAACTCCATATCCATCTTTTGCACGACAACAAACACAATCATCGGGTCCCAAGTTTCAATTTTAAGGCCTTGATTTTTTAGACTATGAAGGCACTCTGTAGTAGTATCGTGTAAGGACTTGATGTGGTTAGCAGTCTGGTTGGGAAGTTTCTTTTGATTAAACATGCGCTTGAGTAATGACGTAACTATAAGTCGTTTGTTACTATATCGATTTTTCAGAATATCCCACGCTTGGGTATAATTCTCTTCAATAATTTGAATATGCTTGAGTAAGGCTTCAGCTTCGCCAGTAACGCTCGTCTTTAAATAATGCAGTTTCTGCACACTGCTGAGTGTTGCGTTTTGGTGAACCAATGACAAAAATAAGTCTTGAAAAGTTGGCCAATCTTCGTAATTACCCGTAAATGAAGGCAATTGTATCCTTGGTAATTTGACTTGTGGAGCTTGTACATTCTGGTTTATTGTGTTGGAAGCATCGACAATCATTTTAGCTTGTCCAGATGCCGATGCTGCTGACGTTAACAAATCCTTAATATCAGCCTTGATTTGCATAAACGTTTCTTCACATAAACTGTATTCATCCTTATTAAAATACTCGAACTGTTTACGTTTATCTTTCGTAACCACTTTTAATAAATTTCTATGTGCACTTTTAAACGATATCCAATACTCGTCAATACACTGTATTTTTGCTTCTAAATAGCCTGTGGTTAGACGTGCTTTGGGACACTTCTTAAAGTTCTCTTTAGTTTTAATAATGATGTTGTATAAATCTTCCAATTCACTAAGAATTTGATCGGCTGTTTCCATCGTTGTAGTGGTTCTTTAAGTGTAAAATTTACACCAATGTGTAGCACAATTCTTGAAGATGAAAGCTCGATA
Source organism: Lithophane semibrunnea (assembly GCA_947363905.1). Lineage (NCBI taxonomy): Eukaryota > Metazoa > Arthropoda > Insecta > Lepidoptera > Noctuidae > Lithophane > Lithophane semibrunnea. Next base: position 9,777,768 of record OX376197.1, on the reverse strand, counting down.
ACACAAGTCACTCGAAATATCTTGAAAATCACCAATTTGTCTCAAATTGTCCAAATGCAACGAACACGTGTTTACATTTTAACAACAACAACTTTTTGCACTGAACTCGGCGTAGGAATGCGGTCACGTTATCGCTTGATCTATCCGGCTCGTTTGGACCAAAATGTTCCTTACGCCGCTTGTAATAAGGTTCAATATACTTTGTGGACTGTATGAGATAATAAAAATACGTGTCGTCGATTCAATGTTTTAATGCAGACTGAATAGGCATGGTAATGAGTAGAACAGCTCCTAAAGGATTGGAATGCATAAGCTTGCATAGTTAGCACATTCATAATAATTATGAAAGTTCTGTTATTTATTTTTGCCTCCTTGGTAGTCATGTAGCTTTTGCTAAACTGGTACTTTTTAAAGAAAGATTGATTCATACCCTAACTCAAAAAAAAAACGAAAATCACTCCATGTAAAATACTGGTACTCAGCTGCATACGGTTAAAACATTGAACCTGACCCCGACATAGTCGGGTAGGCACAGGTGATGAAATACATGACCAAGTCACAATAATTTAGGAATATTAAAGTAGCCATTTTCTTTTTACAGAAATTACGCAAGCAGCAATGATTTTCAAAAGATTATCAAATAGTAATGATGATAGAAAAAAACAGAGAGATTTCTTTTTTAATACTTTCAATAAATCATTCGATCGGACAAAGCCTGAAGAACCGATTCATTGTTAGTGTCATGGACACAGCAGTCTTATTATCATCATGTACAATCAGATGCAGAATGCAAACAAAGTTTGGACATTATAATAAGCTTAATTGTTTTGCATTCAAGGAAGTTTATGTTGATTCGAGTTACATAAAAATAAAAAGATCCACTCTACGTAAAGAATAATGAATTGTCATCGTACTTGCACTGCACCTACTGTTGAAGAAGTCAAAACATTTAAAAATAATTTTCCCGTAATGTTGGTAAACCAAACCAAGTTTGACAAACTTGATTCTACCAATGTTGTAACTGACTCCTGAAATTGACTGTGGTATATTTCCGATGTGGACACAAACAAACATGGTTATTTATTCATTTCGATTCTTGATAGTAATACCTTCTATAAAATTTCAACAATAAGAAGACGAATGACTATACAGCAGTTTAATTTTTATGGTGTATTTATTTCTCTTTGAACAAGACTATATTTTTCTGAATAAAACACCTACCCACTTATAGGTAAATAAGTTATCTAAATTAAAATGTAATTATTACAAAAAACTGTTAATGATAGAAATTCATCACTTTCAATAATTGATAAAGAAAGTGTAAGTGATCAATTTAATGACAAAATACTGAATTCACTTCTACACCTGAATGTACACACGGCTACACATTAAGCTATACATTTCCACTATAAGCTGACCTCGCATTGTACTGAAATCCTATACAATACGAGATCAGCATAAACTGGAAATGTATAGCTTGATGTGTAGCCGTGTGTACCTGTACCATAAGGTGACATTATCGAAAAGATTGATTGCGCTACGTCACGTATTTGTCTTTACAAATATTATTATAGCTGGAAGGCAAATAATCATCTCGAGTTCCGTAACAATTGATGTCAATACCAAACTAAACATTCAACTGTCGTTTCGCAATAACAATTAACACTTTATCAGCATCAGTAACAATTATTTAAATGAGCATTAGGATCATTTTAAAACATGTGACTTATTATGTACGTAATGCTTATTGCTTACTTACGTACTACGTACCTATTTGTTTAGAAATGTCTTAGAAATACGCGTCTATTTTGTTGAACACGTTGACCTCACAAGTATTGACTTCAGTGTTTGAAAACAAATGCCAACGTCTCATTCATTATGAACCACTGGTGATAATATTATATTCAAAGTGGTTCAAATGACGTCAATACAAAATATAAGTTTTAAAATACTTGCAGCTATTTAACCCTAATATTATGCAATTAGTGAATAAAGGACGGATTTAAAGCGAGGGCCAGAGGTGAATCACGAGCAAGTGAAGGATTCTAACGACTGAATCACGACCGTAGGGAGTGATTCATCCTGCCAGGGTTGCGGGTTAGTCCGAAAGGGATACCGGGACCTTGGCAACAGGCAACTGACTCTGAACTGGAACACGGGTGGGTTTTAGTCAGTAAAAGTCTGACACGCCCTTACGCTCCGCCCAGAGCGGGAGAAGAGCCACTGGATGACTTCCCACCTACAAAAAAAAAAAAAAAAAGGGAGTGATTCATGATGATTGAATCACGAGCATAGCGTAGCGAGTGATTCAAGTATTAGAATCCTGAACGATGCGAGTGATTCATGGCCCTCGATATAAATACGTTTTTTTTTTTTCAAAAGTTGCATACTATACTTTATACCATGACTACGAGAAAAAGAACTTGCAAGTTCGAGTATGTTGCTATGTCAATGTTATGCCTTGTTTTTATAGTAACTTCAGCGTAGCATAGAATACATACTCCGTAATGTCAATGACTTCTTTTTCTTCGACAACTCATTAAAATAAGTTAGGAAAACAGACTCTGAAAATGTGCCAGAAGCTTGATTTTCATTTTTCCATTTGCAAAACTCATCGTAGGCTTTGATGTAAACCAGCCGTGATTTGTTGGGTAGCAAGCCTTCTACTATATCGGCCGCCCTCTCTGTCATAAACTCAGGTGTTAACACATCTTCATCACTTGAATACATTTTCAATCGATTTATTAATTAACACTAAACTTTTAGTTCGTACAACTTACAATATTTAACCGATCGATTCCCATTGACTCGCCATAGCGCCAATGAGAGGCGGCGGAAGGCGTGGGCGGTGTGGGCGACCGCCTACGGCCTCGCGGTCCGAGGGGCCTCACACCACGACGGTTTATGCATTACTTAAAAACCGTGAACGCGACGAAAAAGTTTACTCTTCATAAAATGATAAATACAGGATGTAAGGGTAAACACTCTTGTCATTCAAACCATGGGTAGTTGACTTAAATATAAAAATAAATGACCGAACACAACAAAAAAAAAAACGTTATTTTCATTAAAAGATTTCAAAAAGTTTCTATCTGATACCGTGCTTGCTAGCAAAACAGCTGACTGACTAAGGGAGGGATCGCGCTCGCTGCCGGTCAGGTCACATCCCGTAACCCCCGCCCGTATTGAGACGCAAGTTCGTTGCGCTAGCGCATAGGGCAACGAACTTGCGTCTCTTATGGTAAAATTTAGATCTAAAAAATTAAAAAAAAAAGTTGTAATTTTCCATTGATTTTACGATCTATAAATGAAACCAAACCACTGGTTGCAAGGATAACGGTGTTTACCCTAACACCCTGTATATTGACATGTTTTTATTTAGTTTAGCAACATTTACTAGCGTTGCGTTGCTATCGTGGCGAATCCCCGCGAGCCAGAGCTGGGGATTTCCCATTCTGTTTGTTTACGTTACTTTCAACGGCTAGGAAGTCAATCAAAGTATCGGGTGCGGTCCGACCAGGGCCCCCGATTCTGGGGGCCCCCAAATCTTTAGAAATACTTTTTAATCAAATCCCAAACAAGGCCAAAATATGTTCAGTAAGTAAAAGGCAGTATTTGTTGGAGACCCCCTAAATATAAACGTAGAGTGCTAAAATTTTCGGTCTCGCTTCGCTCGCTCTTGCATCCTACAATCTCTTTTTTTCTCAGACTTTTCTGTAAAAGTTGGCAAAGTAAGTCCTATTTAAGTAAGAACGTATTGTCAAAGAAAACCAACCAAGCTATCAGCGGCGGGGTCCTAAAATTTTCGGGCTCGCTCTTACATCCTACGTTCCCAGACTATTCTGTATGGGTCGACAATGTAATTCCTATTTTTAACCGACTTCTTCAAAAAGGAGGAGGTTCTCAATTCGTCTGTATGTTTTAAAAGTGATTCATGATGATTGAATCACGAGCATAGCGAGTGATTCAATTGTTAGAATCCTGAACGACGCGAGTGATTCATGGCCCTCGATATAAATCCGTTTTTTTTATACCATGACTACGAGAAAAAGAACTTTGAGTATGTTGTTATGTCAATGTTATGCCTTGGTTTTATAGTACCTACACCGTAGCATAGAATTCATACTCCATAATGTCGATGACTTCTTTTTCTTCGACAACTCATTAAAATAAGTTAGGAAAACAGACTGAAAATGTGCCAGAAGCTTGATTGTCATTTTTCCATTTGCAAAACTCATCAGGCTTTGATGTAAACCAGCTGTGATTTGTTAGGTAGCAAGTTTTTTATATCTATAGTATCTCTCTTTCATAAACTCAGGTGTTAACACATCTTCATCACTTGAAAACATTTTCAATCGATTTATTAGTAACCCTAAACGTTTTGTTCGTATAACTTACAATATCTAAAAGAGCGCCAATTTACTAATGTCACTAAAGAATACAAAACAGTTTTTATTCTAATGCTAACCTCGTGATCGAAAATCAAATCAAATAGGAGTTTGTATAGCATTGAGATGGACTTCGAATATATTGGTGTTCTAAATTCAAACAGCAAAACAGTGATTTTTTATTCACTGTTTTCAGTGACTAAAAAAAAAATCAAGTAATAAAAACTAAAACCCAACTACGACTTAAAAGGTATAAACAAGACACCACAGACAGACAAATTAAAAATCCGGAGTCACACGTGTTAGGGCATAAATCGAGCAGATTACGTGTGACTCCGGATTTTTAATTTGTCTGTCTGTGGTTTCTTGTTTATACCTTTTAAGTCGTAGTTGGGTTTTAGTTTTTATTACTTGATTTTTTTTTAAATTCTTTTGGGGTCATAATATATATATTTTTGAAATGTGCTCATTAAGCCCTTTCATTTGATACCCAACATGGTACGATTAAACCATTTTTTTTTTTAAGTTCCTCACTTTATGTCCTCTAGAGGGCGCCATTTTAATTTAATGTGACTTCACATAGCCTATAACCAGCGGACAATCACGACGCTTCTAACGATACCTCATTTGTCAAATTGTGATAAGTGGTTTGAAAGATAGGAGGGAACAGATGAACATACATACATACATACCGGTCAAAATCATAACCCTCCTTTTTTCTTCGCCGTAGTCGGGTAATAAGCTTTTTAGAGGGGGAATGGTATAAAGAAATATATTTCTTTTACAGGTGGCGCGATCGCTCACGATAAAATAAAATATCTTAGAAAAGACAACTTATGCAGGCAGAATAATGGATGGATTTCATACACTTTATGCAATAAGAATAAAATTAATACAGCCTGTACTTAGTACACACACATACAGCTTTATAATGTGTAACTTATTTTCGCAAGCGACTTTATTTGTTTCATTTTGACAGTTCAACAACATTCAAAACTAAATTATATGCTTATTGTATTGTATTTTTGTCACCTTGTTTTGAACTGTGTCTGTTATTCGGATAAATAAACAATTTTATTATTATTATTATATTCATTGCATTATTTACGTTGTTGAGTAGATTTTTTTGAAGCAAGTTGCAAGTTTTGAAGCAATGGATTACACGTTTGTTTCAAACCGATTCCAATTCTGATCGATCGTGTATTACGCAATTAGGATGCTGGTTGTATATATTTTACCTCTACAGACTTACATTTTGTGAATATTTTGAAGACCTTAATTTTTCAGCAGGTTACGAAATCCACATGAAATCTTCGTAATTCTTCCTAAGTCCTCAGACAAATAAGCGTGCATGTGGTATGTAAGTTTAGTAAGAAGGTTTCTGCCGTGGAATGTAAAAATGCGTTCTATAGGCGTCAAGGCAATAAAGAGAATGCCACTTTCATGGTGCTGATATAAATAATGCCGTCCTACGTCATGCGTTGCGTAACTTGACTAACTTGATAGAATGTTAAATGCTAGCCAGGCCACACCTGCGAAAATAAATACTTTACCTTTTACGCGATACCAAAACAATATTCGATTCAAGTTGTATTTCCATTGCAGTTAATAATTTAGAATAACGTGAGTCAACGACATTCATAGTCATCATAGCTAATAATGTAGGTAGGTGCACTAGGTACCCGTGTCAATCATCACATCACGTACCGACCGACTTACGGGTTAATGAATAATATTGTAGGCATTTTGGTAAGTAAATAATTATTTATTAGACTTAGTTAAATCATAATTAGATTTAATAACAAAAATTACAATCATTACAAATGGCGTTCTGTAGTTTCTAACTATCCCACGAAAAGGAGTGAGTTTATGTATGTATAAAACTATATTTAGAGCTTGAATTTAAAACTTGTACAAAAGTGTCTCGTGTCGATCAGGCGATAATTACAAAAACAAACAGGTATTTCTATGACGTCTGGGACAAGCCTCCAAGCCAAGTTTACTGAGAAATCAAAACAAGTTGTTGATGCCTTATGTAGAAGTGTTAACAATCATGCAAATAATCGTGTCTCAGACATCTGTGACGAACTGACGACGAAAACGAAAACATAGATTAGATAACTCTGGGAGTTTCTGCTATCCAAGACTAACTACAAAAAAATGTGTTATTAGCGTGTTTTTTATGTTATTGGGTGGCTGACACGAGTGGCAACTGGCAATCGAGTAGCCACCGCGCCGAGGCACACCTGCAATACAAGACGCAGTGAAGAAAAGTTATGTGATGTTACAAACTTTTTAACCCTGAAAATTTCAGTGCAATATTTTACGGTTCAATAGTTATGACCATCTTTCTATCAGGGCTATCAATTTTTTTTTTTTTTCAGGACGTAGTAGAGGTGTCGCCCTTTGGTGTAGGCCCCGCTCGCCCCTTAGATTAAAATGTCCCACTCGCCCCGTTTTTTATTATTTTTGTGTACCGATCTGCCCCTTACGAAGGGGCGAGTAGAAAATTGACATTTAAATAATTATTTTGAAGTACCGACTCGCCCTTTGCGGCTTTGAAATTTAACCAAAAAAGGTACAGTCAAACAGAAAAATGCACACGTTATGAATAACGCTATATTTGATTACTTTAATAACTCTATCTGTAATCTCACCAACTCGTGACACTTGTGATAGTTTTTGCTACCTGCCTTACCTATTATAACAAAAGGAACCTTTTTCATGGGTCCAATAAACAAAAGGTTTGTTAAAATATGTTACCCGTTGAGAGAGTCATATATATAATGCTTTCTTTTTCTATGTTCGTATTATAATGTGGAAGGGATGCGTTTTACGTTATTTGCTAATTAGTTTAGTACTTATCTCCAAGTATAACAAAACGTGAATTTATGAAAGCCTAGTCCTTTTACTAGCCTTTCATCCAAATCTTATTATTGGGATAATACTAATGATTGTAATATTATCTTGAATTCATGCAAGCCTAGTACTTTTTGTTAGTTATAAACTATTGATGTCCCTTTCATCCAAATCTTAATATTGGGATAATACTATTGTAATATACTATCTTGAATTCATGCAAGCCTAGTACTTTTTGTTAGGTTTTGATTGAAGTTTAAAGAGAACAATATTTATTTTAATATTTAAAAACTTAAAGAGTGCTGACTGTACTTTTAACCTACTAGCAATCGGCGGCGACCGGGGCCATCTAATATTCTAAGGGGCGAATGGGTACACTTAGGTAATCAGGGGCAAGATCCAAGGGGCGAGCGGGGCCTACACCCGCCCTTTCTTGTGGTAATACTTTTACGCAGCTAGAAAACATGTGTACAATAAGAAAAAACATTTACTGCAAAAGCTTTGATCTGGCAAAACATTTACTCAATTTTCGAGCGATTTTCATGGGAAAAAGTTTCACTAGCGAAAAAAAAATCTCAGGATTACAAAGTTTGGAAATGAACTTGCCCACGCCCCTGTTCGATTTGATACATAATTCCAGGGACACCCTGTATAGATAGATATAAGTAAATGATTTTCCCTATCTCCTGAGCTAGTTTAAAACTTTATTACATACAGGAGCCAGTGCATTCCCCATAACATAAGTTACCAATTATGCCAAAAAATTGTATAGGTATTTAGATAAGGTAATACCTAAAATACCTAATGATGCACATGTAGGTAGGTAGCTGCCTAGCTAGGTGCTAAATATAATGGAAAATTAAATAACATTTTGAGAATTAATTACTTACGTTATCAAGTTCTCCTTATCAGAGATACGTACTCTAGCTATTGTATCCGCATAAAGCGTAGTACAAATTGCTACCAACAAATTGCAATACCTACAAATTGTTTTACACCGCTCCGAATCAGAAGGTCTTTATGGAAAAATGTCATTGTTTGCAGAACGTCCACATGTTAAAACGTCTATTAGTTGACAATGTCTAGAGTGGCAAAACGACTTACTAGTAAAACGTCCATAATGTGAAATCGTCACGAATGTGAAGTAGGTACAGTCATCAATAGATGTAGCTATTTATTTCTTGATGCGTTTTATTAATTAATTTCACAAAAAATGGATTCAAAATAAACAAGGGCATGTGGAACCACGAACAATGAAGGGTTCCGTAGTTAGGATGAAATTATCCCGTTCGTCGATTATTACTCGGTAACTTGTAGAGCCCATGTAGCGGTGATAGTTTTCCTTTTAATTATCGTTATATATAGGTACTACTGCCGTGAATTTTTTGACATATCCAAACCAACCATTTAGCTGGCAGGGGACACATGACTAACAAAAATTTGCACTTGCTTTAAAACTTAATATTTCGCAAACGAATCCCTGAATCCAACTCCCATTATTTTTAAACGACCTTTTCAACGATACGATACCCCACACTATGGGATTGACGAGGAAAAAAAAACCATTCCAACTTTACGTGAAGCGGAGGTACCTACCCTAAAAACAAATATTTTGTACTATTTTTTTTTACCACTTGTCGGCGTGATTTGTATGTATGGACCCATACCAAATTTCAGCTTTCCAGTACCAACAGTGTCTGAGCTAAGCCGCGGACAGACAGACGGAAGGATATGGCGAATGTTGACTACGGAACCCTAATGATGTAATTTTCGACCGAAAATATAATAAGAGGGAAATTGATAAACTTAATAACCAGGAGATCACACCGTTTACATTTATAAAACTAGTGAGAGTGACCCATATAAAACGCATTGTCTTTGGAGATTAACGTGTAATAAAACGTATTTATGAGGAACTAAAAAATAGTGTATTTTATTTTGTTTCTTTAAAAACTAAAAGTAAAGATAACTTCCCATTGTTTTCTTGACTGTCCCTGACCTTTTGCATTATAGACGATTTCACATTTTGGACGTTTCACTAGTAAGTCGTTTTGCCACTCTAGATATTGTCAACTAATAGACGTTTTAACATGTGGACGTTCTTCAAACAATGACATTTTCCCATAAAGACCTTCTGATTCGTAGCGCACAAATTCGAATACCACTACCTGCTATGTAAATATCATTGAAGGAGAAAATTAAGATATCTTATATCTTCTAGATCAGTGTTTTTCAACCTGTGGGTGACCCACAGGAATTAACACAAGAATTAATTGTTCTATAAAATTCGCAGAATTGACATTAGGAAATTCCGTGAATTGCAGCACGCATATAAGACTGCATGCCCACCGTAAAAACGAGTTTTGTTTTTGAAGAATTGACAAAATGACAGATAATCAATCACAATCTGACATTTTGTCTATTCTTTCGCATAATAGTCTATAAAAGTAAGTACTTACTATCTATCTCTCTACGCGCAATCGTGCGCGATAGACATGCTTGTGAATTTTGCAACTGGGTATGTTTATAGGTATGAAAGGATGCAATGCGCATGATTTGATGACGGACTACATTAAAGTAGGTAATTAATTCAAAGTCTATGGAACAGTTGGTAAGCATTTTGACCCTGAACTGTTTCGTCAGCAGAGTAGGCAATGAATTGGCTGTTTGCCAATTGCCAAGTCCAGTTTTAACCGTAAACCGTCTAATTCCTCAATAGTTATGTTTTGAATGTTATGATGCATTTAAAATTCCATCCGTCGAATACCTATAGTACTATAGGTATTCGACGGATGGAATTTTAAATCGACGCATGGAATTTTGTCATGCTGGGACTATATTGTCGCGTTATCCCGAACTATACTTCGTGCGCTCTCTCTCGCACACCGATCAACGTCTCGACGAGCAACAGAGAGCGCACGAAGTATAGTTCGCGATAGCACAAAAATGTCTTCAGGCGCATTGAATGGTATTTTCAATTTTTACTGGCAAGTCAAAACAATATTTCGCCTACTTGAATAACGTGACCTGTCATGGGTACAAAGATAACAATACAATCTCTGAAGATATGGTAAACGTGTTCCTGCAATTACCTATGTACCTAACAATACTAAAATGGCATCAATCTTATTATTCCGGTGACGTCATATCTTATCATCGTGCATCCGACTTTCTGCGCTTGGAAACAGATAAAGCTCTAATAATACAATACATTACTTAAAATCTTATCATAATCACAGATTTTATGAACTGTTTGCCATTAAGATACCTAATCATAAATAAGTATGGTATATATTTTTTATACTTAAATTATTTAAATCAATTATTTCCATCTTACCAAGCTGGGAATTACAATGGTGAATAGTCGTTTAAAAAATTCCAAAAGTCCTTCTAACCCAGACAATAAAAAATGGAAGAACCTCTTCAGTCTCAAATCTATACGGAGCTACTTACATTAGAATTAATTATAATAATAATCTTAGTTCATGTTTATAAATCATGTACACGTGTCCCGTACATGTAGGTAGGTACACGATTTCAAGAAATTCTGATCTTATTTCTATGGCATTAGAACATTCTTTCAAATACCCAAGCAAACTATTTTATGCTTGCCAAGAACGTAGCTGTGCATTCATAATACATTCTATTTTAGTTCATTTATTGCTTGCATGCATACACCACTTTAGACAATGCTTAAGAATCTTAATTACTTGATTTGTTGGTAAACTAAAATAAATGAAAGCACCTTTATAGTTGTACCTACAATATTCACTCTGATCAAAACTGCTTTTGACCTCACATAATTTTAATATCAGACTGTGTGATCATTAACAATTTATGTCTTTGAAAAAGTATGAAGTTAAAATATAATGATGAAAAGATTGAAACTGCATTTCTTTTACTTTAACCAAAGAAAAACCTATCGCCAAACAAAAAAACTACTAAAATTTTGAAACAGGTTTTCAGCCAAAAACGCAAATCCGGTTGAACTCTAATATACAGAACATTATCTAAGCTGCCAATAATTTAACTATAATAATGGGTGCTCTGCGAAACATACTTATTACCATACTCAATGTAGAATTTAAAACAATAACTAAGCTACCAATAAATTAACTATTCATGATAATTCATAAATTATGCTCTGCCAAGCCATTTATTAGGTCAAGACAGGCCATTACTCAGCAGCAGCAGTTTATTCATTGTGATGAACACCGGCAATTTCCTTATTAGGGCAGTGCCAACATGGATTACAGTCTTTGTTGTAGTGGTCTATGGAGAGACTCTTGTTCTCTTGAAAAGTCTTGCCCAACCCATTAGGGAATGCAGGTGTCGTGTGACTCTTGATGAGTCCTAAATATTAACATAAATGTATAAAAATAGAATAGGTACTCACCTGGCAGGCTTTGTTTTCATCCAACTGGAAAGTGTGAATCCATCCTTAAGTTCTGGGTCACTTGAAGCCATTTTAATCTCTTTGTAGAATGAAAACCAAACTTTATAATAAAATCACTTATCTACTGAGAATAATAAGACATCTGTCTTGAATGTACACAAAAACTGAATGATGTTTTATCTTGAGCAGAAATGATAAGATTGTTTCAGTTGGCAATATTGTGTGACAACATTATGAAACAAGAAAACAAAAGGAAATATTTTAATAACAAGTAAGTAACTATTAAACGAAATAAATTAACTGAGCTGTGAGCTCAAGACACCCTTTGGGCTTCACTAGACTTCATTGAAAGAGATGATGAAGTCATCTGAAACAAAATATTCAACAGTTATGAGAAATATGAGCAGTGTGTGTTATTATTGCCTTGAGATTTGATCAGCCACAAGTGTCATCTTAGAAGGTAATGAAAATGTCATTGATTTATTACAATTGTTTTTTTTATTTATTGCCTTCAGATGTCCTTGTTTTTTAATACAGTTTTAACAACAACTCTTGATGTGGTCCTGTGCCACAAGTTATGGCCATACTTCTGGTTGTATTCATTAATTGACATAAAAAATAGTCTAAATACAATTGTATAATTATAATCCTATGCCACAATGTTGAATAGTTCTGTTTTTGAAGGCTATTATAGGTCACGAGTTTGTGCTCTGATGTAGTTAATGTCTTGGCTGTGAAGGTTCATGCACAGTGTGGACACATTAGGATACAAAAATACAGTATACAATATTAAACACCTAACCAAAGTAATGTAGCAATTTTCGGAATAAATGAATCACTTAAAAATCTAAAAGAATTTCCGTAAAACAACAATATTATTTGTTTAAAATCACGCCCATGACCTGAATCTACTCACCGCTGAGTATCAACATAAAATAACTAAACTAAACATGTAGGTATTGCTTTTTCCTTGTTTATCAATTGGCTTGTAGGTAATTTCCATAGGTTTTCTACAGCTGCCACTCATAGTAATTAGTCACGTGCAAACACAGTACAACTTTTTATTCTCACCACAACATCAACTCATTACAATATCCTTTGACCAGAGACATTTTATGATTCATGGGCATTTAGATCTCTGATTTAAAATATTAAAAAAGTATCTTTTTGATGCAAGGGCTGTTTGGATATACCTACTTAAATTTGACTTTTGAGTTTAACTATTGTTTTGCAAGTGCATTTTTTTATTCTTATACACATAATATTTATAACAATATTTTCTATAACAATAAAACTATGATTACCTTTTGACAAGATTTCACTATACTTTTAGCTTAGCATAATCTAATATGGAACTAAATGGAAAGTACGTGGATTTCGTTCGATTTGCTGCAGAAAATAAGGCAGTAGGGCCATAGGCATTTACACGTCTTATCTACATTATTCGTGCAGTGATGCAGTCATAAGTGCGTTATATAGCGACATACACTTATTATCAATCACGAGGCGGATCCACGAGACTATAATGTTAGTTTCAATGCCATCACAATTCCAATCTAATTAGTGGACGTTCAGATGTTCTGGTTATGATTCTAGATACAAATATACAGACAAAGCTAATGGCATGACATCTCAATAGTTACAACGAATGACCAAATTGTTTACAAATATTGGTATCGCAAAACAATACAATGCAATCCGTCCGCAATACAGAATTGTTGCATCTCCATAACATACGGCTGAAATAACACACGTAACATCCCAGATTGCGAAAGAACGCGTTTACCTAGGATTCTAAAAGTAACAAAATGTAGGTATTAACTTACAGTTTCAAGAATAATGTCTGAAGCACAAATATTTTTCAACATTATAACGAATTTACAATACAACCAACTCAATGCACGAGATCCAAGCAAGCAAGACAAAGCAAAGACAACGAAGACAACAAAAATGGCAGGCGTAGAGATGTCCATGTCCAATGTAAACTTACTAAGATATGACCATGTCCACATCACAAAAAATATGAAAATTATTGTTACAAAGGAAAGAAAAAAAAATGATTCCTTTGTAACAATACTTCAGGAGTATTCCTTTTTTATGGATATTATATGACTTATTCATTATAAAGACCCTTTATTTCAAAGACAATTTAATATTGTTTTATGTAAGTTAAAGGGTTAATAGACATTAACGTTGTGCGAGCAAGTACGCGTACTTATGACTCGGCGAGCTTACTCGCCCGTCTGTCATCCGTTTAAAGTCGCGAACTTAAAGACCTCCTTTAAGTCTATCACCCACTTTTAAGACTAAAAGCGTACAACAGAAATAACCTGATGAGAGTTGAAAACCCACTCAAGGACCTACCTGACTGAAAAACTTCAGAGATAGTAATTCTAGCACTGCTCTAATATGATAATACAAAACACCGATACTTTTACTATAATTTACATAATATAAACACATCACAAATGCCTGTAGGTAAAGAAAACATTCTTAGTTGCCTTGGGAGCATCACCTGTATATGAATTTCTCACAGTTTTCGTCTTTTAACATGTTTGGCAAGTCGGTACCCTATGTATTTTGCAGTTATAGGTACAGGTGGGTAAGGGTTACACCTTCAACTGTCATTAACGAGACACAATAGAATTTTAATTGTTATCGGCCATTAGAACGCCAATCGACAGTTGAGCGGAAGAGTCTGGCAAACGAAAGTTAATCCTGAAAACACGCGCGAAATTAAAAATAAAAACAAGATCCCTAGTGCAATAACACGTTTTGATACTTGAAATTTTATTTTATGAAAACGAAATGAAATGAAATTTCAACAATTGACACTTATCAATTATCGCGATAAGTTGTAGTAATCGTATGTGAGTGCACATACGATTATCGCTATGTCATCGCGACAATCAACGCCATTTCCCGTTGGTGTGGCCCCCGGCTTATTAGGCATGATCATTCATTCCCATAGACAAAAGCAGAAGTCATTCACTTCATTAGATTCATTCTGCTGTCCTGTTAGCTGATAGCAGTCACTTTTGACAAGACGATTTTTATAGGTTATCATTTTGACAGATTTAGACAATATTTGTTGCGATGCAATAAAAACAAACTGTTGTGAGTTACAAAAAATACTACCTCAATTATAAATATAAGTTTCATCAATGATGGCTAATGATGAACCCACTGATTTGGACTGGGTGCAGCTCCGAAAAGAAATGGGACAGCACCAACATATCGAAACAACAAGTGAAAAATTTTCGAGAAAATTTTACGAAAATCCTTTTGTTCCTATAGGTAAGTCTGTCGAAACAATTTTTAATTTCATCTGTTCACTCTCATAACTGTTTTTACGCTTTTTAAAAGTATGATTGATACCTACACACAAAAGAAAAATAGAGAGACATATTTTGTAAAGATAGAGTAGGTACCTGCTTAAAACTTACCTACATTATGCAATAATTTATTATTACCTACTGTGTTGTATAGAAACTAGATTATCTTTTTCATTCGCTCCCCTTAGGTGTAAGTATCTGTTATTTATCATTTTCAGATTCCAATTTAGTAGGTAGGTACTTCCACAGATGAATACAGATGGTTCACTCCGCATTTTAGGTATGCGTACCTACGCATTCCGCCGTGTACACACGGCTACACATCAAGCTATACATTTCCAGTTTATGCTGATCTCGCATTGTATATGATTTCCGTTCAATGTGAGGTCAGCTTATACTGGAATTGTATAGCTTGATGTGTAGCCGTGTGTACCTACGCGGCGGGCGCTACTTGTTGAATTCAGTGAACGTAACGTAGTCAGAAAATACACGGTGATTTTTAATTCACTGTTAACCTTTCAGGGGGTGGAAGTACTCATGATTTTAAACAACTTTCACTATGGGAACAAATACGAAATAGCAAAAAAAAAAACCATTTCATACATTTTCATTGGCTAAATATTGCACTTTTGTATGAAACAGCTGATATTTTTTTCAATGTTTTAGAGTTGGTCTTATAGTGAAAGTTGCTCAAAATCATGAGTACTTTCACACCCTGAAAGGTAAACAGTGAATTAAAAATCACCGTGTATAAGAGTTATGTGGTTGAAAGAGAGTCAACTTCCAGGTGAACATGATTATTGTGAGTAATTATGAACCATCTGTAATCTGTATTCCTTTTTCGGTACTTCCTTCTTCCTTCTAACCTACATGTTATGTGATTTGGTTATTGTTCCAGGATGTCTGGCCACAGCAGGTGCACTGTCTTATGGATTGTGGAGCTTCAGAACTGGCCGTAAAAGATTATCTCAACAAATGATGCGACTCAGAATAGTGGCACAAGGATTCACAATAACTGCATTAGTTGTTGGTGTTATGATGACCACAGGAAAGAGTCTCTCAAAGTAAATTGTAATACTCAACTTTATTTTAGATTTTTCAGCTTTCATTAAGACCTAAGTATGGATATTTATGTAGAATTTTATTAAAGATTAATCCCAACAAAGGCATGATTTTTTATTTCATTTATACGTTACTTTTATTTGTGTTGTCAACTTGTCATGCACACAAAGTTGACCCAATTAAACTATACAGCGTGTAACAAAAACCCTGTCCGATCCGTGAAGTGTTTGTCTATATGTGGATTTTATTTGGAAAAAAGAACAAAAAATCGCCGCATTTTTTTTCAATGGCGAATTTTACCGGGTTATAGGGGCGGGCGTTTTGCGGGTGTCTAAAGTGGGTGATTGACGTGCGTACTTAAAGTACGCGGTCAGTGGCGGCGCAAGATCTAAATTTAGTGTGGGCGAGATACACTCCGCGAGGCCCTTGAGACTCATAATATTATTTTTAGGTATAATAGGCAGTGGCGGACTAAGCTCGAAGACTGTCGGGGAGTCCCCCCCCCCCTTTAGTTTGCCACCCCGGGTCCCGGTTTCTGCATACGTCAAACTTTGAAAACTAGGAAAAATGTTTTGGCATACTAACTCAAACAGGTTACGATTTCTTTTCACAATTTGACTTAAACAAAAAAGTTGCAGCATTAAACGCATACATGATGATAGAGCGAGCGAAGCGAGCTCGAAAAATTTTGCACTCTGGGTAAATTTTTATTTGAACATTTACATAAAAGTAGGAATTACTTTGTCGACCCATACAGAATGGTTTGAGGACGTAGGATGCTCTAAAATTGTAGGACCCCGCCCCTGATAGGTAAGGTTTTCTTTGACAATACGTTCATACATAAATTAAATAGGAGTTACTTTGTCAACTTTCACAGATAAGTCATAGAAAAAGAGAATGTAGGATGCAAGAGCGAGGGAAGCGAGCTCGAAAATTTTAGCACTCTACGTTTATATTTAGGGGGCCCCCAACAAATACTGCGTTTTACTTACTGAACATATTTTGGCCTTGTTTGGGATTTCATTAAGAAGTATTTCTAAAGTTTTGGGGCCCCCCAGAAACGGGGCCCTGGTCGGACCGCACCCGATACTTTGATTGCCTTCCTAGCCTTTGAAAGTAACGTAAACAAACAGAATGGGAAATCCCCAGCTCTGGCCAGCGGGGATTCCCACGATACGACGCTAGCAAATGTTGCTAAACTAAATAAAAACATGTCAATATATTTATCGTTTTATGTAAACATTTTTCGTCGCGTTCATGGTTTTTAAGTAATGCTTAAACCGTCGTGGTGCGAGGCCCCTCGGACCGCGAAGCCGTAGGCGGTCGTCCACACCGCCCACGCCTTCCGCCGCCTCTGTACGCGGCCTAAGTTCGGGCAATAATAGTAATCTACGAGTTCGCGACCTTACTCGGCTCGCTGTCGGTGACACACACGTGAAGCTTGCCCAAAGGACATTGACCATCCATATTTGGAAGTTGGGCCAAGTGCTGTCCAGAATGGACACATAGTGCATTATGTTCCTTGGGCTTGTACTAGTCTGTACACCAAAGCTCAATAAAATCTATCCGCGGAGTTTTGAGAAAAACTATTTTTGTTGAGTATTTTTTATTGATGAACACCAACCAACCCATGGCGCATTTTATTAAATAATGACAGTAATTATGTTAAACAACACATTCTTTTTCCATTTTTATGCATATCATTTACCATGAGTCCAAACACGACGGTGCTGTCTTGTTTGGTTGAGGAGTTCCTTCCTATCGGTACCTTCCGGCTCCATCACCAGACCCTCGATGCAACCTTGGGCTATACTAGGTACTTATCAAGACAAAACCAACGAGTTGAAACACGATGGTGCTATCTTGTTTGGTTGAGGAGTTCCTATGGCCACCTTCCGGCTCCATCATCAGACCCTGGACACTGCCTAGTGTAAAGCACTTGTCAATGCATATTCAACAAGTTCAAACTCGATGGTGCTGTCTTGTTTGGTTGAGAAGTTCCTATGGATACCTGCCGGCTCCGTATAAAGGCAATAACTTTTTAACCCTGGGACCGATTTTTTTTTTTAATTTTTGTATGTATAAATTGATGCAAGGAACCATTTGGAAGCACTCCCATGGCTGGGCAGCATTTGGTCCAAATTAGTCAATATCCTTTCATTGTCAAATTGGCTCGCGGCGGTGACAGACGGGCGAGTAAGCTCGCCGAGCCATAGGTTAAGTACGCGTACTTGCTCGCACGTCTTTCATAACTTCTGACCTGAAAATTTGCTAATTCATAATGAAATTGGGGTAATTTTGGGACTTTGGAACTGCCTTATTTTCATTAAAAAAAAAAATTAATTAATTAAGATAATGACCTCGATGTACTGCAGATCAAATTGTACAGCTCATGAGCTCATTGAGCAGAGGCCTAGAGGGCCAACTCTAAAAAATGTTCACATCTATATATAATAGTAATCTATGGTTCACATTCAAGTCGCAATCTGTCAAACTTGTCAAAAATGTTGGTTTTTGTAAGATTCCGAATGTGAACGTTCTTAAAACTGGGAATTGACGCACGCCGGCGCCACCAGTCGCGCGCAGACTTATCTTGCGCGCACTCTAGTGTTGTATTCACTGATGATTATATTCACTGTCGGAACGGCTTATTGCTCAAAAAGCTATTGCTCAGAGTCAGTTCAAGTCACGCACGAAAAAGAAAAACGAAAGCTGTCAGACAGAAACTCTGTGTAGTCTGTGGACAGAAATAGCATCATTCATTTTCATTCATCAATCCTTCTCGGTCATGAAGTTATGTATGTCTCTATCTCTAGCTCTACACTACGAATAAAATTTTTGAAGTTCAACTTCATTCAATCAATCAGTCAGTCACACACAATCATTCAAAGTCAATCAATTTGCATCGTTTTGTTGTTAATTTGACGTGCTCCTGTATTTTTATTAAAAATATTTATAATAAATTATCATGAAAGTGTCCTAATACAAGATAATGATGACCATATTGTGACCTATTTTGTGGTGAAGGGATTTTAAAATGGCTGTTATTACTACATGAAAAATGAATGGGTTTATTGCAGTCCACTGTGGTAAACATTTTTTATTACAAACATTTTGTACATGAAACAGTTGAAACACGTAATTTCTTGTCATTACTAAAGACTACAGAATAAAGTAAGCCTTATAACCAATTCCAGGAGCTGGTTATCACAGTGACGCATTGAAGAAGGAATATCAGAAAACTTGCTATATAGCGTGCAGAAAAGCCGCCGAAACACTCCAGCAGGGTGGCAATGCCGTAGATGCCGTGGAGAAGGCCATAATTGGTCCGTACTTTGTATTGATTTTTCATTCTGTAGTTTAGCTTAGATCATGTGTATACCTAAATAAATATTGTCTTTTGTTTCTCCCCTTTCTTGATAACCCAGCTTACCCTCAGACCAAATAAAAAGATTTTTTATTTGGTCTGAGAGCTTACCTATGTTCACGCAATTTGTCTACTAGTTTTTTCTTTGTAACTGTGTTCTTTGATTTTTTCAGAATTGGAGAATAGTCCACTTACAAATGCTGGATATGGATCAAACCTAAGTTGGAATGGCTTTGTAGAATGTGATGCTTCAGTCATGAATGGTCAAACACTGCATTTTGGTGCTTGTGGAGCAGTATCAAATGTTTGGAATCCTATTACTTTAGCCAAACAATTGTGCATTAAACAATGTGACAACTTATCTCTGGGTCGAGTTCCTCCTTGCATACTTACAGGACATGGGGCAAGGTCTTGGGCTGAACGAATGGGCTTAGAAATTGTGGATGATCACAAAATGGTTTCAGCCCGTGCATTTCGGAACTATAAGCATTGTAAAAGAAAGCTGAAACGTTACTCAATACAAAATGATGTTAAATTTAGCCCCTTGGACACTGTTGGGGCTATTTGTGTGGATTCTAATGGTGTGGTGGCCTCTGGAGCAAGTTCCGGTGGTGTTTCTCTAAAGCATGAAGGAAGAGTAGGCCAGGCAGCATCATTTGGGAGTGGTGTTTGGGCAGTGATGAGCAGGGATGGCACAAAACCTTCAGTGGCAGCCTGTACTTCAGGATGTGGAGAACATTTGATCAGAACACAACTAGCTAAGAATTCTGCAGAAAGTTTGCTTGAGTCTTCTCCTGTTTTAGGTCTTGATAAATGTTTCAAAGAAAATTTCTTAGAATCACCATTTTTATGGGATGTTCCTGAAAGACTAGGTGGCACTTTAGCTTTAAAGTTTGATTCAATAAATGGAGAGGGAGAGTTACTGTGGGGACACACTACAAAAACTATGTGTATTGGATATATGTCTACTGAAAGTGATAGACCCAAGGTACTTGTTTTTATTATGTAGTTTTTGTAAATTAATTTAAAACTATTGAAAGTTGATTTGGGTAAAATTTTTAAGTGTTGTTTCAGTGCATCATATCCTATTTGCCGCAAAAAGTAGAACCTGGAAGGAAAGCAGTAGTATCTGGACAATCATTCAAAGTATCTATGCAGTCCTGCCCTGTGTTTGAGTGGGAGGTGAAGGCTGAACCCGGTTGTAACGGATCTCTTTAGATGAATACGACAATTATTTAGATGTAAGCAGTAAATATTATGTGAAGTGCATTTGGATAATAAAGTTCATAGCATAAGCTTGTTTTTTTTTTTTGCGAAATTTTCTTTATAGTCATGGTTAGGTTACAAAATTTCGTCACCTTTAAAACATTGGAGAACCACAATATGCACTATAAGTACTCTCTCTCTCTACTACTTACTGGGTGTTTCGCTGTAGTAGGGCAGGGTAGCCCCACTGGGGAGGGCGGCAGGGGCGGTCCTCACCAATCTTCGGGTCTATTAGTTTTATTTAATCATATCCCAAACAGAAAGCAGATCGTAGTTGGAGGCTCCCTTGCTCCCTATGTACGCAAAATAGAAACGCAAGGTATAAAAAAATTCGAGTCATCCTACTAGGGCAGGAGACACCTAATCGTGGACCGCAATCCTCATCCGGACCGCCGAAATATTTTGTGAGGACCAAGAAAGGATGAAGTAAACAGCGTAGTCACACGAGATTGTAACACCAGTTTGACTAAGGGTCACGCCACTGGCATATTTAATAATGCCGGTGGCGGCGTTTTGTGGTTGTGGCCGGTGGCCCGTGTGCGGAGACCTAACAGAACTGTTCTACAGTACTGTTAATTTTTCTACAAGTACTGGTAAATCTACACACAAGTACTGGTTATTTTTAGGGTTCCGTACCAAAGGGTAAAACGGGACTCTATTACTAAGGCTCCGCTGTCTGTCTGTCCGTCCGTCTGTCACCAGGCTGTATCTCATGAACCGTGATAGTTAGACAGTTGAAATTTTCACAGATGATGTATTTGTGTTGCCGCTATTACAACAAATACTAAAAAACTGAATAAAACAAATATTATAAGGGAAAAAATCAAGTTCGATTTTTTTGCTCGATATTGATAACGGCAATAGGTAGATGCTTGAAATATTCACAGAATATTTAGTTACATATTCACTTTCAAAATAAATAGTTAAATTATAATAAAACAAATATTTAAGGGGGACTCCCATACAAGAAACTTGATTTTTTTTGCCATTTTTACAGATAATGGAACCCTTCGTGCGCGAGTCCGACTCGCACTTGGCCAGTTTTTATACACCTTGTACACTTGTCATTATCATTTACAAGCAGTGAGATAAATGTTTGTTTCAAAACTTATTTTACCTTTTTTCACAGCTGACAGCTGTGGTGAAATATATTGGACTAAAAGGGGTACTGTTTGCATCGATTTGCATAATAGAAAATAATACTAAATTCAATGTTTATTAAAGAACTGTATTCGAGAAGTTATAAATGTGTGCTAAAATATAAATTCGGTGAGAGGCATTTATTAAGTACCTATACATATTAGTTAAATTACAAATTATAACAGAAGAGGAGTTAAAATAAAGTCATTTAATTTTCATGGTATGTGATACTCGGTACCTACATCGGTGTTTCGAATGCAGAATTGATAATTCAAAACATTAGAATTTAACAGCCCATCCTATCAATAATTGTAGTCTGTGAGCCCTAGTTTTCAAATATAATTGGAAAGGTGTGCTTCTTCTACAATCAGAAAGCTAATTGATGTTACCTTTGAAGAAACAGTCCAATAATTACATTTTAAACATATGACATCGTAATAATGAAGAGCACCATGTATAGAACCAATTAACAAGCTATGTAGCTAAACTATAACCAATTGTTTCGAACGTTGAGCAAATTAAATTTATTGGCATAAAAGGCACTATTCTACAACAATCATGTACTTGTCGAAACAAATTATTGGGTATATTTTGATGATAGATGCAGATTCAATTATGTTCTGCTGTATCAATAGGTACTAAGTTTTGTCCATGCTATCGATGTGGCTTTGGGTATTATATCTCACCAAGTGACTTTACTGAGTGTTTGTAAAAAATAATAATAACAAACTTAATCTAGATGATCCTTAAGTAACACAATGTGGACATCTCTGTATTACGTTCATTTGTACTAGAGCAAAATATGTGATGAAAAGCTATATAGATAGATTACTGTAATATTCCATTGCTAATAAATAGAAAACAGTGGAGTTATAAACATAAAAATATATCAAAGGAGGTACGCAAAGTACAAGTACATCTTAATTTTAAAAGAACATTCACATAATAATAATAAAAAAACATTTTTGTACATATGTGCTGTATTATGCTTACCAGTTAATTAAAAATTAAAAAAATAATTTTAAATTACACAAACATACACTGAAAATCGAAAATGATTTTAATATTATGTAATATCAGAAGTCACAGTATCACTGGCAAGGAAATATTATCTATAAGAAAACATCACAAAGTGTGTCAATCAAATTATGAATTAAACTTATATTTACATTTAAAATTATTTATAAATTGATAAGAGTGGTAGCCTCAAATTATGTTCGAGTATTAATCTCAAATAGTAAGTAGTAAATTAAATTGATTTAATCTAACATAAATCATTTGGTCCTGTAAAAATAAATTACAATAATAAAACTTCATAGACATTTTGTTTACTGTTTTATGGTGGAATGATTACATCGCCCTCCCAGTTTGATGTTCTATTCCACTGGTATTTTTAAGTTCAGGGCACAAACGAGATCCAACTAGATAGTGCCCAGATATTACGCGCCTAACACACTAGGCTTGAATAAATTGTTTTAAAAAGAGCATAAAAAAATGTATTTTTGTTTCTAATTAAGATAAGTACCCTAAACAAATAAATTAAGTTTGTACTTAATTTTTTCATCCGAAAATAAATGTAGCTGCCAGGAAGTTCTAGTGAATTAATAAAAACCTACTCATCTACTACTAAATACTAATTAATTGTTATGAAATTGTTTTACAAGTAATTTACGTAACATGTCGTACAATGTTCACTGGTATTCATGACACAAACGTTTACGTTACAGGTCTTTAAAGCTTAAAGAAAATTTATTGTCACCCATATCAACAAATTAAATGCCAACTAATACTGCTTTTATAATAAAATTAAAAAAAGAAGTTTATCACAACATCATCAAATCATTGCCAATTTGTCATAAGTATAAATGTTTGATTACTCCAAGCACACTTTCATCTCGAATATATTGTAAATTCGAAATACAAGGCATCTCATCAGTCTGTATTACATTCCACACGTTCATCCTAATAATATAGTTAGTAAACATTTAAAAAAATACATCATACGCAACCATACTCGTACCAAATTGCAGATTCTTTCGAGTTATCTGTTTTTTCGTTCCGGTTTAAAGACCTTCTGTCATTTCTCAGGTCATCTCTTTCTGGCAAGTTCTCTTCCACCGCTGACCGGGAGTGTTCAGACATGGATCGATGAAGATCTGCGGGCGGTCTATCGCTCATACTTTGACAAGCACCGTCACCTATGACGGTGGATATTCGATTGTATACCAAGTAAGTCGGAGGAGTTTCCTTGATGGGAGTACTTTGTGGCTTACTGTTCAGGCTGGCACTGGGATCGTCGTCAGCTACGTACACCGTCCGACGAGTACCGGCCGTACCGAAAGGCGTTGGTGTTGACGCTGAAAAAAGTATTCAATTCGTAAGTCCAAACGCCATTTCCATCAAAAATTATTATTTTGTTTCAAACATTTATGACATAATAGCAATCTGATCAGTAAATGCTTTAATGAAATAAATTGAGTATAATGAACTGTTTAAAACCTACCTGCTGGTAGTCCTGTGTCTAAACCTTGCCCTTCTAAACCTTGGAAACTATTTCTGTGTGACGGCGGCACAGCCTTATGCGGTCGCCTCCTCAGGGACGCTCTTATGAGCGCGTCGTCACCTCCACCACTGTGCAGCGATGTTCCAGAAAGCCTTCGCACAAAGTTACTTTCACTGTTCAACCTAGTTGAATCCAGGCTTGGTATTGATCCACTTATGTCAATATTATCAGATTTTTTCAGAAGTTTATCATCAAATCTTCTTGTGAAACTAGAGTCTATACTATGCCTCGGTGATTCCGCACTTGGATTGGAAGAACCCTGATCTTGATCAGAATTTTTAGACATTTTTTCTAATTCTTGGCTCCCAGGATCCGATTCACCTGATTCAGAACCAGCCAAGGTTAGTTGAGATTTTGAGCGACTCGCGTCTTCAATTCGTTTATTATTTCTAGTCGGTACTTTATTTATCAAATCTGTGCCAGCTTTACGGACCCTCTTTACAAATGATGCACCGAAGCCACGTCTTTTTGTCGTGCAGTTATCTAATTTCTTATAATGTTCCATAATTTTCTCTTCTAGCTTTTCTTTCTGACGACACAACGCATTTACTTTGTCGGCAAACATCTTTTCTTCTTCATGATAATGTTGCTTATCTTTTAGTGAGTGAGCAAGCAGTTCATGGTATTGAGTCAAAAGCTGTGATACATGATCCATCAGAGAACGCCTGTCTGCATCTAGGCTCTTATTCATTTGAATTAACATTTCACAATGTTGATTAGTCTTATTTATTTCTAACTCCATGCTTGTAATAATTTCAACTTTAGTATTGATTTCGCCAGAAATCTCTGTATTCCTTAGTTTCAGCTGTGTAACTTCGCTTCTTAGATTTCTGTATTCTTCTTGCATGTTTCTGTATTCATTCTTCAGTCTATCACTAGCTGTAAACAGGTTTCTAAAATCATCCTTTAATTTGGAATGCTCTGCTCGAAGATTAACTAGATTCCTAGACTCAATTTTCAAATTTTCTCTTTCAACTTCGAAATCTGATACTTTTTTCTCCATGTGCGTCAACTTTTCTTTAAGTTCACGATTCTCAAGTTTTAAATCTCTAACAGTGATTTTTACAGGCTCTCTCTCACTGAGCAATGTTTCATATTCGGTGTTCAGCTGTTCATGAAGTGTTTGTAGGGCAACTTGGTCTCTTAGAAGGTTATCTTGTTTATCTTTTAGAACTTCCAGCTGTTTGATGATTTCTTCCTTTTCAGCAGCAAGTTGACTATTGGCAAGTTGTAAAGTCATTTGTTGAGATATCAAGGAGCCATTTTGAGAGTTCAAAGTTGCAATGTTAACTTGCAGTTTGGCATTTTCAGCTTGACTGTTTTCTAGGGAAGCTTGCAGTGCTGCAAGATCTGAGGTGAGCTGTTCAATTTGAGGGTTTACTATACTTTCATCACTATTCATGTTATCATTGTCATGGTTGCAGTCACATGGAACCAGCTTCATTAAGTTGGCTTTAGCAGCAATCTCTGATATTAATCCTTCATGATCAACATTTGTAATCACTTTTTCCAACAAATCTTCTATACTAACATCTCGACTTAATACTTCAAATGCATTGATGCCGAGTTTATCCATACAATTTCTTAGTTTATCGAAATTAACCTTTTCTGTAATAAGGTCTTTTTGCAGAGTTTGAATAGTTTCAGAATCGACTTTCTTTTGTGATTTAAGCTCTTGAGTCTTTTGTTCCAAATCTTGGATTTTGCTTGTTATAGTGTGACTTATTTCAAGTTCTCTTGCTAACCTCTCCAGTTCTTTTTTCTTGAGTTCAATTTCGGTGGTGAATTTATCTAGAGAGACATCCTTTTCCTCAACCGCCTCTCTCAATTTGTTAACTTCTCTCTGCAAGTTGTGCGTGTCTCGTTCACTGTATGTTAGTTTCGTTTTTAATTCCTCAGTGAGAATGATAAGACCTGTCACCTTATCAGCTTCAGGCTTTACAAGGTTAAGTTCTTTAGTTCTGGCATCTAAAGACTTTTCCAATTCATCAGCTCTTCTTTGAATAGAGTCACATAACATTTGAATTCTCTGTTTATCTTTGGTTATAGATTCTAAATGTTTTTCGAAATCTTGTAATTTGTTTTTTTCTGAGTCTCTATCAATTGCTTGACGATCTATAAAAGTCTTCTGGCTGTCAAAGGAATCTTGTAACTTTCTGTTTTCCTCTAAAGCGTTTCGGAAAACTTCTTCCAGCTCTGAGTTTTGTTGCATAACTCTGTTACAATTTTCGTGAAGTTGTTCACATTTCAAAGACAACTTTTTCTTTTCTTTTTCTAACTCTAGTATTTTGTCACTACTCTCCAATAATGATTGTTCTCTTAAGCTGTCTATAGTTGATAACAGTCTTTTATTTTCTAGTTCGAGCTTTAAGGCTCTTGCTTGAGCATTGCTAGTCAATTGTTCAGATAAGCTGTTCTCGCCGGATTCCAAGGTGCTTTCGCCTTCGTTGTCGGTATCTAAATTACTATTATTGCTTTCACTCAGTACTGACTTTGTAATGTACTGTAGATGGTTATTTTCTTCGATAAGCTCTTGAATCTTTTGTTGGTCTGCGTCTCTTTCCTATGAAAAATAAGAATGTATGATTTTACCACTACCATGTCTTGATGACTTAAGCACAAGTTAATGTTTAACTTACCAAAGCAATATCATTCGCCTCCCTTTTCAACTTGATCATTGCTGCTTCTAAACTGAGACATTGTTCAGCACGTTTCCTTGCTCTCTGCAGTTGTTCTTCTAAGGCGTCTCTCGTTTCCATTAAAGCTTTATTATCTTCGCGAAGTTCTGTAACTCTCGTTTTATAGTATTCGGCATCAGCGAGGCGATCACGGTAACGTTGGATTTCTTGCTCTAGCCTGTTTACAGAAAAACAGATACTTAGCAAGATAATTTAATTAAATTATTTTTCTTAAAAAAAAATAATCTTATATTATACCTGTCACATCGCTCAGCCTTTTCCCTCAGAGCATCAACTTCGTCCCTATAACCAGCAGATTTTCTGGCTTCGTTGAACCACTCCTGGCTGTCAGAGCGTAACTTTCCCAACACTAGCTTTGTGTGTTCCAGTTCTTCACGACATTCCGATAACTGCTCAGATTTTTCTTCTCTAAAATGTCAAAAAAGTAATATTATATATTCAGCATATAAGTGGTTGTCAGCAGAAATATGTGTTTACATAGACCTAGAACTTTTGTTAAAAAACCTGAACCAAACAGAAGGTACAGTTCAACCAGATAAGGTATGCACTTCAATAATCTTCGTGTTTCCCAATTAGCACTATCGTCGCGCCAAAGCGTAACCCCCTACAAAGAAAAAGCTTCTGTTTTGTCCTGCAGCGCTTTGTAGTAGTGTGCCTATCATTGCGTGTTTGTATGAAGTTTTGTTTGTGTCCGTTTGCCTACTCTGGTCGGAGATCGTCATTTGCCACTCAAAAGTTTTGAAAAGTGTTTTGGAATTGCATAGAATTATTGCTAATCTCCAATTTTGTAATCATTGTAATACAAAATATGCAAGTCCTTCTAGGCATTAACAGCTCTATCTCATCGTAGATCTCATCATTGTGTGTTCGCAATTCCGAACATAGACAATGATTTCCGAACCGCATACTTTTCTTAGCATCTATACACAAATATTTTTCCAAAAATAATTGTTGTAATACCCACAATTCTTGTCTCTGCTTCCTTAGTCGTGCTTTCCAATCTGCCAGCTCCACAGCAAGATGTTGACTATCGCCATTATTTTGATTAACATTCTGCGTCGATCGATTCTTTCCGTTTTTGTTTTCATTGTCGTTCTCACACAAACCTTCATGAAGAACTAAGGAAGCCCAGTTTTGTAGATAGTGATCGCGTTCTTTGGCCAGCCGTCGCATGTGATTGAACATCGTCGGTGATTGGAATAGATCGATAGCATCCGGCGTCAATACCACTGTTTGCATGTCTGTAACCTTTAAAAAATGCTTGATAATAATTTGTTGTTTACCATTTAAATTACGTAAGTTCTTGCTGAGCGGGTTGGCCCATCATCTAGTATTTATACATACAGGGTGTGGCGTACACATCGGCCCAACGTGAAGGACCTCTAAAATTAAAGGAGGACTGGACAAAATGGTCCCCTCCACCAATAACAACCACACCTATGTCATAAGATAGGCATTTTAATATAGAGCAACAACTACTATGGTGGCTCATTTGAAATTGCTGTGTGAAAAAAGTTGTGGTTGAGATACATCTAATGAGCCCACACTCGATGGGTTTATTAGCTATTCAAGAGCTCCGTTATCTAGCGTCCAGGTCTATACTTAGACCAGCTCAGTGGTTCCATATTATCATAAGAATGCATACATTCGCAAATAGTCAAACTGTGATCACCAGAAGTGATTAACTAAATAACTATTCAAAGGTTCCATTATCTAGCATCCAGGTCGTCAAAAGCTAAATAATTGGTTGAGATAATGAACAGTGCCAATCATGTACAATCAAGTCAGTAAAAATAAATATACTTAATAACATAATTTTGCAATAAACTGAAGGAAACTATCATTCAGAACATCAAGTATTGCATAGCTAGCTCAGTAGCTCTTGCAACATTTGACAACCAGTTAGTAATGTCAAAGTGTCAAAGGTTCATCAAGGACATCCTGCTTCACAGTCTGTTGACACACCTGTTGACTGTTCACATGTTAATGTAAACAAAGTTTGTCTTAACATTTTCACACTGAATGTACTTTAAATATCAGGGACTTATGATAAGCAAAAGGAATAATTGCTTAGTTGAATTTTGTTGGTATTTTTAAACATTATTTCTTATTAATTAATTGACCTATTTGTACTTTATATTATCTTAAAAAAAAAAAATTAGCATGTACTTTTAAACAACAATTATTGTTAGTCAAGTCATGCTTGACTGGTTCATTATCAGTTCTGTGACTGAAGCTTGCTTGCTTATTTAAGTGTGTACACTTCCTTATTCATAAATGGATGACTGACTTCTTTATCTATGCACAAGCCTCCATTATTATACCTGAATGGCTGAATAGAACCTCAACTCAAGGAACTTGGCTTTGGACATCTAATGCAAATTACTACCTAACTCAGAAGAGTAAATTACAATTGTTTGTTTTAATTATTCATATTCATATTTTATTTGCATTCCATAATGAAAGTTTACTAGAGAAGAATATTAATCATACCTGTTTGATGCACTCCACAATGTTATGCTGCAGATCAACATTGAGTTCCTTGATCCTTGTGATAAACAGTTCCTTATTGGGACACTGCACAGCTGCACCAAGTAGAAGCAGTATCAAGAGCTTCATGGTTTCTAGACCCTCCCTTAATTCTGGTGACTTTCCCAAGCATATGCACTCAGGGACCACCAGAAGTGTCATACCCAGTTCTTCTTCATACAAGCTCTTCACATTTTTGATGATGGCATCAAAGTTTTTCACTCTACCTAATATCAGGGCTTGGTCTTCTAACCCAGCTAGTTTTGTTATGTGACATGATGGTTCTGGGTCTATCTGGAGGTAGACTTGATGTAGAATGTCTCCATTGAACAGAGATGAATACTCTGTGATGACATCTGGATTTGGTACACATGAATTAATCTGCAAATGCAAGTTAGGTTTCATTAAAGTCTTGATAAGTTATTTTATTTAAAAGGTTTTTGCAATTATTACAATTTTAATTTAAATGTACTGTACCTTTATAGGTATCACAGATTCTATATAAAGACCAATTCAAAATAAAAACTGGCCAAGTGTCTTGCACCAAGCACAATTAAGGGTTCCATAGTTGGGATGAATTTGCCAAGAATAATTTTAGCATTGTAGTTGAAAACATGTTCTGATGATTGATGACATGATTTTGCAACTGTAAATTTAATTTGGTTGATTATTACTCGTTAACTTATTAGCTGCGATAGTTTTCCTTTCAATTTCTTTATATATAAGTACTACAGCCGTGAATTTATTCACATATCCAGAACCAAATATCTGGCAGGGGCACTTGGCTCTAACAAAAATTTGCACTTTAAAGCATAATATTTCGCAAACAGATCTCTGAATACAAAATTGGTTTTCACAAACTCTCAATATTTTTGAATGACAACCCACACCATGGGTTAGACGAGAAAAAATAAAACCATCCCCACTTACGTGTAGGGGAGATACCCTAAAAAAACATTTTCATGCAGTTTTCACTATTTTATTTATTACCACTTTATTGGTGTGATTTATATGTACTTATACCCATACCAAATTACAGCTTTCTAGTACTAAGAGTCTCTGAGCTAAGCCGCGGACAGACAGGCAGACGGACATGGTGAAACTATAAGGGTTCCTTGTTGACTATGGAACCCTAAAAAAAGCTTAAAAAGTTCATTTCATTAAGTTCATTATCAATATTATGTGCTATAGGGCCCATCAAGACATTATGAGCCCTTACACAAGCCCATTATGTTTGATAACAATTAAAATTCTATTGTCTTATTAGGGTTCTGTGAAGAATTTCTCTTTGTTATTAATATGGGTATTCTTGATTCAATGGTAACACACCAACAATGGATCAATGAACATGTGTGGGAACTGCAGTGAAATGTAGTACACAGATATTGAACACAACTCTCTTCTTTATTAGCACTTAATATCTTTTCTTGGTTAATGGAATCTCTATTATAGATTAATTTTCATTAACAAATAATAATTTAATTTAATCAATTTATAAATTCCAACCTTTCAGCTTAACATTTATATTTTGTTCAGTGTGGTTTGTTGTTAAGGCTATTTTGTATCACAAACATTTACATGTCTATTTATAACTTTCATTTCATGGGTCTTTGTAATCACTATACATTTGGTAACAGCTGGAAGGATGTAGTTGTAAAACAATGGCTACACCATATTAGATTAATAAGGGGATGTAAAGTAACTACATAGTCTAACAACCATTCATTACAAAACAACTTGATCACTGGACTATGACAACAGAGAAAACGATAACTATAATATTCTCTCACCCTTTGGTATATTAATAAATAATGACTATATTAGAACATGCAGAAATGAACAAATACCACATTCATTCGTACGGAATTGGTGGTTTAATCCATCTCACGCTTCATTTTTACGCGCACAGTAATAAAAACAGAGGTACGAATCGTTGTGCACTCACCCACGAAACTAGAGGCCCGTTCAAGAACTCGTCGATTTCGGTACCAGATGCGGCCATCCTTGCCATGCGTTAGGATGAACGGAACCTACTCCTCTGTGTTTGTCCGGTACGCATTGCATTGAAGCAGTGCTCAGTGTTAAAAGCAGCAATTTCACTTATCATCTGCAGTAAAAGAGAAAAATCCGTACTACTCTGTACCACTTGTTCTAAAATAAAATCAAGTTGACATTTGAGTGTCGTTGTCGTTCGGCTATTACACAGATAAAATATGTGTTACATGACATTGTCGATTTTTAGTGCGAAGATCATTGTCGTAAAGCCGGCAGTACACGTTTTGACTCAAACTACAAACGAATCGTAATCGCTTGCACATTTGCACATGATTTCTTTGATTTGTGCACAAAAACCATCCTGAATCGGATCGGCAGCAATTAAATGGCCCTATACAGCAAGTCATTACAAATCCGCATATGCCAAGTTAACCCGTTAGGACCATTTAGACGGGGCCAATACCCGAGAGCCAGTCCAAAATCAAATCCAGTCTGTCAGTCTAATTCTAATAGATTGCGGTGGACTGTCTCTATAAAAATATACCTACCAGTTTTATATACAAATTGACATTATTGAATACAAAATGAGATGATGATTACTTATAAGTATTGTTTTATTGTGAATGTGAGGACTATGTGGATATTTATTTTTCGTTCTGTTAGTTTTAAAGGTCTGGCAATTTGAGAACTTTATGCGACCTACCCAAATGTCCTTACTTTGGTATTGTTCGTCGAGTCGTTGAGCTCCTTAAGTTCTGAGTTGAGCTCCACTATTACTGACAAATGCTTGCACTGACTGGACAGGTCCACTCAAATCTGTGAAAACCTCAAAAGACCATTTCAGACTCTTATCTACATGGTCCTCATATGGCCTGACCAAGATTATGTCTGGACTTTAAAGGAGACGGTGACCTCTGACTCTGAGTTTTTTTCGGCCTTTCTTCTCAGAGTAGTCAGATAGGAAACGCCGACCTCATCTAGCTTATTTTTACAACTTTTTAATATGACGTGTAAAAGTGATTCCAATATCCTATTTACAGAATAAACAATTTCATTTTATTTCATTTCATAACACTATCACACTATGCTAATAATGGATAAGCTTAGTGGAATGTCCCAGGTATTGGCCCTGTCTAAAAGTTCCCTGAAGTCCGGCGAAAAATAGTGGAACTACTTTTTTTTTATATGCAATGACATAAACACTAGCACTGCGTCTATCAGACTTGAGTGGTGGCGCGGACTTTACTGTTTAGTTCTAAAAGAATTAACATTTCATTCAAACCGTGAGAAGCTAAACAAAAAAAAAAAAATTCATTCACTCTCTTTGATTGTCGTTTTACAACAAACAACAATCACTGTCATGTCATTGTCATCTTTCAGTATAGTATAATGTACTCTGTGTTGTCATCTGAACTGAAGTTATTCCAGTTCTTAGTTTATATTTTAAAGAAAATGTATTATTCGAATAATTAGCACTGTAATAAATTTATTAAACTAGTGTAAAATAGAGCACAAATTCTTAAACAATGTTTAATAAGTCATCTGTAAACAAAGTGAAATTTCAAGATCAACAATTAGACGACTATGTTCTCGAGGTAAAAAATATAATTTTATTCGTTTTGGTCCAATAGAGCCTCTCAAGTTCCAACTAGACATGGATGATCCAAAAGGTGTGTTTCAAATGTTTTACTTTATTAGTCCTTAAACAATTATGTTTTCAGAATTCAGTCTTGAAAAGTAAGTTACAGAGTAAGATTGATGCTCTATCTATAATGAGCAGGGAGTTGGACAAATGCAGCATGGAAAGGGACAGGTTCAAAGTATTAGTAGAACAGTTAATATGCAAGAAGACAGTTCCTATGAAATCTAGTCCAGGTGCTAACAACATTGCTTATAGACTAACACCTACTAACACAATCAGCGGTGGAGAGATGCTAGCTAAAACACAGGACCAGAACAATATATTGAAATTGGAGGTAATCATATTTCTAAATGTTCTTCAATACTGACTGCTGCTTTGATATTTTTACAAGCTTTTATTTAAGACGAAAGCTTCATGGTAACCTGCTAAATTCAAATTTTCTTACGTTTTTTGTAATTTGCAGGAATTGCAGGTCAGGTTGTATGTTGATAAAAATATGATTTGTGGGCCATAAAATATATAGCTTTACAGAATAATTATAATCATTAGAATCAATGAATACAACTCCCTAAGTTCATCTATGTGTATTGAATGACTATTTCCTGAAATCATGACATTTGACAGTTTTTCTAACTTATAGAGTTGTATTAATTGATCAATGATTCTTTGGATAAGTCTAAGGGTGCTCCCTCACCGGGAGCATTTGCCGTTAATGTAAGGTTTCAGATTCGATTTTGAGCATTATATTACAACAATACTGCCTTACTGATGTTACAAGTTGTATTACCAGACAATGCGCACTGTAATGCTCAGTTCTCCTCTCTCACTTGATGTAATGCTCAAATTGTATCATTACAGGTTGCGCACTGTAATGCTAGACTCTGTAACATTATATTATTGGCGAATGCTCCCGGTGATCTGCATTTTAAGAATAATGACTATAATTTTCCTGAAAAAAATACATATGCAAAACTTTTTTATACTGATCATGGTCATTATTCCTGATTTAGGTAGAAGCTCTCAGGAGTAAATTAGAGGAAGCTACAGGAGACATCATAGCACTGAAGAAACAGTTGCAGAAAAGAGAAAGTCTCTCAGATGAAGTCATTGGAAATAAGAAGTTGTCTACTATATTCAGCTATTCTCATAAAGATTATGAGCAGTTGGTGAATGAACTTGAAAAAAATCAGAAGAAGGTTAGTGAGACTATAGAAATTACTAAGTATTACCTATGTTTAATAAGATAGTGAAGACATAATAAAAAAATCATTTGATAGGAGTTTAACAGCAAAAACTGTTAATAGGTATTTTTAACAGTTTTTCTATTTAATCTTTCCAGTATCAACAAATCCAGCTAGACTATCGAGCGACAATAGATGAAAAAGAAGAATTGGTTTCTGACAGAGACTACTATAAAAACAAAGTTCAGAGGTTGAGCCATCACATCAGTTACATTTTATCTAACAGGGCCAAACTTCAAGATAGTAACGAAATTGATCCACCAAAGCCTATTGTAGATATTGATGCTCTAGTCACTGAAAATAAATACCTTCATGAAAGAATAACACAACTTCAAGTGGAAAAAGAAATTGTAAAACGAACATTGACCAAATATAAGGTTTCTATGCTTTTAACATCACTTTTTCATATATCAGTATGTATGTATCAGGAAGTAAAAAGATAAGCATGTAAATTTAATTGTTTTTCAGACATTGCTGGATAATAGAAATAAAAACTATTCTAGTTACATGAAAAAAGGATTTGCAGATGTCATGACACAAAAGCAAGGTATGATAAATGGTGGTAATCACATTTGATTCTAAAAAACATTGACATAAGGTTTAAATTACAATGATTCGCTTGAGAAATGCAAAACCTGCACATATGTTAGTACTTATATTCTGTTTGTTGTACTTTTACAGTACGTGAGTTTCTGGACAACATTAATTCGAAGGCGGGTTTGAAGCAGGGTTCGGCAGCTGAATTTAGGTCTCTATGTCTAGGCCTATTTGAAGCACTTAATGATAAGTCGGTCGCCCTACAACATCAACGGAAGACGAATCAGTACGTATTATACAAATATTTTATTTAAAATATAACAATAAACTGATATTCTTATCTACCATCCCATATTCAATGCTTTTAAATATCCGGCCGCAAAGAATTATCTCTAGTGTTTGGGATACAGTCAAACAGATAAGGAGGCCTTGTTATAATATGTGTCTAAACAAATTCCTTATTTACAGAATTCTAGCCAACAGAATAACAGAACTAGAAAAAACACTAGAAAGCTGGTGTAATGGCCAGAAATACATTCCAATATTTCCTTCTCAAATGTTATTAGATGAGTTTCTCACAGACTCTGGGTCTGTAAAGTCAAATGACTCAAAAGAACAACAGTTGAAGTCTCATGACAGCTCAGAGAACAATAGAAGCAAGTATTCCGATAGTGATGATGACATGAACAAAGAGAACAGTGATGGATCATCAACAGATCTGAGGAAAGCTTATGAAGATGATGACGATGATTGCCAAGTGTCAAACGGCGAACACAAGATCATGTCCAAAACGGTTTTGCCTCAGGACTTACAAGATTTAGTGAAGGAAGCTCTTGCTGAACTAAAACCTGCAGAATAATCTAGATGAATACGTTCATCACTGGCTGTTTAAGAGTGCAATGATCTGATAAGTGTTATTTAAGTAATTAAGTTCGTATTTCCTTTTTAGTAATTGTCCTGTACCAAAAGAAACATTCCATAAATTCCATTCTAGTCTATTCAAAGCAATTATCTAGTCTATGTTACTATTGATGTATGTTTAATTATTGTTATTGCAATTTTACGTCAAATTATATACTTAATTATATTATACAATATCATGATGCGTGTTTTCTTATTTTTGGTGTAAAAGGAAATCAGTTGGTTCACAAAAATAATTTATTAAAGTAACATTAACTATATTATCCTAAACTCCAAATCCATTTTGAAAGCTTTTTCTATACACATATCAAAATTATTATCATATTTTTTTTTGTTTACTCTAGTTTTTACTCAAATTCATAAATATTTAATGATAATTCTGTTGCAGATTTATGTAACCTAAAGCATTTTCATTTAAAAATAGTAACATGTATAATAATTAACTTCTAAAAATACATGGCCAATAATATAAAGAGGTACACTAAGCATTTAAAACATAACATTTAACATGAACACAAAATGTAACTTGCATTATGAATAATACTCTTATTTTAGCATAACCTTCCACAGAGACATGTTTGCTTGAAGGTTTTTTGTTTTATAAAGACCTTACCTTTATTTGTGCCAATCACACGTCGCCATGCGAGGGCCATAGGACCATAGTTACAAAGGTAGAAACAGGTAAATAATGCTAGCGATAAGGTAACAACCAAATAGGTTCGACATACTAAACCTTAAATAATATTCAATAAGGAAAACAAACAAATACATAGGAATAGCTTCTTACAGTTCAGTATTTAAAAACTAACTTAGATATGTAGATGATAAAACAAATTATCGATACAATTATTGTCGTTATGATTATCTACTGATATATATTAAATCCATTAATTTATCATGTAACCGCTGGGATTAATGACGAATTATAGTGGAAGATACTAATTATCAGCAAAATTGCTTTTTATCGATATGATCAACCT
This sequence comes from Lithophane semibrunnea, assembly GCA_947363905.1. Lineage (NCBI taxonomy): Eukaryota > Metazoa > Arthropoda > Insecta > Lepidoptera > Noctuidae > Lithophane > Lithophane semibrunnea. The sequence goes on along the minus strand of OX376197.1, from coordinate 9,740,848 downwards.
ATTATTTTACGGATCATTCACACTTGACTTAAACGACAAGATATACTATTAATAAAAATACATAACTGGTAAAGTCGTAGTAATTATAATTTAAGCATAACATAAAAGACAACCAAAAATATACCATCTTTTAGCCGTTTATTCTAATCTATAAAAACTAGACGGCGACTAGGCTTAAATCATGTAAAAAGTATTAGTTAGTCGTAAAAAAGTAAAGCAGTCAGTTCTTTGGAAACTATAAACTGATGCTGAATCTGATCACGTATTGGTTCAAAATATAATAAATTATTGGCTCATCAGTGCGCTTCAGACAATAGCCTAGATTTTTTGTAATGTTGACGACAAGGGGTACCTATAAGTCTACTAGGCGCTGGATTTTTGTGGCGCTATCTATATATCTATCCACAAATCAGTCAGGGTCTTCCTTCTGGGCCCTGGGTAATAAAGAATAATTGCAAAATAAAAATATTGATCCGGACGACCCGGAACTCTGTGGATGGAGCTTCAAAAAAACAGCTGGTTATCGCGCCGTTAGAGTGATAATAAGTTAATATTTTCATGAAATGCTAGTATAATGCTCTAGAGCGGCTGCAGTGTGGTGGTGTACGGCCGAGTTGTCGCTCCTCTGTCGCGCGGCCAGGACGAGGCGCGATAGCAGCGGGCGATGGTCTCTTTCTGAATATCGCTCGTACGATTCCAAGCCTTCTTGTAACTTTAGGATTAGGCTGTCGTAGTTCTTTCTTACTACTTCTAGAATCTGTAAAATACAAAATAATTACAGTATCGCCTTAATTAGGTATGTCAACTTTAATTGAAATTACACAAAAGCAATCACACACTTGTCGGGCGCCAGCTACCCAAGTTGGCGCCCAACAACAATTTGTTGGGCGCCAACTGCCCAAGTCGGTGCCTAACCCAATCACAATCGATTGCACTCTATAAGTATCAACTGAAAAGTGAATATTTACACGCCTGGCGTGGAATCCATCCAGTATTATGATCAATTAAATTAATTATTATTATTGGATAAAATGGACAATTAATACTGACCTGATCTTCAGTAGGCGTGGACAGATTTTGCGATGCCAGCCAGGCTTCAATTTTTGGCGAAAAGTGTTGGATGATAGCGCGTACATTGACAAGACAGTTAGCTAGTCGCAAAGCTTCCGCTTTGAATTCACCATCACTGGTTGAATAGCGTAACGCTGTAAAATATTAAAATGAATGATTTAAAAAGTCTTTTTACTTTCTTACAAATTATTTTTGTGGCAATAAACTTACCCATATAGAATAGATTATCGAATACTTGATGCATTCGAATCAGCTCATAATATAGCTGATCGTAGGACGCAGGAGTTGGTAGGAACGTGTCGCCAAATGTAATAAACAGGTTGAAAATGTTTACGACCTAGAAACAAACTCCATAAAACAATATTGTACACGAAAAACAATAACAAAGCGTTACCGATTTATAGTAATAATAAACACACCTGTTGTGCCATGATAAAAACGTTATGTCTCCTTAGCAAAGTGCTCTCATTGGTTACTAAGAACTTCAACAGCGCAATGAGTGCAGCCCATAATGGCCGCCAGTCCCTAGAAAGTCTTACACGACATCGCTTTTGATAGCTAAGCAACCGTAGCAGTACTCCCACGCATAACTGATACAATTCTCCAGGGAACTTCTTCAGTAGATGGCACATTATAAACTCGACCAGAAGATCTGTAATAACACAATATTATCAGAAGAAGAGTTGGTGAGTTTATGTATGTGTATATTGTGTATGTGTGAAATAAACTAAAAAAATAGGCAGTCACGGGGAGTGCCTACAGAAGTAAATACTTTAAACTGGTATTAGCGCCATATATATTCTATAGTCCAGCACTACGGTACGAGCATGTCGGTGACGTGGATCCATAAGTTTATCCCCTAACAAAAATCGCTCAACGCGCCTAAAGAAGTTTTCCCTTAAAAAATGACATCATTTAAGTAAATGTTTTAATTTTTTTAAGTTTATTTCACACTATTTTTGTATCAATTACCTATCAAGGTCGATGCAAGGGGCTGCGACGGTGGTTCTTCTAGAACTATTTTCCTATGGCGCATTGGGAGCCTATACAATTGTACCTAGAAAAGCGAAAACAAACTTCATCATTATGTTTCTGAGAATCTAAAATGAAAATGAATAAAATAGATATCATAGTTACCTTAAAAGTAAGATTTTGGTCGTGCATAATAGAATTAGCAAATTGTTCTTCTACTATACACGTAAGTATAATAAAACATAGACTGCATTTATTTATGCTGGACTCCGTCCGCGTATCAGCCATTACAATGGAACTGAAAAATTATTTTAAAAAAGGAATACATTTTAAAACTCTTCACAGTCCTCACTTTCATTAGAAGGATTCCTTAAAAAACTGTATGCGCACTATTGCACACATAACACTTACCAATATTGAAAGAACGTGACTAGTAAATTCGTCGGTTGTTCGTTGTCAAGCGCTTGTATTTGTGTTAAATTAGGAGGAGTCTGAAACATATGGGATTTTTATTTACTCATCGAACAAAAATCTCTAGCACGATGCGCATAAGCAGTTAACTACCGTAACTAATTTCCTTACTGCCAAATTGCAAGCATTGCAACTTGTAATTATAGAATCGACTGGCGTCAAATCATTAGTTGCATTTACCGATGAATGCAGCTAAAATTCGATTTGCTGATGTTGGATCCCGAGCACAAGTCGGTTGCTGATGAGTGATTTGGTTTTGTTTATGAACCTCTTAAGGGCTCCACTTGTGGGGTACGGACTGCGGTTTAGGGCGTCGCTGGTGAGAGGGCAACTAGCCTAGTAGTAGATCGTCAGTACAAAGACTAACAAGATCTGGTTGGCATTAATAAGGGGGAGTTTAGCAGCACGGTTATCGCGGGCTGTAGTTGGCAGGGTGGCCGTTTTGTACAAACATTTGTGTTATTACCTGATGTGGTGGCAAGGTCGCCGGCGGTGACGGCGGTGCTGACGAAGCGGCGGCTGACGAGGAATGTGCCAGCGTCGTCATGAAGTTGCGGTTCAAGTGAGCTGCCTCGTATAAAGCCAGTAACATTCCTTCTTCGCCGCCACTGGGTGTAACAAAAATGTTTTTTTTTAAAGAGGGATTTTGCTAAAGATTTTAGGTACTGTGAGTTGTTATACTATATGAACGTCCATGATGATTAATATCCTATTTTTTCACCACCACAAGACAATAAGATCCAGTTATCTGGCAGATAATATCATACATTCGCGCTCGTGTGAACGCGCCTTCATGGACCGTTTAACACTTAGTTATACATCTTCATGAATACAGGTATTTGGGTAATCTTATTTAACTTATCCACCTTACAGTTACTTCAATGTTATTTGTAGTACATACAACCTACATTGTATTGTTATGTAGCGACAGATATACATTGTCATGTTGTAGTAAGAAGCCATAGCAAATCGCATTATGCAGTTATTACCCGTTCAGTTCAGTTTCTCGGTAGCAGCCCTGAGTCTGGATTTGTACTGGTGGCTGGCTATGGGCTCGCCCCCTAATACATAGGACTTACATAACTGGCGAAATGTGGGTGTACTATAGATACACCTCTGCCCAATGACTATATAGCCTCTGCCCAACCCTTCAGGGGAAACAAGGCGTGATGTTATGAGTACCTGTTCAGTCTGTATTAGAAACAGGTACATTTATCTCTATCTATACTATGTAGTTTAAACAGGTGTTTCAGAGTTTGCTATTTACATACGCTTTTAAATATTTTATTGCTAAAATAGGTTCGCCCCCTATTACATGCGACTTAAACAAAACGAAATGTGGGTGTCACTAAAATGAAGGTACACCTCTGCCTAACCCTTCGTAGATTACAGGCGTTATGTTGTGTTTATTTTATTGCTCAATGGTAATATTTAGCCCATAATTTAAGAACCAGTAGACCTTACCTAGTGTGGGGAGTCAGACAAGACTAGGCCTTTGCCATGCCTTGTTAACTGTGAGGATAATGCAACTTGCAGAGTCTTTGATTTTGTCACAAAATATTTCTCACCTGTTCCTCTGCCCTCTAACAACCGGTTGCGTCTCATCGCTGGTCAGAAATATCCCGCCGACCATGCTGGTGAGAGAAGAGAGCCATCCACCGCCCCCGCCACCCCCCTGCATGCCGCCGAACGTCGACATCACATAGTCGTTCAGAGCTGCGGTTATAACTTGCCCGTATCTAAGTGAAAGAGAAAATAGAATAAATTCTCTTTTGGAATATTGCAGATTATTATTCATAAGTTTTGAATTTTTGAAGATTTTGATTATAGTAGATTATAGTTATACACCGTGGCATTTTAATCGTCTTTCATCCGCAGCCCACTTCATGTATCCAATGACTACTACACATTCATAAAAAAAAAGATAGGTATTTATGAACATTTGAGTAATTAAAAAAATAAAAAATAATTCAATAGTAAGACGCATGACGTAGTTTGAAACACCCTGTTAAGAGCGCGGTCCGAGCATTGCGTTCCAAAGGCGGCACGGACTGAAGCGGCGGCATCTTTAACAGAGTTCATTCCCCCTATTGCAAAAATGTGTGTAACCTTTTTTTCTTTTAATGCCATCCTTATGCCTACGGAATAGAAGTCAAAATCGGTTGAACGGACTGTATAAAGGTTTGTTTCAATATCTAATCTTATTTCAAATGGGGTATAGGTACATAGTAAGTGCAGATTAATAAAAAAGAAAGTTACAAACATACGGCCGATTTCAATAACTGATCAATTTGTCTTCGTTCGACCCTATTGAAGATAGAAATTTGACTCATGTCTACTAACCTAGCAAATAACAAACAAAAGATATGTAGTTACTGAAATTGCAGTCCTGGCACTTGCGGGTTGATCACACCTCGGTTGCGTAACATTTTCAGATTATTTGGCGCAGCGTACAATCTCCTTGCTCCCCGTAAATTGTCACCACTCACTGCGTACAGGCGCACCATTTGTAGGTACTCGATATTCGAGTATCGATAGTTCCTCATAATCATTGTGAATACCTACTTCACAATGATTATGAGGAACTATTCACTTCTTGCACTGTAATGATCGCGAACAACGTTTGATATTCGGTAGCGCGCGCGCACTTCCACTTCCGGTATTCGGCCGCAACTGAGACGATGCGAGCGAGATTGACCTTCACTTATTTTTCGAGTGAAAGGGGCGGGGCATGACACGCGCGGTTCTACTCAAAGGATAGCATTAGAGCTCCTCATTGGATGACAGTCCACGTGGACTATGCTTGATTGGCTTTCGGTATTGGAATGATCTACTCGACCCGTGCGCTGCGTAGGTATGTTCTACCGTTTGATACGTAAACATTAATAACAGGATGTTTCAGAATTCTAATGCAATATTTATTTTTCTTTGTACCTATTATATTAATTAATGGTAAAAAAAAAAAAAAACGTGTCTGGAGGTATTTTATGTCGGATACATTGAGTGGACCACCTTTGTAAGACGATTAAAATGTCACGGTGTATAGATAGATTAGCGCCCGCGGCTTCTCCGATAAAAAGTAGCCAATGTCCTTTCTCAGGCTCTAGACTATCTGTGTAACAAATTTCATTTAAATCGGTTCAGTAGTTTAGGCGTGAAAGCGCGACAGACAGACAGATAGAGTTACTTTCGCATTTATAATATTAGTAAGGATTATAGTAGCTTGGTTAAATTCGTCATCGAAACAAAATGGTATGGGTAACATGGCGATGTTAGGAGTTTTTGCAGCCACTTTAGAAATAATAATGCATAAGTACCTATAAGTCTTTACCACCATTTACCGCTCTACCCGTAATACTCTACTTACCCGTTTAATGCTAATTCATCATCTAGTATTGATAATTTCACAACATAAGGATTAGCCGATTCCTGTTTCTTATAATTTACTAAGAACATTATCAACATGACCACATCATAACCTAAAACAAAAATAATTAAAAACATTAGAATTAAGTGAAAAAAAAAGTACCATATAGTAATAGTAATTGTTTAGATGCTGTTGCTGTTGTTTAGATTAATTTGATAATAGTAAAATAAAATTATATATACCACCATTTAAACTGCTATTATTTTTTAGTTGAGTTGAACTTTTTATTCATTTTGAATGGCATAGGTGGTACCTTCGACATAATATGATAACACCAAATTAATAATATGACCTCCAATATGTAATTTATGTTATTCACTTGAACATCACTGAAGAATACATAATATTATTGTTTACATATTCCACAGCACAATACTGTTTGCAGCCTGTTGATATAATAATAAAGAAATAATAATATTACCGTGATGTTGCCTCTCTGTAGATGTGCACAGTAGTTGTATCAAAGGTTCAAACAATGAGTTTTGCATAAAGTACTCAACTAAAGAGTTATCATCAATGTTATCTATGCCCGTCGCTATTACTAAAAGAAGCTTTAATACCATTGACTTTAAACTGTCTGGAACATCTCCTGAAAATATTTTAAATACCAGGTTGTATTATCATTATGGGCAAAAAGTGAGGCATCATTTTGAGCACCATTACCAGTGATCAGATAGTGCAATTTAGCGTCAACATCCTCAAACATTATCATTAGTATGGATAAGCCCATGGAAATCCTGGAATTAAAGGATTTTGTAATTATGTTTTTTTTTTTATATAAGTATAAATAAAGTGGTTTTCAAAATTTTATTTGATACTAGCTCCACAGTTTCACCCGCGTTAGTCTCGATCCCATAGGAATATCGGGATAAAAGTATCCTATGTCCTTTTCCAGGTCATGGTTTACCCATATGCCAAATTTCATCCAAATCTGTTCAGCTGTTTTAGTGTGAAACAAACCAAATAATGGGCAGGACAAATTACATATGGAACAAATTAACTACATATTGTTATCTTATTTCTTACAAATCTTTATCTTTACTTAAACTGCAACATACCTGATAATATGGTGCTACAATGTTCAAACAACTTTTGCATTTTAAAATCAGGATTGTCTGAACCAATTAAAACAGTTTTGATGTTAATGTTAGGGTCTTGTCCGGCTCTTTGGTACATAGTTATTAAAAGAGCACTAAGAGTTTGAAGTGCATACACCAATCTGAAACATTAAAATTATTCAATGGACTATTTTGGTGTTACTTTAATTGGAAATAGGGGTTAATTAAATTCATAATTTGAATGCAAAGACCTCCTCCTACCTTATATGATGTTCTTGCCCTAACATTTCAATACATTGGGAAACAAGTAAATTCATACTTTCTCTCATGCTCATAAGCTGTTCCACAGATAGTTTATGAATTTCGGCTTCTAATAGGGGAATTTTAGGTTTCAGAAGAAAGAATTCGTCCCAGAATGTAGCATTATCAGTAGTTAAATCTTCGCCTCTAAAGAAAGATTCATATATTTGCACCACTTTCTCCTTCAGGTGTCTTTTAGACCCTGATCCGCTTCTCTTGCGTGTAGCCATATTTTTTATGATATATATTGGCGTATAATACAATTTTTTTTTTCTGTAAACCACCTTTTAAATGTGCCAACGATGCCTTATCGGGCTAAGTTCTGTAATAAATTTCCATTGACGATACTGTGTACTGTATACTGAAATTTATTATGAGCGATAAAACTTTCTTTGTAATAAATTAATTAATTACTGCACAAGGCCTGCCGTTAAATGTATCCAGTACAATAATAAATCCAGTAAATAATAAAATTTTACTGGTAAAAAAGTCAACAAAATGCAAATTGTAAACTTTCGTCACTTGACATTGACAATTGTTGTTAGTGTCACAGCGCACAGATAAGAGAAATGTCAAACTTAAATATTTTTTTCGTGCCAGTGTCAGTGCTGCCATGCCCATGCCCCACCCCATTTCCTAGTTGTTGCTACAATGTAGCTACTCACTTGGCTAAAAAGCAAAGAGTCACTAACTCTTTTTAGTCAGCATTCGAGTTCGAGCGCCAGTAGTGCCAGTCACAGAGCTCTATATAATAGGTGCCAGTAGTGCTCTGTGATTCGAGCACTATTCACTGCGCGTGTGTACAGTGAATAGTGATTTTAGTTATCGGAGAGGTTTTGACGACTAAATTCGCTGCGTGTGTATCTAGCATTATTTTACAGACTCTAAAGTCATGATCTGCAGTACCATAGACAAATATTCCACATTACTTTCATTCAAATTCAATGATCATTTCTGATTTCATTCATTCCTTTCATTCGTTCAGTTTTTGTGTTTGGTCTTGTGTGGTGCTTTGTGAAATTGTGATTTTATTTGTAATCTAACATCAAAAAAAAATACATAAAATGAAATCTAAGAAGCGACATCATACATCGTCTGAGGATTCAGATGAATCCGACGCGACTGGTAACAGTAGTTCTTCTGGGAGCGATAGTGAAGACTCTTCACTATCGGAACACCGCTACAACAAAAAGAAAAGGAAACGTGCTGATTCTTCAGATACGGAAAGCGATTCCGACGAGCAAAAACGATCCAAGAAACGTAAGCATAAGAAAAAGAAGAAGAAGCACAGCAAGAAGAAGAGGCGTTCAGATTCCGTGGTAGAAAGTGTCTCGGGTCCCGAAGATGTGTCTTCTGTCAGTGAGGGCGAAATATCTTCCAAGAAGAAGCGCAAACATAAACATAAGCACAAGCGCCCGCGGAGTACGTCAGTTAGTGTGAAAGGTTAGTTATTAATTCTTCGCACGGTTTTTACAACTTGACAAAACATCGAGAATCGAGATTTATTCTATATCGCCTCTTTCTGTCTTTTCCATTAGATGAAGAGCAAATTCAGCGCCGCCTGCATAGTGTTGTAAAAGAACGTCGTGGATCTTCTGAAGAAGCAAATCAACCTATACGGACCTATTATAATCAGTAAGTTCACAATCACTAGCAAAATTCGATCCAGCCTGTCCCTAGCTGTCCTCCCCCCACGACATCCTAGGCCGAGGTCCGTACCCCACAAGGGGTGCCCTTAGCATGTAGGCGCTTAGCTCCTGCCTGGAGGCCTTAATTTATTGAGGCACCCATAGGAAAGTCTGGTTAATTAATCAGCCGACAACCTCTAAGGATGACATGAGAGTGTGACATGTGTATGGCGTACACAAGAAAAAAAAAACCAATCACTAGCATGTGGATTTCGTATTAAAATTTGTATCTTTAAAAGGTTTGTTTTGAAAACACCTACATGATAACCTACATTCGGGCCAACTTTCAAGTGTATAGATCAAAGCAAAAAGATTATACATTGAAGATAATCTTTTTAATTGGATTTTTGTTTATCTTTTTTAAGAATCATCTGTTCCCTAGCTAGCTGCTGTTGCTAGCTGTTTGCATAGCTCGTCAAAATGTAAGGAACAGCTAATTTTTTTTAGCGATTCATGGTTGGTCCCATTGTGAAAGTTGTTCATAATGATGAGTACAATGACCCCTTAAGAGATTTCGCGTATGAAAAGATACATAAATGCTTTTTATAGAAAATTATGAACGCCACCTAACTGTAAGTCGCTAAGGCGTTCGTAGTCTCGTAGGAAACATTAGCTTGACCGTTTTGTCGTCAACTTCTGTTGCAAAATTGGTTTCCACGAAAAGCCCTTTTATTTGAATGGGGTAACATACAAAAATTCTTTCACCAATATTTAGTACAGACTTTCAGGGTGGCCATGGGACTAGATGAGCAGTTCAGAGTTTACCTCCTACACCCAAACATTACTTACCTCTTTATAATATAAGTTTTATGTTTCTAAAACATAAAAATATGTTGCTAATGTGTGGTTTGTATTTTAGGAAGGAATATCAAAGATCAGTGTCACCTGAGGAGTATGAAAGGGAGCGAGAAGTTCAGCGCTTCTACCGAGGCTCCAGCAAAGAGAGAAGGCAGCAGCAGTATCAGGAACAGTACCAACAATATGACAGGGAACATAATGACAGGTAAGCTAATTGGATTGCAGTCTAAAATGATATTGTGTAATATTTCATTACACTACATCATTAAATCATTGCAGATATACACAATATCGCCAAGAAAAATATGATAGAAATAGAGAGAAATATGGGCAAAGCTCTCAATATAATGATCCTAATGAAGAACATAATAGACGGCAGAGGGATTATGAGTATAAAAGGTACATTACAAGTACACGTAAATGTTTGCTTGTAGGATACTTGAATGTGCTGGTCTTAGATTGGGGCAAATCAATTTAATAGAAATATAAAGTACATTATTTAATTTCTTTAGAAATCAGAGGTATGAGGAGCACAGATCTCCAAAAGAAGAATACCAACGGAGACCAAGGGAGCAAGAAGAGCGATATCATCAAAGAGACGACACAAGAGGTTAGTACAGTTCGATTCAAACTTAATGGCGGCTCGGAACATGAGGCGAGTCGCTGCGCAGTAACAATTTCATGTGACAGCGGGGGTGAGGGGTGGAGTACTGCGCAGCTAAAAGCTAACTTCCGAGCCACCATTAAGTTTGAATCGATCTGTAACTGAATGTTATAAATACTGTGGCTTTGAAAACCTCATTGGTTCATATCAAACGAGCTTGTGGTCAAACATGAGCCTAACCTATATACCCAGTTGTGTTTGCATTGTGCTCATATTCACTTGTTTTAATCATCCTAGGTTTCAACCGTTACAATCAGTATGAGGAGCGTGGGGGACCCAAAAGGCGGGAGTTTGAAGACAGGAGAGACTATCGTGAAAGGTATTGTGCTCTAATAACCAAATTACAACCTTGTTTTTGAAGGATCAAGGGCAAAAACGGAACCCTCATAATTTTGTCATGTCTGTCTGTATGTCCGTCCATCCAGATGTGACAGCCATTTTACTCAGAGACTAGTACTATAACAATAAAAATTGGAATGAACCTGTATTCTGTGCACAATGGAGAAGTGAAATTACGAAAAAAATGATTAGGTGTGGCACTCCCCATACATGTCCCCACAAAAATACAATGCACATAAGTGTATGGGGTATTGTTGGACCCATGATTAAAAAGATTATGATGTTTCAAAGTGAATTTTTCATATAAATAAGTCACACTTTTGAGATATGGGATATTTTCGGTTATAACCACACAAATAACTTTATTTTTCATAATTTTTTCGAATAATCATAATAATATGAAATAAATACTAACTTATACTGAGCATGTGTAAATATTCATCCCGACTACGTAACCCTTCACTGTGCGTGGCTATTGACACAGACTTGGCCAGTTTTCGATTATAAATCGAATAATAACAGGAGTGTAAAAAAGGGTTTAATAAAGTTTTTTGGTTATAAAATTATGATAATGTTAGGCTATACATAGCCAGAGAGAGAGAGAGGTTATAATAATTAGAGTGATATTGTGACGTTTTAGCTATCAATCTAATTTGAGCTGAGTGTGGTCTGCGCTTATCTTCCGACACCATTTCAAATAAAATTCGACGCCATTCAAAATTCATTGAATGTTTAATAAAGGAGGTTCAGGCATTAAGTCCGCCTTTGTACCTTTTTTAGTGCGAAATGTTTAAATAAATAAATAAACTATTACTAAAATTATGATGTTTTTAATTTGATCTATAGGTACTTATAAATATCTCAAAATACAGGCAGAAAAGAAAAGCTTATTGAATTAGTACTTAGCTCCTATTTAATTGTTTTGACTAAAAATTTAACAAATGTGAATGTTACATCCCATTTTCTAAATACAATTATTCATACAAATAGTACTTATACTGGTGATGATGAGTTATGTTATGACTACAGAGAAAATATACTTTGTGGATATTACTCAGTATTGGTAATTATGTAATGATTGCTAAATAGCACTAATTGTCTTTATAAATCTACCAAAATTGGATACGAAAGTACTCGGCAGTTTCAAGTTCTTATCAGTAAAACATGGAAATGTTAGTAGCAATAATACTTTTTGCCAGTAAAACTAGCAAGTCTGAGATAGATTGAAATAAAAACTATTAAGGAAAACTCGCCTTACATGACATTAGTTTCCTTACTACTTACCCACAAGTATTTAGTTGTCTGATGCATCTAATAACACTATCATATTTGAATGTTATCTCTAGACGTGGTCCACCTGAGAACGAGCGCTTCCGCGAGAGAGAGTATCCCGACAGGAAGGAGAGGTATCACGAAGAGGGCTTCTCTTCTGAAAGGTACGTAAATCTGAGTTTCTTACCGTTAATTAGATGTAAGCAGTTTACGCCATTAGGTTAGATATAACTGGTAGTTTGTTCAAAAAATATTTTTTCATCTATTTAAAAACATTTTTACATATACAATACAGACTGTTATTGCATGCGTGTCTGCTGGCCACAGCTGGCCAGTAACAGTGTACATGCGACGTTAAATAACTATATTTATTTTTACAGTGACTACTCTACAGAAAAATATAATGATCAGAGCATGTCGGTGTTGCAAAGATATTTTAATATTTGCACCCTAAATGATACTTGCTATAGGCATGTGTGAAACCATCGATTGTTATAGATTTGTTGGAATGCTTATTAGCAAAAGATTAATATTTTCATTTTGGAATATGCAGGCACTAAAGTGCTTTCAACGAGGGAATTCTTATACACAAATATTTAATCATAGACAGACATTAAATTAGATTTTATGTAGAATATAATAAGAGATAGCTGAAAGCAAGATGGATTTGCGTGATGGATCAGTCGTTAGCAATGACATCACAAGGTTAAGAGAAACTATATTTTTTAAATTAAATACATAGAATTTGATAAGATGAGGAGCTTAAACTGATGAAAGAAAGACAATGAAGCGTAATATCGTCGACAGAATGTCAAAACAAAGAATGCTATATACCAATTTCAGGAATGAGGATCAAGTTACAATATTTATGGAAATTAATCATATTGTGGAAGGGATTTGAAGATTACATACACACTGGAGCTGAGTTGGAGTTCGTTTGTTTTAATTTGTTTGTGTTTATTCAGCATACTGTCTACTCTTATGAACTGTATTGCTTTAGGTTCCAAACCGATTTTGATATTGGAACTCATACAGCTAATAATGTTGCTGTAAGTATAGAATGGAAATGCAGACTCAAGATTATTTAAAATGTTCTGTCATTTTACAATTCATATAATGATTCAAACTGGAAAATCATTTGTTTTATCACTTCTATCTCCAAACTGATATCAATTTGGGCGCTGTATTACTTTGGAGTACTTCGACATCAGTCATTATCATCCTTATTACTAAACAAGTACACTATGGATAGCAGCAAATTTTTACCCCAGCACCTTGGAAATGGCTGCTAATGCATTGATTTATGAGCAATTTCGCTTATGTTTACGTAAATGCAATAAAGGCCAATGAATTCGACACAGATGAAGATAAAGAAACTAGATTTAAGATAAACACAATAAATCGAAAAGAAAAAGATATTTTATGCATGATTCGCAAATATGGCCCGAAAAGAAACCCTGAAATGGACACGTGAAAAGGAATTTAAATTATGATTAATTGCGACAAACTGAAAAACAAGGATAGAAGACTACACTTTTCATACTATAAGAACGTAGACTCGCGCATCTTTTGTGCTTTGACGAGACAAGAAGAAAACAGTTGTCATTGGCTTTAGCTTTGTTAAAAGCTGCCCATTTGATTTATAAGATCTATGTATTAATTAGTCAAAATAAGAGAAGTTCACGAAAGGCTGAACGTAGTAGGTATGCTCGTGAAATCAACATTGTGTTTCAAAAGTAATGGTAAGTGTACGATTTAAAGGAGTGTCAAAATAATTGGTTCTTCGTGTTGAAGATAAATTAATGAATATATTGTTACGCTGAGACAGTTATTAAACTGAGGATGATTGCCTCTAGCATAATATTCTCTTATTTATGAGTCGATAGTGTTCGATTTTTATTCCTATTTCAAATAAATTTTTCTCTTGTACTATTGACCAAATAAAAGGATCTTTGGTAGGGCTTTTAGGTTACTTCAGTTAAATAATAAAATTACAATATATTTATTATTATTTTTGTTGTATTTTTTTTGTTGAAGCTTGAAATAAAATTTATTGTGGTGGAGCACCCAGTTTGCAATCCCTGGCAATATTTGTAAATCGTCTGTGTTAGGAAGTGTTTGTACGGCTAATCAGTTATTATGTTTGTCGGTTACAGACCACGTGAAGTTCGTCGGGAGAAGCCCATAAGCACAGCTGCTAGGCCCGAAAAGCCGGCTGCGTCGCACCACAGGTACTGTACATTTTTGTATCTACAAGCTGCACAAATATTATTAAAATAATATCATACAAGCTTTTGCAGATTTTAATCATCTTTGGCGACTTTTGCCTTCCAACATGATCCTGCAAATTTATTTCTACAACGTAAGGCGATAAGGAAACCTGTTAATTATTGTGTAATTATTTGTTAGAGAGCGGTCAAGATCGAGAAGTCAAGAAGAGCGTTACAAAGAACGGAGTCGTCGGCCCGAGAGGCCGGAAGGGAGAGAGGAGCGATACAGGGACGGGCGCGGGGATGAACGGAGAGAGCGCTCTGGCAGACCGGAAGATCGCAATGCGGAGCGCGGACGACCTCCCGTCAAAACAGAGTCTAGGTCACGAGATCGCAAGAGCAGGTTTGTAAATGTTCATAAATGCGTAAAAAGGTCATATTCGTATACAAAATAGCATTTATTTTTGCCAGACAAAAATTTAGTTTAGATTCAATTGTTTTTGCACGGTCATTGTAGCAAATTATAATGGATAAAGAGGTTTTAAAAAATGAAATCATGAATAAAATCTGTTTACATAGATTTGCAGATGCGGACGAGAATAAAGAATACGACTGGGGAAAGGGAGATGTTAAGACAGAGGACGGCAAAGATCCGGCTGATAAAGAAAAGCCGAACTTCGGTCTGTCTGGTAAATTGACGGCTGATGCCAATACAGTCAACGGAGTTGTGATTAAGTACACAGAACCTGATGATGCTAAGCAACCTAAAAGGAGATGGAGGTAAATATTTTGGTACTTATTTATGAATGAAGTAAAAAAGTAAAGCAAATTATGTCATGAAAAGAAATATCTTCGATAAATTTTGATATGCAGTGCAGAGAGAACTTAATTTTATTTCCTGGCAATGTTATTTGCGTTTGGCTTTTTTTAGCGCTCCAAATTCATGTCAAACTATTCTGTCTGTAATAGCATGAAAATATTTTTCAGATTCTACCCCTTCAAAGGCGACAAAGCGCTACCGATCCTGTACATCCACCGTCAGTCTGCGTTCCTGATCGGGCGCGACAAGAAGGTGGTCGACATAGCGCTGGAGCACCCGTCCATCAGCAAGCAGCACGCCGCGCTGCAGTACCGCGCCACGCCCTTCAGCCGCGCCGACGGCTCGCAGGGCCGCAGGGTGCGGCCCTACGTCATTGATCTTGGTAAGGCATTTGATGTATATCATAATGTAATTTGAGTGAAATAGGTTGGGCAAGGGTGTTTTGGGACTCGTGGATAAATGATAAGAGCCGCACGGGTCGACTGAAGGTTAAGCAACGCTTGCCGCGGTCGATTCGTGAATGGGTAACCATCCATTACATATTGAGATCTCTCTGTGCCTCGGAAAGGACGTTAAGCCGTTGGTCCCGACGGTCATTCATAGATCTTTGAAAGTCGTTTCGGGTCGTTCGAAGCCCGACTGACACGACTTCCAGTACTTACTAGAACTTGTTTCTTTGTCACCAGAATCGGCGAACGGTACTTTCGTGAACAATAAAAAGGTCGAGGCTCGTCGTTATGTGGAGTTACTTGAGCGCGATGTGGTCAAGTTTGGTTTCTCTCAGCGGGAGTATGTTCTGCTTCACGAGAATAGCAAGGACGACGCACAAGACGACGACAACCAGGACCCTCCCGCCATCGCAGGCAACGTCACCACCACCGAACAGCTGAAACACGAGAAACGCGTCAAGCAGGAAATTGCCGAAGACGGCGATTAGATACGACTAGTAAATTACCGCATAAGAACTTTTATTTAGTTAAGAAAGGTATATTTTATTTTTATTATTAGCTTTCGTTTGCGGAACCCGCGCGAAAGCACTTTTTTTCTCGAGAGATTCTGACGTGGTATCACGTCTTAACATTATTTTACTACCTCGGTTTATTTTCCAGAATAAGAAGTGTAGTTTAATAATCATGTCTCATGTGACACGACTAAAAAGCGAATCAGCAATAAGTCTTAATGTAGTCATCTAAACAGATTTCTGTACTCTTTTAATAAAACTTGCTGTACAATAACATAAACATAACATCACGCCCATATTCCCCCAAGGGATAGGCAGAGGTGTACCTATAGTACACCCACATTACGCCAGTTAATGTACAATGTGCAAGCATAATCATTATTATGCTCGAATTCTTTTAATAAAGTCGTTGTCTTTTGGTTCCGCTGCTGGGCACAGATCGGGCCTATACCCGCTAGCCTGTGGCTCGATAACTCTGTTGGCAAATGTAGTTATTGTGCTGAACTCACGTTCCGATGTACTTAATCGACAAGTCCATTAAGACGAAGCTGTCCGCCCGGTGTGTACCCATCATCATATCAAAAATAAAGCGAGACTGCATTATCAAAGCATGACGGCATAAGTTGTGGGACGCAATAAGTTTTACAGCATATTATAAACAAGTGGGTAAATGTTTTGGTGTTCAATTTTAATCAAACTATTTAATGTACCAATTGTACACGCGTTGTGACTCGATATGTGACGGA
This sequence comes from Lithophane semibrunnea, assembly GCA_947363905.1. Taxonomy (NCBI): domain Eukaryota; kingdom Metazoa; phylum Arthropoda; class Insecta; order Lepidoptera; family Noctuidae; genus Lithophane; species Lithophane semibrunnea. The sequence continues at coordinate 9,724,051 of OX376197.1, read as the reverse complement.
TTTTATTATAACAAAAAGTACATCTCACTAAACAGCTAAATAAAATCTAATTTCTAGGTGAATTAGCTGATTTAACTGTTAGAAAAAATGCACTTTTATCTTAGCTGTAAAACATAATAACATTAGCAAATAAATTAATCGTATATCAAATAAAAAATTAAATGTTCGTTATTTGTTTTTATTTTAATCCTTTATACTAATATACTTGCATTAACAGCATAATAATTATACCTTAGTAGTTTTATAACCATAATATAGAGCAATGTTGCCAAAATTTACGTAGGTAATCACGCGATGTTCGCACGCGGGTATGTTTTGCGCGCGCATGTTTACTACACGCGAATAGACTAACGCCTATAGCTAAGCTACCAGGTGCCAACTGCCAAAAATTCCATTCACTTGTTCACATGCATACAGTTAGAGGTGCATAACGCGTGTGTTGGATACTCTGGCCGTACTTTTGCGTCCAGTAAGTACTAAGCCCACAAGCGCAGAAATCGTCTTATCTGGACAGGCTCTATCCAATCGGCCAAATAAAGTGCAATGTGCGTCTTAAAAAAAAATGCACAGTATCTTTATCCTTAGTGCCTCCAGTAATTTTATCTAGGTTTTTATTAGGTGGATATGAGCATTGGCTCACTTGCTGTAAAGGTCTGGCACTGAGGCGAATATCACGCAGGACTATTTTTCTAATGATTAGGAAGTCACAAATATTCTCGCCAGTTGGAACACCGCCCGCAGTTAGTTGGCACCGGCCGCGAGCGAATTTCGTCCTTCATCCCGACCTGGATTCGCTTCCGTTTGACCGGAGCTTAAACGCACGTACGGGAACATAAAATAAAAGTACGTAGACTAGATGATAGGCAATATATTTAATTAACTGGCTTTTAATAAATGCATTAATATGTTGTCTTGTGATGTTTCTACGGATGCAATAATAATTGCAGTACAGCAACTTATACTAATATGTACAACCAACTTATTCACCTCTATTTACAAACTGTAATCTAGTGAAAATAAATAATATTAAATATTCACTTAATTCTAAAACAGTATCCTCATTCGGTGGAAAATTTACACATTGCATAATTATTTTTTCTAATATCACAGTTCAAAATGGAGTCTTGAATACGTGTTTATCAAAGTCTAAGTCAACGCGCGGTTGTTCTCGTGACGAACACGGTCTCGGCTCTCGAGCGCTAAATTCTTCACACAGCGATGCTCGCTTTACCAGTCCGTTCCGCAGAGGAATGATGGTGGCGTTCGGCGGACGCGTGTGAGTTCGTAAGGAATGTGTTCTGTACAGCGGTGGTTTGATCAGTCTATTAGGTGCGACACCTACGATGCTGTGTCGTGAGAATGGAGGCATGTACGTGATTGGCGCTCGCGGGATCTCGTACCCGTCGCAGATGGTGCCGGGCGCCGAGTCGCTGTCGTACATGAGTTCCAAGTACTTCGGAGTTCGTTCGGGAAGCAGTCGCGATGGTTCCATGTGGTGCTCCGGGAAGTCTTCATCTGCATTATGATTACTTCATTAGTTTCAAGCAGATTGGGAATAAAGTAAGCTGCATGATGTCATTCAATGATTGTAGTCACGAACCTAAGCAGGCGTTGTCATTCTCGTCCAATAGGTAGGTGCGGTTGTCGACGGCATCTGAACATGCAGCCCATGCACAATACATCGGTTAGTTGGGATAACATGAAATCAAGAAAATTTATTTAAATTACTTAACGCATATTTTTATTAAAATAATAGCCGTTTCTACATTTCAGATGACATGCTGATTGATGAAGATTGTGGAACTAGGTATTTTATGCATTCCACTATCTGGCGGTGCCGTAAGGCTTGGATTATAACGGACCAGTCGCTCTGCCGCTAAATGACAAGAAATAGTTTGCAACAACCGAATGGCTGCACCGCAGCTCATTTAATTCGTTGCGCACAGTTACCAGCAAGCTAACGGCAGACCGAGCAAGCCAGTTTGACACGCGAACGAGGAACTAAATAAGGCCCGGCTACACGTAGTGACAGTTTGTATAAATGTTTGCGCAAACAACTTATGAGGTGTTCACACAATAGCAACAGTTAACTTTACGAAATATAATACGAAATTAAAGTTACATGCTTGCTAATGCAAATTGCAATTTGTGCAAGTAACATCGTGTAGCCGGGCCTTTAATTGCAAATCATGCATGTGAGAAATGAGCATGATGGAGTGTATCATGAACAGGGGGCCAATCACCACCTCATTTAGCAGTATTATTTAAATATGTAATGTAAATGCGAGCTATATGTCCTGTACAGCTCCATCTCTTTTTCACTCTGAAGTAATCTTCTACTTAATAAAAATGCATTCATTCATTCACTTACAGACAACACACAGCCAATCGTTCGCTTCCTTATACAATAAAGAAGTTCAGCATATAGAGAAGGATTTTTTTAAATTCATCCCCTAATGGGGTTAAATAAGGGATGAAAGTTTATGTGGAAGTTCGTAATTTTTGTCGAAGGTAAATCCGCTCTGGGACACGGCTTGTATTTAAAATAATACTGCTATTTAAGAGGTGGTACAGTCACAGTTGTCAGGCTTACCGTCTCCGAGAAGCGTGAGGTAGTGCGGCGCGGGCGTGGGCGTGGCCGTCAGCGTGATGTTGGGCGAGGTCTTGTCACGTAGCGCTCGCACCACTTCCAGGCACTGACGGAACGACGGCCGCGCCTCCGCCGAATAACTCCAGCATTTTTGAAGTAAGTCGTAGCTAGAATAGAAATGATACAAGTCAAAGTCAAATCATTTATTTCAAGTAGTCCATTAAAAGGCACTTTTGAACGTCATTTACAAGAAAGTAGAATTGATTCTAGTTTCCCCCTTCCAAAATGTAGTAATTACAATAGGTACAAAGTATTAAAAATTAAGCAATGACAGATAAACTAATTATCTTGATAGATACCTGATATAGTTTAAAAAAATTGTAACCATAGACGATTATTTCCTGTTAGTATCTGGGGTAGTGGTTGTAAGCGTGTTTGCAGAGTTCCTGACACTGCAAACACACTCACAACCATTGTGACTGGTGTAAGAAGAGAAGAAGCAAGAAGATTACACAAGTCACTAAGGGACTAAAGTGTTTTTGACATTTCAAATTGGGTTTTTCTGTTAGGAAGTTTACAGCAGCAGACCGGAGTCTGGATTTGTGTGCAGCTGAAACGTGGGCGTGGGTACCATACGTATACTCACCTGGTGAATTACAAACGTAATGCTATGTAGTACTTACAAAGCTGAAGGACAATTAGGTGGCCTGTCGAGCGTGCCTCCGGTGCGGACGTACGACAGCACTTGCCGGTTGGTGCGCGCGGGGTATGGCTGCTGACCCAGTGATAGTACCTGATACCAGACAATTACATTATTAAAAATACAGCACGAAACAAAATTCACTGAGCGAAGATGGAAATCAGAAGACATGCAGTGTCCCCTGCCCAAGAGATTATTAATTATAATAATTAAAAAAAAAGAGTTGGCCTATATAACCATGTCACTAACAATCAGTTAAATGGAAAAAAAACCTGCCAGATAAGTCAACCAGAACTTATCCAAGGCAAAAGAGGACAATTTGAAGTAAAAAATGCATTACTTGTCTAATGTCGATCTTACCTCCCAGCAGAGTACGCCCCACGCCCACACGTCAGACTGGCAAGAAAACACGCCGTCTACCAAGCACTCCACGGCCATCCATCGCACTGGCAATAAACCTGCGGACACAAGGAGGTTAGAATCACGGTTACAATATTATACTACACTCACACATAGGGTTACCCTTTCGAAATTTGAAAAGTCCTGACAAAAAGCTGGCCTGTTGCAAAAAAAAGTCCGGACATTTTAAATTTTTTTTTGACGGAATTAAAAAATATCCACATTAGTCGAAAAGTTCAGACGAATGACAAAGCCAGAAAAAGTCCGGACGGAGGGCCAAAAATCAGACATGCCTGGACAAATCCCGACGAATGGTAACCCTACTCACACAACATAATATTACTATCGACATCATCATCGATAGTATCATAAATCTAGTTCTTGGAAACTTGGCATAGCGGAATTTCGTAGCGTTTTTCTTGATGAAAATTGTGCTTTTTAACTAAGTTCAGTGGCTGATTCACCAATACAACTTACTATCAACTTAGAAGTGCCTGCGCTTGCGATTTGCTGATTTTTTTCTCTCCCCAAATTATCTATTTTCGAGCTATCTATCTATTATGTTGCATCCGCCATGTATTTTTATGCATCACCCTACTAGCAAAAAAATGCTCGGGCATTGGTCCGCCTTTGTGCAGTATTTTTTTACTTTTGCATAAAGTTTCAATAAATAAATAAACTAATATTGTTTACCTTCCCCTTCCTTCCTATAATAATCATTCTTGTAGATATCTCTCGCTAGTCCGAAGTCCCCGATCTTGACCACTCTACCGTTGGCTCGATGTGCCACGAGACAGTTGCGACAAGCTAAGTCGCGATGGACGAAGTGCATCTCTTCCAAGTAGCGGCAGCCTTTTGTCACGTCCACACACATGTTCAGGAGGTCTAGTAGTGTTAGGGATTCGGGGGTGTACTGTGGATAAAGATAAGGCATTTAGCAAGTTGTTTTTAAATTCCAGTGCTGGTATTGGCACAAGTGGAGCAAGTATGTTTTTCGTTGAAAGGTTTCACCGTTATTGAGCTCGTCAGAATCTTGGTCTATGGTTCATCAGCTCAAGTCCAGTTTAGCGACATCGCGAGCAGTTGGCATTGTAGTATACGAGTGTCTTTCATATCCCACTAATATTTCATCTCCAAGGTTTTGCTAACTGAAGTTTACATACCAATGAAACTCGTTTAGCTCTCAGGTAGCTCAGCAAGTCGCCTCCCTCCATAAGCTCCATTATAATGTAGTTCGGATCATTGTCGAGACACACCCCCAAAAGACGCAGAATATGTTCGTGCTTGAAGTTGGACATCAGCGCCGCTTCCTTTAGGAATTCAGTCTTTTCTTGTTCTGTGGCGCTTTTACGTAATGTCTGTAGAAAGGAAACTGAGTATGAGATTTTGAGAATATACAAAGCCTGATTAAGCTCTGATACATGAACGCCCATAGCCACGATTCCGGCTAGTTAACCTGAACCAGGGTCGTATCATCTTGGCTAAATGTAGCCATTTGGTGGTGGAAGGACCGTTGCAAATTATGCTTTTATTGTGACCAACAAATAAATGGCCCGAATAAGTTTTAAGTTTATTTATTTCAAAATCAACAGGTTTTAACAAAAATATGTTGTAGAAGCCGTCGTCTAAGTATGGAGATAACTGTGCCAGAAGACCTCCCTCTTCCATATCTATGCGTACAACATACTACGATAAGATTGTGTTGGCTTACCTCATGGAATATTGAATGTATGTTGAGGTAAGGCAGCACATAAACTTTATTACTTTTAAAAGATTGCTTTTAGCGATAAGACCGCCCGATGTATCAACCCCTTGTTAAATTTTTTCATTTATACTTATCTGTAATTTGTATGTTGTACATAATAAAGAGTATTCTGTCTACTCGTAACTATACTTTCTTAATTAGAAATAAGTACAAGTAACAGTATACCAGGGCCGCAGCTACCGTACAACTCGATTCCTATCGGCTTCCCTTCTGGAATTCGAAACAAAACCACTCTATCGTCATTGAAAAATGACACAGTCAGTAGTGTTTAAAATGCCTTTTAAGTAATCACACTATAGGTATTTAATACACCATATAATTAAAACTATACAAAACGCCTACATTCAATGTTTTGTCTTTGTTGTCTCCCAACAGCAAAAAAAAATTCTCTAAAATAACTCGGCGGCGCGGCTGGCTTATCGCTCCTTCAAAAATCAAGGCGTCATGACGTCACTTCGGTCACGTGACACCCCGGTTTTATACGCTTCGAGCAAGCCGGTCAAATACGAGTTATTGTACCTAAAGCGATCGCGTGAACGAGATGCCGCGATATCGGTTCGGTAGTTTTCGTTGAATTTCGTAATGCGTTCGGCTCGGAGTTCGGACAGGACGCTATTGTGTGGTTGCTGTTTGACGTAATCGCATTATAATTTGTTTACACTTGCAGTTAATTTGCATTTTGTTCGTATTATTTATTGAATACATTAGTTTATCAGTTCGAGAATCGTAGTAGTAGTATTAGTTTGTTGGTATAAAACAGTGATTAAAGTGTTTTGACTTTAGTGAAAGTGTACGTTGTAATTATGTATTTGGGGTAAGTAGGTAGATAGTTAATAAGTTGAAATTTCTTAATAGATTTGAAAAGTTATTAGTACTATCAGTAGGATTAGGATGGCGGCAATAATTCGTCAAGGACTTTCTAATTAACTACAATGTCTTTTGGCCCGCGTGCGGCCCGTCTGGTAGCTTAGTGGTAGCCTATACATTGTTGTTTAGGATTATTTTCTTTGTGAGGAAACATGCTTTCCAAGGTTAAGTTTTGAAATTAAGAAACACAATTACGTTAGGCCGTGCTCGCTCAGATATAAGTATAAATTACAAACGACGTGATAGTTTTTTCAAACATTCTAATGTTTCCCTTTACGATAAATATGAATAGCTGACTGGCAGTTGTAAATAAAATAAAATGTATTGTTTCCCTTGTTTACTTTTCTCAGATTCTAGTAGTTTATGTAATAAAGGGGTTTTTACATTCATAATCTGACGATTTTTCGCTAATTCGTTTGAAGCTCTACACCCGCGCGGCCAATTCCCTCTAGTGGCCGTGAGCGAAAACTCTGAATTGTAAAATGCCACTCCCTAAAAATTTCTCGTTAAACGCGCCCTCTGTTTAATTATTTGTGAATTTTTTGAATGGAGATATCTCGTTCTTGTACTGACAAAATGCATTGCTTTTCTGATATTTTCGTTAGATGGCGTTGCGCTATTAGGAGCGTAATCACTTGTTGAACTGTGTGAGTGTGCGTGGTTTGTGAAAGCGGGCTTTTTGAATGTGAGTTTATAAATAAGTTTGAGAAAAGTAAATCAAAATAGGAATTTAATGAAACGGTTTATTGATACCGTTCTTTTGTTAGGTAAACAAACAAGAAGTAGGTTTTCGCGGCCACAAGGAAGGTCCGAAGTGACATCATAACAAGTATTATTAACCGACTTCTTCAAAAAGGAGGAGGTTTTCAATTCGTCAGTATAGTTTTTTTTTTTTTTTTTTTTTCTTTTTTTTTTGCTCCGGGTTCCCACCCCCGAAAAATCACCCTTCGCCACTGCAGTATACATATACCGTTAAAATTAAATTACCTAATGAGAAAGTTTTAAAAAAATATTCATAAACTAAACTCACTTTGACGGCCACTTTCGTATCAGCAGTGCTACCATTGATCTGCCTGGCGACGCCTTCAAATACCTCTCCGAATGCGCCCGAACCCAGGAACTTGGTCAGCGTTATCTGTTCTCGGCGAATGTGGGGCAAACTGGCCAGTTCTGCGTCCGTTGGGCAGTGGACACCCTGTGGCATAAGACAAAATATGGTTTAAGACCCTGTTAGGTGCCTGAAGATAGTGCCTAATAATCAGAACTACAGACAAAACGAGACTTTCAACTTCATTTTCTTAGGGTTTAAAATCAACATGGATCGAAACAATTTTCCCGTGATTAACAATCAAAGAAGTAATCTAGAGGCAGTGAAATTTACATCCTAACAAAATAAGAAGGATGATTTTGTAGTTTAAATAAGAAGGATGATTTTGTATTTGTAGTTTAAATATAGAATTTAAACTTGCCTGATTATAAAGTATATTTGTAGAATGTCTCGTCGGTAACTGCCTCAAGGTTGCAAGTTCCACATCGGGTCCTCTTCTTGCGGGATTCGTAGATATTTGGTTTTCAATAGTTGCCTTCTTCCGAGCTCGGGCGTTGTATGCTGCTAATGTTTCCATAGAATTAGATTATTAGAAAAACTCCCAGAAGTGGAACAGTGTAGATAGTGTGGAACAGTGTAGATAGTGTGGAACAGTGTAGTGTACTCCCAGAAGTGGAACACGGGAGTAATGGATCTTGGGTCTATGGCTGCGGTTTGGCCTTGTATAACATGGAAAGACGCCTAACATACCATTGGCATCCCAGCTGCATTGCCATCCACACTTGCGCACGCGCACGTACCGTGCACGCTAGGCGCCTCGAGTAGCTATGGACGCGTCACATTCTAACCACGCGCGCATGTTGCTTTTTTAAGAGTTTCGCTAAAATAACTTTCGGCGTAAGTTATTTTAGTGTTGTGATTTATTGACTGTAATATCATGTGTATTTATTGAATGTCATATCATTTGTATTCATAAATGTAATATCATGCGAACGTACCGTAGAACACCGCGGCCGCCACCGCCAGCAGCGCAGCGATCGCCGCCAGCAGCGCCAGCGCCAGCGCCGCGGCGGGCGGCCGCGCCGGCGCCGGCGGCAGCGCGGCCAGCTCGCCCGGCGCCGACAGCGCGCCCCAGCCGTACGCGTTGCGCGCCTGCACGCGCGCCACCCAGCCCGCGCCCACCCCGTCGCCGCCGCCGCTCAGCAACCAGTAAGTCTCTACAAAAGATTTTTTTTATTGGGACTAGGCAGGGAAAAATGGTCAAACATTTTCAGTTTCTAGTCAAGTCTAATTAATAATTAATACATAAAAGATCCGAGCGGTATAAAGTTCAATTTACAACATAAGCATAGATTAGCTTACCTTTAAATAATCATTGTAATAACGAAATTATGTAAAAAACCCGGAATCTATACCAAAATGTTTATTCAATTCGAGATCAAAGGTGTGAAAAATAAAACGGGGTTTCGAAAATTATCACTTAGATAACATCTTTTGTATGTAGTTCAAAACTTCAAACTTCATACACATAGCTCACTTCTTGTTACCTTGTAGCTGCATGCATTTTGCCAATGCTCCAAACATTCTCGCTATTCGTTTTTGCTCCTTGCTATATTACTCCAAAAATATTGATCATATAAAAATATTAATTATGGTCGAGTTCATATCTACTGTATTTCTGTATTTCTACAAAATCTGCTACTACATGTTTTATCAGCATTTCATCGAATGCAACGGATGATAAATATGATCAACTATTCTAATCTGACTGGTACTAGAGGAGGAAGCAGAGGGAAAAGGCTAAGACGAAAGTATGAGTTCGACGACACGGTTGGCGCAGTGGCTGAGCGATGGACTGCTGCGCAACGTGTCGCGGGTTGGATCCCCGCACGGAACAAATATTTGTATGATCTGCAAGTAGTTGTTCCGGGTCTGGGTGTTAGTGTATGTGAGTTTCTATGTTTGTAAACGCACCCACGATACAAGAAGAAATTCTTAGTGTGGGGCAACGTTTAAAAAAAAAAAAAAAAAAAAAAGTAGTGCTGATGAAATAAGTGATATTTATGCATGCAAATGTGGGAAAGCTGTCAAAATGGTGTGATGGTACTATACAGGTATGGAAGAGAAAGCGCGATGTAAAAAAAAATGAATTAAGCAAAACGCTGTGGAAATTCAAAATGATATTTTGAGGAATAATGTTATGGAAATGGATAAACTGACAAAAATTCAAAGAGTAGCTGGATGGTGTGGCTCTGTTGTTGATATGTTACAAAATGTATGAACGTTAACGGAGCAAAATAAGTTCATATGTACGAGAAGTTTCTGCTTGCTTTATATAGCTACATTAGGGGAAAATAAAAGCTTGAAAAAAGCGACACTAAGGGTTACAAAAACCACACAAAAGTTCGCGTTCTTTCGTAGAGAATCGTTAACTCGATAAGCGCTACGAAGACATAAATAGTGTTTATAAAGTTTATAATTTTGATAAGATGTAAAGTTTTTCGAAACACCGTATGTATGTTTACGACTTTGTTTTTTTTAAATAAAATTCCAAAAAAAGTAATTGGTATATCATTTCAAATCATTATCCAAAGATTAATTCCCAAGGTTTTAACTTTCTGTCAATTTGGCTGGAATATAATTCTACTATATTATCACGAGATTTTGAACATCTCGTGTCCGAACTTGGGCACACACCTGTTCCGTTATGAAGTAACTCCAATCCTTCCCTTGCGATGCGCATTTTCATCTTGTCATCGATGTCTGATGGCAGGTTTGTTGGTAGAAGCTCACTCAAATTCTTTGTTATGTTGTCATTCCCTTGCGCAATCCTGGCGGGCATAAAACGGATCCTTTTATGTAGACTAGTCATTAGTAGCTCTAGATAGAAATAATTAGAAAAGGGGTAGCGAAGTTTTTGCCCAGTTGTTGTTGCCCAGTAGAGGGCTTAGAACAAGTAGGTAATGGAATATTATTCCGAATTAGCAATTCGTGGGACAACGACGTACTGTCTTTATAAAGTAAATTTTTCGTACCTGTGCTGCGGGCGTCCCCAAACGCGGTAGGCTATGATAGCAGAACCTCGTGTGTCGGGTTCCGTCCACCACACGCGCAATACTCGATCACCTACACCTTCCACACGTAAAGGACCTGGAGGGCCGGGCACATCGCCTGTGAAACGAACACAACGTTGCAAAAGTAATGTTTGAGCACCACACTTGCTTCGAAAGTGAGTCTGGATCATTTAAATTTGGCCCAACGCAGCCAAATTTAAATTCATTGATGATTAATGGCTAAGATTGAATCAGTTAGTCATGAAGACTAAGTGAGAGGGATTCATGAAAGTGTCAACTTATGTTTCAACCTCAACTTTATAATTTTGTTTTTTATGTGTGTCTTTGATTTGATTATTGTAATTAGTTTTTAACCGTTTAAGAACTGAATAATGATTGAATAATTCAACCATTGACCTTGATTGATTAGTGTTATTCTTAGTTAAGTAATCATAACTAATTTAATAATTGAATACTTGATTATGTTATTTTATTCACAAGGCTTTCAAGAATACTCTGCAAAGCTGTAATCCGTAATGAAACGTGATATATCCCTTATAACTTGATTATGATCCACCTATTTCTACTCGGTCGGTTTCGGTCCATTTCGGTTCTATTTTGACAGTAACAAGAACTCACCAAGAGATTCAAAAGTGAAGCGGTCGTCGTGCGGCCAGTAATACGGCGGTGCATTAGAGACGTACTGCAGGCGGAGGCGGAAGCGGTAGCGGGTGCGCGGGCGCAGTTCGGTGGCGAGCCACTCGTTCCGCTCGTCTTGTGTGCAGGCCTTCCATGTGGCACTTGATGGTGTCGCTTCTGTGTATTCTACTTTAAATCTGGAAATTAGAAGATGATGAGATTTGATTGGTAAGTGAGGCAATATTATAATTTTATTTGGTACGGAACATACCATAATTTTTTGAAAAACCAGAGGACAAAGTGTCGCCGTTTTACTTCTACATTAGTTAAATCGCGGCCATTGATATGAACCATTTTTGCTACATTTAGATTTGGAACGAGGAAGTATAAGGAGCCTGACAGTTTAAACAAGGTGTGTACGTCCAGGAGATGGAATTGCATTGGAGATTCTTACTGATGCAGCTGGTAGGAGGTGGGAGGCGGCCACAGCACGCGTATCTCTGCGGGCGTGGCGAGCTGGCGCGCCAGCGGCGGCGGCAGCGGGTACGTGCGCACGCGCAGCGGCGCCGAGTCGGCGCTCACTGCGCTGTGCTTGGACCGCGCGCGCACCCACACTGTGTACGCCGTGTTCGGGGTTAAGCGCGTTATATTCGCGCTGCGGTCTTGCGATACTTCGAATGTGTTGTGCTCTGTTGAAAAACAACGACTTGAAAAGTTGCATTTTAAGGAGGTCTTAGTTATCCCAAGCTTGTGGTCTTGCTAACTGAAATCAATATGTTCAAACAGGCAGAGTGCGTCCGATCTTGAAACCCAATAGTTGATAATAGTTTTAAGGTGATGGCATGGCACCCTGTGCCTCTTTTTTATAATTTTTAAATAGGTTCATAAAAAACTTATAAAGGGTATCCTTCTAATTTTGATTTAAAACTTGATCACAACACAAACCACACCAACTGTACTAACTATGTATTGCTTACCCTTTAGCTTATGCGGAGAGTCATCGGTAGTCCAGTGCACCTCATACGAGAGCCCCGGATCAGGCTTCCATTCTACGTGCGCGAGTACCGGACTTAACACCATTCCCGTCACGTCTTTTGGAGCTAATGGTGCTGAAAATATAAGGTGCGTGTTAGTTTTTGTCACAATAATAATGTGCTGTGCCCGGGTGTAAATACGACACATGGAGCGTTAGAAACAGATGTATCACCGGTATAGTGGCAGAGGTGACGCTCTAGAAAATCAATCTTTTTCTAAAATGTAATGTGCCATATTTACGGCAAGGTGCTACTGCAACTATTATATGATTACCTTCAGCGGCTGTCTGTATTGTCATTGGAGTACCAACAAGTGGTTTCACCTCGTGTAGTTTCGCGTAGTAGTTAGTCGCTTCCAACATCACTGTATAGTTTGTGAACGCTTTCAACTCATTGATCATTACTTCTGTGTTCGTCGTAGTGACATACGGACACGATTCTTTATCACAAAGAGAAGTGTCGTTCTTCAACAGAACTCTGTAAAATATTGTGTACTCTGTCGTCGACATTTCGTAGTCTAAAGAGTGGCATCGATTCGGTTTTTCTACTGAAGGCATGTGTAGCGTTATGCTGTTGGCCGAATTTGAAAGGACTCTAGGTCTTAAATGTAGTACTTTAGGAAATAGGCAAAGTCTTGGAGGATACGGTTGATTTCCCGGATCCAAAGCCATGATTTTGTATCCATATGCAGTTTTCCTCTCCTCTATTCTTGTTTTATGGTGTTTGGTGGTGTAAAATATTTCCTTTTGAGTAGAATTAAACCAGTAAACATATCTGCTGTCCACTGTGATGGACCTGGGTGTAAATCCGTACTTTTTCTTTTCGGTGGCATCAACAACTATTCTGCATTTACAAGCTTCCATATCTGTAGCGATTATGTGATGCACCCAAGGGTCGACCCAGTATAGATCATAGTTTTTACTTCTGGTCATGTCGATAACAAAAGGTCTTGCTACTTGAGGGTTCTCAGGGCAGTTACAATCACGGCCGGAGGCTTCAGGATTTCTGAAGAATCTTTTAATATCGGAGCCGTTTAAACTAGATGTCATTATTGTTCCTAGTTCTGGGAAGCGAGTATCGCTTTCTTCGTACCAAAACAGCGATCTAAAACATTAATATTTATATATGTTACCATAGAGAATTCGAAATTGAAACGAACAGAATATAATTAATATTCTACTTACTGATGTAGGGGTGCTATTTGCAGACTATAGATTGGTTGCTTCCTGGCAAAGATCCGCGTGATGTGTGGCCGGGTATTGGGCATGCCTAAGTCAGCTCGGTACGTGACGTAAGATTCGATGGATGTGATCTCCAGCTGAGTCCAGTACACAGACCTGCCCACCCAATCCACACACATACTGGTCGCTGAACCGTTGATCGACGTTAGCTAAATAATAATAAGAACGAATTAGATACATTAATCTACATTGTATAGATCAATGTATCTAAAGAGCGTTTCATTAAATAGTTCATATGCCCAGATGTTGGCTCTACTCTTGTAGGACCAATACGATTATACTACGCCGCTACGGCGCTACCTAATAGGTCCGTTTTTTTAATTTGACTGTTGAGCCAACATTACGAAAAAGGTACTTTTTGATGAAACGCACTATAGTTTATTTATTTATTTTATTTATTATGTACACACAGTAAAATCCACTAGTTAATAGTTCTTACTAGGTACTCTGTAGATACTACAGAGTACCACAACAGGGTTACAAAAGGTACTAAAACGCTCGTTTTATAGATTTTTAATCACCTTAAAGTGTCCACTGCCATTGATTCTCGAAGAAAATATTTCTTCCAAGTTATTGACCCAGTAAACAATGTTTTCTTCAGTAGATACCGCAAAATCAACAGGTATTCCAGTACTTTTAGGGATCGTTTCACTTTCTCCAGAGTCCAGATCAATAATTTTGATAGATTCTTGAGAAGATACCATCACTTTGGGTATAGGATTAACTTCGTCGGACGAAGTGGATACTACTTCGGAATACTGACCGAATCCAGCGTCGGTGTGAGCTCGGACCTAAAAAGTAATAATGATTAAAAATTATCGTCTCACAACAGGTTTTTTGGTTGACTGCCTCATTTATCTAGTGATCGCAATCGTGACCACGAGTTTGGTTGAAATCCCAGTTTGTTATTGGGTTTTTGCATCAGTTATTTAATTTTCTCAGTAGCAGCTCAGAGCCTGGATGATACTGGATATGTGCCCTCGGTTAAAGGCAAAATGTTCGCCTTCTTTTACATGAGACTCCTTCAGGGAATACCTAAAAACGTATAATTTTAGTTTATGGTTGTCGGACACGAAGGGCCAGTTTCTCGGAAGGAAATTATTGCAAAATTAATGTGATGACTGATTTTGATTGGCTGTCGATAAATCATTCAGCCAATCACAGCAGCTTACGCGCGCTCAATAATTGTCACATTCATTTTGTGATAATTTTCGTTGGACCTTAATCTTATAACAATTTTTCTTACGTCAAAATTATTCTTACCTGAAAGAAGTACTTAGAAGCAGGTGTAAGATCCCTCAGCATCAGTTGGGTATGAGAGGGCGAGAGATGAGCATCAGCACAGGCAGAAGGCTTAGTGGGTGAGGTAGAGTCTGCGCCGACCACCCAGCACTGTGCCTCGTAGCCGCGGATCACGCCGTTGGCGCGGGCGGGGCTGCCCCACCGGAATATCGCGGATTGGGGACCGCCACTGATAAAAAATATGTTTTTATGATGTGAATGGCTATAAAAGTAGGGGAAGACCAAAGAAATGATGGATGGACTGTGTGAAAGATGATAAAGCTAGAAAGGGGGTAACTACCAGGATGACAACTAAGAAAAGGTCATGTTGCGCCGACCTCAAATAAATTGGGATAAAGAAAGATTATGATGAATTGGTGATATTTTAAGATGTTGTGTTGGTATCAGAAAATGGTGGCAATTTGTTGTCAATTTTAAAGCCCGGATATTGAGTCTGCTGGTTTGATGGTTATTTTTCTGTTTTCATGAACCCTAGTCGGTAAGGCTGCACGTCGATCGAAGGTTAAGCTACCCTTGCCGCGGTCGGTTTGTGGACAGGCCATTTATTATATAACGAGATCCCTATGTGCCTCGGAAAGCACGTTAAGCCGTTGGTCCCGGCTGTCATTTGCAGATTTTTGACAGTCGTTAGGGGTAGTCAGAAACCCAAAAAGTCAGAAAACCTGTTTTACCAAGGGGTATCGTGTTATACAGTAACTGGGTTGCGGAGGACAGATTGGCAGTCGCTCCATGCAAAATACTGGTATTCAGCCGCATCCGGTTAGACTGGAAGCCGACCCCAACATAGTTGGGAAAAGGCTAGGTTGATAATACTAATCCAGGTCATGGTCTACCCCTGTACCAAATTTCATCGAAATCCGTTCAGCCGTTTTCGCATGAAAGCGTAACAAACAAACAAACTCGACCCCAACATAGTTGGAATAAGGCTAGGCAGATTGATGTGGCCTGACGTGATAAAGGAAAGAGGTTGCAAACTGACGGAAGATATTCAAGAGTAGAGTGTACCTGAGAGTGGCTTGCACGTAGACGCGCGGCGCGCGCGGCGCGCTGGGCGCGGCGCTGGGCGAGTGCAGGCGCGCGCGCGCGGCCGGCCCGCCGCCCCAGTGCGTGTGCGCGCGCACGCCGGCCGACATGCTGCTGTACGGCGCCACCGACACCGACACCACCTCCACCCATGACACTTCTACCGTCGTCTGACAGATACGTGAAAAACTTTTAATTAAATATTTATTCAAAAATAAAATTGGTTAACAGTATAATAGGGAAATATGCATGTGATTAAATATGGGTCAAATATTTTTTTTTATAAACTATGTTACTTCAAAATTATGCCTTCATCAATATTTTTGAATAAAATTTCTTTTTGAGCGAGAAATTAATTTTTGAAAAGTCCCAAAAAACTGTGGGTAATTCAAATACTTGAAAAGGTTAAGAGTGGATATGACGTAACAGTCCGGGATAACAATCAAAATGTCAATGTCAAGTCAATCAACAAGTGTCAAGTCAATGTCAAACGCTCATAGAAAAAGGAGTGTTTGACGTTGACTTAACAGTTGCTTGTCTGTTTTCACGGACTGTGACGTCACCACACCAAGCGCACCAAATGGAGGGCGTTTAAATAGATCGGTTGGATATTTTTAAACATTTTTTTAACTACTTTAAATTGCTTTTTTGCCGTCGAATTTTTTTTCACTATTGTTTGACGATGCAAACTATCGAATAAAAATATTAAAAAAATACATGCATATTCCCTATTATAATTTCTTAGAAATAATGTAGGTATCACAAAGTTTGATGACGTTATTAGTATGGTAAAAAGCGCTCGTCAACTACGAAAACCGCTACGAAAAAAGCACGTTGTCAGTGTCAAATGGTTTTGCAGATCGCATAATCCATCAAAAAACAAAATAATAAAAAACATTTTACAAAAAAAAACAACCGACTTCAAAAAACAAACACAAAAAAGTGAAAAATAACTTTAATTTCGGAAGTCGGTGGCAAAAAACGAAAATTGAAAAGCAGACACTTTTTATTTTTCACTTTTTAGTTGTGGTACCTACCTCACACAAATTCGTATACCGTTATCTGCTATGTAAATAACAGTGACGGAGTGAAATAATTATATCGTCTTCATAGCAAAGTGGGAAAAATACGTAATTATTGAAGCTAACTCAAAAACTACGCAAGCAAAATTAATAAAATTTATATAGGACCACCTCTCTCATAATCATCAAAATCGATTCATAATTGGCAGAGTAATCGCGTAACATACATACAAAAAAAAAAAAAAAACATGCAGATGAATTGAGAACTTCCTCCTTTTTGAAGAAGTCGGTTAAAAATGTCATACACACATCAACTCACGCCTTCCTTCTCGTTGCGTGTAGCATTCCATTAACTGATAATATAAGCTTATCTAAATTAGTTAATTATCAATCCCAACAACAAAATAATCGGGTTTTTCCAATGAATAAAAAAATAACCGTCATTATTATTTTATAATTACTTGTGAATCTCAGCAATCCATGAGACCTTGCAAAAGTACCCGTGTTGACTGGATGACATTCCAAAGATACGATAAATAACTAATGAATTGGCAACGTGAAATGAGACGAAACAGAAATTTGATAAGGTTTTATTAGATTACTAAATGATGATCACTTGAGCGCAGTTCTCACCTCAATCTTGTATTGTCCAGGGAAGTGCAAGTTGACGTCATAATAGACTCGGCTGTTGTTGACATTGACGCGTGTGGCTGGGTCCCACGTCACGTTGAACCTGTCCCACTCGCCCACCACTGCTATCGACGATGAGTTTATTGTCTCCGGAATTGCTATCAAAGATTCTGAAACGAAATAAGAGTTTAGATTTAATAATCTACTTTACTGAACTTGTGGGTCGCAATCGCGACTGCTGAGTGAGAAGTATGGGCTTTTCTCCATAGCACTTCGGAGCCTGGATTTGTATTTGATTAATGGTAATAGGCTCGCCTTTTACATTGAATTTCATAATGAAATTCTCCAAAATAGAATACAGGAGTTTTATTAAGTTATTATATTATTATGTGCTTATGGTTTCCTTCCTTACATGCAGGTTAACCCAAAAAAGTTTGCATGGTCGCTGCCAATGTCACCGCATCATCATAGCAATATAGAACAACCTCACGCCAAATAATGTTCCGATTAGCGTCCTTCACAAAGGAGGTAAGTTTAGTTTGACTGAAGTACATATATACAGGGTGTTAGGGTAAACACCGTTATCCTTGCAACCAGTGGTTTGGTTTCATTTATAGAACGTAAAATCAATGGAAAATTACAACATTTTTTTCTTTTTTTTAGATCTAAATTTTACCACAAGAGACGCAAGTTCGTTGCCCTATGCGCTAGGGCAACGAACTTGCGTCTCAACACGGGCGAGGGGTACGGGATGTGACCTGACCGGCAGCGAGCGCCATCCCTCCCTTAGTCAGTCAGCTGTTTCGCTAGCAAGCACGGTGTCAGATAGAAACTTTTTAAAATCTTTTAATGAAAATAACGTTTTTTTTTTGTTGTGTTCGGTCATTTATTTTTATATTTAAGTCAACTACCCATGGTTTGAATGACAGTTTTTACCCTTACATCCTGTAGTAGGTTTTTCTAACTTACCACTGTCTGCGTGCAGGGTCGGGTCTCTCACAGCGATGACATGGACTCTTGGCACCAGTTCGGCAGTATACCTGCCGGCTAGGTCCGAAACAACAGCTCTTGAAGCGTCTTGCACCCACACCAGGCGACCACTGAAGTAGCAGAGAGGTCCTAAAGTTGCCGAGCCGGATAAACGAGTCACCAGCGAACCGGATATCTATGGAATATACAAATTGTGAGTAAACCCCAATGTATAGTCGACCTCGTAATTGCTTTACCAGCCAGCGCGTCAAAAAACGTCATGGTCCAGTTTGCGTTAAGACCAATGTGACAGTTAAGTACTTAGTTAGAACTTTAGTCATACTGGAACTTTTTGTCAAAAGTGGTATATACAAACGTGGTCGACAATTGTTTTTGCTGAAGTTTCTATTGCTTGCGCATTATTTTTAATATCGGTTAGGGAAGTCGTTTATGCATCAAAGTGGTTAGGCCCGTAACATGATCTTTCCCTAAAGTTTGATAAAAAAAATCAGTTATATGATATAGGAAAGATTTTATCGCAAGTACAACTGAAAGTCAAGTTAGGGTCCGTACGTCATTAGCTGCGAATGTTTTACGGCAATTAGGATATTGATAATTAAGCAGGTATAAATTAGATAAATTATGAAACACACCTCACTAATTCCGTGGGTTATTTGATCTGCTGTAGGAGCTCGATGAAGTTCAGATCCATCATAACTACGAACGAGCCAATAAAGCCACTTCTCTTCCAAGTCTGCAGTCAGTCCCATTACTTAAAAAATTATAACATAATTAATATTCATTCGGTTCCAAAAAGCCACATTTTACCATATATTTTGTTAGCAATATTACCTTGTTTCCCACTAAATAACTGCGCAGGATAGTATATCATCTTATTCTCTCCATTAAGTCTTGCCGCCTCAACGGCGTGGCCTGTATTCCAGTATATGTATGCGCCTAACGAGTCTATTGTAAGTTCTTTAGCAACCGTCACAATTGGTACAGGCTCTCGATTACTACCGTCTAAATTGCCTCGTGTTATCTAAAGGAAGAAAAATTGCAATTGAAGCATTGTGGACTAGCTGCTGCCCGCGGCTTCGCACGCATGGCCCCTAATTATTTTTCTAAAATAAAAGTAACCTATAAAAAAACCTTAAAACATCAAAAAAATCCCAAATAATCATAAAGTAACCTTATAAACATCAGCTATCTACCAGTGAAAATTTGCAAAATCGGTGAAGCCGTTTCAGAGATTAGCCGGAATGAACAGACAGACATTTTTTTTTTGTTTTAAGTAGTTTTAGTAAAAAGCTGTTATTTTCACATTACAAACAGACACTTCATTTTTATTTATTTGTATCTATTCTATAGAGTATATATGAGTCGTAGTCGTAGTACAGTACCCAAGGGCCAATGTTGCACATCGAGTTTAAACAAAAACTACTTTATAGAGCGACATCTTTGCCGCTCATAACTGTATGACAGTCGCTTTCAAAAAATGTATGTGTCATTTTAAGCCTAGTATTTTGATCTCACGAAGCGATAAAAATACTGTATTGTATAAGCATTGTTTAGGTTCCTTACCAATTGTTGTTTTGGATTCGACCAGTAAATCTTCTTGCCGACCCAATCTACAGCTAAACTGCCCACGTTGTCCATGTTTGGCATGAAACCTTTCTCATGAGTTGTAGTGTTGTACCACATTACGGTAGAAACATTAGTGACCAAGTAAAGCTTGTCACGATACCATGATATATCGGTGATTTGAAAGTTTTTTAGATCCGCCCTGCAATAAAAACAATTTAGTTATAATTGATTACTTGGATATATAGTTACAAGTAGATGCCTCATGTAAGAATTTTGCACAGCCTAAGCCCCTGAAGATACACACTTGCATTTTAGATATTATAGTTGTAGTTTAAAACGTCATGTCATAAAGTTTAAATGCGAAAATGAAAAAAAGAAGCATCTTACCCGTGAATTAAGATTTGTAAATTGTCCCCTGTAAGATCAGTTTGCAACAGTCCATCAGGTCCTGACCATAATAAAGTACTATGTAGAGTGTTCGGCGACGACGCTAAAGTTTTACCAACAAATTCTGATGACCATGGACCTAAAGATATTACAACATTAATATACGCATATAACAAGATAATTCATAAATAAATATGTTTCTGTTTCTCGTTTACCTGAACCGGATTCAGTTACGGCAGCTACTCTTATTACATATTCAGCACCTTGTTTCAAGTTTTCCACAATGCACGTCGATTCCGTTATGTTCCTACTAAATTAAAATGAAATATTTTTCAATTAGAGCTATATGTTTTAGGAACACGTAATCAAATGTGCGGATTTAAGTAGTAGGTACTTACATGTCTATTACATCGCCAGTTTCAACATGCGTAAGTTGGAGATGGAAAATCCACTGCTGCCAGGCTCCACTTCCCTGATGACCCAATAGATGTGGAGGCGACCACGAAACCTTTGCACGGTTGATACCCATCACACTCTGCAAACCTAAAGGTGGGTTCACAGGCACTGGGATAGGTTGACAACTCCTCAAGGCAACCAAAACCTGTCTAGTTGCTATTGTCTTGGTGTTATAAGCTAAAGGATATTCGTTGTGGAAATAACTGTCGCTTTGCTCGTGATATTCCTCCGTCAACATTTCTTTGCCATTCGTCCAATAAAAAAGACCGCCAGCGTATGCTATGGAACGTGTTGATAGAAACATTGGAGTTTGTGTGTTAGCTCGGAAATCGGCAACTTCTCGTCTGGAATAATTATAACGAACATGTCACATTAAGAAAGGTATATCATCACAGATTAATACGATTGTGAATTGTACTCACCCATCAAGTGACACAGCTAACACTGTGTTCCTTCTAAGATGTGCTACAAGTATTCTGAAGTCTGCGTGGTCTACTGTAAAGGCTCCTAGGTGCGCATCGCGAACTATCATTTCTGGAGGTCCATCGTGACGAACACCGTTTGATATATTTGCCAAATCGAGTCTGTATAGTCCGCCGCGATCGCCTCCTTGTTGAGCCCAGAATAAATAACTGAAATAAAACCGTAATCGTGGAAATGAAAAAAGACTCCGATTCGAATGGCTGTATTAAAGTTATTAATATGAAAAGTAAAACCAACCCATTGTAAGCGTCCACCTCAAAATGAATCGGACGAGAGTTAAAACCCGATAACGCAACAATTAAATTCTTCCCATCGAAATCACATCGTAGGATTTCCCAGTTCGTAATAAATGTTACATTCGAGAAGTCTGCTCTTCGGTAGTGAACTTCGCCAAGCACGTACAAGTGACGATTCAACCAATCGACTGATAAATCTTGAGGCTTGTAATTTTCAGGTGTAAGGATTGCTTCGGAAGTACTCTTCTTAGAGAGGCTGCTGCGATATACGTAACCATTTGATACTGATGTGAAAAGTGAGTCACTTGAAATATCTAGACCGACACCTGAAACCAAGACAATACCATGAACAGCCATGTCTCTCTGAACAATTTTTTTTAACAAACTTAAAAAGCCTTTATCGACAATAACTCTAGAAAAATCATACCAGTGATTGAGTGTTCCGTGCTATACAACTCAACAGGATCTGATAGCATATCATTAGCTGGTGCAGCTAAAACATTTTGTTCTCCACCCAAAATTAAAATCGGTTGTTGACTAGGAACGGCTGAAACAAAACATGGGTCGTCATCACTTGTTTTTTATCACATCGGTAGAGGATTATTAGTACACAAAGTTTTTAAACTTACATGTAGGTAAAGGAGGCGTGGATATTTTAACGTAAGCTCTAGGTCCTTCTCCCACTGAGTTTCGCATTGCCACTGATACTTCATACTCACGGGCTGGGGCTAGGTTTTGAAACATATAGAATAACGAATAGTTTGATGCTGGCATGTCCTAAAAATAATAATTAATTTATAATTATTGTTTATAAAGATAAGTATTAAAACGGTCTCTGTTATGCCAAAACAGATAAAATAATCTCTCGAAGAATCAGTTTCATCCAACATTCCAATAGTATTTATTATCTTTCATCAACCAGCTAAAACTGAAATAAAAACGTATGCTCAGAACGGATTAAAGATTAATCACCGTTAACCTTCCAAATTCATTAGAACTACGGAAGATGAAAGAAAAGATAAGGGTTAGTCTATATTTGGCATATCTGAGACCAATTATTCTATACATACCTCAAGAGCATCGTTGGTGTTAGGTTGGGTGTCCGTCAGTCGCAACACGTATGATATCAGCGGTCCATTGGGGAATGGGCCAGGTTCCCAGGATATGGCCACTCGACTAGGGTCAGGAGCCACGGCTCGTAAAGATGACGGAGCTGAACTTGGTTTACCATTCTCCAAAGTAGAGATAACCACTGATGGCGCGGAGTACACTGGCTCCCCATTACCCCCTCGACCAGATAGGAATATGGCCACTCGAAACTGTTGATAAAATGATTAATAGGACCGGAAATACAATTTTTTTCGTACAAAAAAAATGGCTGAAAGCTATAAGCAGTGGATAGCCAATACAGATGTTTAAAATATTTCGTTTTATCGTTTGTCCCGGTAGGGACCTGATAATGTTTTAACAACAAAAAAAATCTTACCCTATATTTTGTGTAAGGCCTTAGACCGTCCACATGTATTATGGACTGATCCGAATGACTAGAGTTAGAGTAATATTGCCACGTGCCCGGCAGTTCCTCGTATCGCCATTGTACCATGTAGCTCAGGTTGCCCAGATTGGGAGCTTCCCACACTAGCGAGAGTGAAGTAGCCGTTAAGCTATCAGCCACCAAAGCTGGGGCGGTTGGTATCCCAATCAATTCTGTGAATCAGGATAACAAAGGTATTTAGGGATTAATAGTAGTCTGTATTCATACGATATGTATTTCCTGTGCAAAGACTAAACATACCTCTTAATTTTTGAAAGTAAGTATTCAAAGCCTCGTTACATCCCATAACACAGTACAGTTCCCGAGAAAATACAGTCTCCGATGTGACATTCTGAAAATTAAATTACATTTTACTTGCGTCTTATTCGTGATATTAATATGAATTATGATTTGATTACTTACGCAAACGATTTGACATGAATTTTCCAATCCTTCTTGCCATAAGCTACACCCCAGTTTGCACTAGAACAATAAATAATTAATTGCTTTTAATTACTTCAAACAAAACATGCAATAATGACAAAACACTCATGTATTTGTTCAAGCAACTAAGCGTATAATGTAAGAGGATATTTGGAAATTGGATGTTTTATTATAATGAATAATGACTATCAGGAAAGAAATAACTTTATGCTTTGAAATCTTTTGCAAATCTTGAAACATTGCTTGTGATGTTGAGAAATGAGGTGCCGGTGAAAAGAAAAGTATGAATGTAAATGAGCCTGATGGCAAAATGGGTAAATGTAGGTGGCCCAAAGAAAAGATGGATGGATTGTATGACGAAACGATATGACTAAGAAGGAAGTAAATTCTGATATGATGACTATATAGTAGTATGGAAGAAAATCTTGCAGCGCCTCCCCAAATAAATTGAGATGTAGCAGGATGTTGATGATGACGGTGAGCGGAGTACAATATGAGCTCTCAGAGCAACAACAACGTTTCAAACCTCATGCAGGAAATGATCGTCATGTGCAATGCAATGCAGCTTTATGTTTCTTCCAGATCAAGGTCTTCTATTACTTTTTTGTAATTCTATATTATTGGTTTTCTTAAAATCTCACGCAGGATGCGTTACCTCGCGTCGCGTGTTGATTTTTAAATAAGATAAAATAATTAAAAATTACCCTAGCTTCAATAGGGCAACAGTGATGGTAACTAAGAGCTTCCTTATTAGGGACATGACTTGTGTTGTCATATAATTAGTGGTGCGGGTTTAATTCAATTAAATTACCAAGCTACAAATTCCTTGTTTATTTTACGTTCAATAAACTTCCTTAATCTAATTTTTCATGTAAATAGCATCCATTATTTTTATTTATTTTGTATCGACTGATTGAAATCTTTTGTTGGAATAAGATGGATGCTCCCAGTTTTATTGGTCTGTTTAATTGTTCGCGAGTAAGCGTGTAAGAGTGAATTTTGCGGGTGTTTACGTCTCACATGTGTGCACATGTTCGTTGATCTTCAGATTCTTTGTTAACCCAAATAAGATGAAATGCAGACTCTTTCGAGACACGTTTCAAGTGCAAACAAAGCTGTTGTATTGTTGCCACTTTTTGTTTTGATTTATTATAAACAAAACACGTTAAAGAAAACAAGTGCGTGTAATAAATTCAGAGTTGTGTATTCTTGTAACGGACTTTATTCGTTCCCATGGATGAGAAAGTAAAAAACAGGGCTTGTAACGGATTTTCACGGTTCGGTAACGTCCTTTACGGATAGCAAGTGACCGGAAGCCGCAGGTGCACCCTATCTACAACCTTACACATTTCTTGAAGATACAGGTTAATTAAACCAAACAATCCTAACGACGAAAAATAGACTCATCGACTAACACGAATGTGACAAAATAACGTGACAAGCTCACTTTAATAATGTTGCGTTTGACTTGATAGATAAATTCAATTAGTTTGTCAGCGGGTGCCCTTCGCTGGTATTGATGTTATCAATGAATTGTATGACCAATTTGCTACTTATGGCCTACTTGGTAACTCATTAGAATACGTAGATGAATGCTGACACATTCGATGTAGTCTCATATGTCCCTGGTAATTACAAAGTTAGTTTCCGCTGGATATCACAGCGCGTTAAATGCTTAGTAAGAACAAAACGTTGTGACGCAGACAGATCTCATTTGAGTCATGTCCATTCAGTGTGATGAACAATACGCGTAACAATTAAAACGGATGCAAGGACCGGCGCGGGCGCGATCTGTGCCGTTTGTTTCGGGTGTGTATAATTGCGGGTCGCGGCCTGAGCACGCACTACCATCACACGGATCATATATAAGTAGGACACTCGCTTCATGTTTGTATCTTCCATTCTGGATTGATATACTTACATATACTTCTTAGTTTAGGACTATTACGATCATTTTGCTGATAAACCGTTTACCGTCTAAAGTAATAATATTTTTCTGCAATATCTGGGCAGGTTTCAAAATGAACCCCTTCCATGAGTTAACTGGTTTCCTATATACAAATGATGATTTATCGAAATCATTTGTAATGCCATTCAAGTACGAAGGTATCCCTTGCTAACGCGTCTCTTCCGCCATAGATGTCACAACACCACGCCCAGACGCACCCTCCATGTCCAATTTATTAATATTTGTGACTGACGGATGAACTCGTTTTTGGATTTGTTTATCAGATACTGGCATTTGCTAGCTGTCAATTTTGATTAAAGTGGTGATTGCTTTATTATGGGAAATATAAGGAATTTCAGTCCTTCGCCGGATTCGGAGCACCCCTATGTGAGCCGTTTGACGAATTTCTTATTTCTGACTATTTATTTCAAGTTTCTCCAATAACTCGTATAAAAAGTATACCTAGTTTATTAGACCCTTATATTATATTTTTTTTACAATCGTTCTCAAAAGAGCATTGAAACGTACGAAAACGTGAACCCTGACTTGACAATTGCAAAGTTTAGCGCCACTTGTTACGATCATAAAATGCTTGTTTACGCCGACAAGGGCATATTATGACACGCTATATGGAACTGTTTGTAGGCACATCTTCAGTAGGCACTGTAATAAGCCTGTTACGTTATCGCACAGACACCATGTTTTGGGAAGTGCTGGGGTATTGTTCATCATCATCAACATCATCATTTCAGCCGAAAGTCGTTCACTGCTGGACATAGGCCTCCCCCAAGCACCGCCATTAAGACTGGTTCTGTGCTGCTCGCATCCAGCGGATTCCTAAGCTTGCAATAATTCAAAATATGTAACTGAAGCCATCAATTGGTTGCACACACGAGAAAGTTAAATAAAACTAATAAAGTAACGAAGTAAATTAACGCCTAATTACCCAGTTTCCTGTCTCGTGCCGTAATAATAACAAAACAATAACTACTCCCTTTACAGTCATTAAAATCGTCGCGTCAGTTCATTGTTGGAGCGATTTCGGAAACGCGCTCGGAAGTCCAATTGGGAGCGCAAGCGCACGCCGGACGCAGGGCGCTGTGAAAGCACTCACGGATAATTTACTTTTTAATTGCTTTATAGCAAAGTTCTCCTACGAGATGAAGATGATATGTCTTTGTGCAGAATAACCTAAATAGGCAAGTTTTAAATTAGATAGATTGATCAGGTGGGCGCGACGAGACGAGTGAAACTGTACACCTAAACTATAATGTAACTATTCGCTCTGTAATGTGAAGTCATTGTTTTCGTGCGTTATCTCATCTTAAATGACAAATTAGGTTTCCGGGTAATACAAATTATTGGTATTGTGATCAATAGCCAAAGCGGGAAACTGAACCTGGAATACTGCTGAAATCTATAGCAAGATCCAAGACCAGCTTTGAATTTTATATGGCTCTGCCTTTTGTAAACAACTTAAGAAAGTATGGCATGCTAAGTGCTATACCTTATATTTTTTTTTCCTCAAGTTAAGTTACGATATTGAGAATGCACTGAGCCTTTGCAATTTTTTTTATCACCTACCAATGTAACAATAATTTTTTTCTACTATATGTAAAAGTATTCGTCACGTATAAAAATATTTACATAGCAACAAATCTGGCCTGTGACCCTCGTAGATTATGTGTAACGGCTGCGATACTATGTGTGAAAATGAAAACAAGTGCAGTTTTTATTTAAATTAATTAACGTCTAGTTATCTCGTGGGTTTGTAAATAGGCGCCAGTAGATACTAACTTGCGTGGATGCTGTTTTTCTAATTCCGTACGTTACTGACCTGAGATAAACTTTCAGATAGCGTATCCCACATTTATTTCACAAATTGTTTATTAGCAACTTTGATTGAAGATTAATAATATTCTAACACGAGTTGGTCGGCTGTCAATGGCATGAGAAGCTGTTATCATTTTGTAGGCATTCAGGGGACATATCGTAGGACATGGTGGCAATCTTTAGGGTTAAGTCTAAGCGTCACGATGTGCAACTGTCGAGCCAGTTTATCATGCATCAATGGTGCGTAACTGCACTAGCTTATCTTTGCAGAGAATTACCTAATAACTATCATCGGTCGCTTTGAGCTGCTTGCTCTAGTACAATTTATCAGAATCTGAATAACGTATCCAGGAAGTTTAGAAAGGGTGACCAAACCATGTCAGGCATCTATTCTAGCGTGAGCGTGATAACGTGAATAGGGCTGCTGTATGAAATAATGAAACTATATAGCTGATCGACGCCATCGGACATAATTATGGCATAAATATGATCATCTATTTCTCAAAATGGCAGTAAGTCAAAACCATCCAACTACTTTCATTCTATCATCAAACGTAACACCATATCATGCGTGTCACGATACAGAAGCAAAGAAACGCCACTAGTGTTAAATTCGTAGCTAAGGTCTGGGCTCACACAATTTAGATTACCATCGACACGCTAAGAAGAAGATTATAATTATGCAACTGTAAAGAACGATTCAAATAAATTCATAAGCGCCTAGTTACTATTCTTTACTTTCAAAGTCGCTTTAAACTTTTTGTGAATTCCAAACGCTAGTTTCAAGTTTAATGTCACATTTTCCTCGATAAGTTTTATCAGTCCGTGTGTAACCCATGCAGATATTGTTGTCTTTACCGACACTCGTCATGTATCACAATTTTATTGTTTTTTAGTGGCAAAGTAATTATGAATTTAAAATACTTTTTAGATTGTGCAGATTAGAACATTTGTATTGAACCTATGTTATAGGGACTCAAAATTCGAGAGCAGGTCACGCGCTGGCCCACGCCAACCATTTTATTCTGGCAATTGGATAATGCTGAGGCAAATTGGGGCCCACCGGCATGCTTCCCGCCGCCTCTGCCACGCTCTAGCCTCGAGAGCACTCCTCTCAATCTACCGCCCTATTGCTAGCCTTTACCAGTCGAATTAACATGTATTACAACCGAGGAAATAATTGTTGTATTTACATACCTACTGGCAAATACATATATTTCTGAAACTTATCAAATGATGATGCTTGTTGTTACATTGATCTAGAAATCTCGGCAAATCAATTCGTTATAAATAAGTTCATCAAAATATAATATATTAAAAAAAAACAATCGTTTATTGTCAACACCATCAATATTATCGTCCAAATTATTATGATGATGAGCAGATCTATATTTGTAGTATTATTCGTGACCAACGGACGAGTGTCCAATAAAAGGACAATAAATCAAAACACTTAGCAGAAGCTGAGTGCACTCTAGGTAATTTCGCTCAACAGATTGGTATCGTGGAGTGTTGAAGGGGCAGTCGGGGGATAATGGCGTAGCGGGGAGGTGAGGAGACTTGTTGAATGGGCGCAAGCGCAACTCGCAAGCGGGGAACGGTGCACCTAATGAGGAAATAAGAATTAGCGGGCGACGACGAAGCGAGTGCAGTTCTTTATCATAACTGAGCGTCTCTTCATGATTTATCATATTCATTGTGGTAGATATTTGAATATGTGTGCGTACTATTTTATAGTTCAATGCTTTTTAAGTTGTTTAGAATAAATACATGTTTGATAGATAGATACTCTCTTAAAGCAAAATAAAATAAATATGCAGTTCAAGGATTTTATAAATATATGCCAGATTTAGTTATTGAAGTGGTGAAGTTACCACTTACGTTGCGGTTAGGTGAGCGGATGAGCGTTAAAATAAAATCTTCAAAAGGAGCTCGGTTACCCAATCATATTTACTTCATATTTATGGGCAAATTCTTGGAGAATATCTCCTGAGGCCACATATTGTGCATTTAATTATGAAATATGCGTTTGCGATGGTTCAAAGAAATATTTGTTTGCAAGCTGTGTTAGGCATTAAGCCGTCTGGCTTTCAATTAACGCTAGACACTCCAGCCAAAGATTAGCGCTGCCACTGCGCAGGTTGAATAGCGAAATAGTAACAATTGAATTAGGAACAGCAATTAGCGTTGCTAAAATTAGCACCCTGGTGACTTAGAAGTTGCAAGGTCTTTGTTACAGTAAATTAGGAGCATTCTTTAACAGTTTATTTTAACAGGCCCAGTTTGTGTGGGCGTTCATAAATGAAGGGTCATTTGCTGCTTAAAAATAGCTTCATATGATTTCGTATAATAATAAAACCAGTCACAAACAAACAAACATAATCAGCGTTTATTAGCTAATTGAAGGGCCGACTCGACTTCATATTGCACTTATTACAATTGATCGCTTAATTGTTACTTACACGATAAGAGTTCTTTGTATGCATTACAAGAACTTTCTCATGTGAAAGTTCATGAAGATTTGTATTATTTATTTTGAGCCTGTGACAATAGTTGCTGCAATATTTAGGACGGGAAAGTGTAACACTAGATTAACACTATTTGCAAAAGACGATGGTAAAATTGATTTGTTTAGTTAGCTTTTAAGCCACGCCAAAGTAAAAATGCACCTGACGATTTAAATAAATTACAATATTTATTCATGCAGTTGACCTGGCGCCAACTCACAAAAATATTTGGGTTGAATTTCAAGTTCTTTCCCCCATGACTAAATTAAACTTTAAACGCCATAAAATCCAACATTTTCACACAATTACATTATTACTTATTCAGAATATTCATGAATGCACCTGACGCCAAATGTGGTCACATTTTGTTTACACGTTCCGCTACCAATTTAACTATATTATGATCAGAATTAGTGGATATGGTAGCAAGGTAATACTTTTTGTTACATAGTAAGAATATTATTTCTTTCTATTATAAGAAGTCGTTATTTCAGCTTTGAACTAGGTAAAGTTTAAGCCTCATGGAGCGAACACTAAGCTCCTACAGTATTACCATACCATTATTTAAACAACTTTTGGCATGTAAAACCAATTTGCCTAGCCTTTTCCCAACTATGTTGGGGTCGCCTTCCAGTCTAACCGGATGCAGCTTAATACCAGTATTTCACATGGATCAACTGCCTATCTGACCTCCACAACCTATTAACTGGGTAATACGATGGGTAAGACTGGGTGTCAGACTTTCAGGCTTCTGACGACCCGTAACGACTATCAAAGATCCACGAATGACAGCCAGGACCAACGGCTTAACGTGCTTTCCGAGTCTCGATATGTAAAGATGGTCACACATCCTCGGACCAACCCCGGCGAGCGTAGCTTAATCTAATGGATCGACCCGTGCTGCTGTTATTACTTAGCCACTTTTGACCATGTACATATTAATTATCGATAGATTTTAATTAATGTCGTACGTGAAGTCTACTTACGTAGATAACTAGACATTTCTCGATCATGAGCTTTAACGACCTTCATTCAAGTTATGCAAGATCATGATATTGACTAGAGCCAAGACAAGCGTACTATGGCTTGACGTAGGTATGAGTTTACGTCAAAAGGAAAAGTGGTACGCTTAAGTGTTGCGTAGATAAGTCGATAGTGCCGATATTTATTTGCGTAAAGCAAGTAAGATACTCATACATAACCGTTTGATGGAAATTAAATATTGACATCACTACCTTATGTAGTGATGTCATATTTGGACTCCTATCGATTCCAAATTGGAATCTTAACCTTTTTTTTTTTAACCGCGTCGCATTCCTCCTGCAGGAATAACTATAGGTTAGGTATAGAACGTATACCAAATCCTTTTCCCAACTGGCAACTCAGTACAATAACAGATTCCACACACGATTCAGTCCAATTTCACACATAAATTATGAACTAATCGCAGGTACTACCTTTACTTCCGATAGATGATTGTTCATTTCCGAACGCAACGCAGCGAAGCGCGCCGAGGGGATTGAATTCCCTTACATGAGTTCAATATCCAAGCATTGGTCACTTTATGGTCTACTTCTCATGAAGTACCTTCAGTCACAATTTTTTTAAATAATGTTTTTTTTAGCATGGCTGAAATGGTTAGCGATGATGCGGTCGAAGATGCAAGCTTGTTAGTCAAGCAAGTAGAAACCTAGTTAGTCAAGGCTTCGAAGAGCTATCGAGATACACATAATCTGGCGAGAAGATCGGTTCTAAATTATAGCAGGTATGTGAACCTAATGACGGATTACAGATGCAGACAGATTTTCGGTTGTCTATATTGCTTTTCTAGGGACCAATAAAATTTACTGATAAAAAAACCAGCTACTTTTAGGTCATCTACATAAACCGTCGTATCTGAAGATGTAGCGCCTCGTTTTATGACATTTAACTGTTTTCTCCGAAAAAGAAGATAAGCTCTTAGATAATTTAGTCGTTAATTCTAACGTTCGCAACACGTGTTCTGTCTAGATGTATAATGCATGTATCCGTCTCATACATTATAGATACCCGGAAGATGATATAACCGTAGACCGTGGTAAACTACGTACTTTATGAATAATCGCCAAAGAGTTATGTAGGCTGATTCAGTCGTATATTATCCAGCTATAACCTGAACGCCAGATGAGACGAATTATGGACCTATATAGTAACGGCTACTTTATAAACGCTCACCCAAATACATTTTAGATGGTACAAAATAAAATAAATTGGCTCCTAATAAATTAGGCTGGGTAAGGTTTTTTTGTTGAGCATTATGTTATCCTATGTGGTAGTACAATTGGTTAAAATAGCATCCAATAGTTACTTAGTCCGGAAAATATTCTTTAACGAGAATTTTCCAGAACGGGATACCGCAATTCTAAATCGGCTTATATTAAAAAGCATGTTCTGTAAATGATAGAATAAAACGAATGAACTCTAAAATAGATCCGAGGGGAGCAAGCTGGCAACTAGAAGCTTCCTTCCTGCGTCCATCCGGCGACGAGTCTCACGCGACCCTTGCGCAGGCACAACTCGCCAGCCGCACCATGCCTCTGACCACCTATCACTCCCATAACTACATCCCTTCCAGGATGAACATTTACGTTCATCAAAACGAAACTGACCTTTTGAATTACAGCTAGCTGATAGTCCAACGCCAGAAAATAGCAAACCGAAATAATTCAGACTACTCTTGCTTTCTCAATTAATTTAATGAACTCGTTAAACTTACATACGTGTTGAGATTAACCTCGAGATTGAAAGACCAGTGCCTCAAATCCATAATATATTTTTAAATCTTAGGAAAGCACCAGTTTATCATGTTTTTGATAAACTAAAAAAAAACAGGTAACGCCCAATAGAATATATGGCTATGCCAGAACCCAAGAACTATACTTTGACCCGACAGAAATTATAAACATAATCCCCTTATTAGAGAAATAAGATTGATACCAATCTTATTTAATTTGAATGACAAAATTCAAAACAATAATATCAAAGAAATAATGTCCATGCACTTGCAATTAGACAGGTTCAAAATGTTATTCTAGTGAACAATTTGTTGAAGGAACGTTTCTCAGGAACAACATTAATAAAAAAAAACAACTTGTCTCGTAAGGAATCAAGCGATAGAAATGAGTTTGTTTAGCAGAAAGCAAAGGAAGGGCGGTGCGTTCGATGCTTTCTGTCTGCCACACCTCGCAACTTGACGAAAGATGTTGAGCAAAGCTTCGCAGTTCATGCAACGTTGATGCGATGTTCAGATAAATAAATTCCCATGCATTCTTTTAACACCGGAGGTGTAAAACACTCCCATAAACAGAAACAACTAAACAGACTGAACTTAACTGTTTCTTAAACATTGTAATGTCTCTTAATTAAAATGTTAAGGGAACGCTAAACAGATGCAACTTTTAAAGTAATCTGTGCTACAGTTATAAATGTAAGCAAATAAAATAATAGAGTCGTAGAAATAAGATAATTGTCAATTTATGTTTCACATTACTACAGTATTGTTATTGTAATGGTAACAAATAATAATAAAATGGAAGCAAGTCAATTGACTTCGTTGGCTGCACGGGGGGTGCGTCCGTCCTACCCGCGGCCGCCACTTGAGCTTTTTTGCGCTGCGCAGGGGCGTAAATTGGGCATCACTGATAATTTTGACATAAACCAGTAGTAACTGTCAGGACTTCGAACGAATGCGCCGTTTTATGTCAGTTTTGTTACATTATATGATGGATAAGTGTAACAAATCTATACACTTACTCTAATAAGAAGTTAAATGAATTCAAACCGAAAGCTTAAATAAATGGCCAGAAACACCTTTTCATTTATTTCTTAAAATAGGTATTCGCGTGTGCTCATAGAGCCTTTTGTAGACCAGGTTTAAACACGCTGTATTATTTGGTATGTAATTCATAAAAATTCTCAATATCATCCTTGATATAGTTTCAGTACACTACCACACTATTAGCTACATAATGTAGTACATTGCATTTACGTACCTAATGTGCCTCTACTACAGTGAATAATTTAAATTAAGTTATTTTACAACAAAAGAACTAGGATAGTGCCCACCAGCTCTTTTTGTTCATGTACACGGTCTAGCTAGCTTCAATGTGATTTAGTTCACAAATGCTCTTTTGTAAGCTTATACTCTTGTTAATTTTCGTTGCGACACGCCATTCGAACACTACAACTGAATAGTAACTAACATTGTACTCAAAGTGTTAGGTTGTAAATATGCATAATCTTAATTTGCAACTTATCTTATGTTTTGAAACCAGTATTCATTAAATAGCTTTTATCTCAAAAAAGGTTATAGGTGAAACGCTGTGATTTAGTTATCGCGTAGTAATTATAAACTTTTTTTAAACTATTTTAATATTTTGTCTGTAGATAATTATGCTAACCCAAAAGATCCTCTGTAAAATTTTAACAATACATATGACAAATATAACTTTAGACAGTGCCTACATTACAATTTCCGTTACGGGGCCGTAAAAATGGGTTACCCAATACTGGGAGTTCATAAATATACTATAAACAAACTTATCGGACCACTGAATTTTACGATGGCTTGCGTAGTTACGGCCGGCCGATCAATTTTGACGCGTTATACATAATGTAAAACAATTAAATATATGGGTGGTAAGTAAACGGTAAAACACGTACCTACATAATTACTCGTGATAACAAAAATCCCGCAGCACGTTCGCTGATAATAATATGATCTAACTATGAACAAAGTGATCACTTAATGGCAGATAAAGATGAGTGGAAAAAGACGTCCGAATAATAAGATGATGATCCCCTAGACACGATTATAATTAAGGAACTAGGCGATTTTTCACAACGTCTACTCTGAATAAACACAAAACATCACGCCTGTGTGCTAGCTAGAAGGTTAATACTCGTACGTATCCAGGACATTTGTGCAGAAAAATGCTACGCGGCATTTTCTATAAAAACATGGCGTAGAGTTTTCTTAATTTTCCACATGCTATATTGCCAAAATTAATGCGTTTTCAAGCGCTGTTGTGCTCCGAGTTCAATTTATCCAGTAAGCCAAATACAATGCTGATGCGACCGTTGATGTTTATAGGTGTTTTGATTAAACGTGAAATAGGTTAATACCCAATTATAAGTATGACTTACCTGTTGAACGCTGCAATCGGACCCACAACTTACGTCGAAGTGACCATCCCCAGTTCGGTTCTATGAAAACAAAAACAAAAGTTTTGAAGTAAGTGCTTAGAATTCCTAAAAAAACGGATATTTTATTTAATAGGGTCATCACGGGATGTTCGACGAAGTCACAGTCCTGATAACTTCCGTTGCGACACGGTCGGCGCGAGCGCAACGGTGCGTGATAAACATTAGGTCTACCTGTGCCTGTAATTTAGGTGAGATTGATTTGTTTTTAGGCCTCATTCTCTTGCCATTAGGGTCAGCGTAACATGTCCTTTTCTTCCATACTTCTATTATGATACGTATTGGTCCTCATCTCGGTAGTCACCCTGTTTTCAGTACTTAGATATATTTTTAGTGTAGAGTAGATTTTCTCTAAACTTATTTTTTTATAAGACTGTAGTCTACAGTCAAAAACTCCGATATTTGATATAGATTTTTTTCCTCTAATATGGAACCTAAATTGGTCAAAAGATCTTTCATATTCTGTTGTCAATAATGTATATGTATGGTCTATCGGTGTAAAAGTTGTATGGTCTAGGCTCAGTATCTCGCCACGGATTCTTCGGTCGCAAGTCAATAAGGTAATAATAATCCTCATCCTGGAGCCAAACTGACTCTAAATCTGCTTTTCGAATACCTACTTCGATTGAATGTAACAACACTCCTGTAAAACATTTTTTATTTTATTTTACACCACCACTTTGTTATAAGGTTTTGGTGGGGTTTTTGCAAGCGTGTGACCGGACTTCGCCGAGTGGCACCTCAAAGGCTTCACCCCGAAATGTGATCCATCCGCGGTTTCGATGTTTTGTTTTTTTTTCCCATGTACATAGGTACCGACGTATGAAGTATCAATCTTTCATGGTGCCGTATATTTAGGAATCTGCTCTAAATAACTTTCATCTATAGCCTACAGTTTTATTTTGGATTCTTACACTTGTCATTGCATTTAGAAGTTGATCTGCCAAAATCATTGTATACATTTCTCGTATTTATTGATAGTGAGAGGATAATTTTGGCATTTATGGATGTCTTCTTTTGCTGTAAAATACTGTACGAAGACTTTATTACATCAATTGTTAAAATATGCAAGGGGCTTATCCGCTCACAACTGACTCGCTTGACGTTTGGGAACGCTGATCTATATTTAGCGCGTTTGCGTTGATTATAGTGGATTGCTAATTGTCGACAATTACTTAGATGTGCGTTGAACCTGCACGACAGTCGCCGCAAATAAACTACATAATAAACTAAGATCATCGTTTTATCCTCGACGAATAAACTGTTGCAGTTGCAATCTTTATCAATGAACACACAAAGCGGAACGTTGTTGTCATCTCCGTAAACAAACTGCCATCAATAATTGTTCAGTAGGTAATTACTATTTTACTAATAAATGTTAAGAGTAACACTATTGTCAAAGAGCGTATGTTGATTGGCAAAAAATATTGATTGGGATAAGCGAACCTGGAACGGGCATTTTTCATTGCATCGAGCCACGGCTTCCGCTCCAAATTTCTCGGTGATGGAACTGTAATCGCAGCCAATTGTCCGAGCGGACAAAGCCAATCCGAGCAGCGACAACACTAGCCATTTATGCCAATTCAGCGGCGCACTCATTGTGCCCACCGACCACTGCCACCGCCGCTGAATTCACTCTTGCGCACCTTCACACGAGTCACACATTTTTCCCGCAATGTAGCATTATTCCTTATAATCACTGTATTTATCATACAATCCTTTATATCAAAACAAGTCCGTTTGACACACGTGATCGTGAAATTTAGTTTATAGTTAAACTACAAAATGTTGTTGCGCGATATTGACTACGCGGCGAGTCGGCATACTCCTCCGAATTCGAAAAGCGCGGCAAGGGAGTGTTTGGTGCGCGTACGCAGCTAAAGCTACTCATGGACTGAGTCGCGCGCATCCGCCCGCCAGCGCACGCGCTGTGAGGACGAGGACGGTTCGTTTGGGCGCTACGGCCATTTAAACTGTAGTCCCTACCTGTCGGCAAACGCACTTGTTACACCTATTATTCCATGTCCTCAAACATAAAACTAAATGTATCAGTCTATAAATATGTAGCTAGGTTCGACCATTTATTCTAACAGAATCACTTCTTGGGTCTATATTTAAATTAACTCCTAAAATTCATTATTTTTATGCAATTATCGATTTCGAAGCACCCTCATTCATAAAATTGTAAATATTCTGGATTCGTCTCATTTATCTTTAAGGAGTTACATAGATAGATATTCGTTGAAATATAAAAAGTTTTAAAATAAAAGTTGGTTAAATAATATTTAGCATAGCTGTAAGGTGTCCCGTGTCACTCACGTCTAACTTATTAAAAACCTATTATTACTCTTGAATTTGGTGCTCACGCAGTTAACCTCGTTGATCTTAATCTCAAAGTATATTTTATAACGTCGTATATCAACCTAAGGAGCAAGGCCGTCGAATGATACGAGAACTCTGCGCCATCACACGAAGAGTTCAATTAATTTAACTACTGTATGACTTCCCACGCTTAGCTTAACTGACGAAGATATCAAAGACTAGACTGTACATTAAAACTTTTAACAAATGGTAAATGCTCATAATTTTTAGAAAGAATTGTAATGATTTTGTAGAATAATAATTAAGAATAAGACCACAAGCGACAGGTGGCGCACGAACTTTATATATCCGTTTACAATATCGGTATTATTTATTTATTCGATCTCCAACAGAGGCTAAATAATAAAAAAAAGGCTACATAGTAAAAAAGTCAACTAAAAAGGTATAAACAAGACATCACAGACAGACATATTAAAAATCCAGTGTCATACGTAATCTGTTTGATTTCTGCCCGCAAACTTGCAAGCAGCTGACAGCTTTTCCGATGCATCAATTTCATGCTATACAATTGAAAATTGACTGCAACTTAAAAGTTCAAAACAAGACATTTTTTTGTTACAGTTTATGAATCGTCACCTTAAGCCTCACGCCCTTTATTTTGATCATCGTCATGCTAGTTGCAAAGAAAATGTTTTTCATGATCTTACTTATTAACATCCACCATTTTGCTTTAATAAAACAACACCTAGCTCATATCCATTGCACGGCCTAGACAACCCCGTAGACCCTAGACACCTCATGTATTACATGTATCCATCCAGCCCTTAGGATGCTTCGAGGGTGTAAAAAATCCCATAGAATACGCATGAAAAACAAAAGCTTGCAAACAGCTGAAAGCTTTCCTTATCGCGATTCTAATGGTGGAATCCCACGATCGGCAATATTGCAGACGGATAATCAAGGCAGACGACCACAGACCGCCACGTGAGCCCACGTGCCACGCACCGGGCACCGAGGAGCTTCCGATGTCTGTGATACCCCGCACGTACACCTTCCCACGGTGCGTCGTCCGGGCTCGTCGGTGTCCGTCCGCAAAATCGCGAATCGTGGGATTTCGGTATAAGGCACTGACGTGAAATTTTCTTACATATACCAAACTTCATCTGTTGTCGCGTTTTGTGTCTTCTTCCTGCCCCTGTCCAATTCTCCCTTTTCCATTCTCCCATGCTGGTCCCGTCACGTTAACATTCAGTCAGTCCCTTTTCATATTC
This sequence comes from Lithophane semibrunnea, assembly GCA_947363905.1. Taxonomy (NCBI): domain Eukaryota; kingdom Metazoa; phylum Arthropoda; class Insecta; order Lepidoptera; family Noctuidae; genus Lithophane; species Lithophane semibrunnea. The sequence goes on along the minus strand of OX376197.1, from coordinate 9,685,520 downwards.
ATTCATATCATCGCTCATACAGTTCTTTGGTCTCCCTGTTACTCTCAAATACATCAAACATTTGAATTCATCGCTCTTTTTTTATAGTCACATTGCTTGCGTTTCGTATTTGAGGTCAAAATATTTTATATTTGTGGAAGATTCCTAGCATATACGGGATCGGATAATTAGCGGGCTGTAGTACATATAAAAATAATTAGTAACATAGGTACAACACCATCCCGCGTTCGCGGTTTTTTTTATAGATGACTAGCGTGGTATGTCCATAAAAGTAGCCTATGTCCTTCCCCGGGATGCAATCTATCTCCTTGCCAAATTTTATCGAAATCCGTTCTGTGATTTAGGCGTGAAAAGGTAACATACATACAGACAGACAGACAGAGTTACTTTCGAATTTATAATATTAACTAGCTGTGCCCCGCGGTTTCACCCGCGTAGGTCTCGATCTCGTGGGAATATAGGGATAAAACGTATCCTAAGGTCCTATTCCAGTTCATGGTCTACCCGTGTGCCCATCCTCTCCTCGCGAACATAGGGAACGTCGCGCCGGCGTCGAATGGTTCGCGTATTGCATTTTTATAATCATGATTACTTCGAAATTAAACGTCCAATTCGAATGAATTAAAAAGTATTTTGCTGTTACATAAATACCCTTGATGTTAAAACAATTTATTCGAATAAGAATTAATATTATGTTGATAAAACTCCTTCGCAAATAATGCATTAGTTTCCAACAAATTTGATTACCATAAAAAATGGTTATAGTGAGTCAATCTTAAAAGATAGACATATACTGTCGCGGACTTTTTTTTAGAACTTTTAAAGAGGAACAATTCCATCATACATGATATTTGCGTAACTTAAACCGGTTACGCAATGCACGCAACAGAAGCTCTCAAAAGCAATAATGTTTCCCGATTTTGCAACATTTTTCATTTATGCTCGGCTCCTATTGGTCGTAGCGTGATGTTATATAGCCTATAGCCTTCCTCGATAAATGGACTATCCAACACAAAAAGATTTTTTCAATTCCAACCAGTAGTTCCTGAGATCAGCTCGTTCAAACAAACAAACAAACTCTTCAGCTTTATAATATTAGTATAGATATGGATAACAGTCGGTTAACTAATGCCATCTCTACATCGCTATGTTATACATTGAGATACTTGTAAGCGGTTATATCATTGTATTTCGTAATGCTATACCTAGAGGTCGCTGTACGCGTTTACTCTAGTTTCGCATATTTGCAATAGGTGGCGCAACTGAATCTTTAATGTATCCAAAGAGCATTATTTTTGATAGATGGCGCTACAGAATCGTAAGCATTAGTATCAATGACGATGAACGACCATAAAATTTTACAGTGTCATGCATATTATAGTTTTGTAGCGATAAGTTTCAACGTCAGCTTGTTTTTTCCATTTTTTGCCTGGCACCTATGACGCACGTACTTATAAAAAATGTTTTGACCAACAGCTCACTGGCACTGGACTTATATCTATAAGCGGGAGTATTTTCCTTTGGGAAGTATTAAAGACCGAAAATGTCAAGGGAATCTGGGAAGCGTATTTGGCGACAGTTCTCTTAGGCACTCGTGGCATAAATGATGTGACCAGGGCCAGTACCTTTATAGCAAGAGTATACCTAATATAAAGGGGGATTACTTACATTAGAGGCTCGTGGCTAAATAATAAGAGCCGCACATGTCAATCGAAGGTTGAGCTACGCTTGCCGCTGTAGATTCGTGGATGGGTGACCATCCATCACATATCGAGACCCCTCTGTGCCTCAGAAAGCACGTTGGTCCCGGCTGTCATTCGAGGATCGTTAACAGTCGTTACGGGTAGTCAGAAGCCCAATTCTGATAACCAGACTTAACAAGGGGTATCGTGCTACCCAGTACCTAACTGGATTTTGGAGGTCAGATAGTCAGTCGCTTCATGTAAAATTTAGATACCTATTCAACTGCATCCGGTTAGACAGGAAGCCGGCCCCAACATAGTTGGGAAAGCGCTAGGCAGATTGATTTTGATCTGTAATATTAAAAATATATAATATCATCATTATCCTGCCCTTATCCACATTTATTTGGGTTGGCGCAACATGTCTTTTTCTTCCATACTTCTCTATTAATCGTCATATCGGTAAAGCCACCAGCAGCACCAGCTCCAGCCATATCATCTTTCACACAGTCCATCGTTTCTTTGGTCTTCCCATACTCATAATATGAGTACGGGAAGACCAAAGAAACGATGGACTGTGTGAAAGAATTATTATAACCATCTACATTCATACTCCAGATTTTGCTCACGACATTTTCCTTATTCGTCGGCATCACATACCCAAACTGCCCAAACCATGACAACCGATTTCCACACTACTTTTCAGTTACCGGTGCCACTTTCAGACTTTACCGACTTTACGTGAAATAAAAATATTGGGTCTTCTTTCATTGTATACGTGCTATACGAAAACTGAACAAAAATCGACATCTATCCTGTGTATACCTTTTAGTTGGCGCTTTTGTAGAGTTGGGTTTAAGTTTTTTAACTTTCTTTCGTTCGTTTCGTTCTCTGTAACGATGCGTGATGGGACAAATTTTTAGAGTCTTAGAAACTTCTTGAGCGGAAAACCTGTTAATGAAAACCTTAAAAAACAATTTCAAATCCTTATCTGAAAGTTGTATTTTTAGTTGTTATCTTTTTAAGATATTTGTAGGTTTATTGGTTTACAATTTGTTTTATCATCAACTTAATATGTTTGCAAAAAATTGTTTTATAAATAGCCAAGAACCCGTGCCTTAGTAACACCTACTACACCTACATTTTATAAACAAACTTAAAATAAAATACAGTATCTTCTCCAACTAACGCTTCAATAAAATAATAAATTCTCCAATATTATCTAAGTAGATACGCAATGGTCGCTATTAAATTTATTTGCCAATATATTCATTAACTTTATAATAGCGATGAAACGATTAAGATATTATAATATATTGTTTCGTCTTTGTGTCGGAACACTTCTGTACCCAGTACTTTAAAAACAAACTTATTTATTTACTTTAAAAAATAATGGAATGTTTCCTCGTGATTTTTTTTGAGGAAGTCGTTTTTTTTTTTTTGTAAAAAGTTTTTATGTTTCACTTTTTAGTTGTGGTACCACCCCACGCAAGTTCGAATACCACATAGGCTAAGTGGGTAAAATACGTGTTATTTAAGCTAACTAAAAAAAAGTTAATCAAATTTATGGGACCACCTCTGAAGCATGAATGACCTACCAAACAAAAAGTGCCTAGTCATTGGTTTTTTTTTTTTTTTTCTTTACGCCTGACGATTTCTCAGGTGGAATGAGCAAGATTGCGGTTTAACCATTGTTCTCGTAGTACCGAGATTATTCAGACTGGTGCTATTTCGAGATTTGCTTTGGCATCCTCGAAGTTTTTTGTCATTGTAGCTAATTCCAGGTCGTCTAAATAGAGAGATGTGGCAGTATTGGTCGCTTTGGGCGGATCGTTAGTGTATAATAATATGTTAAATAAAATGGGAGGACAGGACACTGCCTTGGGGGAGGCCGTTCTTCAAGATGCGCCATATGCATTTATCGGAATTTGAATGGGCGATCGCGTAGCATTCTACCCAGTATAAATGTTTGATCGTTAGTTAGGGCTGTTAGTTTGGATAGTTATCTTTTAACATTAATAGTGGCGTAAGCTGCTAATAGGTTGACTAGGACAACGTCGGTAATTTGGTTGGCTGCATATCCATTCTCAATATATTGGGTGAGACAGAGGTTTTGCCTGGTGCATGATTTTCCAAAGCGGAAACCAGTTTTTCCTGAGATCAACCCAGTGTCGATGAGGGGCTGGAGGCGGTTAAGAATTAGTCGTTCAAACAGAATGTGTTACACAGAAGGGAAAACTGGCTGGTAGTTTTTTGGTACCGTTAGAAACTTTGAGAAAAGCTAAAGTAATTTCTTTACTTTAGCGTTTCTCCATTGCTTAGGGAGCAGTGGCGGAGCAAGATCAAAATTTAGTGTGGGCGAGGTACATTTCGCGAGGCCCTCTGGTGCAGCAAGAAGACAAATAAAAAAAACAGTTGACACTGTCATATTATTATTTTTAGGAATAATAAGTCAAGATAGGCAATGGCGAGCTCGAACTTTTGGCACCCTACCTCAAACATGTTACGTTTTTTTTTTGGCTGAAACGAAAAAGTTAGAGTGCTAGAGCGAGCGAAGCGAGCTCGAAAATTTTTGCACTCTGGATAGGGTAAATTTTGATTTGAACATTTATATAAAAATAGGAATTTCTTTGTCGAGCCATACAGAATAGTTTGGGAACGTAGAATGTAAGAGCGAGCGTAGCGAGCTCGAAAATTTTAGGACCCCGCCCTTGATAGGTAATGTTTTCTTTGACAATACGTTCATACATAAAAAGAGTACTTTGTCGACATTTACAGAAAAGTCTAAGAAAAAGAGAATGTAGGATCGAAAATTTTAGCACTCTACGTTTATATTTAGGGGGCAACAAATACTGCCTTTTACTTACTGAACATATTTTGTCCTTGTGAGCCCCCCCCAGAATCGGGGGCCCTGGTCGGACCGCACCCGATACTTTGATTGACTTCCTAGCCGTTGAAAGTATCGTTGAGCATTTCCGACGTTTGGCTCCCAGGCTGGACCGGGCTGGAGCTGCCTTGGGGCGTCTCCTGCCCAATCTGGGGGGTCCAAACGCCTCCTGCCGGAGGCTCTACGCGGGGGTCGTGCGGTCCATGGCCCTTTACGGGGCACCGGTGTGGGCGCGTTCCCTTAGGCTGCGGCCAGCCCGCCGGTTGAACGCGTCCCAAAGGGTCATGGCCATTCGGCTGGCCCGGGGATACCGCACGGTCTCCCGCGAGGCGGCGAGCCTCCTGGCCGGATTACCGCCATGGGATCTGGAGGCGAAGGTCCTCGCGCACATCTGGGAGTGGCGCGAGGAGATGAAGCGCCGGGGCGTAACTCCGCTGCCGCGAGAAATCGCGGCTCAGCGGACAGAGCTCCGGCAGGATCTCATGGCGGCATGGAGAGTGCGATTGTCGCAACCCAGTGCTGGGCACGCCACAATTGCGGCGATAAGTCCCCTCTTTGAGGAGTGGCTAGAGAGGCGCCACGGCGACCTCACCTTCCGCCTGACGCAGGTCCTCACCGGACACGGTTGCTTCGGGAGGTTCCTGTTTCGTATAAGGCGGGAGGAAACGCCCGGGTGTCACCACTGTGTGGATCGCCCGGAGGACACGGTGGAGCATACGGTGGAGATCTGCCCCGCTTGGGCGGAGCCCCGCCGTGTCCTCTTGGAGGCGATTGGCGGCGGTGACCTCTCGCGTCCGGCTCTGGTCCAGGCCATGGTACGGAGCGAGAGGGCATGGGAAGCAGTCACCTCCTTCTGCGAAGCAGTAATGCTCGCGAAGGAGGAGGCGGAACGCGTGAGGGAGAGGCAAAATTTGCGCCCTCACGCCCCTAACCGCCGCCGCCGCTGGAGACGCCCGGGGCGTCGGGAATCCCAGGCGGATTCCCGGCCACCATAGGCGCGGGCTTGCGGACGGCGAGCAATGGGTAGCTTGCCGTCCGATCAGGACCAGGCCCGGGTCGATGGCGCGTCGTGTTCCACGCGCGCCTCAAAGAGATGTCAGCACAATTGGCGGGGTCCGCTAGGACCGATGCCTGCCAGGGTTGCGGGTTAGTCCGAAAGGGATACCGGGACCTTGGCAACAGGCAACTGAAGGAACACGGGTGGGTTTTAGTCAGTAAAAGTCTGACACGCCCTTCCGCTCCACCCAGAGCGGGAGAAGTCATTGGATGATTTCCCACCCTCAAAAAAAAAAAAAAAAAAAAAAAAGCCGTTGAAAGTAACGTAAACAAACAGAATGGGAAATCCCCAGCTCTGGCAGGCGGCGATTCCCCAAAATAGCAACGCAACGCTAGCAAATGATGCTAAACTAAATAAAAACATGTCAATATATTAGGTCTTTACCTATGAAATTGCCGTTTTGTATGAAAAAATTTAAACGAATTTTTTTCATGTATTTTTTATTTGTATTAATCGAAGTAATCACCCATGCAATCAATGCATCTTTGCCAACGCAGTGGCAGTTTATTGATGTCCTTCTTAAAGAAATCAGCTGGACGGGAGGCAACAAATTCTTCAAAGGCATTTTGTACTGCCTCTCGGGTATTGAATTTTTTTCCCGCCAAGAAGTTATCCAAATTCTGGAAAAAGTAGTAGTCTGTAGGCGCAAGGTCTGGTGAGTAGGGCGGATGACGGAGAGCTTCCAACCCCAGTTCTTGCAACTTGGAGACCGTCTGCTGTGCAGTATGAGGTCGCGCGTTGTCGTGCAGGAGCAGCGGAGACAAGCGATTGACCAATGCTGGTTGGAGATGTGCCAGCTTCTCCATCATTGTGTTCAGTTCTTCACAGTACACATCTGCAGTAATGCTCACCCCGTTTGGTAAGAAGCTGTGATGAATCACACCGGCGCTAGACCACCAAACAGTGACCATCACTTTTCTAGTAAGTTTTCGTTTAGAGCATTGTTTAGGTACTGAACCAGGATCCAACCAACTTGCTGAGCGCTTGCGGTATATCAAAAAGAATCGATTTTTCATCGCAGGTAACAATGCGGTTCAAAATTCCTTCATTTGTGTGTCTGTTGAGCAGTGCAAGGCACGCCTCGACGCGTACTTCGCGCTGGCGATCATTGAGTTGTGGGGCACCCATTTGTCAAGCTTTTTTACCTTGCCAATTTGACGCAAATGGACCAATATTGTTTTGACGCTAACGTCGAAAGCTGCTGCTAATTCAGCCGTAGATTGTGTATTATCAGCTTCCACAATCGCCTTTAATTCGTCATTGTCGACCAAAGTCTTCGGATGACCGCGAGGTTCATTTTTCAGGTCGAAATTTCCAGAACGGAAGCGAGCAAACCAATAACAGGTGGTGCGTTGGTTTGTTGTGTTAGCTCCGTAAACGTGGTTGATGTTGCGTGCCGCTTGTGCCGCGTTGCTGCCACGACGGTACTCATATTCCATAATTACTCGAATTTTTAACGTATCCATGATGACGAAAAAGATTGAAATGCGATGAAAATGTAACACTAATCATTAAACAAATGACTTCTTTTGAAAAAGAATTCCATGTTTTTTTTAAATAAAATTAATGTGAAATTAGAATTCTTAGCCAAACAAAAATTATTTTGATTTGAAATGGCCAGTACTGCAGAACGGCAATTTCATAGGTAAAGACCTATTATTTATCGTTTTATGAAGAGAAGAGTAAACTTTTTTCGTCGCGTTCACGGTTTTTAAGTAATGCATAAACCGTGGTGGTGCGAGGCCCCGCGGACCGCGAGGCCGTAGGCGGTCGCCCACATCACTCACGCCTTCCGCCGCCTCTGTTGGGGAGTCATCTTGTCTCTCAGACATGAGTTAAAAAGGGCGAGCAACCACGACGCCGCCGCTACTGGACGCAAGTTTTTTAACTATTCCACAATCATGTCGTCCACAACAGCGGTGTTTCCGTTTTGTACGAGCCTTTATTGCTGGGATGACTATAACGTAAATAGTTTGCTGATATCGGTGCAGCAGGTCAACTGTGTTACAATTTCAGGGATTTTAGGTAGTTTATTCGACGGTTTTTCATTTGAAAGAAGTTGATGAACTATCTGATTGGCAGTAACTTCATTCCGTGATTTGGGCTCTGTTTAAAGCAATATTAAAATACGCACCAATGCAAAGCATTTATTTAAATTAAACCAGCTACAGGCACTTTTGAATTGTCAAGGAGTCAGTCGGATAGATGCGTTACGAGTCCCGGTTCAGGCAAAAGCTTTTCAAAAAACAAAAATACAGGTTTATCTCCCTTCAAAATTGAGGTCATGCTTCCTTTGACCACTTGGCTCTACTTACCCATTGTTTCGAATTCAGCCTGTTGTGCTATCGCAACAATAATGCCACCTACCCACCACATACTATTAGGATACACATACACTTTATTATACATTCTACGAACCCTTCCTTGCCTGCGACCTAACAGAATTTTCTTGAATTTTATATCCTAGAAAACCTCTCACGGGAACTAAGCCGCGGGCAAAAGCTAGTGAACAATAAAAAAATAAAATGTACAGATTATTGGTATCGCAATATCGCTAAATGATAATCGTTTCATCAGTACCACCTTGTTTAGGCATTATAAAAACAGAAATTCGATTTAAGTATTAAAAACATTCATGAATGTTGTTGTTCCATCCATCAGTCGTTTATTGAAGCAAATGAAATGAAGTTCTCCAATATATTACCGTGTTGCCGCAAACGTGCAGATCCGTTGCCGAAGGTAGGAGAAACATTTTCTAAGCAATTTGTCATATAGGTATCACTAAAGCAGGAAAATTAGAATGTAGGTATGTACGAATAATGAGGAAAAAATTATGAGGCGTAGTTTTCCTGAAATTAATAACTAGCATATACGTACTACTGCAGAGCAGTGGTGGCCCAGTGGTAACGGCCGCGACTTACGAGTTGTAGGTCGTAGGTTCGAACCCCGACAGGCGCTTTACTTTGTGTAAATAATTTCATCACCACTGCTCTCAAAAACGGTGAAGGAAAAAAAACATCGTGAGTAAACCGGCATGTCCTAGAACCAAAAATTCGAAGACGTGACATCTACCAACCCGCACTGGGCCCGCGTGGTGGATTACGGCCCACTCCCTCTCATAGAGAGGAGGCCTGTGTCCCAGCAGTGGGAACATTATAGGCTGATTATGTTATGTTATATACGTACTAGATGAAATGCAATGTTTTAGATATAAAAAGTCAGTTTATAGTTTCAAATATTATCTAAAATAGAATTTACCATCAAATCGGGAAAACAGCTCCTTGACTATGGGCTATGTCTTATATTAATTCTAAAGTTTGCAGTTTGAGCATCAGATCAGTGTTCCTAAGTACTTGTGTATCAAAATTTCGGGTAAAATCGTGAAGGTAATTGTACAAAATTGTTATTTACTAATTACTTTGAATAGCAAGTTAACTAAAGACTTATCTAGTCCGTTAAGTTTCGAGACAAGTGGCCCAGTGTCCACTACTAATGCCACATAAAGATCTTACATAATTAGTTACTATTTCCCCAGATATCTATCTACCTAGCCTTTTCACAACTATCGGTCGGCTTCCAGTCTAACCGGATGCAGCTGAATACCAGTATTTTACATGGAGCGACTGCCTATCTAACTTCCACACTGGGTAATACGACACCCCTTGGCAAGACTGGTTGTCACGTTGTCACTTTCGGACTTCTGACGATCCGCAACGACTGTCAAAGATCCACGATGACAGTCGGGACCGGCTTAACGTGCTGTCCGAGGCACGGAGGAGTCTCGGAATGTAAAGATGATCACCCATCCACGGAGCAGCCCCGGCAAGCGTACCTTAACCTGATCGATCGACCCGTGCGGCTGTTATTACTTAGCCACGAGCGGCCTCACTTAGCCACGAGCTCATCTATTTTCCCAGATAGGTACTGGTATCTAATTATGTCACCTTACATTACATATAGAAATTCACTTTTTTTTTGCATAGCTTAGTAGATACAATTAACGGAATAACGATAACTAGAGTGCGACTGCGACTAGAGGAAATTGCAATCAGTTCAAAGATTAGGTACCTACCTCAACTCTGCTTTCGTACATCGGGGAAAATTACATGATAATATTGATAATTGTTTAACTAAACTGTCAGTATGCTCTTAGTCCGATCACGTAAATGGACGCTGAAAATAGAACAGTGGCATATCGAACATAGCCGTAAACACCGTCATAGGTAATATCGGAACTTTGTTTTAGTATAACGTCTATACAATTTTCTATACTTTCATAAAAGAAATAAAAATCCTAGAGCGAAAATACTATGTTCTATGCGTCCGAAGTGTTCGGAGTCTCATCTTCCCACACCTAGTTTGGGAGAGCTCCAAGTATCGTTATTTTAGTGCCAAAGTACGACCAGACCAGTGATTGTTACCTAACCATAATACTCGCTTTTTATCTAGTTTCAGAAGACCACCACGGTCAAAAATCTTATCAATCCATAAAAGTGAATTCATTTAATGTACTCTTTAGAACACCAGCGCGCGTTTAATTGCTATACATAGTTAATTTATAACACATGCGTATGTACTGTTATATAGATGTAATTCTAACGCAATTCATTGGACGCAATTTAGATAAAGATTATACTGTGGTAAATGTCAAGATAAAGGATTTTATTGTGGAGCTTCATAGAAAAGACGTGTTGGAGAAATAATCGACTTATTTCCATATTAACTGTGATACAGAGTGCGTCGGTGAATATCGGAACAACTATCAAGACCGAAAAATGGCTACGGACTTGGTTGATTACAAGGTAAATGATTTTAAAAGCCTGTTTAAAGATACTTGCGTAAAAATATTTCTAGTTATTGGAACTTACAAAAACACGATTTGCTCATTTTCATTACGTAATCCTCGACTTTAATTGGATAACAAGTCACTGATGTTTATACATAATATGTATATAGGTATATCAATATAAAATTGTAGTTACTTGTTACACTAGTACCTTTTTTTTTTTTGAGTGTGGCAAATCATCCAATGACTTCTCCCGCTCTGGACGGAGCGGAAGGGCGTGTCAGACTTTTACTGACTAAAAACCCACCGTGTTCCTTCAGTTGCTTGTTGCCAAGGTCCCGGTATCCCTTTCTGACTAACCCGCAACCCTGGCACGCATCGGTCCTACCATGGCCTGGACCAGGGCCGGACGCGAGAGGTCACCGCCGCCAATCGCTTCCAAGAGGACACGGCGGGGCTCCGCCCAATACGTACACTAGTACCTAAGGTGACATTTAGTAGTAATATGCATTTGCACTGCAATCGAGTTCTCAAATGAAAATATAAATCCATTATTGGCAAACCTATTGGATTAATAGTACATAACTGTCGCGGTCTGCAACTGCCGCATTGATGGACGATCGTGAACATGTGGGCCGAGGCGAAGCCGAGCCATTGATGGACTCACGTATGTGTGACTCCATCAATGCCTGGTTGCGGCCAAGGCTAGTAAAGAACTTTTCTCAAATAATGCGCGGAAATTCAAACTGAGTAAATTAATTATAAATTCCAGAATAAATGACGAACAACGTTAATTTTTCACTCGCCAATATTTTAATTTGTTTCTTCTTTACTTCAGCAATATTTGCAAGACAAATCGAAATTTAAATAAAATCTTTCATAAGTTACATCGTTGTTTGCCATATGGTGAAGTAAAAAGTTCGTTCCATTTTTAAATAGGTAACACGAGAGATATGACTTTTCATAGTAATTTATTTTCCCGTTAAAACACGACAGATATGGTTTTTCATAGTAACATTGCCGGCCGCATCGTCACTTGTTTTTGACCCTGTACAGCAATTTCGATTTATATCGAAGAAGGTTGTCAAAATAATGCTCGAATTTTCAAGCATGTTTGAGAAAAATAAGCATCAAGAAAAGAAAATGATTTTCTTTTTATTTTGTTACTTTTATAATAACAATATTAGATGTGGTTTAAATAACATTCTAGGGTATTGATAGGACTCTTGATCGGAAAAACGGATCAACGATCCTACTCACTTGGCTTCATGACAAAGTTTCAGAATGTAGCGACGACGACGCCGCCCTGCCCGTAACGTCCTTACAGAATGAAAATATGACGTATGCATATACCTAATACTGAAATATGCGTACTTGCGTACCAAAATAAACAAGTTCTTTGTTTTTGTGTCATGTAAAATATTTATATTTAGGTAAATGTAACAAGAGTTACAGTTAACTAAAGCCCGTAGAATTCTTCATAGCTCTAGATAAGCTGTTATTTAATGAATTAAAACCTAATGCGCAGATTATTATCTACAGTTGATGATACATAGGTATTAAAGTAGTTGTAAGCGTTATATATTCACTCGTTTGTTCACGGGTAATCCCCACACAGAATGAGGAAAATAACTAGTGTTGTTTGTTAGTGACGTGAATAATAAACCGTTGAATTGGCTTATGTACGTAGATATAGGAGACTATTGGCTCCTAAATGGTATAGGTATACATACACGGTAAACCAGCCATTAAATGGGAAATGCTCTGATGTAATGCAGTAAACAGAATGTTCTCACTCGTTATTTACACCTAATCCGAATAATTTCATCATACGTATTCCGTGGAAAACTAAATCGGACAAAACAAAATATTGTTTACAAGTTTCGTAGTATGCAGAGTAAATCATAAAATTTATGATCAACTCAAGTTAATCAAAAATAAATAAATATCAATAAAATTTGCTAGGCATAATAATATTTAATATAGGAGATATCTAAGATCAAATGGTACAGGGTCTGCAGGTCAATCATAAGTATCGGTCATTAAAATATACTCAATAACAATCGGCGTTGTATTGAAGTTTGCTAGTTTCTGTGACCCTTTGTTGCATTATCTCTGTAGATACCTTATCTGGCAAGGGATGTAGTCAGTTAGGTCGGAAGATAACATAAAAATTGGATAGTTAGCTTACATATTCTTATTTATATACTTAAATAAGTGAATCATTAATAATGTCACAAGTTAACACAATAAGTATACTTGCTATATTTAGTTTAATTGTAAATCTAGCACAACATTTTTTCCTTTCCGGACTCCGTTTTAGGAAACAAAGGTCGCACATGGAGGTTATCCTTTCATTTAGGATTATAGGAAGCTGACGTAAATGGACGCAATTAACGCCATAATTAAAGAAATTTTATATACAGTGTGAAAATATTTAAATTGGCATACTGAGATGTGAAATAATGAGTACGCTGAGCACGTGCACTGTGTCACGCACTGCGGCACACTGCTCTGCGATGTGTTTGTGGTCCGTTGCGATTTGTAAGTAGGTATGATGACTGTTACAAACATACCTACATGGTTGGGGGCACGTCACCTCGTCGCTGACACACCCGTGGGTACTTATCTGTGTGGACACCCACAAATAAATTGAAAGTAAGTAGCTATTCAATCTTGCGATTGATTCTATTCTATCATCACTTTGAACATGGTGTCAGTTCTTACTACTAGGAAATTGTGTGTAGTAAGACATAATATTTTTGTCAATAGATACCCACTATTAGTTAAATACATGTCAAATATAGGTTTAATGTTTTTATAATTTCTTATACTTGCTTCAAAGGGCACTACCATCATGATACTAACTACCGTACTTTACTATTCAGTATTCGTTTATAAAAATTACTGACGCAATATTACATGAAGGGCATCACGTGAGCAAGGTATCATAGCTGTAGTATAGTTCGCGAGAGCGGGGCAGGGGGGTGTACGCGACGTGACGTCATGCTCGGTGTGCCGCGATCGGCGCGCGCGGGGAGCGGGCGGCGAGTCCGAGGGTGTGGTGCACATGCGCCGCGGCCCGCGTCGTCTCAAGGTGACCCTCGACTTGCCGAGCAAGTGTTCTGCGTGGCTCACGGCACTCTACTCCGTTCCTTTCACTTCTACACGACTTAGCGGTCACTGATACCGGTATTTGCTAGAACGCGGATACAATTTTTATCTTGTGCCCGGTTAAATTTATGTCAGCACCCTGTGGACTCCAACGTTACTCGTCCATCACCTTTTATCTCAGTCATCGCGACTGACAAGACAAATCGATATGCGGCAAGCAAGAGATGTTGTGAGTATTACAAAGCCAAATATTTGCTCCGATTAGAACTTTTCCAATTCACCACAAATTAAAAAGGATGTTCTGCATTACACTTATCAATCCTTATCTGAAATTTTTGATGAGTCGCAAAGATTGTACAGTCGCTTAAATAAAAAAACATTGAATCATGCTCGTCGGTAATTTACCGCAGGGACCGTTTTTGTCTATCAAATCATATCTACCCCGACACCTACACATTTTTTTAGTCTTTTGGTCTTGATGCGTCCACTTATTGTTATTTTCCGCCCTTAAAATTCTTGGCTGATGCAGCGAAGGGGTTCCCCTAGCCATCGAATGAATCATTATGATTCAGACTGCCACTTAAGTGATTACTTATGTTTCTAAAGCAACAATAATGATCTTACCTATGAACAGTAATTGCATCATTTTCATAATGGGTTTCATAATTTATTTTCCCTAGAATCTATTGATAAGATCTTTAGGTCATGTTTCAGTCACGTAGCGCGTACTATAGGATGATTTAAGAGCTAGACATATTTTATGAGTGTTCAGTCTTTGAAAACAATATTTTGCCATCCCTTGAAGCTAGGGCTTAGAGATGCAATGAATAAGAATCCAAAACAATAACATTTCAGCTGGCATAACTTAGACACAGCAAATGAAATTAAAGTTAATTCTTAAATGTTTTATAGAAGTAAGTCTATGGGAAGATGAAAAAAAACAATACAACGAGGTCTGCTCAGTCTTAATTTTTTTCAATGTATTACCTGTTATTTTGTTGGGACATATAAAAATTTTGGAAATTAATATTAATTTGTACTTAGGTACTTAATTTAAAATATTTTTGAGACCCTTGCCTATGTGGCGTATTGGTACTAAACCCTCAGACCAAATAAAAAGTTTGGTCTGACAAAAACGAATAATGTTTGGTCCTCGAGAAGTTAAGACTTAATCAGTCGTGAGTATTGAACTCAAGAATAGTTTGTAGAATATATTATCACATGTCATTAGCGACGTTTTATCCTGATATAACTAGTTTTGACTAGTAAATAGTGGCTTTTAAAACGTCTAATCTGCTACTCGCGAATTCCAATCTCAACAATCAAGGTTATAAAGATAATATTAATCTTCGACTTGGATGTGAAAATAAATGTGAAAACAATAGTAACTTTGACTTGAAATGTGCCCGAGTTAAATTAACCAGAGATGCATTACGAGATTTGCTAATACTAATGCTTAGATTAAATCAGTTTAAGAAGGCACTTAAAACTGATAAGTGTTTTTAGTTCTTATTTACAGAAAAGACGGACCGTAAATAATAGTTATCATTTAAATTAAATGCAATTTTAATGTATAGTAACGAACATAAAGGAAAACAGATATTGGAGTTGTTTTCGTTACAAAACAGGAAACTTCACTTTGACTCTAAGATTTAATTGCGAATTACTTTATCACTTTTATCATAGAGGTATGATCACAAAGATAAATGAATCACTATAAATTGCTATCTAAATGCGATACGGTACTTTATCGGAGTACTCAGGCTGAAGTAGGACGATAATACTGTCTAGCCAGCGGCACACCCTGTTTTATTTGTGCATAAGAACTTTTCAAGACGAATTTGCGTCAACGTTATTAAGTTATAAAATGCTTTTTATAGGAAAATTCCACATGAGCTATTGTTTGTTAAGCTACTCATTGTCAGTATTTTCTTACGTCAAACGAAGTGTATAATATACTTAGATACTCGTGCGTGCAGCATTGTCGTCGTCACTGAAGGTACACAACACTCGAGTCTCAAAAATAAACAGACACACTATGCCAAGAAAGCGCTTTAGCGTGCGTTTGTCTTGACGCGAAACGATCTCATTTTATATTTATAGTTTTTCTCAATTATTACGATGTTTACCAAAATATAAAATCGCATTTGCAATTCTTAAATAGCAGCACAGACAAATATGCTGTTATTAAGCTTGGTCAGGTTGAAGTTACTATGATAGTTGATACAAGCATTTTTTAAAACAGAAATATTCTGTTAAACATGATAATATTAGGTAAAATCAAAAGGATAAATTACCTAATATTATCATACATACAAAAATTTATTTCGCATAATAATGCGGTACTTATTTTGCTACCTTTACAAGTTTACAGGCCATGACGTAAATGAAACCACTAGGTTTTTCCTTATCTGCTGAATAGCATAAGGAAAACAATAATAAATGTTGGAAATTTGAGACGGGAATAAGATTCGTCAGTAAAAGAGGAAAATTTTTTACATGGAGAGACAACCCAAAACTTTGAAGGCATTGGGAATAACACCGCCATTGTCACAAATCCTTTTTAATTGTGAACATACACAAATGAAATGTTTTGTGAATATCAATAGGTACTGGGTTCTGATCCTCTTAATTATGGATTTTATTTAACTTTTCTCAAGACAGATGAAAATGAGAGACTTTGAACTTATTTTTTTTGTAGAATGACCCTTCTTTCATGATGTAGGTACCTATGCAGTTTGTAATGTCTACACAAGTTACTGTGGTCTTCCAAAGCATTTTTCTGTAGCAAAATATTAGTTGAATAAGTATAGAATTTTTATTAAGTATACATTTATAAAAAATATACATGATTGAAAAGCTGGAAAAAGTGAATGCCAACTGGAGGCGGAGTAAATAGTAAATATGATTACGAAAAATGTTTTTTTTTATGTAACATAAAACATTAAATTAAATCGAAGAAGTCTAGAGCGGTGTGTGTTTATAGTATTTTAATTAATATTACATAAAATAAATATCAGTTGCTCACTAGATATATTTATAAAATCCTTAAAGAACCACTCGTAATAATCCTGATTTAAACATTTTAGATCCGCGCGCCGCATTTGCCATATCAACCTTTACAATTACACACATATGAAAGGAACAACTCACTACTACTCATGCAATCTTTAATGTGAATATCAAGGAATGCCATGACGTCAAGAGCGAGCCCACGCGATAGCCAATCAGATTGGTACACTGAGGGGCACGCCTTGGGAAACACGATAAAATGCTTTTTCAAATCATTAAGTAATATGAACCTTAAGGCAATGAAAATGCATTTTTAATTGTAAAAACATATTGTTGTATGGGATTAGGAAAAACTTTTCTATATTTTTTTATTTTCATGTGTCATATATTCTCTACCTTTACCGTTCTTGCACACACAACATGAATTGGCTAAAACGAGATAACAATAGTGTGCTATCATGAATGAAAAAGACCGCGTATGTGAGCGCGTTCAATGCAGTGCTGACGGCGACGTCCGTTACTAGCTAGTCGGTGCTGGTCGTATTCCTCATTTTCTTGCGGATCTGGCGAGACGTGTCGTACTTAATATTATAAACCGCGCGGTGTTATATTGTTTATTAAATAGTCAGTATACAAGTGTTTAAAAATGGGCATAGTAATTAATAATTTACCAAAGGTGAGTGCAAAACATTTACTTGGATTTCAAAATGTATTATTTCAAAGCCGGCTTTGCATTGGAAAGCAACGGTAGTGTTGTAATGACCGCTTTGACCTTGTGAAACTCGCTCGCGATAATGAACAACTTGCTCGTATGTCTACAAGCATCGCATATTTTGTTCCATACCAAATTTTTCAAAACTAGTTAGAATTTTGGACATAAAGTATTCATTATACTAGTTTTTAGGATGCGCTTTGGTTTTACTCATAAATATAAAATTATATAAAAAACTGTAGGCTGAATAAAATATACAAGGGTGTTTCGCCATATGTATTGTATATGTAAAAATAAGATTTGCTATAAAAAAAACTGTTACAAATGTAACACTTAATGTTGTTGATGTAGGTATTGGTGGGGCGTTGCACCGAAGGCCTCAACTAAAAACTTCTATCGACATACCTACATTACTGGTTACAAGAACATCTAAAATTAGCACCTGTGTCGTTTGTCTCACGTCAAACTTTCGAATAATAATATATGGTACTTATATTCGTTACAGATTCGCGAAGAATGCGAAATTCTACACTTGACAGATAAACAAATCAAGGAGATAATGAGCAGACTCCACAATGATCTGATCAAAGGACTTGGAAAAGACAGTCATGCTACCTCTATTGTCAAGTGCTGGATTACTTATATTCAAGATTTGCCCAATGGAAAAGGTAACACTCAACAGCCATTCACAATAACACTAAATCCGAAACCCGAGAAGGATCCTCCCATATATGATTATAACATCTAAGTACTTTTTCTTATTATAATTATGTTTTGTTTCAGAACGCGGTAAATTCCTTGCGTTGGATTTAGGAGGAACTAATTTCAGAGTTTTAATTATAAACTTAGGAGCAAATCATTTCGATATGCAGTCTAAAATTTATGCTATTCCAAATCATATTATGACAGGCACAGGGGTTGCATTATTTGACCACATAGCTGAATGTCTAGCAAACTTTATGAAGGTGGGTAACAGCACCTTTTACGTTAATTAATTTCGTAGGATAATTTAATCAGGACTTTAATGTAACTTACTGTCTTGGATTATTTTAACTAGGAACATGAAGTTTATAAAGAAAGACTGGCGCTTGGCTTTACGTTCAGCTTTCCTCTAAAACAACTGGGACTCACAAAAGGAATCCTGCAGCGGTGGACCAAAGGGTTCTCTTGTTCTGGTGTCGTGGGAGAAGACGTTGTTCAGGGTCTCAAAGATGCCATTGCTCGACGAGGGGTGAGTTGACTTTTATAAGACAGCAGTTAACATTTGAACATTTACAAACATAATATTCTTCACAACCTTCTCTGTTACACCTGAAACAAGTGTCAACGAGTATTAGCATGATTACTGTTGCTTTAAATTCTTGTGTGCATGAGTAGTTGCCCAAATTATGTAAAAAAAGAAATTTTACAGGACGTTTCCATATATGTGACGGGCATCCTTAATGATGCAACTGGCACTCTTATGTCGTGTGCGCATAAGAACCCAAATTGCCGAATAGGGGTTATAATTGGTGAGTTGATGATGATAACAGCTCTCTACTAGAAATGTAAGGCATGATTATTATTGGAGTCAACATAAGAGAGCCAAGTAGAGGCTTTCAAAATAAGTAACAACTCAGTGGATATTGTTACTTTGTCTTGTCGTGGATATAAATTGTTTTAAACATGTTATTCATAAAAAAGCACGACTATTTATTTTCATATTTTATAAGCAATTCTATTGTTATTTCAAATGTCAGTTATTTATTTTCATAAAGAAAAGAGAAGATTGCTTTGTTTATATTCTTTTCAAATGATGAATTCAATACATTCGATACGTGGATTCAATTTGTTACAATGGATGATAAAACCATATCCAGAACCTTACTGAATTTTCCAGAAAATAAATAGTCATATTTCATAAATAAGTAGGTACCTACTTCAGCGATCCTTTTTGTAATCACTACATCAAATAATCATAATTATTTCGCCCTGTCATTATGATTGTACCAATTAAACAATGACATATGAAAAAAAAACAAGGGTTTAGATTTCAAGCATGCAATCCATAAACTTTGGAGGTAACGTTGGCACATGTTTTGCTACTCATCGTATTTAACAAACAGCTATTCAAAGATATGTCAACACATTATAATAATTTACCTACAATACCATTGTTATTTAAACGTGTGCTGTTGTCTCTGTATTACCTTTCTACGTTTAGTGTTTAATACTGATGATACAACAGGTTGACGCTCAAATGTACATAACAATATTTCCAAGTTTCATTTTAACAAAAAAAAACAACAACCTGTAGATATAAATTCGTATTGTTTTAAAAAAAAACAGCTTGCAAAATAGTTACTTTTGGATATTGCTGTAATTAAAAGACGGTGAATGTTTTCATTGTCGTCGTATTGGAATGATGCAAATACAAACCATTCATCTTCATAACTTAGACATAATCTCATAAACGACTTTTTTTTATAAAACATTGTAATAGAATGAACATTATCTAACGAGTTGACACGCCTCCTTGAAAGCCTCTACGAATCAATCATCTTCAACCTAAAACAGGTATAGAATAACTCCTCATGTCTGGAACCTGGAATGATGATTACTATCTCTCATCTAAAACGCATGTTTTCTCACTCTTGTAGGACGTACAGATTGACATATGCGCTATTCTGAATGATACTACGGGTACATTGATGTCATGCGCGTGGAAAAACCACAACTGCAAAATAGGACTCATCGTTGGTAGGTTTACCTTATTTTTTGTGTCGCTTTGACTGAGTATTGTGAGTTTGTAGCTTGCTTAAGCTCAATAACCATAGCAAACTACTCTATAGTCGATAATAAATTGGATTTGCACACGCGTCGTACGATACGTGCCGTTCAAATTCAATATTCATAAGAACTCATTGGGTTGGCCATTGGTATTTTAATGTGGTCACAGTGTACTGAAATAATTGTTTATCATATTTCCTTACAACTATAGGGGTTTCCATTATTACCGCATGATTAATAATACCTAACAATAACGTGCTCTTTACAATATCTATAACAATTTAAATATACAATACGGATGATGTGGATGGGTATATGGTTGTTTTGGTCACATGCAGTGATACTCCATGCTTCAACGAAACTGTTAACTGAGCCAAACCATGCCTAATCAAAAGCAATAACTGCGAGCCTTTTTTGAGCACCCTGTACTTAATTTAACAATTAAAAAAAATTAATTCGCAATTTATTTGTTATTTGTGTGTGTATTTACTTAAAATGCTTTTGTTGTTGTTGTATTACTAAAAAATGTTTTGTGTAACATACTATTCCGATTCAGATTTTTTACTAAGACGTTGTTTAATTTAGGTACTGGCAGTAATGCCTGCTATGTAGAGAAGACAGAGAACTGTGAACAATTTGATGGAGAGCCTGGAAAGCCTGATCTTCTCATAAACACCGAATGGGGCGCGTTCGGAGATGATGGAGCCCTCGACTTCGTTCGCACGGAGTTCGATCGCGAAATCGACAATAACTCTATCAACAAAGGCAAACAAATGTAAGAATATCTTATCATTACTAACAAGTTGATTATAGGAAAAAAAAACCTTAAACCATATCTTTAACTATTCATGTTTACCTACTTAATTTAAGTAGCGAGTCATGATCTACGTACTTATCATCTTTTCAATAAACAAGTTACCTACAAAGAAAACGATAATACGATTTCAATAAATACGGCGGTTGGGCAGCATTTTACCTCTTGAAGAGGTATGATTTTATATTGATATAACTGTCGCTATGAACGCGAAATCTTGCACACGACACGTTTAGATCCCCCTTGCTGTATTGTGGGCGATAAATAAAGATACTATAATGTTGTTAGACGCGATTCGCTTACAATAGATACATTTAAACTCTTTTCTGTCACGCGATTAAAATTTGAAGCCGCAATACCTTTTTACGCCCAACGTTTCAACCAAATTGCATCAGCCATTGTCAAGGCACATTATATTTTGTAAAGAGTCATTAGGTTTTAATGCAGCTTTTTTTTTTTCAGATTAAATTTTTGATTATTTGTATTTGATACCAATTTTACTTTAATTTCAGACAAGAGAAGATGATTTCAGGCATGTACTTGGGAGAGATAGTTCGTCTAGCGTTAGTGAAGTTTACAAAGATGGGACTTTTATTTGGAGGCCGCGGTTCAGACCTTTTATTCCAGCGAGGCAGCTTCTACACCAAATATGTATCGGAAATTGAGTCTGACAAACCTGGAGACTTTACCAGTTGTATGGAGGTTCTTGAAGAACTCGGTTAGTACTAAAACTTAGTTTTAACAGTCTTATTTTCTTTAATATGGCTTATTCAAACCTAATATTTTTTTCCAAAATGAAACTATCGTTACCAGTTACTTTGAGCTCCATGACAAGGCTTTCCACATAAAGTTATGTAACCTCTCCGCTAATCAAAGCCGCGTAATGAAAACCAACCATACATGTTGCGTAACTATTTTTATGAGTGATCATTTACTTAGGTATACTTACATACGAGTACGTATATCTGCTAGTTATGGGCGGATTAGAGTCATTCGACAGACTGTAAGAATGAATCAAACTCGCATGATGCAACAGGCGCGCCCTTTATGATAGCACCCAGTTATACTTATTATAATTTTAATAATATGACGTGAAAGTTAAATATATGGGAAGGTATATGTTTTACTAACGATTTCCTCGATCAGCATTTGAAAAAACCCAAACGTAAACATTTATCCGTATTCTAGAACAATCGAATTGAGTCATTAGAATATTATCAAAGTATTTTAATAATAAACACGCAGTTTCGAAAGCTATTAAGTACCAGAAACTGTCACTTCATCATTATGTAATACCTAGGAAGCCAGCCCGCTGCATGTCTGCTAGAAAGCGCTGATCTTCTAAAATTTCTACATTGATTTTATTCAAGTTTTCATTAATAGATTGTGGCTCTCGGATAAGCCAGGGCGGATCAACACATATTTTAAAATTAAAATAAAAAAGGCGTTAGTTGTGACTTGGATTAAGTATATTCATTTCCATACACATAATATTATAGAAGTCAGACACATAAAATATGTAAGTAAATAAAGGTCAATTAAGCTTTGAGCTTATTTGACATTTTTATTCTCAAGATCATTCATTTCAATTTATCAGAACCGGACTTTGTATCAATCAACTTAACAACAATAAGTGATAAAATTAAAATTAAATAAACAATTAGTTACCACTAACTGTATCACAAATAAACAAAAATATTATTAAACGAACTAGATTCAATAAGAAGCAGTTTCTGCCCACTAATTAAAATAATACTAAGTAGGGATGTAATTGAAAAGATAACTACCTAATAAAATTACAATGTATGGTAGGTACCTATTTTTCTCACCTTGGTACTAACTAAGTCAAGAACTATAAAAAAAAACTTTTCCTTGCTGCTCTTGATAATTTCTTCAGATGTGACTAATTTCTGTTGGTAATTATTTTCCAACGTCATGAGGAAATGTAAAGTAAAAAACACGTGTATCCTTGAAATAAACCCTAATGAATAATCTCTTGCTTTAACATCTGTGTAAAGTTGTAAACTACATTGTCTGACGCTATGTTAATTAGTTTTATTTAGCAGTATTGACACGACAATGTCAACGGGTGATAGAAAGATATTACAGGAACAAATTAGTTCCGAGATAATTAGTTTAATTGCACATCATTTCAATACTCATAATACTTATATGTATAAGGGTCCTACTAAACATGTGAAAAGAATAAGGTTTGTATTCTACAGCTGTCGATAAGGGACGTTAGGTCCAATGTTCCACTTTGGTCACGATTCCGTACCAATGACGGAGCTTTGAACTTTGGCCAGCTACACGTAAATACATGAGTGTGCGAGAAGCGTGTTTTAAGCCTCAGACCTTGTGAGTGAATAAGCAGATTCCGCTAGCAGAGGCAAAATTTTAGATATTTTTTTAAAACCTTACGTTTTTTTCTAAAAAATCTTTTAAAACCTTTTTTTAAATGTAATTGGATTTTTTTTCCATAATAACGACTAACGATAGCAGGTTTTTGCGCGAAGAGGACAATGCAACTTCCCTTTTTTAGGTAGGTTATAAACTGTTGGCTTATAAACTGAAGCCTATCAGAACCTTAGTCATACATCTATAGAATAAAAGTTGTTATATTGATTTTCCCAATTTCTCAGTTTTACACTAAATGTTCAATTACAGGTCTATCACATGCAACCGAAGCGGACATGTCTGCTGTGCGCCACGTCTGCGAATGCGTGTCGCGGCGCGCCGCCCACCTTGTGTCCGCCGGCATCGCTTGCCTGCTCAACAAGATGAACGAACCCCGCGTCACCGTCGGCATCGACGGCTCCGTCTACCGTTTCCACCCACACTTCCACACACTCATGTGCGAAAAGATTGCGCAGCTTGTGCGGCCTGGCATTCAGGTATGTTAACAACCTCTATATAACAAAAGGCTATAGACGTAAAGACCAAGATTTCTACTTCTTTATCTGTAATCTATTTGGTGTAGTTAGCAGTAGTAGTACCTACATAATAAAGAGTGCCCCGCAAAATACGCGCTTGGACGTGGAGTTGCGGACACCAGCCCGTTAGAGTATTCTATTCAAAGATCATCATCGTCTCCTGCCCATACCCCAATGTATTTGGGGCCTTCCTACAACTACATCAGCTACCTTCCTACTTGTTTATTCTTTGAGTATTCTCTACAGTATATACCCAAATATGTCTTTTATTATCTTGAAAATTCGAATAAACTTCGTTAATTGCATAGCAAGAAAAAACAGTGCAATTTTAACTAGTCTTTAAGAATAAATAATTCTCTTTTATCCTGTTATGTATTTCGTACTAATACAACGAACTGTGAAGTTTGCCAAAAGGTCTTTGACGTCTATGTTTATAATTTGTGTATAATTTTCATTGGAATCAAATCAAATCAAATAAAACGTTAAATGCTAAACGTTATCGAAAAAATATCCGGGACGGCCTCCACCCACATGCTAACGAAATTTACGTAAATAAAGCTCTATAGATAAAACCATTATCTACTTTTAGTAATCAAGTAGAGTATGTATGACGTCCCTATTAGTTTTGTCTGTGCTAGATTAGGTTCATTATTTTCTTATAGAGTTCAAATTCCAAACTGATAAACTTTTATTATTGTTCAATATTATATTGTTAGTGCTGATATATTATGCCGAAAGGGGCGATGACTCATAATCTTAATAAAACAAACGACACACCCACCTCAACGAATTTAGTCCGTTGTTTATAGTTATGTGTAATCATAGTTTAATAGAAACATCACTATTATCAAACCCATTGCACAACTTGTTGTGCCATTATGTATAAATACTGGTTCAGAAAATAAAAAAATATATTGGGACATAAGTACCTACACAGCGATGCGGACAAATTTTTTGATGCCCAACGAGCTCTTCCCTGTATTTTTTTCCTTTATGTACTTGTATAAATCATTTAATGTTACATAGATTGAATATTGTATTTAAGATTTGTCAAGTGTACCTAAATATATATATAAAGTACATTTAATAAATGCAATATTCGTTTCGGTATCGGCTTTCGGGCAATTTAGTAGTATATTAATGCACTACGCAAAATATTGAGAGCGTTTGTTATTCTCATAAAGCCTCCCTCGAAGTTAAATAGCGATATTGTGATTCTATAGATATACGGGCTGTAAGCCGTAATCACAATCGCTGAATTACACAGCACAACCGGAAATTAATCCTTCATGAAGATTCTAATCATTTCTATAGTTAAACGCCTATTTAAATATTACCTAGGATTTGATACAGTCCAACACAATTGCGTGATAATATATGTGATTAAGTACATGGTCTTTAAAATCAGAATTGATAGTTGTCCAATCCACTCCAACTAATCTAGCGTATTCTTGATAATGATATAATGGAACAGTCACCGACATGACTCTGCAAAGCGTGATGGAAATTAGATACTGTCATTCTTACCTACGCTAAAGATGATAATGAAATAATCTGACGCACTAAGATACGGCAAAAAAGGGACGAGGAAGCCTCTCCAAAAACATGATGCAATAACAGAATAAGTACTCATTTTTCGGACTTCGCGAATTATACCCAACAATCAAATCCGGATGGCATAGGAAAACATCCGGCCCCACACTTCAATTCAGAAGTTCTCTCGAATTCTGCTTTGATCGCAGATGTTATAATATGCAGCATTATTTTTTAGCCATCCTTGTCAGTAAAATCTGTGTAGGTAATATAGGTATTGGTATATAGGTACTTCGTTTTTTTTTCAATAATGTATAAATTGTATTACAGTTTGACCTGATGCTGTCAGAGGACGGGAGCGGTCGCGGTGCAGCTCTAGTCGCTGCCGTGGCTTGCCGTCAGAGTAGTACGGTCGCGTAGGCGTCACCCGCACTGTCGTCCCACACCTCACTTGGCGATCTCTCCGACGCGCGGCGGCGTCGCAACTCTGAGCCTTTGCATGTAAGCCGCCTAAGCAAACAGACACTGCAGTGATCATTTCCTAATAAAATAGCAATATATTTTTAAAAATTATTTACATCTATTGATATAGGTATCGTTTAATATCGTAATGCAACTTTACACTGTAAGTGTGAATCACTACTAAAGAAAACATTCTAAAAGCTGGTCTTTGCAGTTTTACATTCACATTTATAGTCAACACAGCCGTTTAAAAAGGATCATAAATAGACATTAAGGCCAAGCTGGCGGCTATTTTAGCACGTTTGAATAATTATAATTATGTATTAAATAATGCCGCTGCGTGCTACGATCCGACGGCTTAATGCATTCGGTCTCTGTTGGAATACCATTAAAATTGTCGTTGCTATTAAAGAATTCTAAAATTTCTGTCTAAATCTTGTAGCATGTTAGACATTATGATTCAATATTTTGTCCAACATTACTTAATTTTACTTAATTACGATTTGTTTGTACTTATAATGATGACTTAAATCTAGTCATGATATTAGGAGTTGGCCTTTATAAAGTTCTATTTATGTCTATAACAGTGTTTGTATGTTTTAAGCTGTTTTACACTTTTTGTTTTTGAATAAAAAGCATAAGACTGATTTAAAGTTGCGATCATCATCATCGACGTAATTAGTCTACAAAATTACAATTGATCTTAGTGTCAATCGGTATACCGCGATAACATTAAGCATTTCCTTGCCAGCACACAGTAACATGGCTCAGAATTCTCTTCAGTGACTTGTGTTATATTAGCAATAAGTAGTTAAGTAGTAATGTATATTTTATCGGAGAGAAAGCTCTTATATTGTTAAGTAGGTATGTAATTTTATATACTAATAGCAACTGTTGAAAAAGTAAATTAGAATGATGATATTATAAATTACTTAATAACTGAACACTTAATGCGAAATACTTCTTTAGATGCATTGTTTATTCATAGAAATATTTTATACGGCGAACATGTCGACTGATGTGTATTTTAGATAAATGAATGTACCTACCTACAGATTTGGTTTATAATAATGACAGCATATACACAAAAGAATGTTCTGACCAGACCAATATGACCCTTCCTAATATTTTGTTAATGTGGTCAACAATGATCAACCTTCCCTCTATTTACTTTTGTTCACACCGAAATCAGCTGAATTAGATGTATTCTGTATTTTCGGTGAGAATTTCAAAATAATGTATGCTGTAGGTACCTATACAACACACTTTTAATATCATCATTTAATCAAGATGTTGATCATCGATTAATAAGTAAAATACTATTTATTAAACAAATGTACATACAATTAAATCAATTTATTTATGTAATAAAAATCATTAATTAATTCAAGTAGTCAAATATGGAGCTCTATTAGATTTACATTGGAATGAAATTAAAGAAGTTGCGTAAGTGTTTTGATATTTTACTGTGATAGAACTAGGACTAGTTCAAATATTTTATTTCTCCAAATGTTTTGTCAACAAAATTTATGTATTCAGCACCTAAATACTGATTGTGTGCAACTAATTTGTTCTGTTAAAATAATATCAGCTAACAATAGTAAAAATGCAATTTACTCAAAACCAGTGTTATTGAAAACTATTTATAAATTATAATCGGGTTCATGGTTACACAACATACATAAGTATATAAATAAATAAATCACACCCAATTATAGTTCCTAGATTCATTATATAGGTGCATTTTAATTTATGTATGTGTTGTGTTGTTACATCTGTGTGCTGCACGCTGTAACGAACACTGTTAGATTTATTTGTAAGTAATAATGGTGGATTAAGTGTACAGTGTTTTAGATTTTATTAAGTACATTATTGTTTAGTCGAAACTAATGTTTAATTTAACCACGCCGAGCTTGTGAATTTCACACCGCTTCATAGCAACAGTTATAATTTGTCATTAAATTATAGATGGAGTATAAAAGTACAAGTAAATCTTTTCTATATATGTACAAAAGATACTTAATAATGCTAATAAAAATGGTTGAAGTTTGCAATGCTCTATTCATTAGTTTACAATTTTGCAAAGAATATATTCTAATAAAATAAAATTTATTCAAATGCTTTGCTCAAATGAAGAATTTTATTTAAAAAAATATGATTTTATGAAATGGTATGAAAATAAGTAACCTTATTTTGATTCATTTTGTTTTAATTTCAGTTAGATGCATTATTTAAAAATATGGAAATTTTCTGCATCAAATAACAAAATACCACATTCCACTTGTAACTGGAGGGTCATAAATGTGTTGATTTTATTACTACCCGCAGAAAAGGTACATATCAATTTCAATAAGCCAAAAATATCAGAAAGGCGTACTTATTTATGTTTAGAAATAATTGTTTCCCAAAATGTAAATTATATAATAATTTGTGACATTGTTTTGGTATATATCATGGAGTTTTAAAAATGATAATTTTGAAAATTATTCACATGCTTTGTAGATAATTATTGTAATAAATCGAATTATGTTTGAGCCCTTTTAAGCCTGGTATTCAGCTGCATCCGGTTAGACTGGAAGTCGACCCCAGCATAGTTGGGAAAAGGCTAGGCAGATTGATCGTTTGAGCCCGTTTAAGGTAGTAATCAAATTCATCATGTACACGCTCTTAATGCATAGGAGCTCCTAGAAATGTTATTATTTCAGAAATAAATTTGTATAAAACCTATGTTGTTTTTATATTTATTTTTGATGTGCTTACTTAAAAGCTTTATAACTATAAACCCTTTCCATTCTTCTATATCTATAGTAGGTATGCACAGTGAACACAATCGGGAAAATTACATATCTGCCAGAACTGTAAAGGTACATTTACGAGTCGCATAATAAGGCTGAAGCACTGAAGCTCCGTGCCCGGCCCGGACACGTAAACACAAACGCGAGTGCAACACAGACACCCATAGTCTGTGCTGCATTATCTTGCGAAAGTCCGTCCGAACCCAGCTGCAACACAGCGGTGTGTAGTGCTGCCGCATTTGTTTGTATAAGACAATGAAAAGGCGACTTCAACGCAGAGCCCTATTTCGGTTAAATAAATTATAAACTGTCGAAAAATTGTGGTGTACCTAATACTTTATTCAAACGAACGCGGCTCGTTACAGAACTACTGTCTGTGTTGATCCGCCGCGCTTGAACGAGTTCATATAAAATGTACACCTATTTTTTTATGCCCTTTTTGAACCTAGTTCCGTCCACGTCCCTGATAATGTGTGGATAGAACTTTATATTTTTTTAAACGCATTTCTAGTCGTCCTCGTAAATGCTTTACCACTTTTGACAACAATTCACAGTAAATTGAAACTTCACTAAGGTTGAAAATGGGTTGAACTTATCTGTCACAATAGTCTTCAGAGCAAAATAGACCTCGTGGTTTTTAGACGTGTTGAGGTTGACTAAGGCCATAATCGTTATTTTATCGTCGCTGAAAATTGAGAAAAGCTGTCACCTAATTTAATTTTTCCCATGGGAGCAAGGACAATCAAAACGCCACAGCAAAAAAGACACAGAGATGTTATATAAAAAAGAAGACGCATGAAGAAATCTGGTAACAAAAGTATAGTGACAAAGGCTTGAGTAGAGGCTAAAACACGGTGTCAGTAGCAGTGGTGAAGTTCAGATTTGAAAGTGAAAGAGTTGAATTGACATTTTACGCAGAAGTATCATACTACCCGATAAACGTCCTATGACACGCACGTTGTAGGCAGTTTTTAGTACTGAAATGAGAGCCCGACTTTAAACGTAGTATAAGGGTTCGAAAGGTTAAATAAAATCCAAAAATGAGATTATAACTAGTTTATCTCATGTCAGTATATCTCAGCCTGACAGACAGGAAAAAGTGTGCAGTAAGATAACATAATAATTACAGCAAGATGTGATAACATATCATTAATAATTTAAAATCACATTCATAATCGTGTAGCTATACATAAATCTATAATATCTAATCAATAATCAGATCGTTCCTTCTTCCATATTTCTTAAATGGAGCACAATTAAATTGCCTTCATATACTTTTGATACTTACATAGTACTTATTATAACAATAGCGTTTAAAAGTGAGACCGCAAATAAAACATAAGTGAATTCATTATCTGCCTGCAGATCATGCATTCTATGTAACCGACAATAAGTTATTTATACATGACAAGCACAATCAGAAGGACTTCTTGCAGGTTTCTTGGGCGCGCTAAGTCTTTTCGAAGTACCAGTACCATATTGAATGCCTGAACCTATCCTCTCCGGGTCTAATTCTCCTGTTTC
Organism: Lithophane semibrunnea; assembly: GCA_947363905.1. NCBI lineage: Eukaryota > Metazoa > Arthropoda > Insecta > Lepidoptera > Noctuidae > Lithophane > Lithophane semibrunnea. The sequence goes on along the minus strand of OX376197.1, from coordinate 9,655,440 downwards.
AATTTTAGCCAAAATGGTTTTGGAACATTTTAAGAATGCTTCCTCTACATTTTCTCCAGTTTTAGCACTAGTCTCGAGGAACATCAGTTCTGAAAGAAAATATATAGATGGAATACTCTTTATACATATATTACACCATAAAAATTACAGATAAAAATTGAGAACTTTTTCAAGGGGTAGCACAATGGGCAGTCTTATCGTTAAAAGCGATAAGATACAGAATAAGAAAAAAAATTGTGTAAGTTCATATATTTTTAGTCATGCTTACCATTTTCTTGGGCAAATTGACTAGCTTCTGTAAATGTGACTTCTCTTGATTCTTCCATATCCTTTTTATTTCCCACAAGTAAAATTACTATATTAGGGCTTGCTAGCGTTCTGGCATCCCTAAGCCAATTTGAGAGTGCATTGAAAGAATCCCGAGATGTGACGTCGTACACTAGCAGGGCTCCAGCGGCGCCGCGATAATAGGAACGTGTAACTGAACGAAATCTTTCTTGACCTGCAGTATCCCATATCTGTAGTTTAGTAGACTTTCCCCCTATGTTTACAATTTTAGAACCAAACTCAACTCCAATTGTGTGACATCTATCTTCTTTAACTGTAAAAATAGAAAAAGTCAAATGATAATATCCGATTTTCTTAAATGTGGGACCAAAGCATAAGGCAGTCAGGTAAGTTTTGAATGTCTTTAAATCAGTTTAACAGCTTTTCTTCCTGTAGTATGACTAGGGCGTGCAATTGAGAATTGTCAACCTCGTAATCCTAACTAATATTATAAATGCAAAACTGACTTCTTTTGTTTATTTGCTTATTTGTTACGCTTTTACGCTAAAACTGCTGAATCAATTTAGATCAAATTTGACACATGGGTAGACCATGACTTGGAGATGCAAACAGGCTACTTTCATCCTGGATCGCAGACGAAGTCGCGGGCAACAGCTAGTTTCTTTATAATGCTAAGATTGAATTCCACTTGCATGTCATAACACGACAAGGTCGATTAGTCAAGTGACAGTTAGATAGTTTCAACCTTTGTGAAGTTTTAATTCACCAGAAAATGTTATCAAAAGTGATAAAGTAATAAGATGGTTGACTATACATAGACTATAGATGGAACAGAACCATGTTTTGAATTTACAATGGTTTGTAATTTAAATGTATGAGTGTAACTCTGGACTAGAATGATGCCTGAAATAATTTTTAAAATTAATTTATATATGTAATGCACTTTTCTTTTCTTTTCTTTTCTTTTTATCACTTTGCTCTATAGAGAATGATGATGCTCTATTTATCATAGTATTTAGATTTTCGCATTGAAGTCTTAACTCAAGAAGTCACCCTGCATAAACTGAATTAATGACCACACTACACTGTGTAAATGTTTTGTTTGTTTGTTTGTATTTATGCAACTTACTACCTTATTCTTTATTGAGTAAGTAATAAAGATTAATGATAGAAACTAAAACTACGACTAACTGTACTTTAGCATGAGGAAAGTTACTTACTGTAAAGGTAATCAAGATGAAGGTGAAAAATTATGTGACTTGGGTTTGAGTTTTTTAGAGTAAGGTATGTTAGGGTCAGATCGCCAAAAACATGCTTAAACTTCTTATAGCATATTTTGTAATATGTCCAAAAGAAGCAAAACATCAAATAGATTTTGAAACTCTCACATGCACGAAGCCTATTATAATATCTGTGACGGAGCCTTATTAACCCCACATCATGATTGGTATGAAACAAGACAGAATACTCTATTGGTAGTTGGTACTCTGTTTTTAATTTACATATTTACTACTGTCACTAAATCTATGGGCCAGTTTCACTGTACTGATTACGAAATACATAATAGTGCAGGTAGTTTTTCTGGCCAAATGGTATAGTCAGAACTGTTTGACAAGATTTTTTGACATTTTTTGTTCAATGACAGCACCAGCTTCACCAGAGCGAGAGAGATGGACTTGCTGAATGTCATATTATCATCATCAATCATCATTAAAATTTTGGTGAAAATGGTTACTTCAAACTAAGTTGGATTTGTGTATATGGCTGTTAGTAAACATGATAAACAGCAAGACAGCAATACGAACATTTTGGCATCACAGATCAATATTTTATTTAGTTGTTTCATAGCACAAACATTGCATGGTAGGAAAAGACCTTTTTGGGTATTATTTCATTACACATAATTTGGTTTATGATAATTAATTACATTTTAATATGAATAAGATGAATTGTTAGTTATAGCATTTCTTATAGAACTCGTATAATGACTAATGAACACACATCTAATCTAAGTGGACAAGTCTACTTACATTTGTTTCCAATGAAATTATTGAGAAGGCTCGACTTTCCTGTACCAGCGCTCCCAATTACCAGAAATTTAAATAGGTATTCTGTAATATTAATAAAAGTATACAAATTAGAAAACATATTATTGCAAAAAATATACAAATAAGATTACAATAACCACATACAACATACCGTAAGATTCAGACATCGTGTATGTTCATACGGTTGTACAATGATGTTTATGTTCCAGTGTACACAATCTTATAATTTCCACACTTATTTATCCGAACTGTTAATACTGATATCAATAGATTTATTAACTGCGAAGTTTCATATCATTTCTGCTTTCACAACTTTCAATTTACTATTTTTACATGAAGGAAATGAGTGATTGAATCAGATTGAATGAACATGTAGCTTTCTGCTTAAGGGACTGTCTCTAAGTAGCACAGATTACTAATATGCTAGTCTGTGGGGACTGTTAATGTCAGAACCACAGAACTGTAGAAAAAATGTACTCTGTGGAACCAAGGTCCTTCTTAAAAGAGGTGATAGACGTGGCAGAAAGTCCACGTACGTGAGGTTCGGCGAACTTACTCGCCCGTGTGTCATGCTAAATACGGGGACTTTAAAACCACCGAGTAAGTGCGTCGGCGATCAAACGGGTTTGAAATTTTGCTCGTAGCCCGCCTTGGGTCGTCTTCTATCACCGCCGTGAGCCGCGAGCCGCGAGCCACGAGCCAATTTCACAATGAAAGAGCGAGCTTCACGTGTGTCACCGAAGGCGAGCTGAGTAAGGTTGCGAACTTAAACCGACCGCGTACTTCAAGTACGCACGTCTATCACCCACTTAAAAACATCATCCAGCTTGCCAAAATACCCTCCGCCCAGTTGTATGCATCTTGAGATTTCCATTGTCTAGTAGTCTCTCCCAAAAGATAAACTGTGGCCCAGATAAACGTAGTGATCCATCACCTCCAGCGACCCGCCGCTGGTGATGTTGGGCTGTCTTGCGAGAAATAAATCAAAGTCAAAAGTGATTTAGTCAAAACAAGCTGAGAATCAGCAAAAACCATCTGAAAAAAACAACCGTTCACCACTCCTTAGTGCTTTAGCCGGGAAGAAGTGGCGCAACCAACTCCCCAGCAGGAGGAAATAGTAATTATAACATCCATGCATCTGAATGGTTTGCCTCTGAGCCCAACAACTGTCAAACTGACATTTTGACACAAACAAACATAATCTGTGCAACAACAATAATGTAAAAAATGTAAACACAACGAAAGAATACGAAACGACTGCCCATCCGCGTCTGTACAAAAATAAATACTGAGAAATCTTATTTTTTACCTTTAATCTGTATTTTTTTATCTAACATAAAATCACCGTAAAATGCTGTGTTTTCTGCGTCACGTACGTTGCCTACGCATTGGTGTTATATAATAATTTACGTGTGCTTCATAATACGACTACGACTTACTTTAGTCTTGCTTACTTTCAGAAAGTTCTAGGAGCGGTTTCTCCTAGGATATTTGTACCAAGAGACAACCAAGTCAGAACGTTTTGGGAGTATGTAAATATGAGTTTTAATAAGCCAGATATCGACCGTATTAAACAATTTGGCCCAGATCGTACATGCGCTGAATGGGTGCTGCGTAATGGTGGCAAGGTAGTCTGGGACGGTGGAAGAAAATTGGCTGATTACAACATGTTACCGCCAGAAAAACAAGCAGTTCCGAAATTAATTGAAATTGATGGCACAGATTCTTCTATTTCATATTATGGCTTCCCTCATTTAAGTAGGTAATGTTGTGTGCAAAATGGAATGTTTTAATAGACAATGAGCGGAGTTCGCATTGCTGAATTTTGGGCCAAACATGTTTGAACTTTTTGCCATCTACAGTCAGTGGCATTACATAACTTATAATATTTTGTGAAAATCAGTTTGCTCCATCTAATTCTACACTATGAACTCAGATCCTGTTAAATAAATTCATATTTTCGTTTTGAATATCTTGATTTGCTCAATTAGCATATTACTCATAGTATGAGTAGTACCTACTCTAAATCTTTTCAAATAAATGATTTATTTGAAAAGAAAAAGCCCTGCTTTGCTTTATTTGAAACTGCCTGCTTTTACTAAGTAGGCATGTTTTATGGCCAGTTATCTACCAAAATAATGTTTTGTTTCAAGTTGGGTGCACAAAGTTGAGCAAAGTTATCCTTCACAATGCCAGCTACATTGAGGACAGGGCTCTAAAGGGACTCTCCCATGGACATGGAGCAATAACACATCTTCAGGTGTCCAAGTGTATCAATGTCACAGATGCTGGATTAAAAGAACTGAAAGCTCTCGATAAACTTGAATCCCTAATGTTGTTTCAATTAGAGAGTGTTGAAAATTTAGAGGAATGTAAGCTTATAATTCAACAGTTCCTGCCCAAGTGTAAAATACTAAGTACCAAAGGTAGGCATAGCAATAAATGATAAACAGGGTAGCTCCATGTATTTGGCATTTTTATTTCTTTCTTATATTTTTTTTTATATTTTTCAGATGGTGTTGAATTAAATGATAACAAACAATGAAAACACACACTCATATAATTATAGGTCAACTTGCATAAGTATTAATTAAATAAAAAGTTATAAATCATTTTTTTTTTTGTAAAAATGTAAATATCTAGACAACTTTAAATACAAACATGAACATTGAGGTAGTATTTCATTGATATTAATCTTCTAATATTTAATTCCTTTACCAACTGCTTCATTGACATTGCTATATCCATCACGTTGGAGGAGTTCAGCTAATTCATTCTTTATTTTTGAGACAACTGGTGGTCCGTGATAAATCAAAGCAGTGTATATTTGTACAGCACTTGCACCTGCCAAAATCTTATCATAAGCATCCTGGCCTGTGAATACTCCTCCAACCCCTACAATTGGAACTTTGCCTGAAACAACGTTTTACTTATTCATTTATGCTAAACTAGCTTCCGCCAGCGGCTTTGCCATCTATCTCCTTGCCAAATTTTATCGAAATCCGTTGAGTGGTTTAGGGGTGAAAAGGTAACAGACAGACAGTTACTTTCGAATTTATAATATTAGTATGGATTCTTCAACAAGTATGTCAGAAGATTAGGGCAAAAAGGATAAACTTTATATAACTGACTAGCTTCGCCCGCGTGGTATGTCGATAAAAAGTAGCCTATATCCTTTCTTAGGCTCTAGACTATCTGTGTACCAAATTTCATTTAAATCGGTTCAGTATTTTTGGCGTGACAGACAGACGGACAGAGTTACTTTCGTATTTATAATAATTAAGTAAGGATGTTATAATGCGCCAGTTTTGATATCCTTTAACAAAAAACCTGCAAACTGTTGATTATACCATTAATGCAAATATACCTTTGGTCATTTTATACATCTGCTTAATCATTTCTGTGGATTTAACAGTAAGTGGTTTTCCGCTTAAACCTCCTGCTTCATTTGGAAACTCAGTATTCTGTAGTTGAGGTCTGTCAATTGTAGTATTTGAGATAATCAGGCCATCTACTTTGCTTTCTTTCTTTAAGATTACTGAAACAATCTCACTCATTTCATCATTGCTTAGATCTGGAGCAAGTTTAAGTAGTAATGGAGGATTATTATTGGTCTTCATAGCATTTCTTGCATTATTAACTTCCTTCAGAAGTTGATATAGTTCCTCTTTCTTCTGTAATGACCTTAGTCCTGGAGTGTTAGGACTGTAAAACAAAATTGATGTTACTTAGACAGTTTATACTGGTTTAAAAGGATGTTGAACTGTTTTTTTTTCAAATGCTCTTTATGTACCTGCTTATGTTTATAACAAAATAATCAGCTACATCTGAGAACTTTTTTATTCCTAAAACATAATCCTCAATAGCACTATCTGACAACTTATTTTTTCCTAAATTGATTCCCAATAATCCTTTATCCAGGAGAGGTTTTTCTATCATATCAATTTTCTTGTACACTTCATCATGACCTTCGCTATTGAAACCATATCTGTTAATAACTGCTTTGTCTTCAGGTAAACGAAAAACTCTTGGTTTAGGATTTCCAGGTTGTGCTTCTGGTGTGACTGAGCCAATTTCCACAATAGAAAATCCTAATTTTCTCAAACCTATTACAGCGTCACCATGTTTATCAAAACCAGCTGCAATTCCAATTGGGTTATTCAATTCATATTCAAGGAATTTTGTTTTCTGAAAGTTCAAATTTATATTTCTATTACATTGATGAAGGCAACACACAAGGAACAGTGGAAAGTTATGGGGGAGACCTTTGCCCAGCAGGGCGACATTATAAGTTGATGAAAGAAATCACTACCTCTCAGACCAAATAAAAACCATACGTACTCATATTTCAATGAACTTACCAACACTTGTGGATCAATAGCTTTTTCAGGAGGAAAAAACCCATATTTTATAGCTGCCACTCCAAGTTTGTGTGCCCACTCAGGGCTAAGATATTGACTAAGTGGTTGCAAAACATTATTATAGTATCCATTAAAATCTTTTTTGTAGTAGATTAACTGATAAACTAATGATCCCCCAATAGTTACAGTAAATAACGATTTGAGTTTTTTCTGAAATAAATTGGTATATTATTCTCTGATTATATTTTATTCTTTATAATTTTGAAGGTTCCTATGGCTAAGTTTACATTGAACCTCAATGGCTTAAATACTGAAGTTTATACGCAAAATAAACAGTCCTCTAACAGAAAGTTAGATGTAACTTCATGTTACTGACCATAGCTTCTTTTTTGTGTGCCATCGTCTCGTTATATAACAATTTTTTTTTAAATAATTTTACAAATCTTTCTTGGTTTCTTAGGTTAGATTATCAAACAATCGTGAGCATCAGCGCAATTTATTTGCTCATTTTGCTGTCTTTATCAACACCGTCAACGATTCAACGGTTCTGTTTTCTGTCTCAATTTCTCTGAATAGATCTAAGTCTGACTGATGACGATTATCATGACAGAATTGACAGAAATACAGAATGACAGAATCACAGACTACTAATTAGAGAACTACCGGACAGAATGTAGTGAAGTGCAGTGCGACCACAGACTACTTAGACATACTACGAGTGTGACCATCTCAAAATCACCGATCCTGCCATAGCTTGGTTTGAAACCTGTCAAATCCCGCCCAAAGACATGAGTAAAAAATGACAAAAAAATTGCCAACTTTGTGAAGTGTTGTTATTGTAACAGCAGTATTCGTAGTTAAAAATATATATACACTTGTTTTACATATTAAGTTTTTATTACTTAGGTCAAATGTAAATAAAACATGGCAATTAGCCTCATATTCTTCATTTTCTATCCGTACTAATATTATAGATTCGAAAGGAACTCTGTCTGTTACTTGTTAACGCCTAAATCACTGAACGGATTTCGACAAAATTTTGCAAGGAGATAGATGGCATCCTGGGGAAGGACATAGGCTACATTTTATCGACACACCGACCGACTTTTTGCTTTATTCATTTCCATGCGTTTTACGATTATCAACTTTACAGCGGCGGCCTTACCCATTGCGAGGCTTCGAGCGGCAGGTCTTGGCGAGGCCCTTTGTCCTACGGAAAAGTACCTATGTGATGCGAAAGTAGGTCTGGTTGTTTGGTAGGTATTCGTTATGTTTGATGAGAAATGCTAAAGTTATACAAATAACATCAAGGGAATTCCTCTAGCGACGGGGATTCCCCGAGCGATAGACTAGCAGAACATTATGTCCCGCCCGACTCCCGAGTCACAGACTATAATAGTACTATACAAGTCCGATCCGAAATCCGAAAAACCGATTTTCAAGTTTTTCGAGGCGCGATATTCAAGTAATTGAATGAATTTATCAATTATGATATGAACGAATGAATCAGTTAACTTACTTTATTTAATTTACCGTTATGTTATTATAACCTTAATAAATAATTAAGAATCAAAATCAAAAGATTTAAATAAAAAAAGATTTAAATAAAAAAAGATATCGTTTAAAAAAATCTGTATTGTTTTTAAATGTGCTTGACGCGAGGCCTCTGCAGGAGCGAGGCCCCGGGCGATTGCCCTGTTCGCCACCCCCTAAGGTCGCTGCAACTTTACAACTACTAACATTAATGTTCTTTTACCGTGCGTTTGCACTGGCGAAACATTACAACAAAACATGTTTAAATCTCTAGTTCCTGTCAAAAATTTTATGGAACATTGACAGAAGATAGAGATTTCAACATGTTTTGTCGCAAATGTTTCGCCAGTGCAAACGCACGGTTAGTTGAATGAGATACAAACATAACACGAGAAATACAGAAATACAGGAATACAATTCCCTACGATGTGTTTTTAGGGTTGCTATTTTCGATTTGAGATGCCGTTATGGACAATTTATTTTCTATATTGCAATCCTGCCAAAAACTGCCAATTTACTAAAACGTTAACCAAACATGCCGGAGGCTAAAATTGGAGACCAATCCTGCCAAAAGGCAGGAAACTGCCACATATGGTCACACTGGAGATCCGTCACTACTGAGCAGTCAAAACAATTACATCCACTCAGGCGCCCAAGCTTCAGTTGTTACTAAGTTGTTGTTGATATGACTTTTTCAAAATTGTTTGTTTGGGGCAATCATGTTTGCCCGTATGTACAAGTCGGACTTAACTGCACTAAATTGTCATTTCGTCAATCCTACAATTCCTACAACATATTTTACGAAATGAAAGTGACATTTTACTGCAGCTAATTCCAACTAAGTTCGACTGTAGGTCCTGCGCTAGTGCGCTGCATATATCTGGCATTCAGCACTCTTCAATGTACAGGCATTTGGATTGATCTAATTTATGTCAACCTTGTAAAGGCATATAAGTATGTCAGAGTTGACGACATCAACCAACGCCAAATTCGAAGGCACGGCTGCACCTTCGAATTTGGCGTTGGTTTAAGCCTAAAACACACACAGAGCGGGTGCGGGAGTACGGCGGGTATAATAATTTGTAATTCAAGGAATTATATGGATGTCAACACACAGAATGCGGGCGCGGGACGGACGGGCGCGGAGCGGGACCCGCGCCCGCGCTCTGTGTGAACACGATGAACCGAGCGACTCACGCGATGAAAACGACCCAACCCGCTCCCGCCCCTCACCCGCTCTGTGTGTGTTTTAAGCTTTAGTGTTTTGGATTTTTATGAAGGCACGTGCTCCTTTAATGGTTGGTTGGTTGGTTGGTTATTTATTATACTATCTATGGTTTTTGTTCACAAATCAAAGCTGTGCTTATGTAAGCGCTTGCAATGCATTCAGCCCAGCGTGTAGAACTGGCACAATCACCACAATGGAAAAACAGAAAACCAGTGTCAAGTTGTCAAAAATATAGTCAGTCAGTAAAGTTTTATTTAGCTTGCTACATATTAGTAATCTGTGGTATTATTTTAAAGATAATAATCTGTGCAGTAAAGTCACTGTCAGTGTCACACAGTCAGTGCTGTCACAATTGTGTCAATCTAACAAAAAATTATTGCTTCTTGACTCTTTTGTTTGCCTCTTGTACAAGCATGTAAAAGTAAAATAAACTGGAAATCATAAAATAAATTTAACTAAACTAAATAAAATTGTTGTTGTTTCACAAGTCGGTTTTAGTGTTGTTATAGTTTTTTGTACATCGATTGACACTGCAGTAGTTTGTGGTTCATGCGAGAGGAATTGTTGGTCTAATTTCAAATAAACTAAGTTTTCATAGACTGACTCAATCTGATAACTGGTATTTCTAAAGTGCTAGTCAAATGACATTTTTAATAAAAAGTTGTTAACGTTAAATCACATATTACCTGATAAAAATGAAGGCTGCACTGGTATTTGATAGTGTTAACGATTTGGTGTTTGGAAAATGGGACAGCGCTTTCATTGAACGTATGAAGACGTTCGGTGTTCAGGCAAGTTTTTTTTTAATATTTTGAGTGATTATTCTTGCTCTATATGTCCTAACACCATTTCACGCCATTTCACGGAAGACCTGCCAGAAGTCAGCCAAGATGAAATCGAGGCGGCTCTTAAACAGCTTAAAAATGGAAAAGCTCCTGGTGAGGACGGCATTACGACTGAGCTCCTGAAAGCGGGAGGAAGTCCTGTACTGAAAGAGCTTCGGGAGCTCTTCAACTCTGTCCTGTTCTCTGGGAGAACTCCAGAAGCGTGGCGAAAGAGCGTGGTCGTTCTCTTCTTTAAGAAGGGTGATAAGACCCTTTTAAAGAATTACAGACCCATTTCGCTCCTAAGCCACGTATATAAGTTGTTTTCAAGAGTCGTCACGAATCGTCTAGCGCGAAGACTCGACGAGTTTCAGCCGCCGGAGCAGGCCGGGTTTCGAGGAGGTTACAGCACCATAGACCACATCCACACAGTGCGGCAAATTATACAGAAGTCCGAAGAGTATAATCGGCCCCTATGTCTTGCTTTTGTGGACTATGAGAAGGCTTTTGACTCTATCGAGACCTGGTCTGTTTTGGAGTCTATGCAGCGATGCCAAGTTGACTGGCGATACATCCAAGTGCTGAGATGTCTTTATGAAAACGCGACAATGACCGTCCAAACTCAGAACCAGCAAACTGAACATACCCCCCTGCGAGGTGTGAGGCAAGGGGACGTTATTTCCCCGAAATTGTTCTCTAACGCTTTAGAGGATGTGTTTAAGACGCTGAACTGGGAAGGACGCGGCATTAACATCAACGGCGAGTACATCTCACACTTGAGATTTGCAGATGACATCGTCATAATGGCTGAGTCGCTGCATGACTTACAGCAGATGCTGGACGGCCTGGTTGATTCTTCTGTACGCATTGGTCTCCGGATGAACTTGGACAAAACCCAAGTTATGGTCAACGACCACGTTAGTCCGTGACCGATTGCTGTTAATGGCGATGCTCTCGAAGTTGTTTGTGAATACGTTTACCTCGGTCAAACTCTGCAGTTTGGTACGAACAACTTTGAGAAGGAGGCTAACAGAAGAATTCAGCTGGGCTGGGCAGCTTTTGGGAAGCTCCGTCGAGTCTTCTCGTCGCGTATCCCGCAGAGCCTAAAGACTAAAGTCTTCAATCAGTGCGTCCTGCCTGTGATGACCTATGGAGCCAAAACGTGGACACTCACGGTACGGCTGGTCCATAAATTCAAGGTCGCTCAGCGAGCTATGGAACGTGCTATACTTGGAGTATCTCTGAGAGATAGAATCCGGAATGAGGTAATCCGGCAGAGAACCAAAGTTGTCGACATAGCTCACAGAATAAGCAAGCTTAAGTGGCAATGGGCCGGCCATATTAGCCGTAGAACCGATGACCGCTGGGGTAGACGTGTTCTTGAGTGGAGACCGCGAATCGGAAAACGTAAGGTAGGACGCCCTCAGGCTAGGTGGAGCGACGATCTTCGCAGGGTGGCTGGTAGCAACTGGATGAGAGCTGCCGAGAATCGAGCTGAATGGCGTGCAATTGGAGAGGCCTATGTCCAGCAGTGGACTGCTATAGGCTGATGATGATGATGATGTCCTAACAACTTAATTTATTCCTCTAGTGTTAGTAAGTGGCTCCTAAACCTAATACTTAACTTACTATGTGCAAACAATATGTAACAATGAAAAAAACACATTGTTAATCATGTACTTTCTGAGTTTATCTTGGACATTATACAAGGAAAAACATTGTGAGGAAATCTGGACTTACAGATATTATAAGTCTGCAATCGCCTACCTGTTTTGAGCAAGCATGGCGATGAATCTTGTAGTGGCACAAGAATCGGCTGGTATTACCGCTCAACTCTTGATTCACCGTTACAAGCCATAAAAACGCAATAACAAATTAAAATTCTAATGTCTTTTTAGACACAGTTTTTTAGACGGTTGGATGTTTACTATAATATATTATTTCGGAATTATGAAAGATTCTCTGTTTCAAAGAAATATTAAATATTAATAATATTTAACAACCTTTCAATTTGGGTAAAGAATATTTTAATAAAGTGTAAATATATTTTATAATACCAGCCTAAGTCAGGCTTCTCTAAAGAGGAGGAGGTTCTCAATTTGTCTGTTTTTTTGTTTTTATTACGCGTTTACTCTGCCAATTATAAACCGATTTTTGTCACTGTTATTTACATAGCAGGTAAGTATTCAAATTTGTATGGGGTAGGTACCACAACTAAAAAGTAAAAAATAAAACTGACTGCCAAGGGTTTTTAAGTTTTTATTAATCAATCAAATCTTGTTATTATCCTCTCAGGAGAATCAAGCAGATGTAACAGAGAACAATACAGTGTCACAACTACTGGCCCCTATCATAACATCCCAGCGTGTTATGGCTGCACAATTTGGTAACACATACTCTTCCATACAGTGCACAGACAAGACTACACTTGTGTTTGATGAGGTAAGGTACTCTTTTGAAGGTTTATTTTTATTGAATTACTTTCACACACAAGTATGACTAAATATTTGCTTTTTGCTATCACAACAATAACTTTATTATAGTTGAAATAGGGTTTATTATGTATTGGCCATAATATGCTAAATATAGTGACAGCTTAAGATGGTTTAACATCAGCAATCCTTTAACATTTCGTGAATATCCCACAGTGGCTTGATCATGTGTTCATGATAATCAGTGAGGACTATGTTGATGATGCCCATCGTGAACTATTGGACTTCAAAACATTTGTACAACACATTTGTGGCCAGAACATTAATCTGTAAGTCCTTTAATTACCTAGCAATTCATTTACATTTTAGTAAGCCATATTATATCACAACATTTTGGTTGACTTACAAGTACCTAATCTATAAAATAAAAAATTCATAAACTCATTCTAATGATTTATTTAAAACCATTTCAGTTCTGTGAACTTCTAAATGACCTATTGCTATAATGGAACAACAGGTTCCAATAGAGAAAATGTATCTACACTGCCACACCCACAAAGATCACAATTGATATGCCAGGAAATGTAATACATAATTTACTTTCTTTGATCGAAATGACCTTTTCACTTAATAACTTTTTAGTAACATATTTTTGTTAAGGATTGGAGTCATAATTATTTAAACTTATGCCTTTTCCCCATGGGGATAGGCAGAAACTACAGAATCTCTCGTAAATATGTGAAATATGTTACATCAAACATAATTTTCAGTCTCCATTCTTCAATTTATCAAGATTGGCTCTCAGTTCTTCTGGAAAGCCGCACCAAAGGCGACACGATACCCGGTGCCAATGGCGTCATCGGCGAAAGTGGAGCAACTATGGCTGCACTAAATGCCCTCAAAAGTGCTTCAAAAGATATCAAACTACCGTACACGCACAGTCATCTCATGTTATTTGTTGGGGACAAGTTACTTGCACTTTACTCCAGGTAATGATGTTTTTTTATTTCATTGGCAATTTGGAAAATTAGTTTTGGGATAGGTATCTACTTATAAGTCAAATGATTTTCTGTTGGTGATGGATTAATATCCTGCTTATTACCTTGTTTAGCTATTTATGTTATAATCATAATCAGCCTATAATGTTCCCACTGCTGGGACACAGGCCTCCTCTCTATGAGAGGGATAGGAAGGGAGGGAGCTATTTATGTAAAGTCAGAAAAATAAATAACGCTAATTATACACTATAGGCAAATGGCGCGATGTTAAAATGCGTTCTGAGTTGGACTTAACTATTATTTTATTTCTGGTAAGGTAAAGTTCAGTCAATTTTAGGGACACCACCATCAAATCCATAACCTAAGTTATAGAGTACTAAAAGTGCATTTAAGTTGGCGGCCGTGATCCTCACCCGGATTGTCCCGAAGGTAATGTACATTTTTTGACGCACCTATTTATCTTTTCTAGTCGCGGAAGCGAAGACTTATCGCCCCCGGATTTGATTTTATTGAGTATACAATGCATTGCTGCTCAAGAGTACTGGAAAGACCTTAATAACGAAGACTCTGATGAAGAAAATCTAGAAATTAATCGATTACCTTGTGAGTATTCTGATAGTTATCTATTTCCATTATTATGATGATTTAACTTTTATCGTCCACTGCCGGGTAAAGGCCTTCCACTTGGTTCCGACTGTCACCGGACACCAGTCCTTTAGAATTTTAAATATGTCTAGTTCATCTCGCCATCTCCTTATTTTTGGGTTGGAAATTATCAAATATCTTCTCCCGCTCTGGGCGGAGCAGGAGGGCGTGTTGAGGCGTGCGTGGGACACAACGCGCCGTTGACCCGGGCCTGGTCCTTATCGGACGGCGAGCTGCCCATTGCTCAAGGTCCGCAAACCCGCGCCTTTGGTGAGCGGGAATCCGCCTGGGATTCCCGACGCCCAGAGCGTCTCCTGCGGTGGATAAGGGCGTGAGGGCGCGAATACTGCCTCTCCTTCACGCGTTCCGCTTCCTCCTTCGGCAGCATTACTGCTTCGCAGAAGGAGGTGACGGCTTCCCGTGCCCTCTCGCTCCGTACCATGGCCTGGACGAGGGCCGGACGCGAGATATCACCACCGCCGATTGCCTCCCTAAGGACACGGCGGTGCCTCTCCAAAGCGTCGTTTGCTGTTATTTGGGACTGCAACTGCGGCAAGTGTGACCAGCCCAATTCCATTACTCCATTTTTGTGTTCAAATGTCAAAAATATCAAAGAAATTTTTGCAGGGTTGTCGACGGAGAATAGTGCTGTAGTGAATTTATGCGCGGGACCTGCCGGCAGCCCTTGTGCACCGCATTCGATACATCTGGCTGAAGTCGCACCCAGGATTACATTCGTCGTCGTTGTTGATATGGACTTGAGGTAGATATCCTGAATAATCATTTATTATTTCTTATTAATGACCAGCTTATTTTTACATACATACATAAACTCACGCCTTCTTCCCATGGGGGTAGGCAGAAACTACAGAACGCCGCCTGCTACGATCCTTACATACTCCTTTTGCTTCGTTTACGTTCATGCATCGGGTCATACACGCACACCGGTTGCGAGTATATATTTACAGTTAATAATATTCATCAATATTAGCCATAAAGAATTCATGCATGTTTAGTCGTCGCACTGTGACCAACCATAATCTCACAAGAGCGTTTATTAAATTACAGAGAGGTCGGCGTTTCGGCATACATGTCGAATCAAATACTCTTTAATTTAAGAAGACTGCTATTGCAAAGGAATTTGGAGTTGTTGCCTACCACACTGGATTCTTTGGAAGCAGCTTTGAAAAAGGTAATATAAACAGTAGAATTTATTTTGCCTTCCAAAACTAATAACTTATTGCATTATAGGTTTTATTATTTTCTATATTTCCAGACGACAGATGCGCTGCGTAAAAATAAATCAAACTCCAATCTGTGTGCCCGTCTAACAAGTCGTATGTTGGAACTCCGAAAGTCTTGCACTACTACAACACCGTTAACTCCTGAGACAACGGCCACAGCAATGCACACGGCGTTGGAAGCCGTCATTGAACAGTTAAAGCCCGATATCCCGAGTTTGAAGATGGAACAACCTTTGAAGGACTTGAGGGGAATATTGTCGCCCTACGTCGAGTTCCTTTGCGTGAAAGCCAAGAGATACTTCAGCTTGGGATCATATCCTTTTCATATCAGTATTGCACTTCGACGTATAACTTTAAACAGCGTTATTTAACCAGTCCTATTGTTAGGAAACCACATAGTTTGGGATTGAAACATAGTTTTTTTTGGTTTTTTGAAAAACGAAATTGGTTATCGCTAAATTTTAAGCCAATATCGAAATTGGAAAATGCATTATTTCATAACTGTATGCTTCTATTTTCATGCAGCGCGTAACCAGACATAATCGAATTTTCTCGCCCAAGTTGCTTTAAATCATGCTGATGGTATTTGATCACATTACACACACAAAAAATAGTCAAGTAGTTCATTGCTGTGTATTTGAACACATGATTACTGACTGAAAAGCTAATAAGTGATAAGGGTCTGAGTCAGAACCTAGCGATAAAAGCGATCCTTGGCAAAATTTTTAGGTTCAAAATTGTATGATTCAAGATGATTTGAATCTTTGGAAGTCGTAGCTTTTGGCTTTATCAAGTATCTGCTTAATAAATATTTTCGTCAAAACTCATGTTAGCCGTTGGGATTAGTTGAGTTAAATAACAAATTTTAAAGAAAAGCATAAGGTATGTATTACCTAGCTTACTGATCCAGATAGCATTCGATACATATTTTTTTTTCGTAAAAAAATCGCTTGTGTTTTAATTAGCATCTGCTTTTACATTGTCATCACGTTCATGCTTAAATCATTGTATTAAGATAGTTTTGTAACACTCTCATTTCCATTTTAAACATCTCCCACGATTTTAAACCTTATATTAAAACGATGAAAGGTCACAAAACAATCCGTGTCATGTTGGAATCGATTATTTCGCTTAATGTGGGAGTCTCTGAGCACGGGCGAGACGGATGCGAGTTGTTCCCTAACGCTGCACAAGTATGTGGAGGAGTTTCCTGGTCTCATCCACTTCATCTACGTGGACCGCACCGTTGGACGGTTCCTGGCTCCCGACATGGCTGATTGCGCTGACATGCTGGCTCCAGATACGGTAAGGTTCAAAATGGAGTAACGCGTGTAATTGAAGCATTGAAGCTAGCATTTATTGCTTCATATTTTTCTAGCTGTTTGGTACAAAAACAGCCAGCCATTAATCTGTGGATCAATCGGGTCGTATTCAATCGAAACGTTTGTTTGTTATTTCAAAGCCAGACTTTCTTCTGTTCCTATCTTTGGAATACACAGTCAAATTTTGTTGGGGTGTAAAAGTAAAAAGTTATGTAAACTTGATAGGTATGTGTTTATTTATTTATTTATTTTATTTATTTTCATACATACATCTATCTTTACAGTTTCCCCAATGCGATAGAGTAGTAAATTACACAATCAATAAAAAATAATAACCATAAACATAAAACATTAATAACACTAAACTAAACTTAATAACACCTTTTAAGGGCGGGTTGGAAGCAAAATTGCCTGTCTTCAATTTGATTTTTCATGAAATTGATAAGACTTAGGTGTAAAATAAAAATAGTATGAGTAACTACATGATATTTCCAAACTTTTTGTGGAACAGAAACACAAAATATTAAAATTTTCTCGATAAAAAAATATCACGAAGTTACCTCTAATTTTCACGTATTTTCGATTTGTACTTAAAATGCAAATGCCTATTATGATAAAAATTAGATGATTATATGTATTAAAATAAGGCAAAAAAAATTGTGTAGGCTTTTTTTTTTATTCCTTTTATTTTTGGTTTTATTACGAATCAAAGCTTGTAGGACTTACGACGTTCTTAGTTCGTGGAAGAAGCCATCTTCCGTCGCACATTACGGGAACTTCAAGCATATTTTTGTTTCACAAATCAGTCGGCGTCGCTCTGTTGAGACGAGAGGACTACGCTCAAATTTTTAGCTGCGCTGAGATATTATTTATTTTCGTAAATAATACTTTCGTAATTTATCACATTCCACAAAAGAAACTGAGACATAGAAAACATGAAAAAAACACTAAAACCACTTCCAAAACGAATATTACAAGTGTTATTGATTGATAAATAAATAAATACCGAGTCTAAATAAACATATAAAATTCAATGTTGATATTTGAAAACTCAAGATGACATACATTTTATTTGACAGATTTTTGACTGGTATAATAGCACGGAGTATAGAAAGAAGTAGGTAAAACTAGCGCCATTGCTCTGTATTGCGGTGAATTTTCTTGCGGAGAAAATTTACAACTTAGCCAACGAGCCCATTCCACGTTCATTTGAAAGTTCGCACTGGAGATTAAATCTTATTGCGATTTACTCAGGATCCAAATTCGTTTACTCCCACTTTTTTTGACAAACTTCTTGTAAGGTGACCCTTAGACGAACAATTGGAGCGACTGACCGCCCCTAAATAAAACTTGTTTAGAATAATACCTTTATTCTTCGGTTATTGGTATAACGGACGAACTCGAACAGATTCCGTATGACTCCGGATTTTTAATTAGCTGTCAAATCATGTCTGTCCGTGATGTCTTGTTTATATCTCTTTAGTTGACTTTATGTCGTAGTTGGGTTTTAGTTTTTACCTGACTAAGGCGAAGCAAAAAGGAGGGTTATGATTTTGACCGGTTTCTATGTATTTATCTATGCCTGTTCCCACATATTATCTTCTAAAAGACTCATCACAATTTGACAAATGAGGTATCGTTGGAAGCTTCTTGGTCATAGGCTATATGAAGACACATTAAATTGAAAATGACGCCCTCTAGGTGACATATCATGAACAACAAAATATTTTTTAATCATACCATGTTGGTTATCAAATGAAAGGTTTTAATTAGCACATTTCAATAACATATATTATAACCCCAAAAAAAAGCAGCGACAATCAAGACGTATATTGCCATATGTTTATGTTAACGCGTGGGATGATAACTGCCGCTTCACGCGCCGCCGCACCGTAAACAGAAAAAACGTCAGACGCGCCGCGTGACGCCACACTGCACGCGACGCGCCACGCCCCGCGTCTCCGTAAATGAGGCCTAAAGTTATAATGCAATTTGGCATGTTTTCAAAGCTACAATTTCAACAGTTACAAAGAGGGACCATACTAAACTTTCTACTAAGGGACTAGTTATAACAAGCGCCCGAGACGCGCATTTTGTACGCTGCGTTTCGGGCGCTCAATAAAATTGTATGAATTCCTATGTAACGAATTATATCAAGCGCTGCAGTCTAAGCGAGCGCCCATGCCGGGCGCCGTTAGGCCTGCACATGTCGCAACTTGCCACTCTCAACTTGCATCTCCGTTGTGCGATTTACAAATAAGACTGGGAGAAGGTATGCCGCGGGCATTGCTGCTGCGTGCGCCGCCGTGATGAAACGCCGCGTGTGACGCGGCTATGCCATTCGCGGGCTCCGCCGCAAAAAACGCTCCATTTCAAACAAACGCTTGTAATCGCGTCTCCGTAAACGCACTCATACAACGCCATATGTTTGAATTCAGTGCGAGCCGCGCCGCCCAAAGCCACGCGCGACTCCTCGCGTCTCCGTAAATGAAGCCTAACCGTGCCCTTGACGCTTGGACGCGAGTTCCTTTTCACTATTTTTCCTTGTCATTTTCTCCGCATTAGTAATAAACTTAAAAGAAACACGGTTCAAAAGTTACTACAAAATGTGGAAATCTTGTTGCGTTTGACGAGCGTCCAAAACGCGCCGGGCGCGCGCCCAAAACACAGCGCAGGTACTGAGCGCGTACCTCGGGCCCTTGTTATAATTAGTCCCTTTGGTACTTTGGCACCCATTTACATAGAGGAATAGATGTCAATTCTTTTAGTGGTGAAGCCGACAATCCTACATTTATTTCTTTTGTACAGAACTCGGCCTCTTTTTCACATGTTTCAAATGTTTTCGAAGGGGATTGTTCGCGTTTGGCGCAGGAAAGGTTTTCATGACACATGCCATATTCGTTGCACAATACAGTGCAAAATTCATTATACGTATATTATTTTTTACTTGGGTATCACTTTGCACGATCCTCCAAAGAAATCCACGATATAGCATTATATTTATTACTTGGTAACACAGTTTTCCACAAAGACGTCATAAGGTACAAATTGTACAAGGTCCTAAATAAAATTTGGTAACATTTAAATTTGAACTTTTTCACGTCAACATTGAGTTTCTAGTTCCAAAACATGAACATGATCTATAGTTCTGAATTCAAGCTTAGCGTATCGTATAAGCAAAATAAACTACAGAAGATTGAAATTCGAATTCTATAAACGCCAGACGAAAAGTTTCTGCTGGCGGGAAGGCATTGTGTTTTGTTTTCGTCGTGTTTAATGAGAGGGGTAGGTAAGGGTTGCGCGGGTGAAATATGATTTTTTGCTGTCAAACTACTCCCCCTTAATACTTAGACAATAATTATAAATAACATATGACGTATAAAGTCACTCTTGTGAATTCGCTCTGTGAACAAATGAACACATCGATCTTCTCGGCAACTAGATTTAGCGTGCGCAACGCTCTCGCAAGAGGGAAGTTCTCCAGCAATTTAGTGCGACTGCGCGGCATCATAAACAAGGCGGGCCGTCGTCGACGTTGCACGTACTTCTCGGGAACCCTGTGTTGTGTAAATGAGTAGTCGAACGATTCTCTTGATGGATTTATTGCTACTAAATATAACTAGTAGGTAGTTCTGCGAACAGTAGACCTCGCGAGCACAAACTTTTTTGAAATAATTAATATAATCACTAACAATTTTTGGCAGATGTAACGCTGCAGCCTAGTTTTGTGATGAGAAGGTGGTCCATCATCCCTATCTTAACAGCGTAGGTTAAAGGGCTGATTCCAGTGGTAGAAATCTAAAAGTGAGCAATTTACTGCATTTTGAGGAGCTATTGTGCTCACGCCGAACATCTTCATCGATTTTTATGAGACCAACTTAGTTACTACCTTTCAAATAAAAAAAGAACCATACAAATTGGGTCTCACGAGGCAGCAATATCCAGATATTCCTTTTTGCCCCTTTTTGGAGAAAGTACGGGGCATTGTCTCTAAAAAGCGCCAATAACAATTCCCCGACGGCAAAAAAAAACTGTAGAGTCGTAAAACCTGTATAAATAGCAAGTTTCGTCCAGATTGTTTGTAAAATACGATCTGTGCAGGAGTACCAACAAAGCAAATTTTGACAGACGATTAGTACCTACTTTTTAATAAAGAAATGCACAGTGTCTCATGTGTCAGCGGGGATGAGAGTGGTTGGGTACTGCGCAGCGAGTAGCTAACTTCCGAACCGCTATTAAATTGGAATCGAACTGTACATGTAGTTCTTCATTATCAGGTACGTCGCGCAGTATGCCGCAGCTTCGCTGTAGTACGGGAGGGCTACTGCGCGGCCACGTGGCGGCGCGGCGCGCTGCACGGCTGCGCGCTGGTGTGGTGGGAGCGGCGCGGCGTGCCCGTGCGCCCCGCCGCGCCGCCGCACCCGGCCGCCGTGCGCGCGCTGCCGCCGCCTGGAGATATTCGGGGCACCTTCTACAGGTACGTGTGACCATCAGATGACGCCAAGTACGTTTCCGAATCCAACCACTTTTCATGGAGCTCGAATATGTCACGCCGCTATGCATATTGCTAGTGAACCCTCCAGCCAGGAGGTTCACCGGCATTCAGAGGCGTATTTTAAGATTCAGCGCCCTGGGCCTGAAAGGTTTGCCGCCCCATAAATTAAAGGAAAAAAAAAGCAACGAAACTTGTCCCAAGTCGCGATGGACTCGAACCGACCGACACGCCGCCGGTCAGTAAGAGCCGAGTCACAGCGGAATGGCAGCGGCCAGCAGCTCAGTTTCTACCTTTCAAGCGATACTGGTCTTTTAAGTATGTAGATAAAGTTTAAATTTATTTTACACTGAAAGTGTTTGCCGCGTCGCTGCCGGCTGCTACCATTCCGGTGTGACTCGGCCCTTATACGATAGTTAAGTAGGCTTATTTTAAATTTCTTCAAAAAGAAAGGCTAACAAAGCAACCTACCGCCCCGGGCCATGGCCCTTTTGGCCCTAGGGTAAATACACCACTGTCGGCATTAGGTACGTTTGCGCTAAAGTGAACCCTCAAGGAGGCTTCTTAGCATAAGGTTTGAAACCGTATTATAAAACACTGTGAAACCTAGTGAAATAATGTTTTCAGGGGGTCTGGTCGCTATACTTATTGGGGGTATTTTCATGAACAGTAACATCCAAAATATGTTGTCACCTAAAAGGCCATTTTTGTCCGCTAATTACACGAGATAGGATCTGCTTTACCGACTCAGCACTATTTATTGCGTCGGATTGTCAATACCGCAGAATTACATTCAACCATCTTCTTTACATGTCAGACTGAAATACTGAATTAAAAATGTGACACTGACAGAATCTGACCGATAATCTTAGTATGGTATACTGAATTCATCCCATCAGTCTGCGGAGGGCTATCTCTTACACCCCGTACTGTAAGCTTATTTTGTATTTTAAATAAATACATTTTACAGACAACTCCTCGAGCTCGCGTTCCCCAACGACTCTCGTGGGGTGACAGTCAAGGAGCTGATCTGTATCCACCTGGGTCTGCTGCCGGCATCCACAGCCGTGCAACAAGCGCGTCGCCTCGCTCACTCGGTGCACGAACTAGCGGGAGATGTTGCTACCGGCGCGGCTGATCTACTGTGAATCTGAGATTTATAACACGGATGATGGAGTACTCAATAAATGGAGTGCATAAAGTCAAAAGCTCTCCTATAATAACTGAATGTCTTTTGACTGATATTTATTTTATTATTTATGTACACAGTACAATATATAAAGAAACGACATATTATAACTTTTGCGTACAAAGGTACCTACTGCTTATTTCTTGAGAAATTTCTTCAAGCAGACCTGCGACAGGAGAAGTGAACACAAAAAAAAGAAATTGTCTAGACAACAGTCGGTGAGAACAAGAAGTGAAGAATATATTATGTTGTTGTTATGATAAAAGATATATGTATGTTGCTTTTATAAGTAGATTTGGTGACTGCCACAATTTATGTAAAGTTCATCATATTGTAATATTCTGATTTCGAGCAACTACGTTCACCCGCTAATCACTCCATTTATTACTACTCCAACACCCCAGTTCTTGCCAATGTTCTACCGCAATAATTATGAACGTATATGTAATAGTGATATTGATGCCGTATTGATTTTTTTATCGATGTATATGTCACCGTAAGATTGCGAGATTATAAACTATCCAAAAAAAAAACCGTAACAATTTCGTAACAACCGCATTCATTTTCGGTAGTTTATAATCTATCAATGTCAAATTGTGAATAAACCTGCACTTATCGACAGGGTTCATAAAACCCATCCCTGAAATTGGGTACCTAGGTCTTGCCGGTAGCCGCATTGGCCGCAGTATCTAAGCCAGGGCACTCCGACCAAATGGGTTAGGTTAGAACTGTGACCGACCGTGCGCGAGGCACCGAGCGAAGCGAGTGGTGCCGCGGAAGCGGTTGGCGGGCGAGCGGTTCTTCCAAGTTGTTCGCAGTTCCTTGGCTATTTAGCATTAGCGCGACGCGAGGTGCGTTCGTCGCATGCAAGTTTGATACCATTCGCTGTGGATAGATTATAAAATATCGAAAAATAATGCGTAAAATTCACTAATTTTCGATAGTTTATAATCTCGCTAGATAGATTATAAACTAACGATGTTCTGACATATACTTGAGAAAGTGTATGGTTAAGATTTAAATCACAATATATAAGTATTATTATGTATTTCGGCGTTTGCCCTGCAGTAAGATGATTATGGCAAAATAATAATATGCATTCAGATACTAGTATAATAATAATCTCATCAGTTTTGTCTATTTTTTGGCAGCTTTTCCGACAATATAGCCGGAGACATACTTATGTTGTAACCAGTTTTTTTATACATGCTAGTCGAAAAATGTCTCTTGTGTCTGAACTCAATTTGCGTCTACACCACGGACATTAATTGTTACAGAGCATTCGAAAGTGAACGCTCACATGAATTAAAATATTCTTCTGCCAAGTAGTTACGAAAGGGAGATGAAATTGAGAACGTGCTCCTTCCGAAAAAACTTCGTGTTTAACACACTACAGAATATTCGGTACAGCATAGCCATTGTCCATTGTTCAAACTGCTCGTAGATGTACGCTGATTACCCGCTAAAGCTCGTGGTGTGGATGTGAACGGACCCTAATGGCATTTGCAAACGAAATTAACAAGACTTAAAGAAGTTGATGTAATTAGAATAATTCGGTATTAACATGACATTCCGTAATGGACATTCCAATTATTAATTTACGAAATAGATGAATGGATCTTCAGTAAATTCTCTAGAATTTTAAGTATTTTATGTTTTTATACATTAATTTGTACACACGGCTACACATCAAGCTATACATTTCCAGTATAAGCTGACCTCGCATAGTACAGAAATTCTATACAATGCGAGATCAGCATAAACTGGAAATGTATAGCTTGATGTGTAGCCGTGTGTACATCCCGATATCGCGATAGGCGAAATAAGTAGGCATGCCTTTTTGAGCTTATGAGCTAAAAAGTGTATGTATCTGCGAAATAAAAAGTGAGACACTCAATAAGAGATCAGACAAACATACCATAATTTTACTTACCTACATAAATATAGGGTGTTATTCATAATATTTGGGGGCCAAGTCTACTAATTTACAAACGTGTCAATGGTCTCGCAATGATGAGTTTTTGACAGATTTTGTATGGCATATCTGTGTAAAACTGATCATTGTGGGACCACTGAGAGAGACTTGGTCCCCTATACTTTTGCATAACCAGTCAAATGCTCTTTTAGTGAAATGTAATCATTAAATTTGTTAGTAAATGTTAATTATGTTTTTAATGTGCCATGTTTTATTTTTTTATTATTCATTAAACCTATTAAGAATAACTTTCTTTTTTTTTGTTCCCAAAGAAATAATTCAAATATAAAAACTCCTTTCGTCTTGCTGGCTGGTTGTCGCATCGGCTCCTTGCTCCTTTTGTTTGTCTGCAGATTGTAATCAGGATTACAAATCAGTTATATGTCATTGTTTGGCTATTTTGTTGATTCTGTAATAACATTGTGTTCTGCGACAAAAATCGAATTCAGTCCACTGCTGCTCTGTCTAGGCCTCAAAAACTATGACACAACATCTAGCCCTCTATCATCATCTAGTCTACTACATGATTTGATTGATCAAATAGCCAAAATGACGTCTGCATGCTAGGACTTTCAGTTTTCAGTTTGTTACCTTACAGCGTAATTATTTTATTATGAAAGGATACTGAAATTTATCCACCTCTTTCCACTTACTCCGAGTTGCTTAAACACAAAGGTCAATATGTGTATAAATAAAATTGCTTATCTCCTTTATTTACATTTGTATTGATGTAATCCTATTAGTAAGTAGTAAGGCAAAACAATAAGGTGTTTCCTAGTCATTAAATTAACCCAATGATAGCATGTGTAACTCTCAGCCAACAGAATTTAACATAACTATACTCCATTTGAAATAAGATTAGACATTTAAATAAAACTTTTTTACAGTCCGGACTTCTATTGCGTTCATGCGTTGGTGGCATGACAAATGGCAGCTGCAGTAGACAGTTGGTACTAACTTTTTTTTGCTTTTAATGCCATCCTTATGCCTGCGGTATAGAAGTCAAACTCGGTTGAACAGACTAAAAAGGTTTGTTTAAATGTCTAATCTTATTTCAAATGGAGTATAGATAGATAGAATTAAGTAATTGTGATAAATCAACAATAATAGAAAACTAAACATCTATATGGTGATATCTGCATCAAACATAAACAATGTGCACTGAAGAAAATGATGTACTTAGTATATTTAGAAAATGTTTTATGAGTATTATTAGTAACAAACAAAAGTGATATTACAATTAAAAGATTTACTTATTTGGTAACTTATTGTATATTTAAACACTTATCTGAAAAGGCACTTGTTAATATTCTGGGGAACTATCACCACACTTCACATCTTCACTTACTATCAAAGTCTTTTTTTTTGTCATATGGTTATCTTCAACATCAAAGATGATCAAATCTTCACTGCCATTGTTTCCTTTCTGCAAATATAAATATATTATTATGTGATGTGACCATGATATGCAGAAACATTTAAAATCTTAACTGTATTCAAAAACTGGTTACCAACAAAGTGACCCCTTTTCAATCTCTGGATACCATTGAAATACCAAAACAAAACAGCACTAAAATTATAATTGAAGCCAAAAGGTTGAGGCAAAAGTATCTCATAACTTGAATAAAATTAGGAACTTCAATAATGAAAAATAAACTTACACTTGTAGATGCTAAATCTTGTTTCTTTTTTAATGCAGCAGCATAATTGAGCTTTTGCTTTGATGAAGTTATCAAAGGAGGACTCGGGCTGGTTTCCTTAACTTCATTCTCAATTAACTGCACGGAATCTTCCATGTCAACATGATTGTAGCTCATGGGGACATTTTTAACATTCAATATGTCCACTTTCAAAGGAATTTTTAATGCCTCCAAACAAGCTTTGGCCATTTCAGCTTCCCGGTTTATTATCTTATCCTCAACATACTTGTTATAAGTAGCTTGTAAATCAAATGAGTGTTTGTCTGATAATATTGTGGCCATTTGCTTGATTTCTGCTTCTAATTCTCTGATTGTACACTCATTTTTAGCAGCAATTTTAGCTTCTTTGACAAGTCTCACATCCACAGCTTCTTGAATACGTAAAATTGCATCACTTGTGTTATTGCTTTGCACATTACTCTCTTTTACAATCTTAGTGAATATACTATGTGGTGACAATCTATGTGATTTCTTGTATCCAGTATATTTTTCACCTAAATTTGCTGTAATGTCTTCAATGTATTCATACATATCAAAACAGTTAATTTTTCCGAATCTGTACATAAAAGTGTGCGTAGATCCAGCAGATGACAATTTGTTTGACAAATTACATGTTACAAAATTTTTCTTTCCATGATACTTTTCAAAGTATTTTTGCAACCCTTTTGATATTAATTTATCCCTAAAAGTAGGTTTGATGTTGGTATTCTTTCGATATTTATACCAACCAACAATTTCATTAGCAGTGCTAGAAAGCAAATCAGTGAGGACATCTTCTTTTATTCGACCAGTAGGAAAATAAAATAGTGATACTGACGGCAGGGGGAGGACAGTTCTGATTTCTATTTGAGTGTCTAAGCGAGCATTATCACTCTGTGAATCGGAAATGTGATTGGTTATTTCTGAAGTCACGTCGCCGATTAAGAAACCTTCCTGAAAGTTAAACACGTAAGTTAATAGGAATGCTAACACAAAACCAAAATCATAACGCATTCATATTAGAGTAAAATATGAATACCTGACTATTAGCAGAGTTTACACATTCATAAAAGAGAAATGATAGAGCAGTGCCACTCAATAAAACTTTTTCCGTGTAAGCCATCGCTACATTTACAGTTTTTACATAAACAGTTCACAACACTTTATTGTAAAGAATGTGGATTATAATAAAGGATTTTTCATTTATTATAATTTTATTGTATTTACAAAATTGTTGGATAGCGGCAGTCGCACATACAAAAATTGACGATTTGACGTTTGACGTGACTTCAAATTGTCAACCAAATGTCATGATGGCATTGTTGAATGCATGCCACAGATGCGTGTTACGACCACAGAATGTACACAACCTGACCAATGAAATCATGGAAATTGTAAAATATTACCATCAATCATTGATACTTAAAAACGACAAAATATATTTTTTGTTAAAAATATATAAATCAACTTGTATCGTTTGCCGCACCACTGTGTGTCTTACTTAGCACTAAATGCAGCTTTTGGTATGTGTTATGATAGTAAAGACCACAACTTGCAACAGACCCAGATTGAGGAGGCAGAAAGCTCGATTCAGTAAAATAATACATCACCCGATATGTCAGAAGGTGCACGTTTGGGGCACCATATGCCTTAGTAGTAAATGTTGCTTTTGCTATGCATATTACGATAGTTAAGCCCACAACTTGAAACGAGGCTGGAATCAGGTGGCAGAGAGCTCGACACCGTCATTTTTTTTGTAAAATTTCTCATTTTCCCAATTTAACTCCCGAAATACGAGGGATGTCACCACAAGTGTTGAGTTGAAGGCATTTGATATGGCATTATTTGTTTTTCAAAATTAGACCATTTTTCTCGGAAATGCCCAAGTCCAACCTCTCCCATACATTCGTTCCACAGTGTGGCGCGGCGCAGCGTGACCTGGCTACATGCCAGGTCACGCTGCCACAATACACACACAATTATGGGTGGCTCATCTGCAGGCGTATCATGGCGCTTTCTATCTCTACGAAGAATAGACATAGCTTTTTCTATACAAAGTGACAGTTCGTTTCTTCATTTTTGACATCCACCGTAGAAATCTTTCTACAATCTGTCATTTTGTCTTTCATTTCTAACGATCTTTGTCTAGGTCTTTTTATATGTAGACTATTTCGGAAGAAAGTTTTTTATCCTTACTGTCAAAATCACACTGACAACCGATAAATCCTATGATAAAACAAAGAATTCTGAGTCGAATTATGTAAAAGAGTGAATTTCGTAAAAAGTGCAGTTGACTCTTTCTAATTTGCTGCCGTCTCGTACTGTCTACTGTCTACAGGAAACGTCATTTTTGTCTACTCTTCGGTCGACAAAACTGTGCTCATGCTACGCCTGCTGGAGTCCGCTTGGTTACGCAGCCAACCATAAGTTGGCGACGCCACGCACAGTGGGCCCATCCATACTGAAAATTAGTGGACATAGGCAACAAAGGTCCAATATCGATGCGATTTTTTTTATTTGACGCGTTATGATATTCCTTACAACTTTTACTCTTATGAAATTTCTTCCACAGAAGATAGATTGTCTGAAAAAAAAAAAAAAGATTTTTTTGTATAGAGCGAATCACGTTTAATTTTTTTTCTTCAATTGTATCAATATATGTTGGGTGAATGGCGTGAGTATATATGATAGATAGGGCCATTCTCCATCCACGAAAAAAAAAATCAGCGCCGGCCATCCGCGGCTGCGCGAGTAGTCATTCGGTAAAAAAAA
Organism: Lithophane semibrunnea; assembly: GCA_947363905.1. Classification (NCBI taxonomy): domain Eukaryota; kingdom Metazoa; phylum Arthropoda; class Insecta; order Lepidoptera; family Noctuidae; genus Lithophane; species Lithophane semibrunnea. The sequence goes on along the minus strand of OX376197.1, from coordinate 9,626,410 downwards.
ATATATCGCATCGATATTGGAACTTTGTTGTCTATGTCCACTAATTTTCAGTATGGGCCCACTGTGCGACGTGGCTTCGCTGCCATCCATAGCGTCCCACTGTGCCAGTGTGTAAAGTGGGTGATAGACATGCGTACTTAAAGTACGCGGTTTTTAAGTTCGCGACCTTACTCGGCTCGCCGTCGGTGGCACACGCGAAGCTTGCTCAAAATTTCATTGTCAAATTGGCAAATTGGCTCGCGACTCGCGGCTCGCGGCGATGACGATGACAGACGGGCGAGTAAGCTCGCCGAGCCATAAGTACGCGCACTTGTTCGCACGTCTATCACCCCTTACAAATTCACATCAACGTCTGAGTCGAGAAAATCCGGTCTACAGCTAGCCCCATAAAAACAAAGATCCGAGTCTCCTAGAGTGCTAGGTAAGACTAGACTAGACAATAGATTGGACTAGTACTACTTAGTCTGTGGTTAGACTGGATTTATCTTCGTTACATCTGTGATACTGAGCATTCTGTACTTTGATAAGCATCAAACATCATTCAACCAACCCGCAACCCACAGAGTACTTTTACTCTAAGGGCAAATAAAATCAACCATCAACATTCAACAGCGCGAGCGATAATGCGAGGGAGATTACACCATTTGATCAGCAATAAATAAACCCAGTTCATATTGTATTATATAAGCAAGTTTATGTTATTATGTTTATATACTAAGGAAAAGAAGGATAGGTAGCAGAAATAAAACATTTTCTCTGTTTTTTTATTTTACCCATTTTACATTTCATTTGGAGTTGGAACGCTGAGTGACCAAATTCAGTGGTGAGTATCATGAAGATGTTATTTATATTTCTATGCTAAAATTAGTGTTTGGCAATATGAAAGGGTTTATAAGTTATGGAGACAGATTGCGTGTCGTTATGTTTTGAGGTGAGTTCAGCAGTCGGAATTGTTATTTTTATGAGGTGGTTATCTAATATTTTTACCATAAGTAATCGATTTTTTTTCATTTTATCGTTCATTTTTCCAGACCAAGTAAGCCCATTTCACTTTTATTTGTTTATATAATGTGACCTGACATTGATAGAGCTTACTTCTCTCATACATTTCATTTCACCCTCAACCTTTATAGTTTTCAAGTCATCATACATAGAGCAAACCTACCCCTACTTATTAGGGTAACTGAAGAAACTACCTAAGTACTTGTTGTTATTCCAGTATTTTGTTAATTGAACTTGCATAAAAGAGTCCCAGGTTGGTGGTCAGCTAGTATAATGTATAAACACTTCAGTATACACTGAAACTTTAAATAGATTGATTGATTTTGATTTCGAAATTACCACTAGGAAATTTAATGAAAAAATCTGGCATAGTTTCCAAAAAAGACAGATTATTCTCGTAGCCATAGGAAGCAAATTTCACTATATCTCATGTTATTGTAGGCACTAATTATTACTCTTGTTATTGCAATAATAATTATCATTGTTGTTATTGTCAAATTAAAAAAAGATCATTACAGTAATCCCACTACATGGAGTTCAGTTAGTTTTGTGTTTGTTTGTTGTTCAATGTTTTCACATCCTGTTTTTTTTTTTTTAATTTATGAAATTATGCACAACAGAGATAATAATAAATTTCTTTTTGCAGGCATGAAATTGTTGGCTTGAAATATTCTGAGTCTGCATGAACGCGCACAGGCTACAAAGTATTATTCTAAGAAAACAATCATCCCTAAGATACTTCAGTCTAAGATTTAATTTATTTGAAAAAGAAACTACTGTAACTAAAAATATGGATGTTTGTACCAATAAAGACTGTGATCTGAGTCAAGAAATTCAAAAGCTTCCGAAGAAATACTATCGCCGTGCAGAACACAGGTAAGAACATTTTTAAAGTGTTAATTTAAATAATTTTACACTTTCATTGTACTGTATATTTTAAGCAAGGGTTTAAGATAAAAATGTTGAAAAGCAGCATTGTGGAATATTGGGCCAGAATTGTTTTATTAGCAAATCATTTCAGACACAAAACTTTATTGTCGGATCATCATTATTATTTCCTTGAAAGACCCTTCACACTAAAAGGTATAAGGAGTAGTTATCAACAATAAAGAGACAACAATATTGACAATGCTAGTAATAGGCTGGCAATTCAAATAAGGTGCTACTAGGTGCTAGCAACTAGCTTCATCTTTCTGACTGGCCGACCCCTTGACAATTCAAAAGTGGTTTATTTGAAGTAAATGTTTTGAGTTTGAGTTTGGGTGACAAATCCTATACTTTTGAATGAAAAATCATTAAATTATTTAAGTACCTACCTAAAAGTAGGTACGTAAGCATCTGATGAGACGCGTTTTCAAAACCTACGATAGTGCGCGTTATCCACATCCAAATCAAAATATTTGAATGAAACTACTTACCTACCTACCTATTCTAATCTATTTAAAAAAAAATGTTTAGCTTTGTGTTTTTAGTGAAGTTGTATAGGTTTTTGGCACTACTATTACTATCACCAGCAATAGAGCATAAGGTCCTATCCTAGGGGCCTATCAGCATTAATTGCATATTAGATTACCGAGTACCAATCATCACGATCATCATCAAATAACTCTTTTAGATTTCTACCTATTTAATCTTGTTTAGGGTCTGGCGGGTACATACTACTTAGTGAAGCGTAAGCACGCGCGGTTTTCAAGAAAAGTTGTAAAAGTACATAACATAGGTACTGAACCGCCGAGTTCGGTCGCGGTGGAGAAACGATTGTCGTCTCCGGAAGTCCGGGACATCACGTTTGGTTCTAAAAATCTCGTTTCTTGGTAACGTTCCGGCGACGGCTGCGGTGGACAAACGCACTAAGGGTAGCTACCATACTTTCATAAAGCAAATAAATATATTCTAGTCTATGCCAGGCACAACGCCATGGTACTGACTACTGTATCGTGTAGGTTTATTATACGACCGTGAATATAAAACATGGGAATGGCCCTAAATAGTGTTACATCACTTCACATCATTTATATGTTCCTCAACACGAGTCTGTGTTTATTTATAATTCTTCTATGGCTGTTTTTCAAGTTTTTACACCAACATAGTCAATATTCCTATTTACATCACTTGTTGGCCCGGTCAAGAGTTATCATCTCACGAGGTTATCTTTATCGTCTACTTGTTTTCAGTGTTAGTCTGATGACGCCAGTTGTAGTTTAGCATCGGAACTAGATTGACTTATCTTCGTGCTCAAATAAACTTTAAAAAAATGCCAGACGCTTTTGAAAGTGCGTATCCTCTATCACCACCGTTAAACCCGCAAGATATACGCGCACGCGCAAATTCATCTACAAAGAATAAAAAACCAGTGGTGACTTTTCTGGGTGATGAAGCCGTTGAGATACCCGACAAATCAGAGGCCGGTGTAGACAAGCCTTTAGTCCGAGGGGAGGTTGAACTCGATAGTATTGCAGTATCGTATAATACAATGCATTCAACTTGGCTTGATAAAAGAGTGCTTGAGCACAGGTATGTATCAAATAATTAATTTTAATAACTCTACGGTCTAACCTAATTCCTCACTGTAAAAGCGCTTCCACCTTTTTTTCTCTCCGGAAATTCGAAGATTTCGATGGAAGTCCTATTTTATCGCGTGGCCCTTGATGCTACCGCTGTATAATGCTACCCTTGATTTTGCTAAAATGTATGTAATTCATTACGGATCTAAACCGTCATTTCATGCGACTATTCGAGTAGGCACTGGTCGTCGGTCATACACCCAGTACATAATTTGCGATAAGAAGAACAAATGCTTTAGTGTGACTAAAACTATGGTAACTTCAAAATTCTTCTTTATAATTATAAGTTCGACAAGTTCCTAATTCTGAGAAAATAATCAAACGAATCCAGGGAATCGTAACCAGCCGCGTCGAGGTGTAACTAATAGTATTATGGTATAGCAGTATCCCGGCGATACTCATATCATGCCATAAATTGCTTCTATTAGAATCATCGGAAGATAAAAACTCAACACCCTAATTGCGTAAACCATGATCAATCTCAATCTGAATCATTTTGAAGGACATTGCTAACCCATTGCATGTTCGAAAAATTTGTCTGCCCAACAATGTAAATAACGCAATTAATTTTTTTAACATACTGTCAAAATGAAACAGATTGTTAGTGATCTAGTGTTGCGCAATTTGGGTGCTGATGTCAAATTCATCCTGTGATCAGTGATCACTGATCAGGATCACTTACAAAATTATCTGTGCTACGTTCCAATCGAATCGGAAATCAAGATAATCACGGGAACCTTGTTTTGCAAGCTCGAAAATTTGTGTCAGTTACAACTGGGCCCGAGTCAATTCAACCCGAATAATAATACCAGATATTTTACTCCCGATTACAGTGATTTGTACGGTCAGGCAGAAAATCTATATTTTAAATAAGTCATTAGGTGCGAATTTAATTTTGTTTTTCCGAAGATTTTGGGTTTTTATTTACATACAAAGCAGGAAAACATAATTATCTACGTCTATTTCAATTATAAATAGCCTAAGTTAATTTGTTTTTTAGCATTTATTTGCTAAGACGACACACGTCGGATCTGATGACAAAAGAAAAAGTTTCTATCTCACTCTTGCACATCAAATTTACAATATAGCAATAGTCTAGTAGAACATAAATAAAAACAGTTTTTATTGGAGAACAAGTTGATAGCATTCAATTTCATTTAAAATAATAATATTTATTACATTTATTCATAAAAAAATACCTATTCCTAAAAATTACACCACAGACAGACAAATTAAAAATCTGGAGTCACACGTGTTGGGCATAAATCGAACAGATTACGTGTGACTCCGGATTTTTAATTTGTCTGTCTGTGGTGTCTTGTTTATACCTTTTTAGTCGTAGTTGGGTTTTAGTTTTTATTACTTTAATTTTGTTTTTATTATTTTGGGGTTATAATATATATATTTTTGAAATGTGCTCATTAAGCCCTTTAATTTGATACTCAACATGGTACGACTAAACGACATTTTTTTTTTAGTTCCTAACTTTATTTCCTCTAGAGGGCGCCATTTTTAATTTAATGTGACTTCATATAACCAGCGGACGATCAAGACGCTTCCAACGGTACCTAATTTGTCAAATTGTGATGAGTGGTTTAGAAGATAGGAGGGAACAGATGAACATTCATACATACATACATACATACCGGTCAAAATCATAACCCTCCTTTTTTTTCGCCGTAGTCGGGTAAAAAATAAATTAATTAAATCCATCAATAAATTTTAAAAATCTTCAATATTTTAAGAGGATCTTTTCATGCCGACAGTACACACCACTTTTTTAGGTGTTTTGACGATGTAGTATCTGGTATTATTATTCGGGTTGAGTTGACTCTGCCGGGCCCAGTTGTCATTGACCCGAAAATTTCGGGACCATGTGCCGTATTATGAACTATTAATGCCACCATTTTTCCAGTGTAAGAGAGAGACGGAGCTAGACAAGGCCGCTAGCACCATCCCGTTTTCGCAGTGGAATAATGATGGCATTAATACATCATAATACTACCCCTGAAGCTGGCTTTCTTAGATTCTTTTAGAGAAGTAGGACATTTTTAAAGTGCCTACCCCCCTCCATCACAGTACCTACTGCTATAACTTGTGCAAATCTATACATGTTATAATTTGTCGCTTTTCGTGTTTTTCTGTATGTCCGCATGTCCGCGTTGTTCTTCTAAACCACGCAACAGATTTTGATAAGGTTTTCACCATCGTTTAGAAAATATATTCCGGAAGGTTTATATGTATATTACGTTAATATTAAAGTTACATATAACTAAGAAATCTCGATGATTTGTCAAGTGGTAAAAACCGTGCGAAGCAGGAGCGGGTCAGTATCAAAATAAGGAAGGAAGTCTTTCAATGTTTATTTTCCTCCCTAAATTAGAATCCCGTTTTCCTAAAAATTTAGTCTACCAAGTGTTCCGATTAGTTTCAAATAAGTACGTAGGTCCGTACTTACCTTCCTAGTAGTTTCTAGCTGCCAGTTACTGTTGCTGTCTTCTAGAAACTTACAGGGGTCGTATTATGAAGTATTATAGCCATAATTATTTCACTGTGAAAAAAGGATGGTGCTATCGGCCTTGTATAGCTCCGTCTCTCACTCACACTGGAGAAATGATGGCATTAATACGTCATAATACAGCCTCTGTACAGTATTCTTAACGTGTTTTTATATTGATGATGGAATTGGCCATGTAGGTATTTAGATCCAGAGTTCTAATCAAAAGACTTTTCTTATTTTATAACATAGCTTTGCAAATTAAACTAGTAATTGCTAAATGCAAAGATAATTCGATAATGCAGATTATCTTACTTGAACTAAGAGCCCAAAATTTTTAATTTAGTAAACAGTCGACATTTGTGTAAGTAGTATAGATTACATTTGTTCAAGATTAACGGTTAGCTCGCATAATTCGTGTCGTGTTAAGGGGTAAAGTCCCGTTCCGTTTTGTCGACGGAAGAGTAGACAAAAATGACTTTTCTCGTAGACAGTAGACAGTACGAGACGGCAGCAAAGTAGAAAGATTCAACTGCACTTTTTACGAAATTCACTCTTTTACATAATTCGACTCAGAATTCTTTGTTTTATCATAGGATTTATCGGTTGTCAGTGTGATTTTGACAGTAACGATAGAAAACTTTCTTCCGAAATAGTCTACGTACAAAAAGACCTAGACAAAGATCGTTAGAAATGAAAGACAAAATGACAGATTGTAGAAAGATTTCTACGGTGGATGTCAAAAATTAAGAAACGAACTGTCACTTTGTATAGAAAAAGCTATGTCTATTCTTCGTAGAGATAGAAAACGCCATGCTACGCCTGCTGCAAATTGCAAAAAACGTAAGAAAATTTGAATTTCGCGGGCTACCCTAGCGCATCAACCTTAACTGACGACTATGCTATGAGACTACTGAATAACCGAAGTTGGCGAATCAGCTGTTAGCAACGGCCGCGGGGGAACTGATTGTACTTGTACCGTGGGGCCTTAAATGTATAGACGACTGTCGACTCCGATAGAACGTCAGTATACGCGACGCCCTCGCCGATCCATATCGCACGCACATTAATTGATAGAATTCTGTTATCGCCGCGATTTCTGATACGTGACGTGCATCTGTGTACAGTGTGTTGTCAACTCAAACATAAAATCTCAAACTAAATATTAGTGGTTTGTTTTGTTATATTTGTTGCTGTTGGTAGTGTTTTCCGTTCAATTTACTGCTTTAATAAAATACCATTCACATGAAACACTTATTCTGACAGTAACAAGGTTGTTATTTTAACGCGTAGGTAGCGAGTCACTCTGTACGCTGCGCAAATAACATTAACTCATAATTTCTATTTTGTTGTGCAAGCGTTTGCATCCAGTTTTACTTGTTTTGTTGACCGTCCTAGATTTTTGTATGTTAGTTAAAGGGAAAGTATTATTCTTTTGAAAGACTGCTTATTATGCAAGGTAGATATTAAGAATAACAACAAAATGAAATAATGTTTGTTTCTCTTGCTGATTATACTAGACAGGCGTTTGTGTTTTTTTTAACTATAAGTAATTATTTTTATTACAACTCTGGCTTTATTAAGATTTGGACAATGTTTCTAAACAAGTATCCTGCTTATGCATTACTATAGGTGACAGTAGGTACTGTAGTATGGTGACTAGCTGACTAAACTAAAAGTAGTATACTTGTCACCATAGTCACTATTAGACAGGAAAACGTGAAAAAAAATTGTCAACGCAGATACTTACCATCATAAAAACGGATTTTGTCGACGGGAGAATAGAAAAAATGACACATTGTGATTGTTTATCTGTCGTTTTATCTATTCCGTCGAAACAATCCGTTTCTACGGTGTTCATGCTATGCGTGCTGGAAATGGCTGGAATCATATTGATTCGTTCCCTGGCAGCCTCTCTTCCATGCGCCCTGCACTGGATCTCATCTCTGACAAAATGATCTCTATAGCATCACAGGCGACCCTATTTTATAAATTCATGTAGTTTTTATGAGAATAGGGTATTCACTTGTTAGATATAGACAGCAAATCCATACTAATATTATAAATTCGAAAGTAACTTTGTCTGTATGTTACCTTTTCACGCCTAAACCACTGAACGGATTTCGATAAAATTTGGCAAGGAGATAGATGGCATCCCGGGGAAGGACATAGGCTACTTTTTATCGACATACAACGCGGGCGAACCCGCGGGCGGAAGCTAGTTGATTAATAACGTGTGGATTGATCGAGAAATGTGTATTATGTAGTCCTACATAAAACTTTTATGAATTTACGATCACGCGATTTTTTAGGTGGCCCGTGTCTGTGTCCGTCTGTCTGAGCCAATTTGCTCCGAATTGAATGAACCGATTAAGTTGAGGTACACACAGCTACACATCAATCATTTTCAGTATAAGCTGAACTCGCATTGTACGGAAATCTTATACAATGAGAGTTCAGCATAAATGTATAGCCGTGTGTACACTTATGAATTTCTGGACCGAACGACATGGACGTGTAAAGTAAATAAATTAATTTTGAATAATTTATAAAACTCCCATATTCAAAATTCATGCATCATCTTGGGAGGCAAATAAGAAAATATTTTTTTTTTTTGCAACCTGTGCCGTGTGACATATCAAATGAAAGGGGTTTCAATAAAATAAAATAAAAAGTTTTGAAGGTACTTACCTATTTAAGAAAATAGATGAGAACTCACCATTATATCCCAAACGATTGAGCCTAAAATTTTGAAAAAAAAAATACAGAAAATGTGTGTCTCCCAAATAGGAAACCTACACTAGTTCTGTTAAGGTTACGCTAGTCTTCCATGCAAACGTAGTATGGTGATTACTCGTTTGTTTGACGGTGTACGTTCAAAACTAAAACTTATATCAATTTGTCTTGTCATTATCTATCCCTGTATGGAACCACAATTGGAAAAAATGTACCTAATGAGCGTCGAAACTTCCATATTTCAACATAATTTTAGCTCTTCTTTGGGCGTAAATAAATAAGTATGAAAATTAAAAAATAGAAACCGTACAGAGATAGATAATTTCGTCCTCTTACAGGTAAAACCGATTATCTGACATGAACCTATCATGTCAACCTATGATTTATTCGCAAGGCGATTTATTCAAAAGTTAAAATAATTTTATTTTGAGTAGTTACATCCAGTACCTAGTTTTTCCTTAATATCCCCAAAGTTCTGTTCATGAAATTTGACGCGATCGTTTTTGTCTGTCACTAAATAAACAAAAACTAGATAAATAAATACTAAATAAGTAAAACTAGTGAAATAAATAACTATACTAAATATCATACATATTAGCCACGCGCACCAAAGAGTTCGAGCCGTCGACTAGTGCAACCTTAAGAGGAAATGCATGTCGTTCACCTCGTCCCTATTGTTTAGCTAGACTCTTTTGATAAATGTGTCTGAATTTAAAGTCGTTTGAGCTATTGACATGGCATCAATGAATAAGTTTTAAGATTTAGGTCTGCTTATCATGCAGGATGGCAGTCGTTAAAGTTACGAGTCAATGCAGTTTAAAGATAATACGAAGCGATGAGATAATAGTGTATTTGTTCAAAAATTTTTCGTTTATAAAGGCCCTTATTTTATAAACGGCAAATTTTTGAACAAATATACAGGTTAAAATATAGCCATTTCTGGCGTAGTCATGCTATGAATCATCAGAATCTGCTACAACGTAAACTATTGTTTGAGATTAACAAAGACGACTCACAAACAATAGATGTGCAGTTGAAATGCAAGTGCCAAGTAGGCAGAGTAGGCTACCTATAACCCACAAGTTAAGTCTAACGCTGTCAACACATAGACGAGAGGACCGGTCTCTTCAACCTTGTTACTGTCAAGGATATCCACTCAAATGCTTCCTGCGGTTCACTAAAACGATTGCAGTGAATCATGAGAGACGTGTGAACCGCAATTATACCACAGTGAAAATAAATGTTTTGTTATAGTGAAAATACCAAATTCCGAGAATCTTAAACATTATCTAGAAGTATATGATTGAATGGACATTATTTTTACCTCATTTGTGTTGTGAATGGTGTAACAGAAGAAGCAATTTTGTGAGTGATTTATAATGGAGAAACAGGCCATAGCTAACGGATCTACCTATCGTTTTGTGGACAAGTCCATTGTCATTGGTTCAGCATATGGCACAGGGAACAGAAACACGGCAGCGCCAAACGAGTGAGTTTATATAGCCTTGGATATATCTGTATACCAATACAGTAAACTGTATGTAATAGTAAATGAGACTGAAATTCAGCCGTCAGGTTCTAATAATAAAAATATTCAGTGACGATGCGATACATAAAATCCTGTGGTGTGTTATGTTTAAAAACATGTTTATGAAAGTATATGAATTTCATTGTGTTGAATTCGTAAAGTGACGTAGCTTCGTTTGCTTTGCTTCATTGTTTGTATACAGATGGACTTTGTTATTGTTTTAAAAAAAGTTATAAATTCTTTGTTTCTATTTGTCGGTTTTGGTCTTACACTGTCAATATTTATTTAGTATGCTACTAGCATCCTATCCATTACGTTTAGCATAGGCTAACATTGGACCGGTCACATATCCAGTCATAGGCCAGTCTCCAAAACCGGCATTCAAGCATTGATCTCTGATCAAATATATAACAAGCCGATCTTATCGTGGAATGCAAATTTTGGGTCTAGTCATCAGTGAGAAGTATAATATTATTATCATGGTTGTTCGCATCAACAGCAAAAAAATATCGTCTAAAAGCTACAAAAAATGAAATTAATAAATTAGCAAGCCTTCACCTCCAGACGTTATGTTGAGAAATTCGCTTTCAAATAGTTGAAGCTGTATATACAGGCTTCCGATTACAACACAGCCTCATGTATTTGGCTAAATTAGGTAATTGATTGAGGCAACGCGGAATGCATTATCCAAGATCTTCTGGCAGAAAAAACAGCTTCTTTAATTTAATGTTAAACGAAAAGTATTATTTTCCCATTTTGGGAAAACGCAGCTGCTTCCAGTTAAAAGCCTATTTAAAATGTTTATGACGAAGTCCAGCACTAGTGTGCCTATGTAAATCATCTTTCAATATTGTCTTGTGCAGTACTTCCGAGATGTTGATGTTACATAGCATAAGCATAACAAGTCTATAATGTTCCCAGTTCTCACTGGTGGGGACACAGGCCTACAGGCCTCCTCTGTGAAAGGCAGTGGGCCGTACCGTAATCCACCACGCTCGGGCCCAGAGCAGATTGGTGGATGCCACAGTGGCTAGAAAATTGTCAAGGTGCATCCAAAATAATTGAAAATACGGCCGGATGACGCAATTGAACTAAGAGTGTCCTTTCTGCCCCTAATTGAATCTGTCTAGAATTATAATAGCAGATTGATGGTAAATAAGTCCGTCTAGAGATATAATTATAACACGCAAGAGATAGCTGCGAGGAACTGTGGTTTTCGTGGTCTGCGACCAAACGACTTGTGCTAGTTCTTTTATTTCAAGGAGAGTGACACGATAACTTGGCTAGAAGTTTTCTCGTTTTGCTAAAATAAACTGTAAGAAACTTATATTGATATCTACGAAATTATCAAACGGTGTTGGCAAAACGCTGGAATTCCACTTGATGCGTGTTTCTCGTAGACTGTAGGCGTGTTAGTTACAAATTTAAAACACGTTTCATATTGATAATGATTAAAATGGACATCAAACTGGAGCCAACAGCAACGTTCCGTTCTGCACGTTCTGGATTATCGCCTGACTTGCATGAAGTTTTTCACCTTGTGAGTTGTGCGACACGTGTTCCAAAAATAACTAAATACATTGCTGTTATGACTGGTGACCGCTCGATTTAGCTAAAAGCGCTAGAGTTTGTAATTAGGTATCCAGTGTTTCAAATGATTTAATTAAAAGTTAAGTACCTACCAGGAAAGGTAATTTAGGAGTTCGGTCACTTGTAGAATTTAGTACACACTAGACTAGCTAGAGTATGTAAAGTACACAAATAGTTCTTTTAAAAATAATGTGTCAATTGCCATTTAAGCAATGGACCAAATAAACCTATTTTTTTAACCGACTTCTTCAAAAAGGAGGAGGTTCTCAATTCGTTGGTGTTTTTTTTTTTTATGTATGTTACGCGAGTACTCCGCCAATAGGGAATATGCATGTGATTCAAATATGGGTCAAATATTTTTTTTATAAACTATATTACTTCAGAATTATGCCTCCATCAATAAGTTTGAATAAAATTTCTTTTTGAGCGAGAAATTAATTTTTAAAAAGTCCCAAAAAACTGTTGGTAATTCAAATTCTTGAAAAGCTAAGAGCGGATGTGACGTAACAATCCGGGAAAACAATCAAAATGTCAAGTCAATCAAAAAGTGTCAAGTCAATGTCAAAGGCTCCTACAAAAAGGAGTGTTTGACGTTGACTTGACAATTGCTTGTTTGTTTTCACGGACGGTGACGTCACCACACCAAGCGCGCCAAATGGAGGGCGTTTAAATAGCCCGGATCGGTTGGATATTTTTTTTTTTTTTTTTAAAGTACTTTAAATTGCTTTTTTGCCGTCGAATTTTTTTTTACTATTAATTGACGATGTAAACTATCGAATAAAAATATAAAAAAATTACATGCATATTCCCTATTATGAATCGATTCAGAGGTGGTCCCATATAAATTTTATTAATTTTGCTTGCGTATTACATTTTTCCCACTTTGCGTATGTAGACGATATCTTAATCTTCATTTACATAGCAGATAACGGTATACGAATTTGTGTGGGGTAGGTACCACAACTAAAACGTGGAAAATAAAAACTTTTACAAAAAAAAAACGACTTCATAAAAAAATACTAAAAAAGTGAAAAATAACTTTAATTTCGGAAGTCGGTGGCAAAAAACGAAAATTGAAAAGCAAAGACACCGACTTCCGAAATTAAAGTTATTTTTCACTTTTTTAGTATTTTGTATGAAGTCAACCGACTTTTTTTTTTGTAAAACGTTTTTCGGATGACACATAGGAAGGAGCAAGCATATTATGCAGAGCGAAAAGTCAAACTCAAACTCTCTAACTCAAACTCAAAGCATTTATGCACTTTTGAATTGTCAAAGAGTCGGTAGTCAGCAAGTTGAAGCAAGTTGCCCATTCCAAAACTTAGGTCTCTATGCAGAAGAACGGGCAAAAAACTACATGGACACTCTTTTAAATATTGATATAGATATTATTACAAAATCCTGGGTACAGTATTCTTGTTGGTTCTATACTTAAGTTAGAAAAATGTAAAACAAAAAATAATCAAAATATAAGATTAAAAATAAGAGGTGACCAGTCTCAACTGACGGCGCCCGTTCACGAACATGACACGTGGAAGTTGATAGCCGAGTCGATGCGGCATGATGAGAGATTTTTGAAACAATAAATGAACCTATTTTTTCTTTCTTTCTTTCTATAGCGTATACCTACCTAATGAAGGATGAACTAGCATGTGCTCGAGATGTATGTGTAAAGATCTCCGATACCTTATTAATTTCACAACCTCGTGTAAGGATAAATGACGCCATTTACCAGTTACCACGCATATCATTATCCCGTCGCCGATTTATTTCTAGCATAGAAACACGATGTTTTCTATCGTTGAAGATCAAACTGACATAATCTTGGAAATAGCCCCTGAAATCCTTGATGTGGTTTACTACTGATAGTAGCCTATGTTTTAAGTCACTCAATTTGAATACAGCTGTCACCTAAAGGCATTATTCCATTGCTTATCACATCCATGCGTCTTTGGACTGACGTAATTCTTATCTACGTAGGTACTTGAGTCTCAAGAAACAACGGAACGGATGCGGGTGGCGTGTTAGCGCTAGTTAGCTGACTAATCATAATTAAATCATATTGATAACTTGAAGAAGCATAAGTAATCAATACTCAGAACGCTTATTTGTTCTAAATGGAATTCTAAGTACCTAATGGAAATAACCAAAACTTCCAACGGCGTACGACGTACAAATATGACTGCTTGATTTCAATTAACATAATTACCCTAAATACATTGTGCTTGTTTACTGATACTTGTTTTGACTGTGACTTGTTTTTAAGTTCCGCTGTCCACCTGTGTGCTTGAAGCACTACTAAAATGCTCGGTTCCTATACATATACTTAAACAAAAACGAATCGTTTTGCTTACCAATGCTAGTATTTTCTATTGCCAAACCACCAAACTGGGCATATAGCCGCCTTTGTGGTCTAGTGGTTAGACCACCTGTCTCAGACCTAGAGGTCTCTGGTTCGATACCCAGTGGGAGCCAAATTTTCTGCTCGGTTTGGTTGGTGGTAGGGCTTGTTCTAAGTCTGACTGGCTACCTACCACTAACTTATCTAAATCTGTCGCCTTAACAACAATGTTAACAGCTTTGTTGTTTTTCGGTTAGAGGTAAAATAGCCAGATCCTCTGTGGTTGAGGATTCCGGGTGATGCTCGCTTCCACCTTCGGCCTGATCATCACTTACCATCAGGTGAGATGCAGGCCAAGAGCTTACCCGATGGGTATAAAAAAATTGATTCGTAAGCTATTTCTACCTGTGATAGCTACTTCCATAAGGAGGGTCTAACATGCAAATCTATGACGTCTTTACTTAATTATTGGTAAAGATATAAGAGTCCAAGGTCCGTAAAATAGGATATTACCTAATAAGGGATTGCGTGGAATCCTTAAGATGACGGGACGGAATTTCGGAATATTTTATGCAGTACACGCTAGAAAATCTCGAGATGGATTTGTAACTTTTCAAGCAATTTTTTAAGATTTGTGTTGAATGCACGTTTTTTTTTCCTAGCCTACGATGTCTCACTCCTGGGCAAAGGCCTCCCTCCACTCGTCTTTCGCGAGGCCACGCGTCCTCCTTCCAGTTTTGATGGAACCTATTCAGCTCGTCCCGCCATCGCCATCTCCTACGTGGTCTTCCGCGACCCCGTTTCATTGTCTCAGGGCACCAGTTCTGTGCTATTTGGGCCCACAGTTTGTCCGGCATGTGGCAGACGTATCCTTCCCAGTCCCATTTAAGTTGGATAGCCTTTTGAGCCACGTCAGCTATTTTTGTTTTGGAGCGCAGTATTGTGTATGCTACAAACTACAAATCTTTTTTTTAAGCTACAAATGGTTGTATTAGAGTGCGTTTCATCATAAATAGTTCCTATGCCGTAATGTTGGCTACAATGTTGTAGGACCAATAACGCCGCTACGGCGCTACCCTATAGGTCCGTGTTTAAAATTTAACAGTGGAACCAACATTGCTGCTAAGGAACTATTTGATGAAACGCACTCTACTTGACAGCTCATGCAGGCTTTTTTCTACAAAGAAAATTGAGAAGAATGTCAAATTGACACACTTATTGTCAAAGTTGTGGATAGCTTTTTCACGAAAGCCAATATTAAGAGTTGGAGTTGCATTAAAGGCACACTATGACCTACCCAAAATAAAATGATTATATATGAAATTGTCTCCGACTCAGAATATTAAATGCCGTACATTAATAAAAGTGTTAGTTTACGTAGGGTTAATGTGGACGCACCACATCAATTGTAAGTTAAAAACTACTCTTATCACGTTATCACTGAAGTATTGTAGCAATCTTTCGAATATTTATATTTCGATTTTATCGATTTACCGAGATGATATACCTACAATCTTTATTGGCGCCAGTGAGCCAACAAGTCCGCGGTAAAGCTGGCTAGTTCGTATTCATCGTAAACAAAAGTTGCGATTCATAAGTTCCATCTTCTTAAATTCTGTTTCTCAACTTTTGATTTCCATGAATATGTGACTTGGCTGTGTCGAGGTTCGAGACGGAAACGTAATATTCTTAGGACTAATTTGAATGAGGTTGCAATTATGTAGATAAATCAAATTTTCCTACCGAGTAGGCAGTAGATAAAGTTAGTGCTGAAGCAAAAGCTATCTTCGATGTCATCTAATTTATCTTAATATTAACTGAATCTAGAATATAATATATAGGTAAAAATTCGTATATAATATGTTTTATATATAACCAATAGACACTATATTGTTTAAACATATTAGGTATATGTTTTTAATGTTCCCATTTTGTTTTGTTTCAGAATCTTTGTCAACAGATCGCTACATTTAGAAAATGTCAAATTCTATGGATTTGACATGGACTACACCTTGGCTGGTAAGTTTTAAACAGTGATTCTAGGCGAGCCTTCCACCTCCAAATGCGGGTACTCTGTGACACCGCCATTTTTCACGCTATGCCTTGTGCATGATTTTCCCCCTTTTAAGCTTTGTCCACTCAAACACTGGCAGCTTAGTTTCTAGTTACAATAGTCGCCCACACACCACTGGGCGACTATGGTTTGTTACTAGCTTAAATAAAAAACACGGCTTGGTAGCGCTAGGAATGTATAAAACATGCTCTTATTGTTTGATTGTTTATGTAAGGATGGTCAATGTCAGTATTTTATATGGAGGACTGCCGTCTGTTTACTGCAATGCAACCCAATTAATTACCGAATATCTAAAGGTTAAACTTGTCCGTATACCCGTAAATTCGGCACTCACCTTATTCGGATACCGACTACCGACCTACTTCACTCCGTGTAGAGAATCGTCATTCATCCACATCCATCCAACATGTAATACGGTATAAGGCGCCTTCGGTACTTTTCGTTTTAAACGCCCCGCACTAAGCTATGGCTATGACTGATGATGCGATTTTTGCTAATTATAAGTTCTTATTCTTACCCATTTTTTTCACAGAATACAAATCGCCGCAATATGAAACCTTAGGATTTAATTTAACCAAAGAGAGATTAGTGCACAAAGGTTACCCAGAGGAAATAATGGAATTTGAATACGACCCCTCATTTCCAGTAAGGTCCGTATTACTTATGTTTCGAAAATGAACCACGTCATTAATGGCTAATTTAATATCTTTTAAAGGTACTTACAATCTTTTTTTTTTTCAGAGGTCTATGGTTCGATACATTATACGGTAACTTACTAAAGGTAGACGCCTACGGTAATATTTTAGTATGCGTACATGGATTTGAATTTCTGAAACAGTAAGTTTACATTTAAAATCATATATGTTACTTTAGGTTATTTGTCTAATAAGGACACAATTTTATAGATTTTAGCACTGTGTAAATCAAATCTAATAGAGTAAGTGCTTATGTTTATATTTAGCACCCGCTTTACCATTGTGTCAGTATCAGTAATTGATGATGTGACCTTCCAGTATTTAAACTGACTTGAATTGGCTTGATAATCCTAAAAACATTATAATTCCAAATTGAACTCTCGCGACATATTTGACAAAATGCATAAAAATATAAATTACATTTATTTTAGTCTTACTCTAACAACAGTATTACATAAACTACTAGTACTATGTACTACATAAACTCACAGGTATGTACTACCTGCTGGCGTGTAAGAAAAACTTAATAATTTCTACGTTTATTTCAGATCAAAAGTATATGAATTGTACCCAAATAAATTCTTAACACTAGACGAGTCAAGAGTGTATGTACTGAACACATTATTCAACTTGCCGGAAACTTATCTAATAGCTTGTTTGATAGACTTCTTCACTAATTCACCACAATACACAAGGTAAGCAATGAGTTAGTGACCCTTGTTAATCGGAATAAATCCTTTTACTCTTAATAGTATCCATAAATAACAAATACTAGTTGTCATAGATTAGACCATATTTTATTTCTATTGTTGGTTGACTTTTCGCTGAACGAATTCCATTCATTTTATTATGTTATAATTCAACTAATGTGGCTATAACTCAGGAATAGTTCTCCGCCTGAACGTGAATGGGCCAATAACGGTCACTCGTCACACATAGCTGTTTAGTATTGCGTAATTCGCACTTCAATCGTCGACCTACAAATGCACTACTCTAAATATGGCCGTCCTAGTTTATTTTAGAAGAAAACAACTTGAGGCTTACACACTCGGACATTATAAGCAAACGACTTCTATAAATACAAATATTTCGCAGAACAAACTATGGTGTACGATGTGGGGATCTTGCTATGTCATTCAAATCGATATTCCAAGACGTAAGAAATGCGGTCGACTACATTCATATTCATGGAGACCTGAAGGACAAGACTACGGAGAATATGGAATTATACTTGAAGAAAGACGACAGGCTGCCAATGTTCTTGTCAAGGATAAAAGAAAGTGGTGCCAAAATCTTTATACTAACCAATAGTGAATACAATTTCACAGATAGAATTATGGAGTACCTATTCGATTTTCCATACGGCGCAAAGGTAAATATAACTTTAACCAAATGGCTAGACTTTATTATAATCACAATTCATCATCATCTGCCTAGCCTTTTCGCATCTATGTTGGGGTCGGTTTCCAGTCTAACCGAATGCAGCTGAATACCAGTACATTACATATAGCGACTACCTATCTGACATCACCAACCTAATTACTGGGTAATACGATACCCCTTGGTAAGATTGGTTATCAGACTATCGGGCTTCTGAGGACACGTAACAACTGTCAAAGATCTATAAATTACAGCCGAGACCAACGGCGTAATGTGCTTTCCGAGCCACGGAGGTGTCTTGGGATGTAAAGATGTCCGTGTCGATGAATGATGTCCGTGGATGGGTCATCCATCCACGGACCAATGATATATATGATGACTGTATTAAATCACGTTTGAACAAGGTGATTGATCACATATTGTGAGTCTAAACAGCTGTCACATGAAATGTTATCGTCGGCGTCGGGCGACTCTGTAGATAAAACACTTTAACCGATAATATACTTATAATTCGGTTACTTGTAATAATGTTTTGAACTTATTGCTTTTAAGCTGGATTACTCGAGATGATCCTTAGCTACATTTGATTAAAAGAACTTGAAATATTTTAAGGTTATCAGTTCATAACACAATAATCTTATCTACAGGCTGATTATTCACTCAATATATACAAATAAATAAAATCTGTTAGTAATGTCTAAATAACAGCTGTATACTAAATTCATATCACATATGAAAGTATATACTTACGGTACATAAACATTTTAACGGCTGGACCGATTTTGACGAGACTTTCACCGGCAGATAGCTGATGTTACTTCATACATTTTTCATGTTTGATTTCATTGTTTATAGCCTGGTGAGCCTCACAGGAACTGGAAGACTTATTTCGACTGGGTCGTAGTGGACGCGAAGAAGCCGTTGTTCTTCGGCGAAGGCACCACGCTACGGCAGGTGGACACTAAGACTGGGGCCCTGAAGATGGGCCACTATGTTGGCTCATTGCACGAAGAACTCGTTTATTCTGGAGGTAAGTCCATTTAGTCATAGAAAATAGACATGCGAATTTGCGCATGGCCAAAATCGAAATTAACGCCGCCAACTTGTCTTTTCAATGCAGTTCCTGTGTTCACCAACAACGCCCGCCTTTCAATGTAATTCAGGCCCCAGAAGATCCTGATCCTCCAGACCGTTCACTATAACTTGTCCCTCTGTCATAGTGGTAGAATTACTTTTCAAGCCATTTTGAACTCTATTTGTATTGATGTTAGGCTTGACATGCAATGGTGACAACATGACGGCAAGGCACAATTATAGCGGACGGTCAGTCGCTCTTCAATCTTCAAATGCAAGATCGACACTTGCAAGTACCTTTCAAAAGCCATGAGCGCGTCTTTGAGTCCAAACTGCCAGTTTTCCTCCTCCTTCTGATTCATCATCAAGATATTGTTTATTCCTGATAACAACAAAAGCCTACATCGAATAATATTATACTTCTAAGAAGTTGAACTGATTTCACCATTGTTCTTGGTA
The DNA here is from genome assembly GCA_947363905.1 of Lithophane semibrunnea. Taxonomy (NCBI): domain Eukaryota; kingdom Metazoa; phylum Arthropoda; class Insecta; order Lepidoptera; family Noctuidae; genus Lithophane; species Lithophane semibrunnea. Next base: position 9,606,470 of record OX376197.1, on the reverse strand, counting down.
TTACGATAGGCATCAAGGAAATGATGTCCTATCAATCTCGATAGACTATTAGTGTCCAAAGTAGTTAATGATTTTTCCTTGTCGTTTCAAAGTCTACTCAATCTTAATAGGATTAAATTGTATCGATAATGAAAATAATTGGCGTTTTAGCAAGACGAAATAGGGCGAGTATATTATAGATAACGACGGCTATTAAATAGTACTTATTACGCATACAGATAAACTGGTATCATATTATCTAATATCGTTTCATATAAGTACTCAATATCTACTTATCCATTCTTACTAATTATTATAATAGCTCGTGGCTAAGTGATAACAGCCGCTCGGGTCGATCCATCAGGTTAAGCTACGCTTGCCGGGGTCGGTCCGTGGATAGGTGACCATTTTCACATATCGAAACTCCTCCGTGCCTCGGAAAAGCACGTTAAGGTGTTGGTCCCGGCTGTCATTTGTGGATCTTTGACAGTCGTTACGAGTCGTCAGAAGCACGAAAGTCTGACAACCAGTCTAACCAAGGGGTATCGTATTACCCAGTTTCTGGGTTGTGGAGGTCAGATAGGCATGCGCTCCATGTAAAATACTGGTATTCAGCTGCATCCGGTTAGACTGGAAGCCGACCCCAACATAGTTGGGAAAAGGCTAGGCAGATTGATTTGACTAATTATTATAATAATGCGAAAGTAACTCTGTTACCTTTTCACACCTTAAGGCTGAACGGATTTCGATGTAGGTACACAGATAGACCATGACCTAGGTCAGGACATAAGTTACTTTTTATCGCGGTAGTAAGTTCCCGTTGGATAACCTACGAAAATGCAGGCTAAGCTGCGGGAAAAAGCTGCTCTTTATAATATAAAGATTATGAATGTAACATTTAAATACAATAAGCGTGTGCGTAGTGTGTCACGTTCTGAGTGTTGACACGAGTCTAGAACATCAATGCTTCAGAACCAGATAATAATTATTATCTTAATTAGAATGCTATATTAAGCATAGCCACTCAACTGACTGATAACCGACTGAAGATTTACTATCGCGTTTATTGTCATATGCTAATGGAAGTTTTTAGTGGAACAATACAGGGTGTCGATGTCTTTAGATATTGCTCAAGCTGCGCACGGCGTAAACTTACCGACGAATAACGAAGACTACGAAAGTCATGACCATTGTTGAGAAAACTGAATCTCTTCTTATAGCTTTTATATAAATATAGGTTTATTGCATACTGATAGCGATATAGTTGCTAATATGGATCTGCAAAGGCATGATTGATTTTATGGCTCTCAGTTTCTCATGCATTTAGATGTTACACCAAGATTATTATTATTATTTTTTAATTAAAGTCACCCTTCGTATTAAAACTGCTCAGATATCACTTATTAAAAACAACAACACTACAAAGTATGATGAAAGACATCAGTCCATGAGATGGTTAGTAACCCCAATCCTTATCGTTTTTATTACATGATTCGACTGGAAAATATTTTGCCAATTTCTCGTTATCAATGTGAATATTTTCTGAACAACAATAATATATCTCTCTCTGGAGGTAGACTGATAGCTTGGCATCATCTGTCGGTCAGAAATAATATTAGCGTGTTTATCGAATTATTTACATGAGGTTAATTTAATGAAAATGGGGTCGCCTTACCTTACAAGCAATAAAAAAACATTGAACAGTTGTTGCAGAGCATTAAAACTCGAAACAATTAAATTGATAAGAAATGCAAATTAGTAGAAGCCTTTCAACGCTCAATGGACCTTCACGATGCCGAGACGACTGATAAAATGCAATATAAAATTTACATATTGTTCTAGGTTCCTGCGATGTTTTTACCGACATGATTGGTGCGAAGGGTAAAGACGTGTTGTACGTCGGAGACCACATATTCGGGGATATCCTCAAGTCGAAGAAGATCGGTGGTTGGCGCACCTTCCTCATAGTCCCCGAATTAGTTCAAGAACTTCACGTGTGGACCGACAAATGTCAATTGTTTGAGCAGCTACAAGACCTTGACGTGGATCTAGGACATATGTACAAGTATGTATACCTGTTAATACTTGCATATTTAACTACTGTTGTTAATCAATTCTGTTATAAACTATCTAATGTGTTTAACTGACAAGCTGTAAAGATCATTTTGAATAGGACATTAAGTATTACGATGCTGTGTTTATCGCATTTCCCTGTTGTTTCATGAAGCTCATTTTGTTAGTTTATACACAGAATATTAAAAAAAAATATTATTAATATTCTGTGTGTAACTAATTGTTATTTGAAGATAACATATTATATATAATTGTTATTTTGATATATATAATTGTTATTTGAATTATCATTCACTGACAAACAACGCACAGCCTAAACCTAAACCGCTGTGTCTAGAAGCATGAAACTTTGCACAAATATCCCATAAATAACAAAACTGAGAGAGATGAGATTAGAGGAAGAATTTTCAAAAATAATTACTTAAGATATTAATGATTTTTGAAAATTCTTCCTCTAAAGGGGTTAAATATTGGATGAAAGTTCGTTCGTAATTTTTGCTGTTACAAAATATTTTTAATAAAAACAACTGTATTGCAGGGATTTGGACTCGAGTACGAAGGAGAAGCCCGATATATCAAAGCTGCGCTGTTCGATCCGCGACGTGACGCACAAAATGGACCTGGCATACGGCATGCTCGGCTCACTGTTCCGCTCCGGATCCAGACAGACTTTCTTCTCCTCACAGGTGCGATATATTTTCACTGCTATAACACAATGTAAAAAGACGCTTAACGAAGCCGAGTCCCTGGTACGTTGTACTCTTCGTCATTGTGATATTTTTACCTGGGAACCTTCTGGTTACGAGATACTGAAGGTCGAAGTTCCAACTTTTATTTTTCACGAAAACAATTTAAATGGTTGGTATATCAACTCTCCATACTGAATTGAGTGTAGAGTCTTACAACCTGCCTCAATAACGTAACTTTTCTTTTAGAGATTATTCGAGATAAACTGTACGATTTACACCTGTCTCTAATATCCCTATGACAATACTTACCAGCTTATATTCGATACCTCGACGCAAATATCTGAGAGATTAACACTTTATACGAGTTTGTCAATATCGCAGATGTACACCATCCATCCGCCCCAAATTGAAGGACACCCAGGATGATTTCCACTCCAGTAAAAGGCATTTTATAGTTACACGGTTCCCAGAGACTTCATATTTGTTTATCACAAATGACGTGGGATCGCAATGCAATGTAATAATATTCACAACTTATTAATACATTCGTTTGGCGATGGGACATACTTAGGTATATTGTAAACAAAATTCCTTGTAAATGTCGTTAGCATAAGGTCAATGTCCAAAAAGCCTGTTATTTATTAATTAAGCGAGGCACAACAACGACATTTTACAAAGTATCTTCATTACTGTGTAAATACATCACATAAAGGCATGACTGTTGCTGTGGAAAGAGCATACAATTCCGCTTATTTATTTCTACATCTATCTATATCGAAGTTATGTGTTTACAGTTATCTTTGAAATGAATACACATGCATGAGACAGGAAGTAGATTTCAATTACGTTGGTAGTTTCGTACTTTGTAAGGACATCAGTGTAATTGTTTATTTTGTTCCATCACTAGCCACTGTTTGTTTTTACAAGAGTTCGGAACGGTACGCATAGCATTAAATATCATTCTTATGTACTAAAATAACATTATAATTTTGTAATAATGGCAAGAATTACCGAAAATTCAAAGAAACAATTTAGGTCACTGGAATTTAGTTGATTTTGTCAAATAAGTCGAGTTGAAACTTTAGTTGAGTCTGGTGCCTAAACAATAGTGCCTATCTCAAATCTACATAATATTTATTATGATGTCTACTAATTATAGCTACAACGAAGTATTCCAGTTATATTTAATACACATGTATGTTGTTTGGATCCTGTGAACCTGCCGCAGCGTATGTAAGTGGTTTACGGTGCTAAACCGTAAACCACTTACATACGCTGCGGCAGGTTATACAGACGACCGAAGAGCCTGCCTCTCTGCTTGGCGTTTGTGAACTACACTGTTCTATACATAGGCTGTACTGTAGTCTCTTCAAAGGTGCCAGATCGACTATCGGTACATCGTGGTGCTGAAGTGTCTGTACGTAAACACTACTATGTTAGTCGGACTCTAGTACCAGACCTCGAAACCTATCTTTCTGCAGCGAGGTGTGAGACAGGGAGTCGTTATCTCTACAAAACTATTCACCGCTGCACTGGAGGATGTCTTCAAGATTCTGAACTGGAAAGGGCTAGAAATCAACATCAATGGCGAGTACATCACTCACATTCGGTTTGCTGACGATATAGTTGTTATGGCTGAGACTATGGAGGATCTCAGTGCAATGTTCGATGACATCAGTAGAGCTTCCGATGGGCTATGCTTGGAGTTTCCTTACGAATGATCGAATGAAGAGATCTGCAGGAAAACCAATGTAACCGACATTAGAATTGTCAAAATTAAGTGGCAGTCAGCAGGGCACATGCATGCCTCGAAGAACAGATGGCCGATGGGGCCGACAGATTCTGGAGTGGCGACCGCGTACTGGAAGACATAGTGTTCGAAGGCCTCCCATAAGGTGGAACGATGACCTTGTGACGGCCGCAGGAATCCACTGGATGCGGGAAGTACACAACCGGTTGAAGTGGAGGTGCTTCGGGGAGGTCTAAGTCAAGCAGTGGACGTATTTCGGCTGAACTGATGATGATTGCCGGGAACATTCGGGAAAACTGAAAGTGCATTTCCTATGGGATTTTTGTATGAATTATTGAAATTGGGGCCGGACAGCGTCTGTCGGGTCAGCTCTTGTAATTTAAAATTAAAAGCTCGTTAAAATGATAAATTACTGCTTCGTTGGTCTAGTGGTCGCAAGCGCTACTGTTGACCATGACATCCTCGGTTCGATTCTCAAGTCTGGCAAAGTGTTATTGGGTTTTTCCACCAGGAATTCCTTAGTAGCGTCTGGATTTGTGCCCGGTTGATGGCAATAGGCTCGCCCCCTATTACATGGGACTTAAACATAACTGGAGAAATGTGTACACCGCATAAACCTTCGGGGTAGTTACAGGCTTGATGTTATGTTATGTAAAATTAAAAGTCGGATAAAATGTTAATTTCAGGTGGTGAGGTACGCAGACCTGTACGCGGCGTCGTTCCTGAACCTGATGTACTATCCGTTCTGCTATATGTTCCGCGCGCCGGCCATGCTCATGCCGCACGAGTCCACAGTTGCGCACGAGCAGAGGTTCACATTTGACCAGCCCAGCATTGACAGGTCAGCTCACATTGTTATCATATTTTATACTAGTTGGTGAGGCCACATTGGTACTTGGATTTGAACCCACAATGTTCAAATCAAAGTACCAATGTGACTTTTTCAATTAATAAGTATAGTTTCTAAGTTTATCTTGGATAGCTATTACTGACATCTTGAGGAAACCTGGACTTATAGTTAATATAAGTCTGAAATCGCCAACCCGTTTTGAGAAAGCGTGGTGATCAATGCTCGTCCTTTCTCTGGGAAGAGGCCCTCGCCCAGCAGTGGTACAATAATAAGCTAATATTATTATTTATTATACTAGTACCCGTTGCTGTGTATCCTTCAAATATTTTAGTGGTAGTAAAGTGCTGGTCTTTGGTGAGGAGATAGACGAATGCGGTCAATGAGTCCCCACAGCCTAAAGCCTGCGCATGCCTCGTGATGTCTGTATCCGGCATTATATTTGAATAGAATCTACTATAAATAATTGGCCAAAGACTTTAGTTCAGACTTATTGCTCTAATATTCAAACCTAACGATGTTCCATATCTTTTGGTACATACCTAATACGATGTAAAAAAGCGAAACAGTATTTGTGATATAAAACAATCTTTCGCTAATGAGGTCACTAACTGAGTGCTAACTGAGCTGTGGCCTCATTACCGAAAGAATATTAGAAGTCGTCAAGTACTCAGTACGTTATATTTAGAAATACTACGCGTGCACGAGCATAACTCAAGTATACTGATGATTTGTAGCCTTGAACGGCAAGTCGTTGGCACTGCTGTACTTAATGCTGTTTCCATTTTATTGAACCACCTAGCGCCCATTTAAAGGGAATTCACTAAGGTAGCCAATGTTTAAATTCGATATCACCGTCGCGAATCGATTTTTTATCTACATACGAACTAGTACAGAGCTGCAACGAAAGAAAATTTGAATTTCGCCTTTCCCTTAGGCTCCTTTCACGCTTGGGAAGAATTGAAGCGAAACGAAGCGTCAAATTCAAGGGAAGTCAGAGGAAAGCGCGCGTCATCGCGCGATATCGCCCGTCTTCGCGCATCCTGATCATAGTGGTGGAACTGTTGAGTAAAAAAAGAGACCGTTGAACGTTGCTCAAGGAAACTCGTGTACAGTGGTCAACAGTGCACAACGGTCGACATCGATTTTAGTATGAGTGCGCTTATATTAGAAGCTGAAGAGGTAAAAAATGGAGAGACGAGAAAAACAGAACGCGCGATATGGCTCGACTGCGGCCGCTAGACGACGAATATAAAGAGTACGCGCGTCCCCACTATTAATTTTAGTATGAGAAAATTCTAAATGACAGATAATGCTATCGAACCGAATTTTAAATAGGTTGCAATGACTGTATATTATTTTTTATAATATTGTTACTGTGTTAATTATTTTATGGTATACTATGGCTATCCTAGTTTTATCTAAGTAACACATTCGCTTTACAAATAAATTAAATTAATGTTTTCATGTTGTAATTCAATTGAAAAATCCTTCTCCACTTAATTGATGCCATCATAAAGTCACACCATCACTACAAAATAAAATTGAATTGATAAGGCGTGTTCGCACGAACGAGCAAAACATGGTGATCACGAAGAATGAACACGGAACATTTGGTTCGTACGCGTGGTCATAACACCATACGAACACAGTAGTTCGACTTGTGTTCACGCTCAACTGCCCGCTCTCTTTAGTACCCATGGATTCGAAATTGGATCGCCACGAACATTTTTGACGAAAACAGTGTTCATGGTCGTCAGTGGTACGCACATGCGAACAAAGGGTTCAACGTTCGTGTTCACCATGCTCTTATTTGCACGGTTTTCTTTAGCTTTTAATGTTAATTTATCTCTGTCTATGAAAGTTTTGCACATACAAAATATTTAATTAGCCACAAAAATATTGATTCGTTATACATACCTATAAACTATCACCTTGAAATAATTATTTTTTAAATATTTTCTATATTTACTTAAAAACCGGCCAACAGCGTGTCGGGCCACGCCCAATAAAGGGTTCCGTAGTTGGGATAAATTTATAACAAGAACAAACTTAACTTTCTAGTTAAAAATATGTTTTCCCATACATCGACATAGGTACGTCACGGTCATTTCTACAATTGGAAAAAATGTAAGATTTTCGGACTTTTTCCTTTATTTGTACTGTGAGACATTGCTTCTTGCCAAATTGTCAACATCAAAGGAGAATGCCAGGGTCTCCCACAAGACTCGGCCAGAACCGACAAAGATGAACTATATTTCATAAAAAAGGAAAATAAATATAGAATTTGATAGTTATAATTAGTTTTCTATTTGAACCACACCAAAAAAAGTTATCGTTTTTTTAAAGTTGACCACATCATGCTTCTGATTTTAACGATAACATGAAATAAACTATTAAATGATTAATTAAAATAATGACTTTTAGCGCACATTATCCTCAGTTTCAACAGCCAAAGTAGTCTTAAATGGTAGAAAAATCGGAGTCCAGAAACACAGAACAAACAACACAAAACTCAAAAAAATACGGAAATATTTCGTTGCTCGTGTTATCACGCGGAAGAAGTCAAAATTTTGACACTGACAAATGCCAGTTGAAAGTTTTACATCAAGTGATGCCAGCACTATAATTACATTATTAGGAATAAACTAATCTAAACGGTATCGATAATCGAATTAAAAATTATTTTCAATTATTACATTACTGTAAAATATATGATACTTATTCAAAAATATAACTAAACGCTAATTATTAATGTAATTACGAGATATGATTTATGTAAGTAATTAATTCACTTACGTATCTTCATATTGATATTATTGTAATCGATTTGCAAGTGCAATTTCGTATCGAGATTATTTTATTTTGGTATTGGTAACATTTTTAATTGAAAATGTAGCTATGAAATGTGTTGTTAAATTGAATAACTATTTAAAATTACTTTTAAACGGTGTGCTTACACAGATTTTATTTATATTGTATAATTCTTCCTAATTTTTTATATGAATTATCATTATTATAGAAAGTCTGTCGTCTACATACAATTCGTGCCGAGTCTTGGCATTGTCCTTTGTCGCATTATTTTTCTATTGTGTTGACCGGGACCGTAGACTTTCGTATTTGATTAATTTCAGCTTGATACCTCCACGCTTTTCTGACAAAGGGTCTTAACAGACAGACAGACGGGCAACAAAGTGAAAATGGAGGAGTCGGGTAAAACTCACCTTTTATAGGACTCCATTCCTTTTTGCGTAGTGACAGTACTTGACATAATTATTTATGTATTTTTGACGTATTCCAAACCTAAAAACGAAATATATTTTAGCCTATTCCTTAAGTTATCGATTATTATAATTTGTAGATATACAAACAGACGTTCTTCTCTAAAACAACAGAATGCTTACCCAATAATACTTTGCAAGACGAAAAAAGATTGTTGTTGTTTATGCTTTAGTGAAGGTGGTGAACTCGACTCACTATTATTGCATATGTGAGTTCACTGATTATCCTGCGCAGATACTTACTCCAAACGTTGCAGGTACTGTTGTGGTTTTTTATTTGTTCCCATTTTTTAAAATAATTGAAATGTCGCCACGAAATTATAATAATAGAAAAATAATGTTATATATATAATATGTATAATTTATTAATAATCGTCCTCAGTCACAAGAATTGCACAAAAACACAGTCTAAATACCTATTCAACACTAATACTTAATGTATTAAATATTTACTTAAACTGCTAAACTATTAACTATTTCTGTAAACATTTTTTTAAATCAAGTAAAGACCGAAATAATAAAATAAAAAAATTACATAGATTCATCGTCGATGAGCCCCACCGGGCGACTGATTTATGAATGAACTACTTTTGATAAGCAAAAGAAAGTGGCGATAATGTGTATGCGCTCGGAATAAAACAACGTATGTGCCAAATCGAATTAACGTCGAAACGTCGAAATAAGAATTATTAGAACTAAAACCACTTTCCTTACTTTGGAACGATTACTCTCTATGTTTTAAAGTAAACTCTATTGAATTGCCGTGGCTTTAATACTCAAAAAAACAATAATATATTCCTTTTTCAGGATGCTAGGCCATAATTATGTATATAACTGTGGGCCACACGGCCCACAGTAATTACTAAAGGTACATACATTCACATAGAAGTTACTTTTGGTCGAGCAACGTTTGCAAGTAACAGTGGGCAAAAAACGTATAACGATAAATTATTTAGTAAACTTACAAACTTTGCAAAATGCATTCAGCAAAATGTTCCTCTACAAAAAGTTAATTCGCTGTAGATGCACCTTAACATGCTGAGCAATGTCTTTTGTTAATATATGGAGATAAAGTTCAATCCTGTCAATCCATACTATACTATAATAATTATTATAAATACGAAAGAGACTCGTGTCCGTCACCTTTTCGCGTCTTAACGGCACACAGGTAGACCATGACCTGGGTTAGAACATACGATAGTTTTATCCCGGTATTACATTCCTGTGGGATAATTTTCGACGTCCACGCGGCCGGAGCCTTAGACAATAGCTATACTATAAAGTGTAAATACGTGTCGCGACGCTTCGCTTCGACTCTGCGCCAAAGTGTAGCACCACAACTTCGGTGTCATTTTTAGATAGATAGCTATATACCCTTTTCAGGGAAGCAGATGACCAACAAATACTACTCACTTCACAAACAATTATTTTATTAGAAACTCCTAACTAAAATTTCGGTAGCTGTTTATGTACAGGCTTTTGCGTCGCTGAATTACCTGAGATATTTATCTAGATATCCTATTGTAAATTTTAATTATTTTCAGATCCAGAAATGTAAGCGTACCGCACGGCATCGGCATGTCGGATTTAAACGATGAAATATTATCCTCCTCAAGTGAAACTTTATTGAAGGATAAAAAGAGAGAAGTAACGGTGAGTTTTTTTTAATAATGTGTCCAAATAAACATTATTCTGTTTTTCTTTCTTTATTAAAATCCCTACTATGACTTTATCAGTGTTGGTCATGGTGCTGCAATAAAATTGAATGTGTGTAAACATGTAGTTTATTTATTGTTTTATAATGAAGAGGGATGTGTGGTGTTACGCGAATGGATACAATAAGAAATGAGTATATAAGAGAAGGTCTGAAAGTGGCACTGGTGACTAAAAAGTTGTATGGAAATCGGTTGTCATCGTATAGGCATGTAATGTGACATCACGACATTGCCCTCATTCCTCATGAGGGCAATGTCGTGAGGAAAGTTTTGAGTATCTAAATGTGGATGGCTATCGTAGGGGAAGACCGAAGAAACGATGGATAGACTGTGAAAGATGATAAGGCTAGAATGGGGGTGACTACCGAGATGACGACCTGAGAGAAGTAGCTAAGGAAGGAAAGATAAGGGCAAGAGAATGATGATGAATATTTACATATCCAAGTTTTTTCAGATCGCGACAGCATCGGTGCCGCACATGCGCCCGGTGACGCCGCGCCAGCTGACGCACACGCACGACGAGGACTGTTCCGATGACGATGAAGTCACTAAATCTGCGCACACTAAATAAAACTGTTTATGGTCTTCTCTCATCGTCAGATAATTATGCGTACACAAGGTAGCCGCCGCACGGTCAATGTGACAGCATTGTGATTGTGACACTGATCGTTCTCGTTGCGCACATCGTCGTGTAATCTGGTCGTGTAAGTTTATTTATAATTAAACAAATTATAAATACGAGAGTAGTGCCTAAACTATATTGATATGTTTAGTAAAACATGTTCAGTGAATTGTTGTACCAATTAATGACATGTTTAGAACTTTATTTTGGGGAGATTCAAATTTCGAGATACAAACCATCGCGTTAACTAATAAATTAAAGTATTAGCTTGGTTGAAGTGAACATATTTCTTACAAATGGATATTCAATTAATTAATTTATAAGTAACTTTTACTATAGCACAGTTCCAAGTCATAATTATGGTTGAATGAGGCTTTGATTATTATTATTGAGATGAATTTTTATTATAATTGTATTTTTGTTGAATTATGATTTTAGATATTCTTTATTACTTTATAATAAATCTGACTATTATACCTGCAATTATTTAGATTTACTTTTATTTACAACATGTTATTAAAACAAGTTATTGGGGGGAGACATTTATCGCAGTTATTTTCTAAAACTACTGTATCGTTACGGTTATTTATTAGTTATCGTTGTTTTTTTAAGTATATTGGTAAGATGATAAGGCGGCAAAAATTGTTAGCAGTAAATAATTATGAACGTGAATACAATTTTCGAAATAATATAGGTAGTGCTGTGAAAAAGTCTGAAACAAACTGATAAATTAATTCAAACTTTTCTACTTACAAAGTCAATCACTATGTCCATTCATCGGCTGTGTATGTTTAACAATACAATTTTAATATACCTAAGTCGTCTGTATTGCGTAAATGTTTATTATTAATGTGCAGTAAGGAACCCCAGATCGGAGTGACGCGGCCGGTGTGCTTTCGTTTTGTTTGTTATAGATACAGATCGAGTTGTAAACGCCCGTCGTTTGGAGGCCCTTACTGTTTGAGAGAAAACAAATGGAATAGTTGTTATTCCACTTTTACATAATAAACAATTGTTATGTAAAATAGATTGCAATAAAACGATTAACTAAATTCAAAAGTGTTTATTTCTTAGTTTATTTGACTTATAGTAACAAGTCTTCCAGATACTCTTCAAATTCTTCCTCCCGCGACTTCTCTTCAGCTTCTTGTAATCCTAAGTAAAACAACGATATCATTAAAGTCTAAAATTCAGTAAATATAATAAAAAAGAGTATTATGAAACTACTATACCTACAGTACGTAACATTACAACAGATACCTAACGAAAATAAAGCCCATGGAAAAATAGTATCCCAGCTATAGGCTATCTACAGTAATCAGTTGAAAGTAGTGAAACTACTCTAATCTATGAACTGGGAATCGAATCCAACTTGAACAGTTACGCCTGTTACTTGCATCACATTTGGAAGGCTGCGACCCTCATTCCCAAACATGTCATGAGATTTTTTTCGGTTTGGTAGGCAACCGCTCAGACAGTCAGTCGCTCCATGTAAAATACTGGTATTCAGCTTATCCGGTTAGACTGGAAGCTGACCCCAAAATAGTTGGGAAAAGGCTAGGCAGATGATGAGGCAACAACCGGTGTGACTTCTGTATTACCGTTTGGTGAATACGAATGCTTGCCTAAAGTAGCACCAACCTTTTTTCCATAATGACGCTTCATCGGTCTCTGTTGCTTCAGCTTCAGCGGAAGTGGAAGGTTCCACTGGTTCTTCTGGAGTGCTGGGGATGAGCAGCTCTTCCTCCTCGTCTTCACTTTCTTCCTTGTCTGGTTTTTTAGCCTTCTTTAATTTCTTTTGACTTTTCTTAAGCCTCTTAACTTCACGTTTCTTTGATCTGTAGTTTAACAGTTCAGAACATCCAGGGCATAAACCTATTATAGAGATGAATCCATAAGTACCTACTTACTTTTTAAATGACTTCCATAAAGGAGGAGGTTCTATATTCGTCTGTTTTTTTTTGTGCATCGGTTAGTGTACCTACGTTATACAGGCTGTAAGGGTAAACAGTCTTGTCATTCAAACCATGGGTAGTTGACTTAAATATAAAAATAAATGACCGAGCACAACAAAAAAAAAACGTCATTTTCATTAAAAGATTTTAAAAAGTTTCTATCCGACACCGTGCTCTATAAAGAAACAGCAGACTGACTGAGGGAGGGGTCGCGTTCGCGGCCGGTCAAAATCTGCTGTTTCCTACATTTATGTTCGCATATCTCGTCAAAATGTAGGGAACGGCTGTTTTTTTTTTTTTCGCGATTTATTTTTATCCACAACGAAGCTCTAGCCAGCATCTCACCTGATGGTCAAAAGTGATGATCAGGCCGAAGGTGGAAGCGAGCTTCACTCGGAACCCTCAACCAAAGAGGAACTGGCTGTCTTTACTCTAGCAGCCAAAACACAACAAGCTGTTAATATTGTTCTTATGACAACAGACTTAGATAAGATGGTGGTACCTAACCAGGCGGACTTAGAACATGCTCTACCACGACCAACCAAACCGAGCAGAACATTTTGCCCCCACTGGGAATTGAACCCCCGACTACTGGGTCTGAGACTGGTGGTCTATCCACTAGACAGAGGCGGTTATTTATATGGCAGTAACAAGGTAACAAAAATGCAACCTGTAGTCCTTCTAAGGGCCTATGCACACGGCGATTTATTTGCGCGCCGTCGACGCGCTGCCAACGAAATTCCAGCATATTTTTCTCAAGTTAGCTGTCGTCGTCGATGTGGATTATACGGGACATTCGTCGAAACGGCGGCGGCGCGTAGGTGTAAAAAACTTCGTGTGCAACTGTGCATAGGCTTTAATATGGGAATAATCCCTCCCTTGGTGTGACATATGCACAACGAGATCCAATTGGCGTAATTACTTCACATCCGTTTCAACGAACTTGTGGGCGGTCAAGTACCTACTACCCACCTACAGTAAAACCATAGTTTCAAGGGATATTTATGATGGGTGGTTTACTTAGGTCATGATGTATAGTGGTCGACCACGTCCACGTCACGGCATCACCATAACACACGGTGACAGGGAAGTAAAATGTATGAAAATACATAATATGAAGACGCTTTTAATTATCCGTCCACGATAACGTTATAAGTACGTATTTTCATAGATTTCCTGGACATGGACGCACGATGCACCTATGCAGTCTACGAACGCGCTTAGCCTGGCTAATAGTTTAAGATGAAATGAGATAAATGGTGTTTATCGACTTTCGCTAAATAAACATCAATACCTACCTACTTGACTAAGCGCCCGACTATGTGCCTGTACTTCCCTTAGGTAAGTCTAATAATGCAATAGGTATGTATGTACGTGTAGTGTAGGTACCTACCTAACGAAGCGGATTTTTAGTGTCGCAGGCGTCGCGACGTCGCGTCGGCCAGAGCGTCCTGTATGACGGTGCTGAGGTGTAGTAAAAGAGAGAGAGAAATACTTTCTCTGTCTCTCTTTGGACCCTTACTCGCCACGACGGACAGTGGATCGAAAAAAGGCTCTCGAAGACATAGGAACTTAAATTTTAAAGATGAATGAGATTCTCAGACCAACAAAAAAGGAAAGACAGATCACGCCATACGTCAAAAGTGAAGCCACCTTTTTATCTATGTGTGTGTAAAAAGGGTTGTCAGTTGTTAAAGTTTTTCCCTATAACTTGGGGAATAATATTTTGGGTAGGCTAATATTGTACGAGTAAGATATTGTTGAGTATGGTATTGTACCTCAATTTTTAGGAAGAATTCCGAAACAAAAACATTTTTTTTTACATTGCAAATTAAATTAAAAAACAAATTAAGTACAAAGTGCATTTATGAGATCACCTTTTATGCAAGAATTGCTTGTGTTAGGAGACTCCGCTCTTTCACTTAGAATTATCCATTAATTTTCAATTGAGTGTTAAAAAAATATATATATGTGTGTATAAATAGGTTAGTAAATTAGCTACTATCCATTTATTTTTATTTTCAGTATTACATGGAAATCTAAAATATTAAATGCATAAAAAAACAGACATAATTACTCGAAGTAAAAAATATCGAATGGGGAAATTTGAAATCATATTATGGCAACCCTCGCTCTTTAAATGTCACTGTTTTCGTTCGTTCATTCGTTCAGGTTTTTTGTTCCAAATAACCTAAAATTCATAGTTATCTAAATTAAAAAACGATGTTATTTTAATTATTTACAAGTGAAAAGTGATTCCGTGAGACTTTTTCTGTGATTTAGTATTGTTTTTACACGTTTTCACTACACAGGAAGGCATAATTATATTTGTTTTGGTGATGTTAGCTAGACGACGACTCGTGACGTACTAGGAGCGATGAGCTTGGTTTTAGTGTAGGTGTGTGCGTGAGCGCTGTGTGTTTACTTGCAGGAGCTTGGTTTTGTGGCTTCACTTTGGATGTACGGCGTGATCTGTCTTTCCTTTTTTGTTGGTCTGAGATGAGATTAAAAAAATAATACTGGACTCAAAACTAGTTTTAAAACAGTAATCAATGCATGAGTTTCCTTCTATAGTACGGAAATAACTTGACACAAATGCGGGTTTTTAAGAAAAAAAAACCGCACTCTATCTGAAAAAATCAAGTAGGTACCTGTTGTGTTAAAAAATCATAAATAAATAGTTTCATCACCGTGTGCAAGGATAATAGGGTTATTCTCTCGGTTCCGTAGATATTTGTTATACCAGCTCCATTTTTTTTGCAAAACTATACTTTTATTTGCCTACCAGATTGTTTCCAATCGTATATTAAGCATGATATTGGCTATTAGCAGCAAAAATCCGACAATTTAAAATTTTAAGTTCCTGTCTTCGAGAGCCTTTTTTCGATACACTGTGCAACGGTACAAATATCCAAAAAAAATCCTGGCTGCATCATTGCTACGCACCTACTACGCACAGCCAATGTGAATTTCGTTGCTGACCGTACCTTTACCTACACTTCTCTACGACGACTGGCACTTCGAAAGTTTCTACGCCTGGGTATTATTTTCAGCTGGGATAAGGGCAAGAGGGTTATCTAGCTGGTTCGTAGATTTGTGCCCTTGGCCACGCACATAATACGGGTGCGGACTCGTGGTCACACCAGACATATAGCACTTACCAATATGGAAAGTCACGCGCAGTCGTAGAACTAAAACTATAAGTACCTACCTACATAAATCTGTATGTAGATGTGTTTACTTTTGTGCCAGATTAAATCGGACCTACATGTAAGTATAAATAATTCCTGCGCACTTTTCAGATCACAGTGCCTGCTAGTGCTACCTACGTATCGTTTCGTTTGCAAGCTGCAATTATAAAGGTAGGTACGTAGTTAGCTATACGGAGTAGATAGTGTACGGGTACCTAGCTTTTTAGATAAATAACATCAAACTTACGAAGCTTCACGAGAGTATTTTTCCTCTCGTTATCTTCCATGTAAGCGAAGTTGACCTCCCAGGACTTGAGACCATCGCTTTTGTTGCACACCTTATTGCCGCATTGAAACTGACCCTTTCCGAGTACAACTTCTTTCTCGATGCGCCATCGCAGTGCTACCTAGTGTTTCATACATAATTTATTTGAAGATCTACATAATAAATGTGTTTAGGAAACTGGTAGACAGGTAGGTGCAGTAGCATCAAACATCAAAGCTAGCGAAACCATGAATCAAGCATGTGTGCGAAAATCATAAGTAAAAAATAAAGAATTCTACATAATAGTTCCAGTTCATTTGTATAATATGCAATGGATAAGACATCAAGATTACAGGGTAGCTGGAAGTACAAGGTAAGGTAGGTAGTACCTATACAAGAGTTACCATGTACGACTTCTGATTGTATTGTACTGAGTTATGGACTGACATAGATATTATAAGTATTTCATTTATTGATTTATGTTATAAAAAGATAAAAAAATAGTAAAGACCGATTTGCGTAGGTTGTACCTATACTTACATAATATGTAATACAATTTCGAAAATTACACTGTGCCGCATGCCGTTACGAGCGTGTGAGCACAGCGTGCCTTTTTGTCATTGATTTCGTGAGACAAATGGGGATCGGCTGCGGCACGAATGGCCAGATGTGCGTTACTGTGTATCAATGCGGGTGAATGTATAGAGCTATATTTAGCCTACAGAAAGGCAGCACGGCCTTTGTTGCACTCCCTACTGTACAACACAAAGGAAGGTCTCTCGGGCAAAAAATTGAGTTACATAAGGGATCGTCCCCATCTCACAGCCACGTTTAAATTAGGGGAGAACCTTTATCGCATATTCCAATGTGACCTTTAGACCCGTTAGAAGGCATTATTTAGTCCGACTCCGACCTGATTTTTGTTAGTTACGAATGAGAATTTCTGTTGCAATAGAATGGAGATGACCGGTCTTTGGTATTTTTGTTGTGTGTAAATTGATTTTATCTATCTGCGTTTAATTTACTTAAACTTACTTTGTTTTCTTTATATCTGCTTAAATCACAAATGCAATACTCTTTGAATAGTTTATCGCAATACTTTTTAGCTAACTGCTTCTCCCATGTATCAGCAACATCGTCTTCCTCCCACACAAATTTGTGGTTTTCTCTTATAATATCAAGGTCAGTTCTGTCTCTGGAAGTGTCCCGTTTCAAAGACGTGGCAGAACCCTTCGTATTGAGACAATAAACATTAACTAAGTATTTATGCAATTCATAGGGATTAAGATTACGTAACCTTGCAGACATCGTTAGTGCAACCTAGAACAAAGGGAAAAATATTATTCAATTCTGAAATAAAACATAATTTGCAACAAACAACTCTTTAATAAAATCGCAATTATTATTACACATTTCCATAAAATATTTTCATTATATCAAACGGATCTTAATCTAATTGTCATGTTGAGTTTTTAACAAGGTGCATTTTTGATAAATAGAAAATTGCAATAAACAGTATGAATAAATATTTTTTTTGTGCACAAGTTAATACCTACTCTGAATATTATCGTCAGTCTTGTAGATTTTGCGTTTTTATTTCGTTTGGCTCAATATCGATTTCTTAAACCTACAAACAAGTCATGCAAAGTTAAATACCTAAAAATTAAATATAATAAATATATTAAGAATATGATTATTGTCTATTTTAGATTTAATAAATCTAGACAATATTATAAGGCATTACATTACAACCAGTTTATGAAATCCATGTGGCACAAAATAAATTAATTTTAGCCTTTGGTTTTATAGCCAATTATAAAATATGACAATATTTAATCTTTGGGATTTTAGTTACTTATTTTGGTCTAATAGTCTTATAGCACAGGCAGTCATACGCTCGCCTATAACATAGTGTATACTAATTTACTAATGTTCCTTAACAGTTACAAATAAATATGTGCACTGTTAAAACATTTGTGATGTTTAATAAAGACCTCATTTCGTAAACCTTAACTAATGTATCAATATTATAGAATAGTTGTTCAGTGTCTTAACTAAAAAAGTAGGAGACCATCAAGAAGGAAAACTATTGAGTTCCTATATTTCATTTACTTCAAGAAAAGAGGTAACTTACTAGTTACCACTGATTTTAATTTATTACATCTATTAAAACTAATAATTAAATTATTTGGTATACTCGTATTTATAATAATTATTATAAAGAATAGGCACATTAAAAATGTTATTGCTTTGGTTACAACACAGTACAGTAATAAAAATCACTTGAAATACTTATCTAAAATTTGGCAAAAGTTCACTTCAACTGGTAGTTTAGTACCTCATAGTATAGGTTTACAAAAATATATTTTGTGACTTATTTTTGAAAGGCCCGCTATTGAATAACAAACATGTTTCCCTTTATCTAATGTAAACATTACAATAAGGCTATTGGACCTTTGGACATTCACCTACATAAATATCCACATATTAAAATATCACTTTATCATATCTAAAAGGCAACATTGGATTGAGATATGTGTGACCTTATTGTAGAGCACCTGCAAAGACATTTTACTAATTTACTAATATTAACCCAAACATACAATTTAAAATAATATAAATAAAAAAATCTTGAAAGCAATTACAGCAGCACACATGAGTGTGTTCGAACACTCGCATAAACACAGAAACACACCATAATGACTAAAATATGAACTAGATCATGATAGGTTTAATTTAGTATAAACAATGTAAAAGTTCTATTCTTAACAAACATAAAACTAATTTTTTGGCAATAAGAGAATCAGAAATCATAGCTTGTTGAAAAGTATTATACCACAGTGTTTTTGGCAACAGAATTGACCAGACATCATTAACTTGACAATTTTGATATTAAAATGCAATTGAATTGCATGTTATATTATGACATTGTTCACAGTTCCATATTCTAATTCAGTTCTGTCATAAAACATTTTACCCATGAGTTTTCTCATGTTTCTTCATATTATCAGAGCGAGTGAAAGCTTTGTCACAAACTCCACAATAGTAGGACTTCTGCTTAGTGTGCACTGTCATGTGACGGGATAGTTCACTTTTGGTTACAAATTTCTTTTCACATACGGTACAAGCATGCTTTCGCACATTGAGATGGAATTTCATATGTATTGAAAGTGAACTTGATTGAGAGAATGCCTTGTGACAAAGTTCACAGACAAATGGTCGCTCACCTGTGTGTTTACGTAAATGATTCATGAATCCTGTTTTTGTGTAGTCTTTTTGGCAAAGGTGACAAAAGCTTGACTTAGATTCCAACATTCCTGGGAAATGGCTACTTAGGTGTTTTCTTAAGTCCCAGTAGCTTGGAAATTTTTCTGAGCACACATGACAGGGGTACTTTTTTTCTTCGGTGGGTTTAGCAGTGCATTTGTGTGAGGCAAGTGAAGTCTCATTAGAAAATATTTGGTTACATTGGTTGCAAGTATGACTAGCCTCGGAGTCTGTTGATAAAGTGACCTCCAAATAGTTTTCGATCGACATAACATTACCGTTAGAACTATCCGCATCGTCGATGTGAATTTGTGTCATACGTTCCTTTGGTGAAATATCTTTTGCATCAATCTTTTCGACATATTCTCTGTAATCTAATGACTCTTTACCTGAATTATTATTGTCAGGTTCTACGAGCCGTAAAATAGGCGACTCACTCTGGTCCCTATCAGGCGACGTAGTTTTTTCGTTGTCGGAATGATCGGGTCTGGAGGACACATTATTATCAGACTCCCAATCATTTTCGACAATTTCTACATCCGAATCAGAGTCTTCAGCGCTCGAAACAGTATTGTTGACTAAGTGGAATCCAATATCGTCAAAACGTAGTACATTTGGTGGAAGTTTAACCCCGACGATAGCCTGAATCGCCTGCCATGAAAGCTCCTGGGGGTTGTTCTGCATATTAGATCGCACTACTCTAACCTACAAACGAGTATACATAAATTACTGATTGATACACTTACAAGCCACTAACTACAAAATAATAAAAAATATTATGCTTTATTTACCTTAAATGTTCACGATCAGTATTATTTTTGATAATTATTCAGATGACACCTTTGATTTCTACATCTAAAAATATTATGCACTTCTCTCTCTATGGTTTGCAGTTTGCTCCTCTTCTCCTCTCCTTGTCTCCTCCCACCCTCGCTTTATGGCTTTAGTAGCATTTTTCTTTATGATACAGATTAAAAATAATGTTTTTCGTTCAGCTCACTTCAGCTGTCCCTGGCCTGAAATGGTGGCAGCACTGCTGTTAGTCCAGAAACCAATAATGTTCATCCAAAAAATAATGATGTAAAAATGTGGCTTATCATTAATTGTATCATAGTTTAGTTTATTAAAATTACCGTGCGTTTGCACTGGCGAAACATTACAACAAAACATGTTTAAATCTCTAGATCCTGTCAAAAATTGTATGGAACATTGACAGAATATAGAGATTTCAACATGTTTTGTCGCAAATGTTTCGCCAGTGCAAACGCACGGTTATACTTACTTAGGTTGCAACTATGTACGTACAGTTTGTCAAAAAAGTGTATGATGCGGTGACACTAAATATTTTACAGCAATGCAGACCGTTGACAGAATATTGGCACTACTTTGCCGAAAAGTGCTAGAAGGTTTTGAGTCAGTACAAGCAGCGTTTTTAACTCGTTTTTAACTATTTGTTTAATTCTTTTACTCATTTCCCATTTGAAGTGACCTATGTGCGGTAGTGGCGCCCTCATTTTTTCCAAACTCTTTTTTGCCAAGGTGTATACGACTGAAAGACTTGTATCTATGGTCATGAATAAAAAATAAATAATAAACTCTTGCATGATGGCGCGAAGGCGCGAAACAGTTTGACTTTTACATTGGGTGGATCTGTCTGCAGTGTGACCATATACTGCAGTTTCCTGCCTTTTTGGCAGGATTGGCCTCATATTTTAGCCTGGCATATTCGGTTAACGTTTTATAAAATTGGCAGTTTTCTGGCAGCATTGCAATATAGAAAATAAAATTTCAAATTTCCCAATCGGCATCTCAAAATCTCGAAAATGTCTAAAAACAGATTGTAGGGGATTACTCTGTATTTCTCGTGTTGTTTGTTTATATTATCTTATTCAACTAAGACTAAGAACATTAATAAAATTATTAAGTTTGTTGATAAAGAAAATTATTTGAATCACTGCACCGTTTTTTTTTGTTTTGAGTGTGGGAATTCAGCCAATGACTTCTCCCGCTGGGTGGACCGGAAGGGCGTGTCAGACTTAAACCCACCCGTGTTCCTTCAGTTGCCTATTGCCAAGGTCCCGGTATCCCTTTCGGACTAACCCGCAACCCTGGCAGGCATCGGTCTTAGCGGACCCCGCTAATTGTGCTGACATCTCTCTGAGCCATCGACCCGGGGCTGGTCCTAAGCGGACTGCGAGCTACCCATTGCTCGCCGTCCGCAAGCCCGCGCCTGGGATTCCTGACGCCCATGGCTCTCCAACGGCGGCGGTTAGGGGCGTGAGGGCGCAAACGTTGCTTCTCCCTCACGCGTTCCGCTTCTTCCTTCGCGAGCATTACTGCTTTGCAGAAGGAGGTGACTGCTTCCCATGCCCTCTCGCTCCGTACCATGGCCTGGAGCAGGGCCGGGCGCGGGAGGTTACCGACGCCAATCGCCTCCAAGAGGACACGGCGGGGCTCCGCCCAAGCAGGGCATACCTCCTCCGTATCCTCCGGGCGATCCACACAGTGGTGTCACCCGGGCGTTTCCTCCCGCCTTATCCGAAACAGGAACCTCCCTAAGCAACCTTGTTCGGTGGGGAGCTGTGTCAGGCGGAAGGTGAGGACGCCGTGGCGCCTCTCTAGCCACTCCTCAAAGAGGGGAGTTATAGCCGCAATTGTGGCGTGCCCAGCACTGGGTTGTGACAATCGCACTCTCCATGCCGCCATGAGATCCTGCCGAAGCTCTGTCCGCTGTGCCGCGATTTCTCGCGGAAGCGGAGTTACGCCCCGGGAATCACTGCACTCTGAAACTACTACTAACACGGTGTGTTTTTTCAATTACGGTGGATGAACAACAGACAGTTAACAGTAGTTAACTACAGAATAACAATCTGTAGGATTTTTATTTCTTTACTTTTTAGGGTATCGTACTTAAAGGGTGCCAACCTGAACTTGTTTAATAAGCCTCTGCTGTCCGTCCGTCTGCCGTAAATTTAACTTTATAAAGAACTAGCTGTGCCCCACGGTTACACCCGCGTAGGTCTCGATCCCGTGGGAATTTAGGGATAAAACATATCCTATGCCCTATTCCAGGTCATGGTCTACCCGTGTGCCTATCCTCTCCTCTCTAGAGTAGGGAACGTCGCGGAGGCGCGGCGCTGGCGTCGAACGGTTCGCGTATTGCATTTTTATACTCGTAATAACTTCGAAATTAAATGTCCGATTCAAATGGATTTAAAAGTATTTTACTGCTACATAAATACCCTTGGTGTTAAACTATTTATTTGAATAAGAATTAATATTATGTTGATAAAACCCCTTCGCAAATAATGCAATAATTTCGAACAAATTTGATTACTATAAAAAAGGTTATAGTGCGTCAATCTTAAAAGATAGACATATGCTGTCGCGGACTTTTTTTAGAGGAACAATTCCATCATACATGATATTTGCGTAACGTTAACCGTTTACGCTGCGTAAACTCAACGGAAGGATAAAGGCTATATAATATATAGCCTTTATCCTTCCTCGATAAATGGACTATCTAACACAAAAAGATTTTTTCAATTCCAACCAGTAGTTCCTGAGATTAGCACGTTCAAACAAAAAAAAAAACAAACTCTTCAGCTTTATAATATTATAATAGTATAGACTATACAGTAGATTAGTATAGATAAAATTGTATTATGTCAACAAAACTGTATTTTTTTACTACTACGACGCTATATAAAGTTGCCAATATTTTGGCAATTTTTACTCTAGTCTGGCAAAATTTGGCAGGTTTCAAACCAAACTATGGCAGAATCTATAATTTTAAGATGGTCACACTGTCTGTCTGTCAATGTGATAAATAAACAGTAAACATTTACTACCAAACACGAAAAATATTTTTAATTATTTATACGGACAAAATGATAAAATCACTGGAAGAACTAAAAGATTTCATAAAGTCTAAAGACAATTTTAACAACTTTATAAACTGTTCAGATGTTCCAGATGTTTGTAAAACTGAACCATGCATGCTCGGAGTTGACGAAGCAGGACGAGGGCCTGTTTTAGGTAATGAATGCTTGTGAATTGCTTCAGGCGCTTGTTTAACATCTTGTTTTTACCTTATCAGTCAAGTCACAGTCCCGATTGCCTCGTAGGAACGGCGAGGTTAATGGAATACTACCTTGTATGATGCTTTCTCAAAGTGTAACTGAAAGAACTTAGCCCAGAAGTGGAAGACCTGGCTTAGCTATATCCTAAGACGACCATAATGCCTTCTTTGGGGAGCCCTTAAGTTGCTTTTAGCCTATGCTGTTCTACAGTAGAACTGTTAATAAGAAATAGTATCATTACTTTTCTTTTTTAGGTCCTATGGTGTATGGGGTGGCTTACTGTCCAGTGGACCAAACTAAAGTACTTCATGATCTTGGATGTGCCGATTCAAAAGCATTAACAGAAGAAAAACGAGATGATATATTTAGAAAAATGCTATCTGAGCTGGATTCTTTGAACAACGTTGGATGGGTTGCTGAAGTTATTTCTCCCAATTACATATCAAACTCAATGTACAGAAGAGCAAAACATTCTTTGAATGAGGTCTGTATAATCTGTATTGGTCTTTATAAATATTTTTACCTCTTAATAAATATTTTTCTTTATTGTTTTCTGGTATTTGGCTAGCATGAATACTAAAAGTCTTATAAAAGTACATCAATAAAAAAAACAATATTTAAATGATTTTAAAACTGTGAAGGTTTGAAGACACATTTTTTGTGTCTCACATCAATAACATCATAATGAGAGGTCAACTCAAATCATGGATAGTTACAAAGCAAGCATAAAAAAAAAGTTTACCATGTAGTGTTTTATTTTTGAATTATTTCTATTCCAGGTATCAATGAATTCAGCAATTGCATTAATAAAGAAGGCAGCAGAGAGTGGTGCTAACATAACTGAGGTTTATGTGGACACTGTGGGTCCTCCAGAAAAGTACCAAGCCAAATTAGCTGCAATATTCCCCAACTACAAAATAACTGTAAGTTTTTTTTTCATTATTATATTGCTGACAAAAATAATAAATTAGAGATTAAAGTAAAAAAAAAAACATTTCTGGTATTTCTGCTACTTAAGTAGTTCAAAAATTGTAAGTTTTTCAAATTCTTATGTGGCCCATGTGAACCGCTGCTTATTATACCCACAGCAGAGTTCAAGGATTAATCTCATTTTGAAATAGCAGAATTCACACTAATCTGTACAACTCTTGTTTTATGTTTGACTCACTGCTCGACACTTGAATATGGGCCTAAAAGTTTAGTCTACTTTATGCCCTAAATAAATGCATTCTTGTATTATTTTCAGGTGGCAAAGAAAGCTGATTCAATATACCCTATTGTGTCTGCAGCTAGTATTGTGGCAAAGGTGACAAGAGATCATGCCTTAAAAGTGTGGCAGTTCCGTGAAGGATTGGACATGACACACACAGAATTTGGTAGTGGATATCCTGGAGGTAAGTGAATAGACCACAACAACTGCTCTCTGAATATTAGTCCAGAAACTAGATTTTTCTAGTTATTTTGCAACAAGACCAAGATCCAAACCATCTCTAGCAAAAAAGAGATTCAATACAGGCTATTCTATTTTCAGATCCACAGACAAAAAAGTTTATTCGTGAACAAATTGACAATATATTTGGATATCCAGCTTTGGTCAGGTTTAGCTGGTCAACAGCTGAACATATGCTCCAAGACAAAGCTGCCACCTGTACGTTTGAGGATGTGGATGATGAAGGAAACACTAAGAAGGCAAAGACAAAATCAATTAGTTCATTTTTTGCAAAACCTGATGAGGAGAAAGTAAGGAAACGACACAAGTATTTTGAAGAAAGACTCCTGACTGGTACTAATCCTTTTGAATAATACAGTAGTTTTAATAAGTACTTATATAAGAATAAATAATCAATGTTATTGGTTTGTAGTTCTCATTTTATGAATAGTCTTTTCTTATTATATTTTGGGCTTATTCTATTTGGTATGTATGAGTTAATTTAGTAACTGTTAGATTATGAAGACTTCTCCATGGTAAGGGTAAAATTGATAATAAAATCTGAGTCGTTTTCTAGAAACGTCTCAGTATAGTCTCTTAAAAGTCGGAATAGTTCTTTCTAACCATGTTGCCCAACAAATACTGTTCAAGGATGTAATTTTTACATCCTTGAACAGTATTTTATGCCTTTCTACAGTACAAAAATAAAAAAGTAGATTTCTCTTTGTCCCTCAAATTCGTGCAAACCTTATCTCTACAGAGCGTCAAATATATTGTCATTCAAAGATGGTGTACATTTAGCGGCGCCTACATTCAATCACGGGTTTAAAGACGCAGATAGTGCGTGAAGATATTTTGCTCTTTTGTAGCATTTTCTGTCTTAAGGTCTGTTCAGAATTTCAGATATAAGCGATATCGCAGTCGCGCTCGGTAGCGATACTGGTTCAAAGTGACTAACCAGAAGGCAGACCAGGCCTTTAGCCCAAGTCCTCTGATCCATTGATATTTATCAGCAATACTTTTGCTTAGTGCAATAGGTACAGGTTGCAATTTTTTGGGTTTTCTTCCTTGGAAGGAAAAACAGAACCCTTATTTATAAGAGCACTCTCATACCCGTCCATACCTCAGTCACAGAGGTTGTGTATTGCTACAAAGATAATGTTCCTTAAAAAAAATGCAGTTTTAGTTTATCTTCAGAGTTCCATTGACCACTTAATTTTCTCTACTGCTAGTGGTCATAGATTCGAACTCGCCAGAAAGTTGCATCATTAATTTGCCTGACCTTTTTACAATTATGTTGGGGTCGGCTTCCTGTCTAACCAGATGCAGCTGAATGCCAGTATTTTACATGGAGTGACTGCTTATCTGACCTCCACAACCACCGGGTTGTGTGGACATAAGTAACCCAGTAACCGTACTGGGTAATACGATACCCCTTGGTAAGACTCAAGACTGGTTGTCAGACTTTCGAGCTTCTACAACAACAACGTTACAACCCGTAACGATTGTCGTTACGGGTTAGATTACAGCCGGGACCAACGGCTTAACGTGCTTTCTGCCATAATATTGGTAAAAAACAGTTGGTAGGTTTAAAATTAATGATATGTCACATAATAGTAGGAGAGAAGACGCAGAGAACCTATACTTATATCATTTTAGGAAAGGGGAAAAGTATTTCTGTAGCTAGTAGTTATTGAAATAACACCCTACGTTGCTATTGCGACCACGATTATGAAAATGCGAAGCGCATAACTTAGTAAACTGAAAAGGTCTTTTAGTTTCGTTTAACTTAGCAAGTGAAAATGACACAGCTGTGCATTGCTGATCAGTAGAAATCGGCAACAATTTAAATACAATTTAT
Source organism: Lithophane semibrunnea (assembly GCA_947363905.1). Classification (NCBI taxonomy): domain Eukaryota; kingdom Metazoa; phylum Arthropoda; class Insecta; order Lepidoptera; family Noctuidae; genus Lithophane; species Lithophane semibrunnea. The sequence goes on along the minus strand of OX376197.1, from coordinate 9,579,464 downwards.
GCTGTTGTCGTATGTTTTACCATACAACTTGTATTTTATCATTTTGGAGTCCGTCCCAATAAGTTTGGCTGTCGGAAATGTTGGCAAAATTCATTGTTTCGTGCTTCGAAAGCTAATAAGCTAAAATATTTGTGTTTCGTGCTTGTTTGTATTAAAACTCCGAAAAGATCCAACGCGAATGGTACGTAAGTACCTACCTATAAAACTATGTTTTCTTTTTATTAGTTCACTTTTTTATTGTTTTTGCATGCCAGTACTAACTAAACTAGAGCGAAGAGCACATATCGATCTTTCGCCGTCAGTTGCTCAGGAGTGATACTCCTGTCCTGCCTCCAGACTCCTGAGTACTCCTGACCAATTACTATGAGATGCTAAAGTAAGTTTTTACTCTACAAAGAAGACGCATGTTAGCCATTTTACGTGGGTATACCTACATTTAATATCGTCTTATCGTAATTGTTTCAGTCCGCGTTTTTTTTATCATCTGAACTTTATTCTTCAATCATCAATTCATCCATTGTTTCTAAGGTACTGTAAATTCAGTGTCTGGTGGTAATGGATATTTAAACTAATACGGCCTGGGCCTTTTAATACCTCACCATCTTTAACAAGTTCATCAAAGGCGCTGGGGAATACATAGCACCTAATAAAAGTCGGCGGAGACATTAGGAGTGTTTGTAATGACGCGTAATGTTAGGTTTGAACACTTTATGTGCATTGTGTAGGCTGTTTCACTGCTATGAATCATTGCTCCTAGATGACTTCTACTAAGCATCAGCTAAATGTTGCTGCATGGTGATTTTCTTCATCACGTTCATATTATCGTTATCATCGAGATTAGGGTAGAGCCCATAATAGCAATTAGTTTGTGGCGTCACGTATTGTGATTTGTGATCACACATTAGTATACGTGGCGTCGCCTGTATTATGTTTAGTTAAGTATTTTTCGGTTAGTCAGGAACGCACCCTTGTCAAGTGGCAACACTAAGCCACGATCCGGGGCGTTACCCATAGCGTCCCTTATGTAGCGTCGCTCGGCACTTCCCTACCACAGACTACTTAGAGAACTTCCCTACCGTCGGCGTCACGGGACACAGACTAGGTTTTAGTCATAAGTTTACTTTGTCCCTAGTAGTTAATTATTTATACTATACATATGTGTTAACAGTGTACCTAACTCTAACAATAATACGTGTGTAAGAATTATAATAATATCAACCGTAAATTGGAGTTTCACTCTCGTTCGCGACTTCACCTCCAATACATCTATAAGGAGACAGGTCGAATACCTTCGACCTATGTCCCCAAAAGTTTACTATTTACCGGGACGACAGGTCTGTCTATTAATTATTCCCTGAGGTGTATTTGTCTTGTCTACTGGTAATTGCGTTACTCTAAAGATGCTACTGTAGTTTTTTTTGTGTTGACTCTCGATTACATAATTATTTTTCTATACTTGATTGAGCTTTCAAATGCATATTTATCCTGGGCCCTCTTGCTTACCTAGTAGTCACAAGGACATTTGAAAACCTAATTACGGAGCGCCACAGAATGTCAAGTGTTGCGTTTTCCGCTTTGTCAAGTATGAGAGTGGTGCAATCTGTTCACTTTTTTCTCTACTTTGTTAGTTTTGATTTCCGCCCAGATCACTAAAGATCTAGTCACAGTAGTGCACAGTGGACATAAGGAAAGTTAAATGTCTGATATCAAATATTGTTTAGAGCCTTCATAAAAAAGAAATAAATCCATTTCAGCTAGAGAAAGGAGGAGTGCACAATGGGCAGGCAGGCATATTTCATCAGATGTAATTCGTATAATATATTTTTATAACATGACCGATAAAAGCGACTATAAAACTTTCACAGACAAATTGCGGTCTATTAAAGATTTCTTTATGCGATGAAAGGTCCCGATGTTTGGGGAGGCTCATCCAACAAGGCTCGTCGGCGGGGCGCGACGGTCTCTAAGGTCCATTAGCATGCGAGCCGCGACACGCGCGCGCCTACTTACCATGAGCAATGCGGAACGCGCTGGGCTCACTCAGAGAATTTAATTGTGTTCCATTATCATATTTAGGTTCTTTTACGGTAAGTCAAAAGTGAAAACTGAATGGGAGTCAACGTCGGTTGTCATTCGTTAGTTGCGATCGATGGCGACAACGTCTTTCGGGCGGTAGACCGAGGATTAGCAGCAACATGGCGTTTTTTAAATATTTTGCTGTAATATTAGCGGTTAGCTCTTATGTTTCTGCAATTGTCGGGCCAGCAAATGTAACAAAATCGACAGCGTCGAAAACCGATACGTATTTAGATGCATATTCTAAATCGCGCGTTGAAGCTGAGAAGGCAAAACAAGGTGTTGTGATAATAACAGCAAAAGACGGAGAAAAGAAGATAACAAATCGTGATGACAGTTATCAATCTGGCTACGACTACTCAGCGCCGTATTCGAGTGATAGCAGTTTCAGTTCTTCAGGATCGTCTGGATACTCCGGACCTTCGGCGTCAAACAGCTACTCGCCACCATCGTCTAGTTACGGATCACCTGTGAAGTTTGAGCCGGAAATAACCTACAACTCGCCTCCCAACACTTATGGTCCACCTTCCCCTAACTACGGGCCTCCGGCACATAGTTATGGACCGCCAGCTCCATCTTATGGACCTCCTGCGCCGTCCTATGGACCACCAGCTCAGCCCTACGGACCACCAGCACAGTCTTACGGCCCGCCGGTTCACAAGCCCTTGCCTCCACCAGTATACGGTCCACCTCTGAAGCCATCTTATGGAGTTCCTTACACAGCACCAGCATTAGGATTTTTAGACAAACTATCCCTGAAACTAGACATCTTGACGATTGCAAAATTGCTGCTGAAACTTTTGATCTTCAAGAAGCTTGTGACTATGCTTGCCGTGGTTTGCATGTTGTTGGTGATACCGAAACTGATCTCATTCAAGAAAAGCAGTAGCGGCGGTGGTAATACTGATACTGATGAAGATGAGCGCAACTTTGGCAGGAAAAGCTGTAAGTACCTCAATACATTTCCCTTTCTGACCAGCACTTAGTGCGTAACACACGATCGGTCACAATCCGTTTCATTTTGACAGTTCAACAACATTAATTGCTTTATTTACCTACGTTGTTGAGCAGACAAATTCGAACATAGGAAGCAATGTTTTAGCAATATCCTTCAAACTGATTCAGATTGTGATTGATGGTGTGTTACGCAATTAGGGTGCAGGGTTAGGTCGACTAGCCAAAATGTAACCAAGAAATAAGAATCATTAAGATTTTTGAGGCAAACTTGAATTCCTTGATTGATAGAATTGATGGATTGACCATTACGAAGAACTAGATAACGTTGAGCCTGTATTCCACGATTGGCTACGCGGAATTTCAGAGATGTATGGTATATAATAGTTCCCCGAATGCAGTATTAGATCTTAGAAGTTCGTATTAATTGTACAATGTTTACATGAACCCCTTCCATGAACGAAATGGACTAATCCATAATGATAGTGTGTAAGCATCAATAGACAAAATATATCGACGACTCATAAAGTAATTAGGGACTTATTGACTGCTGGTCATGTGTTAGGTCCCCAGGTCGAGTGAAATGTTATTGGATTTTTCTATTTGCAATTTATAAGTAGGAGAATAGAAGAAGAAAACGTGTTGCGTCGGCGGATATCTATGGTCATAAACCACATCTGGGTATCAAACTCGGGACGTCACACTCATTACTTGCGCTCGTTTCTATCTAATGAAGCAATTTGCTATCTTTTGTTTGAGAGACAACCAAACAAGTAGTTCGTAAAACTATGAGTCACTGTTAAAGTAGCCGTGATGTATGATACATACTATACACAGAAGTTATTGCCATTTCATTATGCAATCATTGATGAATTCAACTCTTTGTGAGACCTATAAAGGTGATAAAATAAAAATAGAGTTCCCAGTGGAAAATACATAGTCTGTACTTATATTGTTTATGGTTTTTGTATTTATTTGTAGTTTTTCATATACTTGGATCGGCGAAAAGTCTACTTTACCTTCTAAGTTACCAATTTAATATATATTTTACAATCTATAGTGTCCCACTGCTGGGCAATGGACTCCCCATAAGATTCCATTGTTCCTTGTCGCCACTCGTTGCCTGCTACGACCAATTTCCTGCGTTTACTGAAAGTAAATAATGTTTTTCTCATCATAGTGGTGGAGTTAACATCGATGCATCAGCTGTTGGAGCGAGCTGTCTCCGTATATGGACAACAACAGCCGAACTGCGGCGTCACGTGTCGCGTGCGCCGAGTCATCGACGACATCTACGAATTTCAACCCTATTTCAGGTTAATAAAGCTGTAAATTTAATGTAGAACAGTTTCATATTTATAGACAAAATAACGTAGATCTAATTAGCGGTAAATTATTTAAGACAGTGTTAATTAGTAATGTGGTTCATTTCACATGATAAAAAGGTCATATTATTAAGACCAAGAATAAATTCGTAGGAATATTGGTACATTCACCTTTTTCTGATTAAAATCGTTCACGAAGAATATAATATATCTAAAGAAAATTCAGGTTCATGAATTTGCTCTAGTTAAAAATAAAAGAAAAATATTTGATCCTATTGTAAGAAATTGTTCTCTACGTTTACTAAATTGTGTCGTAATGCATTTAATCTTTAGATAGTGGAAGATCTAGGTATTTATAATCTAATAGTAATTATTTTTCTTCCAGGGGAGACTCATCCTAAACACCTCGCAGTGTAAATGCTGTCTACGGTCATTGTTATATGGGATTGTTATAGCAGGTGCCATTGAAATTAGTCTGATTCAAGTCATACGACTTAATTATTTATTTAAATTATTTGTAGATAAGTAGTTATTTATTGTGAATATAAGTTAATAAAAACTTTATTTTAATTGTTGTGTATGCTTTTGTAGATCAGCCTGTATTTAGAGCTAGAGCATTTGCTGTAGTGTAGAATGTAGCAGATAGTAATATACATAATAAGCCTTTATAAACGTAGTGTTGTAGTTACATTGTACAGTCAACAAATCAGTGGTAACACTTGCACTACAAAAATCGCCCTTATGGCTACGACATAAAGGCGCTTTTAATGTCAAATTGTTGCTACTGATGTGCGGTTGACGGTACGTGTACGTGACGTCCAGATTACAATTCTTCAACGACTTATTTGTGTTTGTGACATAATCTTTCACAAAAAAGGGAAAACTCGACACATGGTCAATTGAAAACCCTGAACGCGTAAGATTTATTTGTCAAATTGTGCTATTCGCTATTTGGGTGAAATTCTACTTTCTCTGTATCGGATCTGGGATCAAAGACCGAGACCTCGTATGCTTTGACAATGCTACGCACGGTCCCGTATACGGACACTCACTGAATAGTAATGCCACCGGCGATGCTTCATTGTTTGTCTCTGGACAATTAAAGAAAATTAGGTGAAGTTTGAAGCGCGATTGGTATGCGCAGTATCCGGTGATCGATTTGCCGAGTAGGGAAAGTGGCGTATGAAAGTTATGTCCTTGTTCATATTGATGATTTGTTGCGGTGACCTCGATAAAACTAAGAAAATCTTTAAAATAAGGGGGGATGACACATTTAGGGTTGAAGTACCTACGTACTTCAATCCTAACCCTATTTACTAAATATCGAAAAAAACAATCGATTTAATTTCTTAGCCACAATTTATCGGGAATAAACATTTGTCATTTGTTTATTTGTAATTTTTCCAGGACGCCCGAGGATTCATCACCGTCTTATAAAGGGACTGTTTCAAAACTTGCACAGCTGAAGTTATTATTTAATCATGTAAGTAGGTATGACCACTTTGTGGTGCGATGGGTTAAATGCATTTAACTTCGAAAGGGGGGTCTCCCGAAGGGATAGGCATTTGAGGCCCTTTAAAGACAAAGAATAAGTCTGGAGACTTTCTTCATATTTCATCATTTAATTTTTACCCTTGATAAGAGGTAGTCTAACAGGAAAAACATTTTTCTTATTTGGTTTAATCACTAAAGAATCCCAGATGTTGAAGCAATTACCACGTTATTATTACAATGATGTAAGGTGTAAGGTGGTAAAAATATTTTCCAACTAATTTTCACACCCTGTTTTCCTCCTAGGTTTTTCATTCGTCTCGATTTTTATCTTTTTAAGGAATATCATTTCGTCTTTCATCATGGGAATAAACGCATATGATTCGCGAGATGTTAACGAGGTATCATCTAAAATATTTCCTAGCAAAATTAACGTTGATGATAAAACGTTCCTGTCTGATTAATTGCCGAGACTTTATCCTTATTTCAGCTGAATCACCTATATTTAGATTTTTGTGTTGTCTCTTAATTCCAGCCAATTCAAACCAATTGACATGTGCTCGAGAGGGCAGTACACCGTATGCAAGAGATTTGAATGTGGGATTTATTTTCGTGTAATTGTACAATTGGGCAGTGGAGGAGCTCGTGGCTAAGTAATAACAGCCGCACGGTTCGATCCATCAGGTTAAGCTACGCTTGCCGGTGTTGGTCCGTGGATGGGTGACCATCCTTACATATCGAGACTCCTCCGGGCCTCGGAAAGCACGTTAAGCCGTAGGTCCCGGCTGTTATTTGTGGACCTTTGACAATCGTTACGGGTCGTCAGAAGCCCGAAAGTCTGACAACCAGTCTTGCCAAGGGGTATCGTATTACCCGGTTACTGGGTTGTGGAGGTCAGATAGGCAGTCGCTCCATGTAAAATACTGGTATTCAACTGCATCCGGTTAGACTGGAAGTTGTGAAAAGGCTAGGCAGATGATGATGTACTATTGGGCAGTAGAAAATAAAAAAAATAAAAGAATTTTTTTTGTGCCCTTTGGTGAAGTACCGACCTAAAAAGACATTTGAAACAAAATGTTAAAAATATATCCCCACCTGTGCAATATGTTTCCTTATTGTATTTTTGGCTTAAACAGTGTTATCCACTGAACAACGTCGTCGTGGTGATCAATATTTCTTTGTCCTTCCTTGCATGAGTAAAGGCATTTAAATCACAACATCTTGTCTCGAGTTTCCCGCAATGACCGTGTATTTAGAGGCATAACACATTATACATTAAAAAATCAAAAGAAAAAAAATTGTGGTTATCAACATAATGCAAACCTATAATGAACAAAAATGTTATCAAAAGGAATAACCACATAATGCGCTATTTCTATGCTTAATTGATTGTTAATGGAGTAAAAGTAGAGCAAAAAGAAAGTGAATTTTACTTTTATTTAATTTTATAAAGACCGTTTTTATCGCATGCTTTAGGTACCTAACATTCGACAGGCTACCTCGATCATTGATCGGGAGTCGGGACCAGACTCCAGTAGTATGCGCAGAGGAATCTCATGGTCCTAGATTTGTTTCCTAGGACATGCTTCATTTAAACGTCTTTCCATAATATATTATTTGGGATTAGGAATCCCAAATATTTCATTTATAAAATATTAAAAATATTTATTTGGGATTAGGAATCCCAAATATTTCCCGTTTTCGTGGAATGCAGGAGTGACGAGGCATCTATTTTCATTTTATCTTCTGATGACATATCTATACCAAAATATTTTTTGTGTTTCCGTCGTTCCATCATAAGAATAGTACCTACTAAAAAAACTTTTTATGTTTCTAGTGTTTATTAACGCGGTAACCTTGCAATTAATCAAGTGTTGACGTGACACAGGCATCATCAAAATATCCTCATTATAATTTGGCCTAAATTAGACTAGAATTCATACCTAGGTAGGTGTATCTCTGAATAGTGAGCGTTTCGCAAAATTATGGGTTGGGAACGTGGTCTCATAGATTTTATAAGGAAGGTATCCGCTGTCTATCTTGTAGAACTAGTAAAACAAGTACTACGATGTTCCTGCTTGAAAGGATTAACATAAGATGATAAGATGTCTATATTAGGTACTCTGCCAGGAAAATAATAAACACAACATAACATAACATCAAGCCTGTTATCCCCGAAAGGATGTGTAATCAAATAATACTGCCACCCGCTGTCCTATCTAATAGGGACGTGGACGATGGCATTTTCCATTGGCAAAAATGACCAACTTCCATACAAATTTTCATCCTCTATTTAACCTTTTTAGGGAATTAATTTTCAAATATCCTTCCTTAGTGCTTACTTCCGTTATAAGGAACCCTACTGCAAAATTTCATGAACGCAGTGTTTAGACTGCAGTGAATAAATTTAAGGTTTTTTATTGAGTAAATAATCACATAATAAAAATATCTATGGAATTGTTCATGGTCGAAAGTCTATTAAATAAGGTTGGGGTCATAGAGGGGCACGAATGCGACAACGACATGCGCCCGCGGCGCCGCCGGTACGACAATGAACTTGGCGGAAGCAGTTGTCACGCCCGCAGCGCCGAACAATGCCCCATGAAAACAGATAATGGCAATTAGCTATTCCATGGTGTTAAACTAGAGCACAGGTTTGAGACCTAGTCCCGTAAGTTGTCGAATAGGTTGTGTAACTCAAGTTCATCCATGGTGGACTAGAGTAACTAGGTAAAACGATATTAGGTCGGCTCTTTTCGTTATTATAAAATACTCCACAATTAAAAGGAAACACCCGTCGTTTAATCAGTAAGAAAACATGTCTGTACAGTGACGGCATTTTGTGATGTAATGATAAATGACAATAATGAGAGTATAGTAAGCCGTACGTATGGTGGATGCTCTATTTAACCCATTGTTGCGGTGGAGGCAGGATGGGCCGGACCGTGCTTATTGCTGGTTGAGTCAAGTGCAGGAGCATTCGCCTGGAACGCTCGGCTCACTGTGGAATCTGCACGCGCCCTCGCCACACGTGTGCCTTGTGGCTTGACGCACCATAACATCGCCGGGATTGTGTAAACCTAGACAGTGTACTCTCCACCCTACGTCTGAGCGATCCTAATGTATGTCTTGTGAAAAACGCGCAGATTTTCAGTGATCAGTGTTGTTCAATTGAAAGTTTAATTCATGATTTCTGATGATAAGTTTTACTATGTAAGTTATGATTTAATTTTCTTTTGTTTTCTTGCGTGCTTTGTCTTATCATACTGACTCAAACATAAACATTTTCCAAGCTCCAACAAAAATTCTAAACGAACGCCACATATTAGACAGTCCAAAACAAGAAGCGGGTAACTTACTTTAAGAATTCCTAAATATCAATGGTGTTTGTGCGTAGACTGATTAGAATTTCGAAACGCGTATAGGTAAGACCTACATACTCAGCTGCCGAGAATAAAATTACGTAATGACGGATAACGTTATACAGTCTGCTTTTACACAATACATGCTGTTAGATTACGATTGTGCTCCATTGTGGTCTTTGAAAATAGTTTCAAAATACTTGAACTCTTGAAGTAACAAAGTGTTTACTGACATCGTAAATAATCGAATTTATCTCTGTTCTCTCATGCGATACATGTTATCTGTTATCAGACTACCTCTACATGCATTGTTTGGAATGTTAAAAAACTGGAGTGTTATTGTCAAACACGTTGTATTCGCGACAATAGCACCCGTAAAATTCAATCAAACTGTTGGTACCTATTCATTTAAATTAATCGATTAGGTATATTGATCGCTTACAAATATCTACCTCAACTCGGAATAGCAGTGACGTGTGTAAAAAAAAATTATGTGCGTATGTAAGTACTATTTTTAATTTGTTTTGATAGTAGTCTATATTAGTCACTAAATTGTTACCTACTGAATTCGGTTTAAAATATGTAGGCATATGCCTACATATTTTAAACAGTTAAGATACATGAAGAATTTCAGTGAGTAGCCTCCATTATAGAAAACAGCTGAAGACTGCCTTGAAATATTGCCAAACAAATATGAATGGTTAGTTCTTATCAAGATTTCTGCGATAAAGATTCGATAGTTCCGACACAGTTCCTGTACTTTGTGTAATAGCCCATTGCCGGTGATAGGATGCAACTAGAGGTTAGGTACACATTTTCGGAAGGACGTTAGAAATCGCGGTTGGCACTTCCTCTCAAATTGGCAGTTATATATGAAGTCGTTATGTTTGTGTGTCTCTGCACTCTCTGCTAACCCGTAGAATTGTTCTAGGTGCTATCTTGTTTTCTTTGTTTAGTTTAGTTTAGAATATATGCAACTTTATCTTTAGCCTAGTTGCTTATACATATGTTGGTACTTACTCTTATAATTTCTAAAGATGTTCCTTAAGTATGCAAAACAGCCAGCTTATATCCAGTTGGTAATTATAACTGCCCATAGTTTGTTGCTGACTGCTTTCGTTGGTAGGTTTCGTTGTGATGGGGTAGGAAGAGGGCCCAGTGTTCATATCATTGTGGAGTTGATAAAAAAGAGCCCTTGAATCATTTGACGTCCATATAGTCTTCCTGAATCATTCATTAGACAGGACGGCGAAGCTTTTACAAAAAACTTTTTACAAAAAAAAAAACAACCGACTTCAAAAAACAAACACAGAAAAAGTGAAAAATAACTTTAATTTCGGAAGTCGGTGTCTGCTTTTCAATTTTCGTTTTTTGCCACCGACTTAAAGTTAGTAGTTTAAAGTTATTAAGTTATTTTTCACTTTTTTTTTAAGTCGGTTGTTTTTTTTGTAAAAAGTTTTTATTTTTCACTTTTTAGTTGTGGTACCTACCTCACACAAATTCGTATACCGTTATCTGCTATGTAAATAACAGTGACGGAGTGAAATAATTATATCGTCTACATACGCAAAGTGGGAAAAATACGTAATTATTGAAACTACCAAACAAAAAAAGAATAATCGAAATCGATTCATAATTAGCGGAGTAATCGCGTAGCATACATACAAAAATAAAAATAAAATAAAAAACATACAGACGAATTGAGAACCTCCTCCTTTTTGAAGAAGTCGGTTAAAATTTATCGGATACGTAGGTCTAAACATCTTGAAAAAATTAATACATAGACTAAATACATAGACCTACCTATTATAATACTAATGTAAATAACATTGTGATAGTTAGGTACTTCGATCTCGATCAACATACAGCACACATTGTAAATTGCAGTAGCATTGTGTCATGGAATTTGAAGGGCTTCTACACATTAAATTAGAGCCGTTGATTAACTAGGGCACTAATTGAAGGAATACGTCGAAAAGCGACGACCTTACGTGACTGAGTCCATTATAATGCAAATTTTCCCTTAGATATACGATTGAAGGGAAGCGATTTGTTTTGATTTTTTAAATGTTTTGTTGCAGAATTATGCAGTGTTATGAAAATCAACTTTAGCTTTGTGATAATTTCCAAAGAAATCGCCAAATAAAGTAGTCCTTAGTGAAAGAGTTAGAGGTACCTATCATAAAAATGCCAGAGATAGGGCCGATGATGCGCGCACTCGAGCTGCAGAGGCTGATAGAGGACAAAGTGGCCGAATGGCGCGAAAGGTCAGCGAGGGTCGCCGGAGCAACTGTAGCCGACGCTTATCAACAGCCACTCAACTTCAAACGACACACATATAGACGTAAGAACAACGCTGAAATAAACAGAATTATCGCAAAGTACTCGAAGCCCACTAAGAGATCGGACGAACCCTATTCTGTGCGCCACACGCCTGATACTTCCCCAAAACGCCCACCGAGAGCCAAGAAATTATCAAACCTTAAAGTGCTATCTAAAAGTGAGGACAATCTAACAAGCATCGGCGAGATGGAAGTTGAAACGGATCCGAAACAAGAAGCTCAACCTTACTTTACATTATCCAAGTACAACACCAAAAGTTGCGAGGATGTCACAGCGTTCGTTGATATCCATCACAACGTGAAAAGTAAAAATTTTGAACAAAATAGTATATTGAATGCCAAGACAGTTGTGCAAAACAGAAGACCTAAACTTCACAGCATCTGCGAAGGTGTTACGGACATTTCAGAGTTCTCAGACAGTGGCTTAGAATGTGATAGATCCATAGATAGATCCTTTGCTACGTCAACCCCTTTATCAAAAAGAAAAACATGTCCTCCCGGTGGATCTACGTTAACATTAAACTTTGAAAAGGTTACCAAGAAACCTATCAGTGTTAGTGATTTAAGAAAAGGTGTTTCAGAACCGAATATCCTTAGTGCGGATGCTAGTGAAAGTGGAAGTTCAAAGACTATCGATTTTAGAAAGCGCTGGAAAATGTTAAAGCCACCGTTCAAAAAAGGGGCTTTCGATTGTTTACTGTTATGGCGTGGGAAGAAACAAACTCCAACAAAAGAAAACAACAGCCGGAGGTAAGTCGACTACTTTTTGTTAAGTATGATATAATTTACCTAATAGAAGTTAAGTGACTATGACTTGAACTTTATTATGTGCGCAGTTAAAAATTTGCGGAGATGTGTTGACCTCAACCCACGAAACGATACTGTGTGGAATCTTATTTGTTGTTCTTATTGTGTAGATTGCTTTTTAACCTTAAACCCCACAGTGACTACAAATACTCATCAGGGGTTTATTGTCTTCCCTTTTCCTCTGCAATCAGGAATCAACCTCCTGCCCTTCTGATCTTTATTTATGTGGGGATTTAGATCTAGGTACCACCATATTATTTGTGTTGCAAAACTGTGCATTGTTAAGACAGCATGCTTCCATGAGATAACTTATAATTGTTTCCTTCTAGTGCTGTACGAACAGTTTCTAGATTACCGGGTCGCCCGATCGCGAAACATGTGCCAACTGTTTATTATTGAAACGTGACGTATAAAGTCATACTCATAACAGTTCATAATGCTAATCAAGTTTACTTTAACGTTACTTTTGGATTTCTCAATAGCAGCCCGGAGTCTGGGTTTGTGGCCGACAATGGCAATAGGGTCGGCCTCTTTTACACATATATACACACACGTAAGTACCTTAAATATGTGTCTGGTAATACCTACAGTTCTCTATATACAGCTAATAACACAGCAAGCTTTCAAATTAATTGAACGAGAGAAGACCAAGGACCAGGCTTGGTCACCTTGGATTATATAAAAGCTTTCGCGCTACGGATACTTGTTTAATACAGTTAGTTAGGTTAATTAGTTTTAACTCGCTGCTCTCTACATTAATTAGAAAAATTACCGTTGGGACTGCTATTTTTAAATATTCATGGCTGATATCATGAATGTTCTTTCTAAAAATAAGGATGATATTGCATTGCCGAAAAATGCTGTTTTGGACACTAAACTCTGCTCGGGTGAAAATAGAGAAAACGAATTTAACCCAGATATGAGACCTAACTAGATCGATTTTTCGCCCCCGTAAACCCATATTGCAAATTTCATCGAAATCGTTAGAGCCGTTTTCGAGAACGTGATGACAAATATACATACAACATTAGTTTTTGTTTTTGCTAAACCCGAAAAGGGGTCATTATACTCATCATTTTGAATAACTTTTTCTATGGGAAAACGCTATTCAAGCTTGAAATCGTGAAAAAAAAATCAGCTGTTCCATACATTTGTGTGACAAAATGTATGGAACAGCTGATTTTTTATATTTTTTAAAACTAATGTTGTATATAGGTATACATACATGCTTATACAAATATTGCTCATTTATTTAATAGTATAGGATAAGATATTCGTGTATAGTAGTGTCTATTAATGGGTGATATACTTAAGTGCCGAATTAAAGGAATTGATAACCAACGCAATTATTTAGTGTAGATAATAAATGGCCAGTAATGATCTAATGCTACGTTTTATAATTACAAAAAGAATAATATATCTCTTCTAAAACCATTTAAAACAGTAAAGGGATATTGATAGTTAGTGTTGCGGCAAACATCCACTTTTTTTATTGTACTACATAGTTACATAATTGCAGTAAAATCGTGTAGGTAGTAGGTACTATTGCGGCTGAAATACACTGTATTTTTTCAAATAAAATTAGCATAAGTTCTTAATTAGTAATTAGTAGATTGATTGTGTGTCGAGAAAAGGCGACGGTGAAGAAAATTAGAAAGTAGATGCGGAAAGTGGAAGGCTTGATGAAAATGAAAATCTAGTTTTGGTCTTGGTTTTGAACCATTTGATGACTTAACTTTATAAGTACTTTCAATTTTCTAATAAGGAGTTAGTAGAGTCCATGTTAGAAAAACGAAATCATGTAGGTATCTAAGGCAGGTAAGGAGGTGCTTACTTAACTCTACTAGTTAAAATTGAAATTGAAACGATTTCAATTTATTACTTACCAGATTTTGCTATGAATAGTTGTTAAACTATCCATACATCTCAATAACAATAATAGTCCGGATACAACACTGCGCTTCACTAGCGCCTCTGACGGAAAACAGAGGAAAGAATTGACGCTGAAATAATACAAGTTCGAACAAAACTCACCAGATGGCGCGGTTAGTCACTAAATAGCTAAATACCAAATCACTTGGGTTTTCCGTGAGAAACTTGAACAATGCACAACATGTACACGTACTTGTTTTTGAAAAAGAAAAAAGAATTTACTTAAGTATAAAAAAACCCGTTCTTTGATTAAGGGGTTCCCCTCGGCCGCCCCCGGTATTCATTTCAGATTTTACGTACCTGAATATTTTCACATGGTGTTAAATGAAATTTTTGATTCTCTTACAGCTTACAAAATGTAAGTACCTACTTACCCACTTTTGAAGGTAGAAAATAATAAATTTTCTTTCATCTTTACCTCTTTCGTTAAATGAGATAAGCCTTGAATAATAGCAGAAAAATCTGCTGCCTGCCATGTTTTATGTATTTGTAAGTGCATTTTAAACATCATTATCAAAAACAAATGCCATGTTTGGTGAGTAAGCCCGACCTTGGGTTTGGTCATCCACACAATAGTGAACAGGTACTTCGCTTACATTACCGCGACCGCGAGGTTGTGTAACACCAATGTGCGCTCAAGTAGCAACTATTGTTTGTTATTATGGCATTTCCTAAGTTACTGTGTCAATCGGATATAAGAAGGCGGTAGAATTGAACTTAGAATTTTGATAATGGTGATTCAGTGACTGCAGATAAGGTGCTTGAAAAAAAAACCTATTGAGAGCCTATTTAACAGGCTGGCACTCCAGATTGTCCGGATATGCATCAACTACCGCAACAAGATGTATTTCAATGAAACAATATTAGATGTAATTTTCTGTAATTGTATTTATTTTTATATGCAAAGAAAGAGGCCAAACTACAGTACTAAATAACATAATGAGTAATTACCTAGTCATTACATTTTTACAGTATCTTTTACAACAAAATAAAAACGGTAATTAATTAATACATAATAATATGAGATAGAGCTCGGTAACATAAACTTTATGGGAGTAAATGGGATGTCCAGTTTTTATTAGTCTTCATTAACTTATGGTACTAATAGACTTTGCTATGATAAGCCGGACAAGCCGATGACCGAGAAGTTGTGTGGAAATCGGTTGTCATTGGTATGGACATGTGATGTGGAGGAATGAAGGGAACACATATGTCGTGAGGTTAATTTTAAGTAGGTAACGATAATGTGAATGGTTATTGGAGAAGAGAAAGGGCAAAGAAACGATAGATGTATTGTGTGGCAGATGATATGGCTAGAAAGGAGATGACGAAAAAGAGAGATATAGAAGAAGCGTTAGATGTAAGTATTGTAATTGGTATGGAAAATGATAATGAGTAGAAAGAAGATGGCGGCCAATAGAGATGTAGTATGGAAGAATAAGACACACAGCGACTACCCCAAATTAATTAGAATAATTATGGAGAGGATGGTCAGCAAAATTAGAAGCCAATCGCAACATTAACATTTAAGAACAGCCCAGCTAGGTATTATATTGATGATGCTTAGTTAAAAAATAATTGCTTTCAAAAGCCCAATTAATATGACTAACGGTAGATGTAAACTAGCAACAGATGCATTTAATAAATGTGTGGAATCTTCGTTACACGCGAACGCGCCCGTACAGACCAAGCTCACAGCATCTTGATAAACATCTCATCATTCTGTTTCACCAAGAAAGACTCATTGTATGTACTAAATGATAGTCTTTGTCCATGTCTAACTAGTAGCCACACACTTTATCGTTAAAAGCAGATAATTTACTGATACAGATAATTTATTTCAAATAAACGAACGACTTCCCTTGAAAACTGGCTAGTCCATTACTTGGAAATTGCGGGAACTCAACTAGTTATACTTGCTTCATGATTGCAATATAAATGTTTGCCTTACGGTATGATAACAACATGCAAGCTGTTATAATTCATCAATTATTTCTCCTTATTTAATAATTGCCGTCACTTTTACTCCTGCATCCTTAAGGGCGCACCCTACCTCAAATTGCTTAGCATGATCCTCCGTTATGCCGAAAATACTGCAGCATTAATTTTGAAATAAATATATGTTAAAGTTGAGGATTGATGCTAGGTCCTATGTTTGGCGAAAAAAAAACAAAGTTACCTCTAAACAGAACTATTTATAAACCGCTGGTATTCAAAAAATACTTCAAATTAGATCATGAATCTTTGCATAGTAACTGAACTATCTATAAAGCTGGTCTTGTTTTTTATTTTTTTAAATTACCTTTATTTTCACCGTAAAAAGCAATTACCTTAAATTTTCAACGCTTTAGAGCCGCTAGCGCCCCACTCCGTCTTGTTCTCACTCAGGTCGCGAGAGTAAGGTGCGAGCGAGATAAAATCTGAGGTAGGGTGCGCCCTTAATGTGGAATTGTGGAGCCATTAAATCCTGTTAGCTGCCGATATATTTGATTTATAAACCAAAATTATCTCACTTGATCAACTGAAAAATACTAGGACAATTTATTTCAAATAAACAATCAAGTATCGCAAATGTTGTGGAAAATTGTGTGCTCATCGCTTAATGAGTTTGATAGATAAGGGAATTTTACAATAATCATTACCTATTCCATTGCAATTTATTTGCTACATAAGTAAAACAAAACATAACTAGCTCACGTTTTGAGATCATCAATTCATTTAAGAACTGATGACCAATGCTAATTGCGTACGTAGGCATCTACTTTAGCCTAATATGTTCCATGACAGTTCCAAGAACACGGCGAACGATCACCACGGAACAACAATGACAGCAATTCTGCCAAATGCAAATTATCTGCCTACACTACTGCATACACGTCGCCAACTGTTCAAATGACAATAATATACCTTCTCATTGTTAGGCTATTGACACACATTATGTATTATTACTTCTATTCTTTGCTTATCCTAGAAGTCAACGTAAGAATATATCATTAGGTAGCCACTACGTAGTTTTTCCTCAGGACCGTCACTTTTAAGACTAAATGCAGTGAACAATAGGGTTAAAGGTTGCATAGTTATAAATACTACACGTATGACGTATACATGCATTCACAGAATGTAGATTATTCTTGTATATAGTTACGCTATACTACGTTTAAAAATTGAGATTTTTCTGCATTAAGGTATTTAGCACAGTATCTTTATAGGAACTAGTGTACCTATTAGCCGTTAAAATTATTGTCTCATAGCCCCATAGGCTCATGCATGTATTGTGTTCTTCAAACACTACTTTTTTTTCTTTTAAACTAGTTCTACATTTTGTATTCATAAAACAGCAACCTTTTGATGGTCTAGCAGAACCTAGAAATGGGATGTAAAGTAATACTATCCAATCACTTTACTTTAGTATGGACAAGTTTAGTTATAATGACAGTTTGATGCCTTATCACCTGAATTCTATATTTATATGAAATAACTTGTTTTCTTCAGTCACTACAGACTAGGTATTTAAGTGCTGGTGCTAGTTAAACATTTTAGTAAGTAAGTAATAAATAATTGGCTAACACTAGGCATTTTCTGGAGCTAGGTTCAGCAAATAGAAAGGGCTCACAGTAAAAAATCAGGTAAACAAATAACATCTAACAACAGATCACCACATAACCAAGTTTTAAAATGGTATACATAATGATTTAGACTTAATCAACTTAATGATGTAATGTTTTGTACAAATTCATATTAAATAACGAAGCAGTTGTGCTCTTGCAAGCTACCAGTTAGCCTATTCAGAGGTTTTGCAAAAACGGTCAATTAGAGAAAACCTTTCAACTTGCGATGGTTGGCAATGACACTAACTCTATCCACCATTGCTATAGTGCGAAATGACTGACTAAGCGAATAGCTTGGTCAATACCGTTTTCAGTCCATGCATCTTTATACACGGCAAACAAAATTTAACGGTATGTACTAATTAAAATGCCAAAGCAAATTCATTCGGAGCTAAAGGCGCATCTAGTACCTATGTAAGGATCGTAGCAGGTGGCGTTCTAGTTCCTGCCTGCCTACCCCCGTGTTAAGGTGTGTTTATATCATGTAATTAAATGCCAAGTATCATGGTTATCTTTTTGGCTTTACAATTGAATTAATATGCTAATGATAATGCGGGTTTTTTACTTATAGTATTCCCCAACAATTTTTTCCTAATCCAGTTAGTGTCAGTTCAGCACTAAACTCTTTTGTTGTGAGGGTTTTGTTCTATCGCAATAATTATAAAGCAAGAACTGGATTAGGAAAATCCTTCTTCGTTCATTCAAGTGTGATGGCGTTATATTTTTCGCACAGTTCCGTACCCGTCGTAAGCAAAATATTCTCCTCAATTATTTTATTCCTCGGATTTGATACGCCATATTATTAAGATTAAATTACAAGTCACAGTAATTAAAATTTTTGACCAAAATATTTTATATTACATTAAAACCGGCTTTTTTCAAGTTTTTCTTACAATTCCCGAAAAAAGAAACATTGACGTGAGAATTGAACGTGAAACGCACTAGCTGTTTAACAATTGACCTTACAAAAAATGGTTTCCATGTAGCAACCTTGGAACTCTAAAAAACTGGAGTAGGTAAACCTCCAACAAACAAAGCTTACGGCATTGCAATACAGACAGGCAGTCGCTGACACCTCGCGCTGTCCGCAGCCTGAAAAATCGTTACACGCGCTTTATAAGAAAAACTATTCATTAAAATAGACCATTTTTTATTTTTATACTTTTTCATATAAAGGTGTATAGTTAAAAAACAAGGTGATAATTCAAAGTGAAAAGACAAAAATAGTGATTGGTTTTTGTGAAAATGCATCCGAAAAGTTTTGAGGATCCGTGGACTTTCGTGTACAGGAAGTTACAAGAAAAGGAAATAATCAGCAAAACAAAGTGAGATTGATGTACTTCGTTACAAAGCTTACTTAATTTTATTATTTTAGGTAATTAGAATATTCTCATAAAATGCAAGAGCTGATAGGTACTTATTTTATTATTTTAGATATTATTCGAATTTCTTTTTTAATTTTACATTAAACGGGCGGGCTGTCAGCTGACTCTATTCTTTTTGGTTTTGCCTTATCCTATTTCAGGGGGATATCGCTATTCTTCACGATATAATTACGCTTTGTGGACGAGTCGCTAAACAATATATCAGCTTATTTAAAAAAAATTGCAATAGTGATGTATTTTTTTTAAAATCCGGTTTTTGTTTATGGACGTGGTTCTATGTTCATCGTTAGATTTTTTTTTTGCGCTAGATCGGTTGGTTTTTGCTTTAATTACTGTTCTGAGGTTTTTTCCTATAAACAATTTGAAAGGTACAATAGGTTGAATAAGTTACATGAGTCCAGGTTCAGGTTAATAATACCTAAGTATAGAAAATCACGCACTGATTAATATATGAAGGAAGTCGTTATGAATTTTCAGCTTATTTAGGTACCTATGGTCTAAGATTTCAACATAAA
Source organism: Lithophane semibrunnea (assembly GCA_947363905.1). Lineage (NCBI taxonomy): Eukaryota > Metazoa > Arthropoda > Insecta > Lepidoptera > Noctuidae > Lithophane > Lithophane semibrunnea. The sequence goes on along the minus strand of OX376197.1, from coordinate 9,559,667 downwards.
TTTCGATAAGTGAATATTTTTCCAATGAATGTCAGTAAAGAAAGAAATCAAAGTGCAGTTTATGTTAAGAACAATTTTAATAAACATTAAATAATCTGCTTATGTAGAGAGGACAGTTTATTTATTTACAGTTAGCACTCACTGGTAGCAAGTACTAGCGAGAAAAGTCCTTTGTGAAAGGCCGACAATGTTATAATTACCTACTGCAGGCGGGGATAATGAACACAAAATAAGCGTTTAAAATTGTCTTACCTACAATGAATTCTCAAGATATTTTGCTATTACATTTTTTTCTAGACAATTTGCATTTATATGCTCGATACGAATCATGAACGGAGCATGATACTTAATTGCATAGTTTTTTTGGATTTTTAGCTTGCTATTATTCATCACTGTTCTCTCTAAATGATCTAGATATTTTGCGTATCATGTTTGCCATGACCTTAACCTTTCCATAGCTCGCAAAAACATTAAGTTATGGTTTTTGGCTCATTGCCTGACTCGTCGCGTCACCCGATCGATTGTAGGCCCTGCCCAATCTTCGCCATAGTTTCGCAAATGTACAAGTACCTATTCTAATTTTATATATCTTCTACATAAGATTATAAACACATATTATTATCATGAGACACAGATGACATCCCGTATGTACCTATGAGTAACACAGTGTAACTGCAAACAAATGCTTTTGAAGAGCGCGACGGTTGTGCCACATACAAGACAGTGTCTATTGTTTAAATAAGACTGAGAATGTGAAGGTGGTTTCTATGACCTGCACCGGCTGCACCATAATTGTATGCACGATCGGTCACAACTGGAATCGGTTTGAAAGAAATGTCTAATCCATTGCTTCATAAGTTCGAAAAATATTCTGCTCAATAACGTAACTTGCGAACTTGTGAAGCTATGGATTTTATAGGCATTTGTTTTGAAGCGATTCAAATTCTGATTGATCGTGTATTACGCAATTAGGGTGCTGAAGGAATTCATATGATAGATTTTCACACAAAGAGACGATTTTTGTTCACGATTTTTTGTGTAGAATCGGAAATCATCCATGATTCACAAAATCTCAATGTTTTGTTTTTTGAAAAGTGAACCTATCAATGGATAGCTAGTGGAAGAGGCACATTTCAAACAGCTTGTTGGTGGACAGTTGATGACGTCTTGATCATTATACGTAATCAAAGCAATAAGACTTTGTTCACTATTAAAAGGATAAAATACTTAACATAATATACGCCATCCAGCTTCCCTAACGATGCCTAACGTAACCGCCTGAGATACATCGTCTTAAATAATTGTTCCTGTCCAGAAAGTCATTTCCACAGCGTCAGTTACTGGAGATAGGTACTCTGGATGAGGCTCTGAACTCCTGGGGGCCTACCACTACCGCTTACAACAGTATTATTTGAATCTTACTTCTTGGGGGAAAGAGATGGAGCTTTACGTCCTGTATAGCTTCATCTCTTTCTTACACTGAAGTAATATTAAAATAATACTGCTGTAAGCGGTGGTGGTAGGCCCCTAGGTCAAGGACCGCGTTTTGTGAAAGTTGTTCCCCGGACGGTTCACAAACTTGGATATGAATTCTGAACCTTGCAAGAATTTGATTCACCTTTTTTATGACATGATTTCCGCTGCAATTCCCGTCGTACGTTTACGTTTCAATTGAACTACGTAAGTACATAGCACTAAATCCCCATTAGTCATAGTTACATGGGTATTATAAACTTACCTACATAGGCTACATAATAATGCTACTACAACCAGTCGAAACATTTTTACCCGACTGTGGCGAAGCCAAATAAGGAGGGTGTTGTCCTGTATGTAGGTATGTATGTATAATATGTACTTTTTATGTTTATCTCTACGGGAACAAACAAAAGTTAGATACACCATATTTCAGGTTATTGGGTTATCCCGCCTGTAAAACCAAAAATTCTATAGATTGTAGGTAGATAATGCTTATTTTTATTCTATTTACAAATAAGTGTTTTTGCAGTTGAATTTTTTAGTTTTTTAAATTACTTTTTTTATTCCCCATTTTGATGTGTGATCTTGATTCAAGATGGCTCTACCACAGGCATTAGATTCTACGAACTTTTAATTCTAGTAAGAAGTATTTTAACGGTTAAGTTGGTAATTCAAGTTTCTTGAATTAATCTTAAAACTAGGGTCTACCCTACCTCAGCTCAAATTCACTTTTCATACTACTCGCGACCTGAGTGAGAGCGACAGGGAGTTGGGTGCTGGCTTGGAATAGTTTTAATTGCTTATGGTAATTGCTTTTTACGGTGAAAATAACGGTAATTAAAAAGTTAGTTCTGTTATTATGCAAAGTTTCATGATCTAATTTGAAGTATTTTTTTAATACCAGCGGTTTATAGTTCGGTTTAGAGGTAACTTTGTATTTTTTTACATCGCGAAATTTTTATGTAAGTATTCCTGTTTTCGTCAAACATAAGACGCGATCCTCAACTTTAACATAATTATATTTATTACAAAATTAACGCTGCAGTATTTTCGGCATAACGGAGGATCATGCTAAGCAATTTGAGGTAGGGTACATTTTCGTACATAAATAGAGCGTAGAACGCTCGCGAACAAAAGATTTACAAAAATCAAAGCAGCTACTTACACGAGTCTTAAAGTTCGTGGACCGTGAAGCCTGTGGTAGAGCCTCCCTTCGACCTTGAGCTTGATCACGACCTCGCGTTAGCTCAAAATTTGGTCGAACTTTGCGTCATTCTCTGTTTGCTTAGATGCCACTATCAGGCGTTAACTAGAGCGATAATGTTCTTGTCTTCGCTAATTCTATCATATTCTGTACCTACTATTAATGAGCAATATTATTCTATACTCATATATATTTTGTAATCACATTCTCGAAAATTGCTCTAATGATTTCGATGAAAGTTGCAATATAGGGGTTTACGGGGCCGAAAAATCGATCTAGCTACGTTTCTCAACTGGGAAAATTCGTTATCTCTATCGTTGTACCTACTTAGAAAATTATGAGATGAACATTGTGAATTAGTGAACGGTCGCGAATGTATCCTACATGTTTATCTGTCTGGCTCTGGTAGAATGAATTACGCCCACAGTGTACCAGATATGGCTATAGGTAACTAGCGAGTAGCGGTGCATTGGCTGTTTGTTTTACTTTATTATGTAGTCATGCTTGTGATGCTTGCAGTTCCTTCTGTTTGCGTCCCTTTATTGGGTTATATTCTCTTTGTGTTAAATACTTAGCTATGTAGGTACTTATGTCTTGAAAAGGTCTAAAATGATCTAGCATAGTTTAATATTATTTCAGTACCTACTTATTGTCATTCAAAAAATAAATAATTTTACTTAAGTACTAAAGTTTTGGGACGCTATTGGCAAACAAAAATTTAAGGAAGTTCTTTGACACAAATGTGCTTACAGTCCAGAGCCTAATAAGGACTTTTACGGGTTGAAACGAGTAGGTATTAGGTACCTAGCTACATAGGTAAGTTCCTAAATAATAAAAACTTTGGTTTTATGTAGAAAGGAAACCTACATAGGTGGTACCTACATTTACAAATACATTGAATCAAATGACATCATTGCTAGCATCGGAATCGTACCTTACCTCTCGTCACGTAGCTTGCGGCAGGTCTGTTAAAAAAACTTTTATCATATTGACTAACATAACTAGGTACAAACCGTGCGACACGCAAACCCTAGATTGTTGAACAATAACCAGAGGAAATTACTAGGTACCTGATTTATGTCGGATGACGATCTTTGTCTCCTTGTGCTAAGGTGAACTGAGTACTAACTTATTTAGAAGCTCTAGGCTTCAGGATTTCATTCAAGGGGAATGAAATCCTTATAAAAAATATCTGAACAGGATAAACACTTGGAATCTGGAATAGATATTTAGATTTCAAATTTTATAGCCTTTGCATTCTTAAGTAGGTACTTACTGCTTACCTACTATTAAAAGAAGCAAGAATTGTTAATTAAAAAATAATAAAATGTACCTATGGTTAGATCTTGTCTTCGTATTTCTTATGTAGAATGTGAATCTTGTCCTTTTATGTGTATTAAGTAAATGACGATTCCAGAGAATGACGCATCTCCTTTTTTTTCAGTAACCGTGGTGTTAAAATAACTGGACAATGGAAATAATCATTGTCTAAATGTTTACAGATTGATTGTGTGACATTACAAAAGCACGTGTACTAATGCAGAACATTTAGTTTGCATATTGCCGTGCCACGGTGCGGTGTGCGCAGAACGTTCGCCTGTTCACAGCCACCTTGAAATGTCTTGAATTACGTCAGCTTGGCCCGGTTGACGGAACCGAAACCAAAACAAACTGAGACGCGTTTACTCCAACAAATTTTTACACGCATGCAAACCAATAGGTACAGCCTGAACGATCATATTAAGTCGCCGCGAAAGTCAGTGTGAAAATTAGTGTCTGTGTCACTGAACTCCTCAAGTGTAGTTGGAGCCGGTTGCTCTCAAACCGCGGCTGTGAATAACGTTATTTCCGTATCCAATCTAAGACTGAGTTAACTGGTACTGTTTACGTCATTTTCTTCCAGACCATATGACTCGATTCGTTTTGTGATTCATTGTGTATATCGATGACGATGATTGTGGGTATCTACATATTATTTTAGTCTGAGTTGCTGGCCGGTCGCCTATTGTTTGTACTTAGTAAAAAATTGTTAGTTTACTTAGAATAACAGTGTTTTAAAATTTTCTTATCATCATGGATGAAGAAACTATGTGGAAAGGTTTTTACGAAAAATTGCAACAACAGAAATCTATTGAAGAACAAGTGCACGATAACAGGTGACTATAACTAATTACTTAGTTCTCTTATTTTGAAGTTAGTTTTTTTATGTTTATTTTTTACATAAATGTGCAATTTGACTAGTTTTTTGTCGACATAAGATTTCAGGGCTGAATTATCGCGACTTATTCGCAAACTAACGCCATCTAGGGATTTATGATAACTTTACGTGACTTAAGATAAATTAAAGGTAGCTTTATTAACAAACGATTGCATTGGTTCAAGAATGATTAAATATAAATAAAACTGAGCCGTCGCGGGACGCGGCAGATGTAACATCAAACTATTTCGTAGAAAATATGCATGAGAATAAGGTAATACTTAATTAAATTTCTAAAACAAAATATTCCGTTTTTTTTTAAAAGAAGAAATCTAGAATATTCTTTTTTCGTTTCGATGTTGGTTGTTAAGCCTAGCTGATTTGACCCGCCGCGCGCTGCTTCACAATCTACGTTTTTAATCAAACGCCTAAAGTGTAACGAAACGTAGCTTTGGTTGGCAAAAGGTGCTGTCAAAAGTGTCAAAGTCAGCCGTGCCGACAGAAAATCAATGTCAGTTGAATAATTGAGTTTACGAATTGAAATCGTGTATTACTTTTATTAAATTGAAGTGCCTAATTTGTCTTCCATTTTAATGAATTACATAGATAAATATTAGATCGTTGAGGTCAGTAATAAAGTGGAAAGGCGGCATTGAGATAATACATCGTATTCAGAACATATCTGTAAATATGGAATTTTTGCGTGCCGGTATTCGTAGAAATGTAATAGCGTCCAGAATTCAGCATAGACAAATGCATTTATTAAAAAATAAGGCGTACATTGAAGGCAGATGGGTGGCTGCAGGAAGTGGGCAAACATTCAAGGTGTACAACCCCGCCGATGACAAAGTTATAGAGCAAGTCCCAGATATGGCGGCTGCCGACACTAAAAGAGCTATTGGAGCTGCCGCTATTGCTTATCAATCTTGGAAGAATATCACAGCTAAAGAGCGCTCAAATAGAATAAGGCAATGGTATGAAATTTCTGAAGCACATACTGATGATTTAGCACAAATAGTAACAATTGAGAGTGGAAAACCATTATCTGAAGCTAAAAGTGAAGTTGCTTATGGTAACTCATTTCTAAATTGGTTTGCAGATTGTGCCCGTCACATAAATGGAGAAGTTCTATCGAGCCCATGGCCCAACAAACATGTAATGATTACGAGACAGCCACTTGGTGTTGTATCTATTATTACTCCATGGAACTTTCCATATGCTATGATAACAAGGAAAGTAGGGGCTTTGCTGGCTGCTGGGTGCACTTGTGTTATTAAACCATCTGAAGATACACCTCTGTCAGCTCTTGCTGCTGTTGCACTGGCAGAAAAGGCTGGGATACCTCGGGGAGTGATCAATGTTGTTACATGTAGCAGAAAAAATGCCCCAGAAGTTGGACAAGAATTGTGCGTGGATCCTCATGTTGGATGCATTTCCTTTACCGGATCTACTCTTGTTGGTAAACATCTGTATGGACTAGCAGCAAAAGGTGTTAAAAGGGTTTCTCTTGAGCTAGGAGGAAATGCACCCTTTATTGTTTTTCCAAGTGCTGACATTGATCGTGCTTTGGATCAAGCCATGCTTGCAAAGTTCAGGAACAATGGACAAGCATGTGTTGGAGCTAACAGATTCCTAATACATGAAGACATATATTCTGAATTTATTGAAGGTTTTAAGAACCGTATTTTATCCAAATGTATTTTAGGACCTGGCACACAGGAAGGAGTAACTTGTGGCCCACTTGTTAATCTAGAACAAGCAAAGAAGGTTTCCAATTTCGTAAATGATGCAGTACAAAAAGGTGCAAAAGCCTTGATTGGTGGCAAGATTGCTAAAAAACTTGGCAGCAATTTCTTTGAGTCCACATTATTAGTTAATATAACACCTGATATGAAAGTGTATAATGAAGAAGTATTTGGCCCGGTTGCTTCAGTTCTGAAGTTTAAAAGTGAGCAGGAAGCCTTGCAAATTGCTAATAATACCAGGTCTGGTCTAGCTGCATATGTGTTTACTAGAGACCTTGGACAAGCATTTAGAATGTCAAAAGACCTCGAGTTTGGTATGGTTGCAATTAATGATGGTATACTGTCAGCTGCAGAGGCACCATTTGGAGGCATTAAGGAGTCAGGCATTGGAAGGGAGGGCAGCATGCATGGTGTTGAAGAATACACAGATATCAAATATACCCTGATGTCAGGCCTGGAACAATAAAAATTGAAGACTACCAAATAGAAAAACCGGACTAAGAAAATCAGCAGAAATAAGAATTCCATAAATCTCAATAAATATACTTTAATTGAAGAATTTATTTACAGATAATACTATGTAGGTACAACTTGTATTGTTTTCAACAAATACCAAATGGTTTCACACTATGAAAAATTATTTAAATTGGTCTAATTCTCTGGAATAGTTCTTCCAATGTTTTCTTTGAGGTATGTGTTATTTTAATTAGTAGGTATGGAAAGAAGACAAGACACACTATCGTGGCCATTTACGTATTAACATAGTGATTTGCATTAAAATGTTAAACTGCATACATATCCAGGTTGTCATATTCAATGCCATATTAATTTTATTATAGAAATTAATACTAGCTGTTATGATAGACTTTAAAATTGCATTTATGTACCAGAAAATACAGTAATGAATAAATACTGTAATATTTATAATATTGGTCTTTTGACATTGTGTATCGTAATTTTAGGACCTTTGCGTTATAGGTACTATATATCCACTGATGGTGTCGTCGGTTGCTGAAAGTCCCTTAAAAATCCTTTGCAGCTGCCTCTGTCATTGAGCTGATTTTGTTTTGAAATGAATCCTTTTTCTGATTGTGATTTACGTTGGTTCCTAATTATTTAACCGACTTCAAAAAGGAGGAGGTTCCCATTCGATTGTTTTGCAAAAACAAAGACACAAGACTTATTTATCATTTTGTAGTGTTTTTTTAGAAGACGGTTGTTTTTTTTTTGTAAAAAGTAATAAAAAAATGTTAATGTTCATTTTAATTTGTTGTTTTAAATTCTTGTTGATTTATTATTTCTTGTTATTTTTTTAATATACCATATACAAAATAATAGCTATTCATTCGAATAAGCTGGATCTAACTGGAAATGTAGGTACCTAAATAATGTTTAGAATTGACCTTACCTCTAATCACTCATTCCTGAATGTACAAAAACGAGACAATAAAGTATGGTTAGTAAGATTATTTTTATTGATTATAATAATATGAATTTATTATATGAATTTATCTCAAACGTGTGTTGCTTTATTTTCAATACCTGAAACTCACGATCAGTAAGAACTTTTTTTTACTTATTTATGTAAAACTGTAAAACAAGGAACAAACTATTTTAGTGAATCCCATCTTTTCAGGACAAGCATTAAGAAAGATCGGACACATTATTCATGAAATACCTACATAAAATTTCAGAACAGAGATTCGATAGCGGGTTCGATTACCGCCTGAAAATTCTTTTAAAATTTGAATTAGTTAGAACATCTATTACCTCGTCCTTTTCCTAAGGAAGGAGTACTTACGTACACGTAAGTCCACATAAAAGATTCCATGTACATGGAATCTTTTTATAATACCTATTTATGATTTTAAAAGAGACTTCTTTGTAAAAGTGTTTTTCTCTTGTGGTGTACCTACAGAAGATTTTCTACCAACAGCGATATCGTATTTACGGTAGCCGTTTAGCATGTTACTTTATTTACGGATATTTATTACAGAATACAAGAAGTAGACGACAGTTTCTTCGAAAAATTTGGTTCTATACTAAAACAAGCTTCGCAAAAGGCAGCATTAGAGGAAGCTACACCGTTGGCACCTTTGAAAGAGGCTGAAGAACAGGATGGGGAACAGAAAATTGAAGGAGATTTACAGGCGGAGAGTAGAAGCATCTTACGTGACTCCGATAGTGGGAACGAGACCCTACTTGACACAGATTCTGAACCTGATGAGCATGACAAAATAGATCGATACGCGGAGGCTGTTGGCTGGAACGTGAGTATCCATAATCCCTAGATGTCATTATTACTCAATGCATCTATTTATAACTCATTCGCTTAAATTATAGTGTCTCAGTTGTCTTTATTTTGTCAAATCATTGAGTACATAAACCAACATACCGTTTAACTAATTTAAAAAAAAAACTTTGAGAATAACATTTTAATTTTTCTTTTATGCTACGGCTACACTTTTCTTCATGCGCTCTCTGTTGCTCAGCGAGTAATCGAGGGGTGTGCGAGAGAGAGCGCACGAAGAAAAGTTCGCGATACCGCGAAGTGGTAGCATTATAGCATTTAACACAACTAACTATTTACAGTAGGTACTTATCTACTTACATTATTGCATAATTCGATTATTGTGTTTCACACTTTCTATCAGCATCATAATAATATGGATGATTGTTGTAGGTATAAGAATGGTTGGTTCATCGTGGATGATTGTAAAACAATCAAAAACGGTTGGGCGTGGTTGGTTAATCAGTTTGGCACTATCATTTTATTTTTGCCTGATAAACTGTAGGGTCAAGACCGTGATGTGTTAGAGACAAGACTCGAGATTATGATTATGTTATACAATTACCTACTAGAACGAATTCTGCTCATCTACTATAGTGAGCCAAACTCTTGCGATTGTTTGAAGTTTAGAAGTACTTATAGGAAGAACTAGCCGTAATTTATTTACACGATTTGACCTATATCCCTAAATTGGTTCTGCAGGAAAGTGAACAGACAATAAACATTTCATCGGGGCGGAAATCACTGCTCTCGTAAGCGTAACCCACGAGTTAGCCGAGTGTCGTTACGACATCCGTGATATTTTTAGGTTGCTTACTGAACTCCAGTCAGGCCTAGCTTCTAATTGAACTAGACATTGGGCTATACCTATCCTGGGAAAGTGTGTCACAGTTAATTTTGGGCTCTGCTGAAACGGTGCAGTGACATTAACCTGAGGTATTTGCTATCATGGGCAATATTCCAAGGTGGTGTCACGATTGCATCGCTCGCTACGCTTAACCGTGTTATTGTTCTTGATTAAACGTTCGTATGTGAATGCGTAGTGGACAGTAGAATGGAACGCAGGACCTTCATTTATCTCAATAAAATCAGACGGCTCGGCTGTGATATAAAATACGTATGAATGAAAAGCACCTATATATCTATGGTTAACTGCAACAGCCATTCTTTAATGGTGCACTGCTGCACCTGGTTTATTGTTGATGAAGAGCATGCAAATGCTTACATATATCTAGCTGATATATAGTGTACCTAGTGTACACTTCATCAATGGTCCTTGTATAACCTCATCCTTTTCTCTGTAGTATAATTGTGTGGTCTCAATCACACAATGGTCGCGATACTCGCCCGTGTTCCTGGCACGCATCCAGCTGATTTTTACTTTTCTCGTTTTATTTTGTCAACTTCCTTACCAAGGTTGATCTCAATGACCGTGGTCGTCTCCAATGCGTCATTTCCAATGTCATTCCCCTTTTCTTTAAAGTTGGAATTTCTAACTAGAAATTCCAACTTTTTCCGTTTCTGCAGGCGTAGCATGGCGCTTTCTATCTCTACGAAGAATAGACATAGCTTTTTCTATACAAAGTGACAGTTCGTTTTGACATCGACCGTAGAAATCTTTCTACAATCTGTCATTTTGTCTTTCATTTCTAACGATCTTTGTCTAGGTCTTTTTGTACGTAGACTATTTCGGAAGAAAGTTTTCTATCCTTACTGTCAAAATCATACAGACAACCGATAAATCCTATGATAAAACAAAGAATTCTGAGTCGAATAATGAAAAGAGTGAATTTCGTATTAAGTGCAGTTGACTCTTTCTACTTTGCTGCCGTTTCGTACTGTCTACTGTCTACAGGAAACGTTTTTTTTGTCTACTCTTCCGTCGACAAAACAGTGCTCATGCTACGCCTGCTGCTGGTTCACATAATGACGTCGCCATAATTGCAGATACAGATACAGTAGATACAGTACAGTATTGCAGATTGTACAGTATTACAGTATTGCAGATACAGTACCAATTTTATCTGTGAAGCGGAGATCAAACCAAGTGGTTCGTGAGTGCTTGGTACAGGGGTCCCTAATTCACAACATCCGCTTTGGAATGTATTGAGCTTATAATACAGAAGCGAATATGAAGAGCTGTTAATCTGTAGCCAAATAAGATCAACTTCAAAACTACCTTATTATTGGTACATTCTATCTCAATGCCTCAAAGTACTTTTGTTTTGCATCATCTAGATTTAGACAGTTATACGCTTGATGTATTGCCTGGATATTCTCAAGATGCATTAACGTAATCTCTAGTCGGGGTTCTAGTATAAGAAAAGCGTAGGATACAGTTACACGTAGGTTCAGAACTACTCATCTACTCATAACTAAACTAATCATAATTTTGTTTTAAAATAACATTACATCGCGCCTGTATTCCCCGCCAGTTATGCTTTAGTGCCATGTAATAGGGGAAGCCTATTGCCATCAACCGGACACAAATCCAGACTCCGGGCTGCCACGTAATTTCTGGCCCGACTCAGGAATCGAACCTAGGAGCATATGTTCCGCAGTAGCGCTTGCAACCACTAGACCAATGAGGCTGCTTTAATGTGATATAGACGGCTCATTAGATATAAGCAGCAGGTTGGTACTTGATTTCTGATTTTGCACAGTGCACTTGATTTCTCCAAACAGCACAATATAAGATGGATGTGTGATTTCAAGTCCGATTTACCATTCTAGACTCCAGATTCTGGAGTCTAGAATGCAATGTTTAAGGCCACAGACTGTTAGTTATCCGTAGTGCTGATCATTCAGCACTACGGATAACCTATGATATAACCTAATCCTGATGAATGTTGCTCGCTATTAGTCATGTGTGAGTCGTGTGTTCGATTTAAAACACCGGGCCGCAACAAAAAATTAACCAAATATAATTTACCCGTCGCTTGTGAGGCCTTCTCTTAGATATTATATGAGATTCTTATTTAAATAAACTTCAACGTGTATATTTAGCTGAAGCAGCACGTCTTAAATTCTAATCTTGTTGAGAATACACTTAAACAGTTAGGTACGTACTAGCGCCTACTGAAGTTCAGTTATGTAAATAAATTGGCAATAATGTAAGAGAGTAGTTTCCGATCCCGGCATGCCCAAACGCACGCGGTTAATAAAATAAATAAATCGTTCAGCACGCGCGCCTGTTGCCCTGCTAACTGGGAACCTTGGTTTCTGATTGTGTGTTCAACACGACTTACACGTATTATAAACACTACCGGGAAGTTTTAGGAAGCTTTGTTATAAAACTTTTTCATCTAAAGAGTGCTTGAATAGGTACCTATTCGAGCACGCGTTACCTATAACTGTTGCTTCCCGCCTCGTCTGAGGGGCTGATTTCAGTTGGAGCGGCTTTTTTAGTTCAGTCTTCATCATGTATAAAGACAACATATCACTCTCGGTAGGATATAACGATAGTCTTTTTCAATTGACAGTTTTTTGAAGCATTTAGTAATCCCTCGCAGACGAGGGGTTTTAATTTAGAGGACACACGTTTTTGTAAAAAAAAAGCTAAGAGGAAAAGCTTTAGGTGAAATGACGAGACTGATACCACATAATATCATCAGCACGAGTAAATAGGGTGGGTCTTTTTCTCCATACAAAAAGTCATAATTCAAGGTTCGGCGCTCGTCTATTTCCTCCTCCAATATTCGACCAATTTGAAAGATATTTTATAAATTGAATAAGAAGGACCCTCAGAAAATGCTCAAAATTGCCTGTTTAGACCGCTGTCATCAGAGGCCTATTGTACAAATTTGACAACTATAAATGAAAAAAGAAAACATAGGGGCACAGTAAATATCCTTCTTATTCAATTTATAAAGTATCTTTCGAATTGGTCCAATATTGGAGAAGGAAATAGACGAGAGACGAACCTCGAATTATGACTTTTTGTATGGAGAAAAAGACCCACCCTATTTCCTCTTAATTGCGTACTTAACACACTTTCAATTGCAATCTTAATGATTTTGAAGAATATTGCTAATCCAATGTTTCATAAGTTCGAAAAAAAATTTGCTCTTCAACGTAAAGAAAGCAATGAATGTTGTTGAACTGTCAAAATGAAAGCCATTGCTACTGGTAGTGTGTTACGCAATTACTCCGCGGGTAGGTGAGTAGTACTGTTTTATATTGTAATAAAAATTAAATTTATTAAACGCCACAACGGCCTTCCTCACGATTTATAGTTTTGGTTCAAGTGTTATGTATTTTTTTCGTAAGTAAAACTACATTAAGAATTCCATTAAACTTATGAGAATGTTCTGTTGTATATGTTCTTCCTCGCTCTGAAGAGGAACATACTCGTATATTACACCTTCTGCATTAGTAGAGACGGATGTATAGGTATGAGTGCTATAGAGTTGGAGCTAGTTCAGAATATTACGTCAATGCATGGACTTATAACGTTCAAAAGTTTACTTTCTATAGTTAAGGAGGCATATGGAATCCAGCAAAAAAAATGAATAAATTACAATTTTTGTTTTTTGCAAATGTTGCTTGACCACTTTGAGAGTTCAGTTGGTTTTTTCTATAGTAAAAGCGGTGGTGGAACTTATATCAGGATATTTGGTCATTCCAACAAAGACGTCGGTCGAGTGAGACATCACATCAGTGGTGTCTTTAAATATTTTGGAGATCTTTTTATTATTTAGGTGTGCTCTCGCATTCGTCTTCGTTGGCGGCGCTTTGCAAAAATAGAATTTGGCGGCAGTGCGGGTTCAATCCCAAGTCCCAGTCGGCCGGAGCCAGTGCACCGGCAGCTCCCACCACAATCATTTCTCTCCACTTTCCTAGTGTTTTTCTTCCCGAGTATCGACATATCGATAACCTCAAGTGAACCGTTTAAACCGTCACTGAAAAGATGATGGGTTACCTCAATTTTCTCTTTTTATGACGGAGTGTTTACAAGTTGTGTTATAATATATAATAATAATAGTGAATTTTGTGAATATGTGACAGTCAACAATGACTGAATCTTTAGTCAAAATGAATGGCATGGGGACACTTCGGACTAAGTTCAGAGGCGTGAAGAAAGAATTGTTAGAGAGACAGACGAGCATGCTGATCCAGTCTATGACAGTTTGTACATCCTGCACATTTGCAAATTATTTTCGTTGTTTCAGATAATTTTATTAAAAAAATATATAGGTACAGCCGTAAACTATACACACTTTTCCGTGGGTTTTGCAGCAAGAGAAAAAGTATATAATTATAATAGTGTTGTAATAAATCTAATTTGTATAGGGTTTGTAACGTGCAATTATTGCCGATAAACTTGCATTCTTTACTGCGTTAGTTGATAAGAGTGGTTTGAAATTTCGAATAAGCTACGATTCAATTAAAGCCTACGTAGGTGCCTAAATCAATGCTTCAATTCAATTCAGATTCACTTGATAACAATGTGAGGAATATGACGAGGATACTATCATTAAAATAAAGTGATGATTAGTAGCTATTGTATAGATTTCCTGTCAGTTCTAACGACCGGGTTTTTTTAAGTCAACAAACTCATCATCAGCTAGTTTTGACCTACTATTTTCCTCGTACCTGGGTCGCACGGTATAAGATACCTATTTTATTTAAAAGTCGGTTCGTGACTCATGAGCTCACAGAATAGCGACCTTCTTATAAAGTTCATTAGGTGTTCAATCTTCTGCTCTGTGAAAAAAATACAAACCCAGTTATTTCGTAACCAACCGACTGGCTAATCGTAAACACCACCTTTCTATCAGATCGATAGGCTTCCCACTACGGCGCAGTAACCCAACTGGCTTAAGAGGGTCATTGCAAACTCGGTGAGAACTCGTTCGGTAGCTACATTCTTGTTCGGTCGCGCAGTCGAGTCGTTCCGGTGGTGGTGTCGTTTCCAGGACACCCTATCATTCAAAACTGTCGATGATTCATTCGGTTGTGGTTTTAGCTGCAGTGCGGAGGATATTGTTGTGCAGCTTTATACTCGTCGCATCCTGATCCCGTCACCTGGTTTATGAAATTGCGATATTATTATGATTCGTCGGTGAGTGTTACCTCGGACTGTACCGATCTACCTACACTTAAAGCTTTGAATGAGTACACAGTGAGCCAACCACTTTACGTATCTTTGAGCATCATGTTTGTCACGTTTCAAAGTGGCTTCTTACGCAGATTCTAGTCCACCAAATGAGTGGATACCTATGGTATCCTATCTTAAGTGGGTTGTGATTACAAGGAACAGTAAAAAAAAAAATTGTAGGATATTATCGACAGCTTTATCTCTGGATACTCAATATAAAATAACCCACGTGCATTTTGTACGAATTGACTAGTTTTCTTGAGTGGGAGCGGACTGTTACATATTATTTTAACGATTAATTAAAATCAATCAGCGCAACGTTTTCAGTATTTTGTGATAACTTAGAATAATAGTGATGGTCGTGTTTTTGCAATTCAAAACTATTCTTGCCAAAGCGGGTGTGTTTCAGTTGACAAAGGTGTGTCTAAACTTTTTTTATGTTTACGTTTATTAATAATAATGCAGGGAAAAATTCCGGCATCCGTTTCTAGGTACTGTTAGATCAATATTTGCCTTGACTAAGTATATGAGACTAGTTCAAAATCAATGTTGTGTTTTGTAGGTACCTAGTATTTATATAGTTATTCAACATAATCAAATTATCACGGAGGTGGCGCTCATAACTTCTTTTTGTGTCCTGCATGTCGGGTAGTTCGCAATAATAAAGATATTGTCGATTGGGAATCCCTAGGATTATATAACACCTGAGAACAATGAGTTAGAGCTTAAAAAAAGGTTACTTTTTTTTTCATAATTGCATAAGATTGTAATAGAGTTGCTAGTGTTTTATGTAAATTGCTCCAATTATTATCTTGTACACATTATATCTATTTATAACGTTTAATTATCATGCAGGTTATGATATGACTGCAATTGACATCATGTTAGGTACGTATACCTATTCTAAATAAATGTTAATTTCCAGGTCGATGAACTTTATCTGGAAGTACTTTACGAGATATTACACAATGTCGGGGGATGTGACGTAGGGTGCGAGGTGGGACAGCTCGCGATGCTGTCCTACATACAAGAAGCTTTCAAAATAGCTAATGACAAGCACACACAGCTGCTCACACAAGCTGAAGCGAAGGAACCACCAGAACTGATGCTGAATGTTGAAGTGGTTGAAGCGAAAGACTTGGTTCCTAAGGACCCGAATGGTCTGAGTGACCCCTTCGTCACGATATACTTGATGTCCAACCCGACGCATAGGTACAACACTTCAGTCAAGTCTGGTACTCTCAACCCGTTATGGGAGGAACATTTTTCTTTGTAAGTGTATTTTTTAATTATGTTATTGTCTCATTATTTTTAAGAATTATCTATGTAAGAATGTAATTGAGGTAGTTCAAGTCATAACGATACAAGTAGATTAAATCGTCAAATTAACGTCGTTCTCTTATGCAACACTGTTTGACAACGTTATCATATGAACACTGATGCAGTGTTTTCCGAGAAATGTAAATAAGTGTTATGTACACAGATAGAGGCAGACAGAAACAGAGAGAGTTCGTCGATGAAGTCATGTGTGAAAAAAATATGCAGATTAATGGCGTATAAACTCAGACCAAATAAAAAACCAAGACAGAGCGCTGCGAACAATACAGTGAAGCATGCCAAAACTACACCTCCGCTCTGTGCATACACGCTCACACGAACTCATGTTTACGAAACGGACCTCACGTCACTCGACAGCGCTATATCTTGTTTTTTTTATTTGGTCTATTATGCGTATAAAATGCATTTACTGATAACTTAGTGCTAAAAGACGCGATAAAATTTGTAATTACGATTCTATTCTGTCTGATTGTCCGAGTAACTGTTTCACATGTACCTAATGACGTAGACAGAGAAATGTTCCACACATCATAGTGAAATGTAGTAGAGTCGAATGATGATGCTATAAAAATTTACGACTCCGTTAGTGCAACTGCAAATACCCGTGGGGCCTTGTTCCTTGGCATACATTTCACACGAAATACCGTTAAACTAATTTATTTGTTGCTTGTTAATAAACGAGTGATTACACAAATGTTTATGTTTTCAGACCTATGCCAGGAAGCGTTCAAGAAGACTCCCTCGTACTGGAAGTATGGTAAGTTCAAACAACACTTTTTATAAATCCTTCCTTTGCCTGTTGAATGTTTATTAAATCTGCGTGACCAAAACAATCGAGTAGGTAACAAGAAAACCCCAAAACTAAACCGAGGGTTGTTCACCTCTGACTCCGTTTACGGCTGTGATTAGCGATTTCACTGAACCGCGTTACCTGTGTTTTAATAGTATTTTTATTAAACGCTGTTACTTTGCACGCAACTATGTGAAACATATTCTTGCCTTTAATTACCCAGGTGACATAAAATCACATATTTACGCCCTAGTAACAAATGCCAATGACTTGTTTACGTATGTACTCATTTATTTATTATAGGTGAATGAGATTATTTTTACCTTTCAGGGACTTCGATCCTGCGGAGACGGTGAAGGAGAAAATGACGAAGATATTTGAAGTGAAAGGGGTGAAAGGACTCCGGAAACTTATGAAGGAGATAGCTATCACTGCTTCTACGGGGAAGCATGATAATGAACTGATTGGAACTTCTAATATACCACTGAAAGTAAGGAACGACTACTACTTTATTCGTCACTTATACATTTCGACAAAAACCTTGTATTAAAAAACATAATGTTGCAGAATCAAGAACAACTAATAATTTCGTAACACAAAATCTATGTTTGAATTTTTAGAGTTTAGACCAATTTTAACCCTTTTTTTTTGAGGGTGGGAAATCATCCAATGACTTCTCCCGCTCTGGGTGGAGCGGAAGGGCGTGTCAGACTTTTACTGACTAAAACCCACCTGAGTTCCTTCAGTTGCCTGTTGCCAAGGTCCCGGTATCCTTGGCAGAGACCAATTTTAACCCTTGAGATGTTTAACAAAGTTGTTTCATTGCAGTCAATTCCCGCGGGTGGGATGACAATGTGGTTCAGTCTCAGCAAGAAAAGCAAACTAAGGCGTCAAGGCGTGGTCAAAGTGAGACTAAACTTCTCTTCAGAAAAGAACTCGCAAGTAGCTGCTCAGGAACACCGACACCTCCTCAGAATCATTCTCCTGCACGAGCTCGAAAACTCTAAGGTCTGTTTACTGCGTAATTATGTAGCCAGTACCTATCGTAATAGACGTAGTAGTTTAAGATTAGTCACCCATACAGTCGTATGCGAGGCATGCATACTAAAAGGATACTTCCTATAGCTAGACACTGACCTAACGTACCATGTGTGAGCTATTATGAGGTAACTCCATAAAAGAACGTAATTATGTTATTCAAACTATTGTTGTAACGACAAGAACTTGATCGATGTCTCATTATGAATGATCTCATTATGCAAACTGCATAATCCTCAGACACCGGTGTCTCACATTCAAGGAAATATGAGCGTATTAGGATGAGATGATGCAGGTAGACTCATTAGTCAATTGTATACACAATTGAAGGTCTCACAGCTATTTTTACTTTTGCATGATTTTATTGACTCGCAGTGATACGAAAAACAATCGTAAAATTGCAGTTTTCGTCACTTTACGATCTCTGAGCGAACTTTTGAATTCGATTGAACTAGATATTACGTCAACTATTTCGAGTTGGAATGTTTCGTTTTATGTTCGTAATAGATCTATCCGTTAGAAGTTTATCAGATAAACCACATACTAACGTTAACTTTTGAGTGTACCCGTTATATTTCCGATCGTAAAAATGTCCCTGTTTGTGCTTCGGGATAAATAAACTGCTAAGGTCATGGTCTGGTTCAGACTAGCGCAGACGAACGAAGTATTAGATAAACAGATTTAACCTTCAATTAAACTTGCATAAGTACCTATACATGTTTAGTACCTATTGATCAGAAACGCTGATTCATTTTTTTTAAATAAACTTTTCCTCTTAAATACTTTAACAATAACTATACAACCTAAAAATAACTAATATCTTTTTGTAGAACTGACATCAAACAGGGTTTTTTTGAAGCTAAATTTTATTGCACGGTCCACTTTTTGAATACTGACGACGACGCGTGTGTTGAAACTAGAACTTGTTTCTCGAAACACTAATTTGCTAATTTTTTTTCTTGGTCAGAAGGTCCAATAACATAATTCTTAAATGAGTTGGTATCTATAATTATTATGTAATGTAACATTTACGTTTCGTCAATGATGTCCTTTCGGTCATCAACCCTGTACAGTCTAGACCTGTTCTTGAACTGGTATACAAGGATTTCCTCTTACGTGATAGCTTATTACCAATAACGGAACACAAATAACAATGAACTTTGTCATTCGTGACTTAGTGAGCAACCGTGTGGAATACCCAATGAGTACCGGTGTTGTATGGTGCCTGTACCTATGTCACGGCGTGAACCTAGTCGCCTGTCATGGTACCTTTGCCATTGTTTATTGTAGTTTTGAAGACTAAGCTGGCATAGGAAGCGATATCTTTTTAGCAGTGGACAGCCGCTATTGACCACTACATTACCTGCGGGGCGAGCACGGCCTACAGTGACATGCCTCGAGTCACACATTTTATCGTAATTTAGCCATGTAAAATGTGTGACTCGAGGCATGTCACTGTAGGCCGTACTCGGGGCCCCTGCAGGCGTAGCATGAGCACCGTTTTGTCGACGGAAGAGTAGACAAAAATGACGTTTCCTATAGACAGTAGACAGAAAGAGACGGCAGCAAAATAGAAAGAGTCAACTGCACTTTTTACGAAATTCACTCTTTTACATAATTCGACTCAGAATTCTTTGTTTTATCATAGGATTTATCGGTTATCAGTTTGATTTTGACAGTAAGGATAGAAAACTTTCTTCCGAAATAGTCTACATATAAAAAGACCTAGACAAAGATCGTTAGAAATGATAGATATAATGACAGATTGTAGAAAGATTTATACGGTGGATGTCAAAAATGAAGAAACGAACTGTCACTTTGTATAGAAAAAGCTATGTCTATTCTTCGTAGAGATAGAAAGCGCCATGCTACGCCTGCAGGCGTACCCTTCAGGGATTACAGGCGTGATTTTATGTGTTATACTATATCACTAGGTATTTTGTTGTAACATGTCTCAGCAGGTTACTGAGGTATGAAAGATGATAACGCTTTTGTGTGTAACTGTCAACCGAGGAATATCTGGCTAATATACCATGTTTGCATGGTCGGTCCGCAGGTGGCACCATACTGGTGGTGCGGCAACTTCAGCGCCGCCGCCGAAGCGATCCTGACGCAGCACGCGGCGCAGTCGGGGCTGAGCGCCAGCGACAACACGCTGGCGCAGTGGGCCGTGTACTGCGCCGTCACCAACGACCACCCGCTCAGCTTCGCACTCTTCAACAGCTTGCTGGATAAGATCACCAAGCCGCTGCAGTCCGGTAAGTGAGCTTTCTTCATACAATTTTTTTTAAATTGCTTGATGGAAAGCGATGGATAAGGTCTACGATGGAACGAGCGTATCCATAAGATAGGATCACTCTTTGAAGGCAGAGGGGTGACCTTTATCATCATGATTCTATTATTATCACATCCAGCGAATTCCCGCGACAACAGAGAGGTTATCGGTCCATCTTGACCTGAGTTCGCTTTACATAATTTAATTTGATGATTATTGATTGATAACTTTCTAACTGAATCGTGTGTGTATGTTTTCAGAAAGTCTTTTGAATACCTACCAATCGAACCGGTACTATCCAGTACCTATTGATAATCGAAGATGAGTCGAATCCACTTCAACGTTTTGCCGTTTTCTATTCCAGGTCTAGTAAATGAAGAGGACGTCAAGCTGTTCTGGGATGGCGCGAGGAAACTCCTCCCAACATGCTACAGTCACATTAGGAAACTAAGGAAAAAGACTGCTGGCGACAAAACTGTCATGAAGACGCTCAGAGAAGTCCTCAAGATTCTGTACAAGTTGTCCGTTTTGGATGCTCCGGAGAGTTTAGACTTATTCCCAGTTAATTTGTACGGATGGCTTACGGAAGATATGGGGAAGTTGACCATACAGATAGTGTTGGAGCAAGCAGTGATACAGGGAGCATCGGACTGGTTTGTCCACATACTGGAAAACAACGAGTGTAAGGACGAAACCGAGGACAAAAGACTGCAGCATTTGATCAGAGCCATACAGTTGGTTCGGTCAGATCTGCAAAGAGCCGTCGAGTATTACGACAGAGTTTTCGTTGAGTAAGTATATTCATCATACAAAAAAGCGTTTACTCATACTGTAGTCATAACTATTTTTAGCACAATTTTCTTTGTTAATATGATTATTATGCAAATGATATTTATTGGTTCGATAATTCCTTACTGAGTAATGAGTCTGCGATACTGCCGAGCATGGGTTCGATTCCCAGGCTGCGCAAACTGTTATTGAGTTTTGGGGCCAGAAATTTCATAGCAGCACTGAGTTTGAATTAATGCCCCAAATTTAACCGAGCTAACCAGTGAGCGCTGACATGAGATTTTCACCAATGAAACCCGATCAGTACTTCTAAACCACGTTCAAGAGCTGTCAGTATCATAATTGTTTTGGAATTTTAACACTGACACTTCTTGAACGCGGTTTAGATGTGCTGATCGCGTTCAGTTTCTTTGGTGAAATCCGCCCTTAGAAATAACTGGCAAAATTCGGGGGTAACTGTACTTGGTGTTATGTATTTGTGTGAAAAATATATTTATTGGAGCGTTAATTCTTTACAGGGTAATGAGCTTCCCCTATTCAAAGACGCTGTACGGGTTGTACGAAAGCAAGTTAGCCTCATTGGTGGAGTCAGAGGTAGTCGACGTATGTAAGAGTTTGAAGAGGCTGCGGTACAGTGAGGGGTCCACGACCACGCTGGCTGGAGGCATCAATGGAGAGACGGGACTTGGGGCTTCGTCAGTGGGTTCAGAACCCCTGACTATGGGGACCACGCTGTTTGAATTGTACCTCACTCTGCAAAGGTTCTTGACGTGAGTATCAACATAATATACGTACATAGCCTGTTAAAATCATAACCCTCCTTTAGTTTTGCTGTAGTCGGGTGAAAATGCAATCGGCACGTGTTATTCTGTAGTTTCTGCCTTTCCCAACTTAATGGATGTACTAGCTTCCGCACGCGGCTTCGCACGCGTGGTATGTCGTTAAAAAGTATATAATAGCCTATGTCCTTCCCCAGGATGCCATCTATATCCTTGCTAAATTTTGTCGAAATCCGTTCATTGGTTTAGGCGTGAAACGATAACATACAAACAAACAGACAGACAGAGTTACTTTCGAATTTATAATATTAGTATGGAAGTATGGATTAACATACATGACAGATATCTTACATATTTAAGTAACTTCATTACTCATTTACATGTAAAGTTTTAAAACTGTGTACAAACTAGAGTCCGCAACACCACTAAAGTCCATTTGACGCGGCGCTAGTGTCTATGTTATTGGATCTCATTGCATCTAAAAAAATGTAGTATCACAATTTTCCGCGTGCCTTGTTCCGTGGCGCGCACTCTGTACATAAAGCTTCAATGCCGTTTTGTTGAATGATTCACAAAACTGCCTTTTATATTTCTTTGTTGAATGAGACAGTTATTCATAAGATAATTTATATAGCTCTCGTATTATTTAGGCCTCCTTATCTTATTTACGCGATAACATTTCTCGTTATTTAGCATGAACACATACTAAAAAGTTTTATTACTCATTATAATCTTTGGAGGTAGACTATGTCCTACATTTAGAGCCTAAATCATTCAACTGAGCCTATCGCAGTCCACTGCTGGAAATAGGCCTCTCCCAAGCTGCGCCACAACACCGTATCCTCCCCCTTCCGCATCCAGTCCGTCCCACCCACCGTTTTAAGATCGTCGGTCAATCAATCATATCTTATGACACAAAAATTTGTCTATGGAACATAAAGTAAACATATTATTGTAATCGATTTTTCGTCACAGTATTTGTAAGTCATCAGACTCAAATATTAGTGTTGCTAATGCAATGTGTGCTTAACATACAGTAACATAAAGTAAACGACTCATACAATGGACTTAATAGCCGTGTAATCTTGTTAAATATTTAAATGCACGGACCGTCGCGTCTACCATATTTCTTTGTTTTTTAATCGCGTGAAAAATGACCCATGATTATATTGTGTATGAGTCTTATACCTATATGTATGTCTGTGAAAACATGTAAGTAAGTATATATATTTTGAAATGTTTGCTAAACTCTTAAATCTGAAGTGTTTGCATTATTATCTCTATTTACCTACGTTGCTTTCATTACCTACATATACGTGCCAAGAAATTCATGTACCAAATAAAAAAAATACAATTCTGAAGTGTTTACTCTATTGTTCCCTTTATTTACGTTTCATAATTATGCTGTGGCACTATCTGAACCTCTCATCATTCTCATTACAGATTAGGTCAAGGGCTGAATGAAACCGACTGGCAATCATACGCCATATCAAAATTCCACTCATGGTTCTTCGGTGGCGTGGCCCAATGGTTAGACATTGCCGCATACAAAGCACTCACACGCATAGAGAAGGCCGTAGACCTTGACAACTTGGTCCCAGTGGATACTAACGTGAAGTATAGTAGTTCCGGAGTTGATACCTTGGCTATATTCTATCAGATCAAGATCTTCTGGCAGCAGCTAGCGTGGCCCGATGTTGAGGGCTGTTATACGTTTGTGGCTAAGATTATCGATGTAAGTATTTGGTTGATGATGTAAAGTTTAATTAAAGTTTGATGTATTTGGATAATAGCGTTTTACGAAGAAGTTAATAGTATATTTTCGTTACCAATATTTTTTTACTTAATTAAACTGCAGCTGTGCTTGTGGTAGTTTACAAAACTTTCGCCAAAATTATTCTCAATCCGAAAAATTGTAATGTTTAATTCGTACCAAAACCCTAACCAAAACCTTCCTGTCATCTTTAGGATATCTGCCGCTGCTGCGTATTCTACTCAGACAAGATGGCCGGCCGCGTGGACAACGTGGGCCACGTGTCCAACGTGTTCGAGGAACGCTTCGAAGTGACCATCGAGTGGTGCGTTGCCATCAACAACATCGACTACGTGCGCCAGAGCCTCACGCCCTTCGTGACGGAGCTCGGCATGGACGAGATCATACAGAAGATGTGCGAGGCCAGGTCGCCCATGGAGGCGCAGAGGTGGGTTTTATTTAATTAAAAAACTCAGCCTATCGCAGTCCACTGACATGGCCTCTCCAAGGTTGCGTCATAACATGGGTCTCCGGCTTCGGCGTCTGTTCCAGACGCTTTTAAAGGTCTTATGTACATCTTTACCAGGGGGCGAGACGCTCCGTAGTTATGCAAGCGTAGCATGCCGAGGATTCGGTTGTTCCATCGTCCACTAGTCCTTAATTTCTATTGCCACCAAAAAATATTACCTACCGCTTCTGAAAACCAGATCTTTTGATCAGGAAATCATACTGGCCATGTGGATGCTGTGATTATTAAAAACAAGTCAAACACCCCATAATAAACATTATTAACCCTAATTTTCAGATGTAAGGAAACGCTACAGAACGTTATCGCCAATGCAATAGATACTGTAAGAAATAAAATTGTGGATCTCCTAGAAGTTATGGTTAAAAAGGTGAGTTCCAGGATCACAGCAATAGTTTTAAAAATCATCTATAGACGCCCGCATTAGTTAGTTTGTTATAGGTTTGCGCGAGGGATTTTTGTAAACGATCAAAAAAGGGCATACAAATTCGATGATCGTAAACTTATAAATGACTGTCACTGTTTCAGATGATGCCATCCATTACCCGTTTCTTGATTGAGGGAGCAGAACTCCTCCATCAAGACTGTTCAAGCATGGACCGCGTTATGCGCTACCTAGAAGCGAACTTAGACACTTTATTCCAACACTTGAACAACGAAAACTTCTCTAGAACACTTGAAATCGTATGGGAACAACTCGGTGAAGTTTTATATGAACTTATACAGGCTAATTTAGAGGTCAGTTGCATTTTTGTGTGTTTATTTTCTAGATTTGAGTCTAATTTAGCTAACAGCTGTATAATAGCATTGTTTTAATACTCTTAACTTTCTAATCAGCTGTAGTTTTTTTATAGTCTTTGTAACTAGACATGATCCATTTTTGTGTGTACACGACCGCCATTCAATACTAGTTTGGCACGATTTCAATTGATCTGCGATGTTGCGTCTGCGCAGGTTGTACTACTTTCAGTTCAGTGTCCTCGTACGTTAAACAAAACTCATGTCTAATTTCGAGGACTGTTACCCATACCAACTTATTTAATATACTACTTTACCTTTTACTAATTCAGTTAACATATTTTAAATATTAATCCTTGACATATTGTCATAACTTACATAAATGCAAACACATATTCATTTCATAAGGTTTTTTTCTACAGGATTCACACTGAACAAAATAACTCTCTTACAATACTAACCCATTATTAATTTTCGTTTGTAGAAAGAGAACATCTCCACCCGTATTCGCTTGTTTAGGCGTAGATATTTTGGAAAAAACAAAGTATCCCCCAACTATATTATGTTCAGGGTAAATAATATTGCATTTGTATCGCACGCTATTGCAATTTTATTATTTAGAAGTGTGCACTACACAAGAATTTTGTTTGATTGAGTAGTAACTTAAGAATTCACTGAAATATTCAGAAAAAATAACTTTTTGAAGTAGTAAAATCTGCTTCCTAGTAAGCAACTAAGCTGAAATGGTAGTTAATTTATTTATAATTTAATCAGTAACAAATGACGGCGTACAAATGAAGATTAATCGTCATTTGTTCTTGGTTAACTCATTTTATTTGCGCTGTCGTTTGAAGGCCACACGGCGTAATAAATTACCGCGAAGCCAGAGATATAGAGAGGACTCATTATAACATTAAGTACATATCCGCAAAACTATTCAAAGTTATTGTTTATAATTTGTTTGCGGTTTTAGTGTTCGTTTCGTTATTTTCCGACCAGTTTCGGACTCAAAGGGAGCCTGGGAGGTGACTTACTCAGGATGTCGCTTCAACTCCATTTGAGACCGATTTTAGTCAGAAAACCTAGAAGCACTCCTTACCCGAATCGTAAACAATTATTAACATGAATGTGTCAAAAGTTAAAGAGAGTTTTATTGTTGTTTTCTTTAGCACCGAAAGGCAAAGATAACTCGCTATATCGACCCGCGCCGCTTGAGCAAATCGGCAGCCGCCAACCTCGAAGCGGTAAACTATAGTCCTAGCAAGCACCTTGTTTATGTCACTGTCTTATGTTGTTCTTAGCCCAAGTTTACGCTTATTTTTATACATTGCGGACTGCTAACAACAGCGTCATATTAAGTTAGCTAGCGAAACTCCATAGACGTGATGGTTATATATGGATATCTAACCTAATTAAGGCGAAAAAAAAAATGATTTAATGATAATATATTTATTGGGGTCAACGAACGGTATGCCAGTTTTTTTACAATAATCGGTAACTAAACTCTTTACTACGACGAAGTTTAACATAACTTCACAGACGAAGTTATGTTAAACTTCGTCTGTGAAGTTTACACAAAAAAGTCTAATTTTGTAAACTGATATTTCAAGTTACTACACTACCTACGGTCGTTGACTCCAAAATAAATATATTCTCCAAAATAAAAATCATTTACTTTTTCGTTTTTATCATGTTAAGATATATCGATACCCATCACGTCTGCGGAGTTTTGCTTGCCAATTTAATTTGACTCTGTATACATTGCGGACTGCTAACTATAAACAAATAGAAGGCACGTGCGAAATGCGTAATGTATGTAAAATGTGAAACGACTTCTGGACTTGGCTTCAATGTTTCGTGTATGGTGACTAGAATGTTATGCTAGTTGATGATCAAGGTCATTGACGGCATATGTTAGAGGTCTAAGCTGTTCTCGTGTATCAAGTTGTTTGTTCGCTTTTAAAAGCTTAATTTCCGAAGAATGTGAAATTGTTGTCCGTCAGTCTTGTTATCCTTCGTCTTGCGTTTTTCCAAATTGTAGCATGTGCGATATTGTCCAGTTACCTATGTAATCTTCAGTCGAATTTAAAAGGAGATGCAATAAAATTATAATTCCAGCTTTACAATATCTCTGATACAAGCTAAGGTTTGTATTAATAGGTAGTATTATTGCATGATCAGCATGTGTTTTACATACCATGCGAACATTTCTAAAGCCCCATCCTCAACATGTGCATGAGTGGTGATGGTTTGAAGATAATGACCGCTTTGTATCGTTTAATACCTACTAGCATCGTGGTGATGGGAAACGTCTTAAAAGTTTGTTTTTCTTGACTTGTCTTATTTGGTAAACAAATATGTTATATAATGATTTTAATATTAAGATAAGTAATTCGAAGGAGTTTTTAATGTAATTTATACCAACACGCGTAGCATGACCACCGTAGAAACAGGTTTTGTCGACGGAAGAATAGACAAACTGAAAGATTGCGATTGTTTATCTGTCATTTTGTCTACTCTTCTTTTTCGCTGAGTATTTGTTTACCAAACAAGACATAAAGAAAAAAATACACCGCACAATTTACCACTATATTGAAACGGAAAGTAATAATGAAACAAAACATTCCAGAAACGCCGGCCACCATCATTCTTCTCGAATCTACACGAATGTGTCAAAATAATGATACGGTCGTTCAGACAAGACAACAAAGATACGTACTCATCGGACACGTTGAAACGTGTCGAGTATTTACTAAAGCTCCATGGTATGGAGACCAGGGAGCTGATACACCAGTTCCATCTCGAAAGGTGGCAGGATCAGCAGACGATACAGGAGCCTAAGATGGGCATGTTGACTGTTAGGGCGCAGTTCATTGAAGATAACTTGAAGATTGAGATTATGAATGCCAGGAATTTGATGCCTGCTGATTCTAATGGTAAGGATTTGTAATTTCATTTGACTTTAGTTCGTTAACTTGAAATTGTAAATATTTGATAAGTATTGCACAATATTAATTACAATCCTGGGTTGCTTTTAAGGGTCCTTAGAAATGGACAGAGTAGAATTGTGAAGCATTTATTTCACACTAAACTTTTTTTTTGTTAATTAAACTTTTTGAATGTTTACGTGGCTGACATTATAGTGACCTACTGCACTGGGAAATGATAAAGTATTATATCAGATTAAAATCGGATAGCATCCAGCAAGACTCAGCTACAATTAGTTTATAACCATTGCAGGTCTATGCGATTCGTACGTACGAGTGGCCTTACTTCCTGAGGATTCGTTCGTGAATGTACAGAAGCCGAAAACGCAAACACATAACAAGAATCTATTCCCGCTTTATGATGAAATGTTCCTAATGTAAGTACCATGCTAATTTACTTGTTTTGTCGGCGGTTAGAACTAATTAATTATTTGTGCCCAACAAATACGGCAGATACCGTCAGAGCCGGCATAATCTGAAGGCCAATTCTCGTGCTTAAAAAAAGTTCTCATTCAAGTCGCAATCTGTCAAACTTGTCAAAAATGTTGGTAATTTGATTGTATTTTTGACACATTGCGAATGTGATGCGAATGCAACCGTTCTTAAAAATTACGGAAATTACCCCTCTGTTTGCGCAACTGCCATCCAAAACTGTAGCCAGAGCCGAATTCCCAGTCTGTCGTACTATAAAAATGCTAAATGCCCTCTGACCGCCAACCCTGAGTGTGATGTGTTTGTAAGATGCATAAGCATAATCAGCCTATAATGTTCCCACGGCTGGGCCTCTCTTCAAGAGTTAATAATAATATTTTACTCCATTCATCTGCAAACCCACTCCGGGTTTGCAGATGAATGGAGTAAAATATTATGCGTATATGTCTGGTGTTCTGTGACAGAAAGTATGCAAGGGAGTCCACTGTTCCATGTTGGTTTTAAATTAAATTACTGTTAACGTAACAACATAATTATTGTTAACGTTATAAGTAATTGTTTCAATGTTAGTTAATGTAATTGGTGTTGTACCGTTTTAATTAACTATACATAAACAAATAACGTTTACCATACGGTGAGATATTATACTAAGAACTGGCACTAGAATAATAGATTTAGTTTTGAAACATATCACCGGTTTGTAGAGTTTTAAAAATCTCGAATCAATATGATTAACCCGTCGTTTCTCGTAACTACAAACACAATTAAAAATACATTGTGTCTCAACGAGATCTACGATACCAAAGGTTAATATTTGATATTTTTGCTTAATATTAGACAGGCAATGAGTGACCACTAAAAAAAATACGCAGTATTGTACCTACATCATAAAAAATCACATTCCTTACAATAATTTGGAGCCACATCCAGCTACGTTTATCTGTGTTGAATGGAAACTTGTTTGTATTTGATGTTTGAGCCCGTGTATCAAGCGAAAATTATTATTATTATAAATAATTATTGTAAAATGTCTAGTTTTTGTAAAACATCTAACAATATTGACTTATACGTTTTAGTTTTAATATTCTCATGTAAGTCAGTAATTGTATTCATATGAGAATAAATTTATCTCAAACCTCGAAATGTACAGACCAAAGGTTTGACGACGCGTGTCGTATTAGGGCTTCCGGAACTACTACTACTGCAACTAGATACTAGTGAACTAGCCGAAGCCAGAAATATTTTGGAACAAGTAAAGACCCAACCAAACCGGTTTTAGGGATGACAAGCGAGGTTTTATTGACCATACTTTTGAATAGTTTTCGGAAGCGATAGCCCAGTGTAGCAGTGACATTGACGTATAAAATACCGATACAGCTAATATTGGAAGAAGTTCATGGATGAAAATAGAGCATAGATGCCGTAGGCCAAATAATGCACATTATTTGGCAGCGTGCCCCGTTGTTTATTTTCTCAGAACTGAATTTCTTTAAATAAATTTTCAAATATTTTGTTATTTCTGTCAATGCTATTTCTTGCAGTTTCAGGGTAATGTCCTCTAATTTAAAATTATAATGTGGCGTTATTAAATAATTGATAAATTATGGCACTTTTGCGTTTGATTGCTATTGCTTTCGAGTTGTATAAAAAAGAGTTACTTATAGTATAGTACACAAAAAATACAGCATTTGCAGACACAAATCTTACAGGCGCAAACAAACAGACTGGCCTAGACAACAAACACCTATCTATGTGTCAAATATAAAATGTTCATGCGGAAAGCGGCTGCCTAACCGTGCCGTTAATGTATCTCTCTTGTTTATACAAACTTCTTTTTAAAGCCCAGTATTGTGCTTCTGTAGGGCAAAGGCCTCTTGTCATACAGAGAAAGCACGAGCATTGCTCACCACGATTGCTTGAGACGGGTTGGCGATTTCAAATGTTGACGAGAGCCTATAGACAAGTGACAATCGCTTCGAAAGCGTTTCGTATTACTACAACGGCTTTCAACAGGATTGACATAAGCTTTTCGATAGCTTATGTCAGTCCTATACATTTTTGCCTTTTCCATCATCGTTATCGCTGATAGAATATCACTTTGTCTAGGGCCTCTGAGGGCCTGGACAAGTGACAATCGCTTCAAAAGTGTTTCGTATTTCTTTCTACAACGACTTTCAACAGGATTGACATAAGCTTTTCGATAGGTTGTGTCAGCCCTATACATTTTTGCCATTTCCACCATCGTTATCGCCGATAGAATGTCACTTTGTCTTTGTCACTTTGTCTAGGGCCTCTGGTTACGTAAATATTCAACTCCTACAATAATCTATCCACTTTCTTTATCTTCCAGCCCTCTAACACCAGAACAACGGCGCATACCCGACGGTTTGATCCACCTAGTAATAAAAGACAAGGACATGTTCAGTGTCAGCAACACATTCGTGGGCGAGGCGTACTTAAACTTCAGCGAGGTGCCCGACACGCCCGCGCCTATCTCCAGCCTCCCGCAGCAGTTGTTACCGCTCTCCAGACCCACCAGTATAGGTCAGTACAACATATAAATAGTTTAATTTGTAATTCGTTCTCCTCCCGTTATCAATTTATTTGCAAAAAGTAAAATAGCAAAGCAAAATAGTACCTATTCTTTTTTTTTCCAATTATTAATCATTTTTATTCCATACAACTCCTAAAAGCTGTTATATCAAGTGTATATCATTAGTAGGTGAAAACCATAGAAGCGATGGATGGACTGTGTGAAAGATGATGCGGCTAGAAAGGGGGTGATTCTAACCATATCGTCTTTCACACAATCCATCTATCGCTTCTTTGGTCTTCACCTCACCTACTTAGTATATCCTGTCTCATGTAACAAGTACCTACCAAATATTATGTGATCATATTATTATGCTTGCCAAATGCGCGATGTAGAACTATTCTATGACGTTAATGCAACAGTGGCGACATCTACACTCTGCCGTACGCTGTGTGACTACGTAGTGCTTATTAAACTGTATAGGTGTCGCTACAAATTATTCATATCGATGGTGCCAAGATTTAAAATGAGTTCACGATCGGTTGTATTATCATAACGATTGTTTGAGCTCAATAAGTATCCCATAGCGGCTAAGTAGAAAAATGCTACATTTTAACTATTTTAAACGATAATATAATTTGTTGCAGACGGTGAAGCTATCAAAGCGTTAGAAACCCGGCAAGGCGACAGACAAGCTAGAGACTTCATCAAGAAACAGAGAGCTAAGTTCCCTGGGACAAAACAGTTCTTCTCACTCGGCTGAGAATCAATACTACTTCCTAATACTTAGGATTAAATAAAGAATACAAGTATCTGAGCTGTAAATAGCAGGAGGTCTGGCTTCCAATTTTGTTCAACTGAACTAATTTCTAATGCAATATTGTACTGAGTATATGAGTTAGAGGTTAGAATTAAATTAATTAGCAAGTAACAGACCCGTTTTGTTTATTGCGACTGATTAAATTATTACATTACCTACTTAGTTTATTTAAATCATGATTCAACTCACGGCTGTTAGCATAATTCTGCATATTGTATGCACATTGCAATATGTATGAAATCATCGATATTTATGCAAAACGTGGCAGTCTTGATATTATTATGTCAGTAGCTGAGATTCCAACAATAAAGTATGTGAATGATGCTTGCTATATACATCTCAGTTATTTTCCTAGACTGTATATAAATTGCTTGCTTTTATAACGCACAATATGAGCTCTAGGCTGTGGTATGACGCTCTTATACTAAAACCCGGTACCTGAAAGGCCAACACTAAAATTAAATAATACGCTGTCAAACGCATATATAGGGTGACCGAACTAACAACGGTCAATCAAATTACAACACTGCAATATGGATCTTTTGGCGCTCGAATGACGTTGTCGCTGGTAAACATTTTTTGTGAAATTTATTGAAAAAACAAGATGGCGGCTTAAGTTCCGATTTCGGCAACTCGCCGAAAGTCTTATCTATACTTGACATGTGATTTGACAAAATATTAAATTCAATAGTCTTTCAGTTAAAGGGAGATTAACTCATGTAATATTAAAATCCAAATTAGTCAGAAATATTTCTGGTTTTATTCTTAAAACTAAGGAAAGATTGTACTGTGTGGTTGTATTGTTCGAATGTTAGCGTAATTCTCTTACTTTTGCGGCAAATTTGTAAGGATGTGATGAGTGTTTATGGTTAAACTGCCATTATATATTATTTTGGAACATTTATACTCGTATATCTATGTATGTATGTATGGTAAATGTAGTATTATAGCTATTATATGCATTGATGAGTGTCAGTTTTAAGACTTACAAGAGTGCTTAAACATTGGTCGCTCCATTTGATCGCCGTAGAAGAATGATTTCGTGTGTGCTATTAAAGATTGTCCATAATAAATTGATAGTTTCCACATTAATTTTTTTCCTTTGTAAACTTATTTAAAACATTTAGGTACGTCAATTTATAGAAGGCAATCTAAAGTACCCTATGTATAGAATATTTTTATAAGTAGGAGATGTATATAACGCACTTTTCCGTTTTTACAAAATAAATACATCAGTATTTATTTTGTAAAAACGGTAAAATAGGTTGCAGTTAAGACGACGGCGGCGTTTGAATTTTGAGATTGTTATTGAATTCACGAGTGTTGACTGCTTAAAATATAGGTAAAAGCAATAAATGGATTTTAATAGTGTATGTCGTGTCGTGTACTAGGTGTACTAACATGAATAAAAATAATTGTTTTGAGAGCCTAGTCGACATATAAAAATAATTTAACATCAGAATCCAAATCAAAATTAACTATCTATGAAGTTGTGTGATACACAGAATCGTGACACTTTAATAGCGCGTGTGTGTAGCCCTTAATGTTCGTGAGTCACGGAATTTGAATCTCGAGGGTCTACGGCACCACGCAGGGACAATAAATTATCATTATCATACGTTTTCCTAGTGGTAGACATCCTACCATTATTTAGATCTCATCTCATCAACATCATAATGGTATCTTAGTTTTTATACATGAACAGTAATTTATTGTTTCTACAGATTACGTAAAATTATTTCGGATGCATAATTTTATTACAACTTAGCTCATATGTATGAGTAATGTTAATGTTTGGCACTTATTCACGTAAGATTCTAATTAGTTGTCCATATTACTATTCAGAATCTTAATTAATTCGTTCTACTTTGCGCACAATGACTGAAGTTTGCGAACACTTGATGTACATTTTAAAATAATTATTTTATAGATAGAACGTGTTACATAATATTATATAGATACGAATAAACGATTGGTTGTTGTGCATTAAGTACATACCCATACGAGTGATTTTCCTTTGTTTATAAAGTAGTGAATCACGTTCATCTAAAGAAAGTTTGTATAGGTACTTTTTATACTGTTGAATAATATTGTATACAAGTATATAGATGTGTAGAAATTTTGTAGACGTTGTATTCTGTGATAAAGAGAAGTGCCTTATTTTTTAATTGAGTGTATATTTATTCATCTTAAATCGTACCTATATTATTTTGATCAGAGGGCTTAAAATATTATGGAATAATAGGAAAATATTATGAATCATCGTAAAATGTCACAAACTGACAATTCATAATATGATGTGCGTACGATTCATATTACGAAATAATTCATCTGTTTGACAGTTTTCTATAGAGATTCCTAAAATGGTCCACACATTATGAATTGCTTTTGTGTCAAATTAGAGGAATTACTAATTTGGCCGTTTTAGGCCCCCACGAGTATGTAATACTGCAATTCGTTTCGTTCTAACTGATAGTCTTGAGATATTTGTTTATTTTTATTATTGCTGAGGTATATTTGAGGCATAAGATAAAGAACTATTCCTGTATGTCTATTTATATTTATTTGCAAATAAATTGTTTAAAAATTAAATACTTACATACATTTTATTTCCATACCCCAGATAAAACACAAAGTAGACATAATCCTTCGAGTTCGATTTAAAAAAACTCTTTTCTTAAATTCAAAGAAGATAGCTCGGAGGCCCCTAATTGCTTTGTAATTTCTACTAAAAACCGTTGTGTAGACGTAAGCGAAGCGCTAAACTCGTAAGTATGATAAAGCAAAGCAGGAATGTATAGCTAATGCGAGTTGTTTATGGCAAATTAATTACACAAGACGCCAGTAGATGCTGCTCCCAAAGGTACAGTGTTATTGCTTCATGCATATAAAGTAATAACTGCTACAATCTCTGTACTATTTCACTGGAGTCCATGGGAACATACGGCACGGTATTTTAATTAATTTTATTTTCGTAACTTTTCTGCAATTAAGGTTTTGTTCAGTTGTGCTTGCTTTCATGCTGGGGCCACACTAACGGTCAACGTCAATGCCCATCATCGCCATAAAAAACGCGGTAATTATTCCGATAATTATACCGATAAATTGAGTGGCCGCATTTGAACGGTCAACATCAATGCTCATTTGCCGCCACCCGAGTTATCCCCTAACTTCAAATGCCAATAAGAATGCCGTTGTCAAATTCTCGCGATTTGTTGTGGCTACACCTGCGGTTAATGTCCATCATCGCGATAATCAACGGCGTTTCTAAGTATTGATGTGTAGCTCTGTCCGGCTTCTTCATATTTTTGCTGCAAGGTTTAACCATGACATTGGTGTAAATAACCTGGCATTAACCTACGGATACGGATACGAGTCTCAAAATGATTTCGTAGCAATTTTATGCTTGTCAATCTGCCAGACATCAGATAAATGTTCTAATTATGTACACATCTACCTATATGATATACTAGTCCATCCGCAAGACCAACAGAATACTTTACCTTCGTCATTTAAATCTTTAAACCTGTCATTCAAAATTAATAAAAATGTCACACAACAAAGGGCCAATCGGTCGTGACGGGCGTCGGTGGACACGCGGCCTCGAATGAAACATCTCGGCGGACGGCGGCGCCTTTCAAGTTCCTCCCCTCGCTTTGATCGCGCCGCGCCGACAATCCGCTCGACTACTTATCGGTTCAGATTTATTGTGATTCGGAGGCTGTGGGCCGCGGGGAGTCGCGCTCCGCTACTGCTCTACTCGCCCATTCGTACTTCGGTTACAATGCTTATTCATGTGGGTAATATCATAAACAAAAGTGTTGCTATGGTTTATATTGGGCCGAAGCACCACATAAATCTGTTGATGTCGATTACTTGTAATTACTTCCTTGTTCATAAGTCTTGAATTTTATTAGGGCTCATGAAAGGGTTAATTTTCAATTAAACCATTTAGTGGGTCCTTCAAATACCTACCTGCCACATCCGTATGGCAGGTACATACAATATTCTAGAGCTATTACAAAAGTCTGATTTCAAAACTAGTTTAAAAATAAACCCGATTATTCGTAGAGTTTGTACTAAAAAAAAACTCAAATAGGTACAGAAATAATTAAAATGACCATAACCATACATAACTAATAAATCAGGGTCTTCGTCAGAACCTATCTGATAATTAAGCAAGGAAAATAATTATGACAGTCGTCAGACCCACCATTGTGTCGGTGTATGGGAGATACAAGCATTTAATGATGAGGAATCTAATGTATGTAGGGAGGTGGTTGAGCATCTAAGCTGCCTCGTATGAATCGCGACTTTCGCAGCCTGTTTCCACTTATGTAGGTTGTATTGTTTGATGTTCAATTTGAAAATCAATGTGAAGACGCCAAAGTTTGAAATAGGAGAACTTTCCTTCACGGAGAAGTACGCGCATTCACATCGAAGTCTTGCCTAAACAGGATTCTTCTGCCAGATAGGTACTGTTACGATTGGTAAGGAAAACGATCTGTGTTATACATTATAAGAACAGCGTAGTAATTGCGAGAACACTTACAAACAGTTGCAGCAATGAGTTTCTTTTTGACAGTTCAACAACATTCATTGCGGTATTCACTTTGTATCCGGCAGAGAACCAAAGTTGTCGACATAGCTCACAGAATAAGCAAGCTTAAGTGGCAATGGGCCGGCCATATTAGCCGTAGAACCGATGACCGCTGGGGTAGACGTGTTCTTGAGTGGAGACCGCGAATCGGAAAACGTAAGGTAGGACGCCCTCAGGCTAGGTGGAGCGACGATCTTCGCAGGGTGGCTGGTAGCAACTGGATGAGAGCTGCCGAGAATCGAGCTGAATGGCGTGCAATTGGAGAGGCCTATGTCCAGCAGTGGACTGCTATAGGCTGATGATGATGATGATTCACTTTGTTGAGCAGATTTTTTTTTCGAACATATGAAGCAATGCATTAGAAATATCCTTCAGAGTGCGATTGTATTGTGTTACGTAATTAGGGCGCTGGGCTAGTTTAAGTCATTTCTTGCGCTCCGCCAAGTTTTTTAGTTAGGTAATAAATGAGGTTAAACAAATAACAATAATTACAGTTAAGGTCATCTTAGTGTGCCAGCCAGGGTTGCGGGTTAGTCTGAAAGGGATACCGGGACCTTGCAACAGGCAACTGAAGGAACACGGGTGGGTTTTAGTCAGTAAAAGTCTGACAAGCCCTTCCGCTCCGCCCAGAGCGGGAGAAGTCATAGGATGATGTCCCACCATTAAAAAAAAAAGGTCGTCTTAGTGTAATTTAGTTTATTTATGTATTTTCGTGTGACGGTGTTTGTAACATTAACTTAACACGATTTTCTTCTATAACGCGTTGTCGCCTCAGGTAGGCATTTATGGGGCAATATCCGTTTTACAACTCATTAATTTTGCCTAATGAAAATTAATCATAAATAAGACTTAAAGGTGAACATAAATATTATTTTCTATTAGAATCTATAACGTGAAGAAAATCATAAAAACTGTCACGTTCCTGAAACCAAAATCCTTAGTTGTTAGGTTGTTATGTAAAAAAAGGAAAAAGCCTCTCACAAACGCAGTTAAAACTATATTACAGCAATATATCTGTCACGGTTGTAACCCCGGAAACCGATTCCCGGAGGCGTAGACTTAGATGTAACCGTTGACCTTTGGCACAGTTCACCTACGATTATAGCTAGGTAATTTATTTTGTGGTCACTCTCGACGATTATCCTAACGTGATGTGCGGCAAGTCTTTTACTGAACACAGCTTCTCCGACCCGGGGATCAAACTCAAGATTTCACAGCGATAAAAGAAATAGGTACATCGCAATTTACTCCTCGATGTGATTCCGTCGGGAAGTGTACCGATCTTTGGCGTCACCGAGAATGAGTAGGTACCACATATTTTTTGCCTCCATCAGTGCAAACCTCGGTAGCGACTGGTGGCTTCTGTAAGAAGTGCCACCATTATTACTATGTTCGCGAGGTGACTAGCGGTTTATTACTTGATGCTACTTGTACCGATTGTACCTATGACAGGCAGGTACCCATAGCTTCTACGTATACAAAACTAGTGTAGTTCGTGTTTATCTAAAGTCCGTTAGATGTACTAAACTTAGTTATTTATAACTTGGATCGCGAACTTCTAAGAGTTTATATCTGGAACATAAAACGAGCTAAATGTGACTGATGCTGTTGTATTATAAAATTAATGTGGCGCAATTTACCGCCTGCAAGAGCCCGACATTTTGCCAAAACATACTTGAAATATTATGTTTTCACGATAGAGAAACAATAACAAATTACTGTAACAACCTAAAATACAGACTAAAATATTTAGGTAGTTTATAAACACTCCTTTTGCTTAGAGAAATAACATGCTAAATAATTATATTTGGCGTTAAGTCATAGATCAGAGTTGTTTTAAACTGAACCCTAGTTTTAGAGCAAGAGTAGGTATATTTTATATTTATAGACTAAGTAGGTCCAAGTAGGTTCATAGAGCCATTTTCTCAGACGTGAAGCTACCACCGTCCTGCCTGGGGCGGGCAGATTTTTTTTCCGCGGCTATGGTGTTTTGCGCTCTTGAGAGAATACTGTTTGATGTTTTTCCTAATATTTCTTTAGCTGTCTGTATTTGAAATCATACACTTCAGTCAGTGTAAAATCCATGTGGATTATAGACTTTATAGAACCAGACGCTGCTAAAACACTTAAGTTATTCTTCTTAGTTTGCAGTTCGGCAGGAGATGAACTCACTATCTACGTGTAGTTAGTCGGAATACAAAGCAGTTAGCTCGTGTCCTCTCACGAAACAAAGTTTTATCATCATCCGCCACTTCGGGGCGGCAAGATTGAGTAGCAAAGTACACATCTTTGTGGTTAAATATTCTTACTATCTTTGCTCTTGTTAAAGTTAGTCGAGTGATCCCTATTAGTAGGTACTTACCTAAGTCTCTTACTTTTTAGTAATTAATATGCTTGTTGATTAAGTTAATTGTGGCTGTGATCAACTTATCCATTATTATACCTACTGTCTAATTCACATAACTTCTTGACCATACTTTGTTAAAAGTGTAGCCAATATTATAGCCAAGTCTATATAGACGGATCTTCATCCTATGACTCTTATTTTGTAGTGGAAACTGTCTTGCACAAGGTCATTGCAAAATTCTACCTATTGGTTGTAGGTAATAAGGTACATAAAGGCTTACTTGCGAATATAGACAGTATACCTCCTACAAAAATAAAACGAGCAGTCACTTGTCTTTACAAAGTATCTTCATTATCATGGAGCTTACTTACGTTTGTTGCATTACCGGCTGCAGTTTGTTTATTCAAAGTAGATTCAAATGGCTCGGAAAAACACTAGAATATAATATTTTCATTTATCTTTGTACTTTTCCTTTATGATGCAGTGTCCTTGTGTTGGAGAGCTGTTGACCGGCGTTCTACAACTTCATATTATTGGCATCGTTAGGAGATTTGCATTTCCCGTTCTTAAGAGAAAATCTACCTACCTACGAGTGAAAGACTCGTAATATTGTAAATTACAACCTAAACAGATGCAATCATAACTCCGAGTTCTTTCATTTTCCCTTATTCCTTATTGTGTTGATTAATTGATTTGGTTCTCTTTGTTATTTAGGACCTGTTGGTTGGTACTCTCCGTGATAATGGGTGGCTTAACACGTAACGTTTAAGGCTCCCACAAACAGGCGCGATATCGCGGGCGCGACAAGGGTAGCGCTGCCTGTCACGCCTGCGATATCGCGCCAGTTTGCACGAGCCTTTATATAGCTTTGTAGTTATTGCGTCCCATCTTCTTGTGAGGACTAATGGCAGATTCCTGTAATTCACGGACCGTTATTGCCTAAAAATAAGAATCGTGCATCTTTATCAATAATGAAGCAAATACCTCATAGTTTTGCATAGAACCCTTCCATATGGAAATAGCTATCAAAGGTAAAAATAGCTTACGAATCTATTTATATGCTCAGTTTGGCAATTAAAAAGTTACCATTGGTAACAAAACGAT
Organism: Lithophane semibrunnea; assembly: GCA_947363905.1. Taxonomy (NCBI): domain Eukaryota; kingdom Metazoa; phylum Arthropoda; class Insecta; order Lepidoptera; family Noctuidae; genus Lithophane; species Lithophane semibrunnea. The sequence goes on along the minus strand of OX376197.1, from coordinate 9,519,806 downwards.
TCGTTTTTGTTTCTATGAAGCGAGCTTTAGAAGATTTTTTAGAAACACTGTGGCATTACCTACGCACAGACTATGATGAATAGTCTTCTGATCAGACCATGTCCCACCCACTTGCTGGAGTGTCCTAAGTGCCCGTTCACCTGAACTTCGGATGACCACAAAGAATACCACTGATGCCGCAGTCAACGTGCAATCAATCCTGTGGATCAAGGAAGAAGAGTACCATCGACACAAAAAGGAGAAAGAATACGATGAAGGTAGATTAGTATGACTGAGATACATTATGTCCTGCTTTTTGTGTTGTATCTATCCAAGTTTTCAGCTGTTTGCTACCATATCGATATGTTAGATGGCATTGTGTTTAAAAGCTAGATGCTGATGACAGAACAGTAGTGGGATAGTAGTATCTAAAACTCCATCAGCTGTCGTTCTAGATCTACTTAAAATATTTTAATTAGGGTATTTTTGCATACCTAAATAGCTATTTAATTATTGGTTTCACCTATCACTCAACTGTTTCTGCAGTAAAAAATAATAATAAAGAGAATAGTAGAGAAGAGAAGTAGAGAAGCTTTGTACAGCATTTTTCATTTTTAAAACATCTTTTATTGCTTAATGCTTATAATGATTAAATAATAAGCAATATAAAGAGAATGCGGAACGAAAAAATATTATGTTCATTGTTATGGAAAATGGGCTGTATAATGGTCTTTTATATCAAAAGCTCTTTTAAAGAGGCCGTCCCACTAAGTCTTAAATGGGATTGAATAATAAGCTATAAAGATTTTGAATGGTCTAACTAAATGGTTTATTCTTTCCGCCCTGTTTGTGAGCGGTAGCGCGTTTTTCTTTAGATGCCCGATTTACTATCCGGGATAGCTAGATTGTTGTATTGGGAGTCGATAAAATAAGCTTAAATGGATTCGGCTCGTATATCAGAGTCGGCATCATAAAGCTGGGTACCAACTGTCAAATGGCTCATTGTGGCGGCTTGGCTTTATGATGGCATTTTTACAGGCAGGTACACGCTTTGAACGTCTGCCATGCCGCCCGCCAATTATATTCTACTTAACTGGGTATCTACGCCCAGTTTTATACACTTCGGACAATTTGCTTTGAAATAACACCTGCGGCCCATACATATGTCAAATCATACGATAAAATCTTTATCGACTTGAAAACTCGGTTCTTTACGTTAAAAGAAATTATTTTACGACTCCTTGTTAAAAAGCGATCGTAAAATTTTGAGGTGATTTCTAAATCATTGTCACTCTACAAAAAACTCTTTAACATTAAACGAAAGTTAGCTTGAAAATAATGGTTAATAAGGTGGTTTGAATATAATTTTAAAGCCTCATGCAGACTGGCGCGACGCGACACCGGTAATTGATATACCTACCGTAAAATTTTCTTAGAAATTGTTCGCGCTGTCGCGTCGCGCTAGTCTGCACGAGGCATAAATTAAAAAATCGGTAGAGACGAGAAGTTACTCATGGAATAAGCACAGTTACGTTATTGACACGAAATTAAAGATTGTATGGTTCAGCCTTGCAGATAAAACGTATTAATTCTAGCTTAAATGGAGAGCATGTTTGTCAAGTATGAAAAGGGAGGAAAAGCTCTATCTTGGACGAATCATCGAGTCTGCCGTTTTTCTACATTCGCCAAAGGCAATCTTAGCAATAACAACATGTGTTTGATGTCAGTGAAGCGTAGCATTATATGGATATTTGTATAGTTTGATTACCCGCCGATGGTCTCTGTTTTGTTTTGTTTGTACTACATCTGCAGTTAGCCGATGATAGTAGCTCTAATGAGGCGACTTTCCAGTTTCAGCGGCGGTTTGTTTGGTAACTTCGAGTTCTGCGCAATTCCCACTGAAGTATTGTGCTTTGTTTTGATAAGGACTACCTACTAGCCATTCATTCTTTTATATTTTTTGCTACAGTTTACTTATCGATATAATTAGGGAATCACCCATTGCGCAGTTTTACTAGTTCGTAATTATTATCTTCCTCCCATTATCCTAAATTAGGGGTCGTGACTCACGACCCCTTCGTGAGCATATCATTCTTCCATATATCTCTATTCAACATCTTTTGCATAAGCCATGTATCGTTTTTTTCGTGTTTCTCTACTCTTTATACCCACCAACCTACTTTATTCTCAAAATTTCCTCGCCATATGATCCCTCATTCAGTCATTCGATCGCATCACATGCCCATACCATGACCACCTGTTTCCACACATCAACGTCTTGGTCACTGGCACCAGTTTTAGACCCTTACAAACTCAACTGTCTCTAATACTAGATTGAATTATACCTTCGGGTAAAACTAGCACCACTGGATCCTTCTTAACATGGTTCTCGTGACCTTCTGCCAGTCAGCAGACCACGAGAACAGCGTCATCTAGAGCTATGGCTCAAAACGAGAAAAAGTCAACGAAATTCCAGAATATAATAAATATATTCGGTTTTGGTTCTGTTGCAGGCGTAGCATGAGCACCGTTTTGTCGACGGAAGAGTAGACAAAAATGACGTTTCCTGTAGACAGTAGACAGTACGAGACGGCAGCAAAGTAGAAAGAGTCAACTGCACTTTTTACGAAATTCACTCTTTTACATAATTCGACTCATAATTCTTTGTTTTATCATATGATTTATCGGTTGACAGAGTGATTTTCACAGTAAGGATAGAAAACTTTCTTCCGAAATAGTCTACATATAAAAAGAACTAGACAAAGATCGTTAGAAATGAAAGACAAAATGACAGATTGTAGAAAGATTTCTACGTTGGATGTCAAAAATGAAGAAACGGACTGTCACTTTGTATAGAAAAAGCTGTCTATTCTTCGTAGAGATAGAAAGCGCTATGCTACGCCTGCTGGTTATCAAGCAGTCCAGCTGCTGCTGTTGCTGTGCTGTGCTGGTTATCCAGTATCTACTGTCATTTCTCTGATCTCTGAATCTCAAGTCCATCTTCACCAATGAAAACAATATGTCGTCGGCAAACAGCATGCACCATGGCGATGGCGTTCATGGTTCAACTCTTCCTGTGTGTCCGACCTCAGGGCATCCATTACAGGTTTTCCTTCTTGTTGATAATGGGCGCTCTGAGTTACTTCTTGGTTGGTAAGTTGACTTGATGGAAACCTAATTCTTCTTAAATAAATATTTGTTGGCAGTAATGGCGTTACTTACCTTTGAGTCCGTCTGCTGTTTCGAAAAACTTGTAAAATTTAATAAGGCGTAAAATGATGCCTAAAAAGAACATAATATGGCTAATCTGTGAAGGAGGAGGCGGTGTGCGCGGCGCGGGCGCAGGCCGGAGGGCAGTCGTTTTGTTCGGTCTCGATGCCGTTGACAGGTGGAGGGTGCGCAGGGCCCGCGGGGGGCGCGGCGCCCGCGCAGCTCGCGTGGCCCTCTCGCCTGAGTCACGCGCGCCTCGTAATGCTTGCATAATAATAATGACGGATGCCGATCGCGCGGCGGCTCCTTTGATCTGCGGCGCGTTTGATCTCGCCGCCGGAGCCGGTCCCGCCGCCCCTGCCGCACAAACGAGCCGCCCGCTCGCCTACTCGGTCGGGCGGCGCAGCGGCGAGCGCTGGCCCTTCGCCCTCGCTCTAAATAGAGGCTTTATTTTGTAAACAGCGGGAGCGCTACCGTGCGCGCGCGTGGTTCGGGTCGCGCAGTGGTGCGCCTGCGCCCGCCAGTATGGGGTGTGCTCCGGCCCGCTGTCTGCGCCCGCGCTCCGACCACCTCCGTCAGGAGCGATGACGCGCTTGTGCGGCTCGCTCCGCCGCTACGACCACTGGATTGTTTGGACACTCTGTGTACGCATTGCTTTATTATTTTGTGACATGTGTTTTTTACGCCGTGCCGGTCTCAGATAACAGTGAGAGTAAATAATGAAGATCTCTTAATGAGGCGGAAGTTTACATGTTTGTAGTCTCTGACTTATACCTATTGGAATCAATATTGAGATGAGAGAATCTGATTCATATTTGGGTGGAAGTGTTTTTTTGTGATAAGTTTATTATACTTTTGCTACGAGTAGTTCACAGAGAATGGCAATGCCAATTACAGCCTTGCAATGGCACTATTTTACCTAATTCACAAGAACTTTTTTTTTTACAAATGAATGCCTGCTCTTGATCATGATCTCGCCTGGTGGAAAGCGATGGATGGGTCTATGTTTTTTCATTTACTTATTTCATTATTTTGAGACTTTTTCATCAAATCGTTTTCAACGAATCGTAATAGAACGTAGGTATCCCGGTTTTTATCACAAACACTTTCCAACAAATTCCAACTTACTTGCTGCGTTTTATTAGCAGATGATTCCAGTTTTCATGATTTTGTTTTACGCCATAAAAATTCATAGAATGACTATGTTTGTTCATTAAATTCTTCTAAGAAGACGTTATCTTGATTAAAATCGGTGTATATTGACTCATTAGTTGTTTAGATGAGAATATATTCTCGTTCTTAGAGTTAACAAGGTGAGAAGTTCAGAGTTTGCTATGTAGCTACTATACTGCCCTCATCAGTCATCTGTTTAAAATGTCATCTCACACAACTTGATTCCTATCATCAAAGTCATTCTGTGATAATGCTCTTACAGCTGTTTCATTACTTCGTTATTTCGGCTGATACGTACCTTTTGAGGAAGCATTATGCCATAGATTGGAATCTGTGCTTGCATTCGAATCTTTGTCAAGGAATACTTTTCTGAACCAGTAGACAGGGTTACTTTGTGATCTGTCCGTGTAAGTACCTAAGTGTTTATATGATAAGAAATTAACAACTGAAGCTAGGTAAGTACGTGTTTTACGTGTCACGAAGTTACTTACTTCAACTCTGCTAAAACACTTTTGACATAAGAAATTGCTCTATTAAAGATACGAGAGTCCTGTTATCCTGTAGCTGCACTACATTCAAATATGTAGGTATATTTGCCTGGTCTTGAGTAAAATTATAAGCTAGCAAAACAAGATTTCCGAGAAATATGAATATTTTGAATAGGATCCGGCCATTTTCACCATAACTTATGTACAAATGTGCAATAATCTGGGTTGATATTGGCAACTAAACTAGTTGTAGAGGAAATTGAGTGCGATAAGAATCATTATAAAATGAAATGATCTTAATGAATTCATCTGCATTTCTCATCTTCTCTTATTAGTTCATTCACAAGGGCTCGTCCATTAATCACGTGATATTTTTTAGGAACTTTTTATCTCCCCCCCCTTAAAGTATTTTTTCAAAGTATATTAAAAAAATACACACATAACATCACGCCTAGTATTCCCCGAAGGGTTAGGCAGAGGTGTAAGTACCTATGGTACCCACATTTCGCTAGTTAGGTTTAAGTCCCAATAATAGGGGGCGAGCTTATTGCCATCAACCGGGCACAAATCCAGACTCCGGGCTGCTACTGAATATTTCCAGATGGAAGAACCCAATAACACTTTGCCCGACCTGGGAATCGAACCCAGGACCTCATGCTCAGCAGTAGCAGTAGCGCTTACGAACAAAAGAAAAAAGAGGCATTCAGCCTTCAAAAAAATCAGAATAGTTTTTTTTTTATACAGGTAGATATCTAATTTAATTCTGGAAAATAAACACCATGATAAAAATGTCCAGACAAATATAAACGACAGACAATGAGAAAATAAATATACATGATTTCTCACTAGGTACACCCCCCCTTGTATAATTCGTGATTTTTTCCGAACCCCCTCCGCCGTTTAATGGACGACCCCTAAGTTTTAAAATCGCCGCATACTTAGCTGTTTGCAGTATATATATTTTTTAAGGACATGGTTAACTTGAATCCAGGTCTGGTCCTACTTGAAAAATGCCTCTGTTTCAACTCTCAATCAAAATACCACCGTGTCTCGCTTGGTTATTTGGTGCGTTGTTTTATTTTTTACTAGCTTCTGCCCGCGGCTTCGCCCGCGTCGGTAGAAAGTAGTCCTATTTCCTTCCCCAGGATGCTATCTATCTCCTTGCCAAATTTTGTCAAAATCCGTTCAGAAGGGGTGAAAAGGTAACAAACATACAGACAGATAGACAGAGTTACTTTCGAATTTATAATATTAGTATAGTATGGAAGTATGGATTGTTGGTTCACAAATCGGGCAATACAATATTACTTATTTAGTAGGTAAACTTAAAGAAACACATTACACTGAGGCCCTAAAATACTTAGTGAAAACAGCATGTACACACGGCTACACATCAAGCTATACATTTCCAGTATAAGCTGACCTCGCACTGTAAGGAAATCCTATACAATGCGAGATCAGCATAAACTGGATACGCCGTCATTGAACTAATTATTATTAGTCGAATGGTTGCATAGGCTCATCTTAATTTTAATTTTGGCTGATTGATCGTAAGGCTTAGGTTATACCTAGAAAGCCATCGTACAGGTTCCTTCCGTCCGATCCTTCGTAAACATTGTAATTAGGTTGAGTTGCGTTGAATTTTCTTTTATTTCAATACGTATGGCATACTTTTTATTATAACGAAAGCTTGGCATTAAAAGTACAGAACACTGCCTAAAAGCAATTTACTTCAATTTGGTATGTGGATACACGGGAAAATTCAATAAGTTGAAAAGTAGTCTCCGTGAAAGACTCGGTAACGCCATTTCTAAAATTATTTTGGTAACCTACATGGATGTGCTACTTCGAGATTATAATTTTTGGAAAACTTATCTTATAATAATAATATTAACAGTAATGTGTATTAAAGAAAACTTAGATATAAATTACAAAATATTTTAACAGGCTAATTTAAGTCAGTTTAAGTGGTGTAGTCATTTCTGTAGTCTGTAGCCGAACTAGGCAGAGTCTGTATTTCGGCTATCAGCGCCAAGTTAGTATTATAATAGCAAGTTAGTATTATAATAACATTTCATTAGTATCTTGTACTAAGGTTAGTATTCGAGAAAAAAAAAAATGTCTTGGTCGTAGAGATATCAAGTTGGCAAATCCTTGCTTTGATAACATCCGCAGGACACGTATGTTTCCGGAAGCGTACGGCACGTTTAGGCGAATTAACTTTATTCATTTACTCGATGAGACTGCCTCAGTAGTCTTGCAGTCGTTAGAGACTATTATGGGCTGGCTCAGTGAAAGGGTATCGGGTAAGGGTCCCTAATTTAGTTAAATCGCAATAGGATTACCACCAAAGCAAGGCCTGCTGTTGGCAACGATTTTTTCTGTCCTTTTGTTTTCAAGCCACAGCGTGTTTTAGAACATACTAGCTGTGCCAGTTTAGAACACATACTATATTTTTAATTCGTATTGAATGTGATGTGCAGGTTATACTGTGTAGAGCATGCGAGAGCTCCGCGCCGCCTGACAGCCTGCGCCTCGTGTGGCTCTCCAACACTTCGCTCACCTGCAACGATGGATCTCCTGCCGGGTACGACATAGCTTACATCTACTACTCATAGTGAAGGTGAATGGAATGGAATGAAATGTGAAGTTGATCGTAAAGCTAACGCTAGTAGTGCTACCGCATTACTTGAACTTCAGAGCATAATTAGATCAAAACTGGAAAACCGGGTTAACCAGATGCCTATGAGGTGGACGTCTCGTGAAAGCTGGATGTTATGCTACCACCACATTGGTTGCCTTATGTATTTTATTCTCTTTGGATTCACTACGAAAGTATATAAAAGTAAATAGGAACAAAATGTTTTTTTTAACATTTACAGCAATTTTAACGGTTTTTTTTATGGCATCAGGTATTATTTCCGGCGCGGTACGAACAATGATCACTGGGTGGTGTACCTCGAGGGCGGCGGGTACTGTTGGGACCCGGCGTCGTGCAGCGCTCGCTGGCGCCGCCGGCCCGCGCTCATGTCCTCCACGCGCTGGCCGCGGGCACGTCGCGCGCCCGCCCTACTGTCAGCTGACCCCGCCGCCAACCCGCTATGGCATGCCTCTAACCACGTGCTCCTACCCTACTGCTCCAGTGACATGTGGGCCGGTACCAGGAACACTCGCCATCCGGGTGCCGGATTCGTGTTCGCCGGCCGCCTCATCGTTCGAGCTGTCCTCTCCGATCTGTTCCGCTATGGACTCACAGGCCGAATGCTGCTTGTGGGCTCCAGCGCTGGCGGCGCTGGCGTCATGTTGCACGCGGACGCCGCGAGACGCGCGCTGCGCTCGAAAGGTGTTCGTGTTGCCGCCATCGCCGACTCCGGCTGGTTCTTGGACCGTCCTGCACGAACGCGACGCGCCCCTGCCGCCACAGTTGCCCGACTCGGCCACACTCTCTGGCGCGGTAGGCCACCGACGTCGTGTGTCCGTGAGCATACCGCAGAGCCTTGGCTCTGCTACTTCGGCTACCGACTCTACCCACATATTCGTACGCCTCTATTCATCTTCCAATACTTATTTGATTCAGCACAGCTGGCTGCAGAGGGCGTGCGTGCTCCTCGGACTAGGTCACAGTGGGACGCTGTCCACCAGACGGGTGCAGCATTGCTCTCAAGTTTGAGTCCAGTTCGCGCCGCCTTCGCACCCGCATGTCTCGCACACGGGGCGCTCGCGCGTCCTGAATGGCAAGCTATAAACGTTTCGGGTATAACATTGCCCCGCGCTATTGCGTGCTGGGAACAGAGGCTCGGCAGTGGCAAAAGAAGGGCTCGCGGGGGGTGTGCGCCGCGGAGACTGGTGGAGCGCTGCACGTGGCCGCAGTGTAACGGCTCGTGCCCGCGCCTGCGCGACCCGCGCACGGGCGAGGAGGTGGCGCTGGCGGCGCTGCTGCAGAGCTTCGGGCTGGACGTGCGCGGCGCGGCGGCGGCCATGGGGCTGGACGCGCGCGCGCTGTCGCGCATGAGTCGCGCCGAGCTGCTGCCTCTGTTGGCACCCCACATGTGACCAAGTTTATAAGGACGTTTTAAGTGCTTTCTGGCACGGTGAATCTACCTCGTTTTTGTTGCACAAGTACAAGTAATATTACGTATAGATGTTAGATACTATTTATTGTTCGTCGAACTCAATGTATTTCTAAGTAAAGGGCTGGAACTCTTTAGTTTTGGTTTTCTTTTCCATCTCACTTTTACTACATAAGATAAGAATTAAAACTCAAGATATCTTTGGCACAACTGTATTTTATATACAAATTAATACCGATCCTTTTCAAGGACCGAAAGACTAGTTTGGCTCTATCTACAAATAAAATATCTAAAAATATCTCACTATAACTTATTCTTGTCCACTGGGCGCTCTAGTTATGGCAGTGATGAGGCGGATATTCACGATCAGCAGGTAACTGGATAAATTGATTGGGTAAGTATAGCCGGCGCGGCGGTTCCAAGCGGTTCCAACCGCGCGGGAGCCAGGGCGCGCGGGGGCGCGGAAGCCAGGGCGCGCGGCGGCCCGGTTTGTTCACGTGGAGTCCCCCGCTTCGAAAGCGTTTATGGCGACGTCATAAACGGGAGGCACGCTCTTTGCTGATCATTATGGATAAATCGATGACATCGTTTCCTAAGAAGAAGTCGGTGGATATGATGTTGGCTCGAGACCGCCAGCGTGTCGCGAGGCGTGCGGTCACGTTGCGGTTGACGTCGTCAGCGTTTTCTCGCAGCGAGCCACGCAGGAAGAGGATGTCGAGCACGGTGGGCGTGGTCTGCGCCATCGCAGAGAACAGCGGCGAGCGCGCCGTCGGCTGCGGCGACGACGAGATCGCACCGTCTAAATAGTGGAACAACTCCGTCGCACTGTTCGTGTTGGCCCATAAGTGAGGTAGAATAGGCCACAGCCACGAGTTTTCTGCAAATATTTACATGGTTTTATAATGAGAATAGTAACGAAATGTTTTGGTTACAAATCGGCAAAGTAACTTCATCTTGGAACATACTTTATCACAATTTATTATCTGTCAATTATATATCGTCATATAATATTGCGCGGATAATTAAATTAAAATGACAGTGATTGTGTTTCTGTTTAATGATGTACGTAGGTACAGCGTACACAGATAACAATTTCCTAAAAATGATAAGATATAATAATATTATAATGAACGTGACTTATGTTTTTTTTATTTTGCCCAGAAGTAATTTGTAAAGATATACAAGGTGGGGCAAAAGTAATGTCATATGAATTAACTACCATTTTGTTGGAAATGAAAAAAGTTTCCTAGATTCTGTTTCCACGGAAAGTCGGAGGTATGAGAAAGACTCAATGAGGCGGAGCTACCGTCGAGGAGAAGGTGTAAAAATTATGACGCAAGATTTCAAAAAGAGTCTGCAGGCGTCGTCATATCTGGCGATCCGGCCGGCCAGTTCAAATCGCCAAAACGTGAGATCACAAAGTCAGGAAATTGGTGATTCAAAAACTCTATCGCTGCCTGAGTTCTGTAACTACATTGCATGGCCAACTAATTCTTTATAATTCTTATTCTTTAGGTGGTATTTATCTGCATTGGTTTTAAGCTACCTGCATCCAAGGATCTTCTCATTCTTCCTTCTTAGAAGATGTTGGTAATGAAGAAGCAATTTAGCATACTCACGAGAAACTATCGAGTTATCGACATAGCTGAACAGCAAACGCTTGTCGGCGTTGATTAGCGTTTGCAGCGTGGGCCCCTTGGTCCCTACGCCAGTACCGAACTCATCGGCAGGTGCCAAGTGGGGGGTCAGTTCCCGCTGCACTATCTCTAGGAGCCCTGCATGCACGGCCCAGATTGGTGACCCGTCCGGTTGGTAGAATCCTACGGGGAAGTGGTGGGCGTCCAGGAATACTACCTGAAATTGAATTAAGTTTAGATGTATCAGGAGCACACAAAATAACTATAGGGTTGTAAAATATATAGCTAGTATTATAGCATTATTTCAGGAATTCATTTTTCGTTGATGTGAGTTTACTTTTTTTTTTTTTTACTTTTCTAGAAAGCAGACTTGGTTTGAAACTTAACATTTTTAAAAGTCAATCGGATGTGTGACAAGAATAACTTACCTCTTTAGTGGCATCAAGAAACGCTCTTATTTCTCTTAGCAGCGGAACTAATGGACGGACTCGAATTAAATTATGATTCAGCCAATATCTGAAAACGTATGAAAACAGAATTAATTTAGAAGTCTTTTTTTTTGCTGCATTAGACAAGACATGCATTTTTCCTTTCATTTGACAGTCAATTACGAGTACCTGTCTGAAATACTTGTGCAATAACTTGGTAACCGAAGTAGCCATGCGCGACCATTGATCGCCTGACCGTTCAATGTTTATTTGGTATTTGGATCGTAAGGTTTACGGCCACATTATCTGCATTAACTTCTGTTACATCACTTCCAAGCAACCGCATACTACTTACGTGCTCGAATTGGCATAATATAGGTGTGACCAATGTTTATTGTCAATGCTGTGACACTTGCGTGACTGTGGCACAAATCGAACGACTTGCGAGGTTCGATGACTCGGTCAAGTGTTGAATGAGAGGCAGTTCTCAACCCCTCTAGGCTACTCCGGTCATTGAAGAGCACTTCGGTCGCGGGTCCCGGTTGTATGTCATAAATACACGGAGCGACTGTCGCGGGCAGATTGAGTCCGAAAACCCTTCAAGTGATTAAACTATAGGCAACCCTCAGACAGGATACCTATTGGTATTGTCAGAGCCCACAGGCTAGCATATCGAATTTATGAAAAAAAAAGTCTTGAAGATTCTATCAGGCATAAAAAAACAAAGACGTAGATGTACCTGTCTTCTACATTGTTATAGAAGTCGTAGTAAGCGATCCTGAAGTCGAAGTATCTGATGCCGTGCACGAGCTGGCCCCAGATGGAGCGATCCTGGCACAGGATGAAGCTGTCCCGCGAAGCAGAACTGACTTCTGTGTTGAATTTCCACGCACCTGCATTATGCGTACCCGCTATTGCTAGATCACCGATACGCAGGCTGTTGATCTTAGAACTGAAGTTTGAAAGATATTAAAATTAGATATTGTTGCATGGGAGTTTGTTACGCCAGTTCTTCTTCCCAACTAAAGCTAAGTGGTGAGGGGTGACTGTCTTTTACCTCACCTCATATTAAAAAAATGGTCATAGTCGTATTTTTTATATCATTTTACATAACGTGCACTTTGGGTAAAGAACGCGTTTGATGTAGACGACGTTGCGACATAATTAACTTGGTAAATGAAGTCGTGCTCGGGACGAATCATGCTCATTTTCTGTTTTAGATAAAATAAGCATGACTGCGTTAGTGCCTTCAAAGACTTTTGCTACGACTTTTAAAGACTAATTAAAATGGAAAAAGCATTTTTTTTCTTAATAATCTAGCTCACCTTATATCTTCCATCCAAGTGGGTTGTATTTTCAAGCAATTGTAAGCTTGTATTTCAACGATGTTCCCAGCAGCTACCCATGGCCAGAGGCACTGGGGTCCTTTTGTACCCACGCCAGCTTCCCAGCCTGCGGGCAGGGTCCCTGTACCTAGGGACATGTTGGTTCTCACATGGCCTGCAACCGATGTCATCGTGAACACTGACAGAGCGTTATTCCATGACTGTGGTCTCTCGTCAAAAAGACCTATCTGTGGACAGGAAATAGTTATTATAAAGATTACGTAAGTTTGCAAGCAACGCAAGTCAAAACAAGTGACGTAAATTAAAATTACGGATATTTATTTATTTATTTTTATTCTTCAAAAAGCTTACAGTCTAATATCTTTAGTTTGGGGACATAGGTCGAAGATATTTGACCTGTCTCCTTATAGATGTATTGGAGGTGAAGTCGCGAACGAGAGTGAAACTCCAATTTACGGTTGATATTATTATAATTCTTACACACGTATTATTGTTAGAGTTAGGTACACTGTTAACACATATGTATAGTATAAATAATTAACTACTAGGGACAAAGTAAACTTATGACTAAAACCTAGTCTGTGTCCCGTGACGCCGACGGTAGGGAAGTGCCGAGCGACGCTACATAAGGGACGCCATGGGTAACGCCCCGGATCGTGGCTTAGTGTTGCCACTTGACAAGGGTGCGTTCCTGACTAACCGAAAAATACTTAACTAAACATAATACAGGCGACGCCACGTATACTAATGTGTGATCACAAATCACAATACGTGACGCCACAGTAGGTTATGTACTATAGCGCTTACAATTGCCATTTACAAGCTTCCACAAATTAAAAACTATATACCTAAAATTTAAAAAAGAAAAGAAACATTCTTAAAAGATTTATGTTACCTCTAAGCTCAATGTTATAACTGCCAATAGCAACATAATTGCAACAATAGGAAATAAACCAAACAATAAACAGGATTTTAATAAAGAGATTATTTTGATTGTTCATTTCATTCTCTGGCTAAAACATGATACATGGCCGTTGATTTCCTGCCTTTACATATGATATGTGGATATGATCATCGGTAGGTGACATGTAAGCGAATACACTTCCACTATTATTATATTTCGTAACGCCTAGTATTTGATTTGAAGGAGCAGTGAATGATGTCGTGAATAAAAATTGATCGTCAACGGACGGAGCGTCACGTCCGTGTCGTTGTCATACTTTGTTACGTAAAATATGATTTGTAGCCTAGATTTTGTTTAAGTTCCTATTGTAAGATTGTTTTTATGGAAAAACTTTAGCAATGATGTGGAAAGTGACAATTCAGGGTAGATCGTAGCATGGTTTAGAGTACCTTACTTGTTTAAGGGAAGAATAAAGCCCATCCGGAGATTAATGCAGGGACAGGACAAATTAGCTTTTTACTGTAACCGAATTGCAAAATAAGGTCATTAAACACATCATTCGCGCATCAACAGGACAAAGCGATGGACAATGAAGTGAATTTTATGACTAACTCGGGCCCGAGGCTTTATTAGAATCAATTTACGGAGACAGATTTGTTATTTATTGTGTAATGGAGTAGCTATCAAACAAAGGGTTGGAACAGCTCTGTTCAGACATTTTTAATTCTCAACTTTTGAGCTGCCAGTCATCATTTAGAAGCTTAGGTGAATGAACAGTGACCCGATTTCTGCCGCAATTTCCAAGCAAATAAAATTTTACACGAAGAAAACACGACCCTCTGAATGAAGATTAGAACTGGTCATTACTTAAAACTTCGTCATGTTTAATTTTAATATTTATTTCTAGTCTAAAGGTTTCAATAATAGGTGATGTTACATACTCAAGTTGTTTTAATTTAAACATTGAAAATGGCTAATATAACAAACACCCATTGTGATCAAATAATTAAAAGTGTCCTGCTACGTGTTTTGATACGTCACGCTTCGCGATTCGAAAACTGCTTTGCGTGATGATTATGCACTACTATTGTGTATCACAAAATGGTGGTTGTGATGACATTGGTCAAAAATTAAAGGAGTAGTTGTTCCAAAAAGGTCCACCGCATTGGTTTAATTCTCTTTGGAATTAAACCACTTTATAGTCATTGGTTAGAACACACACATGCTATTCTCTCTCATCTATTTGATTACCTGCTAGTGTTAAACCGAATGCTAATGTCAACATTAATTGAAGCGTTGATTTTCTAACTATTTAGGTTTGTGTTGTCTTAGGCACTAATTACAATAAACTGTATGCATATTGTGATCACCAATATGATAAACATAGTGAGAACGTAGTGGTTACGACAACGTGTTTTTAAGTTTAAGACCAAACATCGTATCGTATTCACAGAACGTCAGAGATCACACATACACTTGACATACTTACTTGTCTTGGTACATTGAAACACCCATTGAAGTCCCAGTTAAGTTCCAGTGCATCCTGCAGGGTGATGGACGCTCCCAGCCGGATCTCAGGCGAGTGAACTGTCAGCCACACTTTCCCACAGTGTGACTTCTCCAGTATCTGATTTTCTGATGCTGGAATCAGAAGCATTGGAATCTCAAATGGCTATCCAAACTGCGACGTAATTGCGTCACACTTACAATTGTTACTTTTATTTTGCCAATTCATTGCGTCGTCTTCGTTGTTGAGCAGACGAATTTATCAAACATATGAAGCAGTCGATTAGCAAGTTTTTCAAAATACTTTGGATTGTGATTGAAAGTGTGTTACGCAATTAGGGTGCTGGTTATTTACGCACTCAGTTGTTGTTATTGTTAATAATGTACAATAATCCCTAACGTAGATACCTAATTGCACAATCGGTTTTTGCAATAAAGTTATTATATTTATGAATAAAACAAAGCTAAATATTAAGCATTATAAATGTTTAGCATTTCGGAAGCGATAAATCTGTGTCCAAATGTGTATTTACAATGTGATTTTAGCTTATCTCGACATATCATAATTTGAATTTATTTCCTATTAAAATTATCTAATACTGTGAAAGTATGGATGAATACTGGCGTTTGCAATTATGCCAAATTGGTTTGGTAGGTAGATTTAGCTAGAATTTTCTATCGATGAAATGTATTTTAGTTAATCTAATAAGGAAAGAAATGGAGTCAAGTGAGGATGAGCTGCAGGCTTGGCTTGTTTTCCATAACCAGTTATCTAATAGCAATCAAATCAATCTGCCTAGCCTTTTCCCAACTATGTTTGGGTCGGCTTCCAGTCTAACCGGATGTAGCTGAATACCAGTATTTTACATGGAGCGACTGCCTATCTGACCTCCACAACCCAGTAACTGGGTAACACGATACCCCTTGGTTAGACTGGTTGTCAGACTTTCGTGCTTCTGACGACTCGTAACGACTGTCAAATATCCACAAATGACAGCCGGGACCAACGGCTTAACGTGCTTTCCGAGGCACGGAGGAGTCTCGCGTGCTTTCCGAGGCACGGAGGAGTCTCGATATGTGCTTAACCTAATGGATCGACCCGAGCGGCTGTTATTACTTAGCCACGAGCTCCTCCTCCACCAGTTATCTAATAGCGTAAAGGAATATATTTTTCTATACACATTTATGTTAGTTGTTAAGTTATATCTTCTGTTGAAGGTTAGAGTATTATTATTCCTACGATTCCTGTTTACAATGCGTGCTACCAGTCACCAGAAGTGCGGTCCTTTGGAACCGGACACTTTACGTACATACACGATTAAGAGTCCGTATGATCCGGCTCGGTTTTACGACCGGTACGACAACCGGCGGCGCCTTGTGCGGTACTAGTGAAACTGAAAACGTTACAGGGATATTAAAGAGATGCATACGATGTACTTTGTATGCTGTGTAGAAGAATGATGATGTGCCTGAAATTAGATTAAAGAGAGATAATAGAACAGTAATAATATGTGGATGAGATAATGCAAGCAAAGATAATATTTTATGTTCAGTATCGACAGCGTAGCTTGCAAGATGTTCGAGTGATAATAAACATAAAAGGTAATAAAGTTTAATGACCGTCAATGATTTTAGTTTTACGTAAAGTAATAAATTCGGAGTTAAATGTAACGTTCAGTGCTTTATCTGGAGGTGCCATGAAAATTAAACGCTATCAGTCAGTCTAATAATTTTAGGTTGACCTGCATCCACTGACACTGAAACTGGTATATGCCAATAAACACTCACAAATCAGCACTCCAACACGGAAAACAATGATCATTTTATCAGTATATACCGTGAGTTCCAGCAAACGTTAAGTAATGCAATGCTAATGACATAATTGCACAGGCGATGTGTACCGAAGCATATTTAATTATGTGTTTAGTAAATCTACTGCGTGGACCTCCTTTACGGATGCTTCACATTATGTAAGAGCTGTTACTGTAGTCTTTTGTCGTCGGACGAAGAGTTGTCGTAATGTTTTGTTGCGAAGTTGAAAATGACGCTTGAGAAAAAAGACTATTGAACATTATGAGAATTATTTTCTTTTCCAACTTTCCATATTATAAAGAGTTATTCAAGGAGGCTTTTGGTTAATTTTTAACTAAGTGGAGTTCCTTGTTTTTGGTCTGAATGTTTGCTATCTAAGATAAGATAAGCTTGGCTTTTCGACAATATTGTAAATGGTAATGACCTACCGAATATTTATGAGATTTTGTGCTAGCCATCCACAAGTAAAAAAGTATATAATCAACATCTGCCCAGCCTTTTCCCAACCATGTTGGGGTCGGCTTCCAGTCTAACCGGATGCAGCTGAATACCAGTATTTTACATGGAGCGACAGCCTATCTGACCTCCGCAACCCAGTAACTGGGTAATACGATACGATACTTGGCAAGACTGGTTTTCAGACTTTCGGGCTTCTGACGACCCGTAACGACTGTCAAAGATCCACAAATGACAGCCGGGACCAACGGACTAACGTGCTTTCCGAGGCACAGAGGATTCTCGATATGTAAAGACCAGCACCCACACACGGACCAGCCCCGGCAAGCGTAGCTTAACCTGATGGATCGACGTGCGGCTGTTATAACTTAGCCACGCCACGAGCTCCTCCTTCGTAAGTATATAATCGTGTTAAGGAATAGGTTAGCTACTGAAGTCAGTGTCTTAGATTTAGTTTGTTGTTACCACCTTGCTCTACCAAATCGTTTGCTAGACTCAGATATTATTATCATACTTATCATACAATACGTGCACCTATCGTTCACATTATCCGGCCAGCATTTTATGGTTGGTATGTATGGGTATGGTTTTTTGATAAGCCCCGACAATTTAACGGGATAAATACTCGTAGTGAGATTTCCAAAACTTCAATGATAATATACTGACGTGGCGAGACTAATATGAGAGACGAGAGACTATTATAGACGTGACTCAATGTTTTCTTGACCTTTGTCAGGCCATTTAGAAAAACAATACTAGTAGCGACTGGTTCTATAACTGAAATAAAACTTCTACTTTTAGAATTCTTCGCCATGATTATCTAAAACATTAAAATTCAATTAAATTATTAACATTTAATTTATTAACAAATTACAATATTCCTAGTAAAAAATATAATAATGTTAATAAATTATAATTAGTGTAATAAGTTAGTATGCTTTTATATTTATTTAATTACGAACAGCTTTTTTGAAATAATGTATGTCAAGATCTTTTATTGGATTAGGTATCTTGTTAATATAAGTATTTTGGGGCATTCCTAATTGGTGTTTTTTTGAATAAAGTGCACATTTTTGCGTGGAATAGCAAATATCTCCCTGTTGCGTCATTTTGATCTCAATGTTAAAAATAAATGCAAGTTTGATTTTACAAATATTGACGTCTTGTAGATTGGAAGTTAAGTACATTTCAACGTGACTGTGCACTTAAAAAATGCGTAAAAGCAAATTGAACAGAACGAAGTTAAATCAATGGTTCTCAATTATTTTTTGTACCTACCTATTTTATTTTGGTAAGGATCCAGGTGCTCGAGTCAAATTCGACCCATGAAACGTCAGGACATGTTTAACTAATGTAAAATCTAAATATTTGCACGGCTGAAATTCCGAATATAGTGAAACCCGAACATAGGCTAGCCTAGCTACCTATAATCTTGCAAATAAATAATCAATAATAATAATTATTAAATCTGAAAAGAAAATTAAATGTGGTACGTGTAGCTATGTTTTTTTTTTTAACCTATATATTGGCACCTTGTATTTTGTTTATAATTATTATCTCATGTACTATTTAATATTATTTTGTGTATATTATTTTATTTTTGTACCAACTTTTGCGTGTTGTGCTATTTCTTTTGTGTGCATTAAATAAATGTTTGATCTATTTCTCTATCATATTGTAAGTATGTATATTAATTACCTATTTTAATTAAAAGATAATAGATCCAGTAATCTAATCTAATCTGCATACCGAAGAAGCTCATCTTGTCGGTTATCATAAGTATGAATGATTTATCCGGATTAATTAATAAGTCATCATAGTAATCAGATAAGGATGGGTGTTTTGGGATTTATGGTGACGTCAAATAAGATTCTGTTTATGTCATGTTGTACAAAACTTTTGGTACCAAGAGCGGGTAACGCAAATCCGCTTCACTGAAGCATGTGTGTATCGGGAGACAGGATGACCCAGGAGGTGGCTTAGTAGATGTGACTTCCTGTTGGATTAAGTCTACAAGAGGAATTTATAAAGAGGTGAGGCAGCAATATACGTGCATGCTACTTTAAAACAAGCATTACGGATTTCAGGCCCCATGTCTGGGCACATCAGTTAAATAAATAAAAATGAAATACTTAGTGTTTGTTGGTAAGCGCATCACTTGAGAATGGCTGGACTGATTTCGCTATTTTTTTAAATATTACTTGGTTCGAATAAAGTAAAGAAAAATAAGAAAATTCGGGTAAAATGGAAAGTGATTTTTTAAAGGATTTTTTCTGTGAATTATTGAGGACAGGACAACGTCTGTCGGGTCAGCTAGTTGTCTATATTTAAAGCTTCTATTGTAATAAAATTGAATAAAATTTAAAATTGATAGCCTACTTATCTCACACAGTAATAGTAATAGTTAACACAAAACTCGTGTTCTACGTGAAAAATACAAATATAGTTACACTAATAATGTAGATTTCCGGACCTACATACTATATTGTGTAAAATGAATCTATATAATTACGTAAATAACAAGTCGGAAATAGTTTACTATCACCTTATGTAACCCAGTCTGTACCTATTTTTTGTCTGAAGTGATATGGCTGTTTTGCTTTTGCTGTTAATTTATTAGTTAATATTTCTGTATCCTTCATCTTTATATAATTTTTATGTGTAATAAATATTTATTTAAATTCACTCGATCTTGGGTTTTTTTCTTGCAGATCTGCATGGACGATGATTGCTATGCTCTTATAATTTATTCCTATGGAGAACTGACTGACTCCTAAGATTATCTTTAAATGTCAGATTAAGATAAAAAAACATGATAATTATGTAGGTACGTTGTTAGAAATGAAATAAAAACAATGTTGGCTTCACTAAACAAATTAGAAATAAAAGAGTTGTAAATGCACACAGTGTGAAACTAAATTAAATATTTACTGAATTTCAAGTAC
Organism: Lithophane semibrunnea; assembly: GCA_947363905.1. Taxonomy (NCBI): domain Eukaryota; kingdom Metazoa; phylum Arthropoda; class Insecta; order Lepidoptera; family Noctuidae; genus Lithophane; species Lithophane semibrunnea. Next base: position 9,499,852 of record OX376197.1, on the reverse strand, counting down.
TATAAAATGATAGTTGTTATGAAAACATAACTCACGTCCAATAGTGGCCCCGAGCGCGGTGACGGCAAGCGCCAGCACAGCGTACAACGACGCGGCCATCTCACTGCGGGACTCTCGCGCCACTGAACTACGACCACATTGGTGTTCTTTCTACAAAATTGATTGCTGCGCAGGAGACGTGCACTTACTCTAACTCCGTGATCCAATCTAATTGCAAAACGTAGCTTGACGGGCTCGACCCGTTTTTGCGCGAGCAATCCAGTTTGGTACACACCAGTGGATGTTGTGCTTAATCAAACGCATCGTGGGGTCCCAAGTGCGCAGGAGTAGGTACTGTAATGGTAGTGCGGGCTTCCGACAGCTCCCTCGTTTCCGATCGGGTGTCGCGTGCGTCGGCGCAACAGGCTGCGTCTAAACCACGTGCAGCCCACCGGATGTCACTCTGATCAGCTCAGAACGGCTTAAAAACAAATTTGTTTTATTGATCGAATGCAATTCAGTACACTGCTTTAGGTATTATTTTGATTCATTGAATTGTCTGTTCTGCGCTCTTGCTCTTGTGCCTATTTTAGGTATACATCGTGTGGGGTTTAGCTTTTTATCCATTTGGCAAACAATGTGTGTTTGCGGAATGCTGAAAAGGAGTCGAATAGCACGAATTTAATCGCTTTAAACGGGCGAATCGTCACTTTTGTATAAAATATTTTTTTCTATAGGCGATTCGCACGAAGTTAGGTAATTTATTTGTGGGCGAATCGACACCTCCAGAAATACGAAGCAATTGGCACATTTTAAAATGCTCGTTTCGGGCGAGTATAGTGCGAATCGACCAATAAGCCGAAAAGAACAACTAACCTTATATGCATAATGTTCCGAGTGTAGGTACTCGCATCTGTTTATCGTGCGTAGTAGCCTCACTAACACAAAATGTCGTACATTTTTAAAACATTGTCTAAAGATTATTTAATTTAAAGTTAAATCACTTCGACCCAGCAAGTCGGCCAGCAAGCGCTGAGCCCGCATCTTTTGAACGTCATTAGAGACTGTAAAAGAAGGTTCAAACAATTTCCTTTCCAAACAAGGTGATTAAATTATAAAATATTTGTTCCTTAACTCTGGGAAATACACAAAAGACCCTAACTTTCTTAAGAAAATCTGAAGTGGTGTAGGCCCCGCTTGCCCCTTGGATCTTGCCCCTTAGATTAAAATGTCCCACTCGCCCCGTTTTTTATTATTTTTGTGTACCGATTCGCCCCTTACGAAGGGGCGAGTGGAAAATTGATATTTAAATAATTATTTTGATGTACTGACTCGCCCCTTGCGGCATTTACTTTGAAATTTAACCAAAAAAGGTACAGTCAGACAGAAAAATGCACAAGTTGAATAACGCTATATTTGATTACTTTAATAACTCTATCTGTAATCTGACCAACTCGTGACACTTGTGATAGTTTTTGCTACCTGGCTTACCTATTATAACAAAAGGAACCTTTATCATGAGTCTTAAAAAAAAGGGTTTGTTAAAATATGTTGAGAGAGATATATAATGCTTTCTTTTTCTATGTTCGAATTATAATGTGGAAGGGATGCGTTTTGCGTTATTTGCTAATTAGTTTAGTATTTATCTCCAAGTATAACTAAACGTGAATTTATGCAAGCCTAGTACTTTTTGTTAGATTTTGATTGAAGTTTTAAGAAAATAATATTTATTTTAATATTTAAAAACTTAAGTTCTGACTGTACTAACAATCGGGGGCGACTGGGGCCATGTAATATTCGAAGGGGCGAGTGGGTACACTTAGGTAATTGGGGGCAAGATCCAAGGGGCGAGCGGGGCCTACACCTCAGAAGTCATCTAAGTTCGGTGAGGAAATTGAAATCCAATCGTAAGAATTGCTCGATAGAATAATCAAGACTGCATGCAAGTCAATAGTTGTGTTTTGTTTATAATTGTGAATACTCTACCATAATTTTTTTTTTTTTTTTTTTTTTTAAAAACGTTGCCCCACACTAAGAATTTCTTCCTGTATCGTGGGTGCGTTTACAAACATAGAAACTCACATACACATACAAATTAATGGAATAACCCAAGCAAACACTTCAAGTTTTGAATTTTTAGTCTTTCTCTTCCCAATAATTCTTCTTTCTTAATAATTCCTACTCCTATGAGTAGGAATTATTTCCAATCGCTATTCAAGCCGATAGCTAAATATGAGCTGCTGAAAGTTGGAAACTAAATATAAATTGATTTTCAGGTCCAAATTGCTCTTACAATTTTCGTTGAATCGTCTTCTTAATGTTTTCCCAAGTATTTGAGCATTTATTGGAAGTAACGAAAATCTATCTTTTAACTTCATCGGTACTTATCCTTCGATTATCACTAAGTATGTATATCTAGCCGTTCTTATCATTTTGTAAGGGATTGAGAGATATTTGGTTGCAGGTGTGTTTGTCAGATCATTCATCTTTATTAAATAACGTTATCAATACGTAGATAAGATTAATTAAAGCAAATAAGTGTAGTAATCAGAACACACAGGTTAAGGTCACTTTGGTTTTGTACGATAAAGAGTTGGAATTGATTTACAAAGTAATTAATTTAATAAACAGAGTGTTTGGCAGAACGACTGACACAATTTTTGAGGGATAGGGAGTGTAATTTGCTAGCACAAAATAGTTTTATTTATTTACTAGCTGCGCCTCGCGGTTTCACCCGCACAAGTCTCGATCCCGTTGGAATATCGGGGTAAAAGATATCCTATGTCCTTTTCTATGGTCTACCCACGTGCCAAATTTCATCCAAATTTGTTCAGTCGTTTTAGCGTGAAAGCGTGACAATCAAACAAACTCACTTTCTCATTAGTAATTATTAGTTAGGATTTTTATAACGATGAATTTTAACATTTAAGTTGTCGTACTTTACCACCATTTTAAGACTGGAACCACATAATTTGGTCATTTTGTAGAACCAATTGTAGGTATATTAAATGAGCATTACAAATAATATCACCAAAAGTTATTATATTCTAGTACAACCACAAACAAAAAGATATGGCGACATGAAGAAAACATATCCTAATTACCGTGACACATAATGAGTGAATAATAATAGCATATGACTCCCCCTATCCCTAAAAAAATTGTGTCGGTCCTTCTACTAAACAGCCCGATGTCATAGGTCTGCAAGACCAATTCAAGAGGTACAGAATTGGGAATTAAACGGGTGACAACTGAAACAGAAACTTAGACATACAAAAACTTAGACACTTGTTAAACGCGTGTCTACTGTCAGTTTTATGTCAAACTCCATACAGAAATATCATGTTTAAAAGGTGTTTAGGCTAAACAACTGATACACACGGTTTTGTGGTAATAAGGTAGAAAAATAGTGGTATTATTTGAATAGACTGAGATAAATGAATGCTCTTTGATGAGAGAAAATGACGCAAAAAAAACAAAAAAAAAAGTTATAGTAGAGTTTTCAGACATGGTCTCGACGTAGTAGTTTACGAGTGCATTTTCTTGAAGTTGTACCAGTGCTCGTAAGTCTGTCATGGTACGGAAAACTCGCATAGATATTACAATGATTAAGTTCGAAACCAACAGTTAGGAACAGGTAGTAAACAATCATGACGATTTTCTCGGTTTGGAAAGCAGTAAGTACCTATTCTAAAGGTGTACGGTAAAAAAAGTTTGATGATAATAAATTATGACAATCCTCTATGCCAGGCAGACATGCACTTTACTTTGTAATTTATTTCATCACCATGTCTCATGAAGAGGTAGGGAATAGGTAAATGGTACACTACTGACTACCTGCAGTATTGTCTCTCCGTTTCCCTTTAATCCATCCAAAGGTTGTCTGTAAAAGATCGCTTTCAGCGATAAGACCGCCTATTGTGTCATCAACTACATAGGCTTAGCGATATGTGGGTGTACTCTACATCTCTGTCTATACTATAGGGGTGATGTTATGTGATTACGCTATGAATAAAATAGGAATTCTATATGATTAAATACTGCTTTCAAACATTACGACTTATCGCTAAGTTTTAAGAAGCAGCCATCGTAGAGTGCTTCGCTGCACTTTCAAGTGAACACATAAAAATCTGTAGGTTACGGTGTGTGTTGCTGTTTATGTGCTGCCTCTATCTTTATAACACCAACCAACTTATGCTGCTTAGGAACTAAGTACCTACTAACTCGCGCCGACAAAGCTTCGTTAGCGTACATTCATGCAAACGCTTTCAACCCCAAAAATTAGATTCGTCGAAAGCTAGCAAACATGAGTCTGTCTATTAACCTTGTAGTACATGTAGCTTTTATTTATAATTTTTTTCATTTACTTATTTTGTAGGTACATCAAAAGATAATTTATTTGAAAGTTTGGCAGTAATATTAATAATAGTGGAATATACATACCGCCTTACTAATAAACGTTGTATAGCGCCTGTATAGTTACACAACACTTTGTCTTCTTCTTTCAAAAGTCGAATTACTTTTGAAAGAAGAAGACAAAGCGTTGTGTAACTATACAGGCGCTATACAACGTTTATTAGTAAGGCGGATAAAGTAAATGCCTAGAATAAGAAAGTTTCAAACAACTTTTAGCAGCAGTATTGGACTAGACGGCTAGACATGACCCTTTGTTTGATGTTGTATATTGATAAAATAAAACAATGAGATCCAACAACGGCTTTATGATTCCAAATTGTTATCGTTCGTTAGAAATCAGTTAAAACACCCTTCAACTTTAGATAATTATACATTTTCTGAGCATTCAAAATATTGCTCTGGTAGCGCAACTGTGGTTTGGCCGATTTTAGCTGGTTCCAGCTTTAGACTAATTTCAAAGATCAGATAAACATTTCGTAATGTTTTTATTAGAATAAATCGTCAATTTGTTGTTAGTAAAAAGCTCACGACAATATTTTATGAAAGTTATTTGCAATCGAGCACTATCAAATATGATTTTTAATTATTGAACTTCTTTTTCCAAATCCATAAAGTTTTCAATAGCTTTGGCCTGCTTCTCTCGCCTGTCGTCACTGCCTAAGGAGGCGACGGACGGAGCCCTGCTGGGGTTGCGGAGCACCGGCTTCCGAAGCTGGAAGAAGTTTAGCGACGCCTTCAGCTCCTTGATGAACACTTCTTTGTGTGTGACCTGGAAAAATAATGTTGCAATTTCGTCAGATTCAGGGAAGTTAGTGTGACTATTAAGTTTGGTATTTATGCAAATAAAATCCATCAGGGCAAGGCCTTCCTTTTCTGACCAAGCGCTGACATAAAAGGTAATTCTGCTGAGGTTGTAATGTTTTTCGAAGTTTGTCGGTTTATATTGCTTCTACCTTTCAAACAGCGCAGCGCAGTGCTACATAAAACCGTTAAGAAGACTAAAACACATCTTCCAGTTTGTAGTAATCTTAGAGGAGACAGTAATGCTTGCAAAGGTGGAGGCGGAACGCATGAGGGAGAGCCAAAATTCGCGCCTTCACGCCCCTAGCCGTCCCGCAGGAGACGCCCAGGGCGTTGGGAATCCCAGGCGGATTCCCGGCCACCGTAGGCGCGAGCTTGCGGACGGCGAGCAATGGGTAGCTCGCCGTCCGATAAGGACCAGGCCCGGGTCGACGGCGCGTCGTGTTCCACGCGCGCCTCAAAGAGATGTCAGCACAAATTGACGGGGTCCGCTAGGGCCGATGTCTGCGTCTGCCAGAGTTGCGGGAAAGTCCGAAAAGGATACCGGGGCCCTTGGCAACAGGCAACTGAAGGGACACGGGTGGGTTTTAGTCAGTAAAAATCTGACACTCCCTCCCGCTCCGCCCAGAGCGGGAGAAGTAATATGATGATTTCCCACAGTCAAAAAAAAAATAGGAGACACTTCAACTCTTATCCACTATACAGGGCTCTTATAAAATACAAACTGTAATCCATTACAACGAAACGTACCTGTTCCCGAACGACAATATTACGGACTTCGTTCATGAACTCGATGGCAGTCATAAACAGACAGAACACCAGACCCACCACCAACACCACGAACGCACCAATCAGGTTCTCTATTTCAAGATCGCCTTCTATGTCGTTCTCATCGGTAACTGGCTGAAATATAGCACAAGATTACTTTCAAGTGAGGTTTTTATAGGAGCCCGTAAGGTTCTAGTATTTATCGGCAGTTTTTAACAAAAATTTTAAAAAGCTTTGAATGGGAAATCCAATAATATATACTTAGTTATGCTACCCTCTACTAAAAATGGACGATGTTCTATGTATTTACTGTATGAAGCAGCGTCACTGATAGATTTGACACAATATCTGTGAAAATAAATTTTAATAGTTTCTTACAGCACATTTTTTGGCTCCATATTTATGAAGCCACCATTTATTTTTAATTTTGTCCAAAGTAGTTAATTCTTTTAGTCTTAGTATTGCTCTGTTTATGTCCGTTCTGAATGGTGAATCTGAAAATAAAAGATATCATATGATATTATATACTTTTAGAAAAGACACTGTTACCGATAAACATACGAATGAAGTAACTCATTAAATAGTAAGTATGAATAATGTAAGGAAGCGTTAACCCGCGAAATTACACGGATTAATAGGTGTATATATATATTTTTTTTAAATACATATTCTATGGCACCTCTTTCGCTAATTTGGCCTAGCTCTTAAGGGGGAGGCGTGAAAATTGATTCGCCGTTACAATGATTAATAGATACTCACTAGCCGGCATCGCTATCCCATAATCCTTACTGTCCAATTCACCTCCAACTTTCTTCAAGTCACAGTCTCTTTTTAATTTGTACTCTATGGTACTGGACTCCATAAAGAAGGCGTACTTGTTTTTACTCTTGAGGACTCTTTTCTCTCCTTCGTCATTGCTATCTACTAGGAGAGCCTTATTTGACTGCATAGTTTCGTACATGTGTCTGTATGTTTTGTCTTTGGAGGACTGTAACATAATGATTGTATATATACATGTTACGATCAATATGATTAGTAATGAGCTAATGACTAAGTACTTAATGACTTTTAAGAGTATTTTGTGGTTTCTGCGATATGTGCATAATATTATTTTAGTGGAAAACTTAAAGTATATGACGGATAAGGTAACAAGGTTCACCTTAAAAAACTCAAGTGTTGATCCTCCGTCGATAGCTCCATACATAATCTTGGTTTGCTTGGCCAAGTCATCGACGCTGTTGATTGGTTCGTTTTCCAAGGCTGACGTCATAGAAGCTGACAGCTGGGCGATGTAAGTCTGACACACGATCACCGCGAAGAACCACCACATAGCACAGACCCAGCGAGTGCCAAAAGCTCTGGAAATTTAAAGAACAACGTAGTTTTTTGGCCATATAGGTTTAAAAGTATAGTATTATTCACATCCTAAGTCAAACTCAAAGCATTTATTTCAATTAAACCATTTACAGGCACTTTTGAATTGGACCTGGGAACATTCTGGTCTAGACCAGACAAAAAAAAACATACTTCATTTGTTAAAACTATTTTTCACAAAATCATTTTTTAAATGTTAAGCTAACTTAACTTATTTTTAAAAAACCCTACAACTCTTGCAGCTCTAGCAAAAATTTTAGCGTTACATTGCGCGCTGCCGTAAACAGCGATTTTTCAAACCAAAAATAAATGTCGTTTCCAGGCAATCATTTTTGCTCAATGTTACTTAGGTTGTTTGATGAACAGAATGCGTAGATAACGGCTATGTATGCTCGTCTTACACCATTGTACCTATGTTAGTTATATATTAATGTACTAAACACATAAACCATGCTGAAAACCGCATCAAATCCGTTGCGTAGAACTAAGAAGAAAACGCAGACACGAAAAGCGACTTTAATTTATAATATGTAAAGATATGGATAAGACTGTTACAAATTATATCTTTATCTTTCCTTTTCTAATCTTAGGATCAACTTCCGAAATGTCTATTGGTTCCTCTCTGCTCGACAAGATTTTGACATGTGACACATCAGCTAACTCGACGGGGTGTTGCGAATTCCGTCATGAAAATCAGGAATTTACATGAACTTTCAGCATTCGAATTTATTAAAAAAAGTATGTTACCACATCTATTTTATACAACAAGTTTGTGGTAAATATTATAAATTATATGTTGAGGTCGGTCAAACCGCGTCAGTCGACTGCGAAAGTTGTATAAAATAGGTATAAATACACCGATTCAAAAGGTAGGCAACTCAGATTACCTGAAAATATGTACATAAACAATCTTCTCTCTTGCTGAAAATATGCAAAAGGACCAAATAAAAATATTATCATTCTTTCTGCATTCTTACTTTTACCATTATTCATACTTAAACTAGATAAAAAACACTATCAAATATGAACAAAAATTAACAAAAATTGTGGTGCGACGTGACACTTCTTGGTGCTTACCGTTCACCCAATTTTTCTATTTCGATTCAAATGTTGCACTCAGCCTAATCGATATTCGTTATAATCAAACTTGATTAAAAATTGTAGAAACTGAATAAAAACTCTTTGGTATATTTTTCATTAATATTTTTTTTTTTAAATTAATTTTAGTAATAATTACATACACGTACACTGTGGAAAGTGTGTAACGTTTTAGGGTTCCGTACGACCGAATGAAAAAACGAAACTCATATAGGATCACTACACGAGTCTTGTGTTTGTCTGTCACAGCCAATTTGCTTCGAATCTACTGGACCGATTAGGTTGAAATTTGGTACACATATACATTCTGGTGACCCAAACACGGAAGTGTAACGTAAATAAATGGATTTTGCAAATACGGATAGTCACTTTTGGGGGGCCAAACCAGTAAATAAAAAAAAAAGGTTTTCGAAAAAGCGTTCATACTTGCGACGGTCTTCTTTTTATTTTTATAGCAAGAGAGAAAGAGAGGGAATGTGTGAATTTAGTCAAAATGAAAGTCCAAGATGGTGGCTGCAATTTTTTTTTTTTCTGTCGTTTTCATGGTTTGCGATGGTGCTAAAGTCAATAGTGAGGTCAAAATGTAAATCCAAGATGTCGGCTGCGAAAAGTTTTTGTCATGTGTGTCGAGTGGTTTTCGGGTGATAGTGTTGATACCCAATAAGATGAAATTATAATTATATTGTAAATAAATTACCATAGACATCAGTCGCTGTCGATTGTAAACTCGATAGCCAAAATCCGTAAAAAAGTACCTCTTAATTATTTCGTCACGTCCGTTCGTCCATGCTGCCGTCCACAAGCTATAATGCCGTTCGGATGTCATACAGGCATTTTACTCGGACACCTATTTAAACTATATCGTTGAAAATTTGGAAGAAGGTTTATTCTTTACACCGCCAAAAATCGTTTAGTAAAATTACGATAAACATAATTAGGGGTGTCATTCCTCATACATGCAATCGAGGGATGAAAAAAAGATCTATGCACATAAGCATGTAGCATTGTTGGATCTTATAATTAAAATTATAAGATGCTTATAAGTGTTATAAGTGACTGCTTTTTAAAGTGAATAACCCATTGTAACCGAAAATAACCCGTATTTCAACAATGAGTTATGGGTTATTTTCGGTTACAACTGCAGAATTAACTTTGTTTTTCGTAGTTTTTTCTAGAAATACAAACTTATTTTTCCAGTCGAAAAATTAATGCTGTGCAATGTGCATGCGTATAATATGTTTATCCCAACTACGGAACCCTTTAGTGCGTGGTCCGACAAAGACTTGGTCAGTTTCTTAAATTTCGTTGGAAAAAAAAAACAATTTCTAGTACCTACTCAAGTAACCTAATAAAAACAAAAACTAGCAAGCTCATACAACTAACAAAAAATATTGACGTTATGTAAAAGTGTTTGCGGAATTAATTTCTCACCATTACCAAACAAAATTTTGTTACGCCTACCTAAAAAGTATACTGGGCATTCTGTAGCAAACTATCAGAAAAGTTTAAAAAATAAAATTCACATTAAAATAATTTTGTCCAATATATTAAAATAATTTAGAATTCGCATTCCGTTTTTAAAGTCAATTATAGAAACATTTCAGCGCGAAATTCAAAAGATGAGGTACCTAGCCCGGCCATAAGGTCCTGTCTAATGAGTTAATAGAATTTATAGGTTTCAATATACTGTCCGAAAAACGATTAAAATAACATTAGAAAAGTATAAATTATTAATTTATCCAGTGCTTAATGTATTTATTGTATAAAACAATTTTATTTCAATTTCCAAGTATCGAATTTTTATATTCGACATATAATTAATCGAGAAGAACGAAATTTAAAAAATAATTGTTTGGCATAATCGTTTTCGGACATCATTACAATAAAAAAAAGTATAATGGACGGCGATTTTGAAAACAAATTCAGTAGTGGTAATGAATAATACTTGTTATTGGACCCGTGTTCGTATATTATGTTAAGATTTGGACATTTTTTAGTTGTATAAATAATATTTTGAATAATATTTGTCATATTTTAAATCGTATCTACATGTGTATGAGTGATATTCGTGAAAAGAAAAAATGAAAACACGCACTATTGGCGCGAAACTTCGTCTTTGGATAACACAAAACTTCATTACCACTATTTATTTATCTTGAACAATGGATGAATTCGTCAAATAATTAAATGATGTATTATTCACTGCCCCTGTGGTGGGGTTTGGATGTTCAAAATCAGTAATTTTTATGTTTTTTAGCCTCGACCACCACTGTCATTAAAATGGCGATTATGGTATTTACAGTCTTGAATTTTATATAGGTGAATTAATTAACTTGCGCGCTAAATATGAAAGATTTAATGGCGTAAACATAATGAGTTTTTATCGAACTCTCATAATTAACGCACATTCATAAGATTTGATGGGTAGCATATTAAATATTTCCATAATCGAGATAGGGTGTTGTATGTGGTAATTCTGGGGTCCCAAAGGACCCGCTACCGAGCCGGCGGAAGTTTTTGTGTTCGGGTCCAATCGGGGGCGGTTCCGAACTATACGGTTAAAACAGAACAAACAAACTCAAATAAAATTACTTGGGCAAGATGTCGCATCCTTGCGTCATAATGGATCCCATCGTTAGCCAGGCGCAGTTCTTAAACGTCCATATATTTTCCAATTCCTCTGGATCTTTCTCGCATGGTTCAGGATTTTCCCAATCAGCTGGTGATATTCTGAAATTATTAATTTATTATATTATTTTTTATCTTGTAATAAATCCATTTCGTATAAATAGTTTCTACTTATCTACTTTTAATAACAAAGCTTTGGATAGTTTTTCATAAAAGGTCAAAATGTTCCGAAATATTCTGTTTTAATAGCAATAATTTCGGGGAATATTTTAGTGACGGAACGAATTTTGCACTTATTACGTTCTGAAAAAAAAACAAACTTAGAAAGGTATAGACAAGGTTAATTTTACAATGTAAAAAATTAAAAATATATACCTGGCACAAATGTAAAGAACCATGGAAACTACACAATACGCAGTTGCCGTGTGCATCCAAACCTCAAAAGTATACGGATTGAGGAAAGAGAACATTCCTGGCTTGACCTTACGATCCTGGGTGTATAGGATACTTATTCCTAAAGACATGAAGGGCACTGAAAAGTCAACAACTTTTTTCCTCTCTTCCGTTATTGTAAAATCACATACAGCTAAATCAGCTTTCTGTAAAGAAAAGTCTTTTATACAGAATTGTGATATTGGTGTTTCATGTGTAGGTACTAAATAAGTAATACAAACTTCCCATTATTTTTAAAATTAATAGAAAACATTCAGCGAGCAAGCGCTTGCAAACTTGTGCTTGACCAGTTTTATATTGATGTAAAAATGTTAGGTATTATTAATTCTGTTTTTGAAAAAAAATGCATAAGTTCAGATAACGTAGTATATGAAGCTGCACATAACTAGCTATTAAAACAATCGTCAACATTTTCATAAACTACTATAAAATCATCACCTACTTTGTCTAATAAGACTGCTACGAGGCCGGCATATCCCATATCCTTTTCGTGAACGAATTTATAAGTGTAATTTAACTTCTCTTCTCTCAGTATTTTGAATATGTGCTTGACTAGGTCCACGGAGAAACCTTCGAATTTTTCATTGGGGTCATCATCTTCATCTTTACATTCGTCGGTTTCACATTTTTCTTTGTACCAGAAATAGGGTTTCGCTCTTCGGGACACTACCTGTGTTAGAATAATAAAGTTAGGAGAAAGTTGAATAAATTTTGTAACTCTTTGAATCCAAGTAACTGTTCAATATCTTACTATAAATTCCTTGCTTGAGTGCTGGTTACTGACGCTATTGGCAAATCTTCTGGTTTCAATAATGTCCGTTCCATTAGCGGACTCCCACCTGCCGATGGTTTGTTGGATCCGGACGTGTATTTCATTCACATACAGAACGTAATTAATTCTTCGACCTTGTTGGTCAAATTCTACGTTACCAGTAACTCCGTAGGTTTTTGTCTGAAAAAACCGAAGAATTTTAATAAAGTTTAAGACAATAATGATAGATTTTCTGTAAATATGGATAATGGTTTCAATCCAGAGCGTTTATCGTTAAAGTTCTATAATCTTGTTACTCGAAAATAAGAGTAATGGAATATGAAAAACAAATTGATAAAGACAAGCGATTATGAAACTCTTTTGGGGTCACCAACAAATTCGGCCAACCCAGGAATGATCCTCCAGAAAATGTTAAATAAATACAATTATACGAATTTAACAGTGCAGGGGGCCTAGACATGTGTGACATTGGCATTCTATCCGTGATAACGATAATGGATTGATCTATGCTAGCGAAAAGCTTATGTCACTCCTGAAAAGTTTTTTGTGAGCTAGAAAATAGTACAAATACGAAACGATTTGAAAGCTATTGCCACTTGTCTAGGTCCTCTTGATCACCTCTAGTATTTTGCGTTGGAATGCTGCCCCTTGAGCCCATGGCTCCTCTTCTCCGGTACAACTGAAAGAAGGTGGCTGATTCCGATCTTTTAACTCTTCCACATCCAGCGCCTTCACTAGGTGATTAGCAACGTCATCCATTATTAGTGATTCGAGCTGTATGAAATCAGAAGGAATATGATTAATACTAGCGTATGCATAATCCCTAATGTTCCCACTGCTGGTATACAGGCCATCTCTCTACGAGAGGGAATGGGCTGTAATCTGCACGCGGACCCAGTGCGGGTTGGTAGATGTTCACAAGTCTTCGAATTTTTGGTTCTAGGACATGCCGGTTTCCTCACGATGTTTTCATCCACCGTTTTGAGAGCGGTGGTGATGAAATTATTTACACAAAGTCTGTCTGGGTTCGAACTCACAAACGTGTACGGTGACAGTGGTTACCACTGGGCCACCACTGCTCTCCTTAGATTAATATTATCATGCTAATATTAGGCAATTTTTATTTCTTACACTGCAAAATGCATGCGCTGCAATGCCTTTTTCATATTTTTTTTGCCTTTTCCGGTGCGCACCCTACAACATGCGAAAGTTTCATCACGATCGGTAGACCCATTTTCGAGTTTTTGGCGAGACCAAAAATCTATGTTATAAAAATCGATTATCATGTGTGCAATTGATTTTTATAATAATTATAGATTTTTCTTCTTACTTTGCTCTCAGACTCGTGGCTAAAAATAACAGCCGCACGGGTCGATCGAAGGTTAAGGCTACGCTTGCTGAAGTCAGTCCGTGGATGGGTGACCATCCATCACATATCGAAACCCCTCCGTGCGTCGGAAAGCACGTTAAGCTGTTGGTCCTGGCTGTCATTTTAGATCTTTGACAGTCGTTACAGGTAGTCAGAAGCCCTAAAGCCGAAAGTCTGACAACCAGTCCTTGCCAAGGGGTATAGTATTATCCAGTAACTCGGTTGTGGAGGTCAGATCCATGTAAAATACTGATATTCATCTGCAGCCGGTAAGACTGAAAGCCGACCCCAACATATTTAGGAATAGGCTAGGCAGATGATGATGATTTTCTTACTTACTTTGAACTGGACAACGGATGGTGATTCCTCGTTAGAATGCCAGTTGCCCACTCTTGTTGCCAGGTAATGTCTTGCGTCCTTGAGCTTGTCATATTGCGTGATGCTGAGCCACGTTATGTTAGATGGCATCTTCACCAGCTGCTCAGCTACTGTTGATGTGTCCATGGAAACTAAAATGAAGTGCTGAAACACAATTGTCTTCAATATCTTCACGTATAGGTGATTTTGATAATTACGTTTATTTAAGACTATACAGTGTATTAGGGTTAAGCGTGGAAAGTACGTTAAGGTAGTGTAGTGCCACTCACGAAAATGTTTTTTTTCTATGGGACAACTCACAAATATGAAAAAAAAAAATACCGCCGATTCCTACATTTTGTCGAGTTAAGCCAACATATATCTGAATAGCATAACTGATTATTTTCGTGATATCAGTGCTGGTCCTACTACACTCTGTGTAACATTTTGTCGAGTTTAATTTAAAATACTGTATAATAAGTTGATTACAAATACGTACCTGATATTCAGTAACTAAATGTGCATTTTCAGCTTCCCCTAGATAACGTAAAATACGGTCAGCTTGACAGTCCAGTACGAAGCGGGTTATACGATATTCATTTAATGTCTTGAAGATCTGAAAATATTCGAAACTTTAGAAGATTTTCTTATAGCTACAGGTGGTTTATTTTCAACAATATAGCTATATAATATGTAAAAAAAAACCCTGTCCGATCCGAAAGGGGCACACAGGTACTGCAATAACATTTCCAGAAAATAAACATTATTATTGAAAATAAAAAAGTTATTGCAATTTGAAATTCACATTTTTAGTACCAAAATTACCCCAATTTCAACAATACAGTTTGAGAGTTAAAACAGGCATACTTTTCGTTTTATCATGACTATGGAAATATTACCTGTCGGTTGTCGCCGTCTGGATCCAATTTGTACATGAAGATTTGTGAATGTAGTGATACCTCGGATAGAATCTTTTGCACCCTTAATAAACCTAGAACAAAAGGCGTATTTGTTAACTAAAACTATAAAATTTGTAAAAATATGTATAAACTTAACTAATTTGTTCACCGATTAAAATCTTAGGTTAAAATATACACGACAGAATGTTATAGTGTTTAAAAATAATGAAATGTGACAGAAAACGCCTATCTCATAAACACCACGATTTCAACTCCGAATCGTTTTTCTTCTAAATAATACGAGTATTAGTAGGATATCATAATTGTAAAAAAATAAAACAGTCGAGTACATACCAAAGTTATCTTCGTAAAGGGCTGCAAAACCTGTCCATTTATAATACTTCACAAGTTTACCATAAGCTAGTGCAATGTCCTCGGAGTACGGATAAAAGTTTATTGAAATCTTTTTAAAGGCTAATTCTTCGGCTTCTCCTTCTTTTTCGTTGGCTTCTCCTTCTTCCTCGTTTTCCTCGTCCTCCGGACTAGTTTCTTCTTCTTCTTCTTCGTCATTTAATTCTAAGTCGGGGTCCAGAGGTTGCCATGTGGCTTGAATGTGCGGTATGTTTGCAATAGCGCACTGGTCTCGAGTGGCGCCATCTGATATTGCATTTTGTGGACCAAATACAGCCACCGGTTGTATTCCATTGCTTGAACACACTGAAATTGTATAACAAAAACGTCTGCTTGTGCAAATAAAATCAATAGAATAATGTTTGTGCAATTTCTTTACGGGCTTTGCTGAAGTATCTAAGTATACAAGAAAAGCAATATTATATTTTTACTTTGTTTCTTTTATAGTAAAATGGGTAATTTTTGCTCTAAAAGATTTTAATTTTATAAAAGAAATTGGTTAATAACAAACTCTTCAATGAAAACAAATATCACTCTCGAGAATGAGAGGACCAGAGAGAGAGATATTGAGGGCCATTGTCACAATGTTAGAATATTGGTGATTTCAGTATGTTTTGAATATCATAGAGAAGGCTTTTAATCATATTGAGATAATTCCTCAGTAGCCTATTATGACCGGATAGAAAACGACGGGATACTGTATTCTCGGAAAACGAAGACAGGTAATGTACGGCGGTTTCGTACATAAGCTGAGCCTCATTGAGTACCTAATAGCGAATTTGAACTTGATTCGCTATTATATAAAGTGATTTTTATCATTATCGCATGGTTGTTAAGGTTGAAAGGCTAATGAGTATTAATAAATGACTCGATTACTTACATTTACCGAAAGGATGCGAAGATGAATAAAAGTTTGAGCGCCTCAGTGACTATAAAGTTAACTGACTACGCTTATTAGCAGTGACAATGCACAAACATTTTTGTATACATTTTAAGTAAATCACGAAAAGTAACTTTAAGACAAGTCCTTTTGTTTAATATTTTGTTTTAACAAAGCAGTTGTCTCAACTCTTATTATTCTTCTATTATTTCTTTATGAGGAGAATGTTGGGAACAATGAGATTGATTTCATTATGTGTTTTTTAAATTAAATTTTAACTTTAAAATGTACTAAATAATAATAATATAATTTATTTAGGTAATCAAATATCAACGTTATCTTTAATAAAAACAGCGGTCTAATATGCTGTGTGATATGTTTTACAACCTAGGTACCTATCGCGCATTTTGCCAGTCTTTACATCCCTACTTTATATATTTTTTTAAATATGTGTTTTTTGATATAGTCAGATTATGTATAAGAAACGTTATGATAAAACGGGATGTTATCCAGCTCAAGAAAGTGTACAAATTATTGACTGGCCATCTAAAAGTCCCAACTCGAATCCCATAGAAAACAGGAGGTCAAATGATTGAATTTTTTTGTTGAGATCGTATCATCAATATGAGACGAAACAATTAGTGTTGGAACATGATGGGTGTGCGGTATGCAAGCCGCTTGTCTGTATCTGAATTTGAAAATTAATTATTGCTAAACCTAATTAATTAGTCACTACACATAAAACTATTCCACAAATCAATCCATCCTCTCGTTAAATAACTGACTTACAAGCATACCATGCCTCTTTAATTCTTAAATATTAATAAGTGGTAAGCATATCCGTGGTGGTAAGAGTATTTTTACTGTGTTGGTTCACATTGATCAGATACTTACATTCTCTCCAAACTGAATAGCTATCAGACCTCAGCGGCTGCAAGGTGACCGGTTTTATACGAACCTCCTGTAGGTGCACATGGTTCAAACTATCGTTAAATGCTGACAGTTCAGTAGTGGCCTCCTTGTCGAATATACCCGCTGAAAATGGAACATTCCATCAGGCAAAATCAATTCGAACTAATATTGATGATGCTTAACTGTTGGAATTTCGAATCAATTATCATGAAACCTACTGCTCTCCATGTTTTGATTATTATTAATAACGCATCAGTATGTAAGTAGATATTGAATATTACAATACTATGTTCCTAAATAAACATTGTTAATCACACGCTAGTCCAAAACAAACCTTACCTATTTGGTACGAAACTTCAACAGTTTCCGTGAAGACAAACTGCGGAGTACATTTCTGAACACAAAGCAACAATACGAGTAAATACCAGCACATGGCGTAAAAACTTTAATGCGAATGCATAGTTTACTTTATAAAAACGATTTCACTATAATTTGTGTGCGCACCGCTTAGCGAATGAACGTCTGGGTAGCAGTTCACTCAAATAAAATTAACTTCTTTCAGAGTTATGAAGAAATGGAGGAGGCATACTACGACTTGGAAATATGTCACGTGTTATGGGCAGGATATATATTAAAGTTATAGATTATTCAGAGTCATAAGAGGATGTCTAAGCTTTATTTTGTCATCGATTCATTGCTATACAATTTCCTTAGAATTCACATGAATGATATTCCAGACTTCAGTCGCATCACGGCGGCGGCGCGGGCGGCGATACGGCGACGGGCGACGCGTGACGTGACGGTGCACGCGACGTGGCCTAAAACTGCTTTCCAAAAATACTTCAGACGGCGGAGAGGCGGCCGGTGCGCCGCATGCCCGCCCAAACAACATATTGTATTCATAAACCAACACCAACTTCCACAATGATCATTTTCAAAGCTTTCCTCATTGTTACCTCTATTGTATTCACACCGAGTACTCATGCACTCCGCACGGCCGCTTTTCCCATAGGTATGTAAATTTAAATACATTACAAACAACATTTTGACAACAAAAACAATTGGGTTGTGAATGTTTCAGGGGGTGTTTTCAACCAGGAAACGCTGCCAAGTTCCTTGCAGGTATTCGACAACATGATTGAAGCAAACCGAATGATGACGTACCACGGTCGGTCCTTGAACTCGAAGGTAGTCGACAGCTATTCCACTTCTTTAGAACGTAAGTCATTATCATCATAGATATCACATTATACCTAGTTATTCATGCAGACGAGTTGGGCTTCAAGTAGGTACAGCATTGTATCAACAACTGTTAAATAATTGTGATAAAGTGAAAATGATGCAGATACAGTTTTTAAGACCAAGTTTATTGCGGCAGAAATGTCATGTTTTGTATTCATTCGAGATAACAATCCAGATTTCTGTATTAATTATTTATGAATAATGATTCTTTCCTTGCAATTGAATGGGATACCTCTTAATTGTTGGACAGCCAAAGTACAGCAAAGGTTGATAAGGTGTATCAAAAAACTATTTTGGAAAAACAATTGAGTGGTACATTCTCAAAAACATCATTTTCATTTTCATCAAATTCGAATGGTGACGAAACGTCAATTCGCAATAATCCACTTTATAATTTGCATTCCAATGTGTTTCAATTCTTGAGCGAGATTCAAGCCATATTTATTCGTTGGCACTACTGCACCTGTCGATGCCATATTTAATAAGTTTATTTCTAGTTCTTCTTCCAGTTGTATAGCACTTACATAAAACTGTTGTTTCCCAGTGTGTCCATTTACTTCAGAAGACAAGGGGATCGTGGCTTTAATAGACGCTCGCCCGACTAAAGGCATCTGCGACACTACTTGTTTGTTGTGTAATAGATTAAATGTAAGTTATTCTTTATGTAATGTTAGATACGTACCTAACATAGCAGTTACGCTTAAAGTTACCTTTTCAATAAGAAATCAAATCGTCATGTTTAGTAATGGAGGATATAGAGAACCTGTGACGCCATTTATCGACATTTTCAACTCTCGCTTCCAATCATGCTCGTGCCAATCAAGAAATGGTCCCAAATCTCCTCAGGCTTGTGCTAATATGACCCAAGAGTAACAATCGTAGGCACCGTAAAAATTAATAGCTCAGAGTTATCATGACTATCGTTTACTGCGGTCAAGTTTTAGATCGTTGGTCTACAGTTCAGAGATGAGCACATTCAATAGATAAATATTACGTGTCTTCAAAAATTTCAGATTACCCATTTGTCCTTGGGATGGGAGCCTACGGCGACTCTTGCTGAAGACTTCTACTCGTTCTCTTACTATCCACCACCAGAACTGATCTCGAAGGCCTACGCAACGCTCATCAAAGACTTGGCATGGGACAAGTTTACCATCTTATATGAAGATGATGGCAGTGAGTATACTTTATTATACTTTACAATATTGGTAGGTAATATTACATATTTAATATATCAATAAAAAGGTCTCTTGCATAGATGGCGCTCAATAGAATAGATTATTGTATACTGTAAAAAGTCTAGGTTAAAATAAAAAGTCTAAAATTCATTCATTCATTCATTCTAAAAGTCTTCAAAATATTCTTTAATTAAGTAATAAACTGTAAAAGTAAAACACGCAGTGGTGTTTAAATATGATAGACTATCATTTGTATTTCTTTATTAGTCATAGTTCCATCATGTGCTTGTTATTTAAAGTGCTTGGTTATTTCAAATATGATAAAATTAAATCCATAATTACCATTCATCATCTGTATCTTTCCTTGGTAAGTGGCAGAGAAGTTGTTCACATATCAGTCGCAGCAGATCGACGCACTAAATTCACTTAAAATAAGAATTGTCTACCAAATATTGCTAAAATTGGGCTGCTACTGAGAATGTACTAAAACAAAACCTTAACTTCAGTGACCAACCTGGGAATTAAACTTTAAATTGGATTTTTTTCAGGTTTTTTACGGCTACAAGAAGTAATAAACTCGTGGCCTAGTGCTGAGGGCGTGAAACCAATTCTCTTCAAAAAATTAGACCCTAAAAGTGACAACCGGGAAACATTCAAGTATATATTTAAAGTAGCACGAATGACCTACCACGTTCTGGATTGTAACGTAACTAACGTTCATAAATATATGAGTGAAATCGTACAAGTTGAAAACTCGACTGAGTATCAAGTATGTGTATTCATTAAAGTTCTCCACACATAAAGCTGTGAAAGTGCATTGACTACCAGACATACAAAGTAATGAAATTATGAATGCAATTCGTTTTTTTGTGATTTGACGCCAACTTTTAGAATCGAAAGGTCTATGAACTTGAAATCGATAATCAGAACCTCTTTTTTTTCAGAGTTTTATTTTAACAAGCCTAGATGCATACAGCCTTGATTTTAAAGGGATTTCTGCTCTCATGGCGAACGTTTCTACCCTGCACTTGACTACACCGAGTGAGGCGACTTGGAAAGACAAAGGAATGCTCCATACCAAAGCGTTAGGGGTAATACCATCCATTCCATATTTCTTTAATTATCATATATCACAATAGTAAATAATGTAGTCCATATTTCGTTTGAAGATTCGTCGTGACCCAGGAAGGGTCACCTGGGTCTCAACGTGTTTTCAAACACGGGAGGCCGAAATTACGTCGCGTAACTCACACATTGAACTTCTGTTGTATATTTTTCCGAAGATGTGTCACTAAAAAAAGGTATTTTGTAGTAGAAATGGTATTTTTTGCATTTAAGCTCGAGACAGCTTTAACAGCTGATGCACTAAGTCACTTAGAAAAAGCGATCAGAAGCATGCAACTTGATGAGGACCCACCTGAACCACCCGCTCTATGCCTTAAAAATGGTAAATCAGAATACGAAGATAGCGCATGGTCTGTAGGATATGATCTGCGAGAAGCACTCCGTAAGGTAAGACTAAATTATAATGAATGAAAGAGAAATCTAGTGGAAATAAATAACATCGAAATCTAACTTCGGCTTCTACTACAAAGTAACTAAACAAAAAGAGATGTCCGTTATTTTCAAGACATAACTTATGTTTTGAACCATTTCCAGACAACGACCAAAGGTTTCTCAGGTCACATTGAGTTCGATGAAGAGGGGAAAAGAGTAAATTTCAAATTGCACTATTCAAAATTAAACAAAGACAGTCAATTTTCGTATGCAGGCGATTGGGACTTCAAAACAAATGTTATCACTAAGAAGGATATAGACGATAGGTCGCTCGCTGTGAATAGAAACTCGAAAATTAAGGTAACAGTATCTTTATAATAAAATTAAATCAGCTTAAAAATAAAATAATACGT
This sequence comes from Lithophane semibrunnea, assembly GCA_947363905.1. NCBI lineage: Eukaryota > Metazoa > Arthropoda > Insecta > Lepidoptera > Noctuidae > Lithophane > Lithophane semibrunnea. Next base: position 9,478,405 of record OX376197.1, on the reverse strand, counting down.
CTAGACCAATTTTTATTCAGGTGGTGACCAGAGTAGGAAGACCATATTTTGATGTATTGAAAACTGTCAATGGAACAGTGTATCGTGGTTACTGTGTGGATCTAATTGATGCCATATTTAAACACATAAATAAAGAAAACAAAGTAAATCTAGACTATGAATTTTACATAGCTCCAGAGAATAATTATGGTAGCCAGTTGGAAGGCACTATAAAGTGGAATGGAATAATTGGAGAACTGATAGATCATGTAAGTGATATTTTGTGTTATTCGTTTCCATATGTAGATATTATATTATATCTCATAGTTTTGTAGTAAGTCGGTAACGTATATGTATAGTTGATTATATATATTTTTGTTACCGACTCCAATATATTGTGGAAATTATCCGATAGTCTTATCGGATCGTTCGTAATTAATATTAAGGAAAGAACTAAAATATATCTAATCACAATTTTATTGATTAGATAAGACCTTTTCCTATGTCTAATAATTTATTGATCGTAGGCGTTAGCATAAACTGGTGAATGAAATTGAATATTAAAGCTATTAAAACCGTTAAAGCTATTTTAAAAACTTTTAAACATATTATAAGATTTTAACTAAATGAAGCCCATCAATTTAACGTTCCAGAAAGCAGCTTTAGGTATCTGTGATTTGACAATTACGTCGGAAAGAAATGCCGTTGTGGATTTTTCCATTCCTTTCATGTCTTTGGGTATCAGTTTGTTGTTCAGAGAGGAAGAGCCCGAAGCTCCGGACAGATTCTCATTTATTAAGCCATTGTCTTTAGATGTGTGGTTGTATTTGGCGACTACGTATGTGATTGTCTCATTTGTATTACTTATTTGTGCGAGGTTGGTATTTTTTTTTCATTTTATTTTAGGAACGTTTAACCACTGGCCAAAATGGAGCGAATCCCCGCGAGACGCGAGGCGCGCCTGTGCGTGTCTGTTGTTTTAATGAGTCACGCGATTATTCGCGCCAGTTTGACGCTTGTAGCACACCTCCGCCGCGAAACCAAAGCAGTGAAACCGCAGTAGTTCAATTCAACTGGCTCGCGTCATGTTCCGCTACTCGAATCGGATGCGAGTAGCGGAACATGACCGAGTTAGTCCAATTGAACTACTGCGGTTTCGCTGGTATGGTTTCCGGATGGAGGTATGGTACCCGCCGAACATCTAACACGTCCACACAAGTTTGTTGACACAAACGGCGCGAACGAATTTCGTCCTGAATCTCGCACGGTACTTGCCTCAGTTTGACATTATATTTATATATATATATATATCATATATATATATATATATATGATATATATCATATATCATATTGTATGAACTTATAACCACGGATCAGCGCTAAAAATTTAGTATGCTAATTTTTGCCGGATATTAGCGCAAATCTAACATTGCATAAAAATGCAAAATATTTTCTATTCACTCTTTAGAGCTGGTATTTTGAATCAAAACCAAATGACGTTGTGATCACTATAAGTTGGTATTATACCTACAAATTATTTTTTAGAATGAGCCAAGACGACTGGGTAAACCCTCACCCATGTAACCAGAATCCTGAGAATTTGGAAAATATATGGAGTCTTTACAATTGCATGTGGCTTACTATGGGTGCTATTATGACTCAAGGATGTGATATTTTACCAAGGTATGGAGATTTCTAAATCATTTGCAGCCTTCAATTCTTCATATTAATCTTCGGTAATTTTTCATTGAACAGGGCAGCAGGTTCGAGGTGGATCACAGGCATGTGGTGGTTCTTCGCTCTCATTGTGACTGCCTCGTATACAGCCAACATGTCGACTTTCCTCAGTAATAGTCGAAGAAGCAACGTCATCAAAGATGTCAAGGAACTCTCTGAACAGAATAAAATTTCTTATGGAGCTGTGTACAATGCGTCTACATACAAGTTTTTCCAAGTACGTTTTGAAATTGCGTTTAGCCCTGACACAGCTAGAAAGGGTCGCGTTCGCCCGAAGAAGATGGAGGGACGAGATGGACAAAACAAACGATCAGTGATCCACATTAGCTCTGGATCGTAAGAGCTGGAAGTCATGGGGATGGCCTTTGCCCAGCAGTGGGATGATACAGGCTGACAGTAACCAATTTAGTTATATGACACTGAAAATTATCTTAGCTAAAACCAGGCGTGATTTTACTTTTGCTACTTAATTTTACTCATTTATTTACAGTCGTCAAACGATACAGTGTACTCAAAGATTTGGTCAGTTATGAGTTCCGCAAAGCCTACAGTTTTCACATACAGTAACGACGAAGGGAGAGATCGTGTACTCAGGAGTAAAGGGAACTACGCGTTCTTTATGGAATCTACCTCCATTGAATATTTTATTAAGAGAAATTGCAAATTGAAAATGCTCGGTTCTAAATTGGATTCAAAGGAGTATGGTATCGCTATGGCAAAGAGTAAGTTATAAGATTATGTACGTTTTACCTTTGTGAACGCAAATCTACGCGAGACACAATGGCTTTTTAATTGTTTCTGTAATTATACGAAAGGTCAAAACAATTCATAATTACAGTATGCAAGGGTAAACACCGTTGTCACTCAAACCATGGGTAGTTGACTTAAATATAATAATAAATGACCCAGTAACAACTAAAAAAAACCTTATTTACATTAAAAGATTTTAAAAAGTAAATATCCGACTCTGTCCCGATACTCATGGATACGCTGCGAAACAGCTGACCGAAGAGGGGCCGCGCGGTCGTGTAACGCCCCGCGCGCCCCGCCCGCCCCCGCCAACCGCCGCCCGCCCTATTGAGACGCAAGTTCGTTGCCCTTGCGTATAGGATGAAATATTCTTGTGGAAAAATGTAGATTTTCTTTAAAAAAAGATAGTTGTTTTTTTCCATTGATTTTACGATCTATAAATGAAACCAAACCACTGGTTTCAAGGATAACGTTGTTTACACTAACACCCTGTATAAGTAAATGGTATTTCAGATGATACTTATTCTTATGTTTTTAGACTATCCACACAAAGGATGGGTTGATGGGGCAATTTTAGCACTTCAAGAAAGTGGTGATCTTGAGAAAATGAAAAAGAAATGGTGGGAAGATGAGGATAACGAAGAACACTGCGAGGTTTGATCATTTTTCTGTCTGATAGAGATAGAACAACTAAAATTTTAGATATTTGATTGATGTAAAAATAACCATCCAGGGGTATCCTGGGTTATGGAGGTCAGATAGGCAGTCGCTCCATATAAAATACTGGTATTAAGCTGCATCCGGTTAGACTGGAAGCCGACCCCAACATAGTTGGGAAAAAGCTAGGCAGATGATGATTGATGTAAAAATGAACTAACGTTCATTTTTACATCAATCATCATCTGCCTAGAAAACAAACAAATAAACAGTTGTTCTCGTTTTGTTACAGAAAATGGCCAAGGAAGAGGATGACAATGGCTCGCTACAGATGAAAAATACCAGTGGTATCTTTTTAGTACTGGGTTCGGGAGGACTCTTGGGCCTTGTCGTGGCCATTATAGACTTCATGTTCCACGCTCGGCAAATCAGTGTCAAAGAAAGGGTATACTTTCAGTTTATATTATCTAATTACGAACTAGCGACCCGCACCTGATTGGCGAAATGGATGAAATGAAAATGGATGGGTGAAATGGCGACATGTAAAAACATCGGGATTTCTATGCTATATCTAAGTTTAATAATAATGTGTTATACCTAAACATATACCTTCCGGACCAAATTCACAGACAGACACGAAAAGTAACTTTGTTTTATAATATGTATAGTTATAGATTTATACAAAGGGTCTCGTATTGAAAAAAAAATACCAAAGAATAGGCTGGTATATGTAGGTTCCTCTTGTATTCGTGAAAGGCTGATAGAGCTACTTTAAATAAATATCAAAGAAGTATTTTCTTAGGTTTCGTAACATGATTTTGCAGTATCTATTTATCCTGAGGTAATTTTGTATGTGTGTTAGTAACAATATTACGAACATATATTTTCAATATATGTACTTTAAGTCAATATTCTACAATTTATTAGGCTCATGTTGCCATCGATATATTTTATAACTGTGGCATACATTTGAAAGTAAGCAAGTATCGACCATTTATACCTTATTACAATTAGATAAGTAAGAGTTTCATTGTTTGTGGGTTTTACGTCAAAACTGATCATTCGTATTTGATCGCGAATGAGCTACAAATTAGTGATTTTATTTCGCAGGTGACGTTCCTTGAGGCGCTATCAAGCGAGTGGCACGCATCCTTGAATCCACGTGAGCTGCACAAGCTGGCTGCACCCCCCCGTTCCGCGCCCCCCTCCACTGCCAGCCCCTCCCCGCAGCGCGAGCGATCCCAATCTCGAGCGGTCTCCGTGCTCAGGGCCGCCACGTCCTTCATCAACTTTGATGAGATTTATTGAGCATACACATACACATTGCACACCCATACACACACGCACAACACACACACTCAATCTACACTTTATTATCATCTCATTTCATCCTAAATAGAACGGGTTGATATTCATAGAACATTGAATTGGACCACAATTATAATTTTTTTTGGTCATGATTCTGTCAAGCATCTGTCTATTATGCACCATTAAGGTATTAAAACAGACGAGGGATTTTTTATCCGCCGGGCAGAAATTACCGGAATGAAATGGCAGAAACTTCGGAAATGTTCAGATATAAATATTTGTTTTTGCACAGATTTCTATTCGCTCTTTCGTCGCGGACAAATTTTACATCGTCTGTTTTATTAGAATTTAGTAGCTAGCTGCTAGCAGCAGTGCCATTTAAGTGTTCGCTATTGTACCATAATAATTGGAGTAAATTAATACGTTAACGTCTACTTTATAAATATTATTATGTGTTTTTATTTACATTATGTTGACATTTTAAACAAGAAATATCTCAGTTATCTACTACCTCAAAAATATTGTTAATTTATGCTTTAAATAAAATTGTTACATGCACAAGGTGTATTTTGTTGTTGTCACTTAGTAAATACGTCCAGATGGAATAAATCCGCGGCGGACCGAAGCACGGACGAAGCTCTCGAAGCATTCTGGGAACTCGAAGTACTGGAGGAAGGACGAGAATGCTTCACTGGCTTCTCCGTCTCCCAGAAACTTAGTGCAAATGATAGCTCAGCCCACAGCGCTTCTGATTGAGTCATCTGAAAATAGAACAGAAAAAATTAGCTCATTCTCGCATTATACTTAAGAATCTCTTAAATTATAGGTTTAACTTGTAATATATAACTAAAAACCAGCACTCTAATTGCGTGACACGATCAATCATAATGTGAATTATTTTGAAGAATATTGCTAAACCATTGCTTCATTTATTTGTCTGCTCATAAACTTAAATAACGCAATGAATACTGTTGAACTGTCAAAATGAAACAGATTGTGATTGATCGTGTGTTACGCAATTAGTGTGCTGACGCTATACTCATTAATAAGGATAACTTTATATCTATGGGAAAAATGTTAAAATCGCGAAAAAATATCAGCTGCTCCATACATTTGCAAAAGCTCATATAGGTAACTCTAGAAAATGTAGGCAATAGCTTATTTTTTTTCGGGATAACATTATAGTTATTTCAACTGCACGGTGAGTAGTTTTTGGATCTAGTTTGCAGCATGTGCACAGCAGCACATAATGATTTTCGACCTCCTCAGTACAATTCAAATTATAACAAAACATAGCCAGAATAGCAATACAAGTATTGTTTGTCTATGCAAAACAGTGAATATGTGGTATTCAATGTCGCTAAGGTCTTATACGCATTAGCATATGAATGCTATTTGGCGCTAAGTGAAATTCGTACCTTCTGCTCGACGGCGACTTCTCTGACGTTCCAAAGGAATTCAAATATACCCATTGCGGCAGCCATGCCGCATCCTAAACCCAAGACTACGAACACGCCTCCTACATTCTCTACCCCTAATTCTCCAGCAGCGCCTTCTTCGCTGGCTTCTTCTGCCTGAAATATTAAATATTATCATTAAAAAACTTAGCTTTGCAAGTAACTGCTGGAAAGAGCGGCTATTCGGATGGGTGAGCTGACGTTCCGAGAGGTCGGGAGTCCAATTTTTTATGTCATTCCCGAACGAATAATTATTTATTCTTAACTAATATTAAAAATGCGAAAGGGAGTTTGTTTGTTTGTTACGCTTTACGCTAAAACGGCTGAACGGATTTGGATCCAATCCTGGAGCGCAGATGAAGTCGCGGGTAACAGCTAGTCGTCAAATAATTTGTTTTGGATACAAGTGTGAGATTACTTGGTAAATAAACTATAGATACAGAGTTTCTCGAAGGTTACTCTGAACTTACAACACAAGCTTCTTCCTTTGGTGCTTTCCACCAACGGTTTTTGATTTCCACAAGCTTGCCACTTTCAGCTAATTTCAGTAAAGCATTGTCCACTGCTGTTCGATAAGACGAATCTATAAAAATATATGAGTAATGAATATGTTCGTACCTATTGCTATAGATTATTTTATAAACGAACGATCAAAAAGTAAATGTTAACAAATATTAATTGGGAAGTACTGAAGTAAATACACAAGAAGTATTAGTACCAATAAAAGTTTTTATTTATTTATAGGAGAACCAACAGCTGTAACAAATGGATAACAATTAGATAAGAAACAGAGCAATTACAGTCTCACGGGTAAAAACAGAAAAAGTAGTAGAAATATATGGATCACTAAGAAAAGAAGAAGCGCGACAGAAAAGAATACTAATATTTTTATATTATAATCTAATCATTACTGACCAAACGGCATAGCTATTCCATAGCCTTTAGAGTCGAGTAATCCACCCACTTGCATTAGTTCGCAGTGTCTTTCTAGCTGGTACTCAATGGCTGTGGATTCCATAAAGTAAGCATAATCTCTTTTGCCTTTCAACACTCTGTCCAGCCCCTCGTCGTTATTCGTGACGAAAACTGATGGTCGAGCTGACTCCATGGCACCGTAAATTCTTTGGTACATGGACACATTGGATCGCTGGATAATAAAACAAATTAATGAAGTGATCTAACAGGCAAGATTTTTGGGACTATATTAAACCGACTTTATTTCAAAACTCTGGCTTTTACAATTTAGGAGCAATTGCAATTTTAAAAGTGTGGTACTAAGTTTTGAAGGCGTATTATAACATTTATAATCAGTGCGAAGTAATATAATAAATAAAAATTATAGAACCTTGAAAAAAGAGTACGTAGAACCACCTTTCAGTGTTCCATATTTAATTTTAGTTTGCATAGCAAGATCTTCGGCAGATTTGATCGAGTCATCCATTGCAGCATTGGTGAGGAAAGCTGCCAGGTTGGCAGTGTAGGACGAACACATGATCAGAGCGAAGAACCACCACATGCCGCACACCCATCGGGTGGAATAACCTCTGTTTTAGAACAATTTTTTTTTTATAAAATTGTACAATCACCAATTGGGAATTAAGTTGTTTATAATGGCTATAAGACACCACGTCAATTTGGGTGTGATTTGAATAAAAGTATGGACAATTTAAGTTGGGTCAATTGGCTTCACAATTATTTTCCCTGACTTTGCAACACCAACCAAGGTATTGAGGAAAAACCAATGAACAATATCTTTATTTTGTTAGACTTACTTTGGTAAAATATCAGAGCCCTGTGTCATAATTGAGCCCATTGTTAGCCAGCAAGAATTCTTAATGTGCCAAATATTTTCCAACTCTTCAGGTGATTTGTCACAAGGATGCGGATTCTCCCAATCATTTGGCGCCAGTCTAAATAAATAAACAAATGTAGATAAATAATAGTTATAAAAGGTTATTGCAAGTATGATTCGAAACTCCATAACTCACCTAGCTAAAATATGAAGTAGTAACGACACCATTAAATAAGCTGCAGCCATATAGATCCATACATCAACCGAAAATGGCTTAAGAAATGAAAACAGCTCCGGTTCGGGAGGAGTTGGCTTTAAATAAAGTATACTTATGCCCAAAGTCATAAAAGGTGTCGTGAAATCCACAGAAGATCGTCGTTCATAAGTTATAGTCAAATCACAAATGGCTAAATCAGCTTTCTGAAAAAAAAATCCTAAATGTACTCGAGACATTACTTACTGTTCTTTATATAAGATTAAATTGTAATGCTACTCACGAACCCTTTCTAAAAGATGTCCCACTAGACCATCCCATTTTTTCGTGTCTTTGCTGTATGACCCGTAGCCATTACCAGGCACTATTTCGATTTCATAGTTCAAGTGTAGTATTTCTTTTAGTATTTCATGTACTAAATCTTTCGAATATCCTTCATATCGATCGTTGCCGGTTAGTGTTTCGCCTTCCTTGGGAACCACGTCGACTAAGTATGGTGCGCCGATGCGTGACACTACCTTGAACGTTTTGTTTTGCCATTTTTCTGCCAAGCGATCTGATGTTTCGTCCGCAGACCGAACATATTCAAAACCAGCTTCTGGATTCCACTTTGCAATGCTATTAAATCCACTGTTCGATAATTCCATTATTTCAACGTTAAAATTCAATCGTTCGCCCGTTATATTATCTAAATTAATTTGGTTTGTTATACCGACAATGGGATTCTGTAATTAAGAACAGTCAACAATTTAATTTGGCATACGTTTTTGCAGATATTCATTGATAATACACTGTATTTTACCGTCAGCAAATGATTGCTAAAATCTTCACCGACTTCCCATGTGTCCTCAGAATCACAACTTAATTCCTGAGCTTCTAATTTAAATTCTTCAGGAGCATTTTCGACAGCATCAGTTATAAGTCTGGCTGCATCACTAGCAAGTGCAGCTTCCACCTGAAATATCATAACAATGGACACATTATTTTAATTTCTTTTTATTTTATTACATTCACGGATTACAGACTTACAGTTATTTCATGAGGTTGTCGTGGAATTTTCACGTCGTCTGAACCTCTAACTTTCCAATCTGCTAAATAAGATTTAGTTCTTGAGTCTGAGTGGTCAAAAATCCTCAAACAAGTTACGTTCGATAATCCATAGCGCAACTCTTCCAGATCTAAAGTGTGGGCGTCCAGGGACGTCAAAACGTAGCTCTGGAAGATAGAAAATATAATATTTTACAGCTTCTCTCAGTATATCTAATGGTTGAATAGGTGTAGATAGCACATGCCTTTTTATTATATGCCAAAGCATATTCTCGTTAGTATAATACATTTTGCTGTATTATTGCTTATTTTGGGAATCGATTCGATTGTGCTTAGGTAAAGCTCGCGCCTTTTCTTGGCCACGATAATGAGGTACAAACAAAGTATGTTTATTCTTTATATTAATGTTATTTCGGGTTTGAAGATGATAATACTTATAAGTGGAAAGCGTCGAATCGTTTTTAGACAGAAAAATACATAAAAATAAGAAAAATACATCGCGAGGTGAGCGGTTAAGTGGAAGGACTTAAGAAAACAGAAAGCAATATTATTTAAATTGTTTTTCATCTCTAGTCTCTCATAAAACGTTTCGCTGAATTTACAAACATTGTATGGAATGGACGACTTACCATGTAATCTTCAAAAAACTTGACTTCGTTAGCTTGGCGCAGATATTCAAGTACTCTATCGGCAGGACAATCAAGGACTACCCTAGTTTGTCCGTTACCTTTCAAAGCTTTTAGTAATGGCCGGTTGTCATCACCAGGCACCAGTCTTCGAACTAACCACTTTACCTCGGGATCAGAATGTTTTAATACTTCCTGTAGCCTTATAAGACCTGAAACGGTAAATTTGGTATTATTCTAGTTCTTTTCTTTTTAACCGACTTCTTCAAAAGGGAGGAGGTTCTCAATTCGTCTGTATGTTCCCTTTTTTTGTATTTTTACGCGATTACTCCGCCAATTATGAATCGATTTTGATGATTATTTTTGTGTTTGGTAGGTCATGCTTCCAAAGTGGACCCTTATAAATTTTATTAACTTTGCTTGCGTAGTTTTTGAGTTAGCTTCAATATTACGTATTTTTTCCGACTTAGTTTATCTAGACGATGTCTTAATTTACTCCTTCACTATTATGTACATAGCAGGTAGTGGTATTTGAATTTGTGTGGGGTAGGTACCTTATCTAAAAAGTGAAAAATAAAAACTTTTTACAAAAAAAAAAGAACTTCCGCCTGCCGAAATTGAAGTTATTTTTAACTTTTTTTTGGAAGTCGGTTTTCTTTTATGGAGCCTTTGTCAATGTAAATTGTTAACTCCAGCGCCAGCATGTTTTTAATTTAATCATCATCTGCCTAGCCTTTTCCCAACTATGTTGGGGTCGGCTTCCAGTCTAACCGGATGCAGCTGAATACCAGTATTTTACATGGAGCGACTGCCTATCTGACCTCCAAAACCCAGTAACTGGGTAATACGATACCCATTGGTAAGACTGGTTGTCAGACTTTCGAGCTTCTGACGACCCGTAACGACTGTCAAAGATCCACAAATGACAGCCGGGGCCAACGGCTTAACGTGCTTTCCGGGGCACGGAGCAGTCTCGATATGTAAAGATGGTCACCCATCCATAGACCAACCCTGACAAGCGTAGCTTAACCTGATGGATAGACCCGTGCGGCTGTTACTTAGCCACGAGCTCCTCATGTTTTTAATTTAATATCGAGAAAAAAAAATCCAGAAGAAATATGGTGAGGTTTGTAAAGCCAGTGTCAATTTAAATAGGACATTAAAATTGGGAAGATATACCAAGATCATCATCATATAATAGAGTGTAAGATCGCCAATCGCTGTCCATAATAAATAGTGCCACTGCTTTGGAAAGGGCTACGGCTTCAGGGTACAAGTTGAGGCCAGGTGGACTTGGTTGCTGCAGTCCTCGAACTGGTGGCGCACGCCATACTGCCTGCAAATTTAACCTTCCATAAAATATTACTGTAATCAATAGGCAGTTCATCTGCAGTTCAGAAACCTATTCCAAAAAAACGATAGTGTCTGATCAATAGTTTTCTGAGGCTGACAAGTTGCACAGCTAATACCAGCTAATTTCAATCGACAAAGAAATTACAACTGGGGCCTTTCCGCCGTATATTTCCTTCCTTCTTACGTACCCTACCTTACTCCCAAAGAGAATTTCACAAACAAGTTTTAGGCCGCTTGCACCACCAATCACTAAATACATTTAGACTTAGGCTCCCGCAGACAGGCATGACGCGACACCAGTAGAACAATTTCTGTGAAGTTTTCAAAGAAATTGAGAACCACCGGAGTCGCGTCGCGCCTCTCTGTAAAAGTGTTTAAAACATAATTTCGTCTCCATCATCACACGATTGACGAAAACAGAATTTCTTTAGTTATTTGTGGTGCCAGCGGGTCTCAATATAACAAAAAAAATCTTTCAACATTACTCTTTCTTAAGTAGATTGAAAACGATGTCAGTAGATTTGTTACTCCATACTTGTATACACCTACCTGTATGTGGGGTACACTGGCTGCCCGGCAATGTGCTCCGACTGCCGATGCCGACACCGGGTCTGTGGGTCCGAATACAGCGATCACGCCGCCAGAGAGCAGCTCACATGCTGCGAATGCACGGAATTATAATGCTGTACCGATTACTATATTACGTACAAAGATTCTGAGCTTTTCTTACCCAGGGTGCCGTATTATGAAGTATTAATGCCAACATTTTTCCAGTGTGAGAGGGAGACGGACAAGGCCGATAGTGCCATCCCGTTTTTGCAGTGGAATAATGATGGCGTTAATACTTCATAATACTACTCCTGTAAGATAGTATAACCTAACTAATAGGCAGCTCACATGCTGCGAATATACCGAATTGTAACGCTGTACTAATTGCTTTAGGTACCTACTACATACAAAGATACTGAGGTTGTCGTGCCGGTAAGGTGCTATAAGAGACTTCGTAGGTAAAGTTGCCGTATTTACGGACCTATTACAGAAGAAGATAAGTACATAGAAAAATAACACGAACTAGTTTTGTCAAATAAGTATTTAACTTTCAGTGGGCTTAAAACAGGCACTTTTGCAGAATCATAATATGAAAATATTATGAATCATCGTAAAATGTCACAAACTGGTAATTCATAATATGATCTGCGTGTAATTCATATTACGAAATAATTCATCTGTTTGACAGTTTTTTATGGAGATTCGTAAAATGATTCACAAATTATGAATTGATTTTATGTCAAATTAGAGGAATTGCTAATGACAGCTGGGATTCAGGAAATGAACTGCTTTTAGAGGAATTGCTAATGTGGCCGGTTTAGGCCCCCAGATTATAAAAAAGGTGAGAGTACGCTGAACGCATTTATGAACTGTTAAGTAAATTATTACAGTTACGTTCATCAACTGTCAATCAATCTGCCGAGCCTTTTTCCAACTATTTCGGGGTCGGCTTCCAGTCTAATCGGATCCAGCTGAATACCAGTATTTTACATGGAGCGACTGCCTATCTGACCTTCACAACCCAGTAACTGGGTAATATGATACCCCTTGGTTGACCCCCTAGACTGGTTGTCAGACTTTCGGGCTTCTGACGACCCGTAATGACTGTCAAAGATCCACGAATTACAGCCGGTACCAACTGCTTAATGTGCTTTTCGAGACACGGAGGAGTCTCGGTATGTAAAGATGGTCACCCATCCACGGACCAACCCCGGCAAGCGTAGCTTAACTGATGGACCGATCCGTGCGGCTGTTATTACTTAGCCACGAGCTTCTCTTACGTTCATCAACTGATAAATACTTGAAAAGTGACGTGTAATTAAGATTTGTTTACATTAATGTCTACACTACAAAACTATTGTCTCCCCAATAATTTTCATGTCAAAATAATGCCGAACAAAATTGCTGTAAATAGGCAATAGTCATGCCCTAAATGTGGTACCTATTAATAATTTAAACTATTGTGGTAAACGTATTGTGATCGGCGAATGCAAAATTGATCAAACACCGTGTCGTGTTGTTTATTCACGTGTTGGTATTGTGCAAAATTAATCTAACATTAATGGCGTCAAATAATAATCTGAAAGCACGTTGTTTGCTACGGGAAGCACCACATATATGTAATTTGTTGCTGATAGAGTTTATCGAGGGCTGTTTAATTATAATTACTTAGGCAAATATTTTGATCGAAACTCAGGTTTATAATTTTGATCTATTTAATGACTGCCTCGTTAGTCTAGTGGTCGCAAGCGCTACTGCTGAGCATGAGGTCCTGGGTTTGATTACATAGTCGGGCAAAGTGCTATTGTGTTTTTCCATCTGGATTTTCTCAGTGGCAGCTCCAGATTATTTTATTAATCTATACATATAATAAATCTGTAGACGAGGCGTTTCTGTACAATGAAAAAAAAAAAAAAAATTGGTTGGTTGTCCAAGAATAACCAACAGATTCCATTTCTACCATTTTTGGAATTTTTGTCTGTTTGTCTGTTTGTCTGTCTGTCTGTTTGTATGTTGTTTAGTTTGATTGTTCCACTATCACGTAAAAAGTACGAAATCAATATGGTTAACTTTTATACTCAAATATTGTGTGTAACTCGATGTTTCAATTAGTTTTTGTTTCATCGCAATCGCTTCAAAATATCAAAAGATATATGAATTTAAAGTGTTCAAGAAGGAATTTTCATTACGTAATGTACATCCACGTAACGACATCTATTGACGCGAAATGATACTTACTTCTTAATTACTAGGTTTGTGAGATCGTGTGTTGTTATATGACCGTCATTTTCTTTGCGCGGAAACTTAACGCGATACATTGTGTATTTGTGTATAGAATATAACTCTAAAGTTAGATTAATTAAAATTTTCCAGATGCGTTGTTTATTTATTAGTTTAGTATTAGTGCGATAGCTATCTTTCAAATCTTGATAATCATGAAAGAATAGTGACAAATGTTAATTTCTTAAAAAATATAGGTATTTATTCTTTAATTTTTCACTTTTCTACATAGTTTATTTAGCTTACAGAGTGTTCGAACGTTTTCCCATATATTTTGACAGTATCATTTCGTGCTCGATAGATGGCGTTGTTCGTTTAATGTCATTTTCTGAATCGCGGTGTTAAGACTCTCCGTCGAAGAATGACTTTCGCCCAGATATTCCAAATAATGTTTAGTATAGGTATCTTTGTTTTTGACTTCTTTAGTGTCGATAATATAATAATATAATATAATAAATAAATAATAAATTGTTGGTTGGGTTGGGTTGTCATTCGTTGAAAGTATTGATCTTAGAGATGGGTTGTAACAGGTGAAACACGATATCTGTGATCACTGTGACTGTGACAAAAAATAACAGATCCAAATATCTGTTATTAAATCACAGCCTGTGATTTTTGATAAATACGTATCTCAATCGAATATCATCTTTATTTCTTTTAATTTAAAGTCGAAAATCGTATCTATCTGTTATAAAATCACAGCCTGTGATTTTTGTACAGACGATAAATGCGTATTGACTCAATTGAATATCTTCTAACAGATATTTTTTATCGTTAGGAGCAATTGCTATCTGCTATTTTATAATATCTGTGATTTCTATCTGTGATGATAAATACGCCTCACTCCTAATTGATCTGATTGGTTTTGATTTGGTATTTTGGTTGGTTTCGTTCATTAGGTTCAAATTAAGAAGTCAAGAAACGAGTCGTTACAGATCGATTCAAACTTAATGGCGGCTCGGAAGTTAGCTTTTAGCTGCGCAGTACCCCACCCCTCACCCCCGCTGTCACATGAAATTGTTACTGCGCAGCGACTCGCCTCATGTTCCGAGCCGCCATTAAGTTTGAATCGAACTGTACTATACTTCGTAATTTTTTCGTATGATTCGTGACCGCCGCTCATTCGATTCGATCGTTGTTGGCGTGTGTAAGGCCTCGGCCTTGAATCTTGCGGGCAGCGGGGCGGATGGCGGCTCGGAAGTTAACTTTTAGCTGCGCAGTACCCCACCCCTCACCCCCGCTGTCACATGAAATTGTTACTGCGCAGCGACTCGCCTCATGTTCCGAGCTGCCATTAAGTTTGAATCGAACTGTATTATACTTCGTAATTTGTTCGTATGATTCGTGACCATCGCTCATTCGATTCGATCGTTGTTGGCATGTGTAAGGCCTCGGCCTCGAATCTTGGGGGCAGCGGGGCGGCGGCGGCGGCGGCGCGGGAGCGGGGCGGGCATCAAAGACCCGTTCTCGAAATTAGCGGGCAGATCGCGCGTCACTATAGCCGCGTAGTGTTGTGTTCACGATTTTGTCGTCGAGATATTTGTTTTTATTCGCGAAAGAAATGGCTGAACAATGGCGGCAACATCTTTTTGATTCAAATTTATTCCTAACGCTCAATTTATTGTGGGCAACAACACTGCAATGCAGACGCGCGGGCGGTCACCGCTTGAATGGAGTGCACCGCTCGCTGCCCGCCGCCTCGCCGCTGCCGCGCCGCTGTTTTCGAGAACCGGTCCATTTGATTTTACGCATAAGATCCTGCTGCGCCCGCGCCGCCGCCGCCGCCGCCGCCCCGCTGCCCGCAAGGTTCGAGGCAGAGGCCTTATGGTTGATTCGATTTGTTCGACTATCGGACAGCAATAAATACACAAATATTGGCACATGTTTCTGGGGAAAGTCAACAATATACATCGATAAATACGGTTCCCGAAGAAGAAGATGTCACACACTATCCAGTAGAGTTCTTAGAATCCCTTAACACACCCGGTCTTTCAGCACACAAAATTTGTTTAAAAGTCGGAGTGCCAATAATTCTTCTCAGAAATTTAAGTCCTCCCAAACTTTGCAACGGCACTCGGCTCATAGTCACCAATCACCAACAAAACGTCATCGAAGCCGAAATCTTAACAGGTTGCGGCGCCGGTGATGTTGTTTTTATTCCAAGAATTCCTCTCATTCCCAATAATTTCCTGTTTAGTTTTAAGCGTGTGCAATTCCCCGTCAGCCTGTGTTACGCCATGACCATTAACAAAGCTCAGGGCCAGACATTATCCGTTGCGGGGGTGGATCTTAGTATTGGTTGCTTTTCCCACGGCCAACTTTATGTAGCTCTTTCGCGTGTGAGCAACCCTAGCAACTTTTTTGTGTACGCTCCAGGTGGTTCCACCGCTAATATTTTATAAAAGGAAGCATTTTCTTAAATAAAAACACAAGTTTTTGGCAGTTTCTTACTAGGAAAAATCACCAGGCCTGGTCGAAAGATTCCCCCTTTTTAAATGAAGGTACAACTTTTCTAAGCGACATATTATTGTTTTCCGACATCCATGCGAACGAAGTCGCGGGTACAGCTAGTTAATAATATAATTATAATTACTAGGATAATAATTAATATTATTAGGATTAGGATTAAAATAATTACCTGCCTTGGAAGCTGTGAAGCTATCACCAAATGGTGAATAAACAGCTTTCATTACAAAATGATACTTTTCGCTTTCCATCGAGGCCCTTGATAAAGCCGCTGCAAATGCCACTTCCGCCACCGTGTTCGGCGGAAATATTGCACCTAAACAAGTGGTGACACTTAAAATATCCAACCATAGATATCTTTTACAAATACTTTTACATTTCTTTTCAAATAAAAAAAAAGTACCTATCGTTTAAGGGCTCGTATCATAAGAACGATCAATCATGAATCCCTATTTGATACTGGTAGATTTGATCCTAATCTGGATTCAAATCAAGATAAAATGGGTATCCATGCGTAAGCATTGTTCAAGAATACGAGCCTAATAGTTGTAGACCCAATCTTTTCGTTATCTTTAGGTAATATCATAAGGATTTTAAACAAATTAACACATTGTTGACATGACTTGCAACTGTTTTGTCGCTACGGATGGCGTTCGCCTTAGTATTCCAAGACATTATTTGCATAAAGTTGTATCTCAGTCATAAACCAACTCACCGATGTTAACAGTCGTCTTCAGAGTTTCAAATTTCCGAAATACGGCTCCAACGTTCCCGAGAATTAATATAATTGTAACCACCGTCACGTACACTCCTGCAAGAGCAATATTGTAGTAAATAACTTTGTAAAGATACTAACTGGAAGCAGATTTAAATGTCGCCAAGATAAACACATGATTTCTAGTAAATCTCACTAAAGTAAAACTTGGTACTCGCCCCGGTGTAACATTTTCGAGACTGGATTTTCCGGAATAAAAGTAGTGAATTGGAACAATGAGATTCAGCGCGGCACAGCTGTCGCATTACAAGTTTGCCGGTCGTCGGTGGGTGTTTACCCGACACATGGCAAACATTGGAGCCCGCATGCAGGAGCCGAGCGTGATGCTCGCGCGGGGTGCACCACGAAACGTCCCCGCGCTTTCATGCACATTATCACAGCTGTTTTGCCAACTGTAGTCGGACCTATTTTTAGATAACACTAACTAGTATAGTAGTACGTTGTCCTAGTTTCAGGTTAACAGGTGACAACGATCATTAGCAATTATATTTTACCGAGAATATGTCTCACTACCGAGTAAGGGCTACTAAGCTCTACTCCCAAAAATGAACGAGCATGAAGTAGGTACCACACTTTCACATGACTGCTTATAATTTGCGGTTTCTAGACCATTAAATCCAGGGTTCCTCACAGTTTTTTTCGTTCACTGTTTGTGGTGTTTTATCTGAATTTAGAAAGAACGACGTTATAAAATACTCATCATACTGATTCTTGTGTAAAATCTTGCTTCGTGTTATCCAGTAAACCTCAACTACGAAAGACGACATAACGAGACAATCTGGTTTTGAAAAATGAAATGTACCTATAGGTAGTTTCTATATCAGACTCTTCTACAAATACAAATCAAGATAAAGTTTAAAAGTTAAAACTTGATGTTTGTAGAAAATGCTTTCAGCTGCAAAACTTTGCATTCTTGCTAGTATTGGATAGGTACCTACAATTAATGTTGTTTTTAGTTGGAGCTGTAAAGTGAAACTATTTTTATAATACGGGAATTTATAGTGGAATATAAAATATTATGTTGATTATAAAAGCTGACACAAATACATCATATGTATTTGTGTAGAGATTTTATTATTGTACATAATATTATTATAATATAATAATATTATGTACAATATAAAAATCTCTCCTTACAATAACAAAAATATAAAAAGTTCTTCCTATTTTTTGTATATACCTATATAAAAAACCAGCCAAGTGTGAGTCGGACTCGCGCACGAAGGTAACCCTTCGTAAACCCGTAAATCTATAAAAACACCAAAAAAAACATGTCTGTTGTATGGGAGCCCCTTAAATATTTATTTTATTCTGTTTTTTAGTATTTGTTGTTATAGTGGCAACAGAAATACATCTGTGAAAATTTCAACTGTCTAACTATCACGGTTCATGAGATACAGCCTGGTGATAGACGGACAGACAGACAGACGGACGGACAGCGGAGTCCTAGTAATATGGTCCCGTTTTACCCTTTGGGTACGGAACTCTAAAAAGAGGAAGAGCTCATTGGGCATAAAAAAATTAGTCCGCATCGCTGCTAATGGGAAAAGTGCCCAAATAGCCTGCAACATTGCCAGGTTGAATGGCAATGCTTGATTGCTTATTTGGGTTACAAAATAATGTCAGCCTTCCAGTCGTAGCTTTGCAAAGTTCCTGAAAGACTGGAGGAGCATTCGGACTCCATAGCCCTACTGTTTCAAGCCCAATGGGCTCAAACATACAGGGTGTAAAAATATCCATCACATAGCCATTATCTTCGCATGCTGTACAGCAAATTAAAGTAACATTGAGCAAAAGTTATTGCTGGGTATTGCCTTCATTTTTGGTGTACAAAATCACTTTTTATGACAGCAAGATGTATCGCATGAAAAAAATCTGCGGTGCATGCAACGAGTGCGGTGAGTGCGGTGAGTGCATTACAGGAGCTGTAGGGTATTTAAAGTTATATTCCATTTGAAATAAGATTAGACATTTAAATAAACCTTTTTTACAGTCCGTTCAACTGATTTTGACTTCTATTGCGTTAGTGGCATGACAAATAGCAGCTGCAGTAGACAGACAGTTGGTACCTATTGTGTAACCTTTTTTGATTTTAATGCCATCCTTATGCCTACGGTATATGTAGAAGTCAAAGTCGGTTGGACGGACTGTAAAAAGGTTTATTAAAACTAATCTTATTTCAAATGGAGTATAAGTTAAAACATTTAAAACTTGTTTTCGAGACTAAACTCTGTCCTTAAAAAAATGATCAAAATGACGGGAAGAACAAGTGACTCTTGGCTTTATAACACCTATTATAATTTAGAGCAAGCTCATTTACTATCGAGCATACTCGATATGATTCAGTGAGTACGTAGCTCGAGCCAGGTGAACTGAATACGCCATGGTCAGACACTTTGGCGTTGGTCCAGTGTGTCGGACTCTGTCACGATTACTATTATCGTTGGGGACTGCTGACGTGTCGGAATTAACTGACCAAATTGTCCCTAGTGTTTGTTCAGTGGTCTGCTAGGTCAGCATTGTAGAACAGTTTTGTTTTTGGCTTAAAAACCTGCATCTTTTTTTTTATGTGGCACCTGCAATAGTACTATGTTAAAAATTATATATAAACGAAGGCCAATACAGCTCTTCACGAGTAAAAATGGAAAATGACTTGTCGTGACTGTACGAATATTGTATATGCAGAGTATATATGGAGAAAAACAAACCACGGGAAAAAAAAAAATGGAGATGAAACATGGGAGTCTACAGGCAGTTACAGGTTTCTTCGTTATCTGATTATCATAATACTTTACAGGAAATACAGGGTGTTAGTGTAAACACCGTTATCCTTGAAACCAGTGGTTTGGTTTCATTTATAGAACGTAAAATCAATGGAAAAAATCAACTTTTTTTTTTTAAAAGCAAATCTACGTTTTTCCACAAGAATATTTCACCCTACACGCAAGGGCAACGACCGGCCGCGGCCGGGGGCGGGGGCGGGCGGGGCGCGCGGGACGTTACATGACCGGCCGTCAGCTGTTTCGCAGCTCTCTCGAACGCGTATCCATGAGTATCGGGACAGTGACGGATATTTACTTTTTAAAATCTTTTAATGAAAATAAGGTTTTTTTTTTTTGTTACTGGGTCGTTTATTTTTATATTTAAGTCAACTACCCATGGTTTGAGTGACAACGGTGTTTACCCTTGCATACTGTATAAAGTACAATTCATACAATATTTTGTGTACCTATACCTATTGTATTCTAAAGTATAATAAAGGTAAGTTACTACAAGGGGTGTAACATTTTGAATAAGAATTTTCATGAATATTTATTATGTTACATTACAGTTTGGGAGGACCATTAGTAGAGATAATTCATTATTCAGTGAGGTCGTGGTTGCTAAGTGCTCAGTTCCCATGTCCTACATAGGATCGGTTATTTGAAATTACTCGGTCGATATATTACCTGTGAATTTCTGTGAACATCACCGAAGGATGACAGGGTATTTCTTGAAATTGGCGAAGGTCTAATCTTTACCAACATTAGGAATATAAGTTGAATAGATAACGGTGAGACGTTGGAAATAATAAGTATAAGAAGCTTAATATTGATATTTACTGAATGATTGACCTCAAATTAGTTAGTTAATTGATTCAGGCGTGACTTTGCGGAAATCCATTATAAAATACAATAGACGCTGATATATTTAGTAACCTATTCCGCTTGACTATTCTTCAAGAGTCATAAAAACCCTGTAAGAAATCAAAATTTCTTGCAGGGTTTTTATGACTCTTGAAGAATAGTCAAGCGGAATAGGTTACTAAATATATCAGCGTCTATTGTATCTCAAATTAGTTACATAGATCGGAGTCGGAAAATTAAATTTATTTAATTCTGATTCATCTTTAAACAAAATTACTTCGTCAAAACAATATTAATAAAAGTTGTTGGAACAGCAAAATCCTTTTCATCCCTTTCATCGTAATTTAACGACACTGAAAGTGACTTGGTAATGATCGCGGTGGATATTCTACATTTTCGTCAAACTAACGAATACAGAGGCGCCATTAAAATTAATTGAATACGGTCTCTTGTTCAGAAAACTTTTTATAAAAATATAAAAACGAAGGTTATATTATATACGTATAAAAGCTATAGAAATAAAATAATATTTAGGTGTAATACATATACGATTGAATTGAGAAAATAAACGACGTGCGATTTTTTTTTTATATGGCAAAAAGAAAGTAAGGCCTTTTTCCTCACTGTCCCGTTACGTCACTCCAACCCCTAGGTAATTATAAACTGTTAGTTTTGTACCTCTCCATCTAAATGCCATTTGGTATATGCCCGTGACCGATGACATGGGCCCAACAGTCAAGACTGCAACTGCAACTGTAGACTGATGATGATGATGAATAAACTGGATGAGGCAACGGTGATGAAAATTTCAACGTAGTTTTGTACATCATTGCCAAGAGATTTTTTTGTACATCATTCTAGAATCGAAGACTCAAAGCGAACTGGGCAGCATGTGGTCATCCATTTGGCATTTATGGAATTCCGCGCTTCATCATAAAGTTATTTCTCTTAAGCGAAAAATATTGCCGTTTATTGGACATTGCGACCGGATTTAAAAATGTAATAAACGAGCGTCAATCGCTGGTATCGTCCGTCGCTGGCAAAAATATTTAAAACGGATTTTTTGTTACACCCGGTTGCGCTTCACGGATACCACTGTTCAAAATTTTGTATGTGGGAGGCTGTACGCAGTGCTTTAATTATACAAACGTAGGTAGGGATAACATGCTATTTTCAGAAGCAGGGTAGACAGAAATAAAACAGGTAGGTACTCTGACAGATAATTTGTATTCACGGTCACGGTACGGAGTTTACGGTTTTCCCGTCTAAAGAAAAGTCTTACAAATTGAGAACCAGTAATTAAACTGCAACATGCTGTCAATCTCATGGGATCAGCTTCACCATAAAAATCGAATAACTGAAAGTATTTAAATTGTCGTCGCGTTCACATAAATCTGATCGACTTTACAGCTCGGACTGAATCATTTCTAATTCTGCGCAATTTCCATTTTAAAGTAGCGCGGGCTTCCGAATTTCCGTTAAACCCCTAAAGTCCTTTGGCGTCAAGAACTTAATTATAACGGGTTGGTTGGCGCGGTCTCCTTCACCAACCAGCACTTATCTCTTCGTGTGTGATATAAAAGGCGACCACACAACTTTGTAATTGTTCTTACTCCGACGCAACGCGACCCCAAACAAGAGTAGTTTCCAAACTTATATGGAATTTAAAGCTTCAGTAATGAATTGTGTTAATTTCTTTGAGTTTTGAGCGCTTGAAAATTGTTGTTTGATCTCTTTGTGGCTTTTGTGTGGTGACTAAACAAATGACGTGTTTCAAAATGGTACATCCATTCAAAATACAGCTTTTAGGAAAGTACCTAAATTGATTAAGGGCGAATTTCACCAAACTTTTATACCGAGTATAAGTCTTATCCTGCGAATAAATTTTGAATTTTTGACAGTTTTTCCATACAAGAACTGTCAGACGACAATTTTATTCCACGGATAAAAGATATCTATCTGATTTTGATGAAATCAGCTTTAAATACCATTTACAAAAGTATAAATTCGTGACAACTACAAAGTGACGTTTGTGAATAATAGCTGTTTACTACGACAGTAAATATACATAAGTAGGTATCAGTAATACAGCACGAAATAAAGGAACTCCTGTAATACATTATTAGACTGAAACAAAAGATAATCGATCTCAATAATATCTTATACCTAAACCTTGATTTTCCGCCACAAATATCTTATTTCAATTTAAAAAGCGGACCCGACTAGACTGTTTGATTTCGGTGATCTCGTGGTAGGGGAGAGTGTGTATGAAAGAGCCAAGCTTTGAAAGAGCCGATGCGATTATCTTCCACTTAACAAAATCTTACCATAATTCAATTGTACTCTTTGTATGGCAACACTGGACAGCTGCCACCCACAGACATTTGACAGTTTTACAAAATCAAATGGCGTCGTAGGACTGAATTGAAAATTTTGAAGGCAAAATGTAAGTATTTTTGGGTTTACTTAAGTTTTTTTGACAAGAAGTGTAAAGCATAGGTTGACAAAACGAATATGTTGTAATTTGAGGTTATATTTTTTAATACAAAATGTTTTGAAAGAGCCATTGTCGAGTCTTTGAAAGAGCAAAGAAGAATGGTACCAGTGCAAAATATGTGAAGGGTGGACACATGAGTCTTGTGGTCACAAAGGAGTGATTAATTTCTTCTGCCAAAAATGTTTTTAATTGTTTTGTCATAGTTTTATAAAAGTATTATTAATGATTAAGATTATTGTAAGATGATTATTTGAGACTGATCAAAAGCTGTGATTTTTACTTACGTTTAATTATGATTATAATATTAAATTTATATAATATTAAGTTTACGTTTAATTATGATTAATTAAGAGATATTAAAATTGTTAAAAACTAGTTTGTTTGTACAAAGTGGAATCTGGCTCTTTCATAGCACACGGTAGCTCTTTTATTGACAGGCTGTTTTGAAAGAGCCAATTTCCCATTTTTTTTTAAGTTTATATTTCAGATTTCTTATATTGTTGGGGATTTACATATAAAACACCACATAAAATAGAATACTGTATAATCACTTGAGCCGCGCACTTATAACTAGTACATAATTAGGACATATTAAAGGCAAAAACATAAGAACCGAGTTTCATTTCTTTGCGAGAGCTTAAGTACTATTTTATCATAGCGCAAGTTGTGTGTGGGTCTGAGACAATTCAATTTTAATCTAGGCGTCTAGGCCAATAGTGTTTATCTAGGTTTGGTGATTTCGGTCAAGCGTAAGCTTTTTTCTTGGACAAGTTGCAACCTGCTCCCGGGCAAGTCTATTTGCTATGTTTGTGTATCGTAGACTCGTGTAAATGGTTTGTAGGTATGGGTGTTGCAGGTTGAGACCTGCTCCTTTGGGCGAGCCCATTATGTGTGCTAGTGTGCCTAGAGTGTTGTCTGGTGTGACATGGGTGTCTAACGGCTTTAGAACAGGTTGCGACTTGTCTGTTTGGAATCTAGTTAGACTTTTTAGTTATGTGAAAGGTTTGTTTACTTTGTTTCAGCCCTTATGCGCTTTTATGGCATATATTAAAGGAAAATAAAGGTAGCCCTAAGCTATTCAGGTACATTCATTATTCTAATGAGAAAATAGGTTATTTATTTTAATCAGTACTTTCTTAAACTAGATAAACAATCAGCAATTCTTATAAACTAATTATAAACAATCAGCAATTCTTATATACTAATTAGATGTATGTTCGTCGCGAACATATATTGTTACCATTTTTTTTTAATTTCAGTACCATAACTATTAAACAGATTATTGAAAAAAAGTATTTTTATTTAAAAACAATCAGCCTAAAATGATTTTATTTAATACTTTTTAAAACTGGCTCTTTCATGCACACTCTCCCCTACATACGGATAACCACACGGATAACGGATCACGAAGTCTTTTCTCTTTGTGAACAAGACAAATTACCACAACTAAGTCGTTTGTTACGCGACAGATTTGCGAAGTGAATTGACTTTAACCACGTTACGCGTAGGTAAGAGTATATTGGTTTAAATTTAATAAAGTGTGTTTCGTTAAGTCCTGAAAGGTTTCTGAAAGGGCCGAAAATGCTCTTTATCTATAAATATATCATCGTTTTTGCGTTAAGGCGACTGCTACAAAATTAAATATCACGCTGTTATACAAACACTTATTTCGTTAAGGCTATTTCCTGAAAATATGACGATTTGTAATGTTTTAAGTGATTGTAAGGCACTAAAACGCTCGCAATATAATGATTTTAACATAGTTATAAATATTTTAATTTTATGATAAAGCCAACTTATTTGTTGAAATGCCTAGGTATTCATAAGATAATAAAAAGGACCTAAACCCGCTTGCTTGGAAAAAGTCTTTTTTATAACGATAAAAAAGACTATTTCCAAGCAGAACTAAATAAAATTAAAAAGCAGAAGTCGCCAGCGGTCGTTTTCACATTCGCGGTCCAACACTTACTTGTTTTCAATGCCTAGCCCAGATATAGTGGCATAAAATTTTATAGACTTGTGTAAACTCGGTCTTGTTCAAGTTGGAAAAGTGGTAATGGCACCGAGCGGGGTTTGGGGATCCCCTCACAGGAATACGAATTGAAAATGGAAGAATATTTTCATGTAAATCTGCTCGGTGGTTGAGATTTATTAAACCAGTCATAGGAAGTAATCCAATTCAATGATGTAGTGGAATATTCAATCATTCTTTAGTTTTGTTTCCGTATATTTAATTGCCAAACACAGATACAAACCATGATAGATTTAGGTCAACTCTTATTGATTCGTGTTTCTGCTAATTATTTGCAAAAGCGGCAGCTTAGTTTTTTTCAATAGACACAGCTACAAAGTGTTCGCTAACAAAGTTGTGTGGCTCACTAAGTTGGTCGGCACCGTCGGGCAAGCAGCGCCCCGCCTGGACGGAACTTGAACGTATCTTAACAGCTTCATTACCAACGGAAAACTTCTATCTCCTGAAAACCTGATGGAAACTAGCCAGCTGAGACTGTCGACTAGCTCTCTCAGTAATTGAAATTACTCTGAATGACGCCATTTACAATATTACGCAAGTTTTAGCTGACCGAATGTTCTGCGGATATTACAAATTAATATTACAGCTACCATTTTGTTCATAATACTACCTACCTACCTACCATAAAGAGCTGAACAATGTATTTATACAACTCCCTCCGAGCTGTATGAATACATTGTTCAGCTCTTTTATAGAAACAAAAATCTAGAGAGTCCTTGATAGTGTTGAAGCAATAAAATTTATTTTTTTGCTGTAGAATGGTCAAATTTACATTCATCCACAAAAAATATAATATATATTTGCAGGAATATCTAAAAAAGGTTTGTTGAAAGTTTCACACCTGTACCTAGCGATAAAAAGGTTATAGCGTTGAAAATACCTGGTTTCGAATAAAGCGGTAACGGTAAGTGTATAAATGGATGAAAAAACAGTACCTACCTAACCAACAATGAAAAGGTATCTTATTATCCGCCCGAACTACGAACGAAAATCATAGCTATCAATGAAAATAACGTTTGAGCTGTGTTCGTATTTGCGGTTTCTATAATTCGAAATACAATCCTGAGCACATAGGTACGTAGTAATGTACCATTTAGATTCAAACTACCGTACGCAAAATACGCGCTTTGACGTGGAGTTGCGGATACCAGCCCGTATTACCTATTACCTAGATTCAAACTGAGGTGGTTGTTTGGTACAGTTATTCATATCAGTAACTGGAATATTATTCATTGTTACACACCTACGTAATACTTACCATAGTAGGTCGCCATTGTAGGATCTATTTTGGTCACAGAGGCAATGTTTCATCTTAATGTAATACCTTTCGAAAATACGGAAACGTTTGGGCGTTTCGCAGGAAGTGTTGCTTATTGGTAACCGATATTCTTTTGTTTGTTTGTTATTTTTGTCCGTTCCTAACTGGATTATTTTCTTTTATGAGAATGTATTGAGTAGCAAGTTCTATACGTATACTCCCCTATTTATAAACGTTGCTTTATTCTAGCTTGTTGCTAGCGTCTGTTTATACAAACATTTTTGACCTTTAAGGTCAGATAAGCAGTTGCTCCTTGTAAAATAATGGTATCCAGCTGCATCCTGATAAACTGGAAGCCAACCTCAACTTAGTTGGGAAAAGGCTAGGCAGATTGATTGAAACGTTTCATAACTTTAAGCAATTTTTTATAAATACTAAGAGAGTTTATCGATATAAATAAACCATCTAGTGTGTTTTAGAATTCATATACAAACGATTACTTCACCTACGTCCAATCCAAAATGTTATTCTACGTGATCTTGACGTAAACTGTACGTAGAATCCAATTTCATTATGCATTCCTCAAGCACGTCTAAGATCAAGGCGTCTCCGTGCTCATCGCGTCATGCTCGACGCTTGGCATGCAGCCAGTCCTCAGCAGGGACATGAGAGCTATCGAAATCTATCTACGAAGTACACCCTCCAATAATCCCTTACCTGTTGAATAATGGATGCTTCCACGTATTTATTCCTGCTCTCAATCACAAAATAGATAGATAGACACAGAAGGTCGACTTCAAACGACGCGCGACGGGCGAAAACAGGCGCACGCACTCATAGATCTACGTCTACGTACGGCGATTTTGAACTATCTCAAAAACCAGTGGGGTCATTTCGTAACACATTAACAGTAGCAATAGGTTTCATTTTGGCAGTTCAACAACATTTATTCCGTTATTTATATTCGAGCAAACCAATTTTTCGAACATTTATAAAGCAATGGATAAGCAACATCCTACAAAATCAGCCAGATTGTGACTGAAAGTGTTTTACGAGATTAGAATGCTGAAAGTCGCACATCATGCCAGTAACCTAATGTAGCTTGTTTGCCATTGTGCCATAATAGCTTCTGATTAATGATAACATGGATATTTCACATCCATGCAAGATACTGGCAACTGTATTTCTGGCTAAATGAATGCTAGTCGCGAATGTATCTACAGGATAGCCCGGTTTAGTAGCCAACAACCACCTAGGTCGACATACGAGATGCCATAACAAATACAGTTCGTCTCTCTGTGCATACGCGAAGCGTGTCTTTGTGTGCGTGCATGATACGTTCATTGTAATGAGCTGACCTTCTGTAGCAAACTATTTGTGTCATTGTTCCCCCGAGTCCAGTTTACCTACTCCTTATTTGAATAGCATTTAATTATGTTTACTACAATAGTCCTCCGGGTCCAAGACGCTCGTGATTGTCAAATATTGAAATTGATTGGAATAGTTATTTAGACTTTTGGGACCGTCGTTTTGTATGTATTTGATAGTTATACTTGAAATATTATAGTCGTTTAATAGTTTTGTTTCGAATATGTTTTCACAATTACGTTATAGAATACCCAAGCAAATAGCGATCAAAAGCAAATAGGACCTCTTATGTTCTTTTGACCGCTACATTTTCGCGCTTTAGGAGCTTTCATTGCTCAAAAATTACATCATTCACGTTCAAAAGGTAAAATAATGTGCAATATCTAGCACGAATTATAAATCACGTGTTTCGATGCTCGTTGCTGCAAATGCTAGCTAGGTATATGAATCACAGAAATTCCTATAAAGAAACCGCAGGTGTTGAATTATCCAATATCTTCATATATTCAATAGTAAGATACAGAAACATAAAATCTAAGTCTCGTTGGCAAATATCTTGTTAGAATCTGTACACCGAGATACCCTGTAGCCTCGGTCTCAGTGGGATAAGCTGTTTATGTGTGAATGGTCGCAGACTGATAACATTTAGCTGCGAACTCGATTCGCTCACCGGTACTTTACAAAACTTGCAGTGTCCGCGGAATTGCTAACTGTACAAAATACCGCAGATAACAGAATCCCTAATACGAACGCGCAACGCAAATATAAAGTAA
Source organism: Lithophane semibrunnea (assembly GCA_947363905.1). Taxonomy (NCBI): domain Eukaryota; kingdom Metazoa; phylum Arthropoda; class Insecta; order Lepidoptera; family Noctuidae; genus Lithophane; species Lithophane semibrunnea. The sequence continues at coordinate 9,449,859 of OX376197.1, read as the reverse complement.
ATTCGTCGAAAGGTTCCAATAGATTTTGATTATGTAGATTACTTTTCCAAAAGTATTTGGTTCTCACTACAAAGTTTAAAGTTAAAACGGAATAGATTGATGACAAGGATTATGAAAACAGAAGAAAGAAAAATGTTCGAAGACAGTTATAAGACTCGACTGAATTTAAAAGGAATGAGTTAAATGGAAAACGTTTTAGACTCCAAGTTAATAAATTCTCCTAAACTTTGAAATGAAATTGATAAAGTGAATTAGCATCACTTGAAAGTAATTTCTTTGTGTCGGAGTACTTTCTTTGTTTCTTGAATGAGTAACAAAATTAGGTTCTACATTGTTGAGATTTCTATGAAAATTAGAGTTGCCTATTTCAATACCTAGCTGTTCATTGTTCGATTGTATTTTCATTGACTACATATTATTGAAATTTCTAGCATTCTTCGTTTTGGATACATACATAATCGACTGAACGAATTTTGTTTCTCTACAATTCTTTGCTGCAAACAAGGCTTATTAAAAGGTCCTTTATTTTTATGCATTTTGTTCAGTCTATTTCAGGGATTGATCTCCATTTAATAACAACTTATAGGGTCAATAATATTATGTCAACATTATAATTCTTTATTTCATGTTTCATACATATACATTCTATTTTTAAATATTAGAATAAAAAAATATATAAAACATTTAAAAATATAAAAAATAGTAGCCCACAGTTCTCGGGAACAGGGTCCAAGCTACCATCGGTCAGGGCTCCAGAGAGAGGAACCTCCTAACAATACGAGCCGTGTCCAGGAGTACCGCTTTCTGAATCAAGCCCTTAATCCAGCTGCCCAACGAGAGCCTCCTTAGGTGTTGGTCGAGGCTCTTGGCAATTAAGCCATTGGCTGATACGACTATCGGCACAATGATCGCAGAGTCCATATCCCACATGTCGACAACCTCGTGAGCCAAGTCAAGATACTTGATTTGTTTACCTTTCTCGGTCTTCACGAGGTTCCCGTCATGCGGGACCGTTATGTGAATGATCATTGCGCGCCGCTCTGTTCGATGCAACACCACTATATCAGGCTTATTGGCAACAATAGTCCTGACAGTGATGATGGATCGATCCCAGTACAATGTGATATTTCCATTTTCGAGAACTGGGTCAGGCATGTACCTGTAGTACGGCACTTCCGATTCCACTAGGCTGTATTTCAGAGCAAGTTGCTGATGGATAATCCTGGCTACAAGGTTGTGTCTTTGCAAGTACTCTGCGTTAGCTAGATGAGAACATCCGGAGATAATGTGACGGATTGATTCTCCCGGTCGGTGGCATGCCCGACAGATGTCAACCGTGCCGTCTTTCACAATAAATCTCCGGTAATTGTCCGTCATGATAACTTCGTCCATAATTGCACAGACAAAACCTTCGGTTTCCCCAAAGAGGTCACCGAAACGCAGCCAGGCTAAGGACGCTAGTAAATCTATATCGGGTCCGTGCAGGGCCCGGAAAAAGCGACCGTGAAGCTCCTTACTCTGCCATACCTCCTTGCGATCGTTAGTGTCAAGCACTACAGGCTTGCGCCAGTTCTCTTTCGCCAAGGAGAGCGGGGTGAGGCCCTTGTCCACTGCGACCACATCTCGATGCATTCCCACATCGGCTTTTAGGAAATATTCCCTGAGACTGCGTATCTCGCGATTGTGGAGGGTCTTAGCGTTATAATAATAATAATGTCAACATTATTTTTTTTTTTTCTTAGGGATAAATCTTACGTTTGTTTAATCTTTAATTCATGCTGTCTTGGGACTGACAATTCCAGTCTCCGGTGTCGCGCAGACAGCCGAGTCAGAAAGCTGGTGCTCAAGTAAACGTAAGAACTCGTAAGTATGAATACGTAAGCGTTCATTACACGCATACACATTTGCATCTCGCCTGGCCGTACGTAACTCGACTCAACTCAATTTCCTAGCACTCAAACGGTTTCCCGGTCGTAGGGGGTGGAGGGATTGGGGGCATTACTCATTTCCGTATCATAAAGCACTTGTGCTATGCAAATTTGTTAACGCTTTAAATTACTCTGTATATAAGGTAATAACACTTGTATAATTGCTGTTGACTGTGAAGAGAACGCAATTATAAATAAAATTAATTTTCGATTCAGCTACGTGAAATATCGCGTCTCGTTCGTGGAACAAGCGACAAAAATATGGTCCCGTAATGGAGGACGCTGGTGCCCACCGCGCGTCCTCCGGTTACATTCTTAATTTTGAAATTTAATACAATAACATTCGAGTTTGGAATTATTTATATAGAATCTAGTCAGTGAGGATCGTTTGTTCTTCCATTTCACCTGTAGGTACCTTTTTATAGGAATTAACTAGCTTGGAAATACCGTTAAGAAAGAATAATATGTCAAAAATACGTTCTTTGTGAGAATAACAAATAAAATCAGCTATTTTATTGTTATATTGTGGTTATGATAATACGAGTATGCTGTACCGATTGAATCCAACAGCTGAATCTGAAGTGACCTGATTTTTACGTGATGCTTTCACTGCTATATTTGAAAATGCCAGCAAAAGACTTGTTTCTAAAGAATATTATGACTGTAAACCTAATATTCAGTAACAATTCTTACCAAACACCAGACAGGACTAATTATCTTGATTATTGACTTTGATTTATTACGACCAAATTAAACGGGCAGAAGATTGTTTAATTCGGCCGTGTCGCTGCGCCCATCTGTCAAAGTATTTTGTCGGAATAATCGAGAGTATTATGGAGTGATTTAAGAACATCTGTCATTCCAACATGGTTCAGTATTTCTGTGTACTTTTTTCTGGCTTAAATGGGTTTTTTTGGTCATTAAACGTTTCAGTCACCACGGGAAAGTCCATTGAAGTGTGTATTTTGGACTCCATTACTGTGTTTTCGGAAAAGGAACGGGTTTATGTACTTACTTTAAATAATTTCATGTTTGGTAAATATTTTCTTAGGTACCTACTTACCTATTTGTTTATTTGCCATACTTTTAATATTTGCATGCCAAAATATGGCGAAATGTGTCATCGCTCAAGCTTATTTTTATCTACCACCTTTATAATACCACATTTACAGCAAATAAATGACTTTGACTTTGACTTTGACTTTAGTCTGTTCCGGGAAGGTGGTTTCAAGTGGTCATATTAGCTTTTGGTCAAATGAATTGAGATATTGTGGCTGGCTGGAGGGGTTTGCGGCTTAATAGTAGCAACCCGAAACAATCGATTTGCGACGTCAAGCTGCGCTTCGTGAGCGGTCAGTCTGTGGATTGTAATCATCCCCTACAAATTGGTCCCTTTGTACGTTGGAGAGTAGGTAAAACAGTCGGTTCGAGAGGTCATATCTGTGGTATTCATAACGAGTAGTTGGTCCTAGTGCCCAGTAAGTGGGTTAGTTGTAGTAGCCCAGCATTTATCTACGACTCGTAGCAAAGTTCTCGGCTAACAAAGATTGCTATGGACTCACTAAGAGTTAGAAGTGTAATTGCTAATAAAGAAGTATAATTGTGAGGTGACGCTAATCACCTCGTCAAGGGGTGAATCGGGGACCGGTGTCTATTAGTGGAAGTTCTCAGGTGCGGTTCGGATAAGTGCTGTTGAAATCAGTGCTCTGAGTGGAATACCTCACATTATTTTGCGTTGATCTTGGAAAATGGCGACAAAACAGTTAAATTTAATGTTTCAGTAGTTTCAGTGGTGATACAAGCGGAATCCTTACTTAATATTACAAATGCGAATGTAGGTAAATCTGTCTGTCTGTCTTCACACGCACTTACTAATGAAAAGTTTTCAATTATCTTAGTCTAAGTATTATATATTAACCCAGAATATTTACATAAAAACTAAATACATAATCACAACAAATACAACTATACGTCTTAAAAAAGGCAAAAAAAAAAAAAAAAAGATAATAAGACTAAATTAAGTTTAAATAAAAAAAAAAACATCAAAAAGTAATTCCTATGCTTTTTATTACATCTATGCTTTCAATGTCAACTATGATAGGAACTGTGTTTCGATATGTAATATAGACTCAAGATAAATTGATTAAAAAATACCTTCTAAACTCGATCTTTTTTAGCATAGTTTATTTTACTAACATAATGTTAATTGTTAGCGACCAACAATATTGTATGTACTACTAACTTCAAAACACCGTTCCGATACTCGTTCCTATGAACGTTTCTAATTATGTATGTAACCAGTGTTTCTCTTCCTAAGTGAATAATTGTATTCTGTTTTGAGAAATAAATGTCTTAAACCATACTTACTGCTGAAAAGATTACATTTGGCACACAAGTAGTCTATGACTTGGGTTTGGTCATAGGATAGTTTTTATCCCGGGTTGTACGTTCCCGTCGTATAATTTCCAACTTTTACGAGGGCCGAGCCGCAGGAAAAAGCTAGTACGGTTCTGTGGAACAGCAACTGTTCGAAGAAGTGACTGTTGAGCGTGGGCGTTGTGGTGGTATGGGATAGTTAGTGAGGTAGTTTCGATTTTCGATCCTAGATACGGACAAAATGGTAGTGGATTTCTCAGAAGCAGCCCGGAATATGGTTTAGTTATTTGAAACCTAAACGACAAAACGTGGGCGAATTATACCTGTGCTCTTTCCGGGAACACAAGCGCGATGATAAGCGGTATTCTCTATTTAGTAACTAAGCACCTACTATTATAATCGAAGGATTCCAATTGTACATTGTAATCACTCCGCCGTTATACTCCGTGTTACGTTTGGTCTAGCCAATCCATCAGGCTTATTCCATAATTCATATCTTCTATTCTTCCTTCGTTCTATTTGGGTCATTGCGCAATACAGGACTAATGGAACTAGATTGTGTTCTTATTGTACTTGTTTGGACGATTCACGCCTATTCTATATTAGTGATTCATGAATTCAGGGCCTATTTGAAGTAACATGTCATATCGTCACGCCTGTGTTGCAGAAATGAAAGAAGTGTAGAGTAAATCCACATTTCGCCAGATAAGTCGAAGTAGAAATATGATATCTGTATCTTTTTTATTCAGGTAGCTGTTCAAAGTTGTTAAAGTAAAAGGTACCTATATTTTTCACATTAATGCTCTCGGCATTATCTACTAGTCAATCATAAGGGGACGAAGAGATAACATGACATGACATTGATGGATGTCAATTTGGTCAATAGTTGGATGGAATGCACAGGCAATTAATTAAAAGCCTGACCGACAAACATAAAAAAAACACTAGCTGAAGAAGTTTTAAACATAATATCCAAGAAAATGGTGTGCCGACATCGTCGTTGGCACTTAACGATCTATTATCACTCCCTATACAATAGTTTGCGTAGGCGCTACTAACTTTACTTCTAGTTTCAATGATGGATTGCTCCCTTTAGTTTATAAATCTGCGGCTGCTCACTCTTTTGATGACCTCCAGTAATGGTCGATGAAGTGGTTTCGACGAGATTTTAAGGGATACGTTGGTAGGTAATTATGAATCTCTCCATTATCGTTAAAAGAAAAGTATTATGTTTTTCCCCCTCGACTGTTTGGATTACAGCGTAGCATTATGCGATTCAGAAAAATGCCAAGACACGTTCCAGTGGGACATAGTGAGCATAATATGATAATAAAGAATTCCATTTTACAGTCCACACTAGCTCTAACGGATCCTAAGATATATGGCGACATATTGAAGACAAAGCTCCCGCCTAAATATAAGGTCACCCGGCGAGGACATTAGTCAACACCCGCCGGTCGATGCTAAACAAATAATATATTGGCTGGGATCGCCCATCGCCCATCGCCCATCGCCCATCGCCCATCGCCCATCGCCCATCGCCCATCGCCCATCGCCGGTCCCCGAATATCTTTTTATTCTGTGTTGTGAAAACCTTTAATGATCCTATCTTGTTTCTTATTTCACCTCGGCTTTTAAACAAACTGTGTAAGTTTATGTGCGAAATGTTCCGGAAGCTCATATCCGTTGTTTATAGGTCTAGACGAAGGGGCCCGGGGATTTATCGACAGGACTATTTGTTCCTGTACGGTTATCTAAAGGATGTTTTGACGTGGCCCAGTGAGATACGCTACTGTTTACTACACTACACAAGCAATCAGGCTGAAATGTTTAAATCTAGTAGGTAAGGAACAGCAGCCGCTGAGCAAGTTCGGAAAATGCGGAGGTATTTTTAAAAAATAATTAAAAGTTTAGACGGAAGGAAGCACTGGAGTGGGCGGAGCGGAAATAAGAAGAAAAAGTATTAATAGAAGAGTTTGTTAGCTGTGGGCGATGTCGAGGCACTCCCGGGGCGAAGGCAAGCTGCGACCATTTGCTGGTTAAAGAGTCCTTGCGAGGCGAAAACGTTTACCATTCCTTTAAAGCCTCCATTTTGCATACCCACTCACCTTCCTAGAAAATTAGAAGCAGCCGGAAGATTTGCCTTCACTGAACCATATTCCTTAAGTAAGGTGGGTATACGTTCAGTACGAACAGGATTGCTGAATATTTTAATCTAAAAAAGTAAGTAGATGTTATCATGCTTTTTTTAAATGTAAAAAAATGAGAATTCACAGATTACTCTTCCGTATTAATTCTGAGTGCTTCAACCTTTTGATAAGCCTGAAACACATTTATTTTTCTGAAATAAAACCTGGCCGTACAACAATAGAGTACAAAAAAATATAGCCGGATTATATACCTACTAGTTCTCACCATTTTTGCGAAGTATACAATTATCTGGGTAAAAACCTACAGAACAATTGTAAGAAAGATGGACGAAGCGACAGGCTTAGTAATGACCTGGTCATTCTACGAAATAAAAGTTGCGATAACATGTTGTTGAATGATCTCTAGTTCTTATAGAGACTTACTTACACTGCCAAAGAAAAACAAAGGAAAACCAAATAAAAACAGGAAAGCTTCTCTATTTTGACTTAATTTTACGTTCGAAGAGAAAAACAATCGCGGCTGGATTGGATATGTAATTTAATGCGTTGTGTAAAAAATAAACAAATTGGAAAAATAAATTAGATTTTGTGGACCACTGAAAGAGTGTAATTTGAGGAAGTTATTGAAATTAATCAGCCGAGTGCGGGCCGCGGTGGTTTGATTTCTATTTAGGTTAGATTAAAAAAATATTCAGTTCGATTTCGTGGAAAACGTCAGCTTATTTTTACGTTATCAAACAATTTTTGCTGAATGATTTTAATGTCAGCAAGCTAAAATGATCCCCGGATCTTTGAAAGCTTTATAAACCCAAGACGATATGCTTTATAATTTTTTCAAATTCAAAATAAGTAAAAATAAAATGATTGACAAAGGACGATAGTTTCTGCCAACATTATTATTCTATAGAAAATAATAATTATTTCTAATTTGGATATTAGTGTAAATTAGAACGATTATTACATCGAAGGCCAGCGAGTTTAAAGGGATGTTACCGTGTAACGACTCAACAAGGGGCCATAATGGCATGACTTCGTGACTATTGAATGCGATTATATCACGTAGTTGCGCAGAAACCTCCGCATTATCAGCAGGCTTAGTACGCACTACCGCGATAAGACATTACTACTTATAATAACACGGAAACGTCACAGTATTTTTGAATATCTCGTGCAAAATTCGACAACGTCACGGTATTTTTGAATATATCGTGCAAAATCCGACAAAATGTCTTGTTGTGATAAGTAAAAGTAGTTGAAAAATACGTTGCAAGATTTGAAACAAACAAAACAATAAAAACAAAAGCTAAATAAAATCGTGTAAAAGTCTTGGCTCTGCAAATAACCGGAAACTTATCAGATCTTGAACACAAAGGAAGTTGTTTTACAGACAATCGTTTTTTCAACCACCAGAATTAGGAAGACTGTTATATTCTTCCTAATTCTGGTGGTTTTATAATCAGCCTATAATGTTTCCACTGCTGGGACACAGTCCTCCTCTCTTCGATATGGAGTTGCCTGTAATCTACCAAGCGGGCACAGTGCGGGTAGATGTGTGCATGGTAGATGTAACATGTCTTCGAATTTTTGATTCTAGGACATGCGGTTTGCTCACGATGTCTTCCTTCACCGTTTTGAGAGCAGATGGTGATTAAAGAATTTACACAAAGTAAAGCGCCTGACTGGGTTCGAATCCACGACCTACAACTCGTAAGTCGGGGCCATTTACACTGGGCCACCACTGCTTCACCACGTTTCATATTCATAGAAATAATGGAATAAAAATTACTGGTCAATTAATAGAATTCAGCATTCAATACCAGCTTGATAACATAAATATCATATTAGAGCGGTCCCACGGTTGGGTGGTAGAGACCGAACAGCGTTTAGGTGTATTCCCCCATTAACCTTGTCCGCGTTCATTTGTTATTCTTGTCGAAGATATTACTGCACCCTTGTTGTTCCCCGACCACACTCGTTTGTAATTGTTACTGGCGGTCTGGAGTGATAAGCGCTTCATAAATGTTACGTTATTCATTAGGTGGAATTCTTTATGTTTACCTAATGCAGAACCATTAAAATATGGAGAATTCTTTAAAATATGTTTTACTGCACTTCAAAATGAAATGAAATGAAATTGTTTATTCTGTAAATAGGATATTGGAATCACTTTTACACGTCAAAGTTGTAAAAATAAGCTAGATGAGGTCGGCGTTTCCTATCTGACTACTCTGAGAAGAAAGGCCGAAACAAACTCAGAGGTCAAATATGAAGAACACCGCCAGACAATTCAAACGAAAATGTCTTTACTTTACCTGTTATAATATTCTATAAAACGAGAAGGCACGCATATTGCCTTTTATTCATCTCGAAGCTAAATTGCTTAACAGCACTGTTGTCCACTCTTAGGTTTCTTAACCACGCCTTTATACCTGCAATTTTGTAATATTCAATAAGAAATTGTAATATTCGAACGTAATGTGAATTGTTACTGAATAAATAAATTGAATTGAATTGCCTAATTCTTACCCGAAAAACCTTTTAGAAGAGGATATTATCATTAGGGCATACATTCCTTGTATTCCTTCCCGAAGCTGTTGAATATATGCAACTCCTTGATGAGAGCAGGCTAAGTTGTTCTCTTAACGAGTTCTCGAACCAAACTTTAGGCGTAAACTGCTCTTTTGACGAATTAATTTTGAAGTTTGACTTAATGGTGCTCTAGACAGACTTTTTGCATAAAACCGAGGCGCATTATTACTTTTAATAATGGCTTCCGAAATACAAAGAAGATAAAAATGCTCGCATTTTTTAAAGCAATCTTTGTTAAAAAAGATTGAATAAATAATTACACACCGTTTATTTTTTACGCCCTGAAATAAACAACTGGAAATTGTGCTGAATATAAAACAGTTATTTTTACACTAATGCTCCTGTTCGTTGAGAAAAGTAATGTCAAGATCTTTCGTGAAACATTTTAATTAAAATGTCACTTTAAAAAGTAGCAAAAATGGAATAAATAACTTTGCTGTTGACTGGAGAGTGGCGCTGAACTGCTGACCGCTTGGATTGCGGCCAGAGATACGAAATTTTGCGGCCATTTTTACACTACTTTTGAACGATTCGCGGCGTGTGTAACTCAGGCGTGCCTATATAACTGGAGCACTTTATATCTACGTGCTCAGACCAGTTGTAGGGTTGAAATATGGCTTTTATGAATGGACGGGTTTGTGCGGTTTTTAGGAAGCAACCTTTTGATGTTTGAGTAGCATTCCTGCTTTTAGATCACTTTGAAAATTGTTTGTTTTTGCTTTGGAAAAAATAAACCATTGTCAAGTACCCTACCTGCATCTACGTAGATTTACACTTTCGTTTGTTTATGGACGGGTTAACTGGTTTAAATTCGTAACTCAGTAGGTAGCATTAAATTTACCATTAACCTGAAACTTTACGACGTTACACATTAATTACACTTGTAGTAATATAATTTAATTTGAGTTTAGTTTTAGTCGTTTGTTGGTCGACTGTCGGCCATTATTTTAGGTAGTTATTTTAAGGGGTGAAATTAATTAAGTACCTAGGTACTTAGGGAGTGCATGTACATTGCACTTGGTTATCTAGACAAGGCTCAACAAGGCTCTCTTAACAAGGCTATTTTATTAAAGCTTAGGGCTTGATCAACTTATAGAATTGTTTAAAGGCTCTTACATACTGGGGCGATTCGTCGCGCGACGCGAATTTTAACAAAACAATTTCTGAGAAAACTACACGGCGAACAATGCGGCGGCGTCGCGTCGCGCGACGAATCGCCCCAGTATGTAAGAGCCTTAAATTACAAGCAAGTTTTTTCCCAGAACACGATTTGGATATAATACGTTTATCTACTTACAGTAAGTAGGTACTTATTTGGGATCAAGCCAACTCAGCCCAAGCCAATCAATTCGATCGACATCTGTTTTTGGTCAAGAATTTTTTATGTAAATGTTTTCTTATATCTATGTAGGTATCCCATTGCCAAGAGAAGGCCGTAGTAAGCCCCTGACGACAGTAGGGATAAGTCTTATGACAGTAAGTAGGTATTACTCTAAAAGGAGCTTGAGATTCTTCGAAATAAAGATAATAATTTGTGAGGTATCTAATAGGTATCATAAAATCAAGCACGTGTAAACGTCCTCTTCTGAACACCACTTAGTGCAGCATCAAAGTGAAACTGTCAAGTTCCCCTGACAGATTGCCGATCGCAGATAACTGTTATTACCAAGATAACGCAACAAATGCTCTGTTATCTTACATGTAAATGTATATGTATTATCGCCTTTTGCGTTTCAAGAGCGTTTCAGCGTCTCATGGGATAACAACCATGTTTCCTTATTCCCACAAACTACTTTGAAAATACACACAAAGAATATTCTTTGTTCAGATGTCAAAGGAAATATAGGTATGTGGGTAGGTAGGTATACAACAGAATTTCGCTATATAGCAGAATGTTAGTGCGAAATCTTACGTTTTCTTAGAAAGTATTATAGTTTTAAGGCTGTGGTCTTTCGTAGTGGAATTACATATGTGTATTTATTTCCTGGAAACGTCTACACGTATAGAACGTAATCCTTCAAACGACAGTACCAATTTGATGATACTCTCGACAATCTCTGGCTATGGGAAGAAAGGGAGAGGAGATAATGATAATAACGTTCATTTAATAATAAGATATCCCTATAAGTCGTTTGCATCTATCATTAGGAATAAGACCATAATAGAATAGGTCTTTATTTGCTTAGAATGTAGGTACATAAAAATAAAGGCTCTTACATACTGGCGCGATTCATCGCGCGACGCGAATTTTAACAAAACAAATTTTGAGAAAACTTCTTGGCGAACAATGCGGCGTTTTATTATCTAAGAAATCCAGCACAGAATATTTATCTACAAGTAAAGTAATAGTAATTTATCTACAAGTAAAGTAATTTATCTACAAGTAATTCTTCATAGCATAATACATACTAGAATATTACCCGAATATTTGCAGGTAATAAAATGAATTCAAAATACACAACCCGTATATACTTACATAGTTTCAAAATTATAACGAAGTGCCTTTAGGTGCGTGTACTTTCCCGCTAGTAGTTTCAAGCTAGCTTACAACTATTATGCATAATCTCACTAAAAAACCGGGGTTAAGATAAAATATATCTAAGTTTATCATCCTCAGGCAGTTCATAAAGGCATAAACCTACATTTGCTTCTCCTGTCATTCCCCCAATAAATGCGATGTTTATTTAAGTGAAATTCGTCTGCTTGAAAAGCTTCTTGTTAAATGTTCCGAAAAATATTTGTTTCTTATTCAGAGAATTCAAATTGCGATTACACGCGCCATTTATTTTTACATTGATAAATCAGAGATTTATTTTGTTACTGTAATAATTAGCGAACATAATATAATGAGAGTTAAATTATTAAACATCTACTTACTTCTTAATACAAGCTTTTAGCTTTTAAGTTAGGTAGTTAAATGGCGGCGATGAAACAATTTGGGTATGAACTGCCTATATAGGACATTATCAATACATCCATAAGCCCAAAAGATGAGCTGATTTTCAACCCATTTTTTAAACAAATGCGTTTTGATTTTTCGCTCTTTCTTAGAAGGGAGTCATTTTCCTTTGAAACCACAGCTACCAAAAATTGCATTACGAGGTCATCATGAGGAAAATTGTCTCGTAGCAAGATTGTTTTGTCAGGTGTCAATCGTAAGTAATGTATTGTCATGGGGGAGCCAAACCACATAGGAAAATTGTTTATGTGGCAACTAATGGGGGTGAAAACATTTATGTCTCACCCGACACACTTTGTGAGATTAATGTCTGCACAACCCAACAATATGTTTAAAGGAAGCTGTTGTAGAGGGCTTATGTGAAAACATTGCCTTCAATAATTGTTATGTTACGTTTTATTCAATGATTAAACAGATGAAGCCTTTCAAAATAAAAGGCAACCGCTAAAGACACACCAAACAAACCGACGAATACCATAAAGGGTTACTTATTAAGCCTAATCTCTGAAGCCAAAGTGTGATGAATTGATTGATTCTGTTTTCTCCACCGGATACACAACCCTCCCACAAGTACACTGATTAGTAGGGAACAGCGTACTACCGACTCGATTAACACCAGTTCCGCTTGACCTAAAAAGGTTGTTTGTTTTCTTGGTTCGTGGACCGAAAAGAGGGAGTTCGAGGGGTCTACTTCACTGGTTCAACTTACCCACTGATGTTAGGTTTCGTAGTTGCGGTATTAACGTTTATCCGTTCATTTGTTCTTGTATAGGCGTGTTTAGACGTGAATTACGTTTGCCTCTTATTCATTCCTACTTTTGAAGCGAGAGTCATTATTTCCACATTGTAACGTATTCCACATATCTATTCCGTACCCTTTTTACAACACATTTAAAGTAAGAATCACTTATCTATAGGGGGCGAAATAATAAAAACAAATACGACATAGATAAAACAATTTCCAGACCAAAAGGTTCGGTATTTGCATTCAAATGTGGCGGAACCCTTCAGTGAAACCAAATATAATTTTATTGTCAATGATTTCGGTCTAAAAGCTTCCACACGATCGCTAATATTGTACCACATGATATTAGGCGATGACGCGCGATATCTCGAATGTCGACCCTACAAGCATATTATTAGGAATATGCTTATTACGAAAAGTTTTAGAAAAAACCCGAGTGCCAAAAGGGACCGGCAACGCGGTGGGAAATTAAATTTCCGAGGACACGGAGTTTGATTGCTTTTCTGCGGAATTGAAAATTAAAATTGTAGATGTAATATTTGTATGTTAGGTATTTACTTTCAATTTCCTTGCCGGAAATGGTAGCAGTAGACATCGGAAATAAGCGATATTCAAACTAAGTCTCAGAGCAAAACTATAAGTACACACGGCTACACATCAAGCTATACATTTCCAGTATAAACTGACCTCGCATTGTACGGAAATCCTATACAATGCGAGATCAGCATAAACTGGAAATGTATAGCTTGATGTGTAGCCGTGTGTACAACGGTTTTCATATGAAAACTGTCGTGCTGGTACTCTCATCTACATACTTTCATTAGTAAATGAATAGGTTCTTCTTTTTGGTACAGGTACTACACTCGGACAATACCTACTATCTTTGATCGTTTATAAAACATACCAATAAGGTTATTACAAGCTAATGTGACTTATAAATGAATATGGTTTTAATTAATCCGGCCATAATATATAGAAGCACTAAAATATATCTCCTTCATGAATGAACAATAGTACTTTTCAACAACTGCCTAGAAAAAGGTACTAACACAACTTTACCACGTCATAGCATCAGCTACGGCGATCTATTCTCATGATGTGTACGTAAGCTCCGAAAAGCTTCCAAATACAAAAACACAGATGTTCCCGGCGGCTGGCTAGCAAAGCGTACTCGCACGGGATTGGCTGCTGCATACAGACACCGATTGTCAGAAGCTGGAAATGGATTCCGCCTCAATTCAGCTTGCTCTGTGAAATCTGGGAAATGGAAAAGGAGCAGACATGCGATTGATTTGTTTCTGTTTGTTATGTGGTTGATTATGTGAAAGGCTTTTTGAGTTAACTGAATGTGTGGTAGTAACTCCGTCTTTTTGGCGCTTGCTCGCTGAGCATTATGTCGTTAAACTTCATAAGTCTCGCATTTTGTGTTTTATGCGTAAAACATGGCAAGTTCAGACCAAAATCAATTCAAATCATTTTTAACTCAGGAATACACACATAAAAAAATTACAACAGATTACAAAATTAATAAATATAATGACATTATTATCGTACTAGCTGTGCCCGCGACTTCGTTCGCATGGATGTCGGAAAACAATAATATGTCGCTTAGAAAAGTTGTACCTTCATTTAAAAAGGGGGAATCTTTCGACCAGGCCTGGTGATTTTTCCTAGTAAGAAACTGCCAAAAAACTTGTGTTTTTATTTAAGAAAATGCTTCTCTTTATAAAATATTAGCGGTGGAACCACCTGGAGCGTACACAAAAAAGTTGCTAGGGTTGCTCACACGCGAAAGAGCTACATAAAGTTGGCCGTGGGAAAAGCAACCAATACTAAGATCCACCCCCGCAACGGATAATGTCTGGCCCTGAGCTTTGTTAATGGTCATGGCGTAACACAGGCTGACGGGGAATTGCACACGCTTAAAACTAAACGGGAAATTATTGGGAATGAGAGGAATTCTTGGAATAAAAACAACATCACCGGCGCCGCAACCTGTTAAGATTTCGGCTTCGATGACGTTTTGTTGGTGATTGGTGACTATGAGCCGAGTGCCGTTGCAAAGTTTGGGAGGACTTAAATTTCTGAGAAGAATTATTGGCACTCCGATTTTTAAACAAATTTTGTGTGCTGAAAGACCGGGTGTGTTAAGGGATTCTAAGAACTCTACTGGATAGTGTGTGGCATCTTCTTCTTCGGGAACCGTATTTATCGATGTATACAGCATGTAAGGGTAAACACTCTTGTCATTCAAACCATGGGTAGTTGACTTAAATATAAAAAATAAATGACCGAACACAACAAAAAAAAAACGTTATTTTCATTAAAACATTTTAAAAAGTTTCTATCTGACACCGTGCTTGCTAGCGAAACAGCTGACTGACTAAGGAAGGGATCGCGCTCGCTGCCGGTCAGGTCACATTCCGTACCCCCAGCCCGTGTTGAGACGCGAGTTCGTTGCCCTAGCGCATAGGGCAACGAACTTGCGTCTCTTGTGGTAAAATTTAGATATAATTTTTTTTTTAAAGTTGTAATTTTCCATTGATTTTACGTTCTATAAATGAAATCAAACCACTGGTTGCAAGGATAACGGTGTTTACCCTAACACCCTGTATTGTTGACTTTCCCCAGAAACATGTGCCAATATTTGTGTATTTATTGCTGTCCGATAGTCGAACAAATCGAATCAACCATAAGGCCTCTGCCTCGAACCTTGCGAGCAGCGGGGCGGCGGCGGCGGCGGCGGCGGCGCGGGCGCAGCAGGATCTTATGCGTAAAATCAAATGGACCGGTTCTCGAAAACAGCGGCGCGGCAGCGGCGAGGCGGCGGGCAGCGAGCGGTGCACTCCATTCAAGCGGTGACCGCCCGCGCGTCTGCATTGCAGTGTTGTTGCCCACAATAAATTGAGCGTTAGGAATAAATTTGAATCAAAAAGATGTTGCCGCCATTGTTCAGCCATTTCTTTCGCGAATAAAAACAAATATCTCGACGACAAAATCGTGAACACAACACTACGCGGCTATAGTGACGCGCGATCTGCCTGCTAGTTTCGAGAACGGGTCTTTAATGCCCGCCCCGCTCCCGCGCTGCCGCCGCCGCCGCCGCCCCGCTGCCCCCAAGATTCGAGGCCGAGGCCTTACACATGCCAACAACGATCGAATCGAATGAGCGATGGTCACGAATCATACGAACAAATTACGAAGTATAATACAGTTCGATTCAAACTTAATGGCGGCTCGGAACATGAGGCGAGTCGCTGCGCAGTAACAATTTCATGTGACAGCGGGGGTGATAAAATAGCAGATAGCACTTGCTCCTAACGATAAAAAATATCTGTTACTTAAAATCACAGATCCTCAAGACTGTTACTGTTAAAACTTCGGATACGATTTTCGACTTTAACGAAAAGAAATAAAGAAGATATTCAATTGAGTCAATACGTATTTATCGTCTGTACAAAAATCACAGGCTGTGATTTTATAACAGATAGATACGATTTTCGACTTTAAATCAAAAGAAATAAAGATGATATTCGATTGAGATACGTAGTATTTATCAAAAATCACAGGCTGTGATTTAATAACAGATATTTGGATCTGTTATTGTTTGTCACAGTCACAGTGATCACAGATATCGTGTTTCACCTGTTACAACCCATCTCTAAGATCAATACTTTCAACGAATGACAACCCAACCCAACCAACAATTTATTATTTATTTATATCGACACTAAAGAAGTCAAAAACAAAGATACCTATACTAAAAATTATTTGGAATATCTGGGCGAAAGTCATTCTTCGACGGAGAGTCTTAACACCGCGATTCAGAAAATGACATTAAACGAACAACGCCATCTATCGAGCACGAAATGATACTGTCAAAATATATGGGAAAACGTTCGAACACTCTGTAAGCTAAATAAACTATGTAGAAAAGTGAAAAATTAAAGAATAAATACCTATATTTTTTAAGAAATTAACATTTGTCACTATTCTTTCATGATTATCAAGATTTGAAAGATAGGTAGCGCCACCTATCGCACTAATACTAAACTAATAAATAAACAACGCATCTGGAAAATTTTAATTAATCTAACTTTAGAGTTATATTCTATACACAAATACACAATGTATCGCGTTAAGTTTCCGCGCAAAGAAAATGACGGTCATATAACAACACACGATCTCACAAACCTAGTAATTAAGAAGTAAGTATCATTTCGCGTCAATAGATGTCGTTACGTGGATGTACATTACGTAATGGAAATTCCTTCTTGAACACTTTAAATTCATATATCTTTTGATATTTTGAAGCGATTGCGATGAAACAAAAACTAATTGAAACATCGAGTTACACACAATATTTGAGTATAAAAGTTAACCATATTGATTTCGTACTTTTTACGTGATAGTGGAACAATCAAACTAAACAACATACAAACAGACAGACAGACAAACAGACAAACAGACAAAAATTCCAAAAATGGTAGAAATGGAATCTGTTGGTTATTCTTGGACAACCAACCAATTTTTTTTTTTTTTTTTCATTGTACAGGAACGCCTCGTCTACAGATTTATTATATGTATAGATTGAAAACTTATTTTCATTGAATTTAGGTTTTAGTTTCTTCACATAACACAACATAAAATCGCGTCCTAGATAGTATAAAGGGTTAGGCAGAGGAGATTGTATGTTATTTTTCGTAAATGTAGTAAAATATTAAGTATATAATAACTATATGTTAAAAATACACAAACAAATATTTACGGAAAAGCAAAAACATCCCCATAAACGTTTTCACCGTGAATGCTCAAAATATATTTGTGAGTTTTAACGAGCGTACTGCGTAGGTACATACGCCCCTATGTATTGATAGAACTGAGATAGAACACGAATACTCGCGCGTTGATTTAGCAAAAAAAGTAGATTTCAGATGTGTCAGCACAAACGAGGTAAGGTTAATCTATTACAGATTACAGTACCGTGTGTAGGTACCAGTAACTGGGTCACATCCTACGGTAGGATAGGTCTTTTAAATCATAATGATTGGTGGGGTTTTGAGGTAAAGGCGCGTTAGAAAGGTGTCCTGGTTACATAATGTTAGGGATTGAACGGACATCGTGCTCGTGAATTCGAAAGCCGTCCTTTATTGGTAGGAGAAAAATGTGTATAGAATGCCGACGGTGTAGCGTTTCGTAGCGCCGCGTAGTACGGCGTAGCACCGCGTAGCCTTCGCGTAGCAACGACATTAACGTATGATCCAAATGTCTCACATTCTGCTTCTTAATAGGTCGTAGGTATATAACGCGAAATCAACTAATAAATTCTGTCATTTTTCTGTGATTAGTATTCAGGCTCAACAATTTCAACCTATTTAAACTTCACCAATATTTACTGAAACATAAATTAATTAGTGAAAAAAAACTGTGATCGTGATTAAGCTTAATTCGTTATTCTGCAATAATTGATTATTATGTTGAATGCGGTACGCGTGTTGGTATGAACATACACGTACGAATATTTATAGCTATTTAATTTGGGGAAATTTATTTGGGTCGGGCTGTTTAAATAACCACTTTAATTATATTAAGCGAGCCATAAAGATACTTTAAAAGCCTGTTTCATAAAATAAGGTTGTTCTTCGAAATACGTCACTGTATGCCCGCGGACTCTTTGTTTAAAATGTTTGTAATATTTTCCTTATTAGAAGGATGCTTCACGGGAATTTTCCACCAGTTTCCCCACATTCTATGACTGTAATATTTTAAGTGGGTCCCCTTCATGTTCAATGTTTTCTTAATATTGTGATATTGAGCTTAATTAGTTTTCCATTCAGGAACAGATAATAAGCTTCCATTCTAATGCCCAGAAGTAGGCCTGGAGCTGAAACCAGCACCAGGCCTACTGAGATGTCAACTAAGGCTATTGGACAGTAGGCCATAATTAGGTGACACAATAATTGCGCTAAGTTCGTGGCACATTTATTGCTGAATCCAGACGAAAAGATATTAAAAAAAATCACTTGGCTAACAAAGTCCCAAAAATAAACCCTGTTAGACACGTAAGCAACATACATTATGCGGCACTTAATGAATACTTAACAAGTTGATGAGATGCGTCAATATTACCCAGTTACTTAAGAGGCGAGCTACGCAAATACGTGTAGATACACGTGCTAAATAATTAGTGTGCCGAGCTAATAGGTTGCGGCGCGGTGCTAACGAGCGGTACCGGCCACATTTGCGACTGAAGCGCGGTCTTGTGAAATGTAAGGGAGATGCTACACAGAAAGGGGAAAGGGAACTATATACTTAACATCAAACTTGATCACCACTAACGTCCGGGTGTGTATGTTGCAGACTTTGTTACCATCCTGCTTGCTTCCCAATGTTACAAAATAACTCGTGGTGCCCCGACAGGAAGAACAGCCAGTCTATTAAGTAAGCATCTCACCGTGAAAATTTAGGTGACGTGAGCTGTCATTCAACTGAGTCATCACCTAGGGATCGACACTATTAGCAGCTCACTTCACCTAAGTTTTCAGAGTGAGATAGTTAATTAGCAATCCTGACTACAGATACAGCAGACACTAAGCTATTACAAACGTGCTTCGATAAGCACACGTCTGTGTGAAAACCATTATTTCAGTAAGTGTTCGATCATGCTCTCACCTATACATGAACATGAAGTGGAGATACCGATTTATTCTGTAAAAACGTCACCGTGAAAACTTACGTGAAGTGAGCTGTCATTCTACCCGATGATAGATTTCATGGTGACCTTTTTACAGAATAAATGGTGTATCTAGTGACTATGTGATTATATAAAGCTCGGTACCTATGTGGTACATCTAGACAAGTTGGACAACACTAACACTCCGTTGACGTGCAAGCCTCTCTATCAATATACATCGCCGTCGCTCATAATTCCTAATAGACATGACAACCGTCCGGTGCCATAACTCCCGGTTTCTGAATTGAAGTTACTTGTCAAACTCTACTTTAGCATTACTTAAGGTGATCCCTTTAAATTAGCCCACGGAGTTCAAAATTACATCACGTTTATTGCAAAAAAGAATTGAATTTCGCGAGCTAGATTGAAGGAATCACCTTAAGTAAGAGTTGGACAGGTTCTGAATTTCATGTTGTCAATTCAGAAACGGGGTGTTAGTCGTGCCCGCTCCGCTCCATCATCCCGCATCCCGCGTGCAGTAAAGCGGAGCATATAATCAGCAAGACCTTGTGTCCCTCATAACCAATATGACACCCACGACCTTTCCTTTGATAAATTATGCACATGTCACGCCTCGCGTCCTCGCATCATCGATGTTGTGACGGCTAAATAACACACGCTTTTGCTCTCCGACACTCGCTAAAGGAAAATTTACATGCAAGAGGAAAACGGAATATCTTTACACTCGCATATTGCTTTGAAGATGTTATACGTTGTCTCTCAACTATATGAAAGATTCTTACATGTAAACGTAAGTGTACCAGTAAATAAAACAGCAAGAAAAGTAGGTAAATATTTTTCATTTGGATTTTTCTGTACCTGACATGTCTTACTACAATATTAACTTCAATTGTGAGTAGGTTTATGAAATCGCAATATGTCTTGTTACACGAACATAAAGTTAGATTTTATTGTACGTGTCATGTTGGGCGCGGGTGAGGTGAAATATAATAAAAAGTAAGATGTTACACCATCCATCTAGGTAATTGTGGCCAAAACCGATATAATATAACGTTGATATAATATAATCATACATTTCGAATGGCAACATAGAGTAATAAAACATGTTTGAAATAAAACAAAGGGAGAAAGTAAAATATGGTTTTCACTTACATTTGAAACAGAAAAATCAATGTCCGTTACACTCAACGACCTAATTTACAGAAGCATCAGTGGCTTGTCTTTCACCAGTCTGTTGGTCTGACACTTTTCGGCGACAGATTGACGCTTTTGCATGTGCAGCGATTTAGAAACAAGAATTCAAAACCCAAACTCTCCCTTTCTTCAATTAATTGCCTTCATCTTACTTGTATTTTCTTCTTACTTTAAATTGTCTAGAGTTGTCAAAGTTTAAGACTACACTTTATCAGAATTAACAAAGTCAGAGCTAAATGTTTAACGTTGAATTCCTTAAAACCATTTCGCGAAGTTTTCTTACGAAAAATTCCGTACTTATTTTAAGCCGAGCTCAATTTAACTCTAAAAACAAGTCCCCTGGGCGTATCCAAACAACCATTTGTAAACAGGCGGATCTTTTAACCGGATCACGGCAGCGGCGGCGGACATTTTAGTGTAAGTTCCCATTTTTGTTTTGAGTATCTTTTAGTTAAATGAAAAACATCGAAGCGGCTGTACCGGTTCCGTGTCCTGAAAAGGCTCTATGATATAAGTTATTGCTCAGTAACGATATCTCAGCTCCGATATGACATGTCTAAACATCGTTGTGAGTAGAATGACTTCCCCGGGGCGTATTCAGTGCGTCGGTCGTCAATCTCGCTGCTATCCCAGCGGCTCGTCAAATCGTACCAAGTTGTCTGGAATTTTCAGTGCTTTACAACGTCCCTAGGGATGTGATGTACTGCCTGACATGCCTTTGTGTCACTCTTGTCTTTAAGAGTTATAATAGCGATAAGTCGTGTAAGGGATCTTTCGTTTTTTTTCTTTTCGCTTGGCGCGTATAACTGACTTATCCTTATTCTTTTCGTTTATTTATTTCCTTTCTTAAGAAATTACATTTTTAAATATTTCTTAAATAAAAAAAAAACATTTAAAAATATAAAAAATAGGGGGTAAAATACAGGGTCCAAGCTATTAATGAAGTTTTCATAAACATCATAGTCTAATAATAAAAAAATAATAAAAAAGTTTATTGATTCTTAAGATAAGATACAAGTGTGACAATATTCAGTCTATTTACACAATCATAATAAATTATCCACCCTGCGAGTTTGAACCACATTGTTCATGAATACCTAAATTCTCATTAGTCCTGAACATAGTACCGACATAGTCCTTAAGACGTGTTTGACTCACAATTTCCGTACTTAATTGTTGTAGACTTGTCGTCTGTTGAGAACATTCGGCCGATAACGATGTGGTAAGCAATTTGTCGCTCTAGTGTTCGACTTAGGTGCTCTAGCAGCTACGAGGCGGTTGCTAATGGTTCACATGTAGAACAATTTGTGTCTTACGTCGTTTACACTAAAGTATTTATCAAGTATTCTACATGTCTGTCATCCACTGTTTTGGTTTATCGTTTACACCTAAAACAAGATGTGAAGATTGTTGTCCAAAAAAACTTGTAGAAAACTGTCACAAATGTAAAAAATAAGAGCAAATAATAAGTAGTAGTAGGTACCTATGTATTTATCATAATGCATATAATGCAATAGTATTTAAAAACGGCGAATGCTCGATGTTCTGTTACAAGTAAGTAAATGCTCTAATCTATACTCACCTATAACTAACATTGGGGTTTTTAACGTAGGTAAGTAGGTACTTACATTTGCTTGTCTTTATTGAGGCTTGTATTCAAGAAGAATCTACCTACTTGTAAAGCAAACTTACAAATACTGTATTTCATTTACCAATTCCATTATTTATTGTTTACTGTTGTGTAACTTTGGACCTAGATCTTTCAAAACGTCTTATAAGGATCCTAAATTAAAATCTTACCCTTACTTTACCTAAGGCTTATTCTATACGCATAAAATATCTAGGTTCCAAAGAATATTTCAGAGTCATGAAGATGACAATACTAGTGGTTACATCTCCATCCATATTCTGTACTCGTATGAATGAGTTCTCGATGATGAGATGTTTACGGCCCCGGAAGAATGCTCGGTAACAATCTGAAAGGATTTTTCCATACATACCTTTAACATATTATCTAACATGCTCGTAATTCAAGGAGGAATAAGCCGATTGTTCCTTTGTGCAACTGCGGTATGCTATAATAAACTGTTGGTAAAAAAATTGCCTTGTGAATTCACCAAAATTCTTGCTTTTGAATCAACGTTTGTCTCATCAAAATTGCCGGCTTTCATCAAGTCAGTCCTAAAATAACTAAGAAATAAGTCTCTTCGCGCTTGAACTTCACACCAATCATGATTATAATATCTTACACTATAATAAGAATAACTTACTACTTATCTATAATAACTTTCTTGCCATTCGGTGGTTCACACAAGCGTAAAAATCACGACAAAAGAATTTTACATTTTTCTTCTAAAGAATATTTTGATGATATAAATTATTTTTGATATTCAGTATAATTTCAGTTATTGCGTGGATGTCGCGAGCAGTAGACAACTTTGTTCAGACAACTACATAGTCAAATGGAAATATTGTAATTCGTCGAATTCATATGGATGTAACTTTTGTGGCAGCTTCTGTATCGATCCTTTTGATAGCACGCTGAAATATGTATTCAACTAGGTAATCTCTTCAATTCACGTCACGAGTACCTACGTTGCTAATAATAATATGTTATTATTTATCTCATCCCCTAAATGTGGTGCGACGTGACGGAGGTGTATCAAAGGTTGGAGCAGCATCCCTCTATGTTTGAGGAATATATAAATGTAGATTAAATTGAGATCACCAATTTGTTTGTCAAACGTTGTCAAGTGGCAATATGGGATAACTTTGTAGAGGCAAGGCAATCTGGAGATGCCTCATATAATACATTATATTACTCGTATGTTTCTACCTGAAGTTTGATATGGCAACTTGTATAGGAGCTCTTCGTACTCAGTATCCTGAGTACGAAGAGCTCCTATACAAGAAGGGTCTATTCAGGTAACATTGCGTCCACAAGCATCGCGCGAGTTCAAAATACGCGCGTAAATCGCGTGCACTATGCCAGACTCTCGACTCGCGCGTGATTCGCGTGTAATGCGCGCGAGTCGAGATACTAGGGACGCCATGTTGCGCCCAGTTAACGCGCGAACTCCAGAGCGAATGCACGTATCCAGGGAAATGGAGCGCCAAAATTTTAATACGGAATTGTTTATATGCTCGCGCGTAGGTACGCTCTTTCTGGGCGAAACGGTCGCGCGTGATACGCACGAGAGAATCGCGGCGAATTCGCTCCTTCTGGACAAGCTCTAAGACCTAAAACATTGCTGGGTTTCTCAATTCGGGTAAATTTTCCCTGACTGAGACATAAAATCAAGAGCAAATCCAAGAAATCCTGTTCCTCTGAAATCAAAAATCATTTTGTAATAACTGAATTGATATATTTGTTTACGTATAAGCGGACTGCAGCGTTGCTCGGGTGGAACTTCGCAGTGATTTGCATTTAAAGTACCTTTCAGGGATAGCCGTTTGTGGGCAGCACACACGGCT
Organism: Lithophane semibrunnea; assembly: GCA_947363905.1. Classification (NCBI taxonomy): domain Eukaryota; kingdom Metazoa; phylum Arthropoda; class Insecta; order Lepidoptera; family Noctuidae; genus Lithophane; species Lithophane semibrunnea. The sequence continues at coordinate 9,425,750 of OX376197.1, read as the reverse complement.
ACCTATCTACCTATATTGGGATTTGGATCGCATAGAGATATAGATACGTATATGTACGTATATACATCAACATTGTAAACAACGGGGTATTCAATAAAACAGATGAGTGAAGTATTCGAATACAATGAAGTAAGAGCTAAAATATAGCTCTATTTTATCAACTTCTGGAACTATCATTAAATAATACCATACCTATATAAATATTTTTTTCAATGAATAAACATCGAATGTTTATAGATATCATTATAACCCGTTTAAAACCTTAATAATTATAATCATGATGGAAACCCAACATTAACGAAATAACCCGTAGATTAGAAGCAGCAATAAAAATTCTTTAAATCTCCATAGCATCATTAAAATGGTTTGTTTCAGTAGACATTCATCAAGCGGTAGTTTAATTAAAACGAAAGTCTTGTGGCAACACTTTTTGCTGTTGACTGACCCAACAGGGTAATGTGATTACAGGACGACGTGGAATAATAAGAATGGAGTGTTAATATTATATTATGTTATGATATTAATTTTGGTCATAATTGAAGATTCTGTTAAATGGCATGCTTTGGAGAGGCCTGTCCAGCAGTGGACTGCTGAAGACTCATGTTGATAAGAATATCGTGAGGTATACGCAATTAAAACTTGGTTTCATTTGATTAGATGATAAATGTCGTATTATTATCTAATACTAGCTTTCGCCAGCGGCTTCGCTATCGTGATATATTTATATATAGCCTATGTTACTCCGAGATAATATAGCATTCCACTGGTAAAAGATTTTTTTAAAAATCAGTCCAGTAGTTTTTGAGTTTAATAATTACGAACAAAAATACAAATCTTTTCTTTCTTTATTAGTGGGAACTACAGTTATAACGACAGGCGCTTGATAAAAATCAGAAGTACCTGTCTGATTACGAACGAAATGCCAGTCACAATTCTGTCGTTTCAGCCAGTGCATGTGGCGATAAATCGTCGCTAACACGCTGCTTTTGCGAAAGATAGCTTTGGACTCCATTTCTTCATACTCCATGTGCGGTGGCCATTAATTTATGCTAAATGCTGGCGGTATTACCCGCCGCTCGTGTAAACATAATGCCGTACGATGCATTGAGGATAGAATTTAAATGTAAATTTGTATTTTTGCCCATTCACGCCGCTTTTTTGTAGCGTTTACATTTTGCGATTCAAGGTTGAATTTGTATGGAATATTGTGGAGAGGGTTTTTATGTTACCCGGATGATTTGTATACGTGTACGAGTGAGTTGTATACTGTTTCAGCTTCGTAATTTGTTGAAATTATTTGGGTATTTTTAATTTAAAACCAATTTCTTCACTTTACGATTTTCGATATGCTTGGCTCAGTTTCCAAAAGACAACTCAAAAACTACAATGTATTATTTTGCACATTTTGAACGTATTCAATAGGGTATAGTTTTCGCGACAATACGAAATACAACAGAGCACAGTTTTATACTTCTCCTGAGGCGATAAAATGTATCAATGGCGACAATTCTTCGGCAAACATCGATAAATTCGGTTCAATGTGTATCCTATCTAGGCTACTAGTACTGACACCATTTGTGGCAATATCTTCTATATATTTCTCCATTTGTACCGATAAGTCATCCATTTACAATGTCATTTTGTGAGTAATGTGTGTCTTATCAATTTTCTCTTCCATTGTAGGAAAGTTTTATATTTTGGTTAGGTTATCTTATACAGTAAGTTAAGTAGAATCTACAAGCCGTGGTAGTGGTTACGCCTTCTTAACTATCCTATCTTATAAGTATTTAATAATAATAATAGTACCTACTCCAGACAGAATTCCGGCCATGGCGACCAATCTCAGCAGAGACCAGCCTTCAGCGCGGGAGATATTATAGTGCACAATAGTGTGTGCGCAGACATAGGTGCACTCACTCTCATAGTCCAATGCAAAGAGAATTAAATAGTCATTGGTCCGATGGGACGGCTATCTGACACGACCGGAGGGAGATCAGGCGCAGGGCACGGCATCACACCGCCAACTTCCAATCTCCAGGCTGTGGCTAAGAAATTCCCATTGGAAAAGGCCAATAACACTTTACCCGACCTAGGAATCGAAGTCAGGACCCGACGCTCAGCAGTCGCGCTTGCGACCACGAGACCAACGGGGCAGTCAACTGGTATTTATTACTACTAGAAACTTTCTGTTCTTATTCTGTGAATATATTTTCTATTTATCTTCCTCTCTATGCGGTTCCCGATACGCCCAAAATGACCGCAGCCCGAAAATTTACGTACAGTGCGTACGTGAGTTAGATTTACGATGGCTCGTCGAGATCGAAAGATTTGGCGATGTTCGGAGTAATCCGGGCTCGTGCGTCGGGCACGTTTGCATCATCAAATAAGTTTGCTTTGTACTCGTGGCACAAGGACCCTCAGGCGACGCGGCCCGCTTCGCACTTCCGTACGTGATCATTACGCGTATGGTTCTTCCATTCAATTTGCTCAGCTAACGAGAAGCTGTATTGTTTTCTAAAATACTGATTGTTTAAGGCATACAGAACGGTCTTTATCAATGCATCAAGCAATAACTGTACAAATAAATAATAATTTCGGGCGTTATGTAAAGGTTCTCCTTTTACGAGCACAGAATTGTAACTCGTAGGTTTTATTGCACAATCAAATTGTAAATACGATTCAAGAGAGGCCTTCTATAGTAAGAGAGCAATATTGGAGATAATAAAAACATAACGAATAAAAATATAAATTGCGTAGCACTTGTAGCAGGTGCCGCGAAGCGTGAACACTGGGGTTATTCAGCGCGGGTTCCGTCCCAAAAACCCTTTTCCTCTTAGCCGTCTAACCGGAAACCGGAAAACCCGTATTCAATGGGTTATCGTTGGAAATTGTGATTTCGAAAGCGTGTGAGTTTTACACCTCGTATTTTACATTTCATCGCCCTAGTGCTTTTGAGATAAAAAAGGCGATTCAAGATGAATTGCTTTGAATTTTCCTTGACGATCCCGTGTGACTGGATTTTCTTTTGGAGAAGGTTTACTTGAGAATGACAGTAAAAGTTCATGAGTACTAAAAATATTTCTAAAAAATCAGCTAAATAAACATTCTTTTTTCATCTGGCTTTCATGAATACCTACACATATCATGACGCAATATGTTAAAAACATTTTGTTAGATATTTAGGTATAAAACAAAAAACCCAGCATTCAGCCCGGGGCATGAATACAAAATGTTAATATAACTGGCATTCTGTTAACACGGAGCAGTGTGGCCGTCCGTTACAAAGAGTAAACAACGTAAACACACAAGTTATCCGCGGCATGCACGCCTCGCTCTCGCTTTGCTCTCGTCTCATGTTCGCTTCGCTCCCGTGTCGTCGTCGCTTCGCTCCCGTATCGCTCGTGTCACGTCGCGCCATTTTGTTTCGGCTAATTAACGTAGGATTGTCACAGTCCCCCGGGGACCTCGTTAATGTACCTATGTGTTGTACAAAATGTCTAGCTAGGGGTTAAATTAATATGGCTGGTAGAATTTTTAGGGTAGGTTTTTTTTGGGAGTTTGACGTTGTACGAACTAATGAAAGATTATTATGGTTGTCGTGACTGTAAATTCACTAATAAGGTTGTCATGTGGATTTGATTTTAAACTCAGCATTATAAGGAGGATTAATAAAGTAAGTACCTTTATAGTAAAAAGTTGAAATGTTAAAATAAACTTTTTTATTCTGTTTTATCGTAGGTTGTTGAGTTGAACCTACTGCACTACACTGTAGGAAATGTATGTTTATAGAAAGAAGAGTATCTTTCAGTGAAGGATTACTAAAGATTTATTACTTCGTGAAAATTCGGCAAAAATCTTCCATAAAAATTGATCCCTTTATTTTCCATAAAAATAACTTATGGAAAATAAAGGGATCAATTTTTTATGAAAAACGACATATGCTAACTGCATTAAATATTATTAGGCGCGGCCCTAATTTTGCTTGCAAAGTGACATCTGTTGATATAAGTTGTTTAGCAGTAAATACAATTTTTACAAAGTTCTGCAAGATTTGCGCTATAACAAATTTAAGTGGGAGTGTAAAACATTTTTTCCCTTTTACCACAAAACGTGATCACAGTAATATAACTTTTATTCTTGGTATAAAAATTCTTAGCTTGATATACGACGCTGTAAATCATTCCTTTTACAGTAATAAGTCTTTTAAGCCAGCCATACTCGCTGGTGTAGTGGTAACAAGCGTGACAGGCGAATACAAGGTCCTGGAGGTGAACTCACAGAGATGGGGCACAGTTTTACCTCTCCAAGGAAAATGTCAACAGCAGTAACCTGGCAATAGGGTCGTCCCTATAATTTGTAAAATAACAGCACCATCTTCCCTCTGCTCTATGCAGGGAGGCCAAAACGTCCAAAAAAAAAAGTAGGTTCCTCGTGTCGTGGGGTATCCAAATCACCCCCATGTATGTTCCGCGATTTTTCATAGTTTTCGAGTAATTAATTTTTTTCTGAGTTTTTGACATTAAAAAACAAATACTATGCACACAAAAAAAAAATATATTATACAGGATAATATTTTTTTTTTGCGAGCATAGTATTTTTTTATGACACACTTAGAGGAATGATGTAAACTGTAGTTAGTGATATGACTTGACAATTTAGCACACTCACAACATTATTTAATCCAGTTGCAAATTAGCTGCTGTAGGCATATTTATCTCTTTAATTGACGGCAATAATACTGGGTTTTCCCTTCCGCAGTAAAAGCCTGACGTCATATCATTTACTTCTAAAGTGCCGCCAAGTTCTACCGACAATATAAGTAACACTTAACACATTGAACGTCGAGGTGGCATGGGGTCACACACGCAGTTACACAATTTCTTCATTGCCCTTTTGGGGGTAGAAATGACCACATTACCTCTATATGTAATAGAGCATGGTAAAAAATTGCGAACATTTTACCGTAAGCCGAAATAAATGGTCTATTATAAGAAAAAAAGTGTTTGTGCGAACTTTGTAGCAAAAAAACTGTTTTCAATGTTGGTTTTTTGCCTTAGGTACTTACATTCTTTTTTTTACTTAACTTATACGTACTTTTTCAGCTCTTCTTTTGTTCGCAAGTATCGAACGAATCTGGCTTTTGTGAAGAAAAATAAGGCTTTTTCAGCAAAAGTTGCAATGCTAATTAGTTTGCAAATTGGTCTCACTGATATTGGATTTCGAACTAAGTTTCGATTGTATCATACTTTGAAGAAGTTAAAGCTCTTTTTTTTCTGCCTATACTTTTACAGTTTAGTAGAAATTAAGTTGGCGGACTGTGATGTATAATCACAGTCCGCCAACTTAATTTCTTTACTTATCGCTAGAATTAAGTAAGTTTGACCTAATTTAGGTATCGTACGTATAAAAGGTGTAGGTGTAGGTTCGTTCTATGATACAAATAAGTCTTATATAAAAACAGGAGAAAAGATCAAATGTCTATAAAAAATAAAGGCAACTTTACGGCCTCCGTCACAAATATTCTAAGTAAATACTGCAATAAGAAATACAATCATATATTATTTTGTGTGTAATAAAATATAAAATAAAAACACTTTACGCCTGTGACAAAGCAATATTTTGATAGGTGTTCTGGTTTACTACCGACGGCTCGTAACCGACGGCAGAACGTTACTCAGCGGGGCTAGCTCGTATAAAAGTTGTAAAACGGTCGTGAACTAACTCTAACTCATTTACCTACCTGCCTCCTATCTATTTATTTTGTTTCTAGTTTTACTTTCTGCATCTGAATCACTAATTATCTTGTTTTTATAATAATCCTCTCGACCGATTTCGGTCACGGCAATCTCAACGGAGATTAGCTAGCTACGGAGGAGGTATTATAGTGCACAAGTGTGTGTGCTAACACAGGTGTACTCTCTGTTCCTTTACTCTCATAGTCCGATGGGACGGCAATCCGACACGACCGAAGATATCAGGAGCAGAACCAACTACGGCTTTATGTGCTTTCCGAGACACGGGGGTATCACACCACCAACTTCCAAACCCTGGTCTGCTTCTGAGAATTTCCTGATGGAGAAACCCAATCACTCTTTGGTCCGACCTGGGAATCGAACCCAGGGTTCCCCAGTCATGCTTGCGACCACGAGACCAACAGGGCAGTTCAAATATGTTTTGATAATAAAGATAAGAATACGATACTTGCCTCTGTTATTTATGATTTTTTTAATTGGCACTTTTATTGACGTTGAAATGTTTGTCTCGGAGTTAACTTAACTACGTGAAAATCGTTATAACGGCAACAACTATTTACCAGATATATGTGTTCGTTAATATTGGGTTCACGGGTGCCTGGCGCTTCATTAACACGACAGTGTACACAAAAATGATATTTAATAACACGGATATTAAATAACAAGTCATGGTTAATAAAACAATTCATTTATTTAAACTCGGCAATGTAAACTTACAAAATATGGTACAGAGAGTGAACAGGATATTTGGCACATGTTGAGCCGTCGAAACGATTCCAATATCAATTACAAGTAGGTATATTACATAGAGTATCATGTGGCAAAATGATAATGCTCTCATGTTATGATCGGTTCGTTAGGTTTCATCGTTATTCCAATATACACTAAGTTTACACCCAATTAACTATAACGTAAATATCTTTAATTATCATTAAAATTTTCCACAAGTCAATGTACTTTGATCCATCAATATAGCGAAAATTAAATTATTAAACTTATTTATTCCGTTGTAAATTTTCCTAATTATTAAATCTACTTTGGCAGTACCACTGTATCGATTTATTTACATATTAATTTAACTGGAAATATTAACATTCTCTTATTCTATTTTTAATGAAATGTCAATTTATTCTAATCGATTCATAGATATAAAACATCGATTTACGAGTATCTACTGATTTTATAATGCAATTGTCAAATTGATTTATAAAGGTTTACAAGAGTAAATCATGGATTAGAAAATTATTTCAGACGCGCCAAGTGTGTAGATTACACGTTCGTATGTCTTATAGTAAATTGTAAAATTTGGCACATGTATCTTTGGCAAGGGGGACGCTGCAACTCATGATTCATTATAAAAGAAATTCGTTGAAAACAATTTATCAAAACTTCGTAACATCGGTTCGCTTACATTACAACAGCACTTAGCCTATACAAATTAGATATGAATTTATTTACAATAATATATCGTAAACATCTACGCTACTCGAGTCGACAAACGAACCTTCAGCTAGTTTGAACATTCACAGCAGGTTGGGGGGCCACTGGTGTGGCGACTTGCGCCAGCCGTTGGCTGGTAGCAGCGAGGGGGTTATAGGAGCGTCCGCCGCACTTGCCTAGACGTCGCTGGGGGGCGAGGCGGCGGGCTCCGGCCGCTAGTGCAGCTGGCTCTTGGTGCTGAACCCGTAGTGCAGGTAGGGCGAGCCCGCGCCGTCGCGTGCGCCGCCCGGCCCGCCCCCTCCGCTGCCTGCGCCACCTCCCGGACACTTCAGCGCTGACCGCAGCTCTGACGCCATCTCCGAACACAGCGATGCCTACGTAAGAACCATTATTTTAAAAGATACTCCACGTAATAATCATGATCATCAGCTTATAGCAGTACACTGCTGGATATAGCGCCTTTACAATCGCACACCACTTAACTTTATCAGTACTACATGCCAGGACTGTCGCACCACGTAGTCTGAGGCAGGGCTTGAAAACGATACCAATTCACATTAAAAGTAACGTTAAGTAACGGTATTTCCGTAGAGATACTTCGATATCGGTACAATTTGGTAGCGTTACTTAGTAGCATAACATAATAATAACGTTAACATTTTTGGTAAAAATTACCGGTATTTTTAACGTTATTGTAAAAATAGCGGTAAAAAATTATCGGTATTATTTTGTTATTTTAAGCGACGTTGCCAGCCCGCCTCAAAGGCGGCCGCGGCCTACATGCGCGCGCGCCCCTCTCACTCTCACACCCTGTCGGCGCTGTTGCCATTTCGTTTGTCGTCTTCATATCTCTCACCGCTCACGGCAGTCGTACGCGCTTACAGAACACGGTGGACCAACCAACCAAGTATATTCTCAAGTACAAGCACAACACAGAATAGCAATGATAAGATATTGGTGCCGATTCTCTTGTCACAAATTCTCTAAACTAAACTAAAAATCACTAAAATTTAGTTTATTCCTGTCAAACGACGATTTCCTATTCTGAAAATAGACTAAAGTGACACAACTTAACTATAATTTAGTTTGACAGCACTAAGATGGCACTGAGTTTTAATTTAGTGAAAATGCTATTCTGAATTTGACGTTTCAACCAAAATTTTTGTTCTATATCTAAAATCCTCTAACTAACTCTGACTATTTTTAATCACGATTAAAAATGTGTGGAATAAAATTAGATGTCATGAACTAAAATTCAAACCGACACTTCTCGATCTCGATCTTTTTTTTATTTTCTTTTGCTTATATCTCGAAAACGGTGTGTCCTATCGCAAAAATAATGAAAATTTTGACCCCCTTTGCTACCGGCAAACCCGTAATATTCTGCATATTGGTAATTTAATTTTTTTGTTTTCTTCCAAAAAGTGAAAAATTCCATATAAAAATACGTCGAGACGACCAAATTGCGCGCTTCTCCGGCTCAAAAAAAATCACGTGGTAGGCAAACAAGTAGGTACCAAGTGGAGTCGCGATTGTCAAATTCGATTTTAGTTCTGTCAAAATAATTTTTAAATTTAGAGATTTTTTTTGGCAGAATAGCTCTAAAATTCTCATAGTAAAAAGTAAGGAATTTTAGTGATAGTTTAGTTAGTTTAGTTCGGTGTACAAGAGAATCGGCACCAATATCTATTAAACGCGCAAATAGTCGTACGGCAGTCTTAGCGTCGATGCAATCTGACATTCTTTTGCAATTGTACGAGAGCGACGGTAACAAAACTAATTATAACGATAAAATTATCGTTACCTTAGATTTTAACGTTACGTATGTTTAACGGTAAAATGTGCCAGATATAACGGTAAATAATATAACGTTATTTATTAGTTAACGATACCCGCATCAGAAGGCTGTAACGATACCATATTTTTAACGGTATTTCAAGCCCTGGTCTGAGGACGTGCCACTTTCATTTGTCGACACATCTAATAAGGCTGATTTATAATAATACCGAAAGTATTAAGAATAAACGTACCTCCTCCTTCTATGATCCAGGCAGCATGAAAATCCAGAACTTTTGTGAGTTAAGATCGAGCGAGTTAGTACAGTAGTAGAGTGAAAAGAAGGCATAGCACATTCCGAGAATCAATTAATAACTTTGAAACTCAATGAAAAATAAGTCTTATGTACTTAATTAACTTCATACCTAATTAAAAGTGCCCGAGCTAAGAAAACAAACACAAAGAAATCAACAAATATTTGGCCACTAATCACTAGCGTCTACCAAACTGAAGTAATAAGACTCACTGCAGAAAATGTTATGTACATTATCTTAAAAATAAACCTAGAACAAAACAAAAGCATAATTAATTATTGAACAAAATAAAAAGGAAAATAGAATGGGTAAATACAACGGTTACAAAAGTTGACATTCATCAGAAATCCTACTAATCCTACTTCCTACTAATATTATAAATGTGAAAGTTTGTGTGTTTGTGTGTTTGGATGTTTGTTACTCAATCAGGCAAAAACGGCTGAATGGATTTGGATGAAATTTGGCAAACAGAGAGCTTATAACCTGGATTAACACATAGGATACTTTTTATCCCGATATTCCCACGGGATCGAGACTTACGCGGGTGAAACCGCGGGGCGCAGCTAGTTGTAAATAAATTAATGTCGAACATAATGTTAATTAATGTCACCCGTCGAACTACGTTGATGACCGGAAAAATATGAGTTTCTGGCAATTTTCCACATTGTCAGTGATACCTTCAGATCCGTCGAATCTGATCTGACAAAAAGTATGGCCGCCGCGCCGGGACGATTAATATTATAAACTAAACAATGATCGTTTCGTGTGTGCAGTATACAGCATGTAAAAAAACCCTGTCCGATCCGAAAGTGGACGCATGAGTACCGCAATAACATTATGAAAAAGAATTAAAAAAAATTTTTTTGGTGAAATGGAAATAGTTGTTGCTATTTAAAATTCACGTTTTTAGTACCAAAATTATCCCAAATACTTTATAAATCAGCAAATTTTATACTGAGGTCATAAGTTATGACTTGTAGACACCCGTTAAATGACTGCCGCCCGTGCTCCATGTATTAATCCGGGAAAAATACTCCATAAAAAAAAAAAGAGTTTTTCTTCTTCTTTTATTCAGAATATTAACACATAAATAGACTCTCAGTATGATTTTAACAACACTCTCACGGTTCGGACAGGGTTTTTGTAACACACCGTGTACTTATCCGATCAGACTGATCTGAGGCAGATTCGTCTGTTCAGATTGATCTCTCGTAGAAAACGTCTAAAACATAATATTGAATAAATCATAGGTAACATAACTCACCCGTTCGTCTACGGCAACTTTGCGCGACTTCCAGACGAACTCGCAGACGGCGATGACGCAAGCTACGCCCATACCTCCCATTAGTACCACGAACACACCGCCAACGTTTGCCAGTCCTAGTTCATTCGCTGTCGATGACGACTTCGATGTTTCGTCCTGTGGTATCAGAATCATTGTATTAGTTACTACAAAATCAAGAAGGCTTTACAAAAAAAACAATCATCTGGCTAGCCTTTTCCCAACAATGTATTCAGCTGCATCCGGCTAGACTGGAAGCTGACCCCAAGCTTCCAATTTACCCGGATGCATCTGAATACCAGTATTTTACATGGAGCGACTGCCTATCTCAACTCCACAACCCAGTTACTGGGTAACACGAGACCGCCTGGTCAGAGTTTTGGGCTATTTTTGGGCTACTTACGAGGCACTGGTTGACAGACTTTTGGGCTTCTGACGACCCTTAACGACTGTCAAAGGTCTATACGAATGATAACCGGGACCAACGGCTTAGCGTGCTTTCCGAGGTACGGTTTCGATATGTAATGGATGCTCACGTTGGTCACCCATCCACGAAGCGACCGCGGCAAGCGTAGCTTAGCCAGCTTAAATCGACCCGTGCGGCTGTTATTATTTAGCCCCTCTCAAACACGCTTTACCATGGAGTGACAAGTATGGCGAATTTTCTTGAATATATAGTTTTCGACGAAATTCGGGAATATAGAGATAAAATCCGGAACATTGTTGTTTTAGTTGGTTTTCTTTGAACGACAGAAAAAAATAGTTTATGTCCTAGCTAATACCAATAAGCTGGTTTCCCAAAGATTATTTTATTTCAGTTTTATTACAAATTGTTTGGTAGTTTTGATCTATAACGCGAATAGATCCCTGTTTTATTTTATTTTGTCATGATTGAAACATTGTTGAGTATACGTGACACATCCTTGCCCTTTTATATCCCATATAATGCCCCATAAACGTTTAGTGACGGCTCCTGACGTTTCCCGAACAAAAATGCGAGAAACAAGGAAAATTATTCGAGCTCTTAGATGCTGTGAAAGGAACACGATGGGTTTTTAATGAAAATTCTTCCTTTGAGGCTGCTTTCAGTATTTTCAATATGTTTAGTGGAGAATGAAGCTAGAATAAAGGAAGCTCCTAATTAATTAAATAAGCTTGTAGGCTGATTATGTAACTTAATTTTCTCATTTTATTTTGTATACTATGCGAAAATTTCTAAAACCCAGAAAACAAGAATCGTTGTCTAACCGTTAAACACCGCAGAGCAAAACTACGACTACTACGAGTGGCTAACGACGCCATTTTCCCTTTACTTACCCTACAAGACCCTCCGCCACGTTTCTCTTTCCACCATTTTGTTTTCAGAATGTGCAATTTTCCTTCCTCTTGCAGCTTGAGAACGGCCCCGCTTATGGCCGTACGGTACGGCGAGTCTAAAAACAATTCAAACATTCAGGTAATTTAGACGCGAAGGTATTTATTCTTCTGTAAATACGGCACATTGAGTAAAAGAATAAGTTCGGCTTTGTATAGCGACTTCTTTGTCATTTATACCTATGTGACAGCGGCTTTTCAAAGCTTGATGGGTCTCGTTATTGCCCAGATTTAGAATGGATGTCAGTTTTCATTATAACTTTAACATAGCTTTTACCAAAACTGTATAAAAATACTTTTGCAAACGTCGACGAACCTCGTTCATAAAAGTTGATATTTGTAGAAAACTACGTTTTTGCCGATACAGTTACAAAACTTTTCTCATTATTCCGAGCATAAGTGTGAATTGTTTGAACTGTAGTTTTGACTATTTATACTAGTTTTGCACAAATGAATGGAATTAAAACTTTACCATTTATGTTCAGTGGAATTAATTAAGATTTTATTAATGGCACACAACATTGGAACTTTTACAAAAAAATCAGAGGTATTTTTTTGTAAAAGTTCCAATGTTTGTGTGCCATTAGGTATAGAAAATAAAAATGGATTGCACTTACTGGGAGGCATAGCAATCCCGTATCCTTTTGAGTCAAGCATTCCTCCCACTTGGGTAAGGTCGCAGTTCCTCTCCACCACATATTCGATGGTGGTAGACTCCATCAGGTAGGCATATGCCCCTTTCCCTCGAACCACTCTCTCTTCTCCCTCTTTATTACTCGTCGCGAATACTGATGGCCTGGCGGACTCCATGAAGGACCACATGCGTTGGTACGTGGAGAAGTTTGAGTCCTGTTCAATAGAAAATAAGCATAGATATAAAAAAAAAACGAATATAAACAGGAAAATAGAAAAAATACATTCAGAGAATTTGTCGCTTGGTAACATTACGTGAGGTAAAAACAAAAGAGGAGTATCGGTATAAGAGCCAAGCATTTCTAAGAATTGGCAACAAAAAAATGGATCCATGGCTCTAACTTTTTTATAAATAGTTAGAGCCATAGTTAAAGTATAGTAGATAGTAGTATCAAGTTCAACAATATCTTCAAGGATACAAACGTTTATTCAAGGACTTGAATAAACGTTTGTATCTTTATAAACTCAATATGTCTAATAAAACACGGTACACGATATCACACCATAAATCCTTGACGTCATGCTTAACGACGGAATACAGGGAACGTTTCATATTTATGAGGTAGGTACTTGAGACGAGCCTAAATTCATAAGGTAAGACTCTAATACAAAACATTTATTCTTGAGATAAAAATACGTCATATTTACCGTAAAACCGTTATCGTAGTTCACGACACGTTCTCAAGACAAGTGTTAAGTTTAAAAGTCAGTTTAAATTAAAAGGATGAAGCATCTTTCGGTGACTTTGAGGTTTGCAAATCTACCGAACGCCAATTACGAGAATTAGAATTCGTTTCGTTATGCTGTCACCACCGTCTGATAGAAATCGAGGAGAGTAATGGAGTGGATTACATTTTGGTGAAACAAATTGCCTGAAATTGTAACTGAAATGTAATTTATTTTATAATCATCTTAAATATTTCGCGTGATATTTCAGAGTAAATAAACAAGAGAAATGATTGTGCCAACAAGCAACTAGGCATCTTTTATATATTATTTTGGCAATTTGGTAGCTCTACTAGAATGTACTCACCCTGAAAAACGCAGCAGTGGAACCACCTTTCAGAGCGCCATACTTAATCTTGGTCTGTTTGGCGAGATCTTCAGCACTCTCAATGGGCGAGTCCATTCTTTCCACGGTCAGGAAAGCCGCTAGGTTGGCCGTGTACGAGGATATCATGATCAGGGTGAAGAACCACCACATGCCCGCTACCATGCGGGTCGATACCGCTCTGGTGCAAACAACAGTGTATTAATAACAACAACTTCAGTACAAGAGGTAACACTAACGAGCATTGTTAGAATAACTATGTTACCGTGGGACCTGCACTGAAAAGTCTGTGGCATTTGAAGTAAGTATATGAAGAAATGTGTGACATGAGTACGATTTTGGTTTCAGTGCAGTTCCAATTTCTATAAAATTGTGTATCTTAAGGTGTAAAATGCAGTAAATAAACGTGTGTTTTCTAAATTAAACAAGACATTAATTTCATATTGAAACTGATGTATACAGAACCATCATAATATCAATGTGCAATCAATATCTCAGTCTCATAAGTATCTAACAAACTTTGATGCAGCAAGCTGTGGATACTGCACAAGCAAGTCTCGGGTGCGATATCAGTTACGTTGTCGAAACTAGTTGTTTATTTAGCTACTAAATCAACTGTAAGTATTTAGCTAAGTACTGTGAAATGGAAACCAAGGCTAGTTGAAATAGCCGACACGTCTCTATTTAAATTGGACGCTCTAGGCGACTACCGATGCTTGAAATTCACAAAGGGCTGTGGTCGCTTTGAAACTAATTAGTAAAAGGGAGTTCTTCATCCAAGCTCTGCAACTGAAGGCTACATTTCCGTTTTGTAATTACCGCGAGATTACTCTTCCACTAAATTTTACCCATTCTTATTATTTCTGATTGCGTTAACCAGCGACGACTTTGGTCCAATTTTGGTAAATTTTAAACAATGCGATTTGTGAGTTGGCTTGCCGTTTGTGGACTGTTCGGAATTGTAGCCATCAGAGGCATAAGGGACTTACTTCGGCGCGATATCCGAACCTTGCTGCATCAAGGAGCCGATAGTGAACCACAGCGAGTTCAAGAGAGTGAACTGATTCTCCAGCACCGGCGGCTCGTCTAGGCAGTTCCTGGGGGAGTCCCACTCGTACGGGCTGAACCTGCGCCCAAATACTGCCCGTCATTCATTTACAATGTATCTCATGATCGCGCGCCAACTTACTTTTAGTGAAATTTAACACTCGGAATAATTTTAGCAAATGCAGCGTCGCATTTCAGTTTGGTAAAAAATATTTTTATGGAAAGAACTCAAATGGTTCACGTATATTTTAATACTAAAGTGATAGGGTTTATAAGCGTTCTTTTTTACCCAGTGTTTTTATTCGTGAACTTAATTTAATTATTTTATGTAGACTTGCATACGTACCTACACGATGTGAATGTTATGAATTCTATTAGAGGAAAATGCTTAACATTTCAATAAAATGCTTCCGGAATTGAAACTCACTAGCGAGTAAGTCGGCGAATGATTGAACAACCCCTCTTTTATTTATGTTCTTCTTGTGGACTTCGGTGAGTTCACTATTTTATCACCAGAAATGAAACGCGTGTTTAGAATGCGAACCAAGTTTTTATTAGTTTCCTCTCTTTTATAACACTTAAAGCGAAAACATGCTTAATTTCATTTCCGGTAAGGAACTGTTCGTTGGCAGTCTGGTGCTAATAAAAGTTATTGTTAGGGGTTTTTCTAAATTATCTTACTTGGGCAAAAAATCACAGCTTTGCTGCATAAGAGATCCGATGGCAAACCACAAACAGTTTGCTAGAGAGAAAATATTTTCCATTTTCTCACCATCAGGAGTATGCGTTGGGTGCCATTCGTATGGAGTGAACCTATCGGACAAATACATTTAGCAACCTAATTACAGACGGCAGTCGGCACTCTTCCAACGGAGGCAAGACGATGTTCCAACTGAAAGATCGTCTTGCTTTAGTTGGCGCCATCTCCGAATTGAATCCATATACCGTAAAATATAAGGCGTGTTGTACGCTGAATGGTGTGCACATATTACCAATTAGAGTAATTTGTTCCAAGTGCCAATATTAATAAGAGAAGAAATTAAAGTGAACTTGACGTGTTTCTGTTTCCAAGTCATGTAGGTGATATATATACAGTGTGTCTACGTGTACGTACCTTGCCAGTATGAAGAGCAGTACGGACACGCCGAGATACGCGGTGGCCATATAAATCCAGACGTCGAGTGAGAGCGGCGATAGGAAGGAGAACAAGTTCGGTGGTTGCTTAATGGGCTTGCGGTAAAGTACGGAAATGCCGAGATTCATGAACGGCATTGTGAAGTCAACCACTTGCTCTCTGCACAAACGAAAATAATACAATGAATAGGGTAAATACAATGCGCTTCAATGCGCCACAAAAGGTTGCCGGTCGAATGGTAAGCGAGATACACAACAATACTTTGGTGCAATTGTTTTTCCACTTCCAAAAACTGCGACAATATTTTTCTCAAATGGAGAAATAAGGGAACTTAGTATTACATATATATTTTTATGTACCTGTCGTATGTAATGGTGAGATCAGCGATGGCGAGGTCGGCTCGTTGTTCCAACAATTCCCTTATCATGCCGTCCCACTCTTTGGTCTCACGGTTGTAGGACCCGTATCGACCGTCAGGCGCCAGCTTGAATGTATAATTGAAGCCCAGAATTTTAGATATCTCGTGAATTAGATCAATGGCGTAACCCTCGAACTGTGCGTTGCCTGTTAGCTTTTCGCTGGCCTCTCTCCTCATACAATACGGCGAGCTCTAGGGATTAACAGAAAAGATTACATATGTAAATGCGTTAAAAAAGAATTACTACATGAGTAAACAGAGTTTACATACTTGGGGAATACACATGAAATGAATTCGTAAACAGCGAGCCTGGAGAAATGCTCGAGTGATTTTTTTTATTTAAATACAGGTTTGTCTGTCTTCTGTTTCTGTTTAGGGCTTTGTATGTATCAAGTCATGAATAAGGATATGTCTCGCATGAATGTTTTCTCTCAGGGAATATATTTTTACTGTCTGCCGGTCTACATAAATCCCCTTTTCGCTTCTCGAGAGAACACTCATATATATGTGCGATACGCTAATTTTGCTTTTGTGGGCCACGAGAGAGCAGTAAAATGTTTCCGGTAGATTAATGCCTATATCTTGAATGTTATTTATAGCTTACCAAAATGGTTGTTACGATGAGCGTCTTATTCTGCAGTATTTCCACTATCTGCTTTTGGTTCTCGCCGTAAGAACGGGTGTAATTAACGCCTTCTGAAGAGTTCCAAGTTCCAGCTTTTTGCAGTCCGTCTCTTGTTAATTCAATTATATCGAGAGTGAAATCGCTTCTGAATCCTTGATGGTCAAACTTTATCACTCCGGTTAAGCCTTTCATTTCGACCTGTTCATTGAATTAACGAGTTGAGTATTGTGGAAGTTATTATAGTTATCAAGTTTTGAAATCTATAATAATTAAATTATACATACAAACTTTTGGGTCAAATGTACGTTACAGTTTTGGTAGAGTCGTTTTCCTCGTTTATAGGGAGTGCCAATTACTTATTGATATTGTAAATTGAAAACTGATTCAATTATATACACACGCTATCACGAAAGTGAAACCAGTTCTGGTTTGGTCCATCTCATCGTTCGTGAGGTCATTACAATGACGGGGGTTAAGTTAATTACCGCTATTAAATCACCAATATTGAACCTATCAATTTGATCTCCCATTATTACGCACATTTTGTCCTTTTTTTAATTTTAACACACTTCTACGAACATACATGTTGTTAATTTCAACAAGTGCCTTCTTCAGATAATTACAAAACCTGTGCTCGTAGAAGCACACCTAAGTTAACGGTTAGTACAACAAGAGCGGCACAGATTGACATAAAAAGCGAAATCCCGGGGTGCTTTAGCTGAACATTGCTGGAGCAGTTAATCTGTCAAGTCTCACGTTCAGGCACTTAATCCCACTATGTTGGTCGCAGCTTTGTTCAATGACCACTAAACTTCTCTTTTTATTGCGAGACTTCAGTACGCTTTGAACGAAAATCGGGGAACGTTTGTAGATAGATTTTAAATGAGCCGTTATTGTTTTGCCATTAACTGATGAACGAACGAGAGTTTAAGACTGGTAAATGAATTAGGAACGCTTATATCATGGAAATATAGTCATCATCAATCTCAATCAAATCAATTCGAAAAGATTTAAATATACAACAGGCTACTTTTAACGGAAGATTTATGTGATGAATTAAACATGTATGCAGATTGAACTTACGATTTTCATGTAATTGATGAGGCTGTACCCGTGGGGCCAAGTGTCTTCAGCTTCACACGAGAGAGGTCTCACGTCTATTTGCTGTGACGTATCAAGATCATGTAACGCCTTAGCGAACAAATGTACTGCATCATACATCAGGGCCGTTTCCGTCTGTATACCAACAAAGGATTCCTCTCAGAGAAAATTAAATAAAAACTTTTCAGTAACGAGGGTCAAGGGAAATGCTTAGGGTTCTCATTCTAAGGAATTGAGTGAAAAGGAATAACTAAAGGAGAAGGAATTGTAAGGAGGGCTATGTAGTTATACAAATGTATGTAAAACTTTTTAAATGTTGTATAATGTAAGTAGATAATTAAATTGTTCTTACCTTAATAAAGGTCATGTTTTCCTGTAAACAAACAATTAATTTTAATACAGTCCTGTTTATGTTTACTCGTACAAATAATTTTATCATTGGCCTATATACAGATGGGTGATTACCTTAGCCGTAGTGTGTCCCAGTTGGAGTTTGCGTCCTTTTCGGGCTTCGTCGTAAACCCAATCCCTTACGACTCTTTGGACATCAGCACGTTCAGGATCAAGTAATCTTAAAGCAGTAATATTCGTGCCGCCATATTTGAATTCTTCTAAATCTACGCTGTGAAGGTCCTGTTGACAATTCTAATTTTCGATACCCGGAATATTTCTAGCTTTATTGCCTAACTTTTTTCTAAAGACTTACCAAAGAAGTAATTAAATAACTATGGTAGTCAGACATCATTCCTATCTGCTGTGCTTGTTGAAGCACATCCCTTATCCTCTCGGTAGCACAATCCAATACAATATGTGACTCTGCTGAATTCTTTATTTGTTTTAATAGTGGCCTGCAAAGGATATTGAGCTTTAGTACACGCACTTAAGTGTTAAAGTAGTTATTGGATCAAGACTTACCTATAATCATGAGAATCTGGCAGTTGTCTCACAGCAACAGGCAGTTCGGACGGCCCGTGAGCTTTGAGCAACTCTTGCAGACGGACTAAACCGTCGCTGTTCTCGTAAACTATTGTGAATGATCTCCATCCCCATGCTCTCACTAAATCTACATAAGCCTAAAATAAATGAAACTCTTGTTACAGTAATTTTTGGTTAATAATAACACATAAGTGACCAACTCTGAAATATCGACAGCCACAGTGTTGGCGTTCATTGGCTAATTGGCGTTAATTTCATTACTGTGTGTTCGGATTAGTTAATTACCGATATGTTTAGTTATTAAATTAAACCCAATGTTACAATACAACATTAATTCTGAACACATTATACAAAATAATTAATTTATTTGATATTCATGTTGTAATACGATTTCAATATAAATAACGAATAAATTAACTGTTGGAAAATTGGCGTTTGTTTCATAATGTTTCTTTCTTGCAACGTTTGAATGCTTTTGTATTGTGTGTTGCTGCTATACAAATGGGTGATCGACCTAATTGCGGATGTCCAATCTTCCGGGTGGGTGGACAATTTCATTTTTACCAACGACGGAGCCGCAGGCACATGTGCGTTTAATTGCCGTATCGTTTTAGTATTCAATTTTATGTGGTACCTATATTACGTTTTAGAAAGATGGCGGTTGATACGAATTATTCTTATGAATGTATTTGACTGAAAATTGGGAAAAGGCTGAATAGTGACGGTAAATATAGAAAACAATTAATACGCGATTACAAAGAATTTCTATGACTAGTTTTCCTTTTGTTTATTTCAATCATGCTTACAAAAGGCAGAATTAATTAAAATCTTTGAATACGTAACAATTAATTAATAAGAAAGAGTCAACGTTAATTATGGACAACCTTTTGTAAAACAATGAGTTGTTCTAAGCCTTTAAGATTTAAGTGCTCGGATTTCATTAATTTTTTATCTTCATTTGAAGAATTCTGAACTGAGAAGTTGTGAAGCCTTGGAAACGGAAATTGGAAAAGCTAAGTTCAACAGATCATGGAATGACGGGGGCAATGTTGTATTGATGAAGGAAGGTGATAAAGTTATGTCACAAATAATAATAATAATATTCATTTGACATAAAGACAGTTAATTTAAGGGTGCATTTATCCTGGTACAAAAATAAATGATCAATGGCGAATTTAATTCAATTGGGTCTAATATAATGACAGTATGTAGGTATTCAGTGTTTTCTGTACCTAGGTACTACTAAGTACCAGCGTATATATTTATATTTCCTTGCTTCTCGATATCATCGCCCACACGAACGCGGCCATCCCTTCGGGAAGAATTGTCGTCTCCACAAGGAAAACATTTCCAATGTGTACGCCATTCCCGCGATAGGGTCGACTAAGTCTCGCATACCGACGCCACTTCCCGCAATTAAGATAATTAATTAACAAAGTTTTCTGTGACAGTTTCTAAGCCCTGCAATGTAGGCTTTCATTACTTGCCAAGCGGTCAATGTTTACCGCAGAAACAGTTTTAGTGCTCCTTAGTTTTATACGATTACATTCCTAAGTCTGAAATCTTATTTTAGACCTGAGAACTAAGATTTGAGATGAGGTTATATAGTATAGATGCGCCAAATGTTCGGTCGAATATTCGTATTCGGTACATTCGGCATATATTTTCATTGTTCCTATTCGGCCGAATATTCGGTTGATTTGCCGAATAATTACCGAATATTTAAATTATTGTTAATATTCAAAATAAGAACTACAAGAATATTCGGTTCAGTAGATTATGGGCCGAATATTCGACCAAACATTCGTATTCGGTTGAACCTATATTCGGCGCATCTCTATTATATAGTCAAGATAGAGATCTAACAGTGGGCCTAAAACGGCCACATTAGCAAATTCCTCTAAAAGCATTTCATTTCCTGAATTTCCAGCTGTCATTAGAAATTCCTCTAATTTGGCACAAAATCAATTCATAATGTGTGGACCATTTTACGAATGTCCAAAGAAAACTGTCAAACAGATGAATTATTTCGTAATATGAATCGCACGCAGATCATATTATTATGAATTGTCAGATTGTGACATTTTACGATGATTCATAATATTTTCCTATTATGATTCTGCCAAAGTGACTGTTTTAAGCCGCCAGTATTGACAAATTTCTTATCAAAAGAAAATGTGGCTGAGGTTAAAAATTAAACAAGAAACCTTTCTATGAAATCTCTTATCGTGGTTCAAAACTGCAGTGTTCTAGCTAGAACACAGGCCAGTCTACTTATACAGGCTGTAAGGGTAAACACTCTTGTCATTCAAACCATGGGTAGTTGACTTAAATATAAAAATAAATGACCGAACACAACAACAAAAAAACGTTATTTTCATTAAAAGATTTTAAAAAGTTTCTATCCGACACCGTGCTCTCTAGCGAAATAGCTGACTGACTGAGGGAGAGGTCGCGCTCGCGGCCGGTCAGGTCACATCCCGCACCCCGCGCCCGTGTTGAGACACAAGGTCATTGCCCTAGCGCATAGGGCAACGAACTTTCGTCTCTTGTGGTAAAATGTAGATTTAAAAAAAGAAAAAAATTGTTGTAATTTTCCATTGAGTTTACGTTCTATAAATGAAACCAAACCACTGGTTGCAAGGATAACGGTGTTCACCCTAACACCCTGTATACATCATATTATTATGTTTCTATGTAGACTAGCCTGTGTTATTCATTGAATGGTTTCAGCGATACCTAATTAGTTCACAGTACACGATTTCTAATCTAGGTAACATTCGGTTAAACAATTCGATAATTACCTAGCTAATATCCGAATTATACGCAATACTACACATTTATAGTGTGACTATTATTGTAACTAATTATAATAGTACATAATGTTACGTTAACAGCATATTTAGACACGTTTCCGCTACAATGCGTTTGGGAGTGGGCAGACACAAAAGAGCACTTATTGCCATGGATATAGCTCTTGTGAGACTTCCGCATACATTCTGTGAGTGCCTATCACCCCTTTGACAAGGTGTCAGGTTATCGAAACGATAACGGTGCGAAGTTATATTATGACATGGGAAGTTTATACATTATACCTACAATTAAATCTGTGACAATATTTATAACTGATATGCAATAGCCAATAGTCAACCAAAGCCTTTATTGGACCACAAAAATTGCTTTTACAAAAAAGTTTTCTGAAATAATTTTTCAATTAAAATATTACAAGCTTAACAAAGCTTACCGGCCGTTAGCTGAAATCCCTATTCGAACAGTTATTTTGTCAATAATAAAAATGTTGAAACACTCACTCGGCTTAACGCGGCTGGATGTGGATAAAGGTTGACAAGGCAGGATTCCCTCCGGGTCCTGTAGTCCCACCTGGTTTCCAAATGTGGCAGTTCCATCGTGTCACATATTGACTGAACGTGGGCCGCGGCTGGGGCGGATTGGGGACCGAAGATGGCCGCCACGCCGCTTCGTAGGAGGTGACATACTGCGTGGAGAAAATCTACGTTAGTCATCAATTTAGTGGATATATTTTATTATTCTTGTAGTTTAATAAAGATAACATGGTGCAGGTTTGAGGAAAATTCAAGGTGCAATATTTAGAGGACATGGCTTAGGGTTTGCAGCGATTAAAATATGTAGGTATACATTATTTTATATTGGTGGACGAAAATTGTAGCGATGTCGTTCACATCGCTATAATTTTCGTCCACCAATATTCAGAACGCTACAATAACAAAATTATTTACACTACAATGTGTAATATGTATTGTGTTCTAATAAACTTTGTACCTACATAGAACAATATAAACGAACCACGAACCACGAATTAACAGTATAACAACATCTTAAAAAAATACACTAGTAAAAGAAAGAAAAGTATCACGTACGGTACGGTCACGTTGTCACGGCACTGTGTCGTACGTGATCGCAGGGGGAAAACTATTACGTCACACATCCCGCTCCGAACTGATTGTATCCGTGCGGGATCGGACGACCGGACCCCGGTATCCGACGGTTACATAAAACGGGCACAACTATGGACCTTATTATAACGAGGACATTAGTTCTCACCCAGCTTTGTACCGAATAAAAGGTATATTTTTTTGCGATTTTTCTGTAAGATTGATTACGAATGGTTTCAGGCCTCAGCCTTTTTTATCGAGAAGGTATTACAATAGTAAATGTTTTAGCAATAATATCAGCGAATAGACAACTTATTTTCGAATTATTTCTTGTCAGTCGAAATGAAAGACTGATGTTTTATCTAGATTTGTTTTATTGCGGTACCTAGAGGAGTTTTTCAATAAAATTGAAGTCTCTTGTTGGACTCGTCTAATATAATGTTTTAGTATGATTGATTGAAAAGCTGTTTTTTGTGCAACGTTCTGCGTTGCGTAGGCTATCGGTGAATAGTTTATATCGCCAGTTAGATATAAAACCATGTTTGCCGATACGATGCCAACTAAGTAAGTAATCAAACTATAAAGCCAAGTTAAGCATTCCTGGTACTTGCTCCCTAATCCTTCAAACGCACAACAATCAAACACACACTAACACACGTCAAGCCATTACCACAAGAAGTCATAACAGTGTATGGTCAGTTTCTTCCCTCGTCCGTCAAGTGCTGTATAGACGATCATCCATCTATCTTCATTAAATAAAGGGTGAGACGGACATAAAGAAACGTCGGGTGATATATTATGGCGGAAAGATTATGGCTTTGAAGTGATGCCGACGGTGACGGGGCGATAACGTTCTCGCGTTAGCGGTACCATACTTTGAAATTTGCCTTTCCTAACAACTGCCTACCAAGATTGGTGGGGAAACTTATGGGTATAAGTTTGAACTTTGAAGTCACGTTATATAATAGAAGTTATGGGATCAAATAAATTGAATGTATTACAGTCTTGATTACTTCTGTTACGATCGGTAGAATTTTATTCCTTGAAAGATGTGAGGTCGTTTAAGACTCGTATTTGCTAGGTAAATAATACCTCTGGCGACAGGTAAATAATACCGTCGACATGTCTGTGGGCGAAATAGTCCGTGTCGCAGATGTCGTCTGGACATTTTTTGTCTAAGCCAATACGAAGCTTTAGTTTTTTGCGCCTTTTATTTACACCATTAACCTTTTCGAAGCTATTGTGATCCTGGCTTCCAGCCTTTTTATTGTTATTTCTACTGAGCAAAGGCCTCTTTACCCTCTAGCCACTAAGGCTTAGACTTTTTTTAGGTCCAGATGGTCCCGATCTCCTTGGCTCCCAGCCTAATTTATTTATCAAAGATACAAACCTCGTTTAGACGCATGGAAGCTGTCCTGCGGTGAGATGGTCTCCACTTGCGCCAGTAACTTGGCTCTCGGAAGCACTGCCCTGTCCGCGTTCACTCGCTCCACCGCGTAGCGAAACGCTACCTCTTGTTTCTCATCCTCCGGGTGGAAGAGACCACCTGTGTTGACACACGATGATATTCATATTGTCATGATTATAATATCATCAGTCTCTGTTGAATACTGCATAGTTATTCACAACTATTCGATACGCTGCCGTACCGTATCGAACATCAATCAATGTTATCGAAGGAGTCCTCTAAATGCTGTTTACAAATCCGAAACCAGAAAATTTTGTCAGTTTAAATCAAACAGACAATGCTTCCGATAGCTATTTGCTTTCGGCGCACAAGCAAATCAGGTATTCGAATGTGCGTCATTTTCGAGACGACAGCATGTCGAATGCGAAGGGTTGTGAATAGCTATGCTGGTATTCTAACGGACAGCTACCTTTATTTTTAAGGCTCGTTATAGTGATGGAGCAAAATCTATGGGTGATGCTTTTATTTTAAATGAGCTCGAAACTTTGTTAAGTTTTTGGACAAGACATTCAAGAGATTATAATTAGCAGAGAGAAGCTGCTATCCTAGTTTCCAATCTCTTGCCTACTATTTATTAATCTATTTCAACAAAGGCATAGAAGGGTTCAACTATTTATAGCCTGTTAAAAGCCGTAAACAAGAATCTCGACATTCAACAATATGGTATTTGGATTTTGGATCTTTCATGTTTAAGTTTTGTAGTCTAAAGTCTGTTTCTTAATCTCGTAGACTAATTTGACAGGTGCAAATGTCAAACTCTAATTAAAAAAAAAACAAACACTTCAAATGTCAATTTGTCTACGAGATTAAAAAAACAGACTATAGTAGCTTGTAGGCATTTTCCTTTAGTAAGAGAACTTGAACATTACTTAATTAACGCTTGCGTTAACTTCAATAATATCGACGGGATGTTAAACAGTTAGATGAGCCGTGTTTTCCTTTCATGCCCAGAAGGCTAGAACAACAGTAACTTCGTACTTGTTCACAGATACAATATTATCTGTAACTTTGACATACCTAGCTACACATTTTGTATGAACCAGTTACGTAAGTTTTGGTTGGGAAAACCTACGCAGGCTTATTATTAAATAATAGTGGGTAACAAACACTTTCACGTTTTAAATTATCATTAAGTCAACGGTAGGTATTTGAACAAGCCTGAAATTAGACCAAAACTACACAGCAATTTAAGCACAAAATTGAAGTTACCTACAATACAACCTAAAATTATTACCGTTTTATTGCCCCAAGGCTCTATTCTAAGATCCAATTATATTCAGATCATTGCTTTAATATAGATTTTTGAAATAACTTCCACCATTACACATAAATCAACCTTAAATTCAGATTTCGTTATAATTAATTCATTATTATAATTAACTCAGTAACGTAATCCTTACCTATTCGGATGGTGTCGGGCAGGGCAGAGAGATGGCCGAAGAATAAAATGAGGAATATCGCGTTCGCCCCTCTCATCCTGAAACAAAGAAAAATGGCGTCATTTTTACGAATTTTGAGAATTGCAGAATGACCAATCATGTTTTATTCAAGTTGACGACTTGAAACATTGATTGTTTTCCTTTTTTGTTTGCTGAATATTTGTGGTGAATCGTCGCTTTTTTATTAGAATCACCCCTCTTATTTGAATAATATTTGGTCTATTTCAATTTTCAAATAATAGGTAGGTAGATAATACGATGTGGAGTTTATCTTGAAAAATGTATTTTTGTATAATTTTATTTTCTACACTGTCAAAGTAGGACGCAAAAAGTGGTGAGGAAGATCTTTGTTACCAATTAATATAATTGGTAACAAAGATGTTCTCACCACTTTATCATCGCTTTCAAAGATCGTTTCCTCACATTTCCTTTGTCCCAAAAACCTTATTATTTTACATACCTCCTTTCATCCAATATAGAGACTTATTTTTAAATCTTACACGTGTTTCTGACGAAATCCCTAACGTGTGAACGCTACTTTATTGGTTACCGGAACAATATGGAAAGGTTTTCCATAAAACGTACGATACGCGGGAAATGTCAACCGACAAAGGTGTGATTTATTTAAATAGAAATAGCATTTACAATTGTGTTGTTCGTGTTAAAATTATACGTACTTAAAATAAAGTCGCTTTACGTGTCTGCCTGTGTGACCGCTCTGACCGCGTTGTTTTTCATAACTCCGCAACGGATTTTGATGCGATTTTCATTAAAATTGTTTCCGGCAGGTTTATGTGTTTATTAGGTACTTTTATATTAAACTTACTTATACTTACCTATAAGAAATCTCAATTTTTTTTCATGATGTATAATACAGAAAAGAAACCGAACGAAGCAGGGGCGGGTTACTGGGCCTAATAATAGAAAATGATTGTTAATAAAAAATACGCAAAGTTTTTTCTGAATAGCAGACTTTTTATCAGGTCACGAGCTGGTTTATTTAGCAGAATTTTATTTTCGGATGTCTATACTATTACATAACATAGAGTGTCTGGATTGGGACAATACATTTAAATTACAGGACAAAAACGCGAAAACAACAATACGTTTTTTGATGATTCCCAACCATCTGTGACACTTTTGTGAAACAAAGATGGCGCCTTTACTTCATACCGTTTCTTACGATATGAATTTTACTAAATAAATTATCATTATCCTAAAAACTAGAATTATAGTATAGAAACTATGGAGAATATAATATTAGCCAATATTTTTACATTAAATAAAAAACATTTTTAAAGGTATATACTCAATTTTATTTAGCTATGGCCCCGTTTGGATAGGGGCGTCCTCCAAATTTTTCCAACTATTTCTCTCTTTTGCTTTCTTTGCCCTCCCCTCTCCGGCAATTTTTTTTATTTCGTTTTCCCAAAGTTCTCTGTGTCATCCTCCGACTCTCTTGCCGCTTGGGCCTGGCTATTGATTTATCAACTGTGTCCATCTTCCATCTGTCATTAGGCGTTGCGTATGTTGAAATAATCTTCAAAATGCGTCTTTCTATCGTGCGCTGAGTTTTTTGTATTTTAATTCGTTTATAATTGTTGTATATCCTGGTTTGACCAGTAAAATAGGTAGGGTAGCAGAGACGAGCCCATTACTTCCTTTTTCAATTTCAAGGGCAATTTTGACTTCAGTTTTTGTTTTAAACTCCAACGTATTCTATGTCGTGTTGATTCTCCTCTCAATCTCATCTTGCTATGCGTTTTACTAAACATATGTAGTTTTCCACATCATCTCTGTGTTTGATTTACTATTAAATAGTATTTTGAAGGGTGTTACGAGGCCAACCTGCAAGCTCAGCATATCGTACCGACAAAGTGACCGATCGTGTTACGACACCGCGCTTCAGACGTCACCGACTATTGTCATGGCTTTTCTTTACCTAACTTCGGTGGGAACGGACATTGATATATTAAACCTAATTAATAAGAAATCTATTTTATAATTTTTATATGAAGTTTGTGAACTTTCAAATACATATTTCGTATCCTAAAAGGACTTACTTATCGAAGAGTTTCCCGACATACGCCCCCACACATAATTAGGGCGTTATTCATTACCTACTTCTGTTTTTGATGTGTTTAGTTGTACTCCTATGTTGTTGCTAGTTACGCATAGTTCTCATATCATTTCTTCCAATTGACTAAAGTTTTTTCCGTGAATACTGATTCCTTTTGTAGAACAGTTTGTTTGCTGTAAGTGATTGCGGGTGTCCCTGTTTTCCGCCTCCACATTATTTAGATTTTTGCTTCAACCTGTATAGCTTTACACAGCTTTAGCATTTTCTATAAATGTCGAAACTATGGCAAATACATCCCGTTAAAAGTATTGTAACGGAGTATTGAAATGGTGGAATTCGACGATCGGCAATATTGCAGACGGAGACGCACGGCACGGCACGACGACCACAGACC
Source organism: Lithophane semibrunnea (assembly GCA_947363905.1). Lineage (NCBI taxonomy): Eukaryota > Metazoa > Arthropoda > Insecta > Lepidoptera > Noctuidae > Lithophane > Lithophane semibrunnea. The sequence continues at coordinate 9,397,510 of OX376197.1, read as the reverse complement.
GCCACGCACCGCGCACCGAGGAACTTCCGATGTCTGCGATACCCCGCAGGTACACCTTCCCACGGTCCGGTCACGGTGACAAATCCAAAGAAACGATGGATGAAAACTGTAGAGATGATAAGGCCAGAAAAGGGGCTAAATAATGTGATGACGGCGATAGGTTAGACCAGAACCTATTATAGCTAGATGGTATCACAGTTTCACTTTACAAAAGTTGTAATTAATTGCTTTTGTCCCAGGGTATTTATTTTAAAGTACCAAAATGTCAACAAACTGCCACCCACTTTTCAATTAGCAATTATTTAGGTCACTATCAGCTCCTAACAAAAGGGGATAAATTGATAGTATTCATAGCTAGTTTGCTTAAACAAATGAAAGTGTTTAAGGGCGACGTTGTCACATAAAGAAAGCAAAAAAAGGTTCTACAGATAACAATTCTAAATGTACCCTGTACAAATTATTCCTAATCCATAACGCCCACAGAGAAAAGACGTCAAATAGGTATAATAATATGTACAATAGACAAGACAGATCCAGAGAACGAAAATAAATCTAACAATAGGGATAAGGGACTGTCTGTCGCTAATACAGTGAGGGAAATTATTTGATAAGCAAATTCACACCCTATACGCTGTGTAATTGCCATTACATACAACTGTCAACGAATGACAGCTGTGATTTGAATAAACGGACAATTCAATTTGCTTAGCTATTAATTTCCCTGACTTACCATGCCCACCTTAAAAGTAATTACAACGACGTTACCGTGCAAAGGTCATAGCTGTTTGTGAAGTTAGTAATAGAGGAGTCACGTCTCGGTGTAGCGAAATTGTTGTTGTAGCTAACTCTATACACGCTGCAGCTGAACGAACTGTTAACTACATCATAGGTATTTTAGCTCCACGTTATTTATTAGTTTTGCTGATGAGAATAGAGAAAGTGTTTGTTAACAGTGTGTAATTATTTCGTGTTATTGAAAATGTTAACGTTCTAGTATCTAGTTATAACTAATTAGTAGTAAGTTATTACTAGATTTAATTCGTTTAGGTAAAGCTTAATGAATATCGTATTTATTACATCAAACATTAAATTTGGTTGGATGTGTAATTGTTTTTAAAAAGCCAAACCCTGCCGTGACTCTGAATTTTAACTAAGTATCATACGAAAAAGTAGTTAAGAAATGGCTTTTTACGCTCTCCTACGATGAAAAAGAAAACATTATTTATTATTTATTACACTCTACACACCTATCTCTTTTATTAATTATACCTAAGTTAGTCTAATTTTAGTTTATGTGTATAATTAAAAAATGTCACAATTCCCCCAAGATACAGGCAAATGCCTAGTTTGGTGGTCACCGTCCAATCTGTTCTTGTTTGTACACACGGTAATTTAATAACGATCATGCATCTAAATACCAGTATTTTACATGGACAGACTGCCTGACCTCCACAACCCAGTAACTGGGTAACATGATACCCCTACGTAAGCCTGGTGGTCAGACTTGGGCTTCTGACTACCCGTAACGACTGTCAAAGTATAGTTACATCATCTATATGTATAAATAAAAATTAAATGCTGTTCGTTTTTAACCGCTTGCGCATCGCTTGAGAACGGCTGGACTATTTGGTTTTTCTTTTTTTAAATGTTCGTAATAGTCCGATAAGGTTAATCGGAAGAAAAATTGGAAAAGTTGTCCGGAATTTGGACAAGACTACGTCTGTCGGGTCAGCTAGTATTTCTTTAAAAGCCAAATCGCCAACTTTCAAACCCTCTTCAACATGCTAAAAAGTGGGTCAGTAAACATCCTAGCCACCAAATGGCTTGTTTTAAACACGATAACAATTGTTTCTAGTTTAGTTCAAGCCTCGAGTGTCACCTTAGAACTTCTGTTTGTAGTCCAAGAGACAAAAGTTACATTGACATCAAACGGACCGAGTTACTTTGGATATGTTAGTCAATGCGGTTCAGTAATCCGTGATTATCTTATCCAAGTTCTTCCGAAGTATACCTATTGGGGACCGGTTTTTTGTCTAATACCTTCAGGTAACTAAGGTACAGTCACAAGCACTAATATGTATACACTTAGCAACTTTTAAAAGTGATTTTCTCCTACTGTATTGATTGTAATTTTACGAACATAGTATTTTGGAACCCCGGTCATTATGCTAAAGGTCTCATTTTAAATTTGTAATCGTTATTAGACGAGAAAATCGCTATTAAATTTTGCTGATTGTATACATATTTTTGGTCGTGACTATACCTAGTTTGGGGACCACCGTCCAAACAAACTGATTGTTAAAATAGTTACAGATAAAATAAGTATGTTTACCAATTCATCATCATCTGCCAAGCCTTGTCACAAGTATGTTGGGGTTGCCACCCTGGGACCTAGAGGCGAGGGTCCTCGCGTCACTGTACCGGTGGCGTGAGGGAGTGCGGATGCGGGGCGGTGGACCGATGCAGCGAGAGATCGATCTGCGTCGGTCTCAGCTCCGCGAGGTCCTGGTGGCGGAGTGGCGGGAGAGGCTATTGCGCCCTTCGGCCGGCCTCGCTACCATCGAGGCGATCCGACCGGTGCTCGAGGAATGGCTCGAGAGGAGGCACGGCTCCCTGTCATTTAGGGCGACGCAGGTGTTCTCGGGGCATGGTTGTTTCGGGAAGTACCTGTGTCGCATAAACAGGGAGCCGGACGCTCGGTGTCATCACTGCGTCCATTGTCTGGAGGACACGGCGCGGCATACGCTGGTAGAGTGTGCCGCATGGGAGGAGCCGCGCCGTGCCCTCGTGACAGAAGTGGGAACCGACCTGTCGCTGCCGGCCGTCGCTCGCGCGATGGTGGGAAGCGCAGAGTCGTGGGATGCGGTGATCTCCTTCTGTGAAACGGTCATCTCACTGAAGGAGGCTGCGGAGAGGTTGAGGGAGGTCGAGACCACTCTCCCGACCCGCAGCAGACGTACCGGGCGTCGGCGGAGGGCGGACAACGCCCTCTTCCAGCCCCCCTAAACGGGTCCAGAGGGACGGTGGACTTGGGGACGTCCGCTGCCCCCCCGTGTAACTGGACCCGAGGCGGTGGCGCGTAGTGTTCCACGCGCGCCCCTATTGGCGTTGCGGAGGGAGTACACCTCACTCCCCCCGCAGACTTGAGGAGGCCCGCAGAGGCGGGCCGGCACTAGCCGAGGATCGTGGAAGGCGCACTAGTTCCCATGATCCCCGGTGCAAGTGTGGGAAAGGAACACCGAGGTGGTTTTTAGTCAGTAAGAGTCTGACAGACCCCTCCGCCCGCCCCAGGGCGGAGGACATCCATGAGGATTTTCCACCCCGGCAACAAAAAAAAAAAAAAAAAAAAAAAAAAAAAAAAGTATGTTGGGGTTGGCTTCCAGTCTAACCCTATGCAGCTGAATACCAGAGCGCCTACACAAGTCATTATCGCTTCGAAAGCGTTGACATAAGCTTTTCGAAAGCATGTATCAGTCCTATACATTTTTGCCTTTTCCATCATCTTTAGCGCTGATAGAATGTCACTGTGTCTTGGGCCTCAGCTATTTTACATGGAGCGACTGCCTATCTGGCCTCCACAATCCAGTTACGTTTGGTAAGACTGGTTGTATCAATCATGAACATCATTCTCCTTCCATTATGCCAATTTATTTGAAGCCGGCGCAACATGTCCCTTTCTTCCATACATTCTCTATTAGGCCTCATCTCGGTAGTCACCCCCTTTCTAGTCATATCATCTTTCACACAGTCTATCCATCGTTTCTTTGGTCTTCCCCTACTCTTATAGTCGTCGACATTCATACCCAAAACTTTCCTCAAGACATTTTCCTTATTCCTTCGCATCACGTGCCCATACCATGACAAGCAATTTCCGCACAACTTTTCAGTCACCGGTGCCACTTTCAGACTTCCTCTTATGTACTCATTTCTTATTTTATCGTGTAATACCACAAATCCCTCTTAACATTTTCATCTCAGCGGCATGCAATTGCCTTTCATTCATCCCTTTTATGGCCCAAATTCTGATCCATACAACATAACAATTAACAAAATTAAATTCTTATTTTATATGCAGCCAAGCTATTTGAGCGTCGCGTTTCGTTCAGTGAAGGAGCTGTACCAACTACTGATACTGTAAGACAGTTGTCAGATTTCGGGCGTCTCGCTTGCTGACTGTCACAGATATTCACAATACAGCTGGGACCATTTTGTGTAGTTTCCTATTTACACATCCTTCTTAGTTTCAATTTGGCATTGGACTGGTACTCTATTTATTTAAGAAATAGTAGCTCTAATCTCATTAATGGTTGGTTCAATTCGTATAGCGTTATCATTTTAGCCCGTTGTCTACTATTGCATAATTGAAAATTGGGCTCCTAAAATTGACACAATTAAACTTTGCCATAATCACAATCAGGGGTAATAAAGTGGTCGGGTTGTTAATGTCTATAATATTCTGTCGATGCCTCCATGTGGCAAAACAGCAAAAAGCCATACAAAGAACGCAGGCACGAATTCTTATAAATATTGCCTTCCCAAGGATGGAAATATTGTCTTCGCCCTGGCCTATGTAAAGTCTGTATGACGAGCAAACACTCTTTCCTTATCTGGCTAGAAATTCCAGGTAACTTTGGTATGCTTACATGTTTTCTTATTGTTATTACTTGTACCTATTGCCAAACATGTTTATCATATATGATGGAAAGTGGTGACCGTCATTTATTGACAATGTTAAGAGTCTTACGTGCCCGTCACTTCACTATGTTTGTATAGAGCAACCAAATTACATGAAGATCCTCACCCTTAGCCCTTAGTGCTCATAATCTTCACCCTTCAGACCTTATTATACGAGACATGTAAGAAGCCCGTCACGAGACACCACGATATTATAACAACGGAGGAATTATCCTTTTTATTACGCGAATTAACACTTGACTAAGAGCTCTTAGTCGTCTCGCGGATTTGCAAACTAACTATCTAACAATTTCATGCCATCAGCCTGTAACTTCTTGTCTTTGTTTTATTAATCCTGAAACGTTCACTTATGAGAATGTGTTTCCCAATGAACGGTCGTATTGCGGTAATGCTGTAATCACCAGGTTTGAACGAAGTTTTGCTCATCGCGAGTTATTTTTATTAGCAGAAAGGAGGTCACACAGCTTCCCGTGATGTAGCCTTTTACGACACCTACGTGTTCTGAAAAGAAGGTGCCTTAAAGACCGTTGCAACGAACGACTGTCAAAATAAAAACTTTTTACAAAAAAAAAACAACCGACTTCAAAAAAAACACTAAAAAAGTTAAAAATAACTTTAATTTCGGAAGTCGGTGTCTTTGCTTTTTAATTTTCGTTTTTTGCCACCGACTTCCGAAATTAAAGTTATTTTTAACTTTTTTAGATGGCTTTAACCGGCCAAAATTGAACATTTGTCATCATGGGGTGACTTGTGGTTAAATAATGGCAGCCGCACGGGTCAATGGCTTGCGGAGGTCAGTCCGCAGATGGGTGACCAACTGACCATCCATTACATATGGAGACCCCTCCGTGCTTCGGCATCCCGGCTGTCATTTGTAGATCTATGTCAGTTACGGGTTGTTCGGAAGCCCGAAATTCTGATATCCAGTCTTGCCAAGGGGTATCGTATTAACCATTATCTGGGTTGTAGAGGTCAGATAGGCAGTCGCTCCATGTATAATACTGGTATTCCGCTGCAGCTGGTTAGGCAATTGGAAGCCGACCCCAACATAGTTGGGAAAAGGCTAGGCAGATGAATTGAACAGTCGTAATCATCACGGTCACGCTTAGCAGACGAAGTGTTGCTACTGCGAATACCATAAACAATCCATCGAGTGACGGCGTCGGGACTATCATTTAGCGATACCCACAGCCCGAAAAGTAGCCTTTTTCAAGAAATGAATATTAAGACTAAATGGCTAATCATTATAATGATGCTGAAAATGGGCTTTACTGATGCTAATCTATCTTCTTACACAACATTAAACTGACCTGATAATGAAATTATACTGCAAGGAAAGCGGTAATATTTAATTTTCAATTATACACCATAAGGAAAAGTCTCTATAAAACGAACTGGCGTGAAATAATAACATAATAAAATTAGAATCTAATAAAGTATGTAAATGTAGACAGCATCTATGTATTTCCTTGAATGAAAAGGTTTTATGAGACAATGCACCGATTACATAAAGGAAATTCAAACACAAAGGAACGTTTTGTATATTTTGTCTCAATTTCTTCTTACGGTATGATTCGGTAATGCCAGGCATGTCACATCATGACACGAAAACAGGCTTTATCAAGTTTCAGGCCATTTAGGGTACATTCAATTTATGCCCGTATGTATCTTGACATCATAATAATGTACATGTGTCAGTTTCAGTGCGAGAAATAAGCAATATAATTTTAATATTATACCAAACAACGAAAATTTTTATTCTACGTTTTATGAAGTTATATAAGAAAGGAAACTGAAATACTTTGCTTTGTTATAAATAAAGGAGAATTGCTTCTATTTTTAGGTATTAGAACTTCTGTTTGTTGTGCAACGGACTCAGAAATAGTAGGTACCGAACATTTATAACCTCAGAAATAATAAGATTAATCTGGAACTAGCTTAATAGTTTTACTCAATGAAACGCGTTGGAAAATAACGTTTCTTATTAGCAATTCAGATCCGTTGTTTTACATTTTATCCTGTTTATGTTAATGCCAATAGAACTACAATACATACCTGTAAAACTACTTAGTGTCACTCTCACACGAAACACCTGTGTTATGTACACATCGTCACCAATTAATCTACTACACGAATACACACCAACCATTCACCAACACCAATCACAGAAAACATTTCTACATTGTAATTAGCGCTGCAGTACGTTAATGTGGTCGAAAACTGTCAATTGTTGCGTTTTGAGCATAGGATTCGTTTGGCACGTTATTCGTCTTGATTAATCGGATACGTATCGATTTGTATTCGAGAGAGAATCGAGTCATGTGTGTATGTAGGCCGGTAAAGCGTGCGGCGTCCGCCCGCGCCCGTGGCGTCGTCAAGCTGCCGGGCGCGGGGCGCAGAAGCCTCAACGCGCCTGCGTGCCGACACCCTGCTGTTGGTCACCCATCCACTAGGATTGTACACTAAATCAAAATCATTTTAAATGCATGACTTATGAATGGTCAATGATATCACTACGGATTGTATCTTCATAATTTATAAGGTTTTTGTGCCAATTTAATATTTCAGGGATATAGAAGCTTTTCTTTTGTTTTAAATGTAGGTCGTACCTATCTTCAACTTTACTGAAACAAAGATAAAAATAAAACACAAAAAGTAAAAGAGTATTTAGTTGCTTAGATTCAGAATCAAGATTTAAATAAAAGAAACACTAGATATAAGTTCTAGGCCGAGTCCGTCTGCCTCGCACGCATCGCGCTACCGTCCGTTGAACTTGCGTCGAGGATTCGCATCGTCAACGCAAATTGTCTTTTCATTATTCACACCGCGATTATTTCACCCTTTGACAGTAGTGCAATATAACTTTGTGTACAAGAATGAAAGCGGTTCTATCTTGGAGACCTCAAATATCCTTCTGCATAGAACCGAGTGAGACAGAAAAAATACTATTTGTCTGTTTCATGTTATTTTACTGAATGAATGAATACGTCTCTTTTAAGTAACATTTGACATGGTTAGCTTCGTTATACCTAATAACCAATAAATCAATAACCCAAATACGAATTCTAGACACTTTTTAAAGGTGAATTAACTGGTCGGTATAGTTGGTTATTATTTCAGTCGCGGCTTCATTAACTAATTTTACCAATTAATTTTGACTAAAATCCTCGGTTTTTTATTAGGGTTACGGAACCCTAATAAAAAACCGAGGATTTTTCCCTCGTTTTACCCTTTGGGTACGGACCCAAAGGGTAAAACGGGACCCTATTACTAAGGCTCCGCTGTCTGTGTCTGTCTGTCCGTCTGTCACCAGGCTGTATCTCATGAACCGTGATAGTTAGACAGTTGAAATTTTCATAGATGATGTATATCTGTTGCCGCTATAACAAAAAATACCAAAAAATTGAATAAAATAAATATTTAAGGGGGCTCCCATACAACAAACGTGATTTTTTTGCTCCTTTTTGCTCGATATTGAAAACGACAACAGGTAGACCCTTGAAATATTCACAGAATATTTAGACATATTTACTTTAAAAATAAATAATTAAATTAAAATAAAGCAAATATTAAAGGGTGGGCTCCCATACAACAAATGTGATTTTTTTGCCGTTTTTATAGGATAATGGTACGGAACCCCACGTGCGCGAGTCCGACTCGCACTTGGCCGGTTTTTATTATTTAGTCGGAACTGTAGTTCACATTAAAAAAACCTAAGTAGGTAAATAAAACATGAAGAATAAGAAAACATAGTTTAAGTATAAATGTCTATAAGTGATTCAATGATTATAATTAATAAAAGATTAAATGAGATTAAAAATGTCTTTAATTGATCTCAATTTTCTTTCAAGTTAATGTTCGGTGCGAAAATTTAATTAGATTGCTCGATTAAATTTTTAATTTCAATAAGTCTTTGCCCACTTTGTCCCAGTCCGTAACTTATAGCAAAATAGAGGAGATTGTAAGTATTGTTAACGATTGATATATCAGCTACTCGACCTTCCCTCGTTGAGTTCTTAGTTATAACCAATTTCCTAGACCAAACTTTGATAAAGTGCTGAACTTGTAAGTAGTAGTGTAAGGAGACAATCTAGCTCTCTACGTCAGCTAGAATATTAATTGGATTCATCCTATTAATATTTGGCTTTTAGAGATAGATTTATGTGAAAGCAAAATATTCGGTTTTATAAAATGTGATGGAGACAGGTCGTGTCGCTGTCATTTCCAAGTTGGACAATCGCCAATGCTGATACCATTACCTAGCAACGTTTGCACTAAAAACATAAAAAAATCCAAAAGTGGACGAAGCTATCAAAGTTCAGATATTATTAGGGGAAAAAATTTGATTACACCGTTACGACGTGACGAATTTATAAAGGTTTTATTATTAGATTCTCTGATAAAGCCGAAAACTTGACAGTGCTCTCCTGTTAGATTTGTTTTGAAGAAAAAGGGCGATAAGTTGCGAGGGCAGAAAATAATCGAGTTAGAATGTTGGCCTTTCGTGGGGCTGATAATCGGTTTTCTTAATATTTCTTTACATCAAAATGTTACTAGATCTTAAACCAAGATGTTTCAAAAATAAAAAACACAGTCACAAATCCCAATAGGTAGATCGCCAATATTTGGTAGGTGGGTATGTACCTACTTACCTACCAAATATTTGCTACAAATTAATTAGATATATTATTAAAATTTTGACTTGGCCTCGTACGTCAATATCTGATATGGATATCTATTTGATAAGCAGCCGTAAAAGTATGCTTTTAGTGGGACTTTTCAATAGCACCGCGAGGGTACTAAACTTGCTCGACAAGTTGAGTACCAATCCAACTCTGGCGCTTGTCCAAGAGATAAAAGTCAAGTCAACCGCGGCAAACGTACACAGCATAGCATTTTATCAATTTCCTGCCCACGTTTGACATTAATCATCCATGCAAGATTACCTACTCTGTGGCTGAACGGAATTCGTTTTCAATTTCTATTTTTTGACCTACACACAATGATATTAAATTAACAGATATGTTATAAGCGCGCAATCGTGAAGACTCGAAAACATTCCAATAGTAACGTTTTTACTTGTAGTGAAATGTAAAAATGAATGAAATGTGGGTATTTGTGCCGCTGTTGCGCGGAACACTTTTTTGGGTTGTTTTGTGAGTGTATAACATATCTGTTAATATAATATCATTGCCTACACACCTACCCTAATCTCGTTCGGTTTGTTTGACTACTGTGAATACTTCAAACAAAATGAACTAAAGACTTGTATTAAAACAATTGGAATACAGTTGGAATCAAATTCAATGATATTTGTTTTGAATTGGCAAGCTCCCGAAGGTAGATTTGTACATGAATAATAATTCAAATCGTTCTGCAACTTGGTCCTGCGACGCGGAAGTTCTAGATTTGTTTATTTTTGTTTCATATAACTGAAGTTTGAATAGGTAGCAAAAGTTTCAAGCCTTTAAACAGTACAAAGGGAGCAGGAAAGTGTAGGAGTTATATTTCGAGAGGCACACTAACAAGCAGTGACTGTATTTCAAAGGGAACGACTGAAAGATACTTGAATGTTGCGTTTTCTGCTTTTATGTTACGATTCAGAAAATGGCAAATTTCTTAGCATTATTTTATGTTTACTGCTTTATTAGGGTCTATTGATATATTATTTAATTTGCAATCGGCGAACATCGTGAGGGCTTTTATACGATATCCTTTGCTCTCTTATTGCTCGTTATTTTTGTTGTATAATGTCTATTTATCATTTTATTTTCATACAGAAGCCAATTAGGATTTTAGAGCGAGATCAATAAGCGGTCACATAAAACGAAGTTCTAAACATAACACTATCATTACCGTGAGTACGTTTACCATTGGTAGCCTGAAAAAAAGTTAAAGTATCAGGCCTGCAACACTTCCAGAAAATAATCGATATCGGTTTCAGCAAATGTTTAAAAAACAATGCAAAAAGACCTTAACATAATAATTCTGATTTATTTCCCAATATGCTGAAACACAAACGTTTGTCATCAATATTGTAATTTAATAATACTTAATACTCATATTATTATGAAAAACCTTGTTTTAAACCTGTTTCATTATTAATTGGCTATAGATATTTTTGTCTTGGCAAGTATTTATTTCAATAAATATTAATGACGTGCCAGCATCATTAGCGATTCATTAGCACTTGATACGTTTACATAAAAACTTTGGTTCAAAGATGTTTTTGTGTAGGAAAGCTTATGAAAAATGTTAATTAGGAATTTCTATAATATAATTATATATTATTTCTATAACACTTAATTTAATTTTAATTAGGTAGGTATCTGTTGTTTTTAAGGGTTCCGTACCTCAAATGGAAAAACAGAACCCATAAACGATTACTTCGTTATCCGTCTATCCGTCTATCTGTCTGTCGGTCAAGACCCTTTTTTTCAGGAACGCGTGTAGGTATCAAGTTAAAATTGAAATCAAATACTAAGTTCAGCAGTTGACGTCTTTAACGGGCTAATAATTACAATGATATCATAGAATTTAAGATCTAACGTAATTGAAGCCACCTCCATCTATCCAATAATGTCGATATCATGGAGATGTATTCACATAACCATTACGTAATTGAATTCCTGGCCGAGAAACAGCATCCCTCCTAATGGTTCATTTCAATTTTAGATGCCAATAACAGTTCTCAGGAATACCTCCCAACGCTGCGGCGCTTAACACATTGGAGAAACTAGGGTAGTTACACTATATTTTGTAGAGGCAATGTGCTTTGTTGAAGACAAAAATTAATAGGTAACTAGTTTTTTTTTTTTGGGAAAATTGCTTTTTTTTTAAAGAAGGCCCGCGGAAAATTGTGGACCTACATTTTTTTAATGCAATGTGATGCAATGACATAGACACTAGCGCCGCGTCAAAGAGACTTCAGTGGTGGTGCGGACTCTACATATGTTATATGTTAGGAGTTTTTAATTCATATCAAGATTCCAGTTACTAGGACATAAAGTCGACAATAACTTTGAATTTTGTTTTTCTTGCTGATAATTTACTATTAAAGTAGACATAGTGTTAAGACCATACTAGTTAACTAGTTAAATATTTGTACTAATACAGCTTAGAGATAAATGCACCTTAAAACGGAAAAGCCGGAAAGAATCAAACTCCTCCCGGAAGGATAACTCACTACCACAATGTGTAGGGTCATAAATAAACTATCCGTGAGCCGGGCTCAACCTAGATTAAGTATTGTATAGGACCACTAATCTTGCCCACCATAAAAATAAAAGCGAGCTCGAAACAAAGGGAGGCGCATTGCGCGATCGTAACTTTGGCCACCAAGACAATGCAAACCACAGTGCAGTGTTCCTGTTTACGAGTTAGCACGTTATTAGATATGCTCCACTGAGATAATCTCTTGAAATTAACTATATGTGCTGTTCTCCAAGCAGTGTTAAATTAATTTAAAGCGAAGTGCATGCAATTATAACTTTAGCGGGGTATATAACTTGCTTGCTTACTTATAGCTACTTAGTTACACATCATATAAAAGTTTTTAAAAGTGCTCGTATATAAGACGTCCCCGGCGAGTTTGGAAACTGTCTTAAGAACTGCAACATCAGCTTCCGTTTTATTATAAACTTATCGGATAAATATACATTGTATACACAACATACATACATAATATCACGCCTGTATTTCCCGAAGGGTCAGCCAGAGGTGTACATGTACATCCACATTTCGCCAGTTATGTTTAAGTCCCATGTAATTTGGGCGAGCTTATTGCCATCAACCGGACACAAATTCTAACTCCGGGCTGCTACTGAACAATTCCAGATGGAAAAACCCATGAGCACTTTGCCCGACCAGGGAATCGGACCCAGGACGTCATGCCCTTGCGGGAAAGTCCGAAAGGGATACCGGGACCCTTGGCAACAGGCAACTGAAGGAAAACGGGTGGGTTTTCTTTGAAATACGTACGCTCAGAATAGTCATGTAGACATGTGTAGGTACCTACTTATTCGCGTGTCCTTTTTTCTACGCATTTGACACATTAATCGTGTTCAATAAAAAGCTGGAGGGCCACGTATTAACTTTATGTAATGTGCCATAGACATAAGTAGTCTATTGTTAACGTAGTTTGTAAGACTATTAAACCTAGACAAAAAGCGCCCAACATACACGACTTACATGAAATATAAAATCTATCCGGCAATATTTGCGTGTTGCTGGAACATAAATATTCAGACAAACAGATAAACAGACAAAATATTGTCGGCATTATAATCGTTCCCAGCAGGCGTAGCATGAGCACCGTTTTGTTGACGGAAGAGTAGACAAAAATGATATTTCCTGTAGACAGTAGACAGTACGAGACGGCCGCAAAGTAGAAAGAGTCCACTGCACTTTTTACGAAATTCACTCTTTTACATACTTCGACTCAGAATTCTTTGTTTTAACATAGGATTTATCGGTTTTCAGTGTGATTTTGACAGTAAGGATAGAAAACTTTCTTCCGAAATAGTCTACTTATAGAAAGACCTAGACAAAGATCGTTAGAAATGAAAGACAAAATGACAGATTGTAGAAAGATTTCTACAGTGGATGTCAAAAATGAAGAAACGAACTGTCACTTTGTATAGAAAAAGCTATGTCTATTCTTCGTAGAGATAGAAAGCGCCATGCTACGCCTGCTGACCTAACGATAACAACAAGTAACAAATAGTTTTTTTCTAAAATATTTAATGTACAGTTTTGACTTTGCTACGAATTTATTATATGTATAGATTATTTTAAATATTATTACTATATAGGATCTAGGTTTCATTTAAAGTTCAGGAAGTAGTTCAAAAGTTCAGTTCAAATATGTACTGTTCATTGAAACGAGTGCAATTTGATTTGAGGTCCTCAAAAGTTCCTCGCAGTGAAGTCAATTTGTAACAAAATATGACATTTCTTACAACACCCATGGGAAGAAATGTGCTGATGAACTCCTTACCGTTGACTGCAAGGCTGGGCGCCCAAGGTATCTCCGTTCATGAATATGGTGATTTTGACCCCTCAGCCCTCACAGATGTGGGTACTGCTGCCGTGGTCGCATGTTGCAATGATGCATACATGTAGTTATAGTGTGTTCCAAATGTATCTGATGAATGTGTAAACAAACGCTGTTCAGATTAAATTCTTACGCAATAACTTTTAAAGGAAACAAACTATTAACAAATTCATCTATCTCACGAGTTTTTCCAACAAGTATTCATTGAATAAGATTATTTAAACCTGTAATTAAAAAATCATCCATGAAAATTGACGTTCTTAAACAACAAAAACATCTGCATATAGGGTGATTTAAAATTAGAATTTTAGGTTTAAGTATTCAAATAATCAAATTAAAGCAATTTTTCTACGACCGATGCCTGCCAGCCAGGCCTGCCTGCCAGGGTTGCGGGTTAGTCCGAAAGGGATATCGGGACCTTGGCAACAGGGAACACGGGTGGGTTTTAGTCAGTAAAAGTCTGACACGCCCTTCCGCTCCGCCTAGAGCGGGAGAAGTCATTTGATGATTTCCCAACCTCAAAAAAAAGGTACGTTTTCTGATCAATTTGTTTACATTTTCGTCAGATACTTTTGGATCAGAGCATACAAGTTAAATGCAGGTAGAAGTTTATAGATACAAGTTATGATTGCAAGACTTGCTTATGGATATTTCTAGCCTAGTTTTTCATTTTATAAAAAGATGTCTTATGCCAACAGTCTACTACACTTTAAAATGTAGCTGTGCTGTTAATAATGTTTAAAAACGAAACCTAGATACCTACTTATTATCTTTGCCACCCTATTACAGGTAAAGTGGGTTCTTCAATTTCCTTATTGAATAATCATCTAAATTCGAAAGCCTATCAGTGCGGAGTATCTACTCCGTTGTTAGTACAAGCTTTTAAGTGCCTTCAATAATTCCCACAATTTCTGCCGCCATTAACTGATAGCTCAATATTTAATCAGAAAGCTCTCCGCTCAGAGTACGTTCCTGTTGTAATTGCATTTGGATTGCCGTGTCTGTTCGCTTTGTACTTTTTAGTTCATAATATTTTAAAGTAAAATCATTGATTGAATTTCCTAAATCCATAAAAATATGGTGCATTTTCCCAATAATATTTCAGGTAAATAGATCTTTGTATCCGATACAACATAATGTAAATTAATGCTATTCTTAGCTTAGATAATCCATTCAATGTTCACCATTACACACACACATTTCATTATTCAATCATTCATTTTATTTCATTTATTATTTTTACTTTCTGGTGTAAATAAAATAAAAGTCTAAAAGAATCATAACAGCGAAATAAATTCAAAGCATAAAAGGAGGAATGTTTAAAAGAGGGAGCAATGTCAGTGAAATAATGACCTAATTTATTTTGCCAAGCAGTTGCAGGGGAACTGAATATAAAACAGGTACAGTCACGGACTTTAATTGATGAGCCACCTGGTACTGTTTTTTAGCCGTGTAATGCAAATCGGGTTTATTCGGTTCCCGAAACGTAAAGTCATATGTCTTCGTATTAGAAGAAGACAATTATATTTCATATCTTTACCGGTTAGCTAACCTGAGAGCCAGAACTACAAACTTGACAGCAGAGTGACTACCCAAAGTCTACCAATTGCAGGTCTAGCAACAGTAACCTAGCAACGATAACCAATCGTTGCTAGGCTACTGTTGCGATAGTAACGTTAGTGTACGCAGAAATAATAATAGTCATTTCGACAAGTTCGAAAGTAACGTCTCTGACATCGATATTTCAACTGTCACTGTCTTCAGTTAAGTTTTCAGAATTATCGAGTTAATGAGCTATGATTCAAAGGAGGTCGGTATCAAATAGATTGGATAGACATTGCATCATTGTATTTATTTTTATCATTAAGAACTTATTAGTCAACCTCTATGGATAAGACTATTTCCAATTATAGGTAATTTATTTGTCATCTTGTTTACGAGCGTGCGATTTGAGTTCGTGTTTAATCGTGTAATGTCGTGAATGCATGAAACTGCAAAATTGGAAAGTTTGAAGGTGGCTCATCAATTAAAGTCCGTGACTGTACATCTCGGCGATGCGCATCTTCAACATTTAAAAGATTTAAGTATCATTCATAATATAAAATCGACATGGAGTGTCCTATGTAAAATGTATTCGCCCCAAAAATTGGCAACTTTGTAAAATATCGCTTGGTTCACTTTTGGGTACCGCTATGAATAACATTGCCTCGGGAATATATAAACCGCTTACCATAAAGACGTCAACGGGCAGAAGGTCTGATCTAAGACGGTCAGGATCCCTGGAATCCTTCTTGGGAGGCTCATTGGGGTTATTAAGTGAGGCAACAAGATCAATAATGTATAATGTTCGATGGCGGAGTGTGGTGTTGACCTTTTGAAAGTTCCGGTGAGGTCGCTCGGTGGTTCGCAAGATGAGGGTATTAGGCATCCGCCCTTCTGTTTAATTAATGGAGGCTTGACCCCCGTCTAACTTTCTCTGCCTGTATTTAAGAGAGTATGTAGGTACCTACCCAGAGATGAAATAGTTTCATTGTGTTTTTATGTCAGCTGTAGTAACTTAGTACCTACTTGGATGCCGTTTTTCAGTATTAAAATGCTTGTGTAAAAAGCTAGTACATCAATGTTGAAAGATCACAATACAATATTCCCACTGAGCGAGGAAAGGCATCCATCCTTTGTGTAAAGTAGGTAATAAAGCTTAGCCCAAGCTAACATACGTGAATGTAAGTCTTGTTTAGTAGTAAAATCAAAGTAGTAATCCCCTTATGCCCCTGCTTCAATTCATTACAAAGTTCAGTATATTATGCTTACGAGTGTTAAAATACCAAGGAACTCGATTATGAATATTTATGTAAAAGCATATGAGCTGATGAGCTATGCTCAGTAACTGTAAACAAAGTTTATGCATACGAAACGTCGTAAAGTCGTACGTCAAGAGAGCGCCGCGACAATTTTCCTTGCTACATAAATTCCTTGAGTCTCTGAAAGTAGACAAGTTAATTTGAGATTTCATATCATACGGCGGAAACAACGGTGCGTCGAGCTCTGCGCTAATGAATAAATAACACGCTGTATGTCTGTCTACACTCGCTCGATCTCCCACGAGCCTGCATAAATAGCCCTTTTTTCTTTGAATTATACAAATGTAAATAAAGCACACTGTAAGTAAAATATACCCATGGTATGTGGCAATTAAAAATTTCATTTTTTACTGAAAAAGGTTAAATACCTACTACTTTTGCTGTTGTTTAATTGGAATCCAGTACCGCGCTTCATACAATTCTCGATTCGGTAATGTTATTATTGGTTGGCGGGATAAAAGAGGGGAAACGGAAGTGGTGACAGAGTGAAAGGATAATTAAATTTGCGGGCGGTTAAGCGCGGTGTATCACGTATCGAGCTGTTTCAATAGGTGTGACACTCGATGGCGGTGCTGCCGTCAATTGCCCGGGGCACCGTGTCCGCCCGGGCGGCGCTCGGCCGTCACCGACCGACGACGAGGGCCATTCACGTCACGTTCGCGGCTCCCAGCAATTTTTAATTTTACGAGTAACACTGCATTATTTTTATGGCAAATGGTGGTGTTTAGAAACCACCTTTGTCATCGTAGAATTTAGGTTTTCTTTCGGATTCACCTTGTCTGTTTATAAGTACTTTGTGTTTGGAAACTGAAAGAACAAACTATCTTTTTAAACATTTATGAGAGTTCTTTAAAAAAATATATATTAAAGACGTAAATCAAAAAAACATGAAAACTTAAGCTACTGGTTTTGATCGATGGTTTTTAAGTAAAATCTCACCTTACCTACCTACCTAACTCGGATTAGCAACAAAATGTCTTGTAAAACAAAAGGATAAAAACGAAGGCTTTAACGACTAAGCTAAACACGGTGTGCATCCACAGGTCCTTCAGAATAAAACCAAAGCACCATTTACTCGATTGGCAACGTTAATTTAAAAGCCAAAGCCTTTTAATTTACCGCGGCTGCTCTGCACGCCAAGAATTACTTCTATCCAATGGTAAGCTGGTAGATAGTGTCTTAAAAGATAAAAAAAGAACTTTACCTTTTAACAATCCAGTATCGCGTACAAAGTAAAATGAAACGGACATTTTATGACACGTCTTTTTAATGGTCTTTCAATGTTTTAAGCCTTCGAGATGGGTACTCAGCTACAAGAATTATTTAGTTACGTGTTTCAACCTGATTAATAAGGGCAAAGTTGTCTCGTTACTCCTTTACTGATTTTCTGAACTCATTTTTATTTGTCCGGTGAAAAGCCATCAGTAAGTCCGACCTTCTTCAGTAGATAAAAGTTTGTTGACTTTGATTTGAAATTTATTTTGAGCTGGTAATGGAAAACGAAGCGTTGATACTAACGTTAACTTACTTAAAATAAATTGAAGAATTGTTGTAGGTATTACTTTTGTAGGAGTTTTCAGGAATAAATAAATATACAAATCGTTTGAAAACCACAATTAGAAGCTCTGTTCCAACATCAAGTAAAGCTTATCTAAACGGTTAATTTTATTTTTATTTCTTGGAAGCAAGAAACACTCGTACAGTTAGCGGTGGCGCTACAGCCCGCAAGTCACGTACATTCCTTGCAAGTAACGGAACTTGCAATTGTACTTGTGAGAGGCCCCGCAACAGCTGCCTCCCCGGATGTTTGTGCAATAGATAGTTCCCCAAGGAACTCCCCGGAAAATTTAAATACTTTAACTAGAATAACGGAATTCTTAACACAAATGGAAACAAAAGACTTTTAATTTATAGCAGGAAATGTTTAATTTAAATCTTAAGAGTTATGCTTGGAATTGGAGCAGCAGTATAAAATACCTTGTATTAAAATGCACTTGCAGAAACTTTAAAATGTTTGTCTTAAAAATCACAAAAAAAATGGGTTATAAACAAAACTTAGGCTTTAGAGCTCCTAAGAAATTAAGAAAGAAAAATAATTATCCTATTCATAGAAACTAATTTCGTAGCATGTCTTTGATCTTTGTTTCGCGGCACACAAAGAACATAGAATAAGTATACAGATAATTACTTCGTCCAGAGAGTTTCACGTAGGTGGCTTACTTTTGCTGCACCTGTTTATTACACCACATAACGCTTTGTTTTTTTTTTTAAGAAATGAGTCTTTGCATACTCGCCTTCGTAACAAATATTAACTCATAAACAAAAATGCCTACTTAAAACAGCAAAAAGCAATACCAATTCACAAGTTGCAGAATTAACCATTAGTTATAGAAACCCACATATATATGTACATACATTAAATAAACCAACAACAAGACACAGCGATATCAAAATAACCACCAACCTGAGGGATCCATAACAATATTGTGTTAAACATAAATGTCGGATGAACTTAGATAAATAATTTGTGAGCCAGACCATTAGACTATTGTGAATAACACAATTAAAAACAAGAAGGTTATTCGAGTTTTCATAAAAAGTATGTATGTCTAGGTTAAGGTATTTTTCTATGGGCCTGTGTCGCCTGAAATAAATGGTATTATTATTATTCTAAAATTGTTGGGAAATTTATCAGACAGAAGAGTAAAGAAAAGTATCGAGACATTAAATAAATACGGTCATTTGATTAATTCATTGTTCACAATATTTCGTGATGAGAACATTTTGATGGATCAAAAATTAGATGCACAAAAGCTATACCGATACACATTAATATACTTTCATATGAATTTAGTAAAAAAGCTGTGATTTGGAAGTTTCAAACAGACACTTAAAATTTTATTTATTTGTATAGATTGAAGTCTCTTTCGTGTCTGTCTGTGTGACTGCGCAGTTATTCTAAACTACGCAACGCATTTTACCACAATCATTTAGAGAACTTACTCCGGGAAGTTTATCTGCATAATATACATACAATAAAGAAATGTAGATGTTTCGTTAAGTCGTAGCAAAGCAGAGGTGTGGAGATTGGAACAGTAAAAGAAAGACCTCCGGCAGTGGGTGAAGTTGGGATGTGGATGATGATAATAATATCAAAGAAGCTATTGACGAAAAATTTATAAAAAATAATTGATCGATATGTGCCTATAACAATACAAGACCATTTGAAGATGTAGACTGGTGCATCGTACATTGTATATTCGCAAGTTACATAGGTATAACTCAGACACGTATTCGAATAATTCATTTTAATGGCCACCTCGAGGATAGTGGAAGAGATATATACGTCGTCTTAGTATTAAATATTTTATCCTTTATGTATTCAGATACTTTTGTTTCGCTATAAGTACAAGATGGTGAAATAGTTTTGGGAATAGATGGAGTAAATGGATATTCTTATAAGCTTCACAATAACACATTAGCTGGAGAAGAAATGAGTATTTATAAAGATTAAATTCTTGTTTTATTCTAAATAAAAAAATATATCTAAAATTTCCAGGTAATAAATTCGTTGTTTTCATAGATTACAAGAGCCTCCACGACTAAGTTAAGATAATAATTTATTTGCCAAAATGTAGTTGTACAAAGTAGTATGATGTTATTATAAATGTGGCCCATTTACATTCTACCATTACATGTGGTGTGCAAATATTTATTTTCAAAATACATTAAATTATTAAAAATGTCATAATATTCCTTCAGTTATCATTATCACTAAAAACGTTACAAAATGTCTGATTAAATTAATTAATTGCAAAAAAAACGTCTGGTACACCCAGACAATCAGCCCCGCTTACCATCTTGCTAACATTAATATTATAGTAACACGAGGGGTGTTACTATAATATTACGACGATAAACGACCTTTTTGATCCATCACCATGTTCGCGTAATTAAGATTGTTACCGACTGTTTCCGTTTCCTGATCTACAAAATCAAACCATCAGCTTTTACATTGTTTGCGACTAGTTCTACAAGTATCTGAACAGTAAATCAAAGCTCTAATCGTGTACACGGTGTTCTGAGTAATCTGCTTGTTGATCGGGAGTTACGAGTGCGACAACAGTGTCGTGGTCACAATATGTTGACCAGCAGCTTTACGGCCACCGATACAGCCTCGTTGATTGGAATATCGATTAAGGGTTGTATGCCAGTGCGGAGCTGTGTAGAGGGCTTGTTTGCTTTCTATTGGAGGGATAATACACTGGCGTGTATTGTTTGGCTATAAATGATTCAATTTTAATTACCTACTTGAAAGAATGAAAGAAAAAATGGTTTATTGCACACTTATACTCGTGTAAATAGAAAAAATAAGTTAACTCGAATAAATTATACTTACTTATGAGCTTCTGCTGTGCTACTTAGGTATCACTTGCGTGGTCAAATGTAAAATGGCGACAAAAACCGCATAATTACTAAAGCAAGCAATGTGTGATCTTTCAATACAAATTAGTTGGTCCTGGATTACAACTTCTGTACCTATTTACATAGGTACTACTTGATCCATATCAATAATAATAAAACTGTCTAAGGGGCCTGAAAACTGTCTAAGTTTGTTTCGGCCCCTCGGACGCCGTCCAAAGACTCGTATTGCAGATAATACAATTCACAAAAAATTGCTCAACGTCATCAAGTAATACCTATATAAGTTAAATGAGTGAATACCCGACTGTTCCAAACGAATTAATAGGGCAACCTTACTAGGCAATGGCAGGTCATGAAGTGGCACTATTTCTACAGTTGAATCAATAAGCCTAGCCAAACGGAGCTTTGTTATTGAGCCTGGGAGGTTCAGTGTCTACAAGATAAATGTAGGCTCAAAAACAAATGTGGAAACTTATTCCAAACTATTTCGTGTGTACAACCTAAATGGATATTGCGAACAGTTTTACCCTGTTGAAATGGAATCACTTGACATGTGGCTGGCTCACATCTGTTGAAGCCTCTTGTTTTTATTTCCATCACAATTTATGCTAAACATCTGATATATTTGGGTTCAAACGATCCGCCCAGAGGCATTTGTATGTAAACCAGGACAACATCTGTCGTGACTTTCAGTTGACCTTACTTACCCTTTTCATTTATACATAAATGTTTTGTATTAGTTTTAAGGTTGCATTGGAAACTTCGCACGAACCTAGTAAAGGTCTGTCCCCCGAAAATTCTCTGCCGTCCTTCCAAAATATTTGTTCGTTTCCAAAACTCCCAAGAATATTTCCAAAGCAAATCTCCAGCGCTCTTAAACGATAATTTGGTGGAAAATCTTTCTTTGATCAGTAGTACGTGCGAAAAAGTAAACACGTGGGGCACGTCGCCCCACCTTGCTGTATACTCCATGAATGTATTTCACGTCGTTTCCTTGATCCTACTTTATAAAGAGCAATATTGTAACACTTTGGGCGTTCTTGAACAACTCAAAATTAATTTTGAACTCTATGCTGGGTATTAAAATAACTTTGAAGAAGGTGCAACTTTATAAACAAATCTTTACTAACTAATTTGCAGTTTACCGATGTATTATGAAAAGATAATGAATGTCTACCTTAGCAAAACAGGTTTGCTAAAATACCTAGGTATTACCAATATTTCAGTATTATACCCAAAAATGTTTAATACTCTTGAACAGAGTTATTAGAAAACCACGTTTAATTAATGCCTGTTTTATACTATTTTACAAGGCCTTGAATATAGAAATTCATATTATTATAAATTATCTAGTAAAGTTAAGAGCTACGAAAATGCCCTTTGATATAAACCAACGTGAATTCAAAGTCGGTACATACCTACAATAAGTTCGTTTTGTAAGTTATTTGAATAGAGTATATCGAAACGAGATAGAAGCTCCTAAAATCGGCCAATCGTGTAACGCGGTTAGTCGACACTATTGGGATTGCAGGTATTTCAGCACTGAACCAAAGTTTTGTCCAAAATCGTCGTTGGACTTTCCTGAGTATTGGCATGCCACGGAGAGGATTTAGAGGATAAAAATGTCCTTGCTGAAAATGTCAGGCTCTAGGTATGTATCGTTTCTTTACTTGAAATATCATCCATCATCATTAGTTCACTCACATACGTTCACTGCTGGAATCTCCACCACCCTAATGGCGCAATTTCATTGGTCGTTAACTCGTTCGGTATACAGCATACGGGGAGTCCCCGCAGGCGAGATAACAACCAATGAAAGTTAACAAGTCGATACGTGTTCGTCACCGTCTGCAGGGCCGACCAATCGACCAATGAAATTCATCGGTCGATATACAGCTTGCGGGTCGTGAGTCAAATACCCTTTCGGTTCCCCGAATGCGGGCCCTGTGACACGCGTTCCAGAAATCTCTCACACCTGGCATGCGGGCCCTATCGACTAATGAAAACGGTTCACCAAATGCGGGCCCTGTGGCACACGTTCCAGAAATCTCTCGCACCCGGCATGCGGGCCCTATCGACTAATGAAATTGCGCCATTAGCTCGGCTGGCTAGCCCCTAGAATCGCTATCGACCGGTCCCAAAAGTGAACATTTTGCTTAAAATATACATACCCTGAATGAACCCAAACTTCTAATCCAAATTGCTAAAAGCCCATAAAAGAAAAGTTTGTAATTTGTTAATCAAATAAGTTTATCCCAGAATTCAGTACCTAATTATTAGAAAACAGGTATTCTGGTAGTTACGTCATCACAGTGTAGTAATTTGTAGATGTTCTACAAAAATAAAACGAATTTAAAATTCTCTCTTTTCTTCCAGGATTTCAAGTTATCCTGAGTTTAAAATAATCCTTAATCCAGGCTTACAAGGATTATGTTCCTTTCTTAAATTGCAGGGAAATTATAAAACTTTTAATAAATGAAGGAGGCTGTATTTTTATTACCATGCCGATGGAACATGTTTCCATAATAGTATCACAGAGTTTAGCTTTCGAGGTACAGGGAAGCTTTATGCTGTTGCTGCCTTTTATACATCCTGTGTCGAAATTGAATTAGAATTATTTAAAACTAGCTGACTTCGCCCGCATGGATGTCAGTTCTTATATAAACCTTCCACGAGAACCACTCTATCCATTGGTGATAACAGCATGAAAATCGGTGCAGCAGTTTTTGAGTTTATCGTGAACAGGACGACAGACAGACGCGGCGGAGGACTTGTTTTATAATATGTATATAATTATGTATAGAAGGATGGGTTTAGAAAACAAAATATTAATGCGAACGAGGCTCTATGGCACTGTTATTTGAACTACTTAAGTGTAGGTAGTGTGTCTAATAGTTTCTGCAAACTCTAATCATAATCGCGTAGGTTAAGGTAATTAGCGTATGTGTCTGCATGAATAAAACTTATATTTGATGAAGCAAGACGATAATTATTATTGAAGAAGAGCTGCCGTAAGACACCACCCTATATCCGCTGCTAGTTACGATATGAGTAAAAGAAAACAAAATTAACTTATTAAAATAACCTAAAGGTCGGTTTAGAGAGACTAAATGAGCGAATGTATCTGTCCCCAATTTCCAAAAAAAATGTTGTGTAATCAGAGGTAGAGCTTTTTTTCTTTGGACCATCCATACTAAAAAGTCAAGAATATCGAGAAAACAATGCTCTTGTTGTTGTTTTGATTCTATGTTCATTTGGTCTAAACCCACCTTAACATTCCACCTGGAATTCATCCTGTATTTGCCAATTTTAGGCTTAGCGTGGAAGCGGTTAGGCGGTTAGCGACAAAACCCGAACAATCTCCAAGTTTACGATGCGACCCCATTCCGCCAGCGCCATTGCTTTCGGTTCCCCTGAAATACTGTGACACTTTCCTAATTATTTGTTGGTATGCCTGTGTAGGAAATGGTTGCGTTGTAGTTTAGTAGATTGACTCAATATTATATTGAGTCAATCTACCTACCCACAACTTTGATATGTAAATCGAATTATTCTATAACGCTTAGTGGCGTAGAATGTCCTAAAATTGCAAGTTGTTTGAATGGATATCTTCTAAATATTGTTTAACATAATAATTATTGTTTTCAGTCTTTGTTTTTTACAACAACCTATGACAAACATCAAGCTGTACCAGGGCGCCATCTAGCAGTAGAGAAGAAAACAAGTTTTCATAAGTGAAGCCAGATGAAAGGGTGCATAATAAAGAGGCATTAGTATTGGATTATTTTTAAAAGGCATTCTTTTACGATAGGAATTATTTTATATCGAAGGAACACTTAGGCAGCGCCATCTATTGTTTCAACGTAGAAGTGGAACGGTCCCGTGTAACAATTTTGTTTCAGGAATGTTCAGAGTCGACAAAACCCTGAACTACTACAGTAAAGGGAATACTGCGAGATGTATGAAACTGAGGAAAGAGGACGTCTTCAATGTTTAAAACAATTATTATGCTTTGGTTAGATTTACATAATAACATTATTGTCGTTCTAGCCGCTAACGATGATTTTTAAATACATTAAAGAAGCTGCATGGAAACTCTCTCGTAATGCAATTTGATTGAATTTGCACAGTTGTTATATTGGATAGCAATGCAATAAAATAATCTATTGTCTTGTCGTTATAGTACCTACTACAATGTTATTTGTAGATTATAAATGTGTTATAGGTACATACAAATCGGGAGCAGAGCTAATTATAGCATTGCAGTTAGGTGTTAGAGCCAGTAGAATAGCATTCGAAACAGGGCATCCGTTCCTGCATGGACATTCAGGTCAAGTGGTTTCGTTTCTTGTGGAGATACACTAGATATTTCAGTGGCATTTCGTCAAATCCATAATAGGAAGTTTACTTAGATGTTGTGTTGGTTTGTGATTAATCATGCAAAAGTCAAAGTTATTGATAAGATGGCTTACAACAACATTTTGTATAATTCACGCACTTGGAGATAAAACTATTGGTATGTACGAATCTAGTATTAACTTGGCTCTTCGTGTTAACCAAAAGCCCGTGGTGTCTTTCACCGGTTTTAATGTCCACCTTTTGTTACTAGTCTTTATATTTTGTTTATTTGACTCATTTTATTTTGTCTGCACTTAAGTATATAAAACTTTATATGTGTCTTAGGTGCTATTTTCGATGACGGAACATTTTTATTAGAAGCCGCTTTCAACATTGCACTTACCGCGGCATCCGAAGACCAAGAAAATCCATTTGTAGCAAGTGTCATACGAACATCTCCTGGAGACGTATTAGAAGCAGAAACTGCGATGTGCACGCTTTTAGAGGTAACGTTCATGTTTCAAAAACGTCTAAGTAAATTGAAATCCTACACTAGAAAAGATAATTTTATGAACATTCTGTTGCAGAGTAATGTATTCGGAGTATTTGGGCCGACTAGAAAAGGGTCACTTTCGCATATTCAGTCTATAGCAGATTTCCTTGAGATACCTCACGTTATCACTGATGCGATAGAAACACAAAATCGTAACTGGTCTGTTGTTAATTTGTTTCCACATCACTTGGCTTATTCACAGGTATTTGAATTGTTTTATTAGTTCACTTGTTTTTATTCACACATTCCAAAATTATTGCGGTCTTCTTTTTCAGATATTCGCTGACCTTATAGAATTGAAAGGGTGGACAGATTTTACTATAATTTATGAAGGGGCTGAACTGTTACCCTTTTTCGACAATATATTGTCAATGCAAGATTTAGATACTGGTCAAAAAATTCTAATAAATATTGTCCAACTTCCTGATGGGGACGATTTTAGGCAGGTTCAACTTCCAATTTAATTAAATTTCAGTTTACAGTACGATGATTTAATGTATCGGTTTTTTCTGGTTTATTTCTTAGGTCTCAGCTAAAGTTTATAAAAAAGTCGGGGTCTGTAAACTACGTCATAAACTGTGGCAGAGAAACGTTGCCAAAATTATTAGAGCAAGCTCAACAAGTAGGAATAATGTCTGATGATCATAGCTATTTGATAATGAGTCCAGATTTCCAAACAATCGACATAGACCCATACAAACATGGTGGCTCTAGTATAACAGGTAATATACTTTAATAAAAGATTTAAAATTGCAAATAAATGAAGTCTCATTCTCTAAGTCATATCACAATTTTGAGAGACGTAAACATGTTGACTTGTTACAATAATGACATT
The DNA here is from genome assembly GCA_947363905.1 of Lithophane semibrunnea. Taxonomy (NCBI): domain Eukaryota; kingdom Metazoa; phylum Arthropoda; class Insecta; order Lepidoptera; family Noctuidae; genus Lithophane; species Lithophane semibrunnea. The sequence goes on along the minus strand of OX376197.1, from coordinate 9,370,748 downwards.
GTTTTTCATGTTCAGGAATTCGTATGTTCGATCCAACCTTAGAGCCCATTCAAAACTTTATCACATCTTTAAATGAGAAAGTAGCTGAACTATCTGACAACAATATAGAAAATGCGATAGCAGAAAATGGTCTGACTCTAGATTTAGCTTTGGTATATGATGCTGTTACTTTATTTGTTGCAACTTTAAATACTATGGAGCTAGAAGAGGGTTCTAATGTGACTTGTGATGCTGAAGAAAGCTGGGCATTTGGTTCCAGTATCGTGAATTATGTTAGAACTGTGAGTAATTTTCAACAATATTTATGTTGAAACTTAAATTGGTTTTAGTTTCCACTAATGCAAGTATATTCTACATTGTAGATGGAAGTTGATGGCTTGACAGGAATGATAAAATTCGATGAAGATGGCTTCCGTTCGGAAGTAGAAATAGACGTACTTGAAGTCATGACCTACGGCTTAGATAAGGTATACAATTGAATGATTATGGACTACTTAGCTTATGCATAATCTGCCTATAATGTTCCCACCGCTGGGACACATCCCTTCTCTCTGTGAGAGGGACCGGGCCGTGATCCACCACGCGGGCCCAGTGAAGGTTGGTGGATGTCACGTGTCGTGGAATTTTTGGTTCTAGGACATACCAGTTTCCTCACGATAGTTTCCTTCACCGTTTCTGAGGGCACTGGTGATGAAATAATTTACACATAGTAAAATACCTGCTTGGGTTCGAACCCACGACCTGCAACTCGTAAGTCGCGGCCGTTACCATTGGGCCACCACTGCTCTCTATAGTCGACTTTATATTTGAAATTAAATAATTGGCGTGCCATAAAATAAAATATTGTTGTTCTTGTTGCTATTCAGGTGGGAACATGGACATTAGAAGATGGTTTTGTTGAAACTAAAGATGAAGTGGCACCAGCAGAACAAGAAGGATCAGAATCAATGAGGGGCAAGCATTTCATTGTTCTTACAGCTTTGGTAAGTATTAACAACACTGATCAAATTTATAATGATGACCATAAATTAAAACTATATTTATTTCTTGTAGAGTGCTCCATATGGTATGCTGAAAGAATCTTCAAAAAAACTTGAAGGCAATGGTCGATACGAAGGCTTCGGTATTGAAGTTATTGAAGAGTTAGCAAAAATGAATGAATTTAATTATACATTCGACATACAAGAGGATGGTGTTTATGGCTCATTAAATACGAAGACTAAAAAATGGAATGGCATGATGGAGAAAATAATGGATGGTGTAACTATCATTTGCCTTATTTTGGACCTATTTCACGACATATGTGACAAGTTTTTATCTGGTATTAAATAGTTGAGTTTATAAAAGTCTCAATAGTTCATAACATAATTGACGTGTTATCAAAATTCTGATATGTTACAGAGAGCAGATTTCGCTATAACGGACTTGACCATAACAGCAGCTCGACAAAAAGCAGTTGATTTTACCAGCCCTTTTATGAACTTAGGTATAACTATATTGTATAAGAAACCGACCAAAGAACCACCAAATCTCTTCTCTTTCATATCACCATTTTCAATGGGAGTAAGTATTTTGTCCGACTGATTGAAAACACTGTGATTTTGTTTTTTTCTAATTTATTCTTTGTTTTGTTATTGCAGGTTTGGGGATGGCTAGCCGGAGCGTTTGTTGGCGTGTCTGGTCTTTTATTTATTTTGGGACGACTAGCACCAGAAGAATGGCAGAATCCTTACCCATGTATTGAAGAACCGGAAACTTTGGATAATCAGTTTACCTTAGCCAACTCGTTTTGGTTTACTTTGGGAAGTGTGCTAACTCAAGGATCAGAAATTGCGCCCATGTAAGTTTGCGCTCTTAGTTTGTTATGTTTTACTTGCAGTTCAATACCAAACTGCATAGTGGTATTGAACTAACAGTAAGATTCCGCACACGAAAACAGTCATAATCAGTGAATTTGCTAACACGTTGGCAATTTGTTCTGTGTTACCACCGCCCGCCACCGCCATTTAATTTCAACAATGCATTCAATAACGTTACAACTGGGAACTCGTCTACAGAATGGGAAAACATTGTTTTTAATGTATTATAAGAAAAACTGAATCGAATTTCACGGAAGATGCGGGACTAAAATCGTTCGCGCCGATTGTGTACTTTTATGGAGGTGATCTAACTGGCGCGAATAGTCACGTGACTTCCTAATCATTCAAAGAATTGACGTGTACAGTCGTGTCCCGCAGTCTCGGTACTCGTATCAAGCCTCAGCCCACTGCTACGTCAACGGGACGTTAACGAGAACGAGATGACGGCGCCGAAGGAGTGATACATGCATTTACTATGGTCGCGTGTACACCGCACGCCGTCACCGGGACGTCACGCTAGGTTCGAATAATCTCGTTTCTCGTTGACGTCCTATTGACGGTGGCGGGTAGACAAACGGTGTCAGCAGCCAGAGGTTTATTTTTCTGTTTTAGTGCTGTATCTACTCGAATGGCTGGAAGTATGTGGTGGTTCTTCACTTTAATCATGGTTTCGTCTTACACGGCCAACCTTGCTGCTTTCCTCACAGTTGAATCCAAGTTTTATGCTATTAAAAGTGTAAATGATCTTGCAAATAACCCGTATGAAATAACTTACGGAGCTAAGAAGGGAGGTGCTACCTTCAGTTTCTTTAAGGTAATAGAAATGCTCAATGAATAAATTAATTGAATATCGATGGAAATATCGTAGAATGATAAAGATTTCCAGTTATTTTAATAAAAATCCCATTCACTATGTTTTTTTATTTTGTGTTTAGGAATCGGATAATTTACTATATCAGAAAATGTATCGATATATGGAAGACCATCCAGAATATCAAACAGCTACCAATAATGAAGGGTTAGAGAGGTTGGTAAGAAACAAAGAAAGTCTAAAAACTAGTTTATTTGTCGCACTGTATGTATACCTACCAAGTAGTACACACGGCTACACATCAAGCTATACATTTCCAGTATAAGCTGACCTCGCATTGTGCGGAAATCCTATACAATGCGAGATCAGCATAAACTGGAAATGTATAGCTTGATGTGTAGCCGTGTGTACCAAGTAATCTTTCTCTTTTATTTCAGAGTGAAATCCGATGACGAAAACTATGCATTTCTAATGGAATCGACATCAATCGAGTATATGGTTGAAAGAAACTGCGATGTCGCTCAAGTCGGTGGGCTATTAGACAGTAAAGGGTACGGGATCGCTATGAAGCAGAGTAAGATTTCTTCATCACTTTGTTCTTAGCTTACCTTAGAGAATGTTTTTTTTTATTTTAAATAAACTTCTAGGATATCCATACTATAATACTATGTACTATACTATAATACCTATTATAAATTCGAAAGTAACTCTGTCTGTCTGTCTGTATGTTACCTTTTCACGCCTAAACCGCTGAACGGATTTCGATAAAATTTGGCAAGGAGATAGATGGCATCCCGGGGAAGGACATAGGCTACTTTTTATCGACATACCACGCGGGCGGAAGCTAGTAATACTATAAATACAATGCTTGCAATAGGGAAAGAGAGCCAAATAATAAATTAATTTACATCCATCGTCCCTATTTACTTATCAGCTGCTTACCCCCTTAGTAAATTGTGGGTTTCATCTTAACACTAATATCTAGTGGACTTTAAAAAAAAGTTTATACTTTTTTATCCAGATTCACCCTATCGTCAACCAATGAGTGAATCCATATTACAACTGCAAGAAGAAGGAAAACTAACCAGAATGAAAGATAAATGGTGGAAAGAAAAAAGAGGAGGCGGTGCTTGTGCGGTACGTAGACTCTAGCTTGTATAATTTATTCAAATAAGATTTATTTACCCGACTACGGCGCAGAAAAAAGGAGGGTTATTTAACTGAGAAGTTACAAGCTGTACTTCAAGCTTGCTCTCTTTTTAATGATGAATGCAATTTTTATTTTTTTGTAAGTTACGAGTCGTTCATACATTTCTTAAGTATAACTAGTTCATATTGCTTCGCAAACATTCGCACTTTCATTAAACTTTCAATGATTACAGTTTAAAATTCACAAAATAATAGATAAACACATTACTTAAATCCTTTGACGTTGAAGATATTATCGTTGGCAATCCCCTGAACCATTAACAAAGTTCTATCGATCAGGATGACGACGCAGGCGGCGGTGAGGCTCAGCCCTTAGTTCTCGCGAACGTGGGTGGCGTGTTCATTGTGCTCGCGGCCGGTTCGGGCATGGCCGTCGTCTGCGCCTTTGTTGAGATGATTTTCGACGTATGGATGATATCCCGGAAGATGAAGGTACCACATGCCATTAATATTCATTACTTTGTGACTCTATAATGGTTTTACGTGCCAGCTTGCTCTTTGCAAGTCAGTGAGATAAATTATAGTTTGGTGAGGGAAGTATTAAGAATACCGAAGCTTAAAAAACTTTATGGATTTGTTCCCCTGTTCATTAGGTCTTAATCCTTTATAGATTCTTATTAGGGAGACTTTATACAGCTCAATAAAATTTTAGAAAAAAAAAGAAAAATAGCTAAAAAGTGACTTGCCGTTTGTTCACCATTCTTCTGACAACCTGCGTTTTCTTTTTCCATTTGTTTTTACGTGGATATCCCAAGAAAAAATTAACTGTTACTGTGATTGCGTCATTACTTATGTAAATATGGACATTTCATTTTGAATTTATGTTTTTCCGTTTTACCAGAATTGCATGTTCCAGTGTGACCCTTCACCAAAATATAGTCGCTTCGTGTCATTCGCCGTAGTTCTTATTGTTACCATTGGTAAGTATGATACCATCCTATACAATAGCGATACCTTCCATTCGGCCATCTAGTGGTTTTACTAAAACGTAGTTATTAGTCTTTTTCGTCTTTTATTCATCAGTTTTGTAAATTCTTTTTTCAACTAACCAATCCTAACAATTTAGTCTCTTCAAATTCTAAGTCGCTGAAATAAATTACAGGTATCATTCAGAGAAGAATTGGTAGCTGAATTAAAATTCATACTAAGCTTCAGCGGAGATACTAAACCGGTTCGTCACAGAGAATCTACTGGCAGTTGTTCAAGTGAATCAAAGGGAGGTGAAGAGAAGAATGAAGGAGATCCGGAATGTCCAGATGGTGATGATAGACCTGATCCATCACCAACCCCACGCTCCGAGAGGTCGAACCATTCTCGTCATACTCTGCAGTTGAGCAGGAGACAAAGCAATGCTGTTCAGATGGCTAAAATGAGAAAATTTAGCTTGAAAAGTGCGTTATAGATTTGGAGGCCAAGGTTTTCTGGTATAACTACCTGGGTACCTAGGATGTTTAGTCAAAACATTTATTTTTTGTCTGCTATAATTCCTTCGTACAGTTCGGTGGCAAATCCTTAGACTGAAGAATAAACACGGGCTTTCCAAATGTATTCGATGTGGACTATCCGCTATGGGTAATAATTAAACCGTAGTCTAATTAGCACGTGTCAAGCTCAAATACTAATTGATACGGTCACGTTCGAATACCTAGGATTATTCTGCAATTTATGTATTTGTTCTGAGTTAAGTTCATTGTATAATTTCACACCCGAATAAATGCGAAAAGAAAAAGTAAACAGTTTTATTTTTGTGTAGGTGGTTACCTACGTGCTGTGTATTTTTACCCGACTACGGCGAAGCAGCTTCGGCGCCCTGTAGAGGACAAAAAGTCATGAACAATTTTTTTTTGTTTATTAGTCTGTTTTTGGTATCTGATGAAAGAGCTTAATTAGCACATTTAAAAAATATAATATATGTCTCACGACTCTGTCCACGTGACGCCCCACTCTAGCGAAAGCGTCACGGCGTTTACCCTCTCCTTAGTACTACAATAATCAATTGAGAGACTATTATCGCTCAACTTTCATAATCTTCGACATATATTTAATAATAATTGGGTTTTAGTTTCATAATTGAATGATATAACTTGCATCTCTAGCAAAACCACAGAACGAAAGGATTTTGTTAAGCTTCGTTTAACTTCATATTTACAACTAATTTCTCTACTTTACTTACTTTTTAGGGTTTTGATCCTATCATAAGAGTAGTCAATTAATTCTATAATAATAATCGTTTATTGGGAACAAAAAACAAACACATTCAAAGAAAAACTATGTAAAACGATGATAGCTGCAATAGTTAAAACTGTGGCGCAGCTACCAACTCCCGATTCATAATGAGAGGGTAGGTTGTTTTAAGACTATTACATAACAAATGTATACTAATATAATATAACATTATAATACTGTACCATTAATATTCGCCCTTTTCTGACCAATGTCTCAAATGACTTGTCCTCAAACTAGTAAATAGTAAGTCAAGTTGTTAATTAGTACGTGGTTTGAGAAATGCGGTGCTGTCTGTCGTTGTAATGTGTCGAGCGTGAGGAGGGTGCGGTAATGAAAGACCTTGATTGAGGACCCGCCACTACTTGGGTCATTCCTTATATTTCAGGACTGTTGACAACGAGCCTTAGAGGAAGAAGGTCGAGATTAAATACCTACTTTTTGGTTTACTTCGGAATTTTTATGTCTTTACTAGCCCCGCGGTTTCACCCACGTAGGTCTCGATCCCGTCAGAATATCGAGATAAAAAGTATCCTATGTCCTATTCCTGGTCATGGTTTACCCATGTGCCAAATTGCATCCAAATCCGTTCAGCCGATTTAGCCTGAAAGCGTAACAAACAAACCAATAAACAAACTGTCAGGATTTGACTGCGTAGGAATTTCATATCTTCAGACTTTCTTTTTTTAAATTAGATATTGGTTTTGATGAAACTATATTATCTGAAAGTGCGAGGAATATTGATTATCTAATAAAATATGACAACTATCTTGTAATGTATGATGGATCAAAAATTTTGATCCATCATACATTACAGATTTTGATTAAAAATATATTCAGTTTATCCAACTATACCTAAATCCTACTAAACTTAAACCCAAGGCAATCCTTATGACTGTACGATACTCGACTGTAAAACGATAATCACAAGTCATATAAAAGGATCCATTCGCTAACAAATTGTAAATTAAACCCAAGATCATGTTTCCCCATAATAATTTATCTACGTAGACCGCAATAACTACATGTAAACTTATAAGTTGGTGTCGGGCAATTTGTTAGGCTAATGGAACCGCAGTGAAAGATGGTGGTCACAGAGGTCGGTCTCACTGACACTGAAATAATGGCCTTATGTATCAAAACTACGTACTTAGAAGTGTCGCTGCTATGAAGAAAATATTTTAGAAAATTCTTGTAAGCTAGCCCGCTAGATACTTCTCTCATGGCGGCACTTGAGAGTAACTCTTGCCAAAAAGATTAGTCTGTCTGTCTATTGGCTCGCTAAGCCTCTTTAAATAGACCAATTCTTATCTTGTGTGTCATAAATCCGACTATTTTCATTCATTTTTCTTTGAGTAAAGAATGGTTTACAGCGATCCCTGCAATTTTTTTAGCAGTTTCAACCCCTTGCCACTCACCTACTGAGGAGGCTGTGCCGATGGGTAGGAAACGACTAAAATCTAACGGACACAAAAATGTGCCAATAAAAATCTATTACCGAATCTGAAAGCAATAACATTTTGTTTTATATTTGAAGGAAAACACTTAAAGTCGTTGAGTCAAGTCTCATTGTTGGATTATTTCGGGAACAGATTATCGTTTGTGATATTTGATTGAACATGCCTTTTTGGTTCCTTGTTCTCGATTTTCTTAATTGCCAATGGAATAATTTTCTTTTTTTTTTCTTTTTGCCTCCTGAAAACAGCCTTGAAGAATAAATCCTAGTCCTAACTTCCTAACTATGTAATATTATAAATGCGGAAGTGAGTTTGTTTATTTGTTTGTTTCGAATTCACGCTAAAACGGTAGAACTGATTTGGATGAAATTTGGCCCATAGGTAAACCTTGACCTGGATAAGGAGATAGGCTACTTTTCATCCTGGATCACAGACTAAGTTCTTTCAGAGCCGCTTGTCATAGGCAATCAGCCATTCTGACGCTAACAAAAGCTAATGCCTGATACATTGAAATTATAATCAAATCGTTATTACAATAACAACAGTCGCTTAAACTATACATTTCCCCCTTTTTGTAGTAAGTCACCCTAAAGAGAAGTTATTGTCTCCACTTATTTGGCTACGAAAATGCGCTCATTAAACCTCTGAAGTCTCTGAGAGTAACAATGGGATTCGTATTAACTTGGACATTAAGCTCATTTATAGAGTTGTCATTAGGTCGAGGTCACTGAATGTCGCCCTCAGATATAATGGACGCATTACGCGAGACCTATTTTTTATCCCGCATGACAATAATCATAAATCCATAAGGCGATGACAAGTGTGGGGAAAACAAGTCGTTAAGTAGCTGCTGGAAAAGATTCTGTTTCAGAAACCACTTTTATAAATGCCAAGAATAAAACGAAGCCAAACATTTTAATCAACATTTATTATAGTTTAACAACAAGTACATAATTTGTTAATAATAAATGATTTCATCTGTCAACAAACAAAAGGTATTACTTTGTGTTAAAAATTCGACTACTTACTTGATTCACCCACCACGAGCTTATGAGACCAAGAGATTAAGAATCCGAAGGAAATTAGTTCTATTCAATGGGTTTACTGAGAGACTGTTTGCAGTTCTCAACAAAGTTAGTTCTGAAAAGGCAATGCATATTATCATGGGTACCCATCTACCAATATAAGATCCAGAAAATCTGAAGAAGTGCAGATTCATCTACACTAAGTATCAATTTAACTATAAGATCGTCGTTTAGCAAACGCTACACTGAGACTGCGCGAGGAATGTCTGGAGCTATGCGAATGATGAGTCCGATGCGTTTCATTTGATCGGATAGAGTGAAGAGAACGTATGTCGTCCTTCCCTTCAGCTTTCGCCAGCTCTTCGAAGCTACCTTCCACGGCGTTTTTCTGAGGACGCTTTACAGGCTTTATATTGCCACTGAACTTTAAGACGAATTTGAGCTCTTCTACTAATTCATATCTGAAGGTTGTCTGTAAGAAATGGAAGCAAGATTAATATCTTTATTATTAGTTTGATCGTTTCGTTAACCGGATTCACAGTTGTTTGAACTTTAAAAAGTAGCCAATGCTGAACAACTGATAGATTCGCAAGAATGAGCGTTGAAATACCTGTTTAACCTAATTATAGCGACATGTTTCGTTGTATGATCTATAAATATATATATATATATCTAAATAATATTATATATTTTTGTGTGAGCTCCAATGCTACCAAATGTTTATGAATTAGATATCACAGTATTATCATTAGATAGTCAGTGTACTCACGCTATATTTGACAGATCTCTTGAACACCCCCCACAGCATATCTATGATGGACATGAATATTCCAAACAGGCAGCCGACGCCGAGCACCACAAACGCACCCAGCATGTTTTTCATACCCAACTGTTTCTGTTCCTCGTCACGTTTCTCCTATTATAATACATGTGTGTTTATTACATTATTATATTCTTTGGCATATTGTCCATTTTATTTTATAAGTTTACACTGAATTTGTCTTTTCACTACTACTACTTAAGGGCTTGACGCAAAACTAGCAGAAATGCTAAAAGTTTTTGCAGTGAAAACTTCTTTAGGCGCGTTGAGCACTTTTTGGGTGAGCAAAAATCATGAAACTCGCGTCATCGTCACGCTTGAAGTGATTTGTTTTTAGCGCCATCTACCGTCTACCGTTTGAATTACGTTGAGGTTACGCATTGTTGCTTAGTTTTCACTTCTATCGGCAGTCTCCAAAGACTGCCCCGTATGTTGTTTTTTGTTTTTGTTAAGAACCCAAGTTGTTGTTAGTTTGTTTTTGTTCGTTTTAAGCAATAGAAATATGAAATATGTTCGCCTGTCTGTCAGCTGCTGTTTGTGTACGTATATCAGTTTTATGTGTTCTAATTCGATAATAATTATTAAGGCTTAGTTTAATTAGTTACCCCGCACTTTCCACCGCCTCTTTTCTCCTTCCACCATATATTTCTCATTTTTTCAATTTCCCCATTTTCCTTCATGTGTAGCAATGCGTCATCTATATATTTCTTGTATGGCGATTCTACAAATACAAACATGGAAATATTAATATCGAATGATTAAAAATTAACCAAATAATGGGATGGACTGTGTGAAAGATGATATGGCTAGAAAGGGGACGACTACCGAGATTACGACTAATAGAGATGTATTGAAGAAAAAGACATGTTGCGCCGACCACAAATACATTGGGATAAGAGCAAGAGAATAATGACAATGAAAAACTGAGTATATTAAAAAAAAATTAAAGCATTTATACTCTTCTTCATTCCGATGCCATAACTCTTGGAGTCGAGTAACCCGCCGACTTGCAGTAAGTCACAATGTCTTTCTATATAATATTCTAGGGACGTTGATTCCATGAAAAAGGCATACTGCTGGTTTTCAGCCCTGAAAAAGTGAACATTTTATGTATTGAGAGCTTTGAAGCTGATGAAAATATTTAAATTTAGCATAAATCGAGTAAATTGTATTTTAAATGATTTTGTGAAACTAGCGACCAGTTGCTGCTTCGCGCGGTTTCCACGACTTGACAAAACATCGAGATTTCTTAATTATATTTGTAAGTTTAATATTCCGGAACAAATTTTCTAAATTATGGTGAAAAACCACATCAATATGAAAAGCGATATTAATATTATTATATGTATAGATGATTTTATGTATACATAGGTGTTTCAGGTTATAGGAACTAACATTGCGACTCCTATGTCGTTCTCTGCGACGAGCCAACCGCGTTGCACCATTTTCTTGTACATTCCCTGATATGTTGGATTTGTGGAAAACTGTAAGAAATTTTAAGTAGTTTAGAATAACTGATGGAAGGATTGATGATGACGTCATGCAAGTAATACAAAACTTTTTCATTATCTATATCTATCAATTGCCGTGTCTTGCAAAAACTCGAAAATGGCTTGATCGATTGTGATCCTTTATTGATCAATATAATATGAATAATAGTTATTTATGCAACTGTATATAATAAGGGGTATTAAAACACGATAATAGTATCACATTTAAGTGTTTTACTTAATTATTTACAGTTGCATACAAGACTTTATCTACACCCATTATATGAAGCTTCTATAAAAGGTTCTTTGCAATACTAATATCGAACAAAAATAGCGAGATACGACGTGAATTCGATCTTTTTAGAATTCAAAGAACCTTTAAGTTTTTTTTTTATTACTTCGTTTTGTTAGTGAAACGCGCGTGCTCAACTCATTTAAAAAAAAAGAACAATGTCTTATTGATGTTTTTTTTTAAATGAGTTGCATTATAAAATTTAGTACCTACAACATTATAACACTCGTTTGGATGATATTAAGGTTACTATGACACTGGTTGGCAATAAACCAACTGTTTCAGAAACTTATATTAAGGATTCATAGCATTGGTGTAGATAAAAACAATTACATGCATATTCCCTAATTGAAAAATAAAAACCTCAAAAAACTGTTTGGTGGATCCCAGTCTCTTGGCTCCATAGGAAATTGCCTTGTGTTTGTAGAGCTCTTCAACCGTATTAAAAGGCAAAACATTTTTCTCGACAGTAAGGAAGGCGACCAATGTACCGACGTACGATGCTACCATCACCATGGTGAAGAACCACCACACACTAGTGATCATACGCGGAGCTAAGGCACTGTAAACAAATACTTTGCGTTACGTTTTCTTCATTTCATAAGTATACAGATAGTATATACACATACACACACACACACACATAAATAAATAAATAACATGAAGGCTGTATTCCCCGAAGTGTTGGACAGGAGTAGACTACATAAAGTACATACACAAAAAGAAAATACATTAACCAAGAAACGCTTACTGCACATACAGCTCCGTATAGTACGACAAAAAATTATGTATACAATCTTATAGTTTAGCAAATCAAATGTACCAAATGTAATGACGCAAACCTACCTCCTCCAAACTTATATTTTTTTAACTCAAAAGCAATTGAAATATCGTATCACTATGTACATATTTGTCTGTGTGTACATAAATAATAAAATAAACCTAAATAACCTCTCAAAATACTATATTATTTACTCACATTGGTGCAATTTCAGAACCCTGCTGCATAACAGAACCAATAATCAGCCACACAGAGTTGGCGAAACTGAACTGATTGCTAAGTTCCTCGGGAGACTCAATACAGGGTACCGGATTCTGCCATTCCTTGTTAGATATACGACCAACGAAGATCATCGTCACACCCAGAGCCAACTGGATCAGCATCATGTAGTACCACACCTGATTACATTGATAGAATTATGCTATAGGCTAGGAACAAAACGGCGGAAGGAAATTAATGAAAATTAGAAGTCTCCGCGAGTTGTTTTGCTGACTCACCTGCATAAGCATAATTATTATGCTAAGTCGGAATTAAAGTAACTTGTGTTACCCAAAAAACCTAAAGAAAAGTCTTTGTCAAACAAGAAATGGTGAGGAAGAATAATTTAAAGTAGAAATAATTGTAAAGAATTTGAAGAGTCAAGTTCTTATGAGACATCATGATCATCATCATTTGCCTAGCTAGCTTCCCCTTTAGGTAAAACGATACCCATTGTTCAGACTGGTTGTCAGACTTTAAAGTACCTATTTTGATAAAATCACGTAGAGACAAAATATAAATATAGTCCATATAAAATACCTCCTTAGAGAAGACAGCCATGAAGGAGAACATCTCCGGTGGCTGCTTACTGGGCTGCTTGTAAAGGATACCGATACCGAGAGTCATGAATGGCGTGGAGAAATCGATGCCGGTCTGTCGCACCGCCGTCATCGTGAAGTCGCATATGGCTAGGTCGGCTTTCTACAACATTATAGTAAAATAAGTTACAGTGTTTCTTAATACGAGATGATACTAGAAGTCCAATTCAATTCCCGTAATTAAAAACGTTCAAAATCTCGTCTCGTAGATTGAGGCTGAGATTACAATGCAATGTTCTTAAAAATAGGTGAATTGATTTTTAATGCATAATTTATAACCGAGATTGATCAGTTTTGTACACATTGGACCTTCTTTCGGCGCAGAACAAATTTTTGGCATTAAGTTCTGGCTGTTAGGTTAGGTTAGGATTTATGTTTCCCACAATACATAATATAGAAGAAATTGCTAGTGTCTGGCTTAGGTTTTAGGGTTTAGGAAAACCCGTATTAATCCAAAGACAAACGGAAAATGTTTTGCTACAATATAAAAGAAAATTTACCTATTTTAATAACATACAAAACTATGATAAATACGCTTTGTACCTACTTGTTACATAGTAATCTGTGAACAATTTTGAACCATAATGTATGGGGTGTAACCATAATGTAAGGTATTAGGGTGTTTATAATATCGTTCGGATTTCATCACGCATGCGGGATTGCCTCGCCCCGCGTCCCGCGTGCGTCCTCCACGCATTACAATAAATATTTGTATGAAAAGGACATTTGCTGGGTTTACTAAGTTATAACCTAATTAAGTTTATTACTTACCTCTTCTATCAGTTGTAAGGCCATTCCACTCCAGCCAGTTTCGGTTAGAGTACCATAATTATTCTCAACATCGAATTCGTAACTGAATCCTAAGATTTCACTCAGCCTTTCAATTATATCAATCGTGAACCCTTCATATCGATCATTACCTTCTAGTTTTTTGTGAGATTCTTTTAGGTAACCGTATGGTGGTGCAGCCTGGTGAAAAATAAAAACAAAAATTCGGCTTAGAATCAACACTTTATGAACGTTAACATTAAAGCCAGCCCTCCAAAAACGCCCGCCCTTCACCACTTCCTAGTGCTGCGAAATAGTTAAAGCCAAGGTAAAATGGTATGCAACGAATTTAAAAGAATGAAGAAAGAATTAACCCTGGATGGATGAAATGGCGGCAGGTCACGGGAACAATCTGCTACTCCCGCATCTCCCTAAAACTTAAGGTGAAGATATATGAAATAATAGTTAGACCTGCTGTCTTGTATGGATCAGAATTTTGGGCCACAAGAGGGATGAATGAAAGTCAATTGCATGCAGCTTAGATTAGAATGCTAAGAGGGATGTGTGGTGTTACATGAATGCATAGAATTAGAAATGAGTCCATATGAGGAAGTCTAAAAGTGGTACTGGTGACTGAAAAGTTGTGCAGAAATCGGTTGTCATGGTATGGGCACGTGATGCGGAGGAATTATGAAAATGTCGTGAGGAAAGTTTTGAGTATGAATGTCGATGGCTATAAGAGTATGGGAAGACACAAAGAAGCGATGGATGGACTGTGTGAAAGATGATATGTCTAGAAAGGGGGTGACTACCGAGATGAAGGCTAATAGAGAAATAAGTATGGAAGAAAGAGACATGTTACGCCGACCACAAATAAATTGGGATAAGGGCAGGAGAATGGTGATGATGATGATGATGAATGATGAAAGAAAATGGGCACTGAGGTGCTGCAAGGAAAATAAGGCCAGAACATTAAAAAAAATATGACTATTTTAGTTTGGGTTGTATGTACTAAAATTACTAATACAGAAGACTTACCGTTGCTATAAGTACTCTCAATGATTTGTTCCTCATTGCTGATTCTTGTGTAATTTCTGCATCAGCGACAAACGGCCTTTCTATTTTTAATTTGTTGTTTTTCCATGATCCTATCTAAATGGAAATAATTCGTTTATGACATTTGTGGTAATGCTGTATATCAGTTTAGCTTTTAATTTTTAGTTCGTATTTTATTTTTGAAAAACTTAAGGTAATTTGTGTTTATAGAATGACATTATTTTGTTCTTCATCGATATAATATTTAATAAATAATCACTGCTCTACATAACTACTGACTTCGACAAAAACGGGACGCCAGTCAATGTACTTACTGTTTGATTGCCAGCTGAAGTTAATTCTAGTATATCGAAAGTGACATCCGTACGCTGTCCCAACCCGTCGAATATCAATGATCTTGTAATTCCATACACCTTGTTCTGTAACAAGTCAAAAATTACTTTTAAGAACGCTAACAATCGTCTCAGAGCATCGTTTGAAAGAATTTGTAGGTACTGACTGTGTCGTAGTATCTTGGGGGCAAGCCTATTGCATTGTCACTGAAAGTACCCAATGCGTAGTCATCGTAGAATTATTTCTTGGGAACTCATTTTAAACGGTGGACGACATTTAATAACGTCACTTTTGCGAGCCCCAAGGTGCTATAATGTACAATTAATTTCGTAAAAAGAAACTTAGGTAGTAAGGCTCGCTTGCACAACAAATCGCTAAAAAACGTATTTATTTAAACATCGCTCTGTTTCTGATCAGCAGAGATCTGATCTGTAGCAGACACAGAATGATGTGTTAAATATGTTTAGCGCTAAACGCATTTAATGATTTGTGGCGCAAGCGGGCCTAACTATAGGTACTTACTGTCTTCATAAAATTTAGGAGAGTAGATCCGTAATCCCAGGCTTTATAATTTTCGCAGCTCAGTGTTTCAGCTTCCACGTTTACTTTCTTGATGGCTGCGGCGAATACTTCCACCGCATCGTGTATGAGCAGTAGTTGTGTTTTAAGTTCCTCCGGTTCTAGAGTCATCCCGGTTTCTTGGTTAAACGTAGTCGTAAAGTTCCATAATTTCTCATTGTCTTTGTTTTGTAGTTCTACTATACGAAATCCTGAAAAACATGGCTAAATTAAGTTTTCTTATTCGGGATTTCAAAAAATCTTCCAAAATTTTCAGCAGATCTTGCTTTATACTTTATTTTTAATAATAATCTGTCCTACGTAAAATAATTTCCATCGACCAAAATCATTATTGCCGTAAAATTGAAATGTGACAAAATAAGTAAAAAAACGAGTGAGGCATTTTTTAACATCTGAATTATGTAGTTATACTCACACAATAAAACTCACCGGTCATATTAACCCCGCCGTATTGGTATCGACTCATGTCCAGGGTGAAGAGGTCGGGCGACACGAAGATGTACGAATGCTCTTCGGCCATCATGCCCACCTGTTGTGCGTGGAGCAACATCTGTTCCAAGTTCTTAGACGGACAGTCTACCACGAAATTCGTGTAGCCGTTGTGTTTAGCATCTATTAGGACTTCCCTGAAACGTGAAAAAATATTCAACTAGTATTTATTTAATACCAAAACTAAAAATTACATAGACACCTTTAGACAGAAGATGGACGGTGTGGCTTGACACATTCCTATAACTATATCTACAAGGCATTCTACATTTTTCTGCTTAGACCGTATATTTCAAATACGTAGTAATGAGCCTTTATAGATATTCCAAACTAAAAAATAAATATAGATACTTCATGAAACCTATTTCTGATTTATTGCACACGTTGGAAACCACATCTTCCTTAGGTAGGTATACCAGAATTTAAGAGATCTGACTGTTTTTTTCGTGCTCTCTTTATAGTTTAACAAGTAGGAGTATAAAAGGACGCCCATTTTAGAAAAATAAACGCTGTAACACGGCGCAGCTTGCCGAGTGACGCCCACACTTTACGAATACAAAGAGAGAGAGAGAGATTATTTTATGTTTTTCAAATCAAACGCAAACTGTCTAGCCAAGTCTGAATCCTCGCATAAACTTATATGAACGTACGTCGTACGTGTAAGACTATCATGAACCTATTTGTATCGGTGTATCATCGACCTGTGTAATGTACTCGTGATGTGTCGTATGTAAAGTTTAGTGGGAGAAAGATGTTTTTTTTTGTTTCTGGAGAAAATCCTAGACTGCTTTGTTGGCAAACAAGCTGACAGTTTGTCTGATCACCATTACCATGTGATGACCATCAGAAAAATTGCGTGATTTGTGCTATCCGAGAGCCAAGGTCTCATGTGCCTGTGATTTCACGGGCACTAATCCTAGGTATGGTGGAAGTACTTTCCGGGGCGAACTTATTTTCAAACTATTGGTTAAACAGAAAGGTTACCTGTAGTCATCGCCGCTGAGTTCTCTCAATGTGACAACGTACGGGTAAGTGTCATTGCCCATCTGCAACAGCTCACTCACGCGCAGGAGACTGTGTCCCTTCACGTACAGTAACGTGAAGTTTCGCCATTCCTTGTGCAGTATCAACTTTTCTAAAACCTGGAAAATTATGAGATACAACAATCAATATTTTGAGCGTATTTTGTTTCTGTAAGCTTATTCTTACGTAACTTTCTTTCCGGACCCAATATTATTCCTGTCTTGCTGAAAACTAGTCAAGGAACTGTACAATTCGTTTTTATGTAGTTTGAAACTTTTATAGAACAACAGGATCCAGGTAGTCTAGGTAGATGCTCGTCTACAAATCTACGTAATTCAGAACTCTGTAGTCTCTAGTCTGTAGCTTTATACAATCCGCCCTATTGGCTTTAGGTATATAGATAAATATATATCCATCATAAAATAATATAATATCACACCTGTAGGCACAAGTGTTCTTACCTATTAGTACACCCACATTTTTTCAGTCAATCATGAGATAGACAAATTTTATGCACTTGCAATTTTAATACGTAGGCATACACAGTAAGTGTTGTAAGTATAGAAAATTTAGTGAAGGGGCGTGCAATTTGAAATTAGACGATGTCTATCACAGATAATAATCCTAAATTTTCAGTTCATCCATAAATTTAAAGGTCACTCCTATGTAATAAAATGTAAATGTACCTAATATGAAAAGGAAATATAAATGTCATCCAAAAAATATGGCTAGGCATAAAAAGGTCTCCCTAGAGTTATTACGTATATCAAAAGACACGAGTAAGGAAATGCTTTCACGGAGAAATAGAATTTGGTAACACCTGTGTGTGGTGACAAAAGTATTAGTTCCTTTTTTGTAAGAGCTTAGAGGTATCAATCTTTTATATTTTCAGTATGATCTAACTACCTACTGCAAAAAAAATTACATCGGTCTCACATGTATTATTTCAACATGAATGATGTAACCAATATTTTGATTTAAAAGAGTGTCCTTGGAGTTTCTTGCCTGTTCTTCTCCATAGGAACCTACTATGCTTTGGAAACCCCTTGAAATATATAAAATGGTTTTAGTTTGACTGCATCTTAACTTAATACGCAAACTATAATAACAAAAAAACAAAACACAAAGATTACTATATATTATGTACCCGATGAACTGACCTAACAAAGTTTGTTCGTTTCTGATTGCTTGAAATATTTATCTGCAGCTACGGAGAGGATTCCAGTGTGTTGTAATATTGATCACTTATGCCTGCCTCACAGCTCTGTCTATCAATTAACATTTGAACTATTGGTAGGAAAAGATATAACATAACATCACGCCTTGTTTCCTCGAAGGATTGGGCAGAGGTATAACTGTAGCAGGTAACACCCACATTTTGGCAGTTATGTTTAAGTCCCATGTAATAGCGGGCGACACTTTTGCCTAAAACCGGGCAAAATCTAGACTCCGGGCTGCTAACGAGAAATTCCAGATAGAAAAACCCAAAAACACTTTGCCTGACCCGGGAATCGAACCCAGGACCTCATGCTCAGCAGTAGCGCTTGCGGCCACAGACCAACGAGGTAGTCGAAAAGATCTTACTTACTCTACTAATATTTATACAAACCATCACAAACATAAAGAAAGGGATGTGATTGTACCTATTACCAATCCATAATCAGTCCTATAATTAATTATGTCTCTAACTCCAGCCACAGTAGCAATTCCTTTAAAAGCAGTTCATTTCCTGAATCCCAGCTGTCATTAGCAATTCTTCTAATTTGACATAAAAGCAATTCCTGATTTTTGGACCATTTTATAAATCTCCAAAAACTTTCAAATAGATGAAATAATTCGTAATACGAATTACAAGGCAGATCATATTATGAATTGTCAATTTGTGACATCTTACGATGATTCATATTATGATTCTGCTGTCCACACACGTAGAAAAAAAATCCTAAACTTCTGAGGAGAAAAAGAAGCGAGTGGTATATTTATTATGAGACACTTAATTTTGTTTAGGATATAAATGTAAACTGCGGAAAGCGTTTCAGTTTTGTCTTATAAGGCAAAGCTTCCGCAAAATTACGATTTCGAACGAACAGAGAAGCGAACATAAAACAGCTGCTGGCTATCATTTCACACGAGTTACAAGAATAAATTAGTTATTGTTCTTCAAACTAAGTTTGTATACCGCAGTGGCGTAGATACTTGTGGCATAGGAGTGAGCCACTTAGGTTTGTATCAAAATGTACGACTATTACGATACTGAAACTTTATTTACCCGGTAAAAGATACAATACACCAACATTTTAATAAAAAACAAACACGGTAGGCACGTACTTATTTCGGTGCTGAAAACGCGCCTACAGAATCAATCTGCCTAGCCTTTCCCAACTACGTTGGGGTCAGTTTCCAGTCTAACTGGATAGAGTTGGAGACCAGTATATTTCATGGAGCGACCGCCTATTTGACCTCCACAACCGAGTTACTGAGTAACACGATACCCCTTGGTAAATCTACAGAATTAAACTCCTACCTATCACAGCACTGTTCCGTGTTTTATTTTACTTTGACTAAGCTTTTGTTTACTTTTAAGCTTACAAATATTTCATTTTAATGGTATAAAGTTTCTATTTCGCGAAATTATTACGAGATGTTATGAGGGTTTTGAACAAAAGCTGTTTTAATATTTTATTTTAAATAGCAATGGTATTATGGTTATTATTTCGTAGAATTCTACATTCGAAAGAAACTATCTCTATTAATGGTTTTTCATATTACCTAATTTTAAAACAAATGGCCAGTTCTTTCTTCTCAGATTCTTCAAAAATTGCTTGGCGACGTAAAAAGTTTCTATACATTATTATTCAAAATACATGCAACTTTGTCACTAAAAATGAAATGAAAAACCATTTTTTTTAAGAAAATAAAAAAATAAACTTAATGGTATCTCGTGATTTTTTTTAAGCTTGCATGGCCAGTTAGCACCTAACGTTGAAAAAAAAAGGTCGAATGAAAAATGATAAAATGAAATGATATCCAACTTTAGTAAAATTCTGAAAATGGTTTCAGTTCTGTAAAGGTGCAGTAAGTTGTAAAAACGGCTGGACCAGCTTATTTCTTAAATCAGACGAGTCTTTTGTGTTTGGCTTTGGACATGCATTTACAGATTTGGACATATTATTATAACGTGTTAAATAAATTCATAAAACCTTACCATATTATAAGCAGAAGGGCTGGGGTACATGTTCAGGACGGACCATTCGTCATTACAGTGATCGTTGTGCTGTATACTGACATGGGGCAGTTCTAGCATGTCACATAGTGCCTGGATGTTCTCGCTGGCTCGCCCACCAGTCCCATCTATAATGCCGATCACGCCTTCCTAGAATTTAGATAGGTAATTCTTTTAGTTTTAAGAAAAATGTTTGTAGAAAGAAAATGACTTTGAACCCTTGTGGTTCAATATTACTTCCGTCAAGCAGATTGCATAGACAATATTTTTGTAAAATTTTTGGGTTGTAATATTTTTATTCCGGTGACGTATTTGATATAAAACATTTTTGGGTTCAATAGAAGTAGGAACTCATATAAGAATATAATGCAAACAAATTCATTGGACCTTGTATAACCACACGAAGCAGACCAATCAACATAACGGAAAACACGGAACTTTTTCTGTTTTGGATGATTTTTTCTTCCCTGTAAATATAATCATAGCCTAAAGGTCCCGCCATAATCCTATTTCTTTTAGTTTTCGTTTCCCGCATGCAGGAAAAAGCTATGAATACTATGAATTCTGTTTTCTTATTCATTTTTTATCATTTCAGATACCTACATAAATAAATGCCTATTGTTAACAAAAAATTACTTCGACTATAAATACAGATAACTAAAGTCAATTAGATACTTACAAATCTACATACCTAATTAAAAATACACTCAATTGTTTTAAATAAAACCCAAATACACTTTTAAAGAGCTCGTAAAATAGTAGGTATCATGCGTTTTATACTAAAAGATGAAATTCAATTTGAATCTTAGATGAACACAAAGAAAGTTTGGCGTTCTGAACCCGAATTATCCCAAACCATGTAAAATAGGTGGGCAATGAAAAAGAAAAGAACAATTGGAAAAAGTCGTAAAAAAGTTGCGTTTTACAGACAGATCAATGATCAAAACTGAAAAGATAGAAGCAAAGAAAATTTAAAAAAGGAATCCATATCAATCGCAGGATCACATTATTCTTCCACGCGAGTAAATTCAAATTGAATGAGCAGATGTGGTTAATTTCAATGAATTTTAATGGCAATTAATTTAAGTTTGCTGTTGGACTCATTTTGAGTTTCATTTAAGTACCTTCTTTCATTTGTGTATGTCTAGTTTTAGAGCAACTATTATCTATAACCTCTTTTATATTGTTCTGGGGGCCTAAACCGGCCACATTAGCAATTCCTCTAACACCAGTTCGTTTCCTGAATCCCAGCTGTCATTAGCAATTCCTCTAATTTGATATAAAAGCAATTCATAATTTGGGACCATTTTACGAATCTCTATAGAAAACTGTCAAACAGATAAATTATTTCGTAAAATGAATTTCACGCAGATCATATTATGAATTTTACGTCATGATTCTGCTAAAGTGACCGTTTTAAGCCCCAGTACAACTGTATGTGTTTATACATAGTAATTCCTACATACCTCCGCCAGTTCGCATACATATTTGCTTATTTCCAGAACTTCTCCTCTTACGGATACTTCCTTTATGGAGGTCCTGAAATTAAAACTTTTCGCGCTCACATCCAGAGCCACTTTCATGTCATCGGCGTCTTTGTAAAATATTCCTCCTGAAACATAGAAATTACCTACATATAAATAACCTATTACTTTTTTAAGGAAAGATACATGAACAATTACTAAGGACTTTCTCTAATAATTATAATTATGTAAGATAAGTAATGCCTGTATCCTTTGCTTATATCTCTGAGTATTTTGTTGGCTATGAGCAATGAGCCATAATAAGAATAAAAGCTGGAAACGCGTGGAAATTACCAGAGTTTTAAAATTGACTCAACTTCAACCTAGCAAATTCAATAAGTCATGTCCACAACTAATTAATAGAACAATAAGTTTCGAACTAACCGATTATAGGTCCTTCTTTCTCTTCTTGTGCTAAAACACATTGTGATAACAACACCAAGACAAACGGAACCAACACATACATATTTAAAAAAATATGTCACAACCACATCATTTTAAAATAAACACAATCACGAAAAATCACAACACAACACTGTCATCGTATCACGTTTCCGCGTTTGCACAAACTTTACAGACTATAAAAGTAAATGAGTTTACAGTTTACAGCTTAACACTCTAATTGCGTTAAACTTTACAGTTAATCAGTGTTTTAAAACATTGTCGTAATAAACGTTCAAAGTTTGGGCGGTGTGTCGCTAATGTGTTTAGATTGGTATTGGACGGGCGCACGGCGCGCGCGACACGCTGCTTCAGAAATAATCCCGCGCCTATATTTAGGACGGGTTTTCCACAAAACGACATACTTTATCGCGATGCCGTCTGTCTCGGTCTGGAGCGATGTCGCGAAAACCGATTTACGAACAAAAAGCATTGCTTTTTTGAGCTTCTTCTCTTTTATCTTTTGGCGATCTTATACGAAGTTTAGAATGATTTTTTTGCAGAAGTATAGAATAAAAAAGATTGGGAACTATACAAATATAATAACAGGTGTGTAATAATAGTGACTTGTGAGATTTTTCCGTGCTCAATCTCTAGATCATACCTACTTGATTAGTCAAGTTGTAAAGACAATTTTCTCTCCTTATCTCAAAGGAACAGATAGACATTTCGAATATAGACTTCGTAATTACGGACCTATTTATTGTAGCACTTCGACTAAATAGAGCAATCTAACATTAAAATCCCTATCATAATCAACATTAATAATTGAACTATTTAGTACATGCATCGAGATTTGGGAATAACCACATAATCGTGAAACGACAAGAATCATAATGAAAATGACCATTCAGCTTGATAGCTAACATAGTTTCAGCAATATGTTCGTCCATACACTTCAGATTGAAAGCAATTTACTAAATCGGACAAAGGGAATTTATAAACAATATCGGCTTAGCATCGCGTATTATTCGGACTATTAGAAAGATTAAAGGGCTTTTACTTTATGACAAAATACGCTTAGCATTACATTAATTTTTTTTTTTTTTTCCTCTCAGTTTTTTGTAAAGGAAACCTGTCAGTCAGAGAATCAGTCATTAAGCCTCCCGCAGACAGGCGCGACGTAACGTTGCGACACAATTCTGGTAGAACAATTTCCATTAAGTTTTCATAGAAATTGTTCTACTAGAATAGCGTCGCGCCCCTTTGTGACATTAGACTCTGTATTGTTATAAAAAGCAAGCAAGTCTTCTTGTTGTTTATGATATTTACATTATTGTTAATGATACATACATAAGTACCTACAATCCTACATAAACATATTTTTCCAGAAGTAGTAACAAAAAAAAGATAAATTTAATATTTTACTAGAAATTGTATCGTCAAAGAAGAAAGTTATCTTTAAACACTATAAACGTTTCATCGAACTTCTGACAGGTAAACTCTACGATTCTACGTGTAAAAGGTTTGCACTTAGTAGAAACTAGGTCGCCATAACACGTCTATAAGGAAAAACGCGTAGTGGACCCAGTTAACTGAACCCCGAATCCAATTGTTCAACATTTCGTGCAGATTATTTGGTATGCACGAGAGTGCCGACCATTGAATGACAGACGTGCCGTATGTGCCTTAGGAAGAAGACAGACTTGCTTTTGTAATGAAGAAAAGTCGCAAGTTCAGAAATGCGATTCTTATTTGACATACAGGGCAAGGATGTGAAGCCATGGTTTTATTTTGCAAATTAAATTATAGTAACAATTTGATTAAAATACATAAACAAACCATTCTAAACACTAAAAACTGGTGAAAAAGGTATAAAGAAATGTAAAGGTAAATCCAATATTAAATTCAGCCATAGTTATGCATTATCACGGCTGTAAAAACTTAAATAAACATTGGTTTATTAACTTTGATAGCAAATTTCGTCGCACGCTACGAAAAGTCGTTCGCATGGTTTGATCCTAAACAAACACCAAATGGAAATGTACAATGGCGAGATCGATGAAAACCAATAAAATGTTTACGAGCATGATTTCCAAACTTCTGTTTATAAGTGAACCTATTGCTAAATACAATCTGGATATTGCAATAAACAACTGTAAATTCAAACTAATTTTGTACAAGGACTGAAAAGTGAAAACGATTGAAGCTGTTTAAACTCCAAAATTGTTCGTTTAATGTTTTCATTTTCTGAAATTTATTTATTTAAACTCTAGCTCATTTGTTTAAGCAACCAGTTCAGTGACATTAAAACTCGGTATGAACTTTAGCTATGACCACCTTTTAGACTTATTTATTTTATAATAAACTAGCTGCGCCCCACGGTTTCACCCGCATAGGACTCGATACCGTCTGAATATCGGGATAAAAGGCATCCTATGTCCTTCTCCAGGTCTACCCATGTGTCAAATTTTATCCAAATCCGTTCAGCCGTTTTAGCGTGAAAGCGTACCTAACAAACAAAAAACTGACATTCGCATTTATAATAGAAAATAGATAGATAGAATACTTTTATTTTCAGACAGAGTCCAGTCCATATTAGTTAGGATTCGCCACTTCGCCGCAAAATATTATTAAGGAAAACAGACAGCGATATCTTGTGTACAGACGCTCAATTTGATGGGTAAACAAGATACGCAGACCGAAAGTATTTGGATGTTCGCGTCTTAACTTACATTTAATTTTGTATTATTTTTCAAACGCTGTCTTGTATTTTTTGGGTAAAATCAATTTGTTGTACTAAATCGTGAAAGAAATTGTTTATTTTCAGGTGAATTGCGTTTGTATTAAAGCAAACGGTCGATAAACGTAGAATGGAATAAGATATTTGGTAGTAAAGCAATTGATGGCAGCAACTTGAGTCGTCAATAATAGCAGTGATAGCCTATAGAGACTGTATAGACCGTCGGACTGCCAAGTCATGGTGTCGAGTTGGAACCCAAGTCACGGACCTCTGATTTAGCGGATTTATATGCGTATTGTACTCGTATAATTGTCACTTGCTTCAAAAACGGTCTGAAGGAAAACATCTTGAGGAAACAGGAATGACAATTTTTTTTTTTTTTTTAGGGATGGAAATCCTCCAATGACTTCTCCCGCTCTGGGCGGAGCGGAAGGGCGTGTCAGACTTTTACTGACCACCCGTGTTCCTTCAGTTGCCTGTTGCCAAGGTCCCGGTATCCCTTTCGGACTTTCCCGCAACCCTGCCAGGAAACCGGCATGCCTGAGAGATATTTCTCAACGGCATGTCAGAGTCAGAGGCTAGTAGTAAACTCTGACACCAGGTTAGTCACAACGAAAAAGAAAAGAAGACTTCAGTCGTTTGGCTTAAAATCATTTGGACACTGGCAAATGGCATCAGGAAAAATGGACACCAGGGACCGAAACGAAAAATCGGAAAATAATAGGCAAAAACTGAACGAGGAAAAGTAATTTAAATACTCAGGGGACTGTCATGCAGTGTAGGATCCCTGACTCAGCATAAAATGGACAAGAAACGAGATAGAAGCCAATATGAATGATAATAATTATTTTTATTGGTAGGTCCCGTAAGGAGTAAGGAGACAACGTTATCTTAGGAATTATACCTACATACTTAAATTGTAACTGCAGGGATGATTCACACAATGTTTGAACCATATTCATTTCAAATGAATTTTCCTTTAAAATGTAAAGTTGATCAAAGTTTCGGAAGTAAAATGGAAACATGAAATGGCAAGAATTTTGCCGTTCGGATTGTACATTAGTGTATTAAGGTCAAGATATAGGACCACAGAGTGAGCATCTTGCGTGGGACCGTTCAATTGAATTTCTAGAGAAGCGCTCCCACTTAAAAGCGTGGAGGTTTTAATATCTTTTCAAAACGTTAATTTATATCTGAGTAAATAATATCTCCTGTATTCTGCTTTGGAATTACGGCAGGTCTTTGTTAGTACTACTACATAATTAAATGTAAAAACTTAACTTAAAATAAATAAATTCTTGGTCGTTAATTATTTTAGCTTTAATTTAATACTTTTTAATCTTAAAAATACTTATTAAAAAGTATTTTTAAGAAATAGTAGGTACTACGTTTATGAACTTTTTAATATAATCCGAACATTGCTGTAACAATGAATTAGGGTACTTACCTTCTTGAAATTATTCAATAAAACAAGGTTAAGTAGTTCCTTTATGAAAATATTTTCATAAGAAAAATAAAATGTCTATTTCCGTTTAAGAATTGTTCGTAAAAGACAAGTTTGTCCTTAATAAAATTAATAACGGTAGAACAGGGCAGTAAAATTATAATTATTATTCATCGGCATGCCTATCCCAAAAAATAATAAAGGAAGCCATTTAGCCGGAAGAAAAGAAAATTGAAAAGCTTAATGGAGACAAAATCATTCCTGTTACCAACCAGCAGGCTGCCCAGGTGGTTTATGTTCGTAACATAATGTCTTTTATTTCTAACTTCATAATTAATAAAAATATTGGTTGGGCGCTGAAGCCTGTGACCATTTAGGTACTACAAAAATCTCACAACTAGGCTCAGAAATGGACATAAGTATTTGAGGATTAGGAACATGTTCCTACCTAAAAAAGAGGATCTGTTGGTTGATCCGTTATTGCCCTCAGTTGCTGATCGCAGTCAGCTGTTATAAAT
The DNA here is from genome assembly GCA_947363905.1 of Lithophane semibrunnea. Classification (NCBI taxonomy): domain Eukaryota; kingdom Metazoa; phylum Arthropoda; class Insecta; order Lepidoptera; family Noctuidae; genus Lithophane; species Lithophane semibrunnea. Next base: position 9,343,844 of record OX376197.1, on the reverse strand, counting down.
GTTACCAGTTGATTCCATACTTCTGACATTCACCATTTTGACAAAAACGTAGGTATCTTGGGCCAATTTTAAACAAAAAAAAAAGAAAACAATGTGCCTATTAGTCACCTGTCACGACATTCAAAACTCCTTTCAAAAGCCAAATGCACAAACCACCTTATTAGACCTGGCACATTACCAACCATAAACAACATAATCTTAACACAGCAAAAAATATGAAACCTTTGATTACCGCCCTTTTTTACTCCTGGGAGCCAAACGGCCACTTACCACTAATCGGTACAAATACTTACGTGTCTGAGTAGCGCAATAATTCAATACTCGACTCCACTACTTATCTAAACTACCATTAGTGGGAAAACGCTAGACAGCGAGGCTACGGGGTTAAATACTTCAGGATGTACAGTACCTTTCGCACCTTTTAGGGCCGTCGGATTGGCTAATGGAAGTCGGAGATGATGAGTTCCTGCAGTATCCTTATTTCTCAAATTAGGTAATTGATGTCTCCAAAAGCTAACATCAGTCACTGCTATCTTTTATGTATACAATGAGTATCGCCTATCTTTTCATTAGGTCTTCATGAAACTGCTAATGACCAAGCGTCCTCTATTCTGATAGTGAGAAATAGGTACCGACCACTGCAAGTCGCACTTACTGTACTTGCATCTCAATAATAACTTCGAAGTGCGCCCATTAAGTATAAACAGAAACTGCCCTACATTCTACATACAATTTGCACATATATATATGTAGCTTGCTCTGCAAAGTTAGTACCTTCAATATACTTAGTAAAAAGTATTAAAATATAAGAGGGCAAGTTGTCTGAATGACGTCATTAAGCCAACACTGGGCCACACGACAGCACGTTACCAGCAAGCGGGTCATCTATTGGTACCTTCGTAATTAAGCCATTTCTGCAACAGACAACAAAATGGGATTTACGGACTTTTAGTTTAGCAAGCAAAACGGGGCCTGTTTTAATTTTTATAATTAATAACATCGGTAGGTGATGAACTGCCTAATAAACCTAAATAAAAAAATAAAAAAATAAAAATAAATAAAAAAAAACACAACTTACACACCTTTCACCACTCCTCATGCACACTCCCACACACTCACTCTCACTGTACACTTAGCAATGCTTAGATGGTGCTAGCATTTCACTACTCACTTTGTATGTTTGTTTCTGCTGCATATTGTATGGTTATTAAATTGTAAATCCGTAATTGGCTGTAAGACTAGTTTATATATTCTAAGTTATTATCTCAAAGAGCTGTGGATTTTGTAATAATAAATAAATAAATAAATAAATAAATAAATTAATTTATCTACACCCATGCTATAAATCCTCTATAAAAGTTTCTGAGACAGTTAGCTTATTGCCAACATTAAAACAACCAGTGTCATAGCAACCATTATAATTAAACTTTATTACACACACTAATACGTATCTAAAAAAAAAATAAGACTACAAAGCATACAATGGGCGGCTTTCTGCGATCTTTTCCAGGGCAACCTTCGCAGCGTATTGGTGCAAAATAATAAGAACCTACATAAATGCATAGATTAGATACAGTATACTGTATTAGATACATAGATATACATATGCTATACAGGCTGTACGGGTAAACAGTCTTGTCATTCAAACCATGGGTAGTTGACTTAAATATAAAAATAAGTGCCCGAACACAACAAAAAAAAAACGTCATTTTCATTAAAAGATTTTAAAAAGTTTCTATCCGACACCGTGCTCTCTAGTGAAACTGACTGACTGAGGGAGGGGTCGTGCTCGCGGCCGGTCAGTTCACATCCCGTACCCCCCGCCCGTGTTGAGACGCAAGTTCGTTGCCCTAGCGCATAGGACAACGAACTTGCGTCTCTTGTGGTAAAACGTAGAATTAAAAAAAAGAAAAAAAAAGTTGTAATTTTCCATTGATTTTACGTTCTATAAATGAAACCAAACCACTGGTTGCAAGGATAACGGTGTTTACCCTAACACCCTGTATAATAGATACATAAATACTAAAATGTATTTATGTTATAAACTTTTTATTAAGAGAGATAGAAGGCAGCGAAGTACCGGTCTATGTAGCAACTATTGGCAGGCTGGCCTAAGTCCAGCATCAGACGTTTATTTTCGATAAAATACTGATGACGAAGACCTGAAGAATCCTCTTGTCTGCTGTCAACATCAAACTGCGGTGCAGTCAGCATGCCATGGCATGGTGATTATAGCTTTGACCGTCCGTTAAAGCAGGGAATGCCATATCCAGCAGTAGTAAAAGGCAGGTCTGGATGTATCCTGCAATACTACTTCTCACGTTGATTGACCTTAAAACTGATGACGCATTTAATTCTTCTTTTCCTGTAAGAAAAAGTGGGTTCAAGATAAGCTGCGAAGGCCTCTGAAACTTCTAGAGAGTTTATGACGCTAACTTGATTAATAGTCCTAAGGTTAAAACTAGGGAAATATGTATTTAGCTATGTGAAGTTTAGTCTCGTTTTAACGTTATTTTAAAGTTTGTTTAAATACTTACCGCCTTATTTATAAACGCTGCTTAAAGTTAAGTTATAAATTAGCTACTGTTTAACCATACATTTTCGACGTTTATACGACTTTTTAACTTTAAGAAACGTTTATGAATAAGAGGGTTAGAAATTATACTTTATATTACTTTATTATCTCAAATTGAATGTATGCGGTTTAATTACGAATCAAACGAATTTAGCGCTGAGTGGTGAAGTTCTATTTTCATTTTGTGAGAGACACATGACGCAGACACATAATGACGAAGAAACAGCTACTGAAACATGTGCACAGAAACTAACGTGGATCATCAAATTCAAATTGGCCCTAAATTGTCTACAAGTGATGCAATCTGTCAACATTATAACACTAATTGTAGACTGCAGTTAATTGTGATCAGCACACAGGAGTATGCCGGTGAATATTTCGCTTGGCAGCTTGGCTGCGCCGACCCGTACATGATTGAGCGAGTGTAGATAACGAACGAAGTTTGCCAATCGGCACGAGCCGAATGAAAGCCGAATGTGCGTAGTAATTACTTCGGTTCGACTTTGTTGTTCATCAAATACTGACCAATCGAATATGTGAGTAGCACCCAGCTAACACCGTCAAAAATTACAGGAGATGAAAAAGCTAAGTGACATAACCTATGTTCTCCATTTCTGTGGACAGTGTGACCGCTTGCAATTCAGACAGTAAATGGATTTAATATGGCGAACAGGGCTCGCGTGCTTGAGTCGCTCACAACCCACTGCGGACCACTCTACGACACTTTATTTCAAACTGCGGCAGTATTAATTAAAGTTTTCGTAATAATTCTACCGGCCAATGTATGTGACAACAATTTAAATAATTCTAAGATAAATGTAATGCAATACGCACGAATGTTTACTATCACGGGAGTAAAGTAAAATAACTTTAGGATTCCCAAAGCACGTGTAAAGTGACATGACAATGAGTGACCAAAAGATAGCCGCTTGGAGCCAAACACTAAATAGATAAACTATCGTAGTCGTAACCTTCAGACAGAGTAGTTTATCACTCACAGTTTAATTTTATTACACCAGACTTCGCAGCCTCTTCAGCCAGAAAGTATAAAAATAAAATCATTTTTAATATCACAGCTGTTGTTTTATTGCTATTATATTGTTCTCCTGCAGTTGGTAGACATGCCATGAATATGAAGATGGGTTCTGAGACGTGATTTTCGATGAAGACATAAACTTTACGAGGAGCTTGCAAATATCAATAGTGCATCATGAGGGATAATCCACTTTACTATACGATCATGCAAATCCTAGTCTACGATAGATAGAAATAAATTGGTCATAAATAAAGTCTTTGACCTTCGACTGAGGTCCCACCGATCAACAAATAAATCACCTAAGCTGTTTATGTAAACTTATTTATGGATGTTTCAGCAAATTATGATAGCAGTTGATGTGGCTGGATCTTAAAATGTGATTCATACACTTTTTGTTATATTATAAGTAACTGATTAAAAAGAAATCAAGGATTTTCGTAATTCTCAGAATAGAAAAGATGCAAAACTTGTTTGCAAGAGAGACTAATTTAATGCATTGCTTTTGTTCATAAGAATGGATCACGGAATAAACGGCCATGAATGAAGATGGACCATTGCATAGAAACACAATGCTAAGTGGGAATGAGAACGGTGCATCTGCAAAGGTGTTTAGCAAATTAATGGGTTACCTAGAAAACTCGAGCTTTCTTTAGAAAACAAGGTTGTACTCAAAGTAATTAAGGTTTTGCGGTCTCACCTTGGAATTAGTCTTCTATAGAAAGAATTGTTTATCCATTTGTTGCAAACTCGAAGAGCATTTGTTTCTGTATTTTATCGTTTAGCTTGATAGTGCCAAGAGAGATTCACAATTTGACTGTAGACTGTAACTGTCATAGTTCGAAGATAGTACTAATATAGTTCAGAAGTTTTGTTGTAAACTTTCAGATTTTATTTAGTAGTTTCATTGTAATTTTACATAGGATGTCAGGTGGAGAAAAAATAGTACTAAAATCAGTTATCTATACACGTACCTATGTCGTCATAAACGTGATATGTTCTTCTGGATACTCCTGATGTTTTTGTCTAGACAGTGCTGGAAATCTTCAAAACAGACTTTTCTCTTGCTATCACAGATATTCGCTAAATTCTACAGCTGTAAAACAAAATACGTTCAGTGACGTAATTGCAAGGTTTGATCCTTCGCGTTGTAGTTCGCCAAAGTTTATAAGATAAGTTGAAGCGTCGCTATCGATCTAGAGCAAAATAATATTGTCTAATTCTGGACCGGAGCGACCTTTAGTTTGTTTGAATTACTTTTTCTGAGTAAACAGTTTTAGAAGAGAATGCGTACCTAGGACACAGAACGTGCACCCGTTCGATTTTGTTTTCAAACTTCGAAGACAGTAATGCATGCTTTAAGAATTTGATGGAATGGTTCACCTTTCCATTCTTATCTTTCTCAAGACCCCTTAAAATCTATAGCTTGGTTTATGATTTCAGTTTGTGAGACGTCAATTCTCTTCGAACGCTATTAAATTTACGAGCATCGTGAAAACAAAGCAAGTCCCTTATTCTGCAGTATACTATTATATCTGGTCAAATCAGTCGAACTCCAGATTAGAACTTCAATACCTATAGTATGTTTTGATAATGTGATTAAAAGCGACTTAAAAAGATTGGAAGTAATTAACAGTGTCGTTTTATAGATTTTCTTGGCGATGTTATGACGTCCATAGTGGAGCCATTATTAAAATTTTCATTGCGGAGTTAGTCAACGTCTGTATGCAGTCTCTCGGTCTGAATTCCTTGAACCTACATCTTTATCTCTGCAATCCGAATGGATGTCCCGATTCAGTGTAGGCTGTGTGAGGATTTTTTGTCACATTCCAATATTATTTTGTCTTGGCTTATCTACCTATCATGTTCACATTATTTTGAATTTTTAAGTGCGGTACCTTTAAAATTAATTCTTCCCAATTTTTTACTAATGTAACAAACCTACTTTAGCCCGGGCAACCCTCAATAACCAAAATGCACGATTTTGCACTAAGGGTGACTTGTACACACCTACATATTTTTGCTTTCAATCAAACAAAGATTGCACTGACAAACAACTCCTACATCTTGTTGTCCGTAAGTTCAGCGGCTGTCTAGCGACATAAGTGTCAAGAGTGTCATACACTACCCTAACGAGACGTCACTTTGCCAATAAAAGAAATGTGTCATTATTTTTGAATTATTCAATAAAAATCCAATGAGAAGACACTGAAACAAGTCACAATGTGTCGGGACAATGCCCGAATTATAATAAAATATTGAAGTTTTTGCATGAGAACTGAATCTGTCGTCGATCTAGACAAAGGGGAGAATTAAAATCCTTTTTATGTCTGACCCTTCAAATACCGTAAGCATTTCGATAGATTGTTTTAATATCTATCTACAGAACCTTCGAAAGTGTTAACAGATTTGAATATTTTACTTTAATTTGAATAGTCCTATTCTGAAGGATCCAAATTCAAATTCAGTTCCGGTTCAGAATGTTTAATATTTGTAGCCGTTTGATGTTTTTAATCCGTCCCTGCCTCTGTATTTTGAAGCAGGTACGACAGTTTATTTAATTTTGTAATTAGATTATAATCATCACATCTTACGATAGGTACCTACGTAACTACTCATCTAATACCCAACACCCTCACCCCACTAAAATAGCCGGAATATCATCGAAACATTAACTTTTACGATAACTGTAAGTATTCATGTAGAATGGGGAAAGCATTTAGTAAAGGCATTATCTACAAAATCCATTTCCTCGTATGACTGGGCATGGAAGTAAACGTCACTTCCAGTTATCGATGCTCGTGACGTCATTATATGAAGGATGACGTCATTATACAATGTCTATTTGCTCGATTTGTTGCAAAGCATTCGTGTAGTTAGAATACTTAATTCATCAAAGAAAATTCTTATACAAATGCAAATATGGAAGTGTCTGTCGATTTGGCAAGCTTACAAGGATAAACTACAGACTACATTTTAATGTACACAAAGATTGTTTTCTAGGATAAAGATGACCTAACCACTGATGGCTTTTCATCCCGGAAAATTGGACTGTTTTCTCGTTGGCAAAACTGCGGCTGTATCTACTCAGAAATTTATAAAAACCAACACAGAACTAAATTTTTAAATTCAGCTGCTGTTTGTAGGTTGGTAGTTCAAAATCTAAGCCGTTGATTGGCTGTTGGTAGTTGGCTCAAATACAACCATATGCCCCGATTGTACGTAACTCAATGCATGCACACATGTGCATTATATAAGCAGGAATGATTTGTATCGTTGCTAAATAATTATCATTCTGGATCATCAATGACAATCAATTTTACAAATATTTCACCATAAACTCCGACATGCGGTGAAACCTTAGAATAATGATATCTCCTAATGAATACACTTCCATGTCAAAATATTGTGATTAATCTAGAGCCTACTCCAGTGAAACATGATAAAGAGTTTATTTTGAACATTATTTTAAAGTGCCTCAAAACAGCTTATTTCCCAATATAAAGAGAAGATATACCATGAATCAAGTGGGTGAATTCCTCCTAGATGCTCTTTATTCGGTCGGACTTTAAACTCTTTCGATCTTCAATGTCTGTCCCTAACGCTTGCAGCGTAGGTGGCAGTAAACCTTTTGAAGTTTTCCTCAAAAGAAAACGCTTTTGTGCAAGCAGTACCTATACAAGTATGACAAAACATTACAAAACTTTATATACAGAAGGATCTAGTAACTAATAAAGTTAATTTCAAATAAAAAGCATGACGGCGGCGGCGCTTAACCCTTTGACAACGCAATGTCCACACGTTCTCTACGCGCCACAAAGAACAAGAGCAAATTCACTACTTGGAAACAAAACACACTTTTTTATTTCAGTCACTGACTCGACTGTCGCACAAAACTTGTTATGAAGTTTTTGTTTTTTCGTAATATAATTTAGTATATTTTGTTCGTCAAAGGTTTATGCGAAAACCACGGCACACTTTGTACGCAGTTCACTGTGGTTAGGTAAACATCTACTGCATTTCATACTTCAATAATTCACTCTGTGTACATAACTCTCAATATGCATCGTACCTGCCAAACAAGAGCTTATTAAAAGCCAAAATTGATGTGCAGCGGTCTCATTCATAACATGGAGTAATAAATCGCTGCCATTAGGTAATGCGTGTGTACCGTAAAGTGTAAAGTGTCGCACTGTGCAGGCGTCGTCAACACTCTGCTATCATAAATCAATCCAACTTTACCCACAACACAGATTGCCCGGGCAAAACAATGCACTTGAGTTTCGACGAAAATTCGCACGTAGCCATTCATTCTGTAGACTCAATTTCCGTACAATTCCTTTGGAATAAATTAACCCATTTATTATTGGGTACTCCAAGAACAACAGTCTTGCAAACTTATAGGGAGTACGGAACTCGAGCCAAAATCGTTTTCATAGTAAATTATTGATCCGGGATAGAGTGACTGAATGTAATATGCATGAGGGTTTGTAAAGGATGCAGTGCGCAGCTTATGCAAACAAAAAGAGTAGTAAGTAAATGGAGTACTCCGTCTTACATTGTATCCTCCAGGTCTCCTTTGTGGACATGGAAGATAGCAAATGTGGCGCAGGCAGGGGAAACGTCTATCATTTAAATTGCAAGTCATCGCATTATGGAATATTTCTGATGAGCATTTCAGCATTCGAGGAGCAATTAATCAATTTCCAGTTAATCCATCAAACTGTGGTTGTGCACACTTGATGAAACCTAAGAATATTCAATCGTCAACAGGAGGAATAAGAAGGGGAGAATAAGAAGGGGACTCTTAATGAAACTTGAGGGAAGAAAGGGACTTACTCTTAACGAAACTTGCGGGAAGAACCTCGACTTACTCTTAACGAAACTTACGGGAAGAAGGGTACAAACTCTTGACGAAACTTGCGGGAAGAAAGGGATTCACTCCTAACGAAATTTCCGGGGAGAAGGGGACTCACTGTTAACGAAACTTCCGGGGAGAAGCGGACTAACTCTTAACGAATCTTGCGGGAAGAAGGGGAACAATTTTCCGTAACTCCATTTGATAACTACTCAGTGGCACTTCTCCAAGCACTTGTGTACCTGCCTAGCTCACGGTACGACTTAACGTACATATTGGCTAAGTTAACAGTGTGTAGGACGATCATCCGCTATCTGTGCAACAAACAGACGTTCTGTAAGCTGGCGGTGTTTCAAAAACTTTATATGTAGGTAAGTAGTTTGATATTTATCCATTTCCTTTTTTGTACCGTATGTTTATAAATTGTCAAATGATTTGAATTCAAGAATGACTACAATCATAAGATTATCGAAGCTTAAAAGTCATTATAAAATGGTTTTAGGTCAATTTGATATCCTATAATATTTTGTCCCAAATATTTAGTCAAAGCTCTATTATTTATTAAAACTCAAAAACAATTTTACGATGGAAAAGTAACTTACTGAAGAAGGAAGTGACTTTTAAAACTTTTGAAAATTAATGAAAGCAACTTCGATAAACACTAAATATAAACTAGTGCACTCAAATAAATCATGACTTTTAAGTAGGTTTATACGCACAAAACATAAGAGTGCCTAGTGCCCTGTGAATTCTATTTATAAATCATAAATCTCGATTCCAATAACAATAATAAAAGCACATAATAATTATTTGGTTTGGTTGTTATCCATAACATAAACCATAATCCTCGGAATATTAATATGGCGATTGGCCTCCAACCGTTAATTGCGGAACGAATGTAAAATAACAATGAAAATGATGTGTGTGACCCGATTGCAATAAATTGTGAGTAAGTAGGTACGATAATGGTGTAGAATATAAAAAGCACTTTCAACACGACTAGCATCCTTATAAAAACAGTAGTGAAGTGTTCGCGGAGCTACGAATTTTATTACATGGTACATGATGGTTACATCATTTAGTATTGCGCAAAGCGAAACACGAAAGGGATCACAAATTAACATATACGAGTATATATTTTCGAGCGAGCTAACTGCAATTGTATGCAGTGGAACAATGGCTGGTGTACTTAACTGTATTCTGTCACATAGAAAATAATTAATTTTGTACCTATGAATATTTTTTCGTAGAAAACATACATTTTCGTTATTTTTTAGTAATCCAACCAAACCCAAAATGCAGAGCCTTAGACCTACATGCATAAACTTTTAATATGTATATTCTATTAACGAAACCTAAACATATTGTAACGTGGAAGAGGGAAAATTACATGCGAAGGACACGCACAACCTTGTTAACATACAGTGATTCAATAAATATTAATCTCGCTACGCCATCCGCTTACGCTAACATTAATGTTCGTCTTTATTGTACAGTCTGGGAGGAAGATTATAGCTCTATTACTTGAAAATGTATATTATCAACAAATTGGTCGACACAAACACTAGGCTTTTAATGTGTCGAAATATGTTTCCAAACATCAACTTCAAAATATTTTATTTCACATAAACATGGAATAAATGAAACGTTAAAATAGGTGCAGGGTTCAATTAGTCCTTTGCTATGGAGAAAGGCGAAAATAAGCTCCACGATAACTCTTTTAAACTATTATTTGTTTCTTCTTTCTTTGGTTTTAATGTAAATGTAAATTATCAATCAAAATCTTTAGGTTTATCTTTCTGCCATGTTTATCACCATTACCTTTTTACCATAGAATTTTATGTAGGCCTTGTTGTGTAATGAAAGCCTTTTTCCCTTTGTTTTTCCCTCCTTCAGTTCCCTCATTTGTGTTCAGGTCAATGAAGCTACGTTTTACAATCTCGCTTCTCCTATAATGGAAATTGTTACTATTGTAACTTGTAGGGTTTCCACACGACCCAATCACAATGTCCATGTAAACCCCATTATGTTTTGCCTGACCCTTACGTTTAGTGCTTGCGTTTTTATACTGGATTCAATAACATATTGAAAAGGATCTAAATTCTAGTCACCTAGATCTTAATTACCAAATAAGGTCTTATAATCATTAGAATAAAGTAGCTTTTTGTTAGTTTATTAGCTTTTACGGAAACTACCTCCTTTAATACTGGAGCAAAAGACCATAATATATGATTTTATTAATGTCTTAGGCCTTCTTAGGCTGAATGATTGATAATAAACTATAGATTATGACACTCCAGTGCCTCATACAAATATTGAAAAAGCAATTGTTGTATAAATAAACAATTTAGTTGAACCTGTTGATATTGTTAAATGAGTAATTGAACAAGAAACTGCGGTGATCAATCTATCGCGTGCAATTATGTCAATTTCTTCTTTGACCGGTCATGGTAGTAGTTAGTACTAGTTAGGCACTACTACTAGGTGTGCATGTTTAATGCAGTAGACCTTTATAGGCTAATGAGTTGACGTAATTTATTCCTAGTTAGAGTTACGATTACAATAACGACTAACTTTACACACAATTTCTGACTCACATGTTACGTAGGAGCTATATTTGGAGTTATTATTCAACACTCTACTGCCTGATTTTCCACACTCAGGAATTTTCTGCTCTGTAGGTAGATATGCTTTGTTACTCCATACAGGATTATCCGCATATGCTACATTTAGATATTCTTAATCCTGTGCAGTTCAAATAGGATGCTAACCAGCGCCTTAGTGGGATCATAATTACCACACTTAAGACTACTGAGTGATCGGAGTATGATATCATTGGTAAACAGATTATGTTACTCATTTTTCTTAATTTATCCATTATTGTAGATTTTCCTGGAACTTGGTATATGTAGGCAGTGATCGAGTAGTTCTATTTGTATACTACCAACACGGCCTACGCTTATTAATTTACCTTTCATTTATAACATTTTGATAAATGTAAGATAAATATAAAATCGGCTTTATTCATAGATACACCTACTTCATAAATCAGGGATATTTTTAGGCCTTGTCCCTTAGTATAAAAAGGAAATAAATGTGATCTGGAATAAAATCGGTTATTCATAAATAAAGGTTTTTTCATGGGGCTAACCTCGGTCGAATGAGGACTGAAATTGTAAATGGTTCATGAAAAATTCGATTAGATCGCATCGTTCAGTCTTGTTCACGGAGTATTACCTACCCGTTGGCAACCGATCCGATCACTTTCACTCAATTAGGAAAGCTTTTCTGTTTGAAAGGTAACGTATAATCTGTTACTAATTGAATCTGCAATCTTTTTTTAATCTTGCTCATTTCAATTTTGTGAATTAGAAGGTAGAATTAATAAAATGTCGATGGCTCAGCCATGTCAGCCCGTAATTTCACTGTGACTTATGAGTCTCCATAAATTAATACCACCACGATTCAGAAACGTATTGGGATCGCAGTTTACTGTCATTTATAAAAGTTAGAAAATATTACTCCTAATATCAATGAATAAAGACCGTTACCATGAATTGTACTGCAACAGAAAATAATATACCGTTTATATCATTAAATGTTCACACCGCGAGTCCCCGAGGGCATCTACTCTAAGCTGTAAATACCTATATTCCTATACCATTAAATGAGCAATATTTTGTAATCACGTTTTCGAAAACAGCTCTAACGATTCCGATGAAAGTTGCAATAAAGGGGTTTACGGGGGCGAAAAATCGATCTAACTAGGTTTCACATCAGGGAAAATTTGTTTTCTCTATTTTCACCTGAGCAGAGCTCGGTCGCCCAGGTACTTAAATTAAACTACCAATCACAATATTAAATTACAATTGGCTCACTAAATACATAGGTAGTATAGGTGTGTACACATATTAATTGTAGCAACCTGTGCATACTAGTTGGACAGTGTCTGTCCATTTGTTAATTAATTGGTCGACGGTGATTGCATAGTGCATGTATCCATATGATACATAATGTATTTTCCATTCGAATCCATCAATCTATTCCTGTCACTTGCTGACCATTATTTATTTATTTTATTATTTATGTACACACAGTAAAATACATAATAGATACGACATAATTAAAATATGAGTAGAAAGGTACTGCTTATTTCTTAAGAAATTTCTTCCAGCTGACCTGCAAAAGGAGAAATGAGAAAGAAATGTCTCTTATTAGCTCTCACACAATGTCACTAAAAACTCTTTTGTTAATTAGAATTTCTAGGTATCTACAGGAATGGGCCGAAAAAGGCCGAGGAACGGTTCATGCATCATACATTAGTAACTAAAAAGATTATTTTTGCCCAGTTCTTATTTTGGTACATATTTACATTACAGAACAAGACGTTATCAGAATATCCAAAAACATTACCCTCCTCCTGGGGCAGTCGGGTAAAAACACAGAACATAATGTAACAATTTAACGATGACTCTACACCAAACATGACATTGGATATCTGGACAAAATCCAACCACCGCAGTCACTTAAATAAAGTGTGACATTACACCCACATCTGGAACACGTTCATCCATTCCTATGCTGATTCGGGAGAGACCTTGGACATCTAAATGCTTACCATACTGGGTGGCCGTAATTGTTGGAAATGGTCGCCTAACCTGTCTCTTACTAATTAAGCCCTTTTACGGCGACTGTAGAGCGTCAAGCTGTAGATATAACTTATTTCTTTAACCTAAGTTTTTTGCTTCAATAAAAAGTAAGTTTTGTTTGCGAACTATTTCCATAGATGTTTATCTTCGTACTGGCAATACCTGTGGCTTGGCTTCACCTGCGTGAAAAGTTTTAAGTTTTCTGAATAATATATTTTGTAGTTTCTTGCATATACTTAGATAGTTTAAACTTCAGTAGTTTAGCTTTCAAAACTTACCAAACAGACTTACCTATAAAATATAGTAATGGAACTAACGTTTAAAAACTGGGTCGTGGAACACACTGCGTAACTAATTCACAAAATGCGGCTCAAAATGTTTTTGCTTATTGTTGAGAGCTTTACAGGATTCTCCGAGTAGTGCCTCTTTGTTATGATTGTAAACGATTTAAAAAAGTAACATACCTACGGTATTATTACGTGGACAAGCATTTAACCCGTCGAACATCGCCACCTGAAACTTTTCACCTCCCGAACGCGGTGATTATGTCAGTCAAATATATTTGTTGAAGCATCCCAAGGGATACCTTTACTGGCCATATCGATGCGAACATCATGTTTAAATATTAACGCTGACAATTACCATTTTGACCACCAACCTTTGAGATTTATTAACAATCAAATATTTTCAAATCTGTGTTTTTTCTGTTTCACCTCGTAATACTAGCTGAAATAACTTTCAGTAAAAAGAGATTTGGCCAAATTGGTACACAAAACATTGCTGATACGGATTTTTCGTACAAATGTAGGTAGACAATATTTTATAATATGACCGTCACCAAAGAATTCTTTAAAAAAATGATAATTGACAAACCACATTTCAAATGGTTTAAGTATAGATCACTTCCCTTAGGTAAAATTTTGCCCTTTTATTAATTCGTATATAAAAACATTCAGAAACCATTCAAATTGTACCTGTGCGTGTCATAACCCACAGTGTAAATTATGCAATGAGTAGGTAACCAGTCAAGCGTACTCACTAATTGAACTAGCATAAAAATAAAAAGACTAAGGGTTCAACGTGTGGTTCTTAAAAACATTACCGTAGGCGAATGAAAGGAAAACATCGTGTTGTAACGGCGCCCAGCTGCAATACCTCTTCATCAGATGGAAACGCTCTATATCTCGACGCTCATTAACGAACTTACTTTTATCCTCCCCACATCAAGCGTTGCCTCATTATTTATTTATTTTATTCAACCAACGGAATATCGGTTTTCAAATGCTATATTACCTCCAAATGAAATATTTTCCTAAATATGCTCACTGACTCATTATAAAAACTTTAACGAGTATAGGAATAACATTATACACCAACGTACAGTCACGGACTTTAATTGATGAGCCACTTGGTACTGTTCGCATTTTAGCCGTGTAATGCAAATCGGGTTTATTCGGTTCCCGACACGCAAAGTCATATGACTTCGTATTAGAAGAAGAAAATTATATTTCATATCTTTACCGGTTGGCTAACCTGAGAGCAGAACTACAAACTTGACAGCAGTGACTACTCAAAGTCAACCAATTGCAGGTCTAGCAACAGTACCTAGCAACGATAAACAGTTGTTGCTAGGTTACTGCTGCATAGTAACGTTAGCGTACGGAGAAATTCTTGACATCGATATTTCAACTGTCACTGTCTTCAGTTAAGTTTTCAGAATTATTGAGTTAATGAGCTATGATTCAAAGGAGGTCAGTATCAAATAGATTGGATAAACCTAATGCAACATTGTATTTATTTTTATCATTAAGAAGGAACTTATTAGTCAACCTCTATGAATAAGACTATTTCCGATTAAAAGTAATTTATTTGTCATCTTGATATTTCAACTGCCACTGTCTTCAGTTATGTTTTCATAATTATCGAGTTAATAAGCTATGATTCAAAGGAGGTCGGTATCAAATAGATTGGATAAACTTAATGCAACATTGTATTTATTTTTATCATTGAGAACTTATTAGTCAACCTCTATGGATATTTCCGATTAGAAGTAATTTATTTGTCATCTTGTTTACGAGCTTGCGATTTGAGTTCGTGTTTAATCGTGTAATCTCGTGAATTTATGAAACTGCAAAATTGAAAAGTTTGAAGGTGGCTCATCAATTAAAGTCCGTGACTGTACCATCTCTGAAAATGTAAAATCCATCAACTGAATGCAGTCCAATTTCCTGAAATGAAAACGCATAATGAAGATAACTGAGAGCAAAACCTCCCGAAGGTTTATTCCCATGATATGTACTGAGATAAAGTTAGGTGTACATAGTGGGATGCTATCAGCTCTTTATCAAAAGCGGGCAGTGCGAGGCCGACTGCGGCATGGGACACACGCGCGGACGGCGCGCCGCGATTCACCGGTGACGCGGTTTACGTAAACGCGATCGTGAGTTGAAAGTTTTTTAATACGGTAAGTACATAATAATATCTTAGTTTTGTTGTCATTGACAGTTTTGGGGAGTAATATTGGTATAGTAAATTGTGAAACGAGACACATTGACGTATAGAATTCGTTGCATTTACCTACGCTAATAGAAAATTCATCCATTGAATCGCCATCCCAATATGTGGTTCTCATTAATTAGCATTTTAATTACAAAAGTACCAAAACGAATTTATAATTTCCGTTTGCATTAATTCAACATTACAGCAATAATATTTCAGTGGAATTTTGACATTCCACTCACGTTCTACCAACATGATTTGATCTAGTCACTGCCTGCACTTTCGACCGGCTCATTGAATTCATATCGGGCTATCAAAACCACATCCATTCATTGATAACAATCCAAAAATATCCTCCTAAAATAATTTGCGTCTTCCAGAGACTACAACACACTCACATATCTTATTAGAAAATAACCTTTTGTAAACGAATTTTTTTTTGGATAAATATACGAATATTTCAGTGAATTATCTTAAGAAAATTAATTTACAAACTCGCGAAAAGCACAAGCTTTATTAACTTCATCATGAAAACAATTTACAAAATTTTCCGTTTAATAAATTTTGATTACGAGAACAATCAAGCACAGATTTTGTTAACCAAACAATAAAATCTGCACCTCGGCAAAGGGCTTTTGGTTTTAAACACTTACGAAGGACGAAATTGATGACGATTTAATGTTTTTCCATTATGTAGGCATACAAAACGAGCTGTGCTCACGGCTACGTGAAAATCTTGTCACTTTTCTTTGGGATGTGAACCGTGCGTTTTTTTCATTTATCTTCAGAAAGCAAAGTCAAACAAGAAGTAATAGACAAAGCTAACGAAAGCAAAATAGACAATAAATAAACAGACTCTTGCGAATAATATTTCTCAATAGTTTTGCCATTTACATTTTCATAGATAAATCTTATTGTAGGTACAATTCTACAATATTAAAACAAGGTATAAACACAGTTTATATGAATACAATATTCTATATCTTTATAGAAAACGGCCAAAACGACGCGCTTAGAAATCTCTGTGTGCCTATAACAGTACCTACGCAACCTATCGAGTACGCAGCAGTTACGTACGGACGCGGAAGGTTTATCTACCGAGCGGCTTTAAGAACTTATTTCAAGGTCACTGCCAAGATATAATACTGCTACTTATTTATGCTGTGGTATAAACTACGATGCAATGCAAAATTCTTCATAAAACTTCTTAAGTACATACAAAGTTTGTAATAGGCTAAAAGGTTTTAATTAAACTTTGGATCTGTATTTTTGCCTGCAGACTCCAATATAAGACGCTTACGTTATAAAGAGCTTAAGCAGAATTAAGAAGAATAATTTTCTGAAATCTTTTTATCTCAGTTATTTGCACAGAACAATTTTCAAATTATTTTTCGTGACTTGATGAAAGTTTAAATACAAGACTTAGCTTTAATTAAAAATCGCGATTAGTTTTTATGTGATTGTATCTAAAACTCCTTCTAAAAGTCATTGTAGCTTCAACAATTTACAGTACACTGTCTGTCAAAAAAACTGCAGTATTCATTTAGATTTTCAGTATAACAATAGGTGCGAAAATAAACTCTTCATACATTTTGGTCACAAAGTATGAAATCAACTTTACTTACACGAGAAGGGTCGTAATAGAAGCCGCACTTTCAGCTTTAGTAGTTTTTCATGATGTTAGTCGGGGTTGAAGAATGAGGAGAAATGCCTAGCCGCATTCCGGAAGGTCCAAGCAATAACGCCACGTAGTAGCAAGCATGGGAGTATTCATAAGCATTAGGTATATTCATACCTCAACAAATCCACATTCATTCACATGTTTGATTAGATCCGAGACATCCCTAGACCCTGTCTCGGATCTAATCAAACAGCGTATCAACCGGTTGTTTTGATTGTTTTTCCGACTTCTGGGGGTACACTTGAGTGAATTTAAATTCAAAAAAATTATTTCACATAAATCTACATGGCCATTTCGGAAATATCAGAAGCGCGGAGCAGAATGTGTTGCTTATTCCTGAATTACACAACATTGAACACTCTTGTACCGTGTTCTCTCCGGATTAGTTCATACCGCACAAGTGAAAGAGGGTCGTTCGTCACCAACTGCTACATTTCCGATACATGTCATCCATTTTCCCATCATGTCAGTTTTGATGTATAATTTCCTGATCTTTTGGTATGAATAATAAATTAACACCTACTTTGTATGCACGGGCAAACATTTCTATTTATAATATTAAAGGCATTGTTTCTTTACTGGGCGTATATTTTACTTAATTGTTTTTCTGTAAAAAGGTACACTACCTTGTCGCGTAATTTTTTACTGGTTTACTTAGGTGCCTACAGAATATTTTAAAGGGTTCGTAAAAAGTCGCGCCGTTGCTACACATTTCTGTTTTACACTCCGAATGAATGAACGCATTTAGAAGGGTTATGTGAGGGATATGATCCGGATATGAATGATTTTTTTACAACTGACAATAAAATATACTTTTTATGTGCAAACATTCAGACAGTGAGTTTAAATGTTAGCACCATTAACTTGAACGAATGTCGACGCTATATGTTGACATTTTAGGTCCTGTCCTGGTTTTAAATTTACAGCCACGCCTACGATTAAACACGCGATTTTTTTGTGAACTCCGCAAGTTATGGAAATCCCGGCCACTGCTTTACAAAACGGACAAACAAAGTAACATTTGCGTTGGTAAATAAAACTTTTGTGGTTGAAAAAGTTTCACAAAATTCGCGGATGCAAACGGTACCTAGGTACCTATCGGTATAAAGTTCGGTTTGCTTTCGCTTCAGTTCTAATACTGTTGCGCTACAAAAAGTTATGAGGACAATAAAATGCTATCACTGGAGCACAGAGTTACTGCCAAGTGTTAATACTGACAATGTAACGGAGTCCTCGCGGAACTTCAGTTCCCACCACCAGACATTTGTAGACTAACTGTGTTTAATTACACTAGTGAACTTTTTCAACACTTTCCCAAGTTACTCTTACTGAATAAACATGTGGGTAGTTTTGTAATTTAGTTTTACAAACAACTGACCTACGTTACAGTAATCAATTTAAGATGCTAATTGCTACTGTTCATTTGAGTAATAAAATATTAATAATGGAGGGTTCCCCTAACTGCCCACAACATAACATATTAAAAACTCTACGTGTGTGATTTTAATTTCTGAAAGGAATGCTTTGTACCTTCGTGGGATTGTCACCCGTGGGAAAGAACAGGGTGTTCTACAATATTTTTGACAAAACTCCTTTTTTACAGATTTTTATTTACTTTATATTATGTCCCCACCTATGAAATCAGCGTTTTTTATGGGAAATTTTAAAGCAGTTGCATTCGTCATACTAACATTTTCTTAATTTATATAACAACCAATGTGTTCAATAATTTATGAACACTAATGTTTTAAAACTTTTATGCACTAATGTTTAAAAACTAAGACGTAATAAGACAAAAATAAGTTTTGGCTAAGTTAAAAATAAAATAGTGGTCATTTCTGATTGATTGATTGAAAATGAGGATTCATTTTTAAGGTATTTTTTATGTTTAGAAAACTATAAGTAATAAAGTTTTTTAATTATTGGTAATTGTTTATGATGGTCATTATTCGATATAATACCAAGCAATTGATGAAAATGTTAAATCATAGAAGTGACGAGGTTCTTTATTTGTGAGAAAAAAACGCCAGTTTCATAGGTAAATGGTTCCCAATATAAAAAAAATATATAATATTATCATGCACTCCAATATGTAAGAACCTTCTCACAGGCTATGAACAATCTGTGAAAAGATAAAAACCATTAAATTAATTGCGAGAAAAGGAGAGTTTGGGAATTCATTAACGCTTATCAGGTAAAACAACAATTATTTTGGCTACTAGCTAAAATATTAAGGTGTCATAAATATGTAATTATGGAATAAATAAAACAAGTTAGTTTGCGGTGGCTCCCGGCGGCGCCATCTGTCATATTTCACCAAGTTATTTAGATACAATACAAAATTGTATAGAGTAGTTCAGCGTTAACTTTATGAACAGTTTGTATTGTTATACGAAATGTTTTTGGCAAGTTAAATTGAGGGCCGCTGAAACTTTTAAATGCAAATAACTTTTAAAAAGGACTATTGTAAACCATTTGTATGACACAATAATATTTTTAAACCTCATTTTCTTTCAGGATTAAACCAGCTCATTTCGAAATTATCCAGTTATATATAAGGTAAGGCATTGGGTTTAGGTATAAGGGCGGTCATAAGTGTAATAAAATATAGGCCTCATACCCAGACCTTGTTACCACAAAATATTGTTTTATCCACTTGTTTAGGTTATTACGAAAATGATAATTTAGGGGTTTTCGGGTATAACAGCTTTTTTTTATGTAGACTACAAAATAAAATCACCTCTCAGAGATATTAAATTACTTGCCTTAATATTATAAAGAGACAAGATTTGTATTTTTGTTTTGTAATGAATAAACTCAAAAACTACTGAACCGATTTTGAAAATGATTTCACTAGTAGAATGCTATATTATCACTGGCCATAATTTATAAGATATCACATATCACGCGGGCGAAGCCGCTGGTGAGTAGTATTTAATATCCCCATGGTAAAAGCGTTCTACAAAGATAATTATTTAAAATTATTTCTATGTAGATATATAGTTCTTTAGTGTTCTATGCCGTAGACCATGAATTATATATTATTTCAAATACTTAGTGTACTTGACGATACATCATCAAATTAAAACGCAATTGGAAAAAGAGTTTTGTAATTTCAGAGAGGCAGGGTTAGCGTTGTCAAGTTGCCATAGTAGGTACAACTTGGGACATTCGGGATGGCACATTCTGAAGCAACATGCTACATAGGTACTTAGTTCATGATTATTTAATTTGTTATTTACGAATGTGTTTTACCTTTACCTTATATCAGAGGAAATTATCTATTACGGTGTATGTGTGGATGAACATTTGTGTAACTTGTGCACAAGATTTAGGATATGAGAAGGCTTTATTGTTGTTTACTCCCTAAGGGCCCATAGCCATCAAGTTAGTTCGTTGTACATACCTAAGTTCCTATATAACAAAGCATTGTAATTAAAACATTTATAGGTAAGTCTATCTTAGTATGTTACCCTGATTTTTCCTACTTCTACATAATTACTTGTGGTACACACGGCTACACATCAAGCTATACATTTCCAGTATAAGCTGACCTCGCATTGTAGGGAAGTCCTATACGATGCGAGATCAGCATAAACTGGAAATATATAGCTTGATCTGTAGCCGTGAGTACTTGTCGGAAGTATACCTATTGACTTTACTAACTATCGACTGTTCTTTTATGTCGTCGTTAAATCCATTAGCAGATTTATGTAAGTTTGTATTACTTGTTCCAGTTTCTGTTTTTGGTAGAGAAATGATGATTTCTGTAAGAATATTAATAAATTCAACCCCTCGGGAATTGTCACTAACTGTTATGTAAGTCTGAAATGAGACGTCCTACTTTGGTAGTTTTTGACATCCTTGAAGCTATATTATAATTAAATCAGAATAAATATGAGAATGAAACCCCGAATCCGCCTTAATTATAGCACAAATTACTCCGTTTGCTACGGCAGTCTAAATACTTAGAAACTTTAATAACAAAAGTTATAAGCACTTTTTATTAAATTGTAGATGCCAACGGAAATTTTCAAAAAACGTTTAACCTTATCCAATTAATTATGCTTAAATTAGATCCCAGTCTAAGTTAAAAAGGAATATTCTAAGAACGATTAAACGTACCAAGTTGTTATAAGAAAATATTAAAAAATAAAAAGACATTTTTTACCAACATCTTCATCTTGAATCCGTTATTGTGACGTGCTAAAGTAGAATCCCGTGACTCCATCGAGATTAATAATCATTTAGCTGGTCTAAAATTATCATTTTAATGATCACCAAAATGTATTTAATGTATGTAATTAAGTTGCGGTCAGTACCTACTGAGAAGCATAATTTCAGTGGTGCCTTCCGTAACGTTGAAACGTAATGCATTCTATAACAATAGAACTAATATGAGGAATTTTCAGTAGCGCACCGCTGCCACCGCGCCGTGTTCCATACGTTCGAGGCGAGTGACCAGGCATGTAATTTGTGGCGCACTCTCCCCACAATAGCAATGCAATGTGAATACTGGCGACTACATTCATGATAAAAACCACTACATATAGCTACAAAAAAATACTTTGCTACTTCAATTTTTGTTTCATTTTTCATTCCACAATAAACAACAGGGACTTGGTATTCGAATATTGTCTCCGGAAAACTCAGTTTTTCTTCGGAAGTCACTCATTTTCAGTTTTACGAGTCTATAGTAACCACAGGAATCATTCAACAACCGAAATTGATAGTCATTTTTCCCATAATACAGGTAGGTACCAAGCTGAGAGTAAACATTGGTTGGAAATTGTAATATCGCTTGAATTGGGTAGCCTAGGGCTTATGAATGCCTTCGGAGTATCTCTCGTCGAATATTTCCAATATGTCGAGGACTATGCATCAAATCGAATGTTACGAACAACAATGAAATATTAGGTTGTTACAATCGGATCGAGTACCTATCGGTTGCACGGTATTAATTGTACTATATTTAATTGTTCTTTTATTGGAACTTAATAAAATACTTTTTAATAATACAATAAGATCATAAAAAAATTACCCTGATAACAAACACGCACTTAATATGTAGGTCAGAAAACTGAACAAAATAATATGCATATTAAAAACGATATCTATAATTATTACAATAATTGATAGTGACTCGCTGTGAGCATAATATTGTAAAAATCTCCATATCTAGTCCACTGTTCGCAATTAAGTGGCATTCTACCCACATATTGTCCACCAAACGCTATTTACCCTAGTTTCAAACGACTTTATATGACGAAGTATTTTAATATCAATATGTATTCCAATTTCAACTTAGAAGTTAACTATAATGTAGTGGAGGAATTAATATAACCGCCTGAGAGTACAGCTGAAGTTGTTTTTGTTGTTGTTGCAGCTGTCAAAGTTTTAAACATGACCATAAAAAGTAATATCGGTGACGGTGAACGAGGTCGCCCGTAAATCGCTTATGAGGAGGACTATATTAACTGGAGTAATGACGTACCAGGCCATAAATATGGCACATTACAAGATTACATCCGGAATATGCAGCCACGGATGTCACTCGACATGTGGGTTCGTAACTTTATAATCATCATGGCAAACACGAAGCCTGCCAAGTCAATAATAATTATTGTGGTGTTTAATATTTATGGTTATTACTCTGAGAGTATCAGCACTATCAGCCATCCCATCACGACCGCCATCTTTAGTGGTCTACATAACTCTATTAATCCACACGAAAATGACTTGAATAAAGACATAATTAGGAAAATGTTTTTCCTTTTGAATTTCTATCGTTTCATTGTTTTGTCATTTATTTGTATCGTTTAAAGTTCGTTCGGCAACATATCATCTTTATAAAGCTTGTTTACAGCAATAGCTATTGAACAATTCCATTAAATGGTTCGGAATGCTTTCTAACGAAAATACTCGGTGTTTCTGCATCATATTCTCAATAACAACAACACTTCGAGGAGATATTATGAGGATTAAATTCGTTTAAAACTTTCACAATTAGTTTGTTGGAATTCAATAAAACGTTTAGAGTCAGTAACTGTCACAGTCCCTTCTGGAATTAAATCTTTTAAAGCGATTAAAAAGTACATAATATCGTAGAAAACGCCTCGTCTAGCTGGGTATTAGCGTTTAAATCCGACTTCTGCTAATTAGAGTACCGTTTTATTAATTTAATTGGAATCTTCCTATAAAACTCCGCGAATTTCTTGATTATTTTCTTTTAAAGAACTGCTGCAAATATGAGGGAGATTAACCTAGCCGAGAAGGCGAAGATGTAGTTCTTAATTCAAATCAATATTTGAGCTCACAAATGCAAAAGGTACCATCGGTAGTTTATAATTACATTGAAAGCAATTCCCCGTGTCCTAACCGAGAGCAACGCGCGAGTACGCGAACGACGAGGTTATTTGTATGAATCATGACGTACAAACGCGACTTGATTGATCGCGCGAGTAGGTCAGATTCATATAAAAGAGGGCGACGATCCCGTACTCGCACTCTCTTGAGGTTAGGAAGCGGCCTATCTCTTTTCTAAAAATTCACATAGTCTGAAAAGTAGCGTAAAGCGCGTACAATCTTTTGACAGCTGTGTTTACTTCCTATAAATCCAATAGAGTTCCTCTTAGATTGTATTAGGATTAAAATATAATCCAGTCTGATATTCTGAAGCAAATTGTACGTATTCACGGTGCCTTAACGTTAATTAGATCTGCTCCTTAAATAAAGGGGAGAATTAACAAGATTCCACAGTTTAAACTAGAGGAACCGAGCTGAAATGTAAGTGGTAGTGCGGGAACCTGGTTCTTGCATTATGGTTGTAGCAAGAACATAAGAAACGTCAAATCAAAATATATAAGTAGCTATTTATTTTAAAAAAAACGAGCGAGGCTTACATTAGTCGCACATGATGACTCGGAAAAAGGGTTGGATGAAACCATCTGATGGCCAACTCTAACACCGCGCTCGCTCATTGGTCAAATCAAATAGCGCGCGCTTCCCCGGCTTCCTGTTACACACTTCCGCCCCTTTTCACGAAATCACTCCCACAGATTGCAGGGAAGATGTGACACATCAAAATCATCGGTTGTTCTTTTGCCGTATAGTATCTAGGTAGGTATTTTACCTGGGAAAGTTAGATTGAGATTCCAATCATAGTATTAACATCATAATTCACTACTCTAGGTGTAATATTAATCCTACCAGGGTTGCGGGTAAGTCCGAAACGGATACGCGGGACCTTGGCAACAGTCAACTAAAGGAACACGGGTGGGTTTTAGTCAGTAAAAGTCTGACACACCCTAACGCTCCACCCAGAGCGGGAGAAGTCATTGGATGATTTCCCACACAAAAAAAAAAAACGGTGTAATATTAATATAGAAGCAAAATAACAAATGTTCCAAAGGAATAAATTCAGAAGTTCTGAAGAACGAACTTGTGTAACCTTTACAAACGATCAGTATAAAATTACTGGTTTCGGTTTTGGCTAAGTTGCCATAAGTAATTTATAGACATAATACAAGTCGAGAGCCGAGATAAATGGCTCCCACTCCAGCCTTGAACTCCAGCCGCAGTAATGAGGATCTTGTTGACAATATATTAACTTATAAAAAAAAGATTGATGTTAGTTTGCAAGAACGAACTAAAAATAACGGTTATATTAATAGATCTTAGTATAGCATCGGTGTTGGATGTAACTGAGACACAGTATCCGATAAAATTCCAAATCTATTTCTGGTTTAAATCTAGCGTTAATGAACGAACTAACCATTTGATTAACGAGTTCTCTCCACCGCGACTTTAACTAATAGTCCACTGCTCAGCTGGACAGTTCATGTCCTATAAATTGCTTTCTTTTTATATTTAACACATAAACTTCTTCCACTATGTTTAGATCCAATAATTTTTTGACGTTATCTAAATCATTCTTGCCAAAAGTTCCTAATTAAGGAATCTGCAGGAAGTGTGGGTGGTGAGATGTCTGCAATCTTATTATCAGGACGAGATACTTATCCGTACCCACGCAGACGTCTTCTAGATTTCATCGATGAGTACACTACAGTTTTAGTACCTACTTCATAAAATCAATTATGTACATATCCTTTAGAAACTCTGTCATCATTTTGTTTAAAAGTCTGTGAAATGAATACTTTTTTTTTTCAAATAAAATTGAACGCGGAATTCCATCATTTTTGTTTGCATACAGAAGTCAGTCAATCAACTTGCGTAATTGCCTTGTCCGTTCCTTCAGGCCGAAACCACGTTGCAGCAAGTCGAAACAATTTAATACAGAACAGTTTTCCGAGGGTTTGATTTTACAATCGTTCCCTTTTTCCATTTAAATACATTCAATACCTATTAATTCGACTTTAATCAACCGTTCAGCCTAAAATAGAAACCTAGTGATTGCAAAACGATTGATAAATGATAATGAAAAATGACAAAAGATACGCACAGTTGTTGTTTGACAGTATTTGATGAACATCACTTGAATTGAAAATAAAGCCACTATGCAAATTCATTATTAAAACGAAAAACTACTATTGATGTACCTAAATGCTCTAAAATATCAAATAAATATCGTTAAAACCAAACCCAACCAAAATTACATTGTTGAAAGAAATTATGAAACTTTTACAACGAATTAAAGTTGGAATATTAAGGAGTCATAAGTTTCTTATCTCTAGCAACATTTAGAGAAAAAATGCTTGATGAGGTCGGCAGTTGTCCCAAATTGAGATTTGAATATCTGAATTAATCAAAGTCAGAATACCACTGTGGGTAACAGCGCGTTTTGTCTAAATAATAAATATATATCTCTCCCAAAAGAAATTAACTGCGATTTCACTATTATCACTCTTTTCACTTTACTGAACACACGATTAATGATTTTATTTAGAACACTTTTGAAAAAGGAATGCTGATGAAAATATAGTTAAGTACCTACTGGCTCTCTCTCTCGTTGGTCGAAGCAGTTAACTTTTATGAGGACCTAACTGTCGTGAAACATGGTGTCAACGACACAAATTAACGAAGGATTAATTAAGCTTTAAAATAATAAGGATTTACGAACTGTTACTATGTAAGTACCAGCATTTAAGGTTGATTTACTTCTCACAACTATTTACTGACGACCAAACTTTGCAATGTAATTTAATTTTATTTCGGGAATAGACCAGGCAAAAAGCATATTAAAAGTTTTCATGGGATAACATCAGAGTTTAAAACGTCTTAGCGCTTACGAAACTATGTGTATAAAGTATTTTAACACGAATTTTTTTTAACAAGAGTTTTGCGCAAGATATCTTGAAGTAATTTATAATAATTTCAATGAATCTTCAGTACCTACCCCCAATACACTGCCCCATTATCCATATCCCGATTATTATTAATAGGTACAACATGTAGGTATATTTATTATAAAAATATATAAAACCCAAAGAACAAATACCTAACACATCAAACAATGCTGCCCGTGAAAATCCGTCTACCTCAAAATGGAAAACTATTATCAGATCGATGCATCACTCCTAAAACTCATAGCCCAGACACATTACCATACACCAAGCAGTAGTTGAGCATTTACCATAAAACCCACCGATAGAAGACTGTCTAGGGATCATCCGAGGATACCAAAAACATTTGAAATTCAATTGTCTGCCAAAGCGAGGAAAACAAAAGAATCCGCGCATGTAATTACCGACTGAATGAATGGGCAACAGAATGAAATGACGTCTGAAAAGTTCTAACATTCACCCCTCATTATAGTGTTAGTTCATATTCAATTTACAGACGTTTTTACGTTTATTTTAAACTAAATATATCGTAAACGTTTTGAATGTTTTGTTTGAGTTTACATACGGTATCTGAGTAATAAATCAGAATTACTCGTATAATGTGTGTGGGTGTTTTTTTTTTCAAATAAAATATTATAATCTCTGGAAAAACCTCAATTTTCTCTTTGGTTTAAAAAATTTACACCACGAGCCATCTTCGATTTATTGGAAACTAGCTGCGCCCCGCGGTTTCACCCGCGTAAGTCTCGATCCCGTGGGAATATCGGGATAAAAAGTATCCTATGTGTTAATCCAGGTTATAAGCTATCTGTTTGCCAAATTTCATCCAAATCCATTCAGCCGTTTTTGCCTGATTGAGTAACAAACACACAAACTTTCACATTTATAATATTAGTAGGATTCGCCAAACTTTATTAAAAATGTGGAGGACTTAAAAACCACTACAAAAGCTGTATTTCCAGTATCACTT
This sequence comes from Lithophane semibrunnea, assembly GCA_947363905.1. Taxonomy (NCBI): domain Eukaryota; kingdom Metazoa; phylum Arthropoda; class Insecta; order Lepidoptera; family Noctuidae; genus Lithophane; species Lithophane semibrunnea. The sequence goes on along the minus strand of OX376197.1, from coordinate 9,316,277 downwards.
TTCAGCATGGACAACTTTCCAACTCTTAAACAAAAGGTGTCTGATGTTTCGATAAGTTGCCTCTGTTTTATTTAATAGCATTTTGCTTACAAATTAAAGTGCTTAGTATCACAAAGAGACATTCATTAGCCCATAAATCCGTGACTGTACATCAGGACGAATCAGCAATTAAAGTTCAAGATTTAAACACACTTCAAGACTATTTATCAGATTAGTATCACTGACAAATTATTGCTTTTAATTGTTTGGCAAACGTCCCAAATTGATATCTCATTCTAAGCCATCATGGACCCTTCAGATTACATTCTATGTTGGGTAAAATTTATAGCCCTCGAGTTTTATTTGGCTCTTTTAATAACTGCATCGTTTGTTGCTTTAAAATTGCCCTTTTCAAATCCAGATTTATCATTATTAATCATCCCGGGATTATTTCGGATACACAAATGTTTAACATTACCGAATCTCTTTCAGCTATCGGACTATTGCCTTCAATTTCCTAAATTCCCTTATTTACATAACATTTAGTAAGCTTAATGAATATTTCATGAGAATAAGAATGTTAATAGGGGAGCATTATTTTACCTTAGAGTACTACCTACTGAAGCAACATTTTATTCATTGAGATTTACACGAGGAAATGCTTATTTTTCCTATACATATTATGATTTACTGCCAAAATAAGGCTACAAAGTCGTTATCTTAGTCCATGTCACTGTCGCTAAAGTTGAGATATCCCAAAAACTTCTTCCTCGTAACTAATATTCCTGACACATTACCCTATTTTGCTTATTTTTTCTCCTTGTTTCAGATAACGTTTCGTGAATTTTGCAAATTTGTAAGCAGTGAAAGTGAACAGTACATGAAAAGCTGTGCTTTAAAAATGAGACCTCCAAATCTAAATGACAATGACGCTTCGCCGGTCTGACAGCTTGCCCACGCGACTCCGAGTGGCGCCTGTCCCCTCAGACCCCAACAGCGGCCGACCGGGGGAAACGATACACGACTCTTACACCGTCCCTAATTTCAGTGACACTCCGGCGCGTGAGGAAGTTATCGCCACTTGGAAATCCCTTCACACGGATGTCAAGAAAATAAAAAATGGATTCGCACCCACAAACGACGAACAAAGTCATTGTGAAGATACAAACGAATGCACATCACAAAGTTATGCACCTACTTTGGCATGCCATGGTAGAGATGGCCAAAAGAGAATTTCTTATGAAAACCGGCAGGCCGAAGTTGTACCTCGTGAAAGCAATCGTTGCACGTCATTCCTTCTCGATACAGGCCAAACAGGTACAATCGAGTGTGGAAAGAACTCGGCGCATCGACGGCGGTCCTTGCTGCAGCGTCTATTGTCATGGAGGACTCCAGAATGTGATTGTCGCGAAACATTTACACCAAAGTACCAGCCACCTCCTAGATTACGTCCTGAGGACTTGTTGTGCACTTGCGGCGTTAGTGGTAATAGATTTAAACTTCCGAAAAAGTACAAACAAAACCGGGAGCGGGGTCGTTCTAAAAGTGTAGGATACGAAGCGGCGCGTGAAGTGGCTCAATTTCGTCGGTTAGTGCAGTGTGTATGAGATGAAGTTTGTAAGGAATTGTTAGGTTGAGTGCTGGTAGATTGATTTTGTTTATGGTGTCTAAAGTGTTTTGGTGCGGTAGGTGTGCGAGTGCTGGCGCGACAGTGGGTGCTGAGACGGCGGCAGCCCTGCGGGCGCGTGCGGCCCTCACTCTTGCGCGCCGGTACTACCCCGAAGGCGGGTGGGGATGGACCATTACCGTGGTGGGCACTATCGTGCAGGTGCTGTCCCACGGCCTGCAGCTAGGCGGCGGGGCTGGACCCATAGCTTGCTCGGCTGCTGTCAAGTTCCATGTTTCACCTTTGTATACACATGGTAAGTACCTACCTACTTATTTTAATTGTTACTAATATCCACTCCGAATCGCTTCTAACTTCTTAGATGAAAAGTTTGGAAAAACCTAACAAAACTGATTATATGAAAAATATTACAAAACAAAGAGATTGATGTTTGTCAGTTACCGCCTCGAATGGCCGGTACACGATGACTGATACTACCAACACATGGCTATTCTTCGCCCATCGCTCTAGCTTATTAAGAACATATTTTACAATATTATGCTTTTATTTTACATTTCAAACATAAATAAAGAAAGGCTGTGTACATGTTTCTTGTCTACAAATGTAGGCCTGTCCAATTTGGCCCGTCAGAAAATGTTAACCAATCAACTTTGAGGAAAATTTTACTTTCACAGTTACCATAAATATAATATTAAGCAAGAAATAACAAAATTAAACGATTAAGTACATTTTTTTACTGTACTTGGTGGACTATCTTACAATTATATAAAACGAGTTTCTGTTCGTGACTACGTCCGCGTGAACTTACTTGTTCCCCGTCCCACCCCGTCGCGGTCGCATCACATCGCCCGTCTGCGTATACTTCGTTTTCGCTTAGCGTTCTTTCTAACTTTTTTTCTTTTTGCTCGACTCCTAAGGGTCGTTGCGTGATGTTAACTAGCCTTCCTCAAGAATTGACCTACCAATGCAAAAAGAATTTTTCAAATCCGCCTGGTTGTTCCTGAGATTAGCGCGTTCAAACAAACTCTTCAGCTTTATTATTAGTATACTTAGCCAAAAACATTTTTACTTCGCTTTCTAAGTAGTAGATAAACTACATAAGAACGTTCTAAAGAACCGAAGATTTTACGTGAAATTTTACGTTATATGCCTAAAAATGTACTCCTTACTCGTATAAGCAGCTCAACCCGACACAAAAATGTTTTTAATGACATTCTGTGTGAAATAGGTAATCCTCTCAAAGGTTACCCTATTTACGACGTTACCCTTTTTATAATACCTTTTGTGACTTTTTCAATGCTGGCAACTGCCTATTCAGATACCTACTTAAAACTTCTCGTAAATTATTAAATGCAGTGGTCAATGTATTGGCTATTTGAATCAATTGCGACACTAATGATGCATTCTGAAACTATTGATAGGGAATTATATGGAAATACTCATGTTCAGTAGGTAGTGGACAGCAATAATTAGTCATTCAACTAATTATATTAATTTGAGCCTTCGCTCACGTAATTAGCCTAATGTATTCTGGCTTTCGAATGGCATCCGTGCAAAAATATAGGTACCTATATTTTTGCACGGACGGATGGACCGTCCCTTCGTCCGTCCGTCTATCTGTCAGCGGGCTGTATATCATGAACCGTAATAGGTCGACATACCTAGTATAAGTTTCACGGACTGTGTATTTCTTTAACAAGACATAATAAAAAAAAAGTAATAAAGTTAAATAAATGAACAAAATCTTTTATTTCAGACATAATTACTTGGTCCATAATATTCTTAGTAGAAAGACTTAGAAAGAACTATGTTATTTGACACAATGAATTAATTTAGGTATTTGCCGCCATCTGGGGCCCCGTGCACACGCACTTGTGCAGTGCCCCAGAAGGGGGCTGCCCACGTTGTGGCTGAGCACGCTCAATAATGCTCGCTAAGCATTACTTTAATTATTAATTTTATTAAATTTTTATTATTTCGATCGGGTCCCGTCCCGATACAAGAAACAGTTTATTTTTGGCGTTATTTGCTCGTGTGCGAGTCCGACTCCCACTTGGTCAGTTTTTTTACAATTAAGAATATGTCATCTAGTTCAAATCCTTATTACACAATTAAAACAATGCCCTTAACATTGTGTTAAAACTTTATGAAGACTAAAACAATTTGTTTTTACGGGAACCAAGGGCCTCGTTTTAGGAAAGATACGACACAAAAATAGGATACTACTACGTCTTCCAAATGGTGTCTTGAAACGAATATAAAATCGCTCTAACGTAAGAACTGAATCGCTTCGTAAAACCGTGTTGAAAGATTAATGAAGTAACAGCTAATTTATCATGTAACGTGTCTTGATGGGTCTCACAAAAGTTCAGGATCGTGACAGCAGCCGCGTCCGCTTGATCCTCCTGACATCGCAGATTACAAATACTCCTCCTCATTCGAAAGCCTTGTGAACCGACAAACATGTTTTTATCGGTTTGGACACTTGTTACGATAAAAATGTGAAACATATTTTCCAAAAAAAATTTGGTCAATCTACATGAAACAATGATTTTCTCTCAAGCAAATTAATGTAAGTCTAAAACTTGAAATTCCAAGATTTCGTGTTGCCTTACCACACCTACATAATACTCCAGTATAGACATCAACTGAGGACCTAACAAGGTCGCGCAACGTAAACATTTCGAACAATTCACGCGAGCCTATAACCACAGAAGCTGGGTTACAACTTAGTAAATAAATATTGTGTTCAAAACAAGTGCCTATTTTCAACTTTAAAATCGTTCTTTACGTTAGGTTTTCTTCGCGCGGTCGTACACACTGCCCCGCAGGAGTATTTTGTTGTTAAGGTAAACACAATGTAATATGCATACATACAGGATGTAAGGGTAAACACTCTTGTCATTCAAACCATGGGTAGTTGACTTAAATATAAAAATAAATGACCGAACACAACAAAAAAAAACGTTATTTTCATTAAAAGATTTTACAAAGTTTCTATCTGACTCCGTGCTTGCTAGTGAAACAGCTGACTGACTAAAGGAGGGATCGCGCTCGCTGCTGGTCAGGTCACATCCCGTACCCCCCGCCCGTGGTGAGACGCAAGTTCGTTGCCCTAGCGCATAGGGCAACGAACTTGCGTCTCTTGTGGTAAAATTTAGATCTAAAAAAATTTTAAAAAAAGTTGTAATTTTCCATTGATTTTACGTTCTATAAATGACACCAAACTACTGGTTTCAAGGATAACGGTGTTTACCCTAACACCCCGTATACAGACTCGAGATGTAAACTCTAGTGCATGGTTTCCGTAGTTCGTTAGTCTTCATTTATACAATAAAATTATTTATATTCAGGAAGTAAGCTACATTACACTCGTCAATTTTTATATTATTTTCTTGATGAGGACGGAGTTTCCTGACTACTAGTCTATGGAAACTTTTCAAAGATTTCGAATTAACGTCTGGAATTTTATTCAGATTTGTCTATTTTTATTACAAAGTAAGTTCGGTTCGTTTCCGTCTTTACTTTCAATATTCTATTTTTAACTTTTCCTGATTTTGTAGTATTACGTGACTGTTATTGGGAATAGAGTTGGAGTAAAATAAGCAGCAATCAGTGACTTGTTTACTGTCGACAAAAGATCTACGGAAATTGGTTGTTGTTTTGCTTATAGACATTTTTCTGGGCGGTAAAAAGGGAAAAATCAAGCTTATAATATTTGTTGGAAGCTCGGTTACGTCCACTAAATGTCTTAGGCAATAGAAAGATTTAATTATAGCACAGCTGTATAGTTATTACTATAGTTTAATAAGCTACTTTAGAATTTAAACTAGGTACTCGAGCGCCCGAGTTTTGCGTTGGGTAACCGGTTAAATCATCGGAAATCGGTTGGGTTACAATTTTGAAGAAGTCTTAGGTAACAACTGAAGACTGAGTGCCTAAGTGGCTAAGCACTTAACATAAACATAACATGACGCCTGTAATTCCCAAAGGGTTAGGCAGAGGTGTATCAATAGTACACCCACATTTCACCAGTTATGTTTAAGTCTCATGTAAAAGGGGGCGAGTCTATTGCCATAAACCGGGTACAAATCAAGACTTCGGGCTGCTACAGAGAAATTCCTGATGGAATACCCAATAGAACCCAGGACCTCATGCTTGCTAGTAGCGCTTACGACCACTAGTCTAACAAGGCAGACAAGCAAAACTAAGTACTAAGCAAGGTAAGGTAAACGAAGTCATTACCCACTACATTTTGTGTTCTTTTCATCATTATCTTCTTCAACGTGGATCACAGTCCACAGCTGGTCATAGACTTAACCTAAAAGAATCTACGTTGAGTGTATGAAAATGAAACTCATAAAAATATTATCATATTCAGCTATGCAGGAATTTCTGTTAGTCTGAAGAAAATATCACCTTAGAAAATTGAACCATTTTTCACATTTCAAATAATGGGCATTAAAATGAAAGTGGTGAAAGCCGAGAATATACAGGGTGTAAGGGACAGCCCTCCACAAATTAACAGGGGGCATTCAGCTCCTTATTTTGAATCATATTCCAATTTTTCATTTTATTTTTCAGTTACAATTTCTTTATTTCAATGTTAAATTACATTCTCTGTACGCAGCACTCCATTTATGTAAATAAAACAGCTAAAATAAAAAATAAACAGCAATGGATGTTAAAAAATTATAGCGAACGACGAATCAAGCTCAGGATTTACATTGATAAATCACGTGACGTGAGCGTGGGGCCCCCGCCACGTGCCACCGTAACGATACATTGCGTGTGAGATAATAAAACAAATCAGGTTTATTGGATTCCCATAACGTTCCTAAAATAATTTCATGTACTGGTCGTCTTAGTATGATATGCTGAATTCATCTCATCAGTTTGCAGAGGGCTGTCCCTTACACCCTGTATATTACATTACATCCCGACCACCAACGTCATATTCGTAACTTACAATTTGAAACTCCAGCTTCCTAGAGTTAAATGTTATAAAATGAAATTGGTTATCCATGTAAAACCGCTGTCATCAGCTAAACTGTGGTTACTAACTAGATTGTGTTTATCATGAATTTAGGTCTTCATAACCGTTGGGCCAGGCCCGGGTCGACGGCGCATCGTGTTCCACGTGCGCCTCAAACTGATGTCAGCACAATTGGCGGGGTCCGCCAGGACCGATGCCTGCCAGGGCTGCGGGAAAGTCCGAAAGGGCCCTTGGCAACAGGCAACTGAAGGAGCACGGGTGCGTTTTAGTCAGTTAAAGTCTGACACGCCCTTCCGCTCCGCCCAGAGCGGGAGAAGTCTATTGATGATTTCCCACCCTTTTAGAAAAGAAAATTTTAATATTTCAGCAGCATTTTAGCACCCATCTTGGTGATTGACGATCGCTTCACATAACCGGACATTATAATGTTCTGGTCGTTTTGTGGCTTTGTTGGTTGGGGGTATTCTTCAGTGTATCCATGTCTGAAGAAGAAGTCGTGACGTGAAGAAGTGAACTGTTTTTGTGTTCTTTATGACAATAAATTCACTACATCGAAATTGACATACCATTTCAAGTCAATCTGCCTAGGGTTTTCCTAACTATGTTGGGGTCGACTTCCACTCTAACCGGATGCAACTGAATACAAGTATGGAGTGACTGCCTATCCGACCTCCACGACCCAATTACTGGGTAACACGACACCCCTTGGTAAGTCTGGCTGTCAGACCTTTGGGCTTCTGATTACCCGTAAAGACTGTCAAAGATCTACGAATGACAGCCGGGATCAACGGCTTAACGTGCTTTCCGAGACACGGAGGGGTCTCAATATGTAAGTGATGGTCACCCATCTACAAACCGACCGCAGCAAGCGTGGCTTAACCTTCGATCGACGCGTGCGGTTGTTATTATTTAGCCTCAAGCATTTCAAATAACATGACTTTTTACTTTCAATTGACAGAAAAAAAATCAAACTCACTCAAGTCAAGCCAAGAATTGTTGGCATTAAGTTACGACAATAGAACGCCCTATCCATCTCTGTCGCTTAACCGCTGGCCTCATTTCGAACAAACTTTGTACTAAAAATGTAAACTTAAAAAGTCAGGGGAAATGAATGGTTTACCAAATTGACACACTGCGCCAAATTGCGGTTTTAAAGCGGTTTCATACCACCTGTCAAATAATGACGTTGTGATTTGATTATACGGACAATTTAAGTCAGTAGTCAATTTGCTAAACAATTAATTTCCCTGACTTTACTATAATAAAAACCTGTAAAAAGTTCAATTTTCTTTCTCCCTAGAGAATAAAGCCCGGCTTTTCTCAACGAACCGAGAACGAGGCTTCCGTATCAATCTTTCCACTCTGACTTCGAGGAAACGCGATAAGTATGCGGGTTACTGTTTCATTCATTCATAAAAAAACTATTATAGAGTATTATTTTCTTTGTTTCTTCTTTAAGCTGTAAGTTTTGATTTCTAAAGTTTTCATATTGATAAAATCCCTCCGTGTCACGATCGATAGTCAAAAGTCGGTGGTAGCGTTACTTATGTATTCCAACTTAAAAGCTATTTACACATAACATTATTATGTATTACTAGCTGCCGTCAGCGGCTTCGCCCGCGTGTAATCTTTATAAATTATAGGCTATGTTACTCAGGGTGAATGTAGCTTTCCAATTTTCCAAGAATTTTTGAAATCGGCGCAGTAGTTTTTGAGTTTATACATTACAAACATACACACAAAAATACAAATCTTTCCTCTTTATAATATTAGTGTAGATTTACACGCCTGTATTCCCCGAAGGGTTAGGTAGACAAGGGGTTAAGCAGGGTGTACCTATAGTACACGCAGATTTCGTTAGTTTACGTACCATGTAACAGGAGGCGAGCCTATTGCCACCAACCGGGCACAAAGACAGACACCGGGCTGCTACTGAGAAATCCAGATGGAATAAACCAATTACACTTTGCCCCACCCGGGAATCGAAACCAGGACCATGAGCATGACCTCAGCAGTAGCGCTTGCGACCAGCTAAAGGGATAGCTTTTAGCTGTTTAAGTCATCTCATCATCTGCCTAGCCTTTTCCCAACTATGTTGGGTTCGGCTTCTAGTCTAACCGGATGCAGCTGAATACCAGTATTTTACATGGAGCGACTGCCTATCTGACCTCCACAACCCAGTAACTGGGAAATACGATACCCCTTGGTAAGACTGGTTGTCAGACTTTCGGGCTTCTGACGACCCGTAACGACTCTCAAAGATCCACAAATGACAGCCAACGTGCTGTCCGAGGCACGGTGGAGTTTCGGTATGTAAAGATGGTCACCCATCCACGGACCAACCCCGGAAAGCGTAGCTTAACTTGATGGATCGACCCGTGCGGCTGTAATTACGTAGCCACGAGCTCCTCCTGTTTAAGTACTTTTATAAATAAAATAGAGCGCTGTAACTGAGATCAGGAAATAAGTATTCTGAATTTTTATGACAGAAGTTCTTGTTATTATAGTGTTTTTATGTCCTGTCGTATTCAGTAACAGTTCAAACTTTACATAATGTTTTTATCTGTTCTCATACAGCGGGACTCTTGTAAGCAATGATATTTTAAGGACCTAAGATGCATTTTATTTTTTTGCAGGACTTATGTATATGAATGTTAAACAAGTACAATGAACGCTTACTAATAACACGCTGCCATAATATTGGGTCCCCACCTATGAAATTGGCGTTTTTTTCTCACAAATAGAGAAGCTCGTCACTTTTTTTATTTAAAATATTCATCAATTGCTTGGAATAATGACCATCATAGACAACTACCAATAGTAAAAAAACCTTATTACTTATGTGTAGTTTTCTAAACATAAAAAATATCTTAAAAATGACTCCTCATTTTGTTAGCAGAATTGACCACTATATTTTTTTAACTTAGGCAAATCTTATTTTTGTCGCTTAATCTAAGTGGCATACGTTATCTTAGTTTTTAAACATTAATGCCTAAAATTTTTAAAACAGGTTGCTTCATGGTTGTTATTGCAGTGTACAAGTTACATTTTTCATACTAACATTTTCTTAATTTATATTAAGAAAATGTTAGTATGAAAAATGCAACTTCATTAAAATTCCCCATACAAAACACTGATTTCATAGATGGGGACCTAATATATAATTACTTATTCTTAAATTGTAACGTAACAACAAACAAACAAATATTTCAGGTCAGTATCTACAGCCTAAAAATATGAGATTTGCGAACGATACGCAAGATAGAAAAATGTTTACACGGTTATATCCCACGGTTATTCCACACGAATGCCAACCAATGCCATCTGCTAACGATGATTTATAGATGTTAGCTATATCTTTATTATATAATATTATATGTATAATTTGTACTCGCACTGTTTTAAGACAGTTTACAGTTAGGTATATACCGTAGACACGCACGATATAATTGAATTACGACTTAATTGCGACTCTCTGCCAGATGGATTTTCATGTAAATTTTCGTACTTTGTGCCCTCCAACCGTTAATTTTTGAGTAGGTATGTATCTATTTCTGGACTAATATGGAGGTAGGTACTGTGTGTGTGAATTAATTCCCGTACATAAGTGACACTTAAAGAGTAACATATTAAAATCTATGTAATTAACAAATGGAAAACTAGCTTTTAAGAGCCTCAAATGCTTAGGATGATCCTCCATTATGTCGAAAATACTGCAGCATTAATTTTGAAATAAATATATTTTAAAGTTGAGGATTGATGCTGTTTGACGAAAACACGATTACATATTCTCTATAGAAAAAAAATCCAAAGTTACCAGTACTTCAAATTAGATCATGAAACTTTGCATAATAACTGAAATAACTATAAAACAGGTCAATTTTTTTTTTTTTTTTTCAAATTACCATTATTTTCACCGTAAAAAGCAATTACCTAAACTATTCGAGCCTTGGAGCCGCCAGCACCCCACTCCGTCGCGCTCTCACTCGGTCCGCGAATAATATGATGCGAGCGAGATAAAAACTGAATTTCAGCTAAGGTAGGTAGTATACGCTCTTAATAAAAAAAACAGGAAACGTTTTCATATTGTTCTTTCTTTTTCTACTGTCCAATAAGTACAAAGGACTTCTCCTACTACGATATTAAATAAAATTTGGTAGCAACATATCTTCAATCAACTATCTATATTCTGGACTATATATGTATTACAATAGATATATAAGTAGTTCATTGTAGTCCCTACCTGTAGAAACACAATAACATTGTAACCTAACATTGGTCAAATTACTATGTGCTTAACTGTAAATTGAATTGGACAGTAATTACGTCAATACCACTAACGTAACGCAATAGGGCTATTTACACGGTTAACATCCAAATATATTCGCCATGTGTCCGAACAAATAAATCAAAGTGCCCAATATCGGCGCATTACACACTATTTGTTTCACAATATTAAGAACGTGATTCGAGTTTTTTACGGATTCGAAACAAATGGTAGATCTATGTTCCACTAAATTCTGCGTTTCTCTGTATATATTCCACAATACTGTTATGTACAAAAGGCTAGGCATTTCTTTTATCACGTGGTCTAAACCACTGGTGGTTTCAGCTTTCAATTTCCTTTTTTCCTTTGACGTGGAAAACACTGAAATGTTCGAATTCCTATTTCCTTCGAATAAATAAATAGTTACTATGAATTTGCGGAACCGGTTACATTGTCTGTGGTTTAGTTTGTGCAGTTAATTTGGATTTGGCAAGACCACAAACTATCGAATAAAATAGCAATCAAGTATTAGTTTGTAGCGAACTAGAAAAAAAATAAGTCAGGTACAATGTAGGTGTAACATTCTCGTTATTTTTCTTTGATTGACATTGTTCTTTTAAGATTATTGTATTTTGCTTTTCCATTCTATGTTTATTATTTAAAGTTCAAAAGAAGTTTTACCACGAAATATGAACAAAATGCACTGCTCAGCTATTCAGTAGCTATTCTGTGATAATGATATTTATGGCTCGTCATATTTTGCCCGGAGTGGCTCTCAGAGCTTTATACTAAAGGATCTTCATTGAGATTATGTATAGGTACGAGAAAATTCCTGGATTTATGGAATGAAAACTTTAACATTTTACGAAAAAGTTAAAAAGATTTCTAGCAATAACATTCAAGCACGCCATGCAATCTCCGAAGGGGTTGCAGGTCACACTCACATTTTGCAGTTTCAGTTACAGAAATAACAACACACATAACATCACGCCTTATTATCCCAAAGGGTTGGGCAGAGCTGTACCTGTAGTAGGTTAACTCATATTTCGCCAGATAAATCTTTACCCCATGTAATAGGGGGCGAGCCTATAGCCATCAACCGGGCACAAATCCAGACTCCGGGCTGCTACTGAGTAACACACACACAGATTAATAATAATAAATTAATATTTATTTCTCTTCCACAAAGGCGCCTTAAAAATATAAAGATTACATTATCTGATAAATCCTTTGTGGGAGACTGGTATCTGCACTAGGAGAACCTGTCACACAGATTACCAGGCCTCCCCCAAAACAGCGTTTGAGTATATTAATCTTACAGATAGAATTGAAAACATTTTTTTACCTTAAAGTAAAAGAAGAAAATTCAAAGTTATTATTATAGAGTGCGTGTACTAGTCAAGTGTGGTGTGGTGTGCTATGGTGTAGCGTAGTGTCGTGTCGTGTGGTGTAGTGTGGTGCAGTGTGGTGTAGTGTGGTGCAGTGTGGTGTAGTGTAGTGTAGTGTGGTGTGGTGATGAAATAACACAAAAACAAAAATAACTTTGTGAAATTAGCTCACAAACTTTAGTTTCCAAAATGGAATACTAATTAACTACTACTAGCAGAGCAATCTTGGCTCAGCATAACAGAAGGTTCTTAATTCATATTCAAAACATACAAACTACTTGATAAGTTCGGCTCAAGCATTACCATTCGCACATAGACTACTAACGAACAGTTGCCAAAAGAAGGCAACGTCTATAAATACTTATGGTAGGATTCTATCACGTACATTAGGCCATTTACCTCGAACCAGACGTGCCAAAAAACTTGGCAATAATCGCTCTATAGTTGGAACTGGAATATTGACCGTTTTATTACTTGCTTAATACCTTGTACACGGTTCTGACAATTGGCATCTTAGCGAATGCAAAGCGATTTAGCGCCTCGTCGCAACTACATTAACGAACAAACGCACTAAACGCCATAAGGACTGACCCTATTCATCATTCACGACAACAGTAGCTTTGTGAACCAGCAACTGCCATCAAGAAAAGGCCTCCTAAAATCCTCCGTCCAGACAAGTGTTGTGTCTGGTTGAAGTCGGAACATTGTTTATATGCAAGTCGCGCGGTAAACCCTGCTTGCGCGATGTAGGATTCCGTGTGACGTCAGTGTGAAGCGTAGTTCACATGTGGTGATGTAGATGCCAAAGTACCATTACCTATTTACTGGTAGCTGCCGGTAAATTACACATAGGTACTGTGATACTTGTCAGATGTTCATGATTGATGGTAATCACTTTGCATCAGGTGATCCCGATAGATGGAGACTAGCAGGTGCTCAAGTGTTTCTAGATCATCGCAACTAAGTTTGCTATAGAATTGCAATGCAATATCATCCATCATATTATGCATCCTGCTTTCGAAAACCAGTCGTTAATCGCTGATGATATCACGTCTGCACTGGATGCTATTCATAATTAGTTTGATTAATTTATTTTACGTGCAATGTCTGCAATGTCTTCCACAGAATATGTATTTTTATAAATAACACGATAAACTAGATCAGACTAGGCTAAGGTAAGAGATGGAAACACAATTACTCCGAATCCTTTTGGCCTGAGAAATACTTCAATCTATTCTGTAATCGTATTTGTTCAGGAACCTACTTAGTAAGGGTTAGGTACTAAACTAACAATAGGTCATAGTCTATTGTTAGTTCGCTGTCATAGTTGAATTAACCTTAGTTCAGTTCTATAACTAGATTTTGCTATTAGTTTTAAGGACCAAACGTAGCACTATCAAGCAAACGAAAGGGTAGTTTGTTTAAACAAGGCTTTTTACTTTAAGGGGGAGTAGTTTGACAGCAAAAAATCATATTTCACCCGCGCAACCCTTACCTACCCCTCTCATTAAACACGATGAAAACAAAACACAATGCCTTCCCGCCAGCAGAAACTTTTCGTCTGGCGTTTATAGAATTCGAATTTCAATCATCTGTAGTTTATTTTGCTTATACGATACGCTAAGCTTGAATTCAGAACTATAGATCATGTTCATGTTTTGGAACTAGAAACTCAATGTTGACGTGAAAAAGTTCAAATTTAAATGTTACCAAATTTTATTTAGGACCTTGTACAATTTGTACCTAATGACGTCTTTGTGGAAAACTGTGTTACCAAGTAATAACTATAATGCTATATCGTGGATTTCTCTCTTTGGAGGATCGTGCAAAGTGATACCCAAGTAAAAAATAATATTCGTATAATGAATTTTGCACTGTATTGTGCAACGAATATGGCATGTGTCATGAAAACCTTTCCTGCGCCAAACGCGAACAATCCCCTTCGAAAATATTTGAAACATGTGAAAAAGAGGCCGAGTTCTGTACAAAAGAAATAAATGTAGGATTGTCGGATTCACCACTAAAAGAATTGACATCTATTCATCTATGTAAATGGGAGCCAAAGTACCAAAGGGACTAATTATAACAAGGGCCCGAGGTACGCGCTCAGTACCTGCGCTGTGTTTTGGGCGCGCGCCCGGCGCGTTTTGGACGCTCGTCAAACGCAACAAGATTTCCACATTTTGTTGTAACTTTTGAACCGTGTTTCTTTTAAGTTTATTACTAATGCGGAGAAAATGACAAGGAAAAATAGTGAAAAAGGAACTCGTGTCCAAGCGTCAAGGGCACGGTTAGGCTTCATTTACGGAGACGCGAGGAGTAGCGCGTGGCTTTGGGCGGCGCGGCTCGCACTGAATTCAAACATATAGCGTTGTATGAGTGCGTTTACGGAGACGCGATTTTACACGCGTTTGTTTGAAATGGAGCGTTTTTTGCGGCGGAGCCCGCGAATGGCATAGCCGCGTCACACGCGGCGTTTCATCACGGCGGCGCACGCAGCAGCAATGCCCGCGGCATACCTTCTCCCAGTCTTATTTGTAAATCGCACAACGGAGATGCAAGTTGAGAGTGGCAAGTTGCGACATGTGCAGGCCTAACGGCGCCCGGCATGGGCGCTCGCTTAGACTGCAGCGCTTGATATAATTCGTTACATAGGAATTCATACAATTTTATTGAGCGCCCGAAACGCAGCGTACAAAATGCACGTCTCGGGCGCTTGTTATAACTAGTCCCTTAGTAGAAAGTTTAGTATGGTCCCTCTTTGTAACTGTTGAAATTGTAGCTTTGAAAACATGCCAAGTTGCTTTAGGCCTCATTTACGGAGACGCGGGGCATGGCGCGTCGCGTGCAGTGTGGCGTCACGCGGCGCGTCTGACGTTTTTTCTGTTTACGGTGCGGCGGCGCGTGAAGCGGCAGTTATCATCCCACGCGTTAACATAAACATATGGCAGTATACGTCTTGATTGTCCCTGTTTTTTTTTGGGGTTATAATATATATTTTTGAAATGTGCTAATTAAAACCTTTCATTTGATACCCAACATGGTATGATTAAAAAATATTTTTTGTTGTTCATGATATGTCACCTAGAGGGCGCAATTTTCAATTTAATGTGTCTTCATATAGCCTTTGACCAGCGGACGATCAAGAAGCTTCCAACGATACCTCATTTGTCAAATTGTGATGAGTCTTTTAGAAGATAATATGTGGGAACAGACATAGATAAATACATAGAAACCGGTCAAAATTATAACCCTCCTTTTTGCTTCGCCGTAGTCAGGTAAAAACTAAAACCCAACTACGACAAAAAAGTCAACTAAAGAGATATAAACAAGACATCACGGATAGACAAATTAAAAATCCGGAGTCATACGGAATCTGTTCGAGTTCGTTCGTTATACCAATAACCGAAAAATAAAGGTATTATTCTAAACAAGTTTTATTTAGGGGCGGTCAGTCGCTCCAATTGTTCGTCTAAGGGTCACCTTACAAGAAGTTTGTCAAAAAAAGTGGGAGTAAACGAATTTGGATCCTGAGTAAATCGCAATAAGATTTAATCTCCAGTGCGAACTTTCAAATGAACGTAGAATGGGCTCGTTGGCTATGTTGTAAATTTTCTCCGCAAGAAAATTCACCGCAATACAGAGCAATGGCGCTAGTTTTACCTACTTCTTTCTATACTCCGTGCTACTATACCAGTCAAAAATCTGTCAAATAAAATGTATGTCATCTTGAGTTTTCAAATATCAACATTGAATTTTATATGTTTATTTAGACTCGGTATTTATTTATTTATCAATCAATAACACTTGCAATATTGGTTTTGGAAGTGGTTTTAGTGTTTTTTTCATGTTTTGTATGTCTCAGTTTCTTTTGTGGAATGTGATAAATTACGAAAATATTATTTACGAAAATAAATAATATCTCAGCGTAGCTAAAAATTTGAGCGTAGTCCTCTCGTCTCAACAGAGCGACGCCGACTGATTTGTGAAACAAAAATATGCTTGAAGTTCCCGTAATGTGCGACGGAAGATGGCTTCTTCCACGAACTAAGAACGTCGTAAGTCCTACAAGCTTTGATTCGTAATAAAACCAAAAATAAAAGGAATAAAAAAAAAAGCCTACACAATTTTTTTTGCCTTGTTTTAATACATATAATCATCTAATTTTTATCATAATAGGCATTAGCATTTTAAGTACAAATCGAAAATACGTGAAAATTAGAGGTAACTTCGTGATATTTTTTTATCGAGAAAATTTTAATATTTTGTGTTTCTGCTCCACAAAAAGTTTGGAAATATCATGTAGTTACTCATACTATTTTTATTTTACACCTAAGTCTTATCAATTTCATGAAAAATCAAATTGAAGACAGGCAATTTTTTGTCCGTGGCTGCGCCAGTGTGTCGAAAAAAAATAGCAAGGGAACGTTCTCCCGGGATTAATAGTACCCTATCTGTTAATCAAGGTTATAAACTATCTGTGTGGCAATTTCTATCTAAATCCGTTCAACCGTTTTTGCGCCAATCTGGAACATACATCCAGGCAAACAAACGGACAAAAATTCAAAAAATAAATTTTCGGCATCAGACTCGCTCCCACACCTCGTAGCAATTACTTTTTTTTTAATATTGAATGGATAGTTTTGGCCTCGTTATTATTTTATCACTACATTATAAAACAAAGTCCTCCGCCGCGCCTGTCTGTCTGTTCGCGATTAACTCAAAAACAACTGCACCGATTTTCATGCTGTTTTCACCAATAGATAGAGTAGTTCTCGAGGAATAGTACCCACGTAGGCGAAGCCGTGGGCATCAGCTGGTTTATTATATTTATGTAGGTATAGATGAGCTAAACTCATAGTAATTTTAATTCAATTTAACAATCAGTTGATGATTTAAACACGAGAATCAACATACCAAAATCAATACATTGAAAACTAGCCTGTCCGAACCAATTTCTATAGAGCCAATTGCTGGGCAATCTCAACTCCTGACCGGTAATTCAATCAGCCAGTCAACATCATTAAAACTTTACAAAACGACTCGAACTACCCACAATTTATTGCCCAACGGTCTATTCGTACGAAGAATGTAATGCTTACTGCTCTATTGCTTACTTGGTCGGGTACTCGTGACTTTGAGTGGTGCTGGCGCTCTTCGTGTCGATTATATCAAGTTGCGCGCTCTATAATAGGTAATGGACATTTATTTTGAGATTCGCAATATCTCTCAAGACAAACTGATGTGATTATGTCAAGTATCTAGACCATAAAAGGTTTTACTATTCTCCGGGGACAAGATCCCTCTGAGGTTTTCTTACCAAAAACACCTAACATTTGTCCCGAACTCGCAAACGAACAAGTAAGCGTAGTATAGACAGGTGAAGTGCACATAGCGCATTGTAACTTGGACCTAACACGTAAATATTATTTTATGTCACCGTCTTACAAATCGTGTACTACGGTGTCTACGGTACATGATTTGTCGTCCGATAACTTTAATATGTCTTCTTCCATTCCGTATTTTCCGTGTGAATTGTTGTACTTCAGGATTCTGTATGAAAGGGTTGGAAAATAGGCAAACGTCCGCGACACGAGCGTGTCTTTGTCTACGTCTACTCATATGTCCCCTATAATATAGAGATTATAATGTACCTATATGAATTGCGTTGAACGGAAAAGTGACAAGAAACTATGATTTGACCAATATAATAGAGACATTAATTGATGTAGTATAATAGAGACATTTGATGTAGTTATGAACAAAAAAGACGAACCTCCTTATAAAATTTCATCTTCTATTTAACCTCCTGAGTTTTCAGAAATCCTTCCTTAGTGCTCACTTTACTTTTGTGCAAAATTTCATGCTTCTAGACTCAGCGGTTGAGGCTGTGCGTTGTTTGTCAGGAATGAATGAATTTAAGATTTTTTTATTAAGTAGATTATTGCTTACATTCCGAAGAGAACGGCCGTTGTAATTGTGGTGCTAAATGGAGTCGACGATCTGAAACTCTCGGCCTGCATGCAAATGGCTTCATTCTCACATTATTAGTATTGAAAGTTGGATTTAGCACAACTATACAAATAATTTAGTGGTAGTGTTACTAGGTAAGTGATATTACGTGGTTATTATCCACATTGACGACGGGTTTAAATAATACAGATCAGTATGTAGGATAAAATTGAAAATTCTGAGCGTAAATTGAAAATTTATTAGAATTACCTAGCTATCATTTACGTAACTATTGGGACTTAGTCACTGTTATAAATACTTTAAATTAATGCTACGCTATACTCAAACACGTTTTACCTGAATTTTATTGCACTGCTTATTGTTAAATCTTTTACTAACACTAAACTTGTTCTTAATTTTATTTTTTTGGTCATTCGTCAAGAACTGACCTTAAGAAGCCCTTATCCATTCCGTCGCCAGTCCATTAAGGGCATATGATATGGAGTCTATTACGCTGACTATAAGTTAAATGAATATATAGCTCACTATTGTACGATATCCGGTAGACAGAGCTTCAGAACAATCTTGTGACGGCATGAATTTCCGATGGCCGAGTGTTGTTCCTCTTTAGACTGTAGGAAATCCAATGCGTAGATACCTATTCATGTGTGACATAATTATTTTAACTTTCAAAAAGGCAACCTGAACGAGACCTACATGATTCCATGTAGGTCTCGTTGCGTGGAATATTGGCATAATCACCACAGTAGTCATATCCTCTGGCTATTGTTAGGTACTAGCCGTCAATATTACCAATAGATATTCTGATTATTTGCTGCTGACTTTTTGATTTATTGAACGTTTAATCCTTTAAATTAAGATTGATATGTATTTTTCCTCAAATAATCTTTTTAGAACGAATTGATAAACACCAGATAAAGTACCTTACAAATGCTCAATGCATTTTAGGTGTTCAAAATAAAATGATTTGATTATTTTAAAATATTTCTTATATTAAATATACTCAAAGTATAATTTAACGTTCGTTAACGTTCATTAAGGAGGTATTCCCGTAGGATCATACCAACATCATACCATATTTTATTTTAAATAAAACTAAACTAAAATTATATTCTCTGCTAAAGTTATTTAAAGCTTGACACTTCATTTACTTTAGTTTTTCCTCTCGCAAGTCTGTAAGCTCCGATTTCTCGTTATTTTTAGATGATGTTATTATCCTCAAAAAGAACGAAATATCATAATAATATTGTCCTGAATTGTTTTATTGTACCACAATGTCCCAATAGATAGTGTTTTATTGCGTAACTTGTGGTGACAAGGAAACAATAGCCTAGACCTGAATAGATAACCCAGGATAAAATGAATAATATTATATTTATTAAACATAACAAAAGCTGTTTCATGTTTCAATGCGAATCAATTTTTATTGTGAATATAAACGGTAAATAACCAATCAGCTAGCCGAGAAAAAAATCTTTACTACTAGAACTTTTGAGGTTAGAAAAAATAAAGTTTTTAAAATTGTTTTTTTTTTTTGGTACGTACCAATATTCCATGCTCCTAACAGAAACAAAGTATGAGAAGTTTATTTAAAAAACAATTTGTTTACCCACATAAAAGCTACCTACGTAGATTCATTAATTCTTCTTGAATACACTGAAAATAAAAGACTGATTCCTGTGAACAGAAACTAGAGCAAGCAACTATTTAGGAACTTATACATAGGTTCAAGCCTCGGCTTTTTCAATGACAAAAGTTTTATATCTACAGATATTACAAGCCATTATCACCGTCTTTACAAAATATTGTTACAATCTATCCGCAGCTGAATTTCTGTTGATTTATAACGGACATAACAAAACTTTCCTTCAATAATGGCTGAATGGGGAAGTTTAAAACAATGATTTTGCAACATTACTATGATCGATGAGTTTCCAATAGAACTTTTGACTTTTGGCGTTTTTATCTAATATCTCTATTGAGCCTTCAGAAGCTGCTATACAAATCTTGATCAGGAATAAATGTCACTGCCCTTTGAAATTTTGAAGTGCCTAAACCTTGATTTCTGGCAATAAGAAACATATTTCTCTTTTTTGTGAGTGTCATTTGAAGCGAATAATCCCGTTTACTGAACTGACATGATTGGTCGTTGTAATTATTTACATAAGAGATTATTGCAGCGTCATCATGTCTGCAGTCTGCTAATTAGGTAACTAGGTACTTTTGACTATCACTAATCCTTATAATGAGCATAGGATTATGACAATGCTCCACAATGGTCCTATTATAATAACAAACAATACCTGTGTCATGTAAAACCATTTACAATGAAACGATATCAAACTTGTTTGCGACGTAACGCACCTTGCGCTAATACTAATTAGCCTACGGAACAGCAAGCAATTGCAACTTGGAAGTATCGCTTGCCGGCCGCTATCGCGGCACCACCGCGCACCGCTCGCTTGGCTCGCTCAGCTTGCGCGCGTTTGGTTACAGTTCTAACCTAACCTAACCCATTTCACCCAGTTCAAAAAATTTCGACAGTTTTTAATCTAACGGAAATAATACCGATAGATTATAAACTAACGCTTCTCACAATCTTAAGGTGACATATATATTTATTTTGTTGGAAATCCTAAATAAATAAATCAATGAATTAAATAAACAAGCCATGTGCCCGATGGGATTCCCCATTCGCAATAAAGGCTAAGTTTTATACAAACTTTCATCCCCTATTTAAACCCTTAAGGGTGAAAATTCAGAAATCCTTACTCAGGGCTCACTTTCGCTATTATATGGTGCTCTTGTGCAATATTTAATGCTTCTAGACCCAGTGGTTTAGGTTGTGTGTTTTCTGTCAGTGAATTAATGAATTTAGAAAATGTTTGGAATGTCTTGGCAATATTTACCTGCCTATAGACTCCCAAAATGAACCATTACCTTAGGTCAACAATCATTGTTGACCCAGTGGCTTATTTTTTTTTTTTTCTTCATCTATGAGTCGTTTAATAAAGTCCAAGGTTGTAGCCTCCAGTGTGGAGGATGACCGGATTTTCCTCGTTATGAGCACTCCGGAATTTGATGAGATCTATGGCTTGTGGGCCTCCTGTTATGGCGGAACCAACAGTTATGTTCCTTCCTGTAATATGACAGTATATGATATAATACATTGTAGGCTGTAGATCGAGGTCTATTTTTATGACATCCTTATTCTTATTTTTCATAAAAGGCAACGCTGCCGCTGTCTGGCCGTACGTTTATAACTTGAGAATCCTAAGTCCTATAATTACATGATTTTTTTTTTATATTTTGTCCACACAGGCGGACAAAGCTAAAAGATTTTACCTTACAGAACAGATGAAATATTTCACATAGTTAAGTACTGGCTAAATGTGGATAACTAGCGAAATGTGGGTGTACTATATATAGGTAAGTACACCTCTGCCCAACCCTTCGGGGAAACAAGGTGTGATGTTATGTAGGTTATAATACAATTTTACCTGATTACGAGGTAGGTATAAATATTTCAGTCACAAGACCAAAACATTTTCATAATTTTTATAATAAACTTAAAACTTTAAAACAATGCTGACAGGAAACCAATTTTAGTATACAACTACTTATTAAAAACAGCGTCAAAGTCTGGTTTATGCTAGAACTAAACAAACAAATAAATCTTCGAATAAGTACTCATTCCACGTTATAGAATACACGTAAAATATGCGTAAGAGCAATGCTCATTATTTTTAGGTAAGTGCGGTAAATTATAGCGTTATTTATAGAAAGCTTTTCTTGTGTAAACTTACTAATATAAATATTATAAGTTTGTTTGAGAATAAATAGTTTAACTGGGCGCGAATGTCTAATAATACTTACAATCTTGTTTTCGTTACTAGAGATACTTTTACGAATCAGTTCAATTACTAATAGGTAGTAATAATAATCTACCAGTGGTGTAATTGAGTACCTACCAGTTAAAATTGCAATAAACCTGATGGTGAAATATTTTAGATGTGAGGAGGTCAAACCATGGTTGAGAGGAAACAATAAGAGCCAAACAAAAAACTTCCCTAGACTTTCTTAGACTAGATTTCAATTATAATGAAAGAGGAGCAACCTCTTTTCATGAATTTAAACACATACATCAAAAACAGGCCTCTTTCCGTCAAAAACAAAAAAAATGCTATTAAAGTTTTTTTTTTCTTTTTTTTCTGTGAACCTTATGGTTTCCGAACTGTTTTTCGGTTAAAACAGCCACTGATTAGATTCAAATTGTAATGCAATCTTCTTTGATTTGATAGAGAACAAAGAAAAAATTAAAAAGAAATAAAATTGTGAAAAAGGTTTGCATTTTCACAATACCTATAAAAAAAATAAAGATAATACGTTATCCTAACCTCGATTATAAACTCGGTTGTGTTATGTAAACTACAGCTTAATGTTAGACAAGAAAGTTGAAATATTTACAGCATCAATAAATGCTGAAAATTAGGTCGAAGTGAGAAACTGAAACGAGTGAAAGCATTACTTAACTAAAATAATATTTTAGAAGTTTAACATTAATTTTCTCGAAATACTTAGAACTCTTTACAAAACAATATTTCTGTCTCGGAACAAAGATGGTTATTTATTTTAATTGATTAAATTATTTAAACGCCTACGCCTACGCCTCTTACAGCTGTTATTGGCAAAATTAATTAAATTAACTGTAATGAGTCTGAAACAGACAATGGTGCCGATTCTCTTGTCACAAATTCTCTAAACTAAACTAAAAATCACTAAAATTTAGTTTATTCTTGTCAAACGACGATTTCCCATTCTGAAAATAGACTAAAGTGACACAACTTAACTATAATTTAGTTTGACAGCACTAAGATGGCACTGAGTTTTAATTTAGTGAAAATGCTATTCTGAATTTGACGTTTTAACCAAAATTTTTGTTCTATATCTAAAATCCTCTAACTAACTCTGACTATTTTTAATCACGATTAAAAATGTGTGGCATTAAATTAGATGTCATGAACTAAAATTCAAACCAACACCTCGAATTCAGTTGCAAAACGGTACTGTATCTTTATTTTATTTTCTTTTGCTTATATCTCGAAAATGGTGTGTCCTATCGCAAAAATAATGAAAATTTTGACCCCCTTTGAAATTCGCAAACCCGTAATACTCAACATGTTGGTAATTTTTTTTTTTTTGTTTTCTTCCAAAAAGTGAAAAATTCCATATAAAAATACGTCGAGACGGCCACATTGCGCGCCCCTCCGACTCAAAAAAAATCACGTGGTAGGCAAACAAGTAGGTACCAAGTGGAATCGCGATTGTCAAATTCGATTTTAGTTGTGTCAAAATAATTTTTAAATTTAGAGATTTTTTTTGGCAGAATAGCCTAAGATTCTCATAGTAAAAAGTAAGGAATTTTAGTGATAGTTTAGTTAGTTTAGTTCGGTGTACAAGAGAATCGGCACCAATGAGAAATTATTTTAATTCCACGTAACGAAGTAAGTGAAATTAAAACGATGAATGTTAACGTTTATATTATTTTCTGTATTGTATTGAATTGAAAGATATTATACCAACTGCTACAAGAGTAAATAACAGCTGTATTATGCTTTTATCTGTTGGTAGGTACACATGCGAATTCTACACTTACCGACATTCTACTCTAGAGACAGAAAAGTAATGTAGACTACTAAAGAAAAACAAGTGCCTACGATAGCGACTTTCATGTCCCAATATTTTTCTAAACAATTTTCGTTTACAATTTAGAATTCCCTCCTCTCTCTTTATTCTAATTCACACCACAATATTTCTTATTTTTCAGACATTTTCCTTCTTATTAATTTATTATGTTTGTCCATGACACTTTCCGTGGTCGCAGCCTACTCGTATATTTAGGTACCTAACGTCGCCGACCCGCATCTCTGCACTTCGTCCCACTTTCAGCTCGATATCATTTTATACTCTCTATTTTTTAACTCTTTGGTGAAAAATCTGCGTCCACATTTTTGTGGACGGAAACTAGTTTTCTGTATAGTTTCTTAAAACTTAAAATGTTTCACTAGCTGGTACATTACGTACCAGCAACCTCTAATAGTAAAAACTTTTTGTAACTATTCCGTTTGACAATTAAATATTAGTTCTAATGTTGAAGTAGTGATAGAAATATTTGTTCGACCTTCCAAGACCATAACTAAATAAGACATTATTATGTGTGGACTTGCGGGCTTAGACAAAGTGACATTCCATCAGCAGCGGTAAGGATGATAGAAAAGCCTAAAATTTAATGGATTGACGTCAGCTACTAAAAAGCTTAGCAATCCTATTGAAAGTCGTTGTAGAAATACGAAACGCTTTGAAAGCGATTGTCACTTGTCTAGGCCACTGTATGCTTATATTAACATCTAACTACGATTGCCATTCCGTCTGTCCAACATAGTAGTTACGGTAATATCCCACAAGATTGATTGACTGTTCGTTGCAGCTACAGAGATCAACATATTGCGCTAAACATTTACGAGCATACGTCATAAAGCCCCAATAGACATTTATATCACATGCTCACATTCACTTCACATTTTGTGAAATACAGGAACTAACTAGTTTTTGAATCACAGAAATAGGTAAATGACATGTTACTGCAGTTGACGTTCGAATAACAGTGTATTTATGTTGTCACATGTGTTTTGAATAACAATAATGGTCTTTAACAATCTATCGCAGGCTGTGATCATACTTAGGTACTTATAATTATATATTTGTACATGATATTGTTTATAGTTCACAATATTATTTAATGGTAACATTGCAATAAGTATTTGTTACCTGAACTCTTAAAAGCTAATGACGGCTATGAGTGCAAATGTAATTTCTGTTTCACACCGGACCCGCGTCGTGGATTACGGTCCACGCCCTCTCACAGAGAGGAGGCTTAAGTCCCAGAGCATCTAAAACATTATTGGCTGAATATGCAAGAGGCTGTTAGAAGCAGCATCAAATAAAATGTCATAGGTAGTCACAATTAAGAACATTCGCTTGGAACAATGATAGTTAGTGTCGTAATCTGAACTACCAACCTAAATTGCCCGTATATTCAAATCACAACTTTCATTCTTTTTCAGTAGTATGAACTTGACGTAGGGTATCAATTTGCTTAACAATTAATCTCCCTGACTGTACTACATCACACGTCGTGATTCGTGGCAATCGACTTGCAAATTCACGATACATTTCAAGTCAGAGACAAGGTGTTAGATATAATACGGCAATGTTAGGTAGACGAGGCTTTGTTTAAAATAAATGAACCATAACACTCGTAGAAAATTTCAAATGTAAATCTATGTGTTTTATCTATTTACTCTTATTAGAAGGAGATATTGTATGTCTAACCCATAGGTACATTGTTTTCGAGCCACAAGATACAAGCGACGCTTAGTTTGTGGCTCACCGAATTTGGCTAAATTGTATTGTTACTTTTTGATTAATAAATTTTACTTTACTTTTAAGCGATTCTTTCCTTTGATGTGATTGTCACAACTATAATCCTGCGTTCACACCCATGTGCAAGTTGTGATACTTGTCAAAAAATAATTAATGTGTACCTTGTGTGTTTGGTCTGAAAATAATCAATTTTATTTCATTTCATAATATTTATATATGATACATGATGATAATATATGATTGTTATCTATTTCGTTCACCTTTTTGACATTTTTGATAGGTTGCGAAACTGTACACACGACACATGTTGTGTCTACTATGTTTTGTACATTTATCCTACATAGAATGGATGTGTTATACCGTGGTGGGAACACGGGGTCACATTTATCTGAACCTTGGTTCGGAAGATGATACTAAGCTTCAAGAAGTACAAATGCTAAAACCATTTGCCTAAAATAAATCATTAAGTCTAAATTATAAGGTTCAACTGTATTTACTTTAACGTTAATGGAGCTTTATAAAAACAAACAGCTCGCAAAGCCTAAATGGCCAATACGGTACATTTCAGCCTCACGAAGTAAATTTACTAAATGTATTATGTTAATGACACCGTTTTTCTCGTTTTCCTTTCTTTATACCCTCATTATTAAGTAATAACTGAAAATTAGATACATTTCACTAAAAATAACGTAACTGTTCTAAGATAGTACCTATGTTATTGTACTTACGCTTGTAATACCCGAAGGGTCTGATAGAGGTGTACCTAGTACCTATAGGATACAAACTTTACGCCTGTTTAAGTCCAATGTAATAAGGGGTGAGTATTTTGCCATCAACCGGGCACAAATCCAGACTCCGGGCTGCTACTAAAATATTTCTGATGGAAAAACCCAATAACACTTTGCCCTATCTGGGAATCGTAACCAAGACCTCATGTTCAGCAGTAGCGTTAGCGACCACTAGACCAAGAAGTAGTACCAATCAGGTTTTACATATAATCCAAAATATTATGTTCAGAGATCGATTCTTGGTTTCAGTTATTGCTACAAGGATTCGCTCTCGAATGACGTTGACAGGGTGGCGCTGTTAGTTAACATTTGTACGGTTGTTTTGTAAAATAATGCATTGAAAAAACAAGTTCCGATTTTGGCCACGCGTTACATTTTTTTTTAGCTATACTTTTATGTGTAGTGTACAACCTACCCCCAGGTAGGTTGTACACTGCTAGCTTGCATTTTCTTTTTCTCTGCAAATCCACCTACAAAAAATCCTTATACGACTCCCATGAATTCGAATTTATTCCACGGACTGTTGACAAGTGAAATAACTGCACCTGTGTTCCAAAGAAAACTTGAATGAATTCAAATGTATTCCTTTTATTATAGTTTCATTCAACTGTCGAAATTAGAAATTTTGTTGTTGTAAGTACAACGTCCAGTCGGTTGTAACGATCGTCTATTGTCTTTGCCAAAGTTTCCTTCAAAGTTGTTGTTACACGACCTCTTGCCAGAACTAATTCGTCTGTTTGTGGGTAAGTACTTTAATTTCCTGTTTTCATGGAGTTTACAAAATGACATTAACGTAAATAAAAGAATTTTCAGGAACGAAAACATCTTTTCTATGAGTCATTTGACTATGAGAAAAGTGTTATTTCATTTATGCTGGCATGCATGAAATAATTTCACTACATTGTAAAATAAACAATTAACACAAAACCCTGTTTATCAGTTGTTAAGCCCAAACTCCTTATAAACACGATATTTATGTATGGAGTTTCACCTAAGACTGGCATTAGACACACGTTGCACAAGTATCTAAGTTTTTGTAGTAAGACCCCTATGGCCTAACCACAAAAACTTAGACTACTTAACACTAACTTACCAACGCGTAACTTATAACTTGTTCAACGCGTATTTAATGTCAGTTTTATGTCAAACTCCATACAGAAATGTCCCTTATTACCTACCACAAAACCGTTTTAACCAGTTTTTAAGCCTAAATACCTTTTAAACATGCATTTATGTATGGAGTTAGACATAAAACTCAGCTACAACAAACTTAGTATACATAAGTGACGAATATTTAAAAAAAAATAACCCATTTTTCATTTCGGAGAAAACCACGAATAAGAATCATAACCTCATCCATTCTTGTCTAATAAATTCCTCAAATTATCGCCGAAAAAAACATCTGCCATTAAATAATTTAGTTCGCTATCAAGAGATAGGAGTTGTGTAATCGCCCCGATGACTGGTCTACATTGATGGATGGTTCATCTCCCGATTACGACCGAATACTCCCGAACACTCCCGATTAACTCGTTCCTTCTAATGTGGGTAATAGCAGAGTGATTTGGCAGATACGAATACCTATTTACCAATCTGTCCATCATTTCATGCCTCGGTTTCATGTTTACAATTTGATGTCAGATTTGGCGTTGAAATAATAAATAATTTGATTTGAAGTTTGTTTTTAAGAATTCGTGTTTTAAAATAAATAGTTTTATCATCATCTTAATGGATTGTGGATACTGTACCTACCTATCTATTTATTTATAATCTTTATGTTTCGGAAATGAATTGCTGCTCTATTGCACGTTAATGTTTATCAAATTGTTCGCATACTTAGCTAATAAAATCATCGAAATCTGTATTGACCTTAAATTAAAAATTAAATGGCCGGACCATTGACCATGTAAAAATAATACCTATACATTTTAATTTTAACTGATAGGGTACGTAAATCATTATCGCTCAAGTTGAGCAAGCGCTCTATACGCTATTTAATTTATTTTTAAAGTGCTTTAAACAACCAATGAAGCTTATTTATGTATCCTGTTGCTAAAGCATTTTCATGTCAATACCCTATAATTGTAGATCTTCGTTGCATTTTTTCCTATGACAGAAAACCTCAGAAAATCTAAAAAACAAGCTTCATATCCGAAAATTCTATCATTTAATTCGCTACGCGCGCATTGGTCTTCAATCTACAATTATTTATTTAATATATTTACAAACCCTATCAATATCTATTTTGTTCTGCGTATGAATAGGGCTAATCAAAATGAAAATATAAGAAACACCGTCGTATCCAACCCATTAAAATTAATGTAAAAATAATTTCGGGGTGACCCTAAAATATTGGGTCGTGGGCAACCATGCCTCTTGTGACCGTGAAGACTTTAAGTCCTCTATAAATTACGGACCAAACCTAACCTACGTCAATTTCTTTCTGACCCCTGTGGGCTCTTGATATAACTATACGAGTAGGTACCTATACTTGAGGATAACATGTTGAAATATGTTTTAAAGGCTTAGAGCAATCTGTACGTCTAAAATACTATATCCTAGGCATTTCTATGATATTACTACCATAGAAACTTGTAGGATTTGACTTCAACTTTAAGAACATGTGAACCTTTTTTCACACACATTTTTCTTGCCGTGAAAAACTACGGTGTGTTCGCCGTGCGTAGGCACGGTCAGTGTTGTATGGATCACTATGGAAGCTTGTTGACAAACACGTTTTTTCTACGGCGTGGTTTTTAAGCCGTACCGTAAAGAAACCGTAAATAAAAAAAAATCTCAGCTTGTTTCTGTATGTTTGTGTGTGTATTGGAGAGCGACCTTAATAGTTGAAAAGTACGGGATCCTGTGGGCACATGAATCGGCTTTTCCCAAAACTTCCCAAAACAGTATGTACCATTTGCGGTTTTCGCTCTCAAATAATTTTCAAACTCGATGAAATGGCATAATCCCTACACTAATTGGTTTATTAATTGTTGCTAGCGCTATTTAAAATTTGTTTCAAAATATTCCACTATCTTTCGTGCAAACACGTGTATCACGAAGTACGTAGGTAGACCTGTAATATACTCTCTCGTGGCAGGTGGAAAGTCTTAGATCGCAGCCTCAGGGAGTCAGAGTCACGCGATATCTCTAGGGCCGCCCGCCAGGAATTTACGATTCATAAATATTGTTCGTAGATTTCAACCTAGTGTTTTCCCAAGAACCAATATACTTTCAGACTATGCTTTGATTGCGAACGCGGTAATCTCATTGCCTGATGATACTTTTTTCAGATACAAAGTTAGTGACGTCCGCGCCCTGAAGCAAGAAAAGCAATATTATTTGCAACTCCTGACTCGAAAATTGATTAGGTATTTTTATCACCCAATAACATTTAGACTTTCTTGGTTTTCGCACCTTATCTATCCAAGACTTTCAGTAACCAAGTTAAGATTTAAACATGAACTATAAGCTTGTTAAATGCGGGAATGCGCTGTATGTGAGAAGCACAGAACCGGTCGAAGTGGTGGTGTTTGGGGGAGGCCTATGTCCAGCAATAGACGTCTTTCGGCTGAAATGATGATAAGCTTGTTTAATTGTAATACCTACAACATTCAAAATTCAACAACATTTAAAAATACTTCTCTCAAAAGCCTCTTCCAGTCTCTTTGAAAAGTCTCTTCCGTTTTGATACAATAAGGAGACATTTTCCATTTTTTTTTCCAAGTGATTCAAATGCTTATTCAAATGAAAAATTTGAGTTACAAGCAATTGTCACCGTTGCGTCATCAACATCGCGTCGCCTTTCGTTCACTCACATGGAACAAAACTGGATGCAAAGAAAACGTCGACGAAAACTTATCAAGTTTTGCATTGAATAAGTTCTTCAGTTCACTCACACTTCGTTCTCTTTTTAAAAGTGTCTCGATCCCGGGGCATTATCGGGATAAAAAGTATGCTATGTCCTAACATGGTCTACCCATGCCATGACCTGGAAAAGGATATGGGCTACTTTTCAACCTGGAACGCAAACGAAGTCGCGGGCATATGGCTTAAATCATAATTTCATGAAGTGGATTATCTTATCACATGGCGTACAAAGGGAAGTTATAAAGTTTTTTTTGTTCAAGGGAAACACGGAAACTTTGAGCCTGATTAATGACTTTTCATTAAATTCAACTTCAATACTAAACCCAAGTACCTACTTACTAGAATATAACAAGAAAATGTATGCTAGAACTCACTCTACAACTGGGAAGACATTAGATTTTTTTATTTTTTATTTATAAATTATCTCTGGTTTTATTGTCACACATTTTGCTTCAACATTTCACAATGTCATCTTCCGAACGAGGGTTTTATACGGAGGCATAGTCATCATTATTTTTCCGGTTTTTCTTCATAGTTGATCATTCCCTTTTTGTGTCGCGTCGCGTAATATAGAACCTAAATTCGGCTGAAATTTTAGAACAGTTGAATTTTTTACTCATGAACACTCCAAGCAGCATTTTCCAAATAGTAGGATTTTGTTCACAATCATTATTAGTACACACGCTATCTACTTCAATAACTTTCATTAAATCAGTGAACATACAGAATTAAAAATTCCATTAAGGGGGAGTAGTTTGACAGCAAAAAATCATATTTCACCCGCGCAACCCTTACCTACCCCTCTCATTAAACACGACGAAAACAAAACACAATGCCTTCCCGCCAGCAGAAACTTTTCGTCTGGCGTTTATAGAATTCGAATTTCAATCTTCTGTAGTTTATTTTGCTTATACGATACGCTAAGCTTGAATTCAGAACTATAGATCATGTTCATGTTTTGGAACTAGAAACTCAATGTTGACGTGAAAAAGTTCAAATTTAAATGTTACCAAATTTTATTTAGGACCTTGTACAATTTGTACCTAATGACGTCTTTGTGGAAAACTATGTTACCAAGTAATAAATATAATGCTATATCGTGGATTTCTCTCTTTGGAGGATCGTGCAAAGTGATACCCAAGTAAAAAATAATATTCGTATAATGAATTTTGCACTGTATTGTGCAACGAATATGGCATGTGTCATGAAAACCTTTCCTGCGCCAAACGCGAACAATCCCCTTCGAAAACTTTGAAACATGTGAAAAAGAGGCCGAGTTCTGTACAAAAGAAATAAATGTAGGATTGTCGGCTTCACCACTAAAAGAATTGACATCTATTCATCTATGTAAATGGGAGCCAAAGTACCAAAGTACTAATTATAACAAGGGCCCGAGGTACGCGCTCAGTAGGTACCTGCGCTGTGTTTTGGGCGCGCGCCCGGCGCGTTTTGGACGCTCGTCAAACGCAACAAGATTTCCACATTTTGTTGTAACTTTTGAACCGTGTTTCTTTTAAGTTTATTACTAATGCGGAGAAAATGACAAGGAAAAATAGTGAAAAAGGAACTCGCGTCCAAGCGTCAAGGGCACGGTTAGGCTTCATTTACGGAGACGCGAGGAGTCGCGCGTGGCTTTGGGCGGCGCGGCTCGCACTGAATTCAAACAGATAGCGTTGTATGAGTGCGTTTACGGAGACGCGATTTTACACGCGTTTGTTTGAAATGGAGCGTTTTTTGCGGCGGAGCCTGCGAATGGCATAGCCGCGTCACACGCGGCGTTTCATCACGGCGGCGCACGCAGCAGCAATGCCCGCGGCATACCTTCTCCCAGTCTTATTTGTAAATCGCACAACGGAGATGCAAGTTGAGAGTGGCAAGTTGCGACATGTGCAGGCCTAACGGCGCCCGGCATGGGCGCTCGCTTAGACTGCAGCGCTTAATATAATTCATTACATAGGAATTCATACAATTTTATTGAGCGCCCGAAACGCAGCGTACAAAATACGCGTCTCGGGCGCTTGTTATAACTAGTCCCTTAGTAGAAAGTTTAGTATGGTCCCTCTTTGTAACTGTTGAAATTGTAGCATTGAAAACATGCCAAGTTGCTTTAGGCCTCATTTACGGAGACGCGGGGCGCGGCACGTTGCGTGCAATGTGGCGTCACGCGGCGCGTCTGACGTTTTTCTGTTTACGGTGCGGCGGCGCGTGTAGCGGCAGTTATCATCCCACGCGTTAACTTAACATATGGCAATATACGTCTTGATTGTCGCTGCTTTTTTTTGGGGTTATAATATATATTTTTGAAATGTGCTAATTAAAACCTTTCATTTGATACCCAACATGGTATGATTAAAAAATATTTTTTGTTGTTCATGATATGTCACCTAGAGGGCGCAATTTTCAATTTAATGTGTCTTCATATAGCCTTTGACCAGCGGACGATCAAGAAGCTTCCAACGATACCTTATTTGTCAATTTGTGATGAGTCTTTTAGAAGATAATATGTGGGAACAG
This sequence comes from Lithophane semibrunnea, assembly GCA_947363905.1. NCBI lineage: Eukaryota > Metazoa > Arthropoda > Insecta > Lepidoptera > Noctuidae > Lithophane > Lithophane semibrunnea. The sequence continues at coordinate 9,283,432 of OX376197.1, read as the reverse complement.
ACATAGATAAATACATAGAAACCGGTCAAAATTATAACCCTCCTTTTTGCTTCGCCGTAGTCAGGTAAAAACTAAAACCCAACTACGACAAAAAAGTCAACTAAAGAGATATAAACAAGACATCACGGACAGACAAATTAAAAATCCGGAGTCATACGGAATCTGTTTGAGTTCGTTCGTTATACCAATAACCGAAGAATAAAGGTATTATTCTAAACAAGTTTTATTTAGGGGCGGTCAGTCGCTCCAATTGTTCGTCTAAGGGTCACCTTACAAGAAGTTTGTCAAAAAAAGTGGGAGTAAACGAATTTGGATCCTGAATAAAACGCAATAAGATTTAATCTCCAGTGCGAACTTTCAAATGAACGTAGAATGGGCTCGTTGGCTATGTTGTAAATTTTCTCCGCAAGAAAATTCACCGCAATACAGAGCAATGGCGCTAGTTTTACCTACTTCTTTCTATACTCCGTGCTACTATACCAGTCAAAAATCTGTCAAATAAAATGTATGTCATCTTGAGTTTTCAAATATCAACATTGAATTTTATATGTTTATTTAGACTCGGTATTTATTTATTTATCAATCAATAACACTTGTAATATTCGTTTTGGAAGTGGTTTTAGTGTTTTTTTCATGTTTTCTATGTCTCAGTTTCTTTTGTGGAATGTGATAAATTACGAAAATATTATTTACGAAAATAAATAATATCTCAGCGCAGCTAAAAATTTGAGCGTAGTCCTCTCGTCTCAACAGAGCAACGCCGACTGATTTGTGAAACAAAAATATGCTTGAAGTTCCCGTAATGTGCGACGGAAGATGGCTTCTTCCACGAACTAAGAACGTCGTAAGTCCTTCAAGCTTTGATTCGTAATAAAACCAAAAATAAAAGGAATAAAAAAAAAGCCTACACAATTTTTTTTGCCTTGTTTTAATACATATAATCATATAATTTTTATCATAATAGGCATTAGCATTTTAAGTACAAATCGAAAATACGTGAAAATTAGAGGTTACTTCGTGATATTTTTTTATCGAGAAAATTTTAATATTTTGTGTTTCTGTTCCACAAAAAGTTTGGAAATATCATGTAGTTACTCATACTATTTTTATTTTACACCTAAGTCTTATCAATTTCATGAAAAATCAAATTGAAGACAGGCAATTTTGCTTACTACCCGCCCTTAAGTGCGTTTCATTTGTAAAACGGCTTTTGAAACGAACACTAGTCGGAGGAGAAATGCATTTCCTCCAAATCAAATTCATTAGAGAAACTGGAAAGTTTGCGAAAATTCTGCAGTGTCTTGTTTGCGAAAATTCTGCAGTGTCTTTAAGTTTCAATGGTTTCGAAGTAGGAGAAACTATTGATCAGTCATACATCAAATGCTACCGACATCACGTATTCATGGTACTAAGTCCTGATTTTTCACATGTAGACAAAGTACGTAAAAGAACATTTTGAATGGCTATGGCTATATTTTAGCATCACGGAAGCAGTTGACATCTTGTCCATTACGTTTCATTAAACATGAAATACTTTTATCCTAAAAGTAAAGTAGGTACCTAGTTTATCTTTGAATAGTCAGAAGCCCCAGAACGAATTTACGTCACGTAAATTCGAACGATTTTTTAATCGAAAATACCGTGTATTCCCGTTCGTCCCACTGGCGTCGTCCCACTGGTGGGACGAACGCGAATTTAATAAATTAAATTAAATTTATTCCCGCTCGTCTCACTGACTTTCTTAGTGGGACGAACGGGAATGATCTAGTAATTTTATTTTTATTCCCGTTGGTCCCACTGAACAATTTGAAAAAAAATCACAGAAACGACTTTACGTAGGCATCGAAATACACACTTGCATCCAAATCTTATTAGAAGCATAATACTAATGATTGAAATACTTTCGTGAATTCATGCAAGCCTAGTACTTTTTGTTAGCTTAGAAATTGTACACAAGGTGTCGTGAACAGAATATCATCTTGTATGCATGTAACGTACTACTACCGGGATAAAAAGTATCCTACGTGTTAAATAAACTATCTGACATACAAATTCTTTAAGATAGATAAAACTAATTATTGAAATACTATCCTTAAGTCATGCAAGCCTAGTACTTTTTGGTTAGGTTAGGTACTGCTCATAAATTGTGCACAAAGTGTTTTGCACAGAATACCGTCTTGCATGCATGCAACTTACTGCAGAAATAAAAAGTATCCTATGTCTTAACCCAGGTCATGGTCTACCCATGTGCTAAATTCCATCTAAGGGCATTTTCATTTTAAATGGCGCAGGTTATAATAAACAGCCTTTAAAAATTTATTATTGTTTTAGGACTTTAAACTTTGAATAATTGTAAAAAAAAATGAAACGATTTAGAAATCATTTCAGCCGTTTTAGCGTGAAAGTGTACCTAACAAATAGACAAACAAACTCACCTTGCATTTATAGTATTAGTTAGGATAAATAAGTGTATAATTGAACAACAACCAGACTCAAATTGTTCAGTGGGACCAACGGGAATAAAAATAAAATTACTAAATCATTCCCGTTCGTCCCACTGAGAAAGTCAGTGGGACGAGCGGGAATAAATTTAATATAATTTATTAAAATTCCGTTCGTCCCACCAGGGGGACGACGCCAGTGGGACGAATGGGAATACACGGAAAATACTACTAGATTATAGCATTTTTTGGTTTGTATTTCTGCGACATTCTATTATCATCATCATCATCATTTCAGCCGAAAGACTTCCACTGCGGGACATAGGCCTCCCCCAGTACCGCCACTTCGACTTCGGTCTGTGCTTCTCGCATCCAGCGGATTTCTACGGCCAGGTCATTTTTGCGACAAGCACAATAAAATTAGTATCACTCATAGATTTATGATAAAAGTTTTAAAACTAAGTTAATACGAAACGAGTACTTTTAAACACAATTTTAAAATCGTTCGAATTTACGTTAGATTTATTCCGCGTTCGTGTTAATTACCCCTCCGTCTGTCCCAGACACTGGTGATCCACGAGGATGTCAACACGAAAAGTAAAGTGCCTACTTATACTTACCTACTTAGTAGATCTGAGGAAAGTTAAACAATATTTGTCTTCCTTCTACTTTTCTCAAAGTGAATCAATTGATACAACTTTAATCAGAACATCTAACAGACCCGAATTCGATGGAAAAACAAAGTGAAAACGTGACGAGCTGAAGATTAATCGAATTGAGTCTCGTAAAGCATAAAATAAAGTTTTCTTAGATTTTTTGCAACTAGAGAACATTTAAAAGAAAAATAAAGTAGAGCAGTGTTTATGAAAGGACAATTTGTGGAATTCAGTCTCCTTGGTTGGTTGCACTGCATAGTGCAGATTATGGCACTATTCTTGCCAGTGCGCTGGCAGAGAGACTTGACCTCCGGAGTTCCGGACGGATATTCCGCTACATTTCAAGTGACGCCGATAACCGCGGCGATTTGGTGGCGATAACGTTCCCGTTTCTAGTTCTCAGTTTGAAACTCCGTAGTTTTCGTTAGCATTTTCTGAGTTTTACAGAAAACTTTGAATAATAAGGACTTGCTCACCTAGTTAACTCAAAACTGGTAAAAGAGAGTCTTTGTCACTTTGAAACTTCACTGGGTTACTCAATCATTTAAGAAACTGTAATGATAAAAAAGCTGTAAATTCTGTGTGTAGAAATTACTTTACGGCCCGCCACTACCGCGACTGAAAGGGTTCACTTTGTATAATAACTATTAATAAAATTCTATTATGGTGAGCTAACAAAGTAAAGTTAGAGAGAGCCATAAATAAATGTCATAATGTGCTTAAAAAATATAACATACGACGGCACTTAGCAGCTTTGTCCATAGGTACCTACACTTACCTGTCTATTCCTATTATTTATTCTTTAGCTTTGCTGTAAATCTGTCGAAACTAAGTGCTTATCTGAAAATCTGGTTCTAGACTAGATTTTTGTAGACTTTTAGTATGTTATTCTGGCACCAATATTCGCAGGTGCTAAACGAATTAAGTAGATCTATGATATTGCCATTTCGTAGCATTTCTCATACATTTTAAGGTACCTACTTAACGTTTGAAAGCTTTCCTCCCTCAACGCTTCATATTCATAGGTACGCCTAAGCAAAATTATGTAGGGAAATCAATGAAAACTCTCGAATAACGTGAACGAAAGTCGAGGTCTTAACAAATCAGTTTTAAATCACTAATCCTGATTTGAACAAATTATTAAGATAGTTATAAAACACGGCCTAAAACGGCCACATTTTCAATTCCTCTAAAAGCAATTCATTTCCCGAATTCCCAGCTGTCATTAGCAATTCCTCTAATTTGACACAAAAGCAATTTATAATTCATAATGTGTGGATTTTACGATTCTCCATAGAAAACTGTTAAACAGGTCTGATGAATTATTCCGTAATAAGAATTGCACGCAGATCATACCTACTGAATTGTCAGTTTGTGACATTTTACGATGATTTTTAATATTTTCCTATTATGATTCTGCCAAAGTGGCCGTTATATGCCCCCTGATAGATAACAATTTAGATTAAATAAAAAAGTAACAGTGTTAATCGACTTTTGTTCAACATCTCAAAAATTTTTTACTCTACTAGCTATAAAGGAGTAAAGGTAAGTAAATAGTTTCCTACGCAACTAAACCTTAATCGTGTGTAGCTGGCAGCATGTTGTAAAAAAATGTAAAGCCATTAAATCATTCATTTTTATTAAAAACTTTTGCGAAGTAGTTTCATATTTTGTTTTTCGTCACTAACGGACGACAACTACCACGACTAATTAATTATCATGCTTTGCTTTGTTGTGATGCAAACTTTTTAATTTAACCAATCTTCGCAAACAAAAAGTGAATAGCGGCTAGTCTTCATTGCTTTTCAGTGTGCTACCTTCATAGCTTTTAATAAAATATTAGCTGTACTATTAAAACCCATACCTATTTTGTTCTGTACAGCGCCATCTATCCTCAAACAGTTGAACTCAATCCAATGAAACTTTCGAAAGCATCTCGCTGTTTCTTCTAAATATGTCTCAAGAGTTGTTAGAACTGAACATAGATGTCAGTGTAAGACAGTTTCACCAACTTTTACTGTAGTTTCATTAGTTTACGCTGTAGATGGCAGAACCAGAACATACAGGTACAAAAGTTAGTTTTTAAACAGGCTACGGTCAGACTTATACGTCTGCGTCAGGATGACTGGACCAAGGAAGATTTTGGAAGTTTGGGCAATACCAAGTTTTAGTACCTATTTCGTACTATTGGTACTTACCAGACATCAAATAATTGGTACCTCGCTAAAGAGCGAAAACTATTATGAGGAAAGTGGCCAGCCATTCTGACTTCAGAATGGCTGGACCAAGCAGGATTCACCTAGTTGTAGGCGTTATAAGTAGTTCATCTTTTCGTTAAAATTTAGTACCTCATTGGTACCTCAACATATGTTTTTCCTAGATTTTTTCGATAAGCCAAAAAAAAGTTAGACCTAGAAGAAATGTTGCATGTAATCTGGAGCACGTTGATTTCACCTAGTTGTAGGCGTTATAATTAGTTTATCTTTACATAAAAATTTAGTACCTCGTTGGAACCTCCACATATGTTTTTCTTAGATTTTTTCGATAAGCCAAAAATAAGTTACACCTACAAGAAGCTTTGTATTTTTTTTATATAGTGATTTTTTTTATATACTCAAATAAGTTTAAATATTACATTATACATCCATATTTATTGAATGACAAATACACATCTTTGAATCTTAGTAAAATATTTTTATACACATAATTATACGTTTTAATATTACATATAAATCCATCTTTATTGAATGATAAATAATGGCATTTGAAAACGTGATATTATTAGGGTTCCGTAACCGAAGGATACTAAACGGAACCCTTTTACTAAACCTCCGCTGTTCATCCGTCTATCTGTCAGCGGGCTGTATCTCATGAACCATAATAAGTAAACAGTTGAAATTTTCACAGATTGTGTATTTCTGTTGCCGTTGTATAAAAAAGATAATAAAAATAAAGTAAAGTAAAGAATTAAAGTATACCCATACAAAAATCGTGTTTTTTTAAATTCAAGTATTTTTTTTTTATATATGAAAAAAAAATTAATGTATCAATCAATGGATAAATATACGTAATATTTATGTGTGCTATGATTTATTTTAAGTAATTTTCTTCGTACAAAAATAAGCATTATTATTTATGCAAAAGTATTTGTAGGTGTAACTTATTTTTGGCTTATCGAAAAAATCCAAGAAAAACATATGTGGAGGTTCCAACGAGGTACTAAATGTTAATGAAAAGATAAACTAATTATAACGCCTACAACTAGGTGAAATCAACGTGCTCCAGATTACATGCAACATTTCTTCTAGGTCTAACTTTTTTTGGCTTATCGAAAAAATCTAGGAAAAACATATGTTGAGGTACCAATGAGGTACTAAATTTTAACGAAAAGATGAACTACTTATAACGCCTACAACTAGGTGAAACCTGCTTGGTCCAGCCATTCTGAAGTCAGAATGGCTGGCCACTTTCCTCATAATAGTTTTCGCTCTTTAGCGAGGTACCAATTATTTGATGTCTGGTACCAAATAGTACGAAATAGGTACTAAAACTTGGTATTGCCCAAACTTCCAAAATCTTCCTTGGTCCAGTCATCCTGATGCAGACCATTATACCGGGTAACGGATTTTCATACAGAGAGAGACTGACATCCGCTGAAAAGGTACTTCCTTGCTTGAGTAGTTGATTACGGACCGGGAGATAAGTTCACCTAAATTTTAAAATAACACTTCAGAACCAACCTTGTGGCTACGAGTGAGTACCTCCCCACCTAAAAACTTTTCAGATTCCTTTTGTATGTCTTTTCTAAACCGTAATTGATGAGGGATGACAAGCATTACTTACCTAGGTACTTAATACATGATAGCACTAAGGACCGCTCCTCATGAAGTAGGTACCTTACATAAAGCTTTCAGGCTATAGATATTGTTGTCACAAGATGACTTCACTTTAGAACACCTGTATACACAGTCTTTAGAAATTCAGGATAATAGACTGATTTGGTAAGCTAAGCAGGTAAACGTATACTTATTTAAGGAGTATATAAGATATTTCTTGAAGAACCTCTTTTGCTACTCGTGTTGATTGTTCATATTATCATCAATATCTAATCAATTTATCGTTGGGTGCATTTGCACCGAAAAAGATACCTTTTTCTTTACATGAAACACAAAACTAAAAAAAAAACAACCGATTTAAAAAAAAACAGAATTTTCGTTTTTCGGCAAAAAACGAAAATTCTAAACGAGGACTTCCGAAATTAAAGTTAGGTATTTTTCACTTTGTAGTGTTTTTTTTTAAGTCGGTTGTTTTTTTTTTTTAGTTTTGTATTTAAGTGGTAAGTAGGTCATTTATGGCCAAATATGACAAAAACTGGAGAACAGTTTTAATTAATTTCGCTCAGACCTTCTTAGACGCGTAGGTACCACGCACTTCTATCTATCGAATTAGAGCATTATCTTCGTTTTCATAAATTCATTGGCGGATTTAGCGTACCGAGGAGTAGGTTATTGTTACCGATATGATAGCCTGTATCATCCCAATACTCGGCAAAGGCCTTTCCCCGGTGACTTCCAGTGCTTGCGACCCAGTGCTAATTTGGATCATTGGTCGTTTGTTTTGTCCAGCTCGTTCCATCTTCTACGGTGTCTGTCGCAACGCCTTCTAGCTGCCCTCAGCGCTCCATATAGTGGTTATTATAATAAGTAGGTACCAAACTAATAAGAGGAGCTCGTGGCTAAGTAATAACAGCCGCTCGGGTCGATCCATCAGGTTAAGCTACGCTTGCCGGGGTTGGTCCGTGGATGGGTGACCATTTTCACATATCGAGACTCCTCCGTGCCTCGGAAAGCACGTTAAGCCGTTGGTCCCGGCTGTCATTTGTGGATCTTTGACAGTCGCTACGAGTCGTCAGAAGCACGAAAGTCTGACAACCAGTCTAACCAAGGGGTATCGTATTACCCAGTTACTGGGTTGTAGAGGTCAGATAGGCAGTCGCTCCATGTAAAATACTGGTATTCAGCTGCATCCGGTTAGACTGGAAGCCGACCCCAACATAGTTGGGAAAAGGCTAGGCAGATGATGAGGTACCAAACTAATAATTATGAATAAATAAATACCATGTAACCTTTATCCTTAGATACAGTTACACAAAGCTACACTATCGTAACTTATCACTGGCGGCGTTCATCACAAGTATTTACAACTACCCCCATCATTCATTTTCATTAGATAACCAGTCCACCAAACTTCCTAGACTAAATAAACAACACATAAATAAAACCATGTCAGTTGTAGTTTTAGGATTAATATTTTAGGTCACCATGGTTTCGATATAATAAAAGCCTATTTTATTTAATACGTAGAGGCATAACGCATTGCACCATATTTCGGCTGTGCAATTTCAAAACCTAGCAACTGACATTTCTCAAAAATCGTTTTTTTTTATGGATTAGGTATTTAATATCAAGACAAAATATGCAGAAACACCGATTTTCTAGAAATGTCAATTTTGAAATTGCACAGCCGATTTACTTTTCGGTTTTACACTACAAGCTAAAACTCTTGTCTATTCCAAGTATTTTTTTCCTCAACGTAAAACATAGACACTCAGGCATTTTTGTATTTCAAAACGTAGTAATATTTTAGCCTGTTAAAAACACGTAGACCGGCAGGTCCCTAAACGATCAACTAACAAAATAATATTGTATTTTTTTACAAGCTTTTTATTAACTTCCTTCGCTCGTATGTGTTCCGGTTGCTCTGTTTGTAATCCATTGTTTAGCAAGTAACTCGAAACACTCAATGTGCTACATATTGGACACAGAAAAAACTCTACAGAAAAAACAATTATACAACAACCCAATGTTTATTTCAGTTGTTTTTCGAACAAGTTTCGGATTTCAACCGACTGAAAAACGCAAACAAGGAAACAAATAGCAATAAAAACGACAACAACTAGCGTTTAGGTTTCCTGTCGCGACGCTCTCACTTGGTCACTCGAACTGGAATAAATTGTAATATCGGTCAAAATCATGGAGTATGAAGAAATGGAGTGCTATTATGCGGAATATTCGGAATAGTCAAGTCATCATTAACAATATACGAGTCTATCGTCTTTGGTCCCCTTTCTTATCTTACCAACAGTTGCTAAAAACTTCAGAACATTCTTTATGCTCATCTCTAATCCTAACCACATCATTCATTTTTAACGTTCTCAACTTAAAACGCAATGTGTATATTATCTCTTTCGTCTAGCCTTTTCGGGGCCCAAAAATGTGTTCAATACAATATGATGTTTACCACAAAACAAAGACAAATATGCCTATTAGCACTCCATTCGCGTTACATCTTGGTCCAAATCCAGCAGCCCTCTCGCACGGTGATTTATTGTTTAGGTGGTTATTTATCAAATAAGCGAGGATGGCGACCGACGTGGGGCGACGACCGCGCCCTCCGCGTTTTTAATACATTTTTTCCGAGTTTTTGTAGCGTCAGCGAGATAACAAGCCGTTGGGATACATTATATGCGCTTCTTTTGGATGTGACGGTATCTCGTGTCTGATTTCAAGAGGGCAGAATATCGGTGTTACCTCTTGGGAGTTTCGGAAACTTTTGCAATACAAATGGCCAATTTGGCAAAATCTTAGGCTAAATAAGCCGATTAAATAATAAGTAATATTAAACTCCTCGGTAACACTGTTGCAAAGCAGGGAAAAGTAGCGCAAGCTAAAGAGGATTATTCAAATTTTGTAGTAGACTAGCTATTGCCTGCGGCTTTGCTCGCGTGGAGGTCAGCTATTATCCCACAGAAACTTAACTAAGTACCGATCGACATGACTTTTTTTTTTCCGACATCTTCAACAATCATCGTCATATTTCAGCGAGACCTTGCCTTAATCCATACTAATATTATAAATTCGAAAGTGACTCTGTCGGTCTCTCTGTGTGTTACCTTTTTACGCCTAAACCACCACGGAAACTTAACTAAGTACCGATCGAAATGATTTTTTTTTCCGACATCTTCAACAATCATCGTCATATTTCAGCGAGACCTTGCCTTAATCCATACTAATATTATAAATTCGAAAGTGACTCTGTCTGTCTCTCTGTGTGTTACCTTTTCACGCCTAAACCACTGAACGGATTTCGACAAAGGAGATAGATGGCATCCTGGGGAAGGACATAGGGTACCTTTTATCGACATTCCACGCGGATGAAGCCGCGGGAGGAAGCTAGTGATATATACATGATACACACCTAAACCTTCCTCATGCATAAATCACTCCGTCCACTGGTGAAAAAGCGTATGAAAATCCGTTCAGTAGTTTTTGAGTTTATCGCGTTCAGACAGAGAGACGCAGCAGGGGACTTTGTTTTATAACATGTAGTGATAGAGAAGAGCAGAAGATTATTATGAGCATTCCCACAACCAATGCGATAGTAGTGTTTTCAGAAACCTTCATATTTAACTTTCAAAATAAATGTTTGGCTATACTTTTACTCATAATATCTCTACCGTAAGTTATACTTAAATCATAATATATGCAATCGAGAATATAAAACCCTAATTGCGTAACGCACGAACAGACTTACAATCACTATCTGAATTTTATATCTCAATATTTTCCAAATGTTTTATCTATAGTGTTAAAGATTTCATTGACAAAAAATGTTATCTAATGTTAAGTTACCAACTGAAAAATTGGCATGCTGATTATTATATTGGCAAAACATGTTTCTAAATTATACTTTTTACCATCTTTTTAAACCGTGTTTTTATGCAAATAAATATATTATTATAAAAAAAAATGATTTTAAAGGTTATTGCCAAGCCATTGCTTCATTATGTTGGAAAAAATTATCAGCTCAACAACGTAAATAACGCAATGCATTTTGTTGAACTGTCAAAATCTAAACCATTGTGTTAAGCAATTACCCTGCAGGAGAAATTCCGTGTGGCAAAGTTTTATTAAAAGCACTTCATAACCTTTGACTCCAACCTCATTTCCCTTCTCTCTTACATTACTTACACTTCTATAACATAATTTGTTGCGTTCGCACTTTACCCTTCACTTGCAAAATTGTTCTTTTAGTCTTTACATTTGCGTGTGACACAGTTCTCATACAGATATCGAGCTGAAATCAGCGTTTCTTTACGACTGAGGAACATTCTGAAGATAGTGTATTTCACAGTTTATTGTTTCACACTTTATTGTTATAGTATAGCTGATAATGTAGAGTATTTGTATAGAAATGAACAGAGTATTTCTAGGATTTTGGTTGTATTTTGCTTAGATAGAATATTCTGTAACTACCTACTGAAATGTCTCTAGTATCTAGACTAGATTCTAAACATTTGGTAGCAGCAAATATCAACCTAATTTAAAATAGGTACCTACCTACCGTCCAGTTTTAGTGATAATCCTACTCATTGATATTATTAATCCTAATCCTAACTATATTAAAATATTATAAATGTGAAAGCGAGTTTGTCTGTTACGCTGTCACGCTAAAACGGCTGAACGGATTTGAATGAAATTTGACACTTTTCGTCTTGGATCGCGGACAACAGCTAGCTAGCTACCTATAAGCCGGAGAAGGCAACACACAGGGAAGAGCGGAAAGCTATAACGATAACGAGACCTTTTCGCAGAAGCAGGACAGTCAAACAGGTGGAAAAAAAAGCCTAGGTATGTTCATTCATGGGCTGAAAATTTGGGCCCATTTTCTCTACATTTCAGGCTTTCCAGTTCGAAGAGGCAATGAAATAAGTATAACTTCACAACAGATAAGTTCGTTTGATCACTTATTATACACACACACACATTCTCGTAAAGACATAAAGGGCGTGAAATAAGATGGCACAATAGCATAATAAATATAGGTCCAGACCATTGTAAACAATGTAACACAATAATGTTTGCAGTGTAACCGGCTTGAAGGTGTACCTAAGTTATGTTTCCATATGGACTGTATTTGTACTAAAATATATTGTACCAAAATACAGATTGATCGATCTTTAAGTCTCAGCTAATAGAATAGAATAGATGCACAAACACAAAGCATGAAAGATGTTAACTACATTGCAAATATATGTATAGTTTGTATAGTGTATTATAATATCATTTGATCAGTTATTTAATTAATTATAACTATAGATTATTATACATTAAAAAAACAAAAAATAAAATAAAAATAAAATATAAGTAAAGCATAAGAAATTCAAAACATCAATTATTAAATTAGATATGTAGAAGAACAAAATATTATCGTCTTACGTTAATTCGAATGTCAAAATTAAAATAAATTACATAACCTACCTCATTATGAGGGCATAGTAATTAAGCTCTAATTTATCCCTTGATTAGTAAAACAGTAAAGGTGAGCTTAGGCTAAACCCGAACTGTGAAATATCACCGCGTGATTTTGATTCTAGCGATTTATGTTCAGTGTACGGAAATTCAATTAACACGCATTGAGAATAAAATTCCTCGCGATTTTTGAGAGAATACACCGTGTATTTATCTAACAACGAAATATGAGAAAACCGAATCACGTAAGTAGAAAATTCAAAACACCTGCAACGCAGTAACTTGGGAACAATAGTCTCGAATGACAAAGCTTTGAAAACTGAAAATCGTAACAAAACAATCGAATAATACTCGGACGCAGGTTAACTACATTTCATTGTTTTTCGAACATGGGGTGAATAAAATAAACTCTTATTTCAGTGAAGCGTAACTAATATATTATTATATTGATTGAGATCGTTTTTGTTGTTGTTTTGATTTCTTGTTCGGTAATTTTGTATTATTTTGTGAGTAAGGTTTTGAATACTACTCAGTATTCAAAACCTTACTCGGTACATAAAACAAGTAAAATATTACATCTCTTGGATGTCAGTATTTGATTTTATTATCTAAATGCGACCATTTGCAGCTAGGTCTACAACCAGTAAAAATAAATAAATAAATGTATTATATCTAACCTTTTTTGTAATGTTGTTTCTTTTTAGTCTTAAAAATTATGAAAAAACTTATTAGGTATGCCACAATGGAAAAAAAAAGTTACTTTGAAGAATGATTCTTAAAATATCTTAAGCATTGTAGTCAAATAAAATGTTTATTTACTTTTAACTTTATAAGCTATCTCTAAACTTCATAAAGTCATATTAAAGACAGCCCACTGTTGTCTCCCCCAGACTCGATTTATTTATAGAAACCATTTCTTAGAAATATGAATGAGTCTGTCTGCAGTTTCGTATCTTATTTCAATATACTCCCACATTTGACTATTTACTGCGGCCGTTATCGGACCCTTTGCTAGTAAATAATAATAATGAATGTTATTCGATGTTATGTTGCACACTTTTGAAAAGAGTGCAAGAATATCTGATTTTCATTTGGAAATAAACCAAAGGGAAACCAGAAATGAGAAAAGTTTCACAAAATAATCAATAATTTAAACACCTCAATGAAAATGTAGTGGCGTGTTACAGATTGAATAAATATCGAAGAGCCAGGCGCGGTCCAAGGAGGGGGGGGGTCCTGGGGGTCACGACCCCCCCAAAATCATTCAAGCTGTCGAGAAAATGAATGATTTACGTTCTTTACTAACTAAAAACTGTGGGTACTTGAGCTCCGATGGTGGGCTTAGACGAAAAAAAGTTTTTAGAGTACTTATCAAGTAGGTAACCATTTCCCTAAAAATATTCCTCGGCACCCGTGGTGACCCCCCCAAAATCTTGGGCTGCGACCGCGCCTGCGAAGAGCGAATGTAAACTACTGAAAATTCTATTCGTTTGTACCATACAATAGTGCGATCAAACTAGCGTTCGTCTGTAACCACTGTTATTATTAGACGGAAGCCTGATATTCGCGCGTGGGTAAGAAGTTGTCTACAAACTTTACAGTTTCTTGCTAAGGGCTAATTGATCTCGTTTTCATAGCAGAATATTAGTTTTCTCTTGAGTACGTTTTAATTAGTGTAATAATAACAAAATATGATGTTTGTCTACTACCACTGTTCCCACCTACGCACTGAAAGTTACTCCGATGTTTAAAAGTGGATTTTTGTAGTTAATTAGTTGTTTTAAAGCAACGTGGATGAATTGAGTGTAAATATGGGCCTTAGGAATGTGAATGCTTCACCTTGGCTTATTTATTTATGCAATTTTCTTTTGGCTATCAGATTATAGCCCATTACGTACCTACCTACCTATTATTTTCTTATTATAATTAAAAATCAATACTCGAATTGAAGGCCGATAATTGTAAATAATTTCTTATTTTACAGTACGTTTAAAAATTATCTTAAAATATAAATAACATCAAGAGTCATAATTAAAATTAAGTAAGTAAATATTTAGGGAGGTTCAATGCTTGCATACAAATGAACTGATAAACTCATTACTACGGTAAGATCGGAGATCGGCTGCAGAATTAATTGGTGACTGTTTTAAATAAAAATATTACCAGTAAGTTAATGCAAGTGCTTATTGAATGAAGGTAAACGGTGATATAAATAATTGTATGATAAGTGACACCTGTTTCTCTGTTATTTTATTGATGTTATTTCAAATATACCTAAATCTAGAAGTTGCCATCCTGCTCAAAATAAGAAACGCGCGTGGGAAAGTCCTTTGCGAAAATGGCTTTTATCCAGATAAGTATTATTGGAGTTTGGCGATATTTCAGTAAAAGACGTAAGATTTCTTGAAAATGAAAAATAAATATTTTATTCCTTTTAAAACATGACTTCTAGTTTTCCGTTGACATTCAAAGACAAAACAACACCACCCACGGCTAAAAACGAAACTAACTGATACTGATGCGTTTACAACACCTTTAAAAATTATTCAACAACTATCGTATCTCAACTCAAAGCACAGCACTTTTTCAATAATAGTTAGTTTTCTCTGAACTGTAAACTTACGGTTCACTTAAAAATAGTAATAAGTAGGAAGTTCACGTTTTACTTTGTTGTTTGCAAAGCTGGATTGTAAATTGTAAGTATGCTTATACCTAGTATTTTCTAATCAATATCTCTTGGAATAGATTCTCCAACAACAGAATCAGAATGCCAACTAGAAAAGTTATACAAAAAATATCCAATCTACCAATCAGTAGCTACTTTCAAGTTTTTGTAGTGAAGTAAAAATTATGCAATATAATGCGTTCTGTAATTTGAACTCTGCGTTTAGCCAGTTAATGTTTAAAATGGTCTGAAACGGCTTGGTTTACTAGAAAGTAAAATTTTATGGATGATACAAATAAAAGGATCTTGGTAACAGACGATATAAATAGAACCTTATTTCAGCTGCGTTGGTGGTGTAATGGTCAGCATAGTTGCCTTCCAAGCAGTTGATCCGGGTTCGATTCCCGGCCAACGCACACTTTTGTTGTCGCTTTTTATTCTGCAATATTTTTAATAGAAAATGTAAGATATTTTATTTAAATACGTACATGCCTGTTCACTCATTTTGATTCTCTCTGAAACAACACTGTGTTTAGTACATAAGCAAAGTTTCAGGGATGTAATACTTAAAATAGTTTTAAAGATAAACTCGCGACAATCTAAGAAGTCCGATTTGACGGCTATAAAAATACTTTGGGCAGTGATGAAAAACAAAATCGGTTTCTTTAAGAACTGATTCTCGAGACATATATTGATCATACTTAGAGAGTTTGTAATCGACGATTTATCTAAATAAACTGATTATCAAGGCATATCGTTTTCTTACCTGTACCGTAGTATTATAATATCTGTGCATGTACGGAAACGAAACGTCAAATCGGACTTCTTAGTTTGTCGCGAGTGTAGTTTTAATAATAATATTGTAACGTCTAACTGTGTCGTTGGTCTAGTGGTCGCAAGCGCTACTGCTGAGGTCAAGGGTTCGACTCCCGGGTCGGGCAAAGTCTTATTGCGTTTTTCCATCTGGTATTTGTCAGTAGCAGCTCAGAGTCTGGATTTGTGCCCGGTTGATGGCAATAGGCTCGCCCCTTTGTACATGAGACTTAAACATAACTGGCGAAACGTGGTCGTACTAGGTATAGATACACCTCTGCCTAACCCTTCGGGGAATACAGGCGTGACGTTATGTTATGTAATATTGTAACGGTAACTTCAACATAATTATTTACCCAAAAGTACCGTTACAATTCTAGGTAATACAGCACTTTTTATCTGTCTTTATTTATGAGATTTTCACATACTCGACCGTACTAACATTGCCAACTTATTACAGTAAAGGGCTATATTATGTAATGTGACAATCTCACGATCGTAAACACGGATATTATTAGTCGTAAAAATAACCCAATAAACACAATATGTTCACCGTGCTATATTTTTTATGATCATAACAAAGAAGGCAAAATAAGTGAGTTCGGAATAATTATGTCTGGTATATAAATGTAACTTATATAAACTACTTTTCTCAGAATTTATTATCACATTAATATTATCACACTTATAATAGACTAGCAGCGCCCCCGGTTTCACCCGCATAAGTCATGATCCCGTGGGAATATCGGGATAAAAAGTATCCCATGTGTTAATCCAGGTTATAAACTATCTGTATGCCAAATTACATCCAAATCCGTTCTCTAGTTTTTGCGTGAAAGAGTAACAAACATCCATCCATCGATCCATCCATCCATCCTCACAAACTTTCGCGTTTATAATATTAGTAGGATATGTGCCCGGTGGATGGCAACAAACTCGCCGCCTTTTACATGAGACATAACTGGCGAAATGTGGCTGTACTCATAAGGTACAGCTCTGCCTAACCCTTCGAAGAATACAGGCATATGTTATGTTGTTTCTACGAATTATGAATAGGTACATACTGCATCAAAAATATGCAAATAACAAATTCATAGTTTCTTACTTTAAGTAAGTAGGTACCGAATAATGTTAAAAATCAAGTAATAAAAACTAAAACCCAACTACGACTTAAAAGGTATAAACAAGACACCACAGACAGACAAATTAAAAATCCGGAGTCACACGTGTTAGGGCATAAATCGAACAGATTACGTGTGACTCCGGATTTTTAATTTGTCTGTCTGTGGTGTCTTGTTTATACCTTTTAAGTCGTAGTTGGGTTTTAGTTTTTATTACTTGATTTTTTTTTTATTCTTTTGGGGTTATAATATATATATTTTTGAAATGTGCTCATTAAGCCCTTTCATTTGATACCCAACATGGTACGACTAAACCATTTTTTTTTTTAATTTCCTCACTTTATGTCCTCTAGAGGGCGCCATTATTAATTTATTGTGACTTCACATAGCCTACAACCAGCGGACAATCACGACGCTTCTAACGATACCTCATTTGTCAAATTGTGATAAGTGGTTTGGATGATAGGAGGGAACAGATGAACATACATACATACATACATACATACATACATACATACATACATACATACATACATACCGGTCAAAATCATAACCCTCCTTTTTCTTCGCCGTAGTCGGGTAAAAAATGGAGTACTTAGGTTTTAAAACGCGTCGCGGCGTTTAAAACGGTGAAGGAAAACATCGTGAGGAAACCAGCATGCCAGAGAGATGAGAGAGATATTTCTCGACGGCATGTGAAGCCAAGTCAGAGGCCCTTGGGCGGCTTTAAAACTCTGACACCAGGTTAGATAGTAACCACACGAAAAGAAGAAGAAGAAAAATAAGAAGAGTAGGTATATTATTATATTTACTAAGTATACATAGTCTATTTTTAGTCACAGTCATTGAACTCCAATAGAAAGTGTCGATCCATTCTTAACACAGAATTCGCACTTTTTGTAACAAACCGAACCAACTGGCAATAAAAACCAAAAACATGTTACAAGTTTACGTTAGCCGACTATAAATCATTGTATAATTGATTCCTAGCGCCATTCGTCGCCGTTATCATTGAAAGTTTATTGCTCGTGATAGTAAAATACGTCCCGAAGGCGTAATCAAGTTCGGCGAACTTCCCTATCACGGTACCCTTCCACTCCCTCCGTTACAGGACACCGTAAAAGATATTTGTTATGCGTTTAGTTCAACCTAATGGCACTATTGGCGAATTACCCTCAACGATGAGGGTAAAACATCCAACCCACTTGTGTCCCTTTCGATCAAATCGATACTTATCTGTAACGGGTATCAACCAACAAGACTCATGTTTATGGTTCAATAAAAACTTGTCTTAATTACATAGTTATTACTGACTCCATAATTTTTAAAATTTATATTTCATGCTTACATAAATATCACAAAAACTGTATTAAGTAAAAAGACACGAATTTCGGTTTTGGTTTCTCGAGACCTGGTTCCGAATAACGAGATATACAGGGTGTGCCAATTTAGGTCCAGTTTGAATAACTTGTTTACGAGATAAGAGTAATGTCAAGCAAAAATAATTACACTCACATTTTCATGAATATTATCATAATATTATATCTAATGTTTATGTGGTCAACATATTTTATGGTTTATAAGATTAGTATCAGTGTATTAAAATAAATTATATAATTACAGATATTTTTAATACAAGATCTTTAAAGACCAATTTGATCGCTCCTATTTATAGGAGCGCTCGCTTTCCAATCTGAAACAAATAGCTAAACAACGTCGCAAACTCGCAGCCAATGTTTTTTGTACTTATCTAAAAAATTATATTTCAGAAAACGTAATCCTGAAATGCAAGCTGTACCTAAGTAATCTAGGTACTTAAGAAATCTTTTACATGCATGAAAGAAAATTGCAGAAAACCTAAAACTATCTAGGTACATTGTCGGAAGACATCAAGCTTGGAAAAGCTACAAAAGTTAAAAGAATTCTTGATAAAGAAGGTACATCTTCTTTTAGTTATCGAAGTGTTTTCAATTTGTATCGGTCCTATGGAATCAATTTAATAAAATTCTCAAAGTAAAAATATTTTTATTGGCGATACGTGCTTTTGAATAAGCTATGAATGTAAATATACAAAGGTCTAAATGGACATTTGTAAAACACATTCATGAATTCTTTATGTTGAACTGTCAATGATAACGATTTCTTCGCGCATCAATGTCAGTATTCGTTACAGTCGTAAATATTACGCGTCAGATAATAAATATGTCTCGCATTTACTTAACTAATTATACAATTAGTCAGGCCAATATTAATGCATGTCGTTTACTGTTTGTATCTTATCAACCATGCATTTTTTCAAACAGTATAACATATAGATGTTCCGTCGAAACGAAAACAAGATGACCGAATAAATACATACCCTCGTTGTTACTTTTGTTGTCGTTTCATTTTAATTAAGAACTTAAGGTTGTTTAAATTCTTTAAATTATGTTGTTGATGATTTTGGTGCACGGTAAAACTCTATATTGAGTTGATGTTTGCACCAACTGATATCTTTATATAAGCCCGCGGCTTCTCCGACGTGGATATTGGTTATTATATACAGCCTTTCTTATATAAAACCTTCCTCGAGAACCACTATATCCATTGGTGAAAACAGCATGAAAATCGGTACAGTAGTTTTTGAGTTTATCGCGAACAGACGTGGCGGAGGACTTTGTTTTATAATTATGTAGTGATATTATTAGGGGTTTTAGTTTACTATCTGTAGTAGGTATATTGGAAATGTAACATTTTATTACAAATAAATCTGTCTAGCCTTTTCCTAACTATGTTGGGGTCGGCTTCTTATCTAACCGGATGCAGCTGAATACCAGTATTTTACATGGAGCGACTGCCTATCTGACCTCCACAACCCAGTAACTGGGTAATACGATTTCCCATGGTAAGACTGGTTGTCAGACTTTCGGGCTTCTGACGACCCGTAACCACTGTCAAAGATCCACAAATGACAGCTGGGACCTACGGCTTAACATGCTTTCCGAGTCACGGAAGAGTCTCGGTATGTAAAGATGGTCACACGAACCAACCCTGACAAGCGTAGCTTAACCTGATGGATCGACCCGCGCGGCTGTTATTACTTAGCCACGAGCTTTTTAACATTATATTACAATCAAACTCTTTTTAATACCTTTAGGCAGCCGTGTAGATACCTACTTACATTGTTTACAGGTATTGTTTGCATACAAACGTGTGTCTAACTAAATTCCGATTACATTCATAATCATCTCCTGGACTGTCCAAAAGAGTACAGAACTCGTAGTCGCTCTACTTATATTTCAAATGTTTGTACTCAGACACTTGTATTGAGATGTCTATTTATAATTTACTTCCAATAAAATCGAGCATTATGTAAGTGTTTACATTGTAAACGTATTGAAACAACTGTGTAATCAAAAAGATGTGAATTCATTACCATTACACTGTTTACAAAATTAAATATATTAATCGTCGGCGTTGGTGGTGTAATGGTCAGCATAGTTGCCTTCCAAGCAGTTGATCCGGGTTCGATTCCCGGCGTACGCACATTTTTGAAGCAATAATTTTCTCTTCCGCTTGAAACACAATTATCCTTTTCATGATACTTTTTCTTATATTTTGCCCAATTTCATCTTAGTTCCTTACATCGCGAAAATGAATATCAAGAACTTGAGAATCCTGTATAGGTAGAGTACCAAGCGAGAATGAAGACGGAAAAATGTTTTCACCATTCCCTTTGAAAAGGGGAAATGCAAAATGTATCAATTTCCGTGTTAATAGAGTAGATACCTTATACACAAGGTGCAGCATCGCTTTGAAACTTGAAACGGTCGCAGTCACTAGCAGGTCGCCGGAACAACTCGCTACAAATAAAAAAGCAATGCAGGAGTGCATCCGACGGTAAAATCGGAGGATTGCATCTCCAACTCTCGATTTCCAAACAAACTTCTAATAAGAAAAGTTGCACTGAAATAAGATTATGAGTATATTTCCTGACGCCCCGCTCCTCATTATTTACCTCGCTTCGTGGAGCCGTAACAAAAGGAAATCATATTGGAGAAAAGAATTTCCGAGAACAAAGAATATTAGAAAAGGGTACTTACACTTACAGATGAGAAAGCAAATTAAAGATAGTAAGAATAGGTTTCATACCATAAGTAGATCTAAGTAATTTAGCTTTCTGGGACCACTGAACTGAACAAGTATTTTATCGGGCAGAATTATCGCCCACTATGTAGAACAAAGGAGAAATTATACCGAGCAAAGATACCTTGTCGCACTTAATAAAATCTCTTGTTTACAGTTTAGTACCTTCATATCTGAATCAAGTGGTCAATCAATCAGTCTATAAAACAAGCACTATAAAAAATATATCTAACAGCTGTCCGAATTAACACCGTAAAATAAATAAGAATTAACTGTAACATTAAAAGCTTTGAGGTGTGCTCGAATATTACAGATAACAAGACGATAACGTCTTAATGGACTTTGACTACTTGACAGACGGATTAAACACGCAACGAGAGGGCAACAGGGCAAGAACAAGGACCAGTATAACTAGACACTTCATGACAGCGCTGGTTTTAAATCCAAAAAGTTTGCCAACTTCAAAAACAGAACGGAACCTGTCCTACCTCCGGCGATTAACGAGAAGGGAGTAGAGCTAGCAACTGACAACGAGTCGGCCAGCAACTAGCAGCAAGTGCGCTAAGGCGACAAGCGATTACTTACTAGTGCGTATTTGTCAAAAGTGAGTCTCTCAGCAATTGTCCTGCACGCCAACCGAGGGTCGCTGAGTGAGTAGGTACTCTCTTTGATAGCTCTTGTCACTACGACAAACGAGTACTCGCCGGAGGTGTCAGCGAGGAACAGTCAGCGATTTATTATTGATGTATTTATTTTACTTATATGGGACCCGATATTTTGACGGTTTCTTGAGCGCAGAAATCGTTGATAGCTAGCTAGTCGCTTCCTAGTCGGCCGGTGGTGGGACCAGTTTGCGTTTTTTTCGCGGGTCAAGATACTTTGGGTGCAAAACAAAATACAATCCGTAACGAACCTGACAGGCCGCACACTTAATTCACATGATACTGTTGCTCCACAATTAAGAAAGGTTTTCGAAAGTGAATGTAAGTAACAAGTGCATGTTTATAGAAACCAGCTACTCCCTTTAGTGTTAACCTTTGCATGACATTATTGACGTGACACGTGCCGCTGACGACGTAGTCAGGAGACGGCTTTTAAGGGGGATACGCTAAGGTAGCCCACGATATTAATATTCTCTTTCGTGTTTTACCAATTTGTAGAATCAGAATCAGAAAATTTGCTATGAATGTAGGTACAGGTATAAGATGTTGTACATAAATTAATGAGATCGGCTACAGTCTACCTTACGGCATGCAAATTATTACATAAATTAAAATATTATGCACACAAAATAATTTCAACAAAACAAAACAGAAATTAAAGTGAAGTCAATTATTAATATTATTATAGTCAGGTACTTATGACGGGTCAGTTTGGGTCAGTTTCACGTGGTTTGTTGAAAAAGAAGAAGAAAAGAATTATAATCACTATAATAATCAATACTAGTAGATATCTAAGTTAGAATTGGCCTCAAATGTCATGATTTAGTAGTCATTTAATTGAGTAATTTGAACTTCATCTTAGAGAGTTGTATTGATGATTTTAATATAATTCTCTTAATATATTTTTTCGCGAATCATACCTATTTTGATTAACATACTTACAACCTGATACTGACCTGCAAATTGCAAAAAACGTAAGAATATTTGAATTCGCAGACTACGCTGGCGCTTTCGCCTTTTACGAACGCGCTTGTCAGAAGATGGATGAAGCAGAATTACAAAATACAATATATTAATTAAATAAATATAATTAATGAAATATAATTTATTATCCTATAAATACATGTATATTTATAGGATATTCCCCTATTTAGTAAGGTTTCGAGTGTCAAAATGTTGTATGTATCTCTATATGGTGTTTAAGGAAAGGGTTTTATGAAGAAAAGCACAGAAAGACAAGACGTAGGCATTTATTGATTAGGCTTGTCGGTTAAATACGGTAATGAGAAAACTAGTTGTCCGTTCCGAATCTAGGTCATCATGGAGAAGAAGGACAAGAAACTCCATGGCAGCTAATTTTAAAGTATTGGATCAACACATATTTACTTTAGCATAAATCATTGTTATCACATTATTCTCTGGGACTGTTTCTCAAAGCTATAGCAACTTATCAACGGGAAGAAACAGAACATGAATATTCCCTAATTACATTTATTTAACACAAGACATATTATAACAGATAAAGAAAAACATAGCTATCAGCAATAATCAAGAAATATGATCAATTAACTTACGTGAACACAATAGGAAGTCCATCTTTCACCACAGTTGTATCCCAAAAAAGGTCCCGAATTGGCGGGTACACGTATTTTATATTCTCCCAATACTAATCAAGTACCTCTAACATTGCCGCCATTTTTAACCAATCGCAGATTGTCATGGATTATTGTTTAATAATCTCTAACATACTTAACAATGAACAAATCTTAAATAGTGGAACCATTTTAAAACTTAATACAGTAATTTAGCAATTTAGTATTTACTTATTTGATATCGAAAAGCAAAATCAGATAAGTTATTGACATCCACTTAAAGTTAGGAGAATCGTTTGAAACTACTTGTGACTTTTGAATTACAATATAAAATCTTAATTAACATTATAATATCATATTAATTAGAACTTAATCATTTATTGAAACTCTAAATAAATAAACATTTGTGTTGTTTATTCAAAAACCACCAATCATAACATAAGTTTGATGACCTACTCTTCGTCTAGAATCGCTGTTTTTGATAGTAGTCTTTTAAGTCACAATAAAAACCATTAATATAGAACAACATAAACATCGAAATAGTATATAAAATCAAGGATATATTTTAAGTACAATATAATTCTGTTGTCATTAAATTTTAGGTAAAAGTCAATGTTTTTGTATTTATTTAGACCAACTCACAGATCACAGGTTTCGTTTGTAATTGATTGTTCATCTAGAAATACTGCGAAAGTTTAGATTATGAATTAAATCGAAGATTAATTTTATATAATGCTACATATTCCTGACTCGGCCATTCTGATCTGTGCTTCGTCCCGAAGTACATAGGTACATTAACACAACATAATGAGCAATCATTATTGTTCAATTATGGATTACAAACATTGGTTCAAGTCAGGCTGACAATATTTCTATCTACATTAATTTTACCTAACCACATTAATGGCCTCTTTGGTATAACATTGCTATCCACACTGATATCCTCCTTGATTATCACATCGCTATCTACACTGATATTCTCTTTGATATTATATTCCTATCCAGACTATTCACTTTTATATCACATCCATATTCACACCGATATCGTCTTTGTTATCATATTCCTATCCAGACTGATATCCACTTTAATATCACATCCATATTCACACCAATATCCTCTTTGATATCTATTTCCTATCCAAACTGATATCCAATTTAATATCACATCCATATTCACACCGATATCCTCTTTGATATCATTCTTATTCAGACTGATATCCAATTTGATATCACATATCCATACTCACATCGATATCCTCTTTGATATCATAATATTATCCACAACGATATCCATTTTGATATCACATTCCTATCCAGACTGATATCCACTGTGATACCACATGTATATTCACAACTATCTTTTATATCACATTCCTATCCACACTGATATACTGTTTGATAACATATACAAAGATAATCAAATAAAAGAAAACCAATTCAACAACCGATTTATAACTTGGTACATTAAACTATAGTGAATAAAATGCTGATGTACTTTCAAGATAACAAAACGAAATCTTTTTACTAAATAAAAAAAGAATAGTGATAAATAAAATGAAAATAATAATAATAAATTGTAAAAATTCTTGGAAACTAACAGAAAATTTAAAAGAATTAGTACTATCTATTCATAAATTTCGTACCGAAACTAGTCTTTTAGGTCGCAATATTTTTATTGCAACTTACAAGGTTGAAAATATTAATTCAGTGATACAGGTATTTTAAATCAAAACTCTTGTTTCAAAAACTATTAATTTACAATGAGAATGGAATGAATAAAGTTTTAAAACGGAACGTAACTAAATCAATTCCATCCGTCATAATGACAGCTGATTTGTCTTTTTATAGTAAACATTGCGAATTGCGTTTTACAATATCAACAAACAGTCTTGTACTATACATATGAGGAATCTAACACGGCCATACTGACTGATACTTTGCTCTCAAAGTACTTACAATATCAATGCATCTATGTGCATTAAAATCAAACAAGTATCTTTGTGAACACATTCATCCAATTCTCATCTTTGTGACTACTAGAATCGTAACAAGCTATCTTCATTCTTAGCCTCATCGTACGTAAGCACCAGAATCTTACATATTTGATGCCAGTTTCATCTTTGTGACAACTTGCAACCCATTCTTAGCCTCATCCTATGTGAGCACCAGAATCTTATTAACTATTGCCAGTTTCGTCTTTGTGACAACTTGCAACCCATTCTTAGCCTCATCGTATGTGAGCACCAGAATCTAGACAATGTTTCATTTACCACATTTGTACCTATCCAATTCTCAGTCTCATCTTAGTGAGAACTAGAATCTATCAACAGCATTACCAAATTTCATTTAGGTGAATACTTGCATTTTATGGATCAAATAATAATTAATATAAATCAATAGCTAGCCAAAATATTTCTTAATTTTTTTTGACAATTTATCTAAAATTATTAACCAATCTAACACGGTACAAAAAGGAAAAAATTATATATAATGCTATGGCGAGTTACATCATTGATCAAAATAAAATCAAAAATGACAAAAGAACAGAAACAATAAAGTTTTAATAATTACAAAAATGTATTCTAATCACTTTTTCTTTTTCTAAATCACTTTTAATAGAAATGTTCTGATCAACCCACTTGCCTACCCATTTTCTTAGTTTTTCTTTTGCAATTGTTATATCTTGTAAAGTTACTTTTCCTTTTAAGGCAAATCTATCATTTTTTTTTTAACTTAATTTGTCATGGCGTCTATGATCTTGGTTAACATAAACTATTACAATATTATAGTCTATAGTATAACGTCTAGGGAATCAAAACCTTTCTTGAAACGTTCAGCAACTTGGTAAGTCTTTGCATGGCCAAGTTTCGTTCTGCATGAACATCAATAGTGTGTTCCACATTATTGGATTGGCAATATATAATTAAGTCTTGTCTGTACACAATAATGTTATGTTTGCATTACGACCTATCAGTAATCGCAAGGGAGAAAATCAGCTGATTTTGTGAAATTTAGAGATAATTGAACTTTCCATATACCTCTCGGCCAGTCTGACTTATTATTTTGTAGTGAGCATAAAATTATAGATAAGACCTAAGTTTATATCTTTGCATACCAGTTTTGAATTAGTGTGGGCAAAACAGAGAGGAGTGGAAAAGAGACAGAGTTTTTGCCCTGCAGTGGGACAACACAGGCTAAAAATAAGTAATTGACAGTTACGTATAGGGGTACTTGTAGTTATCATAAAGGTGATTCATTTGCCATTAATTAAACAAAGACCTAATTTGGTTAGTATTGAAATTAGTGCTCCGATCTGTATCAATTATTAAGGACGGAGTTCCGAAAACACTGGACTACATTATAGAGAAATTCCATAAATTATGATCTAAATTATGTTTTTGTCCTTCGACTAATGTTGAGAACCAACCTGTGTAATCAAATGAACCATATGGGAAGGTATGGGTATTTTTTATTTTATTTGATGCAAAGGTCTGTGTTTGTCCCCAGAAGGAGGGTAATGTTTTTGTTTATACTAAGCACTGAGCAATATAGAACAGAAGAAATCTGAAGTAAAGTAAACCTCAAAGCTTAAACCCTGTTAAAAATCCTGCTTTGCCACGTTCATTTAAAAACGATTTTAGAAATTCATCATTTCAACCATATTAGATCAAAAAGAACAAATAATATTTTATTTACTTTCATTTACCAACTTTAAATTCTTACTTTTATAGTAAGATGAGGTTACCCTACATTCAAAACTAAATTTATAAGCAACACAGCTTAATATCTGCAATGACCATGATATTACCTTGTGTCCACCCCTGCATCATATTCATTTATATTATTTGAACCAATTATTATCAAGTATTTAACATAGTTATAAGTTATAACACTAATTTTCATCTTTTATAAACCAAGCTTAACTATATAATATAGTTATCTAAAACTATTACACAAAAATCTTCCAGTTTTATAATCTTCATTAAATGTAGGTATTTCGTTTTAACATAAGAAGAACTTCTGAGGGGCCTTACCGAATTTTGCTGCTAATTACTGCTGGAAAGGTTCCCGATACTCGTTTAGCTGCTCGAGGTTCTGTAGACTCGATGCTTGACCAACAGCTTGCAGGTCCGCAGTTGTGATGCTCGACCAGTTATTTGCAGCTCCGCAGTTGTGATGATAGACCAGCAGCTTGCAGCTCCGCAGTTGTGATGATACTCGTAGACCAGCAGCTTGCAGCTCCGCAGTCCCGATGTCAACTGCGGCATGTGGCAGCGCGATTTCATCGTCTAGTTGCGAGTTAGATTAGCGGCCCGCAGACACCAACAGCTTCCAGAAGATCCCGATAGCTCCAACATTGTCCATGAAAATAGAAAAATAAAATTCATTAGAAATCCGTTATGTAAGCCAGAGCCCTATCCCACTTCTGATGTCAGAAGATGGATGAAGCAGAATTACAAAATACAATATATTAATTAAATAAATATAATTAATGAAATATAATTTATTATCCTATAAATACATGTATATTTATAGGATATTCCCCTATTTAGTAAGGTTTCGAGTGTCAAAATGTTGTATGTATCTCTATATGGTGTTTAAGGAAAGGGTTTTATGAAGAAAAGCACAGAAAGACAAGACGTAGGCATTTATTGATTAGGCTTGTCGGTTAAATACGGTAATGAGAAAACTAGTTGTCCGTTCCGAATCTAGGTCATCATGGAGAAGAAGGACAAGAAACTCCATGGCAGCTAATTTTAAAGTATTGGATCAACACATATTTACTTTAGCATAAATCATTGTTATCACATTATTCTCTGGGACTGTTTCTCAAAGCTATAGCAACTTATCAACGGGAAGAAACAGAACATGAATATTCCCTAATTACATTTATTTAACACAAGACATATTATAACAGATAAAGAAAAACATAGCTATCAGCAATAATCAAGAAATATGATCAATTAACTTACGTGAACACAATAGGAAGTCCATCTTTCACCACAGTTGTATCCCAAAAAAGGTCCCGAATTGGCGGGTACACGTATTTTATATTCTCCCAATACTAATCAAGTACCTCTAACATTGCCGCCATTTTTAACCAATCGCAGATTGTCATGGATTATTGTTTAATAATCTCTAACATACTTAACAATGAACAAATCTTAAATAGTGGAACCATTTTAAAACTTAATACAGTAATTTAGCAATTTAGTATTTACTTATTTGATATCGAAAAGCAAAATCAGATAAGTTATTGACATCCACTTAAAGTTAGGAGAATCGTTTGAAACTACTTGTGACTTTTGAATTACAATATAAAATCTTAATTAACATTATAATATCATATTAATTAGAACTTAATCATTTATTGAAACTCTAAATAAATAAACATTTGTGTTGTTTATTCAAAAACCACCAATCATAACATAAGTTTGATGACCTACTCTTCGTCTAGAATCGCTGTTTTTGATAGTAGTCTTTTAAGTCACAATAAAAACCATTAATATAGAACAACATAAACATCGAAATAGTATATAAAATCAAGGATATATTTTAAGTACAATATAATTCTGTTGTCATTAAATTTTAGGTAAAAGTCAATGTTTTTGTATTTATTTAGACCAACTCACAGATCACAGGTTTCGTTTGTAATTGATTGTTCATCTAGAAATACTGCGAAAGTTTAGATTATGAATTAAATCGAAGATTAATTTTATATAATGCTACATATTCCTGACTCGCTCGTACGGTTGCTAAAGTAATGGGATGAGTGATAAAATAAGGGTCTACTGAGTGAGTTTCACATCTTGCTAAAATGCTGAAGGTACAAGTATCATTCAGCTCTTGACAAGCCTAGCAAGAATAGGAAGTTTTAACGTAAGTCTTAAATGTAAGTGAATCGAAATGACACCGTTCAACAACATTTTGGTTTAACTATTTGCACCATGCTCAATTTGTATCAGACTGAGAAATGAAGACTTCAATTTAAATAAGTATACGTGTGTGGGAAACGAGGAGCTCGTGGGTAAGTAATAACAGCGGCTCCGGTCGATCCATCAGGTTAAGCTACGCTTGCCGGGGTTGGTCCGTGGATGGGTGACCATTTTCACATATCGAGACTCCTCCGTGCCTCGGAAAGCACGTTAAGCCGTTGGTCCCGGCTGTCATTTGTGGATCTTTGACAGTCGTTATAAGTCGTCAGAACCACGAAAGTCTGAAAACAAGTCTAACCAAGGGGTATCGTATTACCCAGGAACTGGGTTGTGGAGGTCAGATAGGCAGTCGCTCCATGTAAAATACTGGTATTCAGCTGCATCCGGTTAGACTGGAAGCCGACCCCAACATAGTTGGGAAAAGGCTAGGCAGATTGACGTATGTGGGAAACGAATATTAATATGATTTTGAACGATACTAACACTACCTACTATACGTTACTGGTATAGAAAGACTAATGTCCAAACAAATCCACATGCACTTTGATTAAGTTGGACCCGGAAATTAAACACACATAACTTCTGGCAGTGACGCTTCTGACCGCTTCTGCAAACTTCTTAACGACTGTCGCGGAGCCTTCAACATTAGAGATTTTAAGATATGATAAAGTTAATTACTTCGTACTAAAATTAAGTTATTGCCTCTGAACCCAACATCTCATTTTCGGATGGAGTTTACGGTTCCCTTTGCCCTCGTAACAGGGTTCGCCTAAGCACCGAAAATTATCGCAGGGTAGCCGTGAAAGTTTTATGACGAGAAAATAAAATAGCTTTCCCATCAGATTGTAGTTAAAGATGCTATGAAACCGTGTTATTAGGTCTGGCTGAAGTGGCCAATTTGACACGTGCTTGGGTAATTTAGTTTTTGAGTGTCCCACCTATCATATGTTGTCTGATTCCGTAACAAAAACGAATGGATAACTTTATTATGGAATCTGTAGATAAGACTAGATTACCTGCTACTCGTGATAGTTTTCTTTGCTTTAGAACTTTTTTCAGTGTTCCGTGTCAAGATTAGCAAAACGGAACACGTTCTCAAACCCGTGCACGGTATTATCTTTTGCAGGTACCTACTTTAAATCAATAATGGCCGATAGAGTTTATCTGGAACTTCCAAGTATATGATTTCCTTCAAAGAAAAAATATTATAAAAACATCGAACTTATCCTTTTTTGGCAACTTGTATCTTCTAAAGATAAATAAAAATGTTTATTTTGATGTTGAGAAGTCGATAAGGAAAACAATTAAGACGTGTTATGACATAAACTGATATTAAAATCAATTAAGGTATATCCTCGAGAAACTTCAGTGATGACAAATCGATTAATCATTCCGCATCAGCAGTAATCTTATACAAATATGGGCGCCGAGGATAATCAGAAATATAAACAATAAATTTCACAAGAGAATTGCGATTTATAAATCATAAACGAACCTTGACATGAATGTTGTGGCGTGAAGATGGATCGTAACATGCAATTGATAGCACACGAGTCACATTAAATATAATTTAGAGTTTTCTTTGTCAAATAAACAAGACATCTCCCCCCATGTAATAGAAATAAAATAAGGAAAAATCGGAATACAATTGGAGTAAAACATCGAACAATATCTTAAACTACTTAGCTTTTAAATAACTGCAATAATAACAAATAACACATTATTTTCAGCCATAAATCTGCAAAGATTCCATCAGCTTATTACCTGTAAACATTCATAAAGTATCTCAATCATCCTATACTGGGTTATCGCCCATTCTAAATTTAGCGAATAAAAATGTGTGAGTCATTGGTTTGGCAGCCCTATAATGGTTAGGCCTAAAAACGTTTATTTTGAAGTCAAAGGTTGGTACATTCCACCGCTATAATATACATATAGCTACGTAAAGTTACAGCACACCCGCAGTGTAGGTAATTAGTACTTCCTATAGTAATTTTTCAGCTTTAATATGGCGTCTTGACATTGAAAACAGCTCAAAGAAGGCTCCCAGGAGGGACTTTGATAAAAAAGCAAACCAAACAGTTGCCAAGATTCTGTAAGAAGATTTGGGAAAAGCCATGCCCACTTTTGACGGTGATAAGGCTGGTTTTCTACAAATAATAACTGAGAAGAGCACAGCCATAACTGAAAGAATACGTTAACCTGAATACCGTGTCCCGGGTTACAATTGCACAGGAAGCTTGGTACATTAAACCAGCCATTTCTTCTCCAAACTGTCGAGTTGTCGGACTGTTTAAAGTTAGACTGTGGTGCAACGATGTTGACACCACTTTACACGGTTTTGAACTTTTGACACCGCGGCGGTTCGCTTCATTACGTGCCATCAATCTTTCCGAGCGAACACGTCGCACATCGTGATGCGACACCGCGATAGCTATTTGTGTTACCTATAATCAACGTTCACACAACATACGGGGAGCTCGATAAGAAAGTCAGCGAAAATATTAATAAAATATGGACGAATCTAGGCCGGGATTTTACGAAACTTTGACAGCTCCGCCTCTAGGTATATGTATCGTAACATACTGCTGAAGATACTCCTCAATTTAGTTATGAAATAAGTGTACTAGACAGATAAATGCACACAAATGTCATTAATATTTTCTTTGTGAACATTACAAGATGCTTTTTTCATTCGACATTTTATTACGATTCTCAAAGTGAAGACGTATAAACAAGTACCGTTGAATTTTTAGCAGATGTAAAACACAAGATAGTAATAAATTCGGAAATGTACACAGAATGTGTTGATTGTATTGTGTGTCGAACAGTGTGTTTGGCAATAAGATTAATGGTTTTTGCTTGTATACATTGTACGATTCCCCCTTCAGTGAATTATGATAAGGCTGCAGAAGCAATATTTTAAAGCCAGGTTGTACTTCTCCCCTACTAAATGCAGTCATGTACAATAAATGCACTTAAATTGAAAAAATCCCTGGGCCAGTCAAACCTTTACGACTGAAAGCTGAAGCAGAATCGCATCGAAACCTAGAAGATGCTTTGATCTTCTTGTTAATCCACACAACCGAGTGAAAGAAAATAGTCGTTAAGTTAAAATAATTCATAATACCTACAAAAAATACCATTAATTTATAAGTTACGCAGTAGTCATTGGTGAAATGATCAAAGTTACGACTACGTTTCGAGAGGAGAAACGGAATCAATTTCCTCGTAAGACTTATTGAGATGTTGTTTTTCTGTTTATATTCCGGTATATGAAAAACAAGGCAGATGCTAATAAATCATGTTCACTTCCAGGTACGAGGAACGTACTACGTGGAATTGAGAATGTTGATATAAGAAAGACTAAATTAATAAAAAACAAACAAATAAAAAAGGAACTATTATTAAGCTGATTGAAAAATAACTTCGAAACAACCACAATTCAATGAAAAGTCATAGAAGAAATAGTGATGCGGAAAGCTTAACAAATAGAGACGCACCGACGGCTCTGTGGTCATAAATCTAATGTTGCCTAAGCCTAGGTTTCTTGAAAAAACAAGGCATTAAAACAAAAAAGATTCTCATTTCAGAAATAGCCTATTTTATTAGAAAAAAATTGATTCCTTTTGTACAATCTAGTTTGAAAGTTAAATAAAAAAATATTCTTGAAACATTCTATAAAGTGTCCCTTGAGCAACTCTAAATTACCCAATTCACAGCGGCTGCATTTATGCAAACAGTGTTGCACCGTGCCCATACAAATTGTTGAAGCACTCTCTGATATTAATCGTCCTCTTCCGCCTGCCGCTACTGCACTGAATTTTAAAACTAACTCATTAATAAAAGTCAGTAACGAAGATACTTGTGGACTGTCCCCAAATTAGTTTCTTTATCTTAACTTAATGTACAGTCTGTTTGCACATCACGAAAACTCTTTAAAAGTATACTCCATCTACTCTATCTTAAATTATAATCAAACTTCTTAAGGAGACTAAACGCTTAAAACTGGTGAATGGGACAATTTGATGAGCGCAAAACCCACTGGACCACGTTGTCTTCTTGTAATTACTAAAGACTAGAATACTAAAGAATATTGGATACTATACGCAGTACCCTATAATGGATAGCAGACCTACTAAACGTCCACTACTTTGGAAGTCCATACACATGTAGACCACTTCCAAACGCCATTCAATGACATGTTTGGTCATACTAGTAAAGTAGTAACGTAGATATGCTCGCATCTCAATAACATTATAATATATAGTTTCAAAACATGAAACTCCGTATCCCCCCCTGAACTCTCTGAGTCTGATTTATAGCCGGATTGACTTAGTGATTGTATTGAGCGGTGCACCGGCACAAATCAAGTGGGACATAAATCTGGGAGGTGAATCGTTCGTACTTCGCACCTCGTAAACTGTCGCGGTGGCGCGGTGCAACTGTCCTGTCGAGATATTGCTCGCTGTTCACTGTTACAGCCGCACACGTTGGTATACCAGATAACCAGTATCTGGTTTATAGTAGGTAATCTTACGAACAATCTAATTGTTGTAGCTGTGATTAGAACAACTAAGGTTCCTTGACAAACATAATTATATAGCAGGGTCATCATATTTTTTCACAATTACTATCGCAATATTTTTACGGCTGTAAGTAGTATAGCCCTCCTTTTCGTTCACTGCCCTCCTACACATTTTGTGAATGACAGTTTAGTAGCAAGTTACAATAAATGATTTTCAATTAATTGTAGTTTTTGGAGTTCCCGTGGGAAATTGCGCCCTACGTGTGAAATGGCTCTACAGTTCTGTTTAAAATAATTAACATTTGTAAAGATGATAAAATTGACTTTACGCTGACTCATTGTCGGTATTAGACAAACAGCGAATTCACATAGCAGCCAAAAAAAAATAACTGTTCAACTTTGACAACAAAATGAGCGTAAAAAGGAGATAGCAAGTCATCTTTCCAAAGCTACTGTCAACAAAATGTACATGATAGAACACACGAGGAAAATACACAGTTTTATTCAAAGCTCACGTGTTCGTATTATCAACAATCTGTCTTTTCCACTACAAATAACTCGAACAGGCTTGTTTATGTGGAATCAATCATATAAGGTCGACCGTCCACTGCTACGCAGGATGTGCACGGAGGGATTTGCCACGCTAGCTGAACGACTCATTTTTCGCCAGCCACGCATTCGTGCGCAGCGTAGCTGTAGGTGGCAGTGGACGATCCCGCTATTTTCATACAAAGCGAAGCTAATGTGCACGCGCGTAGCTTTGCCTTGTGCTACTGTGGAGCGGTGCCATAAAGCTCGTGTGAGGTTGAACGCCATTCCGGGCTTCAAAATTTAATAAAAGCGGCACTGCTCACGTAGGATCTCTTTTTTAAATTCTGCACGCGTGTGCGACAAATTTAACTTTATTATTATAGCCGGAGATGCGATTTCGTGGATCACCCCTTACAATGTTATTACTATACTTAAATGTTATTGAAATGCTTTGATCCCGACACGGGGCGTTACAGTCCGTTACATAAAATTTCTAAGCAAGTGCGACTTCGCCAATTCTTTTGAACAAGACGTCTGAAAACTAATGTGGTCTATGAGTTAAAATTGGACTACTTAGTCCACTGCGATCGTGTATTTTCCTTCTCATAGTTCGTTCTCTTAATTCTCTTGGGATACAAATTGTACCTTAAATTTCGATTCCAATTACTAAACACATTTAGCCATAATTATCTCTGCCAAGCCTTATTTTCAGTAGAAAGAAACTCCAGGGGTGACCAGTGACCACGTTGAAAAGCATCCTAGACCAACATGGTTCTTTTCTGCCCCGTATCAAATATTTTCCTGGAGGGCACAAGATATACCTTTATGGTTGACTACGTTGAAAAATGATCCTAGGATTCTTTTTCGAAAGGACCATGTTAGTCTATGATTACTTTCCCTGTCCTGTATCAAATATTTTCCTGAAGTGCCCAAGATATTAATCTCTATGATTGACTACCTACGTAGACGAAGCATTGTCGAACAATACCAAATACGACCAAAATTAACTCCATCTTTAGACCACTAAAGCACCTAATAAAAATCTGTAATTTAGGCACATCACACAATGCTATCGTCGTCCGGTGGCCCTCCGGCACTCATGACGTCACGGCCTGCGTACGCCTCCGACTGGCTCCGACCACGATTTGTAATTGCCGATAAATTCGCAAAGTACAATTTTTGTCTCGTAAATAACGCAAAAATTGCCGGTGGTGGCCATTTAAAATCATTTAAACATACCAATTAGTTAGCGAGAATCGCACAATTCGTCATCAATTTTCCAAAGCAATTAAGGTTGTTTGTAATAAAATTTGTATATTATAACTTCGATCCGCGCATATTTCTTTTTGTTTTTGGACCACCCCGAAAAATCGATTAGTGGTATCAGTACATCCATTACTAAGTGTAAACATTTTAAATGAAAATCGTTCGAGGATATTGCTGGATTTGAACAGAAATTAAAATAATAACTCATTCCTTTCCCCCGACAAAAATTGGTTGCTAAAGCAACATTTTTTAAACTTTTGTTACATAATGATTGTTGTTAGCTAAACAAAATTTCCTGTCCTATTTCAGGTTTTTTTTAAAACAAAATTAATTTGTTTAGGTAAACTTAAAGATGGTCGTCAGGACAATTCGTTGAAGAATACAAATTAAATAGATATCAGTCCTAGCATTATTCCTAAAATGGCGTCCAATTTTCGTAACCGCGCATTTCTTTGCTAATGAAACTGTTGTTATTTGTTTCAACAAATGTCTTTGTCTCTTGCTGATGTCTGCTGTTCAGCTTAACAATGCAATTTGCTTTGCAACAACCTTTTTTTCTCGAAAATCAACAAATAAATTGTGTGAAGAACGCAAATGTTTGAGTGCTTTGTTAAGATTTTCTTTTTTCCATATCTAATTCTGGATTTCACAAATTCCACTATACGAGCTTAATGTATAAACTAAAAAAATCTACTAAAACGTTACATGTCTCTACGGACACATATATCAATTCACAAAATTGCATTTAAGTTATTTTAAAAAAATGAAGAAATTTTAAATTCAACTCGTATTTATAGTGAAAACCACTCGATTCGAATTCATTTCAAAGTTTTGCAAGTAAATTCACTCCGTTTACAACCGTCGGTGACAGGATTAAGATTACAAACTCTATCTATATACTTAGTTTCATAGAATTTTACTCCCCCTTTATCTTTAAAGTTTCCTACAAAATATATTTTCAGATTACAGGAACTTCATTATTTATTAAATCCACGTTATGAATGCTACAATACCTTGTTTTTCTTTTAATATTTTTTTTAATTTCATATTCGTAAATTATATGAGAAAGAAAGGTTATAATGCTGCCAGCCTTTTGGGCACTTGTCCTGTTGACAGCGATGCGGACGAATTTTTTGATGCCATATGATTCTTTCCCCTCCTTTTTATATACATTTACATAATATATTATTATTTTAAGTCTGTTAGCGTATATATATTATTACTAGCTTCCGCCCGCGGCGTCGCCCGCGTGGTATGTCGATAAAAAGTAGCTTATGTCCTGTCTCAGGCTCTAGAATATCTGTGTACCAAATTTCATTTAAATCGGTTTAGTAGTTTTGGCGTGAAAGCGCGACAGACAGACAGACAGAGTTACTTTCGCATTTATAATATTAGTAAGGATGTATCTAAATACTATGATTAAGTAAATTTACGAAGGCTTGTTTAATGGAAATGTCGTATACACCTGTAATTGATATAGGTATAGGTACATAAGAATCCATACCTGTTCAATTTTAATGTACGTGCTGTTGGCGTATCTACTTTAAATAAATAAATACCTAATGCTAATCTGAAACCGGAAAAATTTAGAGCAAAAGTGCTGCACAGAGCTTGTATACTTATTGACATAATTATTGTAATGATGTTAATTACTACAAGGATGCCACGAATGAGATGTGTTCTTTAGACTTACCAGGTTAAACTTTATTGAGGTAGGTACTATATTTATACAAATAAAGGAAATTAACCAGAAACATAATCCTAACGAATATTATCAATGCAAAATTTTTTATTGTACGCTTTCACGCTAAAACTACTGAACAGATTTGGACGCAATTTGGCACATAGGTAGATCATGACGCAGACGAAGTCCCGGGCAACAGCTAGTAACTCATAAAAGTTACCAAAAAATGATAAAGAAAAATCTTTTTCTATTTACTTAGCACGTAATGTCCGGATCATGCCGGATGCGACTGTAATATTACACTGTCTTTGCTTTGAAATATAATAAAAACAGGTGTCTCCTGTCACATTAGCAGCGGAGATGCTTCAAGACATAAAATATGAAGAAATTCTTGCATGAATTTAAATCTGTGAATGTAATTACGATGATGAAGGAACTAAAACAAGTTCTGTTTACAATAATTGCTCTAAATGTCTAAACATAATGTCGACGAGAATTTCGCGAAATTATGACTAATGAACGTAAACATATAGAATGCAATTCCAAGAAAGGAACGTGACTATACATAAAAAATATTCACAAGTAGCCATTGAATACTTGATTAGTTAATCCAAGTCTTGGACACATGAATTTAAAACTTTACGACACAAACAAATGGGTTATGAGACAGATACAAAATACGCTAAGATTAGTTAATTTGTAAGGGAACAGTTTGTTTGACAATGTGTCACAAACTTTAGCTTGTACGGCTTTTCATTCTCATTAATCCCTTGGATCTTGGATGATAATGATTTTAAAACAAACATCGAAGATTTAGCTTGCGAAAAGAGAATAAAATTGTATTCGGCTCCTATTTCTTACCAACCATCATTGGTTGAAACTAAATGTCGTACAAAGTCACCGACAACTTTTCGCTTTGTTTTTCACGCGTTGAAAAAACATTGCGTTCACCATAGGCCGAACTTTAAAGAAAAATAAATTTCTCGGTCAAATTCTTGTACCGTCTCTGCATCAATAAATTAATCTCCTTAGCCTTTTACCCTGGGTAATACCACTTGGTAAGACTGGTTGTCAGACTTTCGGGCTTCTGATGACCCGTAACAATTGTCAAAGATCAACAAATGGCAGCCGGGACCTTGCTTAACGGGGTTTCCAAGACACGGAAGAGTCTCGATATGTAAAAATGGTCACCAATCCACTGACCAACACCGGCAACCTTAGCTTAACCTGTTGTATCGACCCGTGCAGTTGTTATTTCTTAACCACGAGCTCCTTATCCGTCCGCACCCTAAGCTCTATGCACTCTAAGCTCCTAAAAAATACTAGGTACCAGCATAAGCTAAAAATATAAAATAGTCTTCAGATTAAATTATCTTTATCTTATTCCGTAGCGGAAATAGCTACTTTATAACACGCAACTTAATTATAACTCAGACTTTTGACTAACGACGATCGATTTTTTAATTTATATTTTGACACGACATGAATCACATTAAATGGTACAACAAACAAGAATAAATGTATTTCGGCGCCTGCTTATTATAGACATTACACCATTACACAATTAATTGTTTGTGTGCGCGCTTTCTGTTATTTATTGTCGTAATTATATTATTTTGAAACCGCTAACTATAATAGACCGGTTATTGATGAGGTATTAAACACAATACGGTTAATTGGCAATTGTTATTTCTGTTAACAGATAGTCAATTAAATCGACCTCCCTAGAAGGTGCAAAACCATTCATCATTGATCAGGTGCAAGGATAGTGAATGACTCCAACCTGTGTAAACCTAATTTCCTTAAAGTACCTAGAGGAAAAATCTAGTAGAAGTCGAAAAGACAACGCGAAGGAAATTGTGTTCGCAATGGGGACTCCCATTGCGAACACAATTTCCTTCGCGTTGTCTTCGTTGCGCATGAGGTCCTGGGATCAATTTCTGGGTCGGGGAAAACTTTATTGGGGTTTGCTTATTAGTAGTTTATCAGTAGCAGCCCGGAGTTGGATTTGTGATGGTTTATGGTAATAGGCACGCACTTACAATTACAAGGGACTATAGTGAAATGTTATTCAATACATCTCTTAAAAATGGATTTAAAAACAGTTTGTAGAGCTGATATACCAAAAATATCAAGACTTCGTAATACTTAAGTTTGTAAGTGCGTTTATAAACACGAATCGGTAAAGTACTAAGCCTATTACTTACTAATACCATAAAGATACAATTAAATTAGTTTATCAATAAAAAAACTTTATCGGCAGCTCATGTTTACAAAAACATACCACTACATACTGTTATTTCAAATACTATTCGATATTTGCACAAGTTTGCTTCGGACGCTCGAGTATAGAACGCTTAGAAGTCTAATCTCCATATACAGTATGCCAATTACTTTATTATCGGAGCTAATAAGAGAGAATATAGAGTGTATCCACGTTGCGAAACCGTAATAGTACGTAATTGTATCGACACGTAGCAGGTAAGTGAGGTAATCCAACCAGAGGTGGAAGTTAACTGACTGCTAAGTTGTGGCCAGGCGTTGTGGGGAGCCGCGCCTGGCCGGGTAATAGTTGTGAATCTGTGATAGGGTTCCCACGTGAGGTCGCATGCAAATGTTTATTCATTGCATGTAGTCGAGAAGTGATGAATTGCGTTTCAGGGATGCAGCAGTTGTGCATGTTAAAACGTAAATGTAGGCGTCAATGAATCATCTTCTTATTCCTCAAAATTGATAAGTTTAGCTGCTGCTTTCCTCTAAATTTTCTGGAAACTTGTGGAAAATTGGGCCTGATAGAGTCAAAATTAGCAATCAGATGCACATGTATGATAGCGTCAACCCTATTAGTGCACCGTACCGCGTATCACACCGGTCGTCGAATGTGGAGCAGGCGGCGAGCCAGCGGCGATGCCTCCGACAAAAAATCAGTGTAAGCTGTACACCAAGGCGCTCCGGTCGCGCGCTCGCTCCCGCCGCCAGCGCTCGCCCGCGTGCCCCTAGCGCACGAACTTACCGCTCCGGCTAAACTTACTCGCAACTTCCGAACGAATTCACCGGTCCAACCTCCCGATCTTCAACTATTTCCTCAATCAATTTAGTACTCCAGTGGAAATCTAAAGTGAAAAGTGTCATATTGTTAGTTGGTGTGTAAGTTAACAACATATGGCCGTGGCCCGAGGTCCGGTCGTTAGGCTGCGATCGGTCGTGCCGCCTCGCCGATAGAATCACGACCGAGCACGTGTGTGCCTATTGCGTCTGGAGGCTCACCATTCACTTCACCTATTTTGTCATCTCACACTTGCATTGAACTGTTTTTATTTTCGAAAGTACCGATAGAAACTATATTAGTACCGTTCCTAATTAGGAATCTAACAAACTTGAATTGAGCGTAAACGAACAGCAATAAATACAAACACACATAGACATGATTTCACTTTGTTATGTACCTACTTTGTGAGTCATGTATCTGTTAATTAAAACTTTTATTTATTAGGAATTTCTCAATAAATCTACGAGTTTTTTTTCTTCGCAGGGTAATAAACTAATCTACTTCAATAACTTGTAATTGATGGATTCTTAACTCGCATGCAATTTCGTTGAAACGTCCGTCAAAAATATAGTCTGGGTAAATATTTGGCGAGAACTTCTTGGCTGCCACCGTCTGGTCCTCTAATGAAAGCGATTGAATTCATCTGGCTTAGGAACTCTTACACAGTTTACTTTACCTATAGGTACTCAAAGCATAACATCTTTTAAAGTTCCGGCTGGCATTTAATAGCATTTACGGAATCTGGCTCGCATTTTGCCGAATTCTCCTTAATTAAATTAACTGACTTCAGACCTTTGACGTCTATTGGCTAAGAGAGTGACCTCCCAACATTCCTCCAGACTCTTTATTGCCAATTGTACTGAAGGAAATGTGGGAACTTTTCGTCCTAAACAACTCACTTATATTAATTTAGTATGGACCCCCCTATTCCGTCCAAAAGTTTTACATAATATTATACAAGTTTTAATGTTATTCTATTATCGATTCTGAATTACAGATTTCTGTTTCTTGCATCGACGTGACGAGAATTTTTGAACACACAAATGGCGTTTCCGATTTAGATTAAACCAAAATGCTAAATATTGTAAAAGCCAATTATTTTTAAAAGAGTAACCGTGGAGTTTCTTGCCGGCTCTTCTCCATAGGAAACGACCAATTCGAACCGTGCACCTAGCTTCTGACATTTCATAAGTGCCCATGTAGGTTTACACCTACGTGAAATAAAATATTTTGATTGTTTTCCAAAAACCATAATTTAGATTATGACTCTTTAGTACCAAACAATAAAATAATTACATTAATTTTAAGAACACATGTTACCGCTTACATTAATCAAAAGCGAAACTAAAACTCGTTTAGCGTGTGTACATATGCATAAGTACCTAGTAACTTACTTAACACTGATTTAATATTACTAGGTCAATTAATTTCCGTTCTCATCATAATATGACGTGTATTTACGTCGCTATTTATATAAAAAATCAAGTAATAAAAACTAAAACCCAACTACGACTTAAAAGGTATAAACAAGACACCACAGACAGACAAATTAAAAATCCGGAGTCACACGTGTTAGGGCATAAATCGAACAGATTACGTGTGACTCCGGATTTTTAATTTGTCTGTCTGTGGTGTCTTGTTTATACCTTTTAAGTCGTAGTTGGGTTTTAGTTTTTATTACTTGATTTTTTTTTAATTCTTTTGGGGTTATAATATATATTTTTTTGAAATGTGCTCATTAAGCCCTTTCATTTGATACCCAACATGGTACGATTAAACCATTTTTTTTTTAAGTTCCTCACTTTATGTCCTCTAGAGGCCGCCATTTTTAATTTAATGTAACTTCACATAGCCTATAACCAGCGGACAATCACGACGCTTCTAACGATACCTCATTTGTCAAATTGTGATAAGTGGTTTGGAAGATAGGAGGGAACAGATGAACATACATACATACATACCGGTCTAAATCACAACCCTCCTTTTTTCTTCGCCGTAGTCGGGTAAAAAATAAGATCAACTTGACGGTAATACGAAGGATTACGAAATAGATCAAGCTCACAAAAATAAAACAAAAGAAAACCACGGAGAAAAATAAATAAAAACGGAATGGAGATGAAAGCTAGTTGAAAAGTCGTAAGAGACAGTCTGAGGGATATAATTAGTAGATGAAGTTTCAGCCAACCCACTACAAAGGGATTTGAGGAAATTAGTTACCTTTAAACAGACGTCAAATAACTTCCTTAAAACGGAAACATTTGGCCATCAGCTTAATGGTAGGAACTCAATGTAAGATGTTATTAATATTATTTACTTCATTTATTACTTACAATTAGAGCCTGACCACTATAAAGACAGATTTATTTCACTCGTTGCTGTAGAGAAGGCCGCAGTAATTAAATTTAATTAAAAACTTGGGCTGAATAGCGAAGTTAACACATCTGGTACTTATAAATAATTTTCAAATTCAAGTTTAATATTGTTTTTGGACTCGTCAATCAGCATAAGCAGCATGAACATAAGTTACATTTAAAGTACTTATTAATTGAAGATCATAATGTGTAATTAAGAGATGGTTAATTATTACTTAGCGTTATTTATTACCGCTTACGGGGCTACAAATAGAATAAAACAGTTACTAGTATTTCTTTTTTTCCGGTAACTATAGCAATTAAAAAATTAAGTAATATGAAAATCATAGATATGATCACCCAAGCATATTTGGTGGATAACGTGGATTACTCAAAAAATCAGGTATAGTCCTAAAATAATACTACCAAATCCTCGATTGTTACTTCAGTTTTTGTTGAATCGCTGTATCAACTTGGGGATGTGGTTCCACGGTCCCTTTCCTACCAAAACATTGAGCCTCAGTAAACTCGATTACTTTTTCGTGAAGTTCAGCTCAACCCAGTGCAAAAGTTTTCCATATGCGGGATAGTCATGAATAGGCAATTCGCAATATTTCCGATCACGTACTGCCCCGACTTTGGGTCCTAGCCAAACGTCACCAATAATTTTGTTTCAATGCTAAGCTACGCCACGAACTGTGAACTTTCAGTAAGCTTTAAAATTAAAAGGTAGAAGAGCTTATGAAGGCAGCAGTGCAAACTTTCAGGGAGCTTTACTGTCAGCTTATCTCATATGGATTTATCAGAACCAAACATTTAAGCAGTCTGAATTAACCCTGTTCCACATTTATCTGGTGGGTTAAGATTTAATATTATGAAAAAAAAACATTTAGATTTCCAAAAAATTTGATAATATCATTTTAACTATATTTCATTGAATATATAGGACCTAGGACCCCAATAAAATGTACCTAAATCTTGATCTACACAAGTTGCAAGTAATAGGTGCCTTCGCGATTTAATCCCTATTAAATAAATACTGGAACCCTGAAGCGTGAGAAAAAAAACAAGTTCCCAAATAAAGTTCGCAACATATATCTTAAAGACATCTCGTAAGGAAGTGGCTATAAAAAAGATCGCTTGGCCGAACCTACCATAGTCCATAGGTTAGTAACTACACATATTATAAATCTTTGTAACTGATGTTTGACAACTTGTAACTGTTTTTTATTAAGATCGAATCCATATCGAAATGTTACGGACAAATATCGGTCGGTAGAGTATTGTTCGATGGTCTACAATCCAGTTCTGTCACAGAGTACGTGATGTACTGTCGATGGAAGCCTCCACGGCGATAAAGAAACACTAATAATGATGATCGTATTGGTATGTAATAAATGTTTCATTGTATTTACGACTTATTCTATCACTTTTTGCTCTCGTTGTGATGTACCGTAATCTGTCTTAACTTAAGATCGATCGCCTGATATAAAACAATGTATAAGTGTAACAGTCGTTGAACCAATCACTTGACAGAATACTTTGGGTCGCTCTTGTTTGTAAAACTTTACTACCGTGTCATAATTTTCAGCTTCATAATATTTCACGCAATTTCCCGCGTTTTATGTCTTCGCTGTTTATACGATTATTATTTCTTCCTGAGAGACACCTCACATTTCCGAAGGCTCTTCTTATCTTATTTAAGTATCAGTGACAATGTCGAAATTACTTACGATATTCATTGTCTCATTGACACAAAAACATGATAATAAAATATGTATGATTTGATCATCCCTGGTTGTGCTGCACCGTGGGACGTCGCGTGGCGAGTCTTGTCCTTCCTTTAACAGCTAGTGTTCACCAAATAAATTGTCCGAATGTGCAGTTTTATCTGGCAGATTATAAAGTCGTAATAAATACGCGTAACGTTTCGAAAATAACGTATTGCTGTATTTGGTGTCGCGGTGCTGGATGTAATAACACGGCATTAATCGTATGTCTAGAAGGTGAGTAATGTGGTAGCGTCAGAGTTTGGACGTTTAAGAGCTTTGTGATTGATTGAGCCGCGCAGATTGTTTTAAAACTCGCCTCGCAAGTACTCGTTACTCTTACGAATTTGAATGAAGAAGTGTTAATAC
This sequence comes from Lithophane semibrunnea, assembly GCA_947363905.1. NCBI lineage: Eukaryota > Metazoa > Arthropoda > Insecta > Lepidoptera > Noctuidae > Lithophane > Lithophane semibrunnea. Next base: position 9,238,563 of record OX376197.1, on the reverse strand, counting down.
GATTAGATATTCATTTGCCATCTTTATTACATTCGGGTTTAAAAATACAGTCCGCATTTCGTAATGATTTCATGATAATCATAACTTGAATGCCCAAGGTTCGATCTGACTCACAGTGTAATTAAAAAAAGACATGAAATTTTTCTGTCTTAGATAAAGTACCTACTATAATAAAATATTATTACATTATAAACTAAAAAAAATACTTTTAGTTTATACGCAGTTTCTGTCCAATCTTTATTCTTGAAATGTTATGTACACCTATAATTTGTGTATACATTATCAGTAGGTAATACCTGTCCATTTTTTTTTAACCAATGTTCAATATTTATGCTGTTGGTGTTCTTTACCTAATAAATAAATAAACATTCTTGTTTCTCAATATAAATGAATGACAATCTCGGTCATATCCATCCGCCGCTGGCTAAAAGAAAATTTAATCGTAAGAAACGAAAGTAAAAATAAGTACTTAACACCTAAGCGGAAAGTAAAAACGCGATAATTTGTAAATTTTGTGATTCTTTATTACTTTACTTAATAATGTACTAGGCGGTCATACAAGTAAGGAGAGTACACACCGTCGAATAACATGAGTGTCACGTCAGCTGTGGCCAGGCTGACTGACCCAGTTGCATGTGTTACGCTCCCAGCAAGCATCTCACTCAATTCCTGTCGCCGGCAATCAACGCCCCCCGCCCATGACACATGGCTGCAAACCCTATCGTCATTCATATTCATGTTGTTAAGTTGTCACTTACACATTGAACATAAGTCGACTATCATCATATTGTGCTTACTTAAATGCCGCTTAGAGAAAACGTAATGATTAGTATATACCTGTGTCAAGTCTGACAACCAGTCTTACCATGGGGTATCGTGTTACCCAGTAACTGGGTTGTGGAGGTCAGATAGGCAGTCGCTCCATGTAAAATTCATTCCATTGTATTCAGCTGCATCCGTTAGACTGGAAGCCGACCCCAACATAGTTGGGAAAGGCTTGGCAGATGAGGATGACCTGTGTACAAAACGGAACAATTTGGGCCAGTGCCCCAATGTTACCTAGGTAAAAGAAAAATCTTAAAAAAATATGTATTGAGAATGTATTTTCAGTGGAAAGACAATTGGAAAACATAAGAGATGAACCGCCTTGTCGGGAAAGCCGAAAAAGTCAGCAATATTTGTATTCGGCGACTACCCGACCAGTTTATAAATGCTTAAAATGAGATCTTAAACCTTTACTGTTAATAATTATTATTTTAAAAAAGGCCTTTTAAAGCAAAATTATATTTTTCTTGGATTAAAAACAATTACCTACTTACATTTATTTTAGAATCACAGTTTCGGTTTTGTAACATAAATAATATTAATATTCATTCATTGAAATAAATAATCTATGAGTAGGAACCCCTCTGTAAATCGGTAATGTAGCGATAATCGGCTAGGCCGACTAATCGGTCTTTTTGCAAACGACTAGTCAGCCAGTCAGCCAGTCGGCTAGTCGGCCTATCTCTAGAAAACATATCACATAGTAAGAAAAGACATTCTAAACAAAATCGATCATGAAACCTTTTAGGAGCTTTGATGATGTCGTGTTGATCGATTTGGTAGAGCCCAAAGATTACCTAGATAAAATGGAAGCCATCAACACTATTGCAGTGATGATGGCTTCCATTTTATCTAGGTAATCTTTGATAATGAAACATTTATGTAGCAATAAAGTTTATCAACTATTCGCCGCAATACGACCATACTTGATGGTATCTAAGATCAGCTATAAACCAAGGACAACGGAATACACATCCCGGATCCTCATCAACACTATATAAACTTTACGTTAGATTGGACCTGGGAACAAACCATTTTTCACGTGCAGTTTATTTTAAATTTTTGCCGTATTATTTATGATCTTAAACATAAAGAACCGAACAGAATGCCCGTACCGGTTCCTTTGCGAAACCGTCTAGGTACATATCTACCTTAGTAGGTACAGCCAGCACCATAAAAACTACAATCTGTGTTCTATAATATAATATCAATTTGTAGCCACAAAACCATTGGGTACTTAATGGCATACACGTTGATACAATATTAAGGAAAAGGAAAAATGATTGTGGACAATCAAATGAATTCTTTTCGATGTTTAAATCTTTTAAGGCTGACTGTGCCAAAAAATTAGGAATAGGAATTTAAAAAAAGCATCTGTTAATACACAAACAGTCACAGTACTAATTAACAGTAAAGACTATTAATAAGCCGGTTTTCAATAAACTCAAAGTCAAAGGCTTATATGCCATTGAATGTAAGGTAATTTCATAAAATTACCCACATACATTCATTAAGTGGTCCTAAAAAACTAAAAACATGTATTTATAGTTTCCTCGGCCGTCGATGAAATTGCTTGTAAACAGCGTTTAATATTTCATCATAGCTAGCTTCAAATGATGCTGTACTGTCGACAAAAAAGATAAGTCTGCAGGCAATTAATTTCAACTCCTTTTTAAATTCAAGTTATGCCTTTTCTGAGTATTCAAAACTCAAAAGCTGCATGACATCGTTTCTTTGAGTGTATCTCTTGAAAAGGAAGAAAGGTGAAACAATAAGATACGTTTATTTGGCACTGGTCATTTTTATACAGGGTCAAAAATTTAATTTGTCCTATCACATCATCATTTTCATCATCATCATTTTTAATATTGCTGTTATTATAATTTTATTTATCTGCACGCCTTCCGAAAATAATAAAAATAAATTACGTTTGCAGAGTTTAGCTAGCTAATTTAATTCGACCCTATATATGGCCATTTTAAAAAAGATGCTTAGAGACCACCAACTCAGCATACATATTTTCCGGGTGACAGTAAGTACGTGACGGTGATTTTCAATTGCAACTCGCGAATGACCTACAAACTCAGATAATTAAATTAAAATCTATATCGCCAATGATAAGATTGATATCTAATCATTATTATGATTTAGAATTGTTATTTTCTTGCTTGCAGACGTAACTTCTTAGTAGACTGTACTTACTTGAGTAGGTAGATGCCATAAATCGTCCTTTCTCGCTACGAAAAGATATGCCCACATGAGTTTATTATACTTATTGCACAAGTCTTTGCTTTGATTTAGCTATTACAATACTGCATCGGGCATAAATGCTTTGAACTTAAAATAGGTACTTCTACCTACCCACTGTGTATACGTAGTTGTGTATTCTTAGCTTTAAATATCACTTCAGTTACTTAATTGATAAAATTAGGTAAGCAATTAAGATATTACCACATAACTACCTACAGTTAAATGTTTGAATTCTTCAATTCACTTGAATATTATGAAGTAACATAGAGGTAGGTCTGTCTACTCAAATAATTAACACAAAAATCAAATAAAAAATCACAGTAAGAAATCATTTTTAGAATGGCACCACACTCATAAATTAAACCCATTTAAGAAATGCTTGGTCACAGTTCTTTTAATCGAAGAGTTAGATATTTTCATGTTAATATCATACAAACGAGCACGACATAACTCATACACTTTGTATGAAAACCAAACTTCCTTTCCTTTTGTTCCAAATATATTTTACAGACTGAAATGGTTTGGAAAGAGTTATGTGGATGTAAAAGTGACATTAATGATCGCTGGAATAGTCGCGTTAATTAACTAAATAGTTCATATATACGTCGCTACGACGAGGTACGAATCTGTAACAATCACACCATGACACGTTAACGGCCTATTAATTATTTATAAACGCAACATCTTCATAATTAACATCGCTTCGAAGATTAGAGGCAAGATAAAATATCCCGAAATTAAAACAAAAATCTCATTATTACATAATATTCATTTCGTTGTGAATTTATTATGTGTACAATTTTGTCTATGTGATGATATTTAAGTCTAGTACGGCTAATAATCGTACATGTAATTTAACGATGTGATTATTACTATAAAGAAGAAGCTACACCATACTAAATTTTATTAAATTAAAAACGAGTCGTTATCAAAAATTAATTTTAAAATTCCGAAGCAAAAAAGCGGCATTGAAAATGTCTGGACAGATCGCTTAATAAGGGCCCGTAACGAAACAGGGAGTAATCAAAAACAAGTGAAGTGCTGTTAGTGCTCATAAAAAGCTTTTTAAACTGTCCCAGGCTTCATAACTGACAACCACCGCTTTAAAGGCCAAAAATTTCACAATTGCTTTCATTTCAAGCAGTTATTCAGATTTCATTCGTTGCGAAACAGTAAAAATGTTATTTTACATTGTTGCAGGAGTCCTCTTATTTGGGTGGAATGTTCAAAATATGTGATACTTGCTTCATTAAGAATTTTAAATATAAAAAAATTAAGATACCTAAGCAGTTACATTAGTAGCCCTTATTATAGTTTTACCAAATTTTATTGAAAACGAGCTAAGAACACGTTTATTATATCGTCTAAAAATAAACTTTTTTACTAATACGAAAATTATTGCATTCCAACGAATCTATTTGTCGACTGATAAACCCAGATCGATCTACATAAACGAGATTTAAAATTCTTTCTAATTTATTATGCGTCTCAGTCAGATCCCCCCGATAAAGCCAGTTGTCCCTGAAGATTTATAATGGAAATTTTATTGGGAATTTATTTTTAAAACGTTCAATTTCGTGACAGTTGGCAGAAATTATCACGCAATTAAAAGGATTCCCTAATGGGAACAAAAAGAGGAAGTTCGGCCCATATTTTGAATGTTGTTAGCTGTGATATAGTGTTTATCGGAGGATGGTATTGTCTTGCTTACACTGTCGTGTGGGGAAGCTAAACAATACAATTACGTAGACCCCAGATGGCCCATCACTCTATTAGATACGAACGAGACTTGGCTATTAACACAATATCAATAGCATATACATTTCTCCTAATAAATGTATCTGTTAGCGATATTTGTACGTTGATTAACTAGTTAGTCTCGAATACTCGTTTAATAAAATAGGTTATTATGAAAGATACTGCAAAAAAATAAAAGAAGTCCTTGATGAGAGAAATATCTAAAAACTACTTACTTACAACAAAAATAACCACTTAAGAAAAATTATAAACACGATAAGATAGTATAAAGTACAAAATAAGCTGTAGGAAACATCCAGGGTCATCTTCGTGAAAACGGTCGCACCCTCGTCAGGAAATATAACGAGATCATGTTTTACGAGCTTGTTTATCCGAATTCCTATAGGTATATACATAATATATACCTACTTGTCTTTTATACATAATATATCAATACGACAGGGCCACACCGACAACCTTAAGCACAGATAATATAATACAGGAAAGAATTTTCCGGTAATTTTTCCACCATGGTGGCCAAAATTGTGCAAGATTTTAGCTAAATATGCCGCGCGATAACTCGTAACTCACAATAAGTGTACCAAAACATCAAGCAAATGATCAAAAACAACGGTGTGGGAGCAAATACTTAGTTTCGCCATGTCTCAGTAATGTTTGGCAATAAATTGAGATGAACAAACAAGCGGCCTTATCTTATCCATACCGGTGGGAATCTTGGCCGCAGTCGAAGCCTATCAAATATCTTTTCACAGTTTCCGCGCCATTTAATCGACAAATACTGTATCATGTCACGTTATTACACAGAAAATTTTCTCCGTGATGTTTTAAGTGCGTAATAAAGAAGCTTTGGTTGTTTGTTTTTAATCGAGCTAAACCGTTTTAGCACTTCACCGAACTTAATTGAAATTCTTGAAGATAATGCAGCGATTTATCTACTTCTGAAACATAAATGTATAAAGCTCATCAAGTGAACGGTACTCTCGCGGGCTAGTAATTATGATATTATAAAAAAACTTGTACCCTTTCTTTCTGACACAGACGTAAATCAAAACAATTTTTTGCAACTTAATAATGATCATCTTCATAAATGTATTAATTGCCTGAGTATACTTAAAGGTCATTGGATGATGAATGCGCAATTAATGAATAAACGAGTATTTATTTTCCGTTCTTTATCTTCGTTAAAAGTAGGGTTCATACACAAAATGAAAGTGTAGTAGGTACCTACTTACTTACTTAGTAAGTGGTGTTTTAAGAGAGAAACATTCGTGCCTTTGTTTTCAAAACCACCCATAATTTTTTTGAGCCAAAATTAGCTGATTTTTTATGTTAGGGCTTGAGAGATAGGCGCGATGCGACGCGACGGTGTGACGCAGTTCTGGTACAATAATTTCCACGAATTTTTCATATAAATTGTTCTACTAGAGTCACGCCGCGCTGTCGCATCGCACCTGTTTGTGGGGGAGCCTTTATTCACTACTTCTGCACCTCAAAATTTTTATGTTATTGCAGATATGTAGGTAGGTATTCTCCAATTCTTACACCACCATCGTACGATTTTAAACTTCCACTTTGCAACTTTTACAATGAATTTTATTTTTTTATAGCACTCATAAATTTTAAACAAAAAGCCCACACTTCTTTTATTCACAAAATGTTTTATACTTTTTGTTTTGAAAAAACATGGCCCTTTTATTACTCCAAGGTAGAGTTTTCAAAACTTTCAGTAGGTAAAGAAAATTATTGTAGAGCCAATATAACGAATTCGGAGATCGTTTGTAGAGATTTAGTGACTACTGAATACTGACGCTCAATCTAAGAAGATTTATGTTTGTCTAGACAGACGGTTCTCTCAACTATCCTATCTAAACCTAGGTATACACAAAAGTTACTGCTACGCATATTTCAGCATCCAATCCGGATAGTGCGGATACCCTTGACAATTTTTTTTTATCATGATTTTCATTATGTCCGCAGCGTATCTACTTATACAGTTATATTCAACAAGGAGTCGTTAAAAAGGCGTTCGCCTCATTCTTATACATAGCATGATCAGTACGAATGGTGATCCTCCAGACATAATCGGCACCAAATTCATATTTTCAAATCTAACTAGGGTAATCTTTTCTCACCTAAACCAGAAGAAAAAATCTATCCTGTATACAAAAGTGTTATCAAACTGTGTACCCGGACATGAGAGAGCGCGACGGTGTAAGTGCGGAGTGGCGGTGATGCGTGCGGCGCATGATGCGCGCGCGCATTGATGGAAGAGTCATGGTCGTCGGGCGGTGCGCCGCTGCTGCGCACGCGGTCGCTGCCGCTGGTGCTAGAGGCGGCCAGCGGCGCCGCACCCACGCGACAGGCCAGGCTCGACCCGCGCCAGCTACTGACGCTCACTCGGCACTACTACCCCGAGGGGGGGTGGGGCTGGGGGGTGGCTGCCGCTGCCACACTCGTGCAGATCCTCGCGCACGGCCTGCATCAGGCCTCGGCTGTGCTCGCCGTCGAGACCGTCAAACGGTTTGGTCCAGAGACTCGCATGCAAGCAGGTACAATATCACCGATAGCATAATCCGCAGGTTACTTTTATAACCTCGCCTCTAATGCAAGAGGTTGTGGGTTTGAACCCAGTGATCCGGGCATGTACCAATGTGACTTTTTCAATTCATAATGTAGATACTTCTGAGTTTATCTTGAACATGACTGACATCGGTTAAGGAAGAACCTGAGGAAACCTGGATATATAAGTCTGAAATGGCCACTCCGTCTTGAGCAATCGTAGTGATCAACGCTCGTGCCGTCTCTTTGAGAATAGGTCTTTGCCCTGCAGTGGGTCAATATTATTGTAGTAATAGTAAGGCAGTGAACTAAACTGATAATTTACACTACTGAACAGACATGATCACGCTGCCCACACATAGAATCCTAACGTAAAAGATTTTATCCTCGTAAGCTCAAGAGTCTTGACCCTTGAAAAGGTGCGAGCCCATAAAAGATCCCAAATAAAGACGTTACATTTCAGCCTTTAACTTCGATCTATCACAAATAAAATAAATCATTGTGTGACATTATTTCTGGACCAATGAAATATCGGAAAGGTCAAAATGGTAACGATGTCCAATATTGTCCGTATGGGAAATAATAGGCGGATTCCTTTTCTCTCTACATTTTTTATGTTCGACAATTTTCTGGATTACCGCGTCGCGTAATTCGTCGCGTTTATGTGTGGATTTCGTTCGAGATCAACATGAAATGAACACATTCAAAGAAATTGAAATTATGGTTCAAATACATACGTGCGCATACTCAGTGAAGATTTTTTGGATGGATCTTCCTGGAAAGACAGCTTTAAAATTACCTTGTAATTTTGTTTGTAATCTGTTTTATTAGCTTTAATGTTGGGCTTAGCAATATTAAGGATATCAATCATATTAAAATGTCGTGCTTGACGCGAAGCGAGACATTGTTATCTCTAAGCAAATATTTTCAGTGATGTGATGTACCATATTATATTATGAATTAGACATTCAGTGCTTTCTTTACATGCAGCTGAAACTTATTTTAAATAATTTTTATATATCATTTAAGTTCATAATGTTTCAAATGTTGCCAAAATGATCCGGTATCTACTTTCCCGGCATTCCAATACTTATTATAAGTAATTTATTTCTAGTAACTGTTGCGTCAGGTCCACCGCCAACATATTCCGTCGAGACACATTGTCCACTCGACTGTAGACATATCTTATTACATCTCTCGGCAACAAACATACAGTTTGTTTGTCCGAGCCAAATAATGTAGGTGGCTCATCTTTATCAACATACACACCCAGACAGCAATCAGTTTATATTTAGTTTTTTTGGAACAGGAAATTGTTGAAAATATTTCCCTAATTTTACCATGTTATCCTAACAACTATGCAACAATATTTTATTAAAGACTCGGTTTTTACTGATCGATTTGGGTGGCATCCAATTTTCCCTAGTTTACATGTAAGATCAGTAAGCTCGTTACGCGCTGGGGAATAGTTTGCATACAAAAGCCAATATTTCCATAGCGCTGGGCGATACACTATTAAAAAAACTTAAGCAACAGAGGTGGAAAAGTTAGAACGGTCGTCTATGTCCATTAAAAATTCTACTTGAACTCTTACAAGCAGTTATTGTTGCCAGCTATTTGCATACAGTGTACAGTTTCATTTGTAATGCGCCCTACGTATATTTCAGCGTTCCTACGCTCGTAGACGCTTTCACGATTTTCCCACGTTCAAATATTTTTCTGTACGCATGTAAATACACTTTAGTGAATCACGGGCCCTCTCGAACTTTGACAACATGCAGATCATTTTACTTGGGAGAAAAATGAGTACATTTTTCACAAGCATTCAGCTTTGTTAGCACTATTTGCTATCCACAAGGGAACGTAATGACACAAAGAAATTGAATCGTGTAACCCAAACTTAATATGAAAACGCAGATGATTCGCGTTCTCTAATTTCATTTATACAGCATGTATCAGAAAGGTGTGATGGTGTGTGGTACACCATCAAATTGGACATCGTAATCGAGAAAAAATAGTCAGCCGTCCCATACATTTGGGTCGAGATAAATAATCGAGTGACAAACACACAAAAAAAAAAAATACCTAAGTACATTAGTCGAATTGAGAATCTCCTTTTTTTCACTTTTTAGTTGTGGTACCTAGCCCACACAAATTCGAATACCACTACCTACTATGTAAATAACAGTGACGGAGACAATTAATATGTCATCTACATAGCCTAAGTGGGAAAAAATACGTAATATTGAAGCTAACTCAAAAACTACGCAAGCAATGTTAATAAAATTTATATGGGACCACTTCTGAAGCATGACCTACCAAACAAAAAAATAATCATTTTTTGAAAATTGATTCATAATTGGCGGAGTAATCGCGAAACACAAATACAAAAAAAAAAAACATACAGACGAATTGAGAACCTCCTCCTTTTTGAAGTCGGTTAAAAATATGAAAATTTTGTATGAGACAGTTGATATTTTTTTCGCAATTACGATGTTCGTCCTATGGAGAAAGTTTGTACTATACCCTTAAATATGACCACACCTTTTCAATACACGCTGTATATATGAGAAAATTCACGTAACTAACTTTTCTTAGAAGAGGATTTATATAAAATCTTAAAATAAAATCACAAATACGAGTACCTACAATCTTTTGGAGACTTTCAGTCGAGCAGAAAATTTGCGATCGTCGCAGAATGAATGCATCATATATAATCTAGTACTCTAGTACATTGAGCTTCACTACTCATACATAACGTAACAAAGTTTCTTACACGCTTTAAATACTTTTGTTTCGAGAAAGAACGTTGAAAGGTTATTGTCCTGTAATATAGGTATCTATATAAAGAAAAACCTTCAAAAAAAAACCTCACAATTTCTGCTAGAACACCGTGTATAAAAATGTCTATAGAAAGAATTTTGGTATGCCTTTTTACCGTTAGCTATTAGCGAATAGCGATACGATTTGTTTGAGCTTTTTGCTAAGTAATGTTGGGCTGTTCAACTAATCTAATCGCAATATCCCGTTAGGCACACACTTCGTCCTCGCCAACGTCCTCTATTCTCATTACCTCAAACCAGTACCATAACTCTCAAAACTAGTCCGTTGTACCTAGCCCTCACCCATATTAACAACATTTTGCTGTATGACGAATCCTTAGATATCTTTGCGAGTACTGAACAGAGATTCCTGAACACTGCAACTCGTTACCTTGTGTCCATTGCCACTCCCAGTACAATCTCTTTGGAGTGACTAAATTAAATTAAAGTGTATCTTGCTACTTATTAATAATTTATTGCCAATTCTATCTAATTTTATCGAATCTTAACTAAGTTTGTCTAATTTCACCTAATTTTGATTAATTTCAATAATTGTATTTCATCGAATTTTGTCTAGTTTATAAGTTATGTTAATCTAATTTTATATGTAATAAATATTGAACGTTAATATATTTGTGGTGCAACTGTAAATATAAGTTGGTTATTTAATAAATAAGTAAAATAAAATAAATAAATATCGTTTTACGTCCCATAAGCCTTCAGCAAAACTGAATAAGCAACATTACCATTTCCCGTATAAGGTTCTATTGTTAGTACCATAAGAGTGTCGTAAAAATAATGGTCGATAAATACAGAGAGATAATGTGTGTAAATGTTCATCAAGAACCGATTACTTGCTGAAATAGAGCCGTTAGTGATCTTTATATGTGCCGACTGTGTTATGTCCCTTTAGGCGGAAGTGATCATCCATAGGGTGATGTGATACGTGATACTGCACAATGTATTATTTACTCACTGCTTACAAGATTTATATATCTGACATTTCCCACACATTAATAAACGCGGAGTAATAAGTGATAACAGCCGCACGGGTCGATCCATCAGGTTAAGCTACGCTTCCGGGGTTGGTCTGTGAATGGGTGACCATCTTTACATACCGAGAGTACCGAGACTCCTCCGTGCCTCGGAAAGCACGTTAAGTCGATGGTCCCGGCTGTCATTCGTGCATCTTTGACAGTCATTACGAGTCGTCAGAAGCCCAAAAGTCTGACAACTAGTCTTACCAAGGGGTATCGTATTGCCGAGTGTCTGGGTTGTTGAGGTCAGATAGGCAGTCGCTCCATGTAAAATACTGGTATTCAGCCGCATCAGGATAGGTTGGAAGCCGACCCCGCCAGGCAGATTGATTAATAAACGCGGAGTAACGTTATACCAAACTTAAACCTAAACAAATGTATGGTAAAACTGAAGCTTTATACTGTGTAACACACTTTCAATCACAATCCGAGAGTTTTAAAGGAAATCCATTGCCTCATAGGTTTGAAAAATTCGTCTGCTCAATAACATAAATAACTCAATGAAAGTGGGTGAACTGTCAAATTGATGAAACCCATTGCGATCAATTGTCAGTTTATATGTGTTACGCAATTACCCCACTGGTTTTAACTCGTCTCGACGTTTTTTAATAAGCGAGTTTAAAAAACAATTCATAAAACACAGAATTTCTTTGATTTCGCTTGATTGACATACACTCATAATTTAGGCGTCCTAAATTCTCCTACAGCGCGGAAGCTCTTTCTACCTAGACGTTACTATTAGATAAATTTCACCAATAATCAATCTTATCTTAACGGACATCTCTGCTCGTCATTCTCACTATTTTCACCCTAAAGAGAAAGAAACAAGATATCCTAAATATTTATTATATCTATTCCCTAAGTATCACTAAACGTGCGCTACTGAAAGTCTTTAGAGTTATTAAAAGTACTAAGTAGATAATTCAGTAAACTCAGACTTTCCTTGATTTTACATGGTTGACATAATTCACACGTCCCCAATTTTCATACATCGCTGAAACACTTTCCTACTGCTACCGTATATTATTATTTGGATCAATTACCTACACCCATTATAATCAATCTTACCAAAACTATATCGGATCTTTCTCCTCGTCATTCTCAATATTTTCGATCTTGCAATATATAGAAACAAGATATAGGTATATAGGTTTTATATTTCTAAAATACCGCCAAACGTGTGATACTCAAAATGATTTCCCAGGGCGTCTAAGATAGGGTGGGTGCCCCAAATGTCAATCATCGCAAATCGTTTATTAGGATCGAGGCGAGGCGAGAGACAGGCCGATACGTGTGTGCCGACATCATGTCACATTTATCATGTCATAGAACGTTTAATATGTTTCAGTTCGGTGTCAGCCGCCACGATAATGTGTTGACGGCGAAAGATTATAATTCGCATGTTTTTTCAATCATGACATCATTTATTTCGTTTCTGGGCAGGTATTTAATATATGAAATGTTCTGGAAGATTTTGAATAAACCATTTCTTAATTCGAAAGATTTTTGCTAAATCTAAAGTTCCTTTACCACAGTTATTCTGCAAATCTGAGGGCGGCGTGTTTTAATGTAGTATAGATGTTTAATGAAAGCGATAAATTACATTGAATTTGACACATTTTAATATAAAGTGAATAGAAAATTATACAATTTTATCAACTTTTCAGCTTGACCTTTGTCAGCATAACGTTAGCAAAGCGAAAACAAAAATGTTTTCAAAAGTGTATTCTTCACTTTACAATCCAAACTTCCACTGTAAACCAAAAGTTAGTCAGTAGTTCACAATTTATTAGGCCGATAACATCTTTGAAAAAGTTAACGCAAATTCATCCTTTGTTCATGAAACCTTTGTAAACATAGGTACTTTTGTGTGTTGACGAATCTATCATCATACAGCTTTTTAGTCATCATTTAACATCAACATTCTCCTGCCCATATCCCAATCTATTTGTGGTCGGCGCAACATGTCTTTTTCATTCATTCTTCTCTATTAGTCTTCATCTCGATAGTCACTTCATTTGGTCTTATCCTTTCTTTGGTCTTTTCCTACTCCACATTCATATTCAAAACCCAATATCCTACAACTTTTTAGTTTTTATCATATGGGGGATGCGCTAGGGTAGCCCGCGAAAATCAAATTTTCTTACGTTTTTTGCAATTTGCAGTTCAGCGCTCGTAACAAATATGGATTTACAGAATTATATACATTAAAATCAGCAATACAACTCTCTAAGCTCATGTAAGTGCATTGAATGACTATTTCATGAAATCTTGACATTTGGCACTTTCATGTTGTTGTTACGAGCGCCAATAATATTTAGATCAACATACAACCTGATACTGACCTGCAAATTGCAAAAAACGTAAGAAAATTTGAATTTCGCGGGCTACCCTAGCGCATCAACCTTAATATAATAAATACTGTTTCTATACTAAGATCAATCAATTAGAAAAACATTACCTAATTGCGCAGCTCTATAAAACGCGGTTAATAATTTTAAAAAGCAACATTCATGTATTGGACGTTTCTCCCTCTCTCGTCAAATAAGGTGACCAAATGGGCCAAAGATACTGTCTGCGTGCTGCATATTCGTCTACTTACCTTGTTTGTAGCGTCGCGAAAGTTTTTCTATTTCTGTTTATTTTGTTGTGAATGAACTTGTAAACAGGACGTGTGTCCGAATTTACCTCACGCCGCCGACGGAATAGGGCCAAACAAAATAAATATATGCCAACTATTGCCGGCCAATCTATAAGATCTGGCTGTTACATAACTTGATACATAAACATACAGTATGCAAGGGTATACACCGTTGTCACTCAAACCATGTTGACTTAAATAAAAAAATAAATGACCCAGTAAAAACAAATAAAAAACCTTATTTTCATTAAAAGATTTTAAAAAGTAAATATCCGTCACTGTCACGATACTCATGGATACGCGTTCGAGAGAGCTGCGAAACAGCTGACGGCCGGTCATATAACGTCCTGCGCGCCCCGCCCGCCCCCGCCAACCGCCGGCCGCCGTGTTTAAACGCAAGTTCGTTGCCCTTGCGTGTAGGGTGAAATATTCTTGTGGAAAAAGCTAGATTTTCTTTAAAAAAAAAGTTGTATTTTTCCATTGATTTTACGTTCTATAAATGAAACCAAACCACTGGTTTCAAGGATAACGGTGTCAAACTCAAACTCAAAGCATTTATTTCAATTAAACCATTTACAGGCACTTTTGAATTGTCAAAGAATCGGTCAGTTAGTCAAAAAGTTGAAGCTAGTTGCCCATGTTTACACTAATACCCTGTAGAGGGATGAAATTATTTTCATTCGTAGCATTTAAAATTATGAAGCAGTAGAAACTGGAACTGCTACAACGTTGAAACAAAAGGGTAGCTAGCAATGAACATAAATGAAAAAGGTTATTGTGAAAGAAGCCAGCAGGGAAACATCCTTTTTGTAGGTAAATGCAATTTGCCAAAGAAGATTAGGTCCGATTGTGTAGGAAACTTCTGACCACGCGATTATATATGTTTATATCACTTAATTACACTATCAATCACTACTTCTAGACATCCATTTGGTGTCCCAAAGATTTCAGTTTATTTTATACCAATCAACATTATCGTCTATTTTCGGGTTCACTATGTCAACAATACACAACGTTTGTTTCAGCTGTAAAGTTGGACAGACACAGCGGATAATATGAAACTATCCGTAAAATGCTGCAGATGGTACTGCACCGACATATGTTTCATAAAGTTGGGGGCACCTCTCAAAGCTGTCAACTACTGTTGTATCCAAAAGTTAAAACAAACTTTAACAAAAAAACCGAACAACATTTTGAGCAATAGAATTAAAAGATATCTTCGATAAAATTGTTGCTTATGCCATTAAATAAGTACTATACGTTTAGTCCGTGAACATAAAAATCTTGAAAAAAAAAGTACCGTAAAGAAGCCGTTATTGAAGAAATAGAGCTACTTTTTCGATTTCATTTTATTGGATGTCCTATCACATATTAGCTGATAGTGTCTGATATGACTCAAAATAAGTTAAAACTGTCAATTTTCCAGTTATTTACAAGACGATGAGACTGCGCAATTTCTTTATTTCGATTCGATTGAGACTAGCGACCAAAAGCTCGCTTTATATGTTCCAGTGCATTTGTTACCGTCTAAAGAATAAGCCCAGCTCTTATTTATAGCGGTATATTTCGCCTTTGCTGCTCTCTTTTCGTATAAACTTTCATTCTTAACAAAACTAGGGATACATTTCGTAAAAAAGCTAGGGGCATCTAGGATACATTTGACGAGAAAGTATCAAGCTACTTTTTACAATGGTCACAGTTTTTTCAAGACAGATGAAGGCTTGAAGTCGAAAGCTGTTTATTTGTCAGAGTAGCAAAACAAAAACAGTACCCAAAAAACTTAAAACAAAGCGACATCTAAGGATCACGAATCACTCATCAGATCTAGAATTCTAGACTAAACAACGTCTCGTAGATATATTCGTCGGATGTGTGACCGATGGCTGACGCTCCTAGTTACAAAGTCGACGAACTTCACAAACGCCCCGTCGTCCGTAAAGTTTTTCAATAGAAATGTTTGTTAGACATCAGACGAAGCCCGCACAAATCGCTAGTGTACACTCAACATTCGTATTATTTTACAAATAACTCTAGGCTTCTCTCGACAGTGGAACGCTTGATAGCATTGCGTTGTATGATTAGTACTTTTGAAGTTACGAGACAATCTGTCTTCACTAGACAGAATTGTGATGCTTTCATTTATTGTTTAAATCCCTTGAAATAAATTAGGGACTGTCTTAAAAGAAACTTGAGCTTCAAACATAGTGGAGATATGGAGCTTAGATCATTTTGAAGGTTTTGTCCCCGCTTCATATAAATATAAATAATTACATCTTTCTAATAATTCGTTCATCGTTGATGAATTGTGGCACCCAAAAATCTCATTGCTAATATTTCAGAATTTTAAACTTCGTCAACACAATAAACCAAGGCAACAGAAAAAAACCAGCCTAGCAACAAAATTAGTCTTACCTATTAATCTATAAAAAAAGAAAACTGAAATTCAGGGCACTAAAACTACAAAGCATTGGAGCAACATAATAATAGACGCCGCAGTTGCTGCTTTTGCATGCACAAAAGTAAAATACCTATTCTCAAAAATCAATTTAACATTTGGACATTTTAAACTCTGGAAATCAAGTATTGAAAAATATTACGAAGTAAAATGAGAGCAAAACGATGCAGTTGCAACTTGATAGAGAATACTTTCGTAATGGTGGACCCTAGAGCAGAAAGTTCAAAATAAGTTGTCCGTTCAGCTGTGTCGACTTCTACATCAGAAATTGAATTGCATAAAATTTACTTATTCATTGTATTCACGCCCTAACTCTTTCGGACGAAAGTGCTGACAACGACATGAAAGTAAGAGTATGTTATATTTTATTACACCATTGCTAGGAAAACTTAGAAAATTATGTCATATGTAAGATTTCTTGCTGTATTGTATTAAAAACATTCTTATTTCTTCTCACTCACCACGCAACGTGAAAATATAACAGATGGTAGACATGTCTGATAATGAATATCTCTTCAGAGCGATAACCATTTAGCTTAATGGACTATTTAAATAATAAAAGGCCTTTTATGTCAATAATTTCCATTTAACTAACGTGTCAAGTTTCATACAAAGTGTAGTCACTGTCGTTGCGCAGCTTAGGGATGTCTCTTCATAGTTGTTATTTTTTAAATTAATGCAATTTGATGGTAATCTTAAGATAAAGCAATAGATCCCTTATAACACTAGTTTTACTTTTACTATTCGAAGTAATTATAACTGTTAGATATTCGAATTACATAATTAACCAAATCTCCTAGGCAGAAACGGGTTCGTCATATCCGTCGGACACTAGGTAATAACTGACACTTCGAGTGCCAATTTAAAAACATTAATTACGATGACTGACACTTAATTAGCATATCACCTTACCTTTTCGAAGAAAAAGTCAAGACGATCCTTTTCGGCCCGAAAATAAATCACAAGATGGAAAATTCATGAGCGGCACAAACATTTGTTTGGAGAGTACTTCATGCATAAAGCAGAAGAACGGCTATAACATTATGTCAAATTATTTAAACTGTCGCTTAACACATATAAAGGTGTGTTCATAAATATTTTTGACATAAATCTCGTTTTCTCGGAGCCAGCCCTGCAGGAGCCACGCGTCCGTACAAGGCAGACGGAATGCCTGCACGCGAATCTTTACGACGTCGGATAACAATAAACATCACGAGCTTTTTGTAGCCGTCCGCTACTTGGTAAGCAAAAACGTGGCGTAGACAGCTAAAGCACTGAAGTTGGACTATTGTGTTCATAGAGAAAATCGTGGATACGTATACAAATTTGATTTAAGGCTTTGTATTGAGATATTTTCTTCGTGATTGTTTGCGAAACTGTGAAATATTTTGGTCTTGTTTGTTGGGCAGTCGTTAGGCATTTATAGAAGCTTATGGCAGCTGGCAGACATGCCTCGGTGATTCGCTCTGCGGTCCCATTTATTCGTGTTTGATGCATAGAACCGTAACTCCTACGCAGAACTCTCGTACAGATCAAAACAATCCTACAATTCGTACAAGACTCGTAGCCAGCACTGACAGATACTGTTCAATGACTTATTCCCCTGTACGTCTGTTCCAGGATGCCTGGGTGCGTTATCAGCGGGAGTGGCGCTCGCGCTGTCACCAGTGACGGTGGCTCTGTGCGTGCGCAAGTCCACACGCGTGACGGCCGTCGTGGGGGGCCTGGTCGCCGCCCTCGGCTGCCTCTTTACTTCGTTCGCCACGCAGTTCCACCAGCTCTTCTTCAGCTATGGTAAGTAGAACTCAATTTAAAAAATGAGAGAGAGAATGAATTCAGAAAATGAGAGAGAACAAATAGGTTATGATGACGACGCATGCATCTTTTTCCATATTGTTCAAAACAGATAGGTATGCGAAAGGCGAAGACTGAAGTTTTTCTTCTGTTTTCGCCAGATAACTACTTACAAACAGTTTTGTAATATGCAAAACTATTCCTGTAGGTATTGCATTACAGGATCTAGGTTACCAGCAGCACTCAACCCGAATTAAATTAACGATGAGCCTAATAATACTAAAATGTCGTAAGGAATCCGGTTCAGGACGTGTGCGTGCACTTGCATTAACACATAATAAATAATTGGAACGTTAATGCACCTGAAACCGCCGCCCGAGCATCTGACAACTCAATTTATTTCATCAGATTCATATCCGAAACCAGTTTTAGTGAACTTCAAAGGTATCCGCTAATTGGGTCTCTGTGTAAATAAACGGATATCTACATACTTGTACAGACCAAAATAGAATCCTGAATATTTTCTGAAACGAGTTATTTATTACATGATTTATCAAACAATGTCTCACTCATAGAAATTGAAAATAAGTATAACAACTTTATTTTTATCAAACGATCGAATAGAACTGAATTATTTATATCTCGATTCTTGGAATTTGAAGTTGAATTTTCAGTGTAGTAAATAATCCTTAGAAATAATTCAACGAAACGAACTCCGCTTTTACGGATTGGCTGGCGGGCTATTACCGAATAAGCCACAAATCGAATCGGATCAACGTGGCGTATTTTATTTATTCTTGTAGTAATGAAGGTACGGTGTGGTACCTATTTCTACAAATCTTGCGAATAGCGTCGGATCTTCGCAAGCTAAAGTGTTTCATAGAAAATATGAGAATGTTGAAGCGAACTGCATGCGTGCTCACATGCGCTCTGTGAGCTAGTTCTATCTTCAAGGATAACGCGTTGGCGCCCGGCAGAACGCGGCATTACCATATAAATTGGGACGCTACCGCCCCGTTACAGTGAAGTGCCTCTATTAGGTACTTTGCACTGAGTTTCACTAACCCCATCCTACCCCATTCAAAAACCACGATAAATAATGCATTTTTTACAAAAAAAAAAACAATCAATCTGCACACTTACAACAATTAAGAACATAATTTTCCTTAAAGGCTTCAGACTTGCACTACCTACTTAATAACTGTTTGGAACATCACACTCTGAGTGAGGCATGATGGGGTTGAACTTTGTATCCGAACTAAGTTTCAGGCAACAGTTACTTGTTTCTTAAAATGCGTTCTGGGATCACACAGGGCGAACTATCATCTATTGTCTATTCTGAAGAGTCCGTGAATAAGTCAGATCATAAAATCTTATAATCCGTTATCACTGCTATCGAATGATATCTTGCATACTTACATATGATCTAATCTGACTTATACGCTTTCGCTAGAAGGATTATGAGCAAGACTTGATGCCTGTGTTTCTCGAATCCTCGCAATCTTCAGGGAAATCAGTCCTCCAAGTTACATAGGAAATACTGATTACATGTTGGCACTAGCTACACCGCGCATAGGAAAACTTTCACAACAGGAGTCTACACGGCTAACGACAGCAAGGAGATCGTATTATGGTTAGATATCACGCAGTTACATGGTTAGAGTCACGATAGCAATACAATTTATACCGACTTTCGATTGGTATTGCGACGACCACTGCAAATGCAACGAGCAATGAATGTGCGAGTAACAGCGATGCTCGCATAACGATAGCACTTCGCACCCACCGTGACACGGACAATCACGTTATAACACAACAACTGTTATGATACTGGTCATTGTCATGAATAGAAATGGGCAAAATCGAATTGTTTTTCGGGTGTAAAAGATACGATAAAATTTGGTGTAAAAGGAATAATGCATGGAGAATTGGAGAGCATTGTTTTAATACAATATTGAAAGATAGAGTTATGATCTCTTTGATTAAAAACAGCGGATGTTTCGAACGACAATAATCATTCCGAAGAATCAAAATAATTATTTACGTTTGTGGGTATGAAAAGTCATACCAAAATGGTAAGTACTTATTAGTTAGGTTTAAAGAAACTTTATTCTCAATAAAAACATAACATGTCGCTTACTTGAGAACAATACTAGTTAGAGAACTAACAGTAAGGCTGAGGCTACATTAGGCACATGAGCGATTAAAACAAATAAATGAATGCTCATGTATATGGCTAGATCGTACTGCGGTGTAGCCATACCGGTATGTTTTAACGCTCATGTGTCGCAGGTCGCGTCGCGGCCTAATGTAGCCTGTCTTAGGCAGTGAAACTGAATCACGTATGGTGCCTACCCACCCATGAGGTACCTACATAGATCAGTAGGTAGCATAGCTAGAGCGCTGCTTTATGTATGATGTCTCTAAGAAATAAAAATCCCTGTCTATTTAACTAGGTTACACATCTAACGGTGATAAATCACAGAATTAGCTGAATAATCGGATTTTATGTTTACTACTCCTTTTTCTTATTCCCACGTAAGGTCGTATTTGTTTTACTGTCGGTTTAACGCCGCTTCGTATCTCTTTTATTACGTCGTAGGATGAAATTATTTGCATTTATTTCATGCCCTTATTATTACAATTGTTGTGGAGACGAAGTTTTACCACGGTTCTTAAATGAAAAAACTAATAGGTTTTCTAACTAACGGTCTTGGATACTATTTGGTATACATATCCCTTTAAGTTAAATACCCAACTGCTCATCTAGAACAGTCGGAAACTTAGTTTACTTGAAAACCTCACTATTTTAAAACTGGAATGGCTTACCTATGGAAACCACGATGACATTTTAGGAATTTTATACGAGTTATTTTCAACAAATACATGATGATTTGGTACTTTTTTTACGTTTTGTGCAATAACTCATGATCATAAATCTATTCATTAAAGAACCGATACTTCTAAAGGCTACCATTTTTTATTTATTAGGATTATCACAAGCACAAATAAATATCTAAGATTTATCGGTTTATATTCATTCAATACCTACCAAGGATCTAAAAGCGTTTCATGAAAAGAAAATAGACGACAAAATCTCGATACCGCAATCTGATGCAGCTTTATCTCAACAAAGACCGCTTGCTGAATAAACATGATTGCAGTGTCTAATGCTATTGAACAGTTTGTACACAACACTAAAACTCGTGTATTTTTATGTATTTCTCAACAATTTTGCACTCGTATTTCAGCCGATTTAATTCTGTTCATGTTTCCACCCAATTTAACTTAGCAGAACGTTAATTCTGTGTATGTAACATGTGACCGAGTCTCTACATTAGTTACAGAGATGGGAGGACACTGCTAAAGACAGTTTGTCTCGGGAACAATGTCGACTTTATACGCATGAATGAAAAAAGATAGACCTGCAACTGATTTGCCGTCGAAATAGACTTTAAATAAGCACGTAATTAATATGTAAATCTAAAAGCTTCATTTACCTACGGTATAATTTAGTGTCAGTAACTACCTAGTAATTTATAACTGGTATCAATTTAGCTGCACACGTAATGTGTAGTTATTGTAGGTAATTAATTTGCATTCAAACGTAATCAATTAGGAATCTGTAATTAACCATAAATCTATCGTTGAGTGAGATACACCTCCGTCCCTAAATGGCTCAACTTACATTCTGTTGGACACCCTTGAAGCAAATGTAATATGAGAATAAAAAGATGATTTGTCACACGTCATAGTACGCATGTCCCCTTGTGAATCGTAACAAGCGGTGATATCCTGGACGAGGTGACTACATCAACTTCCTCAGTGCAATATGCAACTTTATTAGTTAGAGAACCAATTTTATTGTAATTTCCAACATCCAAAAATACGTGATTTTATATCGTAGAACGTAGACTGTCGTAGGCAGTGTCGTAGCTCGTAGGCGCGTAGCAAAGAGAACTACGCGTGCTCGTAGCTACGTCTACGTGTAGGTATTATCAAATAGATAACGGTAAGGGAAATCTTACACATAGGTTAGCTAGCATAGCATAGGTATTGGTTAAATTCTCTTTTTAACGATAAAATATTGTACAATCAAGTATCTTGACTTGGCTCACGAGGTTGACGACATGTGGGATGTGGACTCTGCGATCATTGTGCCGATACTCGTATCAGCCAATGGCTTAATTGCCAAGAGCCTCGACCAACACCTAAAGAGGCTCTCGTTGGGCAGCTGGATTAAGGGCTAGATTCAGAAAGCGGTACTCCTGGACACGGCTCGCATTGTTAGGAGGTTCCTCTCTCTGGAGCCCTGGCCTTGTAGCTTGGACCCTGTTCCCAATACCGGTGGGCTACTATTTTTTATATTTTTAAATCTTTTTATATATTTCTTTAGTCTAATATTTAAAAATATAATTAATATGTAATCAAAATGAAATAAAGAAATATTGTACAATAATTCAGCTCAAGCTAAACGTTAGTTGACTTTGTTTGGATAATAAATAAATAATTGATCGAAGGGTGATTTTTATAGCATCAAAAGTTTTAGAAAATACGTACTGCCAAAACACAAAACGCATCACGGAGGATGATATTCTCGTTTACCCATTTCTTTTATTTATTTTTATTTTTATATATATATTTTTATTTTTATTTTAATTTTTTTATACTATTAGATATTAATATAATATATTTTATTTTTTATTACAGTGCGCTGTACCGGTACAGCGTTCTGATAATGGTTTGCCGCACCGATCGACGTCATTACGTCAGCGCCGGCTGTCGCTGAAAACCAGCGCTGGGGCTCTGTTTCGCATAGGGTCGCAGCATAATGCTGAGCGATAGCCGTTTTGCGTGGATGTGACGCATGTTTCCCCCAACCTTTTTTATTTTTACTTTGTGGTTATTTTCTTTTTTTGTTTTTTGCGTCATATTTACCGCAAATAAACGTTTTTTCTTTCTTTCTTTCTTCTTTCTTACTATAGTTTCAATTAATATTACCTACCTTATTTCCATTTCAATTAGACTGACTGTATAGTCATATCGTTCTATGTATACGCAAAGTACCTTCTTAGGAAAAGGTTAATATTTTATGTTGCTTTTATAACGTAAATATTAACATACCTTTAAACATTTCACAGGGACGGTGGTAGGTGTGGGCGTGGGCCTGACCCGGGACTGCTCAACGCTGATGGTGGCGCAATACTTCAAACGGAGACGGGAGCTCGTCGAGATATTCATCGTCAGCGGCAGCGGACTCGGCATCGCCGTCATGTCCACCTTTATCAAAGGTGTCATAAGGTAAATATTTACATTTCTTTGTAGTCTTAGGAAATATCTAACTGGCTAGCTGTTCTTTATTTTTTCGGAACTATGTAGATGCAGTAATTATGATGAAAAGTAACTACTTATATGAACAGTACCTACTTAGGTTGGTATAAAATATGCCTACTGTGCTACTACTAAGTACCTACTGCTTTCTGTGTTGTCAACTATTTTGCATACACAAGCCTATTGTTTTTGTTGTATACGTAGGCAACCTATTTTTACCGACTTCAAAAAAGGAGGAGGTACTACGTTCGGATGATTGTTTTTTTTTTTTTTTTACATATGTTCACCGATTACTCCGCCGTTTGTGAACCGATTTAAAAAATTCTTTTTTAGTTCGAAAGGGTATAATCCCGAGATGGTCCCATATAAATTTTATTAAGTTTACTTGCGTAGTTTTTGAGCTAGCTTCAATATTACGTATTTTTCCCACAGTCTATGTAGACGATATAATTATTAGACTCCTTCACTGTTATTTACATAGCAGGTAGTAACTTGTGTGGGGTAGGTACCACCACTAAAAAGTGAAAAATAAGTTTTTAACTAAGTTATATGGGGCGGCTTCATTCTAAATAATTTAATCAAAGAAGTAAATAAATACACCCACTTACTTACTTTTTAAATAAACTTTTAGAGCGATCGGCTGGCGATTGGGACTGCAGGCTGTGACTGGAGTAGTATTCGCTACCTTCATACTGGGCACTTTTTATCGATCAGCGTCCCTATATCACCCACAGAGAAGAGCGATATTGCACCTTAAGAACCAGAACAAGATCAAACGAAAGATGAAGGATAGGAACAAGAACGATGACCGCCAGCCATTCTTCGATTTCTCCACGTTGAAGTCTAAGACAGTGAGGATCTTGCTCATGTCGACTGGGATATCGGCCTTTGGTATCAACACACCGATATTCTATTTGGCTTATCATGCTGAAGAAGAAGGTACTTTTTATTCCAATAATTTTATTTAACTTCTATTATTTGGGACAGAAACATTTCATAATAGAGCTGTATTAAGTTAATTCAAACTATCAGAGAGGACGCCATTTTGCTTTCTCATAAACCATTTCATTTTAGTCACATTAAAATCACGCTCAATAGGTTTAAGTATTACCTATTATCTCAGGCATTCGTCCCGTCCCCCTCTTCAAACCTTTTGTCTGTCTGTTCGCATAGTTATGTATATCAAACCTTGTCAACGACCTCCCCAGTAAACTAATAGAATAGGTACCCTTCCAGGTCTAGGAGATACAGTGGAACTCCTGCAAGCATACCTCGGCCTAGCTTGGGCGGTAGGATGTGCAGCTTTTGGTCTCCTGGTGCGTCAGAACTCGGCAGAATGCAGGATAGCCCGCCAGTACCTCACTCAAGCAGCCGTGTTCGTGTGTGGACTTGCGACCATGGCCCTGACGGCTGTGGAGGGATCCTATCGAGGCTATGTTTTGTTTGCTTGGGTTTATGGTAAGTAATGCCTGGTATCAATAACAGCTATGAGTTAAAGTAATAGACTACCTGCTCCGTCTATTATTAAAATTATTTTACATAGGTCTTACCTACCTATATAAAATAAAAAGAAAAATTAAATGTGGGTCTGCTGTTAGCCTGTGCCTAATCTTTTTGGAAATACAGCCGTGATGTATTAATACAACAAAATATGGTAATATTTCCAGGTATATTCTGCGGAGGCTACCACTACTCGCTGAAGATGTATACGTACGAGCGCGTGCGCTCACGCAACTTCGCGCGCACTTGGGGCTTCGTGCAGTGCTCACAGGCCGTGCCCATCGCCATAGGAGTGCCGCTGTCAGGTGAGATGCTACCGTGCACATACACCATGTCGTGTATTCTTTATGACTCATAAATATCGAAATACTTATTTTTGAAATTAATCACCACAGGGTCGGTCTGGCGCCAGGGCATACCGGGACTTTTCCCGGTGGGCCGGTCCCTCCGTGGACCGGTCCGGTCCATTTTCCCTTCATTTTATTTAGAGCAAAGCAGTGATTAGTGAGATAATTATTATTTTATTTCGAACCTCAAAAAATACCGGTAGTTTTTTGGGTCCCAGACCGACGCTGAATCACCATTATGCTTAATTACCTCCTATCTTCATTATTTATTCATTTAAATTTTCAGGATACATAAACGTGGGTTGCGGTGGCAAAGCGGGCTACTACTTCAGCTCGACGTGTTCCCTCATCGGGTCCCTGTCTCTCTTCTGTATTGATCTTCATAGGCGCAGTGTAGCGCACAAACACACCAAGTAAGGACCAATCATTGTAGTTAAGTTAAGATTGTCTACGTATGTATGTTAATTCTAAAGAAAACGCAAACTGCTGGACTTCTTCCTGTAGACTCGCGACAATCTAAGAAGTCCGTTTTGACAGCTATAAAAATGCTTAGTGTAGCGATGAAAAAAAAAATTGGTTTCTTATAAACTGATTCTCGAGACATATCGATTGAACATACTTAGAGTTTGTAATCGACGAGATATCTACATTGCAAAACTGATTCTCAAGGCTTAACGTTTAATTACATGTACGAGAACGAAACGTCAAAACGGACTTCTTAGATTATCGCGAGTGTAATTGAAACTTTTAGGTACCTACCCACTTTTCTAATTCCTATTGGGATGGACATACCTACCTACCTACCCAGCTTGTGGGCTAAGGAAGGGCTAGTCAATCAAGAACTTCTTGTAGTGGGTGCTTAGGCATGAGACGTAATTTTCCACCAAAATGTATGAAAAGCATGTCAAGCAGAAAGCCTTTCTACGCCCATCACTATTGGTGGTCCCGAGAGTCTTCTTACATTCAGGACTTGCATCCTGAACTTATTATTATATGTATATATTCATACTGTCGTCACTCCTAGATGCTACATATTATTCAAATTGCAGAGAAAACGGTGGAACTGCAAATTGCGAGTCGACGTGCGAACCTTCGCGACGCAGCCGCAGTCGCGAACATGAACCACGCACAGCCGCAGGCGCAGCCACCGCCTTAGGTAAATAATTCTTTGTAGATAACTTTAAATGTTAATCAAAAGGGTATATGAGAAAAGTAAACAAAACTGCTGCTTTATAAAATATTCGGTCTAAATAATACTAGGAGGTCCTCCAAAAAATATGGAGGAACATTCCACTCCGGTGATCCTAACCTAACCGGTGAACTGTGACCACAAGCATGAACGTCAGCGCAATCTTTGTGAAGCTACTTCTTCATGACGTCATCATCTTCAAGGACAAATAAAACCCCATTCATGTGTGTCTATCCATATTTTGTGAACATCACGACGTGAATCAGCAAGCAACAATATTTAAATTCTCAGTTCTAGGAGCAGAATTCGTAGCACCAGGTCGAACGGGTCGCGACCTTCTGCTGGACAGCATTCGGCCCGGCACCCTAGGCTCTCCGCCGCCAAACGTGCCGCCCGAGCTGACCTGCATCAGCGAGGAAGGTGGCCTAGACCTCGACCTTGATCTGGACATACCAGAGCATCTCCTCGAGGACTTAGACTGCGGGGGTGATTGTATCACTAGTTGTAATAAGGTAATGAGTTCTTTTTCGGTTATTGTTTCGAATTTGTTATTGCTTTGCCCCAGCCTAGCGAACAAGCAGTATAGTAACATCACAACCTTGCACGTTTTTCAGTGACTAAGATTTTTCATAAAGATAATCCTAGCCCAGTTTGTAGGTACGCAATTAGGTACAACGAGAAACCTGCTGATGACTTCTACTGCTACTAACATGCAACAGGATCCCTCAGTTCAGTAGATATTCTTGGATAACTTGATGGTCATCGCTAACAACCATATTGGTCGTTCGCAGAGAACGATACTAACAATTCCTGAAGCACCAAACCAACTGCTAATTTCAAAATCTTGTTCCCAGGTCGAAAACTATTTAATGTTAAGTGAATACGAAAACAATCTGATAGCCGAGCTGCCGACCCTCAACGAGCGGCGTGGGCGGCGCTGGTCCATCGTCGTAGCCAACTCTTCGCCACAAGCATCCACCATCCCTGAACGCCCCGACTCACCAGAGATTCACGCCAAAAACTCTATCAAGTGGAAGAAAAAGTGCCATAACACAAACAATAGACTGATCACAGTGATCAACGAGCAATCACTCTGAAATGCTAGTGAAATAATGTTCAGACAATAAATAGAAATAATCAGTTAGTGTACGACCTATAACCTCATTAATTTATTTGATGTGTGTGAATAGTAGCGTTTGTGTATTGTTCAAATAATTTATTAAATTATTATTACAATTTAATTGTTGTTTAATTATTGCCTTTAGCTACGAGCCCACGGGTCTGCAGTGTTGTAGGTACATTAGAATTAAAACCACATTACATACAATGTAATTAAATATAATGTCATTGATAATTCGTAAACTTAAAAATAAGTAATATATTAGTGAATACTGCACCAAAAATACAAAGGAACACAATATAATTCTTTATTACCGTTGAGGAACCACAATATCTTCTAAGAACTGGGCGAAACAGCGCATCGCTTGCAGCAGGGCAGCGAGAAGTATTGACAAAGATAAGCTGAGCAACTTCTGGTTCTCGGTATTCGCAATTTCGTTGTTCGCAACAGGAACTAAACTTTGGCTCGATTCTACACTAGGTATACTTGAATAATCACAATCAAAGTTACGTTTTTTTGTACCGACAACCTTCTTTTTCTTTTTACCTTTAGACAATGCACGAAAATTGTCGACATCACATGTCAGATCTATCACAATATAATCCGAAACTTTTCTATCATTCAGATCTTTAGACTCCGCCGGGTGAGACCCAGCCTCCGCGTCTTCAATAAAAACACTTACATGATTAACAGCGGTCGAACAACTTGGAATCTCATTCCTGTGCTCAGCACAATGAGGTTCTATAGTTAGGCACTTCGTTATTACTTCTTGTTTATCTTCTACTATTGAACTTAAGTTTTTACTTACGATATCATTATTGTTAGGACTTATGTTAAGTTTGAGAGAGTCGTCAGTTTCCTCGGATGACATTCCACTGTCATTGTCTTCGAGAGCGTTTATATCTTCTCGATGTTCGTTAATATTATTTTTCTTAATAGTATCGATGTTTATCTTAGTGTTACCGAAGCTGCCGTAAGAAGGCGACATGGGTGTGCCGGCAGTCGATTGCTGTAGTACCGTGCCCGCGCTGGGCACGGCCTCGGGTCAGGAGATCTTGGCGCAGCTGATGTTACCCTTTATGACGATTGTACTTGAAGTTGATTCTTGGGCCCCAAATATGCTATCCATGTCCGACAATGATGCATTGTCCAAAGAACTGCCATCATCGAGCAGAAGCTCTGATCGTAAACCCTGAAACATGATAAACAAAAAAATATTAGCACTACAGAAATAGAAACCCTTCAAAAATGGTATTCGAAAGCACTACTTGATTAATCGTACCTCCGAAAAATATTCATACTCTTTTTCAAAAGTGAGTATAAACACACAAAATATTGCTGCTAATATGTTACTACATAGGGAAGTCACGATGAAACAGAAGTAGAGTGTGCTGGAACCATCTGAAATAGAAAAAACATGAATTGAAAATCATTTAATTTTCCAGTATCGAGTAGATTTCAATGAAAATAATATTGAAATTCGCTACTACCAATACAGTAGAGAATTACCTACAATATTATTTTCATTAGTTAGTGACTATACATACAGGATGCTACACTCATATGTATAGGGTTATGGGTAAATATTCACGCTTCCGTTGTTTTACGATCTTTGTATGCGAAGTGTGCCCATATAATAATGATAGAAAATAGGTAGATATATGTACATGTTTTACACTTACTCAATGGCAAAAATGATGTTACTGTTCCAAATATTGCCATTAAAACCAGAATAAGGAAGCTCAAGTTGGCAAGGCATTGCCGAAACACTGTTAAATTTTTGTCATAAAACAGAGTCGAGGTATATGTCGTGAGGATGCACTGAAACAACAAACATTTTGTGTAATTGAATTAAAATCTCGCTCAAAAATCTAATGATCTGAATCAATAATTTACGATATCACTCGCGCCTTTTTTCGAATCAAAAAACGGTAGGCGGCACCTATTTCTAGGTGTTGGCTACCGCATTTATTAATAAGAATTAGTTGGATACTATAAAAAAATATTGTTGCAAATAGCGCGCATACTGGTGGCATCCAAACATTTTGCGAAATGCGTACTACTTTTTGATTAGCTCACACACAACGGTATACGCGATTCAAATGAAAGAAGTGGTGTACTACAACAAAATTAATTTTGCAAGAGTTTAATTGGCCATCATTTAAATTGTAAAATCTATCTTCTTAAATGAATTTAAAAAATAGCCTGATGCCTAAGTTCATTATCAAGATCAATTAGAAAGAAATTCTTGAAAGTACAAGATGTGGAAGATACATTATAAGTAGTTAACATACCTGCATCCAAATGTATAAAGTGCCGAATCCACATATAAAAATATTCAATGCCGTGAGGCAATGATTATCCACCTGCAAATAATTACATAAGTTATGTGTATTGTACTTGTATGGGATTTACTTCGTGCTCATAAATATTTAGAACCCACATAATTATTGTGTGCAATAACAAAGATGAATGTTACAGATATTTTTTGTTAACATTTTTAATGAAACAGTTTAATCCTATGTTAGTTTTAGTTAGTTAGATGATTATACACATAATAATTATGATTGAATTTACATAATGTATTGCAATGAGTACCTTTTAAGATCTGGATCAGATCAACTTCTGAGAACAACTTTAAATATATTGTAACATTTTAAAATCATAAAAATGCTATTTGTTTTATACTTTCTACCCCTAAAATGTTCTAGTCTGTTTATCAATTGATTGATCTTACCTTGAACAGGAAAAGGAAGAAATATACCAGGAAGCCCAGAGAGAGGAATGAGGCTGAAAAGGAAGCTATCCTATTTGCAAATGAAGTAACATTTGGATTTGGTGTTAATGAGCCGAGTATATGTATTTGCTGGTATCTGTCATATAATATTTTGCCAGCTGTAAAAAGACACATTGTTAGCACAAAATTATTAGTAATGATATAAAATAATAAAACCATGATAACAAAAGGCACTATGGGACTGTAAGAGTTAATAGTTGACAAAGATTTCAGAAAACTTTTTAAACATTATTCTCAGGATCCTCAGAAGGGGTCTGTGTAACTGTTCAGTATGTGATCTGACTGCGTACTATCCTTGACTATCAGTGTGTTATAGTGCCATAATAGCCTTTAATATTCTATCCAATTATTATTTGCCCCTTGACATCTTACACTATGAAAACATTAATGAATTGAATCAAGCTAATTTTAGATTTAGATTTCCTGCTTTTTAACCACAAAAGAAACACATTATTACCTTCATAGTAAAATATCAAGCACAGTTAAAATTTATATATAACATGCAAATGGATCTTGCTTGATGACTTGAGTATGATATATTATTTACTTTATAAACACATACAAATACAACATATTGTTACATGATAACATGCTTTATTATTTACTTCTAACCATAGAACTAAAGTTTACCCATTTTTGTTAAAAAGTTATTTAAAACTGTTACAACAAAGTTAGAATAAATAAACAAAATTCTTCATAATTTGTTTTGACTAGCTAGATTTCAATTAAATTAATTGCTTTAGTTTCAATAAACTGTTCATAAAGATGTAGAAGACATGGTGCATTCATATTATTGCACCTACATTTCAACACTGACTTTATATAACATAGACATAAATCCCTCTCACCAATTGCTCCGCTGGCTATGAACAAAAAAGCAAGGCCAGTATCCAAAGAATTTGTGTCTTGCGAAACTTGGAAACACAGACTGAAACATAAAGAAAACAATGTATTACTATAAAAAATAAATAACTAACGCATTCCGAATGAAAGTGAAAGTGGCAATTAATGTATTATTGTAAGTTACCCAAAGAGACAGGTACAATACAGAATGTAGCTGACAAAAGTTGTGGCATGCAGTAGCATAAACGTGCTACCTAGGTGGCACAATTTATTGAGCAAATATACATTAGATTTGGATTTTTTATTTGCGATTAAAAAACCAAAAACACAAGTGCCCAACAAACAACATTAGTTTGAATCAAATAAAATAGTACTTACGATACAATATACGTTGATGTTAGAATGATCAAGCCACACTTAAATATCAACATATTATGCTAACAAAATAAATTAGAATACGGCAATAGTTACTCCGACACTTCGTTTCTAAAATATACAAAGGCAACCTAACCTGACGAATTTGACGTTTGACGTTGACATTGGAATCTGGACTGGAAGGTAAGATTAATTATTTTATTTGACTGGAACTAAGGCTTTTTATATCAAGCACATGAAACACAGAGGGGACTCCTTCATCACCTGAATGATTCGCGTAAATTGTAAAATGGGTGATAGACGTGCGTAGGTACTTAAAGTACGCGGTCTTTAAGTTCGTGACCTTACTCGGCTCGCCGTCGGTGACACACGTGAACCTTGCGACGATGATAGACGGGCGAGTAAGCTCGCCGAGCCATAAGTACGCGTACTTACTCGCACGTCTATCACCCCTTTAATGATTGCATGTCCAGCAGAAGTGTCGCGACAACGCAAATCTTCGCTTTATCGCGACAATGTAGCCCAGCATTAAAAATATAACTGTGGTTTCCACTGGCGAAATATTCACAATGGAAACGCACAGTAAGTTGTCGTCAAGGGGATTATAAAGAATTTATTTATTTTTAGTTGGTTCGTTGTTGCAGTTGGTCGAATCTTCAGGTGACCAGAGTATAATGTTAGCCTTTTGAGCACTTGAGCACTTTTCCTGTTGACAGTGATGCGGAGAATTTTTTTGATGACCTATGATTTTTTCCCATCCTGTTTAAGGTTCCGTACCCAAAGGCTTTAAATAATAATATAACAACATGTTGGGAAAGAAAGATGATTCTGGTTTCGGTAAAAAAAAAATGCACACATTGATACTTTTCCCTCTAAAGAATTTTTTTTTGGCAACATCAAAATGAGAGAGAACTGAGAGAATGGCGGGATTTGATGAATTGTCAAAGAAAAGTCGATTGTCAAAAAATTCAAGTTTGTTGTTTCGCTGATTGAATTTTATTACTTTTTATTTAATTACAAGAGGTTTAATTAGTAACAAGCCATGTCTTCTTTGCAACCTATCCACGCATTGAGTTTGGGTAAGTGTGTATATTTGCCTGTCTGCCGAACTCCTTCTTGAAATCAATGATATATAATATAATAATACGTCATTGCTTGAAATGATAATCGTCTACCGGTGACAAACATTTTGATATTGGTCATGAAGAATGGCTCATAATAGCGATTGAGAAAGACCAAGAACTTCGTCATCAGGTGAGCTGTCGATTGTCCGACTAACGTGTGTCGGACAATCGACAGCTCACCAAATTCGAATAACGATACACATATTGATTCAAATTCGAAATATACAAGTGGTGCTTGTTCTCAGTGAATTTAGAGTACGCTAAATCAAGGATTGCTAGTATCGGTTTTTCTATATTCTCCTCTTAAGTATTTGAATTGACTTATCTTTGAGACAACAGTCTACTAAAGGAAAGGACACTTAGGGTTTAACTGCAAAACTACTCTATTGCTGCCATAGAACCTACAAAGCAAAATTTAAAAGAGGTACTTTAGAACTTTCATACTACTAAGAAAAGAATATAAGATTTTATCATATCAAATGCATATTAACTGAGTGATTATTAAACTTATGAATACTTATCATA
Source organism: Lithophane semibrunnea (assembly GCA_947363905.1). Taxonomy (NCBI): domain Eukaryota; kingdom Metazoa; phylum Arthropoda; class Insecta; order Lepidoptera; family Noctuidae; genus Lithophane; species Lithophane semibrunnea. The sequence continues at coordinate 9,205,271 of OX376197.1, read as the reverse complement.
CCCAAGTATAACTTGTATGACATACTTGAGCAAATCTACATGACTGTAATACCTTACATAAAATGTCAATTAGTTATTTTGCTTTTGCTTCTTATTAAAGATAGGAAAAAAAAAACAGTCTTTGCATAATACGTTTATTAACAAACATAGTATTTTCTCTACAGATTCGGTTCAGCAGCAGGCTTTTGTCAAATATTTCCACTCTCTACCCGAGGTGAGTTCTTTTTTTAATTTAAATAATTATCACATAAATCATGGAATACTATTTCTGTCTGGCATTTACAAACATACATCTATTCCGCATCACACCCACAAATATTTTTAAAGTAACTATAACTTTATAGTTATTATAGGACACATTAATTAACATTATGACTAGGTAAATGAATAAATATATTATTTATGAATATTTAAATCCATTACACTGGTATGTCTTTAGAACCATGAGGCAATTTTACTTTTTGCACTAGAGAATTTATTTCCAATAGATTTCCAGAACCCAGTTGATTCAGTTACTGGCTCTATTGGACTTACTTCAGTACTTGGAGATTGTGCAGAAATTGAATGTAAATCATTATTTTGTTTTTTAACTATGGGCTGTTCAATTACTTCTGGCGGAGGTAGATAGTTTTGTGATTGTACATTATTTTTTGGAGCTGCTGTTCGTTCATCTTTTGAATATTCAAGAGGTTGTTCCCAGTCTTGGCTTAATTGTTCTAGATGTTTATTTTGTTGCTGTAGGTTATCTTCTGATCCAGAATATTGTAAATTATGTTGTTCTAAATTTACCTGCTGTCCAAAATCTTGCAAGTTTTGTTGCTCCAAGTTTCCTTGTTTTCCAAAATTGTGTAGATTTTGTTGCTCTAAATTTTCCTGCTGTCCAAAATCTTGTATATTTTGTTGCTGCAAGTTATCTTGCTTTTCAAAATCTTGCAAATTATGTTGCTCTAAATTTACCTGCTGTCCAAAATCTTGCAAGTTTTGTTCCTCCAAATTACCCTGTTTTCGAAAATCTTGTGAATTTTGTTGCTCTAAATTTACTTGTTGCCCAAAGTCTTGTAAATTTTGTTGCTCCAAATTATATTGCTTTCCAAAATCTTGTATGTTTTGTTGCTGCAAGTTGTCATGCTTTTCAAAATCTTGCAAATTATATTGCTCTAAATTTTCCTGCTGTCCAAAATCTTGCGAACTTTGTTGCTCCAAATTATCTTGCTTTCCAAAATCTTGCAAGTTTTGTTGCTCCAAGTTATTTTGCTTTCCGAAATCGTACAGATTATGTTGCTCTACATTTCCTTCCTGCCCAAAGTCTTGTAAGTTTTGTTGCTCCAAGTTATCTTGCTTTCCAAATTCTTGTAAATTTATTTGGTCATCGTATTTTTGCTGAGCAAAATCTTGTCGATTTTGTTGCTCCGAGCTTCCTCCTTTATCTTCTACATTGTGTTGCTCTAAGTTATATTGCTTTTCGGAATCTTGTGGATTTGGTGGTTCAATGTTTTCATGCAGTGAAAGAACATGCAGATTTTGTTGTTCTGTAGTTTCCACATCCTTTTGCTCTTGAAAATCGTGATGCTGATGGAAATTATGCCCATGTGTGTTTTCGTGATGATGAACATCTTCGTTATAATGTTGTGCATTCGTATTATTTTTAGTAACATTATTTTCGTCCTGATTCTGTAGTGTTTCTGAGCTTACTGGTGTGTAAGATGGGTATTTGTCAGATTTTAAGTCTGATACATCTTCAGGGCCAATATCTCCACGACCTACGTCTAGAGAGCTTTCTTTCTCCGTCTTTGTGTCATTTGATTTATTGACTTGACTTATGTCCTTTTCAATAATGTGTATCAAATCATGGTAAGGTTTCATTTGACTATTATGATGCTCCTGGGAGGTGCTTTCCATATTATGGTATGCATGCATTGAGTTTCCATAAGAGTTCTGAGTGGTAGTCTGGACTTGCGAAAGTGCGTTTCCTTCACCTTTATCCACTTTACCCGATAACAATGTTTGTTCGAAATTACCTAGTTTATTCCACAAACCGGAAAGAGGTGCAGTGTTTGGTGAAATTGTATCAAAAGCGTTAACATGTGAGTAGCTGTCTGTGTTCGAAGTTTGTTCTTGTCTGTGGCTATTTGAGAACTGCCAATTGCTGCTTTCGTGTAACTTATGAGTTTCTTGAAAAGAATTTTCTTCATTCCAAAATTTATTCTGATTGGTAGGTATGTTGAAATGTCCATCGTGTAAGTTAAAATATCCTGTGTTACTTTGTTTATTAGTGTCTGGGATTTTGTGGGATTGTTGTGCATTGCTTGTTAACTGTTCAGCAGTTGAGCTATTGTTCTCATTATGATGAACTGATTGGGACTTGTCTAGATTGCTCACTGAGTTAAGGGGCTGCTGATCTAGACCTGTCTGTTGCGAATCGAAAATTACTGGATTACCATTAGAATTCATATGCTCACTGTTGTATTTGTTTTGCTGAACATTTTGATTTGATCCATAGTCAAATTTATCCCATACACTCATTTGATCATTGTTATGTTTTTGTGTTTGTTGTGAATAATTGAAAATGTCGTCGTCGCTTAGTTGAGGTTGTGTTTCTTGCTGATTGAATTTGTTGGATTGTTCATGATCTCTGTCCTGGGTATTGGAATTTTTTTGATCATCCTGGCTCTTGTAATTGAAACCCCATTTATCCTGTACTTGTTGAACTTGAGGAAAATTGTTTAGTTCCGTTTCGGTGTCTTGTGTGCGTTGTCCGAGATCATCTAAATTAAGAAGGTTTTATTAATTTGGATTGCCACTGAATATGGTTTGTTTTAGTTGATTAATGAGTTAAACTAGGTACATTAGAATATTTTTTCCTTAGATCATTTTTAAATGTTATTTTTATAACAATCCGTCACCAACATAATTATGTAAAAATGTATCATGCAGTTGTCGACATATTATGGTCAGCATAGTTTATTTACCTATTACAGTCCGACTGAAAATAGAAAACATTTTCTTTGCGGAAAATCCGTAAGTGGAGCTTTTTATGAATTTTCATTACAAATCGCCTGAACCTTTTATTATTAGAAATTATTTTGATAAGTAGTAAGTAAGTACCTATTGTGTACCAGCTAATGAAGAGGTCATGTTGAGTAACAAACTCTGAAAAATGGATTCTCTTTATAAATGAGCGAGTACTCCTCGAGTTCCAAATTACCAGTTTTACTTGTTTGGGAGATAAAGCACCCCAGTATTGTATCAATTATGAATTTATTTATAATAATCCTTGAAAATTCAGTACGTTTACCATTAATAAAATATCCAATAGTAATGCCCTCACGCCTGTGACCAACAGCTTAATTGCGTAACATAATCACAAATTCACAACACATGTCTTAAATAATATCTTAAAATAATCTATGCTTGAGGAGGCCTATGTCCCAGCAGTGGGAACATAATAGGCTGATTATGAATCTATGCTTTGCAATAAAAACGGTCATGACTGTGTTACACAATTAACAGAAGGTTTAAAATCAAACAATTATTAGTCTAATAAGTAAAGCCAGCCACCAAATGAGTAAGTATTGTCTTAATAATACAATTGACAAATTAAAGAAATCTGATAATAATATCATAAAAGATTAATGAGAGAAGACAATGACATGTGGTTAAATAACAGAATATTTATTTTATATTAATAATATATTATTTTGTTAGTATGACTAAACACAAATGTTTATATTATTAGAAATACAAATTATTAAAATAATATTTAAATAGCTATTGATTGATAGTTAATTAGTGATGAACCAGTAGGTATCGACGAATACATGATATGTGTGGTTTTGAGTTAAAAGATTGTCATTTGTTTTTCACCACTTACTTTGATTGTGTTGTTCAACATTAGACAGTTGCTTATCTACGACTTGAGGTTTTTGTCCCAAATCTTCGAATTTATCCCACGTGTTGTGGACTTGCTGTCCAGGTTTTTGTTGAGTGTCCCAAACAACTTCTGCTTGCTGCCCTAAATTTTCAACTTGTTGACCCAAATCGTCTAGTTTTTGGCTTTGTTGTTGTTGACCAAAATAATCTAGGTTTTGTTGCTGTTGACCGAAATCTTCAAGGTTCTGGCTTTGTTGCTGTTGACCGAAATCTTCAAGGTTCTGGCTTTGTTGCTGTTGACCGAAATCTTCAAGGTTCTGGCTTTGTTGCTGTTGACCGAAATCTTCAAGGTTCTGGCTTTGTTGCTGTTGACCGAAATCTTCAAGGTTCTGGCTTTGTTGCTGTTGACCAAATTCTTCTAGGTTCTGGCTTTGTTGCTGCTGACCCAAATCTTCTAGATTTTGACTTTGTTGTTGCGTGTCTTGAAACTGGTCAGTGTTATAAGAACGAGCCACTCGTATATGACCGTTCTCGTCACAGTCCGCTCCGCTTGCGTGTGAATGCTGATAATGTGATCCAGTCGCTAAATACCCTAGATTCTGTGTTGAACCCGTCGTTAATCTTTGAGAGGATTGGCCATCGTATGCACTAGATGCTGGCTTGATAACATAAGGATCTCCTTGACGTTCCCATGATTTATGGTAGGAATAGGCTGATTGATAACTTTTGGGTTTTGCATTTAAATTCTCAACTTGACTGTTTAAATCGGCGGCAGCGTTATATCCTGCATTATGTATTGTTGCTTGTGTCAAGGCATCCGCCGCAACTCCATGATGTCTGCCAGCGTTGTATTGGGATTGAATATTATAAGCATTCAAACTAGAGTCTGATGAAGTTTCTTGGTGATTTGTTCCGTATCCCGCCACAGAGTACGCGTTAGCATTAGCGTGTGATGCTCCGTTGCGTTGTGTGTCATAATTAAAACGAGATTGACCAGATGTTGATTTAATGTTAGCGTTATACCCACCATAAGCCGAATGTGCCCTCTGAGAATCAACCCTGTGCGAGTCATATTGGTCACTAGCTGTGCGTGCTTGACCATCCTCGTACAGTTCACTATTTCTTGGGAAAGGGTTATCTGTAGGAGTAGGCGAGATAACGGTTGAGGGAATTGTATCATGTTTTTCCCATTCCTTGCGGTAGTTGTACGACGACTCGTAGTGTTTGGCATTATTAGGTCTGTACACAGTACGCTGGTTATCATTACTTAAGACTTCAGCATCACTGGTAAGGGAATTTTGGTCTATTAGACTAGATCCATGTGTGAGATCGTACGTTTGAGCAGCTACTGGTATGGCAACTCTCGTTCCTGGCCTAACGATAATTCTCACCGGCGTCGCACTTATTAATCTAGTGTGAACATTTGAGCCATAACCTCCAGAGTGTAAATTTGTATTGCTGGTATCATAGGCAGCGTGCTGCTGAAAACCAGACTGCGCGTTATATCCTGCAGCGTGGCTTGTTTGCCTACCGTAGTCATACTGGCCAGCTCCTTGTGTTTGATCTAGTGCCTGAAGATCATCAGATTGGAGATTAAGACCTGAGTGTCCTGCTGCTTGATATCCACTGTGTCTTGAACTTTGTGATTGACTATTCACGTATGCTGCAGCATTGTACGCTGAAGCTGCTGAACGTGATGCCTGCGACTGTGTGTCGCCGTAAGAACTGCCTTCTTGGAAGTTACGCCCACCGAGATTACTGAGGTCAAAATGACCCGAGCCATAAGTACCTCTGGAGTTGGCAGCGCTATACACACTTCCAGTTCTCGTTTTAGCACCATCACCTAATTCTCCGTCGACTTGCCGTACGAGACCACTCATTTGATTTTGAGCTAAGGAGTCCATGTTATGAGCGCGTTCGAAATTTCCGCCCATGTTACCTCTCTGAGCGCCATAAAACCCTGATTTAGTTCCATCATCCGAGGAGCTCCTTGAAAATTGGAAATCTTCCTTTTCTTTGTATAGCTCAGGCCTAGCCACTGCTAAGGCCCAAACCGTTCCCAAGACCAAAAGACGCTTCATGTTGAAGTGTTGGTCCACCCTGAAACGATAAAAAACGAACTTATTTATATTTTTTCTATTTGTAAGGAAATTACAGCCGATGCGAATAAATCATTTTTCAGAAGAAAGTGTGAGGATCTTATATGTTGAAACCATTTTGACCGTGTTAATTATTTTAGCATTGGTTATAGCGTTATATCTGTAAACGGTTGGACATGATGAAAAAAGTAGCCCAGAAAAAAAAATGTGCAGCCTGACTAATCAGACAACTTTCTATATTCTGAAATGATTAAGAAATTGTATTAACGTACGAATCCGTACCTACGATTAATAAAGTGACTACCCGAAACGATCGAACTGAAATTGAAGGACTTATGTATTTTAATAAATTGGACAAAAGGAAACTGGATAAAAGTTTGAAAAAAAAAAAAAACAAGGTCTATATGAGACAGGGAAGAGACAGGTCGGTTAATTTTTTGCCATAGCCAAAATGGGCCCCCTAAAACTGCGACGTTTCTTACCGGTACTGCCTACCGACTCGGGTTCAGAATCATCTAAACTTAACGATTTTATACGGTTATGGCCGTGGGCTCTCGTACTCTACTACGCCATACGAAATGTTACAATGCCAAGATAAAGCAAAAGAAGTTCAAATAACAACTAAGATAAAGAAGTCACTAGTATAATAAACATAACACAACTTTACGCATACGTATTTCTCGAATGGTCAGGCAAAACTTAAGCGTACACTCACAATTCACCATAATGGAACTGACGAAATCAAACCTAATGGGGTATTGAAAATATAAATATTCCAAAATCCAGGAGAACCATCTCGCGGCCCTCTGGCTCTTCATTTGATTATCTACGAAATAGTCGCCCTTTGACACTAGCGAATCTACCATTAATGCCACTCTGAACTCTTTTGATTGCACTATTTTTTTTTAACGTATAAAATATACAACAAATAGTTCAATTGCATTCAACATAAAAATATGTGTTTTTGTATTAATTTAATGCATTTAAAGAATTATAACTTTGTAATACATCTCTGCGTTTAAAAAAAAAACAATGGTTTTAACAGAGGCAGGTGCATAAAATAAAACAAATGGCGTATATAACTTACCTATTATCAATAAAATACGGAGCACTTGCACAATTATTACAATTTCACACCGCGACTAGTGCGTGTCGCATACTGACATTGGTTGATCAGGACGCGCCAATTTATTGAGGTTTAATATTCTATCTCCAGCCAGATAACCTCATGACCGGAACATGAGTGATCTTTTATTCTCAGAAGCGGGCTTGCAAATAAACTAAATCTCGAGTCCAAAACCTTGAGTGGCCCAACGATCACTGTTATTTATGTTGGTGATTGTCAACTTATAGGTTTGTGTTTGTATGCTTAATGATTCAGAGGTAAAGTGACTTCATTCATAAAGATTCAACTAAGTCAAAGCGTTAGGTATTACTAACTAAGTGTATGTATCTATGCTTGTTTCAACTAGGACTGCAGTTGTGATTTTGTACTATTTCTTTGGTTCACTAGGACTTATACAAATACGCACGCATTACACGATAAGGTTTCCTATAAGCCAATCGAGTACGCGATTTCTGATTAGTTTGATGACCTTTTGCATAATTATTCTTATCTTTCTCTCCGACTCTCCGAATTAACTAATAATATGACAATAATATCTGTCGCCACTTCGTGGAATATGAATAGTTATTATAATAACACACTGGTTGTAATCATTTGTGTTGTTAATAATATTACTTTAGAATTTTAAAGTTTTTATGCATGGTGCCAAAAACCTAATTGTTCAGAGAGAAACCCCGCTTCTCGATCATGAAGTTGCTGCTTCGGACCAGGCATATACCAGTCTGAGATTTTCAAATGCAGAATAAGCACGTACTTTCTAAGTTAATCTTTATTCTTTAGTAATCACAGACATTAAAAGGCCCAATACTGAATATGTGTGTTCACGGTCTCAAAAATGCATGCAAGCATTAGTTTTTCGTCCCTGACTATAGAGCTCGAAAAGGCCCTGACCCTGTTATGTGTGGATAGACCCTAATAGTCTGAAACCTTCAATCGGCTCATAGCAAATGTAGGGATTGAGGCTCGTTCCTCCCCTGTGTGTGAAAAGGCCTTTGCCTTTTAGACTTTGTAGTAAGCAATCTCTGGCTCCAGAAGGCTCCAGAAAGAAATTATGTATTTCATCATAAATAACAATTATGTACTCAGAAATGACATTGCTCCTATTTGAAAATGGGACATCAACTAAGGAGTAATAAGGATTGACACTGTTAATAAGTATACATTATCGACAATAATATTTTATACGGTCTTGACTTGTTTATATATTTTTTCTTGTAATTCATTATATGTTTTTTTATTATTTTTGTTTACAATAAAATTATAAAGAACTTTTTATCATCACAGTCACTCATATTAATTAACCTCACAATCTGCTGGAGACGCTGAAACTTAAAGATTTTTTTCATACAACTTGTATAAAGCATTTAAAAAAATATATCATCATAGGCATTTCTACTGCTGGACATGAGCCATCTTATAGACATGACATGACTTGCAACAGTATCTAATAATGTTAGATTTTTTATAGATACTTATGAGCAATGCGTAATCAAGATAATAATTGTATTGAAAAAAAAAAACAGTATTATCCGATTCTAGGTAGTAGTTTTAAAGGACCGCAAAATTTTCAGAAACCAGCTACAACGGTGAGGATTTTTGACCGCAATGATTACTACAGTGTCCATGGAGTTGACGCAACTACTGCTGCCAGGGAAGTATTTTCCTCAGTGGCGAACATCAAGAAGATGGGCCTTGAACCAAATCGCCTCGACTACCTCGTATTATCGAAAGGCAATTTCGAAATTCTGATAAAAAAGATTTTGTTGGTAAGTCCCACATCCTTGGTTCCTAAAAATAATAAACGGCTTTGTTGTGCATAACAGTGTTCAGTGTCAAATGCTTGTTAGATATAAAAGAACATTGAACTATGTGTCGCAGATGATATGTTGGAGATAAGGTCAATGTTGTATTGATATTAATTTTAACACCTAGCTATGTGTACCTACTAGTTATTAGTTTTATTATTTTGTTGACAATAATAGGCCAAAACTGCAATATGCACATAAAAATGTAAGTACCCAATAGTTTGAGATGCAAAATTTTGGGCCAAAAATATTTTATTTTTTTGGCATCGTCATATATATTAAAAAAGAAGACACAATATTTTGGATTGTCTATAATTTTGCGCATTTATTTAAAAAAATCAAGATTTCATTATTATATTTATGTTTAATGAATGTATTTTGCAAATAAACCATCTGAAATAAATTACCTAAATTAAGGTGGAATCCGCATGAAAACTTGTGTAGTTTAGTTAGAAGAACAAGGCGGTCACACAGACAGACGAAAAGCGACTTTAATTTATGATATGTATAGATATAGATTTGTCGGAACAATTTGTTGGTAATCACTATGTGAGCAATAGGGATAAATCTGAAAGATCTAATCACGAGGAGCCTGCAAGACGTACAACGCGTAATGACACGTGACCTCAAACTTAATCACGGCTATCTCACGTTTATCAGTCGGCCTCTTGTAAACACGGATCATCTTAAACACGTTTTAATTGTATTAATTGTTTTACACTATTTTACTATAGATAAATGGACATTGCACGTTTATAATGAGCCGTTTATATTCATCTCTGTTCACTGGCCTGATTTTGCATAAGAAGACAAGACATAGATAGGTTTGTCATACTGTCGTGTTATTAATGTTGGTTACCTACACTGTAACTGCCTGTACCTTAGCAGCTAGAAAAAGGTGTGGGGAAAACCTGAGTGAATAATAAATAAAAATCTATTGTATCGAAGACAAGTATATGAATATAAAGTCTACAAAATATTATAACTGGTACTTTACCTTGATTTAGTGACACTTTTGAACCCAACATAAATATTCCTCCAAACTGTGTTAAAAAAACTATCGTGACTTTTAGATTAAGAAATAAATCTAGTAAACAATATAAAACTTTATGATTCTACACTTGTGTACTTATTATTTTTATTTTCACAGGTAAGGCGTTATAGAGTAGAAATATACGTGGCTGAAGGATCAGTAAAAGGGAGCGATTGGTCACTGAAGTACAAGGGTTCGCCTGGATACCTGTCACAGCTGGAAGAAATACTTGGCGAAGGGTTGGGAGCCTCTGACGAAACGACGCCATGCTTAATGGCAGTTCATATCAAAACAGATGCTGTTACCAAAGTAAATTTACTCTAATATAATTTTTTGGTGCAACTTCTAACAACATTAATATCTTGTTCACTGCTGGAGATCTGAATGCGGTAGACAGAGATTCAGAAAGTGCGGACCAATTTAAAGGAAGGGAAAACCCTCATTTTGAATTTAAAGGAACCACCCTTTAAATTCAAAATGGAGATTATTACGAGTCCCTTAAGTCATTGCCACTGTCTTTAAAATGTCAAAGATAATAGGGTTACTTCAGAGATCTAACAGCCCATAAAGAATTTAGAAGATTCGGCAAGCGCGACTTGCAGTTGAACGTGGTCTTTCAATCATGTTGTTCAATGTCAGAAAAACAGATACCCTTCCAGGAACTGAATGTGGTTACTAAACCTCGGTGACTGTTACTGCTAAAGCTCGCAGATGATGTGAGCTATGCTGTGTACTAGCCACTTCCTATAACCATTCATTTTTTACACCACCTTATTTTTTTTTCCCGCGGCATCTTTCCTTACACGGCGACTCCGCTTTAATTTATTGCTGTCCATTTAATGAACATCATCATTATATTCTAGGGTCGTCTTTTAGGAGTAGCATGCGTCACTGCTGGTGACTACCAGATGTCTGTTACGGAGTTCACTGATGATGACTTACTTACGGAATTAGAAACTATCACGGTACAGATGGCGCCATCTGAATGTCTCGTACCGATAAGCGAACAGGAGGATGTAAGTATAAATAGCAAAAGAATACAGGGAATACATAATTTTTTTGTACTGCGCAACTCGCTCAAGCGGTGACAAATATGACTACTGAACTCACGGATAACCTGGGTTAAACCGAATTTGTAGTATACTTATGTATTTTTCAACTGTAGGTACAGTTAACCGCACATCTGTTGTAACAATTAGTCATTGACAGCGCCTTTATGTCGTAACTTTGCTGTTACGAAATACGGCAACAAGCTTTACCTCGTGAGTTGCGTTAGATTGTAAATCAGTTATTACATTATTAAGTCAATAAATATTTTAAAAAGATGTTATTTTAAATATTTTATAGTACAAGGCATTAAGAAAAGTAATGGAACGAACAAACGTCACTGTGACTAAAATTAAGAAGTCTGAGTTTTCAACGGAAGGTCTCATACAAGACCTGAACCGGCTGCTCAAATTCAAGGAGAATCAGCAACAAGACGCCAATGCTTTCCCGGAGACTAGGAAAGATGTTGCCATGACTAGCTTGGCTGCGGCTATCAAATACTCCGCGTTGTTGAATGATGGTACTAATTTTGGAAGGTATGTGCATTTGTGCAATAGTAGTAGACTTCCTTGTAAAGGAGCTCGTCTGGGGGTATACTTATTTCTGCCGCCAAGCAGACTGTAGTTACAGACATGTGAAATTTTATCTTTGCCTCTGTGATGCCAATGTACCTGCGATGCCTCAAGTATTGCAGGTGTATTTGGTGGTGGTAATTACCAGATAGCCAGTTGGCTTGTTTGCCATCCAATACCATAGCAAAAGTAGGCTTGACTTAAACAAAAAAATTGCGAAATCTATACAGTTTGTGGTAGCGGAAAAAATATATATTAATCTTGAACATATTTCTCAGAACTTGGTTGTTACAAAAACACGTTTTGAAAAAAAAAATCTCGATACAAATTAACGGTAAACTAACCTTTTACCTTGAGTTCTAATCCAAAATATCTGTATTAAATAACGTACGTTGGTATTTTTATTTATAACAAGAACGTCTTATTTTATGCAGAACTTGGTTGTTTTTAATTTTCGAATATTCAACTCATTTTTAAATAAATCGATAATTGCCTCATATTTTGCAATAATAAGTTTAACATTGGCTATCCAGTATTACGGTTTCTGGGTAAGTAATTGATCCGTAAAAACAAGTGACAAATTAAATTTTTAATATTGGGTAAAACGTCGGTATTAGGGAAAACTGTCAAATCGTGTTGTCATCATTATTAGTCTAAGAAAGGCCCGTAAGTTCGGACAAAACTATGGATTTCGTGCTTAGAGAGTAGACCCCTTGATGCATGAAGATATTCTTTAACATACGTGAATGAGCAGCTAACTTTGGACATGAAGTTGCAAGCTGTCAAAATTACCAAAAATCTTTTAAGCTTCGCTAAATATTCTCGTGCGGATAAACAGTAAACAAAACCCAATCATTCCAATATTGTTTCAGATTTCGTCTGGTAACCATTCAAGCTGACTGTTTCCTACACTTAGACTCGGCAGCTCTATCTGCCCTCAACGTGTTCCCTGAACTTGGAGACACGTCTCACGCCCCCTCTAGGAGTCTGTACGGCTTACTAGACAGATGTCGCACTCAGCAGGGCAAACGGTATGCTTTCATATCTTCTATTGTATCACATGCACTGTTAAGGTTAAAATATTTCCCTGTTAGCGAGGCTGTCTGAATATCTTGTGTGTGCCGAATGTACGTAATTGTATTGTGAACACTATTTCTAGGGATATTTGCTCATATCAAATCATTCGAGTGGTGGCAAAACGCACCTTCTTCTTCTTTAATTTTGGCAAACTTTACCAAAACCTCGACATTCAACATATTCCGATTCAGACGTTTATAAGAGAAGAGACAAATATCATAAAATGTTTGAAAGATTTGAGCACATTGTATTTCTTTATAATGATGGTATGTGTTATTCTTAAAATGATTCATCTCAACAAAGTTATTATGATTCATTTTAACAAGAAGCTGGTTTTGCCATTCTGACATCATGGTGAGACACTTGAAATGTCACTGCATAAATATTATTTAATTAGCTACCTACTCGTAATATTCCATTACATCCATTTGTGATCTATCTATGCTATATCATTTTTTTTTAATGTGACGTCATTGTGTGGTATTTTTTTCCTGAAACTAACTTTAGAAAGTCAAACATTTCTACGATAATGACTATAATTATTCCTCCAGTCTCTTAGCCCAATGGCTACGACAGCCGCTCCGCGATATAAACCTGATTAACGAGCGACAGGATATCGTCGAGTTGCTGATGAGCAACTCACAGCTTCGACTACAGTTGCACGAAGACCACCTGAGGAGGATACCTGACCTGCAGGCCTTGGCCAGGAGACTGACCAGGAAGAAGGCTAACTTACATGACTGCTATAGGATTTATCAGGTAAAAAGAGGACAAATTACGTCTAGTTTTAGGTTCTGGGTATGGGGTCCTCTTGTGCTTTAATACGTTTGGATGAAGGTGTGGCGTAGAAGCGATAACGATGCCTGAGCTCGAAAAAAATATAGGTATGAAGGATACAGGGAAAGAAAGGTCATAATGTAATCATTTTAGAGGAAGAGAAACTTAATAACCCTGTAAAGCATTTATTGAAACACGTACCGTGAGAAATAGTGGATAGTTTGCGTAAAACCTCACGTGCATGATTCGGGTATAACCGACTAGTTCTCAGTTGACCAGAGCCTTTAGATTTACGCAGTTTAAGTATAGGTAAGTAAAAATTATGATCTGTGTAGCCCTGGCTCTTGTACTAGGAGTTCCTGTATCAATAAATAGTACTTCCCCTCTTCTATCTACAGTAACTGTGTAAGTCAGTATACCTCCGTCTACTTTTTTAGGTAATCGTATAGATTTATTCCCTTTATGTCGAGTCCCGTTATGTCGAGCCTGGAAGTCTATTGTTCTCCAAAGTATTGATATTTTACGCTTTCTATTACCTTTATGTCGAGTTTGGTGAACAGGTACAGTCGACGACAGGTACAGGTACGACTGATGGTACTGTGATTTTCTGCAAGGTTTGCGAAAAGCGAATACCTTCATCAAAAAAATACCAAAGCGATCAAAAAACTATACTACTAAACTATACTAATAAACGTAAATTCTAATTTTAAATGTTTTGATTGTGCATATTTTACCCTTTTTTAGTGCATATTTGCATGCATATTTTGTCATTTTGAAAGTGCATATAATCCGATGTCTAATCATCACGTATATAAATAATTCTGCTAAAAATAACTTTCTTAATCTAAATAAATCACAGTATAATCATCACTATTGTTGCAAATGTTAAAAAGCTTAGTTTTACAGTAAAAAAATATTCTTCTTATAAAAGTAACTTTCTTAATCTAAATAAATCAAAGTATAATCATCACTATTGTTGCAAATGTTAAACAGCATAGTTTTACAGTAAAAAATAGTTCTTCTTGTAAAAGTAACTTTCTTAAGGGCGGGTAGGAAGCAAAATTGCCTGTCTTCAATTTGATGTTTCATGAAATTGATAAGACTTAGGTGTAAAATAAAAATAGTATGAGTAACTACATGATATTTCCAAACTTTTTGTGGAACAGAAACACAAAATATTAAAATTTTCTCGATAAAAAAATATCACGAAGTTACCTCTAATTTTCACGTATTTTCGATTTGTACTTAAAATGCTAATGCCTATTATGATAAAAATTAGATGATTATATGTATTAAAACAAGGCAAAAAAAATTGTGTAGGCTTTTTTTTTTATTCCTTTTATTTTTGGTTTTATTACGAATCAAAGCTTGTAGGACTTACGACGTTCTTAGTTCGTGGAATAAGCCATCTTCCGTCGCACATTACGGGAACTTCAAGCATATTTTTGTTTCACAAATCAGTCGGCGTCGCTCTGTTGAGACGAGAGGACTACGCTCAAATTTTTAGCTGCGCTGAGATATTATTTATTTTCGTAAATAATATTTTCGTAATTTATCACATTCCACAAAAGAAAATGAGACATAGAAAACATGAAAAAAACACTAAAACCACTTCCAAAACGAATATTACAAGTGTTATTGATTGATAAATAAATAAATACCGAGTCTAAATAAACATATAAAATTCAATGTTGATATTTGAAAACTCAAGATGACATACATTTTATTTGACAGATTTTTGACTGGTATAGATGGGTATAGTAGCACGGAGTATAGAAAGAAGTAGGTAAAACTAGCGCCATTGCTCTGTATTGCGGTGAATTCTCTTGCGGAGAAAATTTACAACATAGCCAACGAGCCCATTCCACGTTCATTTGAAAGTTCGCACTGGAGATTAAATCTTATTGCGATATACTCAGGATCCAAATTCGTTTACTCCCACTATTTTTGACAAACTTCTTGTAAGGTGACCCTTAGACGAACAATTGGAGCGACTGACCGCCCCTAAATAAAACTTGTTTAGAATAATACCTTTATTCTTCGGTTATTGGTAAAACGAACGAACGAACTCGAACAGATTCCGTATGGCTCCGGATTTTTAATTTGTCTGTCCGTGATGTCTTCTTTATATCTCTTTAGTTGACTTTTTTGTCGTAGTTGGGTTTTAGTTTTTATCTGACTACGGCGAAGCAAAAAGGAGGGTTATAATTTTGACCGGTTTCTATGTATTTATCTATGTTTGTTCCCACATATTATCTTCTAAAAGACTCATCACAATTTGACAAAACAGGTATCGTTGGAAGCTTCTTGATCGTCCGCTGGTCATAGACTATATGAAAACACATTAAATTGAAAATGGCGCCCGCTAGGTGACATATCATGAACAACAAAAAATATTTATTAATCATACCATGTTGGGTATCAAATGAAAGGTTTTAATTAGCACATTTCAAAATTATATATTATAACCCCAAAAAAAACCGCGACAATCAAGACGTATATTGCCATATGTTTATGTTAACGTGTGGGATGATAACTGCCGCTTCACGCGCCGCCGCACCGTAAACAGAAAAAACGTCAGACGCGCCGCGTGACGCCACACTGCACGCGACGCGCCACGCCCCGCGTCTCCGTAAATGAGGCCTAAAGTTATAATGCAACTTGGCATGTTTTCAAAGCTACAATTTCAACAGTTACAAAGAGGGACCATACTAAACTTTCTACTAAGGGACTAGTTATAACAAGCGCCCGAGACGCGCATTTTGTACGCTGCGTTTCGGGCGCTCAATAAAATTGTATGAATTCCTATGTAGCAAATTATATCAAGCGCTGCAGTCTAAGCGAGCGCCCATGCCGGGCGCCGTTAGGCCTGCACATGTCGCAACTTGCCACTCTCAACTTGCATCTCCGTTGTGCGATTTACAAATAAGACTGGGAGAAGGTATGCCGCGGGCATTGCTGCTACGTGCGCCGCCGTGATGAAACGCCGCGTGTGACGCGGCTATGCAATTCGCGGGCTCCGCCGCAAAAAACGCTCCATTTCAAACAAACGCGTGTAAAATCGCGTCTCCGTAAACGCACTCATACAACGCCATATGTTTGAATTCAGTGCGAGCCGCGCCGCCCAAAGCCACGCGCGACTCCTCGCGTCTCCGTAAATGAAGCCTAACCGTGCCCTTGACGCTTGGACGCGAGTTCCTTTTTCACTATTTTTCCTTGTCATTTTCTCCGCATTAGTAATAAACTTAAAAGAAACACGGTTCAAAAGTTACAACAAAATGTGGAAATCTTGTTGCGTTTGACGAGCGTCCAAAACGCGCCGGGCGCGCGCCCAAAACACAGCGCCGGTACAGAGCGCGTACCTCGGGCCCTTGTTATAATTAGTCCCTTTGGTACTTTGGCACCCGTTTACATAGATGAATAGATGTCAATTCTTTTAGTGGTGAAGCCGATAATCCTACATTTATTTATTTTGTACAGAACTCGGCCTCTTTTTCACATGTTTCAAATGTTTTCGAAGGGGATTGTTCGCGTTTGGCGCAGGAAAGGTTTTCATGACACATGCCATATTCGTTGCACAATACAGTGCAAAATTCATTATACGAATATTATTTTTTACTTGGGTATCACTTTGCACGATCCTCCAAAGAGAGAAATCCACGATATAGCATTATATTTATTACTTGGTAACACAGTTTTCCACAAAGACGTCATTAGGTACAAATTGTACAAGGTCCTAAATAAAATTTGGTAACATTTAAATTTGAACTTTTTCACGTCAACATTGAGTTTCTAGTTCCAAAACATGAACATGATCTATAGTTCTGAATTCAAGCTTAGCGTATCGTATAAGCAAAATAAACTACAGAAGATTGAAATTCGAATTCTATAAACGCCAGACGAAAAGTTTCTGCTGGCGGGAAGGCATTGTGTTTTGTTTTCGTCGTGTTTAATGAGAGGGGTAGGTAAGGGTTGCGCGGGTGAAATATGATTTTTTGCTGTCAAACTACTCCCCCTTAATCTAAATAAATCACAGTATAATCATCACTATTGTTGCAAATCTTAAACAGCATAGTGTTACAGTTAAAAATAATTCTTCTTGTAAAAGTAACTTTCTTAATCTAAATAAATCACAGTATAATCATCACTATTAGTGAAAATGTAAAAAAAAAGATATAGCTTTATAACAAGTAAATAACTCTTTTAAATTAGCGATATTGATTTACTTAATGTTTTTATAGATAGGTACTTTTTCATAATGCACATAATTTCGAATACTAAAAAATATACACTGATATTATTACATACTTTGATAGTTAATAAAAAATATAATAGTAGGTACATAGTACTGTATGGTTAAAGTTATTAGTTGTTTTTAAATTCTTTTTTGTGTAAAAATTGATTCTAAATTATGTGCATGTATACATTTAATTGGATGTGACTGTACTTCTAAAATATGATATTATTACACTCGACTTATGTCGAGTGTAATAATATCATATTTTAGAAGTGCACGCTTTTATTACCTTTATAGGTAATAAAAGCGTGGTAAATAAACTCGACATAAAGGGAATAGAAACGGGACAGAAAACTAAGCTCGACATAGGGGTAATAGAAGCGAGACAAGGTTTTCGGCTCGACATAACGGGACTCGACATAAAGGGAATAAATCTCGTATATGGCGGTTATGTTATTCTGAAAATTAACTCAACCATGTAACTAATTCCAGGCTATCCAAAGGCTGCCATCTTTGCTGCGTTGTCTAGCTGAAGCAGAGAACGCCACGGTTCATTCATCAATCACTGAACCGATATCGGAGTTGAATGAAGACCTGGGCAAGTTCCTGCAGATGATTGAAACTACGGTCGATATGGAGGCCGTTGACAGAGGTAACATTACTTCCCACTTAAACCAACATTATTAAATTTTCTTACAGGATCTACAAAAACATAAACCTATCCCGTCCCTGTAAATTTAGTGCAAGCTTAAACTTTTGAGCCAGTTATTGTATTTTGAACTTTATTCCGACAACAGTAAAGTTTGGACTACAAAAGCTCACTTTTTTACCGAGTCTAACTTGTCATATTTAGTAAAGCCTAGACTAAAGCTAAAAATCGTTTTGTAATGAGATGGGATAGATTTATTGTTATGTAGATCCTTTAGAAAATTTAATGATGTTGGTATAATTAGTACATAGGTTCATGGAATGAGCGTTTACAGAAACTTGGGTATCAGTCATACGAAAAAAATGGTAAATGTAATAGCACTGAGATGGTCACTGTAAACAAGAAACATGATTGGGCCAAGAATTGAGCCCTGTAGAACACTTATTAGTAATAAAAGATAAAAAAAAACGGAACGAAACGACGGAAAAAGTCCGCCGCAAACTGCAAAGTTTTCGAAAAAGTTGTGTGTCTCATAGCATAATTATTTTCGTACCTTCGGATTTTACAAAACACGAAAAGGTGGCAAGGACAGACTGGATAATATTTAATTAATTTCAGGTGATTTCCTTGTAAAGCCATCCTTCGATGAACAACTTCAGAGCTTAGGAGAGCAATTGGAACAAATGCAGTCATCAGCCGAAAGGGAACTTAACAAAGCTGCCAGGGACCTCGGACTTGATGCCGGCAAGACTATCAAACTAGACAGCAATCCTCAGAATGGATTCTTTTTTAGGTAGGAACTGTTTTTTACTTTTTGTTGGTAGTATGTGTGTAGTATGTTTTTCTTAATTGACGTCTGGTAGCAAGATCACAACCGATTTATGTTAAATACGTAATGAAGTTTCACGTTTTTTTTGTTCCGTTTCGATTCTTTAGAGGTGGTCTCCTGCAGAAATTGTCTGAAGACGAGTCTAGCCTAAATAGCTGAATTTGTTGCATAATGAACAAGTATATTCAACTCTTCTATCAGACCTTGAATATGGCCTCACTAAAATAAATTATATAACAGTACATACATACCATTTACAGAGTTACGTTAAAAGAGGAGCAAACACTGCGTGGAAACAAAAAATATACCATAATCGATGCGGTGAAGGGAGGCGTTAGATTTAAAACTAAAGCCTTGGAGAATATCACCGAAGAATATACTTCTATCAAGTCGACGTATGAGAAGGAACAAGATAAAGTGGTCGCTGAAATAGTCGGCATAGCAGGTGAGAACAATTTAATTCTTTATTTTATTTCTTAACTACGTTTATATTGAATGGTGAAATAATCGTCAACAATTACTTTTATCAGCCTATTTCAATGTACCATCGCGGACGGTTGATCACATCGCCCTTATGAACGGTAGCAATATGGTTGAAAACTAGTCAACCGTGATCGTCTGCGATGGTGCTTCTGTCTCTAACCCAATTCCATAAAGGAAAGGTCAACATGTTGAATAAATAAAGCAGCTCCGCTCAGCTGACAAACTGGATCCGAAAAAATATTGGCCATAATTTTTTTTTAATGTGGATTGTAGAATCTGTTGTTTTACATAACTGCTAGCTTTTATAAAACAACTCAGTTATGTAAAACAGCTGAACGACGTTTAGCGATGTTTCATAATACTGAACTAACACGCAGATATGCATTTGCCTATGTCCAGCAATAGTCGGCATTCGGCTGAAATGATGATGAAGCCTCGCCTCTCATGCACAAGGTTGTGGGTTTTAATCCGGGCAACTTTTAATGTGACTTTTTCGATTCATCCGTACTTTCTGAGATTAGCTTGGACATTACTGATATTGGTAAAAGAAAACATGGTGAGGAAACCTGGACTATATATATCTGAAATCGATCATTCGATCAATGTTCGTGCCTACTCTGTATGAGACTTTTACGAAGAGACTATAATATGCTGGTATTATATCAATCCTCTCTTACATGTTTCAGCTGGATATTCTGAATGCCTATTCTGTTTATCACACATCCTGTCCCGTTTGGATGTGCTAGTATCGTTCGCGGTGGTCGCAGCAAGTGCTCCGGCGTTGTACGTGCGTCCTGTACTCACGGAGGAACTCGACGAACTGGTGTTTGAGGAGTTGAGACATCCCTGTCTAGAGGTCGCAGAAGGCGTGTCTTATATACCGAATGATGTGGTTTTTAAAAGAGGTATGTATTTTACAGGATTAACAAGCATAAGGCGCGGGACATACACATGAGGCGAGGCGCGGGAGAGGTGACGGTGCGGCGCGGGCGTTGAGCCGCCTCTTTCATATTTCGCCCACGCCCCGCCGCCTGTGTATGTTCCACGTTTCGTCGCTCCTATACAGTATGTAACAAAAACCCTGTCGGATCCTTAAGGGTATTATTTGGTATAGTATTGTGTGCCCATATACGTAACCATTTCATGGTTTTGAGATTATTATTTTTCCCCAATGAAAATAATTAATTTAAAAAAATAAAAATAAACTTATCAAAGGCAACACTTATCCTCGATAAAGTTCATGTGTGTGTGTATTTGTTTTCATGTGTTCATGTTCTACAATTTGAAGCCGCCCGAGCGGGACGGTTTTTATGATTCTTTGACATGAGCCGCCCGCCTGCATTGTCGCTTGCCGCCAAACAAACTTATAGCTAAATAAACCTACGTTATGCCTACGCGTTGTTATCAGCTGATTTGAGCTGATATCGTTTAGGCATAGTGAACTTGACTTCAATTTCTGTTCATCAAGAAACAATTAATTGAAATAAATGTAGCCCAGAAAAGGGCTTTTTAAAAATGTGCTTTTGGCACAGAAATGAAAACAGACACAAGTGAGCTAAGAAAAAGGTACTTACCGAATTTTGGTATTAGTTTATTAAAACAGTAACTTGTTGTTGTTGGATACCTCGGCGATCATGCTCCACATGTCTACACTGATACACATTCGACACCTTTTTATTAAATTGTCACGAACTCTTTGCAGCGCACTTGTGTCTGATTTAATTAAATTGAAAGCTGCTACAATCCGAGCTCTTACTTCGATTTCCGAATCACACTCTTTTTTAAAAACCATTTGTTTGACATGACCCCATAAATAGAAGTCCAGAGGCGTAAGATCGGGAGACCGTGCTGGCCACGAAACTGGTCCCCCCCGGCCAATCCATTGCCTCGGGAACTGAGCATTAAATACTCGCGCACCGCACGCGAGAAATGTGGAGGCGCGCCGTCATGTTGAAACCACATTGAGCGATGGAAATTGAGGTCTATTAAAGGATCCAACTCTTCACTCAGCTCTTCACTCAAGAAAGACAGGTAGTTTGAACCATTCATTGTGGGCCTCAAAAAGTATGGACCAATAATCTGGTCTCCGACGATACCAGCCCACACGTTAACACGCCAACGATGTTGGAAATTACTCGGTTTCATAGCTAGCGGGTTTTCGAGCGCCCACACGTGTTCGTTGTGGCAGTTGAATACACCTGTTCTTACAAACGAGCATTCATCGGAGAAAAGCACGCGATTCAAGAAACCTTCATGTTCTTCGACTTTTCTTAAGATCCAATTACAAAATTCCATTCTTGGTTCGTAATCAGTGGGAAGAAGGGATTGAACCCGCCGGTAGTGATAAGGGTGCTGACCATCTCCCTTCAGCACTCTCCAAACCAGCATGTGATTAGTGTCTAGTTGTCGAGCAACAGAGCGTGTGCTTTGCGTGGCGTCCGCCGCAAACATATCCAAAACTTGTTCCTCGATATCCAGGTTGCGCTCTCGTGGTCTTCCAGCATCAGCGCGCTGTGTCTCGTGGCCATGAGCACTGCCTGTGGTGAACACACGGTTATGTAGACGTTGGAACGCACGCTCCGACGGTACTGGCACACCTGGCCTGTGAAAACGCACCTCATAATCTCTACGCGCAGCTGCATAATTACAATCGGCCTTGCCTAAGCACATTAACATATTAAAATATTCCCGATTGGAATATGACATTACGGACGTCCGATCGAAAGGAATCTTCACGAAAGACTAACTAGCAACAAGCGTACAGACACGCGCCGCATCGCACGGTAGGCAACCAGTCGGCTACATCAGACAAGTCGGCGACTCGCTAGAGAGCACCGACAGCGCGCCCAGTGTAGGGCGGTATCCTTTGAAATAAAAATAGGTAAAATAAAAAGATTTCCCCGGTGAGTGGACTGTTGTCAATTTATGAAAATTTGCCGTATTTAGTGTGAATGTCGCATGGTTTATAAAAATAAAATAATCATTATCTTTTGATTTTTATGAGTTACATTTTTAAATATATTTTTTATAGTACGTATGTTAACCCAGGAATACGCCTTTAATGGATCGGACAGGGTTTTTGTTACATACTGTATATTGTGTATGTAATATGAAAGGAGCGTGCGCAGCGCGCGGCCACACTCGTGCCGCACCGTCGCCACTTCCGCGACACTCGCCTCTTGTATTATGTCCCGCGCCAAAACCTTTGGATTTATGGTCTGAATTAAGTCATTTTTATTATTATAACTGAACAGCCCAAACAACGTGACCATAACAAATACGTGTCATTAAAAACGTTGCTTTTACAGCGTTGCGTTTTTTTTTTATTTTCAGTTCAAATGTGGACGCTTTAGAAATGTCTAAAGCTAGCTTCCAACGACATGTCATAACACGTTCCCGTCACTTGTTAGTGCTCGAGTCTACACTCAAGTGCTGAGTATTTGAAGTTATTGACTCCGGGCGTATCGGATATGATACACGAACTTCTCACGGCGCGTACAACTGTACTACAGTAAGTTGTACGCACCGTGAGAAGCTCGAAGAAACTTTGTATACTTACTGTGCAGGGACGATTTGGCGCGTGGCCAAAACCGGAACTATCGTCATTATCTTGTTTTTGAAGTGAAAGCTTCTTTAGGCGCGTTGAGCGATTTTTGGTAGGGGATAAACTGATGGATTCGCGTCACCGACGTGCTCGCGCCTTCGTGCGGTATAGGCCCGCTTATAGAAACGCATCTAGACAGTAATGACGAATGGGCGGCGGGGCGCCGTGAGCGTTGACGAATCAGCGGATTGCACTGTCTCCTGGTCTCGTCGCGCACATACCTTGGTCAAACTATAGCAGTAAGTTTGAAGGTTGAGAGTTCGTGCTCTTGAGAATTTTATAGTGTTATTGTGTTAAATCAACAATAAGTGGATCAATATTCATTTATAAGTACACACCCCATCATGTTTTGATTAATAAATAAACTATTTGTAATTATCAGTGATCGGAATAGGTAGAGCTAATGTACCATGGAGCAGTAATTGAAGTGTCGCGGTGGCAACACTGGCGGCAGGTTGTGAAAAAACGACCTCGTAGTTAAATATTTTAGAATATTAAATAATTGTGTTTATTTTGTGTTAAATCTATTGTTTTTATTAGAATCTAAGTATAAAGTGTTTCACGCAGTGTTTGTAACGTGTTTTTGTCGTGATTATTCATAATAATCGTTATTCCGAAAAATCATCTACCGGCTGTCAACGTTTGGATTGCGGATTTGAATTCTTCGAACCCGGGGAGTATTTTGTTTTATACTTATCATTATTGTAGTCATATTCACACACTATACATCACCTGTAAGACAACAGAGATCCATGAAATCCTCAATATCCAGATGATCAACGAGGACATAAGTACGCATGGCGACAACTACAAAACGCGACTGCTAAAGCATCCGAATAAGCTAGCGGGGCAGCTTACTATCCCAGAAAGCATCCGCCGATTAAAAAAGCGGAGGGACGTTTTCGATCAGAACAGTCAGTGCGAAGAATGACTACGAATAGATAGGGCAGACTCCACTGGGAGTAGCGCCCCACACGCCAACAGAATCAACACATCTGCTCATAGTCTAAAAGACTGATCGCAAGATTAAACAACAAAAAAAAAACACTGCTCGGAGTGTTGAGCTACGTCCGGTACACACGGGCACCGTTTATGTCTCCTTTTGCTTGACAAATTGTGGAAGCAAAATCGATGACGAAAACACTTGCCACAGACATATAACATACACTTCAAACTTTACTGCACACATTATTTATTCCCTAAATTGCTATAGAGTACTTACTATTATAACCAAGTGTATTGTCAAAATCTTGAAATATTATTATGTACAGTCACGGACTTTAATTGATGAGCCACCTTCAAACTTTTCAATTTTGCAGTTTCATACATTCACGAGATTACGCGATTAAACACGAACTCAAATCGCACGCTCGTAAACAAGATGACAAATAAATTACTTTTAATCGGATATATCCATAGAGGTTGACTTTATTAGTTAACCTCTATGGATATTTCCAATTAAAAGTAATTTATTTGTCATCTTGTTTACTTTCATACATTCACGAGATTACACGATTAAACACGAACTCAAATCGCAAGCTCGTAAACAAGATGACAAATAAATTACTTTTAATCGGAAATATCCATAGAGGTTGACTAATAAGTCCTCAATGATAAAAATAAATACAATGTTGCATTGAGTTTATCCAATCTATTTGATACCGACCTCCTTTAAATCATAGCTCATTAACTCAATAATTCTGAAAACTTAACTGAAGACAGTGACAGTTGAAATATCGATGTCAGAGAATTTCTCCGTACGCTAACGTTACTATGCAGCAGTAACCTAGCAACAATTGTTTATCGTTGCTAGACCTGCAATTGGTTGACTTTGAGTAGTCACTGCTGTCAAGTTTGTAGTTCTGCTCTCAGGTTAGCCAACCGGTAAAGATATGAAATATAATTTTCTTCTTCTAATACGGAGACATATGACTTTGCGTGTCGGGAACCGAATAAACCCGATTTGCATTACACGGCTAAAATGCGAACAGTACCAGGTGGCTCATCAATTAAAGTCCGTGACTGTACCTCATGTCAACAACAGGTCCTCAATAGGCGGTTGTACCTTGATATTATGTAATAGTTCTTTTAGACATAAGGAAAGGAAGGATATCACTGCTTGCTCTGTTGATTGCTTATGTGAGGTAGCATGTGCAGAGGTTGAGGGCCATACTTTCTTATGTGTTTATAGACCACCAGCCGCGAACTTGTCATCATTTTTAATCATTATGGAAGATATACTAGGTAAGCTTTTTAAAGATAATAAATTCGTTTTTGTTTCTGGTGACCTAAATATTGATCTATTAGTTAATTCACTGGATAAATACTGGCAAGCGTATATCTTTGTTTAAATCATTCAATTTAAAATGTGTTTTTAATGAAGCGACTAGAATAACGGCAACCTCAGCTTCATGCGTTGACAATGTATTTACAAATTGTGAAATAAAAGACTCATCTTTAATTAGTGGCGTCAGGTCTGACCATACTGGTCAACTAGTATCATTTGACTTACATAAAAAATTACACCTAGAAAAATCCATTAAGTTAAGACCACTCACTATTAATCTCCTTAGCAATCTTTCAACTGCTTGTTTTTTATTCACAAGACCCCAATATAAACTATGGTACATTATTTTGTACAGTATGCCAAGAATTCAATAGAGCATGTCCTGTAAAAAATGTAACAATACTTGCCACTGCTGGCATTAGAAAAAGCAGAGATATTTTATTTAGATTCTTTTCTACCTTGTGAATGTGAGAACGTTGTAGGCTTAGTGGATTGTAGACTTTTTTTTTACCTGAAACTTTTTGAAAGGCCTACACCGTCCTCCCATAACTATTAACACTGTAATTCAAAAATATTGTTAAAGCCAATTATCTTTTAAAAGAGTAACCATGGAGTTTCTTGCCGGCTCTTCTCCATAGGAAACGGCCAATTGGAACCATGCACCTAGCTTCTGACGTTTCATAAGTGCCCATGTAGGCTTATGTGAAATAAAATATTTTGATTTTGATTTTTGACCTAAAGTTCAGAGAACAGAGACAAAAAAAGTGGAGACTTCCTTACGACTACAATATTTTTTCGGGACTAATGTCGGGATTTCGGGACATGACTTAAGTAAATTATTTAATATAAATGCTAAAGTAAAATTAGATGTCATGAACTTAAATTCAAACCAACACCTCGACTTCAGTTGCAAAACAGTACTGTATCTTTTTTATTTTCTTTTGCTTATATCTCGAAAATGGTATGTCCTATCGCAAATATAATGAAAATTTCGACCCCCTTTATGAGACCCATAAACCCCTTTTTTTTGTGGGTGGGAAATCATCCAATGACTTCTCCAGCTCTGGGCGGAGCGGAAGGGCATGTCAGACTTTTACTGACTAAAACCCACCCGTGTTCCTTCAGTTGCCTGTTGCCAAGGTCCCGGTATCCCTTTCGGACTAACCCGCAACCCTGGCAGGGACCCATAAACCCCTAATACTTAACATGGAGGTTTTTTTTTTTCATTTATTCATACAAAAATTTAAAAAATTCTTATAAAACACGTCGACGCGGCAACACAAGCGAGCCTCCGGCTCGAAAAAAAATTACAGGGTAGGGCAAACAAATATGTACTAAGTGGAGTCGCGATTGTCGAATTCAATTTTAGTTGTGTCAAAATAGTTTTTAAATTTAGAGATTTAGTTTGGCAGAATAGCTTTAAGATTCTCTTAGTAGTAAGGAATTTTAGTGGTAGTTTTGTTAGTTTAGTTCGGTGTAAATACAAGAGAATCGGCACCAGTGGCTGAATTTTACATGACGTTTAAGATATTCTAAACATTAAAGTATTCTTGATTAATTTTCCAAATTTAAATAATTTTATTCAACAATTTATGGAATGGGACATTAGTCCCGAAAAAATATTTTGTCGTAAGGCGTCTCCACTTTATTTCTGTTCTTTTTCGAACTGTAGGTAGATTAGCTCTATCTATTCCGATCACTGGTAATTATTGCTCGGATTGCTTATAGATGTAAAAACTTCTAGCAGTGTACTACCACCGCCCCTCAGTCAATATCTTTCAGGCGCCAAAAATTCTTGGAAGTATTATAGCTCCTACCTAAGTAACTTCTTGATTTCTGTCACATCAACGTTCCAGATTCAAGCGTGCTGCACATAGTGACAGGCGCCAACATGGGCGGCAAGTCGACATGGATGCGCTCGTGCGGCGCCGCGTGCGTGCTGGCGCAGGCGGGCTGCGCCGTGCCGGCCCGCGCCGCGCGCCTGCCGCGCCTGCGCGCGCTGGCCGCGCGGGTGGGCGCCGCCGACGCCGAGCGCGCGGGACACAGCACCTTCATGCGCGAGATGCTCGACACCGCCGCCATACTGCGGGTATTTTTAATCGTAAAATATTATTTAAGTTCAAAGAGGATGGCGGGGCCTCAACGAGCCCCGGTTATCTCGCCTTCCTCCCCCCCCCCCCCCCTCTCCACATAGAACTTAAACATAACTGGCGAAATGTGGGTGCACACCTCTGGATAACCCTCCGGGGATACAGGCGTGATGTTATGTTATGTTATTTTGTAAATCTGTAACATAAACTGTTATTCATTTCAGACGGCGACACCCGACTCACTAGTACTTATCGACGAGTTAGGTCGGGGCACTTCAACATATGAGGGTTGCGGGATAGCATGGGCTATTGCAGAGTAAGTATTACACTATTATATAAACTTATAGGCCAAAGCAAGACTCATTCGACAAATGTTTCGTGTGAGCATCTATTTCGAAAACTTGAACTATACTTAGAACCTTGTCATATTATAATATTATGTAATCGTCAAAAATGTGACATGACAACGTTGTTCGTTTAATGTGAATATAATATAAGTAAAAATCTTTTTAAAAACAAGCTTTTAATTAACTAAAAAGTACTAAATAAAACTGTCGTAAACATAGAACTTTAATATTTTCTTAAAACCTTGAGGCTTATCTTCAAGTTTAGTGTAAGAAGGACATTTACGCCTCAAGCTTTTAAGAAAATATTAAAGTTCTATGTTTACGACAGTTTTATTTAGTACTTTTTAGTTAATTAAAAGCTTGTTTTTAAAAAGATTTTTACTTATATTTTATTTTCTACTTTTTAGCATTAGGATTTGTTTAAATATCTGTTCTATCACCTTCACAAATCCAACGAATTAGGTTTTCCCATGGCCACTTTCCGGCTCCATCATCAGGCCCTGAACACCTAGTGTCAAAGCGCTTGTTAATATATGACCAATGAGTCCAAACACGATGGTGCTGTCTTGTTTGATTGAGGTTTTCCCATGGCCACCTTCTGGCTCCATCATCAGACCCTGAACACCACTTAGTGTTAAAGCACTTGTCAATACATAACCAATGAGTCCAAACACGATGGTGCTATCTTGTTTGATTGAGGTTTTCCCATGGCCACCTTCTGGCTCCATCACCAGGCCCTCAACACCACCTAGTGTCAAAGCACTTGTCAATTCATAACCAACGAGTCCAAACACGATGGTTTTATCTTGCTTGATTGAGGAGTTCCCATGGCCACCTTCCGGCTCCATCATCAGACACTGAACACTACCTGGTGTCAAGGCACTTGTTAATACATGACCAATGAGTCCAAACACGATGGTGCTATCTTGTTTGATTGAGGTTTTCCCATGGCCACCTTCCGGCTCCATCATCAGACCCTGAACACCACCTAGTGTCAAACCATTTGTTAATAAAATGACCATTGAGTCCAAACACGATGGTGCTATCTTGTTTGATTGAGGAGTTCCTATGGCCAACTTCCGGCTCCATCATCAGACCAGCAACCTGGTATCATTTTTTCAAAATGTCTCGGTAGTTGTATAAGTATGCCGAGTTACAGCACAATCAGGTGCCAGGAAGTGCTGGAAAAATGGATGACAATTGGAGTGACTAGAAACACATATGGCCACCTTCCGGCTCCATCATCAGACCTTGAACACCACCCAGTGTCAAAGTACTTGTTAATACGTAACCAATGAGTCCAAACACGATGTTGTTTCCTTGTTTGATTTAGGAGTTCTTATGCCCAACTTCCGGCTCCATCATCAGACCAGCTCCATGGCATTATTTTTTCAAAATGTCTCGGTAATTGAATAAATATGCCAAGTTTCAGCTCAATCGGAAACTAGGAAGTGCTTGAAAAATTGATGACAAAAGGAGTAACCGGAAACACATACGAACAGAGCAAGCTAATATAAAGCTTGTAAAAAGTCCAAAAGTAATCAAAGTTTTCGTATGATGATCGTACAATCGAGGTTTCGCCCGGACAGTACAGATGACGCGAAGCATAACTTGGGTATCTGTTGATAGAACAGACATTTAAAACAAATCCTTATCTAAAAAGTACAAAGTAAAATATAAGTGAGAATCTTTTTAAAACCAAGCTTTAAATTAACTAAAAAGTACTAAATAAAACTTACGTAAACATAGAACTGTAATATTTTCTTAAAACCTTGAGGCTTATTTTCAAGTTCAGTGTGAGAAGGGACATTTACCCCTCAAGCTTTCTCCCATTGTCATCGTTTTCATTTAATTTGTACTGGACGACACCTGGGAACCTTCTGGCTTCTGGTAATAACTTTCCTTTAAATACCCCAAAACTTCACTAGTTGCATGCACCCATAAGAACAATGTTTTGCGTTTCTCAGCAATCATTTTTGTTCAGTTACTTAGTTTGATGTAGAGAATGCGTACATACCAGCTATGTGAGGGTCTTTTTACACTCTGTAAAAATGCCTGCCTTCCACGTTTCACACCACTCCATTTATACATTTACAGGGAACTAGCAACAAAGAGTAAATGTTTCTGCCTGTTCGCGACTCACTACCAAGAACTGACTCGTCTGGCGAGTGCCCACCCGGGCGTCATCGTCAACTCGCACGCAGAGGCATCTGTCGTCAACGGGCAACTATTGCTGTTGCACCGTATTGCGCCAGGGCCCGCACTGCATTCTCTAGGACTGCACGTTGCTAAGCTGGCAGATCTACCTGAATCTATTATTGAGGTGAGGAACTTGCCCAGTCACATCCAAAATATAATCGTCACCTTAAGGGCTATTTTTGCAAACTTTACTTCCTTCGTTTGTATGTTTCCAGTTATTCTCTTTTTTTGTCTGCTCGGTGCACTATAGAATTTGCTTTACCGATTCAGCATTATATAATGCGTCGTAATGTCATTACCACAGAATAACTTTCAGCCATCTTCTTTACATGCCAGACCGAACTTAACCGGTCACGCGTAGAATTAGAATATATAGAATTCATATTCTAAAATTGACAGGAAATCTTTTTGCATTGGAGAGCCCAATTCTTGAGGAAGGTTATAGGATAAAAAACATAACGATACAAACCTTAGGAGCAGAGCAAAAAGAAAAAAGTCAGAAAGAACGCTACGAAAACGAAGAAAGCGCGGGTGGGCGATGCGATGCGACGCGGTGGGTCGGGGGCCGAAATTTCACGCGGACATTGTCGCGGGCAGAAGCTAGTAGGTATTTAATTAAATGCCCAGGCCGTAAAAGGGTTTTAAATTGATGTCGACTCGACATTAGTCAAAGTTCTATGATATTTTGAGTTATGTTATCAAGCAATTAATTTTTTTTTTTTTGCAATAGTCTGCTCAACGCCGCAAGCTTCAAAAATTTGAACAGTTTTCAAATTTTTGAAGCTACGGCGTTGAGAACGAAGCTATTATAAAAGATTCGACTGTACTTACTATTGTATACTGCTCAACTCCCTCTCCCGCCTGACCTCAACTCAGCCTATCACAGCCCAAAGCTGGACATGTGCCTCCCCCAAGTTGTGCCACATCAACCAGTTCTCCGCCTTCCTTGCTTGCTACAGCGCAACGCAATTGCCGAATAAGCTTGGATTGCTTGCTCGCTTTCTTGATTGTTCTTTGATCTCTTTCTTGTTTTTTTGCTTGCATGCGTGCCTGTATGCTTGTTTGTTTACCGAAACCAAATCAGCCTGTAGTTTAGCTTGTAGTAGCCTTCCTGGTAACTCCCTGGTATGATCTGAAGTTGTTCAGTCATAACTTATAAAATTTGTTCTCTATCCTGAATAAATCTAATATTTTAGTGTCATTACTGTACACTTCTGCCTACTCCTTTGGAAACTACATCCGTGATATTACGTTATCTTATAATAGTCTTCCTTTAGTGTTTTTTGGGTAGTCTCATATAAATGTTGAATTTTATTTTTGTGATAATTTTCAGTACGCCGAATCTCAACAAGCACAGCTAGAAATCAACTTGTTCGACGTGGAGGCAGCTGTTAAAACACAGGAAACGACAGAGGGTCACAAATTAATCGCAGATTTCTTGCGAAAATGCAAACTAATACATGAGGGTACAGCATCAGATGATACTATGATGAAGGAAATAACGAAGCTAAAGCAAGAATTGTTACAATCTAATAATAAGTATGTAGAATCTCTTATGGCCTGAGCCCTCTATTCCTTTCATATCCAATGAACGTTTTTCTAATTTTTTAATTTGCATTTTATTGATATATTTACCCAGTCCGTATCTCAAAATAGTTACGCCGGTCTTTTGCCGCCGTTTTGTGTTGACTCAACACAAAGCGGCGGCAAAAGGCAATTGGAATTTGTCAGTACCAGGCCAGAGTCTGGATTTGTGTCCAGGCAATAGGCTCGCCCCCTAGTATACGGGTCTGAAACATAACTGGGGAAAATGTCGGCGTACTATAGGTACCAACACCTCTGCTTCCTTTGGGGTAATCCCCAAAGGAAGCAGAGGCGTCATATTATGTTAAGTATATTTATTATTGTTTCTTTTTTAATATAAATCATAGGTGAATACTGTCGGAGGTCAATGGGGCCTTCTTCACTGCCAGGCTTTCGCTGCAAGCGGGCTCAAATCTTTTCT
Organism: Lithophane semibrunnea; assembly: GCA_947363905.1. Classification (NCBI taxonomy): domain Eukaryota; kingdom Metazoa; phylum Arthropoda; class Insecta; order Lepidoptera; family Noctuidae; genus Lithophane; species Lithophane semibrunnea. Next base: position 9,173,135 of record OX376197.1, on the reverse strand, counting down.
CGTATAAACGTTATATTTCACAGAAGTAGAAACGAACGAGATGTTGAAATGGAACTCGTTCCGCTCAAGCGGAGCGGAAGCTGAGCGGTGTCCACACCGCCACACGGACTGCGTTTGACTAAAAATCAAATAGCGGCTCCTCCAAAATCATATAACTCAGTGCTTACATTTTCGAGCATTGACAGGCTTTTCTGCATACCATCTAACTCGACAATTTCTGTATGAATAGTCAAAATAAAAGCTGGTCTACACAAGCTAGTAAAGTTAGGCTAACCTAACAGTGCAGTGGTCAACTGATCTTTGATTTTGAAATTTTGAAGGAAGACCTACCTACATGGAACTTCTCAACAGTGCGATGGCGACGACAAATGACAAAAGTATTAATTAATTAACGTATGCTTAAGATTGAATAATTGTACAAAAGATCTAAGAATACAGCTAAATAGGTTAGGTTAACCTAACCTGTGTGTAAGTTAGGTTGGGCTAACCTAACCTTTGTGTAAGTTAGGTTAGGCAATGATGGATCTTGGATTTTGAAGGAAGGTACATCGAACTCCTCAATTATGAATACATTCGAAAAATTTAATGTTAGATTTTTGATGCCAAGGTGATGTCAGATATTTTTGATTAGAACGAGGTATCACATTCTTTTGAACTAACTAAACTGAGTAGAGGAATATTTATAACTCTAGGTAGGTCAGATATTTATGCATTCTGAGAGGTGATACATCTTTTTCCGATGCGTTATCATATATTTTGGTTTTGCTTAACTTGTCAGATAGTTATGGAGTTTTTTCGAGGTCTCATATTGTGCTTTTACTTGTATGTTTTTTCTTTCTGCTTATCTAGCCATAGTAATAATTATATACAGTATTTTAAGGAACATTGAGCGTTCCCGTTAATCTCGAACATACTTCGCTCGTCACCACCACCTAGCCACCACCACCCACCACCGATATACATACTTTCCCGCTTCCCGTCTCTGAACCCTATCCAATTTCTTTAAGTCCGGAACTCGATTCTGCTGTTGGCTGCCGTACAGTCACGAGCATAAATATAAAATACTAGCTTCCGCCCGCGGCTTCGCCCGCGTGGTAGGTTGATAAAAGGTAGCCTATGTCCTTCCCCGGGATGCCAATCAAAATCCGTTCAGTGGTTTAGGCGGTAACATACAGACAGACAGAGTTACTTTCGAATTTATAATACATATTAGTATGGATGTTATCTAACGAAGGGCGTTCCCCTTAACCTGCAATATAATAGTGTTTAAACATGCAAAAAAATATTACCATTAAAATATTAAGTTATTTTAATTTTTTTATTGTAAATAATTCACAAAAAATATTAAATTGAAACGGAAAAGAAACGCTGCGCATGCACACTCTTGTCTTTCTACGTTGAAATAAAAGTGTGCGTGTACAGAATGTTTTTTAAGTATCAATTTAATAGTTTTGTGAATTGTTCAAAACAAAAACAATTTTATTTTTTATTTTAATTTTCGTTTTTTTTTTAGCATGTATGGACATTATACTATTGCGGGTTAATTCCATTAAAACAATGTGGTTATATTTAACAATTTTAATTAATAATGAAATTGTAATCACATGAAAAACAATTTTAATGCGACTTTTAAATGAATTTTCTTATCCATTATTTATGTTTAATGTCAAAAACGATATAATTCAGTGGCATGTGTTGTAAGTAATATGAAATATTCATCTGTGAAAATCCACTAATTTAAATATTATACACTATGAAAACAATTTAATGTGTTATTAAATAGACGCCCTAGTGTTTGTCTTTTAATTCCATGTCTCAAAATATAATTCGGAGCTTTGCTTTGAGAAAAACAATTTAAATGCGACTTGTTTGAATCTGCATTGCTTGCTAGTTCACAAAAAAGTCGTTTAGAAAATGCTTTCATTAAATTAATTAAATTCTGAAACTGTCAGTAGGATTTTTTGTTTTGAATTTACATTATTATTAAGAAAATTTACTCTGTTTAACATTTGGTCAGCACAAGAAACAAAACAGAAATTTTCGTTTAGTTTTATGTCAAAATGCAGTACTTTTTTTGGTACTCTGTCTTGTTATTTGTGCTATCAAACATTATAAAATTATTTACACTTTTGTCGGTGGGACAAAACGATAAGCTAGAATATTTACATTAAAATATTTACATTATATATGTCACAACACACAGTTTTGGAAATAATGATAAAACCAAATAGTTGCTTTGTGTTCAAATTGCAATATTATCACTTCTTGCATTTGTATCTAATACTTAATTAATCAGACTAACCTTTTACATAAAACCAAGTTTAGTCTTGTATAAATTGAGTAAACCTCAAAAAACATACCTGATTTAGGTTTACTTTGCGCTTACATATTTGACATTCATATCTTTCCAAAATGTGGACGTTCTGTATATCTTTCAAATAATTTAAAATAATTTTAACATCAAAAAATTATAGTGTTTTATAAATTATTATTTAACGCGGAGTTTTAAAATTGCCCCACCGCTTTTAATTTATTACATCACAAGAGCGGCCCCTGTAAGGCCACGCTTCCACAGTCAGAAATAGTAAAGTAAATTCCCATAATTATCATTATATTGCCAATAACGGTAATAATATCACTTAGCTTTAGTAAGATAGTAAACAATTTTTATGTGGCTCATTTGCACTTATAATTTAACTGATATTAAATTTATTATGCAAATGAGTAATATGAATCTATTTTATTTAAAGCTGTTTATAATATGTGGAAAATAAATAATTGCAATATCACGCCAAAAACGGAATCGTGTACTAAGTAATAAGCGTATCAATCTACTCTTCTTTTCAGAACGTTAACTTGGTATTTTATTTTATGTTTTACTATTAGGTACATTTGTCGTACTTCTGAGGACTCAATCTCAATCAACCGTTAAAGCGTTTTCGTCTTTTGTTACACTAGCGAGTTCCTATCTTATCTACAGTAAGTTCCAATAGGGTTCTCCGCCTGTGGAAACGTGACATAGGAGCTATGGGTTCCAGCGCACAGCTCTGTCGGGCCGTCCCTTAAGACTAGAATCGAGCCTTCGATTCGGCTACTCTTCTCACGAGAAATATAATCGCACTGCATTCTGAAACGGCCTGCGGCACATCGGGCATTTGTCAGCCGCGAGCGCACACTTCGCGCACGCCACCACGTGTCCACACGGCACGAAGCACACATTACGCTCCTCCGCGTAACAGATTTTACACAACTTCGAGTCGTCCTCGGAGTTCTCTGGCGTGTCGATCGGCGTGCTGGGCGGGGTTGAGGTCCGCGTGGGCGCTACTTCGCGCTCCGCTTCAGCCGCGGATACAACACACGCTTCCGTCATCACCTTCTGAACGTACTCCCGACCCTTCACCAGCTGCACGTAGGCGCAGCGATCGAACCAGCGCGCGTGCTGTTCCCACGGCACGTCATCGTTCTCCCAGTCTTTCAGGCCTCCGTCGCAGTAAAAGCATTTCGTTTTATCACCTTGACCAGTATAGAAGAAGCCAGCTTCGGCGAGCTCCTCGGGTTTCTGTTTCATGCATCTTGGCCAGTCTTTGAAGCTGCGCAGACGTGCAGACTCGGAGGCGTAGCGCGGATGCACGGGCCCGGCCATGCGCGGCGGTGAGCTGCTGCTGGAGGCCGCGCGCGCGCCGCACTCGTCGCGCCCGGAGCTGCCCGTGTCGGAGCTGACGCCGCCGCCCAATTTTCGAACGAATGAACACTGTGGCGCCCATCGCTGATGGTCTTTAGCAGGATCGTCGCCTTCGACCCATCTCATAATTTCTACCTTACAGAATGCACAGCGTACTTCGTCTCCACGGCCGAGGTAATAAAATCCATTACGGGCGAGCTCATCTCCGGAAAGGAACGTGACAGGCCATTTTTCAAAACTTTTAATCCGTTCATCTTCTTTGCGCATATCAATTGTGTCCGTTCCGAAGTTAAAGGAGTCGTGGTTGTCGGTCTTATCGATAGAGAACGACGAGTACGACGAAGGTGTTGAGGGTGACGAAGCCGGAGAGCTGGCGTTTGAGTCGTAACTGCTCGGCGGCTGTAACACTAGACCAGCCAGAGGTTTGAGCTTAGCCTCGCGCGGCGCGCTCTTGAATAGCGTCAATGGTGAGGCGGGGCCATTGGATGCCACTGGAAAGAAAGAAAAGTTTTTATTAATTCAAAAGTTGTTAAAGATCAGGCTTATATCTAGAAGTATCAACTAGATATAATATGTACATGTTTACAGTACCGTAAAGTTTCATGTTTATTCTATTTGGCAGTTTGGCAGGTACCATTAACCCCAAAAAATATGGCATGATGCCTTATACATACAGGCAAGACAAGACTAATTATCAGAGCTAAATTAATATCACTTAAACATACAAGATGCAGTCATAATGTAGAAGATGCCCGTGTGCGAGTGTGCGTTTAAAAACAGTTTCACATAACAACAAGTTCGCGGCCGGGGCCGGCCCGGCTGGCTGCGTCATCGACATTCCAATGCCTGCCGCCGCCCCGCAGCCCGCCCTCATTCCGCCCTAAGTGGACTCAGTGCGCATGTACCGAATGACCACAATTGGTTTTCTAACCCTAGTATATCAAAACGTCCAAGGTCCAAAACAGATGATTGGATAAGTATATCGTTATAATATAACGAAAAAGAACATGGTAGCAGATTCCTAATAAATTACCACTATACCTAACTAAGAGCGTGCCTTGGAGCGTACATTTTTAAGTTTCTTCGAGGAGTGAAATTTTATGAAAACTGGTCGATAAAGCACTATTCATAAACAACAACAGCTTTTCCAACTGTCATTGACCGCAATGACCTGTCTCCTGTCTCAGATAAATTTTCATCACGACACCTGAACATTTCAAGCAAAGAAAATACTGTAAAAAAACTTCTGTTTTATCATTTCTAATGAGAAAATTTGTTATTTATCAGTTTTATTCGCACATAGGTTTCAGGGTGATAATCAAATCTTGCTTGGAAGAAAAGAAAGTTCCAGTGTTACCAAAACAATAGGCCTCCATAATAGCTAATGGCCGACAGAACACGGATCGATATTTACCATTTCTACTTTTAGTGTCGACTAAAAGAGGCATTTTGGCGGGGATTGTACACACAGAACTTTTCACGTAACACTGCAAATACACATTGCAAAAAAACTAGACCTTTTGCAAATAATAGTTGTAGAATTAAAATTATAGCGCGATATCGTACGTGTGAGTACGGACATCGTTGGCTGTACGTATACTGTGCCGCCTGGTGGAGATATTGTGCTACAGCGACCACCCCACTGCGCAAGCGTACGCACTTCAAAAGAGGGTTTAAATAGTCGGACTGCAACCCTCCGGGATCAGGAGTATTGTTGTGCACATGGGGTGCGGTGCATTTCGGCAATTCGCCATTGTAAACTGAATACTACACAGCTGTTAGGTACGACGTTCCGTAGACTAGGCAACGTGCTATTAAAATTAAAGGAATGAAAATCTTCAAAAAGTACAGAAAAGCTCTAACTAAATAGGTAATAAGATGTTACCAATACCTAATCATGATTATAGTCACACACAACCACAACCTTTAATTATGTTATGGAGTAATAATAATTATTGATTTACGATAAGCCTTTTGGGTGTTTATTCTCTCGGTAGGTATGCGGAATCTCGACTATATGATAAAGAGCTATGATGATATATTATTGGTACTTACTACGTAGCTACTAATGGATACAATAGGGAGAAGTGCTAAGGGACAGCGAGGGAGAGATTCTAAAAACCGCCCCATCACAAGAAATATCGGGCAGATACAGTAGAAAACCGCAAGACCTTGTTTAAGTAGGTACTTAACGAGTCTTAGTTTAAAAGGAAGGTTGCGTTAGTATTTTGTTGGTTACCCCCCAAATTATTTTTCCTCTATAAAACGCGATATGACAACATAACTGTAATGATCAGTACTATAAAACTGAATACTTTAACAAAACTTAGTTTTTCCCTGATATGTGGGTAAAACTCATTCTACTTTAGCCCTCAAATTCCATCTGGCAACACTGATAGTAAGTTCTCAATCAGGCAAGCGTCTGGTGCGACGTTGCCGTGCCGTTCACAGCCGACCGGATTTCATTCATATTTGAGACGCGACGTTGCCGTCTTCAGCGGAAACCGCGACCACACAGCGTAAAAAAGGGCCTGTGGAATGTGGCAGTAGTTTACTGATGGGCGGCTCTAATACAACACCAAATAAAAAGTACTTAGACAAAAGTGGATGCTTGGAATCCGGGCAGTAATTTAGTTTAATAAAAAGAGTAGAAATGTAAACTGTCGAATGTTGAATATTTACTTCAAAAATATTGATTAAATGATAATAGAAAGGAAAGAAATGCCAGTGCATTATATTAAAGATGCTTTAATATAAACACGATACTATTTTTTATTGTACAAAAAATACTCCTCAACAATAAATCGGCAACCATGTTGGTTGTTAAGTCCAGCGGGCAGACTGATATCATGTGCAAAGTTCACGTCACTCGCCGCAAAAAGCAAATGAAATTCAGCATTGTGCCCTAAGAGAGCGGCGAGAGGCGGCGCCGGGCGGGAGCAAGCGTGGGGAACGGGACGGGGCCGTGTTCTCATGCCTATGGGTGGTCGGCGCTCGGCTTTCGAATTCCAATGCCTCGCCTGTAGCGCCTACGCGCTAGACTGCTATCTATTTAGCTACATACGTCTACGTAATTTCAGTACAGTTGTATCTAAGCAATTTCTCCTTAAATTCAAACTGTTTACGAGTTAAGTAACCCAAAAATGAATCAGTCTTCAAATGGGATTGTATGAATGAATTTTATGCTTGTTGTCTTTACGTAGTTTAAACAAACCATGGCTTCTCTCATCATAAAAGTAGGAAAAATAAACTAAAGGATAGCCCGGAATTGGTGTCAGCGGAAGAGAACATCCGCCAGATGGGGCACATACATATCAAAGAGCTCGGCATTGAATATAATATGTACGAGGAAAAAATATCCTGGTAGAAACAACTATGTAAGTACTTAACATAAAAAATCCATTGAACGATAAGATAAAAAGGCCGAAATTACTTGTAGTTTGATAAAGGATCAATATTGATCCTTTGGCATGTCGTTATCTGCCTGCCTATTTAATGTTATCTGTGACCTAACGGCCGCGCCGTTACCCGATATTGGACAGTTCCACGTTCATTTGGTACATACTTGTGTACGTGTGCGTACATAAACGACCTACTCCGCAAGGCGTCTACTGCTACTAAATTCCAAAATTTGCAGTCGTAACCATAAAACTGGAATGATCAACATATTTTGTTGCAACTGTAATGTTGATGTTCCAACATGTGGTTTCATTGTATTAAAAACTAGGAATATGAGAAGTTATTTTTTGGCAACACCATTTTCAGAAATTTAGTACAGTCATCAACAAAGTTAAAGAGATTAGTACCAATGTTTTAGCCGACTGTACCTCATCTCCAGTAGAATACTTATTTATGTATTGTAGAAATTGCAAAAAAAAGTGAATTAGTTATATGAAAGTTTACTCACACATTATTTGATAGTTTACATTAATTATTTGTTTGTTTACATTTATCTATGGCTTAAACATAGCGCCAATCAGCTAATAAGAAAAAAACATTTAGTCACCAACACTGATAACAGATGGCGCTACTAGTATGTGGAGCTAAAACATTACTGTCCTGAATAACAGAACCAACAGAAGAGGAAAAGACTTATAATTGGCACAAACATGAAGGAAACATGGGAATAATAATGGTTTTACCTATTAATGATATCCCTAAGAGTATATTGTATACCTAAATGGTATAAATTTTCCATTTAAACAATGATGGCATTATTACTCACTTAAAAATAATAGAATTATTTCTACTACACTATTTATATTATTATTTCTTTGACAATGTTGTCTCCATATTGACTACATCAGTTAGGTACTTACAAATTTGGTAACAATGAAGAGGCCCCATTGGGTAGAGTATAATCAAATGGCAAGGCCACACAAAAACTACTCTTGAGCCATGAAAAATAGATTTCTCCTTGTTTGTTGGTAAATAAAATGAATTGCTTACCTCTTATCGTTATACCCAACATGTCCTAGTCTTGTTTGAGGAAAAGACTAAAGTAATAAATATTATCTTTACTGTGATATATATATATATGTGAATATCTTATCTCTAAGTATATTCTTCGAAACTGTACATAAGTCATAATGATAATGCTTATTAGGTATAATCTTGATGTGAACGGGTTCTTGGGAATATTCCATTTTCTTTATGTACTTACTCTAAAGGGCTACGTATTGATTGCCCTCCACTCAAATCAGCATTCTTTTTCTTTATGACATCAGCATTTAATTTTAACTTACACTTGCATTGATAGATGGCATTGGTATAGAGCTCGAACAATTGAATAACTCTTTTAAACGGGTCTAATTATGTTGTTATTGTGTTAGTCTTGTTTCTATAGACATTAATAAGTATTCTGTGAATTGAAAATTGAACCAATTCTTTTGGAAATAATTCACTTCTAATAAAATAAATTATATTGCAACAAAGGAAAATAATAAACATTTGCTATTGGTTGTCTCAATATTAATATTCGAGGTAAGAATAAATTAGGTAATAGCAATAATTGATGAAGATTTGGAACGAAGGAACTTGTGTCAGCTGTTATTATTGTTTTGTTATGACACTAAAATATCTTCATAGGGGTCTCCAGACCAGATTCTCAATACCTACAAAAAGAATTTTACCTATAATTAATTAATATTTACAAATATTGAAAAAAACTGTTACTAAACTGATAAAAACACACAAAAATGAAACTACAAATTAATGTAGTGACGAGGATAATTGACGTCGCCCTCGTTCCAAATCTAACAACATATGGTCATGAAAAGGTTATGTAAAGGAAATCGCTTTTACCTTTGGTAATATCCATTTGTAATCCAGATTGTTTTGTATTTACACAAGGTAAAGAACACAACCACATCAAATTGATTGTTTTTGACTAGGTTCATACAAGCAGTTCTCACTCTCACTTGTCAAACGTAAACGGATTGACAACAAACAACACAACTCTTCATTACGAGTGCGAAAATCGCGACTGACTAAAAACGTCGAAACGAACGAATACGTTCACAGCGGTCCACGATCGATCGCTCGATCCGTGTAGTAGGTGAAGAATGCGTCACTCCTCGACGTTCGGAGTTCAGACTAAAACTATTTATTCAACGCACCGCACAACGCTCGCTGTGCGGCTCGCCGCCAGTCGCGCCAGCGAGCCTCAGTAATCAATGTTGCCAGATAAGATATTATAATCGGTTTGTACGTTAATCTGGAATCTACAAATCGGTTTTTTTTTATAGCAAGCTTAAATAACAAGTATCAAACTAAATAATTCTCAGTACTTATGCCATCAACAAAAATATTACGGTTTCGAATAGTTCCTATCCTTGCCAAATGAAAATTTGTGAACCTCTCTGATAAATAACATCAAATAACACAACTGACAAATAAATTACATTTGGTTTTTGACAATAATAATAATAGAAGCCAAACCCATTTCGAAAAACTTTGTCCTCATATCTATACGAATTGGTTTAAAAACACATGGCAACATTAGGTACTTTGAGTGTTGCAAGGTTGCAACTACTAGAGTCTGGTTTGCTTTGCAGTCAGTTCCCCTTTTTTATAAATAAAAACTTATACAATTTAAACTTAGCAGTTTTATTAATTTTGTGAAAACTTTTTACAATTTTATTTGTATATTTTGTTCTTGAAGTCCTTTTCTTTTCGCCGGTTAGTTCATTATTTTGGTATTGCTCCTTTAATTAAAATTGAGTGGTCCGAAAGAAACAGAACTTACACAACCATACATTTTCATTCGTTTCACAGGTAGTTTTCCCTTACAAAGCTGACGATATAAAGTGGATAAATATTATTTGGATCTACCCGCTATTACTTGGAACTTTTATATCGAATTGTATCTTTTCTATCTCTATTTGATGCAATTATAAACTGTACTTAAGTACCTAATACATGTACATGTTCTATGTAGATAAGTAGGTAACCACAATCAGAGAACTTGATTGTCTATAAAAATAGTAAGTAGGTAAGTAATGTAAGTATTGTCAATAATATCGACATCACGAACTCACGATGTATTGTTTCGGTAGGTAAATAGGTATCCCAAGTAGGTACCTACTTATCTTCTCTTCCAATACTTATATAATAGGGTATCACCCTTTTTTATTATCATTTAATTATTGGTACCTATCATTTTCAACTAGGTGAGTACCTACCTACTTACTTTAGCTTCTCAATTTTTTTAAATTATTTACTCTTTGGAGGAACGTTCTATTACTACGTATTTACGTAAGTACCTACTACTTATAAGTAGGTAAGTATACGCGAACCCCAAATAAATTTGGATAAGGGCTGGGTGATGATGATCATAAAATCATAACTTCGTAGGTACGTACTACGTACCCTTTATTTCAGTTTTGCCTACCGTCCTACTATTTTTTTAAATAATTTTGAGCATCCAGCATTTAGATAAACAATAGTGGGTAAAAATTGCCTATGTTGATAAAATTAATAAGTACTTACCTAATTAGGTGCAGTGTTGGACTAACTACTTGGCCAAAATACCCTTAGCGGGACAGGGGGACCTCAAAATTCGGTTTGTTTATTTATGAAGGGACGAAAAATTAAGTATATGAACTTGTACTGTACCTGGCACTGAAGCACTTGGAGACTTATAATCCACATCTTTCCTAGGTATGTTTTCCTCCATGCCCTGAGATGCAAAAGGAATATTTTTGAGTTTCACTTCACACTATTTGATCAACCATTTTAGATGCGTTCTGCTTAAATTAAATAATTAATTTAGCGAAAATTTATCAAAAAAAGTCTGACGTAACACCTGATCAAAGATAATTTAAAACCAGAGATAAACAAAACCAAATCGATGGTACCAAGGCGGTAGCTTAGCAGCTTAGCTCACCTACCTCCTTGGAGAACATCGATTTGTTTCCTTGGAGAGTTAAATAATTTACCTGTAAACGAGCACTTGTGAACTAGCGAGCACTGCAGCTGTCGCTTCAATGCTACGGGTAAACTAAACCGAGATACCTACGGCGATAAACATCCTACGTAGAAAACGTAACAAAACGTGTCCAATGATTAGCTCATACGTATTGCATAGCATTGTTCAATCAAACCCTGGCTCCTGCGGTGCAGTGTGCAATCATTCTAGGTATAGGTAGTTTAGTCCTCTCTATTTCTGGACCATGAGAAGTTCTCATGATGCCTCATCTCATCATACCCACATTACTCAATTTTGTAGCGAATGAGGTAAGTAGGTACCTTGCATTATCGGAATTCCTAAAGAATTTAGTACCTAAGTAATGTGCAATATGTACAGTCACGAGCAAAAATATGTATACACTCAGCAAAATTCAATAACGATTTTCTCGTGGAATTAAAATTGTAACTTTGAGATGATAATTTTTTCATAATAATAGGGGTTCCAAAATACTATATTCGTAATATCATAAAGTTACAATCAATACAGTAGGAGAAAAACACTTTTAAAAGTTGCTAAGTGTATACATATTAGTGCTCGTGACTGTACTTATAAGAAAGTATAAATATATCTTCTAAGCCTAGGTAAAACGAGTAGAAACTTGCCGCAAGCGGTATATAAGCTGACTTGTAGATAACTATCTACCATTCGGATTGCTTTTATTAAACAGCTGTAGGTAAGATCAGGTAAGGTCAGGGCAGATGTCAATCCACAATAATATTGCATTGTGAAGGTAGGCACAAAAAGCAAGTAATATTCGATGTTGGCAGGTGCGCGCGCAGCTTGCGCAGGCGCGGGCGGCGGCATCAGCTCAACCAGCTGCCGTCCCACGTGCTCCGCAGCTGTCGCCCTCATCCCTTGTACCCCAACTCCCCTTCCACCCCTTAATTCATTCCTGAAATTAGCCAAAAAAACGATCCAATTTAGGTACTTGCATGTTCCACAACTTTCCATCCTTTGTTGGTATGGATGGTAGGATTATCACCGGGCGTGACTGTTATAGATCTTACTTTGAACAGTTCATCATTATCATAACCTATACCTACCCATATATATTATCTTTTATCAGTTAGATTGAGTAATTTTACTATTTTAAACAGATATCAACCAAAACCCTGTGGCGTCCATTAACGTTTTTAAGTGACGACATAAAACAGTCATTAACAAAATTTCGTAGAACTCTAGTAAATTCATATTCGTAATAAGATAGGGTAAAACTCACTAAAGGTCTGTCTGGCTGCGGCAATGCACCACAGACGCATGTTAGTAATAATAAATGCATATTTTAATGAATGAACCCGGCTCGACGAGAGTGGTGCCTACAGCATTCACTTCGTGACTTAACAATGACCATAGACTAGAGACTCACAGATACTATGCACACATTGTAGTTAGACTCAGTTAAAGGGTCCCAAGACGTGGAAGCCAAAATGAGATGGGAGAAGTTAAGGAAAACATAATCATAATTTTTTGCCCGACTGCAAAGATGGGTTATGTTTTCTTAATCCATTTAATATAGGTTTAGGTTAACAGAAAGGTGTGGTCAAAATTAAGGGTGTGGTACCTATAGACCGTCAAACTTAACAATTTTCTACATGGGACCAACATTGTAATTGCGAAAAAATGATCAGTCGTATTGGATGACCGATTATTTTTTCGCGATTTCGATGTTGGTCCCATGGAGAAAGATGTACAGTTTGATGGTCTGTACCACACCCTTACCTAATGTGGACCACACCTTTCTGATATACGGCTGTAACTGAGCCCTGAGATTAGGAAATTAGGAATCAACTAACTTTACCTACGAGCTTTCTTTCATAGACTCACCATTTTTAGTAGCTCGACTGTACGTGTACAGTCTTTTTACTCCTTTTACCCAATTTTCATAACTTGCGGTTGCGAACCCAGATACGAATTATGAGATTTCAGAATAAGAAGTCGGGGATTCTGCAACTTTTTGGCGGTTTTTGAAATCTGATAATTTTTAACGAACTTGGTTGCTAGGGACAAAATATGCCGCTTCTGAAGTGTTGTCTTTGCGTGCGGGCGGGCACAAAGCAAGGCGGTCCAATACCGGCTCGCGGCGTGGTATGCGGCCTGCTTTTCCCAGAACTCTTCGCTCGGTGCGCAGCTCGCGGGACGGGATCAGTTGCACGAAGTACCCAGCCAGCCCGCCGAACACAAGTATTGTGTGGTGATATGAAACACTTGTTATTGCCAACATTCCGAGTTTCAAATTTTTCTTCTGGCAATACCTACAATAGAACATCTTACGATTTGGAGATAGGTAGGTACTTTCCGAATACGAATAATTATTTAAGTAGGTACCTAATCCTATTAGTTCAACTCTAGTCAAGGCATTCATTTTACAGGACATAAGTAAGTTTTACACTGGCAACCCTGCCAGTCGGTTTCAGCTCAGCGCTGCTGATTCGCCGTAGCATGACCGCGATGGTGATGTTTCTATATTATACGAGACACACACAACTACACGCAACTTGAATGGAACAATAAAATAAACGCAAACTGAGGACAAACATTTTATGTACTCTATAATCTACTACACCTATAACCTACCTCCAGCATATTCTGTGTAAATTGTACACTTAGTACCTAGATACTGCTGATCGGTTATTATTATTATTATTACATTAATTTATAGGAATCGAACCTACTCAACCTTGAGGAGTACATGGGGCTATTTAATTTTAAATGAGAAAACGTTACGAAAACGTATCACAATGGATGTCTGTACAATGCACGATTTTTTCCTATCCAAATCCGTTACATTCCATTCCACGCAGCCGCGGGTTGGGCACGAAGCTATCTCGTCGAGATTTCGAAATTCCAAGAAAGGCAGAGCCTTATAAATTATCTCAAAAGCGCCGACGCGGCCCTGCAGCCAGAATGCTTTTTTTACACCACAGGTAGGCTGGCGCTAAGAAGGCGAAGGAATTTATAGTGTGTACATTCCAATTTGATACTTGAACTCAAAATTCAATATCTTTTACTCAAATCAGTGGAATAATGTAATATTTCTGAAGTAGATAACATTATTGTGTCCAGTAAGATATAAAGGACTTAAAAACTACTCAACGAAAAAAAAAAATACCTCAGAAATGGTTTTGATTAAAAAAGAGCAAGATGTTCCCAGCTAAACAAAAATTATCATTTTTATAAAGTACTTATGAGACATTTGAAATAGTGCAGCATGTAACTATAACAGTAAATAATTAAAAGAAACGCCACAGCCACAGAGTATCAAGACCCTTCCCACGGGTCTGTAATGTACTACATAATACCGTGTAAAAAATGTGCGTGGTACACGCGTGTAGCACGTTTCTAAGAAGATAGCACTGTTGGAGCAACCCAAGGCATTCTCGAGACCAACAGCCCTGAAGGTCGGCTCAGTGGAGCCGAATATTAGTGAATAATAACAGCTATTGTCACATGGCGCCCAACATAAAGTCCGTCCTACAATACGGCCCCGTCCGCTTCCTTTGGAAAATAAACTTTATCGATCCCGTTTTGCATGGCAACACGAACGTTCTTTTTCGAATCGGAACCGGCTCCCTTTAACAAGCTCCGATTGAAATTATAATTAATTTAATACCTTGTTAAATTTATCTGATGTTACTGAATATCTCATGAAAGTATAAACGATTTGACTTTGAAAGAAATTGACATTGGTAATACCAATATAATGGTCATGGTTATGGGGGACGAGACATTAAAAAAGTGGTTCTGAGAAAATTACCTACCTCGATGGTTTGTTGAAACATTGACGCGACTATAAAGCATCATCTGCTAGACATTAATGCAAGAGTCGCGAGTCGCTAGATCAACGAAACAATGGTCTCTCAGAGGCTCTGTAGCGAAGCAAAGTAGTTGTTACAAGCATGGTGGTTAGGTTGGTATTCCATTGAGGCAACATTACGGATGGTGTGCTTTGGAATTTGGGGCACAGAGCTGACTCAACGATCTAGTCCCTTCCCCTATCGTGAAGGTAATCTTAGTGCAGTAAAACGGCACGGATGTTAACAGTTAGCTGCTTTCCGATTCTAGTAAAATTTAACTTAGATTTAATTAACTTCTCTGGCAAAGGAAGCTCATCATTAGTTTTCTAACCGCTCCTAGCACAAGTTTCATTCACGTCTTTTGAACTATAAAGTGGGCATAGTGAAAACGTTAGCATAGTTCGTTTTTTACTAGGTTATGGCTTCACCAACCTTTCAAGAAATAACTGCAGCGCTTTCTTTGGTCATGGTTAGTTTCAGAATCGGTTTGGTAGACGACGACGGAGACGCGGTGCGCGCAAAAAATGCGTCAAGCTGTTTACCGCCAATTTGTTCGTGCGTGTTTTCTCCCTGCATTTATTTCTAAATAATAATTATGTGCCAATGATACAAAATGGATCCGCTGTTACAAAAAAAAAACGTTTTATTACCAAAATTTTCTTATTCAGATCAGGAAGGCAAAAATAACGAGATAAAATGATGCAGCAAAATTGGTTCCTCATGAATCATGTTTTCGAAGACGAATACAAGTAGGTACCTACCTAGCGAATGGATTAGTATGATAGAATGGGAAGGAATACATCTTGAGAAAACGAATGTTGATAATAAAGTCGAAGCATGAATTGATGGGTCCAACCAGTGCCAAGAATTCAACAGTGACTGACATTCTTGATAAACATTGTTTAGACCATAAACGTGAAGAAAATTAAGAATAAGTTAAACATAAAACTACCTAATCATGACAAAGCCTATAAGCACAATACTACTTTTGGACATGACATATGAGTTTTACTAAGTGCGTCATACACGCTGAGCTCCTTAAGTTCTGAGTTGAGCTCCACTATGATTACTGACAAATGCTTGCACTGACTAGTGACTGGCCAGGTCCACTCAAATCTGTGTGGTTCTTTACTCAAAAGACCATTTCGGACGCTAATCTACATGGTCCTCATATGGCCTGGCTTCTGAATTTAGTCCATCTCAGCCTCAGAACTCGGCTCTGTTCTCCAGATTGTCGGTCTTACTAACTAGAGCGTCCTACACTACATTGTCTGCATTCGCCGATCCAATGTTTCCACACAATGACTGATCGTGATCGTCTCCACCAACAGATATTTTTAGATAGGAACGGTAATCTTTCGATATTTTAACTCAAATAATTGTTTTGTTTTTCGGGTTAGGCTCAATATCGTTGCCAGAAAAAGCCACGAACAAATTCTGATTGCAAAAGATATAAATAGCGCAAGGTTGAGCTCCGCAACATCCAACCGTTGTTATGATGCTTCTGAAAATAGACTTTTAAGAATTCTCAGTTTCTAAATTTCGTGCTAGTCCAGATTGCGCAAAACGAGTCCATAGGACCGAAATAACTTGGCTGGCGATGAAGTGGGAATTAATCTCAGTGTTTTTGTAATAATTAGCTATAGTTTGTCCTAAAGCTATAGTGTAGCTATAGTGTGTCTAAAGTCAACAGGACAACCTGTCTAAGACAAGGTGTCTAAGACAACCAGTCTTACCAAGGTATATATAACCCAGTAACTGGGTTGTGGAGGTCAGACAGGCAGTCACTCCATGTAAAATACTGGTATTCAGCTCCATCCGTTTAGACTGGAAGCCGACCCCAACATAGTTGGGAAAAGGCTAGGCAGATGATGATGATGATGAGTTTATCCTAAATGTTTGTTTATTTAAACCGCTCTTCTCACTTTCCTTTTTTGTTTCTTTAGACTTCGAGGGCCATCTAAAATCACTAATTACTGATGGAAAACGTGTTATTCTTATGAAAAGTCAACAGGAAAATATAGCTGCCTATTATTTCCGACATCTTAAGAAAAAAAAAACATTTATTTCAGGTAAAACCCATATCAGAAAATGTCATACAACCACATACAACCAAAAATATCATCATCTTTGGATCAGCCATCTTATTTTGGTAGATACCAAGGTATCTAGGTAGGTGTTATAGGTATAGAATTATTGAAGATACTTGCTTACCGACTTCTTACTGCGTATTTGCCTCAATCCTCAAATACCAATATAAAAACACCTTTGAAAAAAAATATCCATTCTGTTCTTTTTACGTTGTGTGTTAGCTCCATTTACATAATTCGGTAAACCTCTTATATACGTCATGATCGGGATGGTTCTAAACTTGTACGATGTGATGACTCATATAAATAAAGCTTACAGAGGGCTAGGGCCAAATATAAGTCCTATTCATCTTAAATGGGGTACTTCCACGATTGCGTCATCGCTATATACATGTTTAGTTACTTACGTCATTAATTACTTTAATACTTAGGAGTTGGTTATTTTCCTGTAGGTACCTGCTGGTTATAAATACCTATCATGAATGGAATTTTTTGGGATATTTTTTACATGAACGAGTTTTTGATGCAGTACAATAAATTCAAGTGTTCATCAATGCTGCGCTAGTGTGTTGTAGTTGAGTAAGCTTCTCACCACAAACCCCGCATGGACCCGCTGGACTAGTCTCATTTCTTTTGTTATTGTCTGTACAAGTAATGTTTTTTTCTTTTGTTTATTCCAAGTAACGACTTCGTTTCTTATTACGGTTCACACACAAACATCTTCAAGCTATCTACAGTTAAGTACCCATATTAGAGAATCAATATCTTCTAATTACCTATTTGATATGTATTTAACGAATGTTGATTTTAAATAATCGATTTGGACTTTTGCTTTGGACTTTAAAACAGTCATTAAAAGAACTTAAGAAATAAGTAGGAAAGATATCATCAACAATGATGTTTTTGTTATTATTGTTCACAATGACTGTTTTTTTTTTATTGTAGTATGAATGAACACGCAGAAAGATAATGGTAAAACATTGTTTAAATATGGCGTCATATTTTATCCGTACCTACTTACTTATCTGTATTTATTTAGTGACCTCAGAGTGACCTTGTTGCTCAGCCTCTGTGACTATAGAGTTTATTTCCCATGACGCTTCATCTCTGCTGTACCTAATATCATTCGTAGATCTTTTCATAAAGTAAGTAAGTAATTTAATTAATAAAAATATTCACGTGATAGGTAGGTACTTGGTTGATTTTGTTTACGAAATGATTACAGTTTCACACTATCAATTGATAAGTATATAAAGAAATCTTAGAACTGATTCATACAGATGTCATTAAATTAATTGACCAATACCTAAGGCTGCCATCAGACAGACTGCATCGCAGCAACCGCGGGCCGTCGATATATTCAACTGCACGCAGTTGTACGTTTTACTTCGCTCAGTCATGATATCAACTTTACACGGTCGGCTACAGTCGTGTAGTGTCGACACACGCTGTCCATCGCTAACCGCATACAGTTAGTGTTGAGAGCAAAACTGCATGCGGGTAGCGATGGACAGCGTGCGTCGACACTACACGACTGTAGCCGACCGCGTAAAGTTGAAGTCACGACTGTATGCAGTTGAATATATCGACTGCGCGCGGTTGCTGCGATGCAGTCCGTCTGATAACCATTTCAAGTTCACATGTCAGAAACCTGACCTTAGACAATGTCACCTACTTAGGTAGGTATAGGTACCTATCTAATAGTTTTTTACTTTGTTTTCAATTAGGTAATTAGAAAACAACAAATCGCTAACAAGTACTTAACACCTAAGATTCTCTTTGCAAGTAGGTAGGTACTTAAACTTATGTAGGGAGCAGTTTTTTTTTTAAATTGTTGTTCTACCATTTATTTATTTATTTTTATTTATTTAAATAACTTGGGAGACTTACAGCTAAAACAAACAGATCAAGGACAGTACATTATTCAGAAAGCCAATTACAGGTCTCCACGTATTAAATACAGAGAAAAAAAAGTAAAATTCTGAGGACATTCACACCAAGTTACTATAGACTACAGCATAATAACTATGTTGCTCGCACTGCATAACAACCATCTTATCCTATTGAACTACATGATCTACATGAAAAAATTACGGCTTAAGCACTTTCTGGCTGACGACACACTAGTTAGGAACGGATCTATATCGTGCTGGTTACAAAGCTTATTAAAATTTCTGCTTGCACGCACAATGTACGAATTCTGCCTATAATTGCCATCTTCTAACAATCTTATAGCTACTCGCCACAATCGGCGATGATCGGCACGATCATCGTTCTCTGTCCTCCAGTGAATGAGTGAACATAGACGATGGTCAGCGACTACAGACGAGCCCTCTACACAATCGTGCTCGTGGGTAATCGTCTATGATCGCCGATTGTGAAGAGGCGCCATTAGGTGATTCGGGACGGCATAATTCGCCACCATTCGGCACAGCCGGGCGGTAAAATATAATACCTACCTACATTTAAGTTATATTCGATTTTGCTGCCCGGCTTGAATCATGCCGTAGCCACGTGTGTAGCACCCAAAGAGAGTGGTTATATAGTCTTTGGTAGCACCCCTTTTATTAAAACACGAGAATAGAAGTTTTATCGGTGCCAAAAGAGATTGCCTGAAAGTCTTGGAAACGGCCATTACCAAGATTTTCAGGCATCTTTAATACTGTAGTGTATGTAGGAGTAGGTACATAGTACATACCAAAGAATACCTGCGTAGTGACTGTTTAGAAAAGAATAGCGCAACAATCCCATAAATGAAAAATGCAATTGTGTCTTTGCCTTTGTCATGCAAAACAAGATCAAAATATGCTCACCTCTTACATATTCGCAGTACAGCCGGCAAGTTTGTGTGATGTAATAATTGTGAGCATATAAATAAAAAGCTATGATTTTTGTCGATGATAACATAGTACCTTATGTATATGTGTTTACATACACGTCTACTGCGCAGTTTAGCGAGAAGCCACGACGCCAACGTTAGTACACGCTTGACGCTGGAGGTCGACCGCCTGGCATTGCCAAATTTGAACAGATGACGTCACCCACCAACACAACTTTAACAGACCATGCGTATTGCTAAACAGGCTTTCTGACGCGTGTTGAATAAGACCAAGGCAAGCCGTTGTTCATCTCGAAAGAGCAATGTATTTAGAATATAAGGATACCTTCAACACACAACATGAACAATGAACATTAGAATGTAAGACGATGTAAAAACGGTCACGTCTTTTGCCACTCATCGGTCGATGTCTCCTTGGGAAAAATAAAGAGGTGCTCAGGTTACCCAGCTTCTTTATGTAGACGGCAATTAGTAGAGATCTGATTCCACCACACACTAGCCACGGATAAAGTATATTGTTACTGTATATTTGCATATCTTATTTAAACAAATTAAGGCATTAACACGTGAGCACACTTCAGTACCGCGTCGTGTTGGAGCCATCGAGGCGTTGGTATTGTTGAGTTTCTCTAATCACGCCTCCATGCTCATATTGTTTGTATCTTCGTGATCTGAAAGTTAGAAGCATTAGAATTTGAATAAGTTTCGTAAACAATCCCTTATTAAATAACGGCGTGAGGTCGATAACTGTACGTTAAAGTTAAAGTTTAATTGAAGTAGTCCACGGATATCTATGAAGTAGTCTATGTTAATTTAGTAATAATGATATGTGCCAAAGACATCAATGCAAGTTACAACATGTCTGGCTTTAATTAATTCAGAAAATTTCGGGCTCTTTGCCACGATTTGAATTTCTTGTTTTGCAGGTGCGAGTGGTGCGCCATTTCCAGTTTTCGTAAGGAAAATGTATCCAAAATCGCAGCAAAACGTAGGAAATATTCAGTTAGACTGCACTAACGAATTAATTATTATAACAATGATGAAGATAGCACGTCTGTTGTTTTGACAAGACCGAGACGACGCACTCCGTCAGGCTCGCGGCGCAGGATCCCATTTCACGTTGCGCCTTAAGTCTAGCACAATGAACATTGTTCACCGTATTCAAAGAAGAATGCCTTCACGCACATCGCACATATACACCGCATTGTGCTCGCGAAAGGCACATGTTCAGGGAACAGAGGGATATTTACACAACACCGCGGCCGCAGCGCATCATGTGGGGCTGTGGCTATGTGAAGTTATGCCATCTACAGAAGATGGCATAACTCTGTACCTACGTACTGACACGAGAAAGCTGGCACTGTTTTGAAGTGTCTGTCTGTAAATATGGAAGTACCTAAGTACTTAATTGGGAAATACGAACACGTACCACTTTTCTGATATTTGGGTAGACTCAAAACCGATCGCGTTCTAAGAAATAAAAAAGCATAGGTTAACTCACATCAAACAACTTTTAAAGTTAATGGAGGTCTAAGAAGATGTTTTTTAGTGAAATAAGAGTAATTTCCTGTTGATAAATAAAAGTGAGACATCGTGTTCTCAGAGCACGAAGAACTAGAATAGAATGTAACAAAAATAGCAGGAATCAACGCTGAAAACGCCAATGAAATGAAAAGTATCAGATATAATAAGTTACTTCTGGTACGGTAATATGCGCGAGTAAACGTAGTCATTTTTCCAAAACTGACTGTTGGTTGTCGTGGGTGCATAGATTTAACAAAAAATTAAAATTATGTATAAAGTACACATCTTAATCATAACATTATAAGTATATTTTTTAAACTGGCCACCTCATCAAATGTTTCAACATTTGGGACCGTTTGGGATACAACTGCAAACAAAATTGTATCGGGAAATAAGAAAATCTGTAGCTAAGCTGCTAACCACGTAATTACAAGAAAACATCCGAGATGTATCCGTAAATTGCTCACGCCGCACGCCAGCTTTCTATTTGAACGAACTGACTAGCTGTCTGGTTGTTCGGTGGTAGCTTGTAGCTTTCGCAAGTCGGTGCGTCGCGTCGCCGGCGAGCCGCGCCGCGGTGCGGATAGAAAGCGCTGCGACCTCACTTTCACTGTGCTAGCAAAACCAGAGAATGAATAACGTTAACGTCACCCTGCATGGCACACCTTCCAGGATTGAGGTTGAGTTCATTCAACTTTTTTATTTGAGCTTATGTACCGGAACTTTATTCAGAATTTGATGACGAGTTAATCAATTGATGTCATCAAGTAGGAAAGAATCGTAGACTATATCGACTGGTTCTTTATATTTTTATTAATATAGAAATAATGAAAACTTTGGAAATCTCCGTAGCTAGTGTTTTGTCAAGGTTAGCAGTGATAGCCTTATGGTGTGACCGTCGGACTGCCAAGTCACAGATAGCCTCTGACTCTCGGATTCATGGACGTAATGTATAAATTATCACTTGCTTTAAAAACGGTGAACGAAAACATCGTGACAGGGAGATATTTCTCGACGGTATGTGAAGTCAGATCCCTTGGGTGGCTTTAAAACTCTGACAACTTTTCGTTTAGTCAGTAACCTGGGTTAGTCGCTAAACGAAAAGAAGAAGATTTGATTTCTTCATGTTCTCATTGAACCAAATATGGCTGTTGAAACTTTGAAAGATATAGGTAACTCATAACATGGCGTTTTGAAAGATAAGAACAGTGGCCCCGACGTGTCAAGATATTGTAAACTTGAGCAACTCATAACATGGCGTTTTGAAAGATAAGAACAGTGGCCCCGACGTGTCAAGATATTGTAAACTTGAGCAATTACCGGGAAATAATTTAAAACAACGAACGAACGTGATGATCAGAGAGGATGTCACTCATCCAAGTCGTTGAGTCAATATACTTCGTGTCAATTGATTTCCAATAACAGTTTACAATTGAGACGAACGATGCATGCGGGGCCCGCTCAATTGTTTAATCAACAATCGACTGCAGCAATTTGTGACGCCATTATGAGTTTTTAAAATAAAATGCCATGAGAAACGTAAACCTCTATGAACACAGGGCCACGGCGGGAGGTCCATCACACTCGACGGGCAAACAGGAAAACTTCGCACGAACCGACACACCTTGTGAACATTCGCACTCTACGAAAATGTACGATCCTTGACGTGCCAGTCAAAACACAAACTCTTGGAATCCCGAAGTTAAATATTTGTTCGCTATAACCGTAACCAATAAGATTACCACGGTTTCGACACAAAAGATTGTTATAGTTGCAACACGGTCTGCAGCCTGTACGTTCTCTGTCCAGTGGGTAGTGACCAGTCGCGAACATTATATCTGTGGGTACAGCAACTATATCTTTGATTGCTTAATTATATAGAAATTGATAATCTTGTGCAAAAAGGCTTTGGTAAAGTAAAATACTTGGAAAATTACAACTTGTATGAGGCAGGATGCACGGTACAGTGGAGCGAAACGGTTGCGCGCTGCGGCGCAGAATGTTCGTGAACCGTTAAATTATGTAACGAATTCAAATAATTTTATTTTAAACTTTATTAGTAAAGACCAAAGGCCTAAAGTTGTCTGTAAATTCTTTACTACTTATCGCGTTAACGCCACTAACTGTGATAAAATTTCGTAGCCGGCAACTTCGAGAATGTAACAACTGTAAAATTGGACTTTAACGTGCAAACGTGTGGTTTATATTTGATGCACGTTGCAATGGTTCGAGAGTCGTTCTAGAATGTTGCAGTTCAGTTCTATGAACCGCTTCCGCCGTCGCTCCTTCCGTCTCGGGTTGCTGGTTGCAAACATTCCTGAGGCGGACCGGACCCGGCTTAAGAATGCTGACCAGACGGGGACGCGCTGATGGCATGATAGCTTAATGCTCCCTCAAACGACGGCCCTCGCTGGCATTCCACACTAAAGAGACAAAATCGTCCCAGAGAGAGCTGTGATATTTCTGTCTCCCAAAAAACATCGATTCTTTTCAGTGTTATCTGAAATATTGAACTTTTGTCTGTCTATTCTCGTCTATAACTTCATATCTAACACATTATCAGTATTTTCTGTCGGGTCATGTCATAAAGTTTTTATCTAAGTATAAACCGTGAGAATGATTATGGGCTGCGGTCCCATGTCTTTGGTCCATTCATCGTACGCTTAATACTCGGTCCCACGCACATTTGTGATCCATGTGTGACTACAAATGCTGCTTGTGCATTATGGTTTCAGCAGTTTCGTTTTCATAGCAGGAATATTTTGCCTTGTCATAAATAGAGGCGTTGTTAAGTAAGTGGTACTTTATGTAATTTATGATTAAATAATGCAATATGTTTTATCAGCTTTTGCCAGTCTATCTAGTCACACTCAGCCCAAAAATGTTCATACTAATTCATATTGTAACTAAATAGTATACATATTGTACAATTTGGGAAGTTATCAATTATTTAGTAACAAACTGTTCCAGTTTAAAGTGATTCCCGATTCCCGTCACACATGTTCTCTTTCTACAGATTTCTCAATGACAGACATTCACAAGTTATGGGAACATTTTTTCGGGAGCGTAACGGTTTTTGTATTATTTTTTGTCGCCTTTGACCGTGTGAAGGGACCTCAATGGATGCATGTGAACGGGTCGCCCATTTACAAAAGATCTATGATAATACGCGAGAGCTACCCTCATTCAACGAGTGCTTACACCTCGGGAGAGGGGCGATGGAGGTCTGTCTTCGCTGGTGTTATGTTAAGCGTCTTCAATGAGCTGTTTCTTTGAGAACCGTCTCTCTTTCTTTGCATTGTTTGATGTTTTCACATGGACTTGTTACCGGGAGTTGTGCAAGTAGTAGGAAATATCATTTTTTCCCATAGCATGCACACGTACCCGCTGGAATTATAGATGTAGGTATTCCAGTTATCTAATCAATACAAAATTGACTATAAAGCACAACAAAACACTACACTCTTCATTCCAATCCAGTTAAAGTGCACTACAACAAAGTAGTGTATCAAGGTTCTGCCGCTCTGGGTGTTATATAAAAGTTACAAAATGAAAAAGTCCGTAACGAAACGAACCCTTTCCCTTTGCTATGGAATGTCGGTCCGTCCGTCCTTCAAACGATTATGGGACGTCGACTCGGCCCAAATTACCATAACACGTTCAAACTCATTAAAATAGAATTAGTTAATTGTTTAGGAAAACCAGGTTGATTGATAGACATCGAAAACTACATTCTGTAGTCATTAGTTAGGTATCGTCATAAGAAATGTACTCATCAAGTCATTAAACGGAACGGACAATTCTAGACAATAATTATCTTGTTATTAATGGTATCTATAAACAATAGGTTCCTTTTTTTCGTAACAATGTAATTGTTGACCAACTTTTATTATCTTGTTGTTGTTTTTGTCTTTTTCTTATCTGTTATTGACAACATCGATTCATATAAATACCTAAGCTATTTTTATCTTTTTTCATAAAAGAAGGTCCATCGTAAGTCATTATGGAAAAGAGGCCTTTGCCTTGCAGTGCGACAGCACAGGCCCAAAGAAATACTAAAATATCATTATGTAGTACAAGAAAACACAAAAAGTTATAACCAAAAATATAATACTTAGTACTTAGTTTTCAAAAAACTACCAACATTAAGAAGAAAATCCCTCTTAGCTGTGAAAGTAGATTTTCGCGAATTCCATTTGACCTTTCGGTCGGCGCGGCATGCGAGGCGCGGCGCGAGCGCAGGCTCGGTCGCGTTCTCACGGGAACGCGCGGTGATTGCACCGCATTACGCCCTGCACTGGGTCGCTACGACCGCCGACACATACAGCCACTCGATGGCGGATAAGCCTTTATTTAGTGGTGATAATAACTTAAGACACCAACAAATACGCTCGTTAGTTTTACTAGTTTACATAAAACGTTAGTTAAAGAACTGTTCCTTATGTCAGAAAAACAATAGAGAATTATAAAAAACAATTTTGAAGAAAAATAAGCTGCACCATCTATACATAGCCTTACTTACTTTAAAATCAACGAATCAATAAAATAAAAGTTTGCAAGTAAAAGGTAAGTAAGGCCCCAGTAAGCTGACGTCAAATAACTTAGTATTTACGTATGCTTACGAAAATATCGTCATTATAACGAACCTGCTACACGCTACACAGTGCTACGGGGGTATTTTCGCGCGCATCATTCGTAGTGATTTCGTAGAAGATGTAGTGTTGCGTAGAAGTCGGAGTAGATCTCGTAGCATTTGCGTAGTATATGTAGTATCGTAGAAGGACATTGCCGTCGTAGACGATCGCTCGGGGGAATCCCCGCTTTATCAGTCAATAATCTCAATTTGATTGTGTAGCGGGCTTGCAGTATAGTGAAAAGATTTCCTCGTAGGCGGTAGTGTTTTTCGTTTACTGATAATAAGGGGAATCCCCTTTTATCAGTCATTGTTTATATCAGCTTGATTGTGTTCAGTATGGTGAAAATACGTCGTCGTAGACGGTGGCGCTTTTCGCAAACTGATAAAAGGGGAATCCCCTCTTATCAGTCAATATAATTATATGAATTTGCAGTATCGTGCAAAGACGTGGACGGTGGTACTGTTCAATATCCGATAAAAGGGGAGTCCCCTCTTATCAGTCTATATTAAGTTTACTTAATATTGACAGGTGAGTAGAAATTAAAATTAGAATCTGACGCATTTTAATAAAACCATTTACGTACCTAATATCAGTTAAGATTATTTCAATGATTTATTTAGTCGATGCATTTGGAATGTTACCTAAACATAACATAACGCTTGTTCTCCCCGAAGGGCAGGGCAGAGGTGTATGGCTAACACCCATATTTCGGTAGGAAAGTTGCGAAAAGTTCTCGTGAAAATTAAAAGAACGATAAAATAGTTTTATAACACAGGGTTTAACATAGTTGAAAACTGGGAGGGACTGTCTTTCATCAATTCACTAGGTTTTCAAACACACCTCACCCGAGTGGAGATTTTTACAGAATAGCTCGGGTATAAAACAAAAATCTCAATCGTAAAAACTATGGTGAATTGAGCTTTGAAAAACTTGTGCTCACATCATCTAAGCTTTCACGATTGAGAATTTTACAGAATAGATCAAGCAGAAATCCGAGATACCGACTCCACTCGTAGATCGTTCATCGCTTCATAAATTCAGTGCTGTGCGACTTTTCCCATTGGAGCGCGCGACCGCGACTTGTTTCCAATCAACAATGGAATGCGCCGACTTTTTGGTCTGCGCCTGAGCAACTGCTCTCGCGCACGGGAAGATCAAGTTTTTATCCAAGCAGTGTTAACTCAATTGGAAACAAGGACCTTAGATTACCTTAACTGTTATTTCTAAGTAGCTTTTGGTATTTACGTGTTGGAACTTGCTGGGAACTTAAAGAAGTGGTTTAAGGCTCGCTTGCATTACTAATCATATTTAGTGTTTAAAACCTCATTCTATTTCAATCAATCGTTTGAAGTTGGCAGAGACAGAATGTGTGTGAAAAAATGTTTTAATTGAGTATGACGGAATGATGTGCAAACTGGCGCGATATCGCGGGCGCGACGGGCATCGCTACCTTTGTTGCGCCTGCGATATCGCGCTTTTAAGCGGTAAATGTAATTGGTCATTTGTGGTGGAAACAGTCTTAAAAATTGCCGTTGTTATGTTTCTCATCTTCGGAAGAACGGTTTCGTAATGAAGAGGTATGCAAGTACCGCTTGGTTAAAGCCTAGGTTTATAATACGGTACGAGTATAATATTATGCTTTAATCTAAAGTATTTGTGTTCTAACGCTTCACCTCCCAGTTAACTGGCTTTCCAACAATATTAAACTTAACGATTTCTCGGTTATTGTATGATCCGTTAGCTTTTATAGTTTTGTATTAGAACAAGTCTTAACTTAATATTGCTGTGAAGATTTTACTATATGTATTATGTACACTATAATTACTTAACCAATAACCATAGACGCTTTTAACTAAAATCGTGTCTTAAAGGCCGTCAAATTAGTTCTGCAAAGATAATCCGTAGACCACAGTCTGCATTTCAGTCTGTGGATAGGTAATTATGAGTAATATAACTGAATACTTAAATTATTTAACCATAGATGCTTTCAACTAACATCATGCCTTCGTCAAAGACAACTGGTAGACCATCATCTGCCTCATCTGCCTAGCCTTTTCCCAACAATGTTGGGGTCGGCTTTCAGTCTAACCGGATGCAACTGAATATCATTATTTTACATGGAGCGACTGCCTATCTGACCTCCACAACCCAGTTACTGAGTATCACGATACCGCTTGGTAAGACTGGTTGTGACTTTCGGGCTTCTGACGACCCGTAACTACTGTCAAAGATCTACAAATGACAGCCGGGACCTACGGCTTAACGTGCTTTCCGAGGCACGGAGAAGTCTCCGTATGTGAAGATGGTCGGTGCGGCTGTTATTACTTAGCCACGAGCTCCTCAAAGACAACTCGTAGACCATAGTCTGTATTTCATAGTCTGTTAGGCAATTTTCCACAGATCCAATGAAATACTGGTGTAATAAATGATTTATTGCAAAAGCCAAAAGTAAATATTGCATTCAGTGACCACAGCAATATTGCCTGATCCTTGATGTCTCATGCATGACATAACAAGTTGCGTCATTAGCGTTAAGAAAGTATTTACTTTGAAATGATGTAACCCTTAGTAGATACCTACCTATTATGTTAGTGTTAATTGTCATATTTGGAATAACACAATGATATAGTAATAATTATTATCTAAGTAATCCCAATCGTGAATCGATAGATTTATGCTGGTCTTTTGTAGTCGTATTTTCAGTTCAGTGATTGGGGTTCAGCCGCACGGGTCGATCCATCAGGTTAAGCTACGCTTGCCGGGGTTGGTCTGTGGATGGGTGACTATCTTTACATATCGAGACTCCTCCGTGCCTCGGAAAGCACGTTAAGCCGTTGGTCCCGGCTGTCATTCCAGGATCTTTGACAGTCGTTACGGGTCGTCAGAAGGTTACCAAGGGGTATCGTATTACCCATTTACTGGGTTGTGGAGGTCAGAAAGGCAGTCGCTCCATGTAAAATACTGCTATCCCGCTGCATCTGGTTAGACTGGAAGCCGACCCCAACATAGTTGGGAAAAGGCTAGGCAGATGATGATGATTTTCAGTTCAGTGATTAGAGTCCCCGAGCGTGCAAAAGGTTTTTATTTTTTTGGAAAATGTGTTTCAAAAACGGTCATAAATACTGGATATTATGAACTGGTTAAACCAGAATTATAATAAGGAAACAAAAGAACAATGACTGTGTACCTACTGAATAAAACTAAACAATGGCTTATACAGACATTCATTAATTTTTATTAAATTTTACTGACAATCAAAATTCGCCTCTGTGTCATGCCTCATGCATGACCATATCGGCACATGTAGGTATGGTAGATCATTTAGGTCGTTTAATATTGAAAACCCAAAAATGATCAAACGGTCATTAGGATTTTTTAGGCTATACAGGGTGTTAGTGTAAACGCCGTTATCCTTGAAACCAGTGGTTTGGTTTCATTTATAGAACGTAAAATCAATGGAAAAATACAACTTTTTTTTTTTAAAGAAAATCTACTTTTCTCCACAATAATATTTCACCCTACACGCAAGGGCAACGAACTTGCGTCTCAACACGGCGGCCGGCGGTTGGCGGGGGCGGGCGGGGCGCGCGGGACGTTACCGGCCGTCAGCTGTTTCGCAGCTCTCTCGAACGCGTATCCATGAGTATCGGGACAGTGACGGATATTTACTTTTTTAAATCTTTTAATGAAAATAAGGTTTCTTTTTTGTTGTTACTGGGTCATTTATTTTTATATTTAAGTCAACTACTAATGGTTTGAGTGACAACGGTGTTTACCACTGCATACTGTATTTTATAACTACCGGAAAAACAGCCTACACTTTCAAGTGGAAACTGCTAAGGATGGAGTTCAGTGGGTAGACCACTCTTTATCCAGACTCACTGAGGTTAATCTAAGGAAGAGGAAGTATGTATTCTTCATCTTCCCTACACTTTGTGATCAGTCTAAGCATCTTCTGGATCATACGAAAGAAAAGAGTGATCATTTCTGTCCCCAAATTAGTCTGGTTTATGGCACAATATTTCATGACAATTCGCACTAAGTACTACGTCTAAACATAGTATTAATGGAACCGATTGATCGATGGAATGCCATAAACTTGTGATACGCAATAGGCTAATTGAAGACTGGTCCTTCGGCGGCTCGGGGCATTAGAATAATGTTATTGGTCCTATGAGTCAGAGCTGATGCGCCCACGCGTCGTCACTTGCATTTAACATCTAAATATACTCAGATATCGTTATGGCAACGATAAGATTACTTTGGTTTAAGTGTTTATCATGTTTTTGGGTGATATGCTATAAGGGGGGCTGGTTTGTTCTAGTTGTGGAGATGAGATAATCAGTTATGATTATCTTAGTTACCTAGTTTATAAGTTGTTGTTGAGTTGGAACACAAAATAACTATAGAGCACTCTAAAACTAAAACTTTTCTGAGTTCCTCTGTTAAGAAATTCTTACAAATCTCTTTTTAATTTATGAACCTTGCTGAAAAACAGTTTATGTAGCTCACATTATTTCGTTCCTACACTTACAGGTAAGTGAGGAGCTCGTGGCTAAGCAATAACAGCCGCACGGGTCGATCCATCAGGTTAAGCTACGCTTACCGGGGATAGTCCGTGGATGGGTGACCATCTTGACATACCGAGACTTTTCCGTGCCTCGGAAAGCACGTTAAGCCGTTGGTCCCGGCTGCCATTTGTGGATCTTTGACAGTCGTTAGGGATCGCCAGACGCTCGAAAGTCTGACAACCAGTCTTACCAAGAGGTATCGTATTACCCAGTTACTGGGTTGTGGAGGTCAGATAGGCAGTCGCTCCATGTAAAATACTGGTATTCAGCTGCATCCGGTTAGACTGGAAGCCGACCCCAACATAGTTGGGAAAAGGCCAGGCAGATGATGACTTACAGGTAAGTGAGATGGGAATACTCTGAAGAGCTGTTATGAGCCTGCCTAGCCAGTGGCCACAATAATGACGACATCTCACACCCTGACCCTGGAGTCCACCTGATTTTAAGACCTGTGCAAGACATTTTAAGTTGAAGTGACCAAGTTTTGGTCAATACAGATTTGACAATGACAACGAAGGAGTCATCGACATGAAAAGGAGCAGGAGATCTGTAAATGCAGCCTGATGTAGGAGGGGGGGACGTTTGCAAGAAGTAGGTATGTCATTTGTTTACTTCTTAGTACCAAGTCTTGGTGCAAACTTTTATAATATTTGGGGAATAGCTCCAATCATCAATACGGGTGCTATCAGTCTTCAACTAAGTAGCCGATTATTCGAATAATATTATACCTAAATGTCTAAAACATTAATATTATCTTTGTTTGCGTTGCCCCTTTTTGTTGAATATTTCCTTATTTTTATCCCTATTATGACCATAAAACCACCATGTCTACTTAGTGTTGGTAATTTTAGGAGTTTTATGCGGCATTTACCGATTCACTTGTTTGTGAGAACGACCTAACCATAATATATCATTGAACATTGTTTTCCTTTATATTTTCCTTCAGTCGTAGCTCACTTTATGCTCGTTTTTATATGTATAAATATATTATGTATATCGGCGGCTATTTTAATTTACGTTATCAAGTGCTGTGACTGCTATCGTGGTGAGCAACGGTCACCGCTGTCCGCTGCGGTATCAAGCACAACTATGCTCACGAGCTCGACCTAGATCAAGAGTGCCCAGTCTGTAACTGTTGCTTGTCGGTAAATGTTTTATTTCTTGGTTAATTTTGAACCAGGCTAATAATGTTTTGCTTTGATTTTGTCACAAATGGCTTAATTAACAAGAAGTGCGTCAGCTTGAAGGGGACTTGGACCTTGAACAAAGCCTTTTTCGAAGAACGAAGGCTTCCATTGCGGTTGTAGGTAAGTGTACCTGCAAAAATTGGTTTTTGCTTCATACACATCAAGCATACACAAAACTAATAGGTACTTACAAACTATAGGAAGTAGAGCAATCAAATAATCATGGAATAAAAACAACATCGGTTTTTAATTCACACATCCTAATTTATATGAGAATACATTTGAAGTCGGCCCATAGCGTTTCGAAAGTAACGGATGGCCTCAATGCGGTTCGATTGCCACTGCCAAAAAATAGCCAAAGTCTACGATTCGGACGTTGACCTTCAAACGGTCACAGTATCTAGAAATCAGTGAGTCATACTTGTTTCACTCATCAACTCATGGGAAGTTTTTGCTATACTTTAGGTACCTATCTGTATAAAATGTTATGAGAAAATTGACCTCAAAACAAATTATTTTCCTTATAAAAACAGGTAAGAAAAAAAAAGTCTGTTTCTTAAGAAATTAATTTGAAACGACAATAGTTGATTTTGACTCAAAACCAGCTTTAAGTAGGTACCTACCTATGTCATAAAATCTTTTAACGTTTACCTTATATGCTTTTTTTTTCCACAACGGGGCAGCTCTTGACCTGCATCTCACCTAAGTAAGGTAAGTGAAGATCAGGCCGAAGGTGGAAGCGAGCTTCACCCGGAATCCTCAACAACAGAGGAACTGGCTATCTTACCCTATTAACTGCCGAATTGGTATGGCGACAGACTTAGATAAGATGGTGGTAGCTAGCCAAGAACTAGACTTAGAACAAGCTCTACCACCAACCAAACTGAGCAGAAAATGCCCGCACTTGGAATCATACCCGGTACCTCTGAGACCCGGGGTCGGAGACAGGTGGTCTAACCACTTACCACAGAGGCGGTTAAAAATGCTCTTTATTATTTAATGCAATAAAATGATACCTACATTTAATGCAGCTAGCCAGAATCATAATTCAAGATCCATCCGATTTCTAGACAAGACCAAAGGCAAACCAAAGACAAAATGTTTGATGTCCCAACAAGGAATAATACACCTGCATCAACGAGGCAAGGTTTTTAACAATTCGATTTATGGTAATGCATATTAGCAGAAGCAAATGAAATAATGGCCTACATTACACCCACACGGTTCGACAGGTCCAATTCGGGAGTTGCATCAGGGCTACGGCTATTTATTTTGGTCGCATGACTCGAAACATGACGGAGCAGCATGAGATCACCAGTTCTCATTAACGACCAACTGAGAACCCGACATTGTTAAAAAAACAGTTGAAAGAATGAACTGTCAAATCACTTACCTAACTTTTTTTTTTACGTTTTAATTCGAAACTTTTGAAACGAACGGTCGATACAGAATTTGTTTTTAAAAGTCATGTGCCCTCGTGTTTCATAAAAACTAGTAAGGAGATATTTAGTAACCACATTGTCTAAGTTAAGACTGTATTCCCCCACAGATTATAAAAACAGACCACCGCGAACATAACGTTACGTTTAAAACAGTACAGTGTAAAGACAGAGGTACGAGTGTCCATATTGATGGTTGGAATAGAATCAATATCAATGAATATTTTAAGGTCAAATCCGAAGAATATAAACTAGTTTGACCCCACGCATTTAATTGCGGTAGTGCATGGGTTATTCGTTAAATTGGCGCAACGATAACAAAGGTGTCTGGTAAATTTTTTTATGTGATCTCGTCCTTTTCATCTACGTTCGTTATCCCCTGTTTACAAAATAGCAAGTAATAATATTGCTCTTCTTATTATTATCTAGATCAAAACCAGTTAGCTTACTTTTAGATCGATTTGGTGTACATTGACATGAGAACTAGAATCCTTTTCGTTCGCACTATATTTTGCATCGGATCACTCCATGGGTTCGTTCAGATAACATATTTTAAGTAAAGATATATCTTTGTGGCAGCATCTGGCTACAATCATGTCGAA
This sequence comes from Lithophane semibrunnea, assembly GCA_947363905.1. Lineage (NCBI taxonomy): Eukaryota > Metazoa > Arthropoda > Insecta > Lepidoptera > Noctuidae > Lithophane > Lithophane semibrunnea. Next base: position 9,139,299 of record OX376197.1, on the reverse strand, counting down.
ACTTGTTCTACACGTGCAATTAGAGGGGTCACACAAATAATATCAGATATTATTTAAAATTTTCGCCATCCATTATTCTCTCCCTAAATACTGGGCCCGTACCAAATTACGTATTAATGTATTCAATCCAGTTTCTATTCATATGTAATTCAATGTTTTTGTAAGCTTTTTAGAGCAAGAACTGGGTCGCAGATGGGCGCTGGATTGAGAAATTTAAATAAAAACTTGGTGCGATCTTTACAAATAATATCATCCATGAATAAGTAATAACAATGAATCCGCTCAGCTATGGGCTTTTATTTGGAGTGGTTTTAGAAAGTACAGAATAACAGACGGTTTGAAAAGTGTAACGATGCATGGTATCTGGGCTAGCTATGTGAAAGACCTGTACAATTAAGTTGCAAACTGGTGAAGCTCTTGATGACAAAAAATACTGACATCACTATGTCCATAACTGTATTAGGGACAACGAATCACTGAGTTCCTATTTGTCCATCACCGGAAAAAATAAGTGATCCGCGTTTTCTTTCATCTCTATTTAAAGCTGACGCCGATCTATCTTTGCGATTGTGTCCATTTTTATTATTTTGGACATTGTGTGTGCCATGATGTGAAATAAATCCTTCGATTTAAGGACTCTTGCTCGGACATAATACTGGCTGGTTATGCGCGCGTGCGCACGACCTAACTATTGTCATTTACATCATTGACTATTGTTCCCTGTTCCGTGACTTCTAATAGCTAAGTAAAATACTAATTAGCTGCAAAAGTAGATATGTTTCTACCTATGGCCGTCAAGGTAACGTTTTTATTGAACTGTTTTTGTCGGTATCGGATATTATGTGAAAAAGTCTGATGCAATATTTTGTTTTTGATAGTTTTATTTTAAAAAAGGTGATTCTTTGTCGCCAAAATATCTCTTACCACTTCAAAATGTCCTTTCGATATTTGTACTACTTAGCTACAGAGTATAATATATTGCAACAAAAGACCTGATAGTAGGTACCTGTATAAACCCTAGAATGCGCCTGTCTATTTCGTCGTAGTACCTGTCTATTTTCTGTCTATTTGTAATGGTTTTAGTCATATGATGTAAACCGGTAGGTACTAGGTAAATATCTGTAATGTGATGTGTGATATACAATTAAATGTAGCACATAGCTCAAAGGTAGCGCCTCAAGAGTCCCCCGCAGAGGCCCGCTCCATCCCCGGTGCCGACTAGACGTTCCCTTTGAGTTGTTGTCTTACTGATAATTTGGTGGTTTCACTCTAAACCAAAAGCTCCTAACAAGTGATTCATGTGAACACCACATGATGTGATGCACAATTACACTCACAGGTGTATCTACCATATTATTTGGCAATACTTAGTAGGTAGACAGTAGACACTAAGGGTGGATTTCACCAAACTTTTATAACGAGTATAAGACTTATCCTGCGAATAAATTTTGAATTTTTGTCAGTTTTTCCATACAAAAACTGTCAGACGACAATTTTATTCCACGGATAAAAGATATCTGAGTTTGATAAAATCAGCCCTAAGAAGAGTAGTTATTCTGAAGGGAAGCCGATTAAAGTAGAACTTCGAAAAAGAAGACTTTTTAAATTAAGTAAAAACGGTGGATCAACATAATAAACGTTGCAGAGATTACCTTTAAAATGCTTCGTCATCAGATTCATGTTCGTTAGAATCAATTTAAGGCTTCAAAGCTGTTATAAGCCCGTATATCATATTACCCAGTTACTGGGTTGTGGAGGTCAGATAGGCAGTCGCGCATCCGATTAGACTGGAAACCGATCCCAATATAGTTGTGAAAAGGCTAGGAATATTGAAAGTCCTTCCAATTTCGATATTTGACATTTATAAGGTTAATTTACTTCTCTGTGATTTCCAAACCAACCTTGTAAGTAGCAAAAACTTAGGTACAGTCACAACAAACAGTGATTTACGTCTTTTGCAATACCTTCGCGAAGTTATTTAACGTATAGCGAATTGCAAAACTGGTGAATGTCATTTTGCATGATGTATGTCCGAAATGATAGGAAAGGCATTACTGTAGCCGTAGTGGTGTACCGATAGAGCGGATGGTCCCATTCCACTGCGATAACGGTACTAACCACCGCTCGCAAATAACTAGGTATGCACCCACTAAGTTCCGGTGATCAATTTATTTATGTATGTTATGTTAGATAATTAATTAATTACGTGTTCCAATAATAAGAAATATGAATGGATCAAAGAATTGAGTCATCTGAGTTTTGATAAGCGACGTAAATCGTTACGTTTTGTAAGATGAACTTCTGAATCCTGACTAATCCTAACGCGAAAGTGAGTTGGTTTGACGCCAAAACGGCTGAACGGATCTGGAAGACATTTGGCACATGGGTAGACCTTGGCTTGGAGAAGGACCTATGCTACTATTCATCCTGGATCGCAGACGAAGACGCGGACAATAGCTAGTTGTTTATAATTGAGACTGAAATGGATGCAGTTGATCAGTTCCTCTTGTGAAATGGTAATATTTGTAGTTGAACGTAAATGGTTCCCAGCAGGGCTGGGAGCCTACTCTTGCCGGCAATTTAAACTTCATTTTGAATCCTAACATTATATACTCTGCACTGATTGGAATAGAGTTCAATATCCTTAACTCCATACAAGATTTATTGCAATTGGTGTTGAGAGCGAGGTCCATTTAAGTCCGTTGATTTGTGTTCTCACGCCTTAAAAGAATAGTTACTTTCAGGATTATGGCCGTATCCGATATATCCATTCGTCATGGTCCTGAATTAATATTCCTTCGCTGTCATCTTGTAGATAATTGTGATCTCTAACAGCTGAAGTTAGTAGAATTTAGTAAAAAAAGGCGGCGTGGCCATACTCGTTGTGTGCGAAACGTGCGACCGCAACATTCCCAGTGCCTCAAACGATGCCACTTGTGGCGATCGGCGACAGACAACCGTTTATGGCGAGGACGATCGCGAAGGAATGTGGTCTGCTCCTCCACTGCCTGCGACTCATGTGAAGAGTGGTCGGAGTGGCCGGGCACAGGCAGGAAAACGCGTCAACGACCTTCATAGAGGTTCAAGGAAAATATAGCTTTTTTGTGTCCAAAAAGGTTACTTCCCTACCTTTTAATTATCGCAAAGGAGGAAGAGCATCCGATTAGCGGTAAGTATCTACTTAATCATGTTCTGATGTAATCGGGGATAACTATTAATTTGCCTTATGGAGGGATTTTCTCTGAGAGAACTGTCCATTGCGAATACCATTTTTCTTTCCGATGCTTATGTGATGAACTGATGACTTATGAGGGACGCTTTTGTAGCTATGCTTATTTTATATTATATTTAATGCTTATACTTGTGTTGTTAATTCTATAGCAACATCTAACCTAATATTTTGCCTGCATAGCTGTCTCTCGTCACTTACGCCAATTTACAAAATGACTCGGCAACCGCGAGAATGCATGCTTGCCAACTACATACTTAAATGACACTCAAACTTATTTGTTTTAAATGCTTGTAAAGGCTTAGGTATGCATTTTGATAGCTAAATAACTAAATATTACAAGCCAAGCATTCCATAATAAGAAACCGCTTTTAATTTGTCATGGATTTCAAATAAATCATGTATCCAAGTAATAAATAGTATCATTAACAAGTGTATGGAACTAGGAAGTTCTTTGGTGTACAAGCCTTGTACGGGTCAATGCACAAAGGTGCCGACGAACGACCATCTAAGAGTATCAGGCCCACACAGTGCCCGCCGCCGGCTAACGGTGCCACGCTCAAATATTTTACCATTACACTGAGCATGAGCCTAGTCAGCTAACTGTGAATAAATACAAGTACTCGCTGTACCTACCGATCAACCTTAAAAACATGTAAATGCTATGTACAGACGTGATATTCTCTGAAGATATACTTATTTAGGTTGTTAAGTGACGGCGGAGGGCCGGTTGCGGCGTTTCAGACACGCTCAAAGAAGTAAGTGCATGCGAACTCCTTGCCTTCGTGAGCCTGTACAATGTGGACAACTGATGCGGGTAACGTCGCAACCTGTAGATTGAAACGTCGATACGATATGTGGACCCACTTCAATAAATCTACCCGTTTATCATAAACCTGCTCTCCACAATCTTGCGGTTTGCAAGTCCATGTATTCATCAAACAAACTTCGCATGTAATAACTTTTCCAGCTCATGAACACTGTTACGTGGTTGTTTACGTATTCAGTTAAATAGTAACGGTTTCAGATTGAGCGGCGCGTGCTGAAATGCGGCCAATCGATTGGGAACGTATTTAGCGCGAACAAACTTACCAGTACCTAGGATATTAGTAGCGAGCTGCCAAGCCTACGCAATCTCAAATAGAAATAATTGCAGTTCCGTCGACGTTGAGATCCGTTGAATCACGCATCCATTTCAAAAGAGTTTTCGTCAATCTTTCAGCGCTTGTCACGGCCATCTCATTGGCTAAGCGAATTTGACAAAAACATGGCCGTTGATAAGTATTCACTTACTCAGTCATCTAATGTCTGTGTACAACTCCACATTCATCCTTTTTTATGAGAATTAAAAGCTAATCTTATCCTTATTACTAAGTAACATACCTACTATTACTTGGCCGGATAGTCACTTCCTTAACATGTGTTTTGTACAGATGAATAGAATATAGGTATGATGATTACATACTAACGTCATGCATGCGAATTTGTCACCAGTGTTTGAACAAAAACTCACACCCACTGCCCAACCCAGGAGTAGCAGCATTAAATTGCAAGTCAATTGTGATTTTAATGATAAACTTATGTAATTATAAATAATGATGATTTGTTTGCCGATTTATGGACCCAACATCATACCCTAAAAGGTTTCATAGCGAATTAGTGATGTCGGTAGACCGTTCATATCTCGACCAAATCCGAATTTAAATTGGAAGCATTTCATGTTTTGCGTTGTTGGATTTACAATTTCAAATGACATAAAAAACGGTGTTTTTTAATATTAAAACCCTGTTTCTGTGTACGTAAAGTATCTATACTTTGAACTTGCAAGCCAACGAGATGAGTTGAGAGAACCGGCGCCGGTCACGTTGCGCATCGTGGACTTGTGGTATCAATCTTTTATTGAATAGACTGCACTTGTTATGTGTGTAAATGACAGCAATTTATTTCCCGTCGTCTCAAGCGTCCAACCAGCGCGAGCGCAGCTCTGGAGGTCTGCGACACATTCATTGTATTGTACACTCATGCATCATGCTCCATATGTTTTGCTTTTGCTAAATATTTAGTTTATGTCGCACCAGTTTCAGCGTTGTATTCTGAATATTCACATAATATTTTTAGGTTTAGAATTTATAGTCTAAGGCAATAAATTCAATAGCAATAAATTCAAAACATTCTGGTTTAGACATTGGACTGGACATTAAGCCAATGTCAAATCACGTTCTATATCAATTTTGACATTAGATATCTTTCAGGATCGGAATAGTCCCTATACGGACTATAGATTATTGGGTAAACCCAATGATAGTCAAGATAATCTTCAGAATGCTATTGCGTCTCCAATTCTGAAGTTATCACATTCCGGCGCGGTCCTTTATTAGGGAAAGACAGTAGAATTTTTCATACAAAATCACAATACTGTCACAACCGTACTAACAATATCATGGAAAATCATAGGGCGGAAGGCGGCTACAACCGTATCCTATAGAGACGTACTGTCAGGGTCCTATGAAATAAAATCTTTGTTATTCGGCAGTACGGGTATAGCCGTCTTCTAAATCTGTATCAGATTGCCCTGTTATTGCATGTCTGGTTGAATGCTGCACACTCAAATTTGCACGGCGCTGTCTCTTTTGTAGGCCGTCCGAATCGGAAGAAAGCTCGTTGTAATCTGGCAAAAAATCTTTATCAGAACCATATTCTCCGTCGTCACAATAAGGGTATTCTTCTTTTTTTTTGGAATAAATAAATAACAAGATTCAATTCAGGCGTAGACGTACCATCTAAAAGCTTCTTATTGCGATCATCATCAACTTGCCAACTCATCTATAAAATAACAGATTTCATGTTGAAAATATGCAACATTCACGTAAAATGAAGCATCTAATATTAGATAAAACATAATAATACAAGTATTTGCCAATTTTTAGGCTAAGAAGTCAATAGTCATCACTTATCGCGAGCTTTGGTTGATCATCATTTTCCCGCGCAAACCGACGCCCACACACCCAACTCTGCTAGCGTGACAGTGACTTTCCAGTAGTATGATATTTCATAGTAACCAACTCGGCTGTAGCCGTACTGGCGTTGTGGATGAAATCTACTTATGTGGGTATGGCACAGATTGAGACCACGTAAACCACTTGTTTTTGACAGTAAATCGACGTGATCTCAGCCTTATTGCTTTGAGCATACAGTCTATACAATAAGCAAATAAATTTTTCACTGCGGTAGCTGTGTTTGACGTAAAGATAGTAGCAAAATAAACGGCGGTGGCCGTACTGTCAGTCCACGAACTTTTAAAATACGGTTACAGCCGTTACCGCGCCGGAATGTGTTATCAAGTATTTGGTCGCATCGCAGAAGTTTTCAGGCAGGCAAAAGCGACGCTAACTCCTCGTCAACGATACTATGTTTCGATACAATCAAGTCTGCGTAGCAAGCTCAGCGTGCGGTCATCCAACGCTAGATCTCACACGAAGGCCCTTAATACCTAATTTCTAAAGTAATCGTATCAAACCGATTAACATTTACTACTGCCAAAAAAATTTTGTTCCGAGTCCACATGTTCCGTACTTACGTCCGAAAGAAAAACTGAATTTTGAATATGGGGCTAACTTTTGGGAGGCAAATTAGAATGTGTTTAGAATTTTAAAATAAATAGGCAGTTTTAATGTTATTTAAGAAAATTGACGAAAACTAAAGGGCCTAAAATTCTGAAAAAAAAATACAATTAATAGTTCTATAAGTATGTATACTTATTTATCAGGAAACCTATATGAAGTTTATGGTCGTAAAATAACATGATAAATATCCCAACGTTGTGCTTACAAACTTACTTTTGCAGTTGGTAGAAGAGAGTTTGTTCTTGGGATAAATTGATCCCATCCACGGAACCCTTCATTGTGCGTGGTCTGACACGCACCTGGCCGGTTTTTTTATATGTTCCTTATTTTACATTTTCATGACTTCTATGGTGTTTATAAAACACCTTTGGTTAACAGTGCGCAATACGCATGCAATGCAACGTGTGTCGTGATTGTTAACGTTTCGCTACGTTGTTTTCATTTCCTTCCAATAACCATTTATTTTCTATTAAGTTTTCCTCATTATTGTTCCGCATACCGATAATTGGTGCACATAATCCTTATCAAAAGCAAATATTATTTCTGGTAATGATTGCGCATTGTTAGCAACCAAACAATACGTTCAGTTCAGTATAAACGATAACAATACTAGAACAATAGGGATGTTATCAACTTAGTATTGCAAAGTGAAATGTCGATGGAGCGTTGACCGCTGAGTAACACTTGTTGCGATAACCCGGCTTTGTCTGTGTTGCTTTATTTCTGCTCTCCCTGGTGGTAAACATCCGTGCGTCATCCCCAGTGGTCTCTGATCTACAAATAAATAAACATGTGGCCTCTTGCAGCTTTGTTTTACATTAGAGGAGAATATTCCATATTTTTCACGATTTGTTTATCTGGGAATTCATATCGATAGAATCCCATAGCCCTCTCTACTCTCGACGTTTATTATGTGAAATCTATAGTGTCGATAACGCTTTTATTTAACTGCAAGTGTTTATCAGCACTGAAAGGATTCTCTTATTCAAGAATTATGCAAAACGGCAGAAACGTGATTGTCAGGTTTGTATAGGTAGGACGCATCTCATTAGCAAGGATATCCATATGCATCTTTCGTTTAAGTTTAAGACAATGGCTGGTGTGGAAGTCGTGACTCGGCCGCTTATGACATACAGTGTGTCAAAGAGGAGCATATGGATCGGCTCAAGACACTCCACCACTGTAAACACTGGATGTACAGCAAGTCATTTGCAAAACAAAGACTGCAGAACGCGGCCGAAATAAAAATATTTACGCAGCCACTGCTGACTCAAGGAAAGGAACGCTTTGTTTGGACGGAGGAATAACCTTTTTGCAAGAAAATAAATTAATGTCAAATCACAAAAACAACATGGACATGATTATAAGCCGCTGCGTTTTCTAAATTGAAGGGCAAAGCAAATTACGTATGGAAAAGTGGGAACTTGCTAATACAATACGGTACCATAACGGACATATTTTTTAAATATAACTAATGAATGATGAATATTAATGAATACTCATCGTTGTTAAAAAAACGGAAATAGGAAATTGGAAGTTCAAATTACAGCATTTTAAATTAAAAGCTAGCATTGGAACAGGGGATAAAAATGCAATAAAGACGTGCATAAGTATGTATTATACACAAACAGTATCAATTTACATTATTTACAATGAGCTGCGTCGGCACGCGAAGGCGACACGGGTATCGCCGGACGTGAGACATTAGTTTAATGAAATAACGACAATTTGCATGGAATAACTTGCGCCGCGTCGGTGCACCCGCGGCCTTATTCCATGACTGCTCTCAATGACTGTCTCAAGAGCTATTTGACTCATGCTCAATGAACATGAATCTTAATTGAAGCGAACTGGCAATGTGAATTGTTGATGAATGCTTGGTTTTGTGTTGCCGTTATACATACAGTGTTACAGTACATGCAGGAATTTATTTATATTTCCATATAAAAAAGGAATGAATATGTTTTTTTTTTCCTTTTTTTGCATGACACACATTCACAAGCTGTCAGGTCATGACTGTAATCCTCGAGAGGGTAGGCAGAGATTTATTAACTCTCTCACACACCCAGAACACTTCAGAGGCTACACACAAAAAGTCAAGCGTTCTGAGTCACTATTTCCATGACTGCTTTCAATTAAACCAAAGTTGAAAGCTGGGTAATTGCGATTTGAGTATGTAGATATTGTATGCTTCTCTATTTTAATTTCTCATAATCGGCATATAATTTTCGCACTGCTGGGACCTGGAACATAGGCCTCCTCTCTGTGAGAGGGAGTGGGCTGTAATCCAACACGCGGGCCCAGTGCGTGTTGGTCCGTCGGATTTCCATTTTTATCTTATCCTTTATCCTTTCTCGTCTTCAGTGAGTGTGTGATCACCGCGTTTTGTAAATCACAGAAAAAATATATACAGGATGTTAGTGTAAACACCGTTATCCTTCAAACCAGTGGTTTGGTTTCATTTATAGAACGTAAAATCAATGGAAAAAAACAACTTTTTTTTTTAAAGAAAATCTATATTTTTCCACAAGAATATTTCACCCTATACGCAAGGGCAACGAACTTGCGTCTCAACACGGCGGGCGGCGGTTGGCGGGGACGGACGGGGCGCGCGTCACGTTACATGACCGCGCGGCCCCTCTTCAGTCAGCTGTTTCGTAGCTGTCTCGAGCGCGTATCCATGAGTATCGGGACAGTGACGTATATTTACTTTTTAAAATCTTTTAATGAAAATAAGGTTTTTTTTTGTTGTTACTGGGTCATTTATTTTTATATTTGAGTCAACTACCCATGGTTTGAGTGACAACGGTGTTTACCCTTGCATACTGTAGAAACACCTACAGAAGCACCTACCTACAATAGGAATTTAATCTATATAATTCATCTTAGAATAAAAATTTCTCCATTTCAAAGAATAGTTTACTTATTAATGAAGATAATGCAATCAAAGGATCAATCAATGCAATCAAGGATGTACTAGTCTACCTAGCCTTTTCCCAACTTTGTTGGGGTCGGCTTCTAGTCTAACCGGATGTAGTTGAATACCAGTATTTTACATGGAGCGACTGTTATTACTTAGCCACGAGCTCCTCAAAAGGATCCTCAAAGGATGTACTGGTATGTACTAGCAGTACTAGTACTTATGTTTAATTACGAGATGACTTGCAATTGATAATTGCTGTATTTCCCCGATTTAAATCTATGCAACATTATCAGTGGCTTGATTATCAAGTCCTATTGAAAGTACCTATGTAGTTATTGCATTGTGTATAGCTAGGGAAAGCAGTTGTTAAGCAAATTTTCATAGCACCCATGTGCCTTTTTCAATGACGACAATTATGAGGTGTGTTATAAGAGCCGATTTACAAGTTATTATAATAAAATAAAAAAATCTTACCTCATTTCCTATGTTATTATTTTTTGTACCTACCTATATCTTATCGATAAAACTGAACAAGTATTTTCAATTATATATAATTTTTAATGCGTTTTTTTTGTTTTGATAACTGGTTCTTTCGTACGAAAGACGTAGATTATACGTAGATTATAATATCTGTGGTAGGGGAGAGTGTACACTCTCCCCTACCACAGATATTATAATCTACGTAATTTATGCCCCATAATCCCAGCCGTTTCGGGGTGCCCTAACTGAGTTTTTGAGTATAAGAGTCGACTTTTCGCCATTTCATCAGCTAGTTGGCATTCTCATATTATTTTTAACTGAACTCCCACAAGCCTTATCTCCAACCAGCACTGTTTGGGTCTACCTACTTTAGGACTTGGTTGCGCAAGTCTAAGGTATTGGTCATATTGGTACTAACTCTTTGGACAAGCAGCAGGTAATACATCAACTTACGATAATAAAAATAAGAATACAATACAATCATTGGTGCATCAGATTATTCCAACTTTAGCAACCATTGAATCTCTACCAGAATATTCCCACGTTCTACAAAATGGCGTGTATTTATTAAAATTATAGTCATTCCTCATATTCACAATATGAGAACCCTTGGCATTATTTCACCCACACTCGTTTTACGCAAACAATTCTCAGAAATACCCTTCGGAATTGTCATGAAGATGCGTCAAGATAACACTCGTTTAAGATGGATGGCAGAATATGATGATACCTAATCTGCGACACACCTTGGAGATTGCATTATCGATGGCTGCTGAGCCGGCAGCAGCAGGCGTTGTCATCGGCTATTTATACACTGAGAAGTTTTCCAACGTTTTATATGAATACCAACATCAATCACAGCGTTAATAGCTGGACATTTGTCCGCTTCTGAGAACATTCAGCATTAAAATTATACCTACTTATAAGTTGGCCGTATTTCTATACCTAGACTCGATAAGAGGATAGCATGATTATCTACTAAAAAGTGAATTCCATATAAAAATCGGTTACAAAATGTATTGTTATCGTGATTATCACGCATAAAATGCATGTATAGATAAGCAGCCCCAGGTTTCCATGCTGGCGCCGTCGCGGGGCGGACGCCGACGCCGTGACGTCATGTCATCATGATTACCACTCGACGCGGTTGAGCTATTTGATATACAAATAATCGATTCTTTATCCATAATGAGTCCATTTTTTCGCTCGATCAAAAATTCTATTATGAAAGTTATTTTAATGTGATTTTTCAATGATATTGTTTATTGAAGGCTGTCGTTTATTGTATTTATAACTCCTGATAATTGACTGATAGCTATTATTATCATTTTCACGCTCTTGCAGGTATGTGTTGACTCTGTGATTGTAATCCAATATAAGTAGTCACATTGCATTTAGTCCTTGAATAACGTGACCGCACTCAAGCAACATATACCAACAATACTTGGGTAGATAACCACTTTTGTATGTTTTTTTAATCTGCGCTCGGTTATATTGTGTGATGTGGTGTGGATCGCAGTAAGTACATAAACATAAGTATCCACGTCATCCGCCCAATATTTTTCCTTCCCGAAAGCCGAACCCCATGAAAACGTCATAACCTATTTCACAATATTATCTCCGTAAGAGTAATTTTGTCTCGACAGTCGAGATAACCAAGTTAGACTGGTGAATGAGTCAAAATTCCATGAATTATATGGGCAACAGAGCCCTTCTGTGCAATGCGATAACATACATGGGTATTTGAAATCCCAAAACAGCTATTTTAAGTAATTATATTCAACATGGCTTTACTATCGTTTATTTTAACTGTCTTTGAGATGCCTCACGCTAAGTAGTTGAAGTTTTGGAAAGAAAAAGTTGGGCCCATGTTGGGCGCCAAAATCGTTCACTTATCCATACTATACTAATATAACATCTCAAATGTAGGCCATAGGTAACAGGGTCCAGAATGTAGAACAAAGACTGGAAATGGCACTTACGTGTATAGAGTGCTCTTGAACACATTTACCTATCTGTGAATAGTTGACGTAGGCACTTAGGTAAGTTTATCGTTATCAAGGTTTATCTAGATTAGATATGGCTGCGGTCGGCGTTAAACCGTCTGCAATGTTGGTTATAAGCGCCTCTGTTGTTGCTGATATAATATGTCGTATATTTGCATTATTTGTAGCCTAAGGCGAACAGTTGGGTCTTATATTGTAATAAATAAATGAAGCTGGTAAATGATGTCAGTTATTTACTCCATGCCAACCAGGTTTGATTTCATCCGAGGTGTGTGCTCTGATATTTAAAAGAACGGTTTTGTTTACATTAGTGTACCTACTTACACAAATTCTAGAAAACTAAAATGGTTTTACAAAAAATGACAATTAATAGACTACCGCCATTCTGGAACGCATGCCACATTCGAAAAGTGTAGCAGATGCTTGGACCACCTTTAGTCCCCAGAAATTGGTTACTGTCTTACTTACGTGGTCTTGGTCTTGTCCTTTGACTCATGAATGTTTAATTTTAATTCAGGTTACATTATTTGGTATATAAACTAAATCCACCTTTTATTCACACCTAAATTCAGCGGTTTTCCGCAAATATTGAAGTTAATATAAAAACCATCATGCATACCGCACGTGAACTTAAGGTACGTACCTAATACTCTACAAAGTTCGCAGTCCAGCGGACCCCATATTTAAATTAGTACCGGAATTGACCACAGTTTTTATCGGGTCGGACCAAGAGCTTGAGAATTTACTCATTATAGGTTATTTAATCAATGATATAACTAAAATACTTTAGATTAAGTTCTACTCGAAATACTTCCTTCCGTGTGAATCTTCCTTTTGATTATTAGCTGTTACACTTGAAAGTGTATTATTTATAAGCTGTAAATGGCTCGCTAAATGTAGATAGGTATAAGTAGTGATGTTCAGCATACTTCTCAGTTTACGGCTGGATTAAACAGGAAACGATTAACTAAATTTAGGACGCCATGTGCTTCGTTTTTGGGCAACATCACTTTCGATAAAGTCTTAGACAGGTGTACTTTATTAATAGAATACGGTTTCTGGCAATGCATTGGTTTATTTTTTATTTCAAGCAAAATCAGGGAATAATGCTAAGTGTTACTACTATGAATAAGTAGTATTATAGGCAGAATTTCAAGAAATAAAAAATAATCTTAGATAGTTCGTGGTATTTCTGAAAGTTATTATTCTATTGCATTGCGCTGCTTTGTTTTGGACAACAATGTAAACAATTTATTACTGAGAAGACTTGGTACCTATACCTTCAGCCGGTTTTTAAAAACTGATTAATGTAGGTACCTATGTATTGTGTTGTATGTATGTATTTGCTAAAACGATGTGATAGAAAAAAAAGAGAAAAAAAATTTGGATGCCGTGAGGTAAAATGTATCGGTAGATACTTATCTACTCTTATAAAAAATCCATCTTAGGTATCTGTATCTTACCTATGTCTTATTTTTTTTTCTTTTCTTAGCATAGTGTGTGTCCCACTGCTGGGCAAAGGCCTCCCCTTTTTCCTTCCAAAGCTCTCTACTTTGTGCGATTTCTGGCCATGTTGGCCCCGCAAACATGATTAGATCGTCACACCACCTTCGCCGCGGTCTACCTCGACGGCGACGTCCTCCTTCAGGCGTCCAGTGAGTGACGATCTTTGCCCATCTCTCCGGGTGCATTCGTGTCTTACATTACAAGCAAATAAATGATTTATATTTATTACTCTCTTTTTATTTCCTACTTATTGGTTGACTGAAATACTTAGTAAGTAGGTACTTAGAAACCGATCAAATCACTTACAAGATCTGTGGGCCTAAAACGGCCACATGAGCAATTCCTCTAAAAGCATTTCTTTTCCTGAATTTCCAGCTGTCATTAGCAATTCCTCTTATTTGACACAAATTTTACGAATCTCCATAGAAAATTGTCAAACAGATGAATTATTTAGTATTATGAATCGCACGCAGATCATAATATAAATAAATATTATGAATCATATTATGAATTGCCAGTTAGTTCACAAACTGGCAATTCATAATATGATTCATAATATTTTCCTATTAGGATTCTGCCAAAGTGACTGTTTTAAGCCCCCTGACCACGAACCACAGATAAAATACGCTGTCACAAACCGGTCAACGACACTAGAGTTGATTTACTGCAGGAAAATTTGATACAGAAGGAAAATGGTCTATCTACCGCAAATAAACGGGCTGTCCACTGCTGTGCGTCAATTTCTCATGTCACCTACTTAACCAACTTAATAATTTATGATGTAACTAACGTTTAAACGTCACCGACATCGTCGACGTACGTCGTCGTATCTTCACTCAAATCCTCTGCATAATGATGAAATGGAGTGACGATAATCATGACTGCCCTTTTGTTGCAGCCGTCATAGGTACTCGTCATTGTAATTCAAGATATCATAGGATTAGTAATTTTATTGTAGGTAGGTGCTGCTGCTGACTAATTACCGTTTCCCTTTTCCTTAAGATTTTCTCAATTTTCTAGCTGATTCTGAAACTTTCCGATTCTAAGTCATCACTTCATACAGTCACTCATAAAAGTGCTATGGCTCTGTTTCGCATTGGGTCACAGCATTACGCTGAGCGATGGCCGTTTTGCGTGGATTTGACGCATATTTTCACCAACTTGTTCTTTTTGTTTTTTCTTTACGCCATGTCTTACCGTATTTCCTTTCTTTACAAAAATACTAGCTCCCGCTAGCGGCTTTATAAATTAAAGACTATATTACCTACTCAGTGATAATAAAACATTATACTGGTGGAAGAATTTTTGAAATCGGTTCAGTAGTTTTTGAGTTTATTCATTACAAACAAAAATACAATTTTCTTTATAATATCAGAGTAGAATTACTTATATATAATTCCATATTGTACCTTAGCATTAGATTGACTCAAACCTCAGTAGGTACTAGAATTAAAATTAAAAGTATGACACAAATATTTGTTATATAAGTATTTATAATTAATGGAAAATCTTGAAGACTCTCAACCTATCTGTTGAAAAGGTTTAAGGCTCTCTAAATCATAAGTAGAACAGAACTACTGCGTAATAACGTGCGCAAGAGTAGCTTAGCAGGTGAGGACTGAGGACTGAAGCCCATTGTTTTAATATGTAAGTAACGTTCGCTGGTGTTGTAATTGTAATCAACAAGATACCTGTGTACCTGTGTAGGTGCGATGTGCGATGTGAAAAGACGCAGGCACGCAGTTTCAGTAATATTGGCTTATAATTATAAGCGGTTATAAATTATAAATATAATAGGTTGCTTCATAATTTCATTCATAATATCATCCAATTTATTGTTCCATACACAAATAAGAAATTAGTTCTTAATTTATTGTTTTGCTGTTAACTTTTCCTTACAATGTTTTATTTGGAAAATAAACGATAAGAGATCACGAGATTTCGAATCAACCACTTCATTGAACGTCTTATATGAAACGCTTACTGTATGAATTAGGTACGAGTTTTTTATGAAGTAGTTACTAAAAACTGCTTCTAATTAACCATTTAATTAACAAATAAACTTTATTTTATTAATAGACCCAACGAATGTGGTTATGTGGTAAATGTCTAACGTCAATATACCGACGACAAACAATATGCTGTAACCATTTCATTACTCCATATGAAAGAATATGACTGAATATGGTGAAATAGGCTTTTTTTTGCGTTTTTCTCCTCCTTTTAGCTTACGGGATCTTTTATTCATTACGTTAAAATTCTACTATATATTCTTACTAATATTATAAATGCGAAAGTTTGTAACGCTTTCACGCCAAAAAGGCTGAACGGATTTTGATGAAATTTGGAACAGGGGTAGACCTTGACCTGGAGAAGGACGTAAGGTATTTTCATCCTGGATCGCAAACGAAGTTGCGGGCAACAGGTCAATCAATCTGCCTAGCATTTTCCCAACTATGTTGAGGTCGGCTTCCAGTCTAACCGGATGCAGCTGAATCCAGTATTTTTCATGGAGCGACTGCATATCATACCTCCACAACCCAGGAACTGAGTAATACGATATCCCTTGGTAAGACTGGTTGCGAGCAACAGCTAGTAATATTATAAATGAGAAAGTTTGAATGATGCAAAAACGGCTGAACGGATTTGGATGTAAGGCACAAATACAGGTAGTTTATAACCTGCATTAATAAATAGGATACTTTTTATCCTTGTAGTAACTTTCCGTGGAATAATTTCCATCTTCTCCGCGGATGAAGAAGCTGCCGGCAGAAGCTAGTAATATTATAAATTCTGTAAACCGATAATGAATCTCACCGGATGTAGCGCCGCCGCCGATGAACTCACGGATTTTAAATTCAAAATTACATGGACAAAGAGATTAATGACAAAAGCTATATGGATAGAGTTTCTGCTTTCTGATTGGCCACCATGTTTCAATGAAGTCAGACTTTGAAGTAGTTTACCTAAAGCTCTTGAGAACACAAGGTCCGGTTGGTTCTAGATCTCGAGGGCAAGGACGGCTCGTAACCGCAGAACCTTGTTGTATTACTAACATGTTAGTACTATATGTATCGCAAAATGTTTTTAAGACAATTTCATTGAAGAAATAAAGGCAAGTGGTAAGTAGGTACAAGAAGAAACTGAAAAAAATATTGTAGACGACGATTGTCCCGACACAAACGTCCGCATCGCGTGTATTTTTTTTTTCTTTAGGTATCGTTTTGTAAGATTTTTTCAAATATTATTGATAATCGGTTGGTATCACAATGTGGTGACGTTAAAAAAAATTGAATAAGAATAATTTATTGGAATAATAAAAAATAAAAAAAATACTAATATTACTATAACTTGAATACTTACTTATTTAACATAGTTATTTGAGCAGTGGTCCCCAAACTCAGCGCCTATATCTTGCCTGGGGTTGATCTGTGCCTGGGGCCTGAGTTGCGTTATCTTACATTTAAATTCGAGCTGCGAAACAGTTTTAGAAACGACCACAATCCTTAACAAAATCAATAATGATTAACTTGTTAATTGTATTCTAGCCCGCGAAGTTCAAATTTTCTTACGTTTCTTACAATTTGCAGGTCTGCAGTGTCTCAAATGTCATGATTTCATGAAGATGTCATTCAATAGAACAAAATATCTAACTTTACTAACATAATCTAATGATTATAATTCTGTAAATACATAAGTAGGTAGGTTTTTTTTTACAGTCGCGCTCGCGAATCCTATTTTGATCAACATACAACCTGACACTAAAATTGTAAAAAACGTAAAAAAAAACAATTTCGGAGGCTACCTTTGCGGATCCACCTTTTGTTTCTTGTTAAAACAAGAAACAAAAGGTACTACTACGTAAACAAATACTCAGTATAGTCTAACCTACTTACGCTGACTAACCATTTATTTTGTGGAACAGCAAATATTTGTAAGAAATGCTTCGAAAGAATTTTAAAATAAATGTAGGTACCTAACAAGAGTCTGTCTCCATGACACAGAATAGAAACGAGTTTAAATGCGGGTACTTTACATTATTGTTAGCTTTACCTTAAACTATCTGGGACACATGTGGCGTATCATAACGAAACTTACGTTAGTTAATATGTATCTACGTATCACTTAGTTATACATAGGTACCTATCTACATAAGTCACTAAAAGCATGAGCTAAAATCGGTCTAAAGGTTCTAAGGTAACGGCTTCGACTTACCGAGTTGCTGGTCGGGGGTTCGAACCCAGGCAGGAGCTTTACTTTGTGTAAATAATTACATCACCACTCCTCTCAAACGGTGAAGGAAAACATCGTGAGGAAACCGGCTTGTCCTAGAACCAAAAATTTGAAGATGTGAGATCTATCTAACCCGAACTGGGCCCGCGTGGTGGATTACAGCGCACTCCCTCTCCAAGAAGGGAGGCCTGTGTTCCAGCAGTGGGAACATTATAGGCTGATTATGCTTAGGTATGCTATTGCCATCAACCGGGCACAACGGGCTGCTACTGGGTATGTTTTGTAAAGTTGTTATGGCCATATGGTGAACACTAATGTAACTGCTGATAGAAATATTTAGATACCGAGATATAAGATAAGGCTAACAGGATGACCGATGCAAAATAAAATCTTACTAATTTTCGCCGATTTATTGACACCTATGTGGCAGCATCTACATCGCCACATGAGAACTACGCCTCACACTGACGTCACGCAAAATTCTGCATCGCGCAAGCGGTGTTTACCGCATGACTGGCATACATACAACCTCCCGACATCAATCGTTGGGCGGTAGCCCACTAAGTCCACAAGACACAACACATAAAAATGATAAACCTAGGTTTTTTATCCTATTCAAATTAATCTATTTTGTCTCAAACAACAACACGGAGAAGTCGATTTGAAATACAAAACAACTGCTGTATAATATTAACATTTCATGAAAAAGGACATTACAGCAAGCGAGGTGTATAATAACGGGGCATTAGCCTCCTGTCCTTTATTGATATTCTGAAAACATGAATAAATGTAAGGGAAATTAATAAAAATAAATTATTCAGACAACACATTTAAGCCTTGTTTTGTATATTCTAGCCACATAATATGTGGGTAAGTATAATGATTGTTATGTGCATGCAAAATAAATTATATTTTGATCCCACATTTTTCAGTGGAAATAAGTATCCACGACCACTTTAACATTTAAGAGGTACGTACGCACATAAGAGGAGCTCGTGGCTACGTAATAACAGCCTCACGGGTCGATCCATCAGGTTAAGCTACGCTTACCGGGGTTGGTCCGTGGATGGGTGACCATCTTTACATAGCGAGACTCCTTCGTATCTCGGAAAGCACGTTAAGCCGTTGGTCCCGGCTGTCATTTGTGGATTTTTGACAGTCGTTACGGGTCGTCAGAAGCCCGAAAGTCTGACAACCAGTCTTACCAAGGGGTATCGTATTACCCAGTTACTGGATTGTGGAGGTCAGATAGGCAGTCGCTCCATGTAAAATACTGGTATTCAGCTGCATCCGGTTAGACTGGAAGCCGACCCCAACATAGTTGGGAAAAGGCTAGGCAGATAGGTAGACTACTTTAACATTCGTTCTTTTTTTTTCTAGTACCCTGTAACCTACCGCTAATCTGTCATATTATTATTTACTAGCTTCTGCCCGCGCCTTCTTGTGGCGTGGAAGTCGTAAGATACACAATATACAAAGCCACATTTTTATAATACTCCCTCGGTCTCGCATCGCATCGCCCGCGCTATTACTTCGTTTTCGCTTAGCGTTTTTTTTTTTTTGCTCGGCCCTTATGAGTCGTATGCTCGTAGCGTGATATAAAATAAGTAGCCTATAACCATCCCCAAGAATTGGGCTATAAAATGCAAAAAGAATCAAATCCGACTGATAGTTCCAAAGATTAGGGCATTCAAACAAAAAAACAAACAAACTCTTGAGCTGTATTATATTATTATTTTTTGTGTTTACATATCTCGGGACCATGGGGTCCCGGTCTTTTTGGAAGGCGTACGAGGGGCCGAAGCCAACTCGCAGAGGCCCCTTTGACAGTTTCAAAAGGAATGAGGCACCAACCGACGATTATCCCTGTATACACTATACAAGTGCACCCATTTTTTTTTTTTTTTTTTTTTTTTTTTTTTCCGGGGTGGAAAATCCTCATGGATGTCCTCCGCCCTGGGGCGGGCGGAGGGGTCTGTCAGACTCTTACTGACTAAAAACCACCCCGGTGTTCCGACTCACACCTACGCCGGGGGTCGCGGGAACGTGAAAATCTTCCGCAACCCCCGACTGGTGCCGGCCCGCCGCTGCGGGCCTCCTCGGGTCAGGGGGGGGAGTGAGGTGTTTGACTCCCCCCGTGACGTCTAAGAGGGGCGCGCGTGGAACACTACGCGCCGCCACCTCGGGTCCTGATGTTTGGGGGGCGACGGACGTCCCCGAGTCCGTCACCCCTGGACCCATTTAGGGGGGCTGGAAGAGGGCGTTATCCGCCCTCCGCCGACGCCCGGTGCGCCTGCTGCGGGCCGGGTGAGTGGACGAGATCTCCCTCTCCCTTTCCGCAGCCTCCTTCTGCGAGACGACTGTCTCACAGTAGGAAACCACCGCGTCCCAGGACTCCTCGCTGTCGACCATCGACTCAACGACGGCTGGCAGAGAGAGGTCACTGCCTACTTCTGAGATGAGGGCACGGCGCGGCTCCTCCCAAGCGGCACACTCTGCCAGCGTATGCCGCGCCGTGTCCTCCCGGCAGTCGACGCAGTGGTGACACCGAGCGTCCGGCTCCCTGTTTATGCGACACAGGTACTTCCCGAAGCAACCATGCCCCGAGAGCACCTGCGTCACCCGAAACGACAGGGAGCCGTGCCTCCTCCCGAGCACAAGTGCACCCAAGGACAACCCCCGGTTGGTGTAGGACTATTGCAGAACATGGAAACAAAACATATTGGGTTATGGGTTTGGGTGGCTATAGTGGATTGGTTATCTAGAACTATGGAAAAGCTATGTCCCCTGCCTGATCAATGTTATGGTATACATGGATAATAAAATGGCAGGGGGTGACTTGCACACTCAGTAATGGGCCCCCAGAAACAGTTGCTAGCACATAGTGACGTAGCGACAAGGGGGCAACACTTCCTGAGGTGCTTGAGGAGTGGAGAGGTATCCCACGGCTTTCAGAACAATCCCAGAGCCCGGAAGATGGTCAAGATCCCTACGAGCACTTACTGGAATACTTCCTTCCTCCGAGCACGTTTGCTCTTGCGAGTCTCCACTCAAGCCAGCCAATAAAGGCAAGAATGAGGTGGGAGCTCTGTTCCTCGTCAGTGTTCACTCCAGCCGGCCAATAAAGGCAAGCCAGAGATGAGGAACAAGACTTCTCCCGGGAGGTAGGGTCCGTGGGGTCGCTACTGCCCAACAGCTCGCCACAAGCTGCCCTGCGGGTTTTTGTATCTCTCTTGGTTTGGCTCCTCACCCTAGCCCCGTTACGGTAAAGTAAACTCTGCCGGCACAGACCTAAAGTTCGGAGCGCACAAGCCCCACCACGACGTCAACGTAGAGATACGGCGGTGGGGATATTATTATTATTATTATTACAAGCTTTATATTAGCTTGCTCTGTTCGTATGTCTTTCCGGTTACTCCTTTTGTCATCAATTTTTCAAGCACTTCCTGGCATCCGATTGAGCTGAAACTTGGTATACTTATACAACTACCGAGACATTTTGAAAAAATGATACCATGGACCTGGTCTGATGATGGAGCAGGAAGTTGGACATAGGAACTCCTCAATCAAACAAGATAGCACCATCGTGTTTGGACTCATTGGTTACGTATTAACAAGTACTTTGACACTGGGTGGTGTTCAAGGTCTGATGATGGAGCCGGAAGGTGGCCATATGTGCTTCTAGTACTCCTATTGTCATTCATTTTTCAAGGACTTTCTGACATCTGATTGTACTGTAACTTGGCATAATAATACAACTATCGAGACATTTTGAAAAAATGATACCATGCTGCCGGTCTGATGATGGGGCCGGAAGTTGAACATAGGAACTCCTCAATGAAACAAGATAGCACTATCGTGTTTGGACTCGTTGGTTATGTTTTGGCAAGTGCTTTGACACTAGGTGGTGTTCAGGGCCTGATGATGGAATCGGAAGGTGGCCAGGGGAAAACCTAAATCAAACAAGATAGCACCATCGTGTTTGGACTCATTGGTCATGTATTAACAAGTGCTTTGACACTAGCTGGTGTTCAGGGTCTGATGATGGAGCCGGAAGGTGGCTATGGGAACTCTTCAATGAAACAAGATAGCACTATCGTGTTTGGACTCGTTGGTTATGTATTGGCAAGTGCTTTGACACTAGGTGGTGTTCAGGGCCTGATGATGGAGCCCGAAGGTGGCCATGGGAAAACCTCAATTTTGCAAGATAGCACCATCGTGTTTGGACTCATTGGTTATGTATTGACAAGTGCCTTGACACTAGGTGGTGTTCAGGGTCTGATGATGGAGCTGAAAGGTGGCCAAGGCAACTCCTCAATCAAACAAGACAGCACCATCGTGTTTGGTCTCATTGGTCATGTATAAACAAGTGCTTTGATACTAGGTGGTGTTCAGGGCCTGATGATGGAGCCCGAAGGTGGCTATGGGAAAACCTCAATCTTACAAGATAGCAACATCGTGTTTGGACTCATTGGTTATGTATTGACAAGTGCCTTGACACTAGTTGATGTTCAGAGTCTGATGATGGAGCTGGAAAGTGGCCATGGGAACTCCTCAATCAAACAAGACAGCACCATCGTGTTTGGACTCATTGGTCATGTATTAACAAGTGCTTTGACACTAGGTGGTGTTCAGGGCCTGATGATGGACCCTGAAGGTGGCCATGGGAAAACCTCAATCTAACAAGATAGCACCATCGTGTTTGGACTCATTGGTTATGTATTGACAAGTGCCTTGATACTAGGTGGTTATCAGGGTCTGATGATGAAGCCAGAAGGTGGCCATGGGAAAACCTCAATCTAACAAGTTAGCACCATCGTGTTTGGACTCATTGGTCATGTATTAACAAGTGCTTTGACACTAGGTGGTGTTCAGGGCCTGATGATGGACCCTGAAGGTGGCCATGGGAAAACCTCAATCTAACAAGATAGCACCATCGTGTTTGGACTCATTGGTTATGTATTGACAAGTGCCTTGATACTAGGTGGTTATCAGGGTCTGATGATGAAGCCAGAAGGTGGCCATGGGAAAACCTCAATCTAACAAGTTAGCACCATCGTGTTTGGACTCATTGGTTATGTAATGACACTAGTTGGTGTTCAGGGTCTGATGATGGAGCCAAAAGGTGGCCATGGGAAAACCTCAATCTAACAAAATAGCACCATCGTGTTTGGACTCATTGGTTATGTATTGACAAGTGCCTTGACACTAGGTGGTGTTCAGGGTCTGATGATGGAGCCAGAAGGTGGCCATGGGAAAACCATGGAAAACCTAAACCTATCTTTGGCGTTGTCTTTTCAAGAACTATATATAGCCCAAGGCAATATCCAGGGTCAGTTGACAAATTCTAATGCTAAAAAGTACAAAATAAAATATACCTAAATAAAAATCTTTTTAAGATCAAGCTTTGAATGAACTAAAAAGTTCTAAATAAAACTTACGTAAACATAGAACTTTAATATTTTGTTAAAAGCTTGAGGCGTAAATGTCCTTCTTAGTATAAATTAAAAATAAGCCTCAAGCTTTTAAGAAAATATTAAAGTTCTATGTTTACGTAAGTTTTATTTAGAACTTTTTAGTTCATTCAAAGCTTGTTCTTAAAAATATTTTTACTTATATTTTATTATTAGTGTATAATAACCACCGTCGCGCTTTTCCATCTCCACGTTCTCGATCCATAACGATCGATTTTTAAAAAGCTAGCTACTCGAAAAGCTAGCTTTTTAAGAATCTGCTACAAAGTTTGCGATTGCAACTTTTATCTTCTCATAAATTACTAAAACTGAACTTAAATGGCCCTTGAGATACTTAAAAAATTAACTAACATGTTGCAAGTAACTAGGTTCCTAGACAGTTCAGTCTCCTCAGAGTCTCCTCTTTTGAGGGCGTTGCCGCCGGCGCCGTTTGGTTTTCCCTGAAAACAAAAAAAGTTTCCAGTCCAGCCTACCTAGGGGAAGGTTGCTATAAATGGACCACCTAACTTTACGACAAAATATCTTAAAAAATATAAGTGATAAAACCAGTTTATTATTTTTATTACGTAGGACCTTTATTTATAATAATCAAACGCACAAACAATTTGGGCTTACACTTTTTGGTATAAACGAAGAAAACTAAATTTTGGGCAGTTACCTTCTTTGAACCATGGGCACCTTCATTGAACCACCAGGTTGCCGTCAATGGACTTCGAGAAATTTGTTCTAGAGGTCCAATCAATGTAACGAATTATAATTATCAATTATGATTAAATTATGGCATACGAGGAGAGACAAACAATACTCATACACTTACGACAAGCAAACAAACTATAGTTAGAGGCTACTTAGTTACTAATTAAATTTTACATTTGGCACATCAGGTCATCAAATCTGACTGATTCTAGGGCGAGGTTCATGCTAGTTTTATTCCAAGTATTTTCTTTTATTCGGCGACATTCTGAAATTATAAATTTATAATGATTTTTCAAGCGTTTTTTCCATAATTAGTGAAATACTCGGAACCTACTCCAATAGTTATGACAAAAAAAAAATACAATAAAAAGTTGCTATGATTGGACCGGTCCAACGGTGGAACTCTCTTGAGGTCTATTGATGGCAACAAGGTACTCGTTAAGAAAAGGAAATCTTAAATATACATGGACATGATTAGACAAATTTGAATAACACTCATGGAATCACAATTAAATTATCTAATATTTCATACCAGTGCACACAAACAAATATGAATAGAATGATACTTACATCAAATTGTTCCGAGTCGAATAATAAGATTTTGACCGCCGCAAACACAACCACTCGAGTCACTCCTCACCACGTGCAGCAGCGTCACTGAGGTAAGAGGGGGGTGCAACTGAGACGTCACGGACTCGTTTCGACTAGTTTGGGTGTTGCTAGTTTGGACAGTTTTGGAAATACCTTGGTGGTCCAATGAAAGACCTAGTCCAATGATCGCAACTTCCCCCTACTCATTATTGGACACCGATTGAATGTGATTTGCATAGCTAGGGCAAAGTCTGATAAAATCTAAGTAGATTAGCGACAGGATTATGACCATTTATGATGTGATAGCAAATCTAATAAAATTACATCAATTTACCTACCAAAAAAAACCACATATACAAGTCAATAGATACCTTTTTATAGACCAAAGTAGGAGGAACTGGTGAGAAACTGAATCATGAAGTATGAATTACTTACCAGATCAATGAAGATGTCCACAATTCCACTAATTTGTAACTGGTCAGCAATTTAATGTGCACAGTCGGCTTACTTTGCTCATGATCTTCATTAATACAAAGCCGGTACAACAATGCCGAAAGCCTCATTTGTCACACTAGCTTCGTCTTTCATTATCCACTCGCGGCCGGACCGAGAGCTTTCATCTCGCCTCTGACTGATGACCTGATGGACATTTGAACGATTATCGGCTGATCCCTTTGTCAGTCAAAAGGTTTAGTTCTCATGTGTAACAATGAGGCGGCTGATCAAAGTGTTACGAGTTAAAAATTGCTGGTAAAACGTTTGGTATGATGTGGACTCTTTTGATAAATGGAACTGTTTAGCGTTTTTAGAGCACATTTGACATTTTATTATGAAGAAGTACTTCATACTGACGACATTAAGATTTGAATACAATAGGCATGGAATTAATTAAACATTTTGATTGATGTTATTTTCCGATAGTTTCTGTGAATACCAGGCAGTTAATCATCTCATTCGCGTCCTAATTCGTTAACGGTTACTTTGTTTATGAGTTCCTAGACTTTAGAAGAATTAGGTCTCCTATCAAGGTGCAGTACATCGGCATTGTTTCAGTTCAACGACCTAACGTTTCTGTAACATTAATTGTTCGCGTTTGCGTGATGCAACGCCGCCGGTTGCTGAATGACGTCAAACAACGCATGGAATCCTACGTACATGCAGCTAATGTTTACCAGTAAATGTTGCTAATGTATTAATTTATACGATAGTTTGCATGAAAATGTAATTTTCCGAGAACTTGTCAATTAACTTTAAAAACAAACATGGTGATGCACACACGCCTACATCAAGCTATACATTTTCAGTTTAAGCTGTTACATACTGGCGCGATTCGCCGCGCGACGCGACGCCGCCCGCCGCATTGTTCACTGTAAAGTTTTCTCAGAAATTGTTTTGTTAAAATTCGCGTCGCGCGGCGAATCGCGCCTGCATGTAAGAGCCTTTATGCTGATTTCGCATTGCATAGGATTTCTGTACAATGCGAGGTCAGCTTATACTGGAAATGTACCTATAGCTTGATGTGTACCTAAATGAAAACAACTCGTGTTTTGTGTGACGGTAAGAACAAAAATAACCGCACTTCTAATTGTATTCCTTTATATGTATGTTTTCTAAAATATTTTTTAAGATTTTACCGAAGCAAGCTGATGATAATGATATCATTGTTCGTTTTTGTTCTACAAAATCTCCAAAGGTGATCTAGGTTACGTACGTAGATTAGCTACCACATGCGACACTTCGATCAGTTTCAAAACCAACCCATACGTAATTCATTACTTTACAAAATAACCAATCAAAATTCAAAAGTAATATTCAAACTGGACTGAGAATCAGCTCTTTGAAACAGTCCCCCAAAACCCTTTAACCAAAACTTTGCAAAAATCCCCCACTACAAAACAGTCCCCCAAAACGTCCGCCCTGCATCACTTCCTAGTGCTTTAGCTAGGAAGAAGTTTTTTTTTTCCTTGCATGGCAATTCGCGATCAGTTTTGTTCTTTTAGCGGATGAGTAGGAGGTAAAATCTGGTAAGAAGTGGCGCAACAAACTCCCCATTCTCCTAGCAGTCTCCAAATACGTTCTTCGACATAGGTTAACTACAACGGTTACTTGTATCAAAGTTAAGACGTTGTTGTGTTTCTACTTACAAAGTAAAACTACAATACTAAATTTAAAACGGCACATGCAGAGCAACGCCCACTGTTTATTGCTTGGAGCGGAAGCTCCTTTGACCCTTTGTTTATCAGCAGCGGAGCGGCGCGCGGCGCGGGCGCTCCAAGCCGGATATGCAGTGTTGCTGACGGAAATGCGTCGTCAGCGTGCATCAATAGCTGCACTTGCGGGGTCTGATGCATATAGGGCTGCTACATCACACCACTAATAATGGCGAACATTGAAATAACTGTGAACTGTCGGATTTTGACTAACCTACTTGGAAATGGTTATGTCGAGTTAATGGTTATGTGAAAAAACATAGTTATTCGTATTGGCCGATCGAAATAGTGGGTACCTATACTTAAATTATTATTAAGTATTTTTATGATTTCTAACTAGCTGAAAGCTGAAAACCTGAACGACAAAAATATTATAAACTAAAAGAGGTACCTCTACCTACCTAAGTAAGTAGTAAACCATGCAGTAATGAAATACGAATCTGTGGATTTTTAAAATACTTAAATATAAATAAAAATACCTGTTCTTCATGCAGTAGGTACCCAGACCGGATAATTAATGTATTTTCCCCGCGATAATAAAAGAAATACATAAACTTAATGAGTGTGGTCAAGCGATATTATGTAGGTGTAGATTAAAATGATAACTAACATTTTATAGGCACTTATCGATTTGATATTACGCAGCTACTAAGCTTGAATTAATAGGTACTTACATCTAAGTACCTAATGCAAACTTTTCCTATGAGTACTTATTACCTACATCAATATTATTTTACTAGTTTATGGTTAGCTTGTCCATTCGAGCGGAGAAATGCAAAAATTAACATTTGGAATTCTATTGGTTTAATATTTTCTTTGCGTTGCACTTCTCCACTTCTCTCTACTTCATTGGACAGTGTTGTGCGATCGTGTAAGGTGTTAGCTAAGGGGAAAGCACCGAGGTAGCCCACGAAATTCAAATATTCCTACTTTTTTTGCAATTTAGTCAGTAACAGATTGTATGTCGATCAAAATACGATTTGCGACCGTAATAGGATATATTTCAGGTCAATTCTAACTTAGAGAGTTGTAAGTATTGATGATTTAAGTTTGTAAATACATATTTGTTACTGTCGCAAATCATATTTTGATCAACATACAGCCTGACACTGACCTGAAAATTGCAAAAAACCGTAAGAAAATTTGAATTTCGCGGGCTACCTAGGCATCCCCCATAACAGAAAGGTAGCAACCCTAGGTAACGTTATGTTATTGTCAACGCGCAGTTCGTCACGACCCAAATATCATCGAGCGATACTAACAACGCTAACAGTGCACTTCTCGACTTGACGACTGCAGTTACAGCTACATTTAACACGTGTTTTAAACAGTCAGTTTACTAGTTGCTTTGCAGATGTAAATGGCTTTTCTTGCTTCCGGACATCGTTTCTTCGTTTCCCAACTGCTGAGCAATGTTGGTACCTACCTAACCTGCATGTACCTACTTCTTTCAAAACTTTTGCTCTACTTTGACTGGTCTCGTAAGCTTCTAGTAGGGGGTATATTATATTCAGTATTTGATCGACGACCGAGAAGATGGTTAGTTAGAAACTCCACGTAGGAGGAACTTCATTTGGATTACGATTTTTCGAAATATTTTATAATAAGTACTCGTACTCGGTATAGAGGAGCTCGTGGCTAATTAATAACTGCCGCACGGGTCGATCCATCAGATTAAGCTACGCTTGCCTGGGTTGGTCCGTGGATGGGTGATCATCTTTACATACTTACCGAGATTCCTCCGTGCCTCGGAAAGCACGTTAAGCCGCCGCTGTCATTTCAAGATCTTTGACAGTCGTTACGGGTCGTCAGACGCCCGAAAGTCTGACAACCAGTCTTACCAAGGGGTATCGTATTACCCAGTTACTGGGTTGTGGAGGTCAGATAGGTAGTCGCTCCATGTAAACTACTGGTATTCAGCTGCATCCGGTTAGACTGGAAGCCGACCCCTACAGAGTTGGAAAAAGGCTAGGCAGATTGATTGACTCGTACTCGATAATTTTCTTTATTTTCCGTAAAGATATCAGCCATGTGGTCTGACCTTTGCGGAAATGGGGAAAAGAGTACATTACATGCAAGTTTTATTTCCTCTTACGACAACTGTTGTTCAGCTATTCAAAGGAATGGGGTTTTCCTAGGAACCAAATGACAAACTCAAACTTTCCACAGCGGTCGTCATTCTGTGACGAACGATACAATACACAATACCTATTGACCTGACCTACTGCAACGAGGAGATGGAGACGTGCTTCTCTGCTCGTAAGCAATAGATCCATACATAATAAGGCTGCCCCTATGTATCGTCTTCCAAAAAACATTTCGGAACTACCTAAAAACAGTTCCCGCCAAGAAATTATAGGTATGTATACCTAAGCGTGGTTTTATGTTTGTGTGATATTTCTACCGAAAGTAGCACTGGAAGGTTTCCAAAAATTGTCCGTTATTGTATTTAAAATGATATAAAACAATTCACAGAAAGACGGACAACTGAGAGATCCTGTAATAGTTCAGTAAGTATACCAATTTATCAAATTATTATTGTTTTCTTACTACGGTAAATCCTCCACATAGCAACGCAGATTTTTTTTATTGCAGCATTCGCCTCCTCTTGACCTCTATCTCGCCTGATGGAAAGCGATGGTTGGGGTCTATGATGGAACGAGCGTGCCCTGGATATGCCTGTCCACTATTGCTTTGAAAGCATTCAAATAAATTTTAAATTAAGAGTCAGTCAGTTTCAGTTAAAATTCTGCTCTCAGGCACAGGAGGTTTCGTTATATCTTACTATCTACAGTTTATCAAGCGCACTTCAAATTATCCTGATGTTTATAACATTCCTTGAATGTTGTCGGAGCCCACCTGTGGGATTAACCACCCACGACTGAGGTGAGCAAACACAATCTTAACTCTAAATTACTGGCGATATTTGTACTCAACTGCTTTATTTACTTCTCAAACAATGTTACTGGCTACATGTTTGTCTTTCTGAATTGCTTTTCTACGTATATTAAAAGGGTGGTAAGTAGGTATCCTATTCGAAAAAGAACAAAAAAATTACGAATATATTTTTGTACCTTCCTATACCATCTTACCTAAATGAATAGAAATTAGTCACAATTATGGGGGACTTTTTAGACGTGCAACCAACCCTGTGCTGCAACTGGGGGTAAACCTAGTAATTTAAATTCAACGTATCTGCGCTCATATTAATAATGATGGTAAAAAAATCGATTGCACCAGGTCGATTGGTCGAGTGGTCGACAGGTTGATTGTATCAGCAACCAAATTCGATAGTAGCGGATGCGTACGCACTCGGCGGTAGTCGTCCGCCTGTACAGTCAAATCCGCTTGAACTTGAGCGCGCATTCGCCAGCACCAATGACTTTCTCTTTGGCCAGCACGCTATCATGACTAGAGCAACCAGCAGTTACTAGAAAGATTCAACTTGCCGACAACAACCGAACGCATGGGGCAGTAGCCGAACGGAACCAACCAGCCACCACGGCAGCCGAACGTAGCCGGCGTACGCGAGGAGCCGACCGGCTACCGCATATATGCGCGGATCCGACTGGGTTTCAAGCTGGTTAAATTCTATGCAAATATGTCATTTAACTACTTCATAAACGCTTCAATCCATATTAATTTTCAGCGTTCGTTCACAAGTTTGCCCCGCATGGCCGCGGCCATAAGTATGACGTGACGTCACGCTATAAAATGAAAAATGGCCGCCGTACTATCGGACGAGCGCTGCTGGTTGTGGGCGGTAAAGTGGACGGGAGTGGTACTGGTCATCGCAGAAGTTGCCGCTCGCGGACTTCTTTTCAAATGTAACCAATAACTAGGGGCCTAGTACTCCAGTCAGGGTTCCGGCGAATGTACAAGTATCTCCCGGTTCCCGACTCATGGTAGAAGTGTTCCTACTTCTTTAGTGGGGTTTTAGCCGGTAGGAGTTCGACGTAACCCTCTGTTCTCCCAAGACGGGCATCCATCAGGATTTCCCCATGGAAAAAAGGGGCCTAGTACTTATAGGTCTTAAGTGGATGATGCGGTGTTATGGAAAGTAACAAAAAATAAATACAAGAAGAGCGATCGTTAAATTTCTATACTTATTCCCGATTCTTGTTTACTTAGGCACACATAGCATAAACACAAGAATATACGTAGGTACCAGCAGTCGTGTATCACGTGAGATGGCATTTAGTTGAGCTCTGGCCGGTGATAATTACGCCGCCACGAGTCCACGACATAGGGCGGCCAATTATCCGTCCCACCGCCATTCACTCTGTCTGTACTGGAAGTACGTACGGCCCATTCATAGCTCCCGCGGGAATCATTCATCCCTGTCATGACACTCGTTTAGTCTTTGTATGTAACCAGTCCCGGGTCGACAGATAGAAAATTATTAGAGAGGCTAGTTACATACTTCATTGTAGATAAATATTTTCCGAGCATCTTCCTTCCATTCAAAATTATAACGCATCTACGAGTTTATCTGAATTTATGTTGAATTGAAATACTAAAAACATCAATATAGAACAAGTATTTTTCAAGATCTAGATTACCCACCAGATAGTTAGGTACCTAAGATTTTTAGGGTTCTGTACCAAATGGGGAAAACGGAACCCTTACTTATAGTTAATTTCACCAGGTCTGTTTGGCAGTCTGGATGTGCGAATGTTACACCGCCATTTTACTTGGAGGTTATTAATTTGTAAGTACTACTTATCCATATTGATGAAAATTGGAACGAAGGTGTAGGTACTGTGCAGTGTAGGTAGTGAAATTACGAAAAAAACAATTCCCCTAATCGTTTTTTTCGTAATTTCTGGCTCTCCCCATACCTACATAAACCTAATCGAAATGAAAAAAATATTTGGGTTGTTTCAAGTGAATATTTTTTATATAATAAGGCATGATTTCAGATGCAATAGCAGTAATCTTACTTTTCCATCGTTGCCGGGGTTGGTGTGTGGATGGGTGACCATCTTTACATAAAGAGACTCCTCCGTGGCTCGGATAGCACGTTAAGCCGTTGCTCCCGGCTGTCATTCGTGGATCTTTGACAGTCGTTACGGGTCGTCAGAAGCCCGACACTCTGACAACCAGTCTTACCAAGGGTTATCGTATTGCCCAGTAGGGTTCTGGGAACTGCTGCTAGTCAGTTGCTCCATGTAAAATACTGGTATTCACCTGCATCCGGTTAAACTGGAAGCCGACCCCAACATAGTTGAGAAAAGGCTAGGCAGGTTTTTTACCTTCTTATTGATCATATCGACCACAATAATAAGTTCGTAACTTACTTTTGTGGTCGATAAAATCAAAACTGTATACGTATACATGCGTAAATATTCACCCAACTAACCCTTCACTATGCGTGGTGTGTGGTCCAACACGCAGTCACTTGGCCGGTTTTTAGAAAATATTTTAGTATATACTATATACCTATCTAACTATATGTTCCTGATGCACTCTTGGGTTTGCTCTTCAAAATAATCGCAGCATTGTGCTCGAGGATACGAAGACAAAAGTGAATTGTTATTACAAGTCTTTATCTCAGAGTCGCATTTCCGCGTGGTCCGTCTCAAGGCGCTCTTGTTCTCAAGCGAAGGGCCAGGAGAAGGTCAGTACCTAAGTAAATAATACAAAGCTTTAATAAAATCTCAAACCGAGAAAAATAAAACAATTAATCCAGATTTGTCTAACAATGAGAAATTTCTTTAAGCACAGTATTTATTCGGACTCGCACAGAAGGAACACAAACCAAGTAAATAGAATTATGAAAGTAGATAATTAACAAAAAATACAAAGTCTTGAAAGAAGCCAAGAAGCTCTTATTTCAGCATGACATGTACCTAGGGTCTAGGGGGTGCACACGCTACACACACGTTCGGGTCGGCGCGATTCGGCAGAACCGGACAGCAAAATCGAATACATATTTTGCCACCCGGCTGTACCGAATCGTGCCGAATCTTGCCGACCCGAAAAATATGTGTAACACGGCTAAGTAGTCAGATAGCTTCCGATAGGACTGCATCAACGCATGGGCTCCTAATGGTAAACCATAGGAGCGTTTCTGGTACAAAATAATGAACTACCTGTCTAAAGTAAGAACCCTAAGTTGAACATCTGATCAGTATACAACTGTCGGGATAGATCACGCTACTAAATGTGCAACATAAGCGACCTGGGGGGGCCAAGTCTACTAATTTACAAACGTGTCAGTGGTCTTACAATTATCAGTTTTTGACAGATATGCCATACAAAATCTGTCAAAAACTCATCATTGCGAGACCACTGACATGTTTGTAAATTATTTGGCCCCCTGGCAGTTGGCACGTCCCATCACAAGACGTAATGTGACCGCTTTTGTGGAATCTTCCATACAAAACTTGACAAAACTGCCTGTGTTATGTTGGTTATTATAGGTATCAACCACAGCATAGACGAAGTTTGCCATTCCGTGTAACGGAAAATATTGTTTGAATGTTCAACTGGAACTGTGTAAACAAAGTGATCAAAGCATGCCAGTTTAGTCTACAATGTAACAGCTGTTGCTAAATTGAAGTGCTGATTCAACTGCTACTAATTTATTAAGACTTAGTTCTTCCACATTTAATTGAAGCTTCCTTCGATTGACTAATGTGCAATGTGTGGTGACTGGGTGCAGTGTTGCTAAAATGCTGCTATTTTATTTAGTGATTCTTTCGTATGAGATAGATTTGCGTAGATACCAATTAAACGCCATTCATCTGTTGGTACGAAGACAATAATTAATCTTAGCTCAATATTAACTTGTGTTTAATAATATTAATTAGGTACCGATATCCTACGACACTATATGACAGCTAAGTAGAATATCTTATGTAAAAGGTCGCATTGCTGCAGAAATAGTGGCAGGATATTAGCCATCAGCTGTGAGCTCATTTCCTTCTTAGTACTCTCGACTACCTCAGGAAACGATAAGCATTTCTTATTATGCGGCTACTTTAATTAAAATATAATTAATTGCATCCCACTATCGCATATGGGGACTACCTACTTATTTCCATACCTTACGAGTATTTGAGAAGATCTATTTAAGACAGTCTCGCCAGAAAAGGCTTTGTTTAAAAAATTCGTCATACTTACATGTTTATAAAAAATAATGGTATGATAGCCCTATATGCCGTGTCATTGGCGCCAGTTTGTACTACATTCAACGTCATAGACAATATTATATTGCTTGAAAATTCCATAGAAGTTACTCAACGAACGTGAGTATAAAGCAAGTTATTATGGACATGACACAGTACTGCACAGACAAGTCATGTGTTTTTTTTAGTTATAAAAGAGGGTATTGCGATATTGGTTGGTACACGATTATTCATAACCATCACTATATTGTTGCTCGTGACCAATGCTTGACCAGAAACTTATTTTTGAATTTTCGAAATAATGGTGCCGATTCTCTTGTACACCGAACTAAAATTCCTTTCTTTTTACTATGAGAATCATAGAGCTATTTTGCCAAAAAAAATCTCTAAATTTAAAAATTATTTTGACACAACTAAAATCGAATTTGACAATCGCGACTCCACTTGGTACCTACTTGTTTGACTACCACGTGATTTTTTTTGAGCCGGAGAGGCGCGCAATGTGGCCGTCTCGACGGATTTTTATATGGAATTTTTCACTTTTTGCAAGAAAACAAAAAAAAAATTACCAACATGTTGAATATTACGGATTTGCGGGTTGCATAGGGGGTCAAAATTTTCATTATTTTTGCGATAGGACACACCATTTTCGAGATATAAGCAAAAGAAAATAAAAAAAAGATACAGTACCGTTTTGCAACTGAATTCGAGGTGTTGGTTTGAATTTTAGTTCATGACATCTAATTTTATTCCACACATTTTTAATCGTGATTAAAAATAGTCCGAGTTAGATAAAGGATTTTAGATATAGAACAAAAATTTTGGTTAAAACGTCAAATTCAGAATAGCATTTTCACTAAATTAAAACTCAGTACTATCTTAGTGCTGTCAAACTAAATTATAGTTAAGTTGTGTCACTTCAGTCTATTTTCAGAATGGGAAATCGTCGTTTGACAGGAATAAACTAAATTTTAGTGATTTTTAGTTTAGTTTAGAGAATTTGGGACAAGAGAATCGGCACCAATGTCGATGTATGAAATTGTTAATTAGGTAATTAAGTATTTCAAAGGTCTTCGCATTGCTAGAACAGTTTGCAATTCATAAAAAAGAGTGCATAATGTTTACCTTAAAACATGCAAGACGCAGTATGCAAGAAGAGCTGGTTAGTACTTAAATGAGTCCATGGCATGACACATATAATTCTGCGTACGTTTCTGCGTATTTCGGGACGATATGACCAGATGCAGCTGATCATCAATATTTTCAAGCGATTGCAACTGTTGCATATTATTTCGGGACATCAGACATAGCAGTACCTACATAAGGTAGGTACCTACACGCGTTGTTTGTTCTTATTCGCAGTGAAAGCCGCATATTGTGGCGCGCGCTTGCAACACCAGCGTTAGCACGGAAGCGATACCGACCGACTTATTCGTTGCTTGCCAAATGCTCACTTCGATTAAAGTACCCAGTAGGAACGTACCCCGATTACGTCATTGTTGGCTGGATGGCGCCATTCGTTCCAATTTAGCATCTGAGTGCTTGCTCATGAAATGCCTCTTATTTTGATCACCGGCCAATGACTCTCCATTTAGATGTCTAATCAACGAAAACATCTGGAAATCTCTATTTAAGTCTTAATGAGATCATTTCAAATTTAATCTCGCTTTGTATTGCAACGAACGGTCAGAAATAAATACCGATCTTTTTGTTTGAAGTTGGCACATTTCTACCGGGGAATCCCCCACACATAGCCACCACTCAACCTCTCATGCGTTTTGTGTTACAGTGAAGTACTCTATTATAATCTAAGTACCTAAATGTAGAACTGGGAGTTGATCTCTAGAGTGCGTTCATCTAAATAGTTTCATGGGCGTAATGTTGGCTCCATTGTTAAATTTAAAAAAAACGTCGTGCAACTGTGGAGCCCACATAACGGCATAGGTACCTACTATTTGGTGGAACGCACTCTAGATGATTTTTTTCTTGGATACGATCCAAAATGAGAACAACATTGACTTTTTCGCAAAATTCGTATTTTTCAGCTGCCAAGCTAACTTGAATTGGTAAGATTTAAACAGGTTGCCCTGACACATCAATGTGAAGTTTGTACGACCCAATTCAAAGCCGTTCTATTCTTATTCTGATCACATCGGCAACAAAATATACGGAACATGGATAACTCGTTGGTATTATAAAAATATGAATGAAACGACGATTGTGAACACAGCTGGTTAACCAAGTTTGATATCAGTTACCTACATCCGCGTTGGGCCTGTCTGTGGAAGATAGCGTGAAGTACATAACGTTATGTTTATCATTAATGTCCGATTGAAAAATATGCTTTAGAGGAGCTCGTGGCAAAGTAATAACAGCCGCACGGGTCGATCCGTCAGGTTAAGCTACGCTTGCCGGGGTTGGTCCGTGGATGGGTGCCCATCTTTACATATCGAGACTCCTCCGTGCTTCGGAAAGCACGTTAAGCCGTTGGTCGCGGCTGTCATTCACGGATCTTTGACAGTCGTTACGGGTCGTCAGAAGCCCGAAAGTCTGACAACCAATCTTACCAAGGTGTATCGTATCACCCAGATACTGGGTTGTGGAGGTCAGATAGGCAGTCGCTCCATGTAAAATACTGGTATTCAGCTGCATCCGGTTAGACTGGAAGCCGACCCCAATATATTTGCGAAAAGGCTAGGCAGATTGATTGAAAAACATGCAGGAAACAAGAAGCCCAGTTTGTTGAAAAAACAACGTGATCTTAAATTCACAAACGCTTTAGAAGTCATGTTAATGAAGTTAGCGGGTCGTGACTAGTAATATGTCCATAAGCGGCTGGACTTGGTACATCCCTTGTTGGTACGTGTCTGTGAATCAGCGCGTGACTGCCCTGGCGCTGCGTGCGCGCAGAACACTACACATTGTTCCAACAAAAATACAATGGCTGATGTCATAGGTACAATAACGTGATGCGTTTAAGGGCATCCTTTAGGATCCTTTATTGTCTTCTTTAAGAAGTCGTGTAGCTCGTGGTTGTCTTCATAATACTGACACACTGGCAAAAACAACAAAGCCTTGTGTAGGTAGGTATAAGCTTAGCCAGCCAATCTCTATAAGTATTATTATAGTGTCTCTGTGCACTAAGTAGGTTGCAGTTTGCAGTGCGCGGAGATGCTTCACTTTAGAGCAAGCTTTAAACCATTACGACACGTGTCAAGTATTGGAATTTGAAATGTGGAATTGCATGTTGGTAAGGACTAGCTGACATATTCCTAACACCATCGCAGGTAAAAACTCTTCTTTTTTTCGTGTGGTTAGCGACTAACCTGGTGTCAGAGTCTTAACGCCACCCATGGGCCGCTGACTTGGCTTCACATGCCGTCAAGAAATATCTCTCAGGCATGCCGGTTTCCTTCACTGTTTTTGAAGCGGGTGATAATTATACAATACGCACATGAATCCGAAAAGTCAGAGGTGCGTGTCTTGGGTTCGAACTGGAGACCTTAACTTGGCAGTCTGACGGTCACACGACTACGCTATCACTACTAAAAAAAAAAAAAACCGTTAAAAACTTACGGCGAAGCTACACTTCAGCACAACTTGGAATTTATAACTAAGTATAGAACAACAATAGATGCGAGTGCGACATACACATACAGGATAGGACACAAATAGCGACATTGAAAAGGCTGATGTATAAGCTTATATAAATTATAAAAATAACTAAACTACTCATCACGGGAGCTTCTCCACGTGATGGCGATGACTGCTAATACCTATCAATACTCCGAAACAATGAAAATTATTAAATACGACAGCAATATGACCACAGCCGGACTTTACCATTACCTACAAGTTATGTATGACATGTACTAATGGAACTTGTATAAGTATTCATTCGATAGCGCGGTAGCGCGGTTATCGAGTGACCCACTGTGACTCGCCGATAGCTGCAGAATGCAAACATAGGTTCGCAAGTCGCAACAATAGTCTCATAAACATGACGTAGATAGACTGCCCAGTATCTACATCTTGGCCAGCGACGGCGGCGAAATATGGAACTTATTTTAAATTGATGTTTTTAGGGTGTTGCGTAGCTTACCGAGTTAGCTACAGCGGTGCTTTAACAAAGAGGTCCTCAAATACAATACAATAATATTTATTTGTCTCTCTTCCCAAAGGTTTACTACTTAGTTACAAACATATAGAGACAACAATTAAGTACTTACTTAAGTATAGCGTTTTGACCAAAACATGATCCTTTGTGAGAGACTGCCTGTTTGAGTGTGACGTCCATACTAGGATACCCTGTGTGACAAATCACTAGGCCCTTACCCTGAATAAAATATAACATTACAAAGGTGACGCCTAACCGCACAGTGTAGGAATGGGCCCAATGTGATACGTAGCGACATCTATCGTACTATGCACACAGTAGAGGACCTTTCTTTGCTAGAAAGAAAGAAAAAGTATTTATTGGGACTCGCACAGGACCACTAGGTATTTACCTTGACGAATGTTGACTGACGAATATTTTTACCATGGCATGCGTAAGCTAGTAGCCCGCGAAATTCAAATTTTCTTACGTTTTTTGCAATTCATGGCGATATTTACGTTGTTGAGCAGACAAATTCGAACATAATTATGAAGCAATGGTTTAGCAATATCCTTCAAAATCACTCAGTTTGTGATTGAAAGTGTGTTATTTACGCAATTAGGGTTCATGTCTTCAAATTTTGATCATCATACAGCCTGGGGGCCAAGTCTACTAATTTACATAAATGTCAGTGGTCTCACAATGATGAGTTTTTGACAGATTTTGTGCAAATTGCAATAGGCGTAAGAATATTTGAATTTCGTGGACTGCCCTGGCGCTCGAACCGGTCATACGAGAGAAGAGAGACAGTAGGTATAATAACCTATTCATTTAACATTGTTAGGATGTCAGGACTCGGGTAGGTACGGGCTTCAAAAGCTTCCCATTTTACGAGAATGCTGCGGTCACAGATACCCGTCGACAGCACCTGGCTTGTTCATGCGGGCAGACAACAAAACTGCAGAGATCCAGGATAGAAATGTTAGCGCCATTTAACACTAATCTCATAGCCTTCATAACAATCACACCTTTTTGTTTTGATAAGAAAGTACTTTACTGGAATTATCGTAACCTCGTTCCGGTACTTTTTCGAGAATAATAATACTACAATCTAGATTGGGATTTCAAAGTTGCAAAAATTAAAATAAAATAGGGAAAATATTTTAAAAAACAAATCAGGACCCATTTCCCATATAATTAAGGTGTTTATTACCTTGAGTTAAGGGTAACTCATACGTTTATTATTATTTACACTTTTTTACATATGGCTTAAGCTAGGGGCAATACATAAAGGAACTAAAATACTACAGTAGGTATGTCGGCTAATTAGCGATCTAGAGTGCGAGCCTCTTCAATTCCTACATGGGTTAGCTTTCTAGTTTATCTATGATTATTACAAACCTTTCCTGCCACACTCACTCTTTTTCCTGCATAAGTATATAATACTAGCTGCGCCCCGCGGTTTCACTCGCATAAGTCTCGGTCCCGTGGGAATAGCGGGATAAAAGGTATCCTATGTCCTTCTCCAGTTCATGGTCTACCTATGTGCCAAATTTTATCCAAATCCGTTCAGCCGTTCACGCGTGATGGCGTGACCAAGGGAAATAGGGATTTATTTTTATACAGGATGTAAGGGTAAACACTCTTGTCATTCAAACCATGGGTAGTTGAATTAAATATAATAATAAATGACCGAACACAACAAAAAAAAAAACGTTATTTTCATTAAAAGATTTTAAAAAGTTTCTATCTGACACCGTGATTGCTAGCGAAACAGCTGACTGACTAAGGGAGGGGTCAGGTCACATCCCGTACCCCCCGCCCGTGTTGAAACGCAAGTTCGTTGCCCTAGCGTATAAGGCAACGAACTTGCGTCTCTTAGGTAAAAATTAGGTTTAAAAAAATTAAAAAATAAGTTGTAATTTTCCATTGATTTTACGTTCTATAAATGAAACCAAACCACTGGTTGCAAGGATAACGGTGTTTACCCTAACACCCTGTATATATAGATTAATAATCCATCCTAACTAATATTATACGCGAAAGTGAGTTTGTTAGTTACGCTTCCACGCTAAAACGGCTCAACGGATTTGGATGAAATTTGGCACAGGGGTAGACCTTGACCCGGAAAAGGACATGGCTACTTTTCATTCTGGATCGCAGACGAAGTCGCGGTTAACAGCTAGTAATATTATAAATGCGAAAGTAACTTTGTCTTTACCTGTTCACGCTTGACAATGACGGCTAAACTGATTTCGATGAAATTTGCCACACAAATAGGCCATGATCTGAGCTAGGATATAAGATACTTTTTATAGCAGTAAGTAGTACGTTCCCGGGGAATAATTTCAGACTTCCACGCGGGCGAAACCGCGGGCAGGAACTAGTATCACAACAAGCACTTCACTTAAGTGGGTGTGTTGACAGCGTCATCTCAACAACGTTGATTAGATTGTCATTGTTGAGTGTCAGTCACTCCTTTATAGATGTAACGCTCTTGTCCTGTGTCCTCTGGTATTGTTCCAGTACTTACTTCAATTGCTTGCTTGTTACAAAGGAGCTTTGTTTTGAAATAATGTTTTATTTAAAAGACCTAATAATACACCTATAATTGCTTGGTGCAGACCGGACGCTCTCAAACGACTTCCAAGGCGATTGAGAGCGAGACCTATGAGATGATTTCGATGATAAGACTTATTTTGTTTACAAGTTAAGTATTGCGTTTGCGTAAAGATCATTTTCGCCTAAAGCAGTAATAAAGATTAGGGATTTTGAAGGTGCACTCAGTTCGGATGTGATCGGTTTTACGAATTTTGTCGATGCTACATCTAAATTGTGTCGTACTGTACATTGTTGCGCCTTGATTGAATAAATGATTGTATCAGTGGCACCTACACGGGTCATTCAAGTCGTGGGACACATTGTGCATAAGGTGGAGATCAAACTTGAGTAGCCGACCTCCTATTAGATTTTTAGTTCACTTCATTCGTCGTAATGCAACTAGTGGCCTCAATCGGGTCAGGGCGACATGAGGTCAATTGCTTTGTCCTAAATTCAGTTCTTTTGTTCTATTTTACTGTCGGCCGATACCATAGTCAATTGGATTGAAAACAAATTGATGTTGATTCGATTAAACAAAGTTAATCAGGAAAACAATTTTATTTAGTGCGTACCTGTACCTACCTAAGCAATCTATAGATAATAAAAAATACCTAAGTAATTGAAAACAACCGATAAAAATAGAATGCTTTAGTTCTTACTTTCGGAAAAGCGGGATTTTTATGCAAGAACGCATGAGAAAATGTTTTGTAAATAAAGCTCAGTTTGGAGTAACGAAAGGCGCAGTATACAATGCGAGTGGGTCGCGACTCACGTCGAGACACAAGGCGGGTAGGCCAAGGAAGGAGTGCCTATGACTCACGCCGGCCGGTGGCGCCCACGCCTTTTAAACTTAAATTCTACAAGACAGATGGAGCCATATAACTTCAGTCTATTGCTGCATTATCGCAATTGATTGTGAAGATTATATCTAGTTTTCTTACGACTTATGTTGCTTTCAAAATGTAGAATGCAGGATTGGATGAAGGTCTGCTCAAGTCATTATCATTAGTCTTCACTACAAATGGATTTGTACCAATTTGCTCATCTGTGGGCGTTACTGTTTTGTAAACGTGGGGTTTATGAACATAACATGTATACTTAGATACCTATCAATACTTACATAAACGGCAGATCATGGCCACTGCTATAATTCCCTCAGATATCTAGGGACTGCTCTTAAAACTAGTATTTTCTTATAACTTGCAAAGCGAGTTATGATTGCAAGTTATGGCCATGTCACGCTAATTCATACTCGCCCCAACAAGTCATCCCCATAAACCGTGTGTATTAGTTTCCTTTCTTAATTCAAAGACGGTTATGGTTGCGCCGGCGCCGGCGATTCGCTACGCGCCCACATCTCCTCTATAATTGTAAGCCACGACCAAGTGAACGAACGGGAACCTTGCCTGACAACTGTCTGTGACCAAAAATACTGATGAAATTTGTAGATTTTAACTGAACTTATAGATAAGTTTTAAGCTAAACGTCTTTGTTATTAAAATTAAACTTTTAGACACCAAGTATACAAGCAATCGACAGACGTCATAAATTTAAATTTAAATTTATAAATTTAATGATCATGTCTTTCGTTTTTACAAATATAAGAGTGATTATTATCTAAAGTTAGAAACAGGAAAATTGAATGGAAGCTGTACGCCGCACAACTAAGTGCATTCAACGTACCTAGTAGCGAAATATAAAATAAATCTATTATAGAGATAAAACACAAAGCGAGATTAAGTGTACAGCAAAACGGACCGCATTAACGCATTTATCGAAACGCAAAGGTCCAAAAAAGGCCTTGTTTGAAGTACTAATTCAGGTTATACGCGCGAGAGGGCGGGGCGGCGCCGCAGCTCGGTGCATGCGCACGGCACGTGATCGCCAGCGCAGCAGCCTTGCAAGGACGTTGCGTCTATGCACAGGCAACTATCGTTAATTAATTCCACCTTCACGCTGACTCACCCGCTAGTTATATTACACGTTGAAAATCTTTGCAGATGAAATATCCACAAACAGCGACATCTGTGATTTAATGTGTGGTAATATTTTCGCAAATTGTCCTTCCTGTGATTCGAACCTGTATTCTTCAAAGACGTCTCGATTCCGAGAAATACACCTGAGCCACAACTTCGGATTTCCCCAACTGAACTTAGGGGATTATTAATTGGAGAGTTGAGGACATTTTTGTCGACGACAAGAACAATATTCCTTTGTTTTTAGGTTTATGGGTTTTCAAGTCTTTGAGAAAGATTACATTGTAATTATTATTAATTTTGTAGTTTATTTATAAGACTACAAGCTAACGGGGCCGGCCAGATGATAACATTTTCCTGGTCAAAGCTCAAAAGGAATTGAACACGTTCTTATTGAATGTATGGTGCTTCTGCGAAACGTTGACTCAACCAGGTACCTACGGAGCGATTGCTATGCAACTCTAGTTACACAACCTTTTTGGTATTCAGCATACTGCTTACTGTTATTATTCCTAAGAACTGAATCAACGGTTGTGTTACGTTATTTCTATAAGGGGAAGTGGAAAATTCAAAACCTCATCAATCGCTTTCCATCAGGCGAGATCGAGGCCAAGAGCAGGTCAATTCATCAATAATAAATAAATAAAAAAACTTACATTTGGTAACAAACTGTTCGCCAGTGATCGCCTATGCCCAATGAGGTGGGAAATGAAATGAGTGCTGTCGTCTTCAAATATTGTCCTTTCATCAGCAATGCGTATATAATCCTCAGAACTGCAAAGTTTTTAAATAAATAAAAATATATAGCTACAGGTCGACTTAGAAACCTCCTCCTTTCTTTCATCTCTCAAAAATTTTATATAAACATTTCAAGTCTACAAAGTTTGCAACAGACCTTAAAACGATATCAGATATTATTAACATCCACAACTAGAAGTAGGTATAGCAAAATACCAAAATCGGTTTTTGAATAAAAGATCTCACAGGCAATACAAATACTCGATTTCTAGTAAAAAAGGAGGCGGACTTACCCAAGAATGATTAATTAGGTACTTACCAGTTTTCTGAATAACATCCTTTTTTCTCATGAATGAGTTTCGGTTGATTAAGTATTTAGTTCATAACAACAAAAAAAATATCGATAAGTTATCAGCACAGCCCTAAAAATAAAGCGTTAGTCATTGATAACTTATATTTGTTGTGTGATATAACTGTGGAAAGTACGATAATGGTGGAGTTGTATCCATTCTATTTTTATAATACAATGTACCGCTACAATGGCGACATTAATTTAACACACGGGTAGGTTAGTTATCATAAAAAATATAATAAAATAAAATAATTCGTAAATTGAAAAATTTAAATTTTCAAACAAACTAAATAATAAAAACATGACCAAAATTGAGATCACTCTGTGTAAAAGATTCATTCATGAAGCTATTTACCAGCTGGCTTACGTTCTATCGGTCCGATCCTTTGATGGCATAATTTCTAAGAAATTGCGCAATTCTTTTAATTCACCTACCTATGATCCGTGATCCCGGTAAATGACCTCTTCGCTACAGTTCTTAAAGTACAGGTTGCTCCAAGATGGTAATTTAGAAAATTGAAAATAAATAAATCAATAAATAAAAACGCTAATGAAATTCAAATATTTTCATAAAACGAATACGCGAAATTGTATACGTGTGTTAAATTAATGTCACCATTAAAACGCACGGTGGCACGGTGTATAAGCGCCCTGGTTCGCTGTTCCATGGGTCACCGGTCCTGAAACCAACTTTGAAACTTCTTTTAGAAACACAACTGCACCGCGTAAGTTGCACGGAATATGGTCTCCGTTCGAGTCCGAAATTAGTCGGGTAATCCCGATATCAAACTTGAGGACAATCGTTAACTTATTTCTTCCGCTAAATGCTAGGGAACAGATCATTCCCTGTCTATGAAGTAGCG
The DNA here is from genome assembly GCA_947363905.1 of Lithophane semibrunnea. Taxonomy (NCBI): domain Eukaryota; kingdom Metazoa; phylum Arthropoda; class Insecta; order Lepidoptera; family Noctuidae; genus Lithophane; species Lithophane semibrunnea. The sequence continues at coordinate 9,094,569 of OX376197.1, read as the reverse complement.
AGGCCATGCTCACAAGTATAATAAGCTGTCAAAAATATGATAATTAGCTGAGAAAATAAAACTTCGCATTGAATCACAGTTTTTGGGGATACTTGCTAGCTAACTCATCATCATCATCAGCCTAGCGTTTTTCCAACAAAGTTTGGGGTCGGATTCCAGTCTAACCGAATGCAGCTGAATACCAGTAGTTTACATGGAGCGACTGCCTATCTGACCTCCACAACCCACTTACTGCGTAACACCATACCCCTTAGTAAGACTGGTTGTCAGATTTTCGGTCTTCTGACGAACCGTAACAACTGTCAAAGATATACAAATAACAGCCGGGACCAACGGTTTAACGTGCTTTCCGACGCACGGAGATGTCTTGGTATGTAAAGATGGTCACCCATCCACGGACCAACCGCGGCAAGCGTAGCTTAACCTGATTGATCGACCCGTGCGGCTGTCCGACCAGCACTTGCTAGCTAACTCTCATTTAATAAAGAAAAAAAAAAGAAATCTCTCTACACATAACTTAGTACCAGTAAAAGCTCATGAACCAACAGGATACTCAGGATAGCATAGCTCTCCCGTGAATCACCGCGGTGTGAAGGTGCGCGACTTTCGCATATTAATATTGTTCCAAATGCGTCGTGTCGTCGTATGGCGTCGTCTGCGCTATTCCTGTGCGCGACGGCCGATCTATTCCCGGCCAGACGGCCGCCGCGGCGCCGGATCGTGCATAGCGAACTTCTTAACACGCACTTCACCTTTATTACAAAAAAACTCGCCTTTGATCTGAGAAAACAAAGACTTGAACCGTATCCGCGGCGATTGTTCGAGCATCTGCTCGAGAATGTTGGTTTATACGAATATTTGAAATCGTATCCTGGATTTCGAAGCGCTTTAAGCGATTTTGTTTCGTATAGAAATGCAAGTCAAGCCAGGGAAAATCGTTAACCAAATTAACTAAAAATACCAACTTATATTGTCAAATCATATTCAAGTCATAACTTTCATTCTTTGACAGTTGTATGAAATGGCTGGTAACACGGCATATTGACCGACTGATTGTAGCAAATTGTTTAACAATTAATTTCCTTGACTTGTATCTCACTTATACAGGGTACTTGTGGCTTGCGATTGGTTGGTAGAAATCGTCTAAGTAAAAAACGTTATGTCTATGCGACTTTTTCTCTCTCTCTGGCCCTTCTAATACGAGTTTGTATGTGTCTGCGAGTACCGCGTAAGGAACTTCGTTTCCGACGGGAGTCCCCCGACCGCACACGTTTTTTTAACCAATTGGGGAAACTTCAGAGACTTAATTGATTCAGGCGTGACTTTGCGGAAGTCCATTATAAAATAAAATAGACGTAGATATATTTAGTAACCTATTCCGCTTATCTATTCTTCAAGAGTCATAAAAAACCCTGTAAAAAATCGACACCGTGTTTCACCTCTCAACGGGGCATCATCAGGATGACGATTGAGCAATAGCAAACCAGAACACAACGTGTTGCCATACCGAGCGCTGGACGCCAGCCCTCGTGATTTATTACAGGGTTTTTTATGACTCTTGAAGAATAAATAAGCGGAATAGGTTACTAATAAATATAATCTACGTCTATTTTATTTTAAAATTGATTTCTGTTTTAAAGCAAATAAATTTATTCTATTTTATTTTTTCTCCTGTGAAATTTTGCCGACTAATTTAAAAAGGCCCAGTATAGTGTTCAATAAATGTATGCAAAAGAAAAAGCAATGTGTACCCGTCGGTAAGGTTTCAAACCAGTGTATTTGAGTACCATGATATTAAAAAATGACACTGCGTTACAAACTAGCCTACGTACAACGTAACAATATCAATTACTTATTTGACGTACAATAATATTATCAATAAATGGCGCTTACACGTTATTCCGAAAATAGGCAGTGTTTACAAAGGCCATAGTTCTTACTTGAGTCATTAGGGTCATACCACACCGAACAAGCGTATAGCTGCATGCCTCATGCTTACACTTGACAAACGCTGGTGTGATATCACCCCAACAAGAGCAACCACGTTCTGTAGGCACCATTTTAGTAACTTGCTTCACACCAAGTGTACTTACTTGGTCGAATTGCACTTTATCTAAGGCTCAAAGAGGGTACTGAAATCTATTGGAAAAGTTGCCTACGTATTAGGATATTTTCCCTTTTTGGTACCAATATAAATATTATTAATGCATAATGATTATTACAATCATTTACTCACAATGGAAATGTAAATTATTGTTATAGGAACGAATACAGACAGAATTCCCCTGTCAACATGAAAAAAACATACCCTCTCATGTAGTTGGTGTAAAGCAAGTCATTATTGTTGTAATATCAGATCATCTTATATCACTAAAACTTCCATAGACATTATATTTTACGTCGAGAAGGCAAAATGTAAGTTACAGTATGATAATTATTACATCAGCCTTCTCTTTTATTACCACAGCCTACAAAAAAAACTATTCACATGGAAAATAAATTAATAAATAAACCTATATGCAAATAACACAATATTTCATTTCATTGCATGTAGTTTACACTTTCTTGTTCCATGTAATGTGACTTATCCAGAGTTTTAATACGTCACAATTTATATTCGATTGCCAATACAAAATCGTTCACACAGCTCACACATAAGTATTTGACCAAATACAAAAGGATTTATTAAAAATATAAGTACTTAATATAATCACAATTAAATTGGTGCAATATTATGTTGTCTGATGACTTAACTTTGTTCCCAAAGAAAGACCACGTGCTGACATAGAAGGCCGAAAAAAAAGTCGAGAACGCCGTTTAACAATGTTAAAACTTTCGTACAGGCAAAGTTGGAAATAGTAAGTTGAATAGCGGTCATAGTCGGCAAGACAGAAAGAAAATATTGACTGGGTCTGAAAAGTACCTATATTATGAATATTATTTATTATATATAATTATGTGAGTGATTAACTTGATTAACTTTGACTGTATTTAAAGTATCCATTTACATTTTTCATTTAATCCAATAATATTATACCCATATAAGTCGTAAGTTATGATTTTCCGTACTAATTATATTTTCAAATGTAACTTAAGTAAATGTGTAGTTAAACTACGAATTAGATAAAATTGTTTTGTAAACATCGATGATAAATAACAATTATAATTTCATATTTAATTCCCTGACAATAATTTTTCATTATTATTATTTTGGGCAATTTTTTTTGAGGCTTCATTTTTGTCTGTGTTACATTGTAATAGAAAGATATTCATAGAAAGCAGACAGATACAAAATAAACTTTAAAAGCTATGAACTGTATTATTTGCAGGAGCGTTCTTTTAGAGAAAACGATAATTAATAGCTATCAAATATAATAGCATTTATCTATAGATTTGAGTACCAAAAAGTTACTCGGTTATTTTTTTTGTATTTTTGTTTCTACTGTATATTACATACACATTATACATGTCAATGTTTTTTTTTACCTTTTTCCATTTCATGAGATTTTTTTGTTTTTATTCATTTTACTGGATACATCTAATGTAGGCCCAATGTTATAAGTTAGGGATATTTACAGCATGCGCATCAAAACCTATTCAATACCATGTATGAGCGAGTCACCGCCAACTAATTACATTTTTTTGTAATCGTGGCCGAGAGATTATGTAGTACCGTGTTTTGAATGCACCTAGTTTGATCTGAAAAGAAAAGAAGATATTTTTGGTAAACATTATTTTGCGCTGAACTTGCCTATGTAAGGCCAGACGTGTTTGACGGGAGATTCCGAAGTTCTTTAATAGTACTAAGAGGATTGATGACTGATGTTGCCCGTTATTTGTGTGGTTGTGCACTTGTGATCATGTATTCTGTATATCTTTTGTTGGAAATCCTAAGTCCCTGGCATTCCTAAGGCGCGCTTCAGCGGTATCGGTCAAACTATAGCTACCTTAAGGGAGCTAACACATTGGGTATGAGTTATACAGTGCATGATAAATAAATGGACACAAGGAACTCCATTTTGTGGATGAATAAAAAGGATCGTGTCGTGTGTTTGTTTGATAAAAAATATTACCAATAGCGACTAGCATCGTGTACTGGCGCCAGTGACTTAGCAGCCTTCCAACCTTCGAAGGGTTAGGCAGAGTCTTTTAGTATACCCGCCATCTTTTTTTTAGTACTAAGTTTTTGTACTTTAAATATGTTATGTCTATGAGGTATTGTAGCCTGAAATAAATATTTATTTACCTCTATTTTTACATGGGACTTAGCTTATCTGTAACGTTACCTGCTTGTGTCCACAGTCAGGCGAGGTAGGCGCGCACGAGCGCGCGCACGCTGGCGCGGCACAGCGGGCACGCGCCCAGCGCCGCGCCGCAGCGCGCGCACGACACCAGGTGCCCGCACGGCAGGAACACCACGCTCACCTGGCCGTGTACAACCGTGTTATAGTTCAATATTCACTATGGGATATACAGTGTCGGATTTAAGCTCGCCCAAGACCAAGACACCTTTATCCCCGAGGAGAATATTCTATTTTTTATGTCAATATGACGCCGGCCGACATAAATTGGGATAAGGGCAGGAGCATGTTGATTCACGTCTTTTTCTTTGCCTACTTTGATAGTTGGTCCCATGGGTAAAATATTACCCAGTCAGCAAGAAAGTGTTAGTAAATTAAAACTTGTGCAAGAAGAAACACCTGCAAATCATTACTACAAACAAACAAACATAACCTTCGAAATGGTCCGAGGGTTCTTAGTATAAAAATCTATAATAACTATTTATTGCATTCTATCGACAAATTACTGCACCATGTGCCAACATCAGAGGGCGGTGACTCACACACTTGAATGAGTCATATTACTTCCCCGACTACATATTACTAATTTATTTCCTGTCTGGCTCGACAAAGCGCAATAATTAATAAACTACGCTTGACTGACATGCTCTTTTGCATAACTACCAACATTATTTCGGTATTTTACCTTATTCAACCGAAAATTATTATACTTTTTATTGTGTTCCAAAGTAATACATAATAAAATCCCTTTCCGCAGTCTACAGAATAGCCCGTTTGCACCACAAGTCACTAAATATGTTCATCGCTAAACGAATTTACTGATTAGTGGTGCAAGTGAAAATTCTCGTAACGGACCCATGCATAATCAAGCTACGTTCTCGCGTTCATCAATTAAAAAGACTGTGGGCCACTTCCACTGTCCACCACAAGGCTGTGGCGTTAACGCCACGTAGACGCTGCGTTGAGACGTAATAGCATCGAAATTACATCGCGTTGACGTCTGCGTCGCGTTTACGCAGCTCTCACGCTGTGTATGCGTGCTAAGAACACCTACGCCAGTTATCGCCATATTCGAGGGCACTTTTAGTTATTCTAACAAATATAATACCAGTCTATTATGATCCCATTGCAGGACAAAGACCTCTTCTCATACAGAGAAGGCCTGAGCATTGATCACGACGCTTGCTCAGTCCAGGTTTCCTCACAGTGTTTTTCTTACACCAATGTCGGGAACGTCCAAGATAAACTCAGAAAGTATAACAAATACAAAGACGTAATGTCTAACCTCACAATCCATGCACACTTTACATAATCTAGCCTCTTTCAACTGTCTATTCTCTTCTTCCAACGACAACTTCTTTCCCTCCGGCGCAGGCGCTTCCTGCGTGTTATCATTATCACTTTTAACCTCCTCTTGTACTTTAGTTGCCATGTTACTGTTATCAGTCTCTGTTCTGGTGGAAGGTCTGTTGGCGTGTTCGTTGGAGTAGGGGTTGTCACGTTCGTCTTCGTCATCACCATCATCATCTTCATCGTCATTCTCCTCGTCATCGTCGGGGGTCATTGACCTAGCGGGACTGCTGTTATCGCTTCCGTAGGGCCGAGTCAGTAAGGCGACGTGTTGTGGAGGGATTCTGAAATGGTAAAAATACAAATGAATTTTGTCTGTACTCTTCGAAGAGCGAGGCAAATACGGGCTATGACGCATCATTATACAACGTTTGCACGTTGCATTCGATATTGCAAATGATTGAAAATATGCATAATGATGATGAAAGTTTCGGGTAATAACTTATACGAAACCTATTACTGATGTAACCTACAACGTCCATCAATCCGTCTGCTAAACGATTACGGCGGTTGTAGTTTCATAATAAAACCTGGCTTGTCAAACAATACCCTAAGTACTGCTTACCCGGCTCTCGGCGCGAACTCTCTGAAGGTTTCAGAAAGTATGTCCCGAGCGAGTCGACTCTGAGGCGTCATGGACCAGGGCTCCTCGTTTAGCTGGTCATCTAACACTGCGTCGATCAACGCCTCGGACGATGTGAATGGAGTACCTAGAATTTGAACGAAACATTTTTCTAAACGGTCAATTTTTTTGTCCTACCGCAGTAGTTTTAATGAGCGAGAATGTAAAATATCTCGTAAAACAGGTGAAGGAAAATATGAGGAAAGCACAGCTTGTATTTAGAACATCAATATTATTTATATTCGCCTTTTAAAATGTTCGGACTCAGGATTCCCCGGCGACAGAAACTCGCTTTTGTTGTACCGACTACCGGTGAATCAGTATAAATAAATATTGAAATAATCGAAATATCGACTAATCCGGTCAGTCAAGGTAGCAGGTATATTAGCGGGGATTTTTTATTATTTTTAGATTATTTTAAACAGTGATATTTTTGAGGAAAATTATACTCTTTCCCTCGCCTCGTCTCGCGTCGAGGACTGCCTCGTTGTTCTAGTGGTCGCAAGTGCTGTACAGTCACGGACTTTAATTGATGAGCCATCTGGCACTGTTCGTATTTTAGCCGTGTAATGCAAACCGGGTTTATTCGGTTCCCGACACGCAAAGTCTCTTTACCGGTTGGCTAACCTGAGAGCCGGAACTACAAACTTGACAACAGAGTGACTACCCAAAGTCAACCAATTGCAGGTCTAGCAACAGTAACCTAGCAACGATAAACAATCGTTGCTAGGTTACCGTTGCGATAGTAACGTTAGCGTACGGAGAAATATTAATAGTCATTTCGACAAGTTGGAAAGTAACGTCTCCGATATCGATATTTCAACTGTCACTGTCTTCAGTTAAGTTTTCAGAATTATCGAGTTAATGAGCTATGATTCAAAAGAGGTCGGTATCAAATAGATTGTATTTATTTTTACTATTGGAAACTTATTAGTCAACCACTATGGATAAGACTATTTCTGATTAAAAGTAATTTATTTGTCATCTTGTTTACGAGCGTGCGTTTTGAGTTCGTGTTTAATAGTGTAATCTCGTGAGTGTTTGAAACTGCAAAATTGAAAAGTTTGAAGGTGGCTCATCAATTAAAGTCCGTGACTGTACATAAGGCTCGATTCCCAAGTCGCGCAAAGTGTCATAGGATTTTTCTATCTGGAATTTCTCAGTAACAGCCCGGAGTCTGGATTTGTGCCCGGTTGATAGCAATAGGCTCGCCCCTTATTACATGGGACTTAAACATAACTGGCGAAATGTGGGTGTACTATAGGTACACCTCTGCCCAATCCTTCGGGGAAACAAGGCGTGATGTTAGTTATATATAATCTTTTGGATTCATTGTCGAAAAGGCCATTAAACACGTTTTTTAGAAATGAAAACAAGAAGACTAGATATTGTGACATGTCTCTATACGAATCTATATGAGCTCAATGACATTTCAGGCAAAACTGTATCCCAGAGCGGGATACGTCATTGGATGATTTCCCACGCTCAAAAAAAAAAACTGTATAGCATAATCTTTTTCCAATCCAGTTACACGGGCAATGTTCTAAAGAAACAGTAGTATTAAAGGTACTTGTGAAAGTACCCCTTGTGTGTGTCCCCTTATCACACGACGTCGCCCGCGTGCCCGCGTCACGTACCAACAGTTCGCAATCTATTCGCTATCGCTCGGCGCACGCGCGCCGCGTCCAGGCCTGCACCTAACGCCGCCGCCGCCATTGTGCTTTCCATACATTCTTCTACCTGAAAATAAAAGTACAGCAATGTTATCTATGTGTCACTACGTTGTTCTTCTAAACTACGCAACTGATTCTGATGCGGTTTTTATGCACATAAACTGTCTGCAATCAATTCTCTAAATGAAAATTTATTCCGCATGGTTTATGTACGTCAGTACGTATAATTAAAATGTTAATTAATTGGTGTTTTTTTTTATGTTAATTAATATGTATTTTAATTAAACTTACATAATATAATAAAGAAATTTCGTATTTTGCCAAGCCTTAAAAATTTTGAGAAACAGGGGCGGGTCGACAGTGAATTATATAAAAAAGGCAGTCGAGTAGAGAACCTCTTGCGTAACCCAAGCCTACTAATGGCTATCATATTCGCAGAAGGCCTGTGTTTTCAATCAAGAACATTACAAGGTAGAACCTCGGATCGGGACGTTTAATTATGTTTTTCATTAGGAAATTCTCAGTCCCAACCCCAGGGGTCTGGATTTGTGCCCAGCAAAAGGCTCATCCCTTAATAATACATGGGGACTTATACAATAACCGACAAAATACGAGTGTACTTTCTACAAGGTGTAATTGAAATAGCTGAAAACCTGAAAAGGTTAAGGGTAATGGTACTCAACATTATGAACAACTATTACTATGGGACCAGCCCTGAAAAATCAAATAAAAAATAACCGAACATGAAATGTATGGAATAGCTGATTTTTTTTTGCAGATAAATCAATTACACCTTGTATATGTCACCGCAAGATTGTGAACACCGTTAGTTTATAATCTATCTAGCGCGATTATGAACTATCAAAAAATGACGGTTTGCTATGGATAGAATAAACTATCGAAAAATAATGCGTTAAGGGGGAGTAGTTTGACAGCAAAAAATCATATTTCACCCGCGCAACCCTTACCTACCCCTCTCATTAAACACGACGAAAACAAAATACAATGCCTTCCCGCCAGCAGAAACTTTTCGTCTGGCTTTTATAGAATTCGAATTTCAATCTTCTGTAGTTTATTTTGCTTATACGATACGCTAAGCTTGAATTCAGAACTATAGATCATGTTCATGTTTTGGAACTAGAAACTCAATGTTGACGTGAAAAAGTTCAAATTTAAATGTTACCAAATTTTATTTAGGACCTTGTACATTTTGTACCTAATGACGTCTTTGTGGAAAACTGTGTTACCAAGTAATAAATATAATGCTATATCGTGGATTTCTCTCTTTGGAGGATCGTGCAAAGTGATACCCAAGTAAAAATAATATTCGTATAATGAATTTTGCACTGTATTGTGCAACGAATATGGCATGTGTCATGAAAACCTTTCCTGCGCCAAACGCGAACAATCCCCTTCGAAAATATTTGAAACATGTGAAAAGAGGCCGAGTTCTGTACAAAAGAAATAAATGTAGGATTGTCGGATTCACCACTAAAAGAATTGACATCTATTCATCTATGTAAATGGGAGCCAAAGTACCAAAGGGACTAATTATAACAAGGGCCCGAGGTACGCGCTCAGTACCTGCGCTGTGTTTTGGGCGCGCGCCCGGCGCGTTTTAGACGCTCGTCAAACGCAACAAGATTTCCACATTTTGTTGTAACTTTTGAACCGTGTTTCTTTTAAGTTTATTACTAATGCGGAGAAAATGACAAGGAAAAATAGTGAAAAAGGAACTCGCGTCCAAGCGTCAAGGGCACGGTTAGGTTTCATTTACGGAGACGCGAGGAGTCGCGCGTGGCTTTGGGCGGCGCGGCTCGCACTGAATTCAAACATATAGCGTTGTATGAGTGCGTTTACGGAGACGCGATTTTACACGCGTTTGTTTGAAATGGAGCGTTTTTTGCGGCGGAGCCCGCGAATGGCATAGCCGCGTCACACGCGGCGTTTCATCACGGCGGCGCACGCAGCAGCAATGCCCGCGGCATACCTTCTCCCAGTCTTATTTGTAAATCGCACAACGGAGATGCAAGTTGAGAGTGGCAAGTTGCGACATGTGCAGGCCTAACGGCGCCCGGCATGGGCGTTCGCTTAGACTGCAGCGCTTGATATAATTCGTTACATAGGAATTCATACAATTTTATTGAGCGCCCGAAACGCAGCGTACAAAATACGCGTCTCGGGCGCTTGTTATAACTAGTCCCTTAGTAGAAAGTTTAGTATGGTCCCTCTTTGTAACTGTTGAAATTGTAGCTTTGAAAACATGCCAAGTTGCTTTAGGCCTCATTTACGGAGACGCGGGGCGTGACACGTCGCGTGCAGTGTGGCGTCACGCGGCGCGTCTGACGTTTTTTTTGTTTACGGTGCGGCGGCGCGTGTAGCGGCAGTTATCATCCCACGCGTTAACATAAACATATGGCAATATACGTCTTGATTGTCGCTGCTTTTTTTTGGGGTTATAATATATATTTTTGAAATGTGCTAATTAAAACCTTTCATTTGATACCGAACATGGTATGATTAAAATATTTTTTTTGTTGTTCATGATAAGTCACCTAGAGGGCGCAATTTTAAATTTAATGTGTCTTCATGGGCCTTTGACCAGCGGACGATCAAGAAGCTTCCAACGATACCTCATTTGTCAAATTTTGATGAGTCTTTTAGAAGATAATATGTGGGAACAGACATAGATAAATACATAGAAACCGGTCAAAATTATAACCCTCCTTTTTGCTTCGCCGTAGTCAGGTAAAAACTAAAACCCAACTACGACAAAAAAGTCAACTAAAGAGATATAAACAAGACATCACGGACAGACAAATTAAAAATCCGGAGTCATACGGAATCTGTTCGAGTTCGTTCGTTATACCAATAACCGAAGAATAAAGGTATTATTCTAAACAAGTTTTATTTAGGGGCGGTCAGTCGCTCCAATTGTTCGTCTAAGGGTCACCTTACAAGAAGTTTGTCAAAAAAAGTGGGAGTAAACGAATTTGGATCCTGAGTAAATCGCAATAAGATTTAATCTCCAGTGCGAACTTTCAAATGAACGTAGAATGGGCTCGTTGGCTATGTTGTAAATTTTCTCCGCAAGAAAATTCACCGCAATACAGAGTAATGGCGCTAGTTTTACCTACTTCTTTCTATACTCCGTGCTACTATACCAGTCAAAAATCTGTCAAATAAAATGTATGTCATCTTGAGTTTTCAAATATCAACATTGAATTTTATATGTTTATTTAGACTCGGTATTTATTTATTTATCAATCAATAACACTTGTAATATTCGTTTTGGAAGTGGTTTTAGTGTTTTTTTCATGTTTTCTATGTCTCAGTTTCTTTTGTGGAATGTGATAAATTACGAAAATATTATTTACGAAAATAAATAATATCTCAGCGCAGCTAAAAATTTGAGCGTAGTCCTCTCGTCTCAACAGAGCAACGCCGACTGATTTGTGAAACAAAAATATGCTTGAAGTTCCCGTAATGTGCGACGGAAGATGGCTTCTTCCACGAACTAAGAACGTCGTAAGTCCTACAAGCTTTGATTCGTAATAAAACCAAAAATAAAAGGAATAAAAAAAAAAGCCTACACAATTTTTTTTGCCTTGTTTTAATACATATAATCATCTAATTTTTATCATAATAGGCATTAGCATTTTAAGTACAAATCGAAAATACGTGAAAATTAGAGGTAACTTCGTGATATTTTTTTATCGAGAAAATTTTAATATTTTGTGTTTCTGTTCCACAAAAAGTTTGGAAATATCATGTAGTTACTCATACTATTTTTATTTTACACCTAAGTCTTATCAATTTCATGAAAAATCAAATTGAAGACAGGCAATTTTGCTTACTACCCGCCCTTAAATTGTAAATGATTTGTTGCAGTTCACAGTTTTTCGATAGTTTATAATCTCGCTACATAGATTATAAACTAACGATGTTCATCATCATACGGTGACATAATACACCTCTGCCTCACGCGGAAAACGACTGGAACCTCGAACTGGATGCTATCAATGTTTAAGGTACTCGTGGCTAGCGATGCGCGGTGGACTGCGATACGCTTATAAGGGCGAGGCCCCTTTAGTGCGTTGCGCTGCGTTGCGTCGTCGCAGTGGTTCAATCGCTATGGTTCCGATTCATTATTATGGAGACTGAATGCTTTGATCCGTTGCGACGACGCAACGCAACGCACTAATGGGGCATCGCCCTAAGAGTAACCAAGGTGATACTTATAAACAGTAATTTATTTACCTGACTTTCTGTGATAGGAAAGTTGTCACCATTTCGTCGTCTCGCATTACGTGCACCTTCAGAGAACTGAAAACAGTAAAGGAGTAAAGTCAATGTTGTAATTTAGTTTGAAGGCTCGCATGCATCTCGATCCCTCTGCATCGCTCGCACAGAGAGGAGGCCTGTGTCCCAGCAGTGGGAACATTATAGGCTGATGGGGTTATTCCCGCTCGGTAACACCCTTTCGTCAACACTGTTGACGATCGGGAAAAAAAAGTTTCGTTCGTTCACAGTGTTGACGAACGCTTCTTATTATTTCGGGTAATTCCCGTTCGTTAACACCTTTCGTTCCTGTCGTCAACACTGTTGACGATCGGGAAAACAAAGTTTCGTTCGTTTGCAGAGTCCATGAATGCTGGTTTTTATTTTTAAAATATGGAAATAAAAATAAAACATGTCATGGATTTTTAAAATGTTTTAATGGATTAGATCTTTTAAAACACAATTAACTAGAAAATAAAAAAATAGCCTTATCATGTGCATAATAACCATTTTACACTTTGATAAGTAATAAAATTGTGACACTGATTTAACATAATCAAATATAGTTGAGAAAGTGACTAATGAAAACTAAGTACACTATTATGTATCCCAGATAATCATCTAATTTACACTAATTAAATAACGAAACTATAACCATAAACCTACCTTAATTCTCAAAACTCCACTGCACTTTATTTTACGTTGAGAGCAACTCGAAATAACTAAACCACTTTTATGCGCCCTTCTTGTGTAATATTGGCGACCGCCATGTAGTAAAACAGTCCCATGTTTTCTTTTTATACGCACTAACACGGATTTTCCACTAGAACTACCTGCTAAATCTTGTTCCGACATGTCCGAATTTAGAACTAATAATGTACTGTATGTACGATGCATAAATCAGGATTAGCTACCCAAAATGAACGATACTTATTATTGCAGTGCACTGATTGGCTAATTCAAGGTCATGGTGGATAACGTACTAGAATAGGCCGGTCGGGGGTAGTGTGCGAATCTATTGTTTATTTTATCTACTGTTACCGGCTACCGGCGCGGCATCGCTATACCTGCCTGCTGCAAAGGGAAGTTTGCAATCTACTAACTTAAATTCTACAAATGGCACAACATCCAACATTTTTTATCAATTAAACTAGACTTTCGTCGTAATTAAACATTTGAAAATCCATGACATGTTTTATTTTTATTTCCATATTTTAAAAATAAAAACCAGCATTCATGGACACTGCGAACGAAACTTTTTTTTCCCGATCGTCAACAGTGTTGACGACAGGAACGAAAGGTGTTACCGAACGGGAATTACCCGAAATAATAAGTAGCGTTCGTCAACACTGTGAACGAACGAAACTTTTTTTCCCGATCGTCAACAGTGTTGACGAAAGGGTGTTACCGAGCGGGAATAACCCGGCGACCACGCAAATTGACTGTTACTGTCACTTTTAGATCCAACTGCAGAATAAAGATCTCCTTTTTCCACACACTTCTGTTCGCTGATAATGCGGGCCAGTCTTTTCGGTAGCAGTTAAGCAGGTTTGCTAGAACGAGCTTGACTCCTACCAATGCTGTCCTATCACAGCTTATATGACATGGCAGACAGTTGGCACCTTATTTAAAACTGTATAAGGATCATTTGATACGTGGCCATAATCAGTACAAAGCAATCTTGTTTTTTTAAACATTTCACAAAAAACTGCACAAACGTTAACCATCAGCGCCCCGTCAACGTAATTCGAGCGCCAAAAAATTCTTGTAGCAGTCTTTATTGAGCTATTTATATTTCTTATTTTTTAATATCAAATGGCAGCAATACTTACACTAACAGTTCGGGGCACGGAGGTTCGATTACGACAAGTGTCCACAAACTCCTGTCCCTTCACAAGCAGTACATAGCCGCAGTGAGGGAACCAGTGCGCGTGCTCCGACCACGGAGTGTCGCCAGCCTCCCACTTGCCGAGCCCGCCGTCACAGTAGAAACAACGGACCTGAAATAGTTAATAATAATTCCTTTATTCAATAAATACACAAATAAATTACATTTTGAAATATAAAACATTTATATATAAAAAATAGTAGCCCACCGGTAACGGGGACAGGGTCCAAATTACCGGCGGTCAGGGCTCCAGAGAGGGGAACCTCCTAACAATACGAGCCCTGGCCAGAATTATTTCGTTTTTTTTTTCAATAGACAAAATGATTCATATAATTATTTTGTTGACTCTTTCAAAGCCAGTATAAAAGACCTTACTGGCTTACTTCATCCATCCTTCATGTTTATTTACTGTAATATGACCGTAACGTCAATTATCTGTTTTCCATAACGGTATAATGCTAAAATGAGACTTAACATTTTTTACATATGTCTATAAGGCAAGAAGGCTGCTATGGTATGACAGGAAGCTTCAATGTTACATGTTCAATATGAACATCCGTCTAAGTTTCCAAGGGAGTTTGTTTTTGTGAGAATGATCTAACTGACGGACGTTGTAAGAAATTGAACTCAGCGCTCACCTCGATGGCCAGCTTGGAAACTTTTGCCTGTTGCTATTTCATCAATGGCATCAGCTTCAGAACGATGCAGCACTCCAGACCAAGCGCGGAGGGCCCAGATATTCCAACATAATTCACATCACGTGCACCTGAATATGGTCCATTTACGCCAGCCTAATGTGTGCCTATAAATTAGTCAGTAACCGTAAATACCTGATCATCAGTCCCAGTATGGAAGAAACCTGCCTCAGCCAGCGCCCGGGGCGCCTGGTGCCGGTCGGCGGGCCAGCGCTCGAAGCTGGCGAGGCGCGCGGCCAGCGACGCGTACTGCGGGTGGCGCGCGCCGCCGCCCACCACGCCCAGGTGGCGCCACGTGCCGCCCTGCGACAGGACGCGCTCGTTGTGAGCCGCGCCTGACCTGAGGACACTACATAATTATAACCATCGAATAAAAGGAGGTTCTCAAGTCGACTCGTATATTTGTTTATTTTAGGCCCGCTTGCACTGCATCATTAAATGCGTTTCGCGGTAAACGTATTTAAAACATCACTTTGTCTCTGTCATCTTCAAACAATTGACAGAAATAGAACGATATTATAAATTTGTTTACCGCAAAATTTAGTGATTTGTGGTGCAAGTGGAGTCTTGGCTTTTTAAATAGGTATCAGTCTAGACAGTTCAAACGATTCGTTTCTCAAGAACGAACGATTACAAGAGTATCCCAGAAGAATATTCCTCGTAACCCTGATTAAATCATACGGTACCCTTTCTTTGTTGGTCTGAGTACGGTACATATACCGTACCGGCCGCATCTCATTGCTTTAATCGCAAGAATTGGAGTTCACAGGCTATACGCTATGCTACCTCAGACCAAATAAAAAAAATAAGACAGAGCGCTGTCAACAGTGACGTGAGGCCGGTTTCGTATACATGTGTGTACTTTGTGAGGTGCAGTTTCATTGTAAATGGTTGTAAATATTTGCGTGTGAGCACAGAGCAGAGGTGTAGATTTGGCATTCTTCACTGTATTGTTCGCAGCGCTCTGTCTTGGGTCTTGGTTTTTGAGTATGCTACAGACACAAAATGAAGAAGACGTATTTAAGTACCTGCCATCGCGGACACTGGCGGTGGACCACTTCTGAACCTTATTACTAAGAGAATTAGGTTGAAAGTGGTCGACCACCATTGTCCGGCTTTTCCACGTGGTACGGCGTTTTGTCTAATTAAATGGTTTTTAGTCCACTCACCTGGGAAGACGTAGGATATTCGTTGTTATCATTATTTTATACTAACTGACTTTTACAAGATCACAATACAGCTAGACAGATTTTTTTGGGCGTTGGTAAATGTGTGCTCTCCGAAGCAAAGAGGGGTCTTTGACCGTGACTACAATGCTCTATCTTGTAGAACGAGCGATCTGCGCGTTAGTCATTTATAAGTATAAACTGCGGTTTTATGAAAAAAATACAGGTGATACGAGTATTCGATATCACTACAACTCGATATCAATGACGTCACGTCGGGTAAATTACCCAATGATATCAATTAATGAGTAGGATTTCTTCATTCAGACACCGCTTTCATACACCTAATATTTATTTACCT
Source organism: Lithophane semibrunnea (assembly GCA_947363905.1). Lineage (NCBI taxonomy): Eukaryota > Metazoa > Arthropoda > Insecta > Lepidoptera > Noctuidae > Lithophane > Lithophane semibrunnea. The sequence continues at coordinate 9,078,232 of OX376197.1, read as the reverse complement.
ACTTGCACCAAATTCGATTCTTCTTTCCATTGAATTACCTCTTTCTTGCGCATATCAATTCATACAATACTCCGTTATCGAGAAATAGTCAATCAAATGATAAGAATGCTTACCTAATTCGGATCATTGAAAATAAAGACGAAATGATGTTGTTCTAGACTTCAACAACTGCAGTTTCCTCCAGCAATAAGTATTAGGGTCACTTCAGAAACACCGAAAAGTTATACCGGTAGAAAATTGGTCTTTGGTCACCGGCAATAGAAAGTATTGTCGCGCAAATTTTATAGCCATTTATTAATTTACTGTAAACTGAAAACCAGACTGATCCAACCAGGGATGACAATCACAATTTTTTTAGACTTTTATTAATACAATGTAAACATTAACTTTAAAAAAATTTGAGTACGCGACCGCTTCCACAGGTGCCTTATTGAATACTAAAGTGACTAAGTAACGATCGGAAACAAATTATTTTGTTGTTTGCGTGCGAAATGACTAAGTGGCCATGTAGGTCGCTTCCGAATAATACACTACATATTTTCCTATTATTCGGAAGCGACTTATGACCGAGGTTTCAATGTAATTGTTCCTTGTTGGAACTTACGCAGTCAGCAGCTGTATGAATGCCCTTCAATTAGATCACCTTCTAAAATAACTACTTATAGTTTGTTTTCATTGACAGTCGGTTACAGACTCAAGTGTGGTATTTACTGTTCGTAGCCAAAACCTTGGTTTATGAAACGTACTTTAGTACTTAATCAAATTCATTTTACAGCGTTTATCATTGTAGATGGGTTCGTAACTCCGTATACGTATCTTGCCCTGGTATCTTACATAGTAAAATAAGTAGTAAACCTATTATATAAATAACTAGCTGATGCCCGCTGCTTCGCCCGCGTGGAGTTCGGTTATTTTATACTAAAACCTTCCTCGAGAACCACTCTATCCATTGGTGAAAACAGCATGAAAATCAGTGCAGTCGTTTTTGAGTTTATCGCGAGCAGGACGACAGACAGACGCGGCAGAGGACTTTGTTTTATAATATGTAAGGATAAGGATATGGAACAGTCTGTTACAAGACCATACTATAGGACCTATGGTATGGTCTTGTAGCAGACGTGTGTGTGTGTGCACACAAACGCACACGTCTTTACATACAGCGAGTGCATATAGTGCACATAGTTTGATATGGCTGTGCCTTGCATGCATGCGTATTTCATTCCTTGTATGGAATTAGACTTCTGTACCAGTTCCTATTTTATGCTCCCATCGATTCAATTGAAACAAATTGTACGTTATAAAATATATGTATAAATCTATGCATATTATAAATTGAAATAGCTTTTGTGTCTGTCTTTATGACCGCGTTGTTTTTGTCAACTACGCAACGGATTTCGATGTGATTTTCACAAATATTTAGAGAAATTATTCGAAAAGGTATACAACATTATTTTTTGTTTATGCTAAACCCGAAAAGGGGTCATTGTACTCATCATTTTGAACAAGTTTTTTATGGGAACAAACATGAAATCGCGAAAAAAAAAATCTGCTTTTCCATACATTTTGTCGATTTAAGTGAACACAAATGTATGGAACAGCTGATTTTTTTTTGAATAATGTTGTATAAGTCGAATAATACAGAAATCTCGAGGTCCAGGGCCGGGTCGCTAGTAAATAAATAAAACAAAATAACATACGATTGCGGCAGGTTATTCAAGTTCACAGGAGGCGACTGCGCACGTGGGGTGTCGTTTGGCGGCGATGGGGACAACGATGGTGACGATGACGCAGAGATGTTACCAGCCTGGGCCTGTTGAGCTGCTTCCAGCCCTGCCGCGTGCTGGCATCGGGAGAAATACCTGCAGAAAAAATAATACCGCATCCATAAATACGCGTGATTATGTGAAAGAAAAAGGTGTGAATGGTAGAGTGACGGCTGACAGGGAAGTATGGATGAAAAAAACGTGCTGCGCTGACCTCAAGTAACATGGGACAAGGCGATAAAGAAGATACATATAGATAGGTTTATAATGCTGAGTAATCTGCGGAATGCATCTATACAAGTAGAGTTTAAATTTCAAGTAGAATACGGCCGATATAACTTGGCAGGTTTGAACATAGGCTCCGCGAACTTTCGCGCATGTTGTCTCACACACAACACTCGCCTCATGTCACCATTTACTTACTAAAAGATGTCATTACATAGACCTCTGCGCGAAGTTCGGTACTGCCAAGTTATATCGGCCGTATTGTACTTCACTTTTGGTCTTAAATCATCCGATGACAAGATATAGGTAAGTAAGTATAAATATTGCGCCACAATTGCCAATTAAAGTACCTACTTGCGAGACAGTTTCTTATGTCAGTTAAGGTCAAAAGGTTACGGTCAGACATAATGTGAATGCAAACATACTTTGCACGTGGCAAGTGTCAATACTGGATAATGGGTTTTTATAATAATTTTGTTTCTTACATTCGGTGTACTTCAAGAGGTGAAACTGAGCTGAAGTGATTGAAGGGGGCCAGCTCTCCTCCACACCAGGCACAACGCAGGCGACCTTCACCAGCGTGGTAGAATCCAGCGTTCACTAATGCTTGCCGGGATACTGAGGTGTCCTGTGCAAATAAAACATCACATAAAAAATGCTCTTTACAGTTTCAGAAATCTAGAAACACTAAATGTAAACACTTGTGATGCTTCCTAGGAAAGGTGGTGGATATTGTAAATTCTTGACTCAGTCTTATGTATTGTTTTAACAATACATTACACTGAGTCAAGACCTTTACTTTAGTAAAGGTCAAAATTTTCAAAGTTGAATTTGAAAACATGTGGTGTGCTACTCAAATACTGGACTGAGCAATTATACTGTAACAATTTTTTTTTTTTACAATACCCAATGGGCTCTTTGCTGGCGAAATTGGTAATCAATAGTAATATAATATAATAAACCTGAAGAGTTTGTGTGTTTGACTGGGCTAATCTCTAGAACTACCATTTTAAAAATTATCTGTGGAATAGATAGCTCTATTCTTGAGAAAGGGCTAGGCTATGTATCATCACTCTGCGACCCTTAGGAGCCGAGCAAAAAGAAATAAGTCAGAAAGAACAAAGTAATAGTGCAGGCGGCATATGTGGCTGTCGTTTTAGATATTCTTAATTTCTTATAGTCGTTTATTTATTTTAGTATACAAAAGATCCCATTCCTTAGAAACATCACACTGTGATAAAACTAAAAAATAATGAATCCAATGTTAAAAAGCATTGCCAAGCAGACTATGAAGTTTTTGTACAATATTCTTCATTCAGTGCATTTATGAACATACATTTTATGACAATGTTATGGTTGTACGGAAAGATTAAATAGTGCTGGCACATTAGTGTCTTATAATACATTAAGTACTCTTTATTGTAAACTAAACAAACCAGATACAGTATTTAAAAATAGAAATGTATGAGAACTTAATCTTTTTAGCAGTCATCTTGTTTTCAGAGTAAACAGTACAATAAGGTGCCAACAGCAAGCAATCATTATGTATATTAATTGCAATGATCTATCTATTTACCACTGAGGGTACTTTTTTAATATAAGGGTTATTCCGTTCATCCACCCTAAGGTGAATACCTCAGAAACATAATATATGTCCGAGAATTCACCATGAGCCAGGTTGGATAAACGGAATACATAGGTTTAGGGTGGATTTGTATGTGTAGTATACACATTGAGAGCAGTGGTGGCCCAGTGCTGACGGTCGCGACTTACGAGTTGTAGGTCGTAGGTTCGAACCCTGATAGGCGCTTTACTTTGTGTAAATAATTTCATCACCACTGCTCTCAAAACGGTGAAGGAAAACATTGTGAGGAAACCGGCATGTCTTAGAACCAAAAATTCGAAGACATGTGACATCTACCAACCCGCAGTGGGCGCGTGGCGGATTACGGCCCACTCCCTCTCACACAGAGGAGGCCTGTGTCCCAGCAGTGGGAACATTATAGGCTCATTATGTATACACATTTATATATCCATCTTAGGGTCTTTTGGAGTAGATAAAGATAAGGATTGATTTTATATAATCATGAGTGGCTATTAAATGAATAAGTAGTATAGCAATTTATGTTTGCTAATCATAACTTTATAATCTAAAACAAACTGCTATCTAGCCTGAGTTGGTTCTTCCCCTAAATTAGCTATATTTTTGAATATTCAATACAAATGTGTCATAGCTCACTACTTATAATCATTGCTAAATCAAAAATAACATTGACTGGTACTTTATGACCTTGATGATACGATTAACCTACTACGAATAGTTTGATACTTTAAAAAATTGTTTACATCTACACAACAAATTCTTCTCATAGAGATAGTATTACTCTTAGTATTACTCATTGTCAATAGAAACATTGTCAGGACATAAACCCGCTCAGTCTCTCGGGAGTACAAACAAACTTTAATAATATAATACAACCTAATTACAAATAGACAAATTATGTTCTTACATCCCAATTAATAAAAGACAGAAGTCGTAAAGCATCATTCTTATATGTTTCATCTTCTTCTGTTAGTCCATAATCGGGTGCAGTGTAAGTATGATCATTCTGCACCTCGTCAGGGGGCACGGACGGTCTACGAGTATATATAGATGGAGGGCAGTCTGGCCCTAGGACTAAAGGGACATTGCCCGAGAATTCAGGATGCACCACGAACGGACAGTTTGGCTGCATTTGCCGATGCCTCCACATCACCTGGTCTCCATAATTCCACTGCGATATTTTACTACCACAACAAAAGCACTTCACTTCTGTACCTTCGCCCGTGTAGAAAAACCCTGCTTTTGCAATCCTTATAGGATCTACGGGTGCTGATGAAGGCCAATCGGTAAATGTATTGAGTCTATTTGTCTCATAATTCATTTTAAATTAATGTGAACACAACTGCACGGATTGAAATGATATAAATAAACTATATGCTACAGGTAGATACTTATGCAAACTTGATTCTTACTCTTACTGTGTGTTATATGTTTAGTGAAAGAAATGCACAACTAAAAAGCCTGTCGAATGATTAAATCAATACACCACAAAATAAATAACAATCTCATGAACAACGAATAAACACACACGAATCAATAAACGAATGGATAGATAGATAGATCTATTGGATCTATGGAAAACTAAAATTGAATGACATGAGTGTCGTACACACGTACACAGAGCAGAGCACTCTCTGGGTGTCGTATTTACTAGAACTAGTACGCAGACTACTTATAGAACGGAACTAGTATTAGCCTACTACATATTTTGTAAACTGTGCCAGGTATGCGCACTAGGTATTTATCTGGACTAGGCCTAGGCCGCACCTAGTACGACGCGTAAAGTATCGTCGAATGCAGTACAAGACAAAAAATTAAATTTATTCTGAAGCTGAAGGTAATACACAAAATAATTTTGCATGAGAGAGAGAGGCTTCATGTCTAGCCATCGAAACGCGGTGGAAAGGACTATGCGATAAGGTATGAACAGTGAACACAGAGTACATTATAGTATACTGGGTATGAATAAGAAAGAAAGGACCATACGATATGATACATCCCATCGTACGTGTGTGTAATTGTGTATCTGACTCATTGACTGAAGTTGAGAAAATACTTCTTAGGTACTCGGAACAGATAACTGGACTAAGTTTTTATCGATACTCGTACATACTAGATGGACCTAGTACGAAAATTAGCTATTACAGCACACCTCTAGGGAAGATTTTAGTGATGCGAAAGTGGGCTTTAATCAACGAGAGATAGGTTGTAAATGTTTTTTGGGGTAACGCTCACGCTCTTCTCCATTCTGCGAGGAATGCGCGCGCATTCCTCGCAGAATTTAACAGGTTAATACTAGGGACGTATAGAGGAACGGGAGAAGCGAGCGTCTTGTCTATGGTCAGCGTGAATCTCCATCGTTGACAACAATGACAGCTAGCTCAACGGTTGACAGGTTGACAGACTCTCTTTTGGCGAATTGGACCGTCAAGGGGTTAATTGTCAATGTTAGGGTGCGTTCCTTATTACGCTGTAATCGATTTGGGCGCGATAAAACCCGTACCGTATTAGTTTGATCGCGATAACGATATCCCTTGAATCGTCATAGATGACGTCATGACATGCGCCATTTTGCGATAACGCCGACCATGCCCTACATTGGCTGCTTTCCGAATTAGGAAATAATCGCTGACAGCGCTCACATCGATATCTTGCGTTCCGTTTTAGATATCACAATTATGACAGCTGACGGCTGTCATCAATTCGGAACACTCGTGAACGCGCTCACAGTCCTTGCTCAACTTCAAAACATAAACATAACCTCAAACAAGAAGGACTGATTGTATATTTTTTGAAAATGGAAGTTCTACTATTTGTTTGTTGGTTGACTCTATCGACTCTGGTCGCCATACTAACGACAGCATCAACGGGAGAGAAGAAGGGATGCGCAAGCGACAAACATTGTCCAATAGGACAGTGTAATTTTAATAAACTTCTTAATATTCAATAAATTATCTAATTAAGGAATGTATAATCTATTTTGTAGTTTTACTTAGAACATCCTTTATCATTTGAATAAGTTTTATATTTAGGTACATTAATGCAACTGATAGGTAAGTAAATGTGAAATTCATTCTTGGCAAGTAGATTTTCTTTTTTTTTAATACTTCTTATTCATGTACTTAAGTATTTAAAATATTTGAGAAGGGAACTTGTTGCCATTGCGCCATGTATTGGGATGGGTATGTAAATAATGTTCAAAAATAATAGTAATAAAACATTTTTATTAACAATCAATTAGAATCACAGTATAATCAGACTGAACCTCAGGTACCCTGGTCGCGCTCCAAGCCACAATCTTCTCCTTATTATTATTTATGCTAATATAAGAAAAATATCAAACAGTACAACAGTAACAAAATTCTTATGTACTTATATTATTAATTCCTTATCTATTTTAGTAAATATTACGTAAAAGCACAAACATACAGTGCAATTTAAACATTAATAAAATTCACAGATTTTACCAGGTATTTCTATTCAAACGGGTACTGTTAAAATCTTAAAACTAATAAAAAATCACAAGTAGAGCTATACTTAGTACACACGGCTACACATCAAGCTATACATTTCCAGTTTATGCTGATCTCGCATTGTATAGAATTTCCTTACAATGCGAGGTCAGCTTATGCTGGAAATGTATAGCTTGATGTGTAGCTGTGTGTACGTATTAAAAAAGGTAAGTATTTACTGATCAACAATCACAGTATACTACTAAGTCAACAGGTACTGATCAAATCTTAAAAACGATTTTAAAATCACAAGTAGGGCTACTAATAATAAAACAGGTGCTGATCATATCTATACTTACATGTAAAGATCTATAAAAAACTTCAATTTAATAGTTGTTGTTAGTCTTGTTACACAACAACTGCAAAATGAATCAGTTCCTTGTTAACAGCCAAAAAAAGCACAATAAAGTCTTACATCAGAGTATCAGGCCATCGTTTCCAGATGTTGCATTGTGATCCACTATCTTTTTATAATGTTTTTTTTAAGCTGTTTATTTTTGACTGGCACTGGATACCAGTAACATAATTATTGTATGTTGCACATTGTTCTTGCTATGATGTCATACACCATCTCAAGATGCATTTTTTCTATGCTCACTGTATAATGTGAGTAGCAACAAAATGCATGACTCGTTCCAAATGAATAGAGGTGGTGACTCTTGATCTACTGAAAAAAAAAATATATATTAAGAAGGTACTTCCGTTCCTACTAACACTGCAATAATATTGTTTGCGATGATTTTTTTTACTGAATTCTTCAATAATAGCTTAATAGATTTGAATGAAACTTGGCACATAGATAATCATATCCTGGAATAAAACAGGATATTTTTAATATACTAAAGAAAATACTTTTATAAAATCTGAGAGCAAGTTCTTAAGAATTAACTGTCAACATACTAATAACACAAAACCATAGAACACTTTTATCTTGCTTTTGTTATAGATTAATTATTGGAGTATGCGTAACCACATAAACTGTTGTCAACATGATGTTATGCAAAAACAACAGGCACATTCAGCTAATAAGTATCTGCACATAACCAGATAATAACATAAAATACTTACCATATTGTTTTTTGGTTCATTCAGCAGTGACTCTGTTTCTTGGCTAGGCATATTTGCATCAAAGTCATTCACCAATTGCTGTGACTCTGTTTCTTAGCTAGGCATATTTGCATCAGTCATTCACCAATTGCTGTACATATTCAGTATCTGTAACCAGCAAGAACGAGTTAAGTAAACATTTATGATTGATCAGAAGACAATAGCTAAAGAGTGGTTGTATGCACTTTAAAAACTGTAAGATAGCTTTTGCAAACAGACAGCCAAGCAGTTGTGGGCTGTAAAACATTTCCATCATAATCGTTTAAGCAGTGGGCAGAACTGTAAGTGGGCTAAAATTCAGCACTTACCTCTCTGAGCCCTCTCGTATTCCTCTGATGTTAGCATAACAGAAAACAGTCGCCCGTGATTCTCGTCGGCTATATTCATTTGAATTTTCGTGGTTAATACAATATATACATCAAATTTCTTCTTCTTCACAATTTTGGAACTATTGGTACGACTCAAAATAAAACAATACAACTGTCACGTCTGTCACTATGACACTATTTGACAGCCACATTGACAGCGCTCACAGTGATAATAATGTAGGGCATGGTCGGCGTTATCGCAAAATGGCGCATGTCATGACGTCATCTATGACGATTCAAGGGATATCGTTATCGCGATCAAACTAATACGGTACGGGTTTTATCGCGCCCAAATCGATTACAGCGTAATAAGGAACGCACCCATTATTATCACTGTGAGCGCTGTCAATGTGGCTGTCAAATAGTGTCATAGTGACAGACGTGACAGTTGTCGTACCAATAGTTCCAAAATTGTGAAGAAGAAGAAATTTGATGTATATATTGTAATAACCACGAAAATTCAAATGAATATAGCCGACGAGAATCACGGGCGACTGTTTTCTGTTATGCTAACATCAGAGGAATACGAGAGGGCTCAGAGAGGTAAGTGCTGAATTTTAGCCCACTTACAGTTCTGCCCACTGCTTAAACGATTATGATGGAAATGTTTTACAGCCCACAACTGCTTGGCTGTCTGTTTGCAAAAGCTATCTTACAGTTTTTAAAGTGCATACAACCACTCTTTAGCTATTGTCTTCTGATCAATCATAAATGTTTACTTAACTGGTTCTTGCTGTTTACAGATACTGAATATGTACAGCAATTGGTGAATGACTAATGCAAATATGCCTAGCTAAGAAACAGAGTCACAGCAATTGGTGAATGACTTTGATGCAAATATGCCTAGCCGAGAAACACAGTCACTGCTGAATGAACCAAAAAACAATATGGTAAGTATTTTATGTTATTATCTGGTTATGTGCAGATACTTATTAGCTGAATGTGCCTGTTGTTTTTGCATAACATCATGTTGACAACAGTTTATGTGGTTACGCATACTCCAATAATTAATCTATAACAAAAGCAAGATTAAAGTGTTCTATGGTTTTGTGTTATTAGTATGTTGACAGTTAATTCTTAAGAACTTGCTCTCAGATTTTATAAAAGTATTTTCTTTAGTATATTAAAAATATCCTGTTTTATTCCAGGATATGATTATCTATGTGCCAAGTTTCATTCAAATCTATTAAGCTATTATTGAAGAATTCAGTAAAAAAAATCATCGCAAACAATATTATTGCAGTGTTAGTAGGAACGGAAGTACCTTCTTAATATTTTTTTTTTTTTTCAGTAGATCACGAGTCACCACCTCTATTCATTTGGAACGAGTCATGCATTTTGTTGCTACTCACATTATACAGTGAGCATAGAAAAAATGCATCTTGAGATGGTGTATGACGTCATAGCAAGAACAATGTGCAACATACAATAATTATGTTACTGGTATCCAGTGCCAGTCAAAAATAAACAGCTTAAAAAAAACAATATAAAAAGATAGTGGATCACAATGCAACATCTGGAAACGATGGCCTTATACTCTGATGTAAGACTTTACTGTGCTTTTTTTGGCTGTTAACAAAGAACTGATTCATTTTGCAGTTGTTGTGTAACAAGACTAACAACAACTATTAAATTGAAGTTTTTTATAGATCTTTACATGTAAGTATAGATATGATCAGCACCTGTTTTATTATTAGTAGCCCTACTTGTGATTTTTTATTCGTTTTTAAGATTTGATCAGTACCTGTTGACTTAGTAGTATACTGTGATTGTTGATCAGTAAGTACTTACCTTTTTTAATACGTACTAAGTATCCTTGTGATTTTTTATTAGTTTTAAGATTTGAACAGTACCCGTTTGAATAGAAATACCTGGTAAAATCTTATTAATGTTTAAATTGCACTGTATGTTTGTGCTTTTACATAATATTTACTAAAATAGATAAGGAGTTAATAATATAAGTACATAAGAATTTTGTTACTGTTGTACTGTTTGATATTTTTCTTATATTAGCATAAATAATAATAAGGAGAAGATTGTGGCTTGGAGCGCGACCAGGGTACCTGAGGTTCAGTCTGATTATACTGTGATTCTAATTGATTGTTAATAAAAATGTTTTATTACTATTATTTTTGAACATTATTTACATACCCATCCCAATACATGGCGCAATGGTAACAAGTTCCCTTCTCAAATATTTTAAATACTTAAGTACATGAATAAGAAGTATTTAAAAAAAAGAAAATCTACTTGCCAAGAATGAATTTCACATTTACTTACCTATCAGTTGCATTAATGTACCTAAATATAAAACTTATTCAAATGATAAAGGATGTTCTAAGTAAAACTACAAAATAGATTATACATTCCTTAATTAGATAATTTATTGAATATTAAGAAGTTTATTAAAATTACACTGTCCTATTGGACAATGTTTGTCGCTTGCGCATCCCTTCTTCTCTCCCGTTGATGCTGTCGTTAGTATGGCGACCAGAGTCGATAGAGTCAACCAACAAACAAATAGTAGAACTTCCATTTTCAAAAAATATACAATCAGTCCTTCTTGTTTGAGGTTATGTTTATGTTTTGAAGTTGAGCGAGGACTGTGAGCGCGTTCACGAGCGTTCCGAATTGATGACAGCCGTCAGCTGTCATAATTGTGATATCTAAAACGGAACGCAAGATATCGATGTGAGCGCTGTCAGCGATTATTTCCTAATTCGGAAAGCAGCCTTAATTGTCAATTTGTCAAGTCAACAAACTGTCAACGTCAAAGAAAGAGAACCTGACACTTATCTGAGCCTGGCCTCAACTGGCCTGTGATTTCATCATTTTTGACCGGTGTCGGTGTCGGTCGGTGGGTGCTGGTCTTGGATTGGGAATTTTATCTTGATACAAAATTCTAATTTTGACTTCAAAATTTCTAACCGCGGCCCTCAAACCTTCAATATATACTAAGTCCGGTGCATTTGAGATTATAACCATGTTGATATACTTATTGGTGTTTCTGTTTGTGTTTGTCGCCTTGGGACTTGTTATACATTTCTCTTTGGATAAAAAAGGAATTTACAAGGATTTGAAAGGAAAACATGTAGTTATAACAGGCGGATCTAGTGGAATAGGAAAAGCCGCGGCGGTGGAGGCTGCGAGGCTTGGGGCTAATGTTACTGTTATCGGCCGTGACGTTGGTAAACTGACCAGTGCCGTTGCCGAGATAACCGCGAATTGCTTGGATAAAAGCGACCAAAAAATACAACCTGTCGCCTTAGACGTTACCTCTGATTACAAAGCTATAGAACAAAGTTTCGCGTCTATAGAAGAGAAGCTTGGCCCCATATTTATGTTGGTAAACTGTGCTGGTATGTGCATATGCGGCCAGTTTGAGAAAATGGAAGTTGATGTGATAAAGCAAATGATAGATCTAAATTATTTTGGCACTGCTTATCCTACTCGGTATGTTTTACCAGGAATGAAGGAAAGGAATGAGGGTCTGATTGTATTTGTGAGCTCTGAAGCTGCATTAGTTGGTAAGTACATTAACAAATTGTTTTGGTTCATTCAACCATTGTTGTTTGTATCTTTTTTAAAGTAATTTTTCTTGGACCATGTGATACTATTCAATGTTTGATAACAGTTTAAAATTTACAGGTATATATGGATACAGTGCTTACAGTGCTGGCAAATGGGCTGTCCGAGGGCTAGCAGAGTCAGTGATCATGGAGCTTGTGGGTACTGGTGTTAGGTTGACAGTAGCGTTCCCCCCTGATACTGATACCCCTGGCTTGAAGAATGAGGACCTTACTAAACCTGAAGAAACCAAATTGATATCTGGATCAGCTGGGTTGCACTCTGCTGAGGATGTTGGAAAGCAAATGATTCATGATGCTCTTGTAAGTTATTTATACTTTAGTTTACTTTAACTAAATGTGGGTGTACTAAGGTGCAGCTCTGCCTAACCCTTGGGAGACTACAGGAGTGGTGATATGTAAGTAGTTGTATTATAATAAAAATTTCGTAAGCAAAATATGCGTGTTGTCATGGAGTTGCGGATATCAGCCCGTATTACCTATAATAAAAATTAAGCAATAAGCCTCATATTCATAAACATTGCTTAAAGGTATTATTAAATGTATGGTTAAACAGGCGATAATCATTACTTATCTTTATGCAGCGTTTATGAATAACCGGGTAAGAATGTATACTTTAGGGAGTGATTTTTCCCTTGTAGGGCAAAGGTCAAAGGTTAATACACACAATTTACACTATAAATGGTAAAAGGAATGTGCATTGATTACTATGCTTCCTCATTGCATTGCAAATATTGCCAATTTGAGACTAGCTAAAGGAAAGGAAAAACATGAGGAATTGAAATAAATTTTTCCTTGTTATTGAGAACTATTAGCTAGGTATTCACAGTACCTACAATATTATAAAACTTAAAGGCTCGTACAAACTGGCGCGATATTGTCGATATTGTCGCACCCGCGATATCGCGCCAGTCTGTACGAGGATTAAACCAAGAAAGTGAATGTCTAAGCTGGTCCAATCAATCGCGTCAGCCTGACGCAGTCCACTGCTGGACATAGGCCTCTCCTAAGCTGCCCAACAACACTGGTCCTCTAAGCTTATTAATTGATAAAAATTAATTTGTTTTTACTGTTTGTTTCAGGTGGGCAAGACATATTCCGTGTACAGCCTCTCCGGCACATTACTAAGTACTTTGTTTGGTGGCTCCATAGAAAGTGGCTGGCAAGTTGTTCTGCAAGTATTCTCAATGGGATTGTTACGGATTGTCATGGTTGGAATCTTACTCTCATTCTATAAGATAGTTAGAGATGGTCTCAAAAAGAAGGGTAATGTTAAAAACAAATAATTACATTTCATAATAATAAATTCGTTATTTTCACTTCAAGTCACAAACATCTATTAGGTCTGGCTCTTGTATTAGGAGTTCCTGTATCCAAAGAGCTAAATTTAATACTTCAATCATCTGTAAAGGCATGTTCAAATTATGAGAAATTTTATGCATTTGTGACATTTATTTTCATTTCATATAAATAAACAACTTTTAAATTTAAACTAGTGAATATATCTGGGGGCATGACAGTGCTCCAGCCAAGTCGAGCATACATATTTATTACTACTCAATAGGTAGTTAGTAATTGGATGACCCAATTAATATTGTGTGAGAAAATTATAATATTTAATGTTAATCTATCATGTTGATCAGATACTGATAGCAGATAATTATGTATTTTATGCTATTCATATTTTAATTATTGTATTATGTAAATGTACGTTACATGATTCATATTTTTTTATCTACTGAAAAATTACATTCTTATTATTATTCTAGTATTTACATATGCATTTATTGTGTCTAGTTAGTAGCTAAACTATTTTTATACTAACTTTTTGCCAGTGTCTGTAGTGCAGTGTTTTTGTTAGTTTGTTGTTCATGCACATGACCTTTGCATTGCCCCACCTAAAACGTTGTATGTTTTTATCGAGTCTTACACAATCTTTTTATTATACTAGCTTATGCTCGCGGCTTCGCCCGCATAGAATTTGGAAATTGGCGCAAGTACAATAATCGGCCAAAATTGCGGTTCCATAATATGTCCAATGCGTAATGCTTAGTTTGAATGTAGCTAATATTTCTATATTTATCAATATTATTATCTACCTGTACATAAAATAGCACAATTTTATAAAACAATTTGTTAAAGCATTTTGTTATGCACTATGATAAGCTTATTTTGTAATTTTACTCAATCAAAGGTTAACTAAGTCAGGTTAAATAAAAACAGTATTAAGTACAACAATAATTTAAGATAATAAATGCGTATTTGGGATAATAACTGTGTTTATCTAATTATTACTAAGGACTACATGAGTTTTGTTGATACGCCAGTTTGAAGCCGTCGCCAACGTATGATTCGTCAGATCGAAACCAAACTACAATGGGTCCTGCACCATTATCTGAGGAGAAAAGGTTAATTATAATTTATAAGTTATTAAGTTTATATAAATTGAAAATTTAAACAGAAGTGTCTATGACTGGCGTCATTTTTTTTTAAAATTAAAATTGTTATTGGAGAAATAATTGGCGGATATTTTAAGAAAGTTATTGTAAAAATAAATAATAATAAAACATTTATTGCAGGCTGCAATGGCCCATAAATACATACGTTGCAAACTAACAATATAGCAAATAACAAACAAAAATAGCTAATTAAAGGAACCTGTAATTGGCGCATTTACGGTGAAGTCCTGAAACACAGACCCATCGTTCAGGCGCTCGCCGCAGAGCCTAGTCGCAGCTATCAGCAACCAGTCGCTGGGACAGTTCAGGATTTCAACTCCCGCTTGATCAGGAGGGATGATTGGTAGTCCATCTATGAACAAAAGAAAACTCTTCTGTAAAAAAATATCCCACCAAAAACATTTCATGTAGGTAAAGTAGGTTGCCAAGACTCACATAACGCTGTTAAAAAGTTATCAGGTCTACTGTAGAGCCAAGCCCCTAACTCTACAAAACTTACATCTTGGTCAAAATTTAATGGTTTGCCCACCTTATAACTAACACCCGGTTTTGTCAAACTATATTTTGGTTTTTTTACGTTTTTTCTGTTCATTTGTAAAGAAAATTTTAAATTTCGGGCTTCCAACATAAATACGTATACCTAATGTTAAAGAAAAATTTGAAAAGACATGTTGTGTTTGGGAATTAAAAGTTATTTTTCTTCCATACTTCTCTATTGGTCGTCATTTCGGTCCTCGGTCACCTCCTTTCTAGCCATATCATCTTTCACACAATCCTTTCATCATTTCTTTGGTCTTCCCCTACTCTTGTAGCTATCGAAATTCATACGCAAAACTTTCCTCACGACATTTTCCCCATTCCTCCGCATCACATGCCCATACAACCGATTTCTGCACAACTTTTCAGTCACCCACCAGTGCCCGTATTATCAGTACCTACCTAAGTAATATGAGTATGAATTAACCTACTTAACCACTATTACAAAATCATGTCATAGCTGTTTGCGATTAATATTAATTCTTGTCTCTTATTTTGGCTAACTTACGGAAGTAACTAGGCACTTTAGCCAATTAGGGCAATTTTTCTTTGCTTTTTGGTCACTTCATTTACAGTAGAAGATCCATCGAGTAGTAACATTCGACTAGCAAAGACGTCCTCCACTATTTAAATTAAAGTGGATCTAAGGAGTACTAAAACGAAAAAAAAACGAATTAAATAAACACAAAAAAAAATGGTACGTTAAAATGCAGGCATTTATTACTACTTGACTACGGTCAATTGGGCCTAGGCTTCATAATAACCTATGTAGCGTACCTAGGTCACAGTTATTAAGGTAATGTGGGTCTATTATGAACTTACGGTCGTAATTGACTATCTGCATATTACCGCTGTTGGTGTATGTGATACTGCAGGTCTCTGCTTTACGCTCTATGCACATAGCGTAATTAAGATTGTTCTGAAATGGAAATGCATAGTTTATTATAATTATGGGCTTCATTTTGTACTGGCTGCAACAAAATTAAAGATAACAATATTCTAAGTTTCAGAAGAGACGTATGAATAACAAAAAAAAAAAATAACCGACTTCCAAAAAAAACACAATAAAAGTGAAAAATAACTTTAATTTCGGAAGTCGGTGTCTTTGCTTTTCAATTTTCGTTTTTAATGCCACCGACTTCCGAAGTCGGTTGTTTTTTTTTTTGTAAAAAGTTTTTATTTTTCACTTTTTAGTTGTGGTAACTACCCCACACAAATTCGTATACCGTTATCTGCTATGTGACGGAGTCAATTAACATGTCATCAACATACGCAGTGTGAAAAGTACGTAATTATTGAAGCTAACTCAAAAACTACGCAAGCAAAATTAATAAAATTTCTATGGGACCACCTCTGAAGCATGACCTACCAAAGAAAAAAAGAATCATTAAAATCGATTAATAATTGGCGGAGTAATCGGGTAACATTAACACAAAAAAAAAACATACTGACGAATTGACAACCTCCTCCTTTTTGAAGAAGTCGGTTAAAAAACTTCCCTAAAAAGGCGTAACGACGGTAAGTAAAAGCTAATTTTTATTAGTTAGGAAAAAGTCGTATGTTATGTGACTTACATCTTAAAAACAATACCTACTAAATAACTTGGACTTCTTGCTATAACGATGTCAGATTTATCTCGATAGTTGAAGGATTCTAAATAGCCTTGAGCTTTTGTGAAGTATTGTAGGCAGCCTGTAGGTGCAGCTAGGTCATCTGACGACGATAATTGCGTTACCTGTAAAATCAGTAAAAACAAATACGTAATTTTTACAAGCTTTTATTCTTTACACTGCACTTCGCATTGCATCGGCACGGTTGGGTTGCCACAGTGGCACTGTGCATTGGGTTGTCTGATTGGTTGCTAGTTCTATTCCCGTGCGGAACAAATATTTGTGACGTTGGCCTAGAGACACGATGCCCTCCAAAAGTTGGTTGTACCAGTTTAGCTGTAATCCTGTAATGCCACATTATTTAAAATTCTAGTTTCAAATGGTTGAACTGTTCACTATACTTAACGTTATGTTATTGTTTAATTCGACTACTATGATAAGGGACTACCTGTTTTTTTTAAAGATGCTTTTAGTTGAAGTGGAAAAAAATCAACTAAGTAGGTACCTAACTCTTGGTGGGCACTGTAGTTGCTTCTTGCAGACCTCGCTCCGGAGTCGTGTTTCGTTTTACTTGGTGCCTACCTACGAGTAA
This sequence comes from Lithophane semibrunnea, assembly GCA_947363905.1. Classification (NCBI taxonomy): domain Eukaryota; kingdom Metazoa; phylum Arthropoda; class Insecta; order Lepidoptera; family Noctuidae; genus Lithophane; species Lithophane semibrunnea. The sequence continues at coordinate 9,060,869 of OX376197.1, read as the reverse complement.
GTGAACTCTATTGAAATAGGAAAATTTTACCTTCATTGAAAATAGTCTGCTATCGGAAGACACAGTTTGGAACGTAAGATAAATGGGTCCGTCGACATCACCAACTTCAATGTAAACTGAAAAAAAGTCTTGTTATCAAACGAAGTCCGGATAACCTACTTGCTAATATCTAATATCTAATATTCTGAGGTAGGAAAATGTATAAGAAAAATATTTGGAAAAGAAAGAAAAATTGCAAAGCATTTGGAAAGTGTGTGTTGTGTAGACATCATGATGGTTTCTTACCGTGTTGACCCGAATTGATCCCGCAAAGGATCGGTATTATGTTATTGACATTTTGTCCTGATACAATGAACTGATCATCTTGACATGAACCATCCGTAGGTGGAAGCAGCTGCAAAGGATTTTTAAACATTAATTCTAATACTCACGAGACGATTCAGATATCAAATATTTCTCTAGAAATACTTAGTACCTAAATCTCCACCTTGTACTTATACAGGGTGGTGATTTAGTGACGTATCCCCGTCATCATCCCCGCATCCCACGTAGGTACCTACCTAGAGGTTATTTACAGGGTGAATGCAGTTTTCTTTTTCATGGTTGTATATAGTGCAGGGAATTCTAGTTGAGGATAATAGATTCATCAGTGATTGGAGTAATTATATAGGTGACATTCAATTTGCATCTTTATGATTATCAGTTCTCACCTCGAAATTCGTAAAGTCCAAACGTATCTGTTTGATGTCTTCAGAAGCTTTATCCAAAGCAAAGGCACATGACAATCTTTCAGTGAACGGCGAGGGGAAATCTGGGTTAGTAAACCACCCTGACTCCGCAGCAGAACGGTCTTCACATACAAATTGAGCTGGAACATTGTTAGCAAAATGTTTAACCACTTATCATTTGAAATCGCGTAAAAAAATAGGCTGCAGAAACTACCCATTAAACTAGTTTACAATGACATGGGCTTGGTCAGGAGTAAGCTGAATAAGCTGCAAAGATTTGGAATCCAAGCATGGAATGGAGAGCACTTACCTACGCCTTGCTTTTTGAGAAAGTCCAAAAGGCCTTTCTTAGATTTATACAAAAAACTCTTTGGATACTCCCTTTTCTTTATCCTACAAAATAGTAAATTTTAATTCTCTGGAAAGTGAGGCGTAATTACCTACTTCTTGTTCTTGTTGTGCCCAAATACCAACAGAGGGTTCAGTACGCATAGTGTGAAGTTATCTTACCGTCAATGTCACGGGCTATCCTCTCGTTCGGGTGCTTATGATGCTCAGTGGATGGAGTGTGACATGTTTGCCGGGAGATGGATAGATGTTTGTCGTGAATGTTTAAGATTTTGTGCGATGATAGCTACCAACCTAGATAATTAAAAATTGTAGCTTTCTATTTGTTTTCTATGTAGGTATTTGTGTGGTTTGATCTTTACATTGTTCTTTATTGTGTCAATTTTGTCAATTTCTCGTGTTCTATTTTTATTAAGTTTAAGTATTTTTAAATTTTTCTTCACGCCTTACTTAAATTTATTGAAATCTGGTAGGTAAGTACGTATGTTGATTAGGAGAATAAGCATAGTTACTTACTTAGTTGATTAAAACTACTGGAAATGACTTACTGACGCAACATGTCCCGTATCCATCAGCACAAGTCCCCATGGTTGCTCCTCCGGAGTTGGTGCACTCTGATTCTGGCAAGCACGTTCCTTCTAGACCACTGCTAGATGTACAGGGCACATGATCGAATTCTACCACTTGGAACACTTCCAAAAACCGTGTTCTTGACTTCTGTTTTGAGTTTAACTGCTTTGACCGCCGCGGTCCCACCGCAGGACATTTCTTGCGAATATGTTTTCTTTTAGGTCGTATTCTTTTCAATACATTTATGTTTTCTATTGTGTTGTTGTAATTTATTATAACGTCTTCAGAATTAAAATAAGAGACATTATTGATATCGCTCCTGATACCACTACTAAAAGTGTTTGATGTTGAAATAAAATCGTGGCGGTTATTTTCGTTTTTTTTAGGATCGATTAACATAAGAGGCATGAATCGATCTTGGATATTGTAATTGGTTCTAAATTCCGGATTAGACAAATTGTGGAGATCATCTCTTCTTTCAATGATTGCCGCTGAATACCAGCGCTCTGCCTTGATAACTACTACAGTGCAGAGTAGTATAGTGAAGTGTTTATTAAATAAATACATTTTCGCGCACAAATGACTGCAAAGACCAGCCTCTAAGTAGGATGCACGCAGAACTGAATTGCAGCTAGTGTGACGATGCACTTGGCTTGCCCCGTGGGGACAGCGTGACGAATGTAATTATTGCCTAGAAATCGTTCTGGTTTGCTAATCTGTCCCATATAATGGATAGCGGCATGATGTATGTACCCATGGCCTCCAATTACTTTTATTAGTTTGAACTGCACACTTATGTCTGACGACATCGTATGGGCTTGTCTAAATATCCAATTTAACGTAGGTAGATAATAGTCCGGGCTGACGGGTTTAGGTCATTCAGATCAGTTTGTAATGAATAAAAGACAAGGCGAACCGCGCCCTGGCTAACAATCTAACACGTGCTGATAATATGGAAATTGTGCGAACTATTAGCTAAATACAATTTGATTGTTTCTAATTTTCCTGATTTATGTAGGTTTTATTACGTAGAGTTTGTTCTTCTTGTAGTACTGATAAAACGTTGACAATAGAACGTAACTTTGATTATCTGTGGTATAATTTTTCCCTAGCCGTAGCTTCTCCATGGTTCAAGATGCGCAGAAAACAATCAGCCGTGAAGCCAGTTCATATTTATATAGTCCATTCACATCCCTACGTTTTTTTTCAACAAACAACTAGTACGAGTTGCATGACTTTGCCAGCGTATACAGTATGCAAGGGTAAACACCGTTGTCACTCAAACCATGGGTAGTTGACTTAAATATAAAAATAAATGACCCAAAACAACAAAAAAAAACCTTATTTTCATTAAAAGATTCTAAAAAGTAAATATCCGTCACTGTTCCGATATTCATGGAAAACGCGTTCGAGAGAGCTGCGAAACAGCTGACGGCCGGTCATGTAACGCCCCACGCGCCCCGCCCGTCCCCGCCAACCGCCGCCCTCCGTGTTGAGACGCAAGTTCGTTGCCTTTGCGTATAGGGTGAAATATTCTTGTGGAAAAACGCAGATTTTCTTTAAAAAAAAAAGTTGTTTTTTTTAATTGATTTTACGTTCTACAATTGAAACCAAACCACTGGTTTCAAGGATAACGGTGTTTACACTAACACCCTGTATATTATAGTACTTAGGTACGTGCCTATGGGATGCCGCACACCCCAGCTAGATGGACCGACAACCTAAGAAACGCGGCTAGGCGAGTCTGGATGGGGAAGGCGGAGACCCCCACACCGGGTGTGCCAGAATTTGGAACCTAACCAATTTGGAACCATTTGGAATTTGGAAAGACCAGCTGTGGACTTTGAATACTGCGATAGCCTTAGTAGATGCCTACCGCAAAAGAAGGAATTCCTAAAAATAGACCTTATTGAACTTCAGTGAGGTCTATTCAGGAATTAGACTTAGAAAAATCGTTAAAAAAACGTTGTTCTCTAAATTGCAACTAAGTTTCGAAAAGTTCTAGAGAAATCTAATAACAAATGTACCGAACTGGGTCAATACAGCTATTACTCCTATTATAAGTAATTCACCTATGTCACCTATGGATAAAACTTGACGAACTTGGTCTAGATATTAACGGAGATTATTGTTATTATGTATTACTATCTACCTAGGCGTGTATGTGTTCTACATTCACACCGTTAGGGGCTGATGCAATAAATACATCATTGCTTTTTAGTGGCTATGGGTAGATATACATAGGTACCTAGAAAAGGATGAACGCTAGTTAAGGTTGATGCGCTAGGGTAGCCCGCGAAATTCAAATATTCTTAGGTTTTTTACACTTTGCAGGTCAGTATCAGGTTGTATGTTGATCTAAATATTATTAGCGCTCGTAACAAATATGAATTTACAGAATTATAAACATTAGAATCAGCAATAAAACTCTCTAAGCTCATGAAAGTCCCAAATGTCATGATTTCATGAAATAGTCATTCAATATACTTTCATGAGCTTAGAGAGTTGTATTGCTGAGTTTAATGTTTATAATTCTGTAAATCCATATTTGTTACGAGCGCTTATAATATTTAGATCAACATACAAGCTGATACTGACCTGCAAATTGCAAAAAAGTAAGAAAATTTGAATTTCGCGGGCCGCCCTAGCGCATCCCCCTTAACTGGTTATCCATCGGGGCCCAGGCATAACATTAAGGGGTGCAAATTCCGCACTCCCAACTTCGAAGGAACTACTGTTGGATTTAGTCGGCAGAAGTCTAATTATAGAAGTTCGACAAAACAAAACCGTCTATTCTCCCCAGACAGAGAAAAGTCATGATGAAGTTATTTTTTTCCTCGTGGCGATATCCACAAGAAGACTAACCGTGCGTGCAAGCTTCTAATTGGTGGCCATGATAATCCTATCTCACAATTTATTATGCACGCGTTGCACCTATCGTTATCGTCGGTTAGGTTGGTTAGGTATGTAAGTAGGTACCTACTGCATGGTCGTAGGTAGGTAGAACTTAAAATTACAGTGTAACTATTTTCTCGGCAAACTTAAAGTAAGTATAAACATAACAAACGCGCTACCAGGATGAAAAGTATCCGATATGTCGTAATCGTAATCCAAGTTTGTGCTCTACCCGTGTGCGAAATTTCATCCAAATCCGTTCAGCCGTTCCGTTTGTTATGTTTATAGTAAAGTTTGCCGAGAGACATGAAGAAAATAGTTGTACTGTAGGTGCCTTTTAGTGCCCAAGTTCTGGCAGCTGCATTTTATGTAGATAATCAATTAAGTAAGTAAGTGGTCCTGTGATTTTTGATAGCATAGTTATATGCATGCCTGCCTGTGTGGTTAGCACACACATTCTTAGGTAAGTAAGTAAATCTAGACAAAAAAGGCTACTTTTGCGAAGACACTATAGTTCTAGACACTATATTAATGTATACTTAGTTAGTATCAGATAGAACGTTAATTTTAAAAATCCAGTCCCGCTTAAGACAATTGATTATACTCTAACTACTTTATTGCAATGGATATTTTATTGAGGACATGAGTAATAATTTGTAGATATTTCAGCACATGACAGGACCAACTGGCCGGCTGTGCATTGTCCTTGCATACCTATGTGTTTGCAGCCACGCCTGTGCGTACTATGCGCTTTTTCCAAAGCTCCGCGGGCACGCATACAATGAATGCTGTCATATTATGTTGCGAGTGCCTTATCACGTATGTGGCCCTTCATTCTAACATGTTGACATACTGGACCAGTATAAAAGGCTAACGCGTTTGCCGATTCAAACATATCGGTCTGAGCTTTCAGGGGTTGAACACTAAATATGCTTTTAAAAGTAAGTTATTGATTGCCATTATTTTTATACATTATATTAGTAGTTATCAATCACCTACGTATTGACGTCATTGTAACTGTTTGCGCTAAAGTGTTGGCGTTGATGTCTTTTGTTTTACCTTTGGGACGCTCATTTTTAGCAGCCGTTTAAGTTGGGTAAAAAAGAAAACTGTAGATCATAGCAAAAAAGATTCTTGATAGAGATTAGAGGTTTGGGATAATAAAGGACTTGTTTTCCAAATAAATATCAATTAAGTAATACACCCTTATCAGACTAATCTGTGGCTAGAAGATCTAAAACGTAAAGCCAACTCCGTACCTAGGCCATCGGTTCAGAAATCAGGTCGAATCGAACAAGTGTCATTTTATACGCGGCAGGTTGTAGAATGGAAATTTCATTAGAATTCCAGTGAAATCATCAAAGGAAGTCTTATAATTTAACAGGAACTGGTCGCAGTGGTCACCCCTATTTGTGGTGCCCTTGCCCCTTTGTTAAAGTTGCTTTCCAATTGATATATTTTTCTTTCCAGTTATTATTCTTGGTGTGCCTAGCAGCCGCCACTTACGCTGGGCTCGTATCTCCAGTGTACAGTTCTCCGTACGCCTATGGCGGCTGGAACCCGTACAGCTCCTACCCTGCCCAGCCAGCAGTCGCCTCTCAGCACTCCAATATTCTGAGATCACCGTTCAATCTTGGCCAGGTACATCATCATTCATCAACAAAATAAGCATTAAGAACTTGTGAGACTGTGTACCTATTGAATTCACTATATGCCACTGCCTTTTTTAGGGTTCCGTAGTTAACAAGGAACCCTTATAGTTTTTATGTGTATACTTACCTACATGTCAAGTCATGAAAGCAGGGACCCCCACCCCTGCTTATAAAACTTGACAGTTAAATTGCCCACCGACTGCTTCGTTGGTTTGCTGTCGCAAGCGCAAGTTCCTAGACAAGTGACAATCGCTTCCAAAGCGTTTCGTTTTTCTACAACGACTTTCAACAGAATTGACATAAGCTTTTCGATAGCTTATGTCAGCCCTATACATTTTTGCCTTTTCCATCATCGTTAGGGCCTCTGAGCTCCTAAGTCCGATAACAACCTCGAGATCGGGTAGTTTCGTTATGGTTTTGCTTTACGAATTTTTGTCCGGAGTCTAGAGTTCGGTTAAAGGCAAATTGGCTTGTGAACTCTACACCTCTGCCTCAAGCTTCGGGGAATACAAGCGTGATGCTACGAGTATGTTATGTAACAATGTTATGTTTTTAATATAAAGCTAATTTCTTTGATAAACAGGTATCGACATACTCAAAATCGATCGACACCCCGTTCTCAAGCGTCCGCAAATCTGACGTACGCGTGAGCAACCCCGGGGTCGCCTACTCGCCTGGATACGCGGGCTTCGCGTCGCCGCTCGTCTCCCATGTCGGTGTCGCTCCTGTCGCCAAGGTAAGCTAAACAACGACATCCGTAAATCAATGGATAGGTAGAGGGGAGCGTTAGGTTCGTGAACGGGCGCTGTCAGTTGGGACTGGTGGTCATTCTTAGCTGGTCTTTTTACAAAGTTCTCACATATAATTCTCCAGTCTAGCGCTGGAATGCCACTGGAATAATGTGAACCTGCATTGGAAGGTGAACAATCCAGTCCAGTGACTGGATTGACAGTCTCCTTTTTTATTCCAGCGCCACTGAAATAGTGTAGACGGCCAACCCAGTTTTGGATTAAACGTCGAACAGAAAACACGCATTGTTGTTTTCGTCTGACTGACTGAATGACTGGAATAATATACCTGGACGATATGATCCAGTCTAGCACTGGACTAGGTCTTTCTTCTCATGTGCCAATCCCCGCGCTCCAGTGCCAACCCACAGTTCTACTCGCGATATTAATAATGTCGTCCGCCCATCTCGCTGCCGGGCGTCCGAAACTTGCGTCTTCCAGCCCTTGGACGCCACTCGGTCACTGCCTTATCCTTACTCCATCTGTCATCACTGCGTCTTGCCAGGTGTCAACTCCATTTGAGTTCCATATCTCGTTTTCCGATATCAAAAACCTTCGTCCGTCTGCGGATCTCGACGTTTGGGACTCGGTCGATAAGCTTTATGCCAAGCATGGAATGCTCCATGGCTCTCTGTGCAACTCTCATCCTGAATAATATGAACCGAGCATTATAAAAATGTTGACGGCATCTTTCTGTTTGGGGTATTCGGGCTATTGTCCGTATTGCGCGTTTCTGTAGTACCTACCTAAAAAGGCTCATAGAATATATATAATCATAACTTTTCTTCAGAGATGTAGGTATGTATGCTACCTACTTATAGTTATCTAATTTTGTACAGCAACAACCACAATAAAAAACGGGATTTTAAGTGTTAATTGTGATCTATTTTTATGATAATGCTAGAGCAAAACTAGCGAGTCAGATATAATTTATTCATTTATGTAGGTACTTAGGTGGGAACTAATTGTATTACAAGCCGATATCCATAGCTTAGGTGTAAGCGTAATTGATGTATTATGCATTTGCAAATTTTCAATTTTCACGGTTTGTAACGCGCCGCCGCCCGGCGCGGCGCCACATTAGAACTGGGCTTCTGCAAGAGAACATAGAAAAACCCAATAACGCATATGCGCAGCCAGGGGATTGAACCCAGGACTCCACGCTCAGCAGACACGCTTTACAGTCACGTTTCCACCAGCCAGATCACGCGCAGCTTATTAAATTCTCCTATTGCTTCCTGTATCTTTTTCGATGTTTTCGATAGGTACCAAGGTACGCACGGCTACACATCAAGCTATACATTTCCAGTTTATACTGATCTCGCATTGTATAGGACTTCCGTACAATGCGAGATCAGCTTATACTGGAAATGTATAGCTCGATGTGTAGCCGTGTGTACAAGGAATTGTTGATTATAATAAAAAGGTATTTCTTCTACAAGTTAATTTAAATATTTTTTTAGGTGGCTACTGCTGGTCTTCTTGGAGTGGCATACTCGGCTGCACCCACAGTGTCCCACATGACCTATACCAATGGACTCGGCCTCGCATATGGCTGGTAATACTAACGAGTTTAATGTTAGACTATTTAATTAAAAATTGTAAATGCATAGAATGATTCCTCTTCATTTGTTACCTGTTAGTTGTTAACATACATTATTTACCTACATGGTAGTATTTTTTATAAATATATTATTTTCCAAAAAAAATATTTTTATTTTTCTCTTTTAAATGGTATCGCAAGCATCTCCAAGAGGACAATTATAGCCAGAAGCATATAAATAACTGTAAAAGTCCTTGACCTCGCTTACTCTTCAGTGGACTTATAATATAAATCTCGACCTCGTATTTATTCTTAAATCATAACTAGCTGACCCGACACACGTTGTTCGGTCCTGTATTTTCCAATTTTCCCGGCAACTTCTCATTTTTTTCTTTCCCTAAGAATCTGATTTGGACTATAACGAATATTTTAAACCAAAAAATAGCCAAATTAATCCAGCCGTTCTCAAGTGCTGCGCTTAACAATGAACAGCATTTCATTATTTTCATTGTTATTTTATTAAAGAGATGAAACTGGGCTCAAAGTGCTACTATCCCGTGCCGTTTTACTTTTTTAAGACGTCACAAGGTTTGCCAGGGTTGCTAGATTGTTTCAATCTGTATAATTTGGTATCTTTGTAATATACTGTTTGTATAGCAGATTGAAAAAGTATTGGATAGGAATCTTGACTGTTATGTAAACTTTGCGTTATTTACCGTCTGCTTATCGGTAGTTTGCGGAAGCGGCACATTTTGCTAAAAACTCGTAGGCTACCGTTATTTTACAACCTTAGCGTCCTGTGCGTTTCTTTGCTTTTATTAAAACTGAGGTTAGCTAGAGTGCTAGTGCTAGAGTTTGGGCAGCGAGTTGTGGCGCAAGGAAATGGCGGCAAACTTAAAAAATCTTCAGCTGGCAAAATAAAATTAATTAATTTTATCTGAAAAAAAAAAACGATTTGATTCTGCTGTAAGTACTTACTTACTTTGCTAAGAGTAGGAATGTAGGATTATTATAACAATGCAGACTATATTCCATGTTGCCAGCTGCTGATTCTTTTTTTGCCGCTATTTCCATGTGCCACGACCACGACTCGCTGCCAACTTCTAACATTTTATCAGTAATACGAAATGTCACAATAGCTCCTAGTCTTGTTAAAAAACAGTAAATTATTATAAGATAGTAAATCAACAGTATCTAAAGAAAAAGTCTGGAATTGTCGTGGGACACTCTGTGGGACACTTTTTCGGGCATAACGCTTTTTTGTTACGTGACGATTTCGACCACTTTACTCCTACCTACCGCAAGCCGCGTTAAGGAACTTCGTTCCAAAAAATGCACAAACAATTTTTTTTTTTGTATAATCTGATGATTTCTTAGATTTTGTATAATTTCTGGGACCTAGTGGTAATAATAAAAGTTGGCTGTATTGGCAGCCCTAGTCACAAACGTCATTTCACTTCTGACTGGGATTTGTCAGTTTTGTTGTCATATTTGTACCTTAATTTCCACTTGCCAAGTTTCTAATCACAATAAATAAAATAAAAATTACCTGTGTATAAATAAAGATACGGGACAACTCGTTTAATTAAGTCAGTAATACCTTCGGCCTAGATAGGTGCGCTTGTTTGTTCACGTCGCGTTACTCTGTGTGCACATGTATTATCTTTACTGCCAGCGATAGTGTTCGTAAACATACACTTGAGTAAATTGTCTGGGACGTTTAGTTGTGGTTTTGCATCGCAGTGAGTATGTCTGATAGCGGGGACAGCGACGTCGCGTGGACGTACTACAAGGACCGTCCGGAATGGAACGACGTGACGCCAGTGCCGGAAGAAGAAGGTCCTAACCTAGTCGTCGTTATTGCTCATTCAGATAAATGTACGTATACGCATTACGTAGCAATTTGCTGTTAAAAACAAAAACATTACTGTAATCATGATGAGTATTTCTACATACCTGCACTTAACAAACTCAAATTCTTATAACCTTCACTTTAGAAAGGACATAATTGTCATAAAAACTTGATGCGCTCATTTCCATAACTTGATTATTTTTGTAATAGCAAGATGATTCATAGTGTATTGACTAATACATGGTCAGTGTAATTTCAACCTGTTTACAATTATTTTCCTGTACTTTTGGTGTGTAAAACACCACTGTCCTTCTAATATTACAACTTGTTAAGTATGTTCCTTGAAAATAATAATAGTGAAAATTTATGTGTTATTTCAGTTGTCGATGTATATGATTATTTCCGGGCCATACTTCAAAAAAATGAGAGGTCTGAAAGAGCCTTACACCTGACAAAAGATGCAGTGGAACTGAACCCAGCTAACTACACTGTGTGGCAATACAGGTGAGTTCAAAATAGCTATATCATGTCTATTTAGATTCCTACAGTAAGTAGTACAAACAATTTATTAGCTAAGGAGAATAATGAACTATAATTTAACTGTGACTGGATGATCGCCAACCCTGCCAATTAGCACCAAAATAACTTGATCTTGTACTTTGCCTATTAATATTGAAATTACATAATGTATTGTTATTATATAAAGTTTTATAATTACATTGAAGGTGATACAAATATGACAGCTGACAAAATAAATGGGTTCTGTAATAACAAAAATACAAGCCCGTATTGTCTCACTGAATTCAACAAAAACCTTCCACTTCATTCAGTGTAGTAAGGCTTCTAAAAACCAGTTATTGTTCTCTAATGTTATGCATGTTTTAATTAGCCAGCCTGTAGATAGTTGAACATGGTCATGAATTGAGTTCTAAAGTTGCCTAGGGCCTAGGGCATAAATCATTTAAATAAAAAGCGACTCTTGCTATGACACAATAAAATCCAATTCAGGTTGCACTAGTTACCTACAGTTTTATAGACACCTAGAAGTTGCCTCTCTTTCTATCGCGTTACTCTTATATATTCGGACTACGTTACGCCCACTCAATTCGACAAGTAGAGCCCGTTCGACAAGTGTAGCTTCATACCTAATAATATGTATGTGGAATGAATTATCTGTTGCCATCTGTGTCTAGAGTCAAAGAAAGACTGTTTAGGTACCTGCATTGAAAATGTAAAGTAAACAGCTTGCAAAGCAGCTACTAAATTTTGTTTCCAACCAATTATTAATATACTAGATTAAACATGTGTTTGTTATTTATTTAATCTATGGAAAACAATGAATTAGCATGCAGCTCAGCAGTCAGTGTTGACAAATAATTGTATCAAGATTAAAAACATGTTATTCACATTACTTCACCTTTAGCCGTCGTGTTTCAGCATAGCAATAGGAGTCGTTGACCCACCTACATTTTCTAACATTTTTTATGTCACTGAAATAATCTCTGGTCTAGTCTGTTAACATCCTGAATCAATATCTATCATGATCTAAATGTTCCAGTAACGAAAAACCTTACAGTTGGGTTCCTATAGAGATATAAGTATTAGGGCAAGGGCAATGACCGCTATTGCCATGCTATAACGCGACAAATATAGTAAGGATAGGTACCCACTTGTTAAAAGCAACTCCAACCTCGTTCGTTCGTTCGTTCGTTATGGGGTTTGGTTTCCGCACTTAGTCCTTAAAAGGTGGACCATTGTGCGTGAGCCATGGCGGCTATCGTGGTTACTCCAACCAGCCCACCTCCCTCCAGAAGCTAATTAAAGCTCCTGGTCTGTTCAGAACATCTGTGAAGGATCTGGGTGCCCCGAGGGTTTCTGTTCTGATCTGGGTTACACCGGTGCATTCGAAGAGCACGTGCGCGACAGTTTCCTCGGCCTCCATGCATGCCCTGCACAGAGGACTGTCTGTAATGCCTATTGTGTGGAAATGTTTATTTAGCGAGCAGTGCCCCGTGATGGTCCCCGACACCAGGCGCAGGCCGTACCTGTCCAGGCGTAATAAACGCCTGGTCAGCCTGCTATCCAAAGATGGCATAGCTTCCCTGGACTGCCTGCAGCCCGGTGCCGAGGTCCACCAGCTCCCTGCCTGTGTGTGGGTGAGCTCCTGTAGCCACCTGCGTATTTGGTTGAAGGGGATGGGTACAATAGGTTCGGGTCCACAGACTGCCGTGCTAGAACCTCTTCTGGCAAGTTCGTCAGCTGCGTCGTTACCTAGGGATCCGCTGTGTCCTTTAATCCATTGTAGTGTCACCGTGTTGCGGTTAGATACTGTTACTCGCTCTAGTGCATTGTGACATTCTAGTATTAGCTTTGAGGTGATGCATTTTCTTTTTAGGGATTGGAGAACTGAGGCACTGTCAGAGAGTATACGTATTTGGCTGTCCGTGACTCTCCTGGCTTCTAGGGCGTAGACCGCTAGAATGATGCCCACACACTCCACCTGGTAGACGGTGTTGAGCCTCCCCAGCGGGCTGGATATATTTATGTTGAGGTCGTGTGAGAAGACTCCGACTCCGGTACCGGAGTCGGTCTTCGATCCGTCCGTGTATACTCTCATTTCCTTCGGTCCTGAGTAGTCACACTGTTCTTCTGTGAGTACTATACTGTAGTGCCTTTGGAAGTGGTGTGTTTTTGGGGCTTTGTCGCAGGGTGATGCCATCATTGGCCGTCGCTTAATCGCATGTTCCTTTATACTTGTGTGTTTTACTCTGGAGTCTTTACTTAGGGTACCTGATAAATGGAGCCTAAAGGCGGCCAGGGCCGCCTCCTCCCTCACGATGAGGTGTAGAGGCGGCAGTCCAAGCATTGCCTGTAGGGCAGCAGTAGGTGCGGTTCTCATGCTGCTAGTGATTGCCACGCATGCGAAGCGTTGCAGTCTTTCGAGGTCTTTTTGGGCTGTGCTCAGGTCCATCCTGGGCCACCAGACCAGTGAGCCATAAGTGATAATTGGTCGGATGACTGTAGTGTATAGCCAGTAGGTGATCTTGGGACTAATCCCCCAGTTCCTGCCAAGCAGTCGCTTACATTGCCACAGGGATATACTGGCTTTTGTAGTGATATAGTTGGTGTGTTTTGCCCAGTTCAGCTGTTTATCCAAATAGATACCCAGGTATTTGGTTTCAGTAGATAGGCTTAGGTTTACTCCGAAGAATCGTGGTAACTGTAGTGTTGCTAACTTTCTCTTTTTTGTGAAGAGAAGCAGTTCAGTTTTTGCTGGGTTTACTGAAAGCTGGTGTCTGTCACACCATTCCTCCACTATCTTCAAGGCTTGGCGCATGAGGTTGCACAGAGTGTTTTCGTGAGTGCCATTGATTATTATGGTTATGTCGTCGGCATAGCCTACCGTGTAGTATCCTTTGTCGTTAAGTGTTTTGATGAGGCTGTCCACCACAAGGTTCCATAGTAGCGGCGAGAGGACGCCCCCTTGTGGGCAGCCCTTCGCCACGATGGCCCTTGTCGTGTCATTCACTGTGACCTGTACCGCCCTTTGTTTGAGCATGTTGGTGATCCAGCCTCTCAGAGTCGCGTCTATGTTGTGTCTGTCGAGGGCTATGTTGATGCTTTTGAACGTGGTTTTGTCAAAAGCGCCCTCGATGTCAATGAAAACGGCTAGTGCGGAGCATTTGTGATCTACTGCGCATTCGATCTTAGAGACCACGCTGTGCAGCGCGGATTCTGTTGAGCGACCTGTGGAGTACGCATGCTGTTGTCTGTGGAGAGGTTTAACTCGGAGAGGTCCATCCCGGATGTGCCTGTCGCAGAGTCTCTCGAGGGTTTTCAGTAGGAAGGATGTTAGGCTTATAGGCCTATAAGCCTTGGGTTGTGTATAATCTGGTTTGCCAGGCTTGGGTATGAAGATAACCTTCACTTCGCGCCATGCGACAGGTATATATCTGAGTGCTATGCAGGCTCGATAGATCTCCACCAAGTGTGGTGTTACGTGATCTACCCCCCACTGCAGTAGGGCTGGGAAGATGCCATCCAGTCCTGCGGACTTGTATGGCTGAAAGGTGTTTATAGCCCACTTTATTCGGTCTTCTGTTACTATATTGTGGGCTCTAGACCAGTCTTGATCCGTTGAGTTCCATTCTGGAACCGCCTCCCATGTCCGTTCCTCTAGGAGTGTACAGTCTGGGAAGTGGGTCTCAAGGAGGACTTTGCTGGTTTCTTGGTCGGTTTGGGTGTAAGAGTTGTCAGGTTTCTTCAGCGCGCCAAGGGTTCTGTCCTGGTCGGTTGACAAAACCTTCCTTACCCTTGCTGCTTCGTTATTTGTCTCGATGGATTCACAGAATTTCCGCCATGCTGTTCTTCTGGCGGTTCTGATTTTCTTCTTGTATGTATATTGGGTCTCTTTGTATTGCTCCCAGTCAACCGGAAGTCTAGTGTTTTTCGCTCTGTTAAATTGTTTGCGTAGTGTATCTCTGAGTTTACTAAGTTCGGCGTTCCACCAGGGGTTTCTTTCACTCTTGGTCCGCGGCGCTCTTAGCTTGCAGCATGCATGATATGCCTCTGTGAGGTATTCCGATAGCTTTGTTAACGTGTATTCCAATTGTGCTTGGTCCCGTATGGTAACCCGCGATAGGTGCCTCACCAAAAGTGAGGCCAGGAGGCGTTTGTACTCGGGGACGTTTGTACGTCGCGGGTTACGCCTCGGTGCGGGTTTCCTTGTGTTGTCAGTTAATGTAAAACGTATTCTTCTGTGGTCTGAACAAGAAGGCTCGTCCGATACGTGCCAGTTTGTTATAAGGTTTGTCGCGTTTTCCGTAGCAAGTGTTAGATCTATGATCGTTTGACCTCGGACTGTGACCCAAGTGGGTTCGGAGCCGCGGTTAATAATGTTAAGGTTAGTGGAGAACAAATAGGTGGATAGTACCTCTCCTCTAGGGTTCGGTGTGACGCTGCCCCAGAGCGGGTGATGGGCGTTCGAGTCGGTGCAGATGATCAGGTCCAAACCGGTGCGCTCGCAGTGTTGCACTAGGTCGGCCATCTCCTTTGGCGGGCAGTCTGTGCCCTCGCCTGGCATGTATACCGAGGCCAGTACAACATCCGGAACGCTACATGCGGTTTGGAGCCTGACAGCCGTCAGGTCTCTGGAACAGAATTGGGTGAGTAGTGTGATAAGAAATTCTTTGGGTACATAGATGCAAGTTCTTGGCTTGTCTGAGGTGTGAGTGTTGAGGATTATCTTACCTCCGATGTTACCAAGGCCACATACTCTATTGTTCCTGATCCACGGCTCTTGGATCAGTGCGATGGTTCGGGGCTTTACCTCCAGCGCCCTGCGTAAGCTAGCCGTGGCAGTCTGGCTATGTTGGAGGTTTGTTTGGATGATGTTGAGGGGCGATGACGACGGTGGAGTGGAGTTAGTCGGAGATAGATCCATCGGACAGTTTCTCCGCCTCCTCCACTCTGTATCGGTCTCCATGTTGAACGTCCGGCGACGAGGCAAGCAGTTGCTCGCTCCAGCCAGGTGATGTGGGCGGTATGGTGTCGACGTCGTCGGCCATTGCCGCTCGGGCCATGACCTCCTCAAGTCGGTCCATGTCCGTGTCATTTGTCGGTGTCGCCGTCAGTATCGTCGTCTTCCCGTCTGTGCTGTCAGTCTGGGTGTCAGCGGGTCGGGTCGTGGGCCAGAAGCGAACGTATATCGACCCTAGTAGGTACGATATCCGTCGCTCCCGTCCCAGGACCCTTTCTGCTTCCTCCGGTGGCAACCCTAACGTGAGATAGGTCCCGTTATTGTCACCACCGACGGTAGTCGCCCTGTACAGTGACCACCTGCCTATGTCGTACCAAGTATTCTGCCGGGTCAGAATGCTGTGGAGCCGGGCCACGTCACCCCTGTAGCGAGGGACGAAGAGCGAGGCTCGGACACGGGTGGGCACGTCTGTCTGTCTCATCACTGTCAGCTTCAGGTCTGTGTCTGGGAGTACAATTTTGGGCACGTTCTGGGTCAGCCAGGTCAAGGCATTTTCGTCCTCGCACCATATCTGCACTGTGCCCTCCGCTACCCGAGGGTATCCGCGGAAGGCCGGGAGTGGTGTCGTCAAGTCTGTGTCCATGACCAGGTTCTCTAGGTCAGTCTTGATGTGCTCGGCCTCTTCCTTGGTCAGGTCTCTACCAGGCGGGGGGAAGCAGATTGCTACGGCAAGCCGCGCAGGAATATCCTTTGTGGCCCGCGCGTAGGTTCTCTGACCTCCCTGAGCGGAGTGGGTCCTCACGCGCTTGGCGTCCCCCTGTAACGTACTCGGTGAAGCCGTGTCGTTTGGGCGCTCCCTCTTCGCCGGCCCTGTACCACTCGGTCCTGGCTGCGGCTTGGAGGTGCCAGGCAGGGTGTTGGTTGCCAGCGACGCCTGGCGTGAGGAACCAGCCCGCCTACCCCTGGCTTGTTTAGATCGAGGCCGGTCGTGGGTCATGTCCGTGTTTTGGGGTCGGCTGGCGGCCCCGGCAGAGTCTGTCGCGTGCGGGGGCACTTCGCGCTGGGTTGCCCCTTCGCGTACCTGCCCTCGCTTGCTTGGGTCCACGACTGGCTGTGTTTCGCGCTGGGTTGCCCCTTCGCGTACTTGCAGCTGGTCGCGTGGATCCGCGTCCGGCCCCTTTTCGCGCTGGGTTTCCCCTTCGCGTACTTGTGGCTGGTCGCGTACCATCGCTTCGGCGTCCGATCGCGCTTCGCGCTGGCTAGTGCCTTCGCGGGTATTGCGCTTTCGGTCGCCTACTTTCTTCTCCAACCTCTTGTTTTGCTTGTTACAATAAATTGTCATTATATTTTTACAGGAGAGATCTACTAAAGGCCTTGGGAACGGATTTGAGATCTGAGTTGGAATATGTAGAACTAGTCATTAAAAACTCGCCTAAAAACTATCAGGTATGCTACTACTATTTTAATTGTGTATTACATCAATAGTTTTATCTTTGCCCATAGCAATTTTATGCATGCATGAACTTCGTGGTTCACTCGTGGGCATTGGTTGTAAATGTAAGATCTAACAACTAGAACCCATATCTAAATAACAAAGTACATACAAATTGACACATTAAGTCGCCAGGCCACACAATGTGTCCTGAAAGAAGAGGTCAGATGTGATGCGTTACTCGGGCAATGTTGCTGTGTCACCGCTTTTATGGCTTGAATATTGAGAGTCATTTTTCAAGTTGTACGCAGAAAGCCATCAGTGCTCTTCGTTTTCAATACAACAATGCATTCAGGATGCTGTTGGGGCTGCCACGTTTCTGCAGTGCGTCGGGAATGTTTGCTGATGCGCACACTGATGGCTTTGCAGCGATCAGACGTAAGCGTGCCGCGTCGCTACTGCAGAGGGTCCGGGGCAGCGCGAACAGTCTCTTGAGTGTCATTGCGGGGAAATTTGATTGCCCGCTCGTCCATTATTTGTCCCATCTGCATGTATACTAACATAGTTATTTAAGGTAAATTGTTTACTAACAAATTATGGATGTTTCTTGTCTTCCGAAATAAAATGATTATTATTATTATAACGTTGGAAATAGTGTTAAGCCGACGTCTGTCGCGTACTGATTTCTATGGCTCGCTGACCGTCAGTTCTGCCCTAACGTCCATTTGTTTATTTTATTAATTATGACTACACCAGTGTAAATAAAACTGTGGTATTCTGCACTAAATAAGCTCTTTATTTATTTAACAATTATATCATTAACAGGTCTGGCACCATCGGAGAGTACTTGTAGAGTGGCTTCAAGATCCAACACAGGAGATGGAGTTAACAGGAGATGCCCTGATGCAAGACCCTAAGAACTATCACGCCTGGCAGCATCGACAGTGGGCAATTAAAACATTTGGGTATGCATCTCTCAGCTATCAAATTAAAGTTCGCCAGCTTTTATGTAACATCCATTGTCAAACATGTTGCTAGAAAATTCACTTCAGTCACCATTGTTAAAAACTCTTCCATTTCACAAAGAAATGGATTTGTTATGTAAAGATTGTGTGATTGTAAAGCATGCAATGTGTATTGTAACTGTGTGTTTGCACTGCTGAACGAAATATTGACTTACAAATAAGTATGTTGAAATCTCTATTTCCTGTCAAACATTGACACACACAGAACATTGACAGAAAATAGAGATTTTAACATGTTAATATGGGAATGTTTTGCCAGTGAAAACGCACAGTAACGCGTTGACGTCAACTGTGTGTGTCCTCTTTCAAAACAGATTAAGAAAGAAGAATGATCTTCTGAGAGATCCTATCCTAACAAATACGAAAGTGAGTTTGTTCGTTATGCTTTCATGCTAAAACGGCTGAACGGATTTGGATGAAATTTGGCACATGGGTAGAAATGGGTAGAATATGACCTGGGTTAGGACAGAGGATACCTTTTATACCGATATTCCCACGGGATCGATCGACACTTATGCGGGTGAAACCACAGGGCTCAGCTAGTCAACAATAAATAGAACTTATGAAATCCGAGTATTATAAAGAAAATATGTGTTAGAATAGTATCATCATCTGCCTAGCCTTTTCCCACCTATGTTGGGGTTGCTTCCAGTCTAACCTGATGCAGTTGAATACCAGTATTTTACATAGCGACTGCCTATCTGACTTCCACAACCCAGTTACTTGGTAATACGATACCCCTTGGTGAGACTGGTCAGACTTTTTGGTTTCTGACGACCCGGTGCGACTGTCAAAGATAGTGCTGGTGATGATTTTACAGATATGTTAGAATAGTATCAAACAACAATAATGTTATAGTTTACTCAGAGGTTTGGACCTGATCCCTTACAAGGTCTTATTTAATTACCCACTGTTGCTCAACTTTTAATCTTTTTTACAGCCTCTACGAGAAGGAAATGGATTTCGTTGATAACCTTATCACAGACGATGTGCGTAACAATTCAGCGTGGAACCAACGATACTTCATCGTGAATAACCATCTAGGATGGTCGGACCTGAATGTACAAAAAGAGATCTGCTATACATTGGAAAAGATAAAATTCATTAAGAACAATGAAAGCGCTTGGAATTATCTAAGAGGCGTGTTAATACATGACAAGCGGGGCTTAAGCGGGAATGGCGTAATTTATTCGTTTTGTGAAGAACTTTATAACAACAAGTGTCGTTCTCCTTACTTGTTAGCATTCCTTATAGATATTTGTGATGAAGCTGTTAAAAAGGAAGAAATTAGCAGTGTACACTGTGCGACTAGAGCCGTAGTACTATGTCAAGCATTGGCAGGGAAATATGACAAAATTCGTAGCAAGTATTGGAATTATATGTGTGAAAAATTTAAAAAGGCAGCTGAACAGGAAGAAATTGATAAAGATGCGGCGGAGAATATGGATGAATGATTTTAGATCCAATATATGCCCGAAGTATAATTTCAACAATAAAAGAATTTATTCTGTGGTATCTTGGCCACTGTCTGAATCATTATTTTTGTACAAAATGTAAGAAATTGATGACAAAATAGTACAAGTGTTGAAAAGATAAACAGTCTTTATTTGCAACATGTTTTATTCTGTTATTTTTTAATGTTTTAAAGAATTTAATCCAAAAGGCGCTATTTATAAAAAAGCTAGTATTTTCTTTGCATTTGTGTCATCGGTATTTGTGTATAATTTGTACACTGTTTCATCATAATAAAAGAACATAATGGTATGTGTTGTTTTTTTATTTGTAAGGATTATTGGAGCTGCTAGCATTTTTTGCTCGAGTCTTAAGCTTTGTGGTCATTCTTTATTAAACTGTCGAGCGCATGACTTGCACAGAACTTGTTTAGCAGAGCAACACGGACAGTGACAAGAGATAAGACTGGGCTTCTGACGACCCGTAACAACTGTCAAAGATCTACAAATGACAGCCGGGACCAACTGTTTAACGTGCTTTCCGAGCCACGGAGGAGTCTCGGTATGTAAAGATGGTCACCCATCCACGGACCAACCCCGGCAAGCGTAGCTTAACCTGACGGATCGAATCGATATTCTTGTATTTGAAGCTGGTAGCATTCTCTCGAGTCGGGGTTTTCAAGGTTTCTCGACTCTTAATTCTTAAGGTCAATTATCATTGACATTAGAACTGGTAACAATTTTAGTCTTTACTTTTTTTTTAAAGTTCTATCGTCACTTGGGAGAACTTTGGGGTCATTATCATTATTATCATCTTGACCACTGTTTAAACCATAATAATATTTGTAAAAGCAGTAAGAAATGTAAGAAATGGATGATAAAGTTAGTGCAAGTGTTAAAAAGATAAACATACAAACTTTTTTTCTGTTTCGTTTTGTAAAACTTAAGAATCTATACCAACGGGTGCTTTTATTAAAAAAAGCTTCTACGTTTCGTCGCACTTGTTCCGGTTGTGCGGGTATGGGTATTAGAATAACAATATTTGTACCCCCCCCGCCGTGTTGCTCGTCCACTTTTACATGGGGCTTAAACATAACTGGCGTGAAATGTGGGTGTACTATGAGTACACCTCTGCTGTACCCTCTGCGGAAACAAGGCGTGATGTTATGTTATGTTAAATGTGTACTACCTACGTGTCGTTATTTTCACTTTGGTGGTTTAACGGAGTTAGCCCCTTCCTTGTTGGTGTTAGATTGACCCGGGTCTTCAAATTTTATGTCGGGATTGCAGTCAAGTAGTGTGTCTGGACCGGCCTGGAGCGCCGCGCGGATACTGGACATGCCCAGGATCTTGGGCAAGTCATCCCGCAGCGCGCGCGACACCACCTCGCAACAACACGGCTGGTTCGGGCTTAGAGATGCTATCATTTCATGTTCTGGCGGAGGTACAGGTGGAGGTGGCTTTGAACAGAATTAAATTGGTTTTTTAATGTCTATAATTATAGTAGATATCTACCGTAAAATTGGGTGAATCGAGACCTAACTTCGAAAGAGGTTTCCTTTGACGTTATTAAATTTTTATTAAAATAAAATGATCAATTTCGCTTCAAACCGTTTACTAGGTAGATCCTACAGTGTCTGAGGTATATTAGTACCTACGTACCTACCTATAGATAGATAGGTACCTAAATAAAAAATATTCCGAGCACACAAAATCACAATTAAATGATAACAAATTACATGACACAAGATACAACGACACACAAATAAGTAGTGATTTCATGTTCTAAGCTGTACATAGCTGAAATAACTGACAACCTGAAAAGGGGTCATTGTACGTACCTACCTACAGTACCTACCTACCTACACATCATTATCAAAAAAAATAACTTCGGATTGATTACACTGTAATCGCGCTTGTGAAAGAGCGCATGCAAGCTAAGAATATCATTAATGAATTATGTAAGGTAACTCTATTCTTCCGCCGGTGCAACAACTTTCAGCAATTTAAAATTACTCTTGAGATCCGATGTATAATATGGCTACGTCTATCTCTCTACTACCTACTCTACCAATAAAACTAGACAACAAGTGCACTCTCACTAAGGGTCAATTTATAATTATTGCGGCGGAAAAGAAAGGAAGCGTCTATTTCGACCCGATCCGCGAGAAGGTGCGAGCATTCTCATTGAGAATGTATCTCAAAAATGTCGGAGAATTTTTGGGAAAACGCCATTTTTGGCGTTGTTCAAAATCCTTCCCTGCCCTCTTCTGCCTTTAAATGGTGCATCTCCAACGCGACAAAAGTATTGCGAGAAATTAATGTCAGAGCTTCTAGCTAATTCGGAGCAGGTAGTCCGATAGCAACGAACTTTGGTAACTGTAAACTGCGGAGCAAGCAAGAACTGTACTGCGTAGCAAGAGTGAATTGTGCAGCAAGGAACTAGATATGTAGCAGTGTGAACTGCGTAGCGAATGTAACTACGTAGCGAGAATAAACTGCGTAGCAAGTTCATGTGCAAGTTACAGTGGAACATGTAAGTACCTACTGCAGTCTCAAACATTTCTTGCACTAGTTTTCTTGCATTTCAAGATGCGCCCTGACTCTATGCAGCTTAAAATAAATATTAATTAGATAGCAACTTCTGTTACCTACCTTTTTAACTTTTTTTTTTGGACCTTCGTCGGGTTCTGTGCATTTTATATGATATTTTGACATGGCTATGATTTTCACAATGTCCAATGAAACTCAAACAATACAAATGCTGAGGTAAGTATCTAAGTTCGATTCATATAGGTACTGTTATGGTTCTTCAACGAACTACGAAGGAGGGTTCAATCAATTTGCCTCTTGAAATATTCGATCTAGCAAGTCAGATCTCAGTCAGGTTGTTTTAGCCACTATTGTTACAAATTGGAGTAGGTACTTTCATTTTTATAGTGAAGACTTTGTAGTTTATGAAACCGCAGTACACCGGCTGGAACTTCGGTCTTCTTTAGGCGCTGACGATCCAAAAGAACACGTTGTTTCAGTGAGAGATCGCTAGCATTCCCAATATAACTGCACAGTTAGTGCGCACACAGTGTCTGCAATCACAGAATAGCCAATTTTAATATTATCTACGTTCTGGGATACATATGTAAGTATTTATTAACACTTTTACTGCCAAGTACATAGACTGCATACAAATTAGCATGCCATAAAATGTGTCTCATATATCAATAACAATTAGTCAGTCGAGTTCATTAGCGCGCCGCGTATATCTATATATATGTGCGACCCGGATGCGAGTTGTGAGCGCGCGAACGAACTATTGTTGCACTCGTGAGTCGGGTGCTGGGCACTAAATGTGTTTACTGGGACATCTCATAGTTATAGATATTTCTTAGCATTGAGAGGTACCTACCCACGTTTGTTGTTAGACTAACGATAAAGAGATTGTATAGGAGGTAGGCCTGATGGTATTCAGCATCTTTGTATAAATCTTAACGTTGTATGGTACCTATTATTATTTCCATGATTTTAACTATTACATGCGATTTCACATTTTAAAGGACATTTTGTCAAAAAATATTTTTTCAGTGTTTGTCAGCATCAGTCAGCTTTTGCTATTTGGTCATTGTGTCATTATAGTAAAGAACAAAGAGGCGATGCTAAAAGAGCATGTAATAAATACCTGTGGTGTGGCTGCTCGTCGCAGCTATAATATTTATGATGTTACCTACTAGCAAGCATGCAGGACTTATAGCTTTGCGTTAGACTAAGTTATTACGAGCAGGTATCTCGATAATGTCATGTGGAGCTTTTGTTGTTTGTTTTCTGGAAGAGATCCAACAATTTTTATTTTGGCCATTCACCATCCGCCTATGCCGTATAGATCCCGTATCCCGTATTATATCTTATACTTCCTACAGCTGTTGTTTGGTGAATGCGAATCAATTTACAAGGTTTAGCCCTCGTACGTGCATATTTATAGCTAGTCGAATACATAAAGTAGGCGACATGTTTGAAGAACGTTTGTTTTTATAACTTATAAGAGGTAGAAAAGACCTAAGAACCAATTTCGTTCTTAAAACATGTTCTTTATTCTCAAAAAACTAAAACCCAACTACGACAAAAAAGTCAATCAACTAAAAAGGTAGATAAACAAGACATCACAGACAGACAATTAAACCGTTATAAACATTATGGTAGCTAAGTAAAAACAAATATATAAATACTCTTAGCACGCGGTCTAGTCGATGGCTAATATCCTCTTAAACCGTCTTAAACTATGCTCATAAACCTGACAGGCTTCAAGACGCGTGACACTCGTACGACAAAGTGCAAAAGCCATAGGTACATCCGCATAAATCACAAAACGAAAATCAGCACAATGCCATAATTTGTTATCTTATCAAAGATTGCATGAAAGACCTGACTAGGCCTTCTGTCAATCATGTGCCAAACATTCTTTCATCCTCAGTTCAATGTAGAGCCTAAAGAACTTCGCTTGTTGAAAGAGCGATTGGCCCAAGTTACTTGTAAATGCAACATTTGCCAACATACCCGTGACCTGCCCTTAATACAACCCTCCAATCCGTTCTTCGAATATATCAAAACGAAAGATAAAGAATCCCAATCTGAAGGCTATTTGTCAGTAGATTCGAAAGCAATCTTTGCGGATAATCTCATCAAGAATGCTCTTTGCCCTACCTGCTGCATGACTTTGAATCTTCTACGTGGAGGAGTATTCAGAGTTTTAAAAGATGAAGAATCAGAAACCCCGACGTCAATGTTCTGCGCCAATGAATTCACTGACAAAGGAAATATAAAACAAGAGACAACTACTTCATTAAAGAATATACATAGGATGTCCTATAATTCCAGCTTAACTTTATGTGATTTTCCAACAGACACTTCGAGTGACGTAGCAGTTCCCAATTCAAATAGAAATAAGCAAACCAAGCGCAAGCGCTGCACCGATAAAGTGACTTTTCTGGATCCTTGTTCTGAATGCCCTACAAAACCGCGTGTTGTCCATGATTGCGTGTGTTTACAGGATTTCGTTGATTCTATAAGGCCGCCTTTGACCTTACCGGTACGGTATAGATAAAAAAAGTTGGTTTTTATTCATTTAATCTACATTCATTTCCAAAATAGAAGTGAGGGTACCCTTATCTAACAGAAAGAACGAAATAAATAAAAGGAGCGCACCACAGAAACTCAACATCCACATAAAACTATTAAATGGCATTTCAGTAGTTATAAGTTTGTTTTTATTAAATCAATCCTATACAATACATTTAAGCATTCTGGGATAGGTATGTAAATATAACACATAACATCACGACTTGTTTCCCCGAAGGGTTGGGCAGAGGTGTACACATTTCGCCAGTTATGTTTGAGCCCGATGTAATAGGGGCCGAGCCTATTGCCATAACCGACTCATTGCCACCATCATTTTCATGCATACTTTAGCCAGGCCCAGAACATTGGACGATGACGCGCCAGGCGCGTCATGGGCCTACATCAAGGATGATGCACCTAGACCGTCATTGGCCCCCTGTGATGTTTTATGCGTATTTCGCCGTTATCTTGCGTCGATCTGCTAAGAGAAGAAAGTTATTTGCGTGTTTCGATTCGAATTCGTTGGTATTCAAAGGATATATGGCCTCACAAGGTAGGATTTATTTATTTTAGTAAAATGTTACAATGGTCGCCAACATTTTTGTAAATTTACTTGTATTAAGTTATTTGTTTGTGATAGTCAAGTAAGAATATCTGAGGAGGAACCTAAGTCACCCATTAATAAAAAATCAGCTATTTCACCATAATTACCTATTAAACATTTTGTATGAGTTTTCACAGTTCAGTCAGTTAAACCACTCATACATAGTTTAATAATTGTGGTGAATTCTAAAACAATTTTCCAGGCATAATCCGCCAATATACGGAGTAGTAACCGTTTTCGCGTCGGCGTCCCTTCCACCTCGTAAAAGTTTGTAAACTGTTATTAATTGGGTTTGCATCCCTGACTTATACAATATGTATTCTAAATTAATGGCCAAGGGTATTGTCGACTTCAATGTTTCATTTATGATAAAAAGTGGTAGTTCTCTTTACCTCAATTAAAAAAAAATCTGTTTTTAAGTAAGTTCGATGTGACGCGCCAGGTGCGTCAATGGCTTCCCGTGATATTTGCTTATGACGCGCCTGGGGCGTCATTGACAATGAATCGGTCAGACTCCGGACTGCTACCGAGAAATTCCATATAGATAAACCCAATGGCACTGCCCAACCTGGGAATCGAACTCAGGACCTCATGCTCAGCAGTAGCGCAAATATAATAGAGTAAGTAGTAATGTGTGTGTAGTGTAGTAGTAGAGAAGTAGTGGAGTAGTGTAGATATGTGTAATTATAGAGGTATATCTATACCAATGGATAGAATAGAAATATACCTACGTCCTTTTAATTAGATCTCAATAATAAATTGCACTGTATAATCATCATGTATACAGTTAAATAACTTTTATCTGTCCGTAATATATAATGCACGAATTCGTTAGGTGTGCATTGCATATTACATTTTAGGTACAGAACTACCTTTTTTTTGTTTTCGCGGGGCTGTCTTCCAAAGGAGAAATCCCACACTCCCCGGTCTTATTCCCGGGTATATGATCGGGGAGTACGAGATTTTTACCTCACTAAAAACACCCCATCTGCACATGGAAGTGGGCACGGTTACCTCTCAAAAGACCGCCCTTTTGTAACGCCGCGCCTGTTAGGGCACATCTCTGGAGGTATAGAACAATCAACCTCTCAAAATCAACGTGAGAACGTAGTCCTATACCTACGGCACGTAGGTGCCTGGTACCTAGGTACTTTTTGGCTAAAACTTGTCGAACAGTGTTGTGGCAATATATCTAACACGACCGTGGTATCAGTGTGCTCGCACTCGGTTTGTTCTCGAACCCTAGGTAGTCCAGATCCGTGTAACGTGATTCGCGCTCCACTAGGCCATTTAGGTACCTAACTACTTCATTTTCGCCACAATCTTTCAGCCATGTTGAGCTATAAACTGTATAGATTAGTTATTTGTACGATGAGGTGTCTAACCGCTTTCTACAAGCAATATTGTTGATTAGTAGGTACCTATCCTCAGTAGCACCTATTGAGACTTTCGTCTCTCGTAAGTCTCAATAGGTGCAAATGCTAACAAAATTCGGCTTGACGAGTCATATTAGTACTCGTAGTACACACTTGGAAATAATAATTTCAAAGGACCGTCGTTATCAAAATCGATAAGGAGGTCTAGAATAATGACATCATCGGATAACTTAAAGCTTAAAATGCCAATGCATTCCTCAACTTTCCTCGACAAATCCTTGGCCGTCCAGGGGGCCTAGACAACATCCCTTTTCTGTAAGCGTTAACGTCAACGGAAAGATCAAATTGTATGGAGTTGACAGCAGCAGTCACGTGACATCTCTAAAGCTAATATCAACTCCATACAATTTACCTACCTACAATTTACCTACTGTCTATAGCCTCAGGTCGCTCGTTTGTGGAATGCATTGCCAGTTCAAATAAAACGCGCGCCGTCGTTAATAGAGTTTAAAAGACTCGTTAAGGAACATTACTTGTCGTTGTGATCTTGTCTTCGTAACTGTGTAATTATATGTAGTCTTCAATTATTTTTCGTTCTTTATTTATTTATTTCCTATGTATGTATGTATTTATCTATTATTTAGGATATGTATGTATATGTGTATCTATTTTAGTATATTGTATAACTTATTATTTGCACCTACGACAGCCCCATATTATGTCCAGGCACATCACTGTCCATTCCAAGGTTGCCTGGAAGAGATCGCGGAAAGCGATAAGGCCGCCCATTGTATATTTTGTAGTGTTTGTTTTTTCCTTTAGTTATATATTTTTGTGGTGTAAAATAAAGTATACAACGTGCCGCTACCATGACGACATTAATTTAACACACGTATCCGATTTCGCGTATTCGTTTTAGGAAAATATTTTAATTTCATTAAATGTTATTATTTATTGATTTATTTACAATTTTCTAAATTACCATCCTGGAGCAACCTGTACTTAAAGAACTGTAGCGAAGAGTTCATTTGTCGGGGTCACGGATCATATGTAGGCGAATAAAAGGAAAGCCGCGCAATTTCCTAGAAATTATGCCGACAAAGGATCTTGACCGATGGAACGTAAGCCAGCTGGTAGGTACCTACATGAATGAATCTTTTACAAAGAGTGATCTCAATTTTGGTTATGTTTTTATTATTTAGTTTGTTTGAAAATTATTTTTTTTCAATTTACGAATTATGTTATTTTATTATAATTTTTATGGTTACTGGCCACTAGCCCTACCCGTGTGTTAAATTAATGTCGCCATTGTAGCGGCACGTTGTATATAAATAAATAAATATCGGTTTGAGTGGGTGCGCGCCTTCTTTTCGGGTAAATTGTTAAGAGACTGTATGGTCTAACCTTCGCGTCCATGTCCTTCGGCAGTGTTTTGGGCAGGTTTATCAAATGACAATGTGGAGGAGTCTACCTACTTTGATGCCTACTGTGCTTAGTTTAAATTGGTGGTGTTTGTGTGCATGGAGACCTAATCTGGATTATGGAGCTGAGGATTCTTGTGTCTTGTTTCTCAAAGGTGCAATTTTAACTTCAAAGATTGGTTTACTACCCGGTTCTATGAATGGACAGGGTGGAAAACCCATATGATCAATATTACATAAATAGGTAAGTATTAAAAAAAAACGTTCAACTTATGCAACTTGTTTACCTCCCACATTTTACGTTAAAATGACTGTACTTATTCTAAAATAGGTAGGACAATAGACGTAGACATTATATGCCGGACGCGGTATTGGCTCACTCTCGTGTTCAGGTTCGCGTATTGTATTAAATAGTTCAATCAATCTGCCTAGCCTTTTCCCAACTATGTTGGGGTCGGCTTCCAGTCTAACCGGATGCAGCTGAATACCAGTATTTTACATGGAGCGACTGCCTATCTGACCTCCACAACCCAGTAACTGGGTAGTACGATACCCCTTGGTTAGACTGGTTGTCAGACTTTCGTGCTTCTGACGACTCGTAACGACTGTCAAAGATCCACAAATGACAGCCGGGACCAACGGCTTAACGTGCTTTCCAAGGCACGGAGGAGTCTCGATATGTGAAAATGGTCACCCATCCACGGAACAACCCCGGCAAGCGTGGCTTAACCTGATGGATCGACCCGAGCGGCTGTTATTACTTAGCCACGAGCTCCTTGTATTAAATAGTTGACAAAAAGAATTATATCATTATTATGTAAACGATGGGTTTTAACGTGAGCATGTTTTAAGACGTGTAATTATATCAGCAGGCAGGTAAACGATTACTGTTGAGGAAATTGGATATACATAAGTATCACATTACTAGGTATTCGATACTGGATTCTGATAAACACCTTAATTGGTCGGTAATAGGTGATGTTGTTGTGTAAACAAAGAACCTGTTTGCAGGTAGGCAGGTACCAGTTTTGTAATAGAGTTTTCGAAATAGGATTTCAGGGTGATAACCTGAACTATGGGCAAATTGGTCAAAGGATTCGGAAGTTAAATTTTTATTCCAAAAACTGCATTTTTGTTTTAACATCACGTCTGTTTACAGAAAGGTGATTTTTTTAGTGACAAATTCTTCGAAATTTAAAAAAAATAAGATAAATATTGGGTTATCTCGATTCCCATGAATTCTTGCCTAAGCTTTATGGGGTTCTTAATTGTTGTAAATGGGTCACACTATCACGTCCAGGAAGGAATACGTCAAATTACAAGTCACTCTGTGTTAAATAACTTGATTAAAATATAACCAAAGCCCCAGCCCCTTTGATTGGGTAGCTATGGGTGCCGCTGTACTGGCACATGCGACATGTTTTGCTCTGGGATGGTAACGCACTGTAATGCCTTAGGTATTGCAGATGTCCATAGGTGGCTGTGATGATTTATGCAGGCATACCTAAGAACACTTCTGCCTAACCGAACAATCGAGCTATAAACGGTATAGATCATTGCAAGTAGGAAAGAACTTAGAAGAAAGTTCCCAACATTCTTCAAACCGCCCAAGTTCTTAGCGAGTTGTGGGGCGGCGTCACTATAGCGCCGACGAACAGCGCGAGCGCCGCCATCAGCATCACAAACAGCGCCGTCAGCTTCATTGTCTGTTCTAGTTATCACTGCTTCACACAAACTACGAGGAATCTTCGAGTTGAAGTTGATTGTAAAAATGTACCGCAGACAGTGCTTTTTAAAAACAAGAACGAAACCTCTTTGACATTATACTTTGCCGAACTTGACGCAATGGAATTAACACTATGAACAATGTTAATAATCACAAATATTTACTTAGTTTCCTCGTTTGTCTCAAAGGCCTCGGAAATGGGTTCCGTAGTTGGGATGAATTCAGGGTCGGACTGGGCTGGAAGGGCCCGGGTGGCTCCCCGCGAGGTAGGGGCCCGGGACGGTATACTGATAGATGGGATGCTATCGGAAAATAATGAAACCTTTAAAGGGGTGATAGACGTGCGAGCAAGTACGCATTATTATTAAAAAAAACTTATTTATATTGGATTATTTATGAAGTATTTATTTACTAACTAGCTGCGTTTTGCAGCCTAACCCGCTTGGTCGGGGTACCCTAGTTTAGTTTATTACTGAGACCTACTGTAAGACAGACAGACCAGAAAGTTAAAAAGAGAGTCAATTATTAGAAAAAGTCTTCATCATTAGAAAAGCATAAAGTTTTTAGAGTTTCAGTTAAATATTTCCATATGATAACTATTGGGCGTTAGGTATAATCTGGACTTAGAGGCCCGCATTTTGCTAAGGTAAGTAGTGGTAGGCAAAGTAATAGTAGGCACTGTTTAAGGTTATCAGTAAATTAAAGCGAGTATGTTATAGGTGTTTAGGTATAATTTTTTTATAAAATAATAATAAAAGTTTAACGAGTAATTATAATTAATGCTTACATTTGGATTTTCTTTATCACAATTTTGTTTCAAATTGTAGTAGTAAATAAAGTTAAAAGTTAAAGTTAATTAGATGCACTATACGGTGGTTTCTTTCCGGTGAGTTTAACCCTTCCTATTCTTTACTTGTTCGTAGATTTCATGGCCGGTGCCGATGGCGCTAATTGCTCCGATTCCGGCTTTCTGTAACAAATATTTAAATTAAGTCAATGAAGATACGATGGTGTTCACTATTGAAGCATTAAGTTGACAAGGAATTTTCCGAAGATGGGTGCCACAAAAGGGTACGAATGAGGTACCAACATGTTTTTAATGTTGAAATAATGAACAAATGCGGAAATATACAATAGGTACCGGTCGGTGTCGGTCTTATAATTAGCCGCAATAAAATGACACATCTGACACTGTCATTTCGTCAATAACTTAACATTTTTTAACGAAATGACAGTAAGTAAGTAGGTAAGTGTCATGTTATTGTAGTTAAAAGTCCGTCTGTTTAAGTATACCTAACTTGTATACTTATAGTTTTCCAAAAAAAGTATTGGGGCCCCAGTGAAAGGCCCCACAAAACGTCCCCAAGACAAGAAAAAAAACAATATACTCACAACAACTTTAGCTCCTTTCTTCAAAGCATCGCCGGTGCCTTTTGGGTGTGCGCTGGCGCCGCCCATCAGCATGGCGAACACTGCCAGGACCAGAACTACTAAGCCGAACAGTTTCATGTTGAGATGTGCGGGTCACTGGGTACTTCACCACAAAGGAATGATAGTCTTCATCGCCTTAGCTAACTTATATACCATAAAACACGCTTGATGACTAACCTTGAGGAGAATCTTGCGCACTGTGAAAAACCATCAGTCGTTTTCCTTAAACTTAAGCTCATACGTTGACAATAGCATAAGTGGTGCATGTTTACGATAATAGAATATTTTAACAGATTTTTTATAATTGTTTGTTGTTTGCCGAAAAGCAAATAAAATAAGTACGATAAACATTTTAACTAGTTAGGATCTTGATATTGAAATTCTCGTTATGCGTGCCTGAAAAAAGTGGAAAACCAATGAACTAGGTACTAAATGTGCTAAATAATGAAAAGTTGCATCAAATTGTGCACTTTTATTGATATGAATAAGTCAATAAAAACAAACTGATTTCAGTAATAAAAAGTTACTGATATAAGTTTATTTTTACTCACTTATTTACAAAGGCGAAATCCGACAGGCTTTCGTTCGCGAATAGGGTGAAAACAACCGAACAAGAACTCCGAAAGTTCCACGAAACGGTCTTTGATCTGTGTGACTTCGACAACCAATATTTTAGCAAGAAACAAATTCAGATGTTATCATTAGTAAGTGGGTGTTAAGATCATTCAGGAATATTATTCTTAGTATATATTTATACTTTCGATCTTATGTATTCTGAGCATCTAAAAATTTGTATTTTTTAGCAATGTATAGCTTACTCGCTTCCGCCTGCGGCTTCGCCCGCGTGGTGTGTCGATAAAAAGTAGCCTATTTGATAATTTTTGATAATTTGTTTATTTATAAGAAGGGACACGTTTACAATAAATACAATAACAGTTTAAAATAGAGCACAGTTGCATATTTGCCTGAACTAGGTTAAACCTGTGCTTCAGGCTAGAAAGTGCATAGATAATTATTTTAATAAATTAACAATGAGTACAAAATTAAAAACTAAAGCAAAACTTAGGTACGTAAAAACAAAGAGGCACGTTAGCGGTTCTATTGGCAGACAACAAGTAGATCTTCCGTTTGTGCATAATCTAGGGTTAGTAAATAATTAAGTACAATTTTTGTACAGCTAAAGTAATTTAATTTATAGATACTAAGTATTCTATTTAATCTATTATACAAAAATGGTCCTAAAAATGTAAAAAATCTTTCTACAAAGACATGTTTTGAGGTTGCATTAGATGTGCACACTATATCATTCCGTCTTTTGTTAGTATTGTCAGCAGTAAACTTAAGCATGGTGTGCTGTTTTAATACTAAGTGCATAATGAAAAGCTGGCGAACCGGCAGTACGTTACAGGATCTATATAGCTGATCTGTGGGAAAGAAGAAGGGATGGAAGTTTGCTATCTTTAAAACTGCTCTCTAAGATCTTTCAAGAGGAAGTAAATTAGTTTTGGGTGCGCCACCCCAAGAAGTGATACAGGATTGAATTATTGATTGACATAAGCCAAATAAACTTGTGTGATTAATTTTGAATCAGCAAAAGATCGTAATTTATTAAAAACATAATTATGTTAGTTTGCGCACTCTTTTAACTAAACTTTCGATATGTTTTCTAAAAGAGAGTGTTTCGTCTATTATTACCCCGAGATATTTTAAGTTGCTCGTTTTGAGGATAACAGGACAATTACACATGTTGACTGTACCTACGGTTTTTACATTGATGGGCTACTCCTTCCCCAAGCTTATGTTCTTCCCCAGGATACCATCCATCTTCTTGCCAAATGTCGAAATTCGTTCAGTGGTGTATGCGTGAAAAGGTAACGTATAGACAGACAGATAGAGTTACTTTCTTTATAATATTAGTATGGATAGTATGGATGTCCACTCTGAAGCGACGCGCCCCACTACTGTATAACCGTTGAGCTCCTCAAATTCTGAGTTGAGCTGTACGATTACTGACATCCTATGCGTGCACTGACTGGACAGGTCCAATCTGTGTGGTTCTTTCCTCAAAAGACCATTTCAGACACTATAGCCCAATCTAACAATTTACATGGTCTTCACATGATCTGACCAAGATTCGGCCTTTCTTCTCAGAGTAGTCAGATAGGAAACAACGAACACATAATGATAGTTAAAAAAAAAATGATTGACGTGTAGTGTTTGTACAAATCTACTAACAGAAATAAAATCATTTATCATTTACCGCATTACCGTGTGCGTAAAATGCGGTAGTGTAGATCCACTGTAAGCGCCTTAGGCCTTCTCGAAGACTATCATGCAGGTCCTTTGTTTCTTTTTTTCCCTGGGGATATCCTGATGGATACCCTCCATCTTGGGCGAACAGAGGGTTATGTCGGACTCCTACTGTTCCTACCACTACCATGTGCCGATACCACGACAGCACGTCCTCCTGTAAAGGCGCGCTTGGAAAATTGCGTGCCCCCTGCTGCTGCAAATTGCAAATTGCTTTGGGCCTGACTGTTCGGGCGATGCAGCCCCAATTTCGCCGCCCGCAGGCCCCTCCTCATGGAGGCCGGAGATCATTAAGCGCCCTTCGACACCCGGCTGCTCTTCTGGC
Organism: Lithophane semibrunnea; assembly: GCA_947363905.1. NCBI lineage: Eukaryota > Metazoa > Arthropoda > Insecta > Lepidoptera > Noctuidae > Lithophane > Lithophane semibrunnea. The sequence continues at coordinate 9,026,804 of OX376197.1, read as the reverse complement.
GTGGGTGGAGTGAGAGGTATGCTCTCTCTCCCTTTCCGCCGCACGGTGGGCTGAAATCAAGCTTTCATAGACTTCGGGATTCACGAAAATTAATGAGCAATTTTTTTTTAAATAATGACGGCTTTGCGATCTACTACTAAATACAAGACATTTTTCTTCTGCGATTTTTATATATACCTAATATTTTTAAAGTTATAACAATTTGAATTTATTTTTGTATGGAGAAATTTGATTTTATATGAATAACTTTTAATTCTCAAGAGTTCTCAAAAAACGGCTTTCGTTATTCATTCATTTCATTATCACTTGCTTCGATTTTCTTCGATTTTTGAGAAAATTGTTTTTCATTTCCTTTCCCACACCACCCTTGAGATAGAGAACTAAGCGCGTTTTTTTTTATCAGTGGTGTCCCCAGGAGGCCTAGTCCACTCATACGCACACTCTTACTCACACACGCACTCACAAAATTATCACTTAGACAATTTCATCAGATTCTGATTCAGATTCTGATTCAAATGTAACCGTGTAATTTTTTTACCTGCTATTTATTCATCATCCAATCACATAATGACACGTCAGCATTTTGCTGCGCTCATTGTTGTTTGTTGTTGTTTGTTTTTAAAAGTCTTTATTATTAACATAATATTATAAAGTGTATACAAAAAGATCCTATTCTAATTGTGTACAATCTTAAAACTAACAAGTTCTTAGGCTAACTTACCTTTACAAACATTTCACACTGAGTTTAAGATTCACTATTCTATAAACATTCTTTATTAGGTCCATATGAACACAGTAATATTCAAAAGCACAAAAGTCTAGCACTGACTCTAAACGCATATCACTACTGTTTACCTACTAAAGGTAATGCACTCAACTCATACAAAATACTTATTGAAGCGCAGTATAAAACATTACAATAGTATAATGATTGAAGTAACTTAGATTTAAACATCGATGAGAAATAATAATTCTAAACTGTGGGTAATTTGCGTAACTTTTTGCCGAGAATGCCTAATGCGACCGAGTGAGGGCAGCACGGTCGGTCCGGTGGTAGGTAGATATCGTTATTCACTCAGAAAATAGTGATGTGGTAAACGATATCGATTATATGTTGTTGAATACGATAAATTATTAGATCTACTTTTACCTATGGATGAAATTAATGGGTTATAATGTTTGGGATTTTTAAATAAATAGAATTTTCGGGCTGATTTTAAGATAAAATTTTTGATCATTGGAAATTTGATTTGTTCGTGAACTCGTTTTAAATTAGTACGAAAAGCAGTGTTAAATGATATTTTGATTGCCTTATTTTGAACAATTTGCAACTTATTATAGTTTTTATCAGTAAGGCTACTCCAGGGTGGCGCAGCATATTATGTCAGACATGGTCGGACGAGAGTGGTATAAATGCGTAACTTAGTGGCTGCGCTTAACTTAGACTTTCTGTTAAGAATAGGTTTTAACGCATTAATAGCCTTCAGACCCTTTTCGCGAAGTGCATCTGTGTTTTCACTCTAGTTAATTTTGCTATCTAGAACTACACCGAGATATTTGACAGAACGGCTCCAAGGTATGGAATGATTTTTAAAGTTAACGCACCTGGAAGGTAATGATCGTTTACGCGTGAAAAGAATAACTTCGTTTTTGCTGGAGTTTAATTTTAGTTTCCATCTTGTGAAATACGTGTCAAGTAGGTTCAGTGCAAGTTGAAGCCGCCCAATTATTAAGTCTATATTCTCTGAAGAAGTATATGAGGCAGTGTCATCAGCATATATTGCGAGATGAGTTCTAGGTTGCTTAGGTATGTCATTAAGATACAGGATGAAGAGAAATGGCCCTAAATTTGAACCTTGGGGTACACCAGATACAACAAATTTTGCCGTAGAACAGTGTTCACCTATGAAGACTTTGAAATGGCGGTTACATAGATAGTTTTGGACTATTTTGACAAGAGAGAGAGGAACGTCGTCAATAAGAAGCTTGTGAAGTAGTCCCTCGTGCCAGACAGTGTCAAAGGCTTTTTCTATAGATTTGCCTTCATTTAGGTTGTGTGCGATGTGCTCAGATACCCTGGCCAACTGCTGAGTGGTGGAATGTGCCTTGCGAAATCCAAATTGCTCTGGTAGCAGTAAATGTTCTGTGACTTTTAACAGACGGGTAAGGATAAGAGACTCAAATAATTTGCCCAGACACGGGAGCAGGCTTATAGGACGATAATTTGTAGGGATGCTGCCATCTTTGCCAGATTTTTGAGAGCGATTATTTTTGCCATTTTCCAGGATGCAGGGAAGTAGCCTAGTCTCAAACAACCATTAAATATTTTGGTGAGGTAGACCAGGGCCTTTTGAGATAGGTTTTTAAGTAGCCGATTGCTAAGACCGTCTAGACCAGGAGCTTTGCGAGTTTTTAATTTAAGTATTATTTTTAGAACATCTCTAGGTCTAACGAGAGGGGAGTGACTACTCATGTCTTTGAAATTTAGTGTCGCCATGGATTCCTTGACAGCAACCTCAGTTTCAAGATCGCTGGTCCATTGAAGAGTGAGACTCATATTACCAGCAATATGTATCGGCAAGAGCTTCACATTGCTCCGATACTGAGGACGTCATTTGATCGCCTCTGATTTTTAGGGGGGGACTAATACAGGGATTGTGGTTGATTGACCGAGCTAAACGCCATACATCATTACTTGGGTTATCCACTTTTGAAAGCTTATCATTCGAAATACTGTCATTCAAGGTCTGTATAGTGGCTTTAATTGAGTGTTGTGGTTGGTTAACTTTAAAGAACAATTGACGTCTTAGGCAAGGATTGTACTCGTTCAAAGCCTTTCTGCGAGTGTAATTTTTTAGTTAAATTTGGCTCTTAATGCGCCTTGGTAATTTTAATCGTCCCTTGTTTATATTGACAGTAGGGACACTCGCCCTCTGTGCATTTAACACACTATCAGTAAAGTAATTTACAGCAGCATCAATAGAGGCTATTGAGTCTAATATTGCACTAGTTAGTGTAATATTGTTGTCGAAGTGAGATCTGAAATATTTCCAGTCGGCTTTGGCAAAGTTAAATGCTGTTTCAGATTTAGTGCTGTACGTTCCACCTACAGTAAAGTATACTGGCAAGTGATTTGAAGAAAGTTTTGTGAGAACTTGAGGTTCACTTACATCGTGAGTATTGTTGACTAATATAACGTCTGGAGTAGAAGGTTCGTGAGAGCTTTGGTAGTGCACCAGGGTAGGTGAAGAAGGTGCTAGTATCTCATAATCAGTAGCTACCATGTGGTTGAAGAGGATTTTACCATGTGAATTAGAGGTAGTGCAATTCCAGTAAGGATGTTTGGCATTTAGGTCACCCATTATCAGGGATTTCTGATTTGCACCTAGCAATAAGTCTAGATCACTATCTAGCAGTGGGAGATTGTAAATAGAGTAGATAGCTAAATTTTTCTCTGGAGTGGTTACCTGAACACCTATACACTCTAAATTATACGTGTTTGGAGTGGGAAGAAGGGAGTGCGTTATATTACTCCGGACCAACAGTGCCACTCCCTGCCCGCGGCCGTCAGCCTTTTTGTCGTGCCTATAACAATTGTACCCAGGAGTTTCAAGATTGAGACGTGAAGAAATTCTAGTTTCGCACAAAGCTACAATATCTATGGATAGATCACTTAACAGATCAAGCAATTCCGCAAGTTTGGTGCGATTACCATCTGCTGCGCTCATTGGACGTCGCGCTAATGAGGGTCACCGCGCTATTGTTAAAAACAAATGACGTCATAAGGGAAGTGTGAGTGAGTATCGCGAAAAATAAATGACGTCATAAGGGTGGTGTAGAATGTTTACCAATAATTTGATTTTTTGCTATATTTCTGTAATACAATATTAAAACATGTCCGATTAAACCAAAAACCGATTAATATTTCATACAAAGTTTAGGGGTCTATAACTCGAAAAATACTAGGTATAATTTTTTTTACAAATAACAAAAAATATTTGTATTAGTACATAAAATTCAAAAATACTCATTTGAATCCTTAAGTACCCACTTGACGATTCCAGCCCACCGTGCGCCGCCTCCTTTGGATGTATCAACTCCTCGCAAAAAGGGCCCACATCCTGCGGATTCTGGCGACCTCAAAAGACTACAGTTGGAACAAATTAATTCATGTAATTTCTCCTTGGCTAGAAATCCAAGACTTAATCTTCTGTTAGCCTATAACATGTTAATAGGTACCGTAGTCTGTCTGTAGATTCATTTCAGAGTGTAAATGCGGACTATGAAATGGAGATGACTTAGAGAATGAAATACAACGTTTATTTTAATTACTTAGGTACTAACAGCAAGTCTGATGACTTAAGAGAGTAATCTTTTGGATTCAAAGAAGATTTAAGGATATATTCTCGTATCCTCCTCTGGTCGACAGTCTATAAATGTTAATGAGGACATCTTTTACCGCAAACGTAGTCCGTCCGTCCGACTTTCACGATGCACAATGTAAAACGGTCTTGTGACTGTGTTGGCGCAGCGTCTAGGAAATTAGACGAAAAGATAACCAATAGTAAGTACATTCAGTCCAAGTCCGTCCATTCTATAGTTTCTGCCTATACTCGTGGGAAGAAGATTTAGGTAAGTTTATGTATGTGGATATGTTTCTCGTTCATGGGATCTATAGTATTGTGCTTAAGCTTGCGGCTTGGCGAGTAAATGCACGTGCGTTTTAATTTCATTGGTAGGACGAACAACATTACTTGAGTGGTCGAACCTATAATCAATGTTAGTTGACTGGATAGGCTTTGATTCCATCTACTAGGTAGTTACTTCCCTATATGCCATGGGTATATTGTCGATTCTACATACAAAAGGTTTTAATTTGTAGGAAAGGCAAGCTTATCAAACCCATAACCTTATGTGTTAATGGGTTTCATAAGCATGATTTTTTTACAAAATAAAACCGGGCTTAAGCATGATTTCCAGGGTCGCTAGAAGGTATTTTTTTTTTGAAATTCTGCGGTGGTTGCTTCATACCTATAGCTTAAACGGTAGCCTATAAATAATGCACCCACTGTTGGGAGACATGGCTTCCCTATGTAATTTGTAACTTAAATTATTTTATGAGCTTAGTTACACTAAAAGGTTTATTTTTCGCTTTTCAGTTAACTTTTTTCGTCGGTTTACTTTTTTGTAAAAAAGTTTTTTATTTTTCGCTGTTGAGTTATATTATTTTCCTCAAGTAAGGAATTCCTTCAACTGCCTTCTGTCTCCATCGTCAGACCCTCGATGACAGTCATAGTTCTCATCAAAGTGAATGACAAAAGCCCAAACACGATGTAGCTGCTGTAAACTGCTAAGGAGCTCTCGCGACTGTCTTCCGTCTCCATCATCAGATCAAGACCTTGAGTTGATGATGAGTGGTTGTCTCATCAGAACTATGTATGTGTGCGAAATTTCAACAGAATCGGTCCACAGTTGAAAATACAGTAGGTGAAAAATCAATCAACCCCATTTTTTCTACCCTTAGGGGTGGATGGGTGGTTTTTAATTTTAAATGGGACCAACTTCTAGGTATACCCTAGCTCACCGTCCGATAAGGACCAGGCCCGGGTCGATGGCGCGTCGTATTCCACGCGCGCCTCAAAGAGATGTCAGCACACCTGACGGGGTCTGCCACCGATGCCTGTCAGGGTTGCGGAATAGTCCGAAAGGGATACCGGGACCCTGGCAACAGGCAACTGAAGGAACACGGGTGGGTTTTAGTCAGTAAGAGTCTGACACGCCCTTCCGCTCCGTCCAGAGCGGGAGAAGTCATTTGATGACTTCCCACCCAAAAAAAAAAAAAAATTTTATTGGGAAGGGTATCTTCCCAATAAATAAAAAATCGTTCAAATCGGACAACTCATTAAAAAGTTATGCGTGGTCATACATTAAAAAAAAATATATACAGGATGTAAGGGTAAACACTCTTGTCATTCAAACCATGGGTAGTTGACTTAAATATAAAAATAAATGACCGAACACAACAAAAATAAAACGTTATTTTCATTAAAAGATTTTAAAAAGTTTCTATCCGACTCCGTGCTCGCTAGCGAAATAGCAGACTGATTGAGGGAGGGGATGCGCTCGCGGCCGGTTAGATCACATCCCGCAACCCCCGCCCGTGTTGAGACGCAAGTTCGTTGCCCTAGCGCATAGGGCAACGAACTTGGTTAAATTTAAATTAAAAAAAAAAAAAAAAAAAAACATTTTCCATTGATGTTACGTTCTATAAATGAAACCAAACCACTGGTTGCAAGGATAACGGTGTTTACCCTAACACCCTGTATATACGGGTCGACTTGAGAACCTCCTCCGTTTTGAGGAGTGTGCGCTTTCATCCATAAACTGTGGTGTATGAAGCTTTATGCCTTTGTGATCATTTTCACAAAGTTTTACTAGATACAGGTTTGATGGAAATCCACTTGGCAAGTGATCCAGGAATTGATAAGTTAAAGCATGAAATTAAGTTAATATTTTATTTAATAACAACATCTACATTTTGGAGATTTTATCACAGAAAATGAACAATACAAGTTATCCCCTGTTCTTTACGTGTTCGTAGACCTCATGGCCCGCGCCGATGGCACCAATCGCTCCGATTCCACCTTTCTGTAAAACAAAATAAAAAATACATTATTGAAGATTTACAATTATAAGTACCCTGCCTTTCCTTTTCCGATCTAGGCGGAATAACAATATAATTAGAATATTTGCGTGAAATTAGTCGTATTTACGGTCGACTGCACGTCAGTGGTAAAAATATCAGTAAAAGCTTGCCTCGTATTCTGTTGGAACTTCATACTACGCTAGGCCAGATAAAGGTTAGAGTGTTTCCTGATGTGCGGTCGACTGTACAGTACCTACAGATTTTTCTTAAACTTATAGTGCTGTATGATCTTGAAATAGAAAAGGGAAAACCGCAGAGATTAATTAGAAAGTAGTTATGACTACTGAGCACTTACTCGTTTTTAGTTAAGTATATTCTCCGGAAATCTTACAAAAAAAAAACATTTACTCTAATTTCGTGCCCCACAAAAAGTCCACAAGAGAAGAAAAAAACAGTATACTCACAACAACCTTAGCTCCTTTCTTCAAAGCATCGCCGGTGCCTTTTGGGTGTGCGCTGGCGCCGCCCATCAGCATGGCGAACAATGCCAGGACCAGAACTACTAAGCCGAACAGTTTCATGTTGAGATGTGCGGGTCACTTCTGTCAAACGAATGATACCCTTTTGTCGCTTCACTTTACTTATATACCATAAAACGCTCTGTTGACTTACCTTCTAGGAGAATCAATCTGCGCAATGTAAAACCCACTAACTATCATAAAGCATTTACCTTAAGTTAAGCTCGCGATTATCATAATATCTACAAGTTATCTTTGTTTACGTATAAAACAACACAACATAATTTATTATTACAGTTCAGTACGTTAAAGGTTTAAACATTCTACTACTGTTCATTGGTACCTACTTAGAATGTTCAAATAGATATTTAATTACATATTTGTTTGTTGATTCCCGAAATATAAATTGTTCAAACATTATAACAAAGCACAGTTACCATTTTCAGATCCAGTTGGATCTGTATGTGTTCAGTTATTTGGTTTTCGTTTGAAACCTACCCACGAATTTCAAATACCAAAAGGGGCTTGGGAAAAACACAAGGTATGTACAAAAGAACGCTATTAGGTCAATAGCCAATATACAGTGTGTCCGGACATGGACTAGCGATATTCTAAATACTTAAATATAAACTATTTTGAAGTACAATTTTAATGATTAAATTTTTTTTCATGATTTCCTGTTTAGGGTTCCGACAATGGCCTTTTGTGCTTGCGCATACGCTATGTTGAAGCAACAATAACTCTTAAAGTATTAGACAAACAGTATGTTGTATTGTAGCTTATCTCAAAATCTATCGATCTAGTAAAAAAATAAAAAATGTTGTCGGGGTGTTTTTGTAGTAATTAACAATTATTGGTTGAACTGCATAATTTTTCGTTATTTTTTTCGACTTTTACATTGTTTTTCAAAAGTTATGGAATTGTAAACACATTTTTTTGTAATGCAGACGGTAGACATTTATTGCCTTTCTAATAAGCTATTTTCTTTTTTTATCTCAATAGGATTAAACTTTGAGAGATATAATTTTTTTTGTATATCGCTAGTCCATGTCCGGACACACTGTTTAAGGAACGGAAAGCCGGTCGAAGCTACAAAAATGTGGATAATATTCTAATAATCTTACTTAGTACAATTCAAACACCTTCTTCATTTACCTATTCTTGTACAGCAAACGTACCGACTAAAGAAACCATTTCACAGTAGTATTTCCTATTGTTCGTTTTGATTTTATTTCTTATTTACGCCACCAGTAGGTACTGGAAGTTGGTAACAAAAGAATTTTATATTCTTGAATTCTATGCACGTTGTAGTCTTGACGTAAGTCAATTTAGAGCGTTGAAAACGCGTTCTCGAAAGCTTTACAAATTCCTTGGAATGGAAGGCTTTGAATAAAATCAACGCCCATTTAAAATGTAGTAGATGTTATGTCACCTTTAAAAATTTAGATATCAAACACAAGATGAAATCAGGATAAGTTTCAAAGGAATCTTCTAAGTTCTACATAAATGAAATGCCTCCAACCGAAATTCGTTTAATGAGATTTGTATCAATTTCATCAAAACAATTTCAAAATTAATTTTAAATTTTGTCTCAATTCCGTTTTCAGAAGTTATCGGAAAGCAATTGATTAGGTATTAGAATACAAATCGGGTTATGCGGCATTATTATAGGAGATTGAAGCCTATTTAATTTGAAGTATCAAATGAAGCTATTAAGAACTTTGAAATAAATTCAAATTAAATAAAGCCGTATTCCCGAACTTTAGGAATGTAGAATTTAATTAAATGATCAAACATTTGTCATCTTGGCCCTGGGGTTAATTTATAAGCGTCTGCCCTACGGGTTCGGAACGTCGAAACTAGGCTAGCACCAAAGAGTTTTTATTGGAATGGTGAATGAAAAATGTCGCGTTACTAACTTATCTCGAACGAGGTCGAGAATTGAAGATAAGTTATTTATGATCCCTTTTCTGGTAAAGCGTTTGCTTCGTACACACGGGTACACATCAAGCTATAACATTTCCAGTTTAAGCTGATCTCGCATTGTATAGGATTTCCGTACATTGAGAGGTCAGCTTATACTGGAAAATTATAGCTTGATGTGTAGCCGTGTGTACTATCACGATCGATTAAACATTATCTACTATTATTTCCATAAACATTATATTACCTACTTAATTACCTATCCGTATCGCAGCAATGGAGCACCTGCGGCAGTTACATAATGTTAATTAGAATCGTCGTATCAATAAAAACAAGTACCTACGTTATTATTATAATAAAATTAAAATGAATAACCGCAGCAAAAAAACGCTCAAATGATTTGATCCCTTCGTTAATGACTATTTCCTCGTTTCTACGCGTACCTAGATATGTAACTGCGCAGTGACGAACAATGAAGGAAAATGAAATGAAATTGTTTATTCTGTAAATAGGATATTGGAATCACTTTTACACGTCATATTAAAAATAGGTTAGATGAGGTCGGCGTTTCCTATCTGACTACTCTGAGAAGAAAGGCCGAAACAAATTCAGAGGTCGCAGTCTCTTTTGAAAGTCCAGACATAATCCTGGTCGGGCCTTATGAGGACCATGTAGATTAGCGTCTGAAATGGTCTTTTGAGGAAAGCACCACAGCGATTTGAGTGGACCTGTCCAGTCAGTGCAAGCATTTGTCATAGTAATAGGATCATGTTCTAGGGTCAAAAATTAATATACGCCCAGTCTTCATGATATTTTATCATAGATAGATTAAGGAAAATTCTGATTGTTACCTCAATAAAGGTGGTAACAACCTCAACATCATTTCAAATACAATATAAAATTGTCATTGTTATTTCAGACAGGTATAGTTTTATTTGCTCTACATAACACACGACTGTTTTCCCCGAAGGGTTAGCAAGATGTGTAGGTACTTATAGTACACTCACATTTAGCCAGATAAGGGGCTTAATACAGCCACTTTGGCAGAATTCCATTAGGAAAATATTATGAATCATCGTAAAATGTCACAAACTGATCTGTGTGCGATTCATATTGAAATATGTACCTATGAAATTGCCGTTTTGTATGAAAAAATTTAAACGAATTTTTTTCATGTATTTTTTATTTGTATTAATCGAAGTAATCACCCATGCAATCAATGCATCTTTGCCAACGCAGTGGCAGTTTATTGATGCCCTTCTTAAAGAAATCAGCTGGACGGGAGGCAACAAATTCTTCAAAGGCATTTTGTACTGCCTCTCGGGTATTGAATTTTTTTCCCGCCAAAAAGTTATCCAAATTCTGGAAAAAGTAGTAGTCTGTAGGCGCAAGGTCTAGTGAGTAGGGCGGATGACGGAGAGCTTCCAACCCCAGTTCTTGCAACCTGGAGACCGTCTGCTGTGCAGTATGAGGTCGCGCGTTGTCGTGCAGGAGCAGTGGAGACGAGCGATTGACCAATGCTGGTTGGAGATGTGCCAGCTTCTCCATCATTGTGTTCAGTTCTTCACAGTACACATCTGCAGTAATGCTCATCCCGTTTGGTAAGAAGCTGTGATGAATCACACCGGCGCTAGACCACCAAACAGTGACCATCACTTTTCTAGGGGTAGGTTTTCGTTTAGAGCATTGTTTAGGTACTGAACCAGGATCCAACCAACTTGCTGAGCGCTTGCGGTTATCAAACAGAATCCATTTTTCATCGCAGGTAACAATGCGGTTCAAAATTCCTTCATTTGTGTGTCTGTTGAGCAGTGCAAGGCACGCCTCGACGCGTACTTCGCGCTGGCGATCATTGAGTTCGTGGGGCACCCATTTGTCAAGCTTTTTTACCTTGCCAATTTGACGCAAATGGACCAATATTGTTTTGACGCTAACGTCAAAAGCTGCTGCTACTTCAGCCGTAGATTGTGTATCATCAGCTTCCACAATCGCCTTTAATTCGTCATTGTCGACCAAAGTCTTCGGACGACCGCGAGGTTCATTTTTCAGGTCGAAATTTCCCGAACGGAAGCGAGCAAACCAATAACAGGTGGTGCGTTGGTTTGTAGTGTTAGCTCCGTAAACGTCGTTGATGTTGCGTGCCGCTTGTGCCGCGTTGCTGCCACGACGGTACTCATATTCCATAATTACTCGAATTTTTAACGTATCCATGATGTCGAAAAAGATTGAAATGCGATGAAAATGTAACACTAATCATTAAACAAATGACTTTTTTTGAAAAAAGAACTCCATGTTTTTAAAATAAAATTAATTTGAAATTAGAATTCTTAGCCAAACAAAAATTATTTTGATTTGAAATGGCCAGTACTGCAGAACGGCAATTTCATAGGTAAAGACCTATTATTAGAAATAATTCATCTGTTTGACAGTTTTCTATGGAGATTCGTAAAATGGTCCATACTTAAGAATTGCTTTTGTGTCAAATTAGAGGAATTGCTAATGACAGCTGGAAATTCAGGAAATGAATCGCTTTTAGAGGAATTGCTAATGTGGCCGTTTTAGGCCCACGTTCTAAACACAGTTAATTAGTAAACTGGTAGGTACTTACAAGTCAAGACAAAAGATTACAACGGTATGTGGAGTTACTATTTATTTATTACGACTAAAATGATTAAGTTTTCATATATTATATGCATTAAAAATAATAAATTAATAATACTGTGACGGTGGTATGGTAGATGAGGAATCGTTGGATGATTCTTCTAGTTGGTCCTGTTGGTAGATCTCATGGCCTGTTCCAATGGCGCCAGTCACCATGAAGGAAAAAAGAAATGTAACAGTGAAGAACCATTTTCTACTGTTGTTTCGATTCTTGATATATTTGGTGGCCAGTTCCTAGGACACCGATCGCGCTGAGCCCGTGTTTCTGAGAAGAAAAAAAAATCGTTTCGTTAATAAAATATTTGTAAAAAAAATATTAGAGATACATAATAAACGCCCACAATAAATAAATATCCGATTATTCTGATTTATCAAGCCCCAAAAACTTAGAAGTGAACATAGAAAAGAAAAGTTATAAAATCCAGTCTACAAAAAATGAACAGCTGGTAGGTACTGTATAACGCTGATGTATTAAGAAAAACGGTAAAGTATGAAAATAATACTCACAATAACTTTGCCACCCTTCTTGATAGCGCTGCCGAAGCCCTTAGGGCTGGCGCTAGCTCCGCCCGACATCAGCGCCAGCACTGCCATCAGCAGTACAAAGAGACCGAACAGCTTCATGATGAAAGGTAAATGTATAAAACAATTGGCTGTTCAAACTTCGAATGATGATTGAGCCAATTGAAAGTCCCTTTATATATTCCTAAAAGTAACATTACAGTACATGAGAGGGTTTTTCGTGTTAGTCAGTAACAGTATGTTTGGATGAAGTTTGTACGGAAAAGCACAATTGAGAATAAAGATAAAGTAAGCGGAACTGTTTCAGATGTATCATTGAAGCTTTTACGTCATGCGTAGTTACCCACTGTGTAGGTACTGATCATTAGTTGATCCTCGAGTGAAATAACGGATCGTGTTACTAATGAATCATTAAAAATATTCTGCAGACATTTTACTAAAATATTATATTATTGAAGCAAGGTAAACAATTATTATTGATAGTAATTTGTTTGTTCGGCAATAATAGGCACTCATTACTATCAAAGTTTATTACGTTTTTGCGTATTTTGCGTTTTTAATAAGGTGAAGATTCATTATTACTCGCTATGAGTCCATAAAACAAGCTGTATTTTTTCATCCTTTCCTTCCATGTTTCGGCGAAAATAAAGACGATCATGTTACGCTCAATATAAATGCAAATACATATTAGAGTGGTTGTTTGTTTATAATTTATATTTTTGGGGGCTCAATTAGGCTAAGGTGGATGAAAGGATTTAAGGGAAATTGGCACAATTTTCAACGCAAACCCATACTTTTTTATCCCGGTAATCTAAAAGGATTTAACAGGGGGAGGTCTTGGTCCTGAAACAATTAAAATATCTCCAATAAAAACAGGATCTGATGAATTACTGTTTACTGTCTTGTATTTGTTACTTTCTGTTATACACCCCTTTGCAAAAAAAACGGGCGTTTTTGATTTTTGTACATTATTGGTAATCATTTAGTTGTAAAGAGGTTTCAATAGCCAAACTATGTTACTGGCACTTAATAAAGGGTAAGAAAAAAAGTTAATTCCAAATTCGAAACATTGGCTTAAAAACAATAATAATCCCGTTTTCCGTTTGTGACTTTTACTAAAATTTTGCAGGTTTGCGGTTACAAGGTTATCCTGGCAACTAAAACTAACTTCTCGTTATTTTTAGTCGAATAATTTATGTTTGTCGCATAATCCAGCCTTATTGTGACTTAAAAGTGATATCTTTGTGTCGATTGTAATGGCAGAAAAAGCAATAAGAGCTAGAAAAATTGTAGCGCCGCTGGAAGAGGGGTGTAGCCAAAAAACTATATTCTTATTGATTATAACAAATTACTAGTCATTTATGCTAATGACATAGTAAAAATATTAATATTGTCCATACAAAAGCCAATGACTGTTAAGGTGCCCGTTTTTTTTGCAAAGGGGTGTATAATATTGTATAATAAATAAATCACTAAGCTGACGAAACAAACAGTAACGACCGCAAAAGAAGATCAAGATTAATGTCTCGATGTCACCATTCAGTAAAGACGTTGTTCTGAAGATCAAGATTAATGTCTCGATGTCACCATTCAGTAAAGACGTTGTTCTGAAGATCAAGATTAATGTCTCGATGTCACCATTCAGTAAAGACGTTGTTCTGAAGATCAAGATTAATGTCTCGATGTCACCATTCAGTAAAGACGTTGTTCTGAAGATCAAGATTAATGTCTCGATGTCACCATTCAGTAAAGACGTTGTTCTGAAGATCAAGATTAATGTCTCGATGTCACCATTCAGTAAAGACGTTGTTCTGAAGATATATACCGCACTGTTGGGAATTCCAAGTTTGCATGGTTGTATGGAGTTAAAAGATAATGATTACTCTCTCTTGTATTAGTATCTTTACTTGTTATGCTATATTGGCTTTGTAATGATAGGATTGAAAATGAACACCTCTCATCTCGTGTTTTTATACGACCAAGACTACAATGTTGGATACGACTGCATTAGCATTACATATAGCTAGCCTTCATTCATGCATTCCGCACGCAGACTTAATTTAAGTTTTCTGATTCAGGCAATTTGGGTCGGCAATAATAGAGTTCTTTGCAAAAAAAAAATCTGCTTGTTGAGAGAGAAAACACATTTTGCATAGGTATAGCCGATATAACGGGGTCCGTATAATGCTTACTACTCAAGACTGACGTTCTAATAAAACAATTTTCGACGCAAAACAGGTTGGCAAATAACAAAACAAACTCGGGAATTGAAATAATCCCTCTAAGACCATTAGTTACTGCCATCTTGTCATGTTGAGTGACTGTCGTTACGACTCCCATGGGTTCAGGGGGCCAAGTCTACTAATTTACAAACGTGTCAGTGGTCTCGCAATGATGAGTTTTTGACAGATTTTGTATGGCATATCTGTCAAAAACTGATCATTGTGAGACCACTGACACGTTTGTAAATTAGTAGACTTGGCCCCCTGGTCAGGTGTTCTCATACTATCGAAACCGTAAACTTTTCCACCTTGATATCAATTTCGTCGTCATAACTGTCAAATTTTCTATTTGAGATCACTAGATACGGTAACATTTTTGAATATAGAAACTAAGAAACAAATGAGGCAGAGATTAGTACCCATGGCAGGTATATTGTTTACGCAGATAATATTATACTCTACGCACGTAAAAGGCTCCTACAAACTGTTTATGTATTGTTAATTGAGCCTTACTACGCACATTTGTTCGTTGCGATTACTAGGAATTCAAATAGAATAGTGACGAAACATAAAAAACCCTGTAGGCACATGAATGCGTTCGGGAATTGACTTTTCCCATATTAATATTTATTTCCGTATAAAAGGACAACAGGAGACAGAGGGGTCATCATTTGAAGCTAGTCTTCGACGACAAACTAGTCATTAACAGTTAATTGTTTTAAACATTTACCTTTCATCATGAAACTTTTCGGTCTCGTCGTGTTGCTGATGGCAGTGCTGGCGCTGATGTCGGGCGGAGCTAGCGCCAGCCCTAAGGGCATTGGCGGCGCTATCAAGAAGGGTGGCAAAGTTATTGTGGGTACCTCTATTCTCTTAAACTCCTTTTTCTTTGTTTTTTTTTAAAGTTGTGTCATAAAAAACTATGCATGGACTAAGTGGGTGTTATATTTTTTATCCTAAGTGGACTTCTAACAATTAGGCGGTGTGATAAATCAGACTAATAATATATTTGACACTTACGCGGACAGTAAACGCCCATAGACGTAATATCAATTGTGTCTCATTCAGTGTCCGCGAAAGTTGATATTTTTAACAATGCCCAATAAGTACTTGTATAAATTGTTTTCATTTTTGGTTAGTACCTATCCACCTCTTGAAAAAATTAAACGGGAGCCTATCCTTGATGAGATGCAAGTTGAAATTCATCATCATCTGCCTAGTCTTTTCCCAACTATGTTGGGGTCGGCTTCCAGTCTAACCGGATGCAGCTGAATACCAGTATTTTACATGGAGCGAAGTTGAAATTATTTGAACAAATAAATAACTTCGTTTTTTTTTTCAGAAACACGGTCTCAGCGCCATCGGTGTCATAGGAACTGGCCACGAAATATATCAACAATCAAAACAGCAGTAGAAAATGTTTTTTATAAAAAAAAACTTACGTCACCAATCTAGAAAAATCCTGTTGCTTCAGCGTTATTTTGAAACCAATTTAATCTCCTCATAAAATTACATTAGCCTGAGGGATGAAATCTCATAATGACATGAGAAGTTCCTAAAGAATATAATGTTAATGTTTTAATTTATTTATAAGCACTTAATTTATTGTTTATTTCATAAGCGAATAAATTATTTTATTATGTAAGATTTGTTTATTTCTTAAATGTTGTGTAACTTACCTAAGTATTATTTATTTATGCACATCCAACAAAATGCTTTCATATAATTAACATAAAATAACTCTAGAAAAATGTTATTTCATGTTAATTATATTACTCTGAAACTACTCCTCTTTTCTCTCTATACGATTTTGCGATGAAAATTCGCACGATTTATATTTACAGAGCGCCCTAGCTCTTACTACTTAATTCTTCATAAACGAAATACTCTCACAAAAATACATACGAGTATACTGACACGAATTTCCAGAAAAAAATAAAAAAGAGCAGTAGTTTATGCAGCGTGAGTCTATGTTTATCACGCTTTCTTCCTATGGGGGTAGGCAGGAACTACAGAACGGCACTAGAAACTACAGAACTCCACCTGCTACGATCCTAACATACTCCTTTTGTTTCGTTTACGTTCATACACTCAGTACCTATCTAAGTTCCGGCGTTTCAAAATTTTCCAAAGATGTAAACAACACTGGCTGCTCAATCGACGACACGATTTTTTTGTAGTGCTTAAATATTGAGTAACTAAGTATCAAATAAAAAAAAAAAGAAATCTAATACTATTGAAATCTCAGATTGAAATATGATTATAGGCTATAGCAGTATACTATTCTTAAAGAGGGACTCCCATATTACCTATAGACCTACGACATCTTTAATAAGTACTTAGAACGTGAGCTCGCTCCAAATCTTGAAAATCCTAGCCGAACAACAAGATTGTTGTCAGTATATTGTTTCAATAAATGAGTATTAAATACTCCTTGAACAAATAGTCGATATTTATTATCAATCACTGAAATTTCAATGACAAGATAAATATAAATAATATAGACGAGACAAAAAAGGATGTCGGCCCTTTGACATTATATAACAAAGGGTCACATATTTGCAGTCCCGGCGGCGGCGGCGCTTATGTTTATGCCACGTGCTTAGCATTTAATGATACCGCTACGTTTTCCTTAATCGTAACAGGTAATAATAAATTTATACTTAATAATATATATCCTTTATTTTCCTTAATTACTTTTAAGTTATACTTAGTTATATTCAAATGTGAGTGATCAAAATGCAACAACAAACCGTAGTATTTGTGGTAGTATCCTCATCAAGTGTAGGTACGCGGTGACTATACGATCAATTATAGAGTAGGTAGTATTACTCGTAGGTATGTAAAATCACGATGAGGTGTATCTGCGATGAAACGCTTAGGGAATGCAATCTCGACTCTTAGATTTCCGGCATACGAGATCCTCCTTTTCGAGATATAGAGATTTGCGTGATCGAGAATTTAACTTTTTGAAAAAATGTATGTCATTTGTAATTTAAAAAAAAACATTAATCGAATCATGAAACAAAAACATCAACGTTTATCTAACTTACAATCATCTGCACTGCGCCTCGGTCAAGAACGAGATTTCTTCCCGCGAGATGAAATCTCGAAAAAAGGCCCGCGATCTTGATTCGAGATTGCATTCCCTGGAAACTTTAGTGCTGTTCGAAGTGAATTTTTACAGCTTTTTAAGTGCTGCACTACATGCATTGCAAGTTATTGCAACGTCTGTAAAACCTTCACGTAGTCAAGCACTCTCAGCTAGATTTCTGATTGCTTGTATCTATGTACCAATCTACCATCATTAAGAGGCAAACGCTCGCATGCGATTATCAATCAAGGAAAACGACAAAGAATGCTGAAGCTCATCATAAATGAAAGATATTATACACATCACAAGTAATAATAAAATATATAGCATTTTATAGGTAAGTTACTTATTATGCTTCAACGCTATTATGAATACCATAGTTAACAAAGCATCGAAGGAACTACACACATACTTGCCGGAGCCATGATAATGCAATATGTGACAAGTTAGAGGAAGCTTTGTGTACAAATAATAATGTAACAACAAAAAGGAAAATAGGGAATATGCATGTGATTCAAATATGGGTCAAATATTTTTTTTGATATGACTATATAACTATGTTACTTCAGAATTATGCCTCCATCAATATTTTTGAATAAAATTTCTTTTTGAGCGAGAAATTAATTTTTAAAAAGTCCCAAATAACTGTGGGTAATTCAAATACTTGAAAAGGCTAAGAGCGGATGTGACGTAACAATCCGGGATAACAATCAAAATGTCAATGTCAAGTCAATCAACAAGTGTCAAGTCAATGTCAAACGCTCATAGAAAAAGGAGTGTTTGACGTTGACGTTGACAGTTGCTTGTCTGTTTTCACAGACGGTGACGTCACCACACCAAGCGCGCCAAATGGAGGGCGTTTAAATAGCCCGGATCGGTTGGATATTTTTAAACATTTTTTTAACAACTTTAAATTGCTTTTCTGCCGTCGATTTTTTTTTTACTATTATTTGACGATGTAAACTATCGAATAAAAAGATTTAAAAAATACATGCATATTCCCTATTGGTTTAAAAATAAACCTTCCTTTACTTTTTTAAATAAACGATTATGTAAGAGTCTTTTCTCTCTTTCTTTCACCTGGGGCTTATTTAATACACGGCATAATCCGAAAATTTTGACACTTTTTTACAGTTATGTCGAATTGTCGCGACATTTGCCGTTTAAAGATGACAATTATGTTCAAATGTGGAGGAGCTCGTGGCTACGTAATAACAATAACAGCCGCACGGGTCGATCCATCAGGTTAAGCTACGCTTGCCGGGTTTGGTCTGTGGATGGGTGACCATCTTTACATACCGAGACTCCTTCGTGGCTCGGAAAGCACGTTAAGCCGTTGGTCCTGGCTGTCATTTGCGGATCTTTGACAGTCGTTACGGGTCGTCAGAAACCCGAAAGTCTGAAAACCAGTCTTACCAAGGGGTATCGTATTACCCAGTTACTGGGTTGTGGAGGTCAGATAGGCAGTCGCTCTATGTCAAATACTGGTATTCAGCTGCATCCGGTTAGACTGGAAGCCGACCCCAACATAGTTGGGAAAAGGCTAGGCAGATGAGATGAATTATGTCAAATGTGACAAGGAAATACAAAAATTGAAAAAATTGTACTTATAAGAGTTTTACAGGCGCATGGACCTCTGACTTGACTTCATATGCCGTCGAGAAATATCTCTTAGGCATACCCTGAATTCAATGGAATTCAGTCAAGTCTGCACGAGGCTTAAAGGCTCCCCTTTAAGCCTCGTGCAAACAGGCGCGACGCGACACCGGTAATTGTTACACCGTGAAGTTTTCTAAGAAATTGTTTTGTTAGAGTCGCGTCGCACTGTCTTGTTGCACCAGTCTGCACGAGGTTTAACAATCGAGTGCGATTTGTAATGCTGAAACTGTACCAACCTACATAATAGGTAATAATTTTTCCAATATTTTCTCTCTAAAGGAAACTCCGCTAATAGGGATAGATATTCGATATCACATTGTTTCTGAAAGGAAACTCCGGGAATAGCGATTGCCCCGAGGTAGAAATTACTCACGTACTTAACGAGTGCTTCTTTATGTTGAAGGTATTTTTGATTATTTTAATGTTTCCCTTCGGAACTTATAACAGAAGACCTTTGGAAAAAATACCTATAATTACTTTATTATTTCGGCGCAATTCATAAAGGCTTCCGCAGACAGGCGCGACGTGTCTCGGGTAGTACAATTTCCGTGATGTTTTCATAGAAATTGTTCCACCAGAGTCTCGTCGCGCCGTCGCGTCGCACTTGTCTGCTAGCCTTTATACATCGAGTTTTTATTAGATTGTCTTACTACAGTCTAGAACACTGGCAACATTTTATTAACTTGTTTTTGGGGCTCACACCAAATAAAAAACCAAGAAAGAGCGCTGTCAATCACTGTTGACAGCGCTCTGTCTTGGTTTTCTTCTTGGTATTGCACACATGTGTGCACTTAGTGAGGTGTAGTTTGATTGTAAATGTGTGCGTGTGAGCGTGTATGCACAGAGCGGAGGTGTTGTTTTGGCATGCACTGTAAGTATTGTTCGCAGGGCCATGTCTTAGTTTTTTATTGGTCTGAGTTTTGGGGCATAAATGCATGTTTGTAATTTTAAGGTGGAAAAAAAAAATACGACCGAAAAGTACCTTAGCTCAAGGATTATCGGAAGAGAAACAGTAGCCAGGATTAACTAACAGCGGTCATCAATCAAAATTACAGCAAAATTCAATTAAAATCCTGTCAATGCGAGGTCGTTTTTAAATATGCACGTTGCCAGCCTTATTATGACAATGTTTTTATAATTCACTAGCTTTTTTCCGCGGCTTCACCCGCGAGGAAGTCGCAAATAAACACACATGTACGTACTGCCGATATAAAAGTATTCTATGTCCTGACCCAGGTCATGGTCTATCCATGTGTCAAATCCGTTCCCGTCGACCCGTGAAAAGGTAACAGACAGACGGGCAGAGTTACTCTCGCATTTATAAAATTAGTATGTAAGTATGATCGCGAAATTACGGATACGTTTTAAAATTGAAGCTAAAAACTTGGGACGTCTGAAATAAAACTCTTCGAAAATATTTCGCAGAGTGCTGTTTTCATGAATTTCTAGTTTGTGACTCCTGACTCATGCAGTTACAAAGCCATGTGGGATCTGGGTGAGACATACATCGCAAACGACTCTCGAAAGCTGAGATAATGTATGCGAATAGTAAATGTAATAGTACTGGAAAGTAGGTTAATGTCACACATATTTGGTGTGGTAAGGGAAATAACAGCACCTGGCTGGTTTTGTGGGCAATTATTATCGAATTTTACCTGCTGTAGGTATACTTACGGAAACAAAAAATCGAGCCACCCTGCATTTTTTAAGGTTTTAGATGTTCGAGAATTCGAATTTGGAACCTATGGTCACACCAAAACGGCTTCAAAACTGCATAAAAACTTTTTGACTCATGAATAATTTGATATTTTTAGACTTTTATACTTACATGTAATTATACTTACATGTAATTATGCATTGGGCTCGATTTAGGAGTCCGGGAGTGGATATCAGTTATTGTTTTATTAGAAATAATGTTTACAAAGTATCGATTGCTTTTTTAATAAAAATGAAGCTCTACCGGATATTTAGCTGGTAAAATTGAAATCCTGAAAATTTATATCTAATGTTCGTTTGGGATCGGATTCCCAGAACGGTGTATAGAAAAAATATATGATTCAATCTTGCCTCTAGCGGATTGCCAATATTTTGCGATTTTATGTGTTCATAGCACGTCCGACGATGATTAAAACTGTACTCTGAAGGTACGGCTCGAAACGTTTAAGGGTTATTCCCTGATCCTTTTTAAATCATTTCAATTGTGACGCATTAGAAAATCCCTACCTACTTAACACTTTCGCGGACAGTAAACGCCTATAGACGTAATAACAATAAAACTTCAAATGTGTCTCCACATGGGTAGTCATAGGTGTAGGTATATTACACCCATATTTCGACAGATAAGTCTGTGTAGGTAATATCGAAACTGTTGTATGCAACTTAATTTTAGTTTTACTTTTATCCAAATGTATCATTCTGTTCTATGAGTATTAGACTTATGTTCAGAATTTTATTTTTATGCGAGCGAGTGATGCATCACGTGCGAGCGAGCGGTGGTGTGCGAGTCAGGGAGTGATGTGTTGTGTGGGGGTATTGTAGTACCTACCCAGTTACTGGGTCGTCGTCGGGGTTATCGTATTACCTACCCTGTTGCTGGGTAAGCCGACCCCAACATAGTTGGGAAAAGGTTAGGCAGATTGATTGGATCACACGCTCCAGGTCACAAACGCACACACTCAACGTCACATACTCAGTTGGTCATAGCTGTCTAATTTAACTCAGTTATTCACTATAGCGATTCGTCTAATACGGTGTTTGCCACAAACGCACTTCGTCATGTACGCGATTTGTCATAATCGCCGTTTGCCATAAACGTATCATGATCAACTTAAATTATACTTGTGGTGTATGACAGACAGACAGACTTCACGCGTTGTAGTTGAAATAGTAAATATGTTTTTAATATTCTCCATGTACATAAAATAAACATTATGTAAATTATAACTGTTTGATACCCGCGGGCCATCTAATAAGTTTTGGGGAAACTATTGTCTGTATGACAGATTCCTATGACACTTAGGTGGGTCTGGGTATTACACTTTCATAGGTATCTATTATCTTAGATATATGAGTCGTAGATATAATGAATTTGTAAAAAAATAGACTTATGCGTATTATGGGTTTACCTCCCTTAGGAGGATATTACACTATCATTTATATCATTTACCTATCTAAGAACCTCACAAAAATAATAATAAAAAATATTATGATCTTGACTAAAATCCGGAGTCACACGTGTTATGTTATAAGTTATAACATAAATTGAACAGATTACGTGTGACTCCGGATTTTTTATTTCGCTGTCTGTGGTGTCTTGTTTATACCTTTTTAGTTG
The DNA here is from genome assembly GCA_947363905.1 of Lithophane semibrunnea. Classification (NCBI taxonomy): domain Eukaryota; kingdom Metazoa; phylum Arthropoda; class Insecta; order Lepidoptera; family Noctuidae; genus Lithophane; species Lithophane semibrunnea. The sequence continues at coordinate 9,004,225 of OX376197.1, read as the reverse complement.
ATTGAATTTTTTGTCGTAGTTGGGTTTTTGTATATTTTTTTGGGGAGATCTGATGAAACTGATTAAAGAATTAAATCTATGTAGTATTTACGCATACATAATCTTATGTATGTAGAGTAGGTCCTACTACAGATAACATGTTACAAACCTAGTACAACAATGAGATAGGTACTATTGTCTACATTTCTTTTTCATTTCTCCTTTGGCAGGTCTGCTGGAAGAATAAGCTGTAGGTACCTTTGTACTAAGTATAAGTCGTACCTATCTGTAGCTATTTTACTGTGTGTAAATAAATAAATGAATATTGTCCTGAATTGCACTGAAAATATGCACTTGCATGATTGGCGCCGCCAGTGCCAATATTGATGTTTGAACAAGCATATTCATATCAAAATGATAGGTAAGTATAGGGAGATATTATAATAAGTTGATAAAGAGAAGTGAAAACATTAAAACACATTATACACAATGCACAGTATACACAAATTAGACTTTTCACGTGGGCAATTTAATTTCATTTACTGATAAACTACAGCATGTCAGCGCGGGCATATCAGTGACGCGAACCCATAAGTTTTTCTCCACCAAAAATCGCTCAACGCGCCTAAAACTATGAAGTTTTCATTTCATTATGGTTGTTTTGGTGATGATACGAAAATCTTTGATATCGCCGCATCTGAGAGAACTGCAAACTGACCTTAAAATCCTATCTCCATGTTTAGCTAATCACACATTATTTGGTAACACGTTGCACTATGAAAATCGTCCTTGCTGCTGCGACAGAATGGTGCTGTCAATGTCAAATTTTAACCACTGATATACTGTTGACTGTACCTAAAACTTTTTAATAGGGTATCCGTGGGTTTACTTTTTGGGTTTTTCATGATCACCATGAGCCTAAGGTATACCTATACTACAACCTAAGTAGTCCACTATTGGAAAAAATCTCTTCGCAATTTCCTGTGAGACTATTAGACTTCAATTCCAAAATAAAAGGAGTACACTGATTGCAATCAATTGAAGCTTTGTTTGCTTTTCAACATCAACAATACCGTACTGTACGTGGAGTATACATATTTAGAGAGCAATTTTCGAACGATACCAATTGTTGAAAATGTAAACATAGGTGTACCATATTTGTAATAGGTTGGTTTGAACAATGATCTCAACACACAAACCGCCTTACTAATAAACGTTGTATAGCGCCTGTATAGTTACACAACGTTTTGTCTTCTTCTTTCAAAAGTAATTTGACTTTTGAAAGAAGAAGACAAAGCGTTGTGTAACTATACAGGCGCAACGTTTATTAGTAGGTAAGGCGGTATGTGTTCAATGTTTTTCATTTCCAGACGCATTTTTTAACTGTCATTCAGTGATATACGCAGCACAGTAAACTAAACAAAGGCGTGTGTGTGTTTGTTAAAGGGACCTGGGGGCTGACTATGAAGTATTAATGCCATCATTATTCCACTGCGAAAAACGAATGGTGCTAGCGGCCTTGTATATCTCCGTCTCTCACTAACACTGGAAAATGGTGGCATTAATATGTTGTAGTATAGGTACAGATGGGCGTAAGGACTCGGCGGCTGCCAACGCTGCCTTTATTTCGTGGCCACGAGCTACACGCTCAAGGGACACGCGTCTTGCGTCAGGGACAGTGGAGAAAAGTATCCCATGTCCCAATCCAGGCATGGTCTACCCATGTGCCAAATTTCATCCAAATCCGTTCAGTCATTTTAGCATCAAAAACGTAAAAAACTAACAAAATCACGTTCTATTAGTAGTTAGGATTAGGATTTGGGTGAAATATTAAATTCTGTAAGTGATGATGATGTTGAAACCCGCGGCATCAAAATCCTAATTGTGCTACGGGTGCCGTTGTCGGTTCGCGCCTGTCTGCGGGAGAGCCTTTAATCGACATTTGTCGCTGACTGTACCTAGTCAACCTAATAATTTTCAGGTTGCCGGTGCCGATTTTGTTCATAACTCTATTTAACAGTTTATTCATGAAAACAACAATTAACTCGAATTTATAACTAATAAAACTAAGGATAACTTTACTAAACGGGACCCAGTTACCCAATTAACAAATTTAATTTATAATAAAATAACTCAAAGGTTGGGAAGGGACAATATATTTAATTATCCTAACGCTAAACTAATTAAAAAGTTATTGCGTCATTTTATTATCTACTTTCACAACACTGATTAAACTGTCTTCGTGAAATTGTGATGGTGGGTGGGGATTACGACCATTTTAGGGTGGCGAAAGATACCTGAATTATATTAATTTGGAAGAAACGAAATGACTTTCAAAGTCAAAGTCCAATAATTTATTTCAAATAGGCACATAAATGCCTTTATGTGCCTATTTGAAATAAATTATTTATAATAAAAATAGGCACATAAAGGCATTTTTGAACGTCAAATACAAAGAAATAGAACTGAATCTAGTTGGCCCTTCCAAAAGGTAGTTTTCGCATGGAGAAGTATGAGCAAGAAACTCCAACGTTACTCTTTAAAAAAATGTTTTACAATATTTGGTATACATCAATTATATACTTAATAACATGTGAAGACGATGCACCGAGAATACAATTACTGTACCATAATAGGTAAAAAAAATTAAAAATGAAGCAATGACAAATATCTAATTATGATTTAGGTTGTTCAGGGCGATCTGTAAAAACTAATGAAAACTTTAGTAAATTGTTCGCGAATGCTGCTATTAAGGCTCCCGCAGGCAACCGCGACGCGACTCCGGTAGAACAATGTCCATGAAGTTTACTAATGCTACGGCTACACTTCGCGTTATCGCGAACTTTTCTTCGTGCGCTCTCTCTCGCACACCCCTCGATTACTCGCTGAGCAACAGAGAGCGCATGAAGAACAGTTCGCGATAACGCGAAGTGTAGCCGTAGCAATAGAGATTGTTCCGGAGGCCACAGTGAAACTGAAGGTACAGTTGAAGATTGAGTAAAAGTGCTATATGCCTACGGGTTTAAGTTAATAATTTAGTAGGTAAACCTTCCCGGGGTATCGCTTCAATCAATCTGTTTAGCCTTTTGTCCACCTATGTTGGGGTCGGCTTCCAGCCTAACCTGATGCAGCTGAATACTAGTATTTTATATGGAGCGACTGTCTATCTGACCTCCACAACCCAGTTACTGGGTAATACGATATCCCTTGGTAAGCCTGTTTGTTAGACTTTCGGGCTTCTGACGACCCGTAACGACTGTCAAAGATCCACGAATGACAGCCGGGACCAACGGCTTAACGTTCTTTCCGAGGCCCGAAGTCTGGGTATGTAAAGTCACTCTGACACGGACCAACCTCGGGAAGCGTAGCTTAACACGATGGATCGGCGCATACGATATCGTGCGGCTATTATACTTATTACTTATCCACGAGCTCCTAATAATATAACAGTTAAATATTGCGATAAAGTCTGTCGCATTTTACGACACATAAAGAGTATGATAATAACTGCTAACCTAACTGGTCTCTAGCAGAGAAGAATATGAAAGTCACGTTGCGTCAAAGATATTAAAAACAAAAAAAATATTTTGTAGCCTTTATTGTTGCATATTTTGGCGATTTTAGTGCTTATTTCGAGCATTTATGCATATAATCCTATATGTATATGTATTTAGAAATGACTAACGGTTATTGATGATAATTTTCATCGAAGTTTCGCCCACAGTAATATGACCCAGGTTTCACTGTTTTAGAAGTTCAAATTGCGAAAGTTTCTGAATTTTGCGTACAAAAGTCGAGTGAAATACATAATTTGAAATGTAAGCTTTGAGAATGAAAGTGTGTGGGACCTACTCCCACACACTCTAGTTAGCAAATCTCAAATAAGGTAAAAAAGTAACTTTATAGTTATTACATACCACAGTCCCGAATTTAATTTTAGGATTAGCTTTCACACTAAGCTTCAGAGCCAGAGCCATGAATACGAAGAAACACATTTTGAAGAGATGCATTTTTTTTTTTTTGTTTTAAATTTTTATTTAGGTAGGTACGCGAGTGGTGCGACACACGAATTATTGTGCCTTGTTAGTGCTTGTCAATCAATGCAATCTTTTATATTGATCGGTACTAAATTAAGAAAGACCCTGTTGACCCTCAAACCGTTCAAATATTATATTAGGTCTTTACCTATGAAATTGCCGTTTTGTATGAAAAAATTGAAACGATTTTTTTTCATGTATTTTTTATTTGTATTAATCGAAGTTATCACCCATGCAATCAATGCATCTTTGCCAACGCAGTGGCAGTTTATTGATGCCCTTCTTAAAGAAATCAGCTGGACGGGAGGCAACAAATTCTTCAAAGGCATTTTGTACTGCCTCTCGGGTATTGAATTTTTTTCCCGCCAAGAAGTTATCCAAATTCTGGAAAAAGTAGTAGTCTGTAGGCGCAAGGTCTGGTGATTTGGGCGGATGACGGAGAGCTTCCAACCCCAGTTCTTGCAACTTGGAGACCGTCTGCTGTGCAGTATGAGGTCGCGCGTTGTCGTGCAGGAGCAGCGGAGACGAGCGATTGACCAATGCTGGTTGGAGATATGCCAGCTTCTCCATCATTGTGTTCAGTTCTTCACAGTACACATCTGCAGTAATGCTCACCCCATTTGGTAAGAAGCTGTGATGAATCACACCGGCGCTAGACCACCAAACAGTGACCATCACTTTTCTAGGGGTAAGTTTTCGTTTAGAGCATTGTTTAGGTACTGAACCAGGATCTAACCAACTTGCTGAGCGCTTGCGGTTATCAAACAGAATCTATTTTTCATCGCAGGTAACAATGCGGTTCAAAATTCCTTCATTTGTGTGTCTGTTGAGCAGTGCAAGGCACGCCTCGACGCGTACTTCGCGCTGGCGATCATTGAGTTCGTGGGGCACCCATTTGTCAAGCTTTTTTACCTTGCCAATTTGACGCAAATGGACCAATATTGTTTTGACGCTAACGTCGAAAGCTGCTGCTAATTCAGCCGTAGATTGTGTATCATCAGCTTCCACAATCGCCTTTAATTCGTAATTGTAGACCAAAGTCTTCGGACGACCGCGAGGTTCATTTTTCAGGTCGAAATTTCCAGAACGGAAGCGAGCAAACCAATAACAGGTGGTGCGTTGGTTTGTAGTGTTAGCTCCGTAAACGTCGTTGATGTTGCGTGCCGCTTGTGCCGCGTTGCAGCCACGATGGTACTCATATTCCATAATTACTCGAATTTTTAACGTATCCATGATGACGAAAAAGATTGAAATGCGATGAAAATGTAACACTAATCATTAAACAAATGACTTCTTTTGAAAAAAGAATTCCATGTTTTTAAAATAAAATTAATTTGAAATTAGAATTCTTAGCCAAACAAAAATTTTTGATTTGAAATGGCCAGTACTGCAGAACGGCAATTTCATAGGTAAAGACCTATTATTATTAAAGTTCTGATTAATTACCTACTAATTTCATACAATGTGTGCAATCTTAGCGATTGTTGATAATTTCTGTATAGGCATATAGATTTTCTTGTTGTTTGCAAAACTGATATGCAATACCGATAAAGAAAATATTGAAAAAACATAGGAACGAGGTAAGTGTAAAGGGTGTCTGCCAAATTGAACTTTACACCATAGACCACGATCCTGGGAAGATCCCTCAAATCTCCTACAGTTCCTACTCTGCATCTGCTATGCATTTCATTAAAAGGGCCTTTCAGTGTGGTATAAATTAATCTAGTTCACCAATAAGCATTAATTAATGAATAGTGGAACCAGTTGGAGATCTGCCCATTCATTATCACCATCCACAGCATGACTTCACCCACTGCTAAGCATAGATATCTCTTTTCTTGTGCCAATCCCCACGTTCCTGTACTAGCCTCATCCAGGTTGTACCCATCTGCCTACCCTTTCTTAATTACTAACTACCCTTTCTTAACTACGAAATTTCTTAGTTAAAATGTAACTTTAATATTGACGTATTATACACATAAACCCTCCGGAATAAATTCTCTAAACGATGGTAAACTTAATCAAAATCTGTTGCGTGGTTTAGAAGAACATCGCGGACATATAGACAAACACGAAAAGCGACTTGAATAGATGCGTAAAAAAATGGGAACAATTTTGGCACTTCAATGACAAAAGTACAATTATTGATCAATTATATTTTAGCATATTATACATACATAATTACAGTGATAACGATAAGGAAAAGTATCAAGTAGAGCAAGCTTGAAGTTGATAAGCAGTCAGGAAGGTGATCACGTGGTTAGCCGTGCTTCTTATCTTTGACTGCTTTATAAGCGTCGTGGACAGTGCCCGCTGCATTGACTGCGCTGAGACCAGTCTTCTGTAAAAGGAAAAGATATCATCAGTTGCTATGGAATAGATTACTTTGTTACCTAGTTGGTTGGTAGAGGTATTCAGTGTATGAGCAGACAATCCTACGCTAGACCGGTCTGAGGAGGTCTGATACACGAAACTTACTTACCTACATAAATAAAAAACACAAAAAAACCTTTGGGATATACCTGTTGCTTGGAATTGAGAGTAGTGACTCAAGCGTCGAGAAATGAGACAAATTATCTGTTTGTGCCAGACTTTGGTGGGGGCTACGTCGCTTTGCGCATTAATCCCGTGATAGAACCAAAGCAATGATAAAAAGGTTCATAAAAAATACTTACAGCAACGGATCCAGCCTTCACTTTAGGGTTAGCTTCAGCAGTGCTGATCAGCATCACCAACGCCGCCAGAATCACCATGAATAAAGCCATGAATTTCATATTGACAGATTTTCTTACTTCAAAACTTTGATAATACAGATAACTTGGAGTGATCGAGGAAGATGCACAAGTGATATTTTTTATTAGATACTCATCTATTTATTTGACTTCGATGTACGAAGTGCTCATTATGAGCTGATTAGTGATGACGTAACGAAATATCCGCAGGATTTCAGTTCATAGTTAGTTTGTGGGTATCGTAAGGAAAATGCCTGGCAGGTCACGTACACAATTAAAATAAATCTGAACACCTAGATTTTGCGCAGAGAGAATCCCGATTGCTATCTATGTACTAATAATACGTAGAAATTTTCAGAATGTTACTGCAGTTTTTCATAAAAGCTTCATTACCAGACTAATAATCAGGTATATCTAAGTTATGGATTGTGTTTTCCAATATGGATTTTTTTTATGTGTAACATCTTTCCTCTCGCTTTCGTGCAATTAGTCAGTGGCAGCGATTTCGTGAAAAGGGACGGAAGTGTGTAACAGGAAGCAGGGGAAGCGCGCGCTATTGAGAGTAGAGTTTGGTACTATCAGCCAAGATGTCAGATGTTACACATCATATTATGCGACACATGTAAGACCCACTCGTTAAAAAAAAATATGTTCAATATAATATGTCACAAAAATCACGGACAAACGATTTTTCAAATCTTCTTGCATAGCCTACGTTCGTCGTCCAATGTTCCAGATTTTTGTATCTGCAGGGTAAAGATTTAAAATGTTTTATTTAAATAAGATCTCCATTTTAGCCACCCAGCTGTTGCACATTCCGCTTCAGTTCGCCCCAATTGTAGGTATTTTATGCAGTAGATATTGTTAGTCAGACAAGAGCTATGAAAACGATTACTCGCTTAGCGACTCTCGGTTGGAGGGCAATACACTCGCTGAGAGCTGCATACGCATACCAGCGAGTACTTAGTCGCTCGTCGCAGTCACTCAATCTCTGCTCGTTGCTCGCCAACTACTTTTTAGTTGATAGCTCTACTAGCTTTGTGATAGCTGCCTTGCCTGCCCATGGTAATGTAGGAGCATTCATAATGGTAGCCTGCGAAATTCCATGTCTTTTTTCATTCAATTGCACAGCGGATCCACCATAAGTATATGGAATGGTATGGTGTAAAATGAAGAAATGGTATTAGTAAAGTTGTATATTCCCTAAAGCATTACTTGGTATGTTATAAATACATAATACGAATTTTAACATGGTGTTGCAATATCCTTAATTAAAAGCTTAAAAGCTTTAACTGACTTTCAAAATGTAACTGACTTTCAGAAGATCGGAAGGTGGTTGTTTTGATTCGAAATGTTTCCTTTTATTGTTTTCGCTTTGAGTTATTGGTTTTGCAGTTATCATCAGAATAAGGTCTTCTGTGATAAGCGGAACCCTTTTCATGCAAATCTGCCTCTATCATACTCGGGATTTTCCGCCTATATTTTTTAAAGATTATTTTTCTACTTATCTTGAGTAATAATTGGTAATTGATAGTTGGGCATTGAAGTTAATGCAGAATGAGGAAATTCGCGGCCATCATGTGAGATATCGATAGTAATATTGACTCATGGTGTGATGTATAAAAAGGCAATACATGATCATGGTTCTTTTATTTTAGAAATACTTTTCGTCACAATAATAATAAATAAAGTTTATTGTTCTTCTCTCACATAAAATTTTACAAACAATATAAAAAACAAATAAACAAAACATTAGCAATAATTGTTGTGATCTATGCGCGAGACTGGTTTCTGTACTAGGAGACCTGTATGACAGATTACCAGCCTCTCCAGACTCCGGACAATAGGTGACAGCTGTATACAACATCAGTGAGAAGTAATAATTAAGAGGGATTAAGCTATGTGCAGTGAGATTGTTGAAGTTTATGGGGGTACAAAGTGGCGTCGTGAGATTGTTGCTGTTATGGGGGTACAAAGTGGGTGAGAGGAACTAAATTGCATGAGTGAGTAATTGAGTATGTGTGCGTGAGTATGTGTGCGCGAGTGTGAGTGCGAGTGTGTGGGAGCGTGTATGTGTCTGTGTTAGTGTGTGTGGGAGAGAGTGAGTGTGTGTGTGAGTGCGTGTGTGCGGGGTGAAGGAGGTGACAGCATACGCAGTTGGTTAGGATGGTACAATAAGCAGATTTTCAGTGTCATCGTAGTTGAGGGACTTAAGCCAGGCAGTAATAACCCTCTTACAATTAGCTCTTGTAAGAGGGTAAACTGTTAGCTTCTTATTTATCTTATTATATAGATGTCCACCAAGAAATTCAAAGAATTTGCGTGAGAAAGCGGTGCTACGATTAGTAAGTGTTGGGCAAACCCTGTGTTTGACTCTCTTGTTTGCATTAAGTAAAGGTTCATACCCTATTGTGAATGTTGTTTTAGAGCTGAGCACAGAATATAAAGTTGTCTTACTGTCAGCACATCAGAGAGCAACTACAGATCCTTGGTAGGAAAGAAGAAAGGTAACGACAGGCTTACTTTTGGTACCGCTCTTTGAGCTCTTTCAAGTTTTAATAAGTTAGTTTTACAAGTGCCACCCCATACAGTAATACAATATGTTAGAATGGATTGGCACAGTGCCATGTAAACCATTTTAATGTCATTTTTATCTGCAATACGGCTTAAATTTTTTTAAATGAAAAATTACTTTTCGAGTTCTGGAAGATAGTAGGTCCAGGTGGTGTTTGAAGCCGAGAGTACTATCAATCATGACTCCCAGATACTTTATACTAAAAGCTATTTCTAATCGACTGCAGGAATAGGAGTGGGCAGATGAACAGTAATGGGCCTTGATGTAATAATTTTCGTGAACTGCGGATGAGATGTTTTTAATAGAGAATGGTACAAATTTAGTTTTGCTGACAGTGAGAGTAAGGCTGTTGTCATTGAGCCAAGAAGTTACAGTATTGAACCCAGATTGAGCGAGGCTGTAAACCTCATCCCAATTGTCGCCATGGAAGATCAACGCAGTGTCATCCGCAAATGTGACAATTTTGCCATTTTGTAGTAGCAGATCACACAGGTCATTGATGAAGGTGAGGAAAAGTGTGGGCCCAACTACACTACCCTGAGGAACACCGTAGCAAATAGGTAAATCATCACTAGTGAATTCTCCAATTCTAACTCTCTGTTGCCTGTCAGCAAGGTAATCCCCAAATAGTTTGAGCTGTGTATCACGAATCCCCATACTTTGTAGGTGGAACAGAGACTGTGTCAAAAGCCTTAGCTAAATCCAGGAATATCGCTATCACTTTCTTTTTGTAGTCTAGTTTATCAACAACGTGATCGATCAATTCGTGAACCGCATCATTGGTCGAGATTCCACAATAAATCCCTGAGTGTTTATGTTGAAAGAATAAATTAGAAGTAGCAGGTATTGAATTTTATTTAATGGAATCACATTAGGACAGTACAGTTTTTAAAGTAAGAAAAAATATATTATTATGCATTTGACAAGAATACAGTAAAGAGTACAGTACCATAGCTTTTTGTATAAAGGTACACACCTAACAGTATGAATATACAACATGCTCCCTCAAAAAGTTAATCGGATTGCACTCATAACACAAAGGCATAAAAAACCAGTAAAGAAAACCATTATGAAAAACTAGGTTATACCAATCATTTGCAAACAGCTGCGATGCTTTGTTGGACCCAAAGGTTTCGTCAAAACATCTGCAGGTAACCTGTCAGTGGGCATATGCCTAAGTTCAACGGTTTTATCGTTCACTTTTTCTCGGACAAAATGGAACTTAACATCTATATGCTTTGTCCTATTGTGGTGAACCGGATTCATGGCTATTTTTTGTGCAGTCTGACTATCCGTATACAAAACTATATTAAGCGACCTACCTGTTATATCGGATATCAGTCTTTTTAAGAAGCACGCATCCTTTACTGCTGTAGCCAACGCCATATATTCAGCTTCAGCGGATGATAAAGCCACTGTGGGCTGTTTTTTAGCTTCCCACGAAATAGGGCCGCCTGCAAGTTCATAATAGAACCCCGTGTAATCGTTGTGTGTCTATCAGTTGGACAATTTGCCCAGTCTGCATCTGAAAAACCCGTCAAAGTTGTAGTATTAGCTTTTTCTTTCCTGTATGTAATACCACTATCTTTTGTCGCTTTCAGATAACGTAGACATCGTTTAGCAATATTCCAATGTGACTGATCAAATTTAGAGTTAAACTGACTCAAGTAACTCACGGTATAGGCTATATCTGGTCTAGTATTTACAGCCAAAAACATTAGACAGCCAATTAACTCTCTGTAAGGGTACTCACACTCACCTATAACAGGTTCAAGATTTTTCTTTACCAGTGGGGTAGAAACACCCTTACAATCTTGCATGTTAAATCTTTTCAGCATCTTTTCAATATATGTACTCTGAGATAACTTCATTCCATAATCATCTTGGTAAATATTTATTCCCGTAAAGAAACTAATTTGTCCAAGATCTTTTGATGAAAAGTATTTTACAAATTGACATTTGAAATTGTCAAGCGTACTTTCATTTTTATACAAGATTACTAAGTCGTTGACATTTGAAATTGTCAAGCGTACTTTCATTTTTATACAAGATTACTAAGTCGTCGACGTATACGGCCAGAACCAAGGAGTCTGAGTTCGCAATGTTTTTAAAAATACACGGCTCACATGTTTGCGTAAAACCAAGAAATGACAAAGTCTGTTTTAACTTTGTATTCCAGGCTCTTGGTGCCTGCTTCAACCCATAGAGTGACCGTTTCAAAAGACACACTTTCGACTCTTCCCCTTCCCTAACGAAACCTTCTGGCTGTGTCATGTACATTTCTTAATCCAAACTGCCATTCAGAAAGGCTGTGTCCACATCCATATGCCGGACCTTATAACCTTCCTGCACTGCAAGCGCTAACAGAGTTCGCAACGACGAGTTGCGTACAACAGGAGAAAAAGTTTCGTGGTAGTCTACACCTTCTTTTTGTCGAAAACCTTTTGCTACTAGGCGCGCTTTATACCTAACGACGCTACCTTTCGCATCTCGCTTCAGTTTGAAGACCCACTTGCTAGGAATACAAGTTTTATGATTTGGCTTATCTACCAAAATCCATGTGCCCTTTCTGACTAAGGCATTATACTCATCTTTCATTGCTAAAATCCAGTTATCTTTCTCATCACTGTTAATCGCAGCTAGATAATTATTCGGATCATCGCACCCATCGTCTAGCAGGGTATTAAATGAGAAGTAATCCGGTGGTTTGCGCACTCTTGAAGGATATCGACTAGATTCATTTGAGGAATCTGTAGATTCACTTGACTGCTGATCATCAACATTATTGACCTCTACATTGTCTGCTTCATTGATTTCAACATCAGCATCCTCAGCATCCATGAAAGAAGTATCTAAGTTAGGAGCATCTACCTCACATCTCTCAGATGAAGAAGAGGGTAGCACTTCTTGTCTTAAAACAGCTGGCGATGGTGACTGTGAGAGCAAATTGACAATATCAGAGTTCACAGTAACTATAGGCTCAATATTTTCCTTCAGTCCAGTAAAGTTCTTTTCAAAAAATGTGACATCTCTTGACTTTAGTAAACGTCTAGGACTTGCCGCATTCCGGAAATAATAAGTACGAGGATCATTTGAATATCCTACAAAAATCTGTTCCTCAGCTTTCATGTCCAATTTACATCTCTGATTTGATGGAACATGAACAAGTGCTCTGCATCCAAAAACCTTCAGATGAGACAGATCGGGTTTATTATTAAACCATATTTCAAATGGTGTCTTACCACTAAGCGCGCGGTGTGGTGACCGATTTTTCAAGTAGACGCTTGTCTCCACTGCGTCCTGCCAAAAAGCTTTTGAGAGAGAACCATGTGACAATAGAGACCGAGCCTTCTCTACTATGCTACGATTACACCGTTCACTTACCCCATTTTGCTGAGGGCTATAAGGTGCTGTCGTTTGCCAATCGATACCCAAAGACTGAACATAATCCATCAATTCCTTATTGATGAACTCAGTTCCATTATCTGACCGCAAAGTCTTTATTTTTCCACCAAACTGTCTCTCGACATGGGAATGAAAGGAACAAAACTTACTTTTGACTTCAGTTTTAGAAGACATAAAATACACAAAAATAAAACGTGTATAATCATCTATAAAAATAATAAAGTATCTATTACCTGTAAACGAATTCGTCGAAAAAGGTCCACAAACATCGGTATGAATCAATTGAAGTGGCGATGTAGTCTTCCTGTATTTTAAGCTTTTGAAGGGCTTTCTAGCCTGCTTACCCTCTATGCAGGGTATGCATGGTTCCTTGTCAACCTCCGTGTACTCCACGCCGATAGCCTGACCTTTTCTAAGTAGATCCATGCCAATTCGGCACAAGTGTCCTAACCTTTTATGCCAAAGCTGGAAGTTGGAACAATCAGAGTGCACAAGTTTAGCTGAAACATTATTGAACGTTTTAGTTAAACAATCCACAGTATACAGCCCATCACATACAGAACCATAAGCTAAAACATTTTTACTATTTACTACATCACACTTTGAGTTATAAATAGTGCAGCCTTCTTTATTAAAAACTACAGAGAAACCCTTCTCTACTACTTTATTCACTGAAAGTAAATTACAGTTCAAATCAGGAACATGAACTACATTCTTTATTCTGTTCGCCAAAGTATCTGTTTCAATGGATACATCACCAATACCCACAGCCGCTAATTTCTGTCCATTCGCCACAGTAATCGTTCCACCTTGTACTGGCCGATAACTGCTGAACCACTCGCGATGTGGAGTCATGTGAATGGTTGCACCAGAATCAATAATCCATTTCCCATCAGATGCAGCCGGCGCAGAGAGAGCCATTTCCTTCACAACAGCCTCTTCCACCTTTTCATTATGACGGCAATCTGTACCCTTAAAAACCTTTTCCGATGCGCTCATCATAGCTTTCTTAGCCTTCTTATTAGGACATTCGGGACTTTTGTGTCCTGGTTGCCTACACTTAAAGCAAATTATACGCTTCTTCTTTTTGCTTGTAGAACCTGTTGAATGTAGCGCAGCCACCTCATTTTGCTGAGGGTCCTTGGAGAGCTCGTTGAATAGCTTTGCCTTTACCAACTCACTGGTTACATCAACATTTATATTCTCCAAAGCCATGATCATCGGTTCGTACCGTGATGTCAAACCTCCGAGAATAATTGCAGCCAAAGATCCATCGTCGATTTTCTTGCCGATGTCTTCAAGATCTTGAGCAGTACTCGTAACGGCGTTAATATATGATTCTATATCTTGGAAGTCGGTCAAGGAATATTTGTACAGTCTACGCTCTAAAGAGAGCCTCCGACCCATACCTTTATCCTCGTATGCTTTTTGTAAAGCACTCCAAGCCTCCTTAGCGTTTTTCGCATTTTTGACGTGCAAAATTGCACCTCCGTCTACCGTAAGGCATATTTTTGACAACGCCTTCTGGTCAATACGAGAGCGCACATCCTCCGCTGTTTTATCAGAATCATCGTACCCAATGATGGACGTCCAGAGCTCCTCATGAATGAGAAGCATTCTCATTTTAAATTTCCAGGTTGGGTAGCCGTCTCGGTTTGATAGCATCGTGATTCCTTGAAAATTCATTTTATTCCCTAACATCTAACGTTCTAATTATGCAGCCTTCGTGCTGATAACGTGTTGAAAGAATAAATTACAAGTAGCAGGTATTGAATTTTATTTAATGGAATCACATTAGGACAGTACAGTTTTTAAAGTAAGAAAAAATATATTATTATGCATTTGACAAGAATAGAGTAAAGAGTACAGTACCATAGCTTTTTGTATAAAGGTACACACCTAACAGTATGAATATACAACAGTTTATTATAATATCGCTAACGTTGCTAAAAAGCTCAACGAGTTTGTAACAAAAATAAATGAAAAAGAAAGTAGGTAGGTACCTAACTTTTCGATTAGGATGTACCTACCTAATAATAATATTCAGGCTCAGACCAAGACAGACCGCAAGTAACAGTGACGTGAGGCCGGTTTCGTAAACATGTGTGCACTTATTGAGGTGTAGTTTGACTGTAAATAGTTGTAAATGTGTGCGTGTATGGACAGACCGGAGGTGTAGTTTTGGCATGCTTCACTGTATTGTACGCAGCGCTCTGTCTTGGTTTTTTATTTGGTCTGAGATTTCAGGCTACCATTTGAGAATATTTGTTCCAAAATTAAACTTTATCTATAATCTCTTATATATATTTTTCAAGAAGTCACAATAATGACCCAGGACCTAGACATTGAAAAAACTACTAGATGGATCGTGATCCTCAGCACTATACTAATTATTATAAGTAGTTAGACGTACCGCTCGTTACCACAGACCATTGCACGATAGTGGTGTACTGTGTGAATGAATGGACAAACTTTGCGACGTTGGGCGGTAACAATCCAAAATGGCCGACGAGATACCGCTAAACCACAGACATGACACGTGATGTTCCATACTTTCTCTAGTTCGGCCTTCGATGATACGCCAAATCTATCCTACTTCCTATCCTACTAATATTATAAACGCGAAAGTTTGTAAGTATGGATGGATGGATGGATGGATGGATGGATGGATGGATGGATGGATGGATGGATAGATGGATAGATGGATGGATGGATGGATGGATCGATGGATGGATGGATGGATGGATGGATGGATGGATGGATGGATGGATGGATGGATGGATGGATGGATGGACTGATGGATAGATGGATGGATGGATGGATGGATTTTTGTTACTCTTTCACGTAAAAACTACTGAATGGATTTGGATGAAATTTGGCAAATAAATAGTTTATAACCTGGATTAACACATAGGATATAATAATTTTTATCCCGATATTCGCACGGGATCGAGACTTTCTTTCTTTCTTTCTTTCTTTCTTTCATTTTGATGAGGTTTTCACCATCGTTTTGAGAATTTATTCCCGAAGGTTTATGTGTATAGTACGTTAGTATTAAAGTTACATATAACTAAGAAATCTCGATGTTTTGTCAAGTGGTAATAACTGTGCGAAGCAGGAGCGCGTCGCTAGTATTCAATTAATTGCGGAATTTTGGTTTAGGACCGAATCTGTTAATTTAGGTAAGTAAGGCTTATCGAACTACCGAATTACCTACTCCAAGTTTCTTTATAATATTGCAGAGTATGTCGTCAAAAGACTTTAGAATCGGACGGAAGTTTGTCCTTAATAACTTAATTAACTTTATCGGTGAAAGTAATTAGCTCGCTCAAAAACATCATGTGTCAGTCCTCTGCTTCGTCGTAAGGGTAGGTATCATTAATCATTGTCATTCCTACTCCCATTTATTTTTGGCGTTTTGCGTAGTCGCTGTAATAAAATAGACCTTCCGTATTTGTTTTACCCGACTACGGCGAAGAAAAAAGGAGGGTTATGTTTTTGACAGGTATGTATGTATTTATGTTCATCTGTTCCCTCCTATCTTCCAAACCACTTATCACAAATTGACAAATGAGGTATCGTTAGAAGCGTCGTGATTGTCCGCTGGTTATAGGCTATGTGAAGTACATTAAATGGCGCCCTCTAGAGGACATAAAGTGAGGAACTTAAAAAAAATATGGTTTAATCGTACCATGTTGGGTATCAAATGAAAGGGCTTAATGAGTACATTTATATATTATAACGCACATATATTTATATATTATGAGCACAAAAATATATATATTATAACCCAAAAAGAATTAAAAAAAAAATCAAGTAATAAAAACTAAAACCCAACTACTTACGTAATCTGTTCGATTTATGCCCTAACACGTGTGACTCCGGATTATTAATTTGTCTGTCTGTGGTGTCTTGTTTATACCTTTTAAGTCGTAGTTGGGTTTTAGTTTTTATTACTTGATTTTTTTAAAGTCAACTGTCATCTGGTGATATGGTTTGTTCTTTATTACTATATGAAGGTATTACTGCATGCCCACAATAAAGATATTTTGAATTTGAATTTGAATGATCTTTTCTATACATCTTTTTAAAATTTTGTTACGGACTTCAAAAAAGGATGAGTTTATATTATGTTCGTCTGTACGTGAATTTTGTTATTATATTTTCATCGCTTTTTTCGTCAATAATTGCGGACCGATTTTGAAGGTAGAGGAAGCTTTCGCGGTTCCATATTGCAAATACTGGTATAGGGTAAGTAGCATAACTAAAAAATGAAAAATAAATAACTTTTTTTCTCATTGACATACCTAGTTAAAACTCACAAGTCATCGACTACCTAAACATAGGTACCTACTTACCTGTATTTTTACTTCGTGGACATACACGATATCATTTATGTGATCTTGATTCTAGAGGTATGAGGTGGGTTCCTACATAGAAAACAACTTGATTAAAATATAAAAAATAAACCATTTATTTACCAAAAATACATAAAACAGCAATAAATAACATAAATACCTAGGTATTCCTAACATTGTTGGCTCTAGGATGGATTGATATTATATCTATCCCTATTGTCTTCTCTACTTGCCTTTGTTGTGCACCTCTTGGGCAACCGCTGCTGCACCCATCACACCGCGATTTTTTCATGTAAAAAAGAAAACAATTTGCTAAATGTAAGTGTGTGTACCTACATTTAGCAAATTGGGTACACATCAAGCTATACATTTCCAGTTTAAGCTGATCTCGCATTGTATAGGATTTCCGTACAAAGCGAGGTCAGCTTATACTGGAAATGTATAGCTTGATGAGTAGCCGTGTGGACAACAGTTACAATAACTCGCTATTATTTGTGTTGTATTGCCGTCAAGGACCGTTGCTGTGTTCCAGTTTGGAGGGTATGGGTGCCGCTGTACTGGCACATGAGACATATTTTGCTCTGGGACGATAGCGCACTGTAATGCTTTAGGTATTGCAGACGTCCATAGGTGGCTGTGATGTGTATGCAGGATTGCAGGTATACCTTAGGACACGACTGCCTAACCGAACAATTGAGTTATAAACGGTATACATCATTGGAAGTAGGTATGTACCTAAGTACTTTCAAGAATTTCCCCAGCCTTGATCAAAGCGTCCACGTTGAATAAAGGGGGTTGTGGCGCGGCGACACCAGCGCCGACGAACAGCGCGAGTGCCGCCATCAGCATCACAAACAGCGCCGTCAGCTTCATTGTCTGTTCTAGTTATCACTACTCCACACAAAATACGAGGAACTCAGCTTCGAGTTGAAGTTGATTGTGACAATATACCGATCATCATCTGCCTAGCCTTTTCCCAACTATGTTGGGGTCGGCTTCCAGTCTAACCGGATGCAGCTGAATACCAGTATTTTACATGGAGCGACTGCCTATCTAACCTCCTCAACCCAGTAACTGGGTAATACGATACCCCTTGGTAAGACTGGTTGTCAGACTTTCGGGCTTCTGACGACCCGTAACGACTGATCAAAGATCCACAAATGACAGCCGGGACCAACGGCTTAACGTGCTTTCCGAGGCACGAAGGAGTGTCGATATGTAAAGATGGTCATCCATCCACGGACCAACCCCGGCAAGCGTAGCTTAACCTGATGGATCGACCCGTGCGGCTGTTATTACTTAGCCACGAGCTCGTCCTGACAATATACCGATCGTGCTTTTTATATACCAGTTGATTGACATTACTGTGACGAGCTTGACTCAATGGAATTAACACTATGAAGAATGTTATTAATTGCAAATACTTACTTAGATCAGTTTCCTCGCTTGTCTCAAAGGCCTACACGGAAATGTTATCAAATGGAATGTGTAAAACCTTACAATATAAAAAATGATTGTGGGAAAACCGGTAGTTCATAATTATGACAGTTGTCCATCATTTATGTGTCGTGAAAATATTTGGCTGAAAAAGATCCTAAATATATAAATAAATAAATAATACAGTAAGGGTTGGCTTCTCGACTTGCCTTCTATAGTTGGGAATATAGGTAACGAAAATGCCTATGCCTAACCTATGCCTATGTCCACCACATCCACTGGTTAGGTTAGGTTAGCCTCATTATTATGTTTACTTGAATAAAATAATCGTACGTTCCTATTGGTTCAATACTTTCACATTGTGTTTGTTTTATAATGAATCAGTTTCTCGTCGTCATTAATCTTATTAGCTTAACCCCTTCGTCCGCAAGACAAGTTCTATCAAGGAATAAGAAATTGACACAGCGACAATTAAGCTAATTTTCAGAGCATTGTACAACGGAGCTTGTGGATATGTCGCAGTTAGATGGTTGAGGCCGTGTCCTTAGGGATATAGTTATATTCCCAGGGATATAGCTATATATACCGTAATATAGTTAGGTAAATGAATGCCGTTCATAACTGTCTTACTAGGAATATAACTATGATACGAGCACGGTCTAGTAATGTGTATAACTTGTACTGGGGCACTCCGACCACATAAGTTAGGTTAGAACTGTGACCAACTACGCGCGAGCCGAAATTGGCCTTAGTTACAAAATTAGGGCACTCCGAAAGTTTGAATAGCTATAATCGAATTATCAAATAGGATAAAGTCTAATCGTATGTGAAGTAATTTTTGTATATTAGTTAGGCACCCGACAGCGATGAGAAGTGACACAAATCTACTTCGCCATGATCTTTATTTGATTTGAGACTGCTTTTCAAATACATCCCTTAAATATCTTATGCGGCGTTTGGTACAGTAATAATTAATCATTCCAGTGTAATTAATTATTGGGTTTTTGGTCATCCGAATAAAGTATAATACAGGAAACAAGGTTTAAAGTTTACTATGGGAAAATGGAAATGTCATAAGTCTAATACGAATGTAAAGGTTTCCTACATTCCTAATAATAATAAAGATAATTGTGCGTACATGTCACTCTCTAAATCCCGTTGCGTCAGAAACAGGAAAAATTGAGATTTGTTTCTTGTATTTATAAGCTACTGTCTGCTGTGTATATTGTCACAGTCAACTTCAAATCGAAGCAGAGTTCCTCGTAGTTTGTGTGAAGCAGTAGTAACTAGAACAGACAATGAAGCTGACGACGCTGTTTGTGATGCTGATGGCGGCGCTCGCGCTGTTCGCCGGCGCTGGTGACGCCGCGCCACAACCTAAGGTCGACTGGAAAGTACTGAAGAATACTGGGAAAACACTTGTAAGTACTTCGATTGGTCAGAAGTTTAGTTAACCGTAAACAGGTTGGTAACCGGTTTTCAGATCAACTAAAATAAGACAATTTTCTCGACTTGCATCAAGTCGCAGTTAACCAAAGTATGTATGACTGAACACTTATGGTATAGCACGAATGCTTGTACCTAATTAGTATGCCTAGTAAAAACTGAGTAATTGTATCTATTGGCTTTTATAACATCGCCCTTGTGTATACCCCTTTAGTGAGTGTGGGAATTGTGTGTAGTTTATAGTTTGTAAACTTACCGAATTGTTTTTGTTTACAGAAAAAAATCGTGGGTGGAGTGAGTGCAGCGGCCACCGCCCACGAGTTGTACAAATCAGTCAAGGACAGGAAACAATAATGATAGATAAAAATATCTACAACTATACCGAAGAAGAAAGGCCACCTTGAGAAGCTGTGTTCACATTCACACCGTGCTTCACACGATGACTTGATTAACTTCAAGTAGTTAGGTACCTCTTGTTCCATGTTATGTTTAAATGTTATGAATAAATTGTTATTTATTGGATTCTCTGACTTCTGATTTTTAAAATGCCACTAAAATGAATCTTTTATGAATTCGTATGTCAAATAATTTGATTCACTGCTGTTATGTCTGCCATGAGATTTGACTGAGACATTATTGACTTATCCGAAATCGAGTGTATGTTAGTAAAACCCATTTTCCTATTTTACCATCCTCCTAAATCGTCATTTGTTTATGACTTCCGTATCGTACCCGTGCATGATGAAGAGATTTACCGATAAATACTGTACCAGTTCCTGCCAGTAGGATTAACAGGCAGCATTCTTTACAATTATCTTTAAAGATTGTTATATGTTAAGTACTTTTGAACCTGTTATAATTGCAATCTAAATGGTGTCTTGTAAGCTTATTATAAACCGTGGTCGGTGTTATGTTGGTACAGTCAACTTCTACCTAAGGCCGAATCCCTCGTAGTCTGTGTGAAGCATTAATAACTAGAAAAGACAATGAAGCTGACGGCGCTGGTGCCACAACCACAACCTGGCCACAACCTGCTAACTGGAATGAACTTATGAATACTGCACAAGCAGTCGTAAGTTCAGCTACAACTTTCTGACTCTGACCGACTCCTTGACAATTCAAAAGTGCTAGTAAATTGTTAATTGTAATAAATGCTTTGGGTTTGAGTTCAGATCATAGATTAATTAATTTATTTTAATGTCAGCTCTGTTTGGCGCATAACTACCTGCCGTAGGTATTTGTTATTTCGAAGTCTCTACAAAATAATTTCCTTTCTCTTGGCCTTGGTAGCTCATAACTTGCAAGTTATTAAAGCATTTTCCACTTTGACAAACACGCCTGTGAAAGGAAAATAAAAATTTCGGAAAATTTTTATTTTACTGCTAAAGGAGCAATTTCCGAAATTCTATTTTATTATTATTTAGTTACCGAAGATAGTATTGAATATTGCTAAGTATTATTTAGCAACATTCAATACTTTCCGGAGTAAACTCGTTAGTGTTGATAGCGACGCAGCCACAGCTCACGAAAAACAAGTCAAGGCAAATAAATGCTAATTTATTTCTTGGCTGATTTTTAATGGTCAGATAAATTTTATCTGAAGAAAAATATGAGAGTTTGACATATTTTTCTAATAAAAGCTGTCAAACTACAATATGTATTCGTCTGGTAAAAGTAAAATATAGTAGTAGTATAAAAATTCAGCCCATAATAATATGTGTATGACTCGACTTTATCCAATCCAATCTATACATATAAGTCATTGCTGTCTAAGTTAATTAATTTTTATTACTTACTTATGGTTTAGGTATGCTATGTTATTCATAATTTAATTAAGTTCATTAAAAGTTATAAGTAATTATGTTCGTATTGTTCATTAGTGGTGTATCTGTTTTGAGATCATTTCTTAGCCAGGGAAAGTCCTTGTTTTGTAAACCTTTATGAAAATCGAGGAACGCATGAAGAAAACGACTTTATTGTTTTATGACGTGCGAATGAGTTTTAATTAAGTAAGCCGCGTACAAACATCAGTGACTTATTGCTTAGCTCATCTTTTTTTGAGAAAATATTTCAACTAATCTGTAGGCACAACCTACATTTCAATACGTAGTATAAAAAGTAAAAATAAATACTAAAAGCCTTAAATCATCAAATCACCTAATACCTTACATCTATTAATTTTCGTCACATTTTTAGTAGATGATCATCATCATTTCAGTCGAAAGCCATCCACTGCTGGACATAGGCCTCCCCCAATTTTTTGTAGATAGCCTCATTAATCAGTACTAATCAAAGGTCAGCCACTCAAAAATAATAAGTAATGAAACCATTTCTGTTCTGTAAAAAACTTGTAGGAAATAAAAGGCTCCTATTTTTTATTTATATATAAGGTGCCTTCTAAATTCACCTTCATCAGGTCAGGCCTACATTAGTTCAAGAATAGGTTCCTGTACCTTTATCGCTAACAGTTGACTTTTAAAGGTCAAAGACCCGAAATAGCAGTCAGGATATTTTCAGTACTTATTTATTTGCTGTCCATTCGAGACACGTAATTCAATGCTATTCAATGCTGGCTCTACAGTCTACACAATGCGCTGATAGTTAACAAGGAGCACATAACAGCGTACGGATATCAATAGGCATGGAAAATTTGTCATGATCCGGATGCAACTGAATACCAGTATTTTACATGGAGCGACTGCCTATCTGACCTCTACAATCCAGTAACTAGGCAATAGGTACGATACCCTTTAGTAAACCTGGTTGTTAGACTTTTGGGCTTCTAACGACCCGTAACGACTGTCAAAGATCCACGAATGTCAGCCGGACACCAACGACTTAACGTGATTTAACAGTAATAATGATTTAACGGCAATAAAAATAGATTTCATGATTTGGCAGATGAAATTAAGAGTTCATGGGGAAATTCGATTATAAGGGTTGTCATTCATCATAAAGATAATGAAGGTGGCAATTTTCACTATTCAGTGGGTATATCATTGCCAATTTTACTCTATTTGATTTACTAATAATGAGTTTGGCTTATCGGAATGTTTATAGATAATGACGCAATCACTCAGATGCGCATAATTCCTAGAATTTATTAGCACGAGTTTACTCAAACGGGGACTGTGTATTATGTAAGTTATTCATCACGATTTCGACATGCACCATTTAGGGAATTGTAAAGTCCCGGGGTCATTTTATCTCTGTGTATAAAAACATGGGTCAATATTTGTGTTACTCATAAGTCATTACCAAGTACTTCAGTGTGAATCTACTCCGAGGTACGAATAACGTGCCCTGTGTATAATAACTGCTGAAAAAAAATTGAACTATGAAGTTTACTAAAGTGTTTGTAATTTTAATCGTCGTGATAGCGCTTCTAGTGCGTTCTGAGGCCGCTCCGGGAAAAATACCGGTCGGAGCAATTAAGAAAGCGGGAAGAGCAATTGTAAGTACCTCAACACTGAATAATGTTTTAAATGTTCATTAAATAAAAAATGTCTACTAACCTAAACTACATATTAAAGGTATTCTGCGCTCACTCAGGACCAGCAATCAATTCCTGAAATTGCCTTTGCTTTTTAGTGACTTACCCCAATGACCATAAATGATAATGATAAATGATGTTATTTCTGTAAGTAGGTTTGTACAAACACTTTTACACGTCAATCACATTTTTAAAACTAGATGAGGTCGGTGGTTATTCTTTTTGAGACATAATAGCCAATGGGCTATTATGTCTCAAAAAGAATAACAATAACCATATCACTTACCAAAAATGAGTTCATATTATGAAAAGCCACAATGTACTTGCTGCAACAAAAGAGTTGGGCCATTAAGTCTTCTTTGGTTTTGTATTGTAAAAATACATGGTCGTTTTCCACAGCACTCTTGTGTGTGATTCAAAAAAATATTTTCCAAATCATTTGAAAGACAGTTTAGATGAGCAATTCGTATTCCATTTTGTAACTGAATACCTCTAAATGTCAGAATTGAGTCTGATATTAGGTAGATTGTAATATTTATAATTTGTTATTTACAGGGCAAAGGGCTTCGAGCGGTCAACATAGCAAGCACAGCGCACGATGTCTACAGTTTCCTTAAACCAAAACATAAGAAGAGGCACTAGGGCTATGGCAGTCTCATTATTATCAAGAAAATACTAAGTTATTATTTCTTAGTGAATAGCTAACTTTTCCTGAAGAGTTTCCATGTGAATGTAATGGTGTCTAGTCTAAGGCGTGGAGATAAACGAGCCTCACAAATAAACACAATTTTTTTTTTTTTTAATTGGTTGTTTTATTTCTTTAAAAATGCATTTTTATTTAAGAGCCTACATAACCTCAAATTGCTTAGCATGATCTATTATGTCGAAAATATTGCAGCATTCGTTTTGAAATAAATATTGAGGATTGATTTTATGTAATCGTGTTTTCGTCAAACATACTATGTTTACGATTAAATAGATAGAAAATGAAAACAAAGTTGCCTCTAAACCGCACTATAAACCGCTGGTATTAAAACAATACTTCAAAGTAGATCATGAAACTTTGCATAATAACTGAATTAACTATAAAGCAGGTCTTATATTTTTTATTTTTTTTAATAACCATTATCTATATCCTTCTTTGTTCGTGTCAGGAATGGTGGGTTTAGACACACTCGAATTCAGGCGAGAATCCACACATATAATTAATTATTGTCTAATATTAGTAGGTAAGATGGATAGTCCCGTTCTACGAGAGTCAATAAATTTTTATGTTCCTGACCAGTACATGCGTGGCGTTGTAAGACGACAGCATAGACTCTTCTGCTACCCGCCTACATGGCGTGCTCCCCGAACCAACACCACTCCCACTGCTAGAGCAATTAAGTTAATAAATGATTTTCTAAAATATATTCCTGAAGCAGACTTATTTTTTGACTCTCGAAGGACAATCGCTAAAAATGTGTATATTTATTTAAATATGAATAAATAATTGTTGAGTTGTTTAGTCTAAGAAGTTTAATTACAGTCAAAGTTTTTTTTAAATTAAATTTTTTAATGTAAATTTGTAGAATTAGCATAGATATAAGCGATTTGGTGTAAACTGTTAGCTTATATATGATGAATAAATGAATTTGAATTGTTTTCACCGTAACAAGCAATTGCTTAAACTATTCACGGCTTCTAGCCATCAGCACCCCACTCCGTCTCGCTCTCACTCAGTCCGCGGGTGGTATGGTGCGAGCGAGATAAAAAGTAATTTGAGCTGAGGTGGTGTAGGTTCTTAATAAATAGAAAATAATTATGTATATCTTGTATTTCTTTCGTGAAACCTTTATTATTTTATGTTTTTATCTTTTATGTTTTTTTGACCATGTGCCAATCGTAAGATAAGGCATTGATAACTAGATCGGAGTGACTTAACGACCCTGATCCTTTCGTCAGCCAGTTGAATGGTTAGACATCAATCAAAATGTAGGTCGGCCCTGTAGATACTTATTGATATGTATGTAGGTATTCATAACCATAATAGTAGGGGCGGTGGCGTTAGTTTGAACAAGTTATTTCAAACCGGTTCAAAAACATTAAAATAATAGTTTGTCCTTAGTGCTTATAAGATCTGAGCGTCAGCTGCTCCAGTAGTGGGGTATTCCAAATTTTTGATTTTTTCTTTATTTAATCCTACTAAATAATACAACCAGCACCCCTTTTTTGTGTTTGGTAAGTCATCAAATGACTTCTACCGCTCTGGGCGGAGCGGGAGGGCGTGTCAGACTTTTACTGACTAAAACCCACCCGTGTTCCTTCAGTTGCCTATTGCCAAGGTCCCGGTATCCCTTTCGGACTTTCAGGACAACCCTGGCAGGCATCGGTCCTGGCGGACCCCGCCAATAGGGAATATGCATGTGATTCAAATATGGGTCAAATATTTTTTTCTATAAACTATGTTACTTCAGAATTAAGCCTCCATCAATATTTTTGAATAAAATTTCTTTTTGAGCGAGAAATTAATTTTTAAAAACTCCCAAAAAACTGTGGGTAATTCAAATACTTGAAAAGGCTAAGAGCGGATGTGACGTAACAATCCGGGCTAACAATCAAAATGTCAATGTCAAGTCAATCAACAAGTGTCAAGTCAATATCAAACGCTCATAGAAAAAGGAGTGTTTGACGTTGACTTGACAGTTGCTTGTCTGTTTTCACGAACTGTGACGTCACCACACCAAGCGCGCCAAATGGAGGGCGTTTAAATAGCCCGGATCGGTTGGATATTTTTAATCATTTTTTTAACTACTTTAAATTGCGTTTTTGCCGTCGAATTTTTTTTAACTTTTATTTGACGATGTAAACTATCGAATAAAAATATTAAAAAAATACATGCATATTCCCTATTGTGCTGACATCTCTTTGAGGCGCGCGTGGAAAACAACGCGCCATCGACTTGAGCCTGGTCCTTATCGGACGGCGAACCAGCACAACTACCACCAGTAAACCTAACTACCTGCTACACCTGAACCCAAGAACAAATTCTCATATAGTTATCTTGAGTTTATTACCTAGAAGGAGGTAGGTATATTCCGATAATTTAATTGCAATTCGTTTAATGGATACTAAATTATAGGATAATCTAAACTAGACATCATTAAATAAATCGATTGAACATTCAGTAGCTCACTCCTGCCCAGCCCCAATGACTTGGTAAATCCAATTAGCAATAAACAAACAATTTACAAAGGGAGCTAATGTGTCATATATCACGTATGGGTTTAAACACGCTTTTAGTACCTAATGCACACACAATGATAAAACATTTCCTTAAGTTGGAAACTGACTGGAGCATGTTGTTAGGCCCAAGCAGCAAAGTTTTATTTTTACCTTTTCCTGTGTGTCGTTTATAAAAGCCAAGTCAGTTTTACTGTTGGTTTCAATTGCTTGAAGTTATTCGGAGTTGAAGCACGACGAACGAAGGCACGATGAAGATCGCGTTGGCAATTGTTTTCGTAGTAGCATTATGTTCGCACATCTCTGTGGTGACGTGTGCTCCGTCCAGTGCGCCGGCAATGACTGGTGGAGTTACTAGCGTTAGTACCATCACAAGTACCACGAAAAAGCCTTGGACGGACAAATTCAAAGATGGACTGGTATGTTAAATATTTTATTTTTTTATTGGAATAGAATTTTATTTTTAATCTATTCCTGCCCGTCTGAGTTTTGATAAACAATAAGGTAGTTATGTAATCATCCAGTAAGCCTCTTGAAAAGGAATCTCGATACCATTGTTATAACTAAGTTATTCATTTTATCTATGCCAGGATAATCATGCAATAATTATACATAATAAAGTTACTTTATGCATGATCGTACGAGCTTGTACTTAGGTCAGTTTATATCTTTATTTTTCCTGTTATCTATTGATTATAAGGAAGCAATAATAAGGAAAATATCTTACTCATATTACATAATCTGTTTAGTATCTATAGACACAATCACTGTCAAATTAACGTCTCGTTTAAACCGGGATGTTGAAAATCATAATATGTACTTGTTTTTCATCATTTATTATACTTTTAGCTAATAATTGTTTTGTTTTAAGGGTACATTCTTCCAAGGGGCAGCGGTAGTTGGTGCAGTCCAGCAAGGGGTTCAGAACGCTCGCAGCCACAAACACAAGCCATCAGCAACAGCATCCTTAGCGCCGGCTGCAAAGTCTTAAATTATTATTAAGTAACTCTTATGTTTTGTAAAAAATAATCAAAAACAGATACACAAACTTGGATCAAACTAAGTTTTCAATATTTTAGCCAAACTATTCTATAAGCTAAGTAGCAATAAATAAACATTATTGTACCTCAAATTCTTATTTTCAATTGTCCAATAATTTATGTTGTACCTATCTATGTTCAATAAGTTGAATTAGGTAAAAAAGTTAACCAAATTGTGAGCTTGTCTATTAACTAAATAATAAAATAAACTCAAAGGAGCATTCATGAACAGCAGTGGAACTCTGATAAAGTACTTAAGTATTGTTACGAATGAATAAGTGAAGGAAAATTCAAGTTTTCTATAAAAAAATATCATTTTCTTTTCCACGTTATTTACGGCTTTTGTAAAGCTGAATAAAAGAGCATCTTCAGCCGTCGCCGTCGTGAACAAAGATACGAGTGTTGTATCTAGTTCGCCGACATATATCAAAAGTTATGAAAGACGTGGCCGGCGTCTGGTGAAACAGGAGACGGTCTACTAACAACTGGACTGTGGCCAACAAAGGAACGGAGCCGACACGAGGCACCGGCACTGCACTTCGTGTTCACAATCAATACGTGACTATACCGTCGTTCATTAGCTCGGTATCACTAATGTTCATAAAAACTACAAAACTGGCTTTATTGTACCTGAAAAACAGACCGGAGATCGATGCAAGTGTAGCAGAATGTTGTTTTACATAAAGTAAAACAACATTCAGACTACTGACGACTGTTAAACAAGAATCTCTAGCCAGTAGAATAGTAGGTACTTGTACGAGTTATGACGGTAAATCTAGTTACCGAAATTATTCGCACAAGTTAGCTTTGATATGACGAGGCACAAAGAAAAGAAGTGCGATTAAAATTAGTATTTACATCGGAAACAAGTGTCAACAGGCTATTTTTGTCATGTCAAATGATTTATCATGCAAATCTAAACAAACTAAAAAAGTAACAGGTAAGGTTAAATGTTAAACTTAGGTATATGTTTTTATAAAATAGGATGACTTTAATAAGATAACAATTCATTTGTCAAATTAGAGCCCTCTTCCTGTATCCAACTTTGCTGTGCCCAACAGGGTCCACATAATGATCAAGTCTTTGTTAACTTCCCACCTAAGCTCACAAGGAATGCTATAAAATTGACCATTGAGTAATATTGTTCTGAAGTTCATGATAACCCGCTTTGAATTTGGAACCTCAACAAAAAATTCCTATGATGACTTTTACAAAAATAAAATCTCGCAACTTTACTTCCACACAAGTAAATTTGATCTATTAGTTCTGTGGCAGCATCTACATCGTCACATGTGAACACGCTTCACACTGAACTCACGCGAAATTCTGCATCGCGCAAGCAGGGTTTACCGCGCGATCAGCATATAAGTATATAACTTCCAAACATCAATCGTCGGGCATTTGCCCACCCCGACACCCGTCTGGTTGGAGGATCCTCCCATAGAGGATGAGTGAACTTTAGACCATGTTCCTCTTACCTCTATAGTTCTTTTAAAAACTTGCCCAATGTGTAACATGTGTGGTTATGTTGCTTTTTGCTTACACGTGTAGGATACAGGAAAATGAAACGCTGCGAAAATAAACGCTTTAAGAAGGGAAGTCTGTAGAAAAAAATACACCATGTTAAATATTTTGGTCACTCTTTATTAGTAAGTGCTACAAATACATACAAAAGGCTTTACTAAATAATGAATCAGTACGTGTTTTCAAAGGTATTTTACAATACTAAGAGGGATCTTTAAATTGAGTAATATTAACTACTTCTTCACAACCGATGTGTTCTTCTTATTTATAAGAAAATTGCGTTTTTCAATTAGAGCTTCTAGATTCTCTGTAAGTTCTTTAACTTTTGCATCTAATTCAATTTTCCCGCTGAAAATGAAACGTAACATTGAGTGACTTTTTTCTCGAGACTTTCATTTCACGATTGGAAAAACGAAAAGTAGTATAATAGGGGGTTGAAGGAATTAACAAGGTTTAGTACTTTTAATAAAAAAAGTATGTTCGTTATTGAAATTTCAGTCACAAATAATACCCAAACTAGGACAAACTGTATTCAAAACAACACAACATAGAATGTTGTTCTACAATATCAAACAGCAACAACAGCTAAGTCCCTGTTCATAAGAAAAACCGAATTTAATAAGCGACCCTTTGCGGGATTTGCTTTTCTTTTTTCATGTAGCGCTTGAAAATAAAGCAAATAAATTTTTTAAAGGAGTTTAGGAAAAAACAAAAAGCGACGTGTGACCTAAAGTAATATAAACCTTTATGGGAGAAAATGTAGTGAACGATGAATGATTAAAGAGGCTACTTACATTATTGCGAGGAGATCACCTGGAACCTCTGGTTGCAGCTCGTTCAGTTGAGATTGTAATTCATGAACCATACTTTGACGCTTCTCCAATTCATCTTCCTGTTGTTTAATTGTAGTGTTTACATTGTCTGTCTCCTTATTAATTTCGTCTTTATTCTGAGTAATGAGAAAATATGTTGTTATTTTCTTTTCGATTTATTACCACTACACTTAGTGTAGTCACAGATATTATAATACTACGTACAGATACCCTATCCCATACAAAGAAATGACACCACCCTAAGTCTGGCAATTGAGCTTGCTATTTTTCTTCCTCCATTTTTTTAACAGATGGCAGCATCAGCGACTCACTAATTGCCAGAGACTGTAGTTTTACAACGCCAGCTAGGAGTCTTGCCTAGATACTACGCAAGACTCCTAGATGTTTTTCTTCCTTTTTTACGTTTTTTCTTCCTAGGTGTTCAACTTTTATATTTCTACGTAAAGTACTAGATTAAAAAAAAATGTTGTTTGATTTTCCTTAATGAAACGACTTTAAACGCAAGTTTAAAGTGACTCTGTCATTACTTGAGTAAAACGCCATCTATTGCAAAGAGCTCTCGACAAAATGATTAACAGATGGCTAGTTTATCTTTCTAAGGGTTCGAATTGAAGTAAACGGCTTAATTTAAGTTTTTTGTTGAAAATACGATATTTATGAGTGTAAATACATAAATCAGCATTAAACAAAGATGTTTTGATTTTTACTAATATTACCTCAGCCAAAATTTGCCGTACGAGTATAACGCTTTGTAGTGATTGTTAATTTCATAAATTTTTACTTATGCTGCCATCTATGATTTTTTTTCAAGACTAATTATAATTTGTTCGAGTTGAGACCCTGATAATTCCTATTAAAACTAGGATAATTTCTTTGAAATTATTATATTTTGTAAGTAAATAAATCTACGCGCTATAACTAATAAACAGACGCGGCGGTAGTGACCGCCGCGTCTGTTTGTCTGTCTGAACGTGATAAACGAACGAACGTGTTTATGAAAACAATGTAGTACGGAATTAATATTTTTTTTATCTGGATTAATATGGGTACTTTTTATCCCGGTAGTACGTTCGTGTGGGATTTTTCCGACATCCACGCGGGCAAAGCTAGCATATTATTATTAGCTTCTGTCTGCGAATCCATCCGCGTGGAAGACCATAAATAATAATATATCCTATGGCACTCGGCAATAAATGTGTAGCTACATATCTATCAGTGAAAGATTTTTTGAAAGCGGATGAGAAGTTTCGGAGATTACCTCCTACATCCAAACTAACAAACTTTACCTCCTTATAATATTAAAAGGACGTAAAGTTTAAAAATCAGGGGGCCTACTACGACGTATTAACGCCACCATTTTTCCAGTGTTAGTGAGAGACGGAGCTATACAAGGCCGCTAGCACCATCCTTTTTTCGCAGTGGAATAATGAATTGAATAGTACAGCTCCAGTTAATAATAATAAAATTATATTTTGTTGCATTTGTGTTCACCATGGAAATGGTGGAGTATGGAGAGGATGATGGTACTTTAAATTATGTTTTACTAGTAGTCCCCCGCGTTTTCACCCGCAGAAGTCTTGATCCAGTGGGAATATCAGGATAAAAATAAACTATCTGTGTGCCAACTTTCATTCAAATCCGTTCAGTAGTTTTTGCGTGAAAGAGTTACAAACATCCATTCATCCATCGTCACAAACTTTTGCGTTTATAATATTAGTAGGATAGGATAGGATTGTATAAAATATAAAGTTAAGTACATACATAATATCCACGTGTTTTTCTGAAACGATCCGCTATTTCTTGCAGTGTATCTTCATACTGCCGTCTGTAATTTAAAATAAAATAATTTTATGTAAGGATATGGAGTACACTACACTAGAGGATCCTACACCTTAACTGAAATAATTAAGTTATAATTCAACGAACTAAATAACTGCAAAGAACTTACTGCACGGTACCTACCTATGTGCATACGAGTAACGTGGAACCATTTTATATGGAGATGTACAAAGGCGGGATATCTTTTGTGCCAGAGGATATTTGCTGTCGTAACCAGAGATACCGGCCAAAGACGGACAATGCGCGTTCGCCAGCTAAAGCAGCAGATGGGTATTTTAAAAGGAATCAAAATATCTATCGGTCCTTCAGAATAATTGGTGTAGATTTTTGCACATTCGGAAAATACTTTTGATTTTAAGAGTATACCCATCTACGTACTAGGAGCTAGGTAGGAGGAACAGCCGCGTGGGTCGATCCATCAGGTTAAGCTACGCTTGTCGGGGCTGGTCCGTGGATGGGTGACCATCTTTACGTATCGAGACTCCTCTGGGCCTCGGAAAGCACGTTAAGCCGTTGGTCCCGGCTGTAATTTGTGGATCTTTGACAGTCGTATCGGGTCGTTAGAAGCCCGAAAGTCTGACACTGATATCTAGTCTTGCCAAGGGGCATCGTTGTGGAGGTTGTGGAGGTTAGATAGGCAGTCGCTCCATGTAAAATACTGGTATTCAGCAGCATCCGGTTAGACTGGAAGCCGACCCCAACTTGGTTCGGAAAAGGCTAGGCAGATGATGATGACCTATCTAGGTACTGACTGTGCCTACTGATAGTCGCCAAGATATACCTAGGTATTTTATACTCATCAATAAATGTCCGTGGTGATCATGAGGTGTTTACACCTACCCAACATGATCACCACGGACAAGCACTACAATTAAAGGCATAATGGTTACGATTAAATATCTTTGACTCAAGTCGTAGCTCCCTTCGCAGTTATGTGAATGTATTTTAGTGTCATGTAGTTTTGACACTTCTGAGTTCTTGTCGGTCAATAATAACGGAAGCGTTATTGCGATAATGCGTCCCGATTTCTTGTATACAGCTGCATTTTTATCGTCCGATATTTCTAAAGTCTGCGTGTAACCTACACTAAAGGCCCGGCCCGTACTACAACGTACCTTTTTTTTTTTGAGGGTGAGATATCATCAAATTACTTCTCCCGCTCTGGGTGGAGCCGGAGGGCGTGTCAGACTTTTACTGACTAAAACCCACCCGTGTTCCTTCAGTTGCCTGTTGCCAAGGAACCAGGTATCCCTTTCGGACTTTCCCGCAGCCCTACACTGCAGGACTACACCGTACCAACTAACGATATTAACGAAGTTGTTTGTAAGATCACATTATGTGTCCTAATCCTAATACGAAATGTTCTAAGAACACAATTATCGCAATATCGCACGGAGCAACGCGAGCGTCCTACTTCTATCGCGTCGTTATTATAGTAGCAGTGTGTAACTTCGTGGCCGTCCTAATACAAAATGTACTGAAAACAGATATCGCAATAACGCTTACGTTACTTATTGTCGACCGATAAAAACGCGCTTGTGAGAGCCTTCAAAGTTGAGGACCAGTTAATATTAGTAGTAAGTAGTATTTATTTTCAGTTATACCTAACACATTGTTTTAGTACAACCCTTAAAATGAATCATTCCTTTTTAGAGGAGTCCCATGTAAATAATTTATGGTCACAATGAAAATCATGACTTAGCTGTCGTTTAAATGGATGGACCCACTGAACCGTTCCACGACCCACTGCCTACATTCGGTGTCACTGAGACTTTTGTTCCGTTTTTAATTGAATGGGTAGGTATCGATATTGTGAATACTTGTAAATTTTTTGGGTATTTTATGCAAGAAAATAATGAATAAGTAACAATATTGATTGTTACTGATCATAGCTTGTCCATTTCGAGTGCCAACTAATGATGGCCTCAATAGGCAATGTCACGTGCATTACCCTAGGCAGACCAAGGCCGCACGTCAGTGGTAGGTAACGAAATCAGTAGGAATAAGCTGGCCCCTTATTCTATTGAAACTCCTTAAGGCTCTTACATACTGGGGCGATTCGTCGCGAGACGCGACGCCGCCGCATTGTTCGCCGTGAAGTTTTCTCAGAAATTGTTTCGTTAAAATTCGCGTCGCGTGGCGAATCGCGCCAGTATGTAAGAGCCTTTATTTGGTACGCTAGCGCAGCTCAAGGGTTGCCACCGGCGACTGTACCTACACACTAAACCCCAGTCTGAAACTAATTAAATCTTGTGATTGTCAAACTCAGTGTAGCGGCTTTAAACTTACATAAGGAGTTCTGTTTCCTGAGCTTCTTGCTTCACGGAGTTAGCCAGTTCGCGTTGAGTCTCCCGTGCTCGCTCTACGCTTTTATTTATGTCATCGCTCTGACGCTTCAACTGCATACGTTTAGCAGTTAATCGGACTGCAACAAATAGATCAGATTATAGTTCTAACTATGATTTGTATATTACATAGTGAAGTCACGAATCGGCTAGATTTTTTAAGAGCCGATCCTCGATTCGAACGCGGTTGCAGCATACATTATACACCTATCAATTGTGTGAGCAGTTGTGCAATGTGTTGGGTAATACTTCTTTGTAACGAAGTGAACATGTCGTCGAAACAAACGCATTACCGCGCTATCAGCGCCAGTCGGGCCATTAATAACAGCTTCTTATTTTATGACTTATTAAGTACCTACCTACATATTCGTTTAGCAATAACTATTTTCTCGTTGAAATTTTTGATGAAAACTGCAAATGATTCCAATTTCTAAGTTCATATAGAATGATGTCGTTTACAAAAATATTGTTTGTGGTACCTAGTTAGGCACCTTGTTTTTACGAAAGCAATTCGAGTCTTTTCGAAACATCATTCGAGAGCAATGTATCGGCGAGCGGATGATGTGGGTACGATAACCAGCAGAAGAAATCGGTAATTCAAAGTCAAAGTCAAGTAGGCCATTAGAAGGAATTTTTGGACGACAAAATTTACAAGAACATAGAATTGATTCAAGCAAGGTGCCATGAACTTAGAAAGTTGTATTGCTGATTCTAATGTTTATAATTCTGTAAATCCATATTTGTTACGAGCGCTAATAATATTTAGATCAACATACAACCTGATACTCACCTGCAAATTGCAAAAAATGTAAGAAAATTTGAATTTCGCGGGCTACCCTAGCGCATCAACCTTAATACGCTTTCAATTTATTACTCATACCTACCTACGTTGTGAACAAAAAGTACAATTAGGACTTACCATTTTCAAGTTTCAGACGTTCAATTTCTGTGTTCAGTGAACGGGTGACTCTCAATGCGGTCATGGTCTCCCGGTACTTCTGATCGTTCTCCGCATCCAATGCGGGCAACGCTGAGCGCTGAAGTGTTAAAATTACTGGTTATATAAGATTTAGTAATATTCAGAAGATATCACAGATCGATGACACTTTAACCTCAGTCAGTCAAGTAAAGCCTGCATAATGCCTAAGTGACAGCTAGTTTATAAGGACACTGGGAGACGTGGATAAGCTTGAGGCATCACAGTATAATGAGCATAGAGAAATCAATTTGAAAACAACGTCGTTGTCACGACTTTACACGATCAACCATATTGCTCTGTCAAAAAACGTAGTCACACAAATGAACTCTAATGAAAAGAGTGATGTTTATTTTACAAATACATACCTACTTACTTAGGTAACTATCTAGTCTACTCCTAACATAATCTTTTACACTTCCATTTATCAAAGTTACCAAGCTATTCTGAAAAAGATAATAGGTCCCTAGACGTAATAAGCACTTTGTATCATTATTTTAATAGGTGTGCATACCTATTTGTAGCAGCATTATTTTGCTATGAGTGATAAAACAGGAGCTTCATTAAGTACTACTTAATGAAGCTCCTGTTTGATATTTATATGGACAACTTTAAATACTCGTCCAATTAGTACTTACATAAAATAGAGCTAGTTATAAGAATGTAAAAGCGTATCCCATGTGAAATGTCCGTTACATTGATTCAATCAACTAATTTAATAAATAAAAAATGTCATGTCATGCTTTCAGATAAGTAGGCATAAAACGTACCTGCACGACCAACTCATTTTCTATTTCTTCCAAATTGGATTTGAGTAAGCATATTTCAACTTGCTGTTCTTCTGGTCGAAACATTATCGTCAGTTTTTAATTTGGACTGTGTTTTTTGTAAATTGTATAGTATTTTTTAAAGTGATAAAAAGCACATTCACACGTAACTATAATAGCAAATTCGCGCCAAATGTTTGTGATGTATTTTTTGTTCCATATTCAAAATTTTTCAATGTGTTTTTATTCAAATACATAATATTCAAATTAATTCTTATTTATCGTTTTTTTATGCCAGTGTTGCAAGAAAAATAAAAAAAGCGGAGTTTCTTCTTTTCGAGTCGATGAAATTTATGTACTTCGGTACTTGTATTGTATTACTTAATTGCATTATATAACTCTCATTTAATCACTTTGAATGACAAAACACTTCAAAAACTGTCCAAGAGCACGCTCTTTTTTTTTTAAAAGATCACATGTCTGTGTCATCATAACTTGCCCTAGCAAAGGATATTAAGATTGACCCTCTTCTGGCTAGATGGGGTTGGTTCAGTTCCGCTTCAAGCCCCGGAAATGAGAATAAAATGTTTATTTTCGTGATGAATGTAGGCTTTGTGTATAGGCAGGTTTGTGTACCTTTGTGTAATCAGCCGCGCCCATGGGGATAAAACTACACCTGATGGGGATGTCCTTGCAGAAAAACATAATTTAAGTATTTTCTCAAAGGTTTTCTCTTTAAAAATACATCATGTTTTATTCCCACAGTTAATGAACTGTATTAACATAATCAGTTCATGATCCCCGAACCAAAAATAAATGTTTCATTTCTAATTGCAATTTTTATGTATACATGTT
Organism: Lithophane semibrunnea; assembly: GCA_947363905.1. Classification (NCBI taxonomy): domain Eukaryota; kingdom Metazoa; phylum Arthropoda; class Insecta; order Lepidoptera; family Noctuidae; genus Lithophane; species Lithophane semibrunnea. The sequence continues at coordinate 8,967,362 of OX376197.1, read as the reverse complement.
ACCTAACTAAAATTTAATAAATCTATTTGATAGACATAGTTGTTGTACTTGTATTCAGGATTATAAAATCAAGAAGAACGTAGACTTGCAATTCTGAAGGTTTTAACCTTATCTACCAATGATATTATATGTATTAATGAATTATTTAAACACGTGGTATGTTTCGGCCGCTGATATTTCGATTCTGACTCTTTAACGAGGTTGTTAACGATATTATTAACACCTAGAATCTTTTTTTATGTCTTGAAACAAAACAATTTCTATGGAATCACTTTTGAATGCTGAAACTTGGTTCAAAAGTTTCTATCCATCATTCTAACTTCTTCAACTTAGAGTTTCGGTTGTGTTTTACATAAGAAACGAAAGCAGCCGTAGGTATACATTTTTTTATCTTACCGCCTTCACGTGTCTCATAGCACATTTTGCTGGAAATTACACTTTTTACGAGCACAGTCTGTTTGTGCTGGTGTATACTTTACCTTATTGTTTCTTCTAAGTACCTACCTACACCGAACACGCGACAGTATGTACCTACTCTAAATTATAAGAATCCAAGTTTTTGTAGTGGCAAATGGCATAAACGGAACCCGTATAATTTCGTCATGTAGGAGTCCGTCTGATGGATCGGATGTGGCACAGCCATTTCACTCGGAAACTATTAGCACTAAGTATGTCGATGGAAATTGGGGTTTTCTTGTAGCGACAACGAACAGTTAAACAGTTCTGAGATTTCCCTACGATTTTCTTTTACTTCATCAGCATCTGCCTAGCCTTTTCCCAAGTATGTTGGGGTCGGCTTCCAGTCTAACCGTATGAAGCTGAATTTAGTATTTTACATGGAGCGACTGCCTATCTGACCTCCATAACCCAATAACTGGGTAGTACGATACCCTTTGGTAAGACTGGTTGTCAGACTTTCGGGCTGCTTTCGGGCGTCAAAGATCGACGAATGACAGCCGGGACCAACGGCTTCACGGGCTTTCCGAGGCACGGAGGAGTCTCGGTATGTAAAGGTGGTCACCCATCCACGGAACAACCCCGGAAAGCGTAGCTTAAGCTGATGGACCCGCGTGGCTGTTATTATTTAGCCACGAGACAATAAATAAGAAATACTATTTTTGCAACCGGTAAAAGCAAAACTGTGCAATGTGCATGCGCAAATATTCATCCCGACTATAAAATCCTTCACTGTAAGTGGTCCGACACGCACTTGGCCGATTTTTTACGTAGGTAGCTGGTGGTAGGTTTATCTGGCTAAACGGATTTGACACACGAAACAAACTATTCATATCTAAAATTAAAATCTGCCAGTTTGTCACAACGAAACACGAGGGTACATGTGTCATACATAATAGGTAGATACACAAAATATACTACAAAGCCCTTTTTTGAACCACTAGATACGACACCTGATTTTCATTTTGCTACAGCTGTACATAAATAGATATCGCTGTAAAATGTACTTAGGTGCGAAGAATTTATATTTTCATTATATTCCTGAATTTGTGTTCAATTTTGTTTTAGGCTTAGTTTATAAGATTTCAGCCCTGGAGTAGGGGCCTACTAAATGGGATGCTGTTCCATAACTAAATTATCCCATAGTTTTATTATATAGTGTGTCCTGTTGCCGAGGTTTATTCCCAGGAGCTCCAAACACTTTTATTCCCGGCGGCTCCAAATTAAAAAAGCAATATAATAATAATTAGTATTTTTTTTTTCCATGGGCTCCAAAACTGTTATAGTACAGATTGCACAAATAGTTATAATATCCTAATCCTAAAATACGAAAGTGAGTTTGTTTGTTTCGCTTGCATGTAAAATGTTCTTTGTTTTTGACGTTCAAAAGTGCCTTTAATGTGCCTACTTGAAATAAATTATTTGGCTTTGACTAACGGCTGAACAGATTTGGATGAACTTTGGCACACAGACCATGACCTGGATTAGGACATAGGATACTTTTCATCCCGATATTCCCACGGGTTTGAGACAAATGCGGGTGAAACATTGCTGAGCGATGGCCGTTTTGCGTCGATGTGATATGACGGATATTTTTCCCCAACTTTAATTTTTTTGCGTTTGTTTTTTCTTTGCGTCATCATAATATCTTACCGCAACTAAACATTTTCTTTCTACTTTTATTATTTTTTACCTATATGCTCGAAAGCCAATTAGTCAGTTTTCCTTTCAGTGCTGACTGTAAATGGATGCGCTCACAATCCCACATCAATTAAACATGCCTCGTATGTGTTTACTTACGTTACATTTCGAGCCTAAAAGCCCAAGTAAGTAAATTATCTTCAAGTAAATTATACGTCACATAAAATTACAGCACCCACAATTTAATAAAATCAACGTTGCCAGCTGAATTTAAATAAATTACAATATTATTGGGACGTGTAGGTATATTTTCATGGTTCCTTTATTTAGTTAATAAAGATACACAGACATATTATGTACTACATAATATTCTTTTTGGGTTGTAAAAACCAAAACGCTGTCATTGTTTTAATTAAACTTAGACAATTGCATCATAGTGTTTATAACGGAGAGAAAAAGAGCATGGATATTGAATCCATCCAAATATCTTCTTTCTAAATAAATATGAAAACAGCATACATATTGGAAAGGGCATTAATAAAAAAGAAACGGATGTCAAAATACTTGAATAACTTGAGAAATAACAAACAAATCAACGCGTATGTGCAAAAGGCGATGATTGGCCTATACAACGTAGGATCCACTTTCCTTCAATTCACTGCCAATTTACTCGTTTATTTTCCATTATACAGACTAATTTTTCAATATAAACAGGGTGCGTATGTCTTTGAGACTACGCAAACGTCTAATACGCAATTTTCTCTTACGAAGTAAATAAAATTGTTAAGTAAACTGATTACCTATAGAATATATTCACGTCCTTAATTCAATTTTGCGTAATGAAGAGTTTCATGTTGTGTTTCAATTGTTCAATATCCTTTGTAACTTAATGTGTAATCTGAAAGGTGTCCTACCTAAATCCGAATGCGTATGGTGCTTTATTTACCTACTACAAGATTGTAGTAGGTAAATAAATACCTAACCTAACGCCAGGCACCATACTCACTCAGATTTAGGTAGGACACCCCGGAGGCCACACCGGCTTCTACCCATCTGGGTAGAAGCCGATGTGGCCTATAATCTTCCCACTGCTGGGACACAGGCCTCCTCTTAGTGAGAGGGAGTGCTTTGTAATCCACAACGCGGGCGCGGTCCCAGTGCGGGTTAGTATATGTCACATAACTTAAAGTTTTTGGTTCTAGGACATGCCGGTTTCCTCACGTTTTCATTCACCTTTTCGAGAAAACTATTTCTGATATTCTATTTCCGATGAAATAATTTACACAAAGTAAAGCGCCTGTCAGGGTCCGAACCTACGACCTACAACTCGTAAGTCGTGGCCGGTACCACTGGGCTACAAATGCTCTTGAAACTTAGGGGATTAGACTTGATGAGAGTTGGACACTGGACACTATTGATAATGATAGCGCACTTCTCAAGCCAAACTACAAACATCCAATAATGTCACCAGGAAAAACCTACTTATGTTTTTACGGTGATATGTTTTACATAATAGACCGACAGGTCTCTCTCATGAACAGTAAACTGACAAAAGTGAGAATGTAATTTTATTACTAGGCATACGATGAGACTGCCTAGTATCATACCTATGTGCTCTAACAAGACTTTTAGGTATACCTACAACCTCGCTTTGAAATATGCCGCCGCCGGCAGTTTAAAACAAAGAGTCAAAAGGAATTTTCTTAAAGTTGAACAAAGGAGTTCTTGATTATAATAGGTACCTACCTACTGTTTATGGTAGGGTACTGTTTGGTTGTGAAAGTAAAAGAAAGTAATAAATAATACTGAATTTCTGTGGCTAAATGGCATAAAATGAAGCCGCAACACAGTAGCGCCAATCTATGCAAATAAAAAATATCTTATCTTATCTAATGTAGACATTCCAATCAGCACCCTAAATGTTTTTATTTATGTATTTATTTGTTTTTATTCTATTGCAATTTTTATTATTTTATGTCTGGCAATGGATGTTTACCTGAAATAAATGAATTTTATTATTTATTGCGTAATGCACGATTGAAAAACGTAACTAACGAACATATGAAGCAATGGGTATGGGTATAATGCATATGAAGCATTTGTTTCGAACCGATTCCAATTCTGACCGATCGTGCATTACGCAATTAGGGTGCTGAATCGCAATTCAAATTCAAAATGGAATCAAAGTCCATCTAAATTACTAAGACTATTTTATTTGCCTGTATAAGTCAATTTATTTTAATAAAAAAAAGTGCCTGTATATGTTTTAATTGCGTATGAGTTTGGTCGTGAGTTTCACCATCATATAATAATAGGCTATGCAACATTATACCTGCGAAGCTATCAACACTTTCATTTAAAAGTTTCCTGATACTAGTAGCACAGCATCGGAACGAAGTGGCAAACATAATATCAACTTGTTTGTACTTCAATCAACCCGGGGTGCTGCTGAAGTAATATTATACAACCAATAATTATGCAAAATCATACCAATCCCAAAGAAATTAAACTGATTAATATAATTATCTTTGAATGGCCATTTTCATTCGCGTCACTTTAAATTATTCTTCTATCTGAATAAGGCTGTGGCTAGACGACTCAGACGAGCGACATTTTTGAGACGTGTATTTTGCGTTGAGTAATTTAATTAATAACATAAATGAACAGAGGTGTACCTATAGTACTGGGTATACACCTATACACCTCTATGCATGTCGCCAGTTATGTTTAAGCCCTAGTGCGATTTGCGACACACAAGACGCATACGCGTCCGTTTTTTCCACTCAGATAAGTATTTTGTATAACAGATTCTGAACATTTTAACTTGCTACAACTTTGTAAAGAAAATTAGGCACGTTTTTCCGTCCGCTCGGATTTGTACTTAGCCTTAGACTAAAAGATTTAATAAAATAAATTCAAAGTTTTGACTAATTTTGTGAATTGCTATTATGACAAGACTACTTAAAAGGGTGCCTGCTGTTTGAATAAATTAGGTACACACGGCTACACATCAAGCTATACATTTCCAGTTTATGTTGATCTCGCATTGTATAGGATTTCCGCACAATGCGAGATCAGCATAAACTGGAAATGTATAGCTTGATGTGTAGCCGTGTGTACAAAACCAAAAAATCTGTCAATAAAACCTGCCTGTTAAATAAAATGTAGGTGTAGTGCTAAGTCACGACACTTTTATAAGCGAATTGCCTCATGTCAAAATGAGTGGAGGCGTGTGAGAGGCACATTCCCGTCACCTTCCGTTTTCTAAATCGAGCCACCCTACATTTTTTTTTAAAAGGTTTTCTTTTTAAATGGTCGTGAATTCTTTGTCTTACCTTTATTCGTGTAACTTTGCATGAGTGAATTGATTTGAGCCCGAACGTAAGTTTTTGTATTGATCAATTTAAAAAGAAAAAAAAACCTAAACCTAAACCTAACCTTTGTAAACCTTTTGAAAAAGATAGGAATCACGCTATTACATCATCGTACACTGCAGCATTTATTTACAATGTGTTCACGCTCATAATAATTGAGTATGGTACCCCTAATCGAGTAGGTATGTGCACAAACCATTACTTATTATTATGCGCTCGAACGAACCCATTCAAGTCAAGCTACGGGAGAAATAACTACTCCGTAGCTTTACCTATGTAATAACGGTAGTTCTAGTTTGACTAGCCTTGTTGTTGGATTGATGTAGAGTACCCACTCTGAAAAGTTTTTTATGCTTTTATTAATGTTCGGGAGTGACAGAGTAAGGTAAAATACTGTTGTGAACTATGTAATCTGGTTAAATTTTGGGGTAACTTTTCTGGAGTAGAGCGACATGCATTGCATTGTTTCGTGTTACAAATTCTATTATGATAAGGGTAGGGTAAGGGGTTGGGGCCTCGGATTACGGCGTCACGTGTGACTTATGAGATGTCAGCAAAGACAGTGCCTCATCTGGGTAGCTGGCAGGTCACCGGTTTGGTTGTGGTTGCTTAGAAAAACAAACGCAGACAAACTCTACGCTATATTAATACAAAGGTATGCGTACTATTTGTGTTGCTACATGATTTTCTTTTCTGAAACCGATGCTGCGATGTAAGATACCCCACTTGATCGGTTAGTGTTAGGCCAGGTATACGCTCACATGTATACTTGTGTGATAATTAGAGTATTATATATACAAACGTATGACGTTAGTAGGTACCATCACGAATAAATGATGCAGGTTATGACATTATTGATTCGATTCGGAAAAATTACCAAACAAAAAGCAAAGATACTTAAAATTACATTTATTTCTCTTGTATTTATACATGAAACATTTAATCATCCTTTCTATGTCATTACTTTACATTTAATCTAAAGTAGGTATACTCGTAAGTATTTTCTTTTGTTATTATATTATGTTTATATACAATCAATTAAAGTCATACATGTCAATTAATAACTCTGTAACAAGCTTACAACAACCGCTTAAATAGGTATATTAAAATTTAATACAATATAACATTATTATAAGTTTAGGAATTAAAATCTAAAATCACACCATGAAATGTTAAAATCATATCACATTCAATACTAGCATTAAATAAATTTTGTTAATCATTAGGTAATACAAAGTTATTTATTAGCGTAGGGACTGCTATTGTAATTTTGGTTTCTACTTAAATTATATCTATTTAGTAAGCTAATAACGATATTTTGTCATGTTAGTTTATCCAGCTATAAAATCATCTGTACTCTATATACTTACATAATATGCTGTAAAAATCTGTTTATACTAAGTATTGCGTAGGTAATGTTCTACTTTTCATCATACATATTAAGTAGGAGGATGTGTGTACATGTTCTTGCGGGCTGTGTCAGGAATAAGCTGTGGGTATAAAGTAAGATGTATTTTCAAAGAGAAAACCTTTGAGAAAACACTTTGCAAGGTCTTCCCCATTTTTTTTTTTTATCCCCATGGCCGCAACTTAATTCACAATACAAATTCCTGTCTACACACAAAACCTACATTCATCACGCAAATTAACAATTCATCCTCAGTTTCGGGACAAGCGGACTGTCATAAAATCAGCCTGAACTCTTACTTATGTGTTGTAATAAAAAAGAAAACATTCTGCCTACTTTCCTTATGTATAAAACCAAGTAATTTATGAGATTACAGGCGTGGTGGATAAAATAACAATCCGTAAATAGCAGTGAGTAGTGGCGCTGTGATAGGGGGCGGTGGCGCCGCGCAGTAAGCCCGCGGCTGCTGGCTGCACGCCGCGATGTCCTGCGCAAGGACCCAGGCCATGCGCCGGAGCAACGTGCTTGCCGCTATTGAACACGAGCGGCCCGCATTCGCCACGCATTGGATGAAGTCGTCACGTGAGCTGAAAAAATTGAAAATAGTTTAATTTTCATGAAGATCTAGTATGGATGGATCTACAAGACTTGATCTGCTTGGAAGGTTTCTATAACACATGTATTGATAAACTGTTGTGTTTTGGGAACCCACTCAGTGACCTGTAGTGTAATGTGCGGCCCGCTTGCACTAATAACGAAATACATTTAGCGCTTGACGAATCATCGCTGTCAATTGCTTGAAGTCGACAGAGACAGAATGATGGATGATTTAAATATGTTTAGCGTTGAATATATTTATTTATAGGTATTTGGTGTAAGCGTGCCTAGAGCAAAATCAGAAAAATGTTCATACAAAAACGGTGATGCCTTTGTTTAGGCTTTAGCGGTATTCGTGAAACTTAAAAAATTGAGTACAAAATAACTCCACAACTGATTTTCATAGTTTTCGTCCGAATTATTTAGTACCTAGGTACCTACCGCATTTTTAAAGATTCTTTAATGGCCGCCAAAAAAGGCATCCTTGCTCCACTTTGGTCAAATAGAGTGGAGAGTAGAGACTTTCATGAGAGTTATCGGCTGCAATAAATTATATAATTATATGGCAATTAATACGGACAGCCAGAATCCCACAAGCCTAACAACTGCTGTAACCTAAGATTACTTGTATCATTATTCTTATTTGCCGCGCTAATTGGGTAGCGGAGGGCAAATAGCAGTCGGTCGGCGTTAATAACCGAGCCAACCCCATCTGGCTAGAAGAGGGTCAATCTTAACATACGTTGCTAGGAAAACTTATGATGATACACATCTGTAACTCGTACCAAGTATAAAATACATTTTAAAAAAAATCGTAGGGTAGGTACCGTATATGAAAAATAATATTGATAGTTCTAAACTAACTAGGCACATCTAATTGGCAATTCCTGTTTGATAAACTATTTTTTGCATAATCAGCCTATAATGTTCCCACTGCTGGGACACAAGCCTCCACACTGTGAGCGGGAGTGGGCAGCAATCCACCACGCGGGCCTAATGCGGGTTGGTAGATGTCGCATGTCTTCGGATTTTTGTTTCTAGGACAAGGCGGTTTCCTCACGATCTTTTTCTTCACCGTTTTGAGAGCAGTGGTGATGAAATAATATTTTACACAAAGTAAAGTACCTATCAGGGTTCGAACCTACGACCTACAATAAGTCGCGGCCGGTACCACTTAGCCACCACTGCTCTACTATTGACTGTTAGGTACTATGTATTGACCATATTTTAATAACTTGGCCATTTACTTTAGCTTATACAGCTTCAAAGGGTAAATAGTGTAGTATTTTAATATGTGTTCAGCAAATTATTATATTTTATAGAGAAAAGCTTGTCGGTACGCGACACGTGGAACGAAGGTGACTGGATATGACAGCCGGGAATAAATTACCGAAAGCAGACAAAAGATTTTGATAATATTATTTGACAGCAATGGAAGAGCAGAACAAGGATGTAATATTTTATTACATTAATAATTAATGGAAGTGACAAACGAAACTTTTATTTTATTTGGCTGTGTTTATTTTGTCTGTAACGAGCGTAAAATACTTTCGTAAACACTATGCATCATTCTATAGCGATTTTCTCGTGAAATGTCTTATTACAACTTTGAGAAAATACCTATTTCATAATAATTATTATGGTTTCGAAAATACTATGTTCGTAAAACCATATTACCACTACAAAGTAGGTAGCTACTTACTTTAGATTACTACCTTCTTTATGCTCGTGATGCGTACGAGAGAGGGAATTGATAAAATCTTTAGTTTTTCTTTTACGAATGGTCATTAACAATTACAAACAATTTCTTTTGAGAAATAGCGTAGCGGATGATTCCTTATGGGATAGTATCTAATATCCAATAGCATTTGCAGTTGGTACTGTTTAGTAAGTAGTTATGGAACCGTGGAACGGTTTGCCCATGAAAAACATCACAACTGCTCTGCTTACGGCCAAATATCTTTCTAATTAAGTCACTCATACTAGAAGTAACTTGTAGTTTTATGATACTAGTACTTATTGTAAACTTAACAAATGTCTACCATAATTAGCACAGTTGTTATTGAGTTTACTAATTTAAAACATTCCTTGAGCGCCATTTTCAGGCAAAACTGTTAGTACTAAATATTAAGGTAAGTTTTAAGTAAGCTGACACATGTCTCGATTTTGAAAAGATGAGAAATTAGAAAGAATCAAAATCTGTCATTTCTGTGACAGATTTCCACGTGCTACTGAAAACACAACGATCCTCTTGAACAATAACGAATAGCGGAGAGAAATATTAACGTCTTTATCACAAAAGTCTTATCTTTGATGAAATTAGATATAACACAATAGGCAAGGACGTTATGAGTAGACATATCATTCTTTATTGTATGAGTTTATCACTGCCTTTTAATTGAGTACACAGACAAAGCCCCTCAAGACTGATGTAACAAAATGATATCCATCGTTATATTTTATGAGTATTTTAAAGGAGAATGTAATAAACAGAAATATTCTGAGAATATGGCCTTGTTCGTTGGCAATCGTATAATGAAAATATTGAAAGTAATTACCAACACAGTTCGGCATTTCTGTTGAAATACGTGAGCTGTTGAGCGCGTTCCGTGTTCTCTCGGACGGCGACCTGCAACTCATCGACACAGCGGCTCCAGTCGGGGGACACGCGGCCCCAACACGTTGGCTCCTTCAAGAATTCTGCACAAATATTAAAAACAATCAGAAATGATATGAACAAAGATCTTTCTTTCTATCTTTCTTTTCTTTATTAAAAATAGAACGGGTGATATCGCTGACCTAAACAACTACAGGCCCATTTCTCTGGCAACAGTGATCGGGAAAGTGCTTGACAGCTTGCTTAACAGACAACTTAATAACTTTGTTCAGCTGCACGACAATCAGTTCGGGTTTCGATTCGGACTGAAAGTGCCATCTTGTGTCTAAAGTGGGCTGTGAGGTACTACTCGGATAGGAAAACTCCTACGTATGCTTGCTTCCTCGACCTCTCCAAAGCTTTTGATCTGGTCGGTGATTCTCATACCTTTAAGGCAGTGTTAGGTTAAATGTGTAGGTTAGTGTACTAATATAGTTGATAAGATAGATTGTTACTAACTTTTTGAGTCCTGTTATTTGTTAATTAAATATAAATAAATAAATAAATAAGGTAATTTAGAATACACAGAGTTAGCAGAGGAAGGTTTATGGAAAATTGAATCGATCGAGTTTTTCGAACAGAAATTATAGGATTCCAATTCGAAAAAGTTTGTTTTTTTACTGATGATTTTCAAAAGTAAGTAAGAATAAGAGGATCCCCTTATTCTTACTTCCTTTCGAAAATCATAATTATTAATGTTATTTGAATAAGGTACCTATGTATTTTGTGAATCACAAGATCTGGCCTTCATAACTGATGGCTTCCAAAAAGAATGATCGATCAGTTTTCAATCCAATAGTAACTGGAAAGTTTTATTTATTTTCAACAAGCGACTTTTCGACGCCAATATGGATGATGGATCGTGCAGAACGAGTAAACTTTAGTGGAAACAAACATTCAGAAGATTATCGATACAAATGAACGAGCTCACGGCTCGTCCCTGTTTCGTTTCCATTCAATATTATTACACCTGCAGGCAGGCAGCCACTTTTTAATTAAATTAAAGTGTTTCCAACAATATTGGTAATCCCTTTTGATTGTGGATTTTCACTTTATATCTTTTTTATTAAACTTTAAGCCCACAGTGATGAGACGCTTGCTGCTGGATTTGTTTGGATATTTTTACTTATAAGATTTTCCTCTTTATGCTTTGTAATTTTCAGACTTCTGTTTAAGAGCTTAAAGCTGATAGGTAAATCATTATTTGTAAACACAGCATAATTTCATATGACGGCGCATTGCTAGCGCCATCTGTTAAGATATACGTCGGAACTAGATTTGACAACTGTCAGTCTGGTGAAGCGTCGAAGCGATGGTCAGCGCGGCCATGTTGAACGTCTGCTTTTCGAACGTCAACGGCGAGCGCACCACGTATCCGACGAATCGCTTTTGTTCCGAGTAATCTTGTCCCTTTTTGATTCAAACAATAATTTAAACCAATTGATTAAGAGATTTCCTAATTACTAGTGAATAGATTTTAGTGAAATTCTGTAAGGAAGATATGTTGTGTGATTAATAACTTTCGATTGTGATTTGAGTGATTCTTTGTTGGTTCCTACCCAAATTACCATTTATTGAACATGACCGATGCTGATGAAGACGGGCGCCTGCCTATACATACATTTTATCTACTCTGTCATTCATCGCCTGTGTGACGAGACAAAACTGAGCACACAGTCGCGTAGGTACTAATTCCTCCTTAATATCTGTGGCCCTAGTGAAAAGGGGTACAATTCTTATTCCACAAAATAGGACTTGTACCCCTTTTCACTAGAGCCACAGATATTACATAAGATATAACTAACCCCTCCTTAAGGCCGTGTCATTAGTGCACAAGAACCGCATAAGTGCGCGGGCGCCACCGATCTGCTGCTGGAGCAGTTTCTGTCCGTCAGTGGGCAGGCACCGTTTGATCCAAGCGTCCATGCACACCATGCCCGTTTGATAAGCCCTGGAAAGATAAATTCTATTAGAAATTATAATATGTACACCTCAAAACAACATCATGTCTTTACTTTCGAAGGATTCTTGTCAGAATTGATCAGTTTGTTTACAGAAGAGCCTCGTTTAACTTTGTTTTTGGAAAGTATTATATGTATGAGAAAACAATAAGTAAGATCAACATGAAATACGTAAGAAAAAAGAAAAGTAAACACAAAATAACGAAACTTGGTCGTTTATTGCCATGTCTGTGAGGGTTAGATATTATAATTGGCTAACTTTTGAGTCACAATTCACATCGGGTGCCTTGTGCCGGCTAAATAATATTGTTTCGCAACTTTTAACTAAATGACACATGCTCGAACAGTAGGAGCTTGAAAACTTTTGTTTGGAGCATGATAACGTGCGTTTAAGTTAACGTAAGTTTAATTATATTATCCTTATTTGAAGCTTTATGTTATAGCGAAGTTACAATAATAGATTTTACGTTCAATGAAAATTACGGGAATACACGTGATTGCAGATCCATGTTAGCAGAAAGTCAAAATAGGTGGCGTCGAGATATCAGCTCTTCATTTAAGGGCAAGGGCGTACAGTTTCCTATCATTAATCCTAGTCCTCAAATTCCGAGAGAACCGGAATGTGGTAAATCCGGTAAATAGTTCCGCGCAATCCCAAAGGCTCCATTCATAGAACATTAGAGGGTCTAGGAGGCTTAATTGTTGGTATCCCAGAGGATGGAGGACTCAGTCAACAACGTCAGTATATCGTAACTTTTGGGGTGCTCGTAGTTCGTAAAAAGATCGATATGTAATGCCGAGATTCGACGATCGGCTATTTTGCGGACGGAACACCGATGAGCCCGGGCGACGGACCGTGGGAAGATGTACGTGCGGGGTAGCGCAGACACGTCTGTCGTCGTGCGTTCGAGATTGGGTACATTCCCTAACGTGTTTCCTCCCACCTTGCTGGAAGGAAACACGTTAGGGAATGTACACATTGATACAACACATTGTTTTTATGAACCTAAACGGTCAATCAAAATGAGCTGAAACTCTACTTGAACAAGTGACTCAAATGATAATCATGAAAATGTAGATTGGCCAGTTTTTTCTATGTTTTTTTAGGGTTTCCTTTGTTCAAATGAACCGTTACAGGATCACTCGTGTGTCTGTCTGTCCGTCTGTCACAGAAAATTTGCTCCGAATCTAATGGACCGTTTAAGTTGTACGTATGAATTTCTGTGACCCAAAAACGGTCGTGTTACGTAAATAAAATGATTTTTTTATAAGTATGGGTGTTACTTTTAGTAGACAAATAAGAAAAATTTGGAAAAAAGTATCGGCTTAATGTAAGCATTTAAGAAAGATTAAGACATTTTTTGACACTAATTCAATGGGACGCCTCAATACAAGTTCAAATTGGACGATCTGCAGAATACAGAGTTACAACTTGCAGTGACAACTTTAAGTAAAACATAATACCTACGTAGTTAAAGCTTATTCGTTGATCCATAATAGCCCAGCCTACGAGCACTCGAGGCGGATTAATACACCGCTGAGGTCTAACGTCTAGCCATTAGGAACATAACATGACATTAGTTGGACGGGGGCACGTACGCGAACGGTGGAGATGCGGCCCAGCCATATCGTAGAGATGTGCGTTCAGAAAACTAAAAAGTTTGTGCAATTGAATTATTCATTTATAAAAACTTCATACAAAAAAAAAACAACCAACTTCCAAAAAAAACGCAAAAAAAGTGAAAAATAACTTTAATTTCGGAAGTCGGTGTCTTTGCTTTTCAATTTTCGTTCTATGCCACCGACTTCCAAAATTAAAATTCGTTTATATTTTTCACTTTTTAGTTGTGGTACCTACCCCACACAAATGCAAATACCACTACCTGCTATGTAAATAACAGTGACGGAGTCAAACAATATCGTCTACATAGACTAAGTGGGAAAAATACGTACCTAATTATTGAAGCTGACTCAAAAACTACGTAAGCAAAGTTAATAAAATTTATATGGGACCACCTCGGGAGTATACCCTTTCGAACTAAGTAATAAATTTTTAAATCGGTTCACAATTGGCGAAAATATCGATGAACATACACAAAAAAAAAATACACCTGCTTTTTGAAGAAGTCGGTTAAAAACGATCAAATACACTCATATACTCAAACTTTTTAGTTTTCTGAGTACGATTATTTGTGAAAATACTATTTCAACTGCCAATCAAGAGAGACACAGACTGTCCAGGAATTAATTTAGGTCACCTATATAAGCTACCTATTTGAAACTCAGTGGGTAATGCATTCCAATCCCAGCATAATTAAATCGACATTAACATTTGGAATGTTAGTTACCATTCAGTCGATAATTCATTCAAATGGAAAACCTGAACAACTTCTTTTTAGTTCACAGTTGAAATATTACGTAATCGGGCAACGCTACCTTTTCGCAATTCTAACATTTCATTTCATATTGTGCGAACGGTTTCAGAGAAGCAAGGCTTTTTATTAATTTTGATGTGGGTTATGCGAGAACCTGAAAGTAATACTAGATTACAGCTGGACGTTTGCCGTAATTCAATCTGAAACCTTTTATTCAATTGTAGGAGGTATGTATATCTACTATGCTTTGTAACGGTAACAGCGAATCAATTTTCAAGCCTCCCCCTTAAGACCTAGGTTAAATATTTTTTAATATTCGGAGAGCTCGAGACCTAAAGAGATGCCATAAAGAATATGAATTAAAAATCTCGACTAATTAAAAAGGCAACAACGCGATATTTCGCGGGTATTCTGGTATACCTACAAAATTATAATTCTGAAATCTTTTGGAGATACTGGCAAATTATGTTGATCATTTATTTAATCAACTAGCTGTGCCCCGCGGTTTCACCCGCGAAGGTCTCGATCCCGTGGGAATATAGGGATAAAACTTATCTTATGTCCTATTCCAGGTCATGATCTACCCGTGTGCCCATCCTCTCCTCTCTTCTCTAGAGTAGGGAACGTCGCGGCGGGGCCGACGTCGAACGGTTCGCGTATTGCATTTTCATACTCGTGATAACTTCGAAACATAAACCGTTTACGCAGCGCACGCAACGGAAGCTCTCAAAAAGGAATATTTTTTCCCGTTTTTGCAACATATTTCATTATGCTCCGCTCCTATTGGTCGTAGCGTGATGTTATATAGCCTTCCTCGATAAATGGACTATCCAACACAAATAATTTTTCAATTCCAACCAGTAGTTCCTGAGATAAGCGCATTCAAACAATCAATCAAACAAACTCTTCAGCTTTATAATATATGTATAGAGCAAGGTTGTTGCGAACTTCCGCATCCGCATCCGCAATAATTAATGCGGATGTTGATGCGGATGCGGATGTAGCACAGGTCACGACAAGAAAGATAATGGGCGGGGCAGGCGACTGGCGTGCCGTATGCGAACGAAATCTTCGCTCCTACTTCTTATTGATCAATAGCACACATATTTTATCGACACCACCAGCCAGTGTTCTTAGCGAACAATTGTTCAGTAGCGCGGGTTTAATAGGTGTATGAACCTCTGCATAACAGACTTGATCCCGAAAAGGCGAATATTACTTTTTATTAAATACAAGCTGATGCCCGCGGCCTTCGCCCGCGTGGATGTCGGTTATTATATACTCAATACTTTATTGCAATCCATAATATGTACATAATAAGTTGGTATGTTAAGACATCAAATCAATTATGGACCCGTCGGGCACAGCAAAAGTTAATTTTTAACAGGAGAGAGAATGAAGGAGCTTTTTTTTTTATAATTCATAGTGAAATGTAGGTATTAGGTAAGAATGATTTTTATTGTTTTTGAAATTTATCCCTAAAGTATTCATATACTAAAACCTTCCTCGAGAACCACTCTATCCATTGGTGAAAACAGCATGAAAATCGGTGTAGCAGACGCGGCGGTGGACTTTTTTTAATAATATCTAAGAATAATGCTACAATTTTTACTTTTTTACTAAATAATTAATAATTATATAAAAAAATACTCTTTTTTTTCTACACCCAAACATCCGCATCCGCATCCGCGGATGTGAGCCTTCAAATATTCGCATCCGCATCCGCATCCGCGGATGTGAAAAAATCTGCATCCGCATCATCCCTGGTATAGAGTATAGATTGTGCCTTACGTGTGTGAGTTCCAGAAAATCTAATCAAGCAACTTGAACTTATGATTCATAACCATTTTAATTGTTAACATTGTTCGTCTGTGTCATTTAATTTTGTGTCTTTTGTCGAAAAACATTGTCAACGTTTAGAGGTATGAGAAACAGGGTGTAAAGTTCACTCAGTCTCTATAGAAAAGGGGGGATCCTCCGACCAGACAGGTGTCGTGTCTGGCGGTCAACTGCCAACGATTGATGTTGGAATCTTGTATACAGGCTGTAAGGGTAAACACTCTTGTCATTCAAACCATGGGTAGTCGACTTAAATATAAAAATAAATAACCGAACACAACAACAAAAAAACGTTATTTTCATTAAAAGATTTTAAAAAGTTTCTATCCGACACCGTGCTCGCTAGCGAAACAGCTGACTGACTGAGGGAGGTGTCGCGCTCGTGGCCGGTCAGGTCTCATCCAGCACCCCCAGCCCGTGTTGAGACGCAAGTTCGTTGCCCTAGCGCATAGGGCAACGATCTTTCGTCTCTTGTGGTAAAAGGTAGATTAAAAAAAAAAGAAAAAAGAAGTTGTAATTTTCCATTGATTTTACGTTCTATAAATGAAACCAAACCACTGGTTGCAAGGATAACGGTGTTCACCCTAACACCCTGTATATGTTGATCGCACGGTAATTGCGCGATCCACGATTTTGTGTGACGTCAAGTCATTGATCCATAGTTCACATGTGGCGATGTAGATGCCGCCAAAAACGTAGTGTAGAGATATTGTTTTATTTGTTACTGATCTTTTTCTTGGAGTTCTGCCTACCCCCATAGGAAGAAGGCGTGAGTATATGTATGTATGATCTCTATTGTAACTGGAAAAGGCTGTGTTTGTCTATTACTTAATGAACTGGTTCACTCACTGGCAGTGCGCGTCCAGCTCATGCTTGTTCCTGGGCAGGCCAACCGGCGTGCGCGGGATCAGCTCTACGCACATGTTCAGGTCTCCAGCGTCGCAGTTCTCTGTCTCCCCTAGTTGAGCTCCTCCGCCGCCTGAAACAATGCTTCATCATACATCTTTTGACTAACAATCGTTATTTGTTATGCAAGGCTGAAAAGTTGTTTTATGGTGCGAGTACTTATATAGAATCCTGAGCGTAGTAAGGGTTTCAAAGGTACGACACGCTGAATAACTTTGCTACCTAGCGAAACACACAATTTTTCACTTCACTACAGCGAGGAAAATGCTAGGTGTCCCCATGCATTGAACGAATTGCATATTTACGACTCACGCGATTTTTCGCGAAGAAACTCAATGCGGCATTATTTAACGCTTGCATGAACCCTGCAGGTGTTAAAATATCTTCGTCGCTGCTGGACTTGCTCATATTTAATGATTTCTTTTAAGATTTTATCAAAAAACAAACGGATGGAAAGTGTATCGAATAAAGAGACGAAATTAAAGTTTTTTTTTCATGCAGTCGTTGTGGTGGCCAGTGTGATTATTCTAAACATGAGGTTAACGCACTAACATGAAATAAGTATTAATGCATTTTCAGGGGACTGGCGGTATAGAAAATTATTGAATAGAAAGGTTCGAATTAAAAAAAAAAACTCCATGTTAGCGGATAAAATGCACTTTTGCAATCAGATTAAATCTGATTGCAAAAGTGCATTTTCAGATTTTTCCGTTAAACAGAATCTTTCCGAGGTTGTGAGGTGAAAAAGATCTTGCATGGTTTGCATTTAGAGAACCCCACACTATGCGGTAAGTCGTCACTGCACCTAACTACTAATCAATCATTTATAAATAATTATCTAAACAAAACTAGCAACACAAAAAACTAACAACACCACAATGGATGGCGGGAAAGTGTGTGGAAATAATCAAAAATCAACTGACGACGATTTCAGACACATTGTGTTCGCCCTCGTGTGCCTACAATTGCTCTATTGTGAACATTAATGTGAAGACATCCATTGTTATCCTGACGTCATGTCGAATTATGTCATAAATATTGTACAGCCGACGGACTACGGCTGAACTAAAGACATTAAAGCCCAAAACACACACAGAGCGGGTGCGGGGCGGGAGCGGGTCGGGTCGTTTTCATCGCGTGAGTCGCGCGGTTCATGGTGTTCACACAGAGCGCGGGCGCGGGGCGGCAGCGGGTCGGGCGCGTGGCGGGCGCGGGTCGGGCGCGGTTGTACTTTGACAAGCGGCAGCGGTTGCAGTGTGAAAATGTCGGGTGATTCTGACACGGACGAAGAATTATTATTTTTACTCATTTTAAAAAGAAGAACGCGAAAATGGAAAGGTTGTAGGTTCATGACATTAATAAAAAAAGACATCAATATGGAGAATATCATCGATACGTGTATTGCAACGAATGTAACGACGCTTCACCCGCAATGCTATTCTGTAACCATCTAACCTTGAAAACTTAAGTGAAGTGAGCGTGGAGTGAGTCATTCTCATCGATACCTACTGATGCTAAGGCAAGTGACAGTTCACTCTAAGCTCACTTTGATATTTTACTACACTTAGTTTTCACGGAGATATTTTTACAGAATAGCACAACCGCTCCCGACCCGCGCTGTTGTGTCAGCGGGCGCGGCTCCCGCGCGGGTCCCGCTCCGCACCCAACCCGCGCCCGCATTCTGTGTGTTGACATCCATATAATTCCTTGAATTACAAATTATTATACCCGCCGTACTCCCGCGCGCGACCCGCTCCCGCCCCGCACCCGCTCTGTGTGTGTTTTGGGCTTTAAATAAACTTATATTGAATCTCTTTGGGTTGTACTCGTACTAACGATAAACTGCCCTGACGCAAAAAAAATCCAAGTACATTGCCACTTGGTAGTAGTATTGGTATAAGTTACCTTTGTTAGCTAATGCTACCTAAGGTAACATGTTGGTTTATTGTCATATTTGTCTATTTACCTAAATACAAACAGAACGAACTCGTACCTATGTACAGTCACGGACTTTAATTAATGAGCCACCTTCAAACTTTTCAATTTTGCATGTTCGTACATTCAAGAGATTACACGATAAAACACGAACTCAAATCGCACGCTCGTAAACAAGATGACAAATAAATTACTTTTAATCGGAAATAGTCTTATCCATAGAGGTTGACTAATAAGTTCTCAATGATAAAAGAAATACAATGTTGCATTAAGTTTATCCAATCTATTTGATACCGACCTCCTTTGAATCATAGCTCATTAACTCGATAATTCTGAAAACTTAACTGAAGACGGTGACACTTTAAATATCGATGTCAGAGACGTTACTTTCGAACTTGTCGAAATGACTAGTATTATTTCTCCGTACGCTAACGTTATTATCGCAACAGTAACCTAGCAACGTTTGTTTATCGTTGCTAGGTTACTGTTGCTAGACCTGCAATTGGTTGAGTTTGGGTAGTCACTCTGCTGTCAAGTTTGTAGTTCTGGCTCTCGGGTTAGCCAACCGGTAAAGATATGAAATATAATTTTCTTCTTCTAATACGTTGACATATGACTTTGCGTGTCGGGAACCGAATAAACCCGATTTGCATTACACGGCTAAAATACGAACAGTGCCAGGTGGCTCATCAATTAAAGTCCGTGACTGTACATATTGTACATACTGCGTTGGTTTCAGAAAAGTTCATAGGTATAGTTTCTATTTGATGTCAAAAGCAAACTGAGTTTCGTACAAAATGCAGGAAAGTTTTGAAAAAACTGAATTTCATCATAGTTCGATGGAATGTTGTAATGAAATTTCGAAATATTAGTTAATATTTTGTTGTTATGGTTAGTCAGAAACCCGAAAGTCTCACAACTAAGGTTACAAAGAGGTATAGTATTACACCCAATTACTGGGTAATAACAATTAAAATAATTAAATTCAAATATGGCTTACCTACATCACATACTTAATTACATAGTTAAACATTCATTAAACGCTTATTTGTTCAGTTAAGTGGTGCAGCGTGAATTAATTATAGCAGACGCAATGTAAAATGTTTACTCAGAAATCAGTAACTCATAAAATTGTCACTCGCGTTCCCAGTTAGAGACTGCATCATTATCATCTCAGCCGAAAGACATCCATTGTTGGAAATAGACTACTCCTACACATTGCCACAAAGACCTGCGTCTCCTAGGCATACGAATTTCCGCGACTGGAAATATCTGAATACAGTTTACAGACCTCTAAAGTCGACGATGTGGTTTCTTAGAACAAAATTCTCTTTATTACATTTCAGACTCAAGGCTCTTACATACTGGCGCGATTCGCCGAGCGACGCGAATTTTAACAAAACAATTTCTGAGAAAACTTCACGGCGAACAATGCGGCGGCGTCGCGTCGCGCGACGAATCGCCCCAGTATGTAAGAGCCTTTACACCTCTCAACGAATCACACCTGTATTATGGGTTTTAAACTTTAAGTTTTGTAATTTATAAGTAAGGTGCTTATTTACTTCGGTGTCCTATGCCTAGAGCAACAGCCTTGAAATTATCACGCAATCATTCAAATTCTAAGTCAGAGAAAGTACCTTTTTTGTGATACATTGATACCTACGCAAGAGTACGTGGCCCATGGGAAATTTTTACACTCCTGACTGAGCCGTTTATATAATCCGTTTTTATCAGTCGTTGTACATACGGCCTACATTTAAGTAAAAACGAGCAAATACGGATTTAACGTGCGCTCTGTGTATAATTTAGTACCGGCGGGCAAAAACCTCGTATCGTTCGTATGTATGTACAAGCAAAACATTGTGTTTATGATCCCCGAAGGGGCTGTCACAATTAGGAGTATTGTTAGACTGGAAATCACATTTATAACACGATTATTTGTTTTATTTACCGACTTAAAAAAAGAAGAGGTTTTCAGTTTCAAAGTTCTTCGAAATGGATGGTAAACAAACCTGAAAAATGTAATTAAGTATAGTTTATTCATTCGTCTTCCTAATTTAGTCACTGCCAAAGATAAGAAATCAAAAATCTAACAAAATAATTATTATCTAAGAATATTTAACATAAACTAACAAACTATACTAACTATTTACATTATATACTAAATTAAATTATTGATTAAAACTAAATAACTGTACAAATAAACAATTACCTAAAAATCGAACTAAATTCCCTCGTAACATCATTTAATTATTTTTGTTGCGAAGTAGGGTTTCATTTTATGTTTTATGCTTCCAAAGTTATTCAAATGTCTTTGACGTAAAATTATCTGAGCAAGTATCTATAAAAAATAATATATTGTTTTTGATAGACACTTAAGGATTAAAGCGTTTTATATCTTTTGAAATGCCATACTTTACGCCCACAATATCCTTTTATTTTATTTCCTTTTAAAATGTTCTGTAAAGTCCTTTATGTCTTTTGAATTCCTTCTTTTATTCTTTGATGAAAGTCGACTGCCGAGAACTGTAAACGGCTGAGCAAGCGTTCCCTAAAAGAACAAGACGGATCTTTATTGGTTTACACAACTGTAAGGCTGCAACGTGACATGTGAACATGTGCCAGTAGACGGTAACAAACACCAATTTAACCCGTGTCGCTATTTTGAGAGCAATGGCACAATGAAAGAACGTATAGAAGTTCTAGGACAGTACTTACCAATTATAAGTGGCACCAGTGTCTGAAAAGTTGTTTGGAAATCGATTGTCATGGATTGAGGGATTGTATGGGCATGAGATGCGGAGTAGTGAGGAAAGGTTAGAGTATGAATGTGGATGGCTATAAGAATAAAAGCCAATTATTTTTAAAAGAGTAACAGTGGAGTTTCTTGCCGGCTCTTCACCATAGGAAACGACAAATTGGAACCGTGCACCTAGCTTCTGACGTTTCATAAGTGCCCATGTAGGTTTATGTGAAATAAAATATTTTGATTTGATTTGGATATGGAAGACCTAAGAAACGATGGATGGACTGTGTGGAAGATAATGGCTAGAAAGGGGATGACTACTGAAATGACGACTAATACTGTATGGAAGAAAAAGACATGTTGCGACGACCCTAAATACATTTTTATAAGGACAAGAGAATAATGATCTATTTATAACTTTATTTATGGTAAAACTTTAAAAGGGTCATTGATTGTTACTCAAATTTTGGGCCCTTTTTTTTTTTTTTTTTTTTGAGGGTGGGAAATCATCCAATGACTTCTCCCGCTCTGGGTGGAGCGGAAGGACGTGTCAGACTTTTACTGACTAAAACCCACCCGTGTTCCTTCAGTTGCCTGTTGCCAAGGTCCCGGTATCCCTTTCGGACTAACCCGCAACCCTGGCAGGCATTGGTCCTAGCGGACCCCGCCAATTGTGCTGACATCTCTTTGAGGCGCGCGTGGAACACGACGCGCCATCGACCCGGGCCTGGTCCTGATCGGACGGCGAGCTACCCATTGCTCGCCGTCCGCAAGCCCGCGCCTATGGTGGCCGGGAATCCGCCTGGGATTCCCGACGCCCAGGGCGTCTCCAGCGGCGGCGGCGGTTAGGGGCGTGAGGGCGCAAACTTTGCCTCTCCCTCACGCGTTCCGCCTCCTCCTTCGCGAGCATTACTGCTTCGCAGAAGGAGGTGACTGCTTCCCATGCCCTCTCGCTCCATACCATGGCCTGGACCAGAGCCGGACGCGAGAGGTCACCGCCGCCAATCGCCTCCAAGAGGACACGGCGGGGCTCCGCCCAAGCGGGGCAGACCTCCACCGTATGCTCCACCGTGTCCTCCGGGCGATCCACACAGTGGTGACACCCGGGCGTTTCCTCCCGCCTTATACGAAACAGGAACCTCCCGAAGCAACCGTGTCCGGTGAGGACCTGTGTCAGGCGGAAGGTGAGGACGCCGTGGCGCCTCTCTAGCCACTCCTCAAAGAGGGGACTTATCGCCGCAATTGTGGCGTGCCCAGCACTGGGTTGCGACAATCGCACTCTCCATGCCGCCATGAGATCCTGCCGGAGCTCTGTCCGCTGAGCCGCGATTTCTCGCGGCAGCGGAGTTACGCCCCGGCGCTTCATCTCCTCGCGCCACTCCCATATGTGCGCGAGGACCTTCGCCTCCAGATCCCATGGCGGTAGTCCGGCCAGGAGGCTCGCCGCCTCGCGGGAGACCGTGCGGTATCCCCGGGCCAGCCGAATGGCCATGACCCTTTGGGACGCGTTCAACCGGCGGGCTGGCCGCAGCCTAAGGGAACGCGCCCACACCGGTGCCCCGTAAAGGGCCATGGACCGCACGACCCCCGCGTAGAGCCTCCGGCAGGAGGCGTTTGGACCCCCCAGATTGGGCAGGAGACGCCCCAAGGCAGCTCCAGCCCGGTCCAGCCTGGGAGCCAAACGTCGGAAATGCTCAACGAAGTTCCACCGGCTGTCGAGGACGAGTCCTAGGTACTTCATCGTCGACTCGACGCCGATGTGAACCCCTCCTACCGTAATTTGGGAACCCGACGGTGGCGCGTTCCGAGGGCCATGAAAACACATGACCTCGGACTTGTGCAAGGCCACCTCGAGTCCCAGCTGCCGGATTCTATCGACGATTGTCGCAACCCCGCGTGTCGCTAGTTCGGCCGCCGCCTGGTGCGACCTCCCCTGTGCCAGGACCAGCGTGTCGTCAGCGTAGCAAACTACACTGACGCCACTGGGGAGGTCGGCGCGCAGCACCCAGTCGTAACCGATGTCCCACAGATGCGGCCCCAGGACCGATCCCTGTGGGACACCGCACGACATCTCTCGCCGGTTCCACACTCCCTGGTGACCGGGGTAGATGACGGCCCTGTCCGTCAGATAGGCCTCGACCACACGACAGAGGTAGGTCGGCATCCGGTGGTACCGGAGTGCCTCCCTTATGCAACTCCAGGGCAGGGTGTTGAAGGCGTTGGCGATGTCGAGAGACACCGCCAAGACGACCCCACCCCGGGCCACAGCATCCCCCGTCGTGAGGGCCCGTACGCGCATGATGGCGTCCACCGTAGAGCGCCCTCTGCGGAAACCAAACTGGCTCTCCGCCAAGTCCGGCCCCACCCGCACCAGCCGCCCGACGAGGCGGTTTGCAATTACTCTTTCAAAGAGCTTGCCCACCTCGTCGAGCAGCACGATGGGCCGATAAGCTGACGGAGAGTCCGCAGGGCGCCCCGGCTTCTTTATGAGGACCAGTTTCCCCGTCTTCCAACGAAGTGGAAACTGGCCCCTCTCCATGCATGCGCTTAGGAGACCCCGTAGTCGAGGCCCGAGAGCCTCCATGGCCAGGACCCAGGCCTTCCCAGGTAGGCCGTCAGGTCCTGGGGCGGTGTTTTTGGCATTCAGCCTTCGCACCGCCACTCTCATTTCTACCTCGGTCACCTCCGGAGCATCGTCGTCTTCGTCGGTGTTGTGGTCCGCCTCAAGCACCGCAGTAGGCGGAGCCATGAGCGGGGAGGTATGTTCCCCTCTCGAGGGGAACAGAGCGCTCACCACGTCCTCCACAAGCTGAGGCCGGAAACTCTGCGTCAGCGGGGGAGCCCATGGGCGGAGTTTCTCCCGCACCATCTTGTATGGGCGTCCCCACGGATCTCTGTTCAGAGTCTCCAGCATCTCCTCGCGGTCCACAGCCCTGGCCCGCAGGATCTCCGCCTGGAGGGCGGTCTTCGCCGCTCTGTACCCCTCATACAGCTCCGCCTCAATGGCTTCCGTATCCGGAGGGCGGATACGGAGCCTGCGGTGCCTGGTGTACGGGTGTCGCGCAGCAACACACGCATGGCGCAAAGCCGTCAGCTGCTGCGACCACCAGCTCACCTGGCGCGAAGCACGTCCGGGCTGGGCCCGGGGCATTGCCACGTCACAAATATTGGACATGGCCTCCCGGAACCACTCCGCCTCGTCGTTGATGTCAGCAGGCCTGTCCGGTGATGACACCCAGGCCTGCACGATCGAGGCTTCCAGGAGGAGCTCCCGGTCCAGCTGCTTCAGCGCCCACCGCGGACCACTCGGGGCCTGTCGGACCGGCGCGCTCGAGGACTGGGCGGAGACGTCAAACCGGATATACCGGTGGTCGGAATACGTCTCCACCCCCTCCATGACGCGCCAGTCAGTGACACGCGGTGACAGAGCGGGGCTGGCGAACGAGATGTCCACCACCGACTCACCCCGCATCCGCACACACGTGGGGACAGAACCCCGGTTTAGGACGACCAGGCCTGTCTCCAGAGCCCAGTCCTCCACCATCCTGCCCCGTGTGTCCGTATACCGGGAACCCCAAGCCACATTCTTGGCGTTGAAGTCCCCGAGGATGAGCACGGGGAGGGAACGGAACCCGACGACGACGACTTTCAACTCCGCAAGGGAGTTGTGGAACTCGGCGAGAGTTCGGTTCGGGGAGAAGTACACCCCTACCACGACAATCTCCCCGAACCGTGCTGCCACGCAACCCCGTCCTCTCTTGACAGCCTCGAGGGACGGGGTACCGGCGGCGGCCGACGAAATAAGGGTCACTGAGCCGCTCAGGTCCTCCGCCCAGTCATCCCTGGGCGGGACAAAGTACGGCTCAGCGACCACGGCGATATTAATCGACCACTGCGCCATGCTCTGGAGCAAAAGATCCTGAGCGGTGGCGCAGTGGTTGATGTTCGCCTGGAGGAGGCGAAATGGGGCCATTATTGGCACTCCATTTCAACCCCCTCCCGAGACCCATGCGAGGGCCCTGCCGCAGCGGCAGCGGCGGCGACGACGACGGTGGTGGAGGCGGCAGCGGCGGTGGCGGTGGCGGCGGCTGCGGCGGTGACGGCGGTGGTGGCGGTGGTGGCGGAGGGCTTGCCCCTGCCCCTGGGTTTGCCAGGCTTCGGTGGAGTGCAGGCCTTACTCCCGATCCGGTGGTCGGCCGGCTTGCCTGCCGCCGCACATACGACGCAGTGCGGCGTGGCCTTGCACGTGCCGGCCTTGTGACCGGGCTGACCGCAGCGGTAGCAGGCATCGCTGCGGTCAACCTCGGAGGTGCATTTAGCTCCCACGTGGTCGCCCACATGGCAGCGGAAGCACCTCCGAGGTCTGGGTTCGAGCAGTTTGACCTGCGCGGACACCCAGCCCACCAGTAGCCTTTGGCCCTCCCCGGCTATTTTCTTGGCCGCCGCCACGGGGCAGCTCACCGTAACAGCTTGCATGCCCCTGTGGTCGGGGCCGATGGTGCCAGCCTTAACCTGCTCGGCAGAGCACCCCCCAGTCCTGACCACGGCGGCCACTACCTGTGCCTGCGTCACAGAATCGTCCAGGCCCTGGATGCGCACTTCGGCGCACTTAGTGGGCCTGGACACCCGAGCCTCGTCCGCCTTTAGGGACACCCTGAGCTTTTCAGCCAGGGCGTCAGCGGCCGAGCCACCAGCCGGACCGGGGAACTCAAACATCCGAGCCCCAGTGGCAGCGATCCTCAGCCTGATGCCACTGGCGGCACCAAGCTCCTCGAGATCCACCACCTCTGTCACCCTTGCCAGCACGTCCTTATAGGACACGCCCTTCTTTGCCGCTTCTGGCTGTAGTGTGATCACTACAGCTGCGGATTTCGGGGCGTGGAGCCTATCCGCGACGCTTCTCCCCTTGCGTCGCTGCCGCCTCGTCTTTTTCTTCTTGGCCACCCTTGCCTTCCTAGCCGCCTTCCTCTTCTCCCCAGCCACTTGCCATTCAGCATCGGCTTGGGGAGGTAGGGAAGGTGCGGGTGCAGTCGGAGGTGGGGGCGGTCGTTTAGCCACCGGGGCCGGGGCTGGAGCCGAGGTCGGGGCCGGGGCCCTCGCCGCCTTTTTGGCGGCTCCGGCCTTTTTAGCCGCCCCGCCCTTATTCTGCCCCGGCGAGGCTGGATTGGCCACGGCAGATTCGGCGGCGACGGCGGCATATGTCGTCGCCTCCTTCCGCTGGCCGGGGGCCGACTGGCTTGCCGTCAAGGGGGGGCGCAGGACGATGGCTTCTAGGGCGGAGAATCGTCTCCGCATTTCGGCCATCTCCTGCCGCACCAGGCTCAGAACCCGGTCCTCAGCAACAGCAGGCACGGGCTGACCCTGCCCCTGCTGCTTCCCCCCCTGCACAACCGTCCGAGGGCCGGCTCCTCGGAGCTTTGCCAGTTCCGCGCGGAGCTCCGCGTTCTCCTTTCGGAGAAGCTCCATCGCGGCCGTCAGGCGTGCGACCTCCGCCCGCATCTCGGACACTCCGTCCGACGGGGTCCCCCTGCGGGAGGCCTCCGCTGCCGCCAAAATTTTGGGCCCTGAATTTTATTAATTTAAAATGATTTACTTTTAGAGACTTGGCTTACAAAATTTAATGATGTGCAAGAAACCAGACACAATTATTTTGTAAGCGAATATAATTGTCTGAGCGGGGTTCGACGTGACCTTTATAGAATATCTCTATATTATATTTGTCTTTCTCGACTTTCGTAGCTATTGTACCTTCTGTGACGGCTTATTTGGTGGTGGGTATATAACTATATACCTAGTTGGGCAGGATTAGCGTTAACTTCAAGCTTTCCGTCGTCACCCTGTGGCCAAGTCGTAGTCGGGGCACGAATTTCATGTTGTTCACTTTGCCTTACTCCCAACCCTGTTATGAGCCCTATATAGGTACATTGTGGCTGCGAAATACGTTTTTATTGTTGTTTGTAGCCAAAGAAATAGTTCCCGGCTTTATTTTCACAATTCCTTTCATCGCATCGCTATTGGTTGGCTACATTTCTGTAGGTCAAAAAAAATCTGCCTAGCCTTTTCCCAACTATGTTGGGGTCGGCTTCCAGTCTAACCGGATGCAGCTGAATACCAGTATGTTACATGGAGCGACTGCCTATCTGACCTCCACAACCCAGTAACTGGGTAATACGATACCCCTTGGTTAGTCTGGTTGTCAGACTTTCGTGCTTCTGACGACTCGTAACGACTGTCAAAGATCCACAAATGACAGTCTGGACCAACGGCTTAACGTGCTTTCCGAGGTACGGAGAAGTCTCGATATGTGAAAATGGTCACCCATCCACGGACCAATCCCGGCAAGCGTAGCTTAACCTGATGGATCGACCCGAGCGGCTGTTATTACTTAGCCACGAGCTCCTCACATACATTACATCCAATATTGACTACCAATATATCAATATTTATTAGGTATAACCAATATTTTAAGAGTCCTAGAAACAATGGTGTTGAATTTCTATTTAAAATGGCTTTTCTATATAGATAACTACAAATGGGTAGGTAAACAATTTGTTTCTATTTAAAATACTATTTCCGGCGAGATTTTCGCCACAGAATGCACGTCGTTCTTATTATTGCGGCCGGAGGGCATGCCTGGTGAAAAATAAAACTATAACACACGTGTAAGAAAATAGATCCGCTATTCACGATCATGTTTTCGCGGAATACGTAGTGAAAAAATGATAGTAAAATTATTTGGGTAACACTAGATTATAAATACACGGGATTCCTCGATCTTAATTTTTACTATACATATCCATAGATAACGTGTAGGTACGTTCTATAAACATATTAGTATTACAAAATGTAAAAAACAGAAGCACTAAATATATCAACTGTTGGGAATCGAGATTTGCAAAGCAGATTTCGAGCTTTGTTAAAAGTTGACTAAAGTAACCGTAAAATAAATACTAACTAAAAAAAAAATAACTAAATACCTATGTAAAATTTTCACGCCGCCGAAATTAAAGGCATAATAAGAGATCGATATATTATATCTTACAAGCTGCGCCCCGCGGTTTCACCCGCGTAAGTCTCGATCCCGTGGGAATATCGGGATAAAAAGTATCCTATGTGTTAATCAAGGTTATAAACTATCTGTTTGCCAAATTTCATCCAAATCCATTCAGTAGTTTTTACGTGAAAGAGTAACAAACATCCATCCATCCATCCATCCATCCATGCATCCATCCATCCATCCTTATTACAAACTTTCGCGTTTATATTATTAGTACGAAGAACCTTCTGTACCATATTTATGCAAATAAATGATTTTGATTTTTGTCCGATGGATTTTTCAAAAAAAAGTTCCCGAAAGTTTCTTTAAGAAATTACCAATTTCATGCTGGCTGTAATTTTTTTTCAAAATCTGTGAATGCAGATCCAAATATTTCAAAAAGTTAAGGTCCATCATCTAAGACCGTTTTTTTTCTAGTGCGAACAGTTAAACAGTTTTGACTTCGCTACGATTTTATTATACGTATAAATTATAGAAACTACGAAACTGATAGAAAGCTATGCTATTGCTTAGTGCCATAGGATATTTTAAAACAGTAGCTTGTGTTATCATAAGAAACTAGTCTTATTTGCTAGACACAACCATTCTATAACAATAACAATTGAGTATCATGCAATTTTACAGATAGTGGTTATTTGCCAAATATACGAGTAAACAAGCTTACTCAGGGCTGGCCTATTTGAATATACATTCACGGCTTCCATCCCTCAGACATTGCGGTGTAAACCCTTAGCTTATCCTCTACTGATCCACCTATGAGACACATTGCCTGAAGATAAAACCGAAAATTGAGGTACATGCGATTTCCGTTTCCCGAATGTTTTTACGGATAACCGTTAACAGAACACAAAGCAAAAGTCACTGTATTTTCTTATTTTCAATCTCATGGTTTTATTATTTGGTAAAGATATGTTAGATTTCCATTTTAATGTAAGGTATCAAAGAAACAGAGAATATATGCGGAGCTGTTCCGATTTCTCGCGTTTGGAGAGCTGCAAAGGAATAGATTGGTTGCACGGTTACCGTACGTCGCAGGCGGCGCGTATAGGTTATAAGTAACCTATGTGATTTTGTGCCCAGTACATAGGTAGGCTCTTTCGTATAATTATGACGTGATCGGCACATTTATTTAAATACTTTTTTTAAATTTATTTGTTTGGAATATCCTATCGTCTGACTTAGGGGTCGGTCGTTAGTTAGCTGCCCTTAACTGCGTCGATAATTATTTCTAATTCACGACTGCTGCGCACGATACATAAAGATAGAAAGACGCCGCTCTCATTCGATATCGCTCAGTTGCCGCAAAGGTTCCGCAGGTGTAGCCTTTAGCGACGAAAATTGCAAAAATTATCGTATCTACGCGAAACAAAATCAATCTGTCTAGCCTTTTCTCAACTGTGTTGGGGTTGGCTTCCAGTCTAACCGGATGCAGCTGAATACCAGTATTTTAAATGTTGCAACTGCTTATTTGACTTCCACAACCCAGTAACTGGGTAATACGATACCTTGGTAAGACTGGTTGTCAGACTTTCGGGCTTCTGACGACCCGTAACTGTCAAAGATCCATGAATGACAGCTGGGACCAACTTAACTTGCTTTTCGCGACACGGAGGAGTCTCGGTATGTAAAGATGGTCACCCATCCACGGACCAACCCCGGTAAGCGTAGCTTAACCTGATGGATCGACCCGTGTGGCTGTTATTACTTAGCCACGAGCTATCTCTCATCTCCCTCTCTCGGCCGTATCTACGCGAAAAAAATAGAACGCAGCAAGTATATAGTGCGCGTTATGTAAAAAAATGCAAAAGTGGTTTTCGTATCTATGCGAATACCACTCAGGCATTTTCTACATAATGCGCACGTTCTATAATGGAACTTGCTTCGTTTAATTTGCCTGTTTTCTTCTCAGAGGCTCTAAGAATAATGGAAGAAGGTATTTATGTTATCACAGGTTTAACTTGGAAGAAAAGCTTTAGAGAGAAACAGTGATTGTCATTATCGTATCGCCGAAAGCACTTTAGCATCTACGTGGTACACCTAAGGGCGAATGTTTAGGAACACGAAGTGACATGTGGCTTCCCTGGAACCTCTTTAGCGGCATAATTATGTAAATGTCTAATAACTGCTCACAAATTACGATGTTTTATTATATCTTTTTTTACATACCTTCTTCTATGACATAATTACAATGTTTGACATTATATAATACTTACTGCGCCCCGCGGTTACACCCGCGTAAGTTTCGATCCCGTGGGAATATCGGCATAAAAAGTCCTATGTCCTATTCCAGGTCATGGTCTAACCTTTTTTTTTTGGAGCGTGGGAAGTCATCCAATGACTTCTCCCGCTCTGGGTGGGGCGGAAGGGCGTGTCAGACATTTACTGACTTAAACCCACCCGTGTTCCTTCAGTTGCCAAGGTCCCGGTATCCCTTTCGGACTAACCCGCAACCCTGGATGGTCTACCCCTGTGCCAAATTTCATCCAAATCCTTTCAGCCGTTTTAGCATGAAAGCGTAGGTAATAAACAAACAAAGTCACTTTCGCATTTATAATATTAGTTAGGAATTGTTTTATTCATTATACTCTGCATTAATGGCTGTGGTGGACATATATATTATCTACTCTTGTAATGACACACATGTCATTTGATTTAAATAGTTTTTTACTTACCTTTATATAGATTCTTTCCTTTTTTGTAAATGTGAGAACGTTTTAGGCTCTGTAGACTCATAGGTGTTGAGAGGCCTACATTGTCCTCCCATGCCTATTAACACTGTAATTTAAAAACTTTGTAGAAGCCAATTATTTTTAAAAGAGTAACCGTGGTGTTTCTTACCGGCTCTTCCCCATAGGAAACGACCAATGGGAACCGTGCATCTAGCTTCTAACGTTTCATAGAAATAAATAAATAAAATAAATAAGTGCCCATATACGTAGGTTGATTTGATTTGTCTCAAACAATCACTCGCTAAAATAAATCGAGTTCAAGAAACTAAGCGAATAGTACAGCTGCTTCACTGTCTACGGGTATTTATGACGTGACGTGTAGCCGCGGATCTGCTACGAATGTAGACCTGCTACGCGTACGAACTCTACGTACATGTAGCAGGCCTACGTTCGCTAGCACTCGTAGCAGATGACTGATACATAAGCTAACTACTCTTAAACGACAA
The DNA here is from genome assembly GCA_947363905.1 of Lithophane semibrunnea. NCBI lineage: Eukaryota > Metazoa > Arthropoda > Insecta > Lepidoptera > Noctuidae > Lithophane > Lithophane semibrunnea. Next base: position 8,935,236 of record OX376197.1, on the reverse strand, counting down.
TTAGTTACTTCAGAAAACAGTTAGATTATTATCACGAGACGGATAATGAAAAAAAAAAGTTAATGTTCATAAAGTTGATTGTGAATCATGTCCCGCGACTCATATACTGGTACATAACTTGCTACGTTTTACGGCACTAGTTAGCCATTATCTGCCTCAAGTGATTATGGGACCTAATAAATTATTCCTCATAAAAATAACCAAAAGAAACTTTACTGCCTTGTAAGGTCTTCGGAAAAAGATTTTTTCATTGTGTCATATAAAAATTATAACACAAAGGATTTTGTTGTTCCATCACATTTCGTGTTAAGTGAATACTTATATCGGCAGATTACTCAAAAAAAGAACTAAATAATAGGAGGTAATAGATTTGGTTTTTGGCTCATATACTTTTTGGATAAAGCGCGTGCTGTGAATGTAATGACTAATACCAGTCACTATCATATAAAGGTAGTCAGAAACTTGATATCTCTAACTTTGACATTGGGGCGAGTATCTCTTGTAAATTCAAAGTCAATTTAAAAAGTAGGTACTTTTTGGTTAGCAACACTGTTAGGCCTAAAATTGATAAAAAGTATTGTACTACTCGTGTGTTCAATTGTTAATGGAGCCTTGAAATGGTTGAATAATAAAAGTCGTTTCGTCTGTAATAAACCTGTTGTTTTGCTTCAATTTTATCAGGTTATGGGCCCATTCTCTCAATTATTTTAATGCAGAGATCAAAGCAGTCACTTATAAAAGTACTGGCAGTCATCTGCATGCAACTAATATTCGAAATATGAATTTATAAAGAAAATATTACTTAAAATTTATTATCAAGAAAATTGCCATTCAAGCGGCAGATCAACGGTCTTAATCCTCGAGTGCCCAATAAGCCTGATTGGCTCCAAATAAATTACTTGTAATATCCTCATTGCCCATCATTACAATCTGGAAGTGAAATTATGAAAAGACGATAAACGAAGATATATATGGAGAGATTATGATTACCCATTTTTTATTTCAGTTTACCTGAATTGATTATATTAGTTGAGTCACGGTATACGTTAATGTTATAACAATAATGTTTTTTTATGTGTATTCATGGTTACATTCCTTGACTAATTAAGAAACAGAAAGTGCAGCACAAGTTAATACACACTCTCTGATAGAATACATAACCTCACTCACCACTTGCACCACACACTCACTTTTTAACTGTTTTTGTATGTATAATAAATGTCTAACATATCTCGAGACCCTAGGGTCCCGGACCTTTGGAAGCCGTGCCAGGGGCCGAAGCCAACTCGCAGAGGCCCCTAAGACAATTTTAAATGGAATGAGGCACCCACCGACAATTATCCCTGTTCGCACTTTCCAAGTGCACCTAAGGACAACCCCCGGTTGGTGTAGGACTATTATAGAACATGGAAACAAAACATATTGGGTTATGGGTTTGGGTGGCTTAGTGTACTGGTTATCTTGAATTATGGAATGACTATGGCCCCTGCCTGACCAATGTTTTTAAATATAAATATGTATAAAGTATTATTATGTTATTTTTTTATTTGTACTCACATTTTTGTACATTTTGTTTTTTGTATGTAAGTAATGTACTTATGAAGAACATATAAAATTATTAACTTTCTGTAGTGTTTGTTTCACCAAAATACAGGCTGTGCCTAGTTTGGTATCCGCTGTTTAATCTGTCAAAGTCTTCTGTTATGTATTGTATATTTACGAAATACGTGTAAGCCAAATTTCAATTCCATAATTCAGTTAGATACCATTGCTTTGCGCGAAAATTCCATCGGTTTGATTGCTTTTATAATTTACAAAGCAGATTTAATTTTGCATTGTTTATAAATCCATAAAAGATTTATAAATGAATTTTAAACTCCAGTAATTTGTTTAGGTTTGTGTGTGTACATTTTCAGTTACCAAGCCTAGAAGCTATCGCGTGAACAATACAGCAGGAAATCTTATTTTCTGTTGTTCACGTTTTAGAAACGAAATGATTTAATATTATTATGAAAAATAAACTTAAAAATGGCTTTGTGATTTAGTACCAAGCTTCTACTGACCGACTGACAACTCTACACAAAGTTTTCTGTTATATATGTTGCTTCAGAAAAGTTATCAGCGTTGTTAACATAATTATTAAAGAAACCCCTTCAAGCTTTAAATAAATGAAGTGGTCTGCCATTCAACGTGGCCAGGCTGTCAACCTTTTGGGTTCGAAGATAATTTTCATGATAGAGCTTTTTTCTATTTCACTTATTATAAACGAAACCTGACCACAATGTTAAATAAAAAAAAACCTAACGTGTGTTTTTTTCTGTTTGCGAAGAGCTCTGAATGTCAAATATAAATAGTAATTAATTAAAATAGTACATAATTCAGTCTTATTCATTTTTGTTTTTTTTTAATGATCAATAATTAAAAAAAAATATTTAGGCCTAAAATTATTTTGCCAAAATCAATAACGTTCTTCATTATAAGCCGTTTCTATTAGCCTCAATGTATACTACCCACCAATCTCATAAAAGATACCGATTTCAGTGTAACAGGCAAATAAAAATATAAATGTACCTATATTGTGGGACATGGTCGTTCTTCGATCTCTATAAATCCTAAAACCATAACATAAAATGAAACGCGATTTCTGGGTGACGGCCGAAATAATATAACGTTATAAAGGATTGAATCTTTCGTGTTTTCCTTTCCTTTGATGTTTAATTTAATGTTCCATTAAAAATAACCTGCACAAGTGACACCAACACATTGCAATGGTTCCAAGAAACGGTTAATCATTTGAATAAACTGAAATCCATATCGCATTGCACCGTTATTTGAATAAAACCTCCCTTATTTTCTTATTTGTGCTTTTTGCCCTACAAAGGTTATTTTTCGCTTTGAAAATAAGTACGGTTTTTTTTGTTGAATGAAATCGTTTTTGCTTGTAAGATACCTACTTAGATACGAACAGTTATTGCGGACACATAATATCAATTTTCGCATATATTTTCCATAAGAATGGAGCTGTAGGGAAGTCCATTGTGAAGCGGGTGAGTTTCCCAAGCGCGTACTTTATTCAGATTGCGGTCTGAATTTTAAATTAAATAGGTGTCCTCTGTAACTTGATTTTTGTTGAATAGTCCATATAAAATAAACAGCTTCAAAAGCTAACTAGACGATTGGAACTTAAGGAAAATACAATGTTGATTATACTGAGATATTGATTCACTCTATAAAGAGTTTTAACAGTACGTTCGTATCGTAATAATTAATTTGAAAGAAGAATGGCAGGACGCCAAGTAATTAACAATACTTTGATTATATCAACAATAATAAATAAAAGATGGAAGAAGAAGGACATGGCGAAACTATAAGGGTTGCTTGTTGACTACGGAACCCTAAAAAATGAGAATTGGTCGCACTTATTAAGTCCATTAGTGAGAGAAAAACGAGAGAGAAATATATTTTCTCTTTCTCCTTCGTATGTGAGCTTTCCTTTTTTTTGCAATGTTATCGAAGTATTCCTACAAAACGTTTCGTTATTTTACAAGTTATCCTCGGAGCAAAATTGAAGCGATTTTTTGTTATTTGTTTTTCGTATTACCCGACTACATTTAATAGTACCAGTTGGCAGTAGTGTCCACCATATTCTAATGCATCTTCTTAACTTACTTGTGCTACCACTGATTATGGGATAACAGTGCCCGGAATATTTAAGGCACTAACTGAAATGAAAAACAGCCAGGCATGTAATCAAAGCTAAGCGTGTTGTTTCGCTTGTAATGAGAACGATGCACTAACGTTTCGCGTTGCTTTTCATTCATAGCAAAACAACAGAAGGTCTGTATGAAATAAAGAGCGTACTGACCACGTGCTCTGAGCGAGAACCTCATTAAACTCGACAAATAATGCAAAGTAACTCTACAGAGTACAAGAGTTAATTAGTTCTAGATAACCTCATCTCATTCGGGCACCTAAACTCTTGGGCTACGAACGCACTCGACGGCCAGGTCGCGGCGGCCAGGCGGGAACCGACGGCCAATATGGCGGCCAAGAATTCTCAGTTGATTTCATGGCTTACCTTTAAATGGAAGTCGAGGAGATAGCTGTGTTATGCGGAAGATGAAAAAGAGAATTGTACTGTAACTCGTAAAGAATATTGGGTGCACCCGCCAAAGATTTATTTCAAGCCATAATTGTCGCTCCCTGTTTGAATAGTCTCTTGACGACATAGTCTCATATTCCTGGTCTCAACTCAATTTCTCTTATAAATCGTTCAGTAAACGTACCGACCACTGCGGCTAATACGCTCGCACTGACTAGTTTCAAACAAACTGAAGTGATCTCGACGGCCACGGCTGGCCGCTGACCACGTGTGTGTCGCGCACGATTGCGCTGGCCGCGGCGGCCGTCCTGGGGGCCAAGTCTACTAATTTACAAACGTGTCAGTGGTCTCACAATGATCAGTTTTTGACAGATATGCCATACAAAATCTGTCAAAAACTCATCATTGCGAGACCACTGACACGTTTGTAAATTAGTAGACTTGGCCCCCTGGTTGCTGGCCGCTTGTCGCTTTTATTTTTTTAACTATGGCATCTCGTAGTTGATTTCTGAAATCATGACTACTTAACTGGACTTTCCTGTGGCTGCCTTAAGAACTACTCTCAGGGCCTCCAGCCAGGGCCTTATTCAAACTATTCTAAAAATGAAAGCTAAGTGAACGCTCGCTAAGGGCAGGGTTATCTAGGGCCCTGTGGGGTACGAACCTCGGCTTAGGGCGTCACTGACGGGAGGACAGCAAAATGGGACAGGCTGGATCAATATTGGATCATTATTATTATTATTCGGGGAATTTAAAGCTACGTGCTCGCTCAGCTTCGGCGCGGGCTGGCACATCATCGGACAAGAGACGGGGGGACCAATTTAATCGGGATCGCGTTCGTGCTGGACCTCGACGGCGAGGTCGGAATGACGGTAGGCGTCTATTTGTGTATCTCTGTACTGTGCTGGTCTCCCTACTGCTCTCCTGGAGGTGAGTGATAGGGTCATCAGGTTCGGATAGGACATGCCTGGGACGGCGAATAATACTAATATTAGAGGGGACATAACTCGATGCTTCGACAACCAGAGGGTTGCGATGTTTGACTGCAGAGTCGAAATAACGCTTTGAAAGGCGTTTTAGAAATTGGCGGATGGTGGGCATCTTTAGGTCGAGATGTAGGATCTCGTTAGAAACGAACCAGGGGGCTCCCGTGACTTTTCTAAGAAAACGGTTTTGGAGCGTTTGCATCCTATGGATATGTTGGGCTTTAGCCTGAGCAAAGACCGAGCCCGCATAGGTCATGATGGGGCGCCGCTTGTCGCTAAATGCGCACGGTATTTAAAGTTATGAACACACCTAGATCTCACTGGCCACCGTGTGCGCTCGTAGTCTTAAGCTTATGCAAAAACTTATTAAATGAGGCTTGGCCGTCGTCAACCAAGCAAGTAACTTGCCTTTTGAATATTTATATCACGTTATCTACATAACATTTAGAAGTTTTGCTCTTGAACGTTAGAAAACCTCTGAATTATTTACGAGACATTTTCTTCACCTCTTTTCGTGCCTATGCCCTCTGTCTCATTTTATATAATATTCCAACTATTCATAATTACTTACCTTTCAGCTTCACCAATTTTCTCACTTTAATGTCTGATTTAAATTGTACGTTAAATAAAAGACGTGCAAGTTTTTACTTTTCATTTTAGAATTCTTCACTCCTCTTTTGCTATATTTTGAATGTTATTTAGAAGCTGTAGTAAAAGTAAGGTACAGATTTTTTAACGAAATTTCAAGAACTTTATTCGCCTATTAGAAAAATGAGACTAAAAAACATGTTTTTTCTTACCTAGCTTTTGTATAACAATGCTTAAATTGCGACTCTAAATTAATTTTACCAAAAAGGTCAGTAAATAACTCTGTAGAGCCGTTATACAGCATTGCAATAATTGTCAAATTACAGAGCATACCGACAAATCACACAGATTTAATTGGTTCGATGTGACACGATATTTAGATAATGAATTGGACTATTCTTCGAAATCGATGTGAATACATTGATCGCACGTCACATGCGGTATGCAAATGTAATTTGGTACGAGTGTGTATATAGCCTACGTGGCAAAGTGGCAGCATGGGGTACGAGACGAACACATAAGTACCGATGACGTAATGTACCTTGTTAGGTACTTGTATTGCTACGATAATGTTATTTATACCTCTGCCCCCTATTACTTAAGACTTTAACAAACAGAACTGACGAAATGAGGGTGTACCTAAGTTCGTCTATACTATATGGACAGGCAGCCCCAAAAAGATGTATACACGGACAAGTGATCATGTTATTGTCTACAACCTTTGTTCCATAACATTGAATGGTCATTAGGAGTATAGATGTCTTGGGACAAAATGTTTACTATGTTTTGATAAAATAAATTGTATTGTTTTGTGCTACGGTGGATATAATGTTATGGTACAGAGGTCGTTGTCAATTAAATGGTTCCTTGTCTGTGTATACATCCTTTTGGGGCTGACACCTCTGCCCATTTTATCCAGAAATAAAAACGTGGTGTTATATTATGTATTATATTATACCTGGTATTATTTATTATTCATGGTAGGTAATCAACTCTCTTTGAATTTCAGGAGGCATAATTCTATTGATTGCTTGTGATGCGTAATACTATTATAGGAATTTGGCAATTGTACCTACACAATTCAGGTAACTCACAGAATTTGTATGTACCTATTGTACTGGCTGTTTGGAAGCTGGGTGGGAGCCTTAAGGGGGTGATAGTTGACATCATTTAGAGCATTTTGAGACATACCATGTCTTAGACGAAGTAGGTTCTTTATTTTTAACTATACTAGCTTTTTTTTTAATTAACCAAATTTCGGTTTTTTCTAAAAGTTTTCGGCGACCTCAAGTGTCCAGATGTTTTTTCAATAACACAGATGCTTGGAACTGTTTAGTAGATTAGGTAGACATCAGTTAGCCCACAAATATGAAAATAATATAGGTACCAACTTTAACTGGGACATTGTTGGCAATAAATAGGTAACTGTCAGAAAATGGGTTATTTAACAAAAAACTAAAAACTGCAGTTGAAAATAAAAAATCTCCTCCGTCTTAGACATATTACTGCTTAAAATGCTTTAAATGGTGTCAGCTATCCATATAACGTCAACTATCTATACCCAGCTTCCAAATATGTAAAGGTATTACAAATTATCTGTGTGCAGGTTTGATCGTAAATATCTGTTTTTGACACACGTGCAGGTACATGTACTGTATCCCGTTTCAAATGAATTTATGAAACTTCGTGAACAATCAAATAGAACGCATGAATTCTAGGAAATAAAATAAATGTCAAAACCTGTTGTAGGTATCACTAAATCAAGGACTTTTTTTTACAAGTTAAGCATACGCAGTATTATTAAATGTTGCACTAGTAGTATTGATCATCTCTTTGATTACATCATCATCACCATCATCTGCCTAGCCTTTTCCCAACTATGTTGCAGTCGGCTTCCAGTCTAACCTGATGTAGCTGAATATCAGTATTTTACATGGAGCGACTACCTATTTGACCTTCACAACCCAGTAACTGGCTAACACGATACCCCTTGGTACGACTGTCAAAGATCTACACTACACTACACTGACAGCGGGACCAACGGCTAACGTGCTTTCCAAGGCACGGAGGGGTATGTAAAGATAGTCACCCATCCACGGACCAACCGCGGCAAGCGTAGCTTAACTTGATCGATCGACCCGTGCGGCTGTTATTACTCAACTGTTATTACCACAAGCCCCTCAATCTTATCATCATCTCATCTCATCTCTTTGATTTCATGCAACATGTTAATTATTTATAGGATAAGCCAAACCTAACCTAGTCAATCTGAAGCGTTAGATAGCAATTAGTCGCACAACTTACTTAGGTATTAATTAGAACATCATTATTAAGCGTTGCGGTTGCTTTCCTTTGATGATCATTGTAATGCAAACATTACAATGATCATCTACGAACAATACATCTATGTCATGCATGGATGAAAATCATAGAAATGTTTCTAACTTTTCATACGAAATACATTTTTCAGATTTTTCCCAGATTTTTAATCGAACAAAACATTTTTCAGATTTTTACCAGATTTTGAATCGAAAAAAGTGACATTATAAATCGGAAATCTGTAGGTATCATCATCATTCACCTGCCCTTAGGTATCCCAATTTTCTTAGGGTCGGCGTAGCTTTTCTTTTTTTTTCCATACACCTCTATTAGGCGACATCTTTCTTGCCATACCATCTTTCACACAATCCATCCATTGTTCCTTTGGTGTTCCCATACACGTATAGCTATCCAATATTCAACCTCCGCATTACATGCAAATACCATGTCAATCGAATTCCACACAACTTCTCAGACACCGGGACCACTTTCAGAATCGGAAACATGTATTCGTAGACATAATTAAGTAACTTAATCTGCGAATAGAGTACCTATACTACATTATAACGATAGAGAATAGAGTTTTCCACGCAGTAACATTTAATTTGTCATTTGTAACACCCAGTTGCACTTAACCACTGGAAAAATGCCTTTGAAGGTCCGATACTGTTATCAATAAGGCGTTAAAATGGGCAAATGGGCTAGGACATCGTTCCACTAGTTATTCGCTGGGCACAATACAGTTACCGTACTTATGGAAATTGTGCTTGCTTCCCCTGAAAGCTTTGTTCAAAGTTCCGACGCCGCCGGTCGCTCTGTTCCTATGCGGTTTAGAACATTTTGCGGTTTAGAACGTTTGATAAGGTTATGGAAGCCATAGTATTTGTTTAATTTAAAATAGAGCAGATGACAGTCAAAGCACGTTACATGTCACTGAAATCAAGTACCTCCATACGATAAAAATAAAAAACGGTACGCATGGTGTTGTATTCTGCATCCAAGTTATAAATTAACAGTAGTTAATGGAATCAACACTATATATTTTAATTGTTTTTAGGAACGAGAAACTTCGTTTTAGTTACGCACTTTTTACTCTACACACTGGGCCAAAGAGAGCTAGATCGAAAACAGTGTAACATTTTGAGCGTAACGACACTTGTTACCTAACAAAAGTGTCGCTATGTAGTCGCTCTTTTCGGGTGTCTAAACCTACTCGTTTTTTTCTATCTACGTTAACACTTGTCTACATTATAACATTACCACAATAACTGAACAGTACTAGAACTGATTGAATGATTGACCATCATGGTCCTGTGAGAGCATGTCGGTACTTCCTTGAGGTAACGCAATCAATATCTTATCGTACTAAAACGATATGGTTTGTGAACGTCTGTTTTACTATTCTATTCTATTCTATTATATTCTACTACTTTGTATCATCATCTGCCTAGTCTTTTCCCAACTATATTGGGGTCGGCTTCCAGTCTAACCGGATGCAGCTGAATACCAGTATTTTAAATGGAGCGACTGCCTATCTGACCTCTACAACCCAGTAACTGGGTAATACGATACCCCCTGGTAAGACTGGTTGTCAAACTTTCAGGCTTCTAACGACCCGTAACAACTGTCAAAGATCAACGAATGACAGCCGGGACCAATGGCTTAACGTACTTTCCGAGGCACGGAGGAGTCTCGATATGTAAAGATGGTCACCCATCCACGGACCAACCCCGGCAAGCGTAGCTTAACCTGACGGATCGGCCCGTGCGGCTGTTATTACTTAGCCACGAGCTCCTCCTACTACATATTAGCTCATATTCTACTACTTTGTATCTCTTCTTGAGATGAGGCACTTCAAAAGCACTGTTGAATTTACAAAAAAATAGAATTGTTTTTAGTTGCCCCTTCCAAAATGTTGTTTCGTATGGAGAAGAATGAGCAAGAAACTCTATCTAATATTTTTTAAATAATATATAATAAGAATAAATATTTTGTATAGATTCATTAATTGTATGTGAAGACCTATCCTAATCCTAACTTATAATCTTATAAATGCGAAAGTGAGTTTGTTTGTTTGTTACGCTTTCACGCTAAAATGGCTGAACAGATTTGGATGAAATTTGGCACAGGGATAGACCATGACCTGACTACGAAAGAATTTCAACAGAGCCAAAAACACCAGACTCCCGGACGACTGGGAGATATACAAAGAAACTCAATACACTTACAAGAAGCAAATCAGAACCGCCAGGAGAACCGCATGGCGGAAATTCTGTGAATCTATCGAGACAAACAACGAAGCCGCAAGGGTGAGGAAAATCCTATCAACAGATCAGGACCGAACTCTTGGTGCGCTGAAAAAACCTGACAACTCATACACGCTTAACGATCAGGAAACTAGTAAGGTCCTTCTTGAAACTCACTTCCCAGAATGCAAACTCCTAGAGGATAGGACGTGGGAGGCGGATCTGGAATGGACCCCAACGGATCAAGACTGGTCTAGAGCCCGCAATTTAGTAACAGAAGACAAAATAAGGTGGGCCATCAACTCCTTCCAGCCATACAAGTCTGCGGGTTTAGATGGCATCTTCCCAGCCCTACTGCAGTGGGGGGTAGACCATCTGACACCATACCTGGTGGAGATATATCGAGCCTGCATAGCACTGAGATACATTCCTCTCGCATGGCGAGAAGTGAAAGTCATCTTCATACCCAAACCTGGAAAAACAGATTACACACTACCCAAGGCTTATAGGCCCATAAGCCTCACATCCTTCCTACTTAAAACCCTCGAGAGACTCTGTGACAGACACATCCGGGACGGACCTCTCCGGGAAAAACCACTCCACAAACAACAGCATGCGTACTCCACTGGCCGATCAACGGAATCCGCGCTGCACAGCGTGATCTCCAAGATCGAATGTGCGGTGGACCACAAATGCTCAGCACTGGCCGTCTTCATCGACATTGAGGGTGCCTTTGATAAAACCAGTTTCAAAAGCATCACCATGGCCCTCAACAGACACAGCGTAGACTCGACCCTGAGTGGCTGGATCACCAACATGCTCAAACTGAGGGCTGTACAGGTGACCGTGAACGACACTACTAGGGCCATCGTGGCGAAGGGCTGCCCCCAAGGGGGAGTCCTCTCGCCGCTTCTATGGAACCTGGTGGTAGACAGCCTCATCAAAGCACTGAATGACGAAGGTTACTTCACCGTAGGCTATGCGGACGATATAACCATAATAATCAATGGCACACATGAAAACACTATATGCAACCTCATGCGCCAAGCTCTGAAAATAGTAGAGGAATGGTGCAATAAACACCAACTTACGGTGAACCCAACAAAAACTGAAATGATCCTATTCACAAAAAAGAGGAAACTACCGATGCTACAACTACCCCGCTTCTTTGGGACAACCCTAAGCCTATCAACTGAAACCAAGTATCTGGGCATCTTCTTGGACAAACAGCTGAACTGGGCGAAACATATGAACTACATCGTCACTAAAGCCACTGTATCCCTCTGGCAGTGCAAGCGACTGCTTGGAAGGAACTGGGGAATTAGCCCCAGGGTCACTTACTGGCTATACACCACGGTCATCCGACCGATCATCACATATGGCTCACTGGTCTGGTGGCCCAGGACAGACCTGAGCACAGCCCAAAGAGACCTCGAAAAACTGCAGCGTTCTGCATGTGTTGCAATCACCAGCAGCATGAGAACTGCACCCACTGCCGCCCTACAAGCAATGCTCGGACTGCCGCCTCTGCACCTCATCGTACGAGAAGAAGCGGCCCTGGCAGCTTTTAGGCTTCACTTATCAGGAACCCTGACCAAAGACTCCAGAGTTAAGCACACACGCATAAAAGATGATGCGGTCAAACGACAGCCAATGATGGCATCACCCTGTGACAAAGCCCCGAAGACACACCACTTTCAAAGACACTACAGTATAGTACTCACAGAAGAACAGAATGACTACTCAGGACCGAAAGAGATGAGAGTATACACCGACGGATCGAAGACCCACTCCGGTACAGGAGTCGGAGTCTTCTCACACGATCTCAACATTAACATATCCAGCCCGCTGGGAATGTTCAACACCGTATATCAGGCGGAGTGTGTGGGTATCATACAGGCGGCCTATGCCATAGAAGCCAGGAGTGTTACGGCCACCCATATACGCATACTTTCCGACAGTGCCTCAGTTCTCCAATCCCTACAGAAAAATTACATTACCTCGAAGCTTACACTAGAATGTCACAATGCACTAGAACGAGTAACGGTATCCGGATGCAACAAAGTGACACTACAATGGATTAAAGGACACAGTGGATCGCTGGGCAATGACGCAGCAGACGAGCTTGCCAGAAGAGCATCTAGCACGTCGGTCTGTGGGCCTGAGCCCATCGTACCCATCCCCTACAACCAAATACGCAGGTGGCTCCAGGATTTTACCCATACTCAAGCGGAGAACTGCTGGTCCTCGGCACCGGGCTGCAGGCAGTCCAAGGAAGCTATGCCATCCTTGGATGGCAGGCTAACCAGGCGGTTGTTACGCCTGGACAGGAACGGCCTGCGTCTGGTGGCGGGAACCATCACAGGACACTGCTCGTTAAACAAACACTTCCACACTATAGGCATAACGGACAGTCCTCTGTGCAGAGCGTGCATGGAGGCTGAGGAAACCGTCGCGCACGTGCTCTTTGAATGCACGGGCGTCGCCCAGATTAGAACTGTAACCCTCGGGTCATCCAGATCTTACACGGAGGTTCTAAACAAACCAGGAGACATAGTGAACTTCTGGAGGGAGGTGGGCTGGATGGAATAACCCCCAACGGCCGCCATGGCCCACGCACAATGGTCCTCCTTAAGGACTAAGTGCGGAAACCAAACCCGTAACATAGATAAAACATAGACCATGACCTGGAAAAGGACATAGAATACTTTTCATCCTGGATCGCAGACGAAGTCGCGGGCAGCAGCTGATACCGAATAATGTCTTTTCTCGTGTGAGTATGGATTTAGTATGTAGTACATATGTAGGTCGGGTGTGATTATCGCCCTATGAAAACAGTGGTGGAGTGCAAACTTTCAAAAAACAGTTTCTTCTAGTCAAAGTTGTCAAAATTGGTTGAATAATCGTTTTGAAACAAGAATAAACTTTTCTGTTCTAGACAGTGTCTCTATTATAGAATAGAATAGAAAAGTATTGCTCGAGATAAATTCGTTTCATTAGTGTAAACTTGGCAATGTAGGTGAAAATTTTACGATATTGCTGAAGTGATAAATGTCGCCGCTGTTATTTGACAACATTGCCACAGATTACTATGAATTTTCTATTAATATAAGATTATGATCGTTATATTTACCCGAAGCAAACAAAAAAAATATAGCGAACTAATAAAGAAAGACTTCTACATACGAATGATATGATGAAAACTTATTGGAAAGCATTGAATCTGACACATGTACCTACTTTTGCCTAAGATTATCCGTGCACACTTCGGATAGACATTTTTATGACGTAACAGATACATGCATGACTACTTATCTCTGAATATTTCTAAGAAATGAACTGGATGCTTGCAATACTCAGTAGGTCTCGTAACTTCATCATGCAAGACACATGGTAACAGTACCTACTTCATATACCTATTCGTTAAGTTAAGATCTGTTTATTTATTATGATAAAGGGGTTAAGGGTATCTAATGAATGTTTATGAAACATGACGTTACTGTGCTCATTCTATCATCATTATTATAATAGAGGAATATAGGTTAATTTTTCATTACGAAGGCTGAATACCAAAGAATGTTACTCATAATCAAATCGTTATCAGTAACAGCTCGATTATGTAGATTTTCACTCGGTATATCATTTATTTTCTTCTCTCGTACTCGCACCCCGGTTGATCACCCTCCTGTTTACTGAACAATTTTTCTGATAAATTCCCTCAAGCTATTCATTTGAGTTATTTCAAACAATAATTATTTGTATTGAGTTTTGATTGCGGACACCTTTTGGGTTCTAGGGGTTTTGGGAAACCGCGACGATTTACACACGACTACACTCACTCATGCGTACATTGTAATTGCTTGGAAATAATCGAAATATATCGATACACCGACATAACAAAGGATACTGTGGTACATATACATTGTATAGAGGCTTTTGTTCAAACGTCTCCATTACATTAAATCTTGCCCTATTTAATAATGCCTCTATCTCAATCTGTACTTCGACACCTAAATCCATCCTTCACATAATTTATTTGTATGCCAGAAAATTAGGGTGAATACCTATATAGGTACAAGTGCTTGTATGTAAACTGAGCTTATTAAAAAATGTACAGTAAAAACTGCTGTGATGGGCTTTTACAAAATGTCGATAAAGATTGTCACTCATGATCGGAGCGCGCCTTATTTCGATTGCTCGCTTCACTGGGGCGGTCGCGTAAAGATAGCCTTGCTGATCCAAAACATTACCTCCGGAGGTAGGTACTTGGGTCTAAATAAAGACAGACTACGTGTGGGTAGTTGTTGATTACCTACCCTTGTTTTCAGGATTGTAAACTATTCAAAAATTAGCTTTTCCATTAAATATTAAAGTTTTTATGGAAACGAAAATGCGATATCCTCTGATTTTTCGCATCATTCTAAACAAAAAGCAAAGGAATTCTTATGAAATATTATCGATTTGGGTGATTTTTTTAGGCCAGTCAGTAAGCGGAACCATAAATAGGTATCTACAACGGGTTAGGGTTACAAAAAGTATTTGCCTTAACGTGTAACTTTTCTTTTCTTTAACCACATTTGTTTAAGTTGCCTACGATTTTCGTCAAACAAACCTCACCCCATAAAAATAATCTTTCATATAAACGACGTCATAAAACTTTAAAATGGCCTTCCTTTTTCTACATCCTTTTTAGCATTATCGCTTTCACCATGCATGGTGGATAAACCCCCGCCTAACGTCAAGCGGGTCGTAATTTCCTGTTGTCATGTCCTTCTTGGAAAGAACGGTTTCTTTTTTTATTTATTTATTTATTTCCAACTTACATCTATCATTACAGGAAAACCTATTGTGATACTGTAATTATCTAACTCTTATTATTTTTATCACGCATAAGTTTATTATTTCAATAAAATATACAATCTAACACTAAACAATTTTCTAATTAATATTAAATAAAACTAACTGTACAAATAAACAACTAATATCTAAAATATGGCGTCGAAAAATTCCTCCGCATCGCTGTCGGCTGGTAGTGTACCCAAGAGACTGGCGGCATTGCCACGTTGAATGGCAATGCTTAGCCTCTGACCAAGGTAAAAGCCAGCCCTTGGGTCACGGGAAGTGTCAAACAGCCGTTTCGAGATTTCATTAAATAAACTATGAGCACTTGGACCCCACGGCCCTAGGGTTAAAAAAAAAAAAAAAAAAAAACTCTTATTATTAACTTATAATTATAATTAAAATAACTCATTCTTTGTAAACTCACTCAGAGAACGAAAGAATAGGTCCGAGTCATTAGCTATGAGATTGAGAGAGCAAGTATGATATTTATTTACTCTTACCACTTACATTAGTTTTTACAGGTGGTAACCCATTACAACACAATGTAGGCAATTTCCACACTTTACCTTTAATCTGAAATCCGTCCGTTTTCCAAGTTTCAGGAATATTTTCTGCGGACCAAGATTTAAATTATAATTAGGTGATTAGGCAGTTTGGCTTCTCAACGACAGCTGCTGGTAACATACTTATCTGAACACTCCAATTAATTACATTAATCGATTATGTATGAAAATGGTTAATAAAATCGGTATGGTGCCACACGCAGTCATAAAGTTGCTGGAAGTACCAACAAACTTAATGACCGACGCCTTTATTAGTTTTATTGTTGCAAGCCGACGATAAAACTAACAGGATTGTGATAAATGGGTAGATCTGTACATCTCGTGGTTTTTGTCTGATTTGTTAGTACTCCTACCAAGTGGTTGGCATTACTCTAGGTGGGTACCTATTTACCATAAGTCGAAAACTCTTAACATAAAAAAAATCTACTGTTCACTTTTACCTACCTTTAATTTTTAACACATTCCGGCGCGGTAACGGCTGTAACCGTATTTTAAAAGTTTGTGGACTGACAGTACGGCCACCGCCGTTTATTTTGCTACTATCTTTACGTCAAACACAGCTACCGCAGTGAAAAATTT
Organism: Lithophane semibrunnea; assembly: GCA_947363905.1. Classification (NCBI taxonomy): domain Eukaryota; kingdom Metazoa; phylum Arthropoda; class Insecta; order Lepidoptera; family Noctuidae; genus Lithophane; species Lithophane semibrunnea. Next base: position 8,919,011 of record OX376197.1, on the reverse strand, counting down.
ATTTGCTTATTGTATAGACTGTATGCTCAAAGCAATAAGGCTGAGATCACGTCGATTTACTGTCAAAAACAAGTGGTTTACGTGGTCTCAATGTGTGCCATACTCACATAAGTAGATTTCATCCACAACGCCAGTACGGCTACAGCCGAGTTGGTTACTATGAAATATCATACTACTGGAAAGTCACTGTCACGCTAGCAGAGTTGGGTGTGTGGGCGTCGGTTTGCGCGGGAAAATGATGAGCAACCAAAGCTCGCGATAAGTGATGACTATTGACTTCTTAGCCTAAAAATTGGCAAATACTTGTATTATTATGTTTTATCTAATATTAGATGCTTCATTTTACGTGAGTGTTGCATATTTTCAACATGAAATCTGTTATTTTATAGATGAGTTGGCAAGTTGATGATGATCGCAATAAAAAGCTTTTAGATGATACGTCTACGCCTGAATTGAATCTTGTTATTTATTTATTCCAAAAAAAAAGAAGAATACCCTTATTGTGACGACGGAGAATATGGTTCTGATAAAGATTTTTTGCCAGATTACAACGAGCTTTCTTCCGATTCGGACGGCCTACAAATGAGACAGCGCCGTGCAAATTTGAGTGTGCAGCATTCAACCAGACATGCAATAACAGGGCAATCTGATATAGATTTAGAAGACGGCTATACCCGTACTGCCGAATAACAAAGATTTTATTTCATAGGACCCTGACAGTACGGCTCTATAGGATACGGTTGTAGCCGCCTTCCGCCCTATGTACACGATTTGATTTTCCATGATATTGTTAGTACGGTTGTGACAGTATTGTGATTTTGTATGAAAAATTCTACTGTCTTTCCCTAATAAAGGACCGCGCCGGAATGTGTTAATTAGTCCGTAGACGAGCGATGTCAAAGACTGACTACTCGGCACATGCCCAAAATGAATAAAAAGTAATTCCATTTAGGTGCTACATAATGATCTCTTTTGTTGACTGCTATACCTATTTGAGGAAGTAAGTAGGTACATTTATTCAACATAAAATATAATTTTGTGCATAGAAATGGATCCCCTTTTGTTATAAGTATACAAAGTTTTTGTTGATCCCCTTTGTATACTGAGCCAGGTTTCAGAAATAGCCGAAATTTGTTTGTCATGGAGTTCACTTTGTAATGAAATCAAGAGGTTACTGTACTGAGGCCTGAGTTATGTGGGGGCCTAGACAAAATCCCTTTTCTGTAAGCGTTAACGCCAACGGAAAGATCAAACTGTATGCAGTTGACAGCAGCAGTCACGTGACATCTCTAAAGCTAATGTCAACTCCATACAATTTGATCTTTCCTTTGGCGTTAACGCTTACGGAAAAGGGAATTTGTTCTATAGACTCTGGACAGCTTCGCACTTACCTACTGAAAACTTACACTAAAGTAGACAATTGCGGGTAAGTGACCGGTAGACTTGAGTAAACTATTTGTTTGTTGGAGCATGAGGCTACCGTAATGTTTACGACAAGTATTCAAGTTTTCCATATACCTCATATACCTAAAGTCTTCACATAATAAAAGCTTGAATTAATAAATAAAACTGGGTCACCTTAACACTTTGGGTAATCATTCACAATCATCATTAACTAGCTATCTCAATAATCTTAAAACTTACGTTAAATATTGTTAAGAAATCAGTTGTCCTAATAGTAATCATAAGAACTAATGCCGCCTGTGATACAGGTTTATCCTAGTACAGGCATCATACTTTGTAATACCTACATTATTTCTAAGCTTTACACTGTATTTTACCAATTTTTATTTTTTGAATAAATTTATTATTTATTTAACAAAAATAAAGTACCTAAGTACCTATTCGGCCCGTAGGTATATACTACCTATGAAGAACCTATTACTAATAGTTATCTACTTTAGCTAACTTTTAAAAAGTGCTGTAGTTGTCGACATCATTACCTACTTTAAAGTGTTGAAAAACCAACGAAGAAAATATGTCTTTTTAGAAAACTCTGCGAAAATTATAATCCCACTTGCCCTCAACAACACTGAAGCAGCGGAAACTTGAAGAAAATAACAAAAGTAAACTGTCAAGTTTTCATCTCGACAATGAAAACAAATAACACGGCGATGGAGAGGGAATTCCAAGGTGGCTGACAAATGTAAATTTATGGAGATTGCCTCCCTGCCTTTTATTTCCAGGTGTACAGAATTCATGGCTAACATTTCAATTTTCCTCCAAATTAACGTTGTCAAGTTTAACTGACGGTTTATGGGACACGAGATGCGATTCCGCAGCTGCCACAGATTGGCAATTATCTAGAAGGTGTACAAACTAAATATTGAATGTTGACAGGAGCAGAATAACGTTTGCAATTGTTTTAATTAATCTCACCTTCATTCGGACAGTATTAATTAGGGTAGCTGATATTAGAGTTTAATATTTACATTTAAAACTTTCACAGATGAGCTACTACTTGCTTTATTAAATTCTCTGTTGTTTTTAAAGATTTCAAAGTCAAAGTCGTTGACACTAAAGTGTGCATTGTGATTATTTCAATGAAAAGTTCACTGGTTTTAATGGATGTGTCTGGACAAAGCAATTAATTAGTGCATAATTTAATTAATGACAGCCTAAATAACGCTTGAATAAGCTCGAATAACTAGGCATAAGTTTAAATATTAGTTTTGAAATAATGTTTACAAATAATTAATGGTGAAACAAAAACAAATCGTGCGAAATAGATTTTAGAAATTCAATAGTGTCCGTGGTCTCGCTCCGTGATCAATATCCATCAATAATGTTACCAAGAATTCAGTACATGATTCTGAACCAACGCATTCAGAATTTTAATGCAGGAGGCGTTGAATATCTTCGTCGGTTATTTAAATATAATAATTCCTGATCCATATACATATTTTGACCGCCTAGGCCTATTGCACTTTACTATGAAACAGCAATTCATTATTTATAACCGACGAAATATTTCTACGCTTTCGAGGTGCTGAATTCATGGTTACCAATTGCACGACAATGTCCCACCCACCCTGTGATCCATGATCAAAAATCATGGATCGCGATCAAAATTGGGTGCCAATCCAGCATTCGATAAATAAAATGTTTATTTCTGGTTGCAGAATTTAAAACTACAAAAAAACAAAATAATATAAATATTGTACTTTTGGAGTATTGGATACATAAAGTACCTCTCTGACACAAAATCGGTTTGCAAAAATACAAACCTAAGAATGGGTTACGTTAGTGCCCAGTAGTCTGGGCGCATTGCCGCTTTGAATGGCACTTATTTTCAAGTAATAGAACTACAAAGCAGTGTTAATTGGCTTATTGTGAAGACGTTAAGTGCCTTATTGACGTTGTGAAAGGACAGGTGAAGATTGGTTTGACAAGGGTTTAGTTAATATCCGTTCTTACCTAGGTATTACATAGATGTCGCAGTAATTTTGTTTGAAATTATAATTAGCATAAGCTACATATTTTGGAAATATTTTAGAAAATAGTTTTTTAATTAACTGTTTGTAATGTTCAGTAAAAGTTATTGCAACAACGTCAATCTTGAAGAAAATACTTATTGATAATCTGTTTTCAACATACGTATGTAGTAGGTGTAAATAGTCTAAAAGAACTTACCCGCTATAAACAAGGCACTCAATAATAAGACAATCATATCTGATGAACAAACTTAACTTTCCGCAAATGACAACTTGAAAACTTTTAAATAAACAAAGCAATTGATTCTAGCAACTACCTTTAGTGCTGAATTAAAAAATATATCATTTATCTATATTTAAAAAGTTACAGAGAACTTTAAATGATTTCCGATACTGGGATACGTGACCATAAGTCAAGATCACGTTCGTTCCCAGCGAGATCTCGCGCCAAACTGAACGCAGATCGGGACTATGTGGTCCTCCGAGTAGAGAGTAATCCTTCGGTTGCTAACATCAACGGGTCATAGGGCTGGACACACCGCGATAACAGCAAAGTTATATATGTATGTATGTCATTGCGAAATGTAGTCTGAAATACTGATTGACGTGTTATTTAGACTGACTATGATACTCGTCGCATTTGCGTTTTAATGCATACAATATACACAAAACAGATTTATTTTTGTCAACGAGTTTATGTCTCGTAACGTGCAAGCCTAAAAGTAGTTTGTTTAGTAACTGTAATAGATAGGGCCAATTTGAGTGCTTACTTTTTAAACCATGTTTTATTTAGTTTAATAAAATTAACTCCTTAATAAAAAATAATCTTCGTGTGGTATCACGATTGTTCTTGATTACATACTAAAAATGTTTTATGTTGTTTATTATAACTTGGTAATTATCAATCTCATAATGATTCCGATACTAATAACGCTATCGAATCCTTCATTAATTTGGGTAGGTATTATAATTAGTATTAACACGCTTTGGTATTCGATACACCAAAAATTTATAATTGTAGTTTAATTAGTTCGTAGTATTTGTGTGTTTATCATAATATTACTAAATTAAGTAAATTATTTTGTTAATAGAACTACCTACTGCAGGCTATTTATTTAACATTCACATTCACGTGCCGATTGCAATCTCTACCAATATTTTAGTGTGACGATGTATGTTTGTTACTCCATCACGCATACACGGCTGAAGGGATTTAGATGAAATTCGGTACAAATAGGTAAAGGTCATCGTAGCTATTCACAACCATTCAACAGGCTTCCGATTGCCTAGTCCCCGAAAACTAATGGTTAAAAAACAACCGACGAGCGCTATTGCGCTATTGCGCTCGTCTATTTGGTTTAAACAGTCGAAATTTTCGAGTTTCAGATTTGTGAACAGCGTTTAACACCTACGATAACATTATTATTGATGTTCGAATCGGCACGGAAGCGTATCGAATGATTGTGAATAGCTATGCATGTTGTAGATTATCTTTATAGGATAATTTACCTTGAAGAAGTTCTTATAGGGAGCGAGTGAAACCGCGGGCAAAAGCAGGTATTCTATATGTAGCTCTATGTACGCGTACCTCCATAACACAAAAATATCGTACCGGAGATGAATTCCACTTTTTTCTTTATTATTAGATACAATATGAGATAGACAAATATTAAGTTTGTTATTCCCAATTTAGTAAGATTGTTTCAACCACTACTCTATACCGTAACTTTGTGTTTCGTTTTTGTGAAATCCCGCCCTATCAAGAACAAAGATAGAAAGCAAATCGCTAAGATTTTGGTATCATTTTCTCGAGAAATCGGTGAACCAATGTAATAGGCATTGACATATGGTTAATAGTAATGAAAATAGAAAGTTATCCCAAATAATCATTTTGGGACAATGGCCGAAATTGGGTTGAGTTGATTGAAGCAAAATCGTTTGGCTGACTTGGATTTTTAGATTAAATTCTCGCAAAATAGCTGCTCTAAATAGATTAGTTTTAGAATGTACGTATGGAACATAATAATTAATTCGGTCTGCCTTTTATAATTGAGATTTATTTATTTTTTATTTCAATTTGAGTACATATAAATTATATTTTTAAATATTAGAATAAAGCAATCTATAAAAACATTTAAATATGTAAAAATAGTAGCCCACCGGTATCGGGAACAGGGTCCCGGCGGCAAGCTACCGGCGGTCAGGGCTCCAGAGAGAGGAACCTCCTAACAATGCGAGCCGTGTCCAGGAGTACCGCTTTCTGAATCAAGCCCTTAATCCAGCTGCCCAACGAGAGCCTCCATAGGTGTTGGTCGAGGCTCTTGGCAATTAAGCCATTGGCTGATACGACTATCGGCACAATGATCGCAGAGTCCACATTATTTATTTTATTATTAAGTAGTACGTTATATTTCAATTGGAGTTTTTTTTCGATACGTTGATTATTATTAGTATTCCGTAATTAGTAATTACGAATCTATTTTTATCTTGTTTTTCATGTTTATTTTTGTTCAAGTGGCCATTCTCTCATGGGACCAATTCTATTTAAATCCTCTTCGTACTTGCTAGTAAACAAAAGCGTTGTCTTAATAGGCCGCATTTATGTTGAACGCAGGTAACCGGCGCCGATGTAGACAAGATGATCGACAAGGTTGCGGCGCAAACCTTGTCAATGTCAGCGCTTGCCATCGACAAGGTTTGCGCTGATTTGGCAAAAAGTATGAAACTGCCTGCGCCGACCAGAGTTGACAACTAGCGCTTGTCAGTGACGACCAGCACTAAATCGGTGACAAGCATATCGGCGCCGGTAACCAGCGTTCTACATGAATGCGGCTTTAAGAAAAATAATGTTCTAATAAAAAATGTTTAGTTATTTTCTGGGTCGTCGTACAACAAGAATGATATATCGTGTCTGGAAACACTTTATTCCTTTGGAGTTTATTACCTAGATGAGACATGACATGAAGACAATGTAATTAAATTATATGTTTCTTATTACTCTGGTAATATTCGTATTTAGATTGAATCGAGTTCGTTTAACGCTAAGGTAGAGCTAAATATGATGATGTAATTAAATGAAATTAATAATAACCCATACACGCCAATTTTTGTGAGTATTTGAACGGGTATATTAATATATTGCTTATTTTGCATTATATTATATTTAATTTGGCGTCTATAAAATTAGGTAAGCATATTGATTTGATAACCATACGTACATAGTGCTATTAGATTGATTGAAAATAGACTTCTGCTACTATATTTATTATTATATTTAACATTATTTTTATTATAATCTATGACCATTAGGTAATAAGTAGGTAGGTAATCCATCACTTAGCTCGACTTCTCCAGCCAACCTGTCAGAAAACTGTTATAATCGTCTCGAAGTAACTATTTAATTGAAAAAAAAAACAATATATAAGTAACACAGAAAATAAGATTTCTTATTATTTTAAGTCTTCTCATTTTTTGCTAAGCCTGGAATGCGATAATGTAATGTAATTAGGTACGTTAGAAAGATAGAAGGTAAGTTCTGCTATATATCAGTTTTTAAGTAGATACATAACTATATTTTGTGAGTTCTTGGTAGTCACATCGAAGAATCACAGAAAATTGTTTATGTAAAATTATGAAATGATGACATGAGGATTATATTATGTCTAAAAAGGGAGTGACTACCGAGATGACAACTAACAGAGAAGTATGGAAGAAAAAGACGTTGCGCCGACCACAAATACATTGGGATATGGGCAGGAGAGTGATGATGTTGTTGATAACGAAAGTATCGCATGGGATTCAAAAAGTATTTTGAAATATGCGAAGTACCTATAAATACGCTTCTAAATACATAACACGGTTTCATTTTTTTCGAATGAGTTACAATGTAAAATCGGTTTTCCCAAGCCAAGATTGTAATGATACAAAATTAAATCTTATTTTTCGTCAACTGTACAGTCACGAGCAAAAATATGTATACACTTAGTAAAATTCACCAACGATTTTCACGTGGAATAATGATTGCAACTTTGAGATGATACCTATATTATAATAATATGGGTTCCAAAATACTATGTTCGTTATAACATAAAATTACAATCAATACAATATGAGAAAATCACTTTTAAAAGTTGCTAAGTGTATGCATATTGGTGCTTGTGACTGTACTCGTGGCCCGCTGCCAATATTCGTTTCCCTCGAAACGGCTTCTACATTATCAAAACTAGTTACATGTTATAGCAAATTTTTCATTTCACGGAGCAACTGACTTGTGACCTACCTTACCTCTTGGCCATGATCTACACGCTCAAGCGACTTTCGTCTTGCGACAAGCGACTGCGGAGAAAACTAAATGAGAGAAGTTGTTTAGAGGATGAAGGTGCCAACGGAAAAAGGTGACGTGCGCCCGTGTTGCTTGTAGTCGTAAACGGGGCCTTACAGCGTTTGTCTACCACCACCATCAGCGGAACGTCAACGAGAAACGAGATTATTCGAACCGAACGTGATGTCCTGCTGATGGACCTGCGGTGGACACGCGGTCATAGTAAATGTATGTATTGCTACTTCATCATCTCGTTCTCATTGACGTCCCGTTGATAAGGCGGTGGACATACATGTTTTGTTTTTTTTTTTATTCACTCTTCCATATTATTTATCATTGCTAATATTTCTATTGAAACATGAACATCATTACAGCGCTCATTAAAGCTAAAGTCCATTTTGTGGTATATTGTGTTTGTCATTCTTCAATGTCACCACAACATGATGGAGCACATTATATTATGCCGGAAGTGAGGATCGCCATCTTGATGGTTTCGTCCAGTAAGAGTCACATAACCTTCACCAGGTAGAAGATATCCGAAAAGAATTTCCCTCAAAAACGGGTATTTTATTCCATAAATGTATTCATAATTACGTAAAATATCCTCCACGCCTTCCGACGAAGACCGCAATGTACCGATCACTCGGTTAAGGACCCTTTAACCTAATAAAATGGGCTCAAACTAAGTTATGAAAGGCTCTCCAAACATATTTTCTTTTTCACTGAAAATTAAGTGACACTTAAGGAACCGGGTAACCCTTCTTATCAAATCTAATTTATGTTATGGGATAACTTAAGTAATAACGTTAAATATATTGGATAATAATGTATTCGTTAGTAGTCGTTATAGTGGTACGCTGAAATATACGAATTTAGTTTCTCGCTGCGAAGTAGCCCACCCCTCACACCCGCTGACACATGAAATTGTTACTGCGCAGCGACTCGCCTTATGTTCCGAGCCGCCATTAAGTTTGAATCGACTGTGGGCCTAAAACGGCCACATTAGCAATTCCTCTAATTTTACACAATAGCAATTCATAATGTGTGGTCCATTTTATGAATCTCCATAGAAAACTGTCAAACAGATGAATTATTTTGTAAATCGCACGCAGATCATTATTATGAATTGTCAGAGTTGAAAGAATAAATTAGAAGTAGCAGGTATTGAATTTTATTTAATGGAATCACATTAGGACAGTACAGTTTAAAAAAAAAGAAAAATATATTATTATGCATTTGACAAGAACAGAGTAAAGAGTACAGTACCATAGCTTTTTGTATAAAGGTACACACCTAACAGTATGAATATACAACAGTCAGTTTGTGACATTTTACGATGATTCCATCGAGATATAAGTACTTAGTACTTATATCTCGATGGATGATTCATAATATTTTCCTAAATTCTGCCAAAGTGACTGTTTTAAGCCCCATAGATATGACCTCTACCCAACACATCAGGGAATACAGGCGAGATGTTATATAATGTTACTTTACATAATGCATGATAGATCATCTCTCAAGGTTTAAACCGGAGATTCCATTCACATACTTCATGCACAATGTGCCTCAGATGATGGGATTAGATGACAATGACTGATTACTTGCGAATGAATGCTACAGTCAAACTGGGCATAGGATTTTGATATCTATACATATTATAAATTAAAGTCGCTTTTCGTGTTTGTCTGTTGTTCTTTTAAACCACGCAGCAGATTTTGATGATGTTTTCCACCATAGTTTAGAGAATTTATTCCGGATGGTTTATGTGTAAAATACGTAAGTATTACAGTTACATAATAACTAAGAAATCTCGATGTTTTGACAAGTCGTAAAAACCGTGCGAAGCAGCAGCGGGTCGCTAGTACACATATAAATGTCGCCAAGTAGAGAACCATTGTGTGCTTTTGAAATTTCAAACGTAACGTTTTATCGTGTTCGACCACGTCCACGTCACGGCATCACGATATCACAGCGAAGTAAAATGTAAATGTAAATGTAATGAAATATATGAGGACGCTATTTTTCCGTCCACGATAACGTGCACGTATTTCCATAGATTTTATGACGATGATTATCGTCACGTTAGAAATTGTAAAAGCGCACATAGGTACTGTTGTTAAAAAACAAACCAAATGGAAAACCATTACAGAATGCGTTCCCCTAATTGTATGACTGCAATAATAGTAAAAACGTAGCTTCCATAAAAATAATAATACCCCATTTAGAAATTTAATTCATACAGGCAATAACAGTAACGTAAATGGGTCCTGCTGGGGATTAATCTGTACGTGAGAAAGCGCTGGTCCATGGAGTTAATATTGCTCGATTTCATATAAATGGCAAATAGGTAGACCACACCTATGATGGCGTACATCTGTTGAATCTATTTGTCTTATTTGTTTTCCCTTTCTCAGTGCACCGAACATGCGGATTTATTGCGTTTACGTTGCGTAAAGGTAGGTGATTTGCGACTATAAGTGATTGTGACGTCTTTGAGTTACCTTTCCAGAATTACGTCATAGAAACACTTCCGCGAAAATCTAAATAAAACTTGTGTTTTCTTGATTAATTAATACTTGGAAGAAATTCAAGCTTTATTAGCACCTTTATGAAGAGCCTAGTGTAGGTATTGTGCCACTTAAAATCTACAATGCGACTTTTACAAAGGCTATAACAGTAAATATGACGTTAGATAAAAAAGCCTACCTAGCCAATTATTTTGACTAGCTAGGCTTTTTTATCTTACGTCATAAGTATTTCAAACGCAGCAATATAAAAACCGGTCAACTGCGAGTAGGACTCGCGCACGAAGGGTTCCGTACCATTATCTATAAAAACGGCAAAAAAATCACGTTTGTTGTATGGGAGCCCCCCTTAAATATTTGTTTTATTTTAATTTAATTTTTTTTTTTTAAAGTGAATATGTAACTAAACATTCTATTAATATTTCAAGGGTCTACCTGTTGTTGTTATCAAAACGAGCAAAAAAATCACGTTTGTTGTATGGGAGCCACCTTAAATATTTATTTTATTCTGGTTTTTAGTATTTGTTGCTATAGCGGCACCAGATATACATCATCTGTGAAAATTTCAAGTTTTTGTCTAGCTACCACGGTTCATGAGATACAGCCTGGTGACAGACGGACAGACAGACAGCGGAGCCTTAGTAATAGGGTCCCGTTTTACCCTTTGGGTACGGAACCCTAAAAAAGATATCAAAATATAAGCCTACTGCTAGCAAAATCGTTTAAAAGGCATCGATAACCTTATTACTAAACATTAAAGCATTAGATTCCGTTTTAAGTGAGCTTTTGAAAGCTTAGCTTGTTATACTGACGTACGTTTTCCATTTAGCACTTAATGTACCAAATCTCATTACTAGAAAACCGTCGGCGCAAAGACTTGGTCACACTGAGCCAATGCCATTAAATCTTGCAAACAGTAATTTCGGTGGCGACCACAACTTCAGAGTTACTCACTTGATGCCACTTGGTGCAAGCACTAAATGTATTGGTTATGGAGCTGTAGTTTGGTTATTTAGCAAGTCTGAGCTTAGACACGTACCTTATTACCTCAGAACCGTGTTTATTAGTTGTTTGGCCTAAACACCTTTTAGTAATGATATTTCTGTATGGGTAAGTTTTTGTGATAAGGCCCTAATTGACTAATGAATATGCTCATCAGTTGCTTATGCATACCTATGGTAAAATTCAGGGATTTACTTACGCATAAAAGACACGAATCACTTGCACAAAACATTTTGACGAACATTCCTAGTAATAAATTATTTATTTTAGGATTTACGGGCATTGTGCGCTTGACCGCAACGTCCCCAACCCTTGAAAAGGTTGTAAACCTCAATGCAAAACCTTCTAACCTGGACAAAAGAAATTCACAGGCAAGGTAAATCGAAATTCTTCCTTATTTAATTTTGATCTTGAAATACCGCCTGTATTTTCAACATTTTATAACATTTAGACGAAGTTTTGACCTTGACTAATTAAAAATAATAACACTTTTTTAATTAACGAGTAAAAGCAACCTGCTGAGATAGCAATTTAACGGAACCCTTATAATCTTTTCGCGAAATATAATGATTTTGGTACCTACTTAATATTTTATGAATTTTATTAAAATTGGAGCTTTGAATACTGTCGCGTGAAGGTTACGATAACAAAGATGGGTGAACGAACTCATTTTAATAAAATCTTGGATCGATATAGTAATAATCAATGTGTCAATCAAAAACCTTAAGATTATGTATGAGGTGAATTGAGGTGCTCTTATTGCCATACGCATTTACTTGGTGTCAGTAGAAAAAAACGCCTCTTTAACGATAATAAATAATATATCTACAGTCTTCCTTACCTATTTTATTTTAAACAGTTTCAATAATCCATGTTATGTATCATGAAAGTGCCTGAATATTATTTGCTCATTCTCCCACATTTCCGGCTAAATAGGTTACTATACCGTCCGAAACCGACAGTCTAGCTGTCGACCCGTCAATTCGCGGAACTAAGTTCAACTTAATAGAAACATCAATGAAAACTCAAACGAAACTCGTGGAGAATAACCCGCTAGTTTTAATAACACCAGTTTCTAAAAAGCACCTGAAAAATTAGTTGACAGATTGTCAAAGTCATGACGAGTGTTTTGTTTAGCTGTTGTTTTTTCAGTCATCCAATCACATAGTTAAAATGAATTTGACAATCTGTCAGAGCAACTAATTCTTGTTTGGATTCGTGTTTTGGATTTTTAACTAAGTACAGTCAGACTAAGTGAATCATGACCCACTTTGACGATAAATCGTTTGAAACCGTCAAAATAACAAAGATGGCAGATGACAAGTTCGTTACCAAGGAAATGTACGTTTACGCGAATGTCGACCTAATTGTTTGAATGTCTGTAAGAAAATAAGCTTATGGTGGGTCAGAATTCAATTTTTTCGACTGTACCTAAGCATAATAATGAAGGAAGCTGTATCCTACATTCATTATTTTATTTCTGTTCTATCTTTATTTGAACGTACATCCTACATTAGGTTTATCTAATGCAGGCTACACACGTTACGTTATACTTGCGCAAAATTGGACTTGCACAAGTATACATTAAGGGCGGGTAGGAAGCAAAATTGCCTGTCTTCAATTTGATTTTTCATGAAATTGATAAGACTTAGGTGTAAAATAAAAATAGTATGAGTAACTACATGATATTTCCAAACTTTTTGTGGAACAGAAACACAAAATCTTAAAATTTTTTCGATAAAAAAATATCACGAAGTTACCTCTAATTTTCACGTATTTTCGATTTGTACTTAAAATGCTAATGCCTATTATGATAAAAATAAAATGATTATATGTATTAAAACAAGGCAAAAAAAATTGTGTAGGCTTTTTTTTTATTCCTTTTATTTTTGGTTTTATTACGAATCAAAGCTTGTAGGACTTACGACGTTCTTAGTTCGTGGAAGAAGCCATCTTCCGTCGCACATTACGGGAACTTCAAGCATATTTTTGTTTCATAAATCAGTCGGCGTCGCTCTGTTGAGACGAGAGGACTACGCTCAAATTTTTAGCTGCGCTGAGATATTATTTATTTTCGTAAATAATATTTTCGTAATTTATCTCTAGAGTCTAAATAAACATGTAAAATTCAATGTTGACATTTGAAAACTCAAGATGACATACATTTTATTTGACAGATTTTTGACTGGTATTGTAGCACGGAGTATAGAAAGAAGTAGGTAAAACTAGCGCCATTGCTCTGTATTGCGGTGAATTTTCTTGCAGAGAAAATTTACAACATAGCCAACGAGCCCATTCCACGTTCATTTGAAAGTTCGCACTGGAGATTAAATCTTATTGCGATATACTCAGGATCCAAATTCGTTTACTCCCACTTTTCTTGACAAACTTCTTGTAAGGTGACCCTTAGACGAACAATTGGAGCGACTGACCGCCCCTAAATAAAACTTGTTTAGAATAATACCTTTATTCTTCGGTTATTGGTATAACGAACGAACTCGAACAGATGCCGTATGACTCCGGATTTTTAATTTGTCTGTCCGTGATGTCTTGTTTATATCTCTTTAGTTGACTTTTTTGTCGTAGTTGGGTTTTAATTTTTACCTGACTACGGAGAAGCAAAAAGGAGGGTTATAATTTTGACCGGTTTCTATGTATTTATCTATGTCTGTTCCCACATTTTTGACTGGTATTGTAGCACGGAGTATAGAAAGAAGTAGGTAAAACTAGCGCCATTGCTCTGTATTGCTCTTCTAAAAGACTCATCACAATTTGACAAATGAGGTATCGTTGGAAGCTTCTTGATCGTCCGCTGGTCATAGGCTATATGAAGACACATTCAATTGAAAATGGCGCCCTCTAGGTGACATATCATGAACAACAAAAATATTTTTTAATCATACCATGTTGGGTATCAAATGAAAGGTTTTAATTAGCACATTTCAAAAATATATATTATAACCCCAAAAAAAACCGCGACAGTCAAGACGTATATTGCCATATGTTTATGTTAACGCGTGGGATGATAACTGCCGCTTCACGCGCCGCCGCATCGTAAACAGAAAAAAACGTCAGGCGCGCCGCGTGACGCCACACTGCACGCGACGCGCCACGCCCCGCGTCTCCGTAAATGAGGCCTAAAGTTATAATGCAACTTGGCATGTTTTCAAAGCTACAATTTCAACAGTTACAAAGAGGGACCATACTAAACTTTCTACTAAGGGACTAGTTATAACAAGCGCCCGAGACGCGCATTTTGTACGCTGCGTTTCGGGCGCTCAATAAAATTGTATGAATTCCTATGTAACGAATTATATCAAGCGCTGCAGTCTAAGCGAGCGCCCACTCCGGGCGCCGTTAGGCCTGCACATGTCGCAACTTGCCACTCTCAACTTGCATCTCCGTTGTGCGATTTACAAATGAGACTGGGAGAAGGTATGCCGCGGGCATTGCTGCTACGTGCGCCGCCGTGATGAAACGCCGCGTGTGACGCGGCTATGCCATTCGCGGGCTCCGCCGCAAAAAACGCTCCATTTCAAACAAACGCGTGTAAAATCGCGTCTCCGTAAACGCACTCATACAACGCCATATGTTTGAATTCAGTACGAGCCGCGCCGCCCAAAGCCACGCGCGACTCCTCGCGTCTCCGTAAATGAAGCCTAACCGTGCCCTTGACGCTTGGACGCGAGTTCCTTTTTCATTATTTTTCCTTGTCATTTTCTCCGCATTAGTAATAAACTTAAAAGAAACACGGTTCAAAAGTTACAACCAAATGTGGAAATCTTGTTGCGTTTGACGAGCGTCCAAAACACAGCGCCGGTACTGAGCGCGTACCTCGGGCCTTTGTTATAATTAGTCCCTTTGGTACTTTGGCACCCATTTACATAGATGAATAGATGTCAATTCTTTTAGTGGTGAAGCCGACAATCCTACATTTATTTCTTTTGTACAGAACTCGGCCTCTTTTTCACATGTTTCAAATGTTTTCGAAGGGGATTGTTCGCGTTTGGCGCAGGAAAGGTTTTCATGACACATGCCATATTCGTTGCACAATACAGTGCAAAATTCATTATACGAATATTATTTTTTACTTGGGTATCACTTTGGAGGATCCAAAGAGAGAAATCCACGATATAGCATTATATTTATTACTTGGTAACACAGTTTTCCACAAAGACGTCATTAGGTACAAATTGTACAAGGTCCTAAATAAAATTTGGTAACATTTAAATTTGAACTTTTTCACGTCAACATTGAGTTTCTAGTTCCAAAACATGAACATGATCTATAGTTCTGAATTCAAGCTTAGCGTATCGTATAAGCAAAATAAACTACAGAAGATTGAAATTCGAATTCTATAAACGCCAGACGAAAAGTTTCTGCTGGCGGGAAGGCATTTGTTTTCGTCGTGTTTAATGAGAGGGGTAGGTAAGGGTTGCGCGGGTGAAATATGATTTTTTGCTGTCAAACTACTCCCCCTTAACGTGTGTGGGATGAATAAGCACAATATCCGAGCCATTCGGTGATACGCACACTTGTGCAAGTCTAAACTTGTTCCGTCGCAAGTATATTATCGTAACGTGTATGGCTACATGCAATACAGGAGAATAAATAAAACCCTTAAATGAGTGACCAGTATCATTTATCACGTACAAAAAACCTATTATCTGAACATTGAAAACCAATTTGGAGTTTCAACTTAGTACGGATTATATGGATAAAGTTCAATATAAGTTAAGTTCTTAGCCCGGTGGAAACTCTTTTGTTTGTAACAAATATTGTGCGAGTATGCAACTCTTGAAAGTTTTTTCATTATTTTTCATGCGTTTACCTGAGCCCCAAAGTATATTCGTTATTAATTAAGTAAATGTTTGTATCTCATATCATATTACAAAATTAATATCTTGTTAAAAGTTGCTTAATGATAATGTATCTTGAAGACGACAGGTCGGGTTTAATGCGGCAATTATTGCAGGTACCTACTTAATTATTATTACTTGCTCTACATCGAAAGTTTAAAATCATGAAACTTTTCCTCAATAATATCTACAGACTAATTAATTTATCCAAAATTTAAACATATATATGCTTCAATTAAATAATTTTATCAAATAAATACATCAGTAAAAAACTTGGACGCTTCATCATAATTGTCTCTAACGTGAATTATATGTAGACCACTTTACTGTTAAGGCTTAATTAAAAAGAATGAAGCTTACGAGTATGTGTATGTACGTGTATGTACCTACACAACCTACATACACACACATATTCAAACACTCGGTTGTCGGGTTGCCGGACTCTGTAGGACGTACATTATAAAACTCACATTTACGCGGCCTGCTCGCTCCGTGCAGAATAAAAACGCGTTGGATAAGTAAAATGGGCGCTTTTTTTTGTGTACCGTCACGTACCGTAACACAGCTTTTATATTTGAGATTTTCTTGAGAGAAAAATATGCCGTGTAATATCGTAAAGTGTCTACACTTTTACACGCCTGAAAAGAAAAGGTATCGCCAAGACTCAATCATCGTTATGATTGTTTTGTTCTGCGTGAAGGCTCTTACATACGGGCGCGATTCGCCGCGCGACGCGAATTTTAACAAAACGATTTCTGAGAAAACTTCACGTCGAACAATGCGACGGCGTCGCGTAACGATGATTGAGTCTTGGCGATACCTTTTCTTTTCAGGCGTGTAAAAGTGGAGACACTTTACGATATTACACGGTATATAGCTGTAACTCTGAAAAAACGAAATAAATTATGATTTTCTTTCTTGGGGCATCAGTTTTATCACTTCATATTCAACCCACCACCATACATGCTAAATTGAATGGGATTTAGTTAATAGGTAGGTACCCTTGTATGCAACACGGAAACCAAGAAATGAATGAATAAGTAAGGATTTGACGGTCTGTAATAATTTAATATTCAGTAAGGGAAAGTGATAGAGCTATACGTCCTGTATTAAAATAATAATAGGTCTTTACCTATGAAATTGCCGTTCTGCAGTACTGGCCATTTCAAATCAAAATAATTTTTGTTTGGCTAAGAATTCTAATTTCAAATTAATTTTATTTTAAAAACATGGAATTCTTTTTTCAAAAGAAGTCATTTGTTTAATGATTAGTGTTACATTTTCATCGCATTTCAATCTTTTTCGTCATCATGGATACGTTAAAAATTCGAGTAATTATGGAATATGAGTACCGTCGTGGCAGCAACGCGGCACAAGCGGCACGCAACATCAATGACGTTTACGGAGCTAACACTACAAACCAACGCACCACCTGTTATTGGTTTGCTCGCTTCCGTTCTGGAAAGGATATTGACCAATTTGGACCAAATGCTGCCCAGCCATGGGAGTGCTTCCAAATGGTTCCTTGCATCAATTTATACATAAAAAATTAAAAAAAAAAAAAACGGTCCCAGGGTTAAAAAGTTATTGCCTTTATACGGAGCCGGCAGGTATCCATAGGAACTCCTCAACCAAACAAGACAGCACCATCGAGTTTGGACTCGTTGAATATGCATTGACAAGTGCTTTACACTAGGCAGTGTCCAGGGTCTGATGATGGAGCCGGAAGGTGGCTATAGGAACTCCTCAACCAAACAAGATAGCACAATCGTGTTTGAACTCGTTGGTTTTGTCTTGATAAGTACCTAGTATAGCCCAAGGTTGCATCGAGGGTCTGGTGATGGAGCCGGAAGGTACCGATAGGAACTCCTCAACCAAACAAGACAGCACCGTCGTGTTTGGACTCGTTGAATATGCATTGACAAGTGCGTTATACTAGGCAGTGTCCAGGGTCTGATGATGGAGCCGGAAGGTGGCCATAGGAACTCCTCAACCAAACAAGATAGCACCATCGTGTTTGGACTCGTTGGCTTTGTCTTGACAAGTACTTACTATAGTCCAAGGTAGTATCCAGAGTCTGGTGATGGAGCCGGAAAGTACCCATAGGAACTCCTCAACCAAACGAGACAGCACCATCGTGTTTGGACTCGTTAAATACGCTTTGACAAGTGCTTTACACTACAACGTAAATGATATGCATAAAAATGGAATAAGAATGTGTTGTTTAACATAATTACTGTCATTATTTAATCAAATGCGCCACAGGTTGGTTGGTATTCATCAATAAAAAATACTCAACAAAAATCGTTTTTCTCAAAACTCCTCGGATAGATTTTATTGAGCTTTGGTGTATAGACTAGTACAAGCCCAAGGATCATAATGCACTATGTGTCCATTCTGGGCAGCACTTGGCCCAGCTCCCATATATGGATGGTCAGTAAAAAATATTTAACATGTAAATGATATGCATACAAATGAAATAATAATGTGTTGTTTAACATAATTACTGTCATTATTTTTAATTAAATGCGCCATCGGTTGGTTGGTATTCATCAATAAAAATACTCAACAAAAAATAGTTTTTCTCAAAACTCCGCGGATAGATTTAATTGAGCTTTGGTGTACAGACTAATACAAGCCCAAGAAACATAATGCCCTATGTGTCCATTCTGGGCAGCACTTGGCCCAGCTCCCATAAATAGATGGTCAGTAAAAAATATTTAACATGTAAATGATATGCATACAAATGAAATAATAATGTGTTGTTTAACATAATTACTGTCATTATTTTTAATTAAATGCGCCATCGGTTGGTTGGTATTCATCAATAAAAATACTCAACAAAAAATAGTTTTTCTCAAAACTCCGCGGATAGATTTTATTGAGCTTTGGTGTACAGACTAGTACAAGCCCAAGGAACATAGTGCACTATGTGTCCATTCTGGGCAGCACTTGGCCCAGCTCCTATAAATAGATGGGCAGTAAAAAATATTTAACATGTAACTGATACGCATACAAATGAAATAATAATGTGTTGTTTAACATAATTACTGTCATTATTTAATCAAATGCGCCACCGGTTGGTTGGTATTCATCAATAAAAATACTCAACAAAAAATAGTTTTTCTCAAAACTCCGCGGATAGATTTTACTGAGCTTTGGTGTATAGACTAGTACAAGCCCAAGGAACATAATGCACTATGTGTCCATTCTGGGCAGCACTTGGCCCAGCTCCCATATATGGATGGTCAGTAAAAAAATGTTTAACATGTAAATGATATGCATACAAATGAAATAATAATGTGTTGTTTAACATAATTACTGTCATTATTTAATCAAATGCTTCACCGGTTGGTTGGTATTCATCAATAAAAAATGCTCAACAAAAATTCGTTTTTCTCGAAACTCCTCGGATAGATTTTATTGAGTTTTGGTGTACAGACTAGTATAAGCCCAAGGAACATAATGTACTATGTGTCCATTCTGGGCAGCACTTGGTCCAACTCCCATATATGGATGGTCAATGTCCTTTCGACCTGAAAAATGAACCTCGCGGTCGTCCGAAGACTTTGCTCGACAATGGCGAATTAAAGGCGATTGTGGAAGCTGATGATACACAATCTACGGCTGAATTAGCAGCAGCTTTCGACGTTAGCGTCAAAACAATATTGGTCCATTTGCGTCAAATTGGCAAGGTAAAAAAGCTTGACAAATGGGTGCCCCACGAACTCAATGATCGCCAGCGCGAAGTACGCGTCGAGGCGTGCCTTGCACTGCTCAACAGACACACAAATGAAGGAATTTTGAACCGCATTGTTACCTGCGATGAAAAATGGATTCTGTTTGATAACCGCAAGCGCTCAGCAAGTTGGTTGGATCCTGGTTCAGTACCTAAACAATGCTCTAAACGAAAACTTACCCCTAGAAAAGTGATGGTCACTGTTTTGTGTTCTAGCGCCGGTGTGATTCATCACAGCTTCTTACCAAACGGGGTGAGCATTACTGCAGATGTGTACTGTGAAGAACTGAACACAATGATGGAGAAGATGGCACATCTCCAACCAGCATTGGTCAATCGCTCGTCTCCGCTGCTCCTGCACGACAACGCGCGACCTCATACTGCACAGCAGAAGGTCTCCAAGTTGCAAGAACCTTGCGCCTACAGACTACTACTTTTTCCAGAATTTGGATAACTTCTTGGCGGGAAAAAAATTCAATACCCGAGAGGCAGTACAAAATGCCTTTGAAGAATTTGTTGCCTCCCGTCCAGCTGATTTCTTTAAGAAGGGCATCAATAAACTGCCACTGCGTTGGCAAAGATGCATTGATTGCATGGGTGATTACTTCGATTAATACAAATAAAAAATACATGAAAAAAAATCGTTTAAATTTTTTCATACAAAACGGCAATTTCATAGGTAAAGACCTAATATCTACTGCTGTAAGCGATGGTGGTAGACACCCGTGCCCGCATGCAGTTGCTGGACCACGACCGGAATTGGAAAATATCGGTTTGATCCCTCAATGTGAAGATTATAAAGTAAAATAATTGATACTCCTTAAGGCAAAATCTACTCGCAATCTCATAGCTCAGTGACAATGAATGTTTTTTTTTTTTTAATTTTTGACTGGTTTAGACTGATTGTGATTGATTGATTAGAATGTGAACTTTTTAAAAAATAGTGGAATTGAACCTTTCATAATTAAATCTCTCAGTTATTTGCCCCCATTAAATACAACGTTGTGAGACGCACGATAATGACGGTTCCTTTCATTTCGCACTGTTGCACACACTAAGGAACTCATTCGTCTACGCTCTTGAACACAAGCACTGATTAATTCCCGGAAGAAAAGAAATCTAGTAGAAATGTTGAAAGTATCGATGAGAAAGTGTGATAATTGTTGTGCTATCGTTGACTATTTATATAATGGTGTATCTTATTATACACGAAATCTCTTAGGGGGTCATACTCATCATTATGAACAATTCTTACTCACTATTGGACCAACCCTGAAATCGTGGAATAAAAAATCTGCTGTTCTCTACATTTTTTGTTCGCATAGCTCGTCAAAATGTAGGGAACAGCAGATTTTTTTCTCTCGATGTATGAAAAGATACACTTTATATAGTAAGTACTACAGATAACATAGAAATGTATACATCAGTAAACAGCAAAACCTAAGATACTTACAAATAAAAAATATGATGTAGCTACACAGGCGGCCTTACCGCTTAAAACCGATTTCTTCCAGGCAACCAAGCACACATGAAAGATTAAAAAGAACCGGCCAAGTGCATGTCGGGCCATGCATAATAAAGGGTTCCGAAGTTGGGATGAATTTATCCCAAGAACAAACTTAACATTGTAGTTGATAAACATGTTCTCCTATACGAATTTTTGGGAGAAAAGAATCTCTGAGCTAAGCCGCGGACAGACAGACATGGCGAAACTATAAGGATTCCTTGTTGACTACGGAACCTTAAAAACGGAAAAGAAGAGTGTTGGTCGTCAAAATCATGTGTAGGACAATCGTATGATTTTAGTACTCATTCTCTAAAGAATCGTGGCATTTGATCTTAAATGAACGTGAATGACCTCGTATATAATAATTCCATGCTGAGTTACAACCTTGTCAACCTCGATTCGATGCCGAGTTTACAGTTGCAGCCGGTTGTTGATGTTGTAGTAGGGTGACTATCGTAATTTCCGCCTGCAATGTCAACTGTAGCGTGAGTAGCGTGACAGCTGCATCAGCACGCGTAGCATGGCCGCCATAGAAACGGGTTTTGTCGACGGAAGAATAGACAAAATGACAGATTGTGATTGTTTATCTGTCATTTTGTCTATTCTTCCGTCGATAAAACCCGTTTCTATTCCAGCGGGCGTAGCATGGCGCTTTCTATCTCTACGAAGAATAGACATAGCTTTTTCTATACAAAGTGACAGTTCGTTTCTTCATTTTTGACATCCACCGTAGAAATCTTTCTACAATCTGTCATTTTGTCTTTCATTTCTAACGATCTTTGTCTAGGTCTTTTTATAATGTAGACTATTTCGGAAGAAAGTTTTCTATCCTTACTGTCAAAATCACAATGACAACCGATAAATCCTATGATAAAACAAAGAATTCTGAGTCGAATTATGTAAAAAAGTGAATTTCGTAAAAAGTGCAGCTGACTCTTTCTATTTTGCTGCCGTCTCGTACTGTCTACTGTCTACAGGAAACGTCATTTTTGTCTACTCTTCCGTCGACAAAACGGTGCTCATGCTACGCCTGCATGTCATGGTCTACTCCTGTGCTAAATTTCATCCAAATCTGTTCAGCCGTTTTAGCGTGAAAGCGTAACAAACAAACAAAAAAACTCACTTTCGCATTTATAAAATTAGTTAGGATTATAATGTGAAAGCATGCTTTTTTGTTATTTATCATTATATCATTATTTTGAATTTTCCGTCCTCCGCTGGACGTATTTCCCATCGCCACGACATCCGGTTCTTCGCCAACCGCATGCAGTATGTCACTGCTTTGTTCAGATCTTTTATCATAAAGTATGTTCATTGTTTCCTGTGCATTTGTCTTATTGCAGTTCCAACTCGTAGGTAAACAATGACAATCATATAACATGCGCTTGTTTATTAATTATGTTGACGTTAAAATTCATCGTACCGGTTTATAGAATAATATAAAACCACAAAAGCGCTAATAAACAAGAAAATGTAACTGTTAGCAGGGCTGTAGCTTTCTATTGTTGTACTGTATGCAGTACGATGCTTATTATACGAATTGTTCTCAATATTTGAATGCACAGTGCGCGTATTATGCAAATGTTTTCCTAATTAAATCAACAGCCAACTGTATTCAGCTAGTCTTAGGAATGAAATATCTTTACAGCGTTTTCTCAAAGTGATAGACAGAATGCTTGACTCGACTCGTAGCACGTCGTAGCATGAGGCGTAGACTACGTGCTACGAGTCGTAGCCAGTCGTAGCCAACGATCTCGTTTTGCACTCTCGGTTTTACGGCTAAAAACAAACAATGTTTCTAGATAGTAGTATCCTAACTTCCTTCTATAAATTGCAACCGCAAAACATACGAAAAATAAGTTTGAAATCTCTTTAAGTAGGTGCGGAACTACGGACGTTTTTTTGCAAACTACGAATCTAATCGCTTTTAACTTTTTACGGAACAAAAAGCTAGAGCAGGGAAATGAATGGTGTGAACCAAACTCCGCATTGCACCATTGTAGTAGCGCCTATTGCCACGAGAAACCAATGGAATGTATTGTCATTTTGATTTATGGAACTGTCAATTTATTTTCGTTAAAAACGTTTCCCTGTATTTCTGCCGTACATTGGGTGCGTTTTCAGATTCGAATCTCACTTGCATCCATGAAGTATTGGAATCATTTCACAAGCTCCGCTGTTATTGTAACTTATACTCGCAGAACAATATTTTCATATACATTAGATTTTCCGCATCGCGAGGCACGTCACCAATTCAGCTGCTGTTTTCATACAGTATGTTGTTTATGTTGACACAGTGCAAGTTGAAAATATACATAAAGGACCTTTGGATTTAGGTAATAATAACAAAATAGATACAGGATGTTTTTGAACAGTTTCTGTTTATAGAAAACAAAGTAATGTTTTCGACACTAACCTGAATGGATTAAATATTGAAAAGGTGAAACCTGCTCACCTATCCCCTGTTTGAAATACAAAACAATTCCATTGAAATATTACAATAGAATTGGGAAAAGGGAGGGTTTAATGTTATTTTGAATATTACATTAGAATCAATAGGTTTCGCCAAAACATTGTCAGCATTGAACACAGCTGTGAACGTCGTATATTTAGCAAGTCTAAATAACTGAATGTTACGCCTAATTAACTTGAAATTAAAAACAAATGAAGGGCAGATGGCACTATGATAGGAATTGTTGTGCCTAATATTTATTTTATTAAGAAAACACAATCAGAGAAATAAAAGGGAGCTGTCGGGTTTTTTTCCACATAATTATGCAACCATGTTTTTCTGACTTTAAAAAAAAGGAGGTTATCCATACTAATATTATAAATTCGAAAGTAACTCTGTCTGTCCTTCTGTGTGTTCCTTTTTCACGCCTAAACCACTGAACGGATTTCGACAAAATTTGGCAAGGAGATAGATAGCATCCTGGGAAAGGACATAGGCTACTTTTTGTTTCAAAAACAATCCTATCGGCGGTGATATAGGGGATGAAAGTTTGTATAGGAAACCCAGCATTTCTTAAGTATCCCGGTAGTACATTCCCGTGGGACGATATCCGACATCCACGCGAGCGAAGCCACGGGTAAAGTTAGTAAGCTGAAATGTTTTAAAAATTTCAGACCACGCTATGATTTTTATTTATCACTCCCCTTTGGCCCTACTTCTATCCACTTAGAAAAAGTTTGGTATCTCTTGGGAAACAACGAGATGTATGTGTATGTATCTACCTAATTATGTTACGAGTAATCGGTTTTAAATAAGTAGTTTCACGGATTCACGGACATAAATAAGTCTCTGGACTTTAACAAACTAAAGCACCGCGCTTTAGTTTGTTAAAGTCCAGAGACAGTCAAAAGGATTTAACCAAAGTAAATAAATAGGTAAACTAACAAAACAGGAACTGCGTGGTGGAAATTAGAATTTTTATCTTGGATGGATCAAGATGAAACTATTCGACTTCTTTTCTTTTTCAACCCCACTTGTACTTGGCCAGCATTCAGATTTTACTTTCGAACTTAATTGATATTGGTTATTTCACAAGTCCTTCCAAATAACTTTAATTTGATTATAAGAATACATTACAGTATGGTCTATTACCAACGGATCCAACCATATCCCTTTTACAAACCAGCATGGCCGGCTTCACCCTAGCCTTTTATATATATAGATGACAGAAAAAGACAGCAGGCAAAGATGAATGGCGAAGTATGGGGGAGACCTTTGCTGAAACACTGTTTCAGCAACATGTTTTTGTTGCGAGGAACTGTTACTGAAACAATGTGTAAGTTTGTGAATAATAGAATCCAATTTGGAAACTAAAGTTGGCCGCGCACAATGGGTGAGTACAGATAGAGTTGAATGCATGCCAGCGCGTGATTAAAATGCTGCTGCACGTAAAAAGATGAAGAACTGCCAGACGGACCCAGCATTCAAATTGCTATCCTTTCACTTATACGACCTAATATGTTAAATGTTCATGAATTTTAGAGCATTTTTGAACACATTATGTTACGATGGTGTTTTACACATTTAAATATTCAGAATAAGAGAAATTTTAACAGATTCATGTATAGAGTTTTTCTTTCTTTGAAGTGATCCTTACCAATAAATAATCATAAAAGTTATATTATAAATGAAGCTTTTCTCTTTAGTAGACAAACTGGCCACTGAGTCGAAAAGCCTTGTTCGAGATTGTGTCAGTTGCAGAATGGGTAACAGAAATCAACTTAACTTAAAACTTAGAAATCAACTTAACTTAATCTACGCGATGTATGAATTTTAACAGAAGCTATGCATGAAATGTATTGTATTCTATTCTCTTTGGTAATGCAACTAATAGGATTAAAACTCCTGTAAATGATTACCACGCGGACTGTCATACGATTTGATCCTAAATGATGTTTGAATCCTTGATAAACCTTTGCAAATTGAATTGGACTAAGGTATCCGTTTCTAATAACGGCTATTGTGTGTTGGAGACCTAAAGAGGTCTTCCTGTATATTATTAGGCAAAATAGGTACTATTAACATTTGTGAGATTTGTGCCTATAAGCTCCCAACTTGTCCCAGTGGAGGTAATTTCCATCTATACAAATTTTCCAGGAACTCGTGCCTTGCATTTCAATTAGTTTCTTGATTTAGGTTCTATCTATGCCTCTAATTATTTTACTTGCTCAATAGCATACCAAGAATTCAGTTATTAATTAGTGATTCTTAAGATTTCGGCTTTCTGGTAGATTTTGGGTTACCTCCTCAATATGGAATGGGTAAGTGGGTTACAGACGATAAAATTACAATGGTTAATTAATTATATGTTAGTTCTTGGAAAACTCAGTCGTAATTTGATCTTGTCATGTGAGAAGCTGGAAGCTCTATTCGAGTTCGCAACTAGTCGAATTATTCCTAATAAACACTCGAGTATAACCATAAATATAGAAGTATCATAAAAAACGAATTATCGTTTAAAACAATTCGTACACAATTCATAAACAGAGCGGCTATCCCACAACTTGTTGAAATACAAATTAATTATCGTTCTCGGTAACTTCGGTTATCAATATTGTTGTTATGTTTGACGTAGATAATCATTTGATTCCTCTCGGTAACATCGAGATTAGATTACGTATTACGCCAACATAATTAATATTAATTTTACCATATTTTGTTGTGTGTGTTGATAGAACTTCTCAGCTAAGACGGAAGGCTCAATCAAAAAAGTGAGCAAGTGGTGGAACGAACGTGCTACGTTGAAACGACTTTCTTTTGTTTGTGTTGTAGATAACTATAGGTATACCTCAGCCAAAACCTTTGGGGAAATATGGCGTGAAGTTATGTTATCTTTTTAGATTTGTTTCGTAGAAGTGATCTTAAGCCCGTCGTCCACGAGTCTACTCTAAAGTAACCAGTTATCGCAATGGAGGTCCGTGCACAACCTGGCTTACTAACGAGTTAGTAACTAACTTGTGATTGGTTTCGTCGTTACTTTTACGTTACTTTTGAGTAGCGCCGTGGACGATGGACCTTAGAGGCTGTACCTGAAAACATTGCTTCGGTGCAAAATCCCTTAAGGTAAATCTTCCGGTCCGAAGAAAGGATATATTAAAAGTAGATACTCTATCAAGTTTATCTGGCGCTACCCTTTTTTGCCACAGGCGGCCAGCCCAGTTCCTAGTTCCAGTGACTTTTAGGAGAAAATTGTATGTTATGACTAGTGAAACCTACTTCTGGCTTGATTCAACTGGCTTCATTTTTTTAAGTAGTTAGTTAGACCTACTTTTAAAACTCACTAGCCCATAGGTACTCTCACAAAACTTGTAATAAAGAAACTAACTTTATTACAGAAACGAGAGCAAAAAAATCCTCACTCTACTCAAAAGCATAAAATAAGGTAAAAAAATGGCTGGCCTCGCTCCAGTTGACTTCCGCACAAAGTAAATATTGTTAGATGAAACACTGACTAAATTAAGTAGAGGTAATTTTATTAGGCGTAGAAAATTTATCGGAGGGACCAATAACGCCATTAACTGAACAGACTGAAATCGCTACGATATATCGTTACATGTGTAGCTGGTATTATTATACTTACGACCTAAGTCCCTAAAGATAAGAGATCGTAATTTGGTTTTATTCAGAAATGTCTTTAAACATCGTTCACCACTAAAAAAGCGTGCTTGGGGACAATGAGGGCTATCTCACTAGGACATCCAACGATGTGGCAGTTTGACTGGCGCTTCGTACGGCGTCACTACTGTCGTCATTGTTTAACTTATATAAACAAATAGACGTGCTCAAGTGCGGTTGGGAGAAGTGCCGTTCAAATCAGTGCTAAAAGTGGAATACCTCTACATATGAGGGCTTCCACTTTTAGCACTGATTTGAACGGCACTTCTCCCAACCGCACTTGAGCACGTCTACTAATAGCACTGAAACAAAATTTTGATAAGTGCGGTTCATACATCAAAAAAATTGACACAGCTTGACTGAAGCACGACATATTGCAAGGCTTCGTTCACCTTCGGAAATTGTAGATTTTCTCTCGAATCAGCACGAACTATATGAGAGAATACATTCTTATCGTATTCAAATTTTAGCCAGTGAGTTAGGTAGTAGTGGAGTGAGGGTGAGCCAGTCATAAATCGTTGATATTTATAGGTCATTGGTATAATTTATTATGTCTTGTAGTATTTATTATGAGGTCTTTAATATTTTTTAAGTACCAAATTGACTAAAAATGTTAATATTTATGGTATACATTGGGTAACTTATTATAGTAAATTAACTAAAAAACAATTACATATATAACAAAATTAAAAAGAAAAAATAAAGGGGAGGGGCTCATTGAGCATCAAAGAATTCGTCCGCATCGCTGTCAATGGGAAAGGTGCCCAAAAGGCTGGCAGCATTGCCACGTTGAATGGCAATGCTGATTCTTTGGGCTAAAAATAGGCCAGCCCTCTGGTCACGTGAAGAGTCGACCAATCGCTTAGCGATGTCCCGAAATACTCGATGAGCACTCGGACCCCACGGCCCTAGTGTTTCAACCCCAAATGGCTCAAACATATAGCTCCCAATAAGGTTGTTATATTTGCGCCGTTTGAGGTTTTCTGCTCCTGTAGCAGCTGCCCCAGCACAGCCCGCCGTGCTAGGAAGATGGGATGGCGGGAGGGTGTCGACACAGGTTGCGTCCCACACCAAGCGTCTACCCAACTTCCAGGGCATTATGGTCATTCCGTCTGGCCTCTTCCCATCGTCGCGTGTCAAGCCGTTGGGTTCTAACTCAGCTGGCACCCCGGCGGTGACAAGAGCCCGACGGATAATGTCATTAATGCTGGCGTGCCGTGCCATCCGACCAGCGCTCTTGCTGCAGGATAGGCCGTGGTGTCCAAGGCAGTCGACTCGACTATTTATTGAAATATAAATTACATATTTTTTATTTTTGGACAACTTGAGTCCTCCATGACATAATATATCATAACAGAAAAAAAATGGGTATCAAATAATTTAAATTATTCTAAGATAATCCTTTATGAGTGTCGTTTACCCTCTTAATGTAAACGTTTTCCATTTTACGCTTACACGCGTCCTCATAAAACTCATTGAAATTTCGCTGGAGCTATATCACATTCGTAAAAGTCGGGTCACGTCGTTATTCTATTACAATTTCAAAGATTGGCGGCGGTGGAATGTTCTCTGTGAGAACACTGGTGACCCGATGAGCTTTGTATCGGATGGGATGGGATCGTAATGGGATTTTCGCACAGAATTTTGAGCTTTGGTTTGAATGAAAGTGAAGTGCTGTTTGGTTTACCTCTTAATTTCAACTCTGACCGTAGTCAATATTACAGCTTATACAACATTTTTTTTGTTTAGGTATGCTAAACCCGAAAAGGGGTCATTGTACTCCTAATTTTGGACTCACCTTGGACCAAACTAGAAATCGCGAAAACAGAAACAGCTGTTCCATACATTTTGTCGATTTAAGTGAACACAAATGTATGGAACAGCAGATTTATTTTTCGCGATTTCAATGTTGGACCCATAGAAAAATTTGTTCAGAATGATTAGTACAATGACCCCTTTTCGGGTTTAGCATAACCAAAAAAAAGTTGTATAAACCTAACGTCGTATTCAAATTGACTCGGTAAATGTACCGTGAAGACCGCTTGCACTGCTTGCATACGGGATTGAGTCGCAAGGCTTAAAATAGAAATCATTGTGACTCATGGTCTGAAATCGCCAACACGTAGTGAGGAAGCGAGGTTAGACGTTTACAGCTTACAAATCTATCAATCAATCTGTCTAGCGTTTTCCCAACTATATTAGAGTCGGGTTCCAGTCTAACCGGATGCAGCTGAATACCAGTATTTTATATAGAGCGACTGCCTATCTGACTTCCAGAACCCAGTAACTGGGTAATACCCCTTGGTAAGACTGGTTGTCAGACTTTCGGGCTTCTGTCGACCCGTAACGACTGTCAAAGATCCACGAATGACAGCCGGGGCTAACGGCTTTCCGAGACACGGAGGAGTATATTTTCCGGCATTATAGAGACTGAAACATTTCGAGAAGAATTTTCATTAAAATCTGCAACCATGCAAAAAGATTAAATGTTTTAATTTAATCCTTAAGGGATTATGTTATTTGAAAGCTTTACATAAACAATGAAAAAATAAACGTTCTTAACAATATTTGACTACGAATTCAAAATATTTTTTTAGAGAAATAAAAACAGTTCAAATATTCAAGTCTACAGGGATTCATATATAAACAGTGGCCGGTGGCAACCGACGTCAAACAGACCGAAAATTTCAGACATCTTCAGCTGAAAAGTACTTCTGTGTTATCTAAAGGGCAAATAACGGTATAACTTTTGTACCAATGTAGGCGAAACCATCTTTTTTTTTTTCGCGATAAAATTTTGCCACGATATTTCCTTTGTATTTTATCGAAGGATTTTTAATTTCATAAACCGACTTAACTTTGGTATTGTTTCGCTTAGAAAATAAGTTCGGCCTGGAACTATTTAGTTCACAAAAGTGTTCTTTGCTAAGCTCTTGAATATCTTAGCGTTACAAAGAGGTTCTTATGTTCTACTTACATATACATAATAGCTTCTAATCATTGACACATGGCCAACTGGGACAGGATCCTTTTAGATAATACTAAGGAAAGAATTATCTGAAGATTCAGCACTTTCTTAGACAAACGTTGTGTTCGAATGGAATTAAATGGAACGGAATAGAGCGAAAGCGCAGTTTATCAATAAGTAATCGCGTTTATTACCTGTGATAAAATAGATATCTACATAAACTTAGGAAGATATTGTCGTCCCAAGATGGACAGCACCTGTCTTAAAAATTATTTCCAAAAGCGGGAAGTTTCTCCTTTAAAGACAGAACGGCTGCAAATAAAGGGTTTTTAATTGAAGGGTTTTTATTGGAAGAACAATGAAAAAGATGATTAACGCGCTATTATATTTATTGGTCATAGAATTTCAGATATCTTATCAGAGTCGTCAGACTTGCTTACGCCATAATTAAGTAGAAAATGTTTATTGAACTAGTAGGTAGGTAATTACCAGCATAGTAGCTTATAAGTAATTACCAAAACTTATACGGTCACTCACAAATAAAATAATGCAATTCCAATACAAAAATATTCATAACAGAACGGAAATACAGGTTAATATTAACAGAAAGTCATTGCTTTACAAATTCAGAAACTGCCACACAGCGTTCGAAATTGAGGCGGCGCGGCGTCATCATCATCAATTCATCATAATGCCGCACGTTATGGCCGCTGGTTTCAGCTAACTGAGCTAGTATTACATGCTGTCAAAATGCCTAATACATCTAGTAACCGGACGATCAAAACACAGGATATATTAATTGCTGGTTTAGTTATGTTGGTAATGCATGACGTTATGCAAATTAGGTATTTCTAACATGACATAATGAAGGCATCTGTAATTTATGTTATCAATTTATTAATGACTAATCTATTCTCTGTCTATCTAATCTATATAGTCCGTGATGTCCCACTGCTGGGCAATTCCCTCCCCCCCTTTCCCTTCTCCACGTCTGTCCACTGCCTTTGCGGCCAGGTTCTTTCGGTAGGAGTCAAGTGCCTCCACTTTTGCCTAACCTAACTAATAACTATTTCAATATATTATAATGCATATTTATGTCGGTATCTATATGTCAAAGTACCTACAAAGTATGAAGAGAGGCAAGAATTGAAAAACTCTTTAATAAAAAAGTAAAGTTTTAAAGAAAACGCAGCAGACGCTAGGGACTCGCAGAAAGTTTTGCGGTAACACTTGGAAAGAACGTTTAATATTACTCTAGTCTGCAACAAGGTTAGGTAAATTAGTTTCATCAATTCACAGGATAGAGTCTTCAGTCGAAATCAATATCCATAGTCACAAAATAGCAAATAAGTCACAATTCTCTGACATAATATTTTCTTTCAAAAATGTACTATGTATCATTCATGAACGCGAGACTCCTCTATGCCTCGGAAAGCACGATAAGCCGTTGGTCCCGGCTGTCATTCGTGGATCTTTGACAGTTGTTACGAGTCGTCAGAAGCCTGAAAGTCTGACAACCAGTCTTAACAAGGGGCATCGTATTACCCAGTTACTGGGTTGTGGAGGTCAGATAGGCAGTAGCTCCATGTAAAATACTGGTATTCAGCTGCATCCGGTTAGACTGGAAGCCGTCCCCAACATAGTTGGGAAAAGGCTAGGCAGATCATGATGATGATGATGAACAGAATTCTTTTTTTTCAATCAGTTTCGATAAAGAAAGAGTGATGGTCTGTCAGTAGGTATAATAAAAGACCTTATAGTTATAAAAGATCGGGCTCACCAAAACAATTCTGAATACAGAGGATGTATAGATTGTTTAATAATAAGGAACTGCTTCAAAGAGCTAAATATTTTAGCAGGCATTACAGACGTCCTTTCCTTATACGTTTCTCTAATTTTGAATTTTAATCTCAATCTTTACTTTTTTAAATAGGTAAATAAATACCTAGACCTTTGTTATGTGATTTAGGTATCATTATCTAACTACAGGTAGTACGAAATATCAATATGCGAAATTAAAACCCAATACAAAAACTCACTTAGACATCAAAGTACATCCTCCACATAGCTGTCGTCTGCTAACGTGCCCGGAATGTAACGTGTACAAATTATGCTAATATCCTCTATATTTCAAAATGTTCGAAACGTGAAAGGGGCATCGTTGCTCTTGTCTGATATTAATAATGCATATTGCATCTGCATACAATCATCATAGTACGACTAACTCATTAGCAACCTTAGTTTGCCGAGATTGCATTCCTAATGCACAGCCATGTTCTGTATGTTCAGTTCAAACTAGGATGTCTGATTTTCACACTCTGTGCATGGATATTAAGCTGTTTAGAATACCTGAAACTGAAAATTTGAAATACCTACTCAGTATTAAAATATTAGTTCAGTACCTATTAACTACTTCCTTTAGATAGTATTGGACCTGTAACAAAAAGACAGCATTACAGCCAAAGTTAAGGCAAGACAAAGCCTTTAAAAAGTTTTATCGTTAAAAATTCTATAAATAAGGATCAATGTTTCAGAATTTAAAGCGGTAAATTAAAAGTATTGCGATACTGTCTATTTAACTGACTTTTCCTTCATAAAACTGTTCTATAAAATGTTTTTTCTTACTTTAATAACTTGTATAAACACGTCCACGAAAGGGCATAAATAACCTCCGAAAACAAATATTTAATATTTTTTGGGTAGGTCCCTGAGAGCAAACTTGTTATGTTGTCCAAATATTCCTAATGTTCCTCCCGAGGGTACCTGCTCATAATTATGTCCCTCATTAAACATTACACGCGCGTTTCCTTTGTCGAATGACATAATTAATTGAGGAGACTCGGGTTAAGTCCTCCTAGAATGGAAATTGGTTTCATCCTTCGTCCCTTCGCAAGTAAACGAAACGAAACACTTTCCGGTGTCTATAGAATTCTGACCTTATTTATCAGTGTACCTTTGTTCAATATCCGGCTACTGAACTCCGGATGTGTCAGTTCCTCGTGGTAACAATATATTGGAAGTAGGTAGGTACCTATTGGTTTTTCAGTACCTACACAGGCGAAAATTTTGGCTGCGATGCTTGTACATTCATAAAAGTTTGGAAAACAAGGCAATTGAGTTCATATCTGTATTGATTAATATCTGTTTTATAACTCTAATTACCACTAGCACTATATTCGTGTCCAACAGTATGACTTCGTAAGTCAGAAGGTCTTCTAAAAATAAACTAACTTTAACCATGATTTTGACGCTTAGTTTAACTACAGGACAGGAGCTTAAACTATGCAATTTAGACTATAATTCCATCATATACTGCGAAAGTTTGTACACAACTTCTAAATCTACCCTCCGATAAGTTGGACACAATAATACGATCATAAATCGAGTGCCTTTTGTAAGACCGAGATTACTTTGAAAACATACCTTTGTATCCATAATACAGGAAGAAACGTACAATATCCAAAGTGATCCTAACAATTTATAGCTGAGATCCATCTATTATAGCCCGGATTTACGATCAAATCGACTAACAATAAAAACCTATCAGATTTTATTTGCTTAAACATTTATTTTTACCCGGCTATTGCTTTCATTCGATTCGAATGCAATTAAAATCATATTTGGCTATTGATAACAAAAAAATAGTGAAAACATTTCATTTGAAAACAATTGCAATTTGCTTTTTCATATTCAAAACACGAGTTTAATCTGCAAATCATCAGTCATCGTATGTTAATAAAACCCAATTTTGATTCAGGTGCAAGTGTTTTCAAACGTAACACAATACTGTAAAAGTTGTATCATTCTACTCTTTGAAAATGTAACCAAAGGATAAAGTAAACTTAAATGTTTAAACTTTATTGCTCCAGTGCTTCCCGAACGATGTAACTGGTGAAGTGTCTACGAACAAAACGAAGTGAGGGTATGGTTTAACAAACACTCTGGGTTCCACCCCGTTTAGCGAAGATTCGAACAAACTTTTGATCGCTCCTCCGAAGCTTGCGAATTTATTGAAACGTCTTCTTCTTAAAACAATGGTAACAGAAACAATTTTCTTGTGTCGACAGTGAATTTAAAATAAGTATTCGTCAATATTTTCATAATTGGGAAAGGTAATTTTCCACGAAACAAAAGGTTGCAACGATAATAATGGAATGTTTTTGTGTCTGGTTTTAATTTTTGGATAACAATCGTTTTTGTGTTAATAGGTACTTACCTCTCAATTTACAGTGCCGCGTGCCCTTGGGTTTAAGATACCTACATTGTTATCAATAACGAAAATTCAAAGACTTGTATACAATCTTAGAAGCACACACTATATACTCCTGTTGGATAATTTAACTGGGAAAAAGTAAACTAGGACTACTTTGACAAACAAAGTGCTAATCATAGTAGGTACCTACTTATTTGACTTATTATTCGCAAACGGAAGGATGTAACCGCCATCCTTGATAAGTTACCTTTTACGACACCCAAGGGTCACAGTCGGGTTGCGAGTTGCTCGACGCTCTATTGTATTCCTGAATTATATTACGATCTAGGTAAACAAAAGACGATGAATGATGGTCTAATTTAGGTACAATTACCCTTTACTGATTTGTGGCAAAGGGTGCGAAACACCTTGACTAAACATTATTGTGTAAAGCTGCGAACAACGGTGAAAAGTACATTGCTAAAACCATTCTTTACCATTCGGCGGTATATTTCACAGCAGTTAGAATTGGTCAGCTGCGCTTGGCTTCCTGCCAGTGTTTGGGAATACTTTACTACCACACTTTCCCGGGAAAAAGAATTATTTACACAAATAACTAAGTTATGCCCGTGTGGTACAGAAAATTGTCCTGAGGAACAAACATAGTTTACACATCAAAGGTAGATAAGGGGCGAGCCGTTATGACATGCGTCCCCTTATTTTACGGGGGCGTGCCTAAAATTTTAAACTCTTGTTCTCACTGAGAATTCCTAATATTTTTTTTTCATTTTCCGGGAATAGCACTGTACGTTTCGGAGTTTTCACCTTATTTTAGTGGTGACAACCCCAACCATCGATGCGGTTTTCACTAAAACAGAAGTAATCCAAGTCGTCTTTCTATTAACAATTTTTTTGTAAACTCTTTATTCCGACGCTTTTTCACCTTAATCTTTTACGACGGATTTCTCAGTAAGCTCTCTTGATTTTCCGCACGATCTCGCCTTAATGCCACAAGGATTACTCTTTGATGTAGGTACTGAACAAGAGGATAAACGAAGTATTTTTAAGTATAAAGTGTCTGGGACACTGAGTAGACAGAATCTTAATTTTGTGTTTTAGTTTATGGAAGAGATTAATTTTTTTTTTTTGAGATTTTCAATTATTATAGGTAGATACGTACCTGTACTAAGATCATAAGATATTTATAAAATATTACCAACTTTAGAAACCCGAAAACTTTTGTTTAGCATCTTAATTTTGTGTTTTAGTTTATGGAAGAGGTTTTTTTTTGTTGAGATTTTCATGTATTATAGGTATATAGGTGCCTGTACTAAGATCATAAGATATTTATAAAATATTACCAACTTTAGAAACCCAAAAGATTTGTTTAGCGAAGTACCAATTCCAAACAAAATCTCTTCTCATTTTAGAACATAATTAAAATAACGTAGAACAAACTTCCACTTTTAAGACATGTATCGTATAAGTCTATAATATCTTCGTCAGTTTCAATATTCTTTCCTTTATCAAGTCAGGACACATAATACCTTTGAAGCTTCGACCTGCCGACGGTACTGAGCAGACTATTGCATATAAAACTGTATTTAATTATTTGATAAAAATGATCAAAATAGTCGAGTTGACATTAACCTACCACCTGTTTAATGGCTTGGCCATTATTATAAGAAATATAAAATATTTTTTATTTTTATTTAATTTTCGGCGTCCGACATTGTCTTATTTATAATTCGGTCTGACATGTAAAGAAAAATGGCTGATTGTCATTTTGCGGTAGAGTGCGTTTCATTGTAGTTCCTATGCTGTAATATTGGCTCCACTGTTGTAGGACCAATACGAATACGCTACGCCACTACGGCGCGACCGAATAAGTCCGTTTTTTTAATTTAAAAGTGGAGCCAACATTACGGTAAGAGCACTACGAGTATTTGATGAAACGCACTCTATTGACATTACGACGAAAAAGATAGTGCTGAGTCGCTAAAACAGATTTTATCGTGCAATGAGCAGACAAAAAAAATAATGTGCTGTGCAATAAGGTGCTGAAAGTATTTTGGATGTGACCGTACCAAGCACTGAATTATCTACGTTTATATTTTCGTTTTAATGACCTGATTCATTAAAATACATACATACGCTACAATATGATTGCACTAAACCTTTCATTTAATAGTAATAGAATAGAATAGAATAGAATACTCTTTATTATGTACACCATAAAAAATACAGATACAAATGTGGAAATTTAACATAGGGTGACACAATGGGCGGTCTTATCGCTAAAAGCGATCTTTTACAGACAACCTTTGGATGGATTAAAGCGCGAAGGAGAGATAATACTGCAGGTAGTCAGTGACTGTGGTGTACCATTCACATATGCAATAAATACATACATGCATAAAGCATATACTTATCTATATAAATATATATAGCAGCAGTAAAATGACGATAAGTGCCAGGTTATAAAAACTTCGTAAGAAAATCTTTCAACGTCAATTCTTACATGTGTATTTTGTGTAATGCTCCTGGAATGACGATAAACACCATCGGCAATAAGTGCACGTTCATAAACGAGCCGCTTGCCAAAAATATCAGCCTCAAACATTCAATAATATATCTTTGGAAACGGCTCTAAGTGAGAATAAACGAGATACTTTTCATATTATATACAACGTGCCGCTACCATGACGACATTAATTTAACACACGTATCCGATTTCGCGTATTCGTTTTAGGAAAATATTTTAATTTCAGTAAATGTTATTATTTATTGATTTATTTACAATTTTCTAAATTACCATCCTGGAGCAACCTGTACTTAAAAAATTGTAGCGAAGAGTTCATTTGCCGGGGTCACGGATCATATGTAGGCAAATAAAAGGAAAGCCGCGCAATTTCCTAGAAATTATGCCGACAAAGGATCTTGACCGATGGAACGTAAGCCAGCTGATAGGTACCTACATGAATGAATCTTTTACAAGAGTGATCTCAATTTTGGTTATGTTTTTATTATTTAGTTTGTTTGAAAAATTTTTTTTTTCAATTTACGAATTATTTTATTTTATTATAATTTTTATGGTTACTGGCCACTAGCCCTACCCGTGTGTTAAATTAATGTCGCCATTGTAGCGGCACGTTGTATACACGGATGGGTTCTACTAGACTCCGGTCCTACTTAATGAAAAATCAATCTGTATAGCCTTTTCCCAACTATGTTGAGGTCGGCTTCCAGTTTAACTGGATGCAGCTGAATCCCCGCAGTATTTTACATGGAGCGACTGCCTATCTGACCTCCACGGCCCAGTTAATGGGTAAAACGATACCCCTTGGTAAGACTTTCAGTTTTTTTTTTAAAGTTTCTATTGTTCTTATGACTCAAAGTTTCTTGTTCTGTTATACAGACCAAAAAACTTTCAAATAATCTTTATAAATTAAAATCAGTTTATGTGTCTGTAATGTGTGATCACGCTGTTCTTCTAAATATGCAACGTATTTTCACCATCTCTTATAGAATTGATTTCGGAAAGTTTATGTTTATTACATTAATATCCACCCTAGAAATAACCACCATATAGAAATCTTCATTTTTTTTCAAGTCGTAAAAACCGTGCGAGAGAGGTGTGGGTCGCTAGTTCTTATATGAAACAGACATGACAATGGCATATAACCTGTCTACAGAAATTGAAAACGTGCCTACGCGGTGCTACGCCGTAGCCGTCGCCGTAGCAATGACAGTCGTAGTAAGTAAGCACCACGCATTATGTAAACGGAGATTCACCTGTCATTTGAATATGCAGACAAGTTGAAAGTGCAAATCACATTTATATGTACGTTTATGGCTACGATCATTCCCACCAGGCCTCAACCTACTGAGGTATACAGCGTGTAGCAGACTTATATAATGATAATATTTAAGGTTATGGTACAGACTATCAAACTGAAGTACTTATTCCATAAACTGAACAACTTATTCCGCAAAATAATCAGCTATTCCATATATTTGGGTCGATAAGATATTGAAGTTTTGTATGGGCCGATAATTTTTTCGGGATTTCCATGTTGATCCCATGGAGAAAGTTGTTTACTATAACGGTCTACCACACCCTCAAAATAATATGAACAGCATTTCCGATACAGGCTGTATGTATAGAATCGTAAGTAATGCAAACACCCGCAGCCAATAGTTTGTATAGTTGTGTGACACTTCACTACGTGAAATACGGAATTCTCGGTTACTTAAAGTTCCGTTTAAGTTTTCATGCTCTCGGAATGTAAGGTAAATACTAAGTTTTATTATCTGTTTCTTACTGGAGAGACCTGGGAGCTGTAAAAGTCAATAGACGTGGAACGTGGTGTGTGTGAACGTGAAGTGCTAGAAATATTTTGTATTTATATGTAGGTACTTATTTATTTATTTTCTGTGGGGGCCTATTATACTTTATTACATTTAAAATTAAAATTAAATAAATAAAGATAAAAATAGAATGAAGGCAGCTACTTATTACAGCCAGGGAATTG
This sequence comes from Lithophane semibrunnea, assembly GCA_947363905.1. Lineage (NCBI taxonomy): Eukaryota > Metazoa > Arthropoda > Insecta > Lepidoptera > Noctuidae > Lithophane > Lithophane semibrunnea. Next base: position 8,879,799 of record OX376197.1, on the reverse strand, counting down.
TTATAAAATTGACAAACTATACCTACATCAATTTGACGTGATATAAGCATTTCATACAGCTGTCAAAGAATGACAGTTGTCATTCAAGTGATTCGAATTGACTGATACTTTAAGTTGTTAGTCAATTTGATAAACAATTAATTTCCCTGAATTTAGAAGATAACCTACCCCAAAATGTTTTTGTTCTGTGTGAGAGCTGAAGGTACCAGTAGATCTACATTCATTTCTGAGTAGGTATTCACGTGAAACATACCAAACTGTTGTGAGCGCAATACAGAATCTTAAAAACCCTCAAGAACTCATTAAAATAAAATGTTTGCTAAGAACGCAATTTCTAAAACGAATACATAAATTAGTTTGAATTCAATATAAAAATAAACCAAAATGATTTGAAAAACGCAAAAGAATCCAAATCAATTTACTAACGACTAGTGTTAGCTGAAGCCAAATCTCTTGAAAAAAAAGATAAGAATTCTTTAATGGCACGAACGTTCCAATTTCAATAAGTTCTTTCTTAATCTGTTTAAGAGCAGATCTGCATTACAATGAGAAAAAATAAAGATTATATAAGTTTTCTTTCAATTCAGTGGAAGCTTCATCTGTCATTGAAACTTCTTTTGTTCAATCCCCACCATGGATTAAAATAAAACTGATGAAGAAGGTCACATTCGAGAGCAGACTGCTGTTATAAAGAAAAAAATTTAAGGGCCGGTAGGAAGCAAAATTGCCTGTCTTCAATTTGATTTTTCATGAAATTGATAAGACTTAGGTGTAAAATAAAAATAGTATGAGTAACTACATGATATTTTCAAACTTTTTGTGGAACAGAAACACAAAATATTAAAATTTTCTCGATAAAAAAATATCACGAAGTTACCTCTAATTTTCACGTATTTTCGATTTGTACTTAAAATGCTAATGCCTATTACAATAAAAATTAGATGATTATATGTATTAAAACAAGGCAAAAAAAATTGTGTAGGCTTTTTTTTTTATTCCTTTTATTTTTGGTTTTATTACGAATCAAAGCTTGTAGGACTTACGACGTTCTTAGTTCGTGGAAGAAGCCATCTTCCGTCGCACATTACGGGAACTTCAAGCATATTTTTGTTTCACAAATCAGTCGGCGTCGCTCTGTTGAGACGAGAGGACTACGCTCAAATTTTAGCTGCACTGAGATATTATTTATTTTCGTAAATAATATTTTCGTAATTTATCACATTCCACAAAAGAAACTGAGACATAGAAAACATGAAAAAAACACTAAAACCACTTCCAAAACGAATATTACAAGTGTTATTGATTGATAAATAAATAAATATCGAGTCTAAATAAACATATAAAATTCAATGTTGATATTTGAAAACTCAAGATGACATACATTTTATTTGACAGATTTTTGACTGGTATAGTAGCAAGGAGTATAGAAAGAAGTAGGTAAAACTAGCGCCATTGCTCTGTATTGCGGTGAATTTTCTTGCGGAGAAAATTTACAACATAGCCAACGAGCCCATTCCACGTTCATTTGAAAGTTCGCACTGGAGATTAAATCTTATTGCGATATACTCAGGATCCAAATTCGTTTACTCCCACTTTTTTTGACAAACTTCTTGTAAGGTGACCCTTAGACGAACAATTGAAGCGACTGACCGCCCCTAAATAAAACTTGTTTAGAATAATACCTTTATTCTTCGGTTATTGGTATAACGAACGAACTCGAACAGATTCCGTATGACTCCGGATTTTTAATTTGTCTGTCCGTGATGTCTTGTTTATATCTCTTTAGTTGACTTTTTTATCGTAGTTGGGTTTTAGTTTTTACCTGACTACGGCGAAGCAAAAAGGAGGGTTATAATTTTGACCGGTTTCTATGTATTTATCTATGTCTGTTCCCACATATTATCTTCTAAAAGACTCATCACAATTTGACAAATGAGGTATCGTTGGAAGCTTCTTGATCGTCCGCTGGTCATAGGCTATATGAAGACACATTAAATTGAAAATGGCGCCCTCTAGGTGACATATCATGAACAACAAAAAATATTTTTTAATCATACCATGTTGGGTATCAAATGAAAGGTTTTAATTAGCACATTTCAAAAATATATATTATAACCCCAAGAAAAACCGCGACAATCAAGACGTATATTGCCATATGTTTATGTTAACGCGTGGGATGATAACTGCCGCTTCACGCGCCGCCGCACCGTAAACAGAAAAAACGTCAGACGCGCCGCGTGACGCCACACTGCACGCGACGCGCCACGCCCCGCGTCTCCGTAAATGAGGCCTAAAGTTATAATGCAACTTGGCATGTTTTCAAAGCTACAATTTCAACAGTTACAAAGAGGGACCATACTAAACTTTCTACTAAGGGACTAGTTATAACAAGCGCCCGAGACGCGCATTTTGTACGCTGCGTTTCGGGCGCTCAATAAAATTGTATGAATTCCTATGTAACGAATTTTAACAAGCGCTGCAGTCTAAGCGAGCGCCCATGCCGGGCGCCGTTAGGCCTGCACATGTCGCAACTTGCCACTCTCAATTGCATCTCCGTTGTGCGATTTACAAATAAGACTGGGAGAAAATATGCCGCGGGCATTGCTGCTACGTGCGCCGCCGTGATGAAACGCCGCGTGTGACGCGGCTATGCCATTCGCGGGCTCCGCCGCAAAAACGCTCCATTTCAAACAAACGCGTGTAAAATCGCGTCTCCGTAAACGCACTCATACAACGCCATATGTTTGAATTCAGTGCGAGCCGCGCCGCCCAAAGCCACGCGCGACTCCTCGCGTCTCCGTAAATGAAGCCTAACCGTGCCCTTGACGCTTGGACGCGAGTTCCTTTTTCACTATTTTTCCTTGTCATTTTCTCCGCATTAGTAATAAACTTAAAAGAAACACGGTTCAAAAGTTACAACAAAATGTGGAAATCTTGTGCGTTTGACGAGTCCAAAACGCGCCGGGCGCGCGCCCGAAACACAGCGCCGGTACTGAGTGCGTACCTCGGGCTTTTGTTATAATTAGTCCCTTTGGTACTTTGGCACCCATTTACATAGATGAATAGATGTCAATTCTTTTAGTGGTGAATCCGACAATCCTACATTTATTTCTTTTGTACAGAACTCGGCCTCTTTTTCACATGTTTCAAATGTTTTCGAAGGGGATTGTTCGCGTTTGGCGCAGGAAAGGTTTTCATGACACATGCCATATTCGTTGCACAATACACTGCAAAATTCATTATACGAATATTATTTTTTACTTGGGTATCACTTTGCACGATCTCTTTGCTTGGGTATTACTTGGTAACACAGTTTTCCACAAAGACGTCATTAGGTACAAATTGTACAAGGTCCTAAATAAAATTTGGTAACATTTAAATTTGAACTTTTTCACGTCAACATTGAGTTTCTAGTTCCAAAACATTTCACACAGATCTATAGTTCTGAATTCAAGCTTAGCGTATCGTATAAGCAAAATAAACTACAGAAGATTGAAATTCGAATTCTATAAACGCCAGACGAAAAGTTTCTGCTGGCGGGAAGGCATTGTGTTTTGTTTTCGTCGTGTTTAATGAGAGGGGTAGGTAAGGGTTGCGCGGGTGAAATATGATTTTTTGCTGTCAAACTACTCCCCCTTAAGTATACCTACCTATTACATTTCCATAAATAGATCAACCAGTTTTCACTGACGCTGCGCGACACCTAAATGTAGATATTACATAATAAACGCGGACTGTTGGAGTATCAACACTCGGCTCAGCTCCCAAATTTATGATTCTAATTGATTATAATTTTGTAAATACATAATATTACTGTCTCGAATCATATTTTGATCAAGCCGACACTGATCTGGAAATTCCAAAAATAAAAATTGATTTTCCGGTAATTCAATTTTTTTTGTGTCGGCTTGATCAGAAATATGCAAATACACCAACGGAAGAGACACGCAATAAAACATACTGTCACGTCATGTTTGTAAAATTCATGGTGTACGTACATAGGATTCCCGTTAGATGCGTCCGTGCACAGCATTCGTATGCGAGTATTAGAGGGCTCTCAAATGTATCAGTGATTTACTGCCCCGTGGGGGTAGCTAAACCATTACACAGTTTCGGAATAAAACTGTGTGAAAGTACTCTGCAAATTGAAACGCAAATAGTTTCCTCTTCCTTTTGTATTCAAAACGGAATCCAGCTCGGAATAGTTCGTAACTTGCGATTTGATTTACGAGATTTCTGAAGTTCAGTTAAGTATGCTTGTTTATACCTGTATTTAATTAAACAGTAGTTTCAGGTTATAAACAGCTTTACCTGGACCTGGAATCGGTCAAATATAAGTTTGTTTCCAGCCATTGCCGATAACTGAAGAGCTTTTAAACAAAATAAGGGTTAGGCACGTAGTGCAGTTTCCATCAGGTTTAAAAGCACTTTTCCTGTATTCACTCGGTGTGACTACACGAGCTAGTAAGTCCATTATATTTCAACTTTTGTATTTTGCTGAATACTTGCACTGCCACACGAGTAGGTGCCTATGTTTTATTTCTGAGCGCGAACGCACTCTGGGTTTTCCTTACGTTCGAAAAGAGTTTCAGTAGTAGTGTGTAGTAATGCTGTATCGAAATCCTAAATTATATTATAAATACGAAAGAAGGTTTGTTTGTTACGCTTTCACGATTAAACGGCTGAACGGATATGGATGAAATTTGGCACACCATGACCTAGAGAAGGACATATGATGCCTTTTATCCCGATATTCCCACGAGATCGAGTCTTACACGGCTGAAATCGCAGGGTGCAGCTAGTTTATTATACATTTGAGAAATGCAAGATATTTACAGTTATTGAAAAAAATCAAGTAATAAAAACTAAAACCCAACTACGACTTAAAAGGTATAAACAAGACACCACAGACAGACAAATTAAAAATCCGGAGTCACACGTGTTAGGGCATAAATCGACCAGATTTCGTGTGACTCCGGATTTTTAATTTGTCTGTCTGTGGTGTCTTGTTTATACCTTTTAAGTCGTAGTTGGGTTTTAGTTTTTATTACTTGATTTTTAAAAAAATTCTTTTGGGGTTATAATATATATATTTTTGAAATGTGCTCATTAAGCCCTTTCATTTGATACCCAACATGGTACGATTAAACCATTTTTTTTTTAAGTTCCTCACTTTTTGTCCTCTAGAGGGCGCCATTTTTAATTTAATGTGACTTCACGTAGCCTATAACCAGCGGACAATCACGACCCTTCTAACGATACCTCATTTGTCAAATTGTGATAAGTGGTTTGGAAGATAGGAGGGAACAGATGAACATACATACATACATACATACATACCGGTCAAAATCATAACCCTCCTTTTTTCTTCGCCGTAGTCGGGTAAAAACAGATACAGATTTCACTTAAAAGGTGAAAGGATTGCAGAACAAAATGTTTCAATATTAAAGTAAGTCTGTGAATTACCCCGGTTCAAAAGGAATAATATAATTCAATTCACTGTAATGTAGCCAGGTACTTTGTAACAATTTTTCGGAGTAAACTTAATACACTTACATATTAAATGCATGCTTTAAACAACGTCATTCAATTAAATGAATGAATAAACTAAATAATCTATTTTATACTTTTCAATATCATGTTTTATTCTGCTCGTCTAGAGTTTAGTATTAACAGAACTACCCAATACGTATAATTTACTTTAACACTGCATTACGGCGTTAGTCACCGTATAAATATCTCATGGCTTAACAAAGGCCGTCTGAACAGCCTATACAAAATAAATGAGTGAAGCCATAAGGCAAAAGGTATATCCGACAAAATGTTACGAAGTAAAGCTCTCCTAATATTTTTTTACGAAAGATACTGCTTTGCTTACTCGTGTAGAAACGAACAACACGTAAATCGAGCCGGTATTTAGAATCGTTTAAGATAAAGTGCAAGCAGCAAGCACTCTGCTTCAGGTAACTAATGGGATTAAACTTTAGCTGGATTTCGGTTAATGCTCCGTGATCTCTTCTAAGAGCTGAGAACATTCTACAGACTGTAAGTATAATAACGACTTCGTGTATAATAAACTTGATCTTGATTGATTCTATTAAGTATATAAACTACTAGCTAATATTTATAAGCTTTCCTCAGACGAAAGTTTGAGTTAAACATTGATCTTCTTGACGTGACATGGGTTTATTTAGTGATGGTCGTTCGATCTTTACAACAAACTGTACTGAAAACTTATAATATTCGGTTACACATGGATATTTCGTGAAAATTAAATGGAACGAAACATTAATAAGTACTTTCATTTAGGTACGTGTTCGTAGCGTTAGCAATAACTGTCAACTAAGCTGAATTTATATTGCTGTGTGCAAACGCTCTTCCTCCTGGAGTGTCAAAACTATAATTTGTATGAATGTTTTACAGTAAATTAGAGTATTTTCTATTCAAATATTAATGTATATAATTGTGTACCATTTGTCACTCGTACCATAATTTCTAATCATCATCATCATCATTTCAGCCGAAAGACGTCCACTATTGGACATAGGCTTGGGGGACCCAAGCTCCACCATTTCGAACAGTTTATTGCTTCTCGCATCCTGCGGATTCCTGCAGCCTTCACCAGGTCATCGGTCCACCTTGTAGCCTTTCAACACTACGTCTTCCGGTACGCGGTCGCCACTCCAGAACCTTTCAGCCCCATCGGCCATCAGCTGTTCTGCGAGTAATGTGCCCTGCCCACGCCACTTAAGTTTGGCAATTCGGTTACCTTGGTTCTCCTACGGATCTCTTCATTGCTGATTCGATCGTTTAGGGAAACTCCAAGCATAGCCCTCTCCATTGGCCCCCTTGGCCCTTAGCTCCCTTTGGGTGACAAAAGAAAGAAAGTGAAGTTCTAGTAGTTTTTAAATACTTTAAATTGTAATCTGTGGAGAAAGTAGTAGTAGGTTAGCTTATTTGTTTTAAAATGTAATATTTAAGATATTATGACTGTATCTTATTGTGCTACTGTTTGCTTTTCTTTAAAATAAATAATTAGGGTAAGTATATGAAATAGGTAGGTACTCATCGAGATATTAATATTTTTCTTGGTAGATGTTTCATACTGACTAATATCTACGAGTCTCACCGTAGCTGCTTTAAAAGATTTATAAACTGATCTTAAAATATGAAATTATTTTTTATACTTAGGTACCTACTTACCGGTGCTCTTTAAGATATCAAAGTTAATGCTATCAAAGTAGCTTTGAAAACTGGACTGCTTTACATTTTTTGAGAAATTCAAAGACTTATAACAAAGCGGATTTGTCAAATTAACTAATAAGCGTAAGTCGCTTATCACGGCTGACTAAGTTGCAGGAATACATCACGCGACCTTTTACTTTCGCCACTTAGAGAGAGAAATAATTAAGTCATAAGCCGCTGGGCTTGCGGAATTTAATTAGTAGAAGTAATTATACGATGATTTGTTATATTTCCTTATGTGCTTAAGGTGGCAATTACGCAGGTGGGTAATTGGTTCGATTTTATGTTTTTTTTTTCTATTAAAAAACTAAGGTAGTTATAATATAATGCCCAGAGGGTTTTTGAGAAAGCATATGCGGGGCGAAAAGTTGATAGCTATATGATAGATAAAAGTTGAAAGGAAAGGAAAGTGCGGCATAATGAGAGAACAATATATTTTAAAAGATTCAGATACGAGACCCGTGCTTAGGCAACCATTTTCAGATTTCCAAAATTGACAAAAAAATACTTATGTTCAGAGCCTTTTTTGTATGATCGTGTGCGGCCTGACGCATATTGACTTAAATACTTAGTCAAATCATGAATCGAAAAATGGTTTTCACACACCCGCAATATGTTTGAACGACCTTTCCAACGACACCCCACACAATGGGATAGACGAGAAAAATAAACATCCCAATTTTACGTAGGTAAGCCGTGGACGGACAGACAGACGGATATGGCGAAACTATAAGGGTTCCTTGTTGAATCCGGAACCCTAAAAAAGTGCGCGAAGAACAGTTTGTGAAGTGTTTTTCGTAGAGTAATACATACGTGAGTTACGTGATACCATTAACTTATAGAAGAACCTAAGTACATTAATAATTGACTCGAAAATAAGAAGAATAAGCGGACAACATTTAGTTATTTAAATTACAATATCTCTTAACTATGCCTCCACTATATTATAACGCGCTTTACATACCTACATGCAACACTGGCATGAATCAAAACCAATAAGAATTGATTTAAAAAGAAATTAAAACTATTTGAAAAAGGAACAAAAAATATACGTACAAGATTTAGACGCGAATTTGGTATTTTAGTTACGCGTGAATATGACATATTTTTTTAAGTCAGTTTACAAAATACTAATTTACTAATTTAATAATCAGTGTACTTAAGTCAAATGCTAACGAAAATGTTTCGACCAGAAGAACAGCAAGTTGAAATATGCTTACTCAAATCCAATTTGGAAGAAATCGAAAATGAGTTGGTCGTGCAGGTACGTTATAAGCCTATGAGTCAAACGATCCATAATGCAGTCAGACCACAATTTGTGATGCCTCAAGCATATCCACGTATCGGTGTGTCCATAAACTAGTTGTCACTTAGGTATTAGTGACTGAAGCAGGCTTTACTTGAGTGACTGAGATTAAAGTGTCATCGATCTGTGATACCATCTGAATATTACTAAATCTTACTAAACCAGTTAATTATTAACACTTCAGCGCTCGGCGTTGCCCGCATTGGATGCGGAGAACGACCAGAAGTACCGGGAGACCATGACCGCATTGAGAGCCATCCGTTCATTGAACACAGAAATTGAACGTCTGAAACTTGAAAATGGTAAGCCCTAATTGTACTTTTTAAGTTCACTACGTAGGTATGAGTAATTTAACTAAACAACTAACAACTTAACAGCAAATAAATGATTTGACTTTGACTTTGAATGACCGATTTCTTCGGTATAGGTACAGCTTGGCAAAAAAGGGTATGATGCGGTGACAGATGAAACTAAATATTTTACTGAGGTAATGCAGACCTATGATGTTGGCACTACTTTGCCGACAAGTGCTAGTAGGTTTTTGAGTCAGTACAAGCAGCGTTTTTAACTATTTGTTTAAATTCTTTTACTCATTTCCCATTTGAAGTGACATATATGCGGTAGTGGCGCCCTCATTTTTTCCAAACTCTTTTTTGCCAAGTTGTAGGTAGGTATCTAAGTAATTATACTTATTTAAGGTTGTAATTTGCATCAAATCGTACCTACATTATTACCGTACCTACTCTCTGATGCATTGGTCTCGAATGGTGTTAGCATAAATCAGCGGCTGTCGTAAAGTCAAGGTACCACAAACAATATTTGTAAACGACATCCGTGCTTTAGAACCGAGAAATTCGTTTCATTTGCAGTTTTCATCTAAAATGTCAACGAGAAAGTACATTTTTTCTAAACGAATATGTAGTTATGTAGGTACTTAATAACTCATAAAATAAGAAGCTGCTATTTATGGGCCTGACTAGCGTTGATAGCGCGGTAATGCGTTCGTTTCGAGGACATGAACAACAATATGTTACCTTACACACTGCACACAAACACACACGCACAGCACAAATGCACACAATTGATAGATGCTATGCTTATAAAACAATAATTATTTTATACAACACAGTTCGTGTTACAACATGCTGCAACCGCGCCCTTCCGAGGCTCGGCTCCTAATAAATCTTGCCTTCTCGTGACTTACCTACCTACTAAGTAATATATAACATAATTAGGACTATAATCTAACTAATCTATTTGTTGCAGTCCAACTAACTGCTAAACGTATGCAGTTGAAGCGTCAGAGCGATGACATAAATAAAAGCGTAGAGCGAGCACGGGAGACTCAACGCGAACTGGCTACCTCCGTGAAGCAAGAAGCTCAGGGAACAGAACTCCTTATGTAAGTTTAAAGCCGTTACACTGAGTTTGACAATCACAAAATTTAATTAGTTTCAGTCTGGGGTTTAGTGTGTAGGTACAGTCGACCGAACGTCGGTGGAAACACTTTGAACGTGAGCTTGCCTAGCGTACCTAGTACAGAGTTTCAATAGAATAATAGGCCAGCTTCTACCTCAGTTTCGTTACAACAGACGTGCGGCATTGGTATGCCTGGTATACGTGGCTTTCGTGGCTTACGTGGCATTATCATAAAGTTAATATTGTTATATTATTTTCTTGCGAAATTCTATGGAAAAATTCGCAACAAATAATTCCCGTGAAAATAAAATAAACATGTAATATTTACAATTGTTCACAATGTCGATAGGTACCTACCCTTAAAATACGTATTTCAGGCCATTATCTACCTACCCATTCAATTAAAAACAGAACAAAAGTCTGTGACACCGAATGTAGGCACAAGCACGGTTCAGTGGGTTTCCATTGAAACGAGACCTATTCATGATTTTCATTGTAAACATAAATTATTTACATCGGACTCCTATAAAGTAAAAAGTAATAAAGGATTGTCTGAAAATCCTAACTATTGTCCTAATCCTAATTATAAATGTGAAAGTAAGTTTATTTGTTTGTTATGCTTTCACGCTAAAACGGCTGACCGGATTTCGATGAAATATGGCACATGGGTAGACTATGACCCGGAGAAGGACAGGCTTCTTTTCATCCTTAATCGCAGACGAAGTCACAGGCAACAGCTAGTTAGTTAGCACTCTATCAAAATGTTTATGGCCATAAACACGAATGTATTGAATGAATATAAACATTTTGGTATAGTGCTTGTCCGTGGTGCTCATGTTAAGAAGTTTTGCATTCATTGTTGAGTATAAAATACCTATATGTTGGCTTTCAGTAGGCACACACAGTACCTAGATAGGTATTCTTTAACGCGATGCGCTAGGGTAGCCCGCGAAATTCAAATTTTCTTACGTTTTTTGCAATTTGCAGGTCAATATCAGGTTATATGTTGATCTAAATATTATTAGCGCTCGTATGAAATATGGATTTAATAAATAAATAAAATAAAAAAGCTTTTATTGATTCCTTACAATATTACACATTACAAATAACAAAAATACATTTCAATTCAATTCTAATAAATTAATATAATAATTTAAATTCTTGTTTAATAAAATTGCAGAAATAAATAATCGCGAGTTCGAATAAATTACACATTGAAATTATTATTGTTAGTATATAAATTCGTTAGTTAGTAGCATTTTTGTTTTGCGTATTTTAATTTAATCGGATAGTTCGTTATAAGGACCGCCTAGTGCGGTAAAAGCCTCCTCCATCTGTCTCCATCTTGTTCTATCTCTAGCTAGTCTGCTCCATGTTTTTCCTACTAAGCCTTGAATATCGTCACTCCATCTTTGTTTGGGTCTACCGCGACTTCGCTTTTTGTTGATAGGATACCAGTTTGTTATGGTTTGGGTCCATCTGCCATCGCTAACTCTCTGTAAATGTCCAGCCCATTTCCATTTTAGTGTTAGTGTTTGTTTGATTACGTCTTTAGCCTTAGTTTCTTTTCGTATTGAGCTGTTTCTCACTCTGTCTCTTAGTTTATGGCCCATATAGCTTCTCTCTATTGCTCTCTGGCAAACTCTTAATTTTTGTAGAGATTTCTTTGTTAGCGGCCATGTTTGGCAGGCGTATGTTAGACACGGCATCAGGCAGGTCTCCATTACTTTAGTCTTTAAGTTAGTAGGGAGTTTACTCTTGAAGATTTCTTTCATTGCCCAGTACTTGGTCCATGTATTCTTTACTCTTCTGTCTATTTCCAACTTTGTGCAGTCTTTGGTAGAAATTAAGTGTCCCAGATACACATATTCGTTGACCCACTCCAGGGGTGTAGAGTTTAGCATTATTGATGTTTCTGTGCAGTTCGTCATAACTTTAGTTTTACTCTGGTTCACTTCAAGCCCCACTTTTTTGCTTTCCTTATTGAGTGTCTCTAGCATATATTGTAACTCGTTCGGGTCCTCGGAGAGCAATACAAGGTCGTCAGCAAATCGCAAATGGGATAGGTATTTTCCATATATATTCAGACCCACGTTGTTCCAGGTCAACGAACGAAATATTTGTTCTAGGACAGCTATAAAAATTTTTGGTGATAGTGGATCTCCTTGTCTCACACCCCGCTCTATCTCAAAAGTAGGTCCGGTACTGTCCAGTTTAATTCTGGCTTTGCTGTTTGTATATATCTCCTTTATTATGCTGATGTATTCTTGATGCAGCCCTTGCTCTTCTAACGCTCTCCATATAGAGCTGTGGGAGATAGAGTCGAACGCTTTTGAGTAATCGATAAAGCCAATATACAGTGGCATGTTGTATTCATTGTACTTTTCAATGATTAATTTTAATGTGTGAATATGATCTACCGTAGATCGGCTACTCATGAATCCTGCTTGCTCTACGGCTTGGTTTTCATCGATCACTCTAGTTATTCGTCTCAGCAATGTTGAAGCAAACACTTTATAAAGGCATGACATCAGGCTTATAGGTCTGTAATTTGATATCAATGTAGGATCGCCTTTTTTATACAACAGTATAATCTCAGAACATGTCCACTGTTCAGGTAGTTCTTTCTTCTCCATAATATTGTTGAATAACTTAGTTAGTGGCGTGGCCAGCTTGTTTTTTCCTGCTTGTAGCATTTCGTTTGTTATGCCGTCTGGGCCTGGGCTCTTGTCTGATTTTAGTTTTCTTATTGAAAACTCTATCTCATTTTCGTTAAATGGCGGAATAGGGTCGTTATTTGGTGTGTACTCCGACCCATTTGCCTCGCTGTTTGAATTTGGCTTAGAGTAAAGGTTTTTATAGAATTGAGTAGCTATTTTAAGCAGATCAAGCCTGTTTGTAACTTTGGCTCCTGATGAATTTTGTAGCTGGGTCATGAGATATCTTGTGTTGTTCAGTTTTTTGAACGCTTTTTTGACTGCTCCAGATTTCTGTATGTATTTTTCTATTGTATTTAATCTGTGAGTTTTGATGTTCAGTGTGATTTTTTTATTTATAGTTCTGTACAATTGGCTTAAAAAAAATCTTTTCTATTCTTGATTTATTTTCTTTATTTTTCAGTGAATGTCTTTGGTTTATAAGTTCTGTTATTTCTTCTGTTATAATGGCTTGTTGTCGTATTGTCTTGGTTGATACGGTTGATTCTTTTGCACAATATAATAATGAATTTTCTAAAGTGTTGTACTGAGCCTGTATTGATTCCCTACTATCTTGGCAGCTTACGGTGTGTAGTTGAGCTTTATAACTTTCGTGGTCGATTTGATTTAGCTGTTTGTTGTGGAAATTCTTCCGGTTATTTGCTGATTTATCAAAATTAAAGGTGGTTCTAACTAAACGGTGATCACTAGAGTGCTTGAAACTGCTTAGGACATTTATGTTCTCTATGGTTGGTCTGGGGAGGTTTGTGGTAATATAGTCTATTTCATTTTTGGTTTTACCATCTGGCGATTTCCATGTCCATCTTAAATTTGGCGACTTTTTGAAAAAAGTGTTTATCATCTTCAGGTTATATTGATAGCAGAATTCTATGAACGTTTTTCCTCTTTGGTTTCTGTTGCCATAACCAAATTCACCCGTTATAATGTTTTCATCTGGTAGTGGTTTTCCAACTTTAGCATTTAGGTCACCCATAAGTATGATATTTTTCGTGCTTTTTTCCATTGCTTGTTCGAGACAGTCATAGAATTGTTGTATTTCCGTTTCGTCAGCACTCTCTGTGGGTGCATATACTTGGATTACTGTGTATGATTTGCATTGTATTTTTATGTGAAGAAGGGCAACTCTTTCAGATAATCCAACAAAATCCTGAACAATAATTTCACTTTGTTTTTTGACGAGATAGCCCACTCCTTTCACGCCTTTTGATTCGCCATAATAGTAAAACAAATATGCACCCCGGTCTTCTATTATGTAGCCTTGACGTCGTACCTCTGAAATACCTAGAATATCCCATTTTATAGTTGATAGTGCGTTTTCAAGCTCGATTAATCTAACTTCGTTCGACAGCGATCTTGCGTTAAAAGTAGCGATATAATATTTAGTTTTATTTTTATTTTGTGTTGGAGGGTTGTAGTCTACTACCCCCGCGGTGACAAGCCGTTGTGGGGGAGATGGGTGTAAGAGGGGCGGGGGTGGTTGCTAGATTCCATCTGCGGGACTGGCTTCAGTAGAGTCTTTGTTGTTGTTTTTGTTTAGGTAGGAGAGAATCGTTTTCTGTGGGAATGTAGTCTTTTCTTTTTCAGTTATAGTTACCGGAACCGAAGAAGTTTTGGTTTTCTTTGTCATTCGGTTGTTGGTTCTTATTACCTGTTCTTCTGTGGTTAGATCTGTATATTCGGGTGAGAGCGATAAGTTACGTTTGTTGACATGTTTTCGGTTGTGTGAATTGTCCTTAAGTATTATCAATCGGTCGTATCTTAATATTGCTTTGTTTCCTTTCTTCTTTTCCTCTTTCAGCTGTTCAGTTAGCTGTTTTCTTTTTTCAATTACGTCTCGAGGAAAGTCTTCTTTGATGTAGTGAGGAGTGTTTTCCAGCTGTTTTTTATTTTTCAGTAGTTGTATTTTTTTTCCCATTGTTGTAAATGTTAAAAGAATCGGTCTGATCTTTGATGCCTTTTTTCCCAATCTTCTGACAAATTCTAAGTCGTTTTGTTCGAAAACATATTCTGAATTTTTATTTAATATGCCAAGAACTAATTTTTCCAGTTCATGATAACCTTTCTCTTCTTCTTCTACTCCAAATAACAAAACATTTTTTCTTCTATTGTATCGGTCTTGATTTTTTAATTGTTTCTGCATTGTTCCTATTTTTTCTTCAATTTGTTGTTGTTTGATACCAATAATATTAAATTTTTCATTGATATTGTCATTTATAGATTGTGTTATACTATCTTTGAAACTCTGAAACTCAAATCTTTGCTCATCCATGCGATCTTGTATATTTTTAAGTATTTTGGTGAATTCTTCCATTTTTTTAGTTTAGTGACCTCTGTTGGCCGGTAGCGGATTTAATATGATTGATTTTATCAGCTTTGTTGCTGCCACAGCTGCTACTCTTCGCTAGATGGCGCTGTAAGCGGTAATTTTCGAGTATGACTAAGTGTTTTTATTTTTTTATTTTTATGGTTATGTACCGGTTGTAGCTATCACTTTTATTGTTATTCAGCTCACTTTCACACAGTACACACCCAGTTATGATTGCCTAAACACTTCACTTTAATTTTTTCTATTTTGTCTGTAACTGACGATGGAACGCACCAAGTTCGTTGGGTCGATTCAAATTATAACATTGTCTTTTCCCGTTGATTTTTCTTGAGGATTTAATGTTTTGCGCACAATCCTTTGGCCACTTTTCACTTGTGCACTATGTAGACAGTTCAAAACGAGTTATTATGATTTTTAAATCAATATATTTTTGCGGACTCGATGTTGACAGCGTCACACTAGCGCCGCCGCCCGTATGCGTTGGAAATATGGATTTACAGAATTATAAACATTAGAATCAGCAATACAACTCTCTAAGTTCATGAAAGTGCCAAATGTCATGATTTCATAAAATAGTCATTCAATACACTTACATGAGCTTCACAAACCAGTCCACCAGATCAAACCAGATCCCACCAGATCCAAGCCAGTTCTGAATCTCAGGAAGGTATTTCGATTCCTTTGAAAATAACCATCTGCTGCTTTAGTTGGCGAACGCGCGCTTATTGTCCTTCTTTGGCCGGTATCTCTGCTTACGACAGTAATAGCCTCCGACACAAAAGATATCCCGCCTTTGTACAACTCCATATAAAATGATTCCACGTTACTCGTATGCACCTAAGTAGGTACCGTGCAGTAGGTACCGTTTTTGCAGTTATTTAGTTCGTTGAATTATAACTTAATTATTTCAGTTACAGTGTAGGATCCTCTAGTGTGGTATACTCCTTATCCTTGCGTAAAATTATTTAATTTTAAATTACAGACGGCAGTATGAAGATACACTGCAAGAAATAGCGGATCGTTCCAGAAAAACACGTGGATATTACGTATGAATTTTATTTTGTACATAATAAATCATTCATCATTTAAAATATCCTCTATCTACCTTACACCGTGAGGTCAAATACAACTCAAATATTTTATATTGAATTACAATCTCAACTGAACGAGCTCCAACCAGAGGTTCCAAGAGATCTCCTAACAATAATGTAAGTAGCCTCTATACTTACCATTCATCGTTCACTACATTTTCTCCCAAAAAAGGTTAATTTTACTTAAGGTCACGCGGCTCTTTTTGTTTTCCTAAACTCCTTTAAAAAATGCTATTTGCTTATTTGTTTTAATAATATCCTGCAATTCGGTTTTTCTTATGATTAGGGACTTAGCTGTTGTTGCTGTTTGATATTGTAGAACAACATTCTATGTTGTGTTGTTTTTAATACAATTTGTTCTAGTTTGGGTATTATTTGTGACTGAATTTTCAATAACGAATAACAATAAGTAATTTTTTATTAAAAAGTACAAAAGTTTTATTCAATTTGATATTAAATCTTGTCAATTCCTTTTTTTTTACTATTAGTTTTACCAATCATGTAAGTCTCAAGAAGAACGTCACTATACATTAAGTTTCATTTTCAGGGGGAAAATTGAATTAGATGCAAAAATAAAGGAACTTACAGAAAATCTAGAAGCTTTAATTAAAAAACGTAATTTTCTTCTCAATAAGCAGAATTCATCGGTTGTGAAGAACTAGTTAATATTATATTACTCCATTTGATGATCCCTCTATGTACTCGTATTATAAAAATTCTTTGCAATATTAATTAGTGGAATATTTTGTATTTGTAACAAAAATATTTAGCAAAGGTGTATTTTCTTCTACCATTTCCTATTTTACAGCGTTTATTTTCACAGCGGTACATTTTCCTGTACCTTTACGTGTAAGTAAAAATAGGATACATAAAAAAAACACACTGAAGATACCAAAGAAAAAAATTGTAAGGCCTGAACTCCTCTTACGCTGATGTCGGTCGTGTAACTACGTCGGCCGCGCGTGCGTATCACATTGTGTTCTTTATACCGCGACGCTGACGTCTGCGATGCGTACTACGTTGCTACGCGCAAGCGCCTAACCGTACGCAAATCAGCGCAAGAGGAATTCAGGCCTAAACAGTTGGCAAGTTTTTAAAAGTAGGTACTTGTAGATAACTTTACTCACAGCAGCGCGATCTTAGTGAAAAGTTAAAGTTATATATTAGCCTAATATTAGGTACCTACGTTTATAGTTGATGTTCCAAATGCAAATCACATTATATTATTGATCGCGTTCAGTTTCATTGGTGAAATTCGCCCTAAGAAGGCCAAGAGAATGTGATGATAAGAGTTACTTAATAATAATTTAATGATTTGCAGCCGGCGCTAACGATGGCTTGTGTTTTTGGCTGCGATAGTTATGGACTCCTTGCTGGACTGCACCAGCTATCGCTGCGCCTTTGAAGAATGTACTCTGAAAAAGAAAACAATTATTAGATAAAAGTATAATAGAAGATGAAAACGGGTACGATTGTCAACATCCCGGTTTAAACGAGACGGTCTATCGAATACGTAATGTAACTAAGATATTTTCCATACTAATGTTTCCTAATATTTAATACAAATCTTTAAATAACAGGAAACAATGCTACAAGCAAGCCCAAACGATCACGCATAAAGTGACTTTATTAAGTACTAGCTGCGCCCCGCGGTTTCACCTGCGTAAGTCTCGATCCCGTGGGAATATCGGGATAAAAGTATCCTTTGTCCTATTTCAGGTCATGGTCTACCCCTGTGCCAAATTTCATCCTAATCCGTTCAGCCGTTTTAGCGTGAAAGCGTAACAAACAAACAAAGTCACTTTCGCATTTATAATATTAGTTAGGATAATAATTTATACTGGCATAGTTATGATTTATGTGTTATTAATAAACTAGATAAGACAATGTATGTCGAGATTTCTTTTCAAGAGGGTTAATGAGTTCTTATAAGATATTACCACCTTAGTGTTTATCAAAACTCAGTCAATAAACAATTTCAATTAAAAACAATAACATAACATAACAAAAATAAAACAAACATACCAGTCCATCTTTCAATTTCTGCGTCCAAGGCTTTTTCGTGGTAGTTGTGACCATGCCAGCTAGTGCACCAGTCAGCTCCGGCGCACTGGACGGAACACACGTCACCACAGAAACGTGCGAACATAATGCTACTACGAAAACAATTGCCACCGCGATCTTCATCGTGCCGTCGTTCGTTAGTCGTCAAGCAATTGATACCAACAGTAAAACTGACTTGGCTTTTATAAAGCACACACAGGAAAAGGTTAAAACAATACTTTGCTGCTTGGGCTAACAACATGCTCCAGTCAGTTTCCAACATAAGGAAATGTTTTGTCATTGCGCGTATATTACTAAAAGTGCGTTTAAACCCACACGCACATTACACATTAGCTTCCTTTGTAATTGTGTGTTAATTATAATTCTATCTACAGATGGGTTTACCAAGAGTGAACTACCTACTCAATATTCAATCGGTTAATTAAATTGTGTCTTGTTTAAATTATCCTTTAATTTAGAATCCACCACAATTAATTTAGAACCTTTAGGAATGGTAATTAAATTACGGGAATATACATGATGAACTCGAGTTATCTGAGAATCAAGATATCCGAGATAGATGATAACTGAGAATTTATCCTTTATTCCCATCTGCCCCCTTCGAGCTTGCCACCGGGGTGGTGGCTGGCACTAAGTAGTGGCGTTTACCACCCCGTGGCAGATGACACTTATTTAGTGTCATCTGCCCCCTTCATGATGATTGTAAGGTGGTCGATTCTCCACCGCGTTCTCATATTACGTACTGGACATTATCAATAGAAATTTAAATAAAACCACTGGATATCATTAGCAATAAAAATTAACTTTAATTATGGCAAATAATTTTGGAACTTTTCTATATTTATAAAAACAATTTACATGTTGTATAAATATAATTTTAAATTCTCTATTCCTTTATTAGTAGGTATAACAGTACTCTTACAACAATTTAAGATGGGTGTAAAATCATTACATTATTTTAACAATATTTATACATTTCTGTTTCTTTATTGGGTATAGTCACAGTTTTTTTACACAAGTGATGAATATTTTCACAAAATGGAATAATCAGCAAATACTTATGCTACAGAAAAATAATCTTTTAATTATAAATAATGTTCTATTGCCACAATCACAGTTTTAATCACAGTATAATTTACTTGGTTTCTTTAAAATATTTGTATGCCAGTCCATGGCGAGACATGTAGATCATAACCATAATATTAAGACCATTATTGTACCATGTTTAAATGCAAATAAATATATTCTATTCTATTCTATTCTATTCAATAATCGACTAGTTTTTATACAAAAAAAAAAAATAAGTAAGCGATTGGTTTTCATGACTACGTGTCATGAAAACCAATCGCTTACTTATATTTTTTTAACTAACGACACTAACGAAAACTTAACCAAGATTATTTAAAAAAAATAAGTTTTTTTAAATTACCAACTAAGATTACAGTTTTAATCACAATATTATTAAAATTAGAATAATGTACCCATTAGTAACAAAAAATAGTAATAATGATTCAAATCACAGTTGTAAGCTTATGTAATCATATTAATTCAAGAAAAGTTTAAATTAAGTACGCACCATTTCCAAAAAGTGGCCTACTGTTATTTGATCATCCAATAACGCTAATTGAGCGTCTTGAATGAAGTCGTTATTGGACATAGATTTTTGATCCCTTTTTTTAAATATTTTGTTTTGTATTAGAGTTTTTTTAACGTTGACTAACGAAGCGTCTTCTTCAATGATATTCAAAAAATGCATAATATTTGGATTTTTTTTTCCCATAGCTTTGTTTAGCTTGTTGTGCCAACCTTCCAAAAAATTGTTGGTTCGGTGGCGTTGGCCATACACTGACAAAATTTCTAGCGAATCAGACTTTATCCACTGTTTTTTCATATAGGACCTGAATTTCAGTAATTGAGGGTCTTCAGTATCATGACGCGTTATATATTTCCAGCCATTTAATAACTCATTACGAGGCAATAAAGGTAATACTGCGCTAAGTTCTATTTCTCGTCTCTTAATTTTTTCGTATCTTTGTGTCAGTCCAAGTTCTTTTGCTTTCTTCCAAATACTTTTATTATAATGATAATAACAGCCGGAAATTTATGTATTTGGGAAAGATTTTTTTATAGCTTTGATCGCAGCGTTTTCAAAGTCTGTCTTAAATTTCAATGGTTCCCAATCAGAAATCTGCGATTTTATTAAATCGAATAGAGTGACGTAGGCTTTACATGTCATTTTATTCATAAGACAGTACAACAACGGCACGATGTTAGTGGCTTCTCTATCGCTCCCCAAATCTCCATGAATTACGTACAAATTGTTTGAAACATGTTGGGCAACTTTTAAAAGTACCATCGCTGAAGAAGTCCGTGACCTTTCTAATTAATTCTCTGGATTTTTTGGAGCAGAATATAATGATACGTACTCCTTCATGTCTGTAGTCGGCCATCAAAAATTCTTGGTATCTAGCTGGGATTTCCACCTCTTCAGCTTCACAACAGGATATTTTTGGCAATTCTGCTGTCTTATTTCTATGCCTATATAATGATGATTTGATTTATTAAATAGAGGAAGTTGCACAATATTACTCACGTCGGAATTATTCGTCTCTGCCATTGCTTTGTTATAGATAGTTGGCACGGCGGGAAAGTTTGGCTCTGTTATTTTCTCCTTTATTCTTTGCAATAATATTGCAGTCTCATTTTTTGGGAAATCTGGTGTACAGTTGTGGGGCTTCTCATCTACAAGATTCTTCCCCTATAAAAAGAAGTACAAGAACATATCTTTAAGACTGACCCAACGCAAGTCAAAGATAAGTAGCTACCTACTTACTTAGATACAGATTGGCATATTAGCACTTATCTATTAATTTGTGACTCGCGTTGGATCAGTTTAGATCAACATGTCTTATGTTACTCATGTCTAACTTTGTTATTTTTGACCTTATACCTAACTAGCGACCCATTCCGGAGCCCGATAGCAGAGCATTTTTTGAAAATAAAATATAGCCTATGTTACCCACTGATAATGTAGCTTTCTGTCGGTTAGTATTTTGAAAATCGGTTCAGTAGTTTTTGAGTTTATTCAATACAAAGAAACAAACAAACAAATCTTTCCTCTTTATAATATTAAGTGTTATAAATTGTTGAACTAGACCAGATTAAAAAACTTACTAAACTGTAATAAAAAAAACTTCTACTTACTTTCATTCTTAAAAGACCGCGACACTTATTTTTTCTTCTACCTGAGCACTCCCATACCACGTGACCAGTGGTTTTATATTGTTTTTTTATAATATATTGATGTCCCGCTAGTAATAGCACTTTACCATTGTTTTTATTAATATGAAAAATCGTATCAGACTCTTGGGAACTTCCACTTGCTAGTGGTTCCGCCATATTGGTATATTTGCGCGCGCGCACCACGCAGTCTTGATTATCTATTGCAAATTGTGACATACAAGGAATTTCCGTAATCTATGGAAAAATACTGTAAAGCACTAAGTAGGTACTGGTACTAGGTATTCTCCCTATTTCTAGAGGTCCCCTTTGGATCTCTACCAGAGGGGAGCACTAGAAATAGGGGGAATTATATTGAAACGCGGAGGACTTGGAACTAATATATTTTTTCTTAGACAAATTCACAATTCAACTGTCATACTAGATCTGAAACATTATTTTTAATAACAACAATATAAAATATATTTGACACGTTTGAATGTTAGAATAAGAAATTATCTCCGGCCAGAGTTTTCTGCTAAAGGCAGGAAGAAACAAGCCTCTACAGTACTGTAGCGGTTTGTGGCGGTGGAAGGATTAATTTTTGTTGCTAATGATATCCAATGGTTTTATTTAAATTTCTATTGATAATGTCCAGTACGTAATATGAGAACGCGGTGGAGAATCGACCACCTTATAATCATCATGAAGGGGGCAGATGACACTAAATAAGTGTCATCTGCCACGGGGTGGTAAACGCAACTACTTAGTGCCAGCCACCACCCCGGTGGCAAGCTCGAAGGGGGCAGATGGGAATAAACGTACTTACATGAGTTCAGGTGTAGGTGTCAGGTACCTACTGGTTTGTGTTAATTAGTAGAATTAATTACTACTTCTAAGATATGTACCTACTCCTGTAGGTACATATCTTAGAAGTAGTAATTAATTAAACCAACCTTCGGAAAAGACGTAAGTATTAGTAAAGAATAATGAATTTTTCTATAAAAAAATATTTATTTTTGGAATCAATTCTCTAAAGGATGGTTTTACCCGCGTAGTCATCGACCGCAGTTTGTGTAATCAGTCTAAAAAATCACGACATTTGTGTAAACTTTAAAAACGTGATGGATGTGGATATCTAAACACGATAAAACAAAAAAAACAGATTTCTCTCAATTCATACTTCAAGTAGGTAAAATACCAGCGATCGATGAATGATGAATCGATAATGATGATCGATCCCTAACAAAATGAACATCAAATCCTTTTCTTTTCTGTTGTATCGTGTTTAAAAATCGATACCAATCACCTCTGCGGAGTTTCGCTCGTTCGGAGTTTTGATCCTGTAGATACACGGTTTTTTTATAATGTATATTTCAAAGAAGTGATGGCCGTCGGTATTAAGTCACGTAACGCACTCATCTGTTAGCATATTAAAAGGTTCACAAAGGTAGTCTAATTTCAGTTTTCCTATATCTACGTTTCTATTCCCAACTGTGCCAGGTCTGCTGGAAGAATTAGTGTTAAGCCCTTTATTCTGAAAGTGGGCAACGTCGCAAATAGATGTCATATATTTCGCTGTTTTGATTAATTTGGCAATATTACTGTATGGAAATATGAAATAAGGCTAGACAACTGTCTAAAATATTGATACTGTATTTTACTATAGTACGATTCCACAATCACACTGTATTTGGGATGGTTTGATGATAAATACCACCACCATTATAACAGTTTTGGCCAAACTTTGCCCGCAAACATATAGATATTTACATTTTTGTCTTAATGCTGGATTAAAATCGAATACAAAATTATAATCTCTGAAAAACACCGTAAAGGATCATGAATCCGCATACAACAGCGAGGTAGGTATGTAGATAAACACAGATAAAGATGTCCTAATATGGTGATTGACTTTATTACAGTATTAACTAATTATTCCGATTGTCGCTGTAATGAATTATTGGGGTTTTGCTCATCTTATTCTGAGCATTAAAGGAAATTTATATGATTTAAAATCTAGTATGGGAAAATGGAAACGTCATAAGTATAATATGTACCTACGTAATGGTTATTGCCAATATTTATAAAGATAATATGCGCTCACGTCACTCTCTAAATCCCTTTGCGTCAGAAACAGGTAAAATTGAGATTTGTTTCTTGAATATAAGCTACTATCGGTGGTATATTGTCACAGTCAACTTCAACTCGAAGCTGAGTTCCTCGTAGTTTGTGTGAAGCAGTAGTAACTATAACAGACAATGAAGCTGACGGCGCTGTTTGTGATGCTGATGGCGGCGCTCGCGCTGTTCGCCAGCACTGGTGACGCTGCGCCACAACCTGCTAAGATCAACTTGGGTGGACTGAAGAAGGCTGGGAAAACATTGGTAAGTACTCCGGTTGGTCTGAAGTTTAGTTAACCTTAAATAGTTGGTTACCGGTTCACAGACCGACTAAAGGAAGACAATTTTCTCTACTAGTCTCTCGTCGCAGATAACCAGTGTGAAAAATTAACGAAAACCTTCACTATTTCACCAGTGTCTGTACCTTATTAATATAGTGAAAACTGAGTAATTGTATCTATTGGCTTTTGTAACATTATCTTTTTAGTGAGCGCGAGGTGTTCAGTTTATAATTAACTTATCAAAATTGTTTTTATTTACAGAAAAAAATCCTGGGTGGAGTGAGTGCAGCGGCCACCGCCCACGAGATGTACAAATCAGTCAAGGACAGGAAACAATAATGATAGATAGAAATACCTACAACTATACCGAAGAAGAAAGACCACCTTGAGAAGCTGTGTTCACACCGTGCTTCACACGATGACTTGAAGTAGTTAGGTCCCTCTTGTTTGTTCTATGTTATGTTTAAATATTTTGAATAAATTGTTATTTATTATTATTTATGAAGCATTTGTTTACTCATTATAATACTGAATATTTTTAGAACGGTAATAAAATACCTACTTACCATATGTGATGCTTTTCCTGTTATTATTCCTGATTTCAGAAAGGTTACTCAATTTAACCGTTATGAATTCTCATGTCAAGGGCCATTTTTATCCGCCTCTGTGGTCTAGTAGTATGATCACCTGTCTCAGACCCAGAGGCCGGGTCCAATTCCCAGTGGAAGCAACATTTTCTGCTCGGTTTGCTTGGTCCACCTGGCTGGGTACCACAATCTTATTTAAGTCTGTCGTCTTCAACAAATGATACAAGCATTGTTGTATTTCGGTAGATAGCGGTAGGATAGCCAGTTCCTCTGTGGTTGAGAATTCCGGGTGAAGCTCGCTTCCACCTTCGACCTGATCATCACTTACCTTCAGGTGAGATACAGGCCAAGAGCTTCCCCGTTGTGGAAAAAAAAGGGATTTGATTGGCTGCTGTTATGTCTGCCAGCCAATTCCTATTATGAGATTTGTTATTCTGAGACTTGACCGACCTTTCAGAAATCGGGAGTAAGAGTTGTACATTTATGTTCGCATAGCTCGTCAAAATGTAGGGAACAGCTGATTTTTTTTCGCGATTTCAGTGTTGGCCCCATAGTGAAAGTTGTTCATAATGATGAGTACAATGACCCCTTAAGAGATTTCCTGTATGAAAAGATACACCTTCAATTATGCTAATAGAAGATGAAGTGGTGAAGATATACCCCCCTGTCTCACCCCGCATCTTACAGTACAGTCCGAGAAAGCCCCATCCCGTTTTACATAATTAATATGACTGTACTTAAACTCAGAAAATAATTCCTTAGGCACATTGGCATCCTGCCAGGGTTGCGGGTTAGTCCGAAAGGGATACCGGGACCTTGGCAACAGGCAACTGAAGGAACACGGGTGGGTTTTAGTCAGTAAAAGTCTGACACGCCCTTCCGCTCCGCCCAGAGCGGGAGAAGTCATTGGATGAAATCCCACACAAAAAAAAAAAAAAATAGGCACATTGGCATCGCGTAACGTCTTCCCCACGACATCATAACAAACCATGTCAAAAGCCCTGCTGAGGTCTAAGAAACAAGCATAGACCGGTCTTTCTATCCACATAATATTATGACCCTGGGGTCATCAGGGTCATTTATTTCGTTTTATTGATTCACCAACAACTGTGTATACTGGTTTTATGCAAAAGTGTGATGCAACAGTGCAACAATCACTTACAGTCCTCGTAAAGTCATATTTTTGGAATCGTCTCTCCTAAGCCTTTTATTTTGACGTACCTATTAAAAACTTTTTTATTGGGTTCTAAAGTCCGTCCTGTTGATATTTGTGAAACGCCACCTTTCACCAATTGGATTAGGAATTTCCTTCAAAAACCTTCGGATTGCGATTGAAAGACTACCAAACTGAATTTCGACAAATCGGCTTACAGTCTAACCGGATGCAACTGAATACCAGTGTTTTACATGGAGCGACTGCCTATCTGACCTCCACAACCCAGTTACTGGGTAACACAATACCCCTTGGTAAGACTGGTCGTCAGAGTTTCGACCGGACTTCGGACTTCTGACGACCCGTAACGACTATCAAAGATCTACAAATGACAGCCGGGACCAACGACTTTACGTGCTTTCCGAGGCACGGAGGGGTCTAGGTATGTAAAGATGGCCACCCATCCACGTACCAACGGCGGCAAGCATAGCTTAACCTGATTGATCGAACCGTTCGCATGTTATAACTTAGCCACAAGCCCCTAACACCTACAAACCAAACGACATGAAAATCATTCAAATGCATTCAGACGTCGGGACGCTACGAAAGAATAAAGAATCTTACATACATAGGGTAGAACTACATAATTATGTACCATACAAATACATACCCTTCTTGTCAGTCGGATCTTTCGTGACGATTTCTATTCTATTTCCAATGTCTCTGGTGCTGCGTGTGACAGCACCATGAGGCGATTAACACACGCACACCGCCAATCGGTGCCGTGTGTTAATCGTCTTAATGTTCTGTTGTGATTTGTTCCAAAATATTATTGGCTGTGTTTCTGGTTATATTTTTTGCATTTCTGAGTGACTTCGCCTTTCTTGAACTATGGATCTTTGAAGGCGATGAAAATGGACTGTATGAATTGTGGTTGAAATAAAACTAAAAGCCAATGTGAGTAAAATACTGTAATAGAAGAAAGCTGAAAAAATATAACAGAAAATGGAAAAACCAACAAAACCAAACCTTTGACAACTAGCAGCACAAGACAAGTGAAAAGAAAAGAATAACAGTCAAAAATAAAAAATATAAAAAAAGTCTTCTAAAAGTTTGGCAAACCAAGGAGTATGCAACATTCCACCGCCTTGTGCATGAAAGTGCACAAACTACTACGTGGTCTTACGTGGAAAGCTTTACAAGCTTCTTGGTTGGCCGACAAAGCAAGCCGCCTGGAGTGGCTACGTCCACCACCCTAACTATACCGTCCTTGCTAGGAAAGGTTGCCGCAATACGGCCACGAGGCCAAGTACCACGGGGCAAATTTTCATCAACTAGGAGTACAATGTCCCCAATATTGAGAGCTTGCTGCCTGCTGTCCCCAATCTGTCGTGGCTGCATAGTGGGCAAAATTTCTCTTATCCAACCAAAAATGGTCAGCCAGTCGTAGTGCTTTCCGCCAATCTGATCGTCTTAATAAGTCCCGGTCATCCAGTGTTGAAGGAAGAATTTGGTTGGATGATGAGCCGAGCAGAAAATGAAAAGGAGTGAGGGTCTCTTGGTCTTCGTGGCAAACTGAAACGTGACTGAGAGGGCGAGAGTTGACTATAGCTTCGGCTTCTAGCAAGAGGGTCACGAGCACTTCTTCGTTCTGTTACTAAGCCGACCCCGTTTGTCTTTTAAAAAAAAACAATAATTCTACTGGAACCACTTTAATTCACCACAGTACAAAAACACAGGCACACAAGTTCTTGAGTACTTATATTTTGGGCAATGTCCCTCTTAATTGCTCCCTTAATTTAGGCACACTAGATTACGCGACGGCTTCCAGAATCTAACTAACTGAATTATACATATTATTTCTATGCACTGGGTAAAAATGCAACATCAGTACTTTATTAAAGGAAAAGTACAGTGTTTAGAAGTAAAAGCTGACTTAGGCTTTATTGCCTTGTAATAAGGGTTATAACAGCTCCCCCTTTTAAACGAAGCTTTATCTCATCAAGATGAAGCGAAGTGAGATTGAAGATATAGCTATTAAGAGAGACACTTTACAGCTTTTATTACATTGAATCTAAGAATTACATAACTTTGAATGAGAATTGACAACATAGTGAATTAATAGTTTTACATTACATTAAAAGTTTAGGTTTCTATTTGACGGAAATTTGACTTTATTAACTTTACTAGTGGATTTATAATTTGGGTAATGAATAGGCAAAGACTGAACTGACTTATTGTCTTCTTCAGAAGTTGAAGATACTTCTGTCATTTCAATACTATTTGAAATTTTGGACTTGCGTTTGGTATTTTGATTATAACATTGATTAAATATTTGCACGCAGCATCCAGCATTAGGAGAATTTTTGCTCTTAAAATACCTATATAACTTATAAACTAAGTATAAAAATAAACACACAATTAGAATATAAGTAAAAGTAGAATAGTAAGGGCCATATTTGATAAAATGAGATTCTTTTTCCAAATTATTCAATTCTTGTTCTAAACTATCCATTTGGTGAGTTGCATATTTGAGAGAATCTAAGTTAATTTTACTCAAAGATATTGGCGACAAATGTGGTAAACTTTTATTGAATATGTCCTTCTTACAGCAGTCATCTGTTGTTATATCAAAGCTTATATCTAAAGGAGACTTAGTAAATAAAGAATAAGAACTAGTTGGTATCAACTGAACAGTTTTGGAATACCCAATACAATTAGGCGATAGTTTTACAATTCCTGTACCTGTAATTAGATGGTCATTAATGTTTTCATCACATTTAATAGTCAATTTATTTGTATTTGACTGAACATAAATCCATTTGTTATTTCTTAATTTTTGCCAAATATCAATTTGACCATATAATATTTTGGCATTGCATTCTGTAGGTAATGACAATGTTATCTCAGTTAAGATTTTAGATTCACAATTAGGGTTACTTATACATGAGTATATAGTATTTAATTCACAGATAGAAAAGTTACTATTTATTATTTTACATTTATCAAGAGTGTCCAACATAGCATAATGCATCCTGTCATCACTTAATGCAATGTAAGAATTAGAAGGTTGAATTAACGCAAATGTATTATGTGAGTCATCGTGAGGTGTAGGTAGTGGTATGTTTTTATAGGTCATGAAATTATCAGGAGTAATCAAAGGGATCTGTAATATAAAAATGACCTTATTATTGTAATAATAGGAACTAAATTCGGAAACATCAATGATAGAATGAATATTTTGAATGGTAAAGGGAACTGGAAAATCTAACCTTTTGCTTACTTGACTACTATGCTTAGTTAATTCTAAATAAAGATTTAAGGGACTTATAACACTAGGATGTAGTACATTAACCTTAGAAAATAAAATAGAATTTAATGTAGTGTCTAGTAAATTAGTTATAGCAAGTAAAGAACCTTCGATAATGTTGAGAAGGTTGTTTAGCTTCGAAGTATATAATAATAAGTTATCGGTCTTCGTGATTTGGGAAAATATTTCATTCATCTGATTAATTTGGGCGTTTAATTTCATCTCATTTTAATTAAATTTGTAAATGGTTGTGTTAAAATTATTTATAGTAGACTTGACAATGTGAATGTTATCTCTCATTAAATGAAATATTTCGGTTTCACTATTTTTGCATGATTCAATTGCAGCATCATATTTACGGGCGTCATCTGCATCTAATGTGCCGAAAAAGAACTTTAAGATTTCACCTCCAAATTCTAAAGATCGTTTAACTTTACTTGTCAATTGATTAGAGATGATATGCGATAATGATTGCAATTTGATAGAACTAGACTGGATTAAAACTTCGATAGGGCTAGACATGTCTTTGCATGTACCTAACTCTTGTGGTTGAATCTTATTGCACAAGTTTAGAGTGTCGTGTAACAGAGATTCGATTTTATTAAGATAAGGTTCTAAAGAAACTAAATCTACGTGGGTGATCACTTTCCAATGATCAGTATAAAAATTAATATTAGTAGTAGGTTCAAAATAAATCCCGGGGCTATGATAGATTGGGATGATGCTTGGTTCGGTGCGGCTGAGGCTTAAAGTGCCATGGCAGCACGTTATTCTGAAAAGAGATATAGTACTTAGTTTAAGAAGTAGAAGGCTTAATTTCATTGGTATGGTATTTAATAGCCTTGCGACCTACTTGTAGGGTTACATTGTGTTTGTTATGAACTTTGATAATTTTATAAGGGCCTTTCCATATAGGCGATAAGGCCTTGCGGAGCCTATGATGTTGTCTGAGATAAACCATATCTCCTACTTTATAAGTAACATTACGAGAGTTTGCATCATAGTATTGTTTTGATTTTTCTTTACTGTTTATAATGTTTTCAATAGCTTTCTCGCGACTAAAGCGCATTCTATATTGTAAAGCTCGAATATATTCGTTGTATGTATTACTAGAGCTTTCATATAACGAGTTTGGAATGGATGGTTTATAACCATATAATAACTCGTGGGGAGTAAAGTTAGTTGTACTATGAGGTGTAGTATTATAAGCTAGAATTGCAGTGAATAAGTAACAATGCCAGTCGTTCTGGTTCTCATTAACAAATGATTTTAGGTATTCTTTTAAAGTAGCATGTGAGCGTTCAAGAGCTCCATTGGTTTGTGGATGATATGGAGTAGTAAAAAGAGCTTTGACTTTTAGTATTTCGGTCAATTGTTTAAATAATTCGGACGTGAAACATGTACCTAAATCTGTTAGAATTGTTTTGGGAAAACCGAAAAGAGACATAAAATGAACAAGGTTTCTAGCTATTTCTTCACTAGTAGCCGTGACCATTGGGTAAGCGCTAGTAAATTTAGTTAAGTCATCTTGTAAGGTTAAGATGAATCTAAAGTTTTGATAACCTGCATCGGGTAAGGGACCTACGACGTCAAGGGCCAATCTTTCAAACGGCCTAGTAGATGTGGAAGTTATCTCCATCGGAGCTTTATTTGATTTCCTTAAAGGCTTATTAATTTGGCAAAGCTTACATTTCTTAACGTATTGTTCGATGTCAGACCGCATGCCTTTCCAATAGTAGGCAGCTTTAATACGCGAATACATTCGTTGTGACCCTGGGTGACCAGCTATAACAGAGTCGTGGTTCTCTTTTAATATTTTAGGAACTTCTACAGGAGTAGGATAGATTAATTGGTTTTTATATATGTGAACTTTTATATTAGTATCGTGGAAAATATAGGAAATCATATTATAGATTTTAGTATACGTAAGTTTTGAGAATGGGTCCGTGAAATCTGGTAATGCAAGGTTGGTAATATTTTGGTGATCAATTAGTGAGTTTCTAAGTTTAATTAGTAGAATATAAACATCTTTATAATTAGTTTCTTCATAGTGATGTACTTTTGTAAATAGAAAATAGTAGGTTTTATTTTTGTCATTAACACATTGTATTGTAAGTGGCTCGCGTTCGGAATTTAGTAGATCAGCAGAATTATCGAGCTGCGATAATATTTCTTCGCAATGAGGCATAGAGTAGTCAAAGTCTAAAGAGACTGGACAAGCAATTGTATTTAACTTAGATAAGTGTAGTCCTTGAATACACTCTTCGATGATGGTATTTGGGACTGCGAGTTGATTTGTAAATTGAGCCTTGAAATATTGTTCGTAAGAAAAATTATTTAAATTGTTTACGTCAATTGTATTGATCGGGCAACGGGATAGCGCATCGGCGTTAGAATTGAGACGACCTTGCTTATAAACGATTTCGTAATCGTATTCCTCAAGTTTGAGGCGCCAGCGAATGAGTCTACTACCCGGATCTTTTACATTAAATAGCCACACGAGGGGCTTATGATCTGTTATTATTTTGAATCTATTACCATATATAAATATGGTCGAAAGGTTTTAACGGCGAATATAATAGCTAATAACTCTTTTTCCGTAGTTGAGTAATTACCTTCAGGCTTATTTAGAGTGCGCGACGCATAAGCGATCGGCTTATCTTTGCCGACGGGACCCTGAGACAATATTGCGCCAATGGCAAAGTTACTTGCATCAGTAGTAACATTAAAAGGCTGTGAGAAGTCAGGGTACTGTAGAAGAGGGGCAGTAATTAATTTTTCTTTTAGAATATCGAATGCATGTTGTTGTTCTATGTCCCAGTGGAACACAACATCCTTTTTTAATAGAGACGTAA
Source organism: Lithophane semibrunnea (assembly GCA_947363905.1). Taxonomy (NCBI): domain Eukaryota; kingdom Metazoa; phylum Arthropoda; class Insecta; order Lepidoptera; family Noctuidae; genus Lithophane; species Lithophane semibrunnea. The sequence continues at coordinate 8,848,103 of OX376197.1, read as the reverse complement.
GTGGTTTAGTTAACTTAGAGAAGTTTTCAATGAATCGGCGATAATAGCAATATATATAATCAGGCCTAGAAATGACTTAATATTTTTTGGATTTTTGGGAACTGGAAATTGCGATACAGCGCTGACCTTTTCAGGATTCGGAGATACACCTTTATCGGTGATAATGTGGCCAAGGTAAGTTACTTCGTGCCTTAGGAACTCGCACTTGTCCGGTTGGAGTTTTAAATTGTATTCACGAAATTTGTCGAATACTAGTTGTAATTTTTGTATATGATCTTGTAGATTTTGACTATAAACTATACAATCGTCAAGATAGATATAGCAATGAAGGCCTTGTAAGCCTGATAACACAGTGTTCATAAGACGCTGAAACGTGGAAGGGGCATTTTTCAGCCCGAAAGGCATTCTGGTAAATTCGTAATGACCGGACATGTCTGAATTTGTGTTAACTGTGAAACCTGTTTTAGGCGCGTCCTTGGGAGAAGTTTTCAATTGATGGAAACCACTTGTGAGGTCTAGCGTGCTAAAATATTTAGAGTGACCTAATTGGTCTAAAATGTCAGTGATAAGAGGCAGTGGATAAGATTCGGAAACAGTGACATCATTAAGACGGCGATAGTCAATGACTATCCTCCACTTTTGTTTGCCGGAAGCGTCCATTTTTTTCGGGACTACTCAAACTGGGGCGCTCCAAGGTGAAGTTGAATGTCGAATAATATTTTGGTCTAGCATTTTACGAATTTGGGAATCGACTTCCTCCTTGTGGCATTCAGGGAAACGATATGATTTGACATTAATAGGTGGGGCATCACCTGTGTTAATAGTATGCTCAATAGCATTCGTGAAGGTTAAAGGTTCACCTTCGACATGAAAAATATCTGTGTAGTGAGAGCAACATTCTAAGAGAGTCTTTTTCTCTTCATCATTTAGATGAGAACAACGGATAAGATTTAGTACTTTGTTTACGCGATCATTTTTTGAACAGGAAATAGCATTAATATTATAAGAGTTACTAAATGGACAATCAAGCTCAAGGGGCGTCGCTGTTACGTGATAATCTTTTATTTCAATGTCAGACTCTGTAGTATTTAAAATGGTCACGTTTGTTTTCCCATTTGGTTTAATTGAGACAATGCAATTAGCGACATAAACTCCTTCACGTAAGATATGATCTAGTATGAGAGCTTCATTGTTGTGATAAAGTTTGGGAGAGTAATTTGAGACAGTGCACTCGATAACTACTTCTGATCGAGCTGGAATATTGTATGAAGGTTGAGTATAAATAATAGGAATAGAATGATTTAATATGGAAATTGATTTTGAAGAGTAATCGATGTTTGTTTTAAAATAACTGCAAAAATCGCTACCGATTATTCATCATAATTAGTAAGATTGATGTCATCTTTAGTAACATGAAACTTGTACTTGTGTATATTACCCGATAAGTTGAACTCCATTTGAAAGGTACCTAGAGTTTCAACTGGAGTTTCAGAACTATTAATGCCCTTTAATTTGACAGTTTCGGTAGATAGACTTGGAAGTTTTTGTAAACAGGACTTTTTAACAATACTAATGGTTGATCCTGTATCAATAAGGAAACATAACTGTTCACGAGCGTGATTAGTATGTAGATAAGTGTGAGGCAAAGCTACCTTTTTACAGTAGTCATTAATTTCGTATATAGGTTTAGAATTAGTATATGATGTTTGTAATTTTTCGGTACATAAGTGACATTTTGTTTTATCACTAGGCGTATTAGAACTCAGTTTATTTGACTGAGATGAAGATTTAGTAGAACTCATCTCGTTTGGATGAGATGCGAATTTAGTAGAACTCATCTCTTTTGGATGAGATGCGAATTTAGTAGAACTCATCTCTTTTGGATGAGATGCGAATTTAGTAGAACTCATCTCGTTTGGATGAGATGCGAATTTAGTAGAACTCATCTCTTTTGGATGAGATGCGAATTTAGTAGAACTCATCTCTTTTGGATGAGATGCGAATTTAGTAGAACTCATCTCGTTTTGATCAGATGCGAATTTAGTAGAACTCATCTCGTTTGGATGAGATGCGAATTTAGTAGAACTCATCTCTTTTGGATGAGATGCGAATTTAGTAGAACTAGTATAGGAAATAGCATAGGTCGTGTCATTTATGACTCTGTTCGATTTTGGCAGACACGGTACCAAAATCTTACTTAGTTTAAATTATCATCATTAATTTTAGCCGTATTTTCACACGTGTGTGTAGGTGCGTCATTAGAGTTAGTAGATGCCGAGTTACGGTCACGTTGTGCATTGTCAGCGGCTTGCCGTTGCCTCATATTATATTGAAGCTTGCGACATTCTTTGATCACATGGCCAACATTTTTACAATAATTGCAAGTTTTAGGGTTACCTTCGAGATTAGTATTAGAATTAGGAGACGGTGAATTATTGTAAATTTTAGAATCTCGATCACGCTTTTTATTCTTAAAACATTCTGATGAATTATGACCCGGCTTGTTGCAAGTAGAACACTGTTTAGGAGTTTTTAGATTAGATCTAGATAAGTTGTACAATTTCTCTTCGTCAATAGCATACTGTATAGCTTCATTGAGATTAGATGGATTTTTGCAACGGACAATAGTCGATATGGAAGGGTTTAACCCTAACATAAAGGTGTTTAGGGCAAGGTCCTCCATGGCTGCTATTCTGCCAGGCAGTTCCTTGTCATTTTTGCAACTATAATGTATGTCTGACTGTATACGAGTCAATATTGACTCCACCCTTAAAGAATAAATAGTGACAGCCTCATTGGATAATTGTTTACAGTGTTGCAGATCTGATAATAAATGTGTGGCGTGCTTTTTCTCCCCGAAAGTAGCCTTCAGGAAGGTCTTTAGCTCCGACCACAATGAAAATGACTTAAGGCTGCATGCAACCTGTGCTTTACCTTCTAGCTGTGAAATGACAAATTTACATAGCACAGTTTGTTGGTCTAGAGAAGCCAAGGACATGGCATTCTCACAATTTGTAAGAAATGCAGGGAGGGTTTCCCTGTCACCATTATATGGTTTAATAAATTTGGTTAAAAAAGATAGTGTAATTTTGTCGGACATGTTCTTTGATTCAGGTGACTCTTGTTTAATAGTCATAAAAGATTATGATGTGTTGGACAAAATTAAGGTAACTGTTAACAATATTAGAATAATAAGAAATAGATAAAGACAAAACAATTAAACTCAGTGAAGATAGAAAAGCAATATAGTGTTAACTTATTTAAAATTATAAGTATATCAAATACAGAGACACAAATTCAGAGACACTTTAAATTAGAAAAATGATAGTTCACAAGAAACACTCACAGTAACACGATAATTGTTGACGCCTGCATTATCGGGTGCGCAATGGGAACTCGGAGTCTGGAGTCACGTTGCGCTGTGACGTATCGGAGTTGAATTTTCACACGGTTGGTTGACTGTGGAATTTCTTGAGTTTGAAGGTTGGTGAGTTAGACCTGGGGCTGCTGGTGATATTGATGCCGTCTGGAGCGGACTCGCACTATACAGTGGAGGCTGACTGTCGTTCAATTACTAATGTGGCTGGAACGGGCTCAAGCTGAAGAGTTGAGGCTGACCGTCGTCCAAGTAGTGACGCAGGCTTGTCCTTGGGTCAAGTCTCACTGTCGATCAATTGAACAGGGGGCTGTAAGTTCGGAATGCCAGTGTCTGTTTGACTCAACGTCGTAAGACTTCGTCTCTGGCATCCCACTTCTGACACCAATTTGTTACTAAGCCGACCCCGTTTGTCTTTTTAAAAAAAACAATAATTCTACTGGAACCACTTTAATTCACCACAGTACAAAAACACAGGCACACAAGTTCTTGAGTACTTATATTTTGGGCAATGTCCCTCTTAATTGCTCCCTTAATTTAGGCACACTAGATTACGCGACGGCTTCCAGAATCTAACTAACTGAATTATACATATTATTTCTATGCACTGGGTAAAAATGCAACATCAGTACTTTATTAAAGGAAAAGTACAGTGTTTAGAAGTAAAAGCTGACTTAGGCTTTATTGCCTTGTAATAAGGGTTATAACAGTTCGGTGCTTTTTCGTGCAGAGTAGCATTTAATGCAACTTTCACGCTGCGGACCAGCCTTTCCCAACATCCACCAAAGAAAGGAGCTGCAGCGGGGATGAAGCTCCATTTGACACCTCTGTTTGCGGCGAAATTTTCGACTTCAGGTTGGTAAAAATCCCGAAGAATTCGGTTTGCACCAACAAAACATGTGCCGTTGTCTGAATATATGGTATCGGGAGTGCCTCTTCTCGCAATAAAACGACGCAGGCTCATTATGGCAGAATCCGCTGATAGATAATGTACTAATTCCAAGTGGACAGCCCTGGACGTCATGCACGTAAAAAGGGCAACATACCGTTTTTCCCTCCTTCGGCCAATGGAGGTGATGATTGGGCCAAAATAGTCCACGCCTGTGTAAGTGAATGGACGGCGATGGTGAGCAAGCCGATGTGCCGGGAGATCCCCTGTCTTAGGAACGATTGGTTTTGTCTTTAATTTGCAAAATAGGCATTGGTGGGCCACACTCCGGACCGAGCTGCGTATGCGTAAGATCCAATACTTTTGCCTCAACTCATTTATCACAGTTTCGTTATTGGCATGACCTGCTCTGCGATGATAATAATGCACCAACAAACGGACGACATTATGGCGACCATCTAATAGAATGGGGCGTTTCACATCGGCGCTGACGTTTTCGACTGCTCTGATTCTTCCGTCCAACCGCAGCAAACCGTCTTCTCCCATTATGGGTGAAAGTTTCCATAAGGGACTAGATTTGAGCACCGGAACGTCTTGAATGATGGAGTTAATTTCTACTGAAAACGTTTCTGACTGCAAGCGTTGTAGAATATGCCTTTCTGCGGTTTCCATGAGTTCAGCTGACAAGGGCGATAGAGTGGTAGACGCTAATAAAGTCGTACAACGGTGGCCTCTAACTGCGGTGTTAGGGACAGTGAGTCTAGTACGGTCCAAAAGGGAGCGAAATTTGGCCGCAGCCTGCAAAACGCGAGCAGTAGCGCGGAGTAAACTTAGCCAATCACTAAAATGATTAAAATCTGCTGTTATAACCAGATGAGCAACCACAAGTTCGGGAAATCGTTTACGTTCCTCTTGAACCATAGGCTGGCCAGCTGGTTCTACAGGCCAATCCTCCGGATTTTTGAAAAGAAATGGAGGTCCCGTGAACCATCGGTGATTGGAATTTAAACGAAGAGGTTTCATACGAGTAGCGTCGTCTGCGACGTTCAAGTCGGTTGGGACCCATCGCCAATCTTGCACTCGTGAATTTTCCGTTATTTCCCCGATTCGATGGGCCACTAAAGGCTTGAACGTACGGGCGTCATTCCTGAGCCAACCAAGGACTGTTTTTGAGTCCGTCCAAAGGAATGTGCGGATTGGCTTTTTTCTGTGAAATTCCTTGATAGTGACAGCAAGGCGAGAGGCAATTAAAGCAGCTTGTAATTCTAGACGCGGAATTGATGTCGGTTTCAATGGTGCTACTCTCGTTTTACTAGCAATGAGGGCGAGCTTGATGGTACCGTTGGAGTAGACGAAACGCCAAAAGGATACACAGGCATAGGCAAGCTCGCTCGCATCTGCAAAAACATGAAGTTCCCTGTGTAAAGGTTCGCCATTTGCATTGGCGTACCAACGAGGAATTCTAAGATTTGATATTTCAGAGAGCTCTTTAAACCATTCACCCCACCTCAAAACCTCTGAGGGCGGAAACGGTGTGTCCCAGTCAATATTTGATCTCCAGACCTCTTGGAGTAGGATTCGACCCTTTACAACTATTGGCCCGAGTAACCCCAACGGGTCGTAGACTTTCATAAGGTGGGACAAAACTTTTCGTTTACTTAAAAACCCTTGTAACTTACAACCTTCTAAACCAGTCCTAAAACCTATAGTGTCTGATACCGGATTCCATGAAATGCCTAAGACTTTATTGTCAGGGATGAAATCGTTACCAAGTTCTACTTCAGTTGGTTGTGCAGCACACAAATCGTGTGGAAGTAGACGCAGCGCTTCCGGATTGTTAGAGATCCAGTCACGCATTTCGAAACAGGCATTACGATGGATAGTGACTATATCAGATGACAGCTGGGCAGCCCTGGTGACGTCGTCCACACTATCTAGATAGTCATCCATGTAACTGCTGTGCACGCTAGCGTTGGCCGCTTCCGGATACAAATCTTGATGCAACATGGCATTTTTGTTTTTTACGTACAGGGCAGTAAATGGACTGGACGACGCTCCAAAGATAACAGCAGTCATTCGATACTCTTTTATAGGCGTTTTATCTTTTGACTGGACGTCGCGCCAAAGAAAACGTAGTGCATCTCTATCTTGCTCTCGGATTCGTATTTGAGGAAACATTTCCCTGATGTCAGCTGATATGGCGACACTGCTCTCTCTGAATCGAAAAATAATTCCTAACAAGTTCTCCAAAAGATCAGGCCCCTGGAGAAGCAAGGAGTTCAAAGAGACTCCTTGATTCATAGCAGCCGCGTCATGTACGACACGAAACTTACGCTTTTGTGGGTGATACACACCAAAATGTGGTAAATACCACCTTATTTTTGGCATCGAATTATCTGTATTGGGGCTAGTAAGATTAGTAAGAGTGCCTGTACAAGCCGAATTACTATAATAAGTGTCAGGGTCACACTCCTCCACATATCCCTTATCAAACATGTTTCTAACGAACTTTTTGTATGCGTCGGCAAATTCTGGCTCTCGTAACATACGCCTCTCGAGACTGATGAAGCGTGAGTGAGCTTGTGGATAGCTATCGGGAACACATTCAATGATGTCCCGCCACGGCAGCCCTACTTGGTATCTACCAGTTGGTAAACGTGTGGTAGTAGAGTCTAAGATCTCAACAGCCCGTAAATCCTGTCTACTATGGAGAGTCTCACGCTTAGAAATACCTAGTGAATCAAGCTTGTATTGTTCTTTTATGAGATGTTCCAAACGTTCATGTTCAGTAAGCTCTGCGTGGTCTAACTGACAATGGTTAATAAAGTCGACTGGTTTAGTTTTACTAGAAGCAACTCCATATAAAGTCCAGCCTAACAACGTATGGCAAGCTACTGGTTCATTCCGGCGGCCGGTGCGGGCTTCGTGTGTTATCGACAGGTGCCAATGCTCGGCGCCGATAAGGACAGTCGGTGTTGCGTCAGCATGAACCAGGACACCAGCTAAATCTTGTAAGTGGTTGTATAAGTCAACCGTTTGTTTAGACAGTATTTGAGTACTTAAACTAAGAGAAGGCATAGCACATTTTATTAGGTATTTCTCAGTTTCAAATTTTCCTTGTATGTAAAAGTCAACATAAGAAATATTGGCTCTTTTCTGCAAACCACCAACACCGTTGACCGCTATACATTCCTGTGGTCCTGACAAACCTATGCGTGCAGCTACGTCTGAGTCAATTAACGTCGCTGTGCTCCCGTCGTCAAGCAGAGCGAACGTTTCAAAGTCACCAGTTGGGCCAGATACTGTAACTGGAACCAACTTTAAAAATGTTTTTGAATGTGTGTGGCTGTTCGTTAATGTTGAAATGTGTTCTGAATGTTTGCGCTGGATACCTGTGTTTGAAACGGTTACCCCATCTTCCGGTGGTGATACGTGCGGAGCGGTTGTAGTTGATCAGGTTGAGGGAGCGACAATGTCAGACGCAGCTGCACACACAGCCTCGTTGCAGGACCGTGTATCGAGTGTATGCGATGTCACTAAAACCAAACCCTGCCTACCATGTAAAAGAGGATGGTGGCGATAGGAACAGCCGTCGACGCCACAAGGGTTTACCTTACACGATTTCCATTGGTGCGAATTACGCTTTAAACATTTATAACAAACCTTGTTTTCACGTAACCAACGCCATCTCTCGTCGACTGACAAAGTTTTGATTTCGTCACAATTTTTGACATTGTGACCCTTTTTACAAAAAACACATTCTGTTTTTTCGTTACCCTTATTTTTATCGTGTGATACTGAGTGAATGTTTTCACGTTTGAGAGGTGCGACCGGTACTCCTGATTCAGGCGAAAAGGCGAACTTAGTGTACCGCTCGTGTTCCCTAATTAGAAAATCGGATAAAATTTCGAGCTTTGATAACGAAGGGTTTGAAACGTCTGATGCGTAGTCAGACCATCTCAATTTTAACAGTGGGTTTAGTTTACCTAGAATGACATGGAAAATCTCAGGCGAATGTAAATATTCCCGATGGTTGAGAAATTTCATTGTAGCTAAACTATTGCGAACCCTATTGGATATAACACCGAGCTCTTTAAGATCGGCACTTAGACGCGGCAACTGTTTTAATACCTGTACTTCCCCGAAAACGATCATCTCAGGGCACGCAAAACTACGCTCGAGGGCGCGCATGATGTCTTCGGGGTCCTCGGCAGAGATGAGCAGCGACGCGACAGCCTCGCGTGCAGGGCCGCGGAGCGTGCTTTTAAGCGCGCAACATTCTCTGCGGGGGTAAATGAAGGTTTGGTGGCATCAAATAGCTTCTTGAATTGAAGCCACTGTGACGCATTGCCATTAAATGGAAAGAGCTGTATTTTCGGCTTTTGTGGCTTATCTTGTGTAGCGGCTAAAGATTTGGCTGCAGCGGCAGTGTCTGCAATCGCTTGTAAAAGCAAAGGAGAAAACTCATGACAAAGAACAGGCGCATTGTGGCGTAGTCCCTCGGGGCCCAGGACTGAGGATTGCGGCTCTACGGCGGCTAACTCGGGCGCTTGGGGAACGAAACCGCGCTGACAGTTGAGGTGTGCTGCTACCGATGGAGCAGCAGCCTGAGTGCCCGTTAAATGAGCAGGCTGTGAGACCTCATCCGTGTTGTTTTCATTGTTTCCATGAATAAATGAAATATTTTTTACCCACGTTTGTGTCCTTTTTTGACTTGTAGCGCTTTGCTTACTTCGCCTGCTACCTTCAAGCTCCGCCTCCGCATTGATCTGCTCGAGCTCGGCGCGATACTCAGCTTCCTCGACGTCGGCCTTCGCCTCAGCGAGCGCCTTCATATTTTCATATTGACGGCGCTTGTAGGCGGCTTCAGCAGTGGCCCTGCGCGCTTTCACGGTTGAAGACGCGCTCGAGTTTGAATGCGCAGAGCGCATACTGCTCGCGCCATCATCTTCAGGAGCTTCAATATTGGCTGACGTAACTACAGGTTCCTTTTCGAATAATGAGGAGGACGAAGGTGGTGGTGAATGAGGCGGTGAAGTATGAGGAGCCAAACTACGAGATGACATGGCGGCTTTAGTTTTACTACGTGTGTTCATAATTATTGTGATAAAATAAAATCCAGTGACTAAAATGAAAACTATGTACTTACGTTAAAATGAACGATGAAATTTACCGTCGAAGGACCAAAAATGAAGGCGATGAAAATGGACTGTATGAATTGTGGTTGAAATAAAACTAAAAGCCAATGTGAGTAAAATACTGTAATAGAAGAAAGATGAAAAAATATAACAGAAAATGGAAAAACCAACAAAACCAAACCTTTGACAACTAGCAGCACAAGACAAGTGAAAAGAAAAGAATAACAGTCAAATATAAAAAAAGTCTTCTAAAAGTTTGGCAAACCAAGGAGTGTGCAACAATCTTCGTATTACACAATACCTATAACTCACATCTTTGACCACTCTGATTTTGCCTGGTATCCTACGAAGATCAAACATTCTATAAACTGGGACATAGCAAATGAATCAATTGGAATAGTCGTTAGATTGGAGTCGACAGGCTTGAATTGATTTTTTGAAGTCATCAGATTTGACATTTATAATTCCATGAGATTTGAGAATGATCATAAATGTCCCTTCACAAAGTTTTACGGCGAACAAAAATCAGGGCTACGAACCACTACTTACTTCGGTTTAAAGATATTTATTTCTCAAAAGAAAAAGAACGTTACAGTTCACATAACATATTGAGAAAAGTAAGATAAATTACAAAAAAAAACAACCGACTTAAAAAAAAACACTAAATAAAATGTGAAAAATAACTTTAATTTCGGAAGTCGGTGTCTTTGCTTTTTAATTTTCGTTTTTTGCCACCGACTTCCGAAATTAAAGTTATTTTTCACTTTTTAGTGGTGGTACCTACCCCACACAAGTTACTACCTGCTATGTAAATAACAGTGAAGGAGTCTAATAATTATATCGTCTACATAAGACTGTGGGAAAAATACGTAATATTGAAGTTAGCTCAAAAACTACGCAAGCAAACTTAATAAAATTTATATGGGACCATCTGGGGAGTATACCCTTTCGAACTAAAAAAGAATTTTTAAAATCGGTTCACAAACGGCGGAGTAATCGGTGAACATGCTCCTCCTTTTTTGAAGTCGGTAAAAATAAATGTAAGTAAATGTTTTCACAAGAAAATAAGAGTTAGGTAAAGGTGACAATTGGTATTGATAGTGTTGTTTTCTAACGTGTTTCTTCTAGAGTTTTTTAAAATGTATAATTAATAATAGTGTCACTATTGGTAACATCATCAGGGGTTTTGTTCCCTCGTACAGTATATATTTTCTTCCATAGTTAGTTCTGCGTTGTCTCTTCTTTGTCTCGTCGTCTTGCGTTTTAATGGAGTGCATATTTTAAGTAGGTATATATAATTGGTTAATTTTTAGTATTTTTGTATCATTGTATGGTGGTTGATGTTAAAGTCATAGTTATAAAGTGTTTTAAATGCTTTATTTTACAGAACTTGTAGTTCTTGGTCGTTTGATAATACATTTTGTTTCATTTGTGAACACAAATATCTCTGTTTCTGAGCCAAGCTTGTATGGGACCATTATCTGTCTCCTTTATTCATAACATTTAAACATCACATAGAACAAGAGGTACGAGTAAGTACCTAACTACTTGAAGTCAATCAAGTCATCGTGTGAAGCACGGTGTGAACACAGCTTGTCAAGGTGGTCTTTCTTCTTCGGTATAGTTGTAGGTATTTTTATCTATCATTATTGTTTCCTGTCCATGACTGATTTGTACAACTCGTGGGCGGTGGCGGCTGCACTCACTCCTTCCAGGACTTTATACTGTAAACAAAAACATATTGATATATTCACTAATTACTTAGAAACAAAACACAATCCTCGCCCTCACAAAAAAGGTGATGTTAGAAAAGCCAATAGTTACAATTACTCAGTTTTCACTGACTAATAATAAGGTAGGTACAGGTACTGGTGAAATACTGAAGGTTTTCGTCAATTTTTCACACTGGTTATCTGTGACGAGAGACTAGTAGAGAAAATTTTCTTCCTTTAGTGTCGGTCTGTGAACCGGTAACCAACATGTTTACGGTTAACTAAACTTCAAACCATCAGAAGTACTTACAATTATTTTCCCAGCCTTCTTCAGTCCGCCAAAGTTGATCTTAGCAGGTTGTGGCGCGGTGTCACCAGCGCCGGCGAACAGCGCGAGCGCCGCCATCAGCATCACAAACAGCGTCGTCAGCTTCATTGTCTGTTCTAGTTATCACTGCTTCACACAAACTACGAGGAACTCAGCTTCGAGTTGAAGTTGACTGTGACAATATAAGTACACAGTAGCTTATAAATACAAGAATCAAATCTCAATTTATCCTGTTTTTGCCGCAACGGGATTTAGACGATGAGGTGAGTGCACTTATTATCTTCATTATTATTAGGAATGCTGAAAAACAACGTAAGTACTTGACATAACTCATGAAACTAACATATGAAGTTTCCATTTTCCCATACCTACTAGCCTTTAAATCATGTTGTTTCCTTTAATGCTCAGAACAAGTAAAGATAAACAAAAACCCAATAATAATTAGGTAATTACAACGTTACCTGAAATGATTACTGAGTTAATACTGTACTAAAGTCAATGACCACATAAGATATATAAGTGATACTTGACCTCACTGTTGTAGATGTTCCTAGATGATGTGCCTAGATGTGTTTGAAAACAGTGTTTTCCGGAGATTAAATTTTTCAATTCCATTTGAAGTGTAATTATTTGATTGGTTTTATGAACGAATAGCGGGCAAAGCTTGCCCAAAACGGGTTTAATTCAATAATTAACGTCATTGTATACAATTCCTAGGAAATGTGTACAATTCCTAAAATAGATAGGAAATCTATGATATATTTTGTAATATGCACTTTTCCTAGGAAATCTATAAGTTTCCTAAATAGCAATCGGAAATGTATTACATTCTTGATGTTTGTAAGTACAGCGGGGATAGCGGAGCGAGGGGCAAGATGCCTGTGCTATAAAAATAAACTATTGTGTGCTTCAAAGTGCCACTCCAGCTTACTCTGCAAAAATAAATAAGTTCTTCAGCTGAAATACCAGTGGGCCTCACATGCAGCTGGACACTGTGACGCCAGAAACTACTTTGCTGTCATATGATAGAGTCTAATTGTACCTATGCTATGTAGCCACATGCGCGGCCTTCTTAACATATAGTTAAAAAAAAATAGAAATATTTCTACTCTTATATTGTGATGACATAGAATTACTTATGTCAAATATTATGTCAACGAGAGCCTTTAATAAAAATCTGATTTCAGTTTACAAACGTGTTTTATTTCTTTTAGTCACAGAAAGCATTACTTTTTATATATTTCCTTGTATCATCTCGAATTGCATACAATTCCTAGGAAATACATACATGTCACAGGAAATGTGTGTATTAAAGAATCTTTGAAACATTATTTTACACATTTCCTAAGTAGGCTCGGAAGTGCATATATTTCCTAGGAATTGTACACAATTCCTAGGTTTCACACATTTCCGGTAACATATAATTTATCATCAAACCATCCCAAATACAGTGTAGTTGTGGAACAAATAGGTACAGTGTGATAAGTAGTGGAACCCTGTGAAACACTTTTCTGCATGTAGTGCACGACTATTTGCGCCCTGCACGGTTTAAATGAGGCAAATGACAGAGCTATCCAATCTGTGTGGTTACATGTGGCCATCAAGTAAAAAAAGTAGAACAAGAATAGTCTCGTGTCTAGATAGTAACCCAATCTGTATCTATATATTAACGTTCCTCAAACAACATTGTTCATAATATTCAACTTGGTGGCACAAAATATCCATTCTTCTCATTATTTGCCTTAAATTCCTGATAATTTATGTTGTAGGTATTTGATGTTATTTGCAATACACAGTACACACAATAACGTTAACTGAACACGGGAATGCTGATGCAATGTGCACAACGTGTGTGTGTAAGTAATGGAATTTCTTATGTTTTTTAATATTCTTCAGAATACCTAATAGACAGTACTTAATATTTATTTTCTACTCATGATAACACAGTTAAGTACTCTACCTAATGGTTAAATAATAAATTAATTATTACTGCTCATTTTTGTGTAATAACGTGTGAAACTTTCAACTTTCTTTAGTCTGCTCTCCTGAAAACTTTCCAAAGCTGCACTTAAAACATGTGTCTTCTAGACAATCAATGTGTCATCTAATGATTAGGGAAATCAGCCGCAGTGAAACCCTTCAAAACATTAATTTTGTTATGTAAAAAACTATACCGACAGAAAAGCCCCATGATTCAAGTAAAACGTACAAGTATTTACCAATTAGGTATTCTGTCTATTAGATAAACAACTTACATATTAGGTTAACAACTTTTTTTTATGAATGAATTGACACAGACGATGCTGTCCATGCTGTGCTGGTCTGCGGATGAACTTGGACAAAACCCAAGTTATGTTCCACGACCACGTTAGTCCGGGACCGATTGCTGTCAATGGCGGTGCTCTCGAAGTTGTTCGTGAATACGTTTACCTCGGGCAAACTCTGCAGTTTGGTAAAAACAACTTTGAGAAGGAGGCTAACAGAAGAATTCAGCTGGGCTGGGCAGCTTTTCGGAAGCTCCGTCGAGTCTTCTCGTCGCGTATTCCGCAGAGCCTAAAGACTAAAGTCTTCAATCAGTGCGTCCTGCCTGTCATGACTTACGGAGCCGAAACGTGGACACTCACGGTACGGCTGGTCCATAAATTCAAGGTCGCTCAGCGAGCTATGGAACGAGCTATGCTTGGAGTATCTCTGAGAGATAAAATCCGGAATGAGGTAATCCGGCAGAGAACCAAATTTATCGACATAGCTCATAGAATAAGCAAGCTGAAGTGGCAATGGGCCGGCCACATTAGCCGTAGAACCGATGACCGTTGGGGTAGACGTGTTCTTGAGTGGAGACCGCGAATCGGCAAACGTAAGGTAGGACGCTCTCAGGCTAGGTGGAGCGACGATCTTCGCAGGGTGGCTGTTAGCAGCTGGATGAGAGCTGCCGAGAATCGAGCTGTATGGCGTGCAATTGGAGAGGCCTACCTATGTCCAGCAGTGGACTGCTATAGGCTGATGATGATGATGATGCTGTCCAATAATTCAAACAAAAATTCAATTGAAAAAAGTACTTATTTTCCTAGCATTTCCGTAAGAACCTGATTCGGACTATCAAAAATTTAAAACAATAATAGCTAAATCTGTCAGTCCTGAAGTTATGCGCTTACCAAAGTAAGCATCACTTGACGTGGCTTGACGTAACCATCATTTGATTTTAAATAAGCAGGTACTTATATAAATAAAAAAGCACTAAAATACTTATTAGAAATATTATAGTTTTGGCCAAACTATAAGTTATTAAGTAGGTACTCTTAACTTAGTTCTTAAAAAGACACTAGCAAGATAGAGGTTCTGGTCTAGTTATAGAATATAATACTTTTCTCCTTGTACACATTTCACATTCCAAATCGTTCTTCGACGTTGATTAATTATGAGATCTCTTGAACTCGAGCCATTTTTTGTGCGGATTTACAAATTCATTGTTTACTGATGTGTCGTATAATCATACCATTAACGTTTGCTCTTCGCCGATATCCTAAAATTAATCTTCATCTTTTTCGAATTTGTGTATCTTTGACAGAACTTTACTTAGGCCTTTTTCAGTTAAGTTGAAAAGCCTTAAAGAATCTTGTAACTTATGTAACCTTACTTAGGTATATGGAGTTTATTAATAGGTGTAGTGTATGTGCCAGTTTGAAACCTTGTTGTTTCTGTCAATATAACTTGTGTTAGATGAATCAAATCCTTGTACCATTTTTTACATATTTCCTATAGAAATGACTGCCCATACATTCGGTATAAGAAATCGGTCAGCCAACTCCTACGACAGCGGTCTAAAGTGATAGAGTGGTTTATTCATAGCCCAGCCCACGCGACATACCTACATCGTTTAAAACCTACAGTAAAATAAAATATTATACGGATTTTTATACACAATATAATAAAATATGTAAATCAGTGTTCGCAAACAAACCATTATCGCGTCCCAACGTAAAACGTCGAAGCGTGTTTTTGCCGTAAAGTTGTTGCCAACGTTAGCTTTTCGCATATTTTTTTCATAAATCTGGGTACTAGCCTAATTCTCTCGTGAAATCACAATTACAGCTCAACTTATTTCTAACACAGACTGTTTTATTTTATTATAACAAAGACCTGTATTGTACTTACGAACCTTTTTGTATTTTGTATATTTTTAGATTTCGTTTTACTAAAATAGCGAAGCGAAATTATTATTTGCAAATATGAAATAGGTCAAACAAACTGTACCTACCTAAACTATCAGTTGTTGGTAAATATTTTAGGTAGGGTAAAATTAAACCGTTTTAATCAACTATTTACTGAAATTAAGCGATCGTGTAAAGTCCGATTAGTGACGTATATTTGGACGTTGTATAATATGGGTTTGGGTAACCAAAAATTATGTTGCTTCCCTTGATAAAACGGTTGTAATTACACTCGCGACAATCTAAGAAGTCCATTTTGACGTTTCGTTCTCGTACCTACATGTAATAAAACGATATGCCTTGAGAATCAGTTTTAAGCAATGTAGATAAGTCGTCGATTACAAACTCTCTAAGTATCTTTAATCGGTATGTCTCGAGTATCAGTATTTAAGAAACAATTTTTTTTTCCAAAGGATTTTTATAGCTGTCAAAACGGACTTCTTAGATTGTCGCGAGTCTAATATTTAGTTACACTAAATTGCCAGCAAAGTAGATGAAGATAGAATCTATATACTTACTATAAAGTAATAGAAGGTACTTAAAAAGAAAATCCTTGTTTAAACAATGCCTTGAACCACATTTATTTTATAAGACACGCCATAAAACCTTTGTTTGGGGGTTGTGCTCAGCGCACGCTGAATTAATAAATGTTGCCATACAAAAGTCTTTTAAAAGAATCAAACTTTTTCAGTTAATGTACTTTGTTAAAACTGTAAACACAATCTAGGTTTACTGCTCAGTGTAGAAAAAGTAAGCTTTCGAGTTTAAAATGCGTCTTTTGGGTCTACTACCCACGGACAACTACAATATAAAATATGTTCAAGGGTTTTTCTTTTGTGTGCATTTTTAATGCATTTACACTTACTTATTTATTGAGGACCGCCAAAAAAGATGTAGGTACAGTAACAGCCAAAATATGTTTTTGACGATAGAATTTGCTGGTTATCTACTCAACATTATTCAACCAATCAAATCAGTTTACGCGCTCTTGATAATTTGTCAGCTAATTTTTATGTTTATTTTCGCCCAAAAAAGAAAGACTGACAGATAAATAAAAAATAAAACTATTTCTTATTGGACAGGCCATTAGAAAGGTTCAAAGGTGTATGTTATTTTGATCTTTGTCATCAAGTAATTAAATATAGTTTTCTTTGCAATAGCCAGCTTAGTGCTGCCGTAGCTTCAAAAGAATGTATCCTGACTTGAAAACTGACGAAGACATAAAGACTTGACTGTACTTACACAAAAAAAAAACTCAATTTACAAAAAAGAGTGTACCTCTCCTTCAATTCATTATTCACTTTAATTGAAAAGTATTTGATCGCGAGACAACCCCTTACATAAATGATTTGTCAGTCTCGATTTCTTATTACCCAGGTGTGTGCCCCAATTAAATAAAATCGGGATGTCTGAAACCTCTTCATATAAATTAGTAGTGAACCGCAAAAAGCCCAGTGTTGTTGCCAAGAGAATTGTTCTGAAATGGTTGGAATGGTAAGGGAACTCGCGTGAACTTGCAGTTTCTAGTTTTTGGCCGCAGTTACGTTGCAATAAGACGACTTTATGATTTACTAGTTCCTGAGAGCTTCTTTTTACCGAGCGAGTTGGTAAATGGGGTTCTATCATTTATTACTTTTTTGCGCTTATTACTATTTTTCGAAGAATTGTGCTTTATTTAAAACAAAGTCCTTTATCAGTTGTATGTGGACCAGGTACTTAATACTAGAATCAATCAAAATGATTCCCTTCTAAGCTTACACAAGTGAAGTTAGAATGCCAAAAAAAAATTGTCACGATCTTTCAACTCTCTACTTTTGTCATAAGAGTGTGTGTCCGGAAAGTCCTAACGATATCTCTTTGTGTTTTTGTTCGTAACGATTGTTTGAGGCTTTGAGGTTCCCCGAAATCACGGAAATTTTATTAGGCACATACTGGGTAGCTGTTTGTGCTAGTTCAACAAAAAGTTTTCCTTTCTAACTGAAAAACTAGTATGTATTGACAAACCCTTGTAAGTGGGTACATAACTAGTGTTTCAGCTTAGCTAAACTAATCTTCCACGTGTTTGAATTAAGGGCGGTCGAGATTTATTCATCTCTATGCCAGCATTTCTACAGTTGTCAATACCTATTTTTCAAACACTGTATTCCTTTGTGGCACATTTTTAAGCTTCAGTATTTTTTCAAAGATCTAATATACAAGTACACGTATAGGTGCAACAGCAAGACGGAATTTATAAGACAACATGCAAATGTGTATGTCCCTATGGAATATGCATGCGCCCAAATAATACCATCCATATCGGATGCTGGACAGAACGTCCTGGTATTATCTTGGGAGCCATGTTTGCTTACCTAAGATTGTGCGGAATATTGCCGAGCGACTGCCACTATTTATTTTATATCCCACACGTAGCTTAGAGTAAATAAGGTCACATACTAAGTGTTATTGGATTGATGATCACCAGCGCTATCCTGTTTAACTTAGTCACTTCTGCTCACATAGTAGGTAAGTTTTCAACACTTCTGCATCCGCTGAGTACCTACCTAGGTACTGAATTTTAGCACTGACATCTGAAAGTTTGGGTGCGGAAATGAGTTCGGTAAGGATTGAGGTTTTACAGAATAGTCCGAAAAGATTAAATCATTAGCAATAAACGAACATAGAACATACGATATATTTTATGTCACATCTTTTAAGATTTTTTATTTTATTCTGTGAATGGCTATTTGATATTACGAAGTGTGTATGTGGCTTTCGGAAACAAATATCACAAGCACGTAGTAGCAGGCTCCCTAATTGCGTAACTCACTCACAATATCAATACTTACCTTTCATTTTGACATAATTTTACCGAATTCTCAATTAAACAGCGACTTTCATATTAAATTAGCTGACCCGACAGACGTTGTCCTGTCTTAATTTTCTAATTTTCCGCGCAATTTTCTTAATTTTTTCTTTCACAAGAACCTTCTCCTGACAATAACAAACACAACAGAAAAAGAATTAGCTAAATCGGTCTAGCCGTTCACGCGTGATGGCGTGACCAAGGGAAATAGGGATTTATTTTTATAAATATAGATTATTAAGCCATGTTGCGCCGACCCTAAACAAATTGGGATAAGGACAAGAAAATGATAGTGATGATGATGAAAATAAAAACGTCTGTGACTGCGAATCTTTAACGCAATTAGGGCGCCGGCCCAATTTGGTGTCGACCTATACAAACAAGTACCTAATTCCATGCGGGCTCAACCTCACGCCCTGGGCCCAACTTACAGCCTAACATAATTTACAAGCTATTCATTACAAAAGCATTAAACTTTACACAGTAGGCACTCTTTTGTTCTTACAATACTTGTTGACGTATCTTCCAACCAAATTCATTACAGCATGTTGGCACTATATTAATAAATTACCTAGGTAGGTTTCTAAACGTTTATTACAGAGTAAAGAAAAAAATCGGAATGTAGAAAAAGTAGATTTAAGAGAATCTAAGTAGCTACTAAGAGCAGATATAATTTAAATAGAAAGCCTAGGCACTACGCCAGCTCAGCGTTCCGTGGAAAAGATAATTAAAAGGCAATTAGCAACGGTCATTGATTTTTTGATATAACAATTAATTTGTAAATACGTGTACCATTAAGTAGGTATGTAGGTACCTAAATGTATCAATCGGACGTAACTTAATCAAGTAGGTTTCATCCTAAAGTTAGCGCCAACAAGTTTTATCCACTTAAACCTGGACCACACTCCGCCTAAGCCTTTAGGCATACAAAAGTTCGTAAATAAAGTATAATCTTGTTAAAGCAAAGTGAATGAAGTATAATTATCTTAACTATCTTGTTGCAAAGTTCATCTTATCTTAACGCGATGTTAACATTAACTACGGTATTGTTAGCACCATTAATATTAAATTTTGTAAGCATGGCGGTGGATTTGCCTCCCCACAACGCTAATAAATTCTCCCAAGTTTCTACTAGCATAGGATATTGAGAAACTTGTAGATTTAAGATGTAATAATACACGAACTGTGCAAAGAATTTATGCAAAACATTTTCTGGAACAAAGCCAGGATTTTTTTCTCTTTTGTTTTCTTTGTTCCGAAATATTTTGTGAAACTCTTTTTCCGTAATTAAATACCCAAGATGATTGATAAGTGCTCCAAGAATGTAATGTAGGATACAGGAAAATATTCTGTATATTAGTTTTTGTCAAGATAATGTAATATTAAAACTGATGATATATAAAAAATAGGGATATGTGAACGATCCCTAGTATGTGCTTGTACTTATGAGCTTTTAGTAGAAGGGGTTCGTGCCCAGGGTCGGACAGCCATTGTGATGGATGATGTTTACATCCACGAGTTGGTTTGGGGACTTCAGGCTGATCGCACAATTTGCCGCTTAATTATGCTTTACGTCTCGTCCATAAGCTCCAGACTAAAGAGGTACTTAATCTTAATAACTTTCCCTTTTGTAGTGGCCTACTATATTGTTATATTCAGTTGCTAAACCTAATTAGTATATAAAACTAACATAGCTTTAATTATTCTAAATTGTTACTAACATTAAATTATTTACATTATAAAATCACTTCGTAACATTTAATAACTATATATAATATTTAACATTTAAGACTTAACTAATATCTACAAACAAACATACACGGACAAAGTTTGTAATATTAGTTAATTCCTTATCTGCGAGCGGCGAAGCTGTGACGTAGTCTTTTGTCCTGGCGCGGGCGTTGAGACCGCCGGCCACGCGCAGCGCGCATGGCTGGCGCGCGAGCGAGACGGATGACTGTCCGTCACGCTCGCTCGTAGCGCACGCGCATGCGGGATGTCTTACGCCGAGCAGTGAGTCCACAACTCCCACTGCGCGAGCTTGCTAATGATTGTATGCAAAAGTCTAGCTTTCCGCCGCGTGTTTTTTATGTTAGATGTATGTGCCTGTGCTTAACGCTTTATCTGCTTTTGTGATATCCTTCTGTCTGACTATCTTTTACTCCTTCTAATTGTGAACTCTTTTGTGTACGTGTTTCTGTGGTGGAATAAAAACCGTCTTCCTTCTTCCACTGTGAGTAGAGTATTATTTACGGACCCTTAACTCACACTACTCGAACTACACTTTGAACCTAATTTATATTATGAAGACAGAGCGACAGAAGACATGTCACTGTGAAACCGTAAACTTACATGATCTTGTCTGGGTAGTATTGAAATTTCTGTTCTGCAATGCAACCTGAACGACTGAGCACCGGCAAAATTTTATTAATCCTTTGTTTTCACACTAAGGTCGTTAAAGAAACATGGCATATTAAACAGAACGACGATAGACCTACCTTTCACCCCGCAGCAAAATGGTATTAGCGAGAGGATAAATCGTACACTTATCGAACGTGAGAAATGTATGTTGTCAAATGCTGAATTAGATAAAGACTACTGGGCTGAAGCGGTGAAAACCACCATAATATGAAAACAAAGGATTAAATATCAAATGTCGCCGTAGTCTTAATTTATAATATTGTTTAGGTACCGATAATAGTTCCGTAATTTAAACCATATTTTACTTACCCACTTTTATTACTTGCTGACGTAACTATATTGCTCCGGGCTACAAGCTATTTTCGCCATATAAGGAAATGATAAATGGGTTGATTCAAACCCGAGTAGGGCGTGACCACAATAAATCATTAAGTGTATTGTGTAATAAAAGGAGCCCCACATACGTCTGTCTCTCCGTTTTCTGTTTCATGAAAATATATTGTCAGCCTATGAAAGCAAATGTATGTAAGTTACGGTAAGCTGGAAACAAGTTGACCCAGAAAGGAATAAACTTCACTGTAATGCTCGCACCTCGTGTAAGTACAATAGGTACCTACCTGAACGATGTTTAGCTGGTTCTATGCAGCTATGTACCTACAGGTAAATCTGTCTTTAAAAGCTAAAAAAGCTTCACAGCTTTGCTAAGCTTAGGTAGGTACCTACCTAAGCTTAGCTAAGCTGTGTAGCTTTGATACTTGTATACGAAATGTGAGAAAAGTTTTAATCTTTAACAGAATTTAAGACTTGAGGGATTTAACATTAACTAGCGACCCGTCCCTGCTTCGAACAGTTTTTACGACTTGACAAAATTTTGAGATTTCTTTATTATAATAAGAATGCTGTATAAAGGTTCTTACATACTGGCGCGATTCGCCGCGCGACGTGAATCTTAACAAAACAATTTCTGAGAAAACTTCACGGCGAACCATGCGGCGGCGGCGGCGTCGCGTCGCGCGACGAATCGCCCCAGTATGTAAGAGCCTTAACTAGGTAGATACATACATAAAAACGTTCCGGAATAAATCCTCAAAATGATGACAATGGCTCCAAAATTCATTGAATGGTTTAGAACAGCTATACTCTAAGTGTGTTCCGCGGAACCCTAGGGTTCCGTGATACTTCTGTCGGGGTTCCGTAAGAATTTAGAAAAAAAAATCAAAACACCTCTCTCTGGTCGCTCCACGGCTGCGCGGACCCCGCGGCCGCGCGGGGTCCGCGTTTATTTATTTATTTGTATTTGTAGAAACATGTGTTACAATAGCTGGTACAATATCTCATAAGTTTGGTATCAACAATTTTATACTTGTACAACCCGTTCGCTCTAAGTTTGCCGTTCTGTGGAATGCGCGTACCCTCCCCCACGTGACAACAAAACTTATAATGTGTCATAGTTTTACCCAAATATTACAATTTTTATTGTTACAATTAAATAAAAAATATTTTTATATTATGTTTTGCTGACGCTACTTTTCGAACATCATACCTATCGCCAGCGGCAAACTTAAAACGAGCGGGTAGTATACTTGTGAGCGCGAAGTCTCTTTGATAAAAGCCGCCTCTGAATTAGACGCTATAGTTGTCAACAAGCGACTTTCGACTCTAACTTCAAAGGATAAAGTCGATATTGTTCACAACGCAATTTTTAAATTTCTGTTTTTATTTTTGCTTTTTGTTTATCAAAGGTGCCGACTCGAGTATTTTCGAGAATATTTGAGATCGAGTCTAGGACTAAGTGTTCATTGTTTTACTGCCTGCTGTATTCTGTTGTCTCAGTTTTGTACATTTCTTCACCGTAGGTACTAAATTTAGTCTCTTATACGCAGTAACGATTGTGGATTATTTAAACCCCACTATCCTGACGTGTAACATTATAAATAAAGAAGAATGGAACGTTGGCTTAAAGGTGTTAAACGTGTTGCAACAACATCTTCTAATGACGCTGAATGTTCAAAAGCAATGCGCGCGGAGAATATAGCAATCACCGATTCAGAAGATGATGCCACGACGTCAAGCTCGACGGTTTCAAAGACGAAAAGAAGGAAGTATGATGAATCTTATATCAGTTTCGGATTTGTTGATTCCAACGGCTCACCTCTCTGCATGCTCTGTAGTAAACTGCTTCCTAATAGTTCCATGGCACCTGCCAAATTGCGCCGACATTTAGAAACTGTACACCCCGAGTCTAAAGACAAGAATAAAAATTTTTTTGTTCGCAAAAAAGATCAGTTATTAGAAAGTCAAAAAAATATGATGCATGTAACACAAACTATCAACGAAAAGGCCACGGAGGCATCATATTTAGTTAGCTATCGCATTGCACAAGCAGGTGAAGCGCATACTATCGCTGAGAAATTAATAAAACCATGTGTATTAGACATAACAAAATGTATGCTCGATGAAAAATCTGCAAAGCATTTTTCTACTGTTCCGCTATCAAACGATACTGTTTCACGACGAATCCATGATCTGGCAAGCTACGTCAAACAAGAACTAGTTACACGTCTACAAAATACACGATTCGCCTTGCAAATGGACGAGTCGACTGATGTCGCTGGTTTGGCTATCCTGCTGGTTATTGTGAGATATCCATATAAAAGTTCTTTTGAAGAAGACATGCTTATGTGTTCATCGCTGCTTACAAACACTACCGGGGAAGAAATTTTTAATAAAATAAATATAATTTTGAAGAAAATAATCTCAGTTGGAACAATTGCATTGACATTTGTACAGATGGGGCCAAGGCGATGACAGGTAAAACAGTAGGAGCAGTGTCACGAATTAAAAATAAAGCGCGTAATTGTAGTTCCAGTCATTGTATTCTGCATAGACAAGCACTTGCGATGAAGCAAATGCCGTCAAATCTAAAATTAGTTATGGATGAAGTGGTAAAAATAATTAATTTTATCAAATCACGACCACTACAATCCCGATTGTTCTCATTATTATGTGAAGATTATGGCAGCAAACATAAAACACTGCTGCTCCATACAGAAGTGCGATGGCTGTCTCGGGGTAAAACTTTAACAAGGCTATTTGAACTTAGAGCCGAGTTACAAATGTTTCTTTCAGCAGATACTTCTTTTAATTTGAAGGACCGTTTGTATGATAAAACTTGGTTGTTCCGATTGTCTTTTATGGCGGATATCTTTCAAAAACTTAACGAATTGAATTTATCGTTGCAAGGTAAACAGACAACAGTGTTTCAGGCCTACAATAAAGTAACTGCTTTTAAAAGAAAATTAGATTTTTGGATCATTTGCATTGGTAAGAAAGAAATAGAAAGCTTTACGTTACTCAGTGAGTTTGTTAGCGAAAACGACTCAGTAATGTTTGAAGATGATGTGTTTGAATTGGTCCAATATCTCAGTTCGATGCGCGCATCTTTTGAAAAGTATTTTCCCGAAGAACACAATACAAAAATTAAAGTGAATTCATGGATTCATAATCCTTTTTTACCCAACTTGGAAAAGCCTGAAAACATGTCAAACGAGATATATGAATCTCTTTTAGAAATGTCATCAGACACAAGTATGGAGTCACTGTTCAAAACGACGCCTCTCAATGATTTTTGGTGCAGAATCCAAGATGAATATGCAATGCTTGGCCAAATGGCTCTGGATATTCTGCTCCCGTTCCCAACTACATATTTGTGCGAAACAGGATTCTCTACCTACGCAGCCACGAAAACAAAATATCGCAATAGACTGGACGCCGAAGCTGATATGAGACTCCAACTTTCTTCCATCAAACCTGATATCAACCAATTGATGAAAAATAAAAAACAGTTTCATACCTCCCACTAGTTAGATTTTTTCTTTTTTAATGTTTTCTATTGTTGTCCTTGCCAAGTGGTGAAGTAAATAATAATTAGTAACTGTTACATTGTACTTGTATTATGCTGATTAATAAAAAATACACTTTGTTTTATTAAATAAAACAAATAAAACAATTGTTTTATTGTAGGGTTCCATCAAGTATTTTGCTTACCAAAAGGGTTCCGTCATTTAAAAAGTTTGAGAACCACTGGTTTAGAAGAACAATGCGATCACACAGACAGATACGAACACCGATTATAATTTATAGATAGGTATATAGATATAGAAGTTAAAGATAAAATAGGTACATTTTACCCAATGACGGGAATGAAAGATTGATTAACATAGTATAATGGTTTTGCTCCCAAATGCTGTTTTAATATTTGAAGCCATGATTAATATTAATATTTAGCTATACTCAACTTAGATTGTTTTCGTAGCTACCGACAGACACAAGATATAAAGATTTCAGGACGAGGTACTAACCTTCAGTGCCTACATCGTGTTTTCTAAACAGAATGTGTAAGTACGCTACTAGAATTAAATAGGTAGGTCAAAGTAACCTTGGTAGGTGTATATTGAAAGTAGGTACCTATGTTTAAGATTCGGTTCATAAACCTTTTATCCCGAACGAAAAAACTTTGGTCAAGGGCCGCCTCATTTTATGTAATAAAATCCGTTATGGAAATTAAGCGTCGAATCATCGTAATAACTTTACGCGAATTCAGGGTCAACACATTTTTGTGTTATTCCCAGGACTTATATGGCACCCCGGTGTCGATCGAGCTCAATGTTTATTTACAGAAACCGCTACCATCGTAAAACGTAGGTACTAATGACATTTCGATGACCATTACAAGTGGCTTTACTCTGATGAATGAAAAGCGAACGATATCGAAGAGCAGATAAAATTATTCACGTAAACAAAATTATATAGCGTTTTATGGAACAAGAGATTTTAAAAACAAGATAGGAGTTAGTAGAAATCTATTTAAAAAAAAAAGAATATTCGTATATTCGTGTAGGTACGTATCTATACCTATACTTTTACATGAATCCGGGAATCGGAGCACTGCTCATAATTATCACATCAACATTATCATAAACAGACTTTAGAACATGACAAGTGTGTACACACGGCTACACATCAAGCTATACATTTCCAGTATAAGCTGACCTCGCATTGTACGGAAATCCTATACAATGCGGGATCAACATAAACTGAAAATGTATAGCTTAGCTTGATGTGTAGCCGTGTGTACCTACGTAAAAATATGTTCGTACTTAATTGGGCACATAGATTACACATATATGTACACACGGCTACACATAGAGCTATACATTTCCAGTATAAGCTGACCTCTCATTGTGCGGAAATCCTATACAATGCGAGATCAGCGTAAACTGGAAATGTATAGCTTGATGTGTAGCCGTGTGTACAGTCACGGACTTTAATTGATGAGCCACCTGGTACTGTTCGCATTTTAGCCGTGTAATGCAAATCGGGTTTATTCGGTTCCCGACACGCAAAGTCATATGTCTTCGTATTAGAAGAAGAAAATTATATTTCATATCTTTACCGGTTGGCTAACCTGAGAGCAGAACTACAAACTTGACAGCAGTGACTACTCAAAGTCAACCAATTGCAGGTCTAGCAACAGTAACCTAGCAGCGATAAACAATTGTTGCTAGGTTACTGCTGCATAGTAACGTTAACGTACGGAGAAATTCTCTGACATCGATATTTCAACTGTCACTGCCTTCAGTTTTCAGAATTATTGAGTTAATGAGCTATGATTCAAAGGAGGTCAGTATCAAATAGATTGGTAAACTTAATGCAACATTGTATTTATTTTTATCATTGAGAACTTATTAGTCAACCTCTATGGATATTTCCGATTAAAAGTAATTTATTTGTCATCTTGATATTTCAACTGTCACTGTCTTCAGTTATGTTTTCATAATTATCGAGTTAATGAGCTATGATTCAAAGGAGGTCGGTATTAAATAGATTGGATAAACTTAACGCAACATTGTATTTATTTTTATCATTGAGAACTTATTAGTCAACCTCTATGGATAAGACTATTTCCGATTAAAAGTAATTTATTTGTCATCTTGATATTTCAACTGTCACTGTCTTCAGTTATGTTTTCATAATTATCGAGTTAATGAGCTATGATTCAAAGGAGGTCGGTATTAAATAGATTGGATAAACTTAACGCAACATTGTATTTATTTTTATCATTGAGAACTTATTAGTCAACCTCTATGGATATTTCCGATTAAAAGTAATTTATTTGTCATCTTGTTTACGAGCTTGCGATTTGAGTTCGTGTTTAATCGTGTAATCTCGTGAATGTATGAAAGTAAACAAGATGACAAATAAATTACTTTTAATCGGAAATATCCATAACAAACTAATAAAGTCAACCTCTATGGATATTTCCGATTAAAAGTAATTTATTTGTCATCTTGTTTACGAGCGTGCGATTTGAGTTCGTGTTTAATCGTGTAATCTCGTGAATGTATGAAACTGCAAAATTGAAAAGTTTGAAGGTGGCTCATCAATTAAAGTCCGTGACTGTACATGCAATATTCCTTCCTCTGCAGTATTAAAAAACTTCCGCAATTAATATTCTTGAATTTTCTTCAGTTTCAGAAGCGATCACAAACAAACATCCACCAACCTTCGCTCCGTAATTTGGGAAAGTGCCGATTAAAAGCAAGAAAAGCAAGCTGATAAACTCAATTTGAAGTGCAAAGCAATGTTAGCACTGAGTGTAAATTGTCTTGAAGAATGTTCCGCTGGCGTGTTTCTAATTTGAAAACAATTGTGAGCTTTGCCGCGAGCACCTCTAAGTTGTTACAAATATTCTCCAAGACTCGGCTTTGGAATATTTAGTACATCGAAAATCCATTATGAGAACTGATTTTCTTTTGTGGGTTGTGAAAGAAATATACAAAAGTAATGTTGAGTTTTTGTGTTTATTTGGAAATGATTATACTATAATTGTTTAGTAAATAAATGTTATCGTTGCGTTTTGCTAGCAGTATTTTTTTTTAAGTGTATTACAATATCTAATTAAAATATCCTGTCCTATATTTCGACACACACACATAAAAAAGTAAATAGAAGTGTGCTCTCTTTTACTTACAGGTTTAAGTACCTACAGTTTATTACGATGCCCTCAATAGTTCTCCGAGAAATAAATTAATGTTACGTAGCCAGCAAATCGTTTTATTTTACAAGGCATCCGCTACTTTGAATAAAACCTATTAGTAATTTCACTTGGTAATTAAGTATACTTACTGGCCGTTACGCGAGAAAAAAAAACAAAAAGCTTTATGCTAAGTTTAAAAAGATTTTTTATATTTATTTTATTGATCTAACGGTCTTTCTGATTTTTTGATATTTGAAGACCAGTAAGATTGATCCTAATTCGGATAAGTATCTAAAAAGTTTTTATGTAAAAAATGTGTGGTGGTAGATTTCCGAGCTTTCGGACTACTCTATGTAAGTAGTTCTACCAAGTTCTACCTAAAACGACAAGGATTGTGTACTAATGCTCTGTATTTAGTTGATAAACTCTTACATTAATAATAAAAAGGTTAAAATACCTAAGCCAAAAGCCTTAATGAGTGTTATGCAATGCATTCAAGGGAACAGTTTAATTTCCTCAAGGTACGTAAAATCATTAGGATTTCACTTAGCGTAGCTTCTACAATTTTCAATTTATAATGAAACATGATTCAGTTAATGCTCATTATCACATTTCGTTTGTTTTAAAATAATTAAGTATGTACTGTATTATTATTGACAGGTCAATATGGTGTTCACAACAGTTCATCTTACAACCTTTTCTTATGAACCCTGGGGGCCACGTCTACTAATTTACAAATGTGTCAGTGGTCTCAAAATTATCAGTTTTTGACAGATTTTGTATGGCACATCTGTCAAAAACTCATCATTGTGAGACCACTGACACGTTTATAAATTAGTAGACTTGGCCCCCAGGGCGAGTCCAATGAAGAGGGAATATTTTTTGAACCCTTAATTTGTAACTTAGAGAAAGTGTTTAAATATGTTCTACTAGCTACACTTTGGGAGGCAGTATGCAATATGTAGCACCATCAAAGCAAAAACAGGTTTTTCCCAAAATGTTTTTATACTTTCCGCGGACCTGAACTCTACAATAAGATAAATAAAGAATTAGGTATTTTTAAATTCTATAAATCTAATTGTAAACGTATATTGGCTAACTGGCTACTAAAATTAAACTACAAAAAAACAGAAGAGCTACTAGTCGTAAAAACGTAATGAAAACCATTCGTCAAAATAGTTAAGGCTCTTTACATATTGGGGCGATTCGTCGCGAGACGCGACGCCGCCGCATTGTTCGCCGTGTCGTTTTCTCAGAAATTGTTTTGTTAAAATTCGCGTCACGCGACGAATCGCCCCAGTAAGTAAGAGCCTTTAGACATGAACCTACTCACAAACCCTCTCATCACTTCCTACACACACACACACACAGACACACACACACAGACACACACACACAGACAAACACAAAATACATCACACCCTCATCCCACATGCACCTTGAACTCCACTACACTTCATACAATTTTTTAATTTTTTATTATTTTTTTCTTCTCTTCCGCACCGTTTTGTCGACGGAAGAGTAGACAAAAATGACGTTTCCTGTAGACAGTAGACAGTACGAGACGGCAGCAAAATAGAAAGAGTCAACTGCACTTTTTACGAAATTCACTCTTTTACATAATTCGACTCAGAATTCTTTATTTTATCATAGGATTTATCGGTTGTCAGTGTGATTTTGACAGTAAGGATAGAAAACTTTCTTCCGAAATAGTCTGCATATAAAAAGACCTAGACAAAAATCGTTAGAAATGAAAGACAAAATGACAGATTGTAGAAAGATTTCTACGGTGGATGTCAAAAATGAAGAAACGAACTGTCACTTTGTATAGAAAAAGCTATGTCTATTCTTCGTAGAGATAGAAAGCGCCATGCTACGCCTGCTGGTGTCCTGAAATACAAGTCACGGCTTAGTTTAGGTACCAGTCTCCCACAAATGAACATTGTCCTCATCATAATTATTATTTTTCCATTTTTAAGTTTTAGTCAATAAGTGTTTATTGTGAAAGAAAAATAAACATTTTTTTTTTTTTTTTAACTAATGGACAATTTGAATATATTGTCTCTGTGAACTCCCCAAGCATTCAAATCCAAAAAAAATAGCTTGACTACATTGAAAGGTATCTCTATCACTTTTAAATGCCGGTGAGCTTACACAGGCATTTTACAAAGTTTAACTATTTGAAATCAAAACATATTCAACGCGTTGAAAACTCCGAACCTTTGTTAAGTACAACAAACACTAGTTTTCAAACCGCTCGCTCGAACAAATTAAGGTAGGTACCTACTCAATGCAGAAAGTTTAAAAATATTTTTTGGGAAATTGGCGATTCAACACTGTAAAGGGGTAAGTACTTCCTATTTACCAACTGTTTCTAAACCCTGTTGGTCTATTCTGTAAAAATCTCACCGTGAAAACGTTTGGTGAAGTGAGCTGTCATGCCACCTGACAGCTTACTTCCAGCTCACTTGTTTTCTTGGTGAGATTTTTATAGAATCGATCGGCAGGCGTTTTTCTGTAGGTAGGTATTTGTCTGTACGAATGTCTAAACAAAAGCAGTTCAGAATTAATATTTAAATAGTTTTCTCAAATTAATCAATCTGCCTAGCCTTTTCCCAACTATGTTGGGGTCGGCTTCCAGCCTTACCGGATGCAGCTGAATACCAGTATTTTACATGGAGCGACTGCATATCTGACCTCCACAACCCAGTAACTGGGTAATACGATACCCCTTAGTTAGGTTTATAGTTTTCTCAAATAAAAAGTTTAATACGGCTGAAATTATTAATGAAAACAAGACTGTCTGTGATACAGGTTTAATATGACGCACAAATAATATCCACGTTTCTATGAATAGAAAGAACCTACCGTACAAGAAAATGTTCTTATTTAATTTGGTTTTATTTAAAATGGCTGTACATAAATAGACTGCAAACACAATAGGTGCGTACCTTCTATTGAATGTATCTTTAGAAGCAGCTTATAAATTGCTATTTTCATTTCTCGAGTCTCACTAATATTGTCAGGTTTAATTTTTCATTGATTTGTTTCAAGCGAGCTTTTCTGATAAATCATCAAAACAAGTTATAATCACAAGTCACATATAACCATAAGTTTAGAAGATCATTTGATTGGCGAACTTTTTCGTTGTTTTTGTTCAATAGTTGAAAAATAAGTAAAGTAAAAAGACACTTTTTGTGTACAAAAGTTCTTGCAAAGAACATACATTTTCTAAACAACAATAAGAAATAAGTAGAAAATCTGATCACCGTCACTCCAACAAAAGTTGCTACGGGGATGATAATAAAAGTTCGCAATGAAGAATGTGTACGGTCCACATTCTGCCGCAGTTTCAAAAATGTTTGATACGTTCGACGGAAAATGTCGAAATATTTCAGTAATGTTTAATAGGTACAATTAGGGTTAAATAACTTAAGTTAAACTCGTTTAAATTGGGAACGGTGAGCATGTACCTACGCAGTATTTACTGGGGTTATACTAATATGTCGGGGCAATTCAAATGATGTGATATTGCCGGTTTGTACCGCGAATAATGCCTACAAACGGGATTTGCATCGAGCCAGCAGCCCGCAACCTCAGTCGTTGTGTGCCGGAAATGCAAGCATTAATCACAGCTTACACTGAAATTACGCTCCGTGCTTTCCAACAAACAGCACAAAACTGAAATTATACACGTTTCTAGCATCAAAAAGGGGGATAAAAATGGTAACGAAGATTCTATGAAGCAAATATTTTCACAGTACATTTTCCTTAATAAAAAATGGAAGGAATACGTAAATATCAGAAGTTTCTTCATTTAACTTTAGCTTTTTTATCTCATTAGTGTCTTTGAAGTTTAATTAGAAGATATTTCAGAAACAACTAACGACAACTTGCTTAATTAAATCGATATCTATGAAAAACGAAAAAAAATGTTAGAAGATTTTAATGGCTTGCTCTGAAGCGGTGTAGGTACAGATTACAGAAACCCGGTAACGAGCAACGTTATGGCCCTTATCAACTAACGACCGTTTCATAAAACTGCTTTAGTTGATGTAGAGTCATCAAACGAGATAACAACTAAGTAAGTGTATTTCTCGTTACTTTACTTGACTGATCTTATTTATTTAGTAAGCGATTGTGATTTTTACATATATCAAAACTTTTATACCCAACTTAAATACAAACAAGTATTGTGAAATCACATGATTTTCATACCGTTTAGTTTTTCATTACTAAACTAGCGACCCGCTGCTGCTTCGCACGGTTTTTACGACTTGACAAATCATCGAGATTTCTTAGTTATATATAACTTTAATACTAACGTAATATACACGTATATCTTCCGGAATAAATTCTCTAAACTATGGTGACACCACATCAAATCTGTTGCGTGGTTAAGAAGAACAACGCGGACATACAGACAAACATGAAAAGCGACTTTAATTTATAATATGTATAGATATAGATAACCCAAGCCACCAAGCCTTGTTGCAACTCCTAATAACTACTGAAAAAAAGTATCGCACGCAATAATATATATACTTTTTTTTTTTTTAATCGTTGCCCCACACTAAGAATTTCTTCCTGTATCGTGGGTGCGTTTACAAACATAGAAACTCACATACACTAACACCCAGACCCGGAACAACTACTTGCAGATCATACAAATATTTGTTCCGTGCGGGGATCGGACCCGCGACACGTTGCGCAGCAGTCCATCGCTCAGCCACTGCGCCAACCGTGTCGTCCAATATTGAAGATGGAACAAATCGATGGCCAAAAGTTTACGAAATCAAAGATTTGTTGACTGTATTTATCAAAATTATATAATACTCACCTATAAAAATTTCAAGGATTATGAATGTAGTAACTCAGCGCTGGAGACTTTATTGAGACATTCTCTCCTATGGTAGGAGGGCTATTTCTCATAGCCTGGTCGTTATTAAGAACTACATACTGTGAAATGAATTGCAGCTGCAACGTCCCATATTTTCTTTAACCAGCGTGTGGTTTCATACTTAGTGCAATTACTTCTTCAACATACACCGGCTGGTGGGACATATGCTGTTATTAGAAGATAAAAGGACAATCTGAGCGTAACTGTTACATTCTTCATATAACCAATTTGGTCGCGATAGGGTTAAAGCGGATTTGTCCTTATAGTGACCTTATTGGTGATGTTAAACGAATCAAAAGTAGTTCCACGCAAGGATTGTAGCCAGTGGCGTTCTGTAGTTTCTACCTGCCCCGGCTACCCCTATAGGAAGAAGGCGTGAGTTTACAAAGGCATAACTATAAATAGTGCATGGGGTGTTACGTGTTAGCCTGGAAGTAGAAGATTAGGTAGGTATCCTTCTCATCCCATTAAAATAACTTTTAGACCCTATGTCCTATTCTTTCCGGGGATACACAGCCAATTCATCACAAATCGTAGGTACCTAAAATACTTGTTTTTATAACTCTACAACTAAAACGGGCACTAACCTAAAACGGGGCTAAGTCCTCTCCTGGGAGCCCCGAAACTTCAGGTCTTGTGCTGACATTAACTTCACATGAGGGTAGCTCTTGTTACAGGAAGGGGTCTAAAGCTAAGTTAGGAGTCTGGAGACTTGACTATGAAATGAGGACCCATTTCCTAGTTCTAAATGAAATTATTTGGGGTTAAAATAATGACATGACAGCTTTTTCTATAAATCAAAGCTATCATTAATATGGAGGCTTTGTGGACATCATTTTAGACTTCTACTTTATATGAAAAAAGTTTTTCCTTTTTCATTTCGTTCACCAAAGTACTGCCGATCGATTCAGTAAAATTCTCACCGTGAAAAGTTAGGTGAAGTGGGCTTAGAGTGAGCTGTCAATAGTGTCAATCCCCGGAAGGAATGACAGCTCACTTCACGAGATTGAGATTTTTACAAAATAAACTGGCAGTTGTTAGCAATATAAGCATCCAGGCTCGGATGGGACAGCTTTTCTTTTTGGCCATTCATTTAAAAAATTAGGAGTTACTTTGTCCACTGAAAAGTTCAAGGATCACCTATAGGCTTTATCTTAAAACAACTGCAATAGGTTCGAATTATTTTAATGACTAGGTTCTTAATAATGGAATGTTGACATTTATAATGTTTACAATAATGTATATTTTGATCTAAAACAAAATGTACTTAGTAAAAAATCCACACAAAATCAATTATATCGAATACGAAACGGTATAGGAAAAGGAAAGTAAACATGTGCACTCAATGTATTAACACTAAAAGGCAGTGCCAAAAAACAAGATACCTACGGTATAAATTGTGCCGCCCAATCACAATGCAATCTCCAACGAACATTAGTATGCATTCGACACTAGGAACATCTGCTCCAGGTTATACAAAGACATCTGTAATAGGCAGGTACTAGGTATATCTACAGGGTGTCAGGGTCATCAATGCGCAAACTGTAACCATGTCAGCTCGTGATTCTAGACTTTAGCTTAGAAATTTTTCATCTGTTATCAAAAAACAAGCTGCTGTCATATAGAAAAGTGCAATACTTACGTGGTCGAAATGTATGGAACAATTTTTTTTTAAATAACCGACGAAAAAGTGCCCAACGCGCAACCGATACCATATCCTGAATCCATGGTAACAGGTTGCGCGTCGATGTATTACACCCTGTATAAATAAAAGTCGATGATTCATAATCTGACAGAAATAGGTAATAGGTAATATGGCAACACTGTAAGACGCGCAGAATTCCGCACAATTTAATCCTCCAGTGACATGTAAAGTTGCTTTAAATTTATGACCCTGAATATTGGAGCAAAAGGTTTTAGGCAGCTCACTCACATAATCAAATATAAATTAACCTAATATTCAAAAACTTTGGTAATTTCTACCTAATTACATATGGGTACCTACATAGTTTACCTACTAAATTTTACGTAATGGTACATACACACAAAAAAAAAAAAAACTGAACGAATAAACAAACTTACCGTCCTTTTAAACTATGTTTCTACCTAAGTACTTAGATATGTTTAATTAGATGTTTAATTAGATCGTGTAAACCAAATGTTTTTAAGACGAGCGCTAATCCTGCAGACAAACTGCCGCGCAGTTTGGCAGGTTTATAAAATGTGTACAATGTTTGGTCCAAATAAATGATTTATTTATTTTTATTTTATTACACGAGACAAAAATTTAATATTCCGTGATATACCTACCATATCAAATGAATAAATGACTTATGACTTATACCTACATTACTTACTTAAATTAAATTATATTTACAACATTTAAATAGCTACTGCAAAATTATTTAAAATCTACTCACAAAATAAAACCAGCAGCTACTTACAAATATAATAATATGAGGACGCTTTTTCCGGCCACGATAACGTTATAATGTGCACGTATTTTCATACATTTCATGGACGTGGACGTCCATGATATCGTCGCGTTAGAAATTATAAAAGCGTAAAATAGGAGTTACGAGAGTCCACTCTAGCTCTTCAATAATAGCCTTAATAAAAAGTAAGTAGGTAACGCAAGTAAAACTCTAACATCCAACTAGTCTTCTTAAAAACAAGTCTTGTTTTCCAGCGAGCTTTTGCTGATTAAACTGTTGTCGTCTTAAATTAAATGTCTCCTATTGTAAAATTTTCTCATTTTTCTCATTACACACATACAATGTACTATACAACGTGCCGCTACCATGACGACATTAATTTAACACACGTATCCGATTTCGCATATTCGTTTTAGGAAAATATTTTAATTGTATTAAATGTTATTATTTATTGATTTATTTACAATTTTTAAATTACCATCCTGGAGCAACCTGTACTTAAAGAACTGTAGCGAAGAGTTCATTTGCCGGGGTCACGGATCATATGTAGGCGAATAAAAGGAAAGCCGCGCAATTTCCTAGAAATTATGCCGACAAAGGATCTTGACCGATGGAACGTAAGCCAGCTGGTAGGTACCTACATGAATGAATCTTTTACAAAGAGTGATCTCAATTTTGGTTATGTTTTTATTATTTAGTTTGTTTGAAAATTATTTTTTTTCAATTTACGAATTATTTTATTTTATTATAATTTTTATGGTTACTGGCCACTAGCCCTACCCGTGTGTTAAATTAATGTCGCCATTGTAGCGGCACGTTGTATACTCTTAACGTGAGAGTTCACTTGTGTCTGCGCAAACACTTGTGTACTATAACATCTCCCGCGCCGAAGGCTAGTCTCCGTTGAGATTGGCCGCCGTGGCCGAAAATACGGTCTGGAGGACTATATATTATATACTCTACTTATATGTATGCTTACCTAAATAAAGAAGAATATTTTACTTATAAGAAAAGAGCTTATAAAAACTTTAGTTCTGAGTGTTTCAAAGTAACATTTCGTGTCATAGAAATAATATTATTATTTTATTATACAAAACTAAGGGGAACATGTCTGGAGTAGGACCTTACCCACTTTCACTTGGGTGGTACAATAATAAAACTCTGCAATGAGAACTTTATTAATGTATTTCTATTCCTTATTATTTTCTATTGTTATAAGAACCGCCAACGCGAAATGTTTCGAAAGACCACTCCTAAATCACAATACAGAGGACATCCCAGCTCAATGTGCCGACAAAAATATCTTGATTAAGCTGGCAACATAATCTGGTTTCATCTAACATTTACGAAAACCCGGGACTAAGTTACACTGTGAAACCTTAAATAATTTGAGTACAAGAGTATTGAATCAAGGGCAATTCATCAAGCAAATGTCTCTGGCAAGTGATGCGCTCGAGTAGGTACCTAATATGATTGATAGCGTTAATTACTTCACACTACGTCACAGTCATAATTTAATTCAAAAAGTAATTCAGTCTGACACGAATTTCACTAATTAACATAGCAAAACAAAATAGTTTGTAGGCAAGGTATAAAACTTAAAAATCAGGAATTTTACCCAAACATGCTCGGACATCCATTCTACTGAGATACGAAATTGTGTTAAAGTTTTGGGTCTGTCAGTAATCTATCATATTGAGAGACAAAAGGCGTCGTCAAAACATGGATTGATATTCACTTGTCTCGCACACGTAAATATTAGGTAGGTTGTAGTACCTACCTATAGGTAGATACTTAATATTCAATACACAATTCGAAACTACGCGATCAGATGTAGCTACGGAACAAGTGATGAATAGGTACAATAGGTGCTCCAACATATAACATATTACGTGAAATATATGCATATAGGAGACGTAAGTGCTCGACTCTACTCGAGCCAGTTGTTAAGGACGGTCCGCACGATTGTTAACAAGGCTTGTATTCTGTCGACGAGACTCGACCTCACTACGTCTTGTTTCGTTTAGCTACATTTAATTTAAAATATAAATTAGAATAAGCATTGTTTGCAGACATTTTTATTATTTACGACACAAAATATTACCAACAATGCGAAAGATCGAAGGTTATATATAGGTTTACCCAGGTATAACAATATCCTATTTAATTCCTAACAATTTCTTGAAAGCTTTTCTAAATTCAATATTGAAAATGGTATAGATTAAAGGATTAACAGTAGAGTTAGCATACCCTAGCCATGTAATAACATTGATTAGCCTCATACTAGGACAACAAGTGGCGCAAAAGGCTAGTATAAGATACATAAGAAAAAATGGTAGCCAGCAGATAACAAACACACCCATTATGACGCCCAGTGTCCTTGCAGCGCGTCGCTCCTTAGACAAAGATATCTTTTGCTTCTGTTCAATGAACTGGTTTACTACGTCACCGCTTTTATTCAAATTTGCCAACAACGGTTTCTCCTGTTTTTTATTTTTGTGACTAATTTTCTTCAAGGACCCAACTACGTTCGTTTTATAACTTCTGCGGCTACCTGGCGATACATCTGCTTGTATTTGGTTCATATTAGATTCGATTGTTTGGCGAGATACTGGATCGTTTAACAATAGAAACGGCACAAAGAAGTTTTTCTTTATATCTATGAATGCCTTCCTCTGATAACGTTTAATGCTTCCTCCGCTGTCAGATTCGTTATCTGAATCTTCTCTATTTTCTTGACTCTCGTCCTGACTTTGTATCACCAATACAGGATTTTTATTCTGAATGCGCGTTACTAATACTCGTTTTCTTAGTCTTTGTCTCGCAGCTATGTAGATTTTAATATACACTATGGTCATTATTACAAGAGGAATAAAAAATGAGCCAAGTGATGAATACACAACATAACCGGGTTCTGAGGTGAGCTGGCAAGGTGTGTCCGCTGTGAACTCGTCTGGCCAATCATTCCAACCTAATATTGGTGGCGAACTGATAACCAAAGAGAGAATCCACACTCCAATGATTTGATAAATAACTCTTTTCAGTGTTCTTTTATTGGCGTAGTTTATGGGATCTGTTATTGCCCAATATCTGTCTAGTGCAATAGCGCACAAGTTCAGGATCGATGAAGTGCAGGACATTATATCACAAGTTAGCCACATCTTGCACAGTTGTTTGCCCCACAGCCACCGTCCCAAAGTCATGTAAGCAACATTTAGAGGCATCACCAATACAGCTACTGCCAGATCGGCGGCTGCTAAAGACACAATAAAAAAGTTTTGCACTATCCTCAAAGGTTGATAAGTGAATACTCCCAGAATAACGAGAATGTTTCCAAAAATTGTTCCTGCTATAACTATGAATAGCATAACAACAGTTGTCAGCGCTTCCCATTCCGGGACTGCTATTTCGATTCCAAAACTTGAGTTGTACAGGAAATTGGTTGAATAGCAAATGTCGTCGAACGAAGAATTTTGTAATGAATCATTATTGTGATTAATAGAAATATTATAGACGTAATAATAGTCCACATTAATCAAATTGTCGTTCATGGCGCTGCGATGAAATCCCACTAAAATATTACAAAAGTATCTTTAATTAATTTTCCTTTCTTGTCACTCGGGAACCAAAACATTGTCGAGCCACATTTTTCATGAATAACACAAAAGTTAATTGTTCTTCCGTGTCCTTAATTAAACAGGGAATTCAATTTCCAAAATTATTTCCTCACTTTTGATTTATGTGTTATTTAGAACAATGTTTGCGGAATCAAAATATTCTTTTCTACCAAACGGTTCGTAGCAGACTGGTGGCCTAGAGGAGACATTTTAAAGCCGACCCACATAGCGGAGATACTTGTAAATAAACCATAGGCATAGTTAACCGTGTATATCGTTCTGACGACAAAGATACACCAAGATCTTTGTGTGTAGTCATGTCAGTGTCGCGGCCGCCTAGGGCAGTGTGAGAGCTTTCTGGCTATTTTTATACAACTAGGTACTTACTATTGCGATAGACATAGTTTTGTACTGAAACAGTATACTTAGGTAGGTACCTACCTACTACCAATTTTCAGAATTACAAATACTTACCAACATAAGTAGGTCTACAAAATAAAGTAGGTAATACCTATCTACGTCTTAGTACTAAAAATTTTATTTTTAATTGTTGCTTTTGGTACTTACCTACCTACCTACCCACTTACCTACCTACCTACCCACTTACCTACCTACCTACCCACTTACCTACCTACCTACCCACTTACCTACCTACCTACCCACTTACCTACCTACCTACCCACTTACCTACCTACCTACCCACTTACCTACCTACCTACCCACTTACCTACCTACCTACCCACTTACCTACCTACCTACCCACTTACCTACCTACCTACCCACTTACCTACCAACCTACCAATGTGTGATAGTCGTCAGTAAATGACGAATGACGATGTAAAAGCATTATACCTATAGGTGGCTTGGTTGATTAGGGTTGGGTAGGTGTAGGGACCTATATCCATATTAACTTTTTTGCACACATTGAGATTGAAAGATGAAATACCTATTATGTTAACAAAAACAATCATCTTCTCAAAATCAAACTCAAACCATTTAAGTAGGTAACTATTTCAAACAGGTACCTACCTACCTTAAATTGTCTAGGGGTGTCGGTCAGTCAGAAACATGAAGCTCGCGGGCGGAGTGCTAGTCACAGTCAGCCTATAATGACCTGTAGATAAAGTCAGCCACAAGTCGGTGATAACACTTTGACCTTGAGGTGGTCTAGCGTACCTAGTACTGAGTTTCAATAAATTAATAAGTGGCCAGCTTTAACCTACCATAGGTTTGTTAACACAGACGTGCGACTGTACCGTACTTATCTACATAATTATTATTATTAATTTTACTACACAGTTATTTATTAGTGATCGATGGACACAACACAAGCTTACGCTTACGCCTTAGACCATTTTTAGCTTTTAACCGTTTTTTTTAAATAATAAATGTACCTACCTACCAACAATAAATAATACGACTGTAAGCCGCTTACCCTTCGAGGACTTCTCATGCGGTCTATCTAATGGAGCCTTCAGACCAAATAAAAAACCTATTTGGTCTGAGAGCGAGCCTAAACCTGCCCTATTAGCATTAAAATAGAAGTAATAATTATGCGGATTTGTCTTCCCCATCTCTTGCACCTCTCGCTCTTGCTCTGCCTGATCCCAATATTTGAGTCTCCGACTATGGGATAGCTGTGATTTGAGACTGCTTACATCGTTGATACTGACATCTACCGGTCATCGAGTTACATGAGTTGCCTCACAGACGACGGTGAGTTGTTATCGTTTGGAAACGCTAGATGCCATAGTTTAAAATTAAAAAAAAAAAAAAAAAAATCTTTTGCTTACAACAAATGAATCATCATAAATCATTATTGATAAGTGATTGATCATTGCACTACCGTTCTCTGGGTAATAATTTATAAATCCAGTTTAAAATTTGCTTAAAACAGAACGAGCAGTCTAACCGTCAAACGGTTTAGCAACAAGTGGCGCTGGTGTGCTATGCTTTTGTAAGCAAGAGTGAACGAGAAGTCCGATTATTTTGATTCTCATGTGATGTGACAATCTTATTTTTCTGTATTCTGTCTGTTTGCCGTTCTCGCACCTTTTGAGTTTTGCGCTAGCTGTCAAAATATTTAGCGGAGACGAAACGCGAACACAGTTTTGTAAATTATCGCATGTAAATCGCGCTTGCTAAACATTATAATCAGCAATAATAATATACAAGCGTGCCTCCTGTTTACCTAGGCGTCTTGTTCAAATGATAAGTGCAACATAATGGGGTGTTTATCGTGGATCCGAGGTATGACGTCCAACCTTGCTGTCTATTTTACTTAGTTTTAGATATTCTCAATGTTTCAATTAGCTAAACGATCTCGTTAATAGCATTGTTCCGATTTACTTTGAACGGGAGTTCTTCACGACAACGTTTCCCCTGTTACCTACTATGGCACATCGTGCGTATGACCTTTTCCTTGAGTTAATGTTATTAAAAGGCTGCGTACGTATTTGCATTACGACATGGTATCAGTTACATAGTCAATATATTTGGCGAGAAATAACATTAAGTACTTAAGTTAATAGTAGCTAGTCGACCTCCCTCGAAGTTACGCCTCCCCTGAGGTGTGGAACTATTTATAGCTTCATGATTGACTTAAACTCTTCGAAACATCAACTTTTGACATCATTTATCACCTGGTTTATTGCTTTACTATAAGTAATAATAACTTGCCAAGTTACTTACAGTTCATAAGATTTAGCATTTAATTTTGGTACTGTTGCTGTCTTAAACTAATACCCAATCATTAATTATTACAGGTAAAATGTATGTTTTCCTTGTGTAGCTGAAATACATTATTATTAGATTTCTTGTATTCTTTTTTTTTTTGCTGTTATTATTTTTACTGCACTACACCTTAGATGAATTTAAATCTGATAAGTTGTGCATGTTTACAACAAATAAATAAATATTTTGTTAATAAATTAGAATAACATGTCTACAACTTATGATTTCAGGTTTAAAAATGCCATTTCCTTTCAAAGATAAGGAACTGAACAAAATAGCTGCACTGTTCAATGTGTCCACATTTCTTCTGACATGTGCTGCATTAGTTCAGCCCAGCTGGTTCAGGATCAAAGGCCTGCACTGTACACAGAGCCTTTCTTTAGCACAATTCTTCTCCTTTGATAATGACGACGATGACCAAGAACAATATACAATACGCCAGAGTAATGAATATGATCCTATCCATAGAACTGACTTTAATGGTAAGTTTTTTTTTATTTTTTATTATAATTAAAACCTAATATCATGTTAGAAACAATAATGTTTTTCAATAAACAAATTATGCTAAAGAAATAGGTAGTAATTTTTTTTTTTTTTTCTCGCAAGCCCCATTCAAATGTTGTGATCAAAATTGCATTTAGCTATTTGAATATCTGTTACTTACCATAGACATTATTTTGCAGGTTTACCCCCATGCACAACACCAGAGACTATCACACTGATGAGGGTACTAATATTACTATGCTTTATGGTGCTACTCTGCTCTTGTATCGGCACACTGATCAATCTTACAAGCCTGAACAGCAGAGCTATCAAGATGTTGAGAAGGAATGCCATACCAAGCATAATGTGTGTATTTTGGGTCATAGCTATTGTTGGAGTATGTTACTATACAACTGTTGTACTTGGAAATGCAAACAACAGTGACCCAAATACCATACAGGTGGATTATGAGTATGGATTCTATACTATTACAGGAGCAGGTTAGTTGACAGGTTTATACCTTAGATATATGTTCTAGTTAATAGTAGCTAGTGGGAAAAAATATTATCAGAAAAAAAATAACACAAGTTCAACTTAATGCCACTATCTTCTCTTTGATTCCAATATGACTTGAATCTAACTTATTAGGTACTTACTAGTTGTGTGTAATAACTATAAAGAGTAAAGAGTAAAGTGGAAAGAGTAAAGGGAGGCCTTTGCCCTGCATATGGACAACATAGGCTTAAAATAAAATAATAATTTAATAAACATGTTTATGTTATAAACATTTTGTGTGTATAAACTTGACTTACAAAGTTACAACACAACACTGATAGGCCATGGGTTTCCAAGATTCCAAGCCTGGCCATTTATTGAGTTTTCCTGTTAGTAAATTCTCAACAATTTGTTCTCTCTACCCTTATGATAACACATATATGATGTAAATCATTGCACAATACACTGGTCCTATGTTTACTGTTTAGATTTAGATTGAAAGGTATTGTGTTTATGTTTTATTTAGTTCTAGGTATTTAATGACTCAGCAAAGTCTCATGGGATGTAATTTACATAATAATTATGCTGCAGTATAAATTGATGAACTAATAGAGTTATTATTGTACAATTAATTATAAATACATAATTACTATTAAACATTTCAGGTGCACTGGCCTTGCTAGCATCTGC
This sequence comes from Lithophane semibrunnea, assembly GCA_947363905.1. NCBI lineage: Eukaryota > Metazoa > Arthropoda > Insecta > Lepidoptera > Noctuidae > Lithophane > Lithophane semibrunnea. Next base: position 8,804,791 of record OX376197.1, on the reverse strand, counting down.
TGCTAACCTATGGGGTGCTCCATTGTCAAGTGACGAGGATGTTCAAAGACGAAATTTAATGGAAGACTGGGATGGTTACGAGGCCCATAGTGTGGGTCCCACACCAGCTGTGCCCACTCTGCCACCATACACGCCGAGTGCCGACTACATGCCCTCAATACACCCGTCCTACGCGCCGCCAGTACTCGGAACACAACAATACTTCCCTTTCGACGATCTGTCAGTAATTCCACCGCCACCTCCCTATTCACCTTGAGTTTGTGAAACTCATCCAGTTTTCGTCTCGTATCACCCAAATATTGATGTATTTTTAGTTGTAATCTACAGTATTTATTATTTTAATTATAACAGCTTAATAAGTCCAATGCTGAAGGTTAGTTAAGGCTTGTGAGACGTCTGGAACCTCTACTGATGAAGGTACTAACGAAAAGGAAGTAATCTCAAGTGGTCTGTGCTAAAATAACAAATGTTTTCATGGATTTCCGTGACTTACAAATCCAAAGTTGGTAATAATAATTTTTTATTTTAATATTTTACATGTGATGAATGTTTTCTAGGGCTGAGTTAAATTAACGCATAGGTAACCTTAATTAAAACTTATTATAACTCTAAAACGCCTAAAATCTAAATGGAATTATTGGTTTATGTATGTATATATTGTGGTTGTGAGTTAATTAATGACTACTGTTCACTTCAACATGTGATTTGCCATTTTAGTGCCTATTCATGTCGTATTTTCTCGAAATGCTTTAAGATAAAATAATTGAAGTTCTGTTTATTATTTATAGCCTAACTAGGTGGTTAATTTGTAGACTAAGGGCCGAGTAACATATTTTTTTATTTAAAAGTTATTTTTAAACAAAATATAATAATCATTGATTCAATCTTCACACAACTGATACAGATACAAATAAATCATTCTATGCGTAAATTCGCGCCTTACAGAAATCTATTACAAGAATGACTATGAAATGCCAAATGTAATTAAATCTCCATTGTAGACACCTACCTATTTACAACATTATGCTCTTATCATTTAATGCTTTAACAAATACTTAGATAATAATCTAAAAAAAAAAACACTATTGGCACATGCTTTAATTTTTATCGTTTCGATAATGGCACATCACAACCAACTACTATTTCGTGATTTATTAAATCTCGATTGCTCTCTTATTGATTGTGCTTTAATGGAATTAACTTTTTTCGATACTGGGTCACTTTGTTACTAAATGTGTACATGCCTTCTAATCTACTTAATTAATGAGTTAAAATGACCCTTCCCAATATGGAATGAAAGCAATGCATCACTAAATGCCTTTAATGTTATAGAATGGTAATGATGCCATTGTAATTTAATAAAATATTGTTAAATTAGATGGTAAATACCTACTATAATTCTTTTTGCATTATAAATAATATGTTGCAAAGTAAAACTGCAGACTAGAGCCAAAACAGTTGTGTATTGTAAGGGCATGAGTCCATCATAATAAATTATATAAAATGTTGAGAGATCTGTTTCATTATGAAGAAACAATAAAATGAGCTTCTTAGATTCTAGTAATAACAATTTGTGGTCCTGGCTATATCACAAAACCTAGATAAAATGTACCTAAATTTAAAATTGATGTATGATTAATAGTTAGTAGTACTGGTAGCATACCCTGTATAATATTCATGTTACCAAAAATATAAGCATGTTATTAGTTTTATTGTTTGTTAATGTATAGATTCCTTATAGGGGTAAGAATAGTTATTCCCGGTATATCAACTGGGAAGTTTATTTTTACATAAAAAAACAAGAGTAAAATTTTATTTTTGTGTAAGACCAATATGCAATACATATCTATAAACGAAATTGTCTTTTTTTTTGTAAGTAATATCTTTCATGTTGCCCAGACCAGAAGTATTTGTCATAAATTCTAATAGAACCTTCTATTAGAATTTATAACAAATACTTCATAAAAAAAAATATTGATGTGCCTGGAAAAAAATCAATACATATTACAAAAAACTGTTTTAGGATAATTCTTTATCCAAGCCTACTTGTCAAACAATTTGTTAAAAATGATATTAAGATGAGATAAGCCTCATGTCATGGTTCTTTATTTAAGGCAATAAATACATACTTAAAAGTATATCTCAGCATGGCAGTATTCACAAAGCACAAACATTTGTTTATTCTACAGACATGAACACTAAAATTATATACTTAAATAATGGTATTATATTATTTTCAAATAGTTTCTAAATGAGCAAAAAAAACCAAAAGTCCTTTATCATTCTTCATAATCTGTTTCAGTGTGACTAAATAAGTAATATACAATAGGGAAACAGTATCTGATCTCTATGTAGCATGTGCATTTTCACAAAACTGATAAGTCTGTTTGTGCCTGTCCATGGGGTTTACATTATTTTTAATTACAGATCCTTCAACGCACTTAAGTCAAAATGAGGTTGAAGGGCAGCTCTATCTACTATATTAATAGGTCTTCCCAGCTGTGGTTCTTTTGCAATTGGCATCTTCTGAATAAACTCATTTGACAGGCCTTCATTTAATGTACTAATATTTGAAAAATTTCCTTCCAATAAATCACTCTGAGAAGATGGAAGATTCAAATACTTGACACGTTCTTTTTCTAAGTAATTAACTCTTTCCTTTAAGGTCTTGTTTTCATCTTTAAGTACTTCAGCTTGCAGTACTAACTGCTCCACCAATGAATGTAAGTTCTGATTCAATATCTGCAACTCTTCTATAACAGTTTCTTGTCCTTTTTCTACCTTCTTGCCATCGGCTACATCTGCTTTAATAACTGCATCTTTCACTTGGCCTTGTTCAGTGTTTCTATTCAATAATGTGTATAACAAAGAATCTGCTTCATTTATTGTTCTATATATAGCAACTTGTACTTTTGAACTATCATTAGTTTGTAGATTATAGGAAGGATCTTTCCCCAAACCTTTGATATTGTCCATGGCTTTTTTCACTCTTTCGTATTGTTCTTTCTTGCTTTTGATGAGATCTTTTTGTTTGAGATGATAGCTGTGTTGCAACGTGATAGACTCAAGTGCGACTGATGACGTCGTAGATTTCATAGCGTCCAGTAATAATTCTGCAGCATTGTGATGGCACTGCATCGCCTCGTCGTACCTATTATTTATGAGGTGCGCCTCAGCACGACGGTGTTGTTGATGTGCCTGTTAACAATTTATTCACACTTTAAAGCCACCCGGAAATGTCTGCATGATACAATATTAGAAGAGATATTTCATTACCAAATTGAGTGGATGTGATTCCATTTTGTAATAACTAGTTTACTAATAATCTACTGAATAAAATACTATTTATTTACTAATAATCTATTAAACTAGTGGCACCCAGTTGTGTTGTGTGTCAAAAACACTGTCGCTGTCAGTCAAATTGTCAAAGTTACGTCAAGTTTTGACAGCTAGCTACAATTTAAAAAAGCCTCTCCCCCACCGGCGCTTTTTTATCGCGCGATAATAACGCAAGCATTATTGCGATAATGCGTCCCGATACCTTGCACAAAGGTGTGTTTAAGATTGCATGCGTCCTAATTCAAAATGTCCTAAGAACACAACGAATATCAGAGGATGAAGAAACGCGCGTCCTACTCCTCAATCAATCTGCCTATTCTTACCACAACCATGTTGGGGTCGGCTTCGCGCGTCCTACTCCTATTGCGGCGTTATTATCGCAGCAGTGTGTAATTTCGTTGCCGTCCTAATACAAAATGTACTGAAATTCCTGTAATTTTTAAGAAAGTTCGCATTCTAATCTCATTCGAAATATGTCAAAAGTAAAATCTAATTATGAAATATGTCAAATATAACAATTTTTTTTTGAAACGTTTGACATATTGCGACTTGAATGTTACGTTTTCTAAATACAAGAAATGGCCTTCAAAGCGCTATAAACGCGCCTGTGCGGGAGAGGCTTAATTGCATTTGCTATATTCGTCGTATCGAAGATTCCTATGGAATTAGCATGTACTATATTTTAAAGTTCCTATGGAATTGGTATAATAATAATGCTACAATATCCAAAATTAAGCTGTGTCCAGCATTTCCATTACTAATACAAATATGTAAATATGATAAGGTAGGTAGGTGAAGCGTTCATTGTTCATTAAGATGCGGAGAGGAAAATTACTGAACGTGTTCACACCAACTCACAAAGAAGCTGAAATTTCACTCACAAAAAAAAGCAGTCACACTGTCTTCGAAGCCTCCTCCAGCTGGCGATGAAGATAACGAAGCCCAAGACACACATAAACAAGCGTTAACCAAAGCGATTAGAATTAGAATTTAGCGGTTTTCTAATTTGTCTTTAAAAAACTATCAAATACTTGCGGAGCGTGCGGCGAACGCGTGGTTTGCGCGTTCGATTGAGAACCATTCCAATCAGTTCATCCGCGTTGTTTGCGCGTTTGGTTGATAACCATTCATCCGCTGAACTAACTCAAACTGGAAGCGCTGATCAATCCAAATGAATGGGCAAAGGATTGGCGCGAACAGTAGGTAAACGTCGTTATATACCTACAGTATGCAAGGGTAAACACCGTTGTCACTCAAACCTTGGGCAGTTGACTTGAATATAAAAATAAATGACCCAGTAACAACAAAAAAAACCTTATTTTCATTAAAATAATTAAAAAGTAAATATCCGTCACTGTCCCGATACTCATGGATACGCGCTCTAGAGAGCTGCGAAACAGCTGACGGCCGGTCATGTAACGCACCGCGCGCCCTGCCCGCCCCCACGAACCGCCGCCCGCCGTATTGAGACGCAAATTCGTTGCCCTTGCGTATAGGGTGAAATATTCTTGTGAAAAAATGTAGATTTTCATTTAAAAAAAGTTGTTTTTTTCCATTGATTTTATGTTCTATAAATGAAACCAAACCACTGGTTTCAAGGATAACGGTGTTTACACTAACATCATGTATGTACAGTCGCCAGCACATCAAGCTACTACAACCTGTCAAATTTCTTTAGTAAATTTTAAACCTTATCGCTAAAGCATTAGGTTCAAGGTTAATTGGGAATGTTTGACAGTTTCGGGTAGCTTGATGTGCTGGCGTCTGTACATTATATTTAATTTGAATTCTGAAAAAATAAAAAATGTAGGTGCACCTGGCTCAAAGACGTGTGAGACCTACATTTTTTGATTTGATTTTTTCGCTTTGATGCCAGATTAATTGGCTGAGGGGAACCACAAACAATCAATCTTTATGCAGCTTTTTATGTTTACGCCATTAGGTTTAAATAATCTACTGGACCATTTAGACGGGGCCAGTAGGTACCTACCCGAGACAATCCACTAAGCAGACGACTGTTGATTGTTCCGCACTCCCACCAAGGAGTACGCCAGATACACTACTAACCTATTTTGCTACATTATAGCAAATGTGACAAGAAATGGAAATGACTTGTGTCAAAAAGCATTTTGATTTCCTCATTATCTATCCTTGTTCGAAAAAAAATATTTTTAGCTTATTGTTCAGCAAGTACCCGCAGAGCATACCTAGAATGATAATGATAGAACACTAGAATGCAAAACGACCCTCACAATTTATCCAAAATCTGGAAAACAAAAACGAAAGAAATACTAAAAAGTTCGCATTTGTCAGTGGCGAAAAAAATTCTCGCGTATAAAATCTTTTTGAGACCAATGTTGATTTTCGAGTGGTTCGAAAGACGCGACAATGATATGAAAAATCTAGAAATTCAGGCCCTGAAACGTATCTTTGCTACAAAAAATGAGCATAGTCTGTACAAGCGCTACACGGACATAGATGTGACTAGATACATGAAGTTACAGGAGATACGATGGAAGCGCGCAACTGGATCTGATTTTGGAAATCTTCGGAGAATGCTTCAACAACTGTCCAAAATGGGTGATCCTTCACCGTATTTCACCAGAGCTGGGCGTAATAATAAAGATGACAAACATCACTGTCGATTTCGATGTTGTCTATGTCGACATTCTCCTTGTAACTCGCATCATCGTCATACTCACACTCACAGCTTGTCAACCTGTACGGATTCTGGTTCCTCAACAAGGCCTGTGCCCAGAAGAAGCACACGTTTAGCTAATACAAAACGAATTCAGTATAACAGACGTTAATTTATGCCTATCTCAATATACCATAATTTCATTGTGTTCGACTACGTATTTAACCGTATAGTTCAGAACCGCCCCCGAAAGGACCCGAACACACGAACCTCCGCCGGCTCGGTAGCTGGTCCTTTGGGACCCCAGAATTACCACATACGACACCCTATCTCGATTATGGAATTATTTAATATGCTACCCATCAAATCTTATGAATGTGCGTTAATTATGAGAGTTGGATAAAAACTCATTATGTTTACGCCATTAAATCTTTCATATTCAGCGCGCAAGTTAATTAATTCACCTATATAAAATTCAAGACTGTAAATACCATAATCGCCATTTTGATGACAGTGGTGGTCGACGCTAAAAAACATAAAAATTTGTGATTTTGAACATCCAAACCCCACCACAGGGGCAGTGAATAATCACATCATTTAATTATTTGACGAATTCATCCATTGTTCAAGTTTTAAATAAATAGCGGTAATTAAATTTTGTGTTATCCAAAGACGAAGTTTCGCGCCAATCGTGCGTGTTTTCATTTTTTCTTGTCACGAATACCACTCATACACATGTCGATACGATTTAAAATGTGACAAATATTATTCAAAATATTATATACAACTAGAAAATGTCCAAATCTTAACATAATATACGAACACGGGTCCAATAACACGTATTATTCATTACCACTACTGAATTTGTTTGCAAAATCGCGGTCCATTATACTTTTTTTTATTGTAATGATGTCCGAAAACGATTATGCCAAACGATTATTTTTTAAATTTCGTTCTCGATTAATTAATATGTCGAATATAAAAAATCGATACTTGGAAATTTAAATAAAATTGTTTTATACAATAAATACATTAAGCACTGGATACATTAATAATTTATACTTTTCTAATGTTATTTTAATCGTTTTCCGGACATTATATTGAAACCTATAAATTCTATTAACTCAATAGACATGACCAGGCTAGGTACCTCATCTTTTGAATTTCGCGCCGAAATGTTTCTATAATTGAATTTAAAAATGGAATGCGCTCGCTGTTCTAAATTATTTTAACATATTGGACAAAATTATTTTAATGTGGATTTTATTTTTTAAACTTTTCTGATAGTTTACTACAGAATGCCCAGTATACTTTTTAGGTAGGCTTAACAAAATTTTGTTTGGTAATGGTGAGAAATTAATTCCGCAAACACTTTTACATAACGTCAATATTTTTTGTTAGTTGTATGAGCTTGCTAGTTTTGGTTTTTATTAGGTTACTTGAGTAGGTACTAGAAATTGTTTTTTTTGTGGTAGTTTCCCAACGAAATTTAAGAAACTGACCAAGTCTTTGTCGGACCACGCACAAAAGGGTTCCGTAGTTGGGATGAACATATACGCATGCACATTGCACAGCATTAATTCTTAGACTGCAAAAATAAGTTTGTATATCTAGAAAAAACTACGAAAAACAAAGTTAATTCTGCAGTTGTAACCGAAAATAACCCATAACTCATTGTTGAAAGACGGGTTATTTTCGGTTACAATGGGTTATTCACTTTAAAAAGCAGTCACTTAGAAGCATCTTGTCATTTTAATTATAAGATCTAACAATGCTACATGCTTATGTGCATAGATCTTTTTTTCATCCCTCGATTGCATGTATGGGGAATGACACCCCTAATTATGTTTATAGTAATTTTATTATACGATTTTTGGCGGCGTTGAAAATTTGGAAGAAGATGTACCTACCTATTCTTTATAGGTACATCTTCTTCCAAATTTTCAACGGGATAGTAAATAGGTGTCCGAGTAAAATGCCTGTATGACATCCGAACCTATGGACAAACGGACGTGACGAAATAATTAAGAGGTCCTTTTTTTACGGATTTTGGCTATGGAGTTTACAATCGACAGCGACTGATGTCTATGATAATTTATTTACAATATAATTATAATTTCATCTTATTGGGTATCGACACTATCACCCGAAAACCACACGACACACATGACGAAAACTTGTCGCAGCCGCCATCTTGGATTCAATTTTGACATCACTATTGACTTTAGCACTATCGCAAACTATGAAACGAAAGATAAGAGGAAAAATTTAAAAAAAAATTGCACCCACCATCTTGGATTTTCATTTTGACTAAATTCCCACTTTCCCTCTCTTTCTCTCTTGCTATCAAATTAGAAGAAGACCGTCGCAGGTATGAACGCTTTTTCGAAAACTTATTTTTTCTATTTTCTGGTTTGGTGACTATGTGTGTGGTATACTCCAAAAGTGACTATATGCAAAATCCATTTATTTACGTTACACTTCCATGTTTGGGTCACCAAAATGTATATGTGTACCAAATTTCAACCTAATCGGTCCAGTAGATTCGAAGCAAATTGCAGCAATGCAGAACAGACACAAGACTCGTGTGACACGAGTGATCCTATATGGGTTCAGTTTTTTCATTCGGTCGTACGGAACCCTAAAACGTTACACCACTATCCACAGTGTATGTGTATGTACTTATTACTAAAATTAATTTTCAAAATAAAATAATTAATGAAAAATATACCAAAGAGTTTTTATTCAGTTTCTACAATTTTTAATCAAGTTTGATTATATCGAATATCGATTAGGCTGAGTGCAACATTTGAATCGATATAGAAAAATTGGGTGAACGGTAAGCACTAAGAAGTATTACGTCGAACCACAATTTTTGTTCATATTTGATCGTGTTTTTCATCTAGTTTAAGTATGAGTAATGGTAAAAGTAAGAATGCAGAAAGAATGATAATATCTTTATTTGGTCCTTTTGCATATTTTCAGCAAGAGAGAAGATTGTTTATGTACATATTTTCAGGGAATCTGAGTTGCCTACCTTTTGAATAGGTGTATTTATACCTATTTTAAACAACTTACGCAGTCGACTGACGCGGTTTGACCGACCTCAACATTTAATTTATGATATTTGCCACAAACTTATTGTATAAAATAAATGCGGTAACATACCTACTTTTTTTAATAAATTCAAATGCTGAAAGTTCATGTAAATTCCTGATTTTCATGACGGAATTCGCAACACCCTGTCGAGTTAGCTGATGTGTCACGTGTCAAAGTCTTGTCGAGCAGAGAGGTTTGAAGAACCTACCTACATACCTACCTATGAAAACCCACGCCTTTTCCCATGGGGAAGAAACTACGACAAAACGCCAACTGAGCTATGATCCTCACCCTATACCCTTTGAAGATACCTAAATATCTACCTATTTACTAGGTTTCCAATTTGAATATAAATAATACTAAAAATACTTACCTACTAACTAAACTACTTACTACCCAAGATTACGCGCAGCTCATACAGTTTGCTACACAGCAATAAATCTCAATAACTTACTCTTGCTGATGCTTAGATGGTGGGTAAGTATTTGCGGTAATAATAACAGAAAAAAATGCCACATCATGTCGTCTTTATTAGGTACCTAATTTATTAGGTTGACTGACTTAATAAGTAGGTAGGTAGGTACCTGAACCTACCACCTTCTTTTGAAGCTTTCGAGAAGTAGGTTCGCTAGAGGTGCATTAAAGATTGTGATTCTCAAACTTATTTCCCATCGCCATAGTCTCCGACAGTAGTTATAATTACTTTGCAGTGAGTAGATCACCCATTCGTACTACAAGTGTGTGAAAGTTACCCCGGAGAAAGCCTGTTTCACCATTTCTTGCATTGTCAGGTCAAGTTTGTCTAGGATTGTCCGAAAAGTGTACACAGGCACGCCGGCAACGTCTTCTTAGAGCTACCTCTTCTTTTTTTAACAACAATGACCAACGAAGACGTTCGTTCTTTACGTGTTCTACAACGTTGCTTGTTCCGAATTTAGTATATATGGTCCTGATATTAGGCTTAAGTCTGTTAGGATGCCTTTGCGGATATTTTGATTTATAAATTTCTACTAAGAGGCCTATTTCAAAGCGTTGTAGTTTATTAGAGTTACATTTATTTAAGTCCCAAAGCTCGCAACCGTATGTGAGGATAGGTCTCACGAAGAACTTGTATAGTTGAAACTTAGACCGGCAGCGTAGGTCAGGATTGCACAACACCTTCCAGAAACGCTGGCACCACAGTTTCGCGCACCTCAGTCGTTCTATTATTTCAAGACTCATCCGGTTTCTGTTTAACTGCGGTATGCCTAATCTGTTAGCATTAGGATTTTGCATTGCAGATAAAATGTTAAGCTGCTGCTATCTAGGAATCATATTTTTTTGTTACAAAAATCTGATAGTTACTCAAATCAACTAATCAAAACTAAATAATGTCAGACAATAATTGCAAACTGTCAACTGTCAATAGCACTCATAGCCATACAGATACCAAATATGGAAGCGGCCGAACTATAATGATATCTAAAAGTTTTTAAGCTTCTATTTTTAAGAAGGCTTACCTACCTACGTTCATTTTAGTGTCTACAAGAAGTAAGTAGCTTGTAAAAATGTACCTGCACAGTTACAAAATGATTAGGTAATGATGTTATAACATCTGAGTCCGCTTGTTTTCATAATAGCTATACCAGCAATATATCGGGTCCATTGTTAGAGAATTCACCGTTTTGTTTAAAAACAAATTGCCAGCACAAGTGCAACATCTAATCGCAGCTTTTATGCTGTTAACAGTTACAAATTCAGTTACTCTGGGCTGTTCAAATCGACTAGACTTAAAATGATCAACAAATGCCTGGCCTTTGCTATAATGTGGAGGGTGGTTTACGGTGGGCCTTCTCAATGCACGGCGACTGAAGTGAAGACTCTTCTCGAAGGGTGTGACCGGCTTGCGGGGTTGAATGTGACCAGTGTCGGGGGCACCATGGTTAACGACCACAACTGCGACGTTCTTCTTCCGAAACAAGTCTTCATTGAAGAACCGTTGTTCCAGTACCATTTGGCTGATTCAGTAATCTCTTTTTTTCTTTATTGAACTTTTAAGAATTTAGATGTTGGGCGGAAAGTCCACGATGTTTAAGTTGGGCAAATGGGCAGTCAGTCTCGCCAACAGCTGGCTACTTTCTGTCGTATGGCAAGAAGAAGAAAAGTCAGCTGGAAAAAGAACAAGATTGTACTCCTAAGCGACAAGACATTGGTTCGGCTTGTGAAAAGAATAACAAAAAAACACAGTCCAAAGCTGAAACCAACTTAGGTACTAAGTGGATTTCTCAACTAACTTTAGATTTCACTTGTTATAGAAAAAGTTCTACACGTTAATCATGGTGGATCCAGATGCTCCGCCACAGTTGGACGGCGAATTTTATCTTCACATGGTCAAATCTAATATACCAGTAAGTAATGACGATCATTATTTTAGTAAAGTTGGGGGATGTGTACCTACGGACAAACCGCCCATAAGTTCCTACATTTTTGGTTTGGGCCCCAGGGTGATCTAATAATTCGCACTTTATAAGTTGAACAAATAATAGAGGTCTATGTAGGTACCTATTGTGCTTATGAGCTGAGCAGCAACTTGCATTTTTTTGAGAATTTACAGGCAGAAATGCCAATAAGAGAAAATTAATGAAAATATTGTTCCTTTAAAAGACGACTGTGGGTAAACTGGAATTTAAGGGTCTAGTGAAAATAATGTCAAAAAGTTTAAATCCAAAGCAGCATTTAGCACAACGATTAATTTGATCAATATCTACACAGGTATTGATCAAATTATTAGTTGTTTCGTTTAAACGTGTTTTATTTTTCAGGGACTGGCTTTGAAAGCGAAAGAGAGCAGTAAAACCGTTGGAATAGATTACAGAGGTAGGTTATATTATGCAAAATAATATATTTCCTGCTTTAGTTTTTCAATATGATATAGCTTCAAATGATTAATGAACGAAACACTCTAGGTTACAAGCCACCAGCGCCACCTCGCGCTACAGGCCAGCATCGCTACGTCATCGTTCTCTATGAACAAGCCGACGGCAACAATTTCCTGCCCACTGTGCCTTCCACACGACACCGGTTCTCGCTCGCCAAGTGGCTCGTCGGTAAAAACCTCTGTGGACCTGTCGCGGGAATTGAATTCAAGACTGAATACTAGATGGCGTTAGTAGTTTCGAATGTGATTCCACTTTGAAATGGAGTGGAATTTTCTCTGTATTTTAGAAGGTATAGCTATACGCTTAACTGAGACGTTTCTTGAGATAGCTGCGCGGTGCGGGAGATGTGATAGATGCCACATGTTGACGAATAAATGAGCTCTCGCATCACGCGACACCACACCACATCGCGCTGCTACCTCAGGAACCGTCTCAGACACTTTTACTGCCAAGTACATAGACTGCATACAAATTAGCATACCATAAAATGTGTCTCATATATCTATAACAATTAGTCAGTCGAGTTCATTAGCGCGTCGCGTATATCTAGATATATATATGTACGACCCGGATGCGAGTTGTGAGCGCGCAAACGAACTATCGTTGCACTCGTGAGTCGGGTGCTTGGCACTAAAAGTGTTAAGCGGTCGGCCTATAATACGTAAAGCCTTTACGTTAAAAGTTTTGTCTTTCAAAAATAATTAAGTACGTAGGTACGTAGTTAAGTAGTGTTATATCGACATAGATTTAAGCAGTGATACCTAGTTTATTATTAAAAATATTGCTTCTTGGATATAATTTTTCACAAAAATGTTCCCTAATTTCAAATAAGTAAAAGTCATAAATTCATGTAGGAGAAACTATTGAAATGTAACGCAATAATAAAGGCGTCTTTTGCAAACGCTGAGTTCATGTTAGAAATAAATGAGATTCTTAATAAAAAAAATGTTTTCACTGTTTGAATTTAATAATAATTTTTAAAACTGAACTGAGGGTTGATGAGAATTTAAAATAAGAATAAAAATAACACATTCATTATTTCTTATTACTCTCACAGATGGTATTAGACCTGTTGGACTTCTTATATAAAGAAAGATATTTAAACAATTTTTGAACAAGTCATACAAACAAAATAACTTTCAGGTTTACACTTTTAAACCTACCTACATTTTAACATGTAAATATTAATTATAAAACCTCCAAAGTGATGGTTTAATAATTTCCATTAACTTACACTCAAACTGTTCAGTTTAACGAAGCTAGTAAAATAACAAAAAATAAATAAATTTATGTTCAGCTGTATTTACAAGTGAATACAAATACTAAGGTTTAATTAAAACAACGCTTATACTCTTCGTGCTAAAACACATTTCTTTTGTTTCATTTCAACGGATAAGTTGAAAAATAATGGCGGCACGAGCTGAGCGTAGGCTGCGCGCGCGCACGCGACACTTCCCTCTCACCTCGCGGCCCACGCGCCACCACCGTGCACCGCGCCTAATTTATATCAACAAATTATTTTCTCATCTCTAACTACTGGTTTTATCCAAAGTGATTTATTGTTGACGACCTAATGATATACAATTTTTAACATTTACTTTTCGTTGGCGAATGTTGTTACAGGTCACCAAAATAATGCGAATGTCACGTTGTGTGACAGGTCTCGGAATAAACACCATGGTCCATGACCCGGGTGGTCCCTTGCAGTTTTATAGTGGTACTTAATATGTCAATGTATTATAGCCGCTGTTGTTTTCGGACACTTTTATAAAGTATCACAAGGTTTAATTGTGTTTATAAAAGTTCATTCAATTTCAGTTGAGTGTCGTTTTAAACTTGACGTTAAAAAATATCTTCGTCTTCGAACATTTATTACGGGTTAGTTTTATTAAATTTTTTGGGAATTATTTAGGAAGTTGTACGATTTAGGAATTGTTATGTTTTGAACACAACCCAATCAATCCTGTAACACCAGGAGCCTACAGTTTTTGCCACAGGTTTAGGGTTATAGCATAATAAAATTTGACTTATTGCTGCGAGGTTTTTATGGCACTTTTGAAAGCAAGTTTTTAAAACATAGGTATTATCTTGATGCCTCACGTAAAAAAACTTAGATATAGTATTACACAGGATATTTTTCATGACTTGTCAGACTTGTCAATGGCTTTCGAAAGCGTTTTTCACATCTGGTAATCTGAATTTTGGATGACCATAAGTAATTACACTTTAATAATACTACCTTTATCACACACACCTTAATAATACTTTAGTACTAAGATTTTGGGGACTTTGCCCCCTAAACCGTTGCGTTGGTGTAGTGGTCGTAAGCGCTATAGGTACAGCTGAGCATGAGGTCCTGGGTTCGATTCCCAGGTCGGGGGCGAAGTGGGATTGGGTTTTTCTATATAGAATTTCTCAGTAGCAGCCCGGAATCTGGGTTTGTGGTTAATGGGACTTAAACATAACTGGTGAAATGTGTGTGCTCTTAGGTAGGTACACCTCTCTGTCCAACCCTTCGGGTAAACAAGGTGTGATGTTATGTTATGTGAAACCAGAAAAACGGTTCAGAAATACATTTTCGGAATCTATGTTCTCAACGGGAGTTCCACAGGGCTTGATACTTGGCCAGTTCCATTTTAACAAATAAAATAGGTAATCACAATACAGTACCTAACCGATCAAATCAAATCAAATCAAAATCATTTATTTGCCAAATAAGGTACAGAAGGTTGGTAAAGTGTACAAAATTGTTCTCTAATTCTGCCTTTAATTTCGGCGTGCAAATATAAATTAAAGTTACATTTTATTTAATTTAAATTTATCATTGATAATAATCATGCAGTCATTAACATAAATAATCCCATTAAAATTGTATTAAGTATTGAATTAAGTGAATGTCAATATAATGAAAAAAATAACAAAAAATAAGAAGTAATAATAAAATAAAATAATAAATGTCAATAATAATCATGTCAATAACTTAGAAAGACCGCGCAATTTACAAAACTTACAATTTATACTCTAAAAACTCATGTACACTATAAAAACATTTTTCAATTAAAAACCTCGTCAAATTACTTTTAAATCTAAAGAATGGTAGCGTTTTTATAGAATTTGGTATTTTATTATACAATTTTATGCACATAATATAGCTATTTTTACCTGTACATGTGAGATTCGTTCTCGGTTGTAATAACTTATTAGTATACATAGATCGTGTGGTATAGTAGCTTGTCGCTTGCTGAAAAAGTCTCATATGTTTGAAAACAAATAGACAGGATTCTAATATATAAATACACGGTACAGTTAGTATTTTATATTTCCTAAAGAATGGACGACATGACTCTATTTGCTTCAACCCAAATATAGCTCTTAGACACCTTTTCTGCATTACGAATGCTTGATCAATCTCAACACAACGCCCCTACAGGATAATACCATACCTTAGAGTGGAGGTTATATAGCCATGGAAAGCTGTTAATGCGGCATCTCTAGATACCTCGCAGCTAATACGCCTCAAAGGGTATAGCTGCGACATTTGTGTTAAAATTATTTATTTTAACACAAATGTCATTTATATGATTTTTCCACGAGCAAAATTGATCTATATTTATTCCCAGAAACTTAACACAGTCAGTTTCTGCCAGGGCGACGCCTTTATAAGATATATTTAGGGCCTGCGGTTTTGATCGATAGGTATGAAATTGCATGAATTTTGTTTTATTAATATTAACTTTTAAGTTGTTAGCCTCTAGCCACTCTATAGTTCTTTGAAGAACACTATTTATTTCTTGCTCGTACGAACTTTTATCTTGCCCTTTGATAATAATTGTAGTATCGTCTGCAAACAGTACACATTTATGATTTATAATTTATGGGAAATCATTTATGTAGAGCAAAAACATTGGCGGCCCTAAAATACTGCCCTGTGGCACGCCATATCTATTGTACTTAAACGAAGATTGGCATAATTCGAACGTTTTAGTTTGGTCATTATAATTCACTACTTCAACTGATTGTACTCTGTCGGACAAATAAGATTCCAGCCAGTTATATGCCGTTCCTCTGATTCCATATCTGGAAACCTTTTCCAATAATCGTTTATGAGAGACATGATCAAACGCTTTACTCATATCCATGAATAAAACTGTAACAGGAATTTTCTTATCAATACAGTCTGTTATTTCTTTTATTAATTGAAAGGCTGCCAAAGAAGTACTTCTATTTTTACGAAACCCATTCTGTTCATCCTTAATAATCTTGTGCTTTTCAATGAAGTTTGCTAATTTGTTGTGAAAAGCTTTTTCAAAAATTTTTGAAAATATAGGTATCAAAGTCACGGGTCTGTAATTGTCCATTTGGGTGCTATCCCCTTTTTTAAATATTGGTTTCACTACTGATCTCTTTAATAAATCGGGAAATATTCCTTGATACTAACTTTCCTTATTATATACGTAAAGTGTTTTTTATCTGTATCTTTAGTGAAATAGGAAAATGTACTACGAGAAGACACGCGCCGCGCTGCCCGTGCTTCTGGCGTGTTCTTGGTCTAGCTACAAGTAGAGAAGATTCCAAAAGTATATATTTTCAAAACAAACCTTGAATTCCGCTTATCATAATATTATAGTACTATACATATTTACATAGGCAGTAGGTACAATCTTAATTGGGACTTGTTTTTGAGTAATCCCTTAAAAGAGCAATAAAATTAGAGTAAAATTAGAGTGAGAAAATGTATGGATATTTCGTCTAAAAAATATCGGTTTATTAGAAACATAAAGCTTTCAGACATGCGTCCTGTCTGGCAAATGTTTACAAAATTTAAGAAATTAGTCTTAAATTAGCAGAGGACACTTATATACCTAAATATCAATCTGACTAGCCTTCCCAACTATGTTGGGGTCGGCTTCCAGTCTAACCGGATGCAGTTGAATACCAGAACTTTACATGGAGCGGCTGCCGGTCGGACCTCCACAACCCAGTAACTGGGTAATACGATAGGTACGTGTTGGTAAGTCTGGTTGTCAGACTTTCGGGCTTCGACTGTCAAAGAAGACGAATGACAGCCGGGACCAACGGCTTAACGTGCTTTCCGAGGCACGGAGGAGTCTCAGTATGTAAAGATGGTCACCTATCTACGGACCAACCCCGCCAAGCGTAGCTTAACCTCATGGATCGACCCGTGCGACTGTTATTACTTAGCCCTGAGCTCACCCCTGTAATAAATAAGTATCCATCTAGAAAAATTCAGTGATAGAACAGCAAGATCAGCTACATACATGGAATTTTGTTTTAAAACAACCATTCATGTTTTGAAATGGATTTATTTAAGTACAGGACAAAGAAGGTATTGTCATAATCGTTTTACTGAATGTTAACATACGTAAGTATAGGTACCTACATAAAAAACCAATAATTTGTTTTCACTTGCCAAAAATAACTTTGAATGGATAAATCGTAATTAACTTAATAGTTTAAAAATAAAATAATTACGTGTCCAATAAATACTAAATGCACTAAAATAAATTGTGATGAAAATTAATTTTACTTTGTAATAAACAAACATAAGTTCCTAGAAGAGTCCCGTAATCACACAAATGTTGAATGAATGATTAATTCCGGTTAACCGCAAAATGACACAGGCAGTGATCAGTGCAGCTCTTATTAATTCTAGGAACAAATATTATTTGTTACAACTTTGTTTTTTATTCCTTTTGTAGAGGTATTAAGCTGAAGGTTTTGGCTTCGTTTTGTTACTGTCGAAACTGGTAGGTACTGGTGACGTAATGCACCAAAATATTCTCTCTAACTTGTCCATTGTCTAATATTACAGGTAGGTACTTGGTAGTAGTGTTAATCGCTGTGGTAGAAACAAGAGACACCAAAAAAACTAGAATGATGAGAAAAGGACAGCTGGCATAATACTTACCTATGCATGGATAACTTCATTCGCTCTGTGAGCAAAAGTCAGGTACAGACTACCTACCGTACCTAAATGAGAATAGATTATTAAGTAACTGAATTGTAACAATACTGGCAGATCAATAAAATGATACCTACTGAATTATTCAAATACATATTATAATCCACTCTTTAGATTGGTACTAAACGCTATAAAAATCCATTCTCAGATGACATCACCAAGTCAAGTGCAGGTTTCGTCAAGCTATCCTCCTAATTAACAATTATGTTGAAATGTAAAAAAGAAACAAAACTCTCTGATAGATATCTAATGGTTGAGTTGTCATATCACGGAGTTGAATGTCGCATCTTTTTTGACAGGAAGCTCGTCTATCGTAAATTAATCGACATGGCTCTCCAGAAACACCAAATTACTGAACCGGTTTGGCGTGTGCGCGGGCGCTGACCCGCCGGAAATACTTGCGACGCAACACCCATAGAGAAACTCGCCACGTTTTTCTTAATATTCAAATGGAGGACATTACGGTGCATGATTTCGAACCCTCAATGTCATCAATATTCTACATGATATTGAAATATTTAACTTGCAGGAACTAAACTTTATTTTTTTGTCTGGGGCAGTTATATTATATTGTAAAGCAGTGTTGTGCTTTTTGTATAGTCGGCCTCGTACCTAATTTTTCACACTGGTTGAATGTCACTTGCACAGTTGCATGTCATAAAACGACAGAGATTTTTAGATAATTTCAGCCGAGCTTTTGAAAATTAATATACCTACAGCTAGAGCAGTTAAAACTGTACAGATAATACAAACGCGATAAGTGGATGGATAGGTATGTTGTTGTAATTAGTGAAATATCATATTCAGCTTGTATTTAGATTAAACTTTAAAGTATAAGGCCGCCATTACACTTGTAAGTTGCTTCCGTAACTTATCTATAGCTTGTATGTATGTAGATTTGGTCATTTTTAGAACATTGACTAAATAAATTATAATTGGTTTCTTTATTTATTCAGAGCAATAAGCAGTTACTAAGTACAACACAATGAACAGCTTCACCAAAATATTATTAAAGATACCTACTTAATATAAATGTTTATTTCGAGAGTTGTCTAGATCGTGAAAATATATTCGAGCACCTATGTAGGACCTAAAGTCAGGGAAATTAATTGTTTTGCAAATTGACTAGGTACCAACTCGTCGTGGCGTAAAAATCGTATCTAAATTAGAACCGTCATTCTTTGACAGTTGTATAAAATGGATAAAACATGGAAAATTGACGAAATGTGTCAATTTTCTTGAAAATTAATTTCCCTGACTGTTCAAAACGACTTCAATTTATTTTCGTATAAAACCACTTTAGAATTTATTTACGTATTTTCACTAAGCCCACTAGACTCGTAAAAAAATTAAGTAATAGTCGTATTAACATACCTAGTGTACCTATCCACTAAACATTGTATTATTTTAAAATACATTTGAGTGAGCTTGAGGACGATGCAAAAAATAAATACATTAAGTTAAGATACAATTTACGGAACAGCAAAAAACAGTGACCGATTAACACTGGCCAAGCAAGTGACGCTGCGGGCGGTATCTAGTGTCGAACAACTTAAGCCATGGCATTCCCCGCTATTTTCCTTATTACCTTTGATTACATTCTACGGCCAAAACGTTTGGTTATTGAATTACATACATTTGTTAAACATGTAATTGACTTAATAAAATCATTATACATTCTTATAGCAGTTTGTCTTGGGGACATGACCGTACAAGCATGATAATACTCATTATCAAGAATTATATGTATGCGTATACAATCTACATTTATGTTAAATGCTGTTATTAGAAATTGAATTTGAGTGATTTCAGATTTATGTAACTGGATTTTTGACGGGGAAAAACTCCCCATGGACGTGTAGAAGACAATGCACACTGCACAGCAAATGCTTTCACTAGTGATCCTAGATCTTGTGGGTTTGAGAACGGATTCCGAATGTATGAGGAAGTTTTTGATGATGTCTGGGCTTCTGAAGTTCATCATCTCCCTAGTCTTTTCCCAACTATGTTGGGGTCGGCTTCCAGTCTAACCGATTGCAGCTGAATACCAGCATTTTACATGGAGCGACTGCTTATCTGACCTCCACAACCCAGTAACTGATGATGATGATGTTTGGAGTTCTGCACATGTTAAGTTTCTTCAGGCTATGGGTACAGATATGGAAGTATTAATTACATGTGTATACCTAACGTTTTCTTTTGGTTTGGTGTTCTGTATACCTATGCCAAATAGGTACTATGCTATGCTTCCCCCAACATTCGAAAACATCACGAGAATCAATCTGCTTGCGAACTTCCAATGGCTGTAGGTAAGTTGTAATTGGTACTTATCTCTTTTTGTGCCATGTTTTGGACTTTGATGGCTGAAAAAATACTCGTAATTGATGGTCATCAAACGCCCTTAAAACTGTCTCTGCACTGAATGATTTATTCAGCAACATCATTCGCGTGTCGCAATTGCTGTTATATGTGAAAAGCCAAAAGCTACGGCTTCCTTCCGGTCGCCCACGCTCGGCCCACGCCTGGCCATCCCACGCCACGGTATAATATCAATCAATTCGGCTAAATCCACTTCTATGATAATGCAATAGTTTCAAGTTTATATTGCGACATGGCGTTTCGAACTTCGCCACAAACTTGTTTGTTTTTGGCTATCGGTGAATTTGAAGCTATTATAGACTATAGTATACGTCGACTATAGTATATCAGAAGGTGCTGTTCATGGACTTAATGGTTTGAAGCATTGTGTAATTTGATTCGAGTCAGTTGTACTGATATGAGATTTTGTTTTAGCCCTTAAAATGCTATGTGGCTGATATATAAGTAGCTAATTGTAAGGTCACCCTTCTGTTCTAGTAGATATGTGTACTTATAGGCAGTTGAGATATGGCAAAGAATGTGTAGCATAAACATCCTTGCGTGCAAGTTACCATCAGCAATTACTATACACAGTAGGTATAACAACGACAAACAACAACACCAAGGAGAGGACCTAAGCCTTTGGTGTTCAAAAAGATCCATGTTTTGCACTGATCGTCTTCTGGTTAACTAATAGACCTTACTGATTAAATTACCTGTGACTCAAATCAGGAAGTAAAAGAAATCCATAAAAGATAGCTACTTAGTGGCTGCTTTTGATCCCACGCACTCCAGGTAGGGAAAAGAGTAATAAAATTTCAAGTACATTTCCACAGGATAATGGTATTCGTATAGCAATGTTTGGTAGGTACAACGGGGTTCCGTGCCAAACATTGATTCAAGATTCCAAAGTAACTATGGTGGCTTGGTCCATTCTAAACTGTCTTGATACAGCATGGACTACAAGCAAATTTTCTATAGATTGTAAGTTGACCATAAATAGGAAAACTTAACAAGTTCCATGCCCAAGCAATATTGCCCATTGCTATTATTCCACCTTACGGCTTTACATACAAATATGGGTACCGCTCCCGATTACAAACAAAACAATATCTAATAATTCGAAAATAATCAGGTAAATATTATCAACGCGTGCTTTATTGTTAAATAAATAAGGGCAAGTGCGTTAGATAAAGTTACATTAAGAGAGTTTCTAATGCAGTCATCGCCAAATACAGCGCAGCGCAAGCGCGGCCCGTTTCTCAATGGCCGAGATAACTGCGCGAGCGACGTCATGGTTAAATCTGAACGAAGGCTAACTGGAGGCGTTAGCGGTGCCGAAGCAATTAAATTAATTAATTATTTCCTTTCAAATTCGCTTGAATACATCAATAAATACTTACGTACCTACTTACATTTTTAAAGGGAACGCGCCGTATGGCGAGACGAGCCGTATAATTTTGATTAAATTATTAATTATATCAGTAATCGATTATACGATGTTATGCGTAATAGTAACATCGTAATCAATTAATGTCGATTAATGGTAGAAGTGTAATAAGTTTGAAAAAATATCTAATTTGTTAACTAATCTTTAACCTGTCGTTTGACCATACCAAAGACTATCTAGGTATCTACAGTATTAAAGGAAACTTTAATCTTATTGCTGACATTTAGCAATAGCCATTGTTACAAATAGTCACGATATTGAGAAATGCACGTAGGTGTATGTCACTCGCTTTGGTTGACCAGCAAACGGTTCGCAACAGCGCTACTGTGGAATCCTGTGCCATCTTAATTAAAGGTTGGGAAGTGAAGTAACGCAACAGTATGTGAGCGTGTGTTGACATTCTCCATTAGCAAGGTTGGATGTGCGGCGCCGGGCGGCGGCGGTGGCGCGCGGCGCGGCGGTGCGGTACGGCGCGATGCGGCGAAGCAGCGGCCGTGACACGCGCGATGCCGTCGCGTCGTGCGTACGCCACAAATTCGCCGTTCATTGATAAAAACCGACGCCCACTCGCGTCGCGGAGGCTCCATTCACCGGCGCCGCTGGTTGCGCAACGCGCATGCGTGGCCCTCCACCGCCCCCGCGCCCCGCACTCCCGCCGAAACCTTCATTCGAAATAGAGATGGGTTGTAACAGGTGAAACACGATATCTGTGATCACTGTGACTGTGACAAAAAAATAACAGATCCAAATATCTGTTATTAAATCACAGCCTGTGATTTTTGTATGGACGATAAATACGTATCTCAATCGAATATCATCTTTATTTCTTTTGATTTAAAGTCGAAAATCGTATCTATCTGTAATAAAATAACAGCCTGTTATTTTTGTACGGATGATAAATACGTATTAACTCAATTGAATATCTTCTTTATTTCTTTTCGTTAAAGTCGAAAATCGTAACCGAAGTTTTAACAGTAACAGTCTTGAGGATCTGTGATTTTAAGTAACAGATATTTTTTATCGTTAGGAGCAACTGCTATCTGCTATTTTTTAATATCTGTGATTTCTATCTGTGACAATAAATACGCCTCACTCCTAATTCGAAACTCTAACAGCCTTCCGCAACGCTTGTCACTATTTCACCAGAAGACGCGAATTCTAGCGTTTCGTGTTCCGTAATGTTCATTCACAAATATACGCTTTCATGGTACCTGTTTTTACTCACATGCAAGGTTGTACTTTTAATATTGTATGTCACACGATTAGAGCATCCAATCTAACCCTTAAAGAATAGGTAATTGGCTGTTTAGGATTATCAATTTAAAATTCTACGAAACCAGTCCTATGTAGACTAACCTGACTTCCCAATATTGATTTCGTTTTCTCATCAATCTGGACTAACCTAACTGCTTATATATGATTTACTCCGAGGTATTCTTGTAACTCGATATGAAATTCTGTATGAATGGAAAATTTATTCCTGCACGTTGACCTCGGTATTGTTATTTTGCGAGCCACTTTGGTTGAGGAAATGGAGGATTATTAAAAGCTACCGCAGAAAGGCACGACGCGTCGATGCGACGCAATTCTGGTAGAAAAAATCCTAGAAATTGTTCTCCTAGAGTCGCGTCGCGCTGTCGCGTCACGTCTGTCTGCGGGAGCCTTAAATAATGCACAATATACGATTTCACACTTCCCATCTATAATCGCCTCTTTTCTAACAAACGTAACATTTGAAGTTTTCTTAAGTAGCCGTAAACTTCATAAGCCACTGCCATAAAGATCTAGTAGCTTAGTTGAATATCAAAAGGTATCGAGTATAATATAAGCTCGATTTTAACGACGATTTTACATCGCGAACATTAAGTAGAGCCATAAAAGGGTGAAGGGAATCTGAATTGAGATTATCGGTTTACATATCGTAATATAATATCAGAGGTACTCGTACACAAGTAGAAGTCAGTTCGCTATCACCTTAACGTCTTCGAGAGTTATGCAGGGAATATTAATTGATGTCGAATTTATGCGGGTTTACACGCACTTTTAATAAATAATCCCGAGGCAGGTGATCGGACTCGGAATATGTCATAAGATGGTCTTACATCCTGTTATATCGTCTCAAAAAATTGAATAGGTACATACATACGATATTAAAGAAATTCAGGTTCATCAAAACCAATAAACAAACAGTAACATAATATTTCATTATTCTTTTAACAATAACAGTTAGAGATCGTGGTAAATGTTATTAACTTCAAGCTACATCTACGGCTTGGGAATTTAATGAATATGTCCAATAAGTCTGCAATACGATGTTGATAGCTGCACTATTTCAACATCATCTTAGACCGTAAAAGTCTACTACTGAATACATAACATGGACCTCTCAATGAATTCAGCCCATCACAGTCCACTGGACATAGGCTACTCCCAAGTTGCCTCTCAATACCCAGTTTTGCGCCTTCTGCATCCAGTCTGTCCCAATTTCCTCGATAGTCCATCTAACACGGGGTTGTCACATGCTACACTTGCCGATACGCGGTCTCCCTGGACTCGTCTGCTCTAACGGCATTCGGACCTTTGGCAGACATGACCGGCTCACTGCCACTTCTCCTTGAAACTCAACAATTGTCAATCACTCAGTTCTTTTCCGGATATTCTGCATAACTCGCTCCATAGCGTGCTGAGTGATTTTGAATTTGTGAACGAACCCGACTGTCAGTGTTGACATCTGCACCGTATGTCATGACGGGTAGAAGGCTGAAAGATCTGTGCCCTGTTTATCAAAACTTACAAGTCTACACGTTCACAAGTTACAATTCACAAGGAAGTTTTTACAAGGTCGTGTAAATTACGTTTATCAAAAAAAAATTACAGGGCTTGTAAAATTGAACGCTTGTAGATTCTACTTGTAAGTTCTAAAATCAAAAAGGCATGCCGCATGCCATGCCATTTTATTTTCCCGCCTTTTTTTTGTATGTTTTTCAATTGAAAAAACATTTTTTAGGGTTCCTTTCCTTCACCTATAGAGGAGATGGTTCTATTTTTCTCGTCTATCCCATGGTGTGGGGTATTGTTGGAAAGGTCGTTCAAAAATATTGAGTTTGTGAAAACCATTTTTGGATTCAGGGCTTCGTTTGGGAAATAACGCTTTAAAGTGCAAATTTTTGTTCGAATCTTGGTTTTGGAAATGTGAAAAAATTCACGGCAGTAGTATATTTATAACGAAATTAAAAGGAAAACTATCACAGCTAAGTAGGCTCTACAAGTTAACGAGTAATAATCGACCAACTTAAATTTGCAAAATCATGTTCTCCCATAGGTACATTTCGTATACGAGAACATGTTACAATGCTAAGTTTGTTCTTGGCATAAATTCATAAATGGCATAAATTCATTCGAGCCAAATACCATTTTAATATTGTGTAGCTATACTAGCTACTACAGCTACCTAAAATGTTATTTTTTTGTTAAATTCGTAGCTCATCTCCATAATTTATAATCAGCCTGTAATGTTCCCTCTGCTGGGACACGGGCATCAGGTCATTTCTTTCTGTTGACCACATTTAAAAAAAAAAACGAATTTAAACATTTATTGCGGTACTAAGCATGACACTTGTAAACTTGTAAGACGGAATTGAGAGTCGCCGAAAACTCTCAGGATTTGTGATGATTTTCTACAAGTTGTAACTTACAAAAAAAAATTTGATAAACAAAATCACGAATACAATTGTAAAAATATACTTGTGAAATAAATAATGACACTTGTAACATGCAATGTACACGTGTAGTTTTGATAAACACATTCTTGTAATAATGATTTTTTTTACAGGAAAAGTGCTTGTAATACAAGCCTTGTAAGTTTTGATAAACAGGGCACGTCTTCCAACATTGCAGTATAGGTGAACAGAAGACCTAACGCAGTTTTCAAAATGCTGCCCAAACTGCTTCTGTCGCCTCGCAGCTTCTGTCTCGAAGTTGGTGTATTTAATAATAACAAACAAAAGTGTTATTTCTTTAATGGTAATATTAATTTAGAACCAGGTATATCGGCAGCGGAAGTCTCAATAATAACACTAAAAATTATGACCCATGTTTCAAGTTGTATGCGAAAAGCAGCTTGATATCTATCTCAGATTTTAATAGATCCATTAGTTTACGAGATTAGAATTGGACAAACCCATCTTTTATTAATGATACGCTTAAAATATACCCATACCTATATAATGGTTTTATAATTTCAAAATGAATCAATATATTAGTTGAAAGGAGCATATCCGTTGTCAGTCGCAGGTGTAAAACTTTTTATGTTATAATAAGTATTCTATTATTATTAGGTATATTCTGAGCTTGAATTCGTTTGAAATGGCTGTACTAAACAGTATTGTTAGGAGCATATGCCTTAACTTTTATTATGTAAACGTAAACGCCTCTAATTCCTCAACTACCTACAATAATAATATTAGAGATGAATTGATTGTTAGGAGTTTAATTTCTCTGGAGCCCTGATCCCGGTACTTGTTTCCGATGATGGCGGTTTACTATTTTTATAAAAATATTTACAAAAAAAAATATAAGTGTTTCAATGAAATATAGGAAAAATAATAGAGACTTGCAATACTAAATTAGTTTTTCTTACAGATTAGGTGTTATAATATTTTATAACCTCAGAATTAGAATTTATTTATTTGTAAGAATTTAGTTTTACATAGTATTGTGTTAATTTTAATATATTTTTAAGTTCTGTAAATTCTACCATAACATAAATGGTGTAGGACTTACCTACAAAATATTCAAAATATCATTATTAACTAAGTACAATTTCATTTTAAGGTTTGTGATTTGCCTACAATAAGTCCAATATGAATTAAAATGATTGTAATTAGGTAATCGTTACTTTAAAATCTGTAGACAATGTACAAATAATTCCAGTAGGTATCTTTGAAACTAGCGTAGTTTCGAAGTTTCTAATTAATTGACCGAATGCAAAGGCGTTTAAAACGTAAAGTAGAGTGCGCGACAAATACGATATAGGTACGTACCCTAAATGCAGGTTAACGCACCTGAACCAGTTTGTAATTAAGAATACATTTAAATTCATTAAAAAGCATTAAAACTTTCCTCAGCCGATACACATTCAATAAACGACACGCTAAGTGGCCCCACCAGTACCTAAGTAGCCGAACCTAATCATGTTGTGAGGTGTCCATATGTTGGCGGTACCACAGATCTAACTATGGTGGTACTAAACGTATAGTTTATAGCGCAATATAATCAATATCAAATCATGCAGACCAGATTTTTTTATAACACTTTAGTACTTGTCGTACTTGATATTATTTCAATTATCTAGAAAAGCTTACATACTCAATTTATAAGATAGTATAAATATGAGATGTAGGTACAAAGCTCGTTTTATTGCAGTGATGAAACGAAAACAATTATAAAATTATTGTTTTTTATATATTATGTAAACGGTTACGGATCAAAACTATAAATTATGATTACATACCATAATTACCATTAATTATATAAATCCGACTTTCAAGTAAGTACCTACTTATCTCGGTGAAATATTTTTGTATTTTCTCTTTAGGGTATCTATCTATAAGTATAATACTTATAAACCAATAATCCCACCGTGCCTAATCAGGAATTAGATTCCATTTAAGTCGAACCATTAATTTTTATGTCGAATTTGCATTGAATTATTTAAATTAGCTCGTAAAAAAGTATTTCAGCATTTATTCTTTGGTTTTTATGTTGAAGAGAATGGCAAATGACCCGACATAATATATAATTAAGTACGCTCATTTACTAAAAGATTTCAGAAAGCTATAAAGTTATTATGAACTCCTCGGGATAATGCATAGTGTCTCCTTCTGTGTTGCGATGTTCTCAAAATGTCGATTAAAATGTACTGTTAAAAAGCTCAGTGTCGCGTCAAGTGTCACGACTTCACTCATAAGTTCGCGCGAAGTCACCACGACGAAGAGGTCAAGGCACCATTTTGTTGATATAATGTTTCAATATAAAGTGATTGTTGTCGAGGCCTCAAGTCAGGGTTATACACAAACTAAACTAGACAAGCCATACGGTAAGAGGCGATCATTAACCGAACTTTAACGTCTCATTTCAAATTTCACGACTCAAGATTCAAACGGGAAATCGACATTTAAAGCAATAGTCTCAGCATGTAGGTAGAATTAAAAGTTATTAGAACTCGGTATCTGGATAAGACAGTAATGATAGTGAAGTACGAGCATATAATGAGCGTTATCGCTGGCAGGAAGTGAGAGGTTGATGGTGCAAATGAAAGACAATACGGCTGTATTGGCAAATAATGCGTTTGTTTAGATAGACGCGTGCGGCGCGCGGAGGCGGCGAAGCATGAATGGACGCGCGTGATTCACTGCGGCCCATTCATAACCGACGCGCGCGCATCACACGCCACGAAAATCAATTCAATGCCACTTTATGCCATGCTGCAATCCGTTTTCGAATTAAAGAATCTATTCTAAACTAAGTGCCTCGTCACGGTGGAGTGTCGCTCTCAATATCGTTAGGCGACAACTGAATTTATTTACAGGGAAACTGTATACACGACATTACGATAACAGTACTTAATTAACGTTGTTACAGAAAAAACGATACAATTCTAACCAGTTCATGCACGTATGCCTAACCTTTCTAATTTTCTTAAGATAACTTATAAAAAGGTAATTTACTGAAAACAGTGAAAAGTTGACATTTTTAGCCTGTTTTCTTAGTTATACGACATCCTTTAGAGTCTGATGTCATTTTTTTATTATTTTGGAATTTCCAATAATTTAGCTTAGCTAATTACTTAAATTACAATCAATTAAGTACCACATAACATATTATAAGGCATCATTAACATTCTTTTAAGAAATAATTTTGCGCTAAGTGTAAACGCTCTCTTCGTTCGGTCTGCCGTAGGCTCATGTAATATATAAGTAGGTACGTACCCATCTACAGTTGGTTTGACTCGAAGGCAAAAGGTTATGAGATTTCAACCCATAGATTTGCTGATAGCATTTAACCGGACGGGTAATTGTTTGGTGAACGGGCTATTAATTTTATATAATGGCTTCAAGTCCACATTTAAGTTACCTAACGAAAATTATGGCTACGGACCTCATGAGACGCTATTGAAAAACTTTTGCTGGACACAAAGAGGCTGGGTGAGTTATAGTAACTCTTGCGCTTGTATTGTTACAGAATATTTTATTATTATATTTGTCTTCCTGTTCTAATGTTATCTTGTATTTGATCTTCAGTTCCTTAAGTATGGACTGCCTGCTTGAGTCTGTCATGATGGATGCGTTGTAGTTTTCTCTTCATAATAAATTGGCTAAGAGCTTAAGATATTAGAGGACCATAATTTCTTCGTGGCTATCCTGTTATGCAGGTAAACGTATGATAGGTAACGTATGATAGGTTATGCTTTCAGGATGCAGCTTTGTATGTTGATAACATCGCACTAGTCGCCTTGCTGAAGCTGAATACAGTCCCATCTATGTTCCTTAAATCCAAATGAAGCTCAAGAGCATATCAAACTAAAACTGTACTAACTGAACTGTTCAATAAATCTACTTAGATTGCAGAGAGCCAGTCCGTATTTCAATGTTAGCACATGTCTGATTCGCTATCATTCTGATATCTAAGCACACACAGACACAAATCGATCGAACAATCGATTCATGATTTTAATACTTCATTGTTCTGTAAAGTCAATGAATAAGACCTGTTTAGATCGTAAAGGTAGCGACATACAAGTAAACAATAAACCACTAGTGACTCCATAAAAGTTCACAAGTGTGACGATAAATGGAAATAGTATCAGATATGTGACCATACGCCGATATATTTACAACATACAATTTGCATGGAAAACAATCACACACGGCACAAATTGGGAAATGTTCTACAGAAATGAACCTAACAAGGGCATGTATAGCATTTAGTTAGGAATCGGTAAACAATAAATAGTAGAACAAGGCGTTCCAATGTGTTTACAGTTTAAGTGGTCGGCACATAAAGGCTGCCATACACTTGAAGTCGTTCTCAATGTAAACAAGATCCGATTAGAGCAGTCCGTGAATTATCTGGCTTTATTTATTATCACCTGCTTTGACTTACACAATATCGGAACAAATTATAGTACCTTGGGAAGGAAATAATTACAGCACATTGCATCGAAATTGTGTTTCCACTTCTAACTAGTACTTATCTTACATTGGTAAGTACTTGGTGTGTGAAAAGTGTGAAAACCCATGGAAAACTATATGGAATTGTGTACATTTAAGTACCTATAGACATAGGCGACTGCCAATAACCAATTAAATACTTCGGTTCATGATGATTATAGATGTTGTACTTGTGCTGTGATGTCATTGTCATTCAATACAGTAAGTATACAGATGTTGGATAGTAATAGATGATTTTCAAAATGATTACACTAAGTAAAAAATTAAAAACACATTAATTCCCTCTTAGCTGCAATTAACTTTACCGAACACCTATTAACAAGTTACGTGATGGCAGTTTCACATACGCATGTAACCTCTGTGTCTGATGGCCAAGTTCATATCTGTTTTCGGTCACGATCGCAGCGAAGGCTAGCCACGCAATAAAGATCTATAATTTACATCGCATTATTGCCCACGGCTCTACGCAGTTCCTTGTGAAATGACCAACTAGGCTAAATTGGTTTAATGCCTATCTTACATCTTGTGTTTAAAGTAAGGAGCCGTAAAGAACTCGCTTCTAGTCAGAGATGCTATCGGCTAACTAGCTGTCGCTATATCGCGAAGTATCGCGTTAAACTGTAACATCTAATATAATGTCTACTTATTTACGTTTTTAATATTGTTGCCTTTCTTTATTACCTGATGTTTTTCTAATTAATGCTGATTATGAAGTTTTCTTTCAATAGAAACAGTTTGTCAACCAATTCATTGAATACTCAAAAGCAATTAATGGCTGCACACGAATCATGAATACATCAAGCTAATTTTACTATGCGATTTTTGGTTCTTAGTGAACAGGAAGTGTGTAAGTATAAAAACTAGGTTTTTAAATATGAATGAAGTCATTCGAAGCAATTCCAATACTTACATAAACATTTGTAGTCACAGCTCAGCAAGTCAATGCCAGCGGTGCGCCGAACGGTTGCCTGTACTGTTTACATATTTGTTTGTGCGTGCTCAAATATTTGCTATTTTTGAAATGCTGACGACATTAGGCAACAGTCGCGTAACATTCCAAGTCCATTTGAATGAAAAGTGTGTCAGTGGTTGTTGCATGAATTGTTATAAAACGGGTGTTGCGTACGCCCACCGTCGCACCGCTGGGTTTGTGAATGGAGCGTCAGTCGGCTGCAGCCCGAACTCTGCAGCGCTTGCAACAGCACTCGCCTACGTGCGTTTCGAGGTCGCCAACTTTCATTCATAGGCACGACGGTCACATTTGCAACGTGAAAAATCTGCAATCTAATCGCAACTGAAGTAACTGAGGTAATAATATTGCGCAACATTTTCCTTGTCTGATGTAATGTTGTTTGTAGGTAGGTAGGTATAGTAGTCGGTGGTCGAGCTTTATGACTTCCTGTCCGCTTAAGATCGAAAGTTATACTTAGACGGAAAATTAACTGCAAAATAACAAATGTAGGTAGGAATACATAAAATTACTGTTACCTTAGCAGGGTAGAGCTTGTTGATTATGATTATATTTACTCGTGGCAAATTATTCTTAACTAGCTGTCGCCCGCGACTGTGTCTTTGTCTATTTTGCGTAAAAGCTTAATAAACAAACAAACAAACTCACTTATACATATACAATCCTATCCGGATTGAAAGATTACAAGTTTATAATTTCTCCAAGCTGCTTGACAATAGTTAGGTATACAGTTTTTTTTTCATTAACCTTCAATAACCACTTATTATACTTGGGTGAGTATTTTAACACCTTAGAGACACTACGGTATAGTTTGTTAAGTTGGTTAAATAAAAAAACATGAAACAGTACAAAAATGTAAACGTGCTAATATGAATGTTCAAACAATTATACCTATTTTACACCTGGAAGCTTATTGTTATTCTAATCGAAGTAACTGTTATTTTAATTATACAGCGACTTTTACTTACTAAATTCTATGTATAAAGTAAGAGATCTTAATAATATTGAATTAATATACAGTTTTTATGAGTACTAATATAATTCGAATCTGACAGCAACAAAATACTTATGTCAGTATGATTGGCTGTCGCCAGAAATCGTTATAATATAAATTGATATAACCTACTATTCAAACGAGCGTCTATTAAACGGTTTAAATCATGTAACCCGACAACTCCGAGTCTTCTATGGCGTCTAAAATATTCCCGTCGTTCATTGACACGTGCCAAACCAGTTTTCGGGCAAGTTTTTCTGAATGGTCGCTTCCTTTGTGAGAGTAAACATATTCAAATGTTGCGATTAATTCATAGTTAGATAGTGCCATGGTTTTATGAATGGAAGCCAATGCAGGTGTGTGGGTGTGAGGCCGTGTAGCCTGCGCGTGCACACATACTCGCGCGGATTTGCATACTGGCTTAGCGAGCCACGTGTTCCTCTCAAGCACAGTTACCTCTTCAATATTCGAGAAGTTAATTTTAAATGTAAATGATATTTGAAAGTCAACAGTTTATAATGCACCCAGGAAATGAGATCTTCCAATGTTTGCAAACCGATCTCCTTCCGGGTGCGTGTTAGCAGAACCAACGGTTGCAGGGAACCGTTCCTGAGTTCGTGCGCCGTCAATTCGAAACTAACAAATGTTATATTAGCTAGTAAGTAGCTACTTATGTATGTACTAAGTACCTATACACAATAAGACATAATGACGTGTGAGCTTCATGTCAGAAATTGGGATTTGTTTCACAGTTATTGTAGTGTTGAAGCATTTTTCATTAGGTAAGTACGTGGTTTTAACGACTCTATCTAGTAAAATACGATTACGAAGTAATAAATGTATCTTACAATATCACACGATATTAATACCACACAAACAGTGTTTGAGTGGTATTTATGTGCAAATGAACTTGATGATAGAACCTACATTGTGTATTATAAGTAAAGGTGTGAATTTGTAGTCATACATTGCTAATGTGTTTTACAAAGCAACATTGCTAATAAAAGTACTTTACCTATGTGAACCGGTCAAATGCGAGTCAGATGATGGTTCCGTGTAGTAACAAAGTGATTTGTGTCAGTAAAGTGATTTTTCAGGCATATACACAATACTGTGGTTTGCCACATTTTAGCAGACCAGTCACCCAATACCCACTGGTATGAAATCTACGCTTTATGCCCAGAAGTGGAATGCTGCTATATCCTGATGCCTGCTGATGCTGATAATGATGAATAAACAAACTGACTGACAGATAACAGAATCGAAACCAATAAGGTTTCCTTCAGAACCACTTTGGTACACAATCCTAGAAAGAACCAAGCAAATAGTATAGAAAACAGTAAATCTGATATAAATTGAATTATACCTTCCACCATGTATCAGGGCCTTAAGCAGGCTTCTTTAATAGTTCGTTAGGCACAGTCATTAGGAGCTATATCGCGAGGCAAGCATTGTATTCATCCTCCACAAAGGATGAGCGTTGGTACCACAAGCGCCTAGTTAGCATGATTTATAGCGAATGCGGTATCTGCCAGCTTCAATACTTGATTCCATATATGTTTGGTCCTTCTTGTACTATTGTTGGTGATAGATAGTTTATTTAGGTTTTTTGGTTAGTTAAATCCAGTGTTTTTTTTTCCACCAAGTAAGCGAATGCTTAATTATTTCAGCCTGAAATTGTTGGCAAATACAGCAGAAGGCCTACTTGGCTTTTACATGTTCCCATATCGCACCCCTAGATGAACACTCCGGCAACTCAAAAAACCTCAGTTTTCAGAAATGACGAAAAACTGTTTTTGGAATGTATAGGAAAGTTAACAAAGATTTAATGAGACATTCATAAAGGTAACGTTTTCTAAAGCTTATAAGTTATATTGATGTATTCGATATTCGGTATTCGAGTCAGGTATTCGATAAAGCCACTAACTCGAAACTCGTACTTTTTGAGTTAGTGGAGTTTTTATCTAGGGGTGCGATATGTGAACAAATGAATGCATTGTTTGATGGAAAACAAATGAATTGACATTGAGTACGACACAAATTAGTAAATAAGAACTAAGTTGTAGTAACGTCATATTACCTACCTATACACTTTTTTCAATAGAAAAAAGCCAAAATTTCATTCAATTTACA
Source organism: Lithophane semibrunnea (assembly GCA_947363905.1). Taxonomy (NCBI): domain Eukaryota; kingdom Metazoa; phylum Arthropoda; class Insecta; order Lepidoptera; family Noctuidae; genus Lithophane; species Lithophane semibrunnea. The sequence continues at coordinate 8,770,678 of OX376197.1, read as the reverse complement.
AGAAAACTTTTTGAAAGAACACAACACAATACATATTTTTAATAACACAGTAAATAAGACAGCCAATTATTATACCTTTCTATATACAGCGAAGACAATAGAAACACGCGGATAGTTAAAGCTCAATAGACGATCGCGTGCTCGAGTCAAGGGCCTTCGATGAGCAAGACACGAGTCATTTCCGGCGCTAAGGCTCGTGTCGCCGGCGCGGGCGCAACGTCGCCGATGTTGCAACCGAGAAGAATCGCTGCTAATAAATAATCGTCACTTTCATAAACACTGAGTCATGTACAAAACAAGGTTGCCAGTTGCTTCTTCGTGTTGGTGGGCTGAAGTTCGTAACGTCGCTTGTGAAATCTTCGGCCTCATCCCTGATCACTAATATGTGGGTGATAATTATTTTTATCGCCTACGCTTAGCTTTGTCTAAGCAAGTGTTAATGCAGTGAGCTGACAATTGCAACTTTCAATTGATTTAGCTAAATGTCGAGGATTTAGAAATCTGTCGCTTTGTTGTAGCTAATCGAGTTAACGCACTTACTGCGCTATTTGGTAATCCAGTACATGGTCAATCCAACCTGTTAGTACGTAGTAAGATTTAGATGTATGAGCTGGTGATCTGGGCTAAAAGACCTTGTCGAAACCATACTTTTTCGACATTTAAAGGGCAAGGGTACTTGCTGATAATTGCTTCTGAGTCTATGAATGGCCTTTGGCTATCAATGAATATTTGTAGTTGTAAATGAAAAAGATCTTGTTTACGAATGATTTTTCTTTTCCGTACTGGGGACGACTTTCTGAAGAAGTGAAAACTACTAATAATCATTATAAATGTGAAAGTTTGTATGTTTGGATGTTTGTTCCTCAATCACGCAAAAACGGCTGAACGGATCTGGATGACAAAAATGAAAAGAATGAATGAATGCTCTATCTGTGTGCCAAACATCCAAATCCGTGAAAGTATATGTCCTAGCCAGATCATGACCTGGCTTCGGACATAAGATACTGTTTATCCCGGAAGTTCGATCCCGTGGGATGATTTTCGACCTTTGCCACGGGAAAAGGCTAGTAATATTATAATATATTCGTTAATTTATAAAAGGGAAACATTTACAACAAATAAATTAACAATTAAAATAGAGTACAGTTGCTAATTTGCCTGAACTAGGTCGAACCTGTGCTTCAGGCTAGGAAGTACATAGGTAAATACTTAATCTTATAAATTAACAATCAGACTGACTATCATGAATGACTATGACGATAAGGTATTGGTTAGTGCCAGTGATTTCAAATTAGTTACTTATTTCAGTAAAAATATCGGCGCAGTACCTAACCGAAACTTAATAGTTACAATATATTTATTTAGCAAACTGGCAAATATATTGAAATATTAAGCGGTCAAAATGTCCAAAAATATTATGTATTTATAATATATTATAATTATATTCTTCATATAAAGTGTTACCAAGAAATGCATCGCAACATGGACATATCTAATTATGTAAATGTGTAGAGGTATTGTGTCGCCTGTCACTATGTATTGGTGGCTACAAGATATGCGTGTAGTGGCCACTCGAGCGGTCCCCGGTCGTGCCGGCGCCAACGTCGAAAGCTAGAAACCATCCCAATTTTTCCGTTTCCATCATTAGTAGGTTAAATTCGATATAAAATTTATTTATACCCATTTTATTATGTATTTATGCAAACTATACTGACAGTGAACTGGACTTAATCGCAGCATCCAATCGTAATTGATTTCGTTATCGAAATATACGTTCGACCGATGCATGTTCCCAATAGGCTATATGACGTTACTTGTTTATTTAAATTTATTATGTTCACATTGATTCACACTCTCCATATGGGTATAGCTAGATGTTTGAGTTCTTGTACCTTGACCAGTACCTTCTTTATCATTAGTGAAGCCATTCAGAATTATGTTTCAATGATTTGACTGAACACAAACAATAAATTGTAATCCAGGGGTTATAATGTAGGTACATTAATTTTTCAGCACCTGTTACATTTTATTAGATACAGATGCATCCCGGACATTAAAACATCTTGGAAAATGAGGTAACCAATTAAAGCTGGCGATGCAAGCAGCCAACCATCTACAAATTTCATTCAAACCTACTTCTAAATTCACGGCTACTTTTGACGCAGCTTTTAATATTACTAAAACAAACAAGTAATTTGTATAGCAGATCTGAAGGGTCGAGTAGTTCGACGAAGCTCATCGCGCCTCGTGGGCGGTTAACGGGACTGCGAGGCGCCAGTCGTTACTCTACGGTGTGCGGTGCTATACTGTTCTGAGCAGTCGGTACCTCGGTACGTCGGAACGTCGGATCTTTGGATTTGTAGGAACCTACAGCGGCATTGCTGATATTGAACGCAGCAGGATGCGTCCAGAGAACAATCAGTAAATATCGCTAGGGAATAGCATCAGCTAATGATCTTAAACCGGATCAGAACTTTATAGCCTATGTGGTTTTGTTGGTAATGTTCATTCATCATAATCGTTAATGGAAACGGTTTTTGTGGTTGCAGTTTTAGACTTTATACAGAACTATTAAAAATATGCTAATTTTACATACTTACTTCCGGCGCTATCACAAATCAAAACTACAGCTAGGAGCTTTTTGAGAGGTGTTGACACAACGAAAAACTAAAGCTAGATGGGAGCGAGTTCATTGAGGTTTTGTCTATTTTCGCTAGAGGCACGAAAGAGTCTTACTTGGAGTTTCTTTTCTCTTATGAATCATAATGTAGTCATTGTCATTGTCATGTTGTCAAACACGGTTCTTGAACAATGCACATGTCGCTCCAACAGCCATAATTTTATCATTAAACGTTTTATTATTTTCCAATTGTTCGACATGTATTGCGCAACCGCAGCTTTACAATAAAGTGCTACTGTGTTCCGTTCCGTGTATCGTATGACGCAACAACATGAAATCAATCCGTGTGGTGGTTGTGTTGTTGATATATGGCCGGCGCCCACACTGGCTCCGCCGCAGATGAACCCATCAACCGTACATTGTGCACGGTAATGGCCGATTATGAATATAGGTTATACTAACTCAGGCTTGAGGCAGTACCCTTGGATATCTATACAAGGATATCTGCTGCTTAAGTGCTTTGTGGAACATGACACACAACAAACCATGGACCTCTCTCTCCTTCATAGTGCTTATCGTAGGTCTTTCAAAATAGACAAATCTATTTATAAATATATTGGAATGATGTGGCACAGGATACACATACATTAACTCAGCGACCGGATAAAGGATAGTTAACCCACCAATTAAAAAGCTGACAATAAGAAGTGGAAATTGGCGTCTGACATGACATGTAATCAAACAACAGTTCGTGTAATAAGCGGGGGCGTTACGTAAACAAAGAGTTGGGCGGACCTGCCACCGGGCGCCACCTCCCCGCCCCTCTCCCACCCTCGCACCTGCGCATGGGCACATTTTCGCAATCAACACCAAATTGAATAGCGCGAGGCGGACGTGACGCGATGACCAAAAGCCTGGCGCCACGAGATAAATATTTGGTGAAGCGATGCGACGCAATTAATTTGTATATTTTCGAAGTGCAAACGAAGGACGAAACAATTCTACGCGTCAGAAAACTGCATTTTTACTAAGGACCTACTATTTTATAATTATGAGTTGATAAAGCTTATGAACATTGACTGACTCCAACAGCAGTTGTGTGTTTTGATGAAGGAAATGACTCGACATATCTCCTCTGAGATCAGCATCAAGAAGTTACTCATGTAGTACCCACTTCTTAACTTTCGAAGTTCACTAGACTTTTGCATCAGGTAAGTATTCAATAAAGTATTAGGTAGGTACCATACCAATAACAATATATATCAGTAAAGCATGAAATTTTCTCAGGACTGCAGAACTTACAAACGTTATCGTGACAAGAAGGGATCAATACAGACTGGTATGAGGAATATGATGAGCAAGCTATAGGAAGACGAGGCCCATGTCTAGTCTACGGCAGGCAGAACCACGGCAAAAAGGAAAATTGGTCACAATATTCTTGAAAATACCAAATGACATTAATCTGGCTAATATGCCATCGAAATACATAAAACTATCAATACAATTTTTATGTATGGTGTTGCACTCCCTTGTTAATTTTGGTATATCTTTCGGTAGCTGAGCTTATATAGCCGAGCGACTAAACCGAACTTCCTACCATATAAGGCTACCATAGGAAATTGAGAGCGCAAACATTAATGATTTTCCTTCATTTACATTATACATTAACAAAAAATATTCTTTAAAAGTCGACGCTAACTACGACCACATATGGCGTCGATTCGCCGCCACCTACTAATTGAGAGCGACACTAGACAAATATATCGCCTTTTATGGTCGCAGCGGGTATTAACTACACTGATTGGTAAATAAACAGAATAAAGGATCGTAAGGCCGAGATGAATCAGCTCTCGATCGAGCCGTGATTAGAGGCGATTAGCATGCGCCCGCGCACCGCGTTCGCAGCGCGTCTAGCGGCGCGCGGCGTACCACGTGGGAGGTGGGACGGCCCTGCACAGCCATTGTCTTACAACGCGTTATAGCATTATAATAGCACTGCTATTGCACACTATTTATGTAAATCTATTTGAGAATTCAATTTGTCTATTGTAATGTATTCATGAACGGATATTAGTAACTCTGTGAGACAAAGTGATTCTCGTCAACAACCTGTCAACTAGCGAAGGACTGTTCGCTCGATATGATTTTGTTTCAGAATTAGGTAAAGGTGAGCAACTGAACTAGATTTGTTCAACAGCATCCTCTATACGTACTCGGGCAAAGTTTGAAATAAATCATACCGTGGCATAATTGACTATAATAGTCAATTGTGAAATGTGAAACTATCATACACAGCAGTCAACACGTCATGCTAAATTGCCCTCATTCCCATCTCATCCCACTTCAACGATAAGCTGCCATCAATCCCGTAAATACCATAGCTTACCGTACTGAAGTACCTCTAACTTTAAGTCGTAATAAACTGTCACACATGTAATGGCGGGGCCAATCTACCACTGCATTTTCATAAACGGAAGAGATCCTGCTAGTATTATCCCTTAGATATGTATCTAGAGCCATAAATATGGTTATGATTTTTGTTTCAGGAATTTCGAATGCATGGATGTATTAAAAATATGCATAAAATACATTATAGGTAACATCATAAATAATTAATCAGTTAGATCAGAAGTTAACAGGAAACACAGAAACAAGTCATGCAACTGAATACATGGAAATATAACGTAAGGACGGAATTCAAAAGCGCAGGTGAAATGACGATTTTAGGTCAGAGATCGACTTGCCTTTCATTTGTCTGCACGTACTCTGCGAGCATCGGCGCTAACAGGTAACCAGCTTTTTTGTTGTCCTGTCACTATAATGTATGATCCTCGCAGAGCCATATCTGCATTTCTCTCACTGATATCAGCATTAAAAACGATAGCCGCATCAGAGTGGCTTGAGAATCTGTGTGAGTTATCGCGCGCAGAACGCCACTTGCCGGCCGCGCGTGCGCACCGCTGCCGCACGTTTTATTGGTGTCGGCGCCATCGACAACTTTCTCGTCTCGCAGACAATAACGCTCAAATTGGAAACCAAAATGATTTTTATAACTTGCGTCTACGCATCTATAGACGTTAGCTTGAACTCGATCGCCTGTTACCTACACGTGAAATGTCGTAAATTCCGACAGCGTAGGGCCACTTAACGCAGGAGCGATACTCGAAGTTATTCCGACTGTTTGCTCGTTACGGTGGAGTAGGTACTTCTAACGAAGGCACCCAAAAATGTTCCCACAGTCGTCGATCACCACGCGGTAAAAAAACCAAGTGTCTACGAATTAACACGTCCGCGCGTTGTGTGTGTATGAAAACACTCGGTGGCCTCGCGAAGAGCCCTCGTGGTGACGGAGAGCTGTCGGCGTCGCCGAGCCCTGCCTGACTCCTGACGCGACGCCACTACAGCACGGCGCGTAACATAGCTGTGCCATGTCTTTAATTTACTTTAATTTGAAATGTTCAAGATACCAAGCGCACAGTTTCAAGGGTTCTTAGTAATGATGGCTAGTCTGTGACGCATGCCAGGTGTTATTTATGCTTGTTAATCTTGAACGTTTACAACAAAAAGCCTCTACTTGAACGAAATACTTGGTATGCCGCATGCGAGGTACTTCTTATTTGGACGTATGGTGGAGTGCGTGAGGTGGACTTCATTACCGTGTTGGCGTGTTGTCGTCATCCGCGACAGTTACGCCGGGCCACTAATGCCCTGTACAAACATGAGCAGTGCGTGTGTGAAAACTCAGCCCTGTTCAGATCGGACACACTCGTTAATGCACAAAGTAAACTACACTTAATCTTTCACTTTGTGCCGCTTAGAGAGAAATTAACAAAGAAATGTTACTCAAACACGGGCTATGCTCAACGTATTAGCGCGTTCCTTTGCTGATTGCGGGAATTTACCAATGAGATAGAGACGGTTATTAATTGGTGTTAGTGTGCCGTGTGACTACAGTCTTCACTGACCGAAGTCGTCTCCAACGCTTGAACTTTGTTGACCGACACACGAACAGAACACGTCGTGGTGCGGTAGTCGCTCTTGACCCTGACACTACTTAAGAGTTGGGGTTGGGCAAGTTCACTTGTACAGACTAATAAAGTAAATATACACACATCTATTACATCTAAAATGTCAGAGGTCAAACAAATATCAGTTTCCAACTGAAAATCTACTGTTCATACGCGCCTCTGTTGAAGGAACGGGAATATAGTCTCGTGAATCCAATAAAATATAAATGTATTTGCTCGACAACTTTGCATAATATAATGAAATTGCCTCCACTAGTATTACGATAATAATATTAGTTATTACATCTTCCCAACGGCAATACAGATCATGCGGCAATGCGAAAATAAATAGCCACGTGCATGTAACAGTTACGTTTGTAGTTTATTTTCTATCGCAATCAGCAATAGGTAGGCAATAATAAGTCGCGCGACAGGGACGCGAGCGTGGCCAGAAGGGGCGAATAAATCAGCATTTGCCGGTAGATGAACTGTTTAATTATTGATTTATTGTGCAGTGTTCGGAGCGAGGCGCCAACTAATTGGTGCTGGCGAATGTTCGCGTGACACTGGCCCTACGCTGGAATTATTGAGACAAAATCGTCCAATATTGAACAAAACACGACCGTGCATGACTTCGTTACCCTTATCTATTGCGAGCCCAGAATATATTATGCTTTGGAATTATATTTATTATTTTTATCCTGATTACTGGTCCCCTGGGGTTTGTTTTGTAAGAACCCGTAGAGCGACTGCTTATGGATTTACTTCGATCCCTTGTTGCGTAAACAAAGGTTTTTAAAGTTCCCATACTTCCCTGTTCGGTTACCAGGAAGTCGATCATTTGTTTAAGACGGTCGCTGTGCATAAATCAATAATTCTAAAGTAGTCCAATTCGTTATTAGGAGGTATACCATAGTATATCTGAACTGATTTTAGTATACTGGGAATGCGTCGTTGTTCACCAAATCGCTAACTTCCGAAGTGTTGGTCAACTGAAAGGTTTTAACTTAAAAGGTGATTTCGCAGTCAGCAATGAGCATGTAGTGAACTTTACCGGACACTGCGCGCCAGTGAACCGTACCATCCGTTGTCGCGCGAACAAACATGCGCGTGAGACTCTCCGATATAGGAACGCGTACACAAAACGGCGTAGCTTGTACCAAGATATCATAACTACCGAATACATACGTCTACGTCAAAGCGTAGCACAGATTAGGTACAATCAGCGTAGCCGTAGCGTCGCCGCGCATCGTAGCAAGTCCTACGGTAACAATGAGCTGGCGAATAATGTTTCTCATTACGGAATTGGCGTAGCATGAGGAGAATAAATTAATATTGACTTTACATTTAATCGTAAGACTTCCGTCGTAAAATCCCATACTTACATAAAAAAATATATTCAGTAAAATATTATTTTACTGTCCTTAACCTACGTTGTATCTCTTTTTTCATCTTCATAAACACCGCTATAGTTATGACACATATCTTTAGCTACGACACCAGCCTATCATCGACAAGCACTGTCACAGAGGCGAGCACGCACTCGGTGCTCGTTTCAATATTTTAGTAGCGACACAACTCAAACAGAACTCCTATGTTGGAGGTCAGACGTGTGTGAAGAGAGTTTCCGTGTCAGTCTCCACGTCTCGGCCTTAGTTACACATTAGCAGACTCGGACAAATATTTTTTGTTCTCCTATGATCACCTTATATTGTTGGTTCGAGTTCCTTGTTTGTTGTTGTGACATTCCGAGGCTGCTCAAGTTTGAAGCAGGTTTTTTGATTGACAATTTGACATGATTTATTCCATTCTAATACCAACAACTAATACCACTGGTATTTGTTTCAACTCATATATTGAGGATAATGCCTCTACTTTTTTTGGAACTTGCACTTGTTTAAAGTTGTTAATGAGTTTAAAGCTTACTTTGGCATTTTAAAGACTACTTTGGCATTTTTATAGTTTTTTTTTGGCATCAATAATGTAACTAGTTAAGTATTTCTGAACTATGTCTAACACACGAAAAATTGATAAAATGTTTGCCATTACAGTCTCCGTTACCCATTAAAGGCCCACACTGAACTGGACAACAAGACAAAAATCTTAAAAAATTAATTTGCATAAACATCAAGAAAAGCCGCAACCTGCCGCACACCGGAACTCCACAAAGACATTTACAAAAAGCTATAAAATCGCGAAGACTATCCAAGCTATGCTTAAGTAACAAGCCGCAGCTTCAGAGATAAGCTATCGACCGACACGTGAACATTATGAGCTGCGATAACCATCGCGATCGCTCTCCTCTTTGATAAACAAATATTTTGATTAGGTCTGCTCGTTACAAATGACCAACGATACCATCTACTGAGGCGTCCGCAGTCCCCGACAAATATCTACACCTAAATTAATAGAACCTTTTATGTCCCCGGACGATATCGAGGATCATGCGGAAAACGTCCTCAAATGTCACCATATCGCATTAATACCAGATTGCGGGGTCTTAGGTTTGTACTAGTTTTATGTCCCCCAGATAACACAGTATCTATATGTAAGTTATAATGTTGATAATAGACACCGCCGCTATAAAGAAACTTGAGCGTAAACAGCCAACAAATAAACATGAAATTATGTTTCGACCAAGTTATTATCATGTTTTGTGTACAAGGTCATCAAGATAAAAGTCACGCAACTTGCTCGCGTTAAGGCTTAAGAAAGAAAATTCCTAAGATTAGTTTGTACCTTTAATACAATGGTAATAATAATAGTATCTTAACAAACCTACCTATTTTTTACCCGACTACGGCGAAGAAAAAAGGAGGGTTATGATTTTGACCGGTATGTATGTATGTATGTATGTATGTATGTATGTATGTATGTTCATCTGTTCCCTCCTATCTTCCAAACCACTTATCACAATTTGACAAATGAGGTATCGTTAGAAGTGTCGTGATTGTCCGCTGGTTATAGGCTATGTGAAGTCACATTAAATTAAAAATGGCGCCCTCTAGAGGACATAAAGTGAGGAACTTAAAAAAAAAATGGTTTAATCGTACCATGTTGGGTATCAAATGAAAGGGCTTAATGAGCACATTTCAAAAATATATATATTATAACCCCAAAAGAATTTAAAAAAAAAACAAGTAATAAAAACTAAAACCCAACTACGACTTAAAAGGTATAAACAAGACACCACAGACAGACAAATTAAAAATCCGGAGTCACACGTAATCTGTTCGATTTATGCCCAGTGCCCTAACACGTGTGACTCCGGATTTTTAATTTGTCTGTCTGTGGTGTCTTGTTTATACCTTTTAAGTCGTAGTTGGGTTTTAGTTTTTATTACTTGTATTAAAGTAATAATAGCGCTAATGCTGCTAATAATACTCACAACACAATACGATATTTGCAATAAGGATGATTAAAATGCTGCCATACCGGAAATAACTTATCTACATCTAATAAAACTTTATTTGTCTAACTGATGACATTTTGATTATATTATTATTATATCTACTTTGTGAAGTCTCGTAGCTCGTTCATAATATTAACAATTTTGCATAGATAAGCCAAAGGATAAGTTCTTCTCGAAAAGCTGTTTTCTATCTCAACACCATAAATAATTGATATTTTAATGTCACAAATGATCTGTATGTAACTATGAAATACTGCAATCGGCAAAAAGCCTTAATTAAAATAAATCTTTAGGACTAAATTGCGGCTTATTTTCAGTGAGATTGAAACCAAATTGGCTTACTTGTAGCACGCATCTTACGTTGTTATGGAGGTGTTCAATCGGAGCAACGTGTTTTTCAAGCGAGTGCCGTGCCTAGCCCATAAGTTATCGTATGTAATAAAATTAAATGTAACACATTTCTCTTTTTCATGTAATCTTCATAATTTATACACATTTTTAGTTTGCGACGTGTATCGGCGCCTGCGGCCGCGTCCGGGCGCGGGACGTGCGCCTGTTGCTCACTTTGTACGCGCGAGTACCAACTTGTACTGTGTGTATCGCTTTCGGAATATCATTACATGAACATAAATTTATTTTCGACGTTCACAGTAACTTATGCTTGTTTGCGTTCCGTATTGACTAACTTACGTTGATTACGATTGGAATCGTTTACGAAACGAAGAGATTAACCGTTTACCTGTTTATGTTATGATTATTTATCCATTAAGCTTTTATGAATCGTTAGATTTAGATAAATTCATTATAGAGAACAGTTAACAGTTTATTTATTTCAAGAGGAGGGCTAAACAGATTGCATTGGCTAAGGTCTTTGAATAATTTCGTCATAAAACCATACTCTCTAATTACAAGAAATGTACGAACGTTAAATAGAGCGACCACAAATAAGATTCATTCAATCAACTTGCATAATAAAATAATTACTATTCACATAAACATAATTGATCGCTGCCGTGCTCCGGCGCAGTCCAATTAATCGTCTTGTCCTCTAATATCTGCCTACACGAGAATATATCGCAGCACTCATCGTTGCGCAACTGAATATCGCTTAATATAATTAGGTTGCCAGCACTAAATGTCACTGAGTCATGATTTGCTTCTGTACGCTTCATTGATCCATAATCGCAAATTTTTGTCCTAACCTCATCAAATCCAATACACCTCAACTATCAGCAGTAGAACTTATTATACAACAAAAAACCCTTTTCAATTCGTATATATCGAATACATTGAAAGAGGCAGGGAGGCAATTTGTACAGATATCAACGCTGAGCATTGAATGGGCGAAATCCATCAACAGTTAATGCTGTTATGTCCGCCGTGATTTATGTGGTGAGGGGCGCGTTCCGCACGCTTGTTCCCCGGGAGGGATGCCGCGGCGTCGAATCTCGGTCACATCGATGAGGATGCAGCGGAGGCGACAGCGACATGACTCATGGGCGGCACAGGCATCGTCTACACAAATGCTGATCAAAATCTTAAGTAACATATTAGGTCTCTACCACATGCGATGTGGTACCTGCAGCCGCCATTTACAGGTAAGCTATAGAAAAGCAAGGCCTTAAAACGCAGGTAGGTACTTGGACGTTGAAGCTAACAGTGTATAGTTTCAATAGCAGTCTTCAATTAGTAGACTGCAGCTTTAATCGTGCCAACATCTGTTGATTTTTCCCTCCCCATGCTTATCAGCCTTCACTGCTGCGTCTCTGGACACTAGTTTATGATTGCTCATGAGTTCTTTTAAGAAGTATTGCCATTTCCCGCTCCCGCTGCCGCATCGCTAAGGAGCGGTCAGGCCGATCCTTGGAAGGAAGGCAATAGAGCGCCTCCCGCGGCGGCGGCTACTCGCCGTCTCCGTCAGGTGGCGGGCACAAATAACGCAATAAATACACGCTTATCGCAAATCAGCTCGTCTCACCGAGGGGCGATTTATTCATGAGCTCCGTGCATATGCTTAACCCCGCTTACATTTATCATCGCCACGTAGCTCAGTCAATTAAATTAAACCGAGCCATCGATGACAGCCTCCGCACTAGATACGACCGATTTTGATGCATATGTATTATTTATTATTGTGTTATGAATTAATGAATTAAGGTTTGTACTTGCTACCCACCTATTTGTTACATTACGTACGGTATTTAAAACAAATCGACAAATAGTAATCGATGTAAGAATTTAAGTATTTATGTAGTTATAAACTTGCTACAGATTTAAACTTTATTAAACTTTTAGGTACGTAGGGACTACTCACATTTTACAACAAAATAAATATGTGGCATTATTTAACAGATCTAAGAGCGAGAATAGTAGGGGTCCTACAACATTACCTTACGGTACACCAAAATTACTAATTTTGGAACATCGCTATTTTTTTTTATTGCTTAAGTAACTACTTTGTGAGATTTCTCTCTCAAAGCAATCATACAATGTATTCTAGTCTATTAATAAAAGTTAACATTAAATGTTAACATGGGGTGAAAAGCCTTCGCCAAGTCGAAAAATATTTTGTCAATTTACGACCCAGAATTATAATGCATTAAATATATTTCAGGGTTTAGTACACAGTTCTCATAAAAGTATATTAAACGCACAATGGTCTTAAAAGAAAAGAAAAAACTATCCAATCGCCTACAAACCATAACAATCCATTTCCCGCGGTTTGGGCCTCTTTAAGTTAACTAACGGCGGCATAGTCAACATAAAGCACGTGTTTTTGAAGCAGGTAGGTTACCGTTTTTGTTAAACCTTGGAAGATCTTTATTTATTTTCTAAATATATGTACTGCTAAGAATTAAGTTACTAGGTATGAAGTACATAGATGTAAAATAATTTTTACTCTAAGTAACTCTATTTTTGTAGTACTCCGAAAAAGAGTTCGATTTCAAAATACATTCAATGAGCAGGATGATCTTAGATATACTTACGAACATACCATAAGTAGCTTTTCATTATAGCCTTCAATCTGTGATTGTAAACATCGATCAAGTGTCATTGTAGCGGTTCCTCTATCTGATCAATTCTCTCATTATGCGAGTCATGTCGCATCTCAATAATATTACAAATGTTTCATTTGAACATAACGTCAGCAAACAAATATGAATCGATATAACCGATGCCATCGAGTACATACATAATAGGTAAATAAACAAGTAAGATGAAGGTGACACTTCATTTTTCAACTCAACACTAATGTTTATCGAATAGGCAAGCGCACATGTCCTCGTTGGTACTTTGTTATCGCCGCCGACAAGGCTCCGCTTTTAACGCGCTAAACGTTTTATACGTTCATCACAGCATTATCCTTTCGACACGGTAGCACTAATTGGATAAAACATCTAAACAAAAAACGTCTAAGAAACAAACACTTTAATAACACGGACGTTCGTAATTTTGAGGCGCAAAGGGAATTCCATTTAACATGTGAATTGGATGTGTCGGGTCGGCGCGAGGGCTGTCATTAGAGGGCGTTGAAGAGCGGCGAGCAGCGGTCAGCGGCGCGGGCGCACGACGCGACACCCGAAGGCACCGCGTCAACAGCCGCTGATTGATGGGCGGCCGAGACACGGAGCCAATGATTGTTAGTGTTTAACTAACAGTTACGATTCAACAGAGCTTGATTGATGGACTAATGATATAAAGTAAACACGCGGTCGCGTCGTTAGGTGTGTAGCATCCGTCGCCTCCAGCTGACTTATTCCCATCACTCAAGATTTGTTGCGGACAGAACGGTTTTAATCAAAACTGGCTTTCAATCTAACGAAACGTCAATACATTAACTGTTTTCTAACACTCTACGCCATAGATTGTTATGTGCCGAACTTACAACTACACGATGAAAGCCTCCAGCAAAATGTTTGATAATTCGTGCCAGAACTTCGAAAACCGACATCAAAAGAGAGCAGTAACATAAAAAAAAAACAATATTAAAACAATAGTCGGACACCCCATTTATGCTAAGGAACATCGAATTGTGTGTAAGCAATTTGAGCCGCCACCATTCTGGGATAATTCATCGCATTATGATCAAAAATTTTACACTCAACGATTATTTCCGGCCGCATTGACCCGTGAGCCCATGGCCGCACTTCGCTCTGGTCCATCACGTACATTTAATATTATAAGCTATTAGGCGCCTCGCCAGCCCTCCATTACTGTGTCCATATCATAATACGGAATTGTCTGTTGAACGTTTAGATTTTATACTTTTTACTTTCATTGAGTGTAAAACAAAAAGGCGGGACCGTCGGCGCCGGCCATTGTTCTCCGCGGCCATTCGTCGCACTTCATGCTATTCACATTCAAATTAAATGCCTTGTGTACAAAATTAATTTGTCTTTTGTCTTAGCTGAGGGCTGGACGACCGCTGACATGTCACTGCGCAGCAGGGCGCGCCTGCGTGTCGACTCCAAGAGTGCAGTCCGTAGGTACACATACATTATAGATTACTATGACATTTGAACTTCATTGTTTTATAGACCATGCTTGAATTATTCTTCGGAGAGGCGATAATGTACGTACCCAATGTTGTATTCAATTCGATAATCCCAGTACGCATTTGTGGCCAATCTGTTGTGTAAATACATTTTGTATTCGGTAAGACAGAAAGTGTTTTTTCAAAGAATCGCAGAAGAAAAGTGACTACAGCAAAGAAATATGACAAGTCAATTTGTTGCGACGTAGGTACTCAGCTGTTCCAGACCAAGTAGGTTATGAATATGTTACACGTATCAGAATTATAATTAAAGATTGATGAGCCTTCGCATTGTCAACCGTTAATTTTATATTTCTTCTTGGTTCAGATAAATGTTTTTTGTTTTATTGTGCTTTCATATTTGTAAATTGTAATCCATTGTAAATCAATGCCCATGTTCGAGGAAATATTTTTCAAAACATTTTTTTTTAATATTATTTATGTTTGGTACCTACTTATTTGAGTTGCATCATATCGATTCATATTGTGAGTGCATTTCAACAGCGTAAACACCGTCGTTAATACGCCTGTCTAAAATGAACAAGAGCGCACGCATCACATTCGTTGAGAGATAGCCGTGACGAAAACATTGCACCCCGCCTCTCTAATAACACATCTTTAGTTACGTATAATTAAAAACTCAAACATCGACAACTAACAAATCACGGCCGAGCACGCCGTCACAATGAATCATCGACCATCAATTAAGCTATTATTAAAGATAAAGAAAAGATAGATATTTAAAAAATCACAATACTATCTTCTATGAAATTAGAGTCACTAGTGAATCACAGCCACACCCGTGACGACTCACTTCTTCTATCTCGATATCTCGTCTCGAAGCTCGAAGGTGGCAAAACAAGTATGACTATCAAACCTCATAAATAAAATAATGCAAGTGAAGCTGGCATAGTACTGAACAATGTTAGTGATAAATATGTACGAGACGACACAGCAAGCAGATGGAGATGATATCCCGAGTATTCTCAGTTGTTAATTAATATTCGATGACTTGACAACACTGTGATGATTGGTAACAATGAATGTTTCATCAGTGACCACTAATTCGCCTTGATTGTTGATAATTACTCTTTTACACATAAATACCGACTGACCACAAAGCATATACCAGGAAAGACGTTTATCGGGTGCTTGCCCTTGGAAGAGATGAATAACAATGTTGCCAGCCGTTGATATATACTTCATTATCTACGTTACTGAATACAATTAAGCATTACTCATACTTAAAGACAAAAAAACTAGTCCAACTAATCACAATAATGAATTAGAACTACTAAAGCAAATCATTACTGTTTGGCATTCCGGTTGTTTGTTGAACAAACAACCGGAATGCCAAACAGTAATGATTGACACTCGGACGTACGGTCCGTCAGCGGCGCGTTAATGTGCGCGGATGTTGTGAAGTCTCACCGAATCGATACGAATCTCGGCGATCACGCGATTGAGTGAGTGGCGAATTCGCGGGTAATTAAATTTTGACGCAAGCGCGCTGCCGCCGGCGCAAGAGCATCCGATACCATCGGTGCGTGTAATTGTAAACCGACGACAGGCCCGATACCCAGTCAATTAATATTCGACACACGGCACACGTTTTGTACAAAATTATAGCCTTTACCGCAAATTATATATGGAATATCAAGTTTTCCTATCACCGCATCTTTACAAGGTTCCAAACTACAAGTAAGACCAAACACTGCCTTACATTCTAATTTCTTTGGATTCTATAAGTCTTGACCTGCAGTTTGATATACCTATATTTTGTTTGTAATGTAATTGAATAAGCTAGCAATAAAATAATAAAATAAAGCGTGAAGGACAGAAACATAAGCAAAGTCATGTGATTGTTGTTGGTTAAATGTGAAGAGTTAGGTAAGGACATTTCTCGGAACGCTGGGCGAGACACTAAAGGACTCGGCGACGCGACGTTACCTGGCCATCGAACGGCACTTGAAACCTGTCTCGATCAATCCACCTCTTGTTGCTCGTGTTAAATAAAAACCTCTTTTAAAATACCAACCGAATGAGCCCGTTGACACTTGTCATTCCGGTCCTCAATCCTTTATATTTGTCTTTGAAATGTGATGACAGTGGTACAAATTACGAGTACAAATCTGTGCGTCGTTCATAACGCGCTATCTGACGCGTGTGATGGATGCGCGCGCGACGTCTCGCTCCGCTCGGATCACTGCGCTGTAATTAATACGAGCGGTACGGCCTATGGGAATCGCTGTCACTTTATGTCGTTTTCCACTCCGTAAGGTAATACTGTACACTGTCAAGGGCTGGTTATTTATTGCTCTCGAATAAGGTACAGAAACAATTATCTGACAGTAAACTTATGTGTATAGAATGCTAGTGCCAAGTGCCAATTGTATCATGCAGACCTAGGTGTATAATTTTGTTCTAAACCAGTAAACATAATTTAAAGATAACGAGTGAATCGTAAAACCCTTGTAGTAAATAGGGTCTCGTAGCGGCCCAGGCGCATGCCGCGGACGCGTGCTATTGTTGCGCGCAATTTACCGCCGCTTCAATCGCTGAAATATTTCGTGCAACGGGCATGTCCAATTGCTAACGAGCCGACTGCGACGCACAAATGAATAAGCACCTCATACATAGAGCAAGTGATTGTACTCGGACGTTACTGGCCACTTGAGAGATTTATAGTAAAACAACTGCCACGAACTATTAAATCGGCCAGATGGCTTTGCTAAAATGAATAAAATATCAATTTCTTTGCCATATGTTGGCGTAAAACAACAATTAACTAAAAGGAAGTAGTATAAAAAGTTGGTGCATCAACAGAAACTCGATTTGTGTTTTCTATAACTGCCCATTTTCTACATTTCCCTGAAATCGACAAAAATCGAGAAAAATCGACTACAAGCTAAAATCGAATGTTCATTATAAAGTCAGTAGAAAGAACCTACTCAGTTTATGCCTATTTGTACACCCTGCGATGTATATTCTAACGCGTGAACGCAGCCTTCAAGAGTGGGAATTAGCCGCACTTATCCCGTGTAATGGATCGCTGCACGTGTGTGCAGGCCATTGTGTTGCCCCATATCATCTGAGGGCTGGCCCTCGACCACGACACATGCCTTTTTTTAGGGCTCAAGCACGTAATGGTGATTTACCTGTGATGAAGCTTTTCATGCATTCTTTATTTGATTTTTTATTAATTATGAACTTTAAAATTTTTTACGTTGTACCTTGGCCAAAAATATCATCTATCATTTGATTCAGATACAATTTCTGTTGATTTTCAATTTTTTTTTGTAATATTTGTGTTTAATATAATATTAAGAAGCATCAGTGCAAACCATAGGTAAAGCATTTAAAGCACATGTCCGAAGATTTTCCCATATGAGTTGCTATTGCCCCTCGCCCGAGGCGCAACACCCGCGCCCGTCATTCATATAACATACGCACTTTGTTTAGCCAACATTAACTCAAGACAATTATCTTCACCAGCAATCTACGTCTGTGAACGTATAAGGCCTATCATTCGAAATTACTATCAGTCGACTTAACCGAATTACAATTCAATTTCAAACATGACTGGATGTGGTCATGTTGATTGAAATTGAATTATCATACTTAGAAAAGGCGCCTCTGAACGAGCATGACATTTAAGGATACAAAATGTATTAAAACTACCAACCAACAGTCTTCAACGAAGTGAATGGGTAGCTATTTAAATTTTTATGAACACCTTAAATCCTCATGACAATATTAGCTTGGGCTCCGATAACACTTCTGTCGTAGCACATTCAATAAATCTGGATTGTAAAGAGCCGCAGAATTAGTTTTCGCAACATCTTGTTATTTCATTTCCTTATGTGCGCACCATTCTTTACTACAGTCGGTCGTTCAGTCCAGAGTCCCTTTCACAATGAGTCCTAACGGAATGCCCTCCGACCCGTCTTATAGGCCGACTGGCACGTGAGATCCCATTACACTTGTCTGCTTTATTGTCTATAAAGCCTTAAGTGTCGATGATCTCTCAGCGACGTCGCCCGATTCTTATTACATAATACTTTGGCGTACAAAGAGTAACATTACCCAATTTTACACCGATTCCATCTTAAATGACTATTTCAAATATAGTGCTACAATAAATTTAAACCCGAAACTTACCACAAAAGAATGGGTCATTTACGACATCGCGCTCCATTCACGAGCTAATAGTAAAATAATATAGCTGCTCGCCGACAGACATGTATTTGTAACAAAGACGTGTAAAATTTCTCAAACGTCAGATTTATACGGCAATCTCCGTCAGTATTTCAGTCTGTGCGACTATTTAGTTGCGTTTAGAACACGTGTGTGTAACCGAATCGCTTACAAAAGATTAAAAGGTGGTAATTTGACGTTGATTTAGGAAGAGCGAGCCTGCTTTCATCGCTCGGATTGTCTTACCCCAGTTCGAGCGAGCCGTTTTGTCTAAGGCAGACGTACGTTCAGTTCCTTTAGAATGTTTTAATTTATTATTAGTGACGTTAATAAATTTTAAGGAAGTAATTGATTAGTTTTCATTTACTTTGAGAAAATCCTTTGACAATGATCCTACTCGTTCGTACCGTAATACGGTATCATTCTAATTCTCTTTTGCGAAACATCGATCTATAAAAATACTGATCTCGATTGGATGATTAATTATGGACAAGCCACGACATTATAGAACCATACGTTACGACTTTAAATCACAAACTCTTTTACTGTTACCGCTAGTTTTATTGCACACTTCCTGTGTCAAAAGGGGAGTGGCACTACACGACGAAATACTTGGAAACAAAAACAAGATACTTTAAAAAGTTATTAGGAATTCCATTATACCCATTACCATTTCCGTAATACAATTATTATTAACAACTTTAGTGAGAATATGCTTATATTTTTATAAGATGGTGATTGCGTGCGCGTGCGCGAGTGCAGCTGCGCGGTAGCGGGCGCGCCGCGGCGCTCGCGCTGATGTCATCGGCTCAACTTAAATGTTATTTTCCGTCGCTCGCCGTCGCGTGGGTGCGGCAAACACTATCGGCTGTGGTCATACCAAACCCACAAAACCTTATTTTGCACATTATCTTTTTATTACGCCTTTGTAAAACGAATTTTATTTCTCATCACTCCCATTCACCGGGCACTTGTTCTTGAATAAAAATATGTGTGCCTGAATGTGAAATGGTTTGTCCAAAACCATCCATAAAAAATACCTACAAGGAAACAAAACGATTTTATTGAAATACGTTGTTATTTTTTTATTTTATTTAATAAACACAAATCTCCAAAACAAACTTTA
Source organism: Lithophane semibrunnea (assembly GCA_947363905.1). Lineage (NCBI taxonomy): Eukaryota > Metazoa > Arthropoda > Insecta > Lepidoptera > Noctuidae > Lithophane > Lithophane semibrunnea. The sequence goes on along the minus strand of OX376197.1, from coordinate 8,750,782 downwards.
ATGTAAATGAAATCACCTCACATTGTACTACAAAAAGTATTCGTGCGTTTATATGAGCAGTTATTAATTAGCAGTATTGTTTTGAGCTCGGTGTAAACACGGCACGCGCTAAAGTTATGAATGAAATAACGTTTTGCAAGAGCGGATGTTGCGAGGCTGCTTGTGTCGAATTAGGTTTAGAGCCTTATGAAGGCTTGATGAATGAACTGCCGCTCTCCGGCCCCCGCACCTCACACCCGCAACTGTACTTATGTTGTTATTGAGATCAAGTGATAATGGTGCATTGCACTTCATTCTAGATTTTACGTTTACCTGCATGAATGGATTGGTTCATAAGCAAATACATTTATTCAACATACGAGTTTACTGCATTGTTGTTGTATCGTTTTCATAAAGACTCGGTATCGTTATATTAAATCCTGCGAAAGTTCATCAAATCTGGGCAAGGTGGGTAAAGAACCAATTATAACACCATTCATCTTTTAGTTCAACTCATGAACAGTTATTTGCTCCAATTGTGTTGTTATAAGAAGTAAACAGGATTTGTAAAATAAAAAAAAATTTAATAGTATCTTCCTGCAAGTTTTTTTTTGTGTACAAACCCTGGCTCTATCGATCGCCTTCTAGTTCAGGCTTACCTACAAAAATTAGATACTCTAGATATGTACACAATTCCCTTTCACAAGCCTTCGTAACCTGTTTTAAATCTCATTCCATTCATTCAACCACGCAGACACATTTGAAATTCAGGAAAATTCTGGGAACTAAGCATCGAATTGAGGTGAGAAGCTGACAAATTATGCAGTGAAATATTATATCGTTCGACTACGACAGGACTATTAGGACTATTAGGAGGTAGACAGACCAATAATTTAGTTTCTCACATTGTCTTAAGGGGGAGTAGTTTGACAGCAAAAAATCATATTTCACCCGCGCAACCCTTACCTACCCCTCTCATTAAACACGACGAAAACAAAACACAATGCCTTCCCGCCAGCAGAAACTTTTCGTCTGGCGTTTATAGAATTCGAATTTCAATCTTCTGTAGTTTATTTTGCTTATACGATACGCTAAGCTTGAATTCAGAACTATAGATCATGTTCATGTTTTGGAACTACAAACTCAATGTTGACGTGAAAAAGTTCAAATTTAAATGTTACTAAATTTTATTTAGGACCTTGTACAATTTGTACCTAATGACGTCTTTGTGGAAAACTGTGTTACCAAGTAATAAATATAATGCTATATCGTGGATTTCTCTCTTTGGAGGATCGTGCAAAGTGATACCCAAGTAAAAAATAATATTCGTATAATGAATTTTGCACTGTATTGTGCAACGAATATGGCGTGTGTCATGAAAACCTTTCCTGCGCCAAACGCGAACAATCCCCTTCGAAAACATTTGAAACATGTGAAAAAGAGGCCGAGTTCTGTACAAAAGAAATAAATGTAGGATTGTCGGCTTCACCACTAAAAGAATTGACATCTATTCATCTATGTAAATGGGTGCCAAAGTACCAAAGGGACTAATTATAACAAAGGCCCGAGGTACTCGCTCAGTACCGGCGCTGTGTTCTGGGCGCGCGCCCGGCGCGTTTTGGACGCTCGTCAAACGCAACAAGATTTCCACATTTTGTTGTAACTTTTGAACCGTGTTTCTTTTAAGTTTATTACTAATGCGGAGAAAATGACAAGAAAAAATAGTGATAAGGAACTCGCGTCCAAGCGTCAAGGGCACGGTTAGGCTTCATTTACGGAGACGCGAGGAGTCGCGCGTGGCTTTGGGCGGCGCGGCTCGCACTGAATTCAAACATATGGCGTTGTATGAGTGCGTTTACGGAGACGCGATTTTACACGCGTTTATTTAAAATGGAGCGTTTCTTTTGCGGCGGAGCCCGCGAATGGCATAGCCGCGTCACACGCGGCGTTTCATCACGGCGGCGCACGTAGCAGCAATGCCCGTGGCATACCTTCTCCCAGTCTTATTTGTAAATCGCACAACGGAGATGCAAGTTGAGAGTGGCAAGTTGCGACATGTGCAGGCCTAACGGCGCCCGGCATTGGCGCTCGCTTAGACTCCAGCGCTTGATATAATTCGTTACATAGGAATTCATACAATTTGATTGAGCGCCCGAAACGCAGCGTACAAAATGCGCGTCTCGGGCGCTTGTTATAACTAGTCCCTTAGTAGAAAGTTTAGTATGGTCCCTCTTTGTAACTGTTGAAATTGTAGCTTTGAAAACACGCCAAGTTGCATTATAACTTTAGGCCTCATTTACGGAGACGTGGGGCGAGGCGCGTCGCGTGCAGTGTGGCGTCATGCGGCGCGTCTTACGTTTTTTCTGTTTACGGTGCGGCGGCGCGTGAAGCGGCAGTTATCATCCCACGCGTTAACATAAACATATGGCAATATACGTCTTGATTGCCGCGGTTTTTTTTGGGGTTATAATATATATTTTTGAAATGTGCTAGTTAAAACCTTTCATTTGATACCCAACATGGTATGATTAAAGAATATTTTTTGTTGTTCATGATATGTCACCTAGAGGGCGCCATTTTCAATTAAATGTGTCTTCATATAGCCTATGACCAGCGGACGATCAAGAAGCTTCCAACGATACCTCATTTGTCAAATTGTGATGAGTATTTTAGAAGATAATAAGTGGGAACAGACATAGATAAATACATAGAAACCGGTCAAAATTATAACCCTCCTTTTTGCTTCTAAAAACTAAAACAAAAACCCAACTACGACAAAAAAGTCAACTAAAGAGATATATATATACAAGACATCACGGACAGACAAATTAAAAATCCGGAGTCATACGGAATCTGTTCGAGTTCTTTCGTTATACCAATAACCGAAGAATAAAGGTATTATTCTAAACAAGTTTTATTTAGGGGCGGTCAGTCGCTCCAATTGTTCGTCTAAGGGTCACCTTACAAGAAGTTTGTCAAAAAAAGTGGGAGTAAACGAATTTGGATCCTGAGTATATCGCAATAAGATTTAATCTCCAGTGCGAACTTTCAAATGAACGTGGAATGGGCTCGTTGGCTATGTTGTAAATTTTCTCCGCAAGAAAATTCACCGCAATACAGAGCAATGGCGCTAGTTTTACCTACTTCTTTCTATACTCCGTGCTACTATACCAGTCAAAAATCTGTCAAATAAAATGTATGTCATCTTGAGTTTTCAAATATCAACATTGAATTTTATATGTTTATTTAGACTCGGTATTTATTTATTTATCAATCAATAACACTTGTAATATTCGTTTTGGAAGTGGTTTTAGTGTTTTTTTCATGTTTTCTATGTCTCAGTTTCTTTTGTAGAATGTGATAAATTACGAAAATATTATTTACTAAAATAAATAATATCTCAGCGCAGCTAAAAATTTGAGCGTAGTCCTCTCGTCTCAACAGAGCGACGCCGACTAATTTGTGAAACAAAAATATGCTTGAAGTTCCCGTAATGTGCGACGGAAGATGGCTTCTTCCACGAACTAAGAACGTCGTAAATCCTACAAGCTTTGATTCGTAATAAAACCAAAAATAAAAGGAATAAAAAAAAAGCCTACACAATTTTTTTTGCCTTGTTTTACGTGAAAATTAGTGAAAATTAGAGGTAACTTCGTGATATTTTTTTATCGAGAAAATTTTAATATTTTGTGTTTCTGTTCCACAAAAAGTTTGGAAATATCATGTAGTTACTCATACTATTTTTATTTTACACCTAAGTCATCAATTTCATGAAAAATCAAATTGAAGACAGGCAATTTTGCTTCCTACCCGCCCTTAAGAACTGAACGGTTTTCCGTAAATGAGGTAGATGAAGCCGAATTTTAATTATCCATGACATTTCAGGCCACATGACGTCACAGGAAAATCAAGATGGACGATGGACAATTAAGCCCAAAACACACACAGAGCGGGTGCGGGGCGGAAGCGGGTCGGGTCGTTTTCATCGCGTGAGTCGCGCGGTTCATCGTGTTCACACAGAGCGCGGGCGCGGGGCGGCAGCGGGTCGGGCGCGGGACGGCAGCGGGTCGGGCGCGGTTGTACTTTGACAGACGGCAGCGGTTGCAGTGTGAAAATGTTGGGTGATTCTGACACGGACGAAGAATTATTACTTTTTACTTATTTTAAAGAGAAGAACGCGAAAATTTAAAAAGTTGTAGGTTCTTGAATTAATAAAAAAAAACATCAATATGGAGAATATCATCGATACGTGTATTGCAACGAATGTAGCGCCGTTACATCCACATTGCTATTCTGTAACCATCTTACCTTGAAAACTTAGGTGAAGTGAGAGTGGAGTGAGTCATTGTCATCGATACCTACTGATGCTAAGGCAGTGACAGTTCACTCCAAGCTCACTTTGATATTTTACTACACTTAGTTTTCACGGAGATATTTTTACAGAATAGCACAACCGCTCCCGACCCGCTCCCGTCCCGCGCTGTTGTGTCAGCGGGCGCGGCTCCCGCGCGGCTCCCGCTCCGCACCCGACCCGTGCCCGCGTTCTGTGTGTTGACATCCATATAATTCCTTGAATTACAATTTATGACACCCGCCGTACTCCCGCGCCCGACCCGCTCCCGCCCCGCGCTGTTGTGTCGGCGGGTGGTGGGCGCGGCTCCCGCGCGGGTCCCGCTCCGCGCCCGACCCGCGCCCGCGTTCTGTGTGTTGACATCCATATAATTCCTTGAATTACAAATTATTATACCCGCCGTACTCCCGCGCCCGACCCGCTCCCGCCCCGCACCCGCTCTGTGTGTGTTTTGGGCTTTCTACAATTACGAAAGCACGTTGTCATTTCATCTCTGAAATGAAACACTCACAAAAGTTTATGACTTGTGTCAGAAAATAACGTGTTCACAGTGATAAATACTGAGATAATAACATCGGATATAATTGCATGGCATTTAAATTACGATTGAGTCGATTAATTTGTTTAATATTCACAATAATATCAATTAGTGGCGGATTGATTTCGTCATTCAGTTAGTTAAGTGGAGGGAGTGTACTTGCTTTATGAGCTGAGGTCGAGGTGTACCCCGCGGTGGTTTTACAGGTTAACTGCAGTTATATAGATTTGGTTTAAAAAGAGATTGAGTATCCTAAGGCATCAATTTTCATTACTATATTATAAAGAGTGCAGTACCACGAAAGCGGAAATTCTAGAGAAACTTCGGGTTTTTAAAGTAGTTGTTTAATACCAATAGTTTGAACCTGCGTAATTGAAATCATAGAACGACTTACGGTGGCGACATCTCTTTCTATCTACTTTCCTATCGCAGGTATGCTGGAAGAGACTTCTTTAGAAATAAGCATCAACTTTGTATTCATTTTTCTGTTCCTTTCTTCTTGTCTCTTTGTATGTGTGTACATAAATGGTCAAATAAATAAATAAGATGCAATTAATGTTGCAAGGATCAATTGGTTGCGCTGTTTTTGCTGACTGCACCTAATGGCAGTTGCTCTGCCATTAGGTCATTAGGCCATTAGTCAGCAAAAACAGTCGATTAAAACTGTTACTTTCATAAAACATTAAATTGATACAAAATGATACGATACATCGCTTTTCAGTATTTAATGTAAAAGCTACGAGTTTAAAATCGGAGAGTTTTAAAATATGTTCAGTTCAGATATTTTATGATTTATCAATAATTAATATTTGAAAAACTTAAGTGTTAGTTGTCTTTTTTGCTGACCGTATCAATATCAGAGAGTTGTTACAACACAGATAAATAAATAAATAAGAAAATATAAATGTATCTTAGTTATTTTAGATAAGGTTACCAATTGTGGTTTAGTTTAAAATTTCACACAGTTAAGTATTATGAATAAACATTTATGTACCTAATAATATTGCTTGCCATGTGTGGTAAAATTAATAGCAAGGAGAAATTAACCATCCTGAACAGTAATTTTATGTTTTACTAAAAAGCTTGTAATGTCTGAAACAAAATAGCTACCTAGTCGTGTCGCAACGTAATTCAGTTTAACATATCTGAGTGCAGTACTGTGCCTGATACGTCAATATGTCCTTGCGCATTAATTACGCTCTATCTAAATGTGTGGTGCGCGTGAGTGTCAAAGTCAAGATTGACGCGCGTCAGTGGCGAGTGAAATGTCGCAAACGCAAGCGCAGAGCACTCCGTCCCCCCGCGCAGTCCCTCACCCCTCACGGGCTTAACATAAAACTTCAATTTGCATAATGCATACAGAATATGTAAACTTATCTCCGACACGCCCTTGCGAGTGACACGGCTGAGGTGTGCCGGGATAACATTATTCTCGTTGCGACGATATCCAAGTCTAAATAGATCGCATTTGCAAAGCCACATGTTGTGTGGATTTTATTAGTACCACAGATGCGACGCACAGATATTATTTTTATGCGTCGGGAACAATTCGAATAGTCGTTTCAGTATTTATAGAGCCATTTTCGCTTCGAAAAAACATCGATACTTATTCTATTTGTAGCCATTTTATTGAGGCGATATTACGAAAAAGAACACTAACTTTTCTTTTATTTCGTGTTTCAGCTGAGTAATAATATCACGTATCTACCGGCCAGCCTGCCAGCCTGCCTGTGTAATTGTACGAGGTAGGTGAGCAGCCGGTGACCACACTCATGCCATGTCTTTTTTGGTAACAACTTATGACGCTCAGAGCAATAAAACGTGATTTCATTTGCCACACGACGGCAAATATTATCGACGTAAGGGATCGTTAAAGAGCGGCCATCCGTTCCTTATTAGCCTAACACGCGCCACGAGCCCTATTTCGAATGCAAATAAAATTACAAGGCTACCATAAAAAGTGTTTATTAAGACTTTATTCGCGTTTAAAAATTCGTAAAGTCTTATTCAGCTCGGGGTTTGGCCCACTCGCTCGAGTTCCGAAGTTTTAAAATTATAAAATTACTGTCGACTCGAGCTCAGAAATGAGACGTAAATGGGAATTGTCTGCAAAAAGCGGATACAGCGCGACATATCTTCTTTCACGACAGAATCCGATCATTGTTGCATAAAGTGTGGGATTAAGGGGTGCATACCCTAGAAGGCGCGGCGAGGGCACCCACCGCGGCGTGCGCCCGCGCCGGTTCCGCCGCAGCTGGTAATCGATTCATCTTCTATTGCCGTTTGATGGCAGCAATATAGCACATATTAGTGTCTTCGATATGCATCCGGTCCACGAATATAAACTATATCTCTGACAATGGAAATTGCGACCTGCGAAGCTTTGTCCTGTCACGACACATATTATGTAATCTTAATTGCAATTCATTCGATGTGGAAAAATAAGTTACATTATTATTTTTATTAGTAACACCAACCTGAGTAGGTACCTACATCCAATAACGAAATATACATAATAGAAACTCCATCGATGAATTAATTTTAAAATTTAAAAACATTCACAACCCGCTTCAATATATCTTGTAATCTTGTTATTAATGAAAAGAGGATTACTCTAAAAATCGATAGTTCTCGATGTAATTTAATCAATTCCAAATAGTTGTTTGTCATCAGTCGGTAGATATTAGAAGGAACAAGACAAACTTAACATCCGATGATATCAATTACAACAGTTTGAATTACTTCGCCATGTTGGGAACAAGATATAAAGAACATTAGTTTATTTGACTTTTCTATATTACAGATAAAATCGTGTAATAGCCGTCGTCGACTATAATTTGTGGCGACTCAATTGAAAGGTCAGTCTCGGCTAATACACATATTCATATCTGTTATCCGAGCGTCCTCTCTCCGAGACTTTCCAATTAAGCAATTTAGATACGAGGCCTGGTTGTGACACGACGTTACACGAATGTAAAACAACGGCTATCGGAATGATAATTCAGTGATGTAAATAACAATAAAGTTATCAGGGAAGGCAGCGATGCTATGGGTTTTGACAATAAAAACCGTCGTGGAGAGTGCGACCCGCCGCGCGCCCGCTCCGGTCGGTATTAGGACGAATTTACGACCGCCCTCGACATTGTCTCCGACAACGCGGTGCATCACACTCACAACACTGATATTGTGTCTAAGTGCCTGCCAGATGCTTTTTCTCACTTTCGATCCATATTTACGACATTTTGTACCTGACACATGAAAATTCTTTGCATTTTTTCATAAAATCCAATACATTTTTTTCAAAAATGCTAATAAAAACCCGACTTTAAACTGCAAATACTTAAAACTTATTAGCACAGGTTCGATAAACCACAAACCTGCACTTACATCAAATGTTTTATTACGATAATTCCATTTGACGAATCAAAAACAAAAGCGTTGAAGTCTTTTGTTAGGGCGAACGATCTGCGAGTACAAAAGATTATAATCAAGACTAACAACAGCGTGTGCTGAATAAGAGCTGGTACTAATAAATCAATATTGACAAAATTAACATACAGTGTTAATTATGTTCAATTGTTTATTAAGGTTTGGATTGCTGGGTGTAATCTATTGCCATTTAAATAACAGATGGAACAATAATAGCGCAACAAGAAAGCATAGTGGACCGGTCCTGGTGAGGCTGCATTATTCGGAACCTGTTTGTGTTGCTCTAATTAACAATACACAAATCGTAGCTTGTATGCAAATGAGGGAGTGAGCGCGCCGCGCCGAGGACACAGCATACACTTGAGTTCCATCCGCGATAACAAAGAAAGGTCTATTTTTATTGGGATCAGGTCATTGTAACTGTCATACGAATGTGTTTTTCGATTTAAAGTTCATGTAGTCTTGGGACTTGTACCATCTTACGGATGGATGCAAATGATATTGAGACTCATATTTTCAACAGTTAGAAAACTTTAAGTAGTAACACATTAATAAAATCACCATTGGGAAAACTGTGTTATGGAAAAATGGTCTCTATTAATATTTTTTTTCTCAAAAACAAAATTATTTATTTATTTTTTGCCTCTGTGTTACTATTACATTAAATAGTGGTTTATTTAATTTCAAGTAAATGCCTCATTTACTTTTATTAGCCTACAAGTTGTCATTCCGAAGGAGGCTAGTGACCAAGACGCACCGGTCGAAGTGTACGCAAGTTTATCGTAAAATTGAATTAAAAAAGAGAGATAATAAAAGGCGATCGCGTCGTAATTCTGGCTCGCGACAACGCAGCACTTTTATTTGGAGGCGCGCGTGTGGCGGGCGCGGGGCTAGGGGGGGGGTGCGCCTAATCGTGCGAGCTTTAGCGGGCTCCTCTTTGGTCCGGAATATATCAACGAAATGGGTGCAAAGTGTAGACCGTTGACAGTTATTATGGGTAGTCAGAAGCCCAAAAGTCTGACAACCAGTCTAACCAAAGGGTTTCGTGTTACCCAGTAACCGGGTTATGGATGTCAGATAGGCAGTTGCTCCATGTAGAATACTGGTATTCAGCTGCTCCATGTTAGACTGGAATCGGACTCCAACATAGTTGGGGAAAGGCTAGATGATGATGTGCGTTTTTATAACTTCTAACAAGACGATATTATCGTGAACGTTTATATCCACGTCCATTAAATGTTTGGAAATACGTGCACGTTACAACGGTATCGTGACATTGACAGGACCGTGGCTAATGACACAATTTTAAGGAGTCCTTTATGTAATGTGCAATGGGAAGGCAAGCTTTGTTTGGATGATGATAATTATACTATTGATTATATACCTACATTCAATAAAAATAATTCTCAAATTCACTTCGCCCATTTTCGGGCAACCTTCAAATAAACCTTGACCTGTTTTTCTCTGCATAGACTTTGAGTCAGAAAAAATAAAATATTATTTTTTACGAACAATTAACTGCATAAGTATCGATAAGGTTCTTAATTATTAGTATCAGTATTAAAAACTAAATAAAAAAGAGGCACTATACCTCGGTGCACAGCAGAGCCCGCTGCACATTATGGCCCGCGGTCCTCGGAGACAATCTTCTTTTATTTATATCCGCCGTGTAACATCTCGCACCTCTCTCGAGCCACTCGCGACTCACTCGAATCCTTGCCAGCTTCAACCAAGTATCTTCACCCCCAAGGAGTGGACAGAGGAACCTGTCTTTCACATTCCATTCATAGAAGAGTACCTACTCGATTAAGACAGTAGGGATCTTGTAAAAAATGGGTGCGCCATCCAGGGTTTTTTAATTAAATATTTGGTAGTCAACTGAAACCATCTGGAAATGATTAAATGGGGGAAATGACTGGCGTTTTCAGTTTTCAAACGTCTCAGCTGAGGCTCCGTCTAAACAGAGTCAACTTGCTCACGAGATGTTCAAGACTTTGCAGATACACTGAACATCAGTAGACCACGCTAGGTTTAGCACATACATTAATAATGGCAAAGTAATCTGCAAGTTATCTTGTTATTTTAATTTTAGCAAAGAGAGCCTTAAACAACTTTGAAAAAATGTAAGCAGCACTGACTTGCAAATCTTGGATGAAGATTTCAAGATGGTGACTCTACAAATTAAAGGCTTAAAGGCCTCAGAAAAATTATAGGATTCTGGACGTGCAATAATTCGAACAATGGCTTAATGAATGAACTGTTCTTAAATCGATTTTGATGACACACACGACGATAACGTCACTATATCATTATAAATTGATATTGATACTTTTATTTTATTTATTTTACAGAGATACGCAGGTAAAAGTGAAAAACAATAATTATAATTTGTATTGAAGTCAAAATTTTAATGATAAGCACTTACTTTACAATCAATTTTGATTTTATAATCGGAACCACTATAAAAAGCGTGAAGTTTTATTCATATTATTATGACATAAATGTGAAACATAATCAGACCACAAAAGTCATAATGTTTACTTTATCTTTACTTCGTTTTACGATCACTGGCAAAATATTTGAACAGCACTGCGACGTGGTGTCGCAAATCTTTACTTTATTTGAATTGTTTACCTTTATTTTCCTTAAGACTTGTTTATTTCAAGCAAAATATTGAATTTTTCCAATGTCCTGTGGCGGTTTTTGATGTGATTTATCTCATTTGGCTTAGTTATGTTGCCACAACATCAGTTATGTTAGTATGATGATATCTAAGTGTTTATTGTTGATGACATTAAATTATAGCTCTACGGGAATCTCGACTAAGTCCTGTATACAAATAATGACTATAAACTCATTAAGAGTATATAAAAATGTATCGTTGCTATAAAATATACAGTTATGCACATGACACATCGAGCTGGCGAGCACCTGGTGCCAGTGCCACACATCGCGTGGGCAATATTTTTATTTTCATCGAGCGTAACATTGGAAGCGCATTTTTCCGGGTACAACGCGACGCGAGCCGAGGTCCGTCCGAGCTGACTTGTAATTTCAAGTGTTTACCCTGCGCGCGCGCAGCAGGGTGTCTCACAACAATGCCCATATCCTTTTCACATAAAATATATGAAAAGTCCAGCTACCAGCGAGCCACGGATCGAGCGTCCGATACAGCGTTTGTATTATACTCGCTAGCTGCCTCCCGAGAACTTTTTATGAGGGATCAAATTGATTGGTTCGGTGATAATATCAGAGTTGCGCGTATTGTGCGGGACGCCCGACGCGCGCCTGCTTAGCCTTTAACACGTCGCGCCTCGGCTTCCGTTACCATCGATTACGTATGCAGCTACACTTCTCACACCTTTTAAGAGATGTAATTTAGAGATGCTGAGAGATTGTTGCTTGTAATAGATATGCACATTTTAATGCGCCGGTGAAAGGTTGTAAGCCCCGGCTCTCAAATAGAGTCGATCTCAATAAACATTGCCGCGTACCACAATGTACTCTCAAAAGTAATACGAAGTAAAGTTACATGTTGTGGTGCACGTAATGTCTTTTTCATGGTACCAACCGTTAGGTATCACCGTCGGAATTGAATCGAGTTTAAGATACACTTTAAATTTATTGAACGCTCGCAACGAATCATCTGCGGGCAGGTCGGGGCAGGACGTGCCCCGCGAGCGAGAAACACAAAACCACAAAGATAAAAATATATTACAAAATGAGGCCCACTTTGTGTTTTGAAATTACAATCAAATAAATTACTTTTTATTGCTCAATCTTGTTGGGTTTTATTAAGGTATCGGCGCTGAATGCGAGAGAATAAAACATGGCGGGTTTACGCGAGAGACAAGATGTTTCCGTGTGCCTTGTAGCCGCCAGATAAACGAAGGTGCTTTACATGGCCCTCGAGTTTTTGGAGATAAGCCATCACGACGTGTGCATGCGGACAATGAAGTAACACAGGCACTTTCTCCAACACTCTTTACTTCGAACGCATCGTTAATAATGCACGCAGTTCACTTAATAACTTTTATTACTCGAGAACAACTTTTATTACTCGAGAAGTGAGGATACGTTCCTATGCCAGGATGATAAATAAATAAATTAATTAAACATACAGGACAAACTTCTCGCAAGCTGCAACCAATTTGGACATTTGAACTATTTAACAAAAACATATTGGATGTCTGCATCTGGTCTTGAAGCTTGCCAGTAAAGCAAGGTGACGTCCAACTTCACCTCAACATTTTGAAGAAGGTAACTAATATTTTGTGTTTCTGTTCCACAAAAAGTTTGGAAATATCATGTAGTTACTCATACTATTTATTTTATGCCTAAGTCTTATCAATTTCATGAAAAATCACATTGAAGACAGGCAATTTTGGGTGCTGCTTACTGTGGTATCAAGAAGCTTGCCCAGACTACTACATAAAAGTCTTAGAACTAGAAGAGTAAACCTTAAAACAGAAGTTAGTTGCACACAAAGCATCTCTGCCACTAGTGCCTGTTGTGTTTTGTCTACAATACACATTTATGATGAGATAATTCTGAAATGTTCAGTCTTTTAGGAAACGTGCTGTTATAGGCATATTTTATTATACACCTATTTATTAGCAAGCAACAATGTGTCAAATTCATTACTTTTATCATTAACGTCGCTACAACCGGGTAAAAATAAACCATAAAATAATAATCCTAACTTCTCGTTGAGTGCCATACTTTACAAGCCTTAACTACTTAACTGGTCCACTCAATAGATCTGTAGTCGTAAAGCGAAACTGGAAGTTAGTCTCAAGTCTCAAGCTTGATGACAAACCGTAGTGCCAGTTTGAAAACATACAAATCAATAGGTAGACTGCGGAGACAAGAGAGCATATCGTGTTGATTAATGCTGATTGCTAAAGTGCGTCGACGCATGTATAAGTAATGTTACAGCCCACCGCGGCGTTTCCGTCTCAACCGGTCCTAGAACAATGTGCCCAAACATTTACTTACTCACTATTCAACATATGGAATCGCCCCCATGACTTAGTGGACATTAACAACACGCACGATTTAACCACCTATCGCTGGTGCAAATTATACTTAATACAATTACGAATCATTCATCATTGTATCGCTTTCGGAGATAATTGGCAATGATTAACTGAGCGCAGTTGAGACAATACTGAAACGCTCGACCATTGAAGAGGACCCTTAACACTTGAGTGTAAATTCACACAGTTATTACCCATTTAGTGAAGCATGTGCAAAGCTAAAGGTCCGGTTATGTTGGTGTTGTAGAAGCGTGGAAATGTGCGCGAGAGCACAATGCGCCGCGTGTGTCCCTTGCCCAAGGAAACACATTTATCATCGTCACCTAGCGACCCGCGACTTGTAATTGTGCGCCATATTGTTGCAAGAGTTATAGGCCCTGTGCGAGAATATGGTCTCTTCCGCTTAACCTGTGCATAAACATTTATCGGGACAGGTTAATTTAATTTAAAAAGATAATTCTGCTTGATAGTATCGGTCAGAAGTGACGTCGAGCTACGAAGAGTGGTTGAGACTGAGAGTCCTGGCGGTTAAAGCGAAAGCGCTGTGACAATTAATTCATATCTATTGTACACTTGAACACTTTTATTACGTTTCTTAGTAACAACACCAATGTATTTTATTGTAAGAGTACCCCACGCAGCGACACTAGACAAAAATCGCATCGGCTTCCCATATATTTCCCTTGTCACTGTTCGAGGGACAATACGGTAAAGGATTGTAGAAAAGTGAGCATAAAACACGGCGCACGCGCATCGGGTAGCGTCGATCGAGCGGAACATCAGCATTGTGACGGGAGCGCGGTGCGGGCGCGGCGCGGGCGCGCGATCGGGCCGCGATTTGTCGTTATTTGCGCACGCGGCGGCTGCGACGCGCCGACTTATGACGGCTCTTATCCGCCATCGCAGGAGGCACTCCTCGCCTCCTGACATCCCTCTCCAGATCGTCGCCGTCGCCTACCTGCTGCTAGTATTTCTCACAGAAACAATGAGCTTTAAAGGTTTATTATGACAACAGAACTGCACAATGCGTTTTAATGGTATTTCTCTTAAAGCTTTCAGGTATAATTGATATCTATAATTTTAACTGAGACTTTCTCCGTTATTCCTACTACTCGTACATTCATTTCATTGCCCGCCACCGATCTTGACTACATCATTTTATATGTAACGAGGTACCAATGGGTGGATCTGGCAGCATTTTCAGTTTTAGGATACTCCCTTGATTATTGCAGGTCGACGGAATCTTCTTCTATAAATTCAACTCATTTTCAGTACTGGTTGGGTCTCCTCGTGAGATTTAAAAAGTCTCAATAAATATTCCATATCGATTGACACGAGACACACATTCAGTATCATTGCCGGTATCAGATAGTGCGCGATGGTGTGCAGTCGGTGCGCGACGCCCGAAGCGGTCCCATCCTATAATAATGTAAGATACGACGACGCTATCAAACCAACGATCACAGCCGAAATCAATTTTAAACAAACTCTAGCCACCACCTACAATTATCATTGTACTGAACAATGCGTGCCACTAAATATCGGGCCAGTGTGAGAGGTCAGTGGGGCCCATGGTCTATCGATAATGGACGGTTCTTTTCGGATCGCACGAGATACCATCGCGATGATTTGTTGATCCTACGCTAGCTTAAATATTGAAATTAACATTCATTTACGATTTTTATCTATCATACAAAGAGTATGTGAATGAGATATTAGACAAAGCGATATTTGTATTTGTTTATTTATTGTTTTGAAATACATAAATCTGTGTGACCTCAGGAAGGTAAATAGGCGTAAAAATTGAAACAGTTTTAACAATATACTCGTATAACTAATAGGAAATACTAAAGTTAATGAGGTCAATAGTTTTTTGCCCAATTATGTTATGATAACTATACCTCACATCACCCTATCAATGAAGTACTCCTATCATTGAAAAAAATATTTGGCACATCTATCATCAAGCCTGCCAAATAGGTATTTAGATTAAACTTCACTTTTTTTTATGGCTTAGAGCATGGTGTAGACACCATGCTCTTCATAGTCATTATTAACGAGAACATTGAATAAATTACTGAAATCTGTATTCATTGTCTCGGAAATCTGACTATCAATCAGATATCGGAGACAATCTTATTCTCATATATGATTACATAAACATTTTGTAAGATTTATTATGTCTACACTTCTCTTTAATCGACTGTATATTAAGCACCTGCTACACATTTTTTATTTAATCACTATTAAAAAAAGCTGTTGACGCGAGGCGTTCAAAAAGCGTTACTATTTTCATTGGAAAATTGAATTATGGCCTTGTTCATATATTTATTTAAAGTTTAACTAGTGTTCTAGACATAGGAAACATATAAAGGTGTCGGGAACTGGGTGGTCTGGCGCCTGCGCCTGGGCAAGGCTCGTGCATCCCCAATGAGAGCGTTAGTTAACTCTATGCAAATAGAAAAGGTCACACTCGCGGCCGGCCAACAAAAAGTTGTTCATTAACGAACTGCTATGCAATCAATTTGCATTGAATATCGATTCTTAGCTGATATCGAGATAAAATTCGGATTTCTCATCGATTTGAGAAAGAACTTTCCTAAGATAAGAACGTTAATCACTTTGTTAACCTACATTTCCTGACTCGTGCCGAGTACGGTTATTTTTAAGTTTAGATAAGTTTTATTACGCATTGTGAAAACACTTTTAAAGAAAAGCAAACGTAATTGATATATCGACGGGCGGCGCGGCTGCCGGGGGCCGTCCGTCCGCCACAGTAAAATTAAAATTGATGATCATGTAAACTTTATTAGTGGCAGCATAAAAATGTTGGAGTAAATCAAAGACTGTGCTAGTATATTGCATGACGCCGCGTGATCTAGTATCGGGACACCGTTAACACTTTATTGCCGTTCATACTTCTTGCACCATTCAGAGGAAGTAAATTACTCGTGGCGATCGTAAAATTAATGCCACATACGGTAATACGAGTACTTCAGCTTGTCACTGTCAATTTTTATGATGCACTCAGTTGATATCGCAACCAGCAGGATTTGAGCCTAGTGCAAAGTGTCGATATTTTTTCCTTGACATCGGTGCAGTAAAACTACTATTGAAAATAAAAAAGCCAGTGAAATATGTCTTCATGAATTACTTTAAAATATTGAAGGTTCTACGAAGCGTCATAGTTCGAAGCCCTGATTGGATGCTGAATATTTTAAGCAAAAATGTAAATAAGAAAAAAGAAAGTAGTGAGTGAAATGTGAGTACTCGTTGGAAATACGTATGTATTATTAAATTAAATTGCATTTCAACAAAATATTTACGAGAGTAGTAATTTTTCATGGCGGACAGGCCCCGCAGCGAGCCGTTCGGCCTACCTCGGCTCGCCTTTGGACACAAACCACTAGCCTCGTGGCAGCCTGCGCTAATAACTAACTTGTATTTCTAACAATTATGCGCTGATATCAAAAGTGATAACAGAGCATTTCATGCAACATTGTTAATATAAGATCTTTGTGCCAGTATTGGAAGCGGTTGTTCACCACCCGACGAACTAAACGCGGTTTATCAGTTCATGTAACCATTATAATTTTCTAACTGATTTTGGTGCTGACACTTGAAAATCTTATTAAATTGATTAGTCAGCTAAAAATGAATGCCGAACAGAAAAATATTCAAAAGGCAGTCTCACTTACCAGGACAGCATAAAATAAACGGCAGTGCGCATTGAGTACATTGCTCAGTCGCGCGGAGATTACTTCATGAAAGCTCACGAGGCGATCATTACCGACCCCCGGCCGCAATCGATCTACCTTGCATAATTAAGACACTAAAAGTTTAGTCTTAAGACAACTCTTAACTTGAGATATGTTTTTAATCACAAGAGATAATTTACCATCAATTCAGCTTTTTTGAAAGTCTTCATTGTTTTTGCAGGTTTTAAATGAATGGAATAATTTTAAAATTGAAACACTGGGTCGTTCGGTTTAAGGATTCTTCATAACTACAAAATATAGATACTTAAGACCTAATTTATAGCACCGTTTTCTGACAGATTAATGCAAATGTTGAACTTGATTTATGAATTAGAGTTACAGGCGATATTTCAATTAGCTATTTAAGAGTCATCATAATAACGATACGGTGTATCTGTGTTGTAAATATGCAGTACAAGTAGCCTTTGATAAATGTCTCCGGCACGGCGAACAGTACAGCCGGGGGCTCGTGCAAAATAATTAAAACTACTTAACATTCAAACAGAAAGTACCAGTAGCCAGTTTGCGGCTCATTTAGCGAGAGGAGGCCGGTCGGCTGGCACTGACGATCATTACTCTCCCACCCGATTGATATATTCTTGGTGGACATGCGATCGCGACACGTCATTCTGCTTCCACTGTTCACCGGCCCGACCTGCTACCGCTCGCTACCAGCTCTATATAAATAAACAAACCTTACAAAGTAATAAATATCAAGTCCGCCTCTAACAACGTACGTAACTATAAATCGGACACTTCTTTTATTGCTGCACATCTAGACCAATTAAAATTAACTCATGATTGTCGATAACCGTCAATAAAATTGCTATACGTCGATCTTAGTCAATATTATTCGCTGCGCGGGCAAAACGAATTATTAATTCATTATTTTACGAGGATTTTTAATTAAACGAGTAAATCAATTTTGATTATATTTTAACTTTTCAATGAGAAATCTCCTTATATAACGTGAGTTCATGAGCACAAATCATTACAACTCGGCCTTAATCGAGTTCAGTAAACGATCGAACGAATAAGTCGACGTCAGATTAAACACAAATATTTACATGTGTACAAAAGCAGAGAGATAAAAGTTTACCTTTTACAAGCAATTTGAGGTTATTTATTATGTGGAGTGGCGCGCAGGCGCTCCGTCGGCTGCGTTTTGGTGCAGCTTCTTTATACAGAAGCCATTATAAGTATCAGTTTCAGATCATAGATCATAAACGCATTTATTATCCGGAGGTCGGGACCGGGGGGTCCTGTCGCGTGAGCCACTGCGCTCATTGTTGACTTTTTATTGTAGTGCGTATGTCACAATTTTCGTGGACCTCACCAGAGATGGAGGCATAAATATCTAACACAAGAATGTTCCGTTTCGGATCCATGAGTATTTATGTGAAGAGCTGGAATGTATTTAAATCAAACTTGTACGTCGAACTAGCCTAATCTTTACTTTATGATTATCGTAAATTACAATTTGATTTTAATAACTTATTTACTTCTTGTGTGTTACGTATATTTAGAAATTAATCTTGATGATCTTATCAAAGCATAAAGAAATAATTTTCTAGTTTCAAAATATTTCTTCGCTGTGACTTTAATTTAGTAATGAGATACCTACATACAGACCCACAGAAACTTGCTCGTTTTATTGTCATTTAGATCAAACTGATATACTAAATAGCATTCTCCTCGTAATTTTGTGGACGGCTTAGTAAATTGCTTTCCTCCGTCGGGTGAATTTTTGAACTTTAGTTTATTTATCTCTTTTGCATTATGTAAGCACAACATGCTTTTCTACTGAAAACATAAAACACACAGCATTCCACTTTTGGAATACCTACATATAAAATAATTCAAGAGTGTAACAGACAGAAGCGACCTCTCATCTCATGGAAAAGAGCAGTACAGGAGCTACACAACTTTCCTTGTCAAAATAAATTACCTCCGAGAAAAAGACTTGCGCCAAAGATTGAGTCGCGATGTAACACTGTATTCTGTAAGTGATGCAGACGATTACCGAGAACTGCGGATGACCTACAGCAACTAATGGGTCAGCAAATGTCGCGGCTGTTTTGAAAGGACCACTTTACCAGTACTGACTGTAAAGTATGCAGAATATACCGAGTAGGTATAGATGGTGTAGTTAGAAAACCAAGCCGGGGCCTACAATATGGCGCATATAATAACATCATCTCATATAAAGTTATTGAACCGATTGAGTATTTAAATATCTGCATTGCATTATTCAAGTTGATACCTATTGCTAGAATGGTTTTGGAATAACAAAAAAATCAGAAAGTTGTTAGTAGTACATAATAATAATACCTTTCTTGTAAAATATGTGTAGCAATGAAAATTGCCCGTAGCAAAGATAAGTATTCATACAATGTCAAAGCCAAGCATTCCAAACAAGTAAAGATGTATTCAAGGCTAAAAATAAAACGACAAAAATAGAAAAGTGCATTTAAAAGTTTATAAGAACTTTTCTTTTGTTATTCATCCAGTTCAATGATTTCGCTAGACACGTCCGCTCGACGCCAATCTAACTACTTACGAAACTCGCTCAATCAAGTAATAAAATGTTAATAAAGTGCGTAAATCAAGATAACGTCAATAGTTAAGAGAGTTCGACACAACGAAATAGTCTCAGGCGAGGTGAAGAAATTACCTCACCTATGCAGAGGACATAACTCTCCACAGCTTTCCACCTCATTATTGCCACACCATTTTAAACCCTAACTCACTTTAAGATTACGACATATTTTTCCCTATACTTCCCAACAGTCAAAATTTAAACAAACACATCAATTTTAGAGTGTAGATGTTTTTTTTTTAATTTCCTATCACAAACCTATATTATCGTAGTTTCGTTAATTGCTCAAATCAAGCCAATAAAGTTAAGGCGACGGCCGGCACGTGCTTCGTGCATATCCGTAAACATAAACATTCCGAATAGAGAAAATAACTGTATTCATAGGTAAATATAAAAACATGTGCATAACATTTCGTATAAAAGGTGAGTCAGTTCATTTATTAGGAGTTCATTTGTTTAATGGAGTTCGTTAGAAAAACTGCAATGCTATTTTGCAGACGACGTATCCGAAATGTTTGATTATAATTATCCAAACCAAATCAATCATTCCTATAACTGTTCTGTGGCATATGACTCAGTGACAATTTAATCAATTTAAATGTAGAGTAAGTCATGATAATAAATAACTTACAAGCCAATCATATGACCATTACCTGTAATATAATGGTAATAATTAGCGGTATCTCCTTTGTAATTTTCAGATTTGACCAACAAATAAACATGAGCAAGATAATAACGTTGTCCAACTAAAGGATGCCACACACGACTGGGTCGAGGCAACTCGAGCCGAATAGTTATAGTTATGGCAAACGTTGCCTCAGAGTATGAATGAGACAAGCAGATGGCCGCATGGCCCATGACTCCTGTCCCTCGCACACTCTCTGCGCTCAACGCTCTCTTAAATGTTAGAGCCTGTGAGCGGATGAATGGAAGAAGATTTTCTCAGTAAGTCTGGAGTATTATGAGATGTCCGTATGACTGTCGTGTAGGTACTACTTTGTATTATAGTTTTTTTCTTAACTAATGTAATTGGCCATCAACGATTATATTAAAATAAATAACTCATTGCTGGAGATATTGTGACTTACGTCTACTACCAAGCTTAAACACAAAAATTGTGACGTTCAAAAAGTGCCGATTTTCAGCCATATTTAAAAATAAGCAAGTGAAAAGACAATTTATGTGTCACGGCTTAAGTCGGACCGTGCATGGTAGGCATGCTCTAGTTAATAGTAATTATAAGCTGCGGAACGATAATGTACGATAAGGCTAGTGGATTGGCAGATATCTTGGAGCTAATGTGAAGCCAATTAGTTTACTGCTGTTAATTACTGTAATATTTACACTGGTTTATTATACAGCAGCTCTGCTTCTGTAAGTGTAGCTTTTATACAACCTACTTCTATTCGTTTTCTTATTTAACATAAACATAGCATCACGCTTGTAGACCCCGAAGGTTTGAGCAGAGGTGTACTTATAGTACACGCACATGTCGCCAGTTATGTATAAGTCCCATGTAACAAGGGGCGAGCCTATTGCCATCAACCGGGCACAGATCCAGACTCCGGACTGCTACTGCGAAATTCCTGATAGAAAAACACAATAACACTTTGTCCAACCCGGGAATCGAACCCAAGACCTCGTGCTGTTGTCTATTTTATCTTTTAATATTGACAATAACGCGAGATATATAACGTAAATACCCCTCTTATTATTTTAACTTCCGTCCTTTTATTTGGTACACATCTGAAGTTCGTCTTATTAATACTGTTAGTGTAAAGCATTAAAAACAGCGAGATTGGCTACGAGCATGGCGCCTATCGACTCTCCAGCGAGTGCGTCTAATGCAATTCGATGCGGGACTTTACTATCGAATATTATCCAATATTATAAACCACACCTTAGACTTAAGCAGATATAATAACCGTTACGTATTTTAGGATAACGTTAGTGTACAATAAACTTAACTTTTACCTCAAATAATACTAACAGATATTACTATTACTAAACATTTTCATCTGTGATTAAGTAAACAGGTAAACAGTAAGTTTGATGTAAGAGTAGAAGGAGCCACTATCGTTATTTTAGACGACTATTTATAAGCAACACGATTTTTAACAGGAATAGTTATCACACCATAAATAAAGAAGACTTTAATAGTCCAAATTAGCATTTTTACACAAGCGTACCCCACATTTATATTAAAACTTCATTTCGCACAGTCCACTCATTTAGTTAGCAAATAAGTTTTTAAATGTGTAGCAATTGTCATGTACTCTGACTGCTGTCGTTGGATTGATCTTTTCCACAGACCAATTAGTGTTTTTTCAAAAAAATATTCTATCAGTAAAGACGTAGTTATTCACCAAACGAATAGAAATAGATAACTATTTAATTGCCCTCAAAATTAATTTTACTCTTACTACAGACGGGACCAAAAGTGATAAAAAAAGGTTTCAATTGGTTGACTGAAAGCGTAATTTACATATTTGAGGTCATTCGTAAATATATTATGCTCATTTAACAACATGCTGTCATGTGATTGATATATTTATTTGAACGTCTCAGCGTTTGTGCGACACCTCATAACACGGACATGAATAAAAACAATGCACTTTGTGTATAACTTGCATTACAAAGTATAATAACTTGTTTACGACTGTACTTGTATTTTCGTTATGATTTATTTACGTTTGTAGTTTCATGAGTATATAGTTCCTTATGAAGTATCATTAAATTCAATTTAAAAAAAACTATTATGCATGTAATTTGTGGAAATACTTTCTACCTAAATAAATGCTTCACATTTCTTTACAAATTAAAAAATCATAGAATTAAGAACTAAACCTCATTCTGACCGGATCTAAACGGTTTTTTTAAGTTATGTTCCTTGTCCTAGTTTAATTCTATTTCAAACTAGCTGCTGCACGCGGCTTCCGCCTGCACCTTACAAAAATAAAAGTAGCCTTATAACATCAGCTATCTTCCAGTAAAAGTCCCGTCAAAATCGGTGTAGCCGTTTCGGAGATGGGTCAGAACAAACAGACAGAAAAAAAAAATGAAAAATACCGTATGTATATACTTTCATATGCATTTAGTAAAAAGCTTTTATTTTGACATTACAGACACTTCCATTTTATTTATTTGTATATTATTTGTATATAGATAAATAAGAATTTGTTATCATAATATTGCATCTATTGATTGATTTGATTGTAAAAATATTTTTATATCTTTCGTATGTAAAGTAAACTTTGTCATATAAAAGTCGGATAACAATCAAATTCCGAGGATCAATAAAAATTTGATCTTCGATATAATTTCAGAGGTAATATGTTATATTTAAATCTCCCTTATCTTAGTTAGACACTTATATCGATATACGTATTAAATCACTCATGAATTTAAAACATTTTATTGTCATTTCGAAGTGAAAACAATATAAATGTATTTTATGCCATGCTTGATTTATATTTTATAGGTGAGATGTGATTTATTGTCGGTCGATTTAATATAATCTTGAATCAAGTCTTGCGCCCGCGCCGCCGCCCCCCCCTTCCCCCGCCCGTCGCGGTCTGTCATTATGAGTGTCGTCCTTACTATCAGGCTTTATTGAAATACCCCTTACATTCGTTCTTGAAAGTTATATGAACGTTGTAGAGTCCTACACTAGCATTTATTCCTAGGTATCGTTATAACAATCTTTGCAAACCTAGTTAATAGATTGCAACTTATCTTCTATCCAAGATAAAATATATTTTCACAGTTATTTATTTGGTGAGTAATGTTTCTGGTCGCATAATACGGTATTTATTATGTTAGTGCAATAAAAGTAACATTAAGTAAGTTACATGAAATTCAAGAAACACGAGTTATTCATAATGTTGCAGTTTACAGCGTCGTAATGTGATGTAATTACTAAGCTATGAGTACCTGCCTACTTGACGTTACTTATGAAAAATATGCATACTGTGTTGTAAATTCGGCTTTTTAGTTATTTAATTAGTTATTAATGTTATTAGTATAGAAAGACATACCTACGTAGGTACTACATACAACCATCGGTAAGAAAAAGTTTGAGTATTACCTATTTAATAATTTTGAGTGAGTAACTAAGTAACATTATGAGTCTACCTTCCTAACGGTTATTATTCAATGTGTCTAAAAAGATTAGGTAAAACTCGTTTTTTACAACACAATGGAAAATAAATCACGATAAGATCATTTTATTTTAGTACCAAAGTAGTATATTGAGGAGGTAAACAACATTAAATTGTTGAATAATCCTATTTATAAATAAAATACACATCACAAGTACATACACAATAAGATAAATTCTATTAGATACTCAGAGATATTTGTATTTACATTTATTTCCAGTCATCCCGTGCCACACGAATAATATGTGAACTACGAATTCTCGTATCGTAAAAGCAGAATGCGTCACTGTTGTTCAAGTAATATCATAAAAGAGATTACTTGTATTCAAGACGTGACGCCGACATTCCATTCTCCCAAGCTTGTGTCCGGCGGCACAGCTGGCGTTTCAATTATTTGACGTATACGCGAATTAGTCGTTATCAGATGTAATAAAATGCAAGCATGTCCGGGCGCGGCGGCTAGCGCGATGGCACGATACCGCGCCGGCGACGCTGGGTGGCCGCTACTTGTCTTACGATAAACTTATCTTTACAATCGATCCCTTCGATAAAAATAAAAACACCGATGCCTTCGGATGTCGAATGCTTGACGCGCTACGAAGCCATAACGTTTGGAGTTTTATCGAAGTAGCTATCCACATTTGCATCTCTATAGGACCCAATACATTTTGTTACCATATTATTAGCATTCCAGCGCCACTTGTATATTCAGGTAATATAAAAATATACACTAAACCACAGATAGGTGTGATATGTGGAGTTTACACCTTTGTTATAGAATTTACGTAGAAGTGAAGTGTAGTTTGAAGAGCGGGTAAACTAGTAAGAGCAAGTACTGGTCCGATCAACTAGACCGAAAATATTTAAAAAATGAACCCTCGTAATTCACTACATAATGAATCTTACACAAAGGTAAGAATCTTACACAGATTTAGAAATATGTTCCCGTTTTAAATTATCTATTCTATAGTAGCCAACACGTAGCAAAACCGTAGCACAAACGTAGCACAAACGTAGCAAAACCGTAGCACAAACGTAGCACCCACGTAGCAACAACGTAGCCTCATTCGAATTTTGCTAAAAGTTATCTTTCGAGAGTAATTGAAAAGGTACGAGCATTGTGAACTATCATAACACTTCGAAAGCTATCCATGATGTCGACAATACAAAATAACATCTTGGTGATTGAAAATCAAGCTTAGAGTTCATTGTCCCTAATCTCAGTGAGCACTCGATGTCATAGAGCCGATGTAAAATGTCGTGATTCAGTCGTAAACACACAGATATAATGGTGTATTGTATGAATGGACACTAATGCTCGCTGTAGCGGACGATATGTCCCACATGTTAGCCCAAGTGAGTGCTACGGGTCAATGGTTGGCCGGCGCACGCGCATCGCAAATGTCAAGGCTCGATTGTCGCGAGAAATCAGTTAAGCGTGTTAGGTCGCAGCTAGAATACCACCGCAGTACTTATACATGCAGCTCGGCCGAAATAACATAACTGCCGTCTACCGGACACACTCGTTATGAAATCTAAACAAGTCATAATTTGTCAATTGTAAAAAACGACTACATCGTGTGTGGGAAACTATAATTTACATATAGTAAAAATAATTGAAAAGTTGTGTACCTAATTAAGTAACAACGAAACCAAACTAATTATAAGATAACGCGCAGCTCGTAGTGATTATAGTTTGTATTTTATCCAGAGCAACAAACAAGCTTTTAATGCATGCACTGCTCTACGCGCCCGTTTAAGTCTTTCATATCCACCGGCAACTGGAACGAATGGGAATACATTTAATATTTAACTCGCATAGAATTTTTATGAGATTTTATCTAAGCCTTAAGACGACTGTTGTTGGTATAAGAAAATTAAATGTCAATAGCGAATAGCCGAAGCAGATAGTTTATTCTCAGACACGTAGCATTGTTCGCAATTTGCGCTGCGTCGCTTGTAGCCGAGTTACTCAATGGGCGCGACAAGAATGAATGAAGCAATCTTAACAGCAGTAAACGTAATTTATACCGTTTCTCTTCCATAAACGACGTGGCTTTTGAAGCACTCGTTAAGGGGCAGGCGCAGCTTCTGTTCGACAATTAGGCAAGGCCCGCACAAAGCACGAAAAAGGCACGTTCTTATCGGCGCTCGGTAGTCGACAATCGCGCCACAATCTCACGAAAACGCCATTCTGAGCTGCACCTGTCATAAACGTAAGTTCAACGGCCTGCGCGACTTTCAATTAGACACAAAATAGAACATTTTAACAAACGTTAGATAAGTAAACAAACGTGGTCCGCGGGCTATTTGGTTATGGCGGGCTCTCATCAATAATGCTTCGGAGGCGATAATATCGCGGACGCGTGTCTCGCGTAGAGGAACCTCCAACACCGTTATTAACCTCGCGATAGTCATCGCGACTGAGAGATCATTTAGTGATACGCTTTATATTAAATTACTCGGTCGTGCGTTGATAAAATATTCCCGGTATTCTATTACCGAAAATGAGATAACCGCGCCCGGCATCAACAGGCACATACCTACCAGTATTTGGATAATCTCTACAAAGAAATAAGATGCCAAAAACGTATAAAACAATTTATACAAATGTCAGTAAGTGTTTACGATGAGAATGTTTATGTTAATGGATGCATTAAGACGTACGCCATGCGTCAAGTTGCGTGTGTCGATATGGGATCGAGCGTGGCGTGGCGTGTCGCGTGGTGCGCGCTGCGCCTGCGACGATGCTTCCACCACTTGTGCCAGTTAATCCTCCTCACTATGTTCACTTTTTACCACAGACGTGTTTACGCGCCGTCACCTGTTATTTACCGTCACATTCAGTTTTCGCACCTACATCTATATATCTTCATCACGTCTCGATTGGATGCGGAGTGACAACTGTTATTTATTGACTGTCCAAATAATTTTATTCAAAATAATTTATCACATTATCGTTTTAATGTGTACAGCTAATCGTAAATTCTAACGATATCTATGACTAGTTTCTTTAGCTTTTAATCAAACGCCCGAAACAAATTGGGTGCCCTACTCAAACAAAGAGTTTTCGGAAATCGAGAAGTCCATGTAGGTGCAGGCACCCGGCAAGCTATTTGTTTAAAATTTTGAGAGTTACTAGTGTTTTTAAAATATAATCATCCTTTTTTATTCGTCTCTATTCAAAGTGCAGAATAAACACAAAGTCAGTTGGTAAAAAATGGCGTGAGATTTGTAAGAAAAGTGTATTTGCGTAATAGACGTGGGGCAGTTGAACGAGAACTGGCGGTGCCCTGTTAGTACCTCAGTAATTTCTCGTTTCATTTCGCATACCGACGATGTTTGTTATACTAACTGGGTTTATTTTTCACGCAAATGAACTGTTTATCGGCTAATACGAGCATTAAAGCCGCAGAATGCGGTCGGGGCCGGCTGCCGGCAACCAGCTCACGCCATTTAGTAATTTAACAGTGTAATGAGCGTCTCTCACTGCTACACTGGTGCTGCACTCGGAAAATCATCATTGAAATCTCAGACGACCTTCCAATGATACCTTAATGTAACCACTCCACCCGCTCCGAGAACTAGTTAAAAACTCTATTAATTTATTATTTACGCTGACACTAACTGAGATACATTGTAAATGTTACGCAGTACCTACGTACACCATCATGAATAATGGACACCTATACAAAGTCAATTTGTAGCGGCATCTTCAATATAATATGTAGATGGACCATTAAATCAAATACAGTTAACTGACACTTATTGCTTTTGCGCATTAAAATTCATGTAATCACTATCAAGACATAAAAATTAAACGGCATTAAAATTACTTCCATTAAGGTCTCATTAATTTCCTAATCAACGCTGTGGGGCATGCACCTCGGAGCCGTCGCAGCCGAGTGTCGAACATCAGATACGTGTATGATTTACCGGGAGCCGCTGGATAAAGAGGGCACAAGGAACGGCTCAACAAAAGCCTCGTCGAGCATAATTTACCTCTCCCCACAATACTTCTAATTAAGATCATTCGTGAGTCCAATGAAGCCAAGGACTATGTACTCACTGCACAAACTGGACGTTATAAATAACTCAAATCGTAACTCACGCCTTTTCCGAGACACTCTAAATGAAGAAAAAGCTTGTAGAAGCTTTTAAACTTTGGACTCTGTTGTTATTGCGCTAAGAGTTAAAATACATGCTTTGTAAAAGCTCATATGAGTCGAATATCGAAATGCGAGGTGAGTTCACGCCAGGGTATTGTTGCACAAACTAAATAAACTAAAACACACGGCACTTATTTGTTCCTCGGGGGTAGGCAGACTCAACTAAATCTTCTAGTAAAAGGCATTCAGAACGTTAACTTATTATCTGGCTTTGTTTAACAGCGACTCTCTTTGACGAGACGAGTAAGCTTCAAAAGCTAATCATTCACAATTGTTTGATATTATTCTTAAATAAACAATAATTTTTCATTTCTGTTTTTAAATACTTTCTTCATATTCTTGAACCATTATGTTGATGGATCTTATTTGTGTTTAGGAAAAGTATAACTGTATTGAATCTTAGAGAGACCGAAATATGAAACAGCGTCTACATAGAACACCAGTATCTATGTAAAATCTACCTACTTTACGACATACTATGCGGCAAGACGTGCCAAAGACGCCAATCTCAATACCTAATAGTTCAATTTATAGCTCTATCATTACACTGATTTAAATTTTATTCAAGAGTGAACCAAACCTAAGTACTTACGTTGACAATATTACCCTTCAAAGAAAAATAGCTGCAAATTGCTGAAGACAAGTTAATCTGTGAGTGATATAAGTTTATTCCACGTCCGGCAATACCGCATGGGCTCAGATTATAACGGTGTTGTAAATGGCGACAGGTTGCTGGTTCATTTCCGACAAGTACAACAATAATGAATTTTCTGATAGCACCTGAAACGTGCTTGAGAAATTATAATGGCACACTTCACTTTTCTTGGGTTGGGTTCAGAGATTACTGCAAAAATTATTCTGAATTATTTCATTATTTTATTTTCGTATCGCATCTTCTTCAACTGGTTCATTGCATAATCATCATCTAGTTTTAAAATATTTACCAAAAAAAAATCGATTAAAGTGTCTTAAGATCTACTAACAGAAATAAACATCATTTTATTGCATCGACCAGTATATTTTTGAGATTACTCTTCTTCACATCATTCAGAACAAGACCTCAACAGGGACCGCAATTTTGTTCTTTGAGATTAATCCACCAATGAGTTTTGCTAAAAATTAATAATTAGTAAGTAATCATGTTTGTAGAAGTTTGTTAAAAAAAAATCTTTAAGCTTATAAGCAGCCTTTTCAGCTTTCTGGAACACACTCAAGAACTATGCTATTAGAATACCATTTACGGTAAACGAATTTCCCTTCGTTGAATTTATGGTAAGGCAATACAAACACTCGCATATTTTCCGAATAATATTGCTTTTAAGAAGGTATTTAGTTCAATGTGTAAGCAATTAACAGTACTATCTAGCCTGATTACTAAACTTGCCTGCTCGCTAAACACTTGTCATGTAAACCTCGCAATGTTCACAGGCTACCGTAGCGGCGCGACGCAATTAGATTTTCAACCATGTTTTATATTTCATGCTGCTTTTACTACAGGACCTCACCTACATGTCAGGTAAGAATACGCGATGTATAGCAAAGTGGTTTTAAAACCCTGCCTGCTTTGTGCTTTCGTGGTAGACTTTATGGAGCAAACATAAGGTGGCTTTATTATGACTAGAGTTACCATTCTGGTGTACGCTGTCACTCCTTAGCGGGCACTTGTTGTAATGATGTCATTTGAATGAGGGTAGTTGTAAATTAGATTTGAATGCGCTGGTATGCAACAGAATAACAAAAATAGCCGTGTTACTTGAGGCGAAGTTTATTTTATATCTCCTTAAATGTTGAAATAATTACATCTCTGAAATGCAGAACCTTTAACGTAAACTATTAGGTGCTATTTGTTGAAATCAGCTTTATCTGACATTTTGGACAAAAAACATTAATTGAGAGCCACTCGCACGACTATTCTGGCGCCGGTCAATGTAATTGAACTATTGTCGTAGGTACTCGAACTTGTGCAACCTCTGATACCTATCGATGCAGTGAGAGGGAAATTGGAATAGAGGAAACACATCCGTCGATTAGATTGGCTTAGAACGTAATGTATCTTTGCCATAGTGGCCTTAAGATTTTGTTCTTCCGATTTTTTGCTATTTTTTCTGCATTGGGTGACCCAATTTCAGGGTTATTCAGAATTAAACATTTTACTTACCTATTGCTTCTTTTGCCAACATAGCCAAAGCGAACCAATTTTAATATCGAAATGAATACATTCCGCCATATTTTAATGAGCAACAATGACAGAATAAATAAACTAGTTGCAGCAGGACGTGCGCCTGCATCTCTTCGACTGTCAACAGAATCAATAGAGTACAATAAAATTGCTCCTTTCAATGCAACGTAGTTAGGTCTAAATGAGGTTTGAGTAATGCTGTGGGTACACGCAGGGCTCGCGTGGCAACACGCATTACAGTCCCCCGCGCCAAGCACTAAGCTTCTACTGATTTGACTGCAATCATGTTCATAAACTACTGCCCGCTCTAACAAAGATAAAATTTCCGTAACACAATACTAGATACAAAGTTTTCGCCTGTCATTATCGCTGTTGGCGTTTACTGGATACTTATTTATTGGACCTACCTGTGTTTGGCTGTAAATCATAAAGTATTGTCAGTGTCTTGCAAGTAAATGGTGTTTTTAAGTGTTGAACTGGTATTTACTTATTTGGATACAAGCGTTTGTATCATGCTATGAACTTAGGAAAACAGAGTGGTAAATCCCGTAATTTTTAAGAACGTTCGCATTCGCATCTCATTTGCAATCTGTCATAATTACTATCAATTGACCAACATTTTCGACAAGTTTGACAGATTGCGATTTGAATGTGAACTTTTTTAAGCTAGAGAATTGGCCTTCTGGTCTTAAATAAAACAATTGCATAAATATTTCATGAAACAATGTCAAAAAATACATAGTACTTACCTATCTTTCAAATATATTAACAGTCAATAATACTGAAAGGGACACTTAAAATCATTTATCGACATCTTGTTTTAATATAAAACACTAAAGCGGTATATAGACTAATTATAGACACCGAGATTAAATTTGTAATCATTATTTTTGAAGAATAAATTCTGTAGTCATCCGTTACGGCGCCGACAAAGGCCCGTGCAGCGACCGCTACGTCAATTTATAATGCGATTAACAGAAAGAATGGCGATCCGACTGATTGCACGGATCCTTATGCTCTGCTCTTCACCAAAATCCTCGCTCGGAATAATGACGGTCGCTTCCTTAATCGTCAAAGCATAAACCGCTGTGGCTGGACGTTATTTATCGATGCTCATTTGTTGCGCCGTATCGATTTCTTGACAGTAGTTCGAAATGTCTCAATTAATATTTAGCCTAAAGATAGTGTGTAATGAGCCGTTTCATCTAGGAGCGCGTAAGCCGAGTGAGCCTGGCGAAGGTTATTAATATGATGAAGTGGTGCCATCCATCGGCGGAGCGCTGCCGGCCGGACCACCGCGGCGCCGGGCGAGCTGGCCGGACCGACCCGAGTATATATCAATAATAACATTAATTGCTACGCGTCTTTTCATTAGATTTCACGTGAGAAGGGATTAACGCTTGCTTGTTTGGTTAATCCGAGCCGGCGCAGGCGTCGGTGGGAACTTCCACGATGATCAAGTACTGACGCCCTCCTATGAGAACCATTGACGTTTCTTAATCTTATTAATGCGTCAATCGATACCTATAATTAATTGTCACAATGCCTTGTTTTGATAAAAGCAATGACAGTAAATTAAATAATATTTTATTGTTTGTTGTAGGGGAAATGTTAATTTTGTATTTTATTGATATACTGGTCTGATATATTCACTTGTTACACGCTGGTGTTATTACCTACCTGCTTTCGAGATACAGTACCTACGCATGACCAAAGCTACATTCGTGTCGATAGACATAATTCGTATCTTGTGTGAATAGACTTATGTCAATGAAGACGTAATAACCATAACGAAATTTGAGAAAGTAAGCCTATTTGGAGTCGACAAAATCGTATAAGCATTGACAAAATTAGGATCTAATAACATACAGCCAAGTTTCCCTTTACGGCAACGGGACTGAATAAACATACAATAAGTGAAGGGAGTCGAAGAGTCAAAAAAGATATTATCGACACGATTTACCGCCGATCGAATACGGTTACGAGCGTTAGCTTTTCTCACTTCACTAATTTAGACGTTACCAAAGTAGCTCAGCGTTAAATGGAGGATGAGCGGTTACACGGTAAATACGGTCAGTTTATATGGCCTGTAAACAGCGCGACGTGAACTGTACACAAGGTGATTTTTTATTTGTATAGTTGCTGGTTCTGGCTCAAATACCCGTGAGAAGAGCACGCCTCCCAGCGCGGGCGGCGCTGTACGGTGGGACCGACCGCGCCGTGACACCTCGCCACCATAATCTTGAATGACACCACACAGTAATCACACCAATCAGCACATTGCTTATAGATTGACTAATTAATGCTCCGCGTAAGATAATCCGTATTGTGACTACTTCTGAGATGCTTCGTGACTTACCGCTATCGCTGGTATTGATAGCTAAGTCATACAAATATTGCACCAGACAAACCGACACGAATACATTTGACTTCGACGGATAATAAACATCATATTTAATATACACGCATTTGTCCCATTAAGTTTATAACCATAATGTTTGTTTACATAGCACGATTGCGAGGTCAAAGGTCATTTAATTACAATACAAGTGACCATGCTTATCTATGGGGTTTTGACGTCTGCCCAGTCGTTGACACCATCAATTTAAGATTACGTGAAAATCCGACGAGTGAGAAATTTCCTAAGACCGTAAGCGAATGTCATTTGAATATAAATTGTATCGGGCAGGGCCCGGCGCGGGCGCGCCGAGGGCCCGTGTACCTCTCATTGTGCGTATAACAAGATCAGTATCGACTTAATGACAATATATTGGTAATAAAATTAGATAGTCCATGCCGTCATCTGAGCGAACATCACCGGCCGCGCCTCGGACTCTCCGACTCTCATATTTATTGCAAACTAACTAGAAACATTATCGAATGACGGCCGCAATCTGCTCTGAATAACAGGGGACATCTCGAACATTAACAGTTCACCAAATCAAACCTTATTCCTGGAGGCCACGACTCATATTGTTCCTGCATTTGTATTTCTAGAAAGCGCGCTTAACTTTACGACTGTGGTTCATAAGAAAGCTAACTTATGGTTTAAATATTATGACACATTTATCTGTTAGTGAGGTTGAAAAGTAAATACGGTCGGCGTAGGGCGGCGGCGTGACAGCGCTGTTCGCAAGCGTAACGTTGTGGTTATATCGGCGCACGCGCATCCCTGGGATATATTACCATTTGATTGCGGATTATTCTCTCGAAATACAATAAAATCTCCAAGTAATTTAGTACGTCGGATTAGTATAACAACAAACGGTTTGTGTTGCAGTTGCTATGGTTATTGAATTTCATTGGCCATGTTATCGTGTGTTCGTTATAAAACTACGAAACTTTCGGCATGAGTAAGACACATGTAAAACAACAGCAAATAATTATAATCTGACAAAAAGCTATAATTGCTTTTGTGCGAACAACTCATTTCAGAAACTGTGTCATTTGGCTGTCACATCAAAGAGTTGAGATATGAAAGAATGCCCCGATTATCCTCTTAAAACACGGAAGAATAAAATTCTGACGAAAATCCTATCTGCATATTCAGTAAATGAGTAAAATGGTAAAAAAGCTTTCAAAGAATAAATATTCATATGCATTTTCTGTAGCCGGAGAGTATTAAAATAAATCATTTTCGTATTGGCGTTGAAAAAGCTTTTACACGAATAATGCATTAACGTGTTGTATCACGTATGTGTAAGATATGACATTTTAAAGAAGTCATATTGTGTAACGAGGCAGACGATCATTATTTAGTCTGTGGCGGGCGCTGCGCGGGCGCTGCGCGGGCGCAGTGTTTGCACTGTACTGAGCCGGGTGAGGGCCAACACGCGATCATCTCCGATAGCAATCTATAAGATTAACGGCCTAACTTGTGACACCGCCTTAATTACTCACACAATAATCCTTATCGATCGATTTTATGGTGGATTTGAAATGTCTGACGCTTCTCAAATGTGGGACATTCTTATGACATTCTTCCACGAGACACAGCGGCAATAAAACGACTTTTAATCTCGTAAGAATGCTTAAGTCAAGTTTATTGGTAATTTCGTATTGTTTGGTAACATAAAATAAAAGTTTGACCAATCGAATCGCCCTAAATTAAATAAATTGAACATCTGTAAAATCAATTAACAATTCCCGTCGCTGTGTGAAAAGTAGTTTTTCAATTGAAACAATTAAGGTTAGCCGAACAGTCATCGTCAAGAGAACTCACACAAACGTATAAAATAACAGTATACTCGTACGATGAAAATATCTATGTGAAGTTATTTCAAGACTCTGTTGATGTAAAATTGTAACATTTAAGTATTTACATTCTGTTCATAAACCTTCATAATTATAAAGGCATTGCCTAAAATTTCAGCTTTTAAGATTGATCACAGATTCAGATTAGGCTGCTCTTACATGTCTATAAATCACATGTGTAAGAATATAACTGCTATACAACTATACAAGCGACGTTAACGAGCTTCTCGTCTTTTAATTAAATAAGCTGTAAACAAATGAATACTAATGTAATGGTATGTCGCAGCATAAATAAGGACGTTAGCACACAGGCAGGGCAGTGGCGACGAGGCCTCGCGAGCATACCGATCTGTTAACGAGACGAGCACGCATTAACCACCCGTCATCTTGCTTAACGTAGATTCCACATGGAGCGATCAATTTCAGCCGAAGGTTTTCAACCATTTATTCTAATTATGGCGGCCGTATCGTACGTATCAACGGACCGATCGAGCGTTATCATTAACATTCATAAAAGCGTCGAATCCGCTTAATTTATCAATTATTGTCCCTGAGATGTATACAGTTCTCTCGGCTGCCGTTAAAGAAGCAGACATCTGTAGTCGTATTTAAGGTTTATCTGCTTCATTAATCTGGTAGCGAGCGCGTGCTGATGTAGATTAATGGGGTGGCGCGGGCGCCGGCGATACCATCGTAGGATAGCATTTATTCCGGGACTGATGTGGATCTCTTGCCGAGGTGCCTCAGACGGACGCGCCGCTGCACGCGACCTGCGCTAACGCAAGCAAAAGTATTGCGTTTCACTGCAACAAACAGGCTATATTGCCAACCATTATAAAATTATGCCGGCACTAAAAGAGTAAGTAATTAACCGTGTCACATTACACTGGTAGTTTCAAGATTAGAAAACTGTCTATATAGATAATATATGTTGACTAATAAAGATAATACGCACGATACGGGACGTATAAAAGCTTGACAGTGATTAAAGCACTATAACAAACACATTGCGTGTCGCTGACACTGGAGAGGCTAGACATTTATTGCGACATCTTGCACCGCTATAAAAGTTACCTGGCCACCGTAAGGAAGTGTTATCACGCAGTCAGTCTTTCAGGGGGATAGTGAAGGTGCGATTTATAAGGAGGTACTGAAGCCGCTGTGATTTGTACTACCCTCCTACCCTCTTAGTTCCTTTGTAGTGGCAGTTTTCACCACTTCAGGACTTCTTGTCGGTTTCAACACCACCAACAGCAACAATTGACAGTCCATCAGTGACTAGACCATCTTGGCAATAATTCCTTCTGCACATGTGGTTTCCCTGGTACCTCATTAACGGCATACAATGTAAAGGTATATTAACTGCTCCCAAATTACAATGGTTTTAAAAAAATTGAATTTTTATATTCTTTCTTGACATAATCTTCTTGTTATTTGACATTAAATACCTAAAATTCTAACTTACACTCTTTACTAGTGGCTTTTGTCGACCGCTATCTAATTGACAGTTGACAGTTCAACAACATTCATTGCGTTATTTACGTTGTTGAGAAGATTTTTTCTCGAACTTATGAAGCAATGGATTAGACATTTGTTTCAAACCAATTCCGATTCATAGCAGAGGTGGCCCAGTGGTAACGGCCACGACTTACGAGTTGTAGGTCGTAGGTTCGAACCCTGAGAGGCGCTTTACTTTGTGTAAATTATTTCATCGCCACTGCTCTCAAAACGGTGAAGGAAAACATCGTGAGGAAATCGGCATGTCCAAAATTTCGAAGACATGTGACATCTACCAACCCGCACTGGGCCCGCGTGGTAGATTACGGCCCGGCCCGCTCCCTCTCACAGAGAGGAGGCCTGTGTCCCAGCAGTGGGAACATTATAGGCTGATTATGATGATATTATGAATTCCGATTCTGATTGATCGTGTACTACTCAATTAGGGTGCAGGATATGAATTCAGTTTTGATACAGTTGTAATGGCAATCATGTCATTTGATTTAAATAAGTTCTTATTTTTATTATTTTATTTATCTTATAAATACCTACTTAAATTATTTTATATTTTGTGAATGTGAGAACGTTGTAGGCCTTGTAGACTGTTGTCTTGTCAACCATTTTTTTTATTTTGCTGGTTGACAGGCCTACACTGTCCTCCCACTGTAATTTGTAAACATTTTTAAAAGAGTAACCGTGCAGTTTCACTGCCGGCTCTTCTACATAGGAACGAAATAACCCATTGGAACCGTGCACCTAGGTTCTGACGTTTGATAAGTGCCCATGTAGGTTTATGCGAAATAAAATATTTTGATTTTTGATTGACTAATGGGTTGGCCATTAAACTTTGTTTTATAAACAACGATAACTTATTAACGTTAAAAGGTGCACATAAATGCGTGCATACATTGGTATAATGTAGGATTACTGTTAGAAATCAAATGGTAATGATTCAAAATTGCCTTCTAACCGTCAAATGAGCACAACATAATATCGAGGCCGCGGCGACACAATGCTCCCCTAAGGCGCAAGTTCATCTAAACCAGTGCCACGGGAACAAGAATCCAACATATTTATGAAACCACCATTAATTATCCAAATAATCGATCGCAGTCGTTAGGTGATTTATCTAGCGTCGATAAGATTTTAATGAAGTACTTTGATTGGGCGCACATGGACAGCGCAGACGCAGTTATCGGCTCACCGATAGCGTGCGCACCGTTGCCTCCATATACCTATCGACGTATTAAGTTATTAAATTAAAAATAAATGTCACTTAACGCTCAAACAATATTAGACCTTAAATCGCGACACGTTAGATGCTTTTCCCAACGCAGAATTTAATTAACAAGGTGGATCATTCTGATTAGAAATTGGTAGATATCGGCACGTCGTTCATTGTGGAAACTACTCACGATACTACCGTGCGATAAGATAAATTGAGTTGGAAACTTTTTATTGATAATGTCGAGAAGGCGGGTGGCGTGCGCGCGACCTGCTACAAAAATGAACATCGTTAACCGGGGAAAGGGCTAATCTGGTGACATAGACACGCTAGTCAATATGCGTGACAAACTTTAAGATAATCGTATAAGAGGAAGACAGGTGAGTGATTCAGTCACCAATAAAAGATCTCAACAGTTTTGTATGTCCGCATACTGCTTGTAACACTTCAGGTAATTTAATTAAATCGGCACAAAAAAAAAAATTAGCGGTTCCCGACAATGTTTCAGAACCTTATTTTGCTGATACAATAAGATAGCACTTTAAAACAATTTCCTGACAATCGCACAAATTAAGAAAACACTGCTTGTACAAAACACGAACATAAACGCTATTATAACGTTAAACATACTACCTTCCACTCGCAGATCTATAAAATGCTAGAATGTACTAACGTGGACCTCGCTTGTGACCCTCCTGATTATTTTCACAATTACACTGCATTTTGTCCGATGTCTTTAGTTGCATGTGAATAATAATCAAGTATCGGGCCCGTTGCGTTAGATCTTGGGATTAATTAACGAAAAGTAACGTTAGTAGAACGTGTACAGACTAATGATCGAGAATAGGTTCATTTGCATTAAACAGACGAGACTGGTCTTAATTACTGGGAAAATTACAAATTAAACAAAAATTAATGGGACACCAGATCGTTGGGGCTCGGGGAACAGTTACACAATTGTGATGAAGACCTTATGGATGCTTCAAATATTTGTACGTTATCTATTGATCGATCTATTAAGAGACTCATGAATATTATTAGCTATTAATAGATCGTTAAGTAGAGTAAAAGCAATCATGACGAGGAATGGGGAGTTAAGTGAAAATAAATAAAACCTTGATTGGTCAGTAATTTGATGGAGGGACACACGAAGCTGGTCTTTCCGTCATTAATTGTGTTCATTAGGAAAAATTTAAGAAGCTTTATCCGTAAAAATCAGAAAAATATGGGGAAAACTATTTTCGAGAGCAGGATAACGTTTTTAATGTTTCTTTTGTTTAGAAAAAAAGCACTTTTGAAGCAAGCTTTACTGTTAGACAAGTAAACACCGACAATCGACATAGTAAATGCTTGATCAAGTCCAGCAAATCTGCCTCTAAGGACCAATTCACTTGGCTGTAAACGAAACCTGATTCGAGACAGATGAGCTTTTCGTCTGCAGGTTATGTAAGCATCTGATAATTCTCTCTTCAGAAGAAACATACGATTTTATTTTATTGTGAGGAATTTGTTTTTCTATCTTCATCTAGTTTGAAATAAAAACAAAGAAATTACAGAAAGGATCTAATAAGCACAAATCATCGATCCATACAACACCTCATTTTCTTTGTCGTGACTTAACTTAATAAAGTTACAGAGTTGTGCTCACCGCGTAAAGCACAAAGCTTGGTAGTCAATATGTTTGGTACGGAAAGTATATTGTCTATTTACAATTTTGTAGTTTGAACTAAAAACACATAAAACATCGGTCGCCCGCTGGTCCAGGGCCAGGGCCCGCCTGCCTCTTAAGGACCGATGCAAATACCTACCTTATAACACTAAAGTATTCAAACTACTTTAGTTTACTTAAATTTAAACTGGTAGTTTATAAATAGAGCACCAGTAAAACTGACATTGTAATAAATACACTGCTTTACGATACTCGATCGGTGCAATTTTTTATTTAATTTATAACGTTCGTGTATTTTAGAAAACTTGTAGAGCTTCCAAGCTCAACTCGATTAAACGATAAATATCTTTAACTACAATAATATACGTGCATGTTCATAAACTAAAAATATGGATACATCCACGCAGAATTGATCCCTTGAGATGACAATTGTATAAATCATCTTATCTTCACATTTAATCGGATTTATGTTCAAGAATATTGGTTCGAAGCTATAAATTAATCATGTAGGCTGTCGCTAAAATATCGCTTTCCTAAGGTGAGGGCAGTGGCGGCGCGCGCGCATCGTATCGGCGATAGAACACGGGCGCGAGGCGCGCGCAACAATAAAACCACATCAAGCGGCCGCTCGCCGTCATTTCCTGGCGACAAAATCTCCCGATACCATCACACTCTCATGTCCTTCTCTACCCTACGATATAAATCAAGCGTAAAGTATACTTTATTCAATACGAACCCTTTAAAGTTAATTTAAATAAACTATCAACACCACGCCCGCACTTAATGAACACGAAACTCCAATAAAGCACAAGAAAATAATAATAGCACACAACTAAAACCACTTACGGACACATCTCATTTGAATAAAGTAAATTACCTACCTCCATTTCAATTCTAAAAAGTTACCTGCAATTAATTAAACGAGCATTTCTTAATTATCTATTAAAATAATAGTACAGTTTAATTGGAAACTTTTATACGGACACGCAAAATAATTAAGTGATCAATTAACCGTACACGACGATGTATATCCAGCAGCCCTGTTATCAAGCTGCATCTACAACATTGTCTGGCCATAGATCACGCAACATTGTGCGACACTAGCACCGTAATGTACCTACGTGCGATCATTAGCGTCATGGAGACGTTCGACTACGCCTTTCATCGTAGTTATCGGAGGAGTTTTCACTCAATATTTAGTTTAACGTATTAACTTTTCTTGGTAACATTTCAGAATAGCGAGGATAATCATGACGTCATTTAGGCATCAAATTGAACGAGATACAAGTTCATGTCTTACCGTAATATTCTTTGACGCTTTGTTTAGTCCCCATCCTGCAATGGTGGTTGCGTGTCCACCGAATGTTAACTCATAATGATTGACGACTCATTCCACCTCTGTAGCCCACTAATTTTCTCATAACCTATGCCTTTAATTAACACCTAAAAAAATATTTGTTAAGTCCCTCTTAATTAGTAACTTTCATTTTTATGACTATAAATGATTAGATACACACTCAATCAAGACACTTATCCGCAATGATAAGTGATCAACAAATAAAATCTTTGACAGTCTATAATAAGCAGTCTATAAAAAGTCAATGGGAAGTCTAAACATTATTAATAAAAATCGCTGAAATTATAAGGTAAGGGACACACGTCGTGAGTTATCGCCGCGATTAGTTTAATAGCTGTGCTTTGGAGCCAGCTGCCTGGCGGCTACGCTAAGACTCTTGATAACCATGCTTGTAGCTATTTGGGCATATCGCTTTCGTTTGTCGTCAGTTATAATAATATATCGTCCGTGTGCACCGCCTTAGGTAAACCACTTCATTTAAACATTGAACTTCAAAAGTATAAAAGTGTGAGGTAAAATAAGCTTTGAGGACTCCTGAAATACATTATTTGTGTATTGCTAAAGCAATAACGCACATTACAAACTTGTTGTAATACTTTTATTCCCACGCATCAAGCTATAAAATACAGCTATCAAAGTTATTGCAGTTTACAAATAATCATAATCACACAAGTGAAGCAATGCCGGCTGTTTGAAGAGGCTACTTAATAATAAATTGTGGGCAACAAGCTGTACACAAAATAACATCTTGGTAACAAATATTACGAAAATTATAACAGACATTAATGTTAGTTCTTAACATTTAATGACTGAAAGAATACTCGTCCGTCTGTAAACTAATTTTATCAATAATAGAGTTGTTTATCGTTTCGCCCGATAGCCTGCATCACACATAATTGCTTTGAAATATTTTCTCATGTAGCCGCCCAAAAGTTAAAACTTAATGTTTATGTATGTTAAACTATACTTATTCGTTGTTGATTTAAAATTACTTGCCAGCTTTATTGCTGCAAGTTAGGCATAATAGTAGCGGCATTTGAATGGATACGTTAATTTGGGAACGGGAAAAACATGAATCAATTTTCTTCTAATTAATAGTATTGGGTTCAACACCGTTCACGAAGCAATAAAAGCCTAATAGCAATACTGAACGCAATAAAGTATTGTTATTGCTATTGATACTAGGTAAATCATTTTGTGACTTATCCACTTAGATGTCAAGTTCATTGTTGCGCAGGATCAAAAATAATTCAATTAAATAATATCTGGGTGGGTTCGTTAGTGGCGCTCGCGCAGGCAGTGTGCGCGCGGCTGCGGCGCATGCGCGAGCTGAGCACTGCAGTCGCGCGCGCCGCCTGTCTCTGCCCGACACTAAGAGCATATTATAAACGTTGTATCGACTGAAAATCGATGCCGATTTGATTTTGCGGCCTTCATTAGGGATCCGGTTCTTCATTTCAATAAGCTCTGGAGCCTTAATGATTCCGCAGTAACAACGCTCTTAATACAGCATAATGCCGTATTTAGGAAGCGGCCCTTTTGAACTCGCCTCGATGTTAGTCGTTTAGATTGTACGAGTTTTATTCTGTTTCATTTTGCTGGTGTCATTAATAATGCATAATTAAATTTTATGCGCTGTTTATAAAGCGACAGTATTTACGACCTGGTAACTGTCTTTTTAATATGCAATCGTTTTACGTTGATGGTAAAAAAATACAAACATATGTTGCTGACGTTCATGTATTCTAAAGCCTCGCAGTTGTATTTTGAAAGAGCGCGAATGGCGTGCGCGGTTGCCCGTAGCAGAGAGATAGCGCCTATCCAGCCAATTAATATGCCTAATGCTAACATCATTATTACTAGGCACGGCGCACTTAACATACTATATCCATTTACATTTTGATTTGTGTAGAGCTGGGCTGCGATTAATCGGCGAGCAGCGTGCGCCGGCGCCGCTGATTTATAGGAACGCGCTGCGGCTGCGCGCACGCCACGCGGGGCCAGCCTACTGTAGTCAACACATACACACTACAACACCATGTCAATATACCAGCAATATAAAGTTACGCACGGAACTGTTGTAAAACTTAGTTATTATAAATTGTTCCTATTTATTCTGTAAATGAACAGAACATCCACTATTTAGAGTAATTAAGAAATCAGCATCACTGGAATGGAAATCTAGGAGTGATCCGTGAAGTGCTATCTACAACATTGAAAATATGAGCTTTATACCTAACTAGCTTCCGCCCGCGGCTTCGCCCGCGTTGTATGTTGATAAAAAGTAGCCTATGTCCTTCCCCGGGATGCCACCTATCTCCATGCCAAATTTTACCAAAATCCGTTCAGTGGTTTAGGCGTGAAAAGGTAACATATAGACAGACAGAGTTACTTTCGAATTTATAATATTAGTATGGATGAAGAAGATTTTGATACGAGGGTTCTGGCTATTCTTCCTGTTTGTGTCGCTGGCACGACAGTTATTTAAGTTTTGTTGGCCAAAAACCTCGCCACTTCCATGGCGTTAGATCAGCGCAGAGGTCACTTGGGCTGCATGTTTTGGAACACAGAGGGCAGGATACGAGGGGGAGCATAGCTTGTGACACAGCTTCACATCCACACCATGCTGCCGATTCTAGGGTTCTGTTGATTCTTTGCGAACCTATTAATGGATCAATTTTAATTTATTACTTACGGTGTACGCGATAAAAATGCTATTTAAAGTTTTTACGTCCAGAAATCATTAAAAAGCAGTTATGGGTAGTAAAACATGCGGCTACATCCAGGCAAAGTGCTAAATCTTGCTTATTAAGTTATCTGTAAGTAAATATCCCTAATAATCTGTGCGTAGATTGAGTTGTTCACTTACCGCTAATTTTGTACACAGAAACGACCAATTTGTGCGCCACGACATGTAATTTAAGTTTTTATTAACAAAATGCGACTTTAGCGCGGGAAGCACGCTTTACTAGTAATGACAGCGATTACATTAAATTGATCA
The DNA here is from genome assembly GCA_947363905.1 of Lithophane semibrunnea. Taxonomy (NCBI): domain Eukaryota; kingdom Metazoa; phylum Arthropoda; class Insecta; order Lepidoptera; family Noctuidae; genus Lithophane; species Lithophane semibrunnea. Next base: position 8,707,578 of record OX376197.1, on the reverse strand, counting down.
TTGTATGAACAACGTCGTTCACGAGGGTTTGCCTGCGAATTCGCCTGTGAAATACTATGTTTTAGGTATTAAACGGTACTACATAAGTATTTTCTTTTCACCTACGTGCGTGGAAGTGGATCCAGAAGGCGGAGGAAAGGGTGTTCTGGCGCAGCCTAGGAGAGCCCTATATCCAGCAGTGGACTGCGATAGGCTGAGTTTATTGATAGTTGATTGCGCGAAAGTCCATTGCTACTTCTTTGCATTTAGACAAGAAGGCCCAAAAATGCTTCCAGCTTCTAGCTCATGTTATATTTTAATTCATATACCTAGATAAAGCTTAATTTATAATGTTACTAGCTGATGCCCGCGGCTTCGCCCGCGTGGATGTTAGTTATTATATACTAAAACCTTCCTCGAGAACCACTCTATTCATTGGTGAAAACCGCATCAAAATCCGTTGCGTAGTTTTAAAGATTTAAGCATACATAGGGATATAGGGACAGAGAAAGCGACTTTGTTTTATACTATGTAGTGATAGTGATAGCTAATAGGTATATGTAACAGAGCAAAAGTCATACCTATAGATGTTTTCTTCGTTTTGGGTAGGGAACCCAATTTATGCCTTTTTCCCATTTCCTCGCAGAACCTTTAATTGAATCCAATGTGTTCTTAAGTAACCAAAGTATTTTTATGTCCCCATTCAAATAGTAAAATAGCCTTAGCTTACCATAAAGCTTGAGATAAATAAATGTCCGTGAAATTTTTAGAACCCCATAGAAATTGTGGTTTATAAAAAAATACCATGTAAGGTGGTAGAACTCATATTGAAAGAGAGATATCACATTGAAAATGGCTTTCATTTTATTTTTATAATAATTAATTAAAGAAAATTTTGTGACACAATTAATGCAGTAGAAGGAAATGATTATTCCCAAATTGGTTTGAGAATGTATGGAAGCTAAAGAACGTATTATGAACAAAAAACTATTTTACAAAAATTAAACAACCGTCTTCCGAAAAAATCACTACAAAGTAGTTCGGAAGTCGGTGTCATTGATTCCGTATTTTTGTTTTTTGCCACCGACTTCCGAAATTAAACTTACTTTTACTTCTTCCTTTTTTGAAGTCGGTTAAAAAATACGATGCATAAGACGCATATGGTGTGAGTTTAATCTAAATAATAAACGTGTTATATGTTCGACGATACTTCTGGTTTACTGGCAGTATTTCAGTTTTAGTGGCATGACAGAAATATGCATAACGATCTCCAATCACCACATTGGCATTAAACTCTCTCTCTCGCCTAACAGTGGCTGTAAAACAGTTTATAGTCCTACTAATTGAGAGTAGCCTCTTCTCTCTAATTCGTACTAAAACATTACTACCTCGGGCAATCTTGCCTGTAATTACAAGATTGTACTCTATACCTATGTTACTGCGTCTTTTATGGGCAAAGAAATCTTATTTCCTTCATACGTCCATTCTGAAATCCCTCGGATTTTAAGTAAGTAATTTCAGTGAGTGTCTATGAATGTCTAATGGCAAAACGACTATTAAGTTTAGCAGCTAATCGAATCTTTAATTATATTATTAAGTTCACTGTATTAATGGAAAAAATAGTAACATCACTTTTGTTTATCGGTTAGTGAGTTTTAAAAGTAAAATATCCGCTGGGCAATCTCATCAACTTACAGAGATGATAAATAAAATTCCCTTTAATTTCTAAGGGGAAACACGATAGACAGGGGAATGTGGTCTGCGGAACATTTATGATATCTACTTAAGTTCACGCTGTGTAGTGCTGGAAGCAACATTAAATCAAATATCAGATGATCAGAGGCAGGTAAACGGTAGCAGTTATTTAGCGGGAACAGTGGCGGGAGTCGGCGCGCGCGCAGCCGCCCACTCGCGTGATTTATCCGCCGGCCTGTCGTTGCCTCGCGCGGATTTACTGTCCTGTTGAAATATCAGCAGATCCGTGACGAAATGTGCCTCGATTCTGTCTCGTAATCTGCTATATACGACGGCAAGTCCCGCCTTGTCAGATGTCGACAACCCTGGCTCTAAAGCAAACGTCACTATTTGATGTAATTTGAATATGCATGGTGCATGAAATCTAGGTACTTGTGATACCGAACAAGTACCTAGATTTCATGCACCATAAAGAATGAACTGTCTGAGCATTACCAAATCAGTGGCAAAAAGACATTAGGTATGCAGGCATTCAAAATGCCACGGAATGTGAGGTTTCCACATCTAAAGATATGGGTTTGATAATCCATATAGGTTAGGTATCATCAGTTTGAAATATTATTTTAGAAGAATGCTGGTTCAGCAACGAACCCATAATTAAGACCGCATTTCCTGAAAAACAGCTGAGTCTAAAAATCCTTGGTAAAATGAGCTGTAAAATCTGTAATAAACACCTACATATCAGTAAGTTCGTGTGTTCAGCGAACCACTTTCAGCCAGGTCGTAGCAGCTGTCAGTACAACTCTGGACACATAACATAGTGAGTGGATACAGTGCCTCTATATTACCATACCCGTCGGTTTATGAGCCCTTGTAGTGTTTAGGCGCCCACTCGAGTAGCTAACCATTTGAATTTATCATTCGCGTGGATTATTGCTTATTGGAACAACAACTGTCTCAGATATGCAAAGATAACACCAGATGGAATTGTGTTGGCTTGCCCGAGAAAGGTAAAAAACAATAGACATGACTTGAAATATGGCATATCGGCTTTGTTTGCAAGTGGGCTAGGCTGCGGAGTGACAGGCGAACTTATTGACTTTAAATTGAAATATCAATAGACTTGCTTAGAATAGTGACTGCCCAACAAACATTTTTGTCATATAATCAAACTTTTATATGACCTTAAGTCTTTTTAAAGTTATTTTATAGTCATTATTTTGACTCTTCATCATGTACTGGTGTATTATATGTCCGAATAGTCATAAGCATTTTTTGTCGTATAATAATGTCATATGACGTTATTTCGACATTTATAAAACTTACTTATACAACTTTTCGTCCTCTAAACGTTTTCGTAGTATAAACGTCATAAAACTGTACATTTTGTCATATAATTACCTTTTAAACATCTGCTAAACGGATACTAATTCTTTACACGTAGTATTTGTTACCATTATATATAAGTCGAATAAGTATTACGAGTGCGACCTGTATACATCCTAAAGTATCACAAACATGATAATACGACCGCTACTTAATTAATACTCATATTAAAGGTTTATAATAACCTTGTATACAATTTTCGCGTACTTTAATACTTTGTTTGAAAAAAATTAAAAAAATTGTTTCATTTTTTTAATTATCCCAGGAACGTAATTAACATTTCAAGTTTTCCATTTCAAATGTGCGCGTATCATTTCAATGAGGTCCATCTTTGATAAAAACTTATCAACATCCGCATAATTAGAGATCATTGTGGGGTTTACCTAAAACAAAAATATTATTTAGACTTAACTAAGTTATAAGTCACGCAAACAAATATTCTATTTTTTTTATATAAATTCTTTGAACTAAGTTAGCTAAGCGTTTGTAATTTTATTACTGATCCCTAAATCAACTGTAATGGCGTAAACATTTACAATGAACACGCAGTTTATAGGTCGGGAAGTTATGTAGTTGTCAATAACGCAGTCAGTTAATAAACGAATTAATAAAATATGTGAAAACATTAAAGTTTTAAAAGCGCATAAAAAATTTGTTCCAAACCTACCTCACATTAATCAGTAAACTTGATTGCACAATGGTTTACAACTGATGAAATGGTTTTATCACCTCAAATAACAAAGAAAAAACGCAATATTAACTCAGCTGTCAAAAACACCGCCATATTAAATTAACGTGATATAATCTGTTACAATATAATTTCGTTCAATATGAGCATCATCTTTAAATGACAATAACACAACGATTACATTATATAAAAGTCATATTGTGTACCATAACTCGACCCGAAGTCGAATACACGCCGCGACAGCTATCATTACATGATATTTAGTCAAATCGCCGACGTGTATATTATGACTACTATGCGACTAAGTAGGTATTTATATGACTGTTACACGGAACTCTTAGCAACTTAAGTTGAATAAAATGGGCCATAATGCCGTCGAGTAAACGTCCTTATGAAATTTATACGATTATACTAAATAACATTAAGTTGCCACCAAAACGTCTACTCAACATCGTAAATGTGTGTTGGGTGGTGTGTGCTACTACCTTAGTTTTATCCATACTTACGTTCAGATAAACCGTTTTCCTTAAAAAAAAGTTAGGTTAGGTTAAAAGGTAGCTAGGTACGCTCTACATTTCACTATTTGGTTTGTTGATGGCCAATTTAGAGACTTTCTAATATTTTTTACTGTCCTGTTGATTTGCCATTTTATTAACTAGTCTATTAAATTAATGTCTCAGCACTTTTAATAAGCAAAACCAACCATTAAAATATCATATAAACAATATTACCGCAACAAATGGCCGCACACAATCTTGGATCTCGAATAAGCCACATAACATCTTAAGCCATTATCTTTCAATAGTATTGCGCGAGTACTCGACTTATCTGGCAATTAAATCGACATTCAGAAGCACAACGCCTTTAATTCTGTGCATGCCACCGACAAACACTCCACAATGACTCGGATGCATGACAAATAACGTTTTGATTGGACACTCACCTACCAAATGTCGAGATTGTGCATCTCCATTATACTAATGTTAGGAAAGGCTAAGAAGCATTTGTTACAATTGAAACTTCTTTACTTTTCACTAGCTAAGAAAAGTTTCAGGTTTCATTGTTCTCTAGATAAAAAAAATACTTATCCTATACGTGTTTTTACTATCAGCAATTTCTTTATAAATATACACCCATTCAGCCAGCTTTTAGGACACCCTCGGGAAGAAAGACTGACGGCAGTTTATTTGTTTCCGTACATAAACAAGAAAATTAAAACAATAATATTTCTGAACTCATTAACTTCCAACTAATTACAAAAAGTATTTGTCACGTTCCTGTTTAGCCCCACATTCCCACGCTAAGACTGTATTTTTCTATGAATAATTTCATTCCAGTTTCGAGCGATCCTAAGAAGGTAATCTCGTATGATAATGGATAACCGTTTAAGAGATTGATATAGTCATCTGCGTCGTTATTACGTACCATAATGAACATGGTGTGATGAACTTTCATATCGGATCACTAGTCCCTGACATTTTGAATGGCTTGAGGTTATCCATCGATTATAACGACATTAATGCTACAATTCGGTTATGAAAACACTTTTGAATGAACTTACGATGTGGGTGAAGTGTACTGTAGACTTTATAGTTGAGGATTAGTTTATAATCAAATACTGATTTCGGTATTGTATGAGTGTCAATCACAATAACATTAGTTATTTTTGTAACGTGTGGTCTCCTTGTGAGTATGCTATTTCTTATTTTTGTCAAAGAACAAAATAATCCAAGAGTATCAAAGAGCCTAAATCGGAAAATGTTTAATATAGAAAACTATGTATAAAGGTTTCACCTCTTCTAAGGATTGCTTGGATGGATGCGTAGACCGAAGATCCGGTGCGTGAAATAACGAAGAGGTCGACCTTTAGCAAGATTATATTATTATGCGTAAATAGATTTGTTTAGTACAGCTCCATCGATTGATGGCCCTTTTTTCTTTCGTATGATCGTAACTATTAGAGATGGGTTGTAACAGGTGAAATACGATATCTGTGATCACTGTGACTGTGACAAAAAAAAAACTGATCCAAATATCTGTTATTAAATCACAGCCTGTGATTTTTGTACGGACGATAAATACGTATCTTAATCGAATATCATCTTTATTTTATTTTGATTTAAAGTCGAAAATCGTATCTATCTGTTATAAAATAACAGCCTGTTATTTTTGTACGGATGATAAATACGTATTAACTCAATTGAATATCTTCTTTATTTCTTTTCGTTAAAGTCGAAACTCGTATCCGAAGTTTTAACAGTAACAGCCACGGTAACAGTCTTGAGGGTCTGTGATTTTAAGTAACAGATATTTTTTATCCTTAGGAGCAATTGCTATCTGCTATTTTTTAATATCTGTGATTTTTATCTGTGACGATAAATATGCCTCACTCCTAGTAACTATTTCTCGACATATCTTCGCGGTCATATGCCATTAGGAATTCAGGACAGGGTGCCCCCGGCATAGAGCTGTGTTACTAGGCAGGAGTGGTAAATAAATATTCTAAGCGACAAAACGCTTTTGGTCGTCGACACGGCCACCCGACGCGCGAGTTATGGCACACTCTCCCCAACACGGCGCGCCTCCATACATCGCGCCTCTTCCCAATCACGGCCGCACCGTTGCCGTCGCCTCCGTCCCGCTGACCGACGACTCGGTGCACCAACCTTTTAATCGCGCTCATTGCACAAGAAACCATTATACAGCCAATTTTTACGGCTTTATTCCGGGACAGCTAATTTTCGTTCAATCTTTCGCGTAATAACTTAAAGAGTCGTGCTGGGCGAATCATGATTATTATGCGAATGGTCGCTGTCCCCTCGAACAATATTCATGTGTTTAGTTAAGTCGTAGACCGGTACCACTTTTATAGCCGCTTATAAAGTTGCTTATGGTTGTATTTTCGTTATTGTTTTACCTTTAAATTCATCACCCGACATCGTAAAGTTTTAAACTGTTTTGTATCACATAAATTATTTAATACTTTAGTGGACATGTTTATTATTATTTTCATCGATATCTATAAAAGAGCTTGTTTTTTTATGATATTCTGTAACACAATACGTCTTTTGTCCGATTTTTATGGGAAATATTCATGGAAATACAATACAAGTCGAACAAATGGTTTGATAAAGTGGAGCGCGCTGTCCGCGGCTGCGTGTCCACGCCTCGGGGATCCAATTTCGCCGTTCCCACAACAAATCGTAGAGTCAAAGTTCACCGCCTAATTGTACGGCGTTATCGACAGATCCGACCGCTTCGGGAGAGAATATTTATCAATAACATGTAATTAAAATTATTTAGTCTTGGCCGGGCGCGGCGCGTCCCCGAGGCGAATTATTACACATACGCCGCAAGAGGTCCGCGGCCGTCATTAGCCGGGACATTTTTATTCCTTTCTCTTTAATTTCCGTCAGAAGACATAAATGATGGTGCTAGTACCGCTGCAGCGCCGCAGGGACACAATAACATTGAACAAACCCGGCGCTCGACCAGTCGCCATGATAATGAAATTCGTCGGTACAAGTTATAATTACGTTCATTTGCAGCTTGCTGCCCACAAGCCTTGTTTTAACGCTTCAATGATTCAAGTAAATACTAACTGCTATTTTAAACTTGGTTTTAATGTGTTCATTGACACATGCAGGTACATTGAATACCTGCCTATTGCAACAGAAAATTAAGGATTTCATTAATGTTGAAGATTAAAAGGCTTTTTATTTTGGTCACCAACTCATTTGAATGTTAAGATTTTTTAAGATAAAGGCACACTTGTAAAATCGTGCGTCCAGTTAGTGACAACATCTCCAGGGCGGCCGTCATAATAGTCCCTGTATCGACATGAACAGATAAACGTTCTCAAAAGCCTCACACAATAGCGGAGTGCATTTACAGCTCCATTGTGACCTACCACGTACAGATAGCGAGCGTATCTGATAACGCACCACTAAGTGGCCCAGCGATCACGACGGACGTCCACTTGATGAATTATACAAACACCAATCAGTTAATTATTTTATTCACGTCGCTCAGTCGACTATCCAGCTTTATGTTCTACATAATTGATATGTTAAGTCGATGGAACAATCGGCCCGTCATTCAGTCGATAGGGCTGACTGCGGTTGACGAGACGATGCGACGCGGACGCCTCACTCGCCCTACAAACACAAAGCCTGGGCCGCTGTCTGTCCGACAATCGAACTACCTTGCGCCCGCGCCGCGGCCGACACAAAGAACCATTTTACCATAATACGACTGAGCCTATTCTTTTCCCATCTATTATGGCATAAACCAAATTATTGTCTTGTAAGCTCGTTGATAACCAGACTACAGTCTGCAGCGTTAATCGTGTGTAACTTAAATAAATCATGTTCATTGTATTTATTCAGTAAAAACAAGCATCGTGGGCATTGTTCGACCGAGTCTGGAGTCTGTTCATTAAAAATTGCGCTTGGCAAATAAAAACGTAAAGGCAATACAAATGGTACAGTTGAGCAGCACTAATAACATGCGCACGCGCTGACGCCAGCGCACATACCGCCACGGATTTATTCGTCTCCATAAGAAGCGGCAATTAAGTCTTTCCCTTTTAAAATGCCAAAGCCGACCGACTTAGCTTATCTGAAATGCATAGGATTGAATTATTAGTAGCAATTAAAGACTTCTCAAAATATATGTTATCAATATTTTTAATACGGTAGCAGGTAACTACTTATACATTTAAATTTTATGTACGCGTGACTGAGTTCATTATAGAAATATTCTGGATGAGATAGTGAAGAAATTTTGATTCGATCACCCGTTGAAGAAATATTGAGCTTTCGACACGCTTTTGGTTGAACAAAATTGGATTCCACTAAAATCGAGTAGAAAATATTAACTGTCACTAACATTTTTTGGTAAGTTAGCATTCTTTAGAATCCACCAAGATTTGCTCAAACCAAATCATGCCAAAACTTGAAAACAGGGGGCCAATTCCACTAATTTACACACGTGTGAGTGGTCTTACAATGATCAGTTTTTGACAGATATGCCATACAAAATCTGTCAAAATCTCATCATTGTGAGACCACTGACACGTTTGTAACTTAGTAGACTTGGCGCCCTGGAATACTGGTAGATAAAGTAATTCAGAACGTGAGCACAATAAAAACACTTGTGTGAAATAGCTTATTCACGCTATAATAAAGCGTTGTTAAACGTATAATGATGAAGGCAGAGAAGTGAGTCTTGCCACAAATGGAGTGTCGAGGGCACTCTATTTTCTAATCTTCATAAAGCCTTCAGAGTGACGGCATCGATATCAGAATAATGCGCGTGTGCCCAATGTCGGCCCCACGGCCTATCGGGCAGGAATGCGCTATACAACCATGAGGGATCAGTGTTGGATTAATAACTTGTAAATATTAAATATTCATGAGCCCCGAGCACGGGTCAAACATTCATTTTTATAAGAGCCCGAGAACTGTACCCGCAATCAAATTTATTAAGGAGATGCAGGTAATTATCATAACTGACATAACGGAACAACTTTCGACCTAATGGACGCGGCACAGGAACAACGTGGAGATTTAATTTATTATTATTAGTGAAAAACTCCAAAGCAATTGGATCATATTTACACTTTTTAACCAATCACTGTAATCTGATCGCTATGATCTATTAATTTAATTTATTATAATTGACCTGTGTTATATGGAATGATCACAAAATTAAGAATGCAGTTCGGAAGAATTGAAATGCAGATGTATTTCAAATGAAACTTAATCCTTTTAAGTGCTCGTAATTCCGTACGTAAGCTTTAAAATCTCTTTTTAATTTTAGTAAACTTGTAATGAGTTAAGTTAACGAGTTAAGCTTGGGTTCTCTAACTGTATAATTGTTACTTTAGAGCAGTAACTGGTCCATTAAATTAATCAAGTTTAACACGTAGCAAAAAAATAAGTGTTTTTATCATAAAATTGATCTAAATAGTTCTGCAAAGCTTGTCACCATTGTCTGCCGAGTTACCTATATTTTTTTAAATCCTTCCGAAGAAAAGTTGCTTTAAATATTATTTCTATCTAAATGTTTATTTAATGATAATAAACAAAAATAATTCAAACAACGCAACTCCACTCCACCGTCCACATCGCGCACAACATGATAGCGATTGTCATTTGGTAATCATTTAAATAAATGCAATTACGATCGCAAATTAAACGTCCAACAGTTTTAAATAAAACAAAATAAATCCCTTTCATTTGAGTTTTACAAAATCGAGAACAAGATGATATTTCAGAGATTTTAAGTAACGCTATTAAGTAGAGAGCTGTGAATAATTTTGTTGGATTTCGCCACATAATAAAGTTTTAAATTACATGCTTCAAGTGCCTTTCAAATATTTAAAACTTTATTATAGCGCTCATTAAAACGCTGTTAAATTTGTACCAGTGTTTAATTTTTTTTAAACCAGATTTATAAAAATATAAAAATAAGGAAAAAACTCGTTGATGAAACTAAAAATAATATATTTCGCTGTCTTATCACGGAATATCTTTAGGTTTAATAAGTTTAATATAATAATAGTTATTAGATGTTTCCCGAAATCTAGCGCAACCAGTTTGCAGGTTTTGATACGATCTTTATTATATGAAATTATAATAGGTAAGTCGGTAATTAAAAGTATTTTAAATGTAAAACTACCTATGTATTGTATTGAATGGAACTTTTATTACAGATAATTTAGACAATTAATTGAGGAAACACAGACAATATTTCCATAATGTAGATAAAATACATTGTGTCTAGTTTAAACAAAAAACAATGAATGAATTGATCAAAATACACACTTATTCAGTGTTCTGAATAAGTTTATTACCAATTGCGTTTATCTCCTACGTCATAATAAAGTAAGTCATATGGGCAAAAAAAACTACGGATATGACTGTTTAAGTATTTTATTTAGGTATTAAAGCAACGAAGAACGCTCGACTTAAATGCATACTTAAATTTCAATGCAATATTTTCCCCAAAATGTAGGTACCTATAAAAAACACCGTAATATGATTGGCGACGAGAATAAATTGAATATCCTTCAGTATTTAATTATCAACGAATCGTCCATATTGACAGGATACTATGCGAACACATCATGGATTTTCATTTGCAGAGTCAATTTGTGTTTTTTTGTCTTAGATTTAATCGGTATGTGTGTGTAAGGTTGTTTCATACGAAACGTGGGCGGCGGCGCGTGCCGAGCGAAGGCGGCCGGCGAGGGCGCGCCGCCAGTAGCCGCCGCCGGTAGCGCCGCCATTTACACCACAAATTAACAACCTGAATAAACATATCATTGCAAAACATCTAAAAGGACAACAATTTTTAAACACCTCTCTCATTTAACACTCAAATAAAAATCATACGGTGACGACGGCACGCCACTTAACCACATTATGAAAAGTAATGATCCGTTAAAATAATATTTTCATAGTTATGACAGTTAAATTATGTGTAGACAGAATATAAGACAGTATGAAAGCACCATAAAAATCCGAAGTCTGGCTGTGTGGACATGTCGCTAGACGATGCCGGCTGGAACGTTTCCGTGGATGATATACCGGAGACGAGCGCGACAGGCGCGCGCGCATCGCGCCCGGCGCCAGCCTGCGCCTGCGCGGCGTTTCGTTGACTTATGACTCTTGTAATGTATCGCAATGCCTCTATCACTCATGAAAATTCATTGAAAAAAAAATATAGATTACAATTTATAATATCGCCGCGACAGAATATGAACGTGTTTTAAGGTTATAAATATATTACTGAGAATGTTACATATTAACACGCGTAATTATTTAAGACGAGTAAATAAAATGAGACAGGCGGTCTAATAAGTCCATTAGTGTTGATGTTAACGGCAACGTTACGAGAATACTTATAATGAGATACTTCTGGAGATCATCTGCACCCCGAGGGTTTGTTTTTAATTTCTGAAGACACGTGAGCCAATAAATCGTACCTATACTCTACAGCTATTCCGTGACTCCCTACTTGTAAGTACTAAATTTAAAACAGTTAGCTCATGGTGTTCATCATATGCCCTCCAAAAAATAGGGAGCAAGGCTATCGGCAGTATCCGTTTGGCAGCATTCCATCACCGAGCATTTTTCCAAGAAAAATGAGAGAATAAAGATTTGAATGCAAACCTAAGCTCCGGAACAGAGCAACAACGAGGTTTCACTATACATGAAAAGTAATACAATAGATTACTTATTAGAAACATAATGTTACGAGCGGCTACGGCAATAAAATTTATGAAAAATAACATCGAATGTTAACGTACTCTAAATTATGCTAAAACTCCCTAAACTAATCTCCATTAGGCGCTTTAATTTAAGATGTTACAAGACACATATATTCCTGACTCATAAACTGCGTCTTGTTTGCGTTCAATTAATTTAAATCTAAAATAAAAATGCTAGAGGCAATAAAAGAAAACGTATGTGTAATTTTACTAATCTGTATCAGGTTGAAGCGAACTCGAACTAGCGGCTCTCCGGCTTCCCGTGGTTCATAAAATACATTCAGGGTAGTCATTAAAAGTATATTTTATCGCGTTTTAAATATTTAGATATTCATCTGGTGAAAGTTATCTTAAATTTAGTTCATTACTACGTAGATGTAAGTCGTGAAACTAAATACGATCGCGGACAAGTCGGTACGTAACTCTAATGTTACTGATAAGGGAAGCCGTCCATAATATTGTCTTCTAATGATACATTATATCGATAACATATAAACACATTGAATATTCAACGTGATCTGCTGAAATCAAAGGTCTGATTTATCACATCAATTTGCCAAAATGAATAAAAAGAAAGCTTTAGCTACTAAATTGCTATATTGTTAGGTAAAATGTATCTATTATTTATTATCTACGCAAGCATTTTAAATTAGTCTTGAAATAGATGAGATCTCTTTGTATTATTTTAATCTGATTATTTTATATGGTTTTATCAATTTGCAATCGCTAGGTGGGCCAGACACGTGTAGCATTCAAACTTTACAGGAGATTATGCAAGCCTTCACGTAAAAACATCATAAGAATAGATGGCCCGGTCTATATAAGTACTGGGCAATAAAGAAATAATTGGCAATTATTCGAGATGTTTGATTTACTAAATTAATAAATATACTTACTTATTTTTAAAACTCCTACTCTATTTCTGTTTTATAGATCAGGAATAATAAATTATTGAAAATATCACAAAGCTCTTATGATATTGGATACACCTTCATACTTATAACAAATACATTATATCAGGCAGATAAAATTAATTAGATGCGGATTGCGCAAACATCTAATTATTTAAAATTCAACGGTAACAGAAGTCGTTTTCAAAACATGAGCATCGTGAAGTGAAATAAAAAGTTTAAACTGTCGAATGTCGATTACGAAACCGTGTGTTGGCTCTTAATGAGGTCGATACGTCTTCCCGTAAGTACATTATGAGATCAAACGCAGGGTCAGACGCTACCACTGAATTATTAATTTACAAGTATACTCAATTAAACACAATTAGGACCTTTCGCTCCTGTTTGATTACGGGATTCTTCCATTCTGGACGCACTTAGTGAGCTTTATAAAGCTCAAAGAAAATCAAAAGTTAGGTGGCAAAAAAGCAATGCCTATTCACAATTAATTATGTACGATTACAAAATAAATATTTATTTATACAACATTAGTTTTTGTTTATGCTAAACCCGAAAAGGGGTCATTTTACTCATCATTACGAAGACCTTGTTGAAAAAAAAAATCAACTGTTCCAGTCGACTTAAGTGAACACAAATGTATGGAATAGCTGATTTTTTTTTGTCGACTTAAGTGAACACAAATGTATGGAATAGCTGATTTTTTTTTCGGGATTTCTAGGTTGGTCCCATAGAAAAAGTTGTTCAAAATGATGAGTACAATGACCCCTTTTCGGGTTTAGCATAAACAAAAACTAATGTTGTAAACAGTATGTTAACTAACGAAGGGCGTTCCCGTTAACCTGCAATAGTATAGCGCGTATACATGCTAAAAAAAATATTACCACTCAAAAAAAAAAAAAAAAATTATTTATGTATAAAAAATTAAATTTAAACGTAAAAGAAACACTCTGTACACGCATACTAGTATTTCAACGTAGAAAAACAAGTGTGACAAGTGGGCGTGTACAGAGAGTTTATTTTCCGTAACAATTTAATATTTTTTGTGAATATTTTACTATACAAAAATAAAAATAACTTTTTTTTTTAACGTTAATTTTTTTTTAGCATGTATACACGCTATACTATTACAGGTTAACGGGAACGCCCTTTGTTAGTTAACATACTGTATTTAATAGTTTAAACACACAAATGTACAGAGGTGGACTAAATGCCACAGGCATTTTCTACCAGTCAACCTTATAACATGCAAGAATAAGGAAACCTTATTGTTAATGAAAATAGGAACATCAAAGGATAATATTTTGACGAGTCTTAACATGTCACAGGAATTGGTGTATAAATCAAGTTTTTTATAATGTAAAAGAAACTCAGGCTGAGCTCATGTATATTTCTTTTAAACGAACCTCCGGTTTTTAAAACACTAGTCGGTAGTCGATAGCATCATATATCAAGTTGTCGAGTCATCTATCAGCGGACACGTGCATTGTTTGTAAACTACAAGACAACTAGTTTTGTTGCTGGCGGTACTAATTGCGGATCAGAGTGTGTTCACATAAATATAATCCGCCGTGAGCGGCTTCGCTCATTTGTACAGCGGCGGACGGTTGTCATGTACCCGTATTAATATCGATGAATAAGAAATCCGTTATGGATGGGCTACAAGGCTGGCCATTACTGCGCGATCTGCCTCTGACTGCGCGTGTTGGATGGCTACCATTCTATCCTGTCGTTACCCGTTTTTATCTACCTCTATTTATGTTGTGCCTTGTTCAGTAATTATTCATTTCGTTTCATCGGGCGCTCGTAGTGAATGTACTACACACGCTGTTCTGACTGCTGATTTATAGAAATACATATTTTGAATACGTATATTCCTGGTGTGTTTGATATTCACGACTTACCTTAAGAAAATGTTTAATAAATATAATGTATTGCCTGCCCTATCAACGCCGATGTTAGCTTGTGTGTTTAACATCCTTCATATGAGTTACATTGGGAGAGGTTGTCTCAGCTCTATACATCACGAAGAGGCCTGGGACTGCGAGACAAGCTTCATAAATAATGTTTTAATAAGGACACTTGTTGCGCAGTAGAACTTATCATCTTAAATACTTATGTACTTATATTTATTACTCTCTGTATCATATTGCGAAGTAAATACTTTTCTTTTCTTTTCATGGCTACGCAAATTGGCTACTGATTATGTTGTACTACAAAACATACAGTAAATATTATGTACTTAAAAATGTGTAGGTACTGTCATTGAACGTTTTAATAGAAACGGAAACCTTTATTATAATGTCGCATTAGCCCTTCCCCTAGCATAATACTTAGACCTGAAGGACTCTGTCTCTCAGTTCGTAGATCTGCGTAGCTTAACGTACCTCCTCGGAGCTCTGTATAGCTCTGCGAAGGCCTATCTTGCTCTGCGAAGCTCTGTGTAGCTCTTCGTATCACGTCGTAGCATGCCGTAGAACGTCGTAGCATAGCGTAGGACGACGTAGCATATCGTAGCACAGCGTATCTCTGCCAAGTACGGCGTAGCTCCGCGAAGCACGGCGTAACTCTGCGTAGCGTCGCGTAGCACGCCATAGCTCTGAATAGAACGCTATAGTTTCGATAATATGATCATTAACAAAATGGACTACATCGAGGAAACAGGACCTACTGTAGCCGTTAGCAGTCAAGTCTCGTTAAGTAGTAAGTTTATTCGGAAACGAAAGAGGATAAATAAAAAGCAAAGGGCAAAATCACCGTTTTAAACTGTTTCATATTTTAACAATGATTTCAATCGGTCTAGCCACTTGCTTATGAAGCCAATACATACTCACCTGGTGACCCTAACCATAAATTATAATTTTAAAAGGTGCTTTAACAAGGAAATGGTCCAAGCCTCTAAAACATAAGTACCTTTGCTAAATTATCAAATAATAAATTGTACAGTGAGAGGGACCGGTGTACATCGGCAAGCCTGCACGGCGATCGTCAGTAGATCGTGTGCGCGAGCGCGGGGGGTCTGCGCCGGCGATCCATCACGAACCGCCGAAACACCGAACTATACGATTATTATATTCAATAATCGATGAGCATTAAGTGAAATTAATTTCATTGGGTAATGGCGCGGGTCGTGCCGGCGCGCGCGCAAACGAGCCGTATTAGTAGCGGGCACGCAGCGCTAGCGCAGACCCGCGCTGTCGTGACCACCGCGCATTGCTGCGAAGTAATAATGCACCAGTAATAGGGTGATTATTGTTCATTAAATTATAAATGTAATATGCCCTATGTATGTGCCCTTTATATCAGTTCTTGTTCTTACACCATGACTTTTGTGCTTACACTTGAACTGAACATTTGAGTGACTTCCTGCTGTTCCCTGCGTGAAAGTGAATTAAAAAAGCTTCTTTATCGTAACAAGGTGGAATGGGGAATATAATATGATCTACCTCTACCAGGGATAGAATACTGTCAGCATAATAATACAACATTACATCACACCCGTATTCCCCGAAGGGGTGGGAAGGGTCACATGGGGTACGCCTGCAGGCGTAGCATGGCGCTTTCTATCTCTACGAAGAATAGACATAGCTTTTTCTATACAAAGTGACAGTTCGTTTCTTCATTTTTGACATCCACCGTAGAAATCTTTCTACAATTTGTCATTTTGTCTTAATTTTCTAACGATCTTTGTCTAGGTCTTTTTGTAGGTAGACTATTTCGGAAGAAAGTTTTCTATCCTAACTGTCAAAATCACACTGACAACCGATAAATCCTATGACAAAACAAAGAATTCTGAGTCGAATTATGTAAAAGAGTAAATTTCGTAAAAAGTGCAGTTGACTCTTCCTACTTTGCTGCCGTCTCGTACTGTCAACTGTCTACAGGAAGAGTCATTTTTGTCTACTCTTCCGTCGACAAAACGGTGCTCATGCTACGCCTGCTGTTGTACTCCAGCTGCTTCTAAGAATACTGTCATCGGCAAACTGTGGTATTACAAAAATACATCTCTGCCTACTCTTTTGGAGAGTGCAGATGTGATGATAGTAGGTGAAACTAATACAACATTTTTCTTTTAGCTTGTAAACTAATTTTGTTTAAAGGTTTGGTGATGGATTGGTACTACTGAACTTCAACAAAAATACCGAACAATGGTTTTCCAAAATGTCTTTCAATACCTGCTATTCGTGACAATCCTAAATATAGATCATTACCTGAATGTCGGTAATATATTTTCCCACTGTTCGAGTGTTCAATAAGGTAAGGGCGGTGGCAGACGCAATTTGATTCTCAGAGCTTACACCATTCTATAACAGAGCCTATTACACGATAATGGTGTTTCCATATTAGTCAACAATTGCCCCAGTTTGCCATGGGCTAGGCGGGCACGAAACAATTTTTGACCATAGAACCCAATCGTTAATCTCTACATATTATTAAACGCAATATCTGTCAGTAGGTTAGCACGTTTAATCTCGAGAACCACTGATCCAATTATATAGTTTTGTTTGTAATAATAGGGGTTCGTTATCTGCTATAGTTTTAAGTCTATAATTAGTTACAGTAAGAAAAATAGTGAAGCTGCAGAAAGTCATGTGGCACAATACAAAACAAGGTGATACTTTCTCCATTACAAAAATGTTAAAGTAAATAATGGAGTTATGTTCATAGAAAACAATCGAATCTTTTAACTAAGTGGAGGTGTTCGTAGTGTGTTATAAATGATGTGTTCCGGTTCAAACATTTGGAACTGAAGTAGGCAGCTCTTATCATACAGAACAAATAACATAGAGAACAATGAAGCGCTGTAGGTCGCTCGTTGTGTTCAGCTGATCCGTGTTGAAGCTTCTTTATAGTGTACGATAGCTTTTGGACTAATAAAAGGCCCTCATAAGACGCTGCTGATATTTTTTATAACAGAGATGGCCAAATCATTGGTCTCATTTTAATTAAAACATCAAAAAGTTTTTTTTTAAGTATTTTTTTGTTTTAAATAAATTAAGTTTTCCAGCTAGGTAGTCTTGCAGCCCTTTTACCTACCGTAATTTAAAACAACTTTAACAGAAATCCAATCACCACCTTTATAAGGCAAATCTCATTGTGAATGTGTTCAAAAGTCGTGCGTTGTAAAGGGGTCCGACGCCGATGACGCGCGCCGACGAGTGGCTTGCGTGTGGCCACCGTTACTGTCCCACAACAATACCCGCTGATATAAAGAAAATATTATTTATTTAAATTCCATAAAACCCAGCTGTCGTTATGTACCGCCATATTGTTAAGTAGGCCACGTTACAAAAGGCGACATACAACTTTTATCTACAGTTATTGTTATTTATAACACTTGAAGCCTTTTACGAATCGTATAAAGGAAAGTTCATCAACAATGTTGTAAGACTTGTAAGGTTTTTACATCGGGTTATTTAGTGATCAATTTCCTAGTGTCCTCAGTTAATGCTCGTGGCGTGTTCCTGTACGGATCAATATGAGCAAAACCAGTCCGCAGATAATAAATATATCAACCGACTGATTGTTACCATAAACTATTAAGAATAATATACTAGGAACACCTTGATTGGCGATACTTATGAACACGGGATTAAATACCTTTAGTGATTTTTATTATCAGTTCTACATAATTTTGTCTTGTTTATGGGACCAGTTTTGTTAAACTTTGTAAGCATATCAGGTTAGGCTTTCGTTGAATCTTGAATTCTAGACTAGCTATTTATAACTTGATAAATGATGTCTCGACGCTATTACAAAAATAAACCAACCGCGATACTCAGAACCGAGCAGTATCAACAAACAATAATTAAAAATTATTAATGACGCGAGCCTAGTGTATCTCGAACAGTTTGTAGCGATATAAATCAGAGCGATGTACCGCCACACTCGGTAGTGTACTCAATTAATTAGCGAGTTCAATGGAGAGCCCGATCACGACCAACTATTACAAAATGTACCTAAAATAATAACAAATATGTTGGATTTTCATTGTCACAATTCACAAAGATTTTATTTGTACCGCATCACCTGTGAGATATTATGTAAAGGGCAAGCCTCTCAAAAAAGACCTACATTTATTTTCTTTTAGCAAAGGCCTTTGAAACCCTTATCTATTGGATGTAAGATGTAGCCAGACATTTAAATATAGACGTTTTATTTTAGGAAAAATATTTTTCGTTTTGATATCTCCCACTTGTAACTTTCTCATATTAGGTATTGTAGACAGAAATAACACAGACGTAAAAAGTCTTTACTTTTCTTTTTAAGTTTTTAGACTTCAGTGCTGGTCTATAGGGTTTTGAGATCTATACACGAATCTGAAATCGTTTTTTTTTTTACCAATTTAGAGTTTTAAACAACACACATTTATATAAATCATCAAGTAAAAAAATAAGTTAGTATTTTTTTATTATTTGTCTGATAAATGTTGAGATTAACAGTATAAAAACTACAGAGACTTGTGGAACCTTTTCTGCGAAGCTTCTGTTGAGCGATTTTCTCTTGTGAGTCCGGTTTGGATCATCACGCTTCATCAACCAACAGTAGTAAGCCGTCATGCTAATATTCCAGTTTCCTTGGTACCTGCACTCCATTTCTTTTATATCCTGATGAAATCTTTCTCCTTGTTCCTCACTAAATGCTCCTTAGTCATCAGGAAAGTAGCTTACCTAAATGAGAATGAAGGAAATGAACTTTGAGACATAATATAATATGGCAACCTCATTTCTGGAAATTTTACAGCATGTTATTTATAATATTTTCATAATTGGGGCTTTTATGATTTGCTAAGAAGTTTTTAATAACATCTTTTACGACACTCATTATGCCAGTTCTCTATGAGTCAGTTTTCCAACCAATAATTTTCTCAAAATTCTGACGTGATAGAATTTTTAAACTATTTTTTCTTGAATATAAAAAATGGAATTCGTTGTAGGTCTGTGTAATTTAAGCCGATTACTTATTTTTAGTAGATCTTGCAACACCTTTTCCAATTTTTTTTTACTTTTAAATATACATCTGTAGGTAGGTAGACATCTGAAAAAATAATATGTAGGTGGACGCCATATAATGAGTCAGACAGAAAATGATTCGACTTGGAATATTAATTCAATGCCATATTGAAATTAAATTAATTAAGTATAAGACTTCTAAAGTATGGAACTTGCCGTGGAACGAAATTGGATTGATGGTTTGATATTAATTTTAAGCAGACAGATTTGCGTGTGTTTCTTTAAAGATAAAATTATATTGATTTTAATTCTAAAAGCTTTGGTTATATGGCCTGCAGGCTCTAATATTTCAATGGTTTTCGTTGTGAATGTCCCGCATATTTGTCCAAATCGCTGTAATAGTTTAAACCGAGCATGACACCTGACATCGGATACCTGCCACCTGGAACTGCTTTTGGTACATTATACAACTCACAGTTATTAAGGTACTATCTAGCAGATATTCTCACGATACGAACCTCTTTCATTATTTGAAGGCTGATACAAATTCGCATTTATAATAATTATTTGAATTTGTACAGCATCGTTTTACAATTTACATTATTCTACGTAGACATTATTGTTTTTCCCACGTTAACAGCTGATCATTGCTAAATGTAGGTATGTCTGTGAATATATGTTCATCACTGAAATAAACTTTTTTGACAAAATAATTGTATGAAAATTACGCGAAAAAGAGTCTTTATTTTTCTATCAGATTACTTTTGATACGTTCCTACTAACGTATGATGATTAAGTTGTTTTTGGAAGTTTTATTATCATACCAATAATAGAACTAACTTTATTTGAGAACAACACATTTGACAGCCTTGCACTGGTTCCAATAATTCCTAAACAGTAAATTGTTTAATCAGCCCAGAAGATCTTAAGCAATTTGGTGCACGCTCGAAATGATAACTCCAAACCTCAAGCTTAGTTACAATCATACTGTGGGCTACGGTTTGCAAAATGAAATCGAAATCATTATTACCAACATTCCAAAAGTAATTAGCCCGATAATGTACTGCTAATTGGAAATAAATACATAAACGTAAGAAACGGATGTCTTATATTAGTTATCGATAGTTGATACCATGACTATGTGTAATTAGATAAGTAATGATTAATTGCCTCATTTGTCTAGCGGTCGCGCAAGCGCCGCTGCCTAACATGAAGGAGTATTAGGTTTTCAATCTATGCAACTACTTAAGGGGGAGTAGTTTGACAGCAAAAAATCATATTTCACCCACGCAACCCTTACCTACCCCTCTCATTAAACACGACGAAAACAAAATCACAATGCCTTCCCGCCAGCAGAAACTTTTCGTCTGGCGTTTATAGAATTCGAATTTCAATCTTCTGTAGTTTATTTTGCTTATACGATACGCTAAGCTTGAATTCAGAACTATAGATCATGTTCATGTTTTGGAACTAGAAACTCAATGTTGACGTGAAAAAGTTCAAATTTAAATATTACCCAATTTTATTTAGGACCTTGTACAATTTGTACCTAATGACGTCTTTGTGGAAAACTGTGTTACCAAGTAATAAATATAATGCTATATCGTGGATTTCTCTCTTTGGAGGATCGTGCAAAGTGATACCCAAGTAAAAAATAATATTCGTATAATGAATTTTGCACTGTATTGTGCAACGAATATGGCATGTGTCATGAAAACCTTTCCTGCGCCAAACGCGAACAATCCCCTTCGAAAATATTTGAAACATGTGAAAAAGAGGCCGAGTTCTGTACAAAAGAAATAAATGTAGGATTGTCGGATTCACCACTAAAAGAATTGACATCTATTCATCTATGTAAATGGGAGCCAAAGTACCAAAGGGACTAATTATAACAAGGGCCCGAGGTACGCGCTCAATACCTGCGCTGTGTTTTGGGCGCGCGCCCGGCGCGTTTTGGACGCTCGTCAAACGCAACAAGATTTCCACATTTTGTTGTAACTTTTGAACCGCGTTTCTTTTAAGTTTATTACTAATGCGGAGAAAATGACAAGGAAAAATAGTGAAAAAGGAACTCGCGTCCAAGCGTCAAGGGCACGGTTAGGCTTCATTTACGGAGACGCGAGGAGCCGCGCGTGGCTTTGGGCGGCGCGGCTCGCACTGAATTCCAACTTATAGCGTTGTATGAGTGCGTTTACGGAGACGCGATTTTACACGCGTTTGTTTGAAATGGAGCGTTTTTTGCGGCGGAGCCAAGGAAATGCCGCGTGTGACGCGGCTATGCCATTCGCGATGGCATAGCCGCGTCACACGCGGCATTTCATCACGGCGGCGCACGCAGCAGCAATGCCCGCGGCATACCTTCTCCCAGTCTTATTTGTAAATCGCACAACGGAGATGCAAGTTGAGAGTGGCAAGTTGCGACATGTGCAGGCCTAACGGCGCCCGGCATGGGCGCTCGCTTAGACTGCAGCGCTTGATATAATTCGTTACATAGGAATTCATACAATTTTATTGAGCGCCCGAAACGCAGCGTACAAAATACGCGTCTCGGGCGCTTGTTATAACTAGTCAATTAGTAGAAAGTTTAGTATGGTCCCTCTTTGTAACTGTTGAAATTGTAGCTTTGAAAACATGCCAAGTTGCTTTAGGCTTCATTTACGGAAACGCGGGGCGTGACACGTCGCGTGCAGTGTGGCGTCACGCGGCGCGTCTGACGTTTTTACTGTTAACGATGCGGCGGCGCGTGTAGCGGCAGTTATCATCCCACGCGTTAACATAAACATATGGCAATATACGTCTTGATTGTCGCTGCTTTTTTTTGGGGTTAGAATATATATTTTTGAAATGTGCTAATTAAAACCTTTCATTTGATACCCAACATGGTATGATTAAAAAATATTTTTTGTTGTTCATGATATGTCACCTAGAGGGCGCAATTTTCAATTTAATGTGTCTTCATATAGCCTTTGACCAGCGGACGATCAAGAAGCTTCCAACGATACCTCATTTGTCAAATTGTGATGAGTCTTTTAGAAGATAATATGTGGGAACAGACATAGATAAATACATAGAAACCGGTCAAAATTATAACCCTCCTTTTTGCTTCGCCGTAGTCAGGTAAAAACTAAAACCCAACTACGACAAAAAAGTCAACTAAAGAGATATAAACAAGACATCACGGACAGACAAATTAAAAATCCGGAGTCATACGGAATCTGTTCGAGTTCGTTCGTTATACCAATAACCGAAGAATAAAGGTATTATTCTAAATAAGTTTTATTTAGGGGCGGTCAGTCGCTCCAATTGTTCGTCTAAGGGTCACCTTACAAGAAGTTTGTCAAAAAAAGTGGGAGTAAACGAATTTGGATCCTGAGTAAATCGCAATAAGATTTAATCTCCAGTGCGAACTTTCAAATGAACGTAGAATGGGCTCGTTGGCTATGTTGTAAATTTTCTCCGCATGAAAATTCACCGCAATACAGAGCAATGGCGTTAGTTTTACCTACTTCTTTCTATACTCCGTGCTACTATACCAGTCAAAAATCTGTCAAATAAAATGTATGTCATCTTGAGTTTTCAAATATCAACATTGAATTTTATATGTTTATTTAGACTCGGTATTTATTTATTTATCAATCAATAACACTTGTAATATTCGTTTTGAAAGTGGTTTTAGTGTTTTTTTCATGTTTTCTATGTCTCAGTTTCTTTTGTGGAATGTGATAAATTACGAAAATATTATTTACGAAAATAAATAATATCTCAGCGCAGCTAAAAATTTGAGCGTAGTCCTCTCGTCTCAACAGAGCAACGCCGACTGATTTGTGAAACAAAAATATGCTTGAAGTTCCCGTAATGTGCGACGAAAGATGGCTTCTTCCACGAACTAAGAACGTCGTAAGTCCTACAAGCTTTGATTCGTAATAAAACCAAAAATAAAAGGAATAAAAAAAAAAGCCTACACAATTTTTTTTGCCTTGTTTTAATACATATAATCATCTAATTTTTATGATAATAGGCATTAGCATTTTAAGTACAAATCGAAAATACGTGAAAATTAGAGGTAACTTCGTGATATTTTTTTATCGAGAAAATTTTAATATTTTGTGTTTCTGTTCCACAAAAAGTTTGGAAATATCATGTAGTTACTCATACTATTTTTATTTTACACCTAAGTCTTATCAATTTCATGAAAAATCAAATTGAAGACAGGCAATTTTGCTTACTACCCGCCCTTAAGTACTTATAGCCTAAGAGTACCTAGTAAATAACATAGAGACTGAACACCTTTGTCAACCAGACTGTAGGTTATCAACAGAAGTTTTTGTCAGGTGTGAAGCTATAAAACGAATTACCTAATAAATTAGCACATTTAGCATTACATAGACCGAGAGCAGACGTAACAAAGCTCGTCGTCACAGCTGCTCTGATTAACGTATGTTTGTTCTATGGACAGTGGTCGTCCACATCATTAGCATATACCTACCACGCCACTCCATTTGTCACCGCCGTGGACGCTGCAACCGGAGTGACTTCGCAATCGCATCATCCTTTTTTAAGTTTATTAGAAGTTGATTTACATATCAGTGACCGGTTTAGCGCGTAATGTAGTATCACTGATCAATCAGCTTTTGACATGTCGTATAATTATCATCTCTCAGTTTCTTTATAAACGGAGGACTTGTACTGTCGGCGACACAACATTAATTTGTTTATGTATTTGAATTCTTTTGATTTATTTCAATGGTCCCTAACTTTAAGCTCAATGAAGATTTCTACATATACTTAATCTTAACTCTTTGAGGGACACTAAACGCCCATTGGCGTAATAATAATAAAACTTCAATTATATTTCTCTTATTCTATTTTATTGTGTCTTGTTGAGTGCCTTAAATGCGTTAATAGGGCTGTCCTTTGATTCAAATACTCTGAGTAACAATAATAAATCAGCAAGATTCCCAGTTGAACATAGTTCATTCCATTTCAGCGATGAATCAACAGATTTGCGTAGCTGAAACAATGACAAGAATGCATGAATCTGACATAGCCACGTGGTCTATGAGACAGCTATGCGCATTCACATCATAAACCAAGCACCTGTAACTGCACCCGACTGTACAAATGTTTAAATAAAACGCAAAACATGTAATAAAAACGTCGCACAGCGGGCACATGCAATCAAACGCTTGTCGCGGCTGTATTAATAGTGTCGCAGGACGCTATCTAAGAGTTGCGACAGACAGAGTCGCCGACCACTTCTCCGAGACCTGTGCAGCGTATAATTACTGGTACAAAACTTTCATAACTCCCCGAGTCCCCGCCAAGCCCGGCCGTCAAATAAGAATGAGAGATATTTCAGGCGTTTGTATGCTGTCGCTTAATTACACGGTGCTGTTGTCGCTTTAATAGAATTTAATTGTAGTCCCCGGTCCTAACTCTTAGCGCTCGGAACTTGTTTCAAGTAAAATTAAACTATTATCAATTCCCTGGGAAGAACGATATTAATCGCCGTGACTGTATCAGGTGTAACATTTCTGTTTGTTGCGTAACTAAACGAAGAGACCAAACGACCCGTGGAACAAACTGTCCAATTGTGTCAGGTGACCTTTTCGATATGCTAACGTAGGCGTTGTTTGTGGAAATTCGTCAAAGCACTATATTCTATTTTTTTAAGTAGGTACTCGCTTGTGTCAGTACTTGTTTTGCCCTTTTCAGACCTTATTTTCAAAGAAAAGGATTAAGTATATCCATTTGTCCACTACTTAAACGAACACAAATGTGAAGACTCAACTCATTCGGCAGATACATCCTTTGATAACGCAACAAATCTGTCTCACCACACATATTATACGTACATTAAAGTATCAATCAATACATTATCTTGCCTGACACACAATCAGGCACACGATATCCTAGGACCAACCGCGCGGTGCATGTGTACTGCCATTACAAAGATGTAGGCAATTGCTCCGGTCTGATTAAATATCGTTATCGCGTGTATCAAAAGCTACTGCACTTACCTACAGATCAAAAACTGCTGAGTTAGAACATCCATCAATGTGAATAAGTGGAAATAATAAAAGGTATATTTAAGACCGTTGTCACACTAAAAGCTAATAATAAACTTAACTCGAGAGTGGAAGAGCGTTAGAAAGAAGTAAGTAGGTACCTAAATATAGGTTATCTGAAACTGCCAACACGTTTCTTGATAAACAATAAACAGCCAGAGATTAATTATTGATCAAAATTCCACACCTATGAAAATTATCATTATAAACTGAAAAACAGAGCTTTATTTGATCAAGGACAAATAAACTTTTCCATAGATTTTACAAACGTTTCTTTAAGTTCGAATAATTCATTACACATTTAGCAAGTAAGTATTTGTTTCTTGACGTGTCCAAAGTGAAAGTTTTCAATTTAGAGCTTGAAGCTAACTTTTGTAACTTGCGCAGCTTTTGGTGTAGTAGCAGCACTCCGGCGCAGTAAGTCCGCGCTCGTCCCGTTAATGCAGCACACGAGCCGAGCTTGTTACGAGCATTGTACGGCGGTGGCGGCGCGGCCGATGATACATTATTTTTATAACAATAAATCGTTGTAAGTAAAGCACCGATGTCTGCCGGGTGGTCTCCGTGCCTCAGTGTCTCAGCGGTCTGCCCGGCTGCCCCTAGTCGCCGCACGCTCGCTCATCATGCCTTGCGACTCTGACTTAAGACTACTCTACACATTTTACAACACGATACCAACCATTAATCTCTTTACGAACATCTGTCCATCCGTTTAATTATTTTTTTATTACAATCATTGAGAAATATCAACAGATTTTACGACTGGGAACGAAAACTCTTTCATTTTTTTTACAACACCCTATCATTACCAGATAACAGATGAAAAAGGCGATGGCTTTTCAATAGTTAATTTATTAGTTAACGAACGACCAGATACAATCTATTCGTTCGCATACATAAAGATAAATGGTATGAGACACGTTATAAGACTGTGGCCACTGCACTGGCCAAGCTGTGATAGCGATCGTAAAAATTAATAGTCCTTGACACGCGGCGTTCAATTTGCTTTTTAATTAGTAGCGCGGCAGTGATATCGTACGTTACTGGAGATAGTGGAGATAACCGCTATGGGGAATCAATAACGATCTCCACTGATACCTACTGTATATATCTACTACCTGAATTTTAAATAACGCGATTAACTTTACATTTACATTTTTAAGTTAAGTGTTAAAATAATACCTATGAATATTTATATCGCTCTGTGCATTTGACCTCAGTTCTCTTTTTATTTTATTTTATTGAAACTGGGATCCATATTTTACTTCAGCTACAAGTTCACCTGTCGCTTTTGGGAGAGATCTAAAATAAAGAAAATAAAACCAAAAGATATATTTTTTTTAGTAGGTATATAATTCAAAAGATTGTTTTGTTCAATGCACAGCATTGTATTGTTCAATGACTAATAATTCTGTTTAACTTAATTGAATTTACGACACAGAAACAATAAAAATCTACAATAAAATACTGATTAATACCGTGCCAAGTTGTTCAAAGGATTTCAAGGAGGCTTGAAAATATAAACAGAAGGCTAATCGCTGTAAACAAATTGGTTTAATAGTATCTATTTAGTTATGCGCATATTAACTGTGCGGGGAATTGAATCGCGTTAGTTAATAGCTCACGACATGGGACCGACGTGTGCCATATATATAGTTTTGTATTAATGTCTAAATTCATTTAAATTGGCTTATTACAAAACCTTTCTTCTCACGCCTCCATGTTAGGTGTTGGTTAATAATTTACTATTTATGTAGTTGAATATGATTACTATTCCCATGAATTGTATAATGTAATGTAATAAATTTTCAATTTACCAAGTCGGCTTTGTCATTCGCCTTTAGTCCATCGTTTTGTCATATATTATGTCCACGTCGTATGGAATGAAAGAGCGATCGCAGCACAGTTCCGTGCTAGGATGTAATTGCAACCGTAGCATTACGTAAATGATATGAAACTTCAGTTGATAGCCAGTAATTAATTATGATTACAGCTATTTTTACAGCTAATAAGAATAAGATGATAGGTATTAATAAGTTTGAATATAGATATAAGTAATTAAAGAATATAAGAAAAAAGAACAATATTCATATTTCAGCTTAGCGTTCAGGGGTCCGACCCAAAAAGCGTAGCTATTCCAACTTCTCAATTCGGATTTGACGGATTTCAATATTTTAGTTCCTACGTAAAAATTAAAAGACAATTTTTCTTGTATTGAATATCGTAAGTTGTTCATTTTCGTATGCTTCCTTAGCCGCTGACCATAAAAATTGTCTTCAAATCACCATAGTCAAATCGATCAAATTTGCCTAGCCTTTTCCCAACTATTTTGGATTCGGCTTCCAGTCTAACCGGATGCAACTGAATACCAGTATACGTGGAGTATATATGGAGTGACTGGCTATCTGACCTCCACAACCCAGTTCCTGGGTAACACGATACCACTTATGGGCAAGACTGGTTGTCAGGCTTTTTGGCTTCTGACCATTTATATTATCTACCAAGTCAATTATAGCACCTTAATTGCCATTATACTAATACTAAAATAAGAACATCCGGCGACTGCCGACTGCTTCGTTGGTCTAGTGGTTGCAAGCGCTACTGCTGAGCATGAGGTGTTGGGTTCGATTCCGGGATCGGGCAGTGTTATTGGATTTTTCCATCTGGAATTTCTCAGTAGCAACCCGGAGTCTGGATTTGTACCCGGTTGATGGCAATAGGCTCGCCCCCTATTACATGGGACTTATGCATAACTGGCGAAATGTGGATGTTTGCTATATGTACACCTCTGCCTAACCCTTCGGGGGATACAGGCGTGATGTTATGTTATGATCAAAAGAACAAATTACAAAAAAGAAAAGCTCAACATTCAATTTAGTACAGAGCACCAAAACAAACATATGATTACGAGAAATTATCAGAACTGCCGTTACGTTCTCTTAATCAAACGTCGGATTTAGTCAACTTAGCTTTAATGATAGTGTTGTGCGCGTTAAGCTCGTTTGATTAATTATACAGGACTCTAATTTTAAGGAATATGATTCATGTGCTTGATATGCTTGTGGGTGTGAAGCCTCGTTTTCATGGTAAACAAACGTTGTGTCCGGCAACATCAAATGTTGCTTGAAACAATGTTTACTTACATTTAATGTCTACACGGCGAATCTGTTAAGAATTAGTCCAACGAAAATCGTAGTATCACACTTACTAAAATATTTATTAACATCGTTTAACACCCGTAGTTACGTCAACATCTCTAGAAACACGGCAACAAGTGTTGCACAACAGATTCGCCACACGGCAACACGAACACGGTCATGTCGCCAGCACAATACAAGCAACGCAAAGAGAACATGGTGCTGCAGCAATATTGCGCAACTTTTATTTCCCTTGAAGACAAGACTCGAAGGAAAAATGAGTGACGTGTGTGTGGGAGTGCGTTTATGTGTGCGTGTGTATTGACCTGCGCACGCGCGCACCGCACGGAAGCGCTATCGGTCGTCCATCGACGCGTGATTTACGACACGCCATCTCACTACACACTTTTACGTTTCCATAAAATAAGAAAAGAAATTCGAATATTACTGCCTACTGAGTTTTGAGAGGGTATCGCCGACTTGGCGTAGTGATACTTAGTTGATCAAGTATTACTTTTTCTCTTAATAAACAATTCTATGTAAACCCTACATGAAATGTACGCTGCCTAACACCGGAAAAAGTAAGCCCCGTTCTGTAAATTAGGAATTATTCTAAAATAACGAAAACGTTTAACGTTTTACGAAACGGTTAGACTGGAACACCGACCCCAACATAGTTGGTAAAAGGCTAGACAGACTGATTGATAGGTTTTACGAAACCGGACGGTAATTTTCAACATGAAAAACATTTTAAACAGTAAGTAAAAACGCCGTAATAACACTACACGCTACGCTGCACGACGTACTCTATCTATTATTTTTTCGTATTGATTTTTTATTGATTGCCTAGAGACTCAAAATAATAATTGTCACAGAAGTAGGTACTTAGCAAAGTATGACGATTATTTCTGTAATCGCGTTAAATAAAGATTTAAATGACTTTTGAAGAAACAATTTACTTGTCGTTTTAGCTTTCTGTCTATGATTTATACGATTTGTTTATTTGAGTAACATGTGCACTTCTTTTCGCCAGTTTTATATTTTTAACTACCCGGGTTTCACAACAATGAGCCATTTCAATCCATCCACAAATGAACGACGAATCACGAGTAAACAATGTTCCTCTTTTCTATTTTCAGTACAGCGTATCAGCTGACGTCAAACCGTCTATTATGATTCTTGCTAAAAACAAAAGGACAGAGCAAACTATGGCACCTACCTAAGTGCTACACCGTCAAAGTCAGAGGAAACTTTATTATTTATCTATAGTACGTCCTGCCATGCACTCGCTACCATCGAATAATGATATATCTGAGCACAATAAACTAGATTTCGCTATCTATGTTAATGGTAGAGAATCAATTTGTCATTGTTTATCATTATCCACCGAGATAATGATATCCGCTCTGATTTCGCTGTTATAAATCACAATAAGATTAGCTCCGGTTAAACTCGAAAATCACCCAGGAAGCATTTTAAAGTAAAATCATAATTCATTAGTTGGTCATTGAGCGTGCGTACGAGCAGACGAGGAGACGGAGCGGCAGCCATTATACGGGATGACGGCGCGCGTGCCGTACCACGGCCGCCGCCGCCGGGCCAGCCCTGCCCCCCGCGCCATGCCAGCGCTGCGACCCAAAGGGTTCCCTACCCAAACACCACGGGTCAAACTTAAGTGGTAACGCCAAGCCAGCCGTCGCCTTTAAATAGGAAACGACACGTTTATCCAATTAGAAATTCACCATATCTTTGTGATAGTTGAAGAGGAAATTTGAGCAATCAACTTGCAGAGCGCCTCGGCGCGGCGTTCCTATCACAGTTTATTCAATTGAGCTCGTAATGAAGTTATGTGAGCTATGAACAGTATGAAATAAGCGCTCCGAGTCTACACTGACCGAATATTCATCTGATGATTCGAAAAAAGTTAATGGTTTGAAATCATTAGATACAAACATTATTAAAATTCATATGACTGTTACAACTTATTTAGTCACGAACAGAAACGCCCAAGCCGCAGGGAAACATGCCAATTAAACTAGAATACACGAAAATGTTTAATCGAAGTGAACGCTTGTATCGATGTCAATTCTTGCATTTATGGAGTCAATTCTCAATTTAACTCTAACCTTTAAGATTAAAAGATATGCAAAAGTAGTGCGGCTGTCCAAAGACTTATAGTCCGGTAATAAGATACGAGTAAGTATGACCTCAATACGGATTCCAGAACGAACTGGCCAGTGTGAAATATAGCTAGTATTCTAAATAACGTATAATATATAACCAGGCGGAGTGCACAAAAGCGTGAACTGGGAACAAGTTGTTATTACAAGGTGTTGAACCTGGTTTTCTGATTTATTGTTGAATGGTATTAGCAATGATCAATGTTGTTTTGAGGTGTCTCTTTGCTGCAAGCGTTTTATCTACGTTAATTACGAAACATTCTGAGATAAATCTCATTCAGTCAGGAACTAAACGTGACATGGAATCCATTTATTTTGTCGTTTGATCATAAAATTAATGCCAGTAAATTGACTCGGCACATATCTTAAACGTGGATTGACCCCAAAGGAAAATACAATACAAGTGCCGTCGTTAATTCCATTAATGATGATAACGTTCTGTCGGTGCTGTGCCGATCTTTAAATAATTTTGCTCTTCTGAGTCGCGTCTGAATCATTGATGTTGTGTCCGATGCGTTAGCACATGCACACATGAATGAGGAAGTGTTGGAGTGTATCTCGCCAGTTGTTTAAGTGGTGTTAGAAGGCAGAGCAGGCGCGTGTCGTGTGCCGCGCGCGTGGCCCGTGCGCCCGCGCCGCGCTCGCCCTAGCGACGCCGATTG
This sequence comes from Lithophane semibrunnea, assembly GCA_947363905.1. Classification (NCBI taxonomy): domain Eukaryota; kingdom Metazoa; phylum Arthropoda; class Insecta; order Lepidoptera; family Noctuidae; genus Lithophane; species Lithophane semibrunnea. The sequence continues at coordinate 8,675,644 of OX376197.1, read as the reverse complement.
ATACACCGAGTTAGCCGACCTCACTCACCGGCCACCGCACTGACCTCATTCATAAATCGTCATTTAAACTTATATTCAAAGAGCAAGGGTCCCCGTCCACTATAGATTCTGCCATATCTTGAATTACGGTGTCTCCTGATGATTTGTACGGTTTAAAATGATAGCTGATTTATGGGGGACCAGAGAAAATATTTTGGAGATAAAGTTATAAAAGATTGTAGTAATTTGTATGATATTTTATATAAATAGGGTTTACTAACACCGAATATGTCTAAACAAATGTTTAACCTATGTTAGATGGAGCCTTACGCAGTTAGTATGACGAACGACAGAAATCTGGAAGAACAAATCATCATAAGATATGATAAGTACCATGAAGCACATTAACAGAAGTAGACAATTGTCTGAAGGAATGTGGTTACATAATGAGGAAATCTAAGTGGACAATAAAAGTGGTGTGTGACGCGTTGTGACAATCGCGTGGCTTAGTGGTGCGCTCAGTCATGCAGCAACCACTCCAAATTAATATATCCTGGCTCGCGCCGTGATTCCTAATATTATATTTAGACGTGACACGCGCTCGTTTGTATCAATTGCTCCCGTCTGCTTCACTGATATACGGCCGACGCTACTTTAGAACAATGATGGCATAAATTGCGCTATTACGCGCTTTAGCACTGCCCCGCGACCCTGCGCGACTTCTGACTCTCTAATTGACAAATTAGCCTGCACTGATACGCTTGCATGCACAATCGACGATACAATCACTGACAGCCACGTTACTCGTTACCTACGAACAACAAATTGTGCCTGCCTACGCTCAATCACCGCAAAGCCGAACTAATTTAATATAACCACAAGTTGTCAAACTGAATGGGGAGGCAACTCGATAAATGAGCACACAAACGATTCCCATGTCGGGGACAAGCGATTACAATGCTCATTAATAACTTCTTGTGCGGCGCCGCTAACTTCACCAATACAAATCAGTCTAATGAGTGGATCCCATGAAAGCCTTTTAATTTCCCATTTGGTGCGGCCACCTCTGATATCGACTGACTGTTATTAATACAGGGCCAGAGCCGGTCGCCGGTGGCGGCCATGGCGGGCACGGCGCGGCGCTCCCGACAACCTCGATTACGTACAGCCGTCCGGAGGTATCGCAGACGCTCTCCGCGACTTATCTCTCACTATTAATTACGCTCAGATATTCACCGGACAAGTTTTAATGCAACTGCTTCATTTGTTGTACTAAGAGTGCCATATCGGAGACGTTATAGGGGCGATAGCTTTGTAGAGCTGCGGCCGTCGAGCGCGGGGCGCGACGTCGCGGTTTGACAAGTAATTTATAACCTATCAAGTTATTCGTGTAGATGACTGATAGCTCCGGAGCTGGCGTAAAATGCGGTCTTTATACTTAGCTCAGATAGTCATCTAGGTTTAAATCAGTTATTTTGTAAGAGCTGGTGCACAGTGGCGGCTCCGCGGTACCCGGCTGATGCAATTACTGTTTCTATTCATAAAAGAATTGGAATCAGATCAGGCGCAGCCGCGGGCTGTACCAGCAAGTGGTTAATAACACCCCACTAAGAATATTGACTGCTGTTGCAAATTGAACTAAACTAGTATCGCGCTCTGTTTAAATCGCTATTTATTTCATATTATTTATCGTTGTCCGATAGATACGTACACTTAATGTAAGGCTTTCAATGCCGTGATGTAGAGCGTCGTAAAAATATACGTAATTTACAAAGATGGGCCTAGTGTTTTATTTTGCTGGAAGATGGACATGCTGACCGTTATGTCTGCCATCATAATTCACGTAAATCATATTCAGCCGGTAAACCAGTCCAGCAAAAAGAAAATATCCGTTTGAGACGGCGCGGGCGCCCGATAACTGCCACTTTACAGGTAGGTTAACTTATAACGTATCATAGTTATTTCTACAGTAATAGACTACGTTTATCAAAACCAGAAAAATATTAACTCGCGCTGTCAGTAAATAAAAAGATCGTTATTATTCCTTCAAAAGATAACAAATAGCAAGATTTCTTACGTGAAACAACAACTACGGTCGAAACTCTATCTCAGCTATGATTTATTGTTTAACATCAAGATAATATTTTAAGCCGGCAATAAACAAAACATGAAACCGGCTAAAGTAGGTGACTTAATTATTCCGTCATTCAGGAGAATTAAAATCAAATTGAATCGAATTTATTGACAGTTAAGATATGTATTATTATTCCATTGCGTTGTTTTGTACTCGAAATTATCGTCGACCTGGAATTTGAGAACCGAAACTATTAATGGTTTAAATCAAAATCACATTACTCAAATCAAAAGGCACGTTGATGGATACTCCATGAGCTCAACATTCAGAGTACTATACGATCGAGTTGGCATCTCGTAAGCACCTGAGGTATTTCATGAAGGACGCGATGAAAAAGTATAAACATTGGTTGAAACTGGTGGACATTAGTTATTCCGTCCCACAGATGATATCACAGCATTAAGTGCGGATGGTCAGCAGTGGCCAGGTGTCACTTATCTGTGCAGTGACGGACGCACTGTTGAAACTAGAGAAGAAATGAGGAATCTCTCCGACGCGCGTCTGTTGCCATAACTCAGCAAGATAACTCGCTGTCCGGTAAAACTGTTAACGACAAATAACGCAGATAACGTAACGGGCGCCTAAACGACCCTATCTACCGTTTCGATAATATTTAATAATTATTTACATATATTTATCAGATGGATAGAACGCGTGCGACGGCCAACGACATCTCATCGCTGCGGCCCGCGATACTTCTCAAAGTGATTTATTTTGGCGTTCGGTTACGACAACTACAAAATTGATATGGAAATTATGAAATATGCTAATAAAATACATATCGTAGTAGTGAAATACAAGAACTATAAACCAATCAAAAACCTAATGAATTTGGTTTGTTTGCATAGATAATTGATATGGCTAGGGGAAACTGTTGGTTTTTAACAACTGGTTCTTAGTAAATTGACGATAGGTAGATATTGACTATAAGAAAGCGATTATTTATAGAATATTACTTTTTATTTATGCTGAAGAATACACCAAATCATTTAAACTAGAGCAGACCACACTGTTAAACTAGAGCTGTTAGATTCTTTATCATGTGATTGAGCATCCGTGGGAAGGTCTCCGCAACCAGAACCTAACCAAATTACCGCGAGGCGCAGCTAGTGCGTATATAAAATGTATTGTCTGTAAACAGACCGTTGAGGAGTTTCCTCAACTGGAGCCAATCTTGGGTGTAGAATCAGGTCATCATAAAAATGCATTGTCATCGAAGCAGAATCAACATGCAAAATAACAACTCCTCCTAGGATAAGAGGAAGTGGTGTCATTCAGCTTACAGGATATGGCCAATAACTAACTAACAAGGCAAGTTATATAAATGCTTGTCAAAAAATACGGACCAAACCTATTTTTTTTACTACGATGTTGACTACCCTTTCAAATCTCAATATTTTTGTACTTAATACTTAGGTAATAGAATGTACTGTACCTACCTACTACCTACTGATGATATTTTTTTATATATTAATTAGAGGACTTGTAAGATGTTATTTTATGATGACTAATGGTGATGGTTATTGGTTATCTTCAGAAAGGTCAGGTGCTAGTACTCGCAACCGGCGCGCGTGTATGTAGGTATGATAGTAAACAAGGCAAAAGGAGTATGTAAGGATCGTAGCAGGTGGTGTTCTGTCGTTTCTGCCTACCCCCATGGATAGAAGGCGTGATTTTTATGTATGTAATTTGTTATATTAGTACATTATCAAAGCAATACATATATTGGGCAGACGAGCAAAAGCAACTTTCGTAGCTACTACGCAGCAATTCAAGGGAACGTTTTCCTTCGAAGTTTTGGCCCAATAGCACAACTTTGGAAAACTGTAGAGCTTTTTCACCAATTTCAGTACCTACCTACAGTCACAATTCTCTTCCCCTTATCTCAATTTATCTGGGGTCAGCGTAACATTTCTTTTTCATCCATACTATTCGTCATCTCGGTAGTCACCCCCTTTCTAGCCATGTCATCTTTCACACAGTGCATCCATCGTTTCATCAGTACCTGCAGAGAAGTGCGTATCCATAAGTAGCTACAAGTTTTATAGTAGGTACTGCTGTTGCAACGGATTGATTACTTTTAAAGGTGTCCAACCTGGTGTACTGATAATTAGATAGCGTTGTATATAAAACAAAGAAACATCCGGCTTTGCCTGCGACAAGGCGGTATCTTGTTTCATTAGTGACGTACCAATACTTAACTTAATAAGTATCAAACCATTAATGATTAAGGCGAACACGCCTCAAAGGCGACGTTGTAATTTCTCAGCGCATAATAATATTGTACTTTGAAACTCAGGCCAATTAATAAATGTTATCAGTATGAATAAAAGAAGAGCCCACTAGTTCTTTATTATTTTAATCTCTGGTAACGTGTTGTTTCACTGGCGTTGGTTATGGATGTATGTTTGATAAATACATATATTGTAACGTAATCAAAAATATATCAAGAAAAATGTGTCCGTTAATACAACTTGATATCTTTAATATTTTACTTTATTACTATTTCGATGACTCTTTCATGTCTGGTCAACAAATGCTGATAAAAATCCACAGCTAGATATAAGCTCCTCACAGTAGTTATAAGATATTACTTTGGAAAGTAGCAAAAAAAATATTATTACCAATAAAAATCGTAATAACATAGAATTACAGTTACAATGTGAGACTATAATAATTATGAGTTTTCCAAACAACTGGCCCTTAACAACTATAATGGCTGTCACAAAAATTAGGCAATATGAAACTCAATACTCCGTTTATGATTGACCTTATCAAGACACGACGCCCCTGTTCCTCTACCTTATTACATCGGGCCACTTAATAGCTGTGCTTTCTAATTCATAATAATATATTTTATAATTTATTGAGAACGACATTTTTGATCCGTCATAAAATTTAGGAATGTATCGTAATATTTATTGGTGTCGATACTTGTAATGACACTTATGGTGTTATGCATTAATATATTAGACCATTGCCTATAAGTTACGACTTTTTTTTGATTGGCAGGTCGAAGTTGAAAGCAATAACTATTTACTAATATATTTATCGTTACACCGTTTGATAGAATGGATAAAATTAGCTAACCCCGAAATAAATAAATCAATGGTTTATTCATACCCAAGGTGTAAAAAGACCAATCACATAGCCACTATCTACGCATGCACATCAAACTGAGTAACATTGAGCAAAATTATTGCTGGGCTTTCCCAGCTATAATTTTCGTATGAAAAATCGCTTTTACGACGCAATACATATAGCGCACGCAAAACATTGTGCTGAATTGCTAATGTGGTGCATGCAACTGTACAAGAGTTGTGGGAGTATTTACTAAATACATTTCAAAAAAACCGGCCAAGTGCGTGTCGAACCACGCACAATGAAGGGTTCCGTAGTTGGGATGAGTTTATCCCAAGAACAAACTTAACATTGTAGTTGAAAAATATGTTCTCCCATACATTCCAACTGCAAATGTAAGTTAGTACGTACAATATTGAGAGATTTACCACGTTATTTTAAGACTTCTTCTAGGTTTTATAGTAATCTATGTCTAGAACTATGATGTACTTTCTGTATTTTTTCAAAATTTCTTTTCTGGCCCAGTAGTTTCGGAGAAAAGGGTAATCATATATTTCATAAATTATTTTTTTATTTTTTATTGTGATCCTCACAGTAAGCCTTTCATTTGTTATGGCACATGGTACAGTTTGCAAAACTTCTTTTTTAATTTTTTCCTATTTGTACCGGTACCTACAACAATTGATGTGAAGTACCTAGGTATACCAATTCGTATCTATAGGTACCACTACTTGTTATTTAAACAACAGTGACAGAAAGTTTTAAAACATCATCAACATACACCAAGTGGACACGCACATAAGTACCAAACATACCAAACTGACGAAATGTGTGTACAAATCAGCATACAAGCGTAAAGTTATGTTATGGAATCTTGTCAACAAATACATAGACATGTGATAGCAGCAATCGCGGGAAGCTGTCGATTATTATGTAAAAAAAGATTCATCAAAATCCGTAAAAAATTCACGAAGACCACCCTTTTTTTTTTTTTTTTGATGATGGGAAATCATCCTATGACTTCTCCCGCTCTGGGGGGAGCGGAAGAGCGTGTCAGACTTTTACTGACTAAAACCACATAGTGTTCCTTCAGTTGCCTGAACTGAAGACCTCCCTGACAACACAAAAAAAAACTGTCGAACTCATAACCACCTCCTTTTTGAAGACGGTTAAAAATAAATCAGGTCCCAATCAATGCCTTAAATGTGAAGGCTTACGCATAAATGACGACAGACATAGAGCTTAAAATTAGAGGCAGTCCCATGACAATAAGACAAGAAATAATAAGGGATGACATATTGGATCCAGGGTAAGTCAGACAGAATTCTCGTGGCTGGTCGGATTAGCAATAAAAATTATACTCGAAACATCAAACAAGACCGACACAGATAGTTTGCTGACAAACGATCATAATAAACCAGCGTTACAACATTCATCACCTGTTTAATCTGTTCTTAGTGCATGCACAGAGAGTCCAATAGATAAAATGCGCATCTATATAAACAGCAGTAAGTAGCATTCAAGATCCAGTAGCAATTATAATTAAATAAGTGAATTATATCACAGTATGATCACGTCACCTCATTAGCTACAAAACCAGCACAACATAAATAAAAACGTCGCTGCAATTCCAAAGGAAACGTCACAGATATCGAGTGCTTATTAGTCCAAGATCGGCGTTCACATCTCAATCAAGACTCGTTAAAGAAGGACACTACAAATTACATTCCACTTGGCAATTAATTTATGTTTCATAGAGTGACGGTATCGAGACATGGCATGCGATCTGACGGTGGCTGTATCGATATCAATCGCTTGACGTTTGTATTACGTGTATGACGGCGGCGGGCGACACACGGTCGGCGAAGGCGCAGCTCTAGGCGCAGGCGCCGCGGTTTGCATTAAATGAGACAGCATGCGTACAAGTTTGTAATTATTTTAATTTGTATTTGTTATATATTTCGTGGTATTCCTAACGAAACAATGTATCTCTGGTGCTTTTTCTTAACTTTACATTTTTTTAATTCTAAATGGAGTGCGCACTTTGCGGCAATCCATTCCATATCTACTATATTATCTTTAAAAAACTGATATAGGTATAATTATGAATTTCTGACTAGACTTCTCATAATCTTGTGAATACCTGCATTTATTAAATTAAAAAGTTAATTATTATCCTGAAATTTTCTTAATTTTCAGTAGTCTTTCGGTAATCGAGCTCCTTCCTCGTCATGTCATGGCGCTTATCGTAGGAATTGAATGTTCAGTGGATATCTAGACAAATAACATTGTCTCACATTACTCCGTATTTTCCGAACAATAACAAATGGCCCGCATGTCAATGATCCCGACGAATCCACCAACATATGCCACACTAGCTTCCGCCCGCGGCTTCTCCCGCGTGGTATGACGATAAAAAGTGTCCTTTCCCGGGATGCCATCTGTCTGCCAAATTTTATCGAAATCCGTTCAGTGGTTTAGGAGTGAAAAGGAAACATACAGACAGACAGAGTTACTTTCGAATGTATAATATTAGTATGGAAGTATGGATAACCTAGCTACCACCATTGATTCGATACCTTTATAAATTGCAAACTCTACCAGAAATACCATAACTTTTGATAACGAAATAATAGCATTAGTCATTAATATATTAGGTTAATTAGGATTGCAAAGGTTTCACATGGAACCAAGTTGCTTTTGTTGAAAGCTTAGAGTAATAGTGTCAATTTCACATTTATCAATATTTAAAAAATCACCAAGTATTTTATTATTGATCGCATTACACCCTAACTACCCTACATATATTTTATTTTTCTGTATCACCCGACCGACGTGTCTACATAGTCACCCAGGTAATATTCAAAAAAAGATTAGACATTTAATTTCAGTATAATGCTATATCAATGACGCGAATCGTACATTGTGCGACAACTATCGTAGCAGAACGCTTGCGAGTTATCTGCACAAACGCAAAACCCGTCTGACAGCAATACTACGGATGCTCAGCCTCACACGAGTTTCACTTTCCAACACTCAATCTTCATTTCACTAGAAAAGCTAAATGCATCAAGCATTATTCAAGTGAAAACGAGGTGAGTAGCGTGCCAATGGTACCGCCCCCGACGACGGCCCTAGCGGTCACTACTCAGCCCGCTCTCACTTAATGTCATAAATAACTTTGTCAATCTGCTAACTTAATAGCATAATTTATCCGTCGCAGGACAACATAACGAGCAATGCCGATAATAAACCAGAAAAGCCATGAGGTGATAATAGCTGTCCGTAAATAATGATTCCTGATTGCCGGTCCACACCTCATCGGGCAGGTCGCCGGTCGGGCCTTAAGACCGTTGTGTATGTATCGGTAGTTACGCGATTTCGATAATGTTACACGGCTGAAATATTGCGATATCTCCGTATTATCTGTAGAACAAGAAGTGACCTCTAAAACTAGCATGTGTTCGGCTCACTAGAATGCAATCGGAGTCTAATTAACGCAGGCACTCGGACACGGCCAGCATCGAGGATGTACCGATTAGACCGGCTCGCCCATTAAGGAGAAACAATCACATCTCAAACAAGGAATAAGCAAGATTAGTTCTCTACATACAACTACCGCTGACTCACATGACGCATGAATATCGTCGACCCTTATTTAGTTCTGAATTGGATCGATACTTCATGAAACGCGTAAAATACTTCCGAGATAGAACAGCGACAAAGTCAACAAGTACCTTTCAAAAATCCATATTTGTAAACAAAACTGTTTAAAGACTCAGTTGGTGTTCGAACCATGTAGTCAGTAGGAGAGCAAGAAGTAAACAAGCTGCGGAATCCGTTATTCAGGTGTATTGGCGTGTCAGATTGAATGCAGGTGTGTGTCGCAGGCACAGCGGCAGTAGCGGCCACGAGGCGACGTCGGCCTCCCTACAGGCTGCTGTGTCGATGTGTTGCGCGATAGCCCCCGCTCCAAGCACCGGACCATTTATTCATGGTGCAATAAATTCAAATTACCGGATTAACAATAGTACGGATACCATCTCCCGATCCGATATTTGCCTACCGATACTAAAGACATACGCTACCTTTTGCTCCCGGCGTTATAAACATCTATGCCCTTCTGCAATTAGTTATAATTGGAAAATAATCAAAATTCAACGATATTGTACATGTACAATATAAAAGGGTGGAAATTCTTTAGTTTAACAGCGGGCAGTTAAATTCTAACGACGCGGATGGGATAATAATCTAGATAGGTACCACTTATAATGAGTTGTAAATTAAAGACGGGCTCTTATAAAACGACAAATGTGAAGGGGGTCTAATTTTAATAAGCACGATTTGCACAAAAACATTGCTATCAATAAACGTCGCGGCGGTAAGAGCTTGTCGTAAGCACATGAGTCTTGCAGCGCTCGAGGTGGATATAGCGCAATGAAATCCTACACCGCGACGAATCGAACGCTGTCCTGTCGCATTTGAAATTTCTGCAATATTTCGCCCTTTTCACGCAGATATACTCGGCCCGTGTCTAAACCGCCGGACATGAAACACAATATCGCCGAGTGAACTCCATAATTTATACGCACCGCACAGCTCCAATGCTGTGCAGATTATTACAATACGTGTTACATTAAATTATCCCGCGTAGCCATTTGATACTATCAATAATTACTACATTATCTGGATAGAAGTAGCGCGAATTACATTGAGAATGGATGTACCGTTTTGGTAACGCATTGTTCCAAGAACGCATTCCTTGGACTCGCCGTCTTTACCTAAATAGATTTTAATTAATGCATGCGATTAGCGCGCTCCGCTCACTGTGCCCGGCGCATCTGCGTAGATCAGGAGCACCAGAAAGCTGGAACAGGTTTGATGTGGTGTTACGTTTTAATTGGAGTCGCTCGACAGCAAGTGACGTGACACCCATAAACAGCGCGTTCTAAACGCGAACAGTCAATTGGAACACAACTACTCCGTAACCTTATTTTATGTATTTTATTGTGGTACTAAGCATGTTGCAGCGTTTACAGTTCATTGGTTACATTGTTAAAAGGAAACTAATTTATAGGTTGTGGATCGGTTTACAAATCGTAGCATATGTACATTGCGAAGACATATTTACTGAGATACTTTGGCCATTCATAAAACCATTTTACATAAAACCACGTCTCAAATAACACCATTGATTGAAGGCAAGCTTTATATATAAATAAATATACGAGTATATTATTGATGAAACACTTACCAGAAACTGTGAAAACACGCTGAGTTAATCGTCACGTAGCGTTTAAACGCTGCGTTCTAACCGTATGTCTGCGCGGCCGCGAGCCCGGCTACAGGGCTAATCAATCTAGCGGACATGGTCGCATTGTGTTGCGACAGGCGGGCGACACTCCTGCCCGCTGCAGCCATCCATCAACTAACGTCCGCTGCACGCGATACAGACCTACACCCAAACACTAAGAGATTCACCTCGCTACATTCCTAAAAAATCTAACCAGATTTATTACTATTTAAACATTTAAACGGGAAATAAACGATACTGGCGTCCTTCATTTTATATAATTTATTACAAAATATGGGGAAATAATACATCTCAATTTTATGGACACCGTTACTTGTGAGAAATGTATATTTTGTTGATCAAGAACAAATTAAAGTATCATATTTTATTGCTGCCAACACTGCTATTATAACAGCTCATTAATAACAAGTAGACGAGAAAATAATAAAGTAGTTTTCCCCAAATATATTTTAGATTACCCATATAGCATAGACAAAATAACATTAAATACATGATGTGGAGACAAGACAATTTAGTGAGCATATCAAATGCTGAAACATTGTTGCAATCAAAATTACGAGGTGATTATTACCTAAAAATACTCAAACGACCACAACACTTGGCTCTGTTCCAACACAAGTAGTAGTTCTGCATACAACGTGATTGTTTTCACGTGTTTCACCGAGTCACTCGCCTGATATTTTCCCTCTTGTTTAAGGCGCTTAGTCCCGTTTAGTACCGTAACACGGTCACTTTAAAAAGCCTACTCCTCATTAACGGCTTGGTTAAAAGATCTGAAAAAAATATATGTTTGCCATAGATTCATGTACAACATTTTGTATTGAGCAATTTTTTCGTATGACTAATACTTTTGCCTTAAAAAATATTTAACAAAATGCAATTTTTGGCTAATATTTCCCTACTACTTCTATACGGCTTTGATGTTTGGAAATATTTTTATACTGAAAAATTGATGGTTAGAAGTACTACAGATTGTATTGAGCAGAAATGTAAACTAAACAATTTTTTTTTTAATTACCCCTCTTAGAGATACAGGTTCAGAGGTGCTCTGCGCGGGCGCGCGCGGCAGTCGCGCGTTCGCATTGAGACGGGACGGCTGTGTCGCTCGCTGCTCCGCGCCGGCTATTGACCGACTACGTACGTTTGTGTATGTTAGTGCAAATAATCACGAACAAATTACAATAGTGTGCGTGTCTAGACTAGCTCGCTGCAGAGTCTTGTTCGCGTGGATGCTTTATTAGTGCTGCGGTTTCTACGAACATACTGTTTTTGTTTATATGGTTTTTATGTAGGTCATCATCTGCCTAGACTTTTCCCAACTATGGTATGGTCCATACTAGGTAGGGTAGGTAGGGTAGTTAGGGTAGTTAGGGTAGGTAGGGTAGGTAGGGTAGGTAGGATAGGTAGGTAGGGTAGATAAGTAGGGTAGGTAAGTAGGGTAGGTAGGGTAGGTAGGGTAGGTAAGTAGGGTAGGTAGGGTAGGTAGGGTAGGTAGGTAGGGTAGGTAGGTAGGGTAGGTAGGTAGGTAGGGTAGGTAGGTAGGATAGGTAGGTAAGTAGGGTGGGTAGGTAGGGAGTGTAGGTAGGTAGGGTAGGCGACCAACCAACCGACCGACCGATGGACCGACAGACCGACCGAACGACCGACCGACAGACCGACCGACCGACCGACCGACCGACAGACCGACCGATAGACAACGAAGCCTTAGTAATAGGGTCCCGTTTTACTCTTTGGGTACGGAACCCTAAAAACGATAAGATAAGATAAGATAAAATTACTGCGCAGTTGAAAGAAAAGACAAATTATTTATTTTATTATGTAAAATCGAGTAGGTACCAGGGCCAAGCCACCTTTAGACACCAGTGCCAAAAACCAGGGCTCGAAATACTTTCAAGTGTTTTCTTTCTGCATTGAAAATAGATCTGTAAAGTGATATAAATAAGGAGTACAATCGCGTATGCAAAAAAGGTTACGTCCAACTTCCAACCAAGACTTGGTGGAAGAAAAATACTTGCATAGAACATTGATCCTCAACTCTATAGAAATAAAGATTACAATAGCGTTTACAAAAAAAAACTTCTAAACCTAAACAAATACTTTCATAGGAAATTGTTCCGTGCAACCTTACCAATAAGGATGATGATCGCATTTGTGAAAGAGTAACGTGAGTCCCATTGATTAAAAATCTTTGATGCGTTGCGCGTTGAAGTAAAAAGTTCGTTCCATTTTCAATTAACACAACACAACAGATAATTCCCCTAAGACGACACACTGACCGCATCGTCACTTGTTTTTGACCAGTACAGCAATTTTGATTTATCTCGAAGAAGTTTATCAAAATAATGCTAGAATTTCCAAGCATGTTTGAGAAAAGATTTTATTTAAATTTCGATTTGTTTTGCAAATAGAGCTGTTTATGGAGCAGTTTGAAGATTGATAACGAATAATCGGTGGAGTACTTTGAGAATAATTCAAGATACCTATGGAGCAGAGAGGGAATAAAATAATAAGTATTTTTTAATAATACAAATTCCTTGGAGTAACTTGGGAAGTAATGTATGAGATTCTTATCTTTTTAGATCAAAAGAATGGGGTACTTTGGGAATAACCCGTTTAAAATAAATAAGAAACAAATGAACATATTGGCGCGTGAAACATTATCCTTGTTCGTCATTAATTCTGGAAATTATAATTAATTTACTTAGTTTGAAATTCCGCGCATTGTGAGATTGAGAAAAGTTCTATACAAGACTTGGCCGCAACCAGGCATTGATGGACTCACGTATGTGTGCCTCGGTTTTGCCTCGGCCCACATTTTCACGATCGTCCATCAATAGCCCAGTTGCAGGCCGCGACAGTAATGTACGGAAGAAAGAATACTTGCATAGAACATTGATTCGTAACGTAATATAAATAAGGAGCAGAATTGCGTCTACAAAAAAAAAAACTTCCAACTTACTTGCACAGAACATTGATCCGTAACTTCATAAAATTAAGGAGCAGAATCGCGTCGAGAGTCGACGGAGCAAAATACTTTGAAGTCTTGCGAGTAATTCGGGTCGGCACTTGGTCGGCGTAAGTACCTACTTACAAGTAAAAACCTGGTGTAAAAAACCTGGTCGCGTAAATACGCACCTTCTCTAAAAGAATAAACAAGTGAACATATTGGCGCGTGAAAAATTATCATGGCCCGACATTGATTCTGGAATTTATAATTTACTCTGTTTGAATTTCTGCGCATATTTGAGAAAAGTACTATTTAAGTCTTGACCACAACCAAGCATTGATGAACTCACTTCTTATGTGTGTCTCGATCCACATTTTCACGATCGTCCATCAATGCGTCAATTGTAGGCTGCGACAGTAATAGTAATGTACTATTGTAATCATCTGGTGAGCGATTGTTTATTCATTCTTTCATATTTGAAGATAAATAATTACGAATTGTTCTAGAAAATCTAGATCACATTATGTCGAAAGTAGGTAATAACATCAACGTGTGCGGTCGGGGGACCCCCGTCAGGAACGAAGTTCCTTCTCACGTACGATTTAAAACAAAACAAAATTTTCCCAGCCGCCATCCCGGATTTATATTTTAATGTCACTATCGGCATAGACACCATAAACAATTTTTTTTTTTCATTTTGGTTTACCATTTTGTCGGCGTGATTTATTTGTATACCCATACCAAATTACAGCTTTCCAGTACTAAGAGTCTCTGAGCTAAGCCGCGAAGAGACAGACGGACCGATATGGCGAAACTATAAGGGTTCCTTGTTGACTACGGAACCCTAAAAACTGAAAAGTAAAAAGCACCATTGCGAAAAAGTGGCTCTTTCCGCACAATTTGGCTGCCTGGAAAACGCTCTTTTCGAGCACATGCATTGTAAATATATTTTTAACCGACTTCTTCAAAAAGGAGGAGGTTCTCAATTCGACTGTATGTTTTTTTTTTTGGTATGTATGTTACGCGATTACTCCATCAATTATGAAAATACACCAGCAAAGACACCGACTTCCGAAACTAAAGTTGTTTTTCACTTTTTTATTGTTTTTTGTGAAGTCGGTTGTTTTTTTTTTTTGTAAAAAGTTTTCTTCCACATATATGCTAAAAATAATGTCCTGTTCAAAACATAAAATATACGTATACGCACAAACATAAGTATCGATCTATACAAATATCAGCCTTGCATCTACCATTAATGAGGCACAAGAATCGTAGGCAAAAATGGCGACCTACGTGCGCATGTCTGCGCGCGCCCCTGCATATTCTTTGATCAACATTTTAGTGTAGCGCGCCACCGCGCGTGTCTAGAGTAGGGACTTAAGCTCCGCCCACATGCGCAAGGTCAGTCAGGAAACTATGGCCCTTAAGTTGGATTACCTGTTTGACCGGCCATAAATCCAG